>OY754465.1:62041900-66841900 GCA_963575645.1 Xanthostigma xanthostigma | reverse complement strand
CTGTGAAGATAAATAAACTTCGGTGTGTGTAAACCATTGAGTGCAATTATATAAATCTGGTTTTAAATAAATAACTTTTTGTAAATAGTCGTGTGAATATAGTTAATAGACAAGTGTGAATAACTAGATAAACTTGTTGTGTTTGTGTGCTGTAAATATTTTGTGTACATAATTTAGTGACTCTATATTCTTTGTTACTTAGTCTTTTATTATTATTTGGAACTGTCAATGTAACTTGTAGATCAAATTTTATCGATGTGCTGATCTGAATATGAAAATAGCGGTAGCCGCTAAATGTGACTCTAAAATGTCATCGAATTTGATTTATGTAAATTGTTTACGAAATAGAAACGAAATCAGACTATAAAAGGCTTGCAAAATAAATTAACAGAATGAGAGAAAGCTTTAAACTACAAAGTATTTTTAATTAATGACTAATCCAGTTTCGATTTAATCAATAGAAAAGGACAGTAGTATAGTGTATCGTCCACATTAAACCAATTTCAATGAAGACATTGATACATCTATCTCAACATTTGAAAATACAGTCATGTGCAAAATACTACTAGATAACAAAAAAGACCACACGACTGAAGTAAAACTTCTTCCTGCCATAGTTTGTTATTATTCACCCGAAAATTCACAAAATATGAACTTTAAAATGAATTTACAATTTTATTCACTTTAAACGTAGAATATTTAATGTATTGAACAAAATATTAATTTATAAAATTGTTCAAGAACGAAATGAACAGTCTAATGTAAGAAGAAAGAAATATAAACATAAAGATAATGAAAACAAAAGTAATACATTGCAATTACTTAGCTCTTGTTGGATTTTAAGCGTAAATCTTTATGAAATATTATTTAAAGTAGGTTTACAAAACTTTTCTCTGTCACCCGATAGCGCCACTGGCAAGTAAAGTATATGTTATTCTATTGTTAGTACTGCTTATATTTTCGGCCACCTGATGGCGCTACTAGCCAGTGAAATATTTGTCATTCTCTTTCTATCTTCACTAACTTATATTTCCCTCTCAACTTCCGTTCGCCTCGCCCGATCACACTTCCGTAAATCTCTCGTCAAGCATTCACCAGCTTACTCCCCAAGTCAAGCGTGCGTAAAGAAGTTTTACTTAAAAAAAGAATGAATTCACAATCGGTTAAGACATCATATTCTGTTGTACAGCACTGTTATACAGTTCCCGTCTATACATAACTTTGTATCTCACTCATTCTCTACACGGACCTATACACACACTCACTTTAAGGTAATTAATTTTTAACAGCCAACGCATGTAGCTCGATTCGCTTCCACTCAGCGAAAGCCATACAGGGTAAATTATTCTTGGGCCGTGTTACACCCTCTCGTCCCAACGCTCTTGGTTTGGACACGTTGTTTGCTCAAACTCCCGGAATTGGGAATGTGAATTGTTATTTTACAATTCCAACCCACGAGTGGGGAACGGTACTAGTTTAGGTCGAAAATCACTTTCCAAAAATTTTATAATATATTTCCATTTTGAGGTCCCCCGAATCCAAACGATACAGGTCAAACGGATGAGCGGATTGAAACCAAATTTTGGGAGGATGTTTTGTATTGAAATATGAAGAGCCCTATTGTTTTTGGGGAAAATCGGCGCATGCGCAGAAGAGATATATGCTATAACGGTACTTTTTATACAGGGTGAGTTTTAAGTTGATGCTTTTTTTTACAGCGTGTAAAACTCAAACAGACGAGCAAATATTTCGAATAGTTTTTTTATCAAAACTCAAAAATAAGAGAGAAACAGCCTTTCGAAGTTTAAATAAATTTTCTTTAATTTTGAGGTCGGTCCTGGGGTTATATTATGTCACTATGGAAATATGTTATTATTACACATGTCAGTTTCAAATAAGCACCAACATACTTGATAATAACAACTTATTTCCATAGTGACATAGTGACATAACAATTAAATATTTTAACACTACCGTGTCAGTATATTTATAAATGCTTGATGTTTATTAAAAAAAATTCAGGGAACTTTATTGATCACATGTCTCTGCACCAATATAATACTAGGAACAAAGAAAATTTTCTTGTTCCTCTTTTCCATAATAAAAACACCACATATGGCCCTAATTACTTAGGAATTCAATTATTTAACAAACTAACTATGGAAACAAGGAATAAGAAATTAGAATTATTTAAAAAAATTATTTATAAATATCTACTTAGGGAATGCTTTTATTCTGTTCCAGAATTTTTAGAGGCAAATAATTTGCCTTAGTTTGTATGTACTTTTTGACGTGTTTTTTAACTTTCTGTATAATTTAAAACCAATAAATCTCTATCTCTATCTATCTATCTCTATAACCCCAGGACCGACCTCAAAATTAAAGAAAATTTAATAAAATTTATTTAAACTTCGAAAGGCTGTTTCTCTCTTATTTTTGAGTTTTGATAAAAAAACTATTTGAAATATTTGCTCGTCTATTTGATTTTCACACGCTGTAAAAAAAAGCATCAACTTAAAACTCACCCTGTATAATAATGGTATACTTTTCATGACGGCTTATTATTCTATTTATTTTTACTAGTCCTCGGTCATAAGCCTCCAGTTCCCAGATTCGAATCTGGGAATTTGTAAAAAAATCGATTTGAATTTTTGACTTATTATAAAAAAATATTAATAAAATGAAAATATTATTGGGTACTAGGTCCCACATAAGGCTGGCTGTTGTTGATCGTAAAAAAAGGAATGAAAATTGGCTTTCGAAGTTTATTCAAAGTATTTTTAGTGAATTTGACTTACCAAATGCGCATTTGTAAAATATGTGTGATAATCACTTACCTGAAACAAGAAAAAAATGCAATCAAAAATATGATTAAAGTAAAAATAAAACGAAAAAAATATATCTAATTAACAAAAAGCAAATTTTCAATCTCTTTGTTAGCTTCTTTGGAATATAATTATTACAACTGGGAAACACACAAAAAATAAATTAACACGTTCCTGGATTTACATAGCCTGTGACATTTACAAGGGAATGTTTGACAAATTATTAATATTTGCGGAGTTTTTTTTCAATTTTGTAATTTTCTCCGAATACCGAAAAAGTAATAACAAAACATTTTTTTTCACGACTCACCATGCTAACATCAACAGAAGCTAATTACATTTTTTAATTATCTCCTGATGATGCTAGCATCCTTCGCAAAACATGCGTCGTAAATATGGTTAGTGTTTTGGTATTTTGTGATTATTTTTTTAGTATTATTTTTTATGTTAAATATAGTTCTGTTATTTGAGGTAAAATATATCATAAGCTTAAGATGTTTGCCTCCCTTTTTAGAAAAAACCACACAATTTCTCCACATAAATTATATATCATTTTACAGATAATTGCTTGCTTTACTGACATCGACAACTAAAAAATTTATTTTTGTTTTTGTAAATTAATTAATTAACAGCAACGCTGAACAACGTCTGCCATCTGACGGCTTTAATTTTGAACAAAGTCAACACTTCGATCTGTCATCTGGCCTTCATATTGTAATACAACAGACACAATACTGCATACTGCTATCTGACGGTTGTAATTTTGAAACAGCGAGCAACGCTGAACAACGTCACAGCAATGCTGCATGATGCCATCTGACGGCTTAGCTCAACGCTTTTGCTACTTGCGCCTCTATATGACAATTTTAGTAAAATATTTCTTCGATCTGTCATCTGAGCTTCATATTGTAATACAACAAAAAGAAGAACGTTATAAGCAGTGTGCAAAATTAGAAACGAATTGAATACCTGCAATCATATTTTAAAAAAATTTTGTAAAGTGATAATTATTATACTTATTTAGTGCGAATAATTCGCACAGGTCACTCTAGTTATAATTATTAATTTAAAGTTGAAGGAAGCACCCCGTGGTGAGACATTCAAATCTATTCCACTTACGATAACCATGATGATTACCGATTACTTAGCAAAATAAGCACTCTGTTTTGTTTGTTTGTTATCCTGCTAAACAAAGTGACTACCTAAATAGCACGTTGAACATTACTGATTACAAACAGTGCTTATAAATTTTGTAATTACTATAGTTACGTAAGAACAGTAATTAGAACACAAATAGTAGAATGCGGCTAATTGCTTTTGTACTCAAATTTTTTAGTAATGTCAACCTAGATTTTTGAAGTAAAACTTCCTTAGACACGCTTGACTTGGGGAGTAAGCTGGTAAATGCCTGTCGAAATCGTTTACGGAAGTGCGTCGTCGCGAGTTGAGAGGGAGATATAAGTTAGTGAGTGCGACAAAGATGGAGCATTAAGTTGAGAGGGAGATATAAGTTAGTGAGTGCGACATAGATGGAGCATTAAGTTGAGAGGGAGATATAAGTTAGTGAGTGCGACAAAGACGGAGCATTAATACAACTATTTGACGTTTAAAATGAACACAACTGTTTTTTTTTTGTATCAAAAATACATTTTATCGAATTTTGCTGCATTTTGTAACGGGAAATAATGTAGGTTAGCTAATAAATCCTTTTAAATGTGTTATACATTATGCTAATAAGTATATATACATATTTTGCCTATTAATTAATCAAAAATTACATTTTGTAGATATGTGCTACAGAGTGAGGTTATATTGTGTTCGATAAACTTTGTTCGTTAATGAATTTAACATAAGCAAATTTGAGGTACCTATTTAAGCATTATTCTTAATAAATACATTTAAAATAATTATGGCAGGAAGAAGTTTTACTTTAGTCGTGTGGTCTAAAGCACACTCGCCTTTTTTTTATATCCTCCGCTATTCAAATGAGACAATTTTCTCTAACAGATTGGGAAGCAATCTTAAGTCAAATATTTTTCAGACATGAAAGAAGTGAAGATTACTGAAATGTTAAAATTACAGAAAACAATGAAATTAATGACATGTATTTGATGCATTATTAAGCCGGTTTTTATGAGCCTATAATTGTTCGGATCGCGATAGAACTGTTCCGGAACTTTATTAGAGAACGCTCGAAAACAAACTGTCGTAGAGACATTAATGTCTTCCCGGTCAGAGGTCGTGATTTTATTGCATTGCGACTATACAATCAGTTCAAATAATATGTAAGAGTAAAATTAAAATCTCTGTAATATTATCTTTATTAGATTCGAATACCATAAATTTAAGATAATCTAGAATTGCTTTTCCTAATTTATAGTTTGCTGATGACAATTACTGTATAATCGATACCATACGAATAATTACTAATCATGATGTCAACAATTGTACAATCTACAGTAATAGTCCAAGCGATACGTATAGTTTCCGATCTGAATATAATTAGACATATTATCTTCATAGTTTCCGCGCTTATAACAGTAGCAAAAAATAAACATCTATTTATTTATTTCTATCTTCGCAGCCATCACAACTCCCAATAGTAATTCCAGGGCCGTAATTAGAGCCCCGGGGCAAGAAGTAATTTGGGGTCCCCTACGTAGAATTTAAAAAGTGCTTGCCGAGTGAGCAAGTCAGTCAGTTAGTTTTTGAAGCTGTTCGTTGTGTAGACACAGTGCTCTGGCATTACGACATAAATTCAGTTAATCTCTGGAAATAAATTAACTCTAGTGAATGCAAATATAAATCTGGTTTTAAATAAATGACTTATAGTGAATAGACAAGTGTGCTGATAAACTTTGTGTTGTGTTCCTGTGTGTTGTAGATATTTCTTTGTACATAATTTAGTGACTCTTTATTCTCTGTTACTTACTCGTTTATTTTATAATCTAGAACTATTAGTTTTATTTCTGTTAACGTTATACGCTTTCGTTTGTGTGTTTTTACTGTTTGTTAAACAGTTAATATTGTAAATAAATAATTTCCGCCATGGACTACAGCAGTTTTGTTACAATATTATATCATTCGTGTTTTACATTGCTTTCGTCGTCGTGCTTGTTTGATTTATTTTCGTGATGGAACTATTTAAACATATTCGAATGAAAGATCGTTAAGGTAGATAAATTCTTCGGCGAACCATGAATAAGTCTTCTTTTGAAATGGTGATTTCATACATCGAAAGTGCTAATATGCATATTAATATTTAACGTTATTTTTGATAAATACGTGCAGTACATACATAGACATTTTGGTCCTGTATCTCAGTAATAGTAATTCGTAGAGAAAAAAATATAAGAACAGTTTTTGTAGACAATTGCATGATCTGCAACTTTTGTCTGACCTATTTTTAGATAACATATACCGTTTACGAGAAAACAGCAAAAAACCGATACTTTTGATCTTTGACCTTGAATACATTTTGAAACAGAAGTAGGATCGGTGGGGACTTTTGATATTTTATTTGTAATAGCGTACTTATAGGCGGAGAGCTGGCTACGGAGAAAATGGGTGACTCGGTGCAGAGCTCAAAATTTGCAGAATAATAGGAGATAAAATAAGTAAGTAGGGATAAAATTGCCAGAAGGCTAGGCGGAAGATAAAGAGCCGCCAGAAGGCGCTAATGTTGCGAAAAATCAGTGCACTTCTGGACATTTCTATACTTATTCTGTAATTCAAAACTAAATTATATATTATTATATATTATACATTATATAGTTATAAGGGCATACTGAAAATTCAAACATGATATAATAATTACATTCGACAAATATTCAAAATTATTAATGACATTTTGATAGAAATAAAATTAATCGTCATATATTTTCATTAATAAAATTACGTTGTTAACATAACGTAATTTTATTAATTTATTTAATTTTAAATGTCATTAATAATTTTGAATATTTGTCGAATGTAATTATTATATCATTTTTGAATTTTCAGTATGCCCTTATAACTATATAATGTATAATATATATAATATATAATCTAGTTTTGAATTACAGAATAAGTATAGAAATTTCCAGAAGTGCACTGATTTTTCGCAACGTTAGCGCCTTCTGGCGGCTCTTTATCTTCCGCCTTGCCTTCTGGCAATTTTTTCCCTACTTGTACTATCTCCTATTATTCTGCAAATTTTCAGCTCTGCACCGAGTCACCCATTTTCTCCGTAGCCAGCTCTTAATCCATTAAGACCTGCACCAATTTTCAACGATTATAGTAAATTAAAATGTTTATTATTTTGACTGGACTACATTACGTGCGAGTCGCGATCAATCTAAGACGCATATCAAACGGAACGTACTCCTTGGCAATGGCCCTCCTTGATACAAATCCGTCCCCGATTTTCAGGACACGTATCGGTTTTAAAGCAACGTGACCCGAGCGCGTTGTACGATCGCTGGTGGAAGGTCGTGATTCTGCTGTTAGCGATCTGCGAAGCGTAATTGGTCGAGATCGACTAATTAGTGTATCAAACCGCTGGCAGCGAAACCGCAGCCGAGTTCTCGCTCCATCCATGTCTGTGTGCGCGTGTGTGCGTGTATGCTTTACTACACACACTTATGAACAGGCCGCAATATGTAATTTACTGCAAGACTCTTCATTTACCATATCATGTAACATTATAATCTGCGTGTAATAAACGCATGCAGTGGTGTCTACATTGCAGTCACGTGTAATAGGCGATCTTTAACATGCTCTCTTCCCTCCTTTTGGCATCGACATCCTCTCCCTAACCGAACGATGATTGTTTGTTATGCATTATGGTTATTTTTGCACCTAATTGTCGTGTAGCATGTAAAAACTGCTTGTCTGCGTGAAAATAATAGTAAATATGCAGTTTGCATTTTCTTATGAGAGAATGATCCAAACCTGAATGTTATAGTGTGAGTAGGACTTAGCTTTGTGAAATAAAGCAATTTTGCCTATGATAACTTATTTGCACCTACCGCATCGCCTTTGGAAATGTCTACCGCAGTTGTAGACGAAACGTCAGGTAGTAATACCAGTGGACCACGGCATACAAGCCCGGAAACCAAGAGGATTCGAATCATCCTGTAGTTTATAGTAATCGGTGCAAACACAATCGAACAATCTGTTGGAGTAGGGGGTGCTCACCTTCGATTTGTAAACTGCGTAACAGTTCAGTGGTCTCCTCTAGTATATAATTATAACAAATCAAGTGGAGTAAATTTCAACGAGCACGTGGGCGGGGGTGGCGGACGGCGAGCGTTGCATTCGTCAGACCAAGATATTTGCCGTTTGCCAACTCAGATCAAAGGTACCTGTTACACTACATAATTAAACGTGTTTGCGTTCCACTGTAGGTAACTGTGGATTAATTAAGTTCAGTTAATTGACTCTTTCAGTAAAATAATTGATGATACGTATCACGAAATGTCTGAACAAATCACACTCTCTAGAAGTGTGTACTTATTTAACGCTTACTTTATTCTCGGTATAAAATGGTGCCGATTAAAATTGTCGCCGGAATTAATTATGGCACGATAAATTGTAGTGCAATATTTACATGCTAATTGTTTTCGACGACGAGAGTTGATATTTGCATGCTAGTGATGAAAAATTGCACGGATCAAAAAGAATCGCGTGTTCTCTTCCCTTGGGCAATCCCAGCCAATTGGGCGACGGGACCATTCCAACTTCAAAAATGTTGACATTTGATTATAATAAAGAAAATAAAATTTCTGATATCGCGTGAGGTGACGCGGGTAATGGCTAGTATTCAATATGATATTAACTATTCGTTGCCATGGTTACCTACATAGTATGTTCCACGTCATGTAAAAATTAATCAAAGCATGCCTAACTAGTTTATTTCTGACAGATCCATAAAATAAAAGAGCGGATGATTTTTTTTATTTCCAAAATATTTCCAAAACTATAAGTTAAGAAAAAAAAATTTAACAAAACTTTCTTGAATAAATAAATAGAATAATAACCCGTTATGAAAAGTATACCGTTATTATATAAAAAATACCGTTTTAGCATATATATCTTCTGCGCATGCGCCGATTTTCCTCAATAACAATAGGGTTCTTCATATTTGCATACCAAACATCCTCCCAAAATTTAGTTTCAATCCGCTCATCCGTTTGATCTGTATCGTATTCACAGACTAACAGACGCACAAAGTTTTTCCAAAAATACGTTTTTTGGATTCGGGGGATCTCAAAACGGAAAGATCTATTTGGAATGATAAAAGAAATAGTTTGTCGCACAATTTCCACTTTGAAACATTTTGATACGAATATTGATCAAAATTTAGCATGAAAAGCGAATAATTTGTTTTTGTATGAGTACAGTCTAATGTTCTACATCGCAGGAACTTTCACAACGACATTAGATTGCTCCTGCATGTACAAAAACTGTGATTATAATGTAGCAAGCTTTGTTACATTAACTCTCTCTCTCTTTTTTGTAATATTGTCAAAATTAGTTTTCCTTAGCTACGCAGGAAAAATGAATGTTGTTATCAATTTGGAAAAAATCAATTCAATTAATAGATCTTGACAAACAATTCATTACGATTCTTTTAAGTTAAAGTCTAAGCGTTTTATTTATTTTAAAGTAAGAACTTTTTTAAGTACTTACAATATGATCACAATCTAATTTGTCAAATCAAATTTTCTGACAATGTTTTCTGCAATCCAGCATGTGTCAATAATTAATGGTTTAATAGTACGATAAATGCAAAAATACAAAAGCAACACAAGTGAAAAGTTTCGAACACGTACGAAATTTATTTCGTATTTTCATGTTCAAAATAAAATTTACAAGTTAAAAACGCGGAGACACTGTGGAACATATTATAACGCGTACAATATACAATCTTGGTAATGCGTTTGTCGATATTTTGTCATTCTGTAGCTATTTGCGTTTATAAGAAAGCCCTTGAACGTTCTTTTGTCAGTAAATGTTGGTAGGGATGGGCGAATACTCGAGAAATCGAGTACAGATCAAATATAAAAAAAACTACTCGATCGTCGAACTGAATAAAAAAATATTCGAAAAGAAACAATAAAAGAAAAAGGATTTCAGTTATTGCCGACACCATAGACTAAAGTCCGACATCTTGTTGGGATTATTTTCCGGACATTTTCTTGTTTCATGCTTTTCAGTAGTCGGGTTTTAGTTTTTATTTAAATTATTTTTTAAAGTGAAACTTTTATTCTATTGCCCCGAATTTTTCTGGCCGTCTGTTGCATGTCGCATTACAGGCGGCGGCGGAGTAGGGGTAAAGTGAAAGACGTTCGGAGTAGGCGCCCGGTAGAGCAGCGAAGGCCAATATGGCGGCGCCCATGGTTAGCATCAGCTGACCGTGTAGTATGTATAACACATAGTCAGTCTGTCATGCGGGCAAGTGCTGTACAGTGTTTACATGTTTTTATTCGTGTATTCATGTGAATATTGTTGTTTATAATTAATCGTGATGGATAAGTGTCTACAATCCAACGCCTACAATCCAATAAAAGTTTCACTTGCATCGTGGTTTCTTAAAACCACACAACTGTTTTTTTTACTTATTTTTTATTTGTTTTCAATTTGCACCCTTTGGAACCAAAATTCGAAAATAAATGTAGCCTAACGAATCGACTCACACTTTATTTATCAAAATCGGATGAATAGTTTAGGCGCTTTGCCGTAGCCGGGTAATAAAAATTAGGAGAGGAGTTCAAGATCTTAGAAATCGACTGACAGAGTGTGTCCACAGTCGAATGAATGTATTTTTGTGACGTCGGCGTTTTAGTAACAGGCCAGGATACAGAACAGCACACATCCGTATAGCGTGCGTTCAACCGTTCAGCCGTTCAGCATTCGACACAGATGTTCGCTATTAAGTATATCGGCAACTGCGAGGCGACACGCGCACACACACACACACGCACGCATATTGCACAATACAGGCTCGCGTTTGCTTATATTAAATGTAGAGCAGAAAGAACACACCTACTTACACATCTTCTGTCATGTTTACGGTTTATTTCGTACAGTTCCAAATGATTTGAGTTTAAATCGGCGCGAGATCCATTCATAATTTTATGGCGTTTTTGTCATGCTAAAAATCAATCTCTTTAAATTTGGCAATTTCGAGTATCTGAGTGTTTCAACCTGTTTCTACATTTTTTTTTAAGAACATCAGCAGCCAAAGTTGGGTGGAATTTATTGTTTTTAACTTTTTACCACGTTCTTATATCAACTTCTTTTTCGTACTTATATGTCAAGCGAAACATGGTAATTGATTTTAAACTAATTTCATAATGACATAACGACTTGAAAATTTTAACTAACTCAGAATTAGATGAGAATACGAGAAAATACTAAAATAGTTGGCAAAACCAAAAGAGCACATTCCGCAAGTTTTCCACTGTATGATAAAAAAATAACAATTAAAAAATATTTTTAATAAATTTAAAAATAGGTATTCAAAAATTTAAAGAAATAAATAATTACAATTGAAAAAATATTTTTTTTAAGTTTGCAAAAATAAAAAAATTAAGAACTATACATAAATATATAATTAATATCAAGTGGAATAAAATAAAACAAAATAAAAAGAAAAAAAAAGAAAAAAATCAATTATTTCGTAAGGAATCGAACCCAGGACACCTTGCCCTTGGGGATCCAATGGCATAACCATTACGCTACGAAGAGTACTAGGTGTATTGGTGTTATAGAAGTGTAGCACTTGTTTTATGGATTTACACTATATTTACACAGCAATTATTATATTGTTTTTTTAAACTATTAGCTGTCAAAAAAATAAAACTGTTTATAAAAATTAAACTACTGAACACATTTTAGTGAATTTAAATAAGGTTCTGGTCTGATAGTAAACAAAGTGAATAAAATATAACCCAAGGCAATCCGACCAAAATTGCGATCTGTAGAGTCGTGACGTACATACGTACAGACCAACCGACAACTGCTGTTTGTGATTTTCAACTACAATTTCAATAGCATTTATGAACTCGAATTGATTTAAAAATGGTTCTATTTTATAGATTAGAATCTCCTCTTTTCAAAAAGCTTCAATTTGAATGGATTTCGTGTGAAATTAACTTAGATATAACTTCTTATATGAACGAAAGTCAGCTCTGACGCACAAAGCGATAATAAAGCACATACCGCTAGTTTAGCGGTATGTGCAAAAGAAGATAATAATAAAAGAAATAAAGAAATTTCAATAAATACATATAATTCATTTTTACTTATTTACCGTTATACGACAACTAGCAAATAGCGGTCGTAGCTCAGTTGGTTAGATCGTCGTGCTAACAACGTGAAGATCGCGGGTTCGACCCCACTATGGGCCATATATTTACATTGTTAATTTTTACCACGTTTTTATTAACTAAAAAGAAGAAAATAATAAAATAAATTAAAAAAATTTAATATAGTATAATAATAATTAATTTAAAAAATTTAATATATAATATAGAGTAATGTAACTCAGCCAACTCGAAATTGGTTGTTTTGGGATCAAGTCCCGACAGTGACATTTACATTTTTTTTATATTTAGGCCTTCTAAAATATTATGACGATAATCGTTTAATAATATTCTTTCACTAATTCAGTGAAAAAATACCTGTATACTGGAATTTAATCCTAATGATTATTTGACTTCAACCGCACGTAAAGGTTGCACGCACTCATTTTTTTGGTTATTTGAACGCCGGGTAGATAAGCGGGTTTACTGTTTTTTGTTGGCTGGTCATGGCTTCAATAAACATCATTCCAAATAATCAAACAAACGAAATACAGAAAGCTTAATCAAAATGCCAAGCTAAGTAACCGACAATAATCTACTTGGATTACTTTAATGCGCATGACATAAGGGAGCGTAGAAACGAAATGGAGGCTCTTTTATTGACGCGAGAAATGAATGGATCGATTGAATGTTTAATGAGAGGTTTTCTGATGTCATTATAGGATTTTATGTCGCATGAAAATTTACTATCAATTTAATTTTCTGTCGATGCGATAACATCGTATTATTGAATACTGAGCGTTGAATTTTTTGTACTAGACATCTTTTTATTTGACACGAAATTCATAATTGATATTTTATAGACAAAAACAGATAGGATTCCCCGGTTCACTCACGAGACGCGTAAACATTCGGATTTGAATACCATGACAGCTACACATAACCTCAAGTATTTTTGACAGATCATCAAACGAAGGTTGTGACTATGAAATTGCGTCACTTCCGTGACATACCACTGAAAAAAAAAATTGGTTGTCTGTAAAGTCGGTTTACGGACGATAGTTTTACGTGATAACGTATTCCGTAATACATAACCTAAACCTCCCAAAATTTGGTTTCAATCCGCTTATCCTTGGTGTCGGAATGATAAGAAATGTCAAAAGTGACGTTTGCAACTGTCAAAGTATTATGTTCTAATAATAATTAGTTATTCCAATACTTAACTTAGAAGGCGTTGCATTTCACAAAATACTAATGTCAAAAAATTGAATTAAACATTAGGAATGCAGCCGTTTTCATGTTAAGACAAGACATACGTTATCTTCTAATTTCCATGTACGGCAAACAAAGACGACCGACCGCGTCGCGCCATGCATTAGACAACATTGCATTTATACAGCTATTTTTCTATATAAATTTGTATAAAAAAACTGTTTAGGCAAATTCTGTTATACGAAATCTATGTAAAATGTTCTCCTCTTTCGTTTAAGACTGGTTTCAAACCGATCTGATTTAAATTGAGCGAGAAATTAGCAAAAAGCACGCACAGGGTCAGGCGGAACGTTACACGTTACGAACGTTAGGATTTAGGAACGTTACACTTTTTCGTGCATGCAGCCGGTGTTTTATCAATGTATAAGATTGGTGATTCATCAATTTATAAGACGTTATCACGTCAAAAAGGCAGGGCTTCACATTGTCTGTAGGGGGAAGGTGGTTGTAAAACTAAGTGAACATTTGTTTTATTATTTTTAAAGGTACATTGATTTATTTTTTGAAGTCGAATCGTATTTTTCTTTAAGTTCATTGAAAGAAGTTCTTTGAAAATTATTTAAATACAAGAAAAACTCTGCCTACACATGATAGATATATTATTTTACATTTTTTATTCATATCTAGAAGTTTAATTAATTGTTGGGTAATTTTTCAGTCAAAAAGTTTGTTTTTTGTATGTTTAGAGAGTTAACTATTTACATGGTGAACTTTTTAACTTAACAAAGTAAAGATATAAAGTGCTTTTAAAAAGTTTCAAAAGTTATTTTTTTTTTATCTCAGAACATATAAATCATTATACTTTTTGTATAAAATGCGTTATTTTTACTAAATATACTTTTAATATTTCACCAACTTTTACAGCCACACGTAAACCAAAGTACTTATATAAATAGTATTATAAAACAATAAAAACACTAACTATTTTCGTACACAAGATAATTTTATAGCCTTTTTATAGCAGATGTGTTTTTACGATAACTTAATATAATTCCAATGGTTGATGGTGTTTTTCTAATTGGAGTTACATTAAAAAAATAGAGATAATACTATTACTTGCCATGTTAAATGTAAGAACATTAGAAAATAGAAAATATTCTGATACTTTGGCTATAATAATATTTATATGACAGTCAAAAATGGAAATAATATATGTGGTGGGAGTGACGGGTAATGATGGTGGGAAAACGTGTCTTCAGCCGTTTGAAATTTAAATATTATGCAATGTCTAAAAACTTGAAAAGAAATATTATAGTTTCAAAAAAAAAATCTAAAAATCACACATAATATCCATGTACTAAAAAATATACACTTTTTTCTCTCTACTATAACGTTTAGAGGCAAGCTTCTAAAAGTTACAGAAGTGAAAGAAATGTTTTTTTCTACTTTTTAGTGCGTTGAAATAGCCGTGTCTTTAGGTTTCTATTAAATTATAAATATTATCAATTAACCAATCAGATAACTTCATTCCAAGGCTAGTAGGGTGTCTAGTTCGATCTGACCTATCAGACGTTAAAAAATAGAATTTTTATTTTTATAAGAAAAATTAGATTGTAATAATATCGATATAAGTAAATGAAAAAAAATAATGCTTAAGAAATGGTTGACATTCAATTTAAAAAAAAATTTAACATATATTTCTGTCTTATATCAAATGTTTTTGTTTATTAATTTTTTTTTGCTTTGCATTCTTCTATTTTTATCAGACCAAACGATATATTGACAAAAAATGATAAAATTACAAATCAATATAACACAAGATATATCGTTTGGTCTGAGAAAAATTAGTCGACAATTTTATTTACTTGAAGAGTTCTATTCAGACGTTAATCAAAGATTTGACTTCTATTTTTATGTTGAGATAATATGGGTGAACATTCTTTGTCATCAAAATGATTTTTCAAACCTTTGTCTCAAAGCAAACAGAAGTCAAATTTATTAAAAGCATTTTTAATAAACAGGAAAATAAAGATAGATTGTTTCGGCATATTACATCAATTTAATTGACGAGAATACGTTCATAGAAAAAATACAAGAAAAAAAAAACAAAGAAACACATCCGTATCAAAGGTGAATTTATTTTACTGGAGATTGTTAAAATATTTACATACCAAAAAATAAATTGAAATAAAAGCTTGTATATTTTAAATTGATACGAGAAAAATCGCTGAACAATACTCTACTGCACTAGACAAGACAGAAATATACGGATATTATGTAAAAGCTGTTTTCTTAAATAACAACCGTAACTTTTCATATAATGTGTAAAGATAGAAGGAAAAATACTCTCTACTGCTGCAATGAAAACACTACGGCACTCTATAAAAGGTTTGTTCGAAAACGACATTTCCGTGAAAATTAAGGCCGCTGCAGCACACGAGGCTAGTTTCGCCGCTGGAACTTGTGCTGGCTATCGAGGATGAAATGACGTTACTGCGGACCGGAATTCAAAATTAGAACCGGGATTATTTGACTGTCGAAGATGAAAAATTACGTCACTGCGGACTGGAATTCAAAATTAGAACCGGGATATTTTTCGTGCTTGACTCTCTGCTGACTTTGAGCAAGAACCAATCAGAAAACACTTGGTCACTTGTGCGACAATAAACGTTCACTTTTGTTCAACACCAAAACCATCTATAAAGGTGAAAAGTTTATGTCCCATGAAGTCTGGGCTTTGCTGACAAATTTTTAAGCTGTGATACATCACAAGAACTTCAATATTACATTTGGTATCATTGTCATGATGATCGACACCGGTTGATAAATTATTATCAATATTTGCTTTGAAGTAACACAATACGTTGAAGATATTCAAGTTATGCCGGCACTTCACATGGCTATTTGTATTTGTGTATTTGGCAAACAATTACCAAGTGTGGACAGTCTATTTGACAAAGTGTTGGCCTTATTTGCCTATTTGACAAATAAGGTCAATTCCAAATACGCGTTACCGTGCGCTTGTCGGTTTTTCGAGGCACATCAAAGGAGTCAAATAGGCAAATACGCAAATAAACCGTCCACACAATGGCCATATTCAGAAGCGCACGCGCCGTGAACCTGTACGGACGTGCAGTACTTTTGTGTGTGTGCTGTGAGCGAGAACTGGAATAATTACTATTGAAAATGATTTGGGACAATGAAACAGTGCTAAAATTCCTGGAATTTTGAACCTTGCGTTCTGCTGCCAAATGTTTGTTTGTTTGCTATTTGACTGCCATGTGTGGATGATCGTATTTGCCTCTATTTGCATGTTAGTCTTGAACGTCATATATTTTGCCAAATACAACAAACACCCAATAGCGAACACAAATAGCCATGTGAAGTGCCACCTTTAAAGACAGTCAATACGTAATTCAGTGTAAACAGTGGTTTACAATTAGCGTCATAAGTAGCACCAGAAATACACCTTATGGCCTTTTTTTGTAGTAGGAGAATATAATTTATTTATTTTAGAAGAGTGCTGGATATTAACTTTTATCGTGACTGTATTAATTATATTTGTAAATACGTATCCTCGTAACATTTTTTTAAACATAATTTCAACGAATACTTATTTAAATACACTTGGTTTTTAAAAAAAGGTGTCACCATTTTTCATAGTTAAAAAGAATGAAATATAGGGAAGCATGAGATCTGGTATGCTGAATAATAAATTGGCCATTTTTAATCATTAAAAAAAAACGAGCGCCAGGGCATTACAATTTTGAGACAGCAAATATTTTAATTGTTTGTATCGATTCTCAAATTTTCACGATATTTTCATCATTTATGTTAATGTCTAGTTTTTCCATAACGTTATAGGTTTGTCGAAGCTTCCACCGTACAAACGTCTACTATTATTGAATTTAACATATATGATGGAAAACAATGATCGGTGTCCGAATGATTCAATTTTTTTAAATAATAACTTGAAGAAATTTATACACATCATATAGAAATATGGACACGACAGATGAAACAATAATTTATAGCAGTCTTTAATCATATACCTATATTAATACGCTAAGGATAAGATGTTTGCCTCCCTTTTTAGAAAAAACCACACAATTTCTCCACATAAATTATATATCATTTAGCATTTTACAGATAATTGCTTGCTCTACTGACATCGACAACTAAAAAATTTATTATTGCTTTTGTTTTTGTAAATTAATTAATTATTAGCAGCGCTGAACAACGTCTGCCATCTGACGGCTTTAATTTTCATAATATATACATTAAGACACAATACTGCATACTGCCATCTGACGGCTTTAATTTTGAAACAGCGAGCAACGCTGAACAACGTCACAGCAATGCTGAATGATGCCATCTGACGGCTTAGCTCAACGCTTTTGCTACTTGCGCCTCTATATGACAATTTTAGTAAAATATTTCTTCGATCTGTCATCTGAGCTTCATATTGTAATACAACAAAAAGAAGAACGTTATAAGCAGTGTGCAAAATTAGAAACGAATTGAATACCTGCAATCATATTTAAAAAATAATTTTGTAAAGTGATAATTATTATACTTATCTGGTGCGATTAATTCGCACAGGTCACTCTAGTTCGTCTTTAATTTTAACCACCAGACGTCGTTACCAAAATGGTCAGTTTCCAATATTTGTCTGTTTCATTTGATCACGTGACAGAATTCTTCTGCAAAGCAGACTACTTAGAAAACAAAGTATTGAGAACAGACCAGACTGCATTAAAACGGTAAGAAAGATTCCAAGACGTGCGCAATATCAAGGCAGCATAGCTATTATATATACCTACACGTTGTAACAGAATTCAATTATTCGAATGCATCGGCACGAATCTATTTTAATTTTTATTGTACACTTAAAACAGTTATGCTTGAGCGTTTTTTGGCATTCGTTCAAATCATAATATAAGGCACAGATGCACACAGAAAAAAAATACAGGAACAACCATTTTGTTATTACAACCGTGAGCTGCGCAGAAGAGTACATGAGGATCCGCTGTGCAACAGAAAAAGCATAAACGGCGGCACAAACTGTCGAAAGTGTACGAATTTTTAGGTTATGTTTCTAGTGCGTGATGACGTAATCTATCATTGCGAATGTCACGTTATGTTAAGAGTGTTTAACAGTCACATGAGCTATTATATCACGCACTAGATGCATATAGTATTTTTTGACGTACCTCTTGCAAAATGGCTGATTTTCACCATTTTTGACAGTTCAATTTTTGAGCAAGTTTATTTCTAATTTATACACTGTAATAGACTTTCATACTTTTATGATTGAAATGATAGTACGACAACGTTTATTTCACTTTACGCACTAGTGCGAAATGTGTCATTTTACAATCGCTATACAGCTATACATGAAAAGCAGCTATTTTATAGGGGTGCGCAAAAAGTATTTTTTATAATATTATTGCCAATTAAGTACCTACCTACATATTATGTGGCTGCTATTAAAAAATCTCTATTTATTCTATAGTGCGTATAAAAATAAAAAATAAATTTGCTACAGTTATTATTAACTAGCGGTCCCGTCCGATTTCACCCGGGTGTAAAGAACGATTGGGGAAGGGAGGAACATGAATACACACATTCATCTTAGTTTACCGAGATGAATGTTGTGTCCAAATTTCATGATGATCGGAGTTACCGTTCAAAAGCTTTTGTCGATAAAAAGCAGTATTTATACTTTTTCAAACTAATAATTTTTTAAAATTAATTAAATAAAATTAAAATAAATTTAAATGTAAGCCTTAGAAGAAAGCAATGTAGAAAAAAATATATATATTCGCCCAACGTGGGGCTCGAACCCACGACCCTGATATTGACAGTCGCATGCTTTACCGATTGAGCCATACGACGTTGTGTACTCACAACGCTAATATGAGTATATTTAGTTAATGCATTTCACTTGAATAGAAGCTTATTTTTGAGATACATTTTGCAACATTTTTAATTAATGCTCCGCTCTTAATGGTCGTAGCGTGATATTATATAGCCTTCCTCAATAAATGGGCTATCCAACAAAAAAAAATTCAATTTGAACCAGTAGTTCCTGAGATTAGCGCGTTCAAACAAACAAACAAACTCTTGAGCTTTATATATTAACTATTAAAAGCTTTTAATAGTTCTGGATAAAATTTTGGTCACAAAATGGAAAATAAAATAAAAAATAACTCTTTTTTCCAGACTGTACGGATATAAGTGGCAGCTGATCTCTCGTGAAAAATCATACTAATATAGGTATATTAGTATATAGCAACTTCCGAGTTTATTGCGTTCAGATGAACAGATAATGGCGTTGCAAGTAGAGTATAGGAGGAGAAAAATGTTGACTCACCGAGAGACTACTGTATATGTTCGTATAAGTATTTATGAATCTTCTGTGTGCGTCGCGACGGAACGGACGTCATAATACGGCATATTTTAACGTCACTTGGGAAAGATTAAAGTAACGAATTTATGGGGTAGTGCAGTTGTACGACTGTTTGTACACTTTTAATGGACAAATAATTTTTTTCTGTTGGCGCGTTGAATAATATTATTATATCGCGTATAAACGTTAGCATAGGTCGTGACACTTTGTAACATGCAAATTACATGAAGTTATCTTAATTGGGTAATTAATACCACGTAGAGTTAAAGGACGATTTACAATTTGATTGCAATAACCCATTCACATACTACCGCTCGAATTTTTTTTTATTTTTTTTTTTACTTTCCTTATAGTACTAACAGACGGTCGAACTTGGTTCTAAGCGGACAGCAGATCTGGTCCGCTCCGTACCAAATCTGTTCGTCTGTACAGTAGTCTGCGTGTCTGCCCGGTTCGATGGGAACAGATTCGGTCGTCTGTTGCAACCAGCGAACTTGATCCGCCGTACCATGTCCGTTGTCGGACCGGACCAAGTTCGACCGTGTGTTAGCACTATTACAGTTTGTCGCCAAAATGATGCCCTACCATCCCCCTTAATGGCTACGCCTCCCCTGAAGGTCAAAAAGGTTATTTTATCGAGTATCTAACTAACGATTAAAACATACCTCGATGTTGCTGTCTTTTTTACTGCAACGAAAAATTAAGAACTACAAATTGGACCATTTAATCGTCATATATCTCATTTTTTTGAAAATCCTTTCGACCCCCCAAAAAAGTATAAATCAATATGTAAAAAATTAGAGTTAAAAAATTAAAAAAAAAACACTTTTATAGCAATGTAGAAAAAAAAGAAAAATAATTTTTAAATATAAAGGTTTTGTTAAGTTCCGAAATTCGATATAATTTAATTACACAATTAAAAAAATTTCCGACTAATTTTTCACATAATTATTGATCAACAAAATGACGTTTCGATCCGGATTTGATCTTCTTCAGATTAACTGAGGTAAAAAAATATAAAAAATGATTATATAATTAGCAAGTTTAAGTAAAAAATGTTTGGATTAAGAATTAAAAATTTTTTTTAAATTCTTTTCCATTTTTCCCATGACTATCATAAAACAAATTTTTCTGTTACTTTTTTTTAGCCGAGTTAATCTGAAAAAGATCCAAATCCGGATCGAAACGTCATTTGGTTAATATTTGTGTCTGAAAAACTAGCCGGAAATTTTATTTATTGTCAAAAATAGTATATTGTGCGACTAGTGAGAAAAGGAGAAGATTCCATGAGCGTGAAATTTGCCGCACGAGCGTAGCGAGTGCGGTAACACGCGAGTGGAATATTCTCCTTCGATCAATAGTCGTACATAATACTTTATTCAACTAGCACGAGTAATATGTAATCTGGGCCCTGATAAAAGAGGAAAAAATAATAAATCACTTCATTGATTGACGTACCCACCGCCCTCGATGCACACAAGATGGCCTTGACTTTCGCTGAATTGCGATGCTGTTTTCATATATACAAATCGCTACCGCGTTCCTATTGGTCCAGAGACTATGCAGTAATAATTCATTACCGTACAGTTTCGGCTCGCTACTGCGTTCCTATTGGTCCAGAAACTATGCAGTAATACATTATCGTACAGTTTCGGCTCATTATTAGCACTCTACGCGTCAACATGAAGTAATTTATTATTTCTCCCGAATTTAGCAGGGCCCCGAAATTACATATTACTCACGCGTGTTGAATAAATTATATTCTCTAACCGGGACAAAAATTTTGATTACATCTCAAAACGTTATCATTCCCGGTAAATTAAGCAAGTGATTTTGTGGTGCTATTACGCACGATAAAAATAGAAATTTATAGTGCTATTAATGTTTTGTCACTCTCTAACAAATCTCACATTGAGTAAGTTAAAGCAAGACAAAAATTTAACAGCGCTGTAAATTCTAACATCGTCCATCCAGACTAGCATCGTCGGTTTAGCGGCTAAAAGCGTTGAAATAAAACAAATTACAAAACACACACGTATTTTTGACAAGCGTTTAAAAGACTTCAGTAGAGAGACGCGTCAGTAAGTAAAAGCACGAAAGAAAACTTTTCTTCAGACATTTTAATATTCTCCATAACACTTTTTATAGGCGGCGGTGAACACATCTTTTGATAGCTATCTACTCAAATTTTTTTGTTAAAAACTAATTATGGAGAGCTTGTATAAACGAAAACGATCATCGCGGGCAAAATTAACATATTCTAACAAAAAAATTCTTTCAAAACTTTTCTGCTTCCATGCATACGAAATGAAGCGTCGACCTACGCTACAAGTCTTATATATATGTGTGAACAGAAATAAATACACATAGTGCGTTCAGTGACCTTCCTGGATTTTATTACGAGCTCCGCGTTCATTATTTTACCATTCCAGCTGGTAGCATACTATATTGTTACGTGCCCCTTGTTGGGACGACTATGGATTCTGTAGGAATATTCTAGTAACGACATAAATAACAATCGAAGGCAAGTAAAGACCCGACCTTTCTTGCAATAGCCTGGATTTTATTACGAGTTCCGTGTTCATTATTTTTACCATTCCAGTTTCACAAATGGAGATGGTAGCATACTATATTATTGCGTGCCCCTTGTTGGGACGACTATTAATTCTGTAGGAATCTTCTAGTAACGACAACAACAACAATCGAAGGCAGGTAAAGACCCGACCTTTCTTGCAACAGCCTAGAGAAACCAATACATGGAAAGGAAGGAATCTCGGAACTACGAGAACATTCTAGAAGCTATAAAATGCGAGCGGAGTGGTTGAGTCAGTCGGTCAGTTATTCGTGTTGTTCATGTGTTGATACAGTGCTTTGGCATTACGACATAAATTATTCAGTTATACTGTGAAAATAAATAAACTTTAGTGAGTGCAATTATATAAATCTGGTTTTACGTAATTGACTTAGAGTTAATACACAAGTGTGCTGATAAACTTTGTGTTGTGTTCCTGTGTTGTAAATATTTTGTGTACACAATTTAGTGACTCTATATTCTCTGTTACTTAGTCTTTTATTTTATTATTTAGAACTATTAGTTTTGTTTCTGTTAACGTTATTATTTCTGTTAAATTAAAGAAGTACGCTTTCGTTTGTGTGCTTAACTGTTCTGTTAAACATTTATTATTGTAAATAAATTTTTTCCGCCACGGACTACAAACTTTTACAATATAGTTTTAAAAGCTCCCCGCGAGTTCAAAATATTTAGATATTTTAGATCTACACTAAAATGATAAAGAGTTAAAGTTTGGATGTAGGAGGTAATCTCCGAAACTACTCATTTGTTATTAAAATGTTTTCTCCAGTATTTAGAATGGACCTTCAGGATGGATTTATAGCCTATGCCCTATAATATAAATCGTGTTAAAATAAAAGCGCTTTTCGTGGAGACCAATTTTGCAACGTAAGTCGACGAAAAACCGGTGGCAATTTACAAATTTGGGCGAAGCCGGACCGAGTTGCTAGTAAGTACCTATTTGAATATATTTTTGGAATTTATATAAATTAGCTCGCTAATAGAGACAGAGTAACTGTTACAAAATCTAGGTGGGTTCTGAACTGACTATAAAAACTTGAGCCATCGATTTAATTGATTTTTTTTGTTTGTCGCGTAACATTCTGCACGCCTGAAGTTTTATTTATAAATATTTTTATTTTAATTAATTAGTTATATTCAAAGCAATGGCACGTCAATCCGGTGTCGGAGAGGCAACCGGATGGCGAGTGGTAATCTGGGCCTATGAGTGGTACAGAACCCCCTGGTAGCGGCCAAAGTGACCCCAAATGGACGGGGGCGGCGATATGGGGGTGGGGCAAAATCGAAAAATGTTTGAAAAGGCAACCGGATAAAAATGCGGTTGCATTGAAGGAAATACCCTGATTATATAATAATTTTTTTTTGCCATCCGAACCACGCGGGCCGTTTTTGCACTAGCGAATTAAAAAAAAATAAAAAAAAAACTGAAAAGGCAACCGCTTCAAAATTAGTGAGCATACTTATTGACACCACCAAACGTTGGGAAAAAATTGCCATCCGATCCTGATGGGCAGTTTCGGAGAAACAACCCCTCAAAGTCGCCGAAAAACCCTTTTTTTCGATTTTTTCAACAATAAGTAAAAAAAACACACTAAATATTGTTCAAATCGGATGGCATTCGAAATTTATACTGTCCTAAGTACAAATAATAGTGTGTATCAATGCCATCCGATTTCGATTAAATTTACCCCTATTTAGCCACCCCCCAAAACTCATGAAAATAACAATTTTATGCAGCGTATGGCATTATTTTTATTGCTATTGAGTTTTGGGGGTTGGCTTAATAGGGGTAAAAATAATCAAAATCGGATGGCATTGATACACACTATTATTTGTACTTAGGACAGTATAAATTTCGAATGCCATCCGATTTGAACAATGTTTAGTGTGTTTTTTTTACTTATTGTTGAAAAAATCGAAAAAAAGGGTTTTTCGGCGACTTTGAGGGGTTGTTTCTCCGAAACTGCCCATCAGGATCGGATGGCAATTTTTTCCCAACGTTTGGTGGTGTCAATAAGTATGCTCACTAATTTTGAAGCGGTTGCCTTTTCAGTTTTTTTTTTATTTTTTTTTAATTCTCTAGTGCAAAAACGGCCCGCGTGGTTCGGATGGCAAAAAAAAATTATTATATAATCAGGGTTTTTCCTTCAATGCAACCGCATTTTTATCCGGTTGCCTTTTCAAACATTTTTCGATTTTGCCCCACCCCCATATCGCCGCCCCCGTCCATTTGGGGTCACTTTGGCCGCTACCAGGGGGTTCTGTACCACTCATAGGCCCAGATTACCACTCGCCATCCGGTTGCCTCTCCGACACCGGATTGACGTGCCATTGCTTTGAATATTATCAAATGATTAATTTGTATCGTTTAACAACTATATAATAATAAGAAGAAAATATTTTTATTACAAATACAAGTAAATTTTTCTATTTACGTATTTTTTCTATATAAAAAAATATACGAAAGATTTAGATTTAATTTGTAGAAAAATTCCAGCCAATTGGGGGACGCGTACGGGACCAGTCCAACTTCAAAAATATAATATTAATTATAATAAAGAAAATAAAATATCTGACTACCTAACAAATTCCTTTTTGACAGATCTCCAAAACAAAGTACTTTTTCAAAATATTTCCGAAACTACAAAGTTTGGAAAAACATTTTTTATTACAAAACTTTCTTGTAAAAATAAATAGAATAATGAATGACAATGACAATAAATGACAAGTATACCGTTAATATGCAAAAAAAAAACAACTTTATAGTATATATCTCTTCTGCGTATGCGCCAATTTACTCCAAAAAAAATAGAGCTCTTCATATTTGCATTTCCAAATTTAATTTTAATCCGCTCATCCGTTTGACCTGTATCGTGTCAGACAAACAGATTAACAGACGTATAGACTTTTTCAAAAAAATACGTTTTTTGGATTCAGGGGACCTCAAAACGAAGAAATATAAAATTTAAAAAAATAAATTATGACCTAAGTTAGTACCATTCCCTTCTTGTGGTGTCGGAATGGTAATTTTAGATAAACTGTAAATTATTATAGATGCTCAACAACTGAGGTTATTAGCATCTGTATCTCTTCTAATTTTAAAGGTGTTTCAAGTTTCCCGAAAATACAAAATATCCTTAGTTTTTCAACCACGGTTTCTAAACCTTTTTACTTTCACATTTTCCTGGTCCACAAAAATTCCCGACCTCCATGTTTTCCAAACCAGTGGCCAGTTTGAGTAAAAAATCACGATACCTTTTTTGGATGATAAAATTTCGAGTGACAATGCTGGTACTTCAATATTCTGTCGTATGAATAATGAAAACGTGTAGTTTCCGAATATTTACGGTTGGTTTTTTTTAAACCGAACATTACTCGGTAATCTTCAGCATAAAGTAGTGTTGATCCAATAGAATGTTACGATGCAGGATGGATTTATATAGTAGCTCTAATGGAAAAACTTATTGTAACTGTTAGATATAATATTATGACCAAAATTATAAACATATATACATGGTCATAGGAAGATGAAAATAAATTTTTCGAAACGTTGGCCACTAGCGAAACATTGGTAAAGCTTATTTATTTATGATCCTCAACCAAATCCATCCTTCATCGTATTACTCAGTAATACTTTCTTGATAAATCAAAATAAAATCAAGGAAGACACATAATATCATCATTTTGTATAAGGATGTAGGTACATGACGTCTAGTATATCATAAGAGATACACAATCAACGATGTAATAAGGAAAAGCGTGGGCCTGAAGGAAATTGTCAGACAAGAGTGAAGACACGTGACACAGGGTGAAACAAACATTTTTTCGCTTTATCGAGCTACAGAAATTTCTTTGTAAATTCATCTACTGAAATAACGTCGACAATTTCGAGCTCGTATTCCTTGTGAAATTCTTGGAAAAACCTTTTACCGTTTTTGTCATACAAGTATGAAGATAGTGTTATTTTGTTAAAAGTGTGTGCACAATATTGCTGGAACGAACTACACTCGACTATTTTGTCACTAGCTGTCACTAGCTGTGACCTTAGTTGCCGAGCATCTATAATTTAGAATTTAAAAACATGTAATTGTATTAAATTAAACATCACAAACCATTCAAGAGCGAAAATGACGCCAGTTTGATCCAAAGACTAGCACGTTAACACTACACTCGTCGACAGAGTTAATTAATAAGGAAGACTGATCGATCGTAGATTATAAACGCTCAACAACTGAGATCATCGTAAATAAGAAGAAGGCTACGATTTTTTTTAAAGATGAGAGGATATTTATTTGTCACGATTAGCGATTTTTCATTTTTTTACAAATAATGAAAATTTAGTCATTGGAATATAGTAGACAGAGCTCTTCAAATTGTCACAATTACCTATATATTTCGGAGAAAAATGTGTCTTTAAAATGTTAGGCCGCTCGTTCAAGCCGTCGAAATTGACTGTTAATTGACTGTCAATAGAAAATATTCAAAAAATTTAAATTGTCCATGTCTATAAATTCTAAAATTGAACGAACCCGGAATTTTCTTTGTTTTCTACGTCGCCTGAGCCTATGAGCAAAAGTAACCTTCCAAAGCACTTCTTGCAACAAACTTTGAGCGAGCAGATCGAGAGATCAAAAACGTTTTCTCGAACAATTGACAATGTTTGCTCGAACGGTTGATAGTGACTGCTTGAGCGGTTCGTGTATGTTGTTCGAGAAGTAACTGCTCAAGCAGTCAGTGACTACTCGAGCAGTGAACAGTGACTGCTTGAGCGGTTCGTGTACTCAAGCAGTCCGTTGCGGCCGGTCTGACTGCTCGAGCAGTTGACAGTGACTACACGAGCAGTGGACAGTGACTGATTGAGAGGTTCATGTATGTTGTTTGACGATTAACTATTCAAGCAGTCCGTTGTGGCCGGCATGACTATTCGAGCAATTAACAGTGACTACACGAGCAGTGGACAGTGACTGCTTGAGCGGTTCGTGTATGTTGTTCGACGATTAACTGCTCAAGCAGTCCGTTGCGGCTGGCCTGACTATTCGAGCAGTTGACAGTGACTACACGAGCAGTGGACAGTGATTGATTGAGCGGTTCGCGTATGTCGTACGACTATTAGCTGATCAAACAGTCCATGTACTTCTGAAACATCTGTATTATGTAGCAGGCAGATTTTACTTAAAAATGTACATACGTTTTGAGACAATCTATATGTACTGTTGTTGACTGCTCTAAGCACATGCCTATGTCTACATTTAATACGCACTGTACCAATAAAATGTGTTTGACGTACGTACGTACGTTTGAACATAATATGAATTTTTAGTAGGTATGACTTGTAGCATAGGGATTTCAATGGTATAATATATTTAGCTTTGTTTATTTCGCTTATCTGTTATCTAATAAACTTTTTGCGTAGAAAATACGATTTGTTAAAATTATTCCAAAAAGCTTTTGATCTGCACCTAGTAAATTTTTAATGCACAAAAATATGAATTCTTACTTGTTACTTGAATTTATTGTAGAGAGAAAAATTTATACTAATATTATAAAGAGGCAAAGTTTCTAAGTAGGAGGTAATCTCCGAAACTACTCATCCGATTTCAATTTTTTTTTCACCAATATTAAGAACGGACCTTCAGGATGGACATAGGCTATATTTTATCGCGTTAAAATAAAAATACTTTTCGTGTCGGCTAATTTTGCAACGTATGTCGACAAAAAAACAGTGACAATCTACAAACTCAGACGAAATCGAATAAATAAAATATTGACGGATGAAATTTTTGTTGAGCTACTAGCGGTGTCATATAAGTAGTGCACTGGGTTCGACTTCCTATGAAGACAAATGCGGCACTGGCACGAAGTCTTTAATCAGGAGACCCAGCTTCCTATGCTTGCTGTGTTTCGAAATGGACCGTTTTCTGGCGCACGTGAGATGGCGCTGTTATCACTACCTGGGAAAACTTCGGTTCCTTCTTTTATAGTTACCAAAGTTGTTTAAATTCCCAGACACTACACACATGTAAGCCATGAACGTGCATGTGTTACCCAATAGCTGACGCCATATTGTTTCGGTCTACTGCTACGCTCCAGCTAGTTCTCCTTATTATGAATTCGTGGGCACAGGATTAGTGTCAGCTGTCTCTCATCGAAAAAGGGTAATTTCTGTACCGGCCATCTTGTTGAGGTTTTCCATAGTTTCATTCATTAATTCCGTATAAATATCGAGAAGATAGGGGGGAACTGTTTGCCACTAGTTTATAAATAACACATTAAACAACGAAACAACAATAATTTTTTATCGAACTGACCATTCTGGTTTTGACAACCACACAAAGGTTACTGCACTATAGTAGAGGGCGGATGTGCGGTCTTGATTAAATTTCGATTGTGACCTAAATTGTGGTTACATGCAGGATAATTGATCGACCCCTGTCATAAACCTCAATTTGTTAATCCGCACTTCGTATGTTTCCCGAATGCAAATCGGATTCGTTACCAATACATTTTTGCTCACTGCTCAACCGTTTTAATTCAACAATAGCGACGGAGATTGAGAAGCAGACGCAATATCAAGACCTTCTTTTTGAGCTCACGAAGCAGTACCCAAAGTAATCTATTAAAATTAATTATAATTCGTGGTCTTAGAGGAGCCAAACCGTCATTGTTGGCAAATATAGCAGCTGAGTCACTAGTCTATCGCAAGCAAAAGACTGTGTACTCACCCATTTCATGTGTGGTGATTCCCCTTAACAATCCAAGAAGCAAACTGACCACACCTCAGCGGTATGCAAGTTCGGTGCACTGTACTCTAGATTGAGTGTAAATTATATTTTGTATAATAAGCTCTAGTATATATTAACACATACGATATTTCAATTGCAAATGTAATGACATAATAGTTATTGGCGTAACTAGTAGTCTAAGTCATTCATCGCGCTGACAGGTCATGACTTAGCCTACAAGTTGCGCCCATAATTTTATTCAACAATTGCGCGTTATTCATGTTTTAATTATAATGAGATGTTGTAAATATCTATTTATTTCTTTATAAAAAAAAACTGTCAATACTAACAGCACCAAACAGCACGATTCAATGTTTTGGTTTGAGGTTAGCCGGTTATGAATAAACTCCATGTCGAAAACATTCGGCCTCTCAATTTTAGTCTCAATGGGTAACAACGGAGTTGTTGTTACCTACTATTTCGTTACGACTCAGAAAATAGTTACGTTTATTTTCATTACTCCACAATGGCCGAGCTAGTAGGAATCTTCATTGAGTTATGACAAGTAATTGTCACCAGTCGGTAAATGGCTATTTAGGGTTCGGTTTTTAGGCATGATAAAACATGAATAACGCGCATGAGTTGAATAAAATACTATTTGGAAAAAATTCCGTGACATAAGGACAAAAAATGAAGCAATATTAAAATTTTTTAAACTTGCATTTAATGCTGACTTTTAGATACGTTTTGTATCATCTTCATTGCTTCATTTTCGATCCTTATGCCACGGAATTTTTTCCAACTACCTATCATTAACTTCAATGGATCACAGTTACTCTATTTATAGAATAGAGTCAAATTCATATAAAATACTATATTGTTAATTACTAAATAAAGAATTAAGATCATTGTCGACACTAAATTTTCACAGATGTCGTTATAGCTTCAACTTGTTCGGCAAGTAGCTCTTGTATGACGGTGATGAATATCAGAAGTTTTGGGTGCTTGTGTATGCAATAGTTATTGGCGTAACTAGTAGTCTAAGTCATTCATGACAGGTCATGACTTAGCCTACAAGTTGCGCCCATAATTTTATTCAACAATTGCGCGTTATTCATGTTTTAATTATAATGAGATGTTGTAAATATCTATTTATTTCTTTATAAAAAAACTATCAATACTAACAGCACCAAACAGCACGATTCAATGTTTTGGTTTGAGGTTAGCCAGTTATGAATAAACTCCATGTCGAAAACATTCGGCCTCTCAATTTTAGCCTCAATGGGTAACAACGGAGTTGTTGTTACCTACTATTTCGTTACGACTCAGAAAATAGTTACGTTTATTTTCATTACTCCACAATGGCCGAGCTAGTAGGAATCTTCATTGAGTTATGACAAGTAATTGTCACCAGTCGGTAAATGGCTATTTAGGGTTCGGTTTTTAGGCATGATAAAACATGAATAACGCGCATGAGTTGAATAAAATTTTTTGAGGAATTATTGCTTCTCTAATAACGATAAACATCAATCCCATTCTAATACTAAGTTGGCTTCACAGTATAACAATACTAATATTTTAACTGAAGTGTTTGACTATCAACTACCAAGTATTATTAAAATTGGTTGTCCAGCTAGCCAATTTTGACAGACAGATAAAAATTATGTAAGCACGTTTTTCAAACTGAAAACCCTGAAACACTTGCAAACGAAATGACGTTACTATATTATTATATTAGTCGGTATTGATTAGTTTTTGTTTGGTTGTCAACGGAGAAAAACAAAATCAAAACATTCCTATGCGTTGCGTAAACATTACTAAAATACGTCAAGCAATGAGTGTTTCAAAATGTCTGTAATGCCAAGTGAACAAAATCTATTGAAATCTAAGAACATGCCAAATTGTGATGCAAAATATTAATGCGTTATCGAAATACGCTTTTGGCATTCTTCCTGATGCGCATGTATCTTCCTTTAATCATTTCACTCATCCAGGAGCGGATCTAAGATTCCATTTTTTGTTTGATTAAGGTTATAGTACGAGCACCAAGGCAATTTTAAATAAAAGGCTTGATTTTTTTTATTAATAATAATTTATTAAGGTTTTAACTTTAATTTAAATAGTTTTTTTTTTTAAATTTCCACCGACTAGTTTTGGAGAAATCAATGAAAACATATCATCCATCTACCGTTTTATCATAAAGCCAATGTTAAAGATGCTACTTTTGAAGTCATTTATTTATTTAAATAATCGGGCAGCCCCCCCTAAAATTTTCAGAATTGGTTTAGATTTCATATAAAAAAATCAAGCCTTTTATTTAAAATTGCCTTGGTGAACGTACTACCTTAAGGCCCGTATTCACCGTATACTGTTACAAAAAGCCTAAATAATAAAGAAGGGACTCTAAAATGATTTTGTTTTGCGAGATTTCTTGTTGGAAATAAATGATCGCACATATAAAATAGTGTAAAAATACTGTAGTGACTTTGAAACATAAAAATATGTCAAAGCATTTGATTTCTATTTTCGAACTCATTACGCTAAACTTCCCAATATACTGAGAAGGTGTAATACATAAATAAATTAATAAAAATGAACTAGATACTACTATTTATGGTCCACCCTATGTGACGAGTATTATTTTGTCAAGTGAATAAATATTTACTTGCTTGAAGTTGGACAGAATAAATATTTTTACGTTTTATAGATAGATAGATTTTTTTATTTCAAGAATAACTTAAAAGCTATGAAATATGTCAATATACTATAATTAAAATACAAATAAAATTACGGTTCTTCAATACGATATAGGTATTTTCCTATTAGATATTTTTTTGTCTTTTAAAAAGTGACACAGGCAGGTCCTTAATATCATTTAATACTTTGTAAAAAATGTTCACCTGCAGTTAAAATTAACTAGATGCTTGGTGAATTGAATTATGGCTATTTATTCCGAAGAATAACTACTCGAAGAACGAATCAACGGAATAAATAATTAATTACTTTTATATTTATAATTTTTAATAACATCAAAATCAGAATTGAAACTTGGTGACCTGATCAAATAAAAAATATTATAAATTCACCCAAAACATTGTCATAATTCATCAAAAAAATTGTCAAGATTTAACCAAAAAATGGTCAAAACTCATTCAAAAAATGGTCCAAATTCACCCAAAAAATTGTCAAGATTTAACCATAAAATGGTCAAAACTCATTCAAAAAATGATCCAAACTCATTCAAAAAATTGTCAAGAAAATGATCATTGTTAATGAAAAAATATTAAAAATTTATAAAAAAAAATTCAATTTTTGTAGGCCCTTGACTCTTGTGGGATCAGAGTTTAACCCCTATTAGTTCCTATATGTAGATCCGTTCCTGAGTGCAGCTAACTTATTGCTTTGTATCTTAAAACGTGCGAGTTAATTTCCTTTTCAACACAAATTTTCAGCCCTGAAAGCATATATAAAAGCTGAAAACGTTTGTATGAAACACACACGTATCCCTCTAGCGTCAGTAGAGAAATTACCAAGGCGTGTTTCTCTCTCTCTCTTTCTTCTTAGACAAGCAGAAAGGAGAGAAGTTATTACGATATTATATAAGCAATTTCTCGGGCATAAGAAAGAAAAACACATCGTTTACATAGAAGAGACAGTGAAATGCTTACATAAGAAGGCGACCCACGTTTCTCTTTCTGTTACACAATCCGGACGCGGTGTGAGAAAGAGATGGACGCGAGATGCTCCGACCGTAATAACAGATTATTAAATATAAATCTTGTTGTTTTATGTACGCATATATGTACAAACATACGCGTGTAACTGTGCGTTTTTGATGTTCATGAGAATTTGACGAAATTGTGCGCGTGGCATTGAAATGAAAAGGAGTTAAGTACCGTCTGTAAATAATAATAATAATGCGTCATAACAGACGCCATTCGCACCATTACTATTTTTTTTCTACCACACTTCCCGTTATCTTCTACAATTTTTAAACTTCAATTTAATTAATAGCAATGGGCGAATGAAGGAATTTTTAGGAAACTAGGATAAGGTAGGCAAATTTTGAGCATAGAAGTTTCGTAAATATATGTTTATTACTAATACAATCCCTAGCCTTTGAGTCCTGCAATAAAATACAGAAACTACAAAATGCCTGTATGAGATTTATTTATAAAATTCCCTTTAGGGAACATATTAGTCCATATTTAATGCGATCGTAAATTTTGAACAAGGCGCCTGCTTCACTGATATTATCTCATTTTTAAAATTTTAAAAACAAAAAAGCCTAATATTCTAAATACTAATTTACAGATTAATTTTAATATATACAGTAGTAGACATAGCCCAAGATCCCAGAGCCGCCAAACACAACCTCTTTTTAAATAAATGAAACCTTACGTTTTGAGTAGTGTTTTATATACTTAGAATGCTTGGCGTACCTCCATCATTGAGTCTGTGACAAATGTACAGGTACCAGGTGAGAAAGGTGAGTAAAAATAAGAGTCACTTAATTTAAATGGCTGATATTTATATATGTTTTGTAAAATATCACTATAAATTAGTATCCAGTATCGCCAGTCACTTTACGCTGACCACAACTTCTGACAGACGCTTTAAAGCTCAGAGAAAAGTTAATGAACTTCACTTATTTTTAAATGCTTGATTTTTATATATGCTATTGAGACAACTATTACAAAATTATATTTCAACAGCCAGACAAATTGTAATGACCAAACATCCCCCCAGACGTAAAAAATAGTCATAAAGTTCTCTCGCACATACTAACAGCTGACTATTTTTTACGTCTGGGGGGATGCTTGGTCATTACAATTATTATTATTTAACAGCAAAAATAATCCAACGGTTCAATGACAAAATATGTATTTTCCCGGAACGCAGGTGACTTTTCGACAAAACCCTTGGATTCCGCAGAACCCACTTTAGAATTGTAATTTTTTCCCGGGTAGGTAAGGAAACTAATTTAGACAATATTACATTAGAGAAAGAAAAGAATACTGCAGCAAATTGTTGCTACAATCGGAAAGCGTTTTGCATCCTTTAATTGTGTTTAAAGATTCATCTGGAAAAAGAAGCACTAGTTGAAAATTAACATGCAAATATTGTCTACGATGTAACTGTATGGTAATATATACGGACTTCAATTCCAGTAAGTTTGCGAGAGCAAAGATGATTTTAAACTTGTCAGACTGCAGAAGCATTTAAAGTGATTTTAAAATGCTGTTATAGCAATTAGCATAAATAAATAATAGACATGCACTTTAGAAGCCTTATTTTATACTAGACCAGGGGTCGGCAACCTTTTGAGACGGAAGAGCCAAAAGTTACTATTTACAAAATTTTCCAGTTTTTAAAGAGCCGTTAAACATTTTCGTTTCAGTATTATACTATCTGCTTATATAGGTATATATCCGAGGACGACACGTCGCGACGAGGGCCGTGCGGGAAATTAACAAAGGTACATAAGTCAGTACAGCTATGTTATGAAATTGAACTAACTTTCGAATTTTTAATTTTTATTTATTAAAGTGAAACTTTTATTCTATCGCCCCGAATTTTTCTGGTCGTCTGTTGCATGTCGCATTACAGGCGGCCGCGGAGTAGGGGTAAAGTGAAAGGCGTTCGGAGTAGGCGCTTGGTAGAGCAGCCAAGACCAATATGGCGGCGCCCATGGTTAGCATCAGCTGACCGTGTAGTATGTATAACACATAGTCAGTCTGTCATGCGGGCAAGTGCTGTACAGTGTTTACATGTTTTTATTCGTGCATTCATGTGAATATTGTTGTTTATAATTAATCGTGATGGATAAGTGTCTACAATCCAACGCCTACAAACCAATAAAAGTTTCACTTGCGTCGTGGTTTCTTAAAACCACACAACTATTTTTTTTATTATTTTCATTGTTTAAAAATTTATACATAAACTTGTGGCCATGTTTTTGTGTTATGTACCTTAACTTTTGTTAATTGCTATGGTTAGTAATTAATGTTTATTTTCATAATATTATTGTTTTAAATAATTTTCATATTGTACTTGAACAAGTCTAAATTTATAGACGAAACGTCGTACATTTATAAATATAACTTTTGTCTAAAAACCTGCGATTTTTCTTATTAATAATATCGATGGACACGATATCTAATATGTATTATAAAAATTTCAACTGCGTTAGTTCGGAAAAAGATTGCAAAGTAAAAAGGACTACGTTTACATTTTTAAGTAGAGACTTTATCACAGTTCAGTAATTTATAATTAGCCGAAGTTGAATTTATCGCGTCATAAAATTAGCAACTGCGTCATAAAATTAGCAACTGCGTCACAAAAACAAACAGACAATAATGATTTTTAAACATTGTATTAAAACACAAAGGGTTAACTATGTATAAATATTACAAAGAAATTCAAACAGAAGTGAAAATCCCGGCCAACGTTTTCTTTTAATTTCCATTTTCGCTCGCGGAAGATTTTAACAAATATTTACATATACTATTTTATTCATTAATCACAAAGGGAAAGATTTTAGTGTTTTATAAGCTTTCGTAACATAAAACCAATTTTCAGGTTCCATCCGCGTTGCACACACTCGCGGTGAAATGATTTTAATTTTTACATTTTCAACGAAACAATTAACCTACATTTCGCTGCACTGAAGTCGAGATATTAACATTAATATATAAAACTAGTAGCTAAGTCCGGATTCGCCCGGATTTGTAGATTATCTATTAAAAGACACATTATGTCGTCGCAACTTTTTTGTTGAATGTAGCTGTAATTATTTGGCATCGGTCGGAAGTGCTAGCCCAAAGGTAGAACGAACGGAGCAAGCGCTTTAGGTACCCACACACGAGGCTAGATTCCTTGCTAGATTTGCCTACTAGTTTTCTAGCGCTGGTTTTCTTGATTGCTGATATGCGAAATAAACACTCGTTTTTTCACAATTTTATATTGCTTTGCAACATTATTGAATATAAATATATTGAAGTACCTTATTATCGAAAACATTCTTCCAGTTATCTCTGTTAACACAATATAAGCGACAATATTGAATCAAGTTGTACTAGATAAAAATTTTATCGCAAATTGAAACGCACATATAACGTTTTATAATTAAACATATTATAGTTTACAGGTGTCCGTACATATTTTACTATTCGTTTACCGCAGCGGTTCTTAACCGGTGGTCCGCGGACCACTAGTGACCCCCGAGAGCACCCGAAATGGTCCGCGAAATCATCATATAATTATTGATATTATTAAATATGTAACAATGTCAATTTCTGTACATAATACATTCTATACCAAACAGTATGTAAACACGTAAGGTGCACATAGGGAAATTAACATTGGGAAAAAATGACTGGATCAGAGTGAGCCTCGAAATCTTGTTTTTCAATTTGACAGATAATATTCTTTTGCAAAATGAATATGTATACTACCGAAGAAAATATTCAAATGATTACAACATAATCGGACTTTTTTTAATTAATGGGACATTAAATTCCCAAAAATACTTAAATATGGTGCGAGATCATATATCTCCGCCTATTCGTGTTGAACCTAAAGACATTGGGTCACTGATTTACCAACGCACATACGTCATACCAGTCAGACAATTTTTGAATGAAATGTTTCCAAACAGATGGAGTTGTTTTCTTGTTCTATTTTTGTACAAAAAAATTAAAATAATGATTTATAAGAGTTTTTAATTATTAAAAAAGCCAAGTAAAATAAAAATAAATCAAAATAAAATAGAAATCCTCAAGATTACCACGATAATTCAATAGAAATAACAATTAATGCAGTCATGGCTAACACTGATTCAAGTATTTTTTCCCAATGCTAATTTCCCTATGTGCACCTTACGCGTTTACATACTGTATACACACAAACCGTAACAAACGTACACAGTGTATAGGCATCAAAACATCCTATAGCTGCTTTTCATGTCCGTATAACAATCGTGTAATTTAACACGAGTGGCGTAAAGTAAATTAAACGTAGTCGTACTACCATTTCCATAGTCTAATGGCATGAAAATTGAACGCAGTATAAAATATCACAAGCGATCTTGCTCTAAATTGAACTGTCAAAAATTTTGAAAATCAAGTGAAAATCAGCTATTTTATAGGAGGTACGTGCAAATAAACACTAGACATATCTCGTGGTGGCCGCGCTCGTTTGCACCATAAACTAATAATTTAAACACTAGATATATAACCTAAATCTCATTGCACTAGAATAAAAAATAATAAACAAATATTCTCAGAACACGATATACAATGTATCAGACAGTGTGTTTTGATGAAAGTTTTTAATTAAAACGTTATTAGATTCTAATAATATTAATGAAAAATTTCGTACTTCTTTAACTTTTAATTGGATATTATACAAATAAAATTTTCTTTTTTGTCAGTGGATTACTTATAAAAAAAAAACATTTTATTTCTTTCAATTAACGTTGAACTATTAGCGTTGACAGGCAATTTTTAATCGGTCGACATTTTAGTTGTATGAGTGACAATCCAGCATTCTTATGAACAAGTGTTCAGCTCTAAGTTTTAAATCGCTCGATTATATAGTTTGTGAATCATTTAGTCGGGTCTGAGTGTGGTGGCCGAATAATTACGCAATCTGCCAACGTCTAAAACTCCAAATAGTCCAAGCTCCCATGACGAAAAAAGTTACCCTATCGAACACCTCAAAATTATAAAGTGAAAATGGCTGAAAAACATTTAAGAAACATGTTACGCCCGCCAGACTAGTAAAAATTTGTTAATTGTTATTTTTTATGAATTTTTGAATTTAAAAAAAAAACATGATTTTTTTTCCAAAACACCGGCTTGAAATTTATACAATTTGTAGTAAATAAAGTACCATTTTTGAAAAAAATTTGTCTGGCTGACAATTTTTATTAATTAACTTCTGACAGACCATTTGTTATAAATTATTATTATTATTATTATGATTTTTTTTAAAATAAAGTTTAAGATCTCTTCTATCTAATACAACTTGTCTGGCTGGCAATTTTTGTTAATAAATTTGTCAGACTTCATTTGTTATAAATTATTATTATTATGATTTTTTTTAAATAAAGTTTAAGATCTCTTCTATCTAATACAACTTGTCTAGCTGACAATTTTTGTTAATAAATTTGTCAGACTTCATTTGTTATAAATTATTTTTTTTATGAAGTCTGTCATAGTAAAAAACATGTTTTTCAGCCATTTTCACTTTATAATTTTGAGGTGTTCGATGGGGTAACTTTTTTTGTCATGGGAGCTTGGACTAAAACGCAACTGTTAAAATATACGTAAGTAAAATTTCTCATATTTTGTGGCTTGACTGACAATCAAGCCGTCGACAAAAATTAATATTCGAATGAAATATCAAAATTTTCGCGACTGGTTTTTTTTTATCAAACTATAAACATTTCATGGTCGGCACAATACGGCTTAGTTAAGTCAGCAACAAAATTCGATTATAATTTACAAGCAAAATAATGTAACTGAAAATTAAATTTCCGGTACCTCGGAATAAACGGTGACGAAGCTTCAGCCATACATATACACGGATGTACATACCAGGTGTCCATGCTGTAAAAATTTAATGAAATTAAAAACAATTAATTGTAGGTATATATTAGTGATGTGCCGGATCGTTAAAAATGTATATCCGCGGATACGGATCTGAATACGGATATTTGGTTTCAAGTTCCGCGGATACGGATACGGATCTTAACTTTCTTAGAGTACGCGGCGGTAAATATTACACATCGACCTTTGGAAAGAGACTATCTGTTATGGGAAAAAGTTATTGACCTCTTTAAGATTTAACTCTCATAACAGATTGTCTCTTTCCAAATATCGATGTGCAATATTTCATTATAAAGATAGTTGATTTAGTACCTTTGAGTTATGTACTATTGGTATGGTACTCACTATGATAAATGTTTGCAATATAAAGGTGCCAAATACGATTGTAAAAAATAAAAAATAATCTGAATGGAATTTAACAGTTTTTCATTATTACCTTATCACCTATGTATATAAAATTTCATCTATGAATTGAAAATTAATAAGGTAAAAGATCTGCCAAAAACTAACGGATACGGATACGGATCTTTCTTCTCCCTCGGATATCCGCGGATACGGATACAGATATCCGGCACATCACTAGTGTTGGCGCTACAATTCAAACTCTAGCACCAGTGTGTACAACACGCCAACTGGTGGTAAAAAACAGTACCACGGGAGTAGTAAAGAAAATGTCGAACGCAGGCCACAACGTAACTTTATAGTTCATAGCAAACATTGTGTTAATTAAAGTTAATTTCATTCTATGATCTTATTTTGCAATCTTACTGGGTATTATTAAACATTCTTGTTTTCTGTAATCGTTATTAAAAATAAAATTTATACAGTCCACTAACAAAAAAAAAGGTTACAGTAACAAACATTTGGTCCAATCGAGCCGGATAATATCAGTGTGAGTGAAGTTATAAGTGTTAATTAATACAAAGTGGGAAGTTATTTGTGGTGTACATCATCAAATCATCAGCCATCATTCAGCAGAGTAGCTACAGTCAAAACCAGCACGCAGTATACAGCAAACAGCAACAATCAAAATCACCGCTGATCTACATTATTATGCAAATATAGACAAGGTAAGCCCCCATTCATTTATTGTTTATCAATCCTTCACCAACCCTTAAAATGCCTGACGATCAAAGCTCAATCGACGAAAGCACACAACTGTCATACGAAGAAAAATGCCGAAATTTAAAAAAGAAAAGAGCGGTATTGAAAGGAAAATTAACGAAATTTCAAAAGAAGATAGACGAAGCGACAGAATCTGGTGATACAACGCAAATAGGTGTTCGATTGCCTAGTTTTGAAACATTTAGAAGAATTTGAATCAATTCAAGAAAAAATTGAAGAATTAGAAGACAGTGAAGACATAAATAATGAAGAGAGAACCAGGTTCGAAGATAATTATTTCGAATTGTTAGCAAAAGCCAGAGCATTGTTGCCAAACATTAATAGCCACTTAAGCAACAGTGACAATCATGTCAACATACAACAATTAGAACAAATCACAGCAGAACAAAACGCCTTATCAAGAATTAAATTGCAACCATTAGACATTCTGAAATTCAGTGGTAAATACGAGGATTGGAGAAGTTTTCAAGATATATTTAACTCGATGGTTCACAATAATCAAACAATCAGTGACGCTCAAAAGTTATTGTATCTAAGTGATTCATTGGTCGGAGAGGCGAGGGAAGTGATCAAGTTTTTGAACATCATATCTGAAAATTATGAAGTCGCAAGAAATTTGTTAATTGAACGTTACGATAAAAAACAATACATAATAAACGCGCATCTTAATTCTCTCTATGAGTTGCCACCAATGACAAAAGATTCCCCAGTTGAGTTACGAAATTTAATCAGCAGTACTAAACAGCATCTTCGATCAGTAGAAGCGTTACAGGTACCAATACAAGATTGGGATCCAATGATCATTGTTTTATTGAAACGCAAGTTAGATCCTATTACGAGACGACAATGGGATTTAGCTCAGAAAAACCCAAATAAAATACCACCATTAAAAGAATTATATGAATTTCTTGAACAGCGATGTTTCGGATTAGAAACAAACACACCTGAAAAATTCATCAACAGTCCGAGGAACACAAATCAAACAAGCACACGAAGTACAGCGCATTTAGCAACAAATTCAACAATTGAGCAAAAGGAAGCGTGCAAACTATGTTCAAAATTACATAACCTATATCAATGTGACATTTTCATTAAGCAGCCAGTCTCAGAACGCATTCAAACAATCAAGTCAATTGGCGCATGTTTCAACTGTTTGAGACAAGGTCATCCAGTCAAGGATTGTAAAACAAGACATTGCAAAAATTGTGATCGTAAACATCATACAATTATTATCATATTAATATTATAAATGCGAATGTAAGTTTGTTTGTTACGCTTTCACGCAAAAACTACTTAACCGATCATCATTAAACTTTGCACATACACTCTTGAAGGTATTAGAAGTAACATAGGATACTTTTTATTAAAAAAAAATAAAAATTTTTTACGAAAAATAAGAAAGGGTTGAAAACATTTTTTGGGCCCAAAAATACCGAAAAATTTCTCCGAATCGTTTCAAAATTGAAATTTAACCCTTTAGTAATGATTAAAATGTGCTATTAAAATTTCATTAAAATCGGCCCGACAGGACCGGACTTACAAATTTTATGAAAACGAAATATTATAAATGCGAATGTAAGTTTGTTTGTTACGCTTTCACGCAAAAACTACTTAACCGATCATCATGAAACTTTGCACATACACTCTTGAAGGTATTAGAAGTAACATAGGATACTTTTTATTAAAAAAAAATAAAAATTTTTTACGAAAAATAAGAAAATTGTTTCCCCTGATATGCATGTCAAAAGTCGATTTCCATCTCAATCGCGGGCGTAGCCGCGGGTAGCGGCTAGTGATACATAAAGAGAAAATTGAAGAGTCGAAGTCGACTTCAAACAATCACGTCGTACTAAATAGCACATATAGCAGTCATTATGAGGTATTATTGGCAACCGCATTAATACAAGTCCAGAACGCTCAAGGCCAATGGATACCATGCAGAGCTTTACTTGACAGTGCATCTCAGTCTCATTTCATCACGCAAGAACTAGCAGAAAAGTTAAATAGGAGAATCGTACATCACAAAATATCCATCAACGGGATATCTCACAAGGGGACAGAAGTTAATGCTACAACCAATGTTCAACTCAAATCAAGAATATCAAATTTCAGTAGAACGATAGAGTGTCTGATAATTCAAGACATAACAATCAAGTTACCCACAGCGCCAGTAACGACGGACACGTGGAACTTGCCATGCATTCAGTTGGCAGATCCTACATTCGGTGAGCCGGGAACTGTTGACATGCTCATTGGAGCCGAGTTATATTTCAACTTATTGAAGCGAGATCAAATCAAGTTAGGAGAGGACCTTCCCATTTTACAAAACACTGTATTCGGATGGGTAGTGTCAGGCAAGAGTCAAGCGGCGACTGATCAAACGACGATCTGTCACCTTACTACATTAGAGCTACATAGAAGTTTAGAGAAATTTTGGAGCATAGAAGAACTTGAAGAAAAACATCATACAACAAGTGAAGAGCAGCAATGTGAAACTCATTTTAAAGAAACGCATCAAAAAGACGAAACTGGCAGATTTATAGTTAAGTTGCCAAAAAGAACAGACACCATCGCATTAGGTGATTCAGCTACAAATGCACTCAAGAGACTACAATCCATGGAAAGACGTATGCATAAAGACCCAGTATTCGAACAGCAATACAAATCATTCCTCAATGAGTACAAAAACTTAAATCACATGACCGAAATTACATTAGATTACACCCAAAAGGCAAATTTCTTACCTCATCATGCAGTCATCAAGGATACAAGTACCACAACCAAACTACGAGTGGTTTTTGACGGGTCATCCAAAACATCATCTGGAGTATCACTAAATGATATTCTACTAGTAGGACCTAAATTACAACCCGACTTATTCAGCATTCTTACACGTTTTAGACAACATACATATGTTATCACAGCTGACATTGAGAAGATGTATCGGCAAATATTAGTTCATCAGGACGATAGACATCTTCAACAAATTTTATGGCGAGACAAGTCAGACCAGGAAGAAAAAGCATATCAACTCAACACGGTAACGTACGGTTTAGCATCATCACCGTATCTAGCCATCAGATGCATCAGGCAGTTAGCATACGAACATGAAGCAACCTATTCAAATGCAAGTAAAGTCATTCTCAACGACTTTTATGTCGACGATTTATTAACTGGTGAAGACACCATAGAAAAGGTGCAACAGTTAAAAGAAGAAATCACAACCATCTTGCAACACGGTAAATTTCATTTAAGGAAATGGAAATCTAACAACATGAAATTAACGAATAACGATCAATCAGGTGAAGTTACAGACTTATTAATGGATTCATCAGTATCCAGAATATTGGGCATATCCTGGCAACCAAATGGAGACTACCTACAATATTCAGTAATAGAAGAACCAACAGAACAACATGAGAAACTGGACCACTGTGGACCAACTCAACTCTTAGCATCAATCAGACGATATTACTGGCCCATAGCTGGACGAAACTTAGCACGAAAAATTGTGAGAACTTGTGTTAAATGCATTAGATATAAACCTGTTATACCTGAATATATCATGGCTGATTTACCAGCTGACAGAGTTACACCATCACGTCCATTCTTTGTCACTGGTGTTGATTACGCCGGACCTGTTCAACTCAGAGAAGCCCGACGACGTGGCAGATATAATACCACAAAGGCCTACATCGCAGTGTTTGTCTGCTTTAGCACAAAAGCAGTTCATCTCGAATTAGTTACTTCTCTAACTACTGAATCATTCCTGGCAGCATTATCTAGATTTGTATCAAGACGAGGACTGTGTTCTAAAATGTTCTCTGACAACGGAACTAATTTTGTTGGCACTGATCGAGAACTGACTGAAATGTACGACTTCGTTAAAAATAATTCTAAGTACATTGCTGAGCATCTATCGAAACGAAAAATCGAATGGCATTTCATCCCGCCCCGAGCACCACATTTCGGGGGCATATGGGAAGCTGCTGTCAAATCGTTCAAGAAACATTTTTATAAGGTTTCACACAATTTAACATTAACGTTTGAAGAGTGTTATACTCTAATCACACAGATCGAGGCAATCCTAAACTCTAGACCTCTAGTACCTGTGTCATCAGATCCCAACGACCTTTCCTATTTATGTCCAGCACATTTCCTCATAGGGGACTACTTGTTAGAACCACCATCACCGAGCTATTCACAGGTGGTTGATAATCGACTGTCTATGTTCCAACATATTCAGAAGGTAAAGCAGCATTTTTGGAACCGCTGGAAACGAGATTATTTACAACATCTCCAACTACGAAGCCAGTGGTCAACCGGACAACACGACATCCAAGTCGGCACCATGGTCATCATCGCTGAAGACAACACACCCCCTCTCCAGTGGGCTCTTGGTCGAGTCACAGCCATCCATCCAGGAGAAGACGGTGTAGTGCGGGTAGTGAGTGTTAAAACAACTACGGGAGTTTTTAAACATCCTATAAAAAAGTTATGTGCTCTACCTGTGCATTAATAATTAAGTGATGTTTATCTAAATATGATAATTGGTTTCATTACAATGTGTGAACGAGAGAATTCTTTTTGTTAATTTAATTTTTGTCATTATCCACATTGTCATCATTGCAATTGTTTAGTTTCAATTTAGTTCAAGTTGAAGTATAGATACTTCAAGGCGGCCGGTATGTTGGCGCCACAATTCAAACTCTAGCACCAGTGTGTACAACACGCCAACTGGTGGTAAAAAACAGTACCACGGGAGTAGTAAAGAAAATGTCGAACGCAGGCCACAACGTAACTTTATAGTTCATAGCAAACATTGTGTTAATTAAAGTTAATTTCATTCTATGATCTTATTTTGCAATCTTACTGGGTATTATTAAACATTCTTGTTTTCTGTAATCGTTATTAAAAATAAAATTTATACAGTCCACTAACAAAAAAAAAGGTTACAGTAACAAACAACTAGTATATATAAATAAAAAATCAAGACAAATGAATATAAAAAATAAAATAAAAAATAGCAGAAAACAAAAGCTTCCATTTATTTTTCAAGTTGTGAATTTTTAAGACAAAAAAAACGCTAACTTTAATCTGAGATGTTTGACATTTTTAATAATTAGTAAACGCAGAAATTGTTCTTGAGCGATAGTTTTAAAACAGCTATACAAAATACCGATAGTTCTAATTTTATTTATAAAAAAAATTTGTTTTGGATTTTTTAAAAACAATTTTAACAAAACAAATTCACAAAATCGCTACTAACTAAAAATGTTTAGAATCAATTTATTAAAAGGGTACCAAAAACCTTTAACGGGGAGCAAATTTTAACAAAATATTATAACCTCATCCTGTCTCAAATACGGTGGGACACGTACTATGGCTTTAAAGGTAGCAAAAAACTAAATCTTTCACATATTTTTCAAAGTGAGGATCTTTATAATAATAAAAAAAAACATACGCTGATTAGTTTAGAAGTTATGAGCACACGAAGATGTTTTTGTAAATTTTTATTTATTATTATTATTATTATAGTAATCAACAGGTATAAAACCCAATAACAGATTACATATAAAAAATATATAGAAATATAAAGAAAGCCATACAACAAAAAAGAGATAAAAAATAAAGAAAATTTGAGAATGTGCAAAATTCAAGATGTTTTTGTAAATTTTTGGAAATTTAAAATCAGAAGAGATCGTGTATGTATCATTAGCATCGCGGACACACTGTATAAAACAAATGCATGTACATATGATGCCACATGCAGTATTGTGTCGTTCAACATATGGGTCGCCGGTTCAGTACCGTGTTTAATCAAAATTAACATGTGTCCCTGCTGATCGCAGATCACGTACTATCTATGTCACCATAATACTAAATATATCTATACAGGGTGGTAGAGAAAGTTAATTCACAAAATATTTAGATTTCAATCAATTCTCCCATAGCCCTCGATGAAATTATTAACAGGAATTATAAAACGGTCGAATAAAAAAAAAATTGGTGACTGATGATGAGATACTGTTTTAATAACTTGAGATATTAAAATAATAGTTGGGTGACTAAATTACTAAGTGAGCGACTAAATTACTAAGTGAGCGACTAGAATGCCTTCGGTAATTTTGAAGCAGATATCTTCTTTGTTTTTACTTTTTATTTTTTTTTCACTTTGAGACTACAACTTAAAACTCACATTTTCATCAAGATTGAAAACCACCGCTTTTGTGATAAAGGGGTATTCGAATTGTCTCGCAGTGAAACGCGATGGGGCAAAGGTGGAGTTTAAAAAAAAAATAATTCCGGGGTGAACGATAAACGGGTATGCGAATTGTAATTCCGGGGTGAACGATAAACGGGTATGCGAATTGTCTCGCAGTGAAACGGGAAGGTGCAAATGTGGAGTTTTTAAAAAAACAATTCCGGGGTGAACGATAACGGGCCGTATGCGAATTAAAAAGTTAATTGTTTGAATAGAACTGCGTTTTCTAAAAAATGTATATTTAATTGACAGTCAATTAAATATATAATTTTTAGAAAACGCAGTTCTATTCAAACAATTAACTACTAACAACTTAGTAATTTAGTCGCTCACTTAGTAATTTAGTCACCCAACTATTATTTTCTCGTCACGCGCAGTCAGTCGCTCACTTAGTAATACAGTAACCCAAATTGATTATTTTTGTCACTCAAAATTATAATTTACAGTCACTCGTTTAAATAATACCCAGTGATTAACATCTTTGTAGGCTAAAACAATTTAAATAATCTTTGTGACAAAGTTAGCGAGACATTTTACAATATCCAAGCGTTATCGATTCCGAAAATTGTGTTCTGTATTCACTTTGAATTCATCCGAGTCACTTTCTTTTACACCCTGTATATAATGCATGCATCGTATTTAGAGATGCAAATGATGAACAAAATGCATGATTTAGTTGTCATTTGATGTGCATTTGCCTCGGAGCTTTTTGATTTTTTGCTTGTTTTTCAAATAAAATTCCATTTGCAATACACCAAGCTCTGCATTTATTCAATTTAATAAAATAATTTGAAACTGCAAGCGATTTTAAATAAATAAGCACAATTATGTGAAATCAAACATTGTGACGATAAATGAATCAGTTACGAAATGGCAGTGCCGAATTAGCAAACTTTGTTCGGAGCTATTTTAAAAATTATCGCTCTACAAGTGCCTTATTTTTGATTTGTTAATCTTAAGCCCAATAAGAATTGATTCATAAAAATATACAAAAACAGAACCGATGCAAAGGATCCCGCACAAACCTTATGGAATTTGGTTCTCGGTTAAATTGATCGAAAATGGTTTCATTTTATAGTTTAAAGGTCACTAAGAAAAAGTTCCCATGGGCGCATAGCCTAAAAACCAATAGATTTTAGCTACAGATAGGATCTTTAAGATTGTGAATTGTATATATCTAAAATCTCGCTAAACATATCTGTAGCTAAAATCTATTGGGTTTTGAACTATGGACACTTTTTCTTGGTGACCCTTAAACTATAAAATATAACCATTTTATTTCAATTTAATCGAGAACCAAATCCCATAAGGTTTGTGCGGGGTTCTTTTCGATTATTTTTTACTGCCATCTGTTATGGTGCAGAATAATTTTGAGCGTAATCATTTTGAAATTTTTCTTTTTTTTCCCACCAGTAGTTCCGTCGCGCTTTTTCCACATCCGATCGGAATCACTCAAACCCAGTCGGAAGAAGTGTCAATTCAAAAAGTAATAAACAGAAGACAAAGGACGCCGTCTGTTATGATATTGCGTTAAAAATTGAACGCTTAAACGCATTACTAGTGTGATCTGTGCGAATTATTCGCACTAAATAAGTATAATAATTATCACTTTACAAAATTATTTTTTAAATTTGATTGCAGGTTTTCAATTCGTTTCTAATTTTGCACACTGCTTATAACGTTCTTCTTTTTGTTGGATTACAATATGAAGCTCAGAGGACAGATCGAAGAAATATTTTACTAAAATTGTCATATAGAGGCGCAAGTAGCAAAAGCGTTGAGCTAAGCCGTCAGATGGCATCATGCAGCATTGTGTCTGTTGTATTACAATATGAAGGTCAGATGACAGATCGAAGTGTTGACGTTGTTTCAAAATTAAAGCCGTCAGATAGCAGACGTTGTTCAGAATTGCTGTATTTTAATTAATTTACAAAAACAAAAGCAATAATAAATTTTTTAGTTGTCGATGTCAGTAGAGCAAGCAATGATATATAATTTATGCGGAGAAATTGTGAGGTTTTTTCTAAAAAGGGAGGCAAACATCTTTAACCTTAGCGTATTAATATATATGATTCAAGAACAATCTAATTTCTTTTATAAGTACCTATACAAAGTGTAAAAATACGCCAGAAACGGGGAAACGGCGACTGTCGGAAACAGTGATATAATAGAATCTTACGCGATTACAGCGCCATTTGCGAGAAGAAGCAAACGAAGTATACAATTATGCTTTAACAAATCGTTCACATGTCGGCGGGGTAAATAAAGAATAACTGCGATATTACAGAAGATGAGAATAAAAGATATAACAATATAAAAACAGAGTGCTTCAGACGGATCAATCCATACAACAGCAATACAATATAATACAAATCTTGGCAATAACCGTTCATTCGATATCCCACTATCTATACAATAAGTGAAAAATGCCATCTTATTCGAAGCAACTTCGAAAGCTTGAAGGGATGCTCCGAATAACCCGGCACGGTGTGTGCTCCTCGTACACGATATGCAAGAACTACAAAAATTGTTTTTAAGAGTATTCGTTCCTGCAAACACCCCCTGCACCCTTAATCTCAAATCTTTTCCCCTCGCCTAAAAACGGTTCGCGCTCTCCCGACGCTATTTTTAAAGCTGGAGGGTTCTGGTAAACGCCAAATGAAAGACAAAGAATCAGACTACAGATCCTTCAGGCGAATTTTTTTAAAAAAAATTCCTGAAAAAACTTACAACCTTTTGAAGAAAATAATAAGTTACGTAATATTTCACACGTAGGCGAAACTGTTTTTCAAAAAATTCGCCTGAAGGATCTGTAGTCTGATTCTTTGTCTTTCATTTGGCGTTTACCAGAACCCCCTAGCTTTAAAAATAGCGTCGGGAGAGCGCGAACCGTTTTTAGGCGCGGGGAAAAGATTTGAGATGAAGGGTGCAGGGGGTGTTTGCAGGGACGAATATTCTTAAGAGCCCGTTTGCAGATCTCAGAGGTAAAGCTGTATTTTGCGGCGTGTGGTGAGGAAACATTTTGAAGCATTCCATTCATAATAGTACAACTAATATATTGTGGTCTATGAGAATTGAATGGTCTCTTTCTATCTTTCACACCTATGAGAAGGATTGACAAAGAGAACCATATGTCTGCCTATAGTGATATACTTACTATTACATGTGTTAGTACACTAACGCAGACATGTACTAGACTGAAGGTATAAAATAGGGATGTGCTATATTCATTTTATTTTATATACAGAATTACATAACAACACAACATAATTTATATGCAATATGTGTCACGTTCGTAAATGAAGTGAGTCATAAAAGCATTAAAATCGAGATACATACTACTACATTTTTTTGCACGTACCTCCTATAAAATAGCTGTGTTTCACTTCATAATAACCTAAATGTTTTTCAAGCATGTGGCACTTTCGTAAACGCTCGACTCAAACGACTAGCATTTCCATTTTCATAAATGTTTCAAAAGCATGGAGCTCTTACCAATGTGCTTAAAAAATTAAGCATTAAGCACTTAGCACATAGTTTTTTTTAATTACAGTGCATTTTTGTTGTAAAAACAATTCCCAAAGAGTAAGTTATCTATTCTGGTTTTTTTTTGTTCATTTGAAAAAATTGCAAAAGTTATAAACATATTTTTAGTAAAAAAAAGAAAGGTTCGGTTTTTTCGAATATCTCAAAAACTGTTGCAGGAAATTTCCTACAAAAAGTTCCATCTCCCGAATTATATAATTTTCAATATTGTCGTTTTATCTTGTCGTATAAAAACAGAAAAACATAATTTAGCCCTATTTTCACCTCTAAAGTAAAATTTGAAATATTTGTGTTGGAGTTCCGGAAGATGGAACTTTTTGACGTGATAACGTCTTATAAATTGATGAATCACCAATCTTATAAATTGATAAAACACCGGCTGCATGCACGAAAAAGTGTAACGGTCGTAACGTTCCTAACGTTCGTAACGCATAACGCGTAACGTTCCGCCTGACCCTGTGCGTGTTTTTTGCTAATTTCTCGCTCAATTTATATCAGATCGGTTTGAAACCAGTCTTAAACGAAAGAGGAGAACATTTTACATAGATTTCGTATAACAGAATTTGCCTAAACAGTTTTTTTATACAAATTTATATAGAAAAATAGCTGTATAAAATATAAATGCAATGTTGTCTAATGCGTGGCGCGACGCGGTCGGTCGTCTTTGTTTGCCGTACATGGAAATTAGAATATAACGTATGTCTTGTCTTAACATGAAAACGGCTGCATTTCTAATGTTTAATTCAATTTTTTGACATTAGTATTTTGTGAAATGCAACGCCTTCTAAGTTAAGTATTGGAATAACTAATTATTATTAGAACATAATACTTTGACAGTTGCAAACGTCACTTTTGACATTTCTTATCATTCCGACACCAAGGATAAGCGGATTGAAACCAAATTTTGGGAGGTTTAGGTTATGTCTTACGGAATACGTTATCACGTAAAACTATCGTCCGTTAACCGACTTTACAGACAACCAATTTTTTTTGTACAAAATTTCAGAATATTTTTTGTAATTTCAAATATCTGCAATAGTTTTGGAGATATTCGCAAAAAACCAAACCCCTCTTTTTGTTACCAAAATATTTATAACTTTTGCAATTTTTTCGTCACCCACTTCAATTTTTTCAACAAGTTTCTAGATGTCATTCCGAATCGAATGACACCATGATCATAATTTTCGGTGAGATGACATGTGAACTAGAGTACTAGACTAGACTTTATGCGAGCAAATGAGTCATGCGAGTCAGTCGGAGCGCTGTTGTTGTATGTTGTGTTAGAGAAGGAGATAAAATAGACGCATCGTCGATTGTACCGGAGGATGATGGCATGAAATTAGACGACAGAGATGAAAGTAAAGGCGAGAGAAAAGGAGCTATTTAACGAAATAACGAAGTGAACGTGGTCGCAGTTCATAATATATATATGAAATAAAACGTTCAATATGGTAATGAATCAAACAAGATAAGTACGGAAGCCGGGTTGGCTCATTGGTGACTAGTGGAGTAGTGGCACCTCACACGGCCACTTCCAACATGTTAACGCGTTAACATGTGTCCGTGTGCGGGATAAATGCAGATTTCTGCCTTATCCGTGTGCGGGATAAATGCAGATTTCTACCTTATCCTGGAACGGTAATCTCTGTCTTTTAACTGTCAAATTTTGTGAGCAGCGTTACTCTTTGCATTGAGGTTAGGCGTAGCTGAAGTTTTGTTTATAGTGAAATAAAGTAATAAAGAATTTCAAAGTAAACATTAGAAATGAGTTTATTGTTCATCACAGGTAATTTTACGGTAACATTTTCATTTTTAATTTTAACGAAACTCATTTCTAATGTTTACTTTGAAATTCTTTTATTACTTTATTTCACTATAAGCAAAACTTCAGCTACGCGTAACCTTAATGCAAAAAGTAACGCTGCTCACAGAATTTGACAGTTAAAAGTCAGAGATAGCTCGATTACCGTTCCAGGATAAGGTAGAAATCTGCATTTATCCCGCACACGGACACATGTTAACGCGTGCACGCGTGTACATGTTGGAAGTGGCAGTGTGCGGTGCCACTACTCCACTAGTCACCAATGAGCCAACCCGGCTTCCGTAGATAAGCGCGCGAACACACTTATTGTTATAGTAATTTGAAACCATTTATAAGAACGTCTGTTATATAATAACTGCGCTTTTATGAACTCGCCATCGTTTTGTTCCAATCGAACATTTTATTTTGATCGAATGTTCAGATTGTGTCAATAAAGACTATACAAGAGATATTTGTTTTTTTATTTAGGATCACGCAGGCGTGTTGTTTTTTTAAAGGTCGCTGACCTTTCTATTACAATTTGGAGCGAACGGCGTGGCGTACTATTTTTTTCAAACGGACAAAATGCCAATCATTTTTCATAAATTACAGAGTGACTGTAAATTACAATTTTGGGTGACAAAAATAATCAATTTGGGTTACTGTATTACTAAGTGAGCGACTGACTGCGCGTGACGAGAAAATAATAGTTGGGTGACTAAATTACTAAGTGAGCGACTAAATTACTAAGTTGTTAATAGTTAATTGTTTGAATAGAACTGCGTTTTCTAAAAAATATATATTTAATTGACTGTCGATTAAATATACATTTTTTAGAAAACGCAGGTCTATTCAAACAATTAACTATTTAATTCGCATACCCCGTTATCCTTCACCCCGGGATTGTTTTTTTAAAAACTCCACCTTTGCCCCATCGCGTTTCACTGCGAGACAATTCGCATACCTTTTTATTAAAAAAAAATTGGTTGTCTGTAAAGTCGGTTTACGGACGATAGTTTTACGTGATAACGTATTCCGTAATACATAACCTAAACCTCCCAAAATTTGGTTTCAATCCGCTTATCCTTGGTGTCGGAATGATAAGAAATGTCAAAAGTGACGTTTGCAACTGTCAAAGTATTATGTTCTAATAATAATTAGTTATTCCAATACTTAACTTAGAAGGCGTTGCATTTCACAAAATACTAATGTCAAAAAATTGAATTAAACATTAGAAATGCAGCCGTTTTCATGTTGCATTTATACAGCTATTTTTCTATATAAATTTGTATAAAAAAACTGTTTAGGCAAATTCTGTTATACGAAATCTATGTAAAATGTTCTCCTCTTTCGTTTGAGACTGGTTTCAAACCGATCTGATTTAAATTGAGCGAGAAATTAGCAAAAAGCACGCACAGGGTCAGGCGGAACGTTACGCGTTACGAACGTTAGGATTTAGGAACGTTACACTTTTTCGTGCATGCAGCCGGTGTTTTATCAATTTATAAGATTGGTGATTCATCAATTTATAAGACGTTATCATGTCAAAAGCGGTGGTTTTCAATCTTGATGAAAATGTGAGTTTTAAGTTGTAGTCTTAATGTGAAAAAAAAATAAAAAGTATAAACAAAAGAAGATATTTGCTTCAAAATTACCGAAGGCATTCTAGTCGCTCACTTAGTAATTTAGTCACCCAACTATTATTTTAATATCTCAAAATATTAAAACAGTATCTCATCATCAGTCACCAATTTTTTTATTTATTCGACCGTTTTATAATTCCCCAATTACATTTTCTAAAATGTTTTTGAAGTAAAGCTTCCTTTAGTTGCGTTTTGTGAATTTTGCAAAAAAATAATTCGGGAAATGAAGGATAAGTGATAAAATGCATTAAATCTTTTCGGTATCCCAGCTATGGATGCTTCTTGTCGGTAATAATAGATGTATTGTGTAGATGTTTTACTTCAACAATGCGTAAAGATATGCACACTTTTTTAAAAAATAAAGTATCCGATACAAACGCAAGCGTGAGGTCGTCGGATAATCAACAAACGGTTTAATGTTTAATAATATCGAAAATACAAAATCAGAACGAAATAAAAATTAACTCAATTTTTGTTATAGTGACTCAGTGAATTTTTATGGAAGTTAATCATTTTAACATTTTTTGAGTTGATATCCGAATTCGAATCTCGGTATTAAAGATTCATTGCTTTTCCGGTAAAAGGGTCGTTCACGCGAGCGAATTCGTTTTGAAAATCGACGATCACGCGAGCAATGCTGCGGCGCCAAAAGTTCAGCATTACTGTAAAATGGACTAAGTGCGTCTTTTGGGAGATATTCGGATGTTTCTTTTTCGTGCGAACGATTCCGTTGTTTGTTCAACTGGGAATCGAAATGGCAGTCGGAAAGATGGCTTGAATCACGGTGTGTGAAACCTCCGTATAGGGGCACACGATCACTGAAGCGTGTTTTGTACTCCCACAGATAATATATACCTCATACATACAAAAGTTTATTTTATACAGTGTCTCCAAGTAAAATGGATATATTCAGTATCCAATGCTACATAATACAATTGCGATCATTTGATATACTAATAATTTAAAAGAAATAAGCAGATTTTTTAATATAAAACGAACTAAAAAGTATAAAATAATTTCTTTACAGAGAGGTTGTTAATTTTTAGGTTTTGAAACGAAAAACGTGGGGCGCTTTATCCGTTTTATCTCATAAATACATTTTTTCAATGATAGATACTCTCGACACTTATGTAACTGTCGCATGCGCCCCACGTTTTTCGTTTCAAATCCTACAAGTTAAAAACCTGTCTGTAAAGGAATTGTTTTATACTTTTAGTTCATTTTAAAATCGTGGTACTTTTTTTATTATTTTCTTCTTTTTAGTATTTTCTTGTATTGTCATCTAATTCTAATTTATGTTAAAAATTTCAAGTCTTTATCTCATCAATTACCACCCGGACAGACATACAAGACAGCGAGTAAATAAAAATGTGGTCAAATACAAAGTGACCTTTGTAAGAACTACTAGAAGAGAAACCGAAAGTGTAGCGCATGGAGAATAAGGGCAAAGGAGAGTGTATATTTGAGACAAGTTAAAAAAGAGGACCACTTTTTATAGATTTAGCCGCTAGAGGGATACGTAAGGACCAAACTTCAAAGTGAAACGCAGCGTTATGTTAAATAAACAAAAAATTATTTAATTGAATGAGTACTGTAAAAGAGTGATTTTAAAGTCAAATTTCATAGTAAATTAAAATGATAAATAAAAAACCAACTGCAAAAAATTCTTATATTAGGTACGGTTTTCATACTAGATTGGTTCCTACTGAGTACAGCGCTACATGTGGCACTTATTCAAAATTCTTTTCTTTTTTTTGTGGATTACAAATCGCAAAACAAACAAACCGGCTTTTTTTAATACCTATACGAATTAAAAGGGTGTCTTTTTGCAAATACACTATGTATAAATATATGTATAATCCGTTATTCCCTGTATAAATATAAATAATCTATCTACATATATTAGGTAGTGTTTATATACCTACATACATACAGACGATAATTCGAAAAGCTTTGAAATTTATAGCCTGCGTCATATAAAGGTTATATTTAATGACCCAGAAGATAGGCACATGCTAACTGAGCTAAGAGACAAAAATAATAAATTAAGGAGGTTGATCCGTTACAGTCCCAATCAAAAGTAAGTCGAATTCTAAATGGGAACTTTTCCATAATAAATTTTTACAAAAGAGTATAAGTCGATGATACCAATAAATTATTGTCATAATAAATAATTTTTTTTTAATATTATTAATTATTTCAGCATTTTACTTAATTTGTACAAAGTTAGGTTAGAAAAATAAATTTATGTAAATATTTGTATTTTACATATTTGTTGCAGTAAACATTTAAAAAAAGAAATTAGAAGTAATAAAAATTAAAATGAAATCATTAAAAAGTTGAAAATTCAGTTAGTATTGTTAAAATTGTCAAGAATAAAAATCCATAATTGAAAAGTGCTAAGGTTTAATAATTTTTTTATTGATTAAAAGTCTCCTAATCAAATTGGAAAAAAATATTAAAATATGCGTAAGACATCAATGCTTTACATAGTTAGTTTTCGGAGCTGCTGATATTATTTGGTTATTTGCAAAAAATTAAAATGTACCGTTTGCATGCTAGATTGACATATTTTCCATAAGACTACATGTAAAAGTTTTTTTTTAATTTTGACTTTATAAATCTCCTAGTGATTTTGGATTTTTTACAGAAAATTTTGTTATAAAAAAACTTTATTTCAGAGTTTTTTCATTATCTTCGTAAAACGGCTCAACCTCCTTGAAACTAAAGGGGTGGGTGTCTTTCATTTTAGATCTTAGCGGAATGAGGTCCGAGATCTTTTTCTAAAATGATTTTAGGACCTCCGTCTACGCACATTTCATTATACAGGGCCGCAACTAGAACTAAATTATAGTTAGGGACAAGGTTAGCAGAGTAGAGTTTGCCTCGATCCGTAGAATAGTGGTGGGGAGATGACGTCATCGGTGAGGACTGCCAAATGATTGCTGTCCTTTTATAGATTGTAATGGCAGTTTTTTTACAAATTAATGTCGAAGACAGCAAAAGACAATACTGATATTTTTTTCAATAAATTGTGAGCATTTTTATATCAGTTTGCCATATTAATTATCTCAACATGACAATAGAAGAAAGCAAAGCCAAAAAAAAGAAAAGCCTCTGAAACAGAGGGCTGAAAAATATATTATGTTTCTTAAATAGATATAATTAACAATTGTCTACTATTTTTTTTTGAGTATAATTTTTTTTGCTTGTTTGGTTATTAAAACCTAAATTTTATAATAAAAATAAAACAAATCTTTGATTAACGTCTGATAACTCTTCAATAAATAAAATATTGTCTGAAAAATTGGTCGATAATTTTATTTATTGCTGCTTTTGTACTTCATTTGAATGGCCCGCCATCTGATATCATTCCCGCGCTTACGTAGATTAAACGAGGCAATCTCTACTCTACTAACCTTGATTCTAAAATTTGAAGTAGGGTTAAAATTTTAAATATTGTAAAATTCTCGTGAGATTAAATTCAATAGACATTTAAAAACGTATTATTTAACGTTGTCTAAAAATTTTCCGAATATTTTTGTAGGGTTAGAAACTTTTATTTTTCTAATCCCGCAGAATAAAGTGTTTACCCCCAGCACAAAACCGTTAAAAAGCAACCTTTAATTAAAAAAAATATCCTGTTTGCCAGCCTATAATGTTATCAAAAAATATTTTCATATAATCATAACTTACCAAAATATGGTGTGACGTTTGACAATATATAATATGGATTAGTAAACTTACCTGAAACAAAAAAGAAAAAAACTGTTAACATACATTATAATTATATAGTGTGCTTTTCAAATAAACGATATTTATTTAAAAACTGGTTTCTTTTGTTTATTTCTGGACACTTTGGGCAACAAAAATGCTCAGCAACTAGGCCATTTACCTTATATAGTAATTATAACTGATAATGTTAAACAAACAATGCACACTTGACGAGGAAATATTAAATACGATATACTGTCCAGAAAATGGCTAAAATAATACAGTTTTTAAAAAAATAACAGAATTCATGAAGTTTAACGTAACAAATTAACATCTGAGAACAATCAACCAATCCGCTAGTTCAAAAGTCTGTGGACAAATGCAGTGTGATCTTTCTACTGTTTTAAAAACATTGTCAATCAGTTACGTAACTTTCAATTTGATATTATGTGAAATAGGTATCTTTCGAGGTCAGTTAGTTACCTCGTTCATATTTTTATTAACTAGGCGATATCAATTGGCAAGTCCGCTGGCTGACGTCATCCCCCCACTAATAACCAACGGAACGAAGTAGCCTCTGTATCTACTAACCTTGAGTATCTACTGTCACATTTGTGTCAAATAATTTCAATTAAAGGCCCCCTTAGACGGTTCGCGGCATCGTTCATGATTTTTATAGATTTATGAAAAGCCTGTTTTTTTGTATGTTTATTATCTGACTAAAGAGGTACTTTTAAAAATGATTATACTAGCTTTGACTAGAAAAAAAAAACATTTTTGTAGCGCTGCATGTATTGCAGCATTAAGAAAGAATTACAAAACTGTACTTGTTTGGAGGCAATAATGTCTCCTACTGAATGCGCAAATGAAAATACACGACCTGGCTTCATTCGGATTGATTTTGGTTTGGCAACGAAAGGTATTTTCAAATCGGTTCAGTAATTTCACTGGGATTGACCGGAAAAAACAAACAGCATAATATTAGTATGATATAAAAAAATATCGCTGAGTTTTGTGAATAACAAAACAAAACATAATCAAATACAAAACAGGACAGTGGCGGAGCGTGAATATTTTAAATGGGTGTTCTGTTAGGTACCTCCTAACACGGGCTGGGGATAAAGGGGCGGTTAATAAAACTACGAATCGTATCCATGTTTATGATGTTTTAATTTGTATTTTTTTTTTCAACCACTGTTGACAACAAACTACAATATACACTGTAACACTGATCACTACTGCCATAAGCCGTGTGTTGTGTATATACGACATACGTCACGCCGAGTCAAAGCCGCAAAGGTGTTGATTGAATAAGATAGATTTAGTGAACACTTCTAGCATATGACAGTGATAGATGCTTTATATTTTGTGCTAATGTGCTGACGGTAAATGTAGCTCAAAGTCGATCTAAATAACATGCTATGACTTATAGGTTATGAATTATGATGATGTTTCATGTGCTGCTTCGGAGCGCAGAACAGCGTCTGAACACAAGACTGCCCTAAAAAGGCAAAGGGCAGTAAGTGACATTTGTTAAAAAATGAGTTCATACTACAGTTAGTGCTGCAGCAATAATTTTATTGTCTTTAAAAAATGTTTCCCCCATGTTTTGGTTTCCATAATCTAAAATGCTGGACGGTCAATACATTTTTAGTAAATCTTGATTTACTCAAATTCATAAGTTGGTCACTTACTGCCTTTTGCCTTTTACGGCAGAAAAGAGTATGCCACCCAGAACACAGACGGGTTTTGTGGTCTGCCAGTGGCTGTTAAACTTTAATGTTGATTGTGTGTGTTTCTAGCATTAAATATTGGTTAAATGTGGAAAATATAATTCGTTCTAAAATTACGTAGCACGCATAGATTTTGGTTGTTCGGCAGCTCTGCAGCGCTCAGAGAGACCGCTACTGAAACAGAACAATTGCAATGAAGGCCTACCTGGAGGATTTTCGATATTCAGTATTGTCGAAATGAAAATTCTTAGGTTATACTCATTTTAAGCCCCGGTGTATATTTTCATTTTCACAGCGACAGCACAGAAATTGTTATGAAAATGAAAATATACTTTTGGGATTTCTGTGAGTTTGACTCGAAGAGAAAGTTACCGACGGACATTTGATATGTTTGCTCTTTATTAGTCACGACGGAACGAAACACCAGTAACAGTTATTTCGGAACTGTGATCAGGAACTGAAAATAACAGTTACCAAAATTATGCTGTTTAACAATTTCGAAAATAAGCATTCTAGTTTTCAATGTAATTTCAGTCATAAACAAATCGGGTTCTAAAAAACGTTTTGTTTTTTGCATTGTCATTATTTTATTGTTGATGGGATGATTTTTCGGGAATTTTGTGTGCATTTTTATTGCGAAATTCCGGACGTGTCGGAAATTCCTTGGAACATTTAGCTTCGGAAAGTTTGGGTATGATATTAGGTGAAGATAATTTGAATGCTATTTGTAATATCCTCATATAATTGCATATATAATAGTATTCTTTATTATTTTTAATATTTATTTGTACTTTTATTTATTTATTTATTTTTTTTTTTTTTATAATTTTTACACACGTCCTAAACGCATACTCCTGCCCTAGCACTGGCTTCAGCCAAGTTGGGCAGGATAATTCCAACTTCAAAATTTGTAAAAAAAAAATGTATCATAACTATTTTGGAATTAAAGAAATAAATAAAAAAAATAAAAAAAAATTCTTCGGAATTCTTGTATACATTTTTATATCGTGAAATCAACTTCTCGGTTATCTTTTAAGTTGCGACTGTCACTTATTTAGCAATGTTTGATGTTGTTTTGCTGCAAACAATTTTTGTTTTTGTGCTCAACATTTTAAGATGATAATTTACCTACATTACAAAGGTTAAGTTGCCTGTTCTGTAATCTCTGGTAAATGCAGTGCTTTAAATTTCTGTCTCACTTTAACTTATGTAATGTAAAAGTTGTTTGAAAGTGACAAAAATAGCGCTGTTGATATTGATATTTATTTAGTCAGTCGAGAATTTACAAAAAAAATCTATTTGACATTGTCATTAAACACAAAATAAAACATTTAAAATACAATCATATACACATTAAAATTTAGAGGATAAAAACTCATCAACACTATAAAAACATTTTAATAATAAAAAAACATTTTAATTTATTTTTAACAGAGGTTACAGAAACGGGCCATAAAATCTAAGTTATCGGGCGTCTACAATCTATCTACAAAAGGTAATATTAACAGCAACCGGTTACGAGTGATCTCTCATCAGTTATTTATAAAGTATGCGTGTCAGCTCCGACGCACGACTAGAGTTTACTCCTTAGATACGTTGTGTAATGTATTCTATCTCATTCTTTCGCACGTTAAATCCTACAGATATACATGATTGTCTCTTTTGAAGCGGACGAGCCTAACGCCACTCTTGAAGCGGTGGAGCATAACGCCTCATCAATTGATTTTATTACTCATAAAATATCCGGGCCTTATAACTCAAAATTGTTTCTTAAGGAGTAGAGCTGTAAGCCGTATGTATTCGTTACTGAGTAACGGGTACATCGTCTGACTCGAAGTACCGAATCGGTACTTACAAATTCATTTCGTTACTCGCATCTGTCGTATCGAACTGACATGGAGTCAGTTCGACTCGTTTGATGCGGTTATGCGAACGAAGTCATACAATATCACGATGCGACGCGCCTCGATGGGATGGGTACATGCTTTATGCCAGAGAACATACACTTCTTGATGCTGTTAGTACACGATTGTATATCGTATGAAAAGTAACGAGTAAGGTAACGATACGAAAGTAACTGGTACTGGTTCTTTAAGTAACGAATACATACGGGTCCACAATTTCTCGTTACTTTTACAGCTCTATTAAGGAGTAAACTCCAAAAAAAAAATAACGGTTATATAAAAAAATAACAGTTTCGACCGATCGCTTTACATTTTATGCAACTGGTCAGGGATAGCATTTCCTCAACCGTACACCGTATAGGTGGAAGAAGTAGGCACTGTGTGAGTCCCAGGAGATTTTGAAGCGCGTCGCGGTGCCCGCTGCTCGTTCCCATTCGCGTGCTATCAAACATCGTCCCCTCCTCCCCCCGGCTACTACTGCCGTAGTACGACTCCCATCTCAATACTCTACCACAGAAGACAGGGACTCACAGAAGAGTCAGTGGCGAAACCATATTTTTGTGCGCATCATCAAGTCCGCCATGTTGATGACAGTTGTTAGTGTTTACTTCGATGCTGAAGGCTTGAGCTGTTAATCGTCGAACAACATGCACGAACCGCTCAAGCAGTCACTGTAAACCGCTCGAGGAGTCACTGTCAACCGTTCGAGTAGTCACTGACAACCGCGCAATATGGATTTTGAGAAATAAATATAGTTTAAAAAAAACTAAAAAACACGCTTTATATCAAACTAAAAAGTAAAAAATATTTTTTTTAAATAAGCTTAAAACAATAATGAATAAAAAATACAAGTATTATTGAAAAAAAAGCGTGGGGTGCTTTGTTCTACATTTTCGTACATCGAGCGCCCCACGCTTTTTTCTCAATAATACTTGTATTTATTATTCATTATTGTTTTAAGCTTATTTAAAAAAAAATATTTTTTACTTTTTAGTTCAATGTAAAGCGTGTTTTTTAGTTTTTTTCAAATTATATTTATTTTTCACTTTTTAGTTTGATACAAAGCGTGTTTTTTAGTTTTTTTAAACTATATTTAGTTTCCACTTTTTAGTTCGATTTATTGTAAAAAATTTGCCGAAAAAACACAAATTTTCTATTTCGGAGTGGACGGGATTAGAACCCACGACCGGTGAATCCGAAAGTTGACGTCAGCGAAGACCCGCGCCTTAGACCGCTCGATCAACGATTGCTCTTACAGTAGTGGCATAACATACTAACAGTAATAAACCACTTGCTTAGTCCAAACGAATGTTACAAACAAACATACATACAAACTTACAAGTGAAGTTAATATAAAGCGTGTAAAGCGTGTTGTGGTCAATTTTTCTCAGGCGCAGACGACAAAGAAAACAGAATATTCTGGGCTCATCCAGTTTTTGGAATTAAGAGAACAACGTATACAATTTTATCACGTCTTCTGTATCGCGTTGCCTGGAGAACCATGCTCACGAGTAGTATATTTATTGCAATTGCTTGATTACATGAAATTTCGCCGCGCTGCTGACCGCTCGGTGCGATCGTAACCGCTCGAGCTGTCGCGTGTATGTCAATGGAGATTATAGCTAATCTTGGAGCTGAGTCCCGCCATAGGAGGCATTGATTTAACTAAAATATAATCGCATTTATAGTTACATTATGGTCGAAGATAATTGTAGAAAGCTAAATTTGATTTCCATTCTCAAACAAATGTAAGTTTTTTACGAAATGCCCCCACGATTTTATTTTAATTTAATCAGAGCTCCCTATGGTAGTGACTCATATTTATTTTCCAGTTTTCAGTTCATTATCGATTGCACAATAAAAGTGTTTAACTTAAAAGTTTTTTTACGTATTTTAATTTTGTGTGCTTTTCTGAAAGTGCGATTTGCATCCGGACGAAAGCCGGACAGGTCAGTTTGTTATTATAATATTGTATTGTCATCGGATCTAATAGTCTAAGAGCTAGTGACCCATCTGAGTAACCCGTTTCCCACAAAGCTAGAAAATTTTTAAATGATGTTTTATTATGAAACTTCGACAGCCTTTTTTTCCGTCATTTAGAAAAATATTTTAGTGGTCTATTAAAAAAAAAATACTCGATTTTTTTTATACAGTCAGACATATACGCCTCAGCCCCTCATGCGCGCTCACTTTTTCCGTTAAAATAACGTTGGAATCCCTCTCCAGTCTGCAGTACAATAGATGTATTCTCTCTTTCTAACATTGGAACTCGTATAAGTCTGTTGCGCTCGCACTCCCATCGAGAGTCATGAATATTAAATACTTGTCTGGCAGACACCCGCAACCGCTAGAATGTTCTGGCTTTTTACTTATATTTTTTAAACAATTTAAAGAACATGCCCTCAAAATTTTAGCCTTGTGGGCAGAGCTGGGCGGTACTGAGTACAAGTACTTGGAAAAAGTACTTTAAGTACATATTTTTGTACTTTGTACTTTGTATTCCGAGTACTTTTAAAAATTGTACTTGGTACTTGTACTTGTAACGATCTGTTGAATGTACTTTGTACTTTCAGCTTGTTTCTAAGTACAAGTACATTAAAATACACTTTTATGAAGAAAGAAGTCTTGTGTAGAAGTTTTAAAAATTAAGCGTTTTTTTTAGTTTGCGATTTTTCCGTAAAGAATCGCTACTTTCTTGTGAACATTTCTGGGTACCCTGTTTGTTCCAAGCAGCCAGCAAACGGTAACGAAACTGTCAACCGCATGCGCAGTAGCTAAAAAGATACTGGAACACGTTTTAGCTATCTGCGCATCATGGTGACGGTTTCCTTACCGTTTGCTGGCTGCTTGGAACAAACCTATTAAGCAGGGTTTCTTGAAACATTGCTTTTTGTCTTTATTTAGTTGTTTATTTTTCTATTTTCAGTATTTTCAATTTTTTGTTTTTGTATTAATTTACATTTAATATAAATAAAATATAATTCATAAAAACATTTTGTGCGTACGTCACTCTCTGTGTATTTTAATTTCATAAATAATCGAGCTCGTAGGGTTTGTTTGTAGTTTGTACCACAAAGGTGTACTGAGGCTGGGTGTACCACATTGTGTCCAATGTACTTGTAAAAAGTACTCGTAAAATCCAAGTACTTGCACTCAGTACATGTACTCAGTACTTAGTCAAGTACTTTGTACTTTGTACTTATTGGACGAAAATGGAAAGTACTTTGTACTTGGTACTCCAAGTACATTTTCATTGTACTTGGCCCAGCTCTGCTTGTGGGAGCAGGTTACGAATTACTATCCCGATGACAACTTTGCTATTGTCTGGCACATACTTGCAACCCTCAAAATAGTCTGTCATTTTTTTTTTACACTTAAACATATGTAAATTACAGCATATTAAAATTGTAGCCTTGTGGGAGTAGGTTAAAAAAATTTTTTTTTGACATTTTCAAAAATTTAAGGGATGATGACGCAACCGCGAGATGCCTGCCAGAACGGTATTTTCTTAAATGACAGATAATAAAATATCATTTAAAAATTTTCTAGCTTTGTGGGAAACGGGTTACTCGGATGGTTCACTAGCTCTTCTACTATAAAGGTTTGTACCAAATTTCAGAGCGATCGGTCAACAGGAAGGGGGTAAAATTTCAATTACTAGATTTGACCCGCACAAGACACAAACAAGGCAAGCTAAATAAAAGCTTCAAATAAATAAAATTATTATTTGAAGAGTTCGATTCAGACGTTAATCAAAGATCTAAATAAAAGCTTTTAAACAGTAGTAAATATAATCACACTTTTAAACAATTTAAAAACCAGCACCGCACTTTCAAGGTCATATGCAAGCTCCACGATATCGACAGCGAGTGTCGTGTCTGCAATCTTGTTCTGTGACTCTCTGCTACTTCTCATACCAGCTGCCCAAAGTCTCCTGCACGTGTCTACGCAACCCAACAACAACCATTCCTCTCGAGCTCTGCCAACCACCGGCGCAGTACTGCCGCTTCTTCTTCTTCTTCTTCTTCTACTTTCTTCTCCTTCAACTTGAAACACGTTTTTCATTCGAGTTTTTTTTTACCGTTCAGTTTATATACACAAAATCGGTTTATAATAAATCTAACCGAACGCCATCTTTAAATCGCAAGATCAAATTATTCGATCAGGTTCAAATATCACGGTTATCTAAGCATAGTATCAATTCATATTTTGTAATTGGTTATTTTTACCAGTTTTCAGATTAGAAATTGCGTGAATTAGGTGCTTGAAATAGGGGACCACGGATATGTCATATACAGGGTGTTCACCGAAAGTCGTAACAGTGAAAAAGTCGAGTATCCTACTAGATTTTTGTATTTTTAGCGCATTTCTGAAGAAGATCCAAATCCGGACCGAAACGTTAATGAATTGATTTGTTATTATATATTTTTGTTAATATAGTTGTCTGAAAACTTGGTCGATAATTTTATTTATTGAAGAGTTCTAATCAGACGTTAATCAAAGATTTGTATATTTATTTATACTTCAAACTCACCCACAAGTGTACTGCATTTTTTTCAAATGGCAGTATATTTTTTTAAAATTTTCGAAATCTTTATTTTTTTCTCTATAAAAATTTTCATAGGTTACATAAGAAAATATTCCAGTAAAACGTTATCAACTTATTAATTAAATACACAATAATAATTAATTATTATTAATAATTTTGGAGCGCTATGAACAATAATAATTATTATTACTGCAGTGTATTAATCAATTGATAAAGCTCTCGAATATTTTCTGATGTAACCTTATGAAAATTTTATATGAATTTATAGAGAAAAAAATGGAGATTAAGAAAATGTAAAAAAATACCTATATATTACCATAAAAAAAACGCATCACACTTCCGGTTGATTTTGAAGTACAAAAAAATATATTTCCGATAGTAAAGCCTCGAGTTGAACAAAAAACTATATACCAAAAATTTTTTTTGTGTATAGTAGGATATAATACGCGCCACGAATCTAAAAGGCTCGAAAGTTAGATGCGAATGCGGGCTTGCGCTTGTACAGTCCGTTGAAAAACTACAAACTCGCAAACTCAACAAAACTAAAATAACAATATAACAACTTGACAATAGCGTAGTCGACTGTACTTTAAAGCAGGAAAGTGACAAAGGCAACGAGCGATCACGGCCAATCACCGACGAGCGCACGTTCCGTGCAGGTAGCTGGGAGGTGGTGGGAGTCTCAACGGCTCTAAAATGTGCCTTTGCGACGCTGTTTGTGGCTAACTTCAGAACCTTTTAGATCCGTGGCGCGTATTATACACGAATTATTCACTATTACGAGCTTCGATGAACGAACTGTATACAAGGAAAAATGGTATTATTTGTAGTTCTTAAACAAAAGATTGACTGGAATATCATTCGCATCTAACGTGCTCATAAAAAGATATGACTGTACTACTAAATGAATTATGTACCTACAGGTAACAAAAGAACTTTTTTTGTAACAAATGTACTTCGATAATGGTATTTAATTGAATAAAAATTAGATTACAACATTTTTTTCAAACCTGAAAGATTTTTTTGCATCGAGCTTATTGTACATATAAATTCTTCAAAGCTAGAGAGAACATCAAAGGATTAAGCGCAAAATACTACGGTATGCTATTTAGAGAACCATTAATTCATAATTCGTTTAATCGCGCCTCTATTCAGATTCTACTTTTAACTCAATAGCAAATTCCGGAATATTATAAATTGATAAGATAAGGCTGCCTTGTTTAAAAAATTAATAACTGAGAAGTTTCTAGAATTTCTTAGTTCATTTAATATATAAATGGATTCAATTCGTGGACATATTTTTCACAGATATTCCAGGGGGAGGGGGAAATTTTTGGTGAGAATTTTTCAGGTCTTAGAAAATCTACCATTTCTTGTTTAAAAATGTACGGATTTTCTTCCTACTCAAATTCCATTTTTACTGCTTCTTCGAAATTCTTTTGTAGGTACACTTTTTTCTTGTGAAATTATTTATCCGAGATATTCCAAACACTAAAAAACAACGCTTGTGCTCTTTGCAAAAATTCAAAGAATACCCGTCGCCCTTGAGATTAAAAATTTTAATAATATGTCAAATAAATAATAAAAGTGGCGAGAAAAACAAATTAGAAAATCGATGGAGCAACGCATTAAAACAATATCACATTTAACTATGTTATTATTCAAGTGTGTAGACTTTCACGGCTGGTGTTTCTTGGCATTCGGGCTTGTAGGCCGTGGTTCATTGGTGTTTCTACGTAAAGGAAGATACATCAATGAAGAAAACCAATACCTAATTATTATTAACAAGACAATGCTCATATTGCTAGCGAAATCGTGTTGATGGTATTTTATCAGAAAAAAAACTCATTTTTACTGACTAAAATAAAAAAACAGTTGTGTGGTTTTAAGAAACCACGACGCAAGTGAAACTTTTATTGGATTGTAGGCGTTGGATTGTAGACACTTATCCATCACGATTAATTATAAACAACAATATTCACATGAATACACGAATAAAAACATGTAAACACTGTACAGCACTTGCCCGCATGACAGACTGACTATGTGTTATACATACTACACGGTCAGCTGATGCTATAACCATGGGCGCCGCCATATTGGCCTTGGCTGCCCTACCGAGCGCCTACTCCGAACACCTTTCACTTTACCCCTACTCCGCGGCCGCCTGTAATGCGACATGCAACAGACGGCCAGAAAAATTCGAGGCGATAGGATAAAAGTTTCACTTTAAAAACAATCCAGTATAAATGCTGAAAATATTAGAAATTAAGATAGAAGTCGACATTTTATAGGGCGTAGAGAGAACAAAAATGCTGCAGCGTGTGTCGAGAGCTCAATGCGATTTTGACACATGTGACATAATCCACACCCCGTCGGCAATATGCTTCATTACGCCCTAAATACACAGTCTAATATTGATAAGAAATACTGGACTGTACAAATTCAGTAAGACGCCCCTGCAAGTAATCAGAACAACATTCGCGGTGCTTCCAGTTGTAGAGTTGTTATCATAAAGCCACTTTGAGCTGCGGCAAATGTTTCATGACGTAGCGACGAAAGAATAACTGATAACCTAGATATTATAACAGGGTATTCTCTTTTTACTGTCATTCGTGTAAAACGTCTGCATACCCCCCTCGCTCTTTCTAACCGCTCTCGTTAGAAATTCAGCTGTTTCTGTATATATGCAGTAGGGCCAACTGTCTACAGACACTTCTCATAATTATGACATAATGGCAAAGTATAAAAAAAATTAAATATGATTTCTCTTACATTTAAATATTTACCATTTTCGCGTTTTTTCCAACTCACACAAGCCACTTTTGCGTTGATACCAATATATGTTAAATATTTAAAAAAAGGACATTAGTTATTGGCGTAACTAGTAGTCTAAGTCATTTATCGCGCTGGTAGGTCATGACTTAGCTTACAAGTTGCGCCCATAATTTTATTCAACAATTGCGCGTTATTCATGTTTTAATTATAATGAGATGTTGTAAATATCTATTTATTTCTTTATAAAAAAACTGTCAATACTAACAGCACCAAACAGCACGATTCAATGTTTTGGTTTGAGGTTAGCCGGTTATGAATAAACTCCATGTCGAAAACATTCGGCCTCTCAATTTTAGTCTCAATGGGTAACAACGGAGTTGTCGTTACCTACTATTTCGTTACGACTCAGAAAATAGTTACGTTTATTTTCATTACTCCACAATGGCCGAGCTAGTAGGAATCTTCATTGAGTTATGACAAGTAATTGTCACCAGTCGGTAAATGGCTATTTAGGGTTCGGTTTTTAGGCATGATAAAACATGAATAACGCGCATGAGTTGAATAAAAAAATAAATGTGTTAAATTGGAACTTTACAAAATATTTTTAACAAAAAAATTGAACCGACTTCACACTAAAAAGTAAAAAATAATTGCGTATTGAAATGTTTTGGAGTCGGTGTCAGCCAAAATGAAATCTATTCCGAGAACTACACCGACTCCAAAACATTTCAATACACAATTATTTTTTACTTTTTAGTGTGAAGTCGGTTCAATTTTTTTGTTAAAAATATTTTATTTTTCTCTTTTTAGTGTTAATCTAACACTAAAAATCGGTGAACATACATAAAAAACATTATGCGTGCCTTTGAAATTTGAGAGTTTCCCCGGATTTCTCCGGATTCCACCATCAGATTCTGACTTGGTTCCGATGAGATCACCTCTAAGGTGCACTCTTTCGAATAAAAAAAAAATTTTGAAAATCGGTCTATAATTGACGGAGAAATCGGTGAGCATACATAAAAAAAAATATACAGACGAACATAGAACCTCCTCCTTTTTGTTGAAGTCGGTTAAAAAACCGGTCCGCTCTTACCCCACTTCACCTTAATAAATAGTAATTAATTAAGTGAATACCTTCTTTATTCCATCTCGTGACTTATTTTTTGTTTTAATAAAAAAAAGAGAAGAAGCCACAAGACGGAACAAAGGCATTCGCTTAATTAATTAATATTTATTACTTATAACGTAAAACACGACGAATTTTTCGTATAATACTATTTTGTTCAAAAAAAAAACAACATATTTATTATCGTTTTAAAAATGATGAAAAAATAAACATTTGATATATTTTATTGGAAATGAAAATGCGTCAATATACTTTATTTTTAGATTTGGTAAGCGTTTCTATCGCCAGTAAAACTGTCTGTCAGATTAGGAAGATCTATGGCTCTAACGCTATTATCTAGGTCACATGGTACCTATGTGTTAAAAAATAAACAAATTTTATATGGAGTCAAATGTACTAAAAGGGCACTGCATATTATGTACTGTCAATTCAACGCGCAGGGAATAATTAATACTGTTATTTATTTGCGCCGATAAAAATTATAATTATATAGCTCTTTATACACACTGAACCAAAAAAGCAAATTGTATATTAGGCACCGACAATAATTGGGCTTTTGAATGAAATTTTTTTTTGTCATAAATGGAAAGATCGTATATAAGTTTTATAACAAAACTATTTTTCTTTTTTTTATTTTCGCTATAATTCAAAAGTTATATCAAATTAAAAATAAATTTTTGTACCCAGTTCCGAGAACGCGCCGACATTTCCCGAACATAATGTGACGTCATAATGTTTTAGTCAATACACATGTAGAAGCCATTGATAGTATACTGCGTATATACATTTTACCATTATGACGTCACAACTGTCAAAAAACAATTTTAGTGCGTTTGCAGTCACGTAATTTTTTTTAATATTTTATCAATTTTAAATTGCTTATAATTAATTTAAAAAAAGTTTTTTGAAAGTTTTTCGCATCGATTATCAATATTATTTATAATAAAGTTTTAAAATACAATTAAAAAATCGATAATTTTTTTTTTCAAAAGCCTAATTATACAGTTGACGCGCGGTAATTCGACAAACGTTTTGTAAGCCGGTGTCAGATGATTGAATTTTGTAAATCTCCTTCAAGTAGTTTTAAGTTACAATAATGGAACAGATAAAAGCTCAATAAAGCCGCTATCAATTAATTTTGCAAGGCAGATGTACATTTCATACTAGATATTGAAAAAAAACGGTACGACGTATCAGAAGATTATCTGTCATATTGATGTTATAAAATAATTAATAAAAAAAATTAAATGGAAAAAAAAACATTTCCATAGATAGTAATTTTATCTTTAACCACTTCAAAATATATTGAAACAACAACATCTGGTCCATTTTAGATAACAGATAGTTGTGGATCGGTTTCATGAACTCATTTTTATAATCGACTTTCGACACTTTTCACAAAATTTTATTTTCGCGTAAATACCAGACAACTAACGACGAAAGTTTTTAAAAAGCCGTAAGAAGTTTGTATAAAGTTTATAGATTACGTCGAGGCGGATGTAAAATGGCACATTTCTTGAACACACTGTATATCTTTAGCTAAGTGTCTACCTATAAGATCCGTTATGCGCATGGCGTCGTGACGGACGTACAGTGAACGTCTGGAGTGACGCTGATATCACAAGCGTCCTGCTAAAGTATTTTTTATTCCTGCATTAAAATATTACGGAAAACTCTTATTGAATAAAAAATTCAATTCACTCAAAAAGTGTCGGCGTTTTATGGAAGAAAAAATTTCTGATGAAGTAACTCGGACAAGGGTTCTAAAATTTTCACTCAACTACAACAAACAAGTCATATATATTTTCAATAAACAATAAATGAATAAAAAAAAAAAAAAATTGGTTGTCTGTAAAGTCGGTTTACGGACGATAGTTTTACGTGATAACGTATTCCGTAATACATAACCTAAACCTCCCAAAATTTGGTTTCAATCCGCTTATCCTTGGTGTCGGAATGATAAGAAATGTCAAAAGTGACGTTTGCAACTGTCAAAGTATTATGTTCTAATAATAATTAGTTATTCCAATACTTAACTTAGAAGGCGTTGCATTTCACAAAATACTAATGTCAAAAAATTGAATTAAACATTAGAAATGCAGTCGTTTTCATGTTAAGACCAGACATACGTTATATTCTAATTTCCATGTCCGGCAAACAAAGACGACCGACCGCGTTGCGCCATGCATTAGACAACATTGCATTTATACAGCTATTTTTCTATATAAATTTGTATAAAAAAAAATTTGGTTGTCTGTAAAGTCGGTTTACGGACGATAGTTTTACGTGATAACGTATTCCGTAATACATAACCTAAACCTCCCAAAATTTGGTTTCAATCCGCTTATCCTTGGTGTCGGAATGATAAGAAATGTCAAAAGTGACGTTTGCAACTTACAAAGTATTATGTTCTAATAATAATTAGTTATTCCAATAGTTAACTTAGAAGGCTTTGCATTTCTCAAAATACTAATGTCAAAAAATAAACATTAGAAATGCAGCCGTTTTCATGTTAAGACAAGACATACGTTATTTTCTAATTTCCATGTACGGCAAACAAAGACGACAGACCGCGTCGCGCGCGCGCCATGCAATAGACAACAATGCATTTATACAGCTATTTTTCTATATAAATTTGTATAAAATATTTTTCTATATAAATTTGTATAAAAAAACTTAGGCAAATTCTGTTATACGAAATCTATGTAAAATGTTCTCCTCTTTCGTTTAAGACTGGTTTCAAACCGATCTGATTTAAATTGAGCGAGAAATTAGCAAAAAATGGTTGTCTGTAAAGTCGGTTTACGGACGATAGTTTTACGTGATAACGTATTCCGTAATACATAACCTAAACCTCCCAAAATTTGGTTTCAATCCGCTTATCCTTGGTGTCGGAATGATAAGAAATGTCAAAAGTGACGTTTGCAACTTACAAAGTATTATGTTCTAATAATAATTAGTTATTCCAATACTTAACTTAGCAGGCTTTGCATTTCACAATATACTAATGTCAAAAAATTGAATTAAACATTAGAAATGCAGCTGTTTTCATGTTAAGACAAGACATACGTTTGCTTCTAATTTCCATGTACGGCAAACAAAAACAACCGACCGCGTCGCGTCATGCATTACACAACATTGCATTTATACAGCTATTTTTCTATATAAATTTGTATAAAATATTTTTCTATATAAATTTGTATAAAAAAACTGTTTAGGCAAATTCTGTTATACGAAATCTATGTAAAATGTTCTCCTCTTTCGTTTAAGACTGGTTTTAAACCGATCTGATTTAAATTGAGCGAGAAATTAGCAAAAAGCACGCACAGGGTCAGGCGGAACGTTACGCGTTATGCGTTATGCGTTACGCGTTACGAACGTTAGGAACGTTACGTTACACTTTTTCGTACATGCAGCCGGTGTTTTATCAATTTATAATATTGGTGATTCATCAATTTATAAGACGTTATCACGTCAAAAACTGTTTAGGCAAATTCTGTTATACGAAATCTATGTAAAATGTTCTCCTCTTTCGTTTAAGACTGGTTTCAAACCGATCTGATGTAAATTGAGCGAGAAATTAGCAAAAAGCACGCACAGGGTCAGGCGGAACGTTACGCGTTACGCGTTACGAACGTTAGGAACGTTACGACCGTTACACTTTTTCGTGCATGCAGCCGGTGTTTTATCAATTTATAAGATTGGTGATTCATCAATTTATAAGACGTTATCACGTCAAAAAATTAAAACAGTTTACTTTCGTTTTCACCGTCCCCTTTTCTGATAAAAAATGCGTGAGACATAATTTTTCCAAAAATATATTTATTTGGATTCGAGAGACCTCACAACTAAAAAATATTGTAAAATTTTGAAAAGTAAATTTTGACTTAAACTAGTACCATTTCACACTTGTGGCTTAAAATGGTAAAATTAATTAACCCCTTCGATCATTTCAATGGACATACTATTCTAACGCATGTAATTTAAGTCAGCGTAATTAAATATCAAATATAAACAGTTCATTATGCTTGGGGCTTATCTGAGATGTAGGAATGCCAAACAAAACAAAAGAAATACTACGTGTGTAGAAGAAATATCGAGTAAAGTGTGAACCGCAGTTATGGATTGACGCAAAGCTGGTAAAAGTGTACATTCTGATTACGTATTACTTAGTATAACTTACGCATTTTCATTATGTAATCTATTTTTCTTGTGCGGATATTTACTTTAATTTAATGAAGTTAACTTTACTAATTACCTATACCTACTTAAAAAGTTATTAAACATCCTATGCCAGTGATTACCGTAAAAAAATAATTTTTTTGACCTATTGTTCATTTCAATGGACATAGCATTTTCCAAAATTCTGTAAATGTTAAATTTTGTTTTTCATTAAATATACTTTAATTACACCCTAAATAAACCCAAAACCCTAAAAATATTTTGTGTTTCAAAAATATGAAATTCAGGTCCGAAGGGGTTAAAAACAAGTTGAGTAAAATGACAAATTATTATAATTGACATAGACTAAATGAAGGAATTCAAATCTTTGATTAACGTCTGAATAGAACTCTTCAAATGAATAAAATTGTCGACCAATTTTTCTCAGACCATATATATTGACAAAAAATAATAAAAATACAAATCAATATAACACAGGATGACGTTTCGATCCGGATTTGGATCTTCTTCAGAAATATCTAAAAAATATAAAAATTAATTAGTATTAAGTTATTTATTAACTAATCGATTGTACGCAAGATTAAAAGTTTGAAAGATTCAAAAATAATGAAAAATAACTTAATACTAATTAATTTTTATATTTTTTAGATATTCCTGAAGAAAATCCAAATCCGGATCGAAACGTCATCCTGTGTTATATTGATTTGTATTTTTATTATTTTTTGTCAATATAATATATGGTCTGAGAAAAATTGGTCGACAATTTCATTCATTTAAATGAAGGAATAGGTATTGTAACAAAAATAAATAAAATTACCAACCAATTTTTCATACAAATATATTATAAATTGTTTGTTATTATTTTTTCAATTTTTATAATACAAAACTTAAAGCGAATTTTTTTATCAAATACCAATTAGAAACTAATTATTAATCAATTTTTATATTTTTTAGATCAGTTCTGAAGAAGGTCCAAATCCGGAACGAAACGTTAATGTATTATTATTTTTTGTTAATATATTTGTCGGAAAAATTGGTCGATAATTTTATTTATTGAAGAATTCTAATCAGACGTTAATTAAAGATTTGAATACTGTAAATGTTCAACAACAAACAGGATCAAGTTATGTCGATGATATGATTTAAGACAAAAATAAAAAAAAGAATCCTCGCAAAACAAATCACCGAGTCGGCACTGATACTGGTGTCACTGTGGTGTTTGGGGAGGGCGTTCGCTGGGACTTTCAAATACACCCCCAAGTGGGTCTCAGCTGTGCCAGCTGCGCGCTGTATTTGCTTATATTCAAAGTACTTACAAAATAAGCATAGAGAGCTACGATATAATCGTCGTCACGCGAAAAGGCCGTTGCTGTTTTTTTTTTTTTTTTTTTTTTTTTGTCATACCTACTACTTCCTCTATACACATCCTACAGTGTATATACACATCGTATAGCCCACTTCCTCTATACGTTCGAACGGAAAAAAAACGTTTTTAAAAAAATACAAGTGATATTTGAAATTTATATATTGTAATTTTGGCTTCTACGCTGTACGATATTTATTTTATTGTTATTCCAAATAAATGACGCCATAAATTTTCTTTCTGTTGCTTTTGTCAGAATTTAGTGCAAATGTGGTTTTTTTTGAAATGTTCATTTATGTGCTATTTTTTTTCAGGAAAATTATTTACCCATACAATACATAATTCAAACACATTAACGCAACGGTTTTAAGAGTATTCGTCCCTGCAGGGGGTAGCACCCTTCATCTCAATCCCCTCGCCTAAAAACGGTTCGCGCTCTCCCGACGCTATTTTTAAAGCTAGAGGGTTCTGGTAAACGCCAAATGAAAGACAGAATCAGACTACAGATCCATCAGGCGAATTTTTTGAAAGACAGTTTCGCCTACCTGTGAAATATTACGAAACTTATTATTTTTTTCAAAAGGTTGTGAGTTTTTTCAGGAATTTTTTTTCAAAAAATTTGCCTGAAGGATCTGTAGTCTGATTTTTTGTCTTTCATTTGGCGTTTACCAGAACCCTCTAGCTTTAAAAATAGCGTCGGGAGAGCGCGAACCGTTTTTAGGCGAGGGGATTGAGATGAAGGGTGCAGGGGGTATTTGCAGGGACGAATACTCTTAATAAGTTTGATATATTTTTAATAGAAATTCATTGTTTAAATGAAGAAACAAAAAACGATATATTTTTTACCTTTAAACTTCGAAAATCTGTGATTTTAAAACACATTTAGATTATTGACGGTCATTTCTGTCCAAATAGACCTTTTTCATTTTTATAAAAACTAAATACTTTTTGGCATATTTTCTATGGGAGTTGACATAAAACGATACGACATCTGGTGATAAAAACTTAAACTATAAACACATTGTATACATTTTACATGCTGTTAATATTACTATATTATATATGAAACATGGCGGATTTGACATTATATTTGGCCTAAACTCAGCCCATAATATGTGAAATCCCAATACAGGATATTTATTAATTTTTTCATTTGAATTTGAATTTCAATTTTTTTCTTACTCAAGTTAAGTCGTGTAATTAGTATTTTTTTTTTTGCATTTTGGGAAGAAAAACTTGTAGAAACAAGTTTTTATCAGTTTTACAAAAAAATTTAAAGCTCATATTAGGCTAACAAAATTTTGACTCAATCACATAATTTGTAAAGAAAATGCTGTTTAAATATACAAACATTTGCAATCTTTAGTAAATATCTGCGTAGAAGTTTTTGTAGCACTCGGTACAATTTGCACACGAAAAACAAATACTGAAAAATGTAGGTACCTAAAAAATGCACATGTTTCATTTTAATTACAAAATTATCAGCTATAATTTGACCAAATTAGCGTTATTAAAAAATAAATCTGTCACAGTCATACATATTTTTAGAAACGACTTTCAATTGGTTAATAAAATCGATATACACGGCGGCCACTGTATATAAATTCTAAATAAAAAGCCAATTAAAGTCTTTTTTTTCTGTTCCACGAAAATATATATAGTCTATGCCGTGTTAATTTACAGCTTCTAAAACGACAGGAACTTGAAAAACGCAAGACGAAGTTTCTTCACCCCTTCTTTATAAATATAGAATATATAAAAAGAGAAGTAATTTAGCAGTCGCGTGGAGTCAGCCTGTAGAAATTACAAAGGGAGCTACCCAGGTACCTAGACGGGATAAATTGGGGAACGAGAATAAAACCACGTTGAAGCAACTCGACACAGGATATTGGAACATTTGTCGTTTCTACTGCCATTCCAACTCCACAAGTGGGATCAAAATTTACTTTCTACAGTTTTACATGACTATCCAAATATTTGATTAACGTCTGATTAGAACTCTTCAATAAATAAAATTATCGACCAATTTTTCAGACAATATATTAACAAAATATATAATTAATACATTAACGTTTCTTCAGAAAAAATATAAAAAATAATTAATATTTAATTTCTAATTAGCTTTTTCTAAAATTCCTTAACAAACAATTTTTTATTAAGTAGTCATGGAAATAATTGTGATTTTATATGTAACATTTCCGAAATATTTCTTTTAAAAAATTAGTTTTTAATTATCTTAAATTTTTATATCATTCCAATTAATTTTGTGGTCAAGTTCTAATTTGTGTTTAGTTATTACATTATGTTTGTCAGGGATTAATTTATGATTAATTTGGTGTTCTCTTATTCTTGTTTTAAGAGCTCTTTTTGTTTGACCAATATAATTCTTAGTGCAATTTTCACAATTAATTTTATATACAACATTATGCTTTTGTGATTTATTAATTTTATCTTTTCCCTTTTTAATAATTTTATCAAGTTTATTATTAACATTAAAAACAGAAAGTGAAAAACGTGTTTTTGCAAAAAAAAAATCACTTAGCGGACTGATAACAAACGCTTAACAAGTGTAACATAAAGAGCCTCTTTGTTTTTCGGGAAATTTTGCGCATTTATTTATTTAATTTGAAAGTAGTAGTGATACATTTATTTTCTAAATTTTGAAGTTGGAATAATCCTGCCCAAATTCTGAAGATACTGAAAATGTGAAATTGAGCTAATTAATCTGCAGTTAACATAATTGGCGGAGACCGGTGTTTTTCAGTTTGAGAATATTGGTTGAACTAATTCATAGCCGGATTAGATTTTGATCGTAAATGAGCAATTTCGTTCTAGGTAAATTGATTAAATTTTAATTAACCTACCCTAATTAGGGTTTTACACGCAATTCTACTACAATATTCTATGAGAATCCATTTAAAACGGATTTAATAAAAAAAAAAATAAATGTTGAAATCAATAAAATTATAAATAGCTCAAAAATGGTCGATTTTACAAATAGATTTGATATTTAATATTAGATCAAATGCTAATTACGACTTAAATTATTATTATTATTATTTTATAGTACAGTATTTGCTATTGTCAGAGCCTAGGTAGGCCTGGGCCAGGGGCCTCGAGCTTCTAGTACCATTCCCTACTTGTGGATTGGAATGGTAAAAGAGAGCAGCGTGGTTACTGGTTAGAGTGCTGGCCTTTGGATCAGACTGTCGTGGGTTCGAAGTCCGCTCATGAATGCTTTGTGTTGTCGTTTTAATCAGACGATGGGCGTCTATATTATATATATTAATAACAATTTTTAGAAAAAATCTCACAAATTCTCCACATAAATTATATATCATTTTACAGATAATTGCTTGCTCTACTGACATCGACAACTAAAAAATTTATTATTGCTTTTGTTTTTGTAAATTAATTAATTATTAAAATTACATTAAGACACAATACAGCAACGCTGAACAACGTCTGCCATCTGACGGCTTTAATTTTGGAACAACGTCAACACTTCGATCTGTCATCTGACCTTCATATTGTAATACAACAAAAAGAAAAACGTTATAAGCTGTGTGCAAAATTAGAAACGAATTGAATACCTGCAATAAATTTTGATTCATTAAATTGAGTTGAATGATTTATTTACATAATATATACATTAAGACGCAATACTGCATACTGCCATCTGACGGCTTTAATTTTGAAACAGCGAGCAACGCTGAACGTCACAGCAATGCTGCATGATGCCATCTGACGGCTTAGCTCAACGCTTTTGCTACTTGCGCTTCTATATGACAATTTTAGTAAAATATTTCTTCGATCTGTCATCTGAGCTTCATATTGTAATACAAAAAAAAGAAGAACGTTATAAGCAGTGTGCAAAATTAGAAACGAATTGAATACCTGCAATCATATTTAAAAAAATAATTTTGTAAAGTGATAATTATTATGTACTTATTTAGTGCGAATAATTCGCACAGGTCACTCTAGTAATAAATAAATTCATTTAAAAGAGTTAGTTCGATTCGTTTTCAAATTCTTACCATAAATTTTATAAGATTTATCGACAAGGTCAGTTCGTCGCGACAAAGTCTAAACTTATAAAATGTCTTATTTAATGCCCTCTACTCTACTGTGTTTGTACTCGACGCGTCGGTCCGATGTTTAGTTTGGTTTTGTATTCCCGTGTGGAATCATCTCACGCCGTACGTACTTTTTTTTTCTCCCCGTTTCACCCTCCATCACCCCCTCTCTACGTAGACGACCGTCTGGATGTACCCACCTATATGTGTTTCCTCTACAGGTTTGTGTTTTCGATTCAAAATATTTTTTTTTTAAATCTATTTATTTTCATTAGATAAATTAAATGCAAATGAAATTTAAATCCCCTGTTTATCAGAATAAAGTCTTGATTTTATAAAAAAAAGTAATATTATTTAGGTACAACAAAAACATATCAAACAGGTGAGGTATTCCTTTTAGTGTAAAAACAATGTTATTATAATATTTTATTTTAAATTAGTTACTTTATTTTTAGAGTTCCGTATCTCAAAAGGAAAAAAGAAACCCTTACAGGATCACTTCGTTGACCGTCTGTCTGACAAGGTCGCTTTTCTCAGGACCGCGTTATTCCGATCGAAAATTCTATCACTCTAAAAAAAATCCAACCGATACATCAAATTGAAACTAAGTTGAGTGAGAGACAGAAAGAGAGAGAGGGCGAGAGAGAGAGAGATAGAATATGGACGCACGAGATAGCGATCAGCTATGTATTTTAGCGAATCGTGAGCGGCTTTATACGATCTCTAAGCGACAATTAGGCTTTTGAAAATAATTATCGATTTTTTTATTGTATTTTAGAACTTTATTATAAATAATATTGATAATCGATGCGAAAAACTTTCAAAAAACTTTTTTTGAATTTATTATAAGCAATTTAAAATTGATAAAATATTAAAAAAAATCACGTGACTGCAAACGCACTAAAATTGTTTTTGACAGTCGTGACGTCATAATGGTAAACTGTATATACGCAGTATACTATCAATGGCTTCTACATGTGTATTGACTAAAACATTATGACGTCACATTATGTTCGGGAAATGTCGGCGCGTTCTCGGAACTGGGTACAAAAATTTATTTTTAATTTGATATAACTTTTGAATTATAACGAAAATAAAAAAAAGAAAAATAGTTTTGTTATAAAACTTATATACGATCTTTCCATTTATGACAAAAAAATAACTTCATTCAAAAGCCCAATTATGATACAAAAAGTAGCGTGTGTGCGCTGGCCCTTAGGCCGACCCTGTCAGTTGCGTTCCGTGAATCTACATTATTTATATTCACGTAGGTTGAGAGATGTACGTGGTTATATTGTGTGTACATGCATACGTAGGCAAGTACAACAACTTCACCGCCGCCATCACCGCCGCACGTACATCGAGGCATATAGTGCTCACAAAACACATAAATATGTTTGCATTGAGGAATGGCGACTGAAAGCTGACGCGAATGTGTCGACCGAGTGCTAAGGTGAGAGCTTTGGAGAGACAAAAGCCATCATCAGTCGACCGGAATTAACATTCGCTTGTATAACACGTGTCACATCTGATTGTACTTGCTGGTCTGTGATTGTTTAGTCCAAGAGCTGGCGGGCAAAAAATTCAAGATAGTACACCTGAAAAAAAAAATACCGTGATTTCTATTTTTTTATTAAATATTTAAACTTTAATAAAAAAAATGGCGTAATCAGATTTCAAATATTTTATTAATTATTATGTTTATTATTCATAATAACAATATGCTCTTTACGCGCATGCACTTTAAGGATAGTAGTATTGTCATCTCACTCCCAGTCCTATGTATGACATTAGTAAGAGAGAGGCAGATGGTACGCTTCGACAAATTATTGCATATTGTTATTATGAATAATAAACATAATAATTAATAAAATATTTGAAATCTGATTACGCCATTTTTTTTATTAAAGTTTAAATATTTAATAAAAAAATAGAAATCACGGTATTTTTTTTTTCAGGTGTACTATTTAATTCAAGAAAATCACGATTTACAACGATTTTTAATTTTTAAAAATTCATAAAAATTCACCGGTTGAAGATACGATAATGAGTGTAAGGACTTTTTCGATTCAAAATAGTCTGAAAAATATATAAAAAAATTATTTATTGCAAAAAAAATTATTTTGCAATATTTTCAATTTTTCGTTGTTTAAACAATAACGGCAACAGATATTGAGTGTCATGTTACACTGTTATAATCAGGAGAGCCTCCTGGACATTTAAAAAAAAAATTTACGAACCAAACGAATTTTGCAAACGAATGCGCCACTATGCCCTGCACTATTTAAAAACATCGCGACGATGGAGTATCTTTCCCATAGTTACTATGGTTACTATATAGTAAACAGTGCAATTGTGAATTTTTCTAAGTGCAATAGAATGATAAATGTCAACATAATATGTAATTGATCTGATACAAATCAACGAAAAAGAAATTTCCTTGAAGGGGAACGTATATATTATAATGCCGGCCATATCATAAAATTAGGCAAAAATTCAATTGAAACAGAACCTTCAAGTAAGGTGAATTTTAATGCTTTCTGTTTACAAACTTTTGATTTAAAGAGTAATTTACAAGAAATAAAAGTGGTAAATAGAGATATTATATCAATGCAGTGTTGATGAACGTTGCAAACATTTATCGAAACATTACTTTATTGCAACAGGTAAATTCCCAACCTAAAAATAGTCATCTGTCAAAATGTATTTTCAACTTTATTTTTTTTTAATTCTTAATGTTATTTAATAATAATAACTATTCAATTAATAAATTCAGTTTTCAATACTAAGACTAAGTATAGTACCTACTTACTTGGTAAAATAACTAATCATCTGCATTGAAATGACGTGGTACTATTACAACCTTTTACTAATTTTTTATTTGTGTTTGCACGAGGTGAAAACTTCGCAGGTTCCATAATAAGTCATTTATTAATTTATCAACGTTTTATTATTATTATTATAAAAAAATCACGATAAACAGTATTCATTGACAGTACGATTCATATACTTGTTTCTTCCATGTTAGTTAGTAAGTTTCGCCGCCAGATAGAGTAGTCCATATCGCGGTTCCCAATAAGTAACGGATTTTGTCACGAAATTGTACTATTAGTAACCCTATATAAACAGTAGTTCAAAGCAAGCATCCGTAGTTGAGTGGTAGAATCTCGGCCTGCCACGCGGCCGGCCCGGGTTCGATTACCGTCAGATGCGCGCAACTATTTTTTTTATTTTTATTATTTTTAAGTATACCTATTATATATAAAATGTTCGACTAATTTATCAGAATAATACTTGAGCTAAAAAAACAACATTTGCAGTAAACCTGTAAAAATTTTGTTGTCTGCTTGTATTTTCTTATTTATTATTTGCAGTAAACCTGCGAAAAAATTAAAAATGTGTTACGAGAACGCATTACAGAAGTGAAACTTCTAGTTGCAAATCATACGATTGCATTTAGACAAGTGGAAAAAATGTGTTACGAGATAGTTTCACGTTCAGATTAACTTGTAGGTACAGACGAAATATCTGAACGTGAAATTATCTCATATTATATCCAGGCACACTCGAACCAAGGACCTGCCATTCTCTATTCAACACCTTTGCGCGTGTATTTCCATTCATACTGAAATACCTTAACCAAAATCTCTACCACTATTTAGTTTAATTGTTTGAGAATCTTTTTAATTAAAGACTACAGTTTGAATAGTCCCCAGAATCTAGGACATTCGCTCGATCGTATTAATACTCAACATCATTATTAAAGAAGAGAAAAGTCGTTTTATTCTGGGATTTGCTGTCGTAATTTACTTTTTTTAGTCAACAAAAGAAATCCGTGTTCGGATATATAAAGAACATATAATGACATTATTTTCAGTGTCTTCTGAAAGTCACTTCAGACGCGTTGACCTCATTATTACTTATCGAACGTCGTACGACGACGATCAGAGGTGACCTTCTTTCAATTCGTGTTTTCTGTAGGAGTTCAAACATTTCTCCTCGAAGGCCGCCAACAGCCAGGTTTTTTTAGGTCTAGTATCAATTCATATTTATTTACTTCTCAGTACACTGGGAAGTTACTGTAATGGATCCGAAAATAGAAATAAAAAATTTTACTACGTTTTAAGGTTAGTGCAGTTTTAACACTATTTATGAACAGAAATATGCGTATGTATGTACGTACGTACGTATATACGATAAACTGGGACTTCTCTGAGACAGTTTAAAAGGTTTCTTGCACCATATCTTTGTATGTTTCAAGGTTAGTGCAGTTTTTTTACACTATTTATGAACAGAAATATGCGTACGTACGTACGTATATACCATAAACTGGGACTTCTCTGACACAGTTTGAAAGGTTTTTTGCACCATATCTTTGTATGTGTCAAAGTTAGTGCAGTTTTTTACACTATTTATGAACAGAAATATGCGTACGTACGTACGTATATACCATAAACTGGGACTTCTCTGACACAGTTTGAAAGGTTTTTTGCACCATATCTTTGTATGTGTCAAAGTTAGTGCAGTTTTTTTACACTATTTATGAACAGAAATATGCGTATGTACGTACGTACGTACGTATATACCATAAACTGGGACTTCTCTTCATATTTATTTACTTCTCAGTACACTGGGAAGTTACTGTAACGGATCCGAAAATAGAAATACACATTTTTACTATATTTTTATGTTTTAAGGTTAGTGCAGTTTTAACACTATTTATGAACAGAAATATGCGTATGTACGTACGTACGTACGTATGTACGTATATACCATAAACTGGGGCTCCTTTAAGACAGTTTGAAAGGTTTTTTGCACCATATCTTTGTATGTTTCAAGGTTAGTGCAGTTTTTTACACTATTTGTGAACAGAAATATGCGTATGTACGTACGTACGTACGTATATACCATAAACTGGGACTTCTCTTCATATTTATTTACTTCTCAGTACACTGGGAAGTTACTGTAACGGATCCGAAAATAGAAATACAAATTTTTACTATATTTTTATGTTTTAAGGTTAGTGCAGTTTTTTACACTATTTATGAACAGAAATGTGCGTATGTACGTACGTACGTACGTATATAATATACCATAAACTGGGACTTCTCTGAGACAGTTTAAAAGGTTGCACCATATCTTTTTGCTTCTTACCGAATGGTTCTTCCGTTACCAATCCCCAGAGGAAGCTAGATTACCAGCTCTAACTTTGGTAACTATGACGAAAATAGGTAGAAAGAACAGAAGTTTTCCCAGGTAGTGATAGCGCTAGAAAACGGTCCGTCCCGAAACACAGCAAGCATAGAACAGGGTTGCCAACTTGGGGGTTTTCCTCCTAAATTTGGGGGAATAAAATGTAAAATGGGATTTCTTTAAGGCCCTAATATTTTTAGAGGTAATTTCAGGGACAAAAAAACACTTAAAATTTTTCTATCAGACATTAGATGAATTACAAAATCGACTCATCGTTAAATATCTATTTACTAAGTAGTAACCTAAGTCTTAATAATATAATCATGTGCGCTCGGTCTCCTTTAATAACAGAATACCGTCGTCAAAGCGGCAAACTCTCTTGAAGATGAGTTAACAAAGACTTCCGATTATTGTAACTGTAAAACAGTCATTTTTTTATTGTTAACTTATCTTCAACAAAATTTGCTGCTTTGACGACATTATTGATTATTCCTCTCTGTAAGGAGACCGAGCGCGGTCTATCGTCATACGATAGATATATGATTTATTCAAAGTAAAACAATCATTTTTTTAGGGGATTTTTAGGGATATTTTAACTTGCGGTTGGGGGGAAAGATTTTTAGGAGTAGGCAACCCTGGCACAGGAAGATAGGTCTCCTAGTTACAGACTTCGTGGTTCAAACAAACGATGTTTTGGTTTTGCAAAGTATTTTATTTTTGACGTGGAAAAATCCGTTTGGACGTCCGGTCCTGGCAACACACTCGAAGCTGTAGGCATTACGTATGAATGCTTGTACGGTCATTACCCACACATAGCGACGGTGTGTGAATCGGTAGAGGAGCTGGGGGGATGATGGGCCGTGATGAAATGTGCTGCTCGGGCGACGAGAATGCGATTCGACTGACACATAAGTGTGTGCACTGAATCAAGCACAAAAGGTCATAATGCTGAACCGGGGAACGGGAATATTATGAACTGCCAAGGAATTGTTTTGACTTTGCATGTTTTCTCTTTTTTTTTTAATCTCGCCATATTTGTTTTATTCACGAGACGTTTTCAGCACGAATAAGAAAATAATGCGCCGACCGAGTGGTATAGCAACGTTTCAGAGAGAGAGGGGGGGAAGGAGAGAGAGATTGTAGATTTACGGCGTTCAATAGCTAAGGCAACGTATTAGGGAGCTAAGCCTTGGTTTCCTAAGATAGCAGTATCGTAATATAGCGGCCGCAAAATGACGGTGAATTCCGTAACGGAAAAAAGCGGCATTCATTACTTCTATGTACACATTTCTGGTTACGTCATATTACGGTCGCTATAGTACGGTATTGCCTTATACTCAGAGTGCCCGTCGGCAAAAATTTTATTGACACATACTTTCCCCAAACTTTGTATATGGCTTCATTAGGCCTAGTCTGTCACCTATTTCCTCTATGGCTTTTCTTGATTTTGGGTCGTTTTCACTCTAAATTTTCTTAAAGATGTCGTCTTGACGACATGTAAAAATTTATAGATACTCTTTGTTTTTTTAATTGGATATAGCTTAAATATTTCAACCAAAACGCTAAAATTATGTTCTCTAACAAATAATATGAACCATTTAAAATGTCTGACACCTCGAATATGCTCGAGGTGTCAGACATTTTAAATGGTTTGTGTTATTTGTCAGAGAACATAATTTTAGCGTTTTGGTTGAAGTTTTTAAACTATCCAATTAAAAAAAAGAAACAGTATCTATAAATTTTTACATGTCGTCAAGACGACATCTTTAAGAAAATTTAGAGGGAAAACGTTCCAAAGTCAAGAAAAGTCATACAGGAAATAGGTGTCAGACTAGGCCTAATGAAGCCATATACAAAGTTTGGGGAGAGTATGTGTCAATAAAATTTTTGCTGATGGGCACTCTGACTATTAGGAAAGTAGGGCTTTAGATTTGAACAGAGGCAGATAAAACACACGATTTCTTCCTGTTTAAAATTGAACTGTTTATTTCAGCCACTCTTGGAGTCATTCCAGTTCCTAAAGTTTAAGGCTCATATTTAGGTTTACAAGTTTTAGGACAAAATAAAAGTAGGTAGTATCTATAGTTTTCGGGCAGTTTATTTAATGCAAAAAATGACTTCGACATATTTTCTAAAACACTATTCTCCAAAGAGACGGACTTTATCTAAAAATTCGCCCGAATTTCATTTGTGCAATCCATTCAGGATGAGAATTGCGGGCAGATATTATGGACACAAACACATAATATAGGGATATTTTTTAGAGTAGATTTTTTAAATTACTTGTACCAATCTTCGTATAGGTTATTAATGAGAGTGATTTGATCCTAAACATTTTCTCAAAATCGCAAAAGGGAGCAAATTTGAGGGAACATTAGGTATGATACACAATCTGTCAAAATAGCACCTTCGTGTGATGACTGGAACTTGTCAAAAAAACTTTAAAAAAGAGTTAAAAAACTGTGTTTCATCAGCTTTTTGCTTGTATATCCAGAACAGAACTAGTCATATTTTTTATTGATAATATTGTAAAACAGATAATAATTCGCAAAAAAGTCATTAAAAGTAATTTTCCACCTACTGTTAAAAATTAATAAAAAATTATTAAAGTAGAAAAGCACCCAACATTTAATAATACGAAAAATTATTATCAATGATTTAAATTATTCAATTTTTTATTGATTTTTAAAAACCGGATCAAAACCGTCTCCTTATTCTTTCTAAGCTCTTCTAACTTTTGAATTAGTTCGTCATTGTAGTGGTCTACGTATAGGTTAGACATTTAATTAGGAAAAAATAATTTTGGCTCCGAAGTATGAATGCTATTTTAATATCTTACACCGAGCCTAATAAGACTTTAAATCTTTGATTAACGTCTGATTAGAACTCTTCAATAAATAAAATTATCGACCAATTTTTCAGACAAATATATTAACAAAAAATATAAAAATGAATACATTGACGTTTCGGTCCGAATTTAGATTTTCTTCAGAAATGTGTAATCCAAATCCGGACCGATACATCAATGTATTAATTTTTATATTTTTTGTTAATATATTTGTCTGAAAAATTGGTCGATAATCTAATAAGACTTTCCTTAAGATACGATACAATAATCTTGGTTTCAAAATATGATTCTTAAGGAGCTCGACCTGCAATACATAGATTTAGATTCCACTTTATAATCTTAAAAAACACTCAACGTTTTCACGCAGGTCGTGTAAACAGTGACTAAAAGGAGAGCACGCGACTGAGTCAACATTATACAATGTAATAAAACTTTTGCGTGAGTTGTTTATACTCAAAAAAAAAAAAAAACACGTGCCACGTAACAATATTACGTGAAAAGGTATATATTATACAATATTGAAAACCCTTCAAACTTTTCAAAAAAAAAACGCACTCGTCTGCATAACATAAATACGTAATGTAATTGCTTAACTCACGCACGCGTGTCTACAGAGAGATATTATTTCAGGATTTTATTTCAGTTTTTCATGTTTTAAATTATTAAAAAAAATTTGAAAAGTAGTTTGACCCTGCAGGCCATCCCTGTAACTTCCCGCTATTTTCGAGTTCAAAACGCTCAAAAATATGTCAAATATAGCAAGAAGTTTATTTTTTAGCTCTTCGAGCTCAAAAAAAAAACACTTTGTTACGAAATTTTCGTTCACGATATCTCATGAACAAATGAAGCGATTTTGATGCGATTTGCGGCAGTCGACGCAATTTTTTAACCTTAAAAAGTAATTTTATACAGAAAAATCGATCTCATAGGAATTTTACGAGAAATTTAAAAAAAAACACTTTTTAAAAATTTTTCGTTCACGATATCTCGTGAACAAATGAGCCGATTTTGATGCGGTTTGCTGCAATCGACGCAGTTTTTTTAACCTAAGAAAGTAAATTATTACAAAAAAATCGATTTGATAAGAATTTTACGAGTAATTTTAAAAAATTACTTTTTTCCTAATTTTTCGTTCACGTTATCTCATGAACAAATGAACCAATTTTGATATGGTTTGCGGCGATCGACGCAGTTTTTTTAGCTTAAGAAAGTAATTTATTACAAAAAAATCAATCTGATAACAATTTTAAGAGTCATTTTAAAAAAACACTTTTTTACGATTTTTTCGTTCACGGTTTCTCGTGAACAAATGAACCGATTTTGATGCGGTTTGCGGAAATCGACGCAGTTTGTTAAGGAGAAGAGCTGATTAGTTTTTGGAATTAATCGGTTTAGTAGTTTAGAAAATTTTTTACAAAAACAAATTTTTAAAAATTTTTGAAACTTGTTTTTTTAAGATTTCTCAAAATTTTTTGGGCCGAATCGTTTCAAATTTTCAGGAAGTCTAAGTTCACCAAGATCACGTCAGATGCCGCAAACCACGTTTCAGTCGGACACTCCGTTCAAAAGATATAAAAGGTTTACATACATACATACACACACACACACACACACACACACATCCATACATACAGCCCTACGGACATCATCGCCAAAATAGTTTCAATAGCTTCCTAGGACCCCAAAACGTCGAGATCTGGCGAAAACTCGATTTTCGAAAATCGGGGTGAAACCAATAACTTCCCGATTTTTGAAAAAAAAAAATTTTTTTTTTTTTTTAAAGCGGGAAGTTAAAAAACTTGTACAGTGAAAACATCCGTTTCGCACAACTCAACACATATATGGCGGAAGTAACGGGTTTCAATGGCGGGAATGCGGGTTTAGAAGAACGTAAGTTTTTATTCGCATTGATTTCAAACCACGAAACTGTAATCAGGGACCCAGCTCGAGCCAATATGGCGTCAGCTACTGGGTAACTCACAAACGTTCATGACTTACATTTGTGTAGTGCCTGTGAAGTTCCAGAAGACCGTATTTCATATCAATAACTCGTGATAGTTGAAATTTTAATATTTCAAAGAAAAGAGACAGATTTCAATAATAATCATTAATAATTTCTTTTGAAAAATTACATTTCAAGAATAGTATTGCTAATGAAGTGCAGTAATATATTTTTTCTGAACCTAATTTCACAAATTACTCGCTCGCGTGCAATTTTTAATTAAAAACTTTTGTAATTATGATATTAGATTTTTTTGGTTGTCGTTTTTATAATAATCTAGATAGTATATTTCAAATGAATTTCTCTAGCGAATTCATAGACAGACGAAATGGAACGCGACGCTTGGGGAGCCGGAGGAAGGGGGGCGGGTTTGAAGTCATCATTGATGAGACAGTGACTGCAGGACGTGTTGGGAAGGGGGGGCTCAAAGTCACCCTCGCATTTTATGAAAGCAGCAGTGATGACAGAACGAAGGGTAGACAGTAGACACACTGTGCATAATACTCGGTTTGTATCTGCTAATGGCCCATTGCACAAAATTAACAGAACGAGACCGATACAGACTGTCCTGTTTTTGTCGGAACTATTACAGACGGACCTTTATCAGCAGCTTCGATATAGATTAATTATTCAAATAAATAAAATTGTCGACCAATTTTTTTTTATTAACTTCTGCATTCTGTTATAAAATAAGTAGATTTTACTGATTAATTTTTTAAAGTGAAACTTTTATTCTATCGCCCCGAATTTTTCTGGCCGTCTGTTGCATGTCGCATTACAGGCGGCCGCGGAGTAGGGGTAAAGTGAAAGGCGTTTAGAGTAGGCGCTCGGTAGAGCAGCCAAGGCCAATATGGCGGCGCCCATGGTTAGCATCAGCTGACTGTGTAGTATGTATAACACATAGTCAGTCTGTCATGCGGGCAAGTGCTGTACAGTGTTTACATGTTTTTATTCGTGTATTCATGTGAATATTGTTGTTTATAATTAATCGTGATGGATAAGTGTCTACAATCTAACGCCTACAATCCAATAAAAGTTTTTATATTTTTAAATGTTTCTGAAGAAAATCTAAACCCAAATCGAAACGTCATTTTTTGTTATATTAATTTATAATTTTATTTTTGTCAATATAATTTCTGAAAAAAAATTGGTCGACAATTTTATTTATTTGATGAGTTCTATTCAGACGTTAATCAAAGATTTGATAGATTAATTATAATTATTAGTGTGTTTGCCATAAGCCACTTACACTGTCTGTCGGATGGCGGGACCTAGGGGTCGGACAAAAATTCATAGCCTTCTAAGAAGTTTGGCACCATTTTTGGAAAAGTCTGTTTATATAATGTGTCTGTGTGTGCGGGCTGTAACTTTTGAAGGAGTTAATTGATTTTAACGAAATTTGGATCACATATTGTAATCCATCACCGCATAAAATCTGTTTAAAATAGGCCCAATTGGGCCACTTTAAGGGTGGGTTTTAAAAATGTGTTTGGACCCAAAAATACCGAAAAAATTCTCCGAATCGTTTCAAAATTGAAATTTAATCTATTAGTAAAGATACAAATGTGCTGCTAAAGTTTTATTTAAATCGGCCCAACAGAACCGGGCTTAAAAATTTTATGAAAACGTTAGTTTGTAGATATGGATTTACTTAGTGAAAGGTGGATCCAATTTGGTAAATTGATAGTAATATTTATATGAAGGAATTTTAAGGGATGTATTAAGGGGTTAAGTTTCTTATTTTTTCCAAAAATAAAAGAGTTAAGTTCACATAAAGCCACACTGCCTGTGTTAGCAAATATACTATATTGTCGGCAGGGTTTCGCACTGCAACCCGAGTTTTTTTTTTTATTTACAGATGCTTCACGCACGTTAAGAGTATTCGTCCCTGCAAACACCCCCTGCACCCTTCATCTCAAATCTTTTCCCGTCGCCTAAAAACGGTTCGCGCTCTCCCGACGCTATTTTTAAAGCTAGAGGGTTCTGATAAACGCCAAATGAAAGACAAAGAATCAGACTACAGATCCTTCAGGCGAATTTTTTGAAAAAAAATTCCTGAAAAAACTTACAACCTTTTGAAAAAAATAATAAGGTACGTAATGTTTCACACGTAGGCGAAACTGTTTTTCAAAAAATTCGCCTGAAGGATCTGTAGTCTGATCCTTTGTCTTTCATTTGGCGTTTACCAGAACCCTCTAGCTTTAAAAATAGCGTCGGGAGAGCGCGAACCGTTTTTAGGCGAGGGGAAAAGATTTGAGATGAAGGGTGCAGGGGGTATTTGCAGGGACGAATACTCTTAATGTCAATTTTGAGATAGGAATCTCACCTTATCCTTGTGTAGGCTTTCACGGCTGGTATTGTTCCAAATATTCTCGATTTCCGGACCTTTGATAATGTCTATCGCAGTTGTAAACGAAACGTCAGGTAGAAACCGAGTTATAGGGATTCGGTTCTATTATCCTACGACACCCAATATATTGAGTACAAATGTAAACATAGTAACTCAATGGAAGGGTTCTTTTGCAATCAAAGATTATTAACGCGTTTATATGTCCGTATCTTGTCCGAATCACAATAAGGGTGGCCCAGTCTCTCCAATCTGAGTTAAATTGCCGGTTACTAACAACCGGTTAAACCAACCGAAACACATAAATACATAGATAAAATCATTCAAACTGACAATTCGCACTGACATTTGCGTTCGTGCATTAGATTTATTCAGTGTGGAAATTGAATTAAAGCATTGTTATACAAGCAAGGCTATGTAGTACCTATATATATTAAAAATAGCGTTTTGTGTTAGACTTTTAATGTGCAATAATTAATTAAAAAGTTTAATAAATATTCATTTCAGCTGCACTTAAATTGTAAGACATCTCTGAACACACAGTCCAGACCAGTGGTGCATAACATTTTTTAATATTTGCGCCTCTCATGAAATAAAAAATATTAATAGTAAAAAAAACATTTTTAAGAACAAGCTTTTATGTAAATGTTATAAAGTGAAACTTTAAATTAAATCAAATTCAACCATTGATTAAATTTTCCTGTGTAAGGGACCACGCAGAAACCTTATGCGATTTGGTTCTCGGTTAAATTGATCCAAAATATTTTTATTTTATAGTTTAAAGGTCACTAAGAAAAAGTGTCCATGGGCGCATAACCTAAAAACCAATAGACTTTTAGCTACAGATATGTTTAGCGACATTTTATATCATCATCATATATATTAATACGTTAAGGTTAAAGATGTTTGCCTCCCTTTTTAGAAAAAAACCTCACAATTTCTCCACATAAATTATATATCATTTTACAGATAATTGCTTGCTCTACTGACATCGACAACTAAAAAATTTATTATTGCTTTTGTTTTTGTAAATTAATTAAAATACAGCAACGTTGAACAACGTCTGCCATCTGACGGCTTTAATTTTGAAACAACGTCAACACTTCGATCTGTCATCTGACCTTCATATTGTAATACAACAGACACAATACTGCATACTGCCATCTAACGGTTTTAATTTTGAAACAGCGAGCTACGCTGAACAACGTCATAGCAATGCCGCATGATGCCATCTGACGGCTTAGCTCAACGCTTTTGCTACTTTTGCCTCTATATGACAATTTTAGTAAAGCATTTCTTCTATCTGTCATCTGAGCTTCATATTGTAATACAAAGAAGAACGTTATAAGCAGTGTGCAAAATTAGAAACGAATTGAATACCTGCATTCATATTTAAAAAATAATGTTGTAAAGTGATAATTATTATACTTATTTAGTGCGAATAATTCGCACAGGTTACACTAGTATAGGGATATTCATTGAATTCACAATCTTAAAAAATCCTAAGCTCTAGAAATGTGTTTTCGAGTGCGCCCAAATATGACATTATTATTTTATACAGGGTGACACCTTCCAACATTACCTGGCTTTCGACTATTTTTCTATTTCTAAAAAAAAGCACAAATGTGAATTCAATGGATATCCCTATATCTAAAATCTCGCTAAACATATATGTAGCTAAAAATCTATTGTTTTTTAGGCTACGCGCCCATGGACACTTTTTCTTAGTGACCTTTAAACTATAAAATAAAACTATTTTCGATCAATTTAACCGAGAACATAATCCCATAAGGTTTGTGCGGGGTTCTTTACACAGGAAAATCTCGCGAAAAGCTTTTGTAATGAATTGTTGGGTTTGATTTAATTTAAAGCTGTTTTTTCTTCTCTATATAGAGCATTTAAATAAAAGCTTGTTTTTAACGATGTTTTTACTATAAATTTTATTTTAGTAAGATCTTGTAAATGGAATAGAAATGTTGATATTAGCATAAAAAAATGTTACGTCATACTATCCAGCAAATAATATAAGAGAAAGAGTAAACAAACAAACATCTGTAAAGTGAAATGGTAATCTGAATTTAAACGCATTTATTATGTAAATCAATACCCGGCGCTCCCACCGCATTTCCTCTCTCACCAGGTGCATAATTCAATTCTGTAATTAATTCAACAATTCGCGACTATCGTCGTCGTCGTCGTCGTCGTTTCCAGAAACCGATCGTCGCTTTGTGCGCCGTCGACGTTGTGATTTACCAAGATCACGTGACGGCGTCTCTATAACGACATATAATAATGATTCGACGAAAGCCTTTATCAGCAAATTATTCGACTGTGGACAGATTACAGAATGTCAGATTGTCAGATAATATGCTACTGACTTGATAGAGATGTGTGGGTGGGTCCCTTCGGTGTCGACTTCGACAAATATAACCGTTCCGTAGTGATGGCCTTACGACACCGGGACTGGCCAAACTATGTCCAAAAGGTCCATTAAAATATAACACGCAATTACCTTTTCGAATGGCCGCCTATAAAACAGCTGCTTTTCATACCTGTATAGCGATAGTAAAATGACTCATTTTGCACTAGTACGTAAACCAAATTAACTTCATACTATTACAAAGGCTTGAAAAGCCACCACAGTCTACAAGTCAGATAAGAACTTGCTCAAAATTGAAATGTTAAAAATTTTGAAAATTGTGTGAAAATCACCTATTTTTTAAGAGGCACGTGCAAAAAACACTGCATGTAATGCGGGTGTAATAATATTATGATTCATGTGACTGCTAAAATTTGGTGGCGCTCGTTTTGAACATAATGCTACATGCCCTCTAATAATAATAATAATAATAAATATACATTATTAATGGTACATGTACACACGTATTAATAGCGTCAGGCTTGTCATATCATTGTCAAAGATAATTTTTTAAATCATAATTTGTTTCCGTAAATAAAAATTCTTTTAGATTTTTTTTCAGGTTAACTCTAGCTTTTATATGTGCAGGTACTTTATTATGTATCCGAATCATAGCGTTGCGGACACCTCTCTGAATTACAGTTAGCAAAGATGCTACCGTTTTAAAATTATTTTTATTTCTTGTCGAGTTATAGCTATACTCAAAATTATTCTCGATAAAAAGAGAAGGATTATTGTTTACAAATAGTGCGCATTCTAGAATAAAAATGTCGTAAACGGTAAGAATTTTAAATTTTTTAAATAGTTCTCTACAGCTATGTCTAGGTGCCACACTCGCTATGATTCGGATACATTTCTTTTGAAGTAAGAATACTTTTTTTGAAAGCGTGGAATTGCCCCAAAATATTATGGCAAACTGTAAGTTTGAAATACGCATAGTAGATGCTGAGAAGTGCATTAAAATTTACAACTATTTTTAGATATCTTATTAAATATATTGATCTGCATAATTTTGATTGTAATTTTTCGATATGTGACTTCCAATTTAAGTCACAGTCACAGTCAATATGAATCACCACTAGAAATATAACCGATTATTTTGTCGAAGTGAAATTATAGTGGAACTGTCGCGGTTTCATCAGGGTGCGATAGATATAATTCTACAAATTGTATTTCGTCTGCGGCCCGGCGTCTGAATTAATGGCTTTGAGCAAATTCTACCAGATTTGCTTCTGAACTAATAGCTTTGCGCGAATTCTATCAGATGTCGCTACTTGATACTGAAAGTTTTTTTTGTTTGCATCCGAACTAATAGCTTCGAGTAAATTCTATCAGATGTCGTTACATGTTACTAAAACAGTTTTTCTCACCAAACACCGTAATTTTGTGCAAAATATTTAATAAAAACTATCCTATAGCGTATAAGTTGCGCCAAGCAAGACACATTTACAAAATTTAATTAAAATCGGTTTATCCGCGAACTGCCATTAATTAAATTAAAAAAAAAAAACTGAAAGACTTGCTCATTGAAAAGATGTTTTATAATACAGACGAACTATTTTTATAACTATTTTAATGTAGCTATGTTAGTTATTGGCGTAACTAGTAGTCTAAGTCATTCATCGCGCTGACAGGTCATGACTTAGCCTACACGTTACGCCCATAATTTTATTCAACAATTGCGCGTTATTCATGTTTTATTTATTGTTATTAATGAGATGTTGTAAATATCTATTTATTTCTTTATAAAAAAAACTGTCAATACTAACAGCACCAAACAGCACGATTCAATGTTTTGGTTTGAGGTTAGCCGGTTATGAATAAACTCCATGTCGAAAACATTCGGCCTCTCAATTTTAGTCTCAATGGGTAACAACGGAGTTGTTGTTACCTACTATTTCGTTACGACTCAGAAAATAGTTACGTTTATTTTCATTACTCCACAATGGTCGAGCTAGTAGGAATCTTCATTGAGTTATGACAAGTAATTGTCACCAGTCGGTAAATGGCTATTTAGGGTTCGGTTTTTAGGCATGATAAAACATGAATAACGCGCATGAGTTGAATGAAAGATTTAATGTAACTATGTTTGACGTTTTAATCACATCCCTGAGGTTTTATTTAAATAAATGCATTATTATTATTATTATTATTGGTTTCGGGGATTGATCATGCTTATTCGTAGTTCGAGTTCCACCGCTCCTGTTCACGAGAGTTTATTATGTGCACCTTCGACTTATATAGTTATATAAAGATATTAATACTACGGTGACGACGAGCGCTTACCACGCCATGCCACAAGAGTGCAGAACGAACGAACGAGCGACGAGGACTTAAGCTGTCATCTACTGCAAATGTCACGAACTAAATTATGAAGTTTGCTGTTCTAATGACATTACTATCGTCGTTCACCTTTATATCATTAATTAACCTACGGCGGTCGCGAACAAACGAATTACTCTGCACTAATAGTTAATTAGTTGCAGCCTGTTTAAATATGTATCTTCAAATGTCACGTTGTTCTTATGCTCTATCTTTTTATTTTTTTATATAAACATTAACATTTCATTACGACGCGATGTCTTCATATATCAATTACACTTTTATACACTTTTTCCTGTTGCTTCTTGCCAAGAAACAGTAATTCCTGTACCGGCCATCTTGTTGAGGTGTTCCATGGTTTCCCACCATAATTCTAAATGGGTAGTATTTAAACGAGTGACTGTAAATTACAATTTTGGGTGACAAAAATAATCACTTTGGGTTACTGTATTACTAAGTGAGCGACTGTCTGCGCGTGACGAGAAAATAATAGTTGGGTGACTAAATTACTAAGTGAGCGACTAAATTACTAAGTTGTTAAATAGTTAATTGTTTGAATAGAACTGCGTTTTCTAAAAAATATATATTTAATTGACTGTCAATTAAATATACATTTTTTAGAAAACGCAGTTCTCCTCAATTAACTATTTAATTCGCATACCCCGTTATCGTTCACCCCGGAATTGTTTTTTAAAAACTCCACTTTTGCCCCTTCCCGTTTCACTGCGAGACAATTTGCATACCCCTTTATCGTTCACCCCGAAATTACAATTCGCATACCCCTTTATCGTTCACCCCGGAATTACATTTCGCATACCCGTTTATCGTTCACCCCGGAATTACATTTCGCATACCCCTTTATCGTTCATCCCGGAATTACATTTCGCATACCCGTTTATCGTTCACTCCGGAATTACATTTCGCATACCCCTTTATCGTTCACCCCGGAATTACATTTCGCATACCCGTTTATCGTTCACCCCGGAATTATTTTTTTAAAAACTCCACCTTTGCTCCATCACGTTTCACTGCGAGACAATTCGCATACCCCTTTATCAAAAAAAGCGGTGGTTTTCAATCTTCATGAAAATGTGAGTTTTAAGTTGTAGTCTCAAAGTGAAAAAAAAATAAATAAAAAGTAAAAACAAAAGAAGATATCTGCTTCAAAATTACCGAAGGCATTCTAGTCGCTCACTTAGTAATTTAGTCGCTCACTTAGTAATTTAGTCACCCAACTATTATTATAATATCTCAAGTTATTAAAACAGTATCTCATCATCAGTCACCAAACTTTTTTTTATTCGACCGTTTTATAATTCCCCTTATTTTTATACACGTTGTCGATTTCATGACGTCTTAGTTTTACGTTTTAGGTTATGTGTGCTTTTTGAGGTTAGCAATATTTAACCTATTGCGTCACGAATTAATTCGAAGTACATTCTAAGGTCAGGTCAGGATAAGGTCTGTGTCAAAACCGACATTAACGCAAGCGAAAGGTTATAGATGACATGCAGATAGAATACTACGAGAAACGATATCGTACTTTTACTTCAAAGACGCGTTCATAATGTAAGTACCTACAGTGTGTCCGCCTTTACTAATTAAATGCCAGATGACAGTGATAACACAAGAATAAATAATAACCAGAAGTGCCTATAGTTCCTTCCCGTAACCTTGGTGCTCGGGTAACCTGAAATTCTATCCTGAAACGGGCAGTGCTGAGTCGTCTCGAGTGTTGAAAGGTTTAATAAGGTAGTTTTTTTTATTTCAATTTAAAATTGTGCTTGATAGTAAAACATATTTTTTTGAAACAAAACCCTAAATATATAAATTAATTAGGTATAGGTGTATGGAAAAGCAATAAAATTTCATTTTTTACTATGGAACCAAGGTTAATTACTCATCCGATTTCAATTTTTTTTACTAATATTAATATTAAATAAGAAAGAAAGTCAGCAGTTTAGAATTTTTAAGTATGCTTGATCTTACTTAGACTATAGGATAGTTTTTATAATATTTTGTCCAAAATTATGGTCTTTTGTGAAAAAAAAACTGTTTTAGTAACATGTACCGACATTTAGTCAAAGCTATTAGTTCAGAAGCAAACAAAAAAAAACTGTTTTAGTACCAAGTAGCGACATAAGTTAGAATTCGCTCAAAGCTATTAGTTCAGAAGCAAATCTGGTAGAAGTTGCTCAAAGCTATTAGTTCAAACGCCGGGTCGCAAACGAAATACATTTTGCAGGATTGTATCTATCGCACCCGGGTGAAACCGGGACGGGCCGCTAGTAATATATAAAATTTGTTGCTCTTGATTATTTTGCTACCAAACCAAAATCTACTCGGACGAAGCCGGACCGGAAACTATTAAATAACTGTGTAAAAGGATGACATTTTATAAATTCTGCAGCAACGGTACACAAACGACTTCAATATGCTTAGAAAGAAAACGGTGGACTTGCTGAGAGATTAAACGTAAATTGTAAATTAATATGTAAATGAACTTCACTTGTTTCACGACTATAGACGAGGCTCTATTTCTGAAATACGAACCTTCCAGAATAATTTGTAATTATGTACTTAAAATTCACTACACTGACAAAATGTTTTGTAGGCTTTTCTTATTCTGAATTTGTATTTAGACATATCAGATTTATAATATTTATTATTAATAGTTTGAATTGTTTTTAATATTTTAATCACGTAACTAACAGGAATGCCCAAGTACTCGAAAAATAGACTACCGATTGAAAAATAAATGTACACAATCGTAAAATCCACATGACTCTTTATTGGAAGCTGGCTCCGTGCGCTCCGCTCACTAAAAAGAGTCGCTCAGAGGGAGTCGTTCAAAGGAGCGACACTAGACAGTACGCACTACACAAGAATGCAGACTGCAGAGGTGTGAACTGTCATCATGCATACTCAGGAGTCACGTAGCATTGCACAGCACAATACACACACTCAGCTCTGAACTCATTTTTATATGATTCTGATCGCATTTCGGATAAACTATAAAGTATAATAAAAGCTCAACAATAATGATGTTTATTGATACAATATTATATCTTTGTCAACGACGTCAATGTGAATGGTTTGTCATTGTAAACAGTGTGTCAACATTAAACGACTCAGAAAAGATAACTCCGTACGAGCAAAGTTTACTAGTATCTCTGTGCCCTGTGCTGTGTGCGCTCTGCAAATGTGCGAATGCAACAGTACAGAATAGCTCAGCACAGAGCGATAGCGCTCGGAGTGAGTCATTCACAAAAAAGAGCGACTCGCTCCGCCCCGAGAAAGGAGTCGTTCATTATGAACGACTCGCTCAGGAGCGAGACATCACTTTTGCATAGCATTTGAATCAGGAAAAAAGGCTTATTTTAATCGAATGAATTATTCACTGTTTTCTGGACAGTAGGTTGTTTTTATTAAATGAAAACAATCCACTACACGGAAAAGTGTGATTTTTTATGCTTTTCCCAGACTCTTGACTAATTTCCATGATTTCCCTGATCCATAAAGAATTCCTTGAATTTTCCAGATTTTCTAGTTGTTTAAAAACACGTATAGTAAATTTGGTTGACAAAATATGAACCTCAAGTGAACTAAAAAAATATATTTTTTTTTTCAAACCAGCTAGGTATATTTACTGGCCTATAATGTTTACTAGGTATACGAAATTTAGTTACAAAATTAATTATTTTTACCAATTTTATATGCATACCGTTTTTTCTCGATTTTGTTTTCATTTCGTACATTTTTTTACATAGAATTTACAATTTAGTATAGATTTACAATTTAGTTCAAAGTTTTAGTTTAATTTAATATTTTGTGAAAAAATAGCGAGAAAATACAATTTTCCTTCAGAAGCTCATTTAAACTTGGTTGTTTTTACTGTTTATTAAATTTTCTAATTAATTTTTAATTGTACTATTTACGCTAAGCCTTCCAAGTATTAATTAAATTTACTTACGTGATTCCATTTGTTTCTTACGATGAAATAATGAAGAGTACACTTACCTGAAACAAAAGAAAAACACTATGTTATAAATATAATTTTGAAAAAAGTAACAGTTATTATGATATTTTTTATCTATCTATTAATTTAGGTAAAAATTAACATTTCACAATTTTCCACTACTTTGCCTACTGTTTGTCAGTGCAATTAGGTCAAACGGCTAACTGAATTGAAAGCAAATTTTAATAAAAAAAATTATCGACTAATTTTTCAGACAACATATTAACAAATTATATAATTATAATGGAATTATTCAATACCTAAATAAAATTAGCGACCAAATTTTCAGACAAATATATTAACAAAAATAATAATTAACACATTAACGTTTGGGCCCGGATTTGGATCTAAAAAATATAAAAATTGATTAATAATTAGTTTCTAATTGATATGTGAAAAAAAATTAGCTTTAGGTTTTGAATTATCAAAATTGAAAAAATAATAACAAACAAAGATTTGTATAATTGAATTAATTAATGTTTCGATTGGAATTTGGACCTTCTTGAGAATTGAACTAAAAAATATAAAAATTAATTAGTAATTAGTTTATAACAGAATTCAATTTAATTTTTTTTAATATAGAAATATTAATGAAAAATTAATAATAAAAAATATAATTATATAATTTGTTAATATATTATCTGAAAAATTGGTCGATAATTTTATTTATTCAACACGCGTGAGTAATATTTAATTTCGGGGCCCTGCTAAATTCGGGAGAAATAATAGATTATTTCATGTTGACGCGTAGAGTGCTAATAATGAGCCGTACAGTGTGATAATGAATTTTCTGGACCAATAGAAACGCAGTAGCAAGCCCGAGCGTGCAATAATGAAAAAAAACTGCACGCAGCTTCTGGACCAATAGGAACGTGGTAGGCGGTATTGTATATATGAAAACAGCATCGCAATTCAGAGAAAGTCATGGCTATCTTGTGTGCATCGAGGGCGCTGAGTACGTCAATCAATGAAGTGATTTATTATTTTTCCCTCTTTTATCAGGGCCCCGATTACATATTACTCGTGCTAGTTGTTACGCTCGTGCGGCAAATTTCACACTCATGGAATCTTCTCCTTCTCTCACTAGTCGCACAATATACTATTATTGACGAATAATCAGATGTTAATAAAAAATTTGAAAGCAAATTTTGTTGGGATGTGACACGTAACTGAGAGGAGCTCTATTACTTTTGAGGAAAAATGCTGCATTTGAACACAAGTGATATTGTGAAAACATGTTTTTTTTAGAAAAAACAGCGCCGTCTGTTGGACGTTAAAGCAACACACGCTATACTAAATATTTTACGGCACTGGGAGCGCCATATGTTGACCGTAACAGCAACACACGCTACACTGAGCCACAGCAACGCGTGGCCGGGTACAGCTAGTCTTTGCCTACCATTACACAAATATGCTAAGACTACATACGGACCAAATTTCTATGGAGTAAATTTTTTTAATAAATTGCCATTGGAAATAAGAACTTTAGAAACAAAATATTTTAAAAGAAATGTGAAAAAAATGTTAGAAAATTGTTTCTATAGCATAAAGGAATTCCTTGACTGTCAGCATGTACATTAATTATGTAGGAATGATAATAAATTATTATTATTATTATACATTTGACCGACCCGGGATTACAGAGCTATGGAGGAGAAAACATATTATGGAGGCACACAGGCTGAATTTGAACAATCTGGTGTCCAAGGTCACCGCGGTTGGAGGTCACCGTGCTTTTATTATGTAAAAAAAGCATGTGCGCTGTATTGACGGGCGATGTTCCCTTAACGTAGGCGGTTTTAGAGGAGATCAGCTTTATTCCACCTCCTTGTCCACCGACCGGCTAACCTTTTCTTTCAAGGGATGGATTAGTACCGAACACCAGTTCGACTAAAGCAGTCTGATTGATTTTACAGTCGTTAATGCGAGATAGAAGGTAACTTCGATTGATCAGCCGGGAAAGTGATTAATTTTTAACTGAACGGAATTGTATTTGATACCTAGCACGGTTTTTATTTCCCTTTGTTTTATTTTATCGTTGTTCTATTTTTTTGTCTCGACTACGTAAAGGTAGCATATTTTTAGACGAGTACCGATACATAAATAAAATTTAATATGTATCTTATTCGTGAATGAAAAAGTGACATTTTCCGAGCGTAAATTCAAGAATATACAGGGTGTCCCATTAAGAATGGGACATAGAACAACCGCAGATTCTCCAATTCAAAATGAAACGATTAAGCGAAATATGCTTAGATAAAATGTTACTCGCTCTACCAGTGGCGTACGGCAGGAGTAAGTAATGCTTGTACCCCTTCTAAATGTTACGCCGCTGTCTAAATTTTAATTTTGACTATAATTTTAATTTTTTTGATATTTTCTAAGTCAATAATGTACACTTGTTAGTTTGTTGTTAAGTCATTGGTGTTCGAGATATTCGCAGTTAAAGATAGATAGACATGTACTTTTTATTTGTATTATTATTAATAATATTCATTTTTACAATTTTGTCTTAAAAAAACTGCGAATATCTCGAAAACCAATGACTTTACAACAAACTGACAAGTGTACATTATTGACTTAGAAAATATAAAAAAAATTAAAATTATAGTCAAAATTAAAATTTAGACAGCGGCGTAACATTTAGAAGGGGTACAAGCATTACTTACTCCTGCCGTACGCCACTGCTAGAGCGAGTAACATTTTATCTAAACATATTTCGCTTAATCGTTTTATTTTGAATTGGAGAATCTGCGGTTGTTCTATGTCCCATTCTTAATGGGACACCCTGTATATTATATTTTTTGCACCTTCGATAAAATGTTGGATTTGCACTACATTTTCAAAATTGTTGATACTTGAGTGTTGAGCAAGAACACGTCTAAAAGACCGCGCACACTTATTAAGCATTGACCAGCACGACTTTACCTTGTGTTAGATTTGAAGAGCAGAAAGAAAAAAAAATGTCGTTTTCATAAATGAATGCGTTCCGGGACGGTTGATCACTCTAATTATTATAGTCCTGGGGAGCAATTACTCCCTGTATCCCCCCATATCTACGCCCTTGACTGCAGGGGAGAGAAAAGTAAGTTTAGATAGGTATTGATAAATCTCAAAAATAATTTTCAATTTATTGTAAACTTTTCTCTTCGATTCAAAAATCGATTATATTTATTAAAAATTCGATACGATTCGAAAGAGTAGATGATACTGTTTATTGAACACTCGAAGCGACATGAAATTCGTGCACCTTTTTATCGAATAGTATTCGACTCATCTTGAAAAGAAAAATCCATCACCGATACACCCCGGAAGTTGACATCGATGCATGTTTCCCCCATCCCTGATAAATACAGCCGAGAGTGGAAAGCATTGGTTTCGTGCACGATTTCGATTACTATAACCGAGCTAGTGTAGTGTTAGTCACCGCGGTATGATTGTGTGTTGTGTGTTCCACCTGATTATAGGATATATAACATATGTTTACCGTCACGTCATACCGATAATATGCGCCAATTTGGTTAAAACGCTGCCAGTTCGTTCACGTCAATTAATTTTAATGAAGGCTTTATATACACCAGCTGTAGGTACATAAAACTAATAGTTATTTCTATGTAAAACACTCCATCTAACCATAATACAAAATCGTGTATTATACGGACAACTTTCCTTACTCCATTAATTTGTTTAACTATATCAGGTGTACGTATAATCGTATTTGTAAAGCAGCGCGATGATTTCAAACGACATAATAATGTTTAAGTAAATGTTATCATGGCTCTTCTATTACAAGCCCCTAGTTCTCAGGTTATATTCCAAAAATTATCAATTACCATATTTTTTGGACTATAAGAGCCATCTTTTTACATAGAAAAATGGATTTAAATTTTGGGTGCGTCTTATGGTCCGAAGGTAACATTAAAATATTTTTTTTTTTAATAAAGCGTCGGTAAATTTGAGGTACTTTTTATAGTCCGAAAAATATGACGACTGATAGTACAAAGAATGAACATGAACTGAATATTGCTAGTACGAGTTATGTTAACAATAAATAAAAATTATGTTTCGAAAATGAAATTAAAATATATTTTTCTAAAAATCATCTTATCGTCCGGTGTATCTTATAGTCCGAAAAAAAAAACAGTAGATTTTCAATTCATTATTAAAAACTAGAGTTTAACACCACCCCTAAAAAAAAAAAAAAAAACACTCTTAAGGAGGTTGATCCGTTACAGTCCCAATCAAAAGTAAGTCGAATTCTAAATGGGAACTTATATAGTTTATAAGTCGATGATACCAATAAATTATTGTCATAAAGGCATAAATAAATAATTTTTTTTTAATATTAATTAATTATTTCAGTATTTTACTTAATGGAGTAACTTTTGAATTTTTTGTACAAAGTTAGGTTAAAAAACATAAATTTATGTAAATATCTGTATTTTACATGTTTTTTGCAGTAAATAATTAAAAAAAAGAAGTTAGAAGTAATAAAAATTAAAATTAAATCATTAAAAAGTTGAAAATTTAGTTAAAATTGTTAAATCTGTCAAGAATAAAAGTCCATAATCGAAAATTGCTAAGGTTTAATAATTTTTTTTATTGATTAAGTCTCCTAATTAAATTGAAAAAATATTAAAATATGTGTAAAATATCGATGCTTTACATAGTTAGTTTTCAGAACTGCTGACATTATTTGGTTATTTGCAAAAAATTAAAATGAACAGTTTGCATGCTAAGCTTAACATATTTCCCATAAGACTACATATAAAAGTTTTTTTTTAATTTTTAACTTTATAAATCTCCTAATGATTTTGAATTTTTTACAGAAAATTTTGTCATAAAAAAATCTATTAAAAAAACTTTATTTCAGATTTTTTTCATTATCTTCGTAAAACGGCCCAACCTCCTTAAAGCAATGTGGACTAAAAAATAAAAAATAATTTTCAAATATAAAGTTTTGTTCAACAACCATAGGAAGTCGGTATCATTTAATTTTGAAAATGGGCTTAAAATGAGAAGAGCCTATTCAAAACATTTATTATTTATTTGGATTACTTGTCCAATAACACTAGCGGAATTGAATGACGTCACGGGTCGTTTAAACACAGCAACTTTCAAAAGTTCGGACACCATTTTTCAGATACTTATTGAGATTTTGTTTAAATCAACGTGTATATTTTCGTTCTGCATAAGAAAAATGCGATGAAAAATTCCATTGTTGCGAAATTTAAACATTTCTACGGAATGAACGAAAAATGTTGCCAATGATGAAATAAGCATTCTTTTTAAATCTCTCAAAACAATACACGTTGTTTTTGTTGGCAACATAAAAATCAAAACAGGTCAACTGCAGAAATTTAGCGTCTGCTATGACATAAAGTCGAAAAACGGACATTAAACGCATTATTATTATTATTATTAATTATAAAATTATTATTATTAGTAATCTAGAGAAGAGAGAAACAATTTTCGGTTTATATCATTTTCGACATATCCCCATAGCATCGTTAAAAGTTAATATTACTCTATATTTTTGCTGAAAACTATTTTGGGACGCATTCCGTTATATAATTTGTAAGATAGCGCAATAATTTTGAGACCTCAAGTTAACAAATTGGAGGTTTATTCAGTAGACAATGTACTTAATGTAAACTAGTGGATACATATTATTTTTTAATGATATAAACAAGCTGTCATTTTTTTGGCACCTCTAGTTAAAATGACCTACGCACACAAATTATTTGTTGGTGCTGTTTTTTTTTTTCTAATTCTAACGTGATTAAAGCTGGCAACACAGTGAATGAAAATATTTTATAATACTTTATTTTTTTATCATTATAAAATACGCATAGAAAAATGAAAGTCCTTTAAGAAGACAAGGTTTCCCTCAAAATGTCTTGGAAAAAGATACTTTAGTGAAATAACTTTTTAAAACACCTCGTCCTAGTTGGCTTTGGCCCGAACAGAGACAAACCACTTTTTTATACGTTGCATCAAAATATTTTGCTTAGTTGGTAAATAAGTGGACACTTTGGAAGGATATCTTGAACAAAAACATTTCATTAGGAACGATTATGAAAGAAATCTATTTGAGAAGCACCCTTTTTTAAGAAGACATTTCTTTAAAAAATTTAAAATATTGCATCATATAATACGTTGTTTAATCCCTGCTTCATTAAGTTTTCATTGAACACCCTACACGATGCTCTTAAAAACATTTTCTTTCCATTTCCCAATTTGCTCCCTGAAATTAACCTGCGGAATTAAAATTCGGCTTTTTTATACTTCGTCTGTTTGTGGGCCACTACACTCTATCTAAGTGCCAAATTTCAACAGACAGACGGACACCGAAGTGATTCCACAAGTGTTCCGTTTCTTACGGAGCACCAACATTCTCTAAGACAGACAACTATAGATGAAGTAGCCGGATGACACAAACCTGAAATTTTTATATGTTGTTTATAGTAATATTATAAGCCTATATTTATGATGGCAGACTTTTTCTCCGGCAGACACAATAAAAGGTCTGCTGTATGAGCGAGGTGTTATAATTATGCAAACATATGAGTGCGAGTGAGAGCATCCGATGGTTTATTTGATAGCTTCACGAAATTTAGGTTATTTGTTTTCATGGAATTTTTCTCTCTTAAACTCTGCGCGCGCGTGTGTGTGTGTGTAAACAAATAAATTTTATGAAGCTGTCAAAAAAAGCCATCGGATGCTCTCACTCGCACCCATATGTTTTAATAATAATATCATCGCACTCATACAGCGGATCTTTCATTGTGTCTGCCGGGAAGTTACAACTGAAGGAAATGTCTGCCATCATAAATAGAGGCTTATAATCTATACAAATATATAAAACTATAAAGAGTTGGTTTGTTTGTTTGTTTGAACGCGCTTATCTCAAGAACTACTGGTTCAAATTGAAAAAAATTTTTTTTGTTGGATAGCCCATTTATCGAGGAAAGGCTATAGGCTATATAATATCACGCTACGACCATTAGGAGCAGAGCATTAATGAAAAATGTGTGCTTATGATATACAACTGGTAGATGTAATAAAACCTCTATTAATTTTTCTTCTTATATTTTCTTTTTACAGAAATCTATTATAACTGATGATGCCTTTTTAGGCGAAACGTTTTAACTTTTAAATAAAAAAAAAATAACAAAACGACAATTGTCTTGTCGTAAAATATAACTGAAATATCCAGACTCTATTAATTAATGAAAAATGTTGCAAATGCATCTCAAAAATAAGCTTCTATTCAGGTGAAATGCACTAACTAAATATACTCATATTAGCGTTGTGAGTAAACAACTCCGTCTGGATCAATCGGTAGAGCTTGCGACTGTCAATATCAGGGTCGTGGGTTCGAGCCCCACGCTGGGCAAATATATTTTAATTTTTTTTTTTATTTTCTACATTGCTTTTTTCTAAGGCTTACATTTAAATTTATTTTAATTTTATTTAATTAATTAAAAAAAAAAAATTAGTTAAAAAAAGTATAAATACTGCTTTTTATCCACAAAAACTTTTGAGCGGTAACTCCGATCATCATGAAATTTGGACACAACATTCATCTCAGTAAACTAAGATGAATGTGTGAACTCATGTTCCTCCCTTCCCCATTCGTTCTTTTACACCCGTGTGAAACCGGACGGAACCTCTAGTGCTACTATAAATAACAAGTAAATATTTCAGGTTTGTAAAAACATGACAACATGTGTTGTTATGCGGCTGATTCTTCAGCTATTATTGAAGGAACAGTAATTTCAGTTCCAAAGGGTCGTTCTTAAAAAGCCCTGACTTGTATACGCAAAATCTAAGTTTATAGGAAAAACGATTTGATCCCAAAACGTGGTTCTTAAACAGCTTGGCGTCTGTTCAACGACCGCCTTTATTCCTGAAAGCGGAGAACATAATATATTGATTAAACATAACCGGAGAACAATATTTCATTTTGCATATATATATACACGAAACTTTTCTATTGTCAATTAACTTGTTGCTATACGCGTACAGCTGACGTATTAGTATCAAATGTAAACAAAACTCTAAGCTTTCTGGTTTGAAGCGCTCGGATGGAATCCGCCGTTGCCCCCACCACCGCTCTCACCATCGTCCGTTGTGCGCCGATCGATACGCCGTCGTCGACGTGTATTTTTAGTCCCGCGTACGGCAAGTCAGTCACTGAGTTAGTGAGTCAGTCCATTGCGCGGTCACTGTATATACCGTGATCTGACGGAGAACAATAGTTGAAAATCAGATATATTAGCGTTTTTCCTTTGATATCTTACAATGTTTTAAGTCGCGTTTACTTTAAAGTAAATACAGTGGAATTTCGGTAATCCGAACCGAATATGCGTTCAAGGGCGTAGATATTATTTTTCTGGAGGGGAGGGGGTGGTAAAGTAAAAAAAATGTAAGTTTTATTAATTTCACGCAAGAATACTCACGAAGGAATGTGTCAAGCAAAATATTAAATCCCAAACTAATTTTACAAATTCCTTTTTAAAAATATTTCTAAATTCTATTTTTTAGCCAGGCATACAGTATTATTTTCAGTTTAATTTTTTTTTTTATGATCCTGGGGGAGGAAAATTACCCTTTTTACCCCCCATATCTACGTCCTTGCATGAGTTATTTAACTAATGGTCATTTTAGTAGATCAAGATTCACCGTTACATCAAAAATTATTTTTCAAAACATTCTGTGCCATCAGAGGGAGTAACACCGCAAGCAATTCAATGTTGTATGGAAATTAGGCTTTTGAAAAAAAATTATTATCGATTTTTTTATTGTATTTTAAAACTTTATTATAAATAATATTGATACTCGATGCGAAAAACTTTCAAAAAACTTTTTTTAATTTAATTATAAGCAATTTAAAATTGATAAAATATTAAAAAAAATCACGTGACTGCAAACGCACTAAAATTGTTTTTGACAGTTGTGACGTCATAATGGTAAAATGTATATACGCAGTATACTATCAATGGCTTCTACATGTGTATTGACTAAAACATTATGACGTCACATTATGTTCGGGAAATGTCGGCGCGTTCTCGGAACTGGGTACAAAAATTTATTTTTAATTTGATATAACTTTTGAATTATAACGAAAATAAAAAAAAGAAAAATAGTTTTGTTATAAAACTTATATACGATCTTTCCATTTATGACAAAAAAAATTTCATTCAAGCGCACAATTATAACCACAGTCAGGTGTTGCCTTTTCTGATACCTCAATCTCGTCATCAACACCGATATCTTAATCTCGCCGTCGATACAGAAACCGACCTGGAATCTCAATCGAGACGAGATCAATACTGGTTTTATTTTGATCATCGATTAGTCCTCATCATCGATGCCGAGACGAGATCGATACCAACCAAGGCGAGATCATTACTTGGTTCTAGGTCGTGTTATGATACCAATACCTATCTGAATCTCGCCGTTGATACAAATATTAACTTCATAATAAGTATATACCTATCGATTAGTCTGGGTTTTCGTGTAGGGTAGAACGGGGGAATGGCGTTCACTTAAGGAAAACATGGTGTATTTTTTAAATTATTTATTATAAATCAAAATTAAGAAGAGTAACAAAGTCTTTAATTATCGAGTAATCAACAATTTAACAACAAAAGCATATATCTTTCACCTACTAGTAGTAGGAAAACATTATTAAAAAAACATGTTTGAGCGGCATTGCCCCTGACTTTGGGTAATACCGCTCAGGGTCTCATAAAGTAGTGTCCCCAATCCAATACGGCTGTTTTACTGCTTTGATCATAATTGTTTTTGATATTGTTGCGCTCAGCAAATTTATAAACAAGTTTACGCAAATCTGCAACACTGAGTCCATAGTATAGCGAGCCCAGCAACTTAACTTGTTCAGCACCTAATTAAAAATTAGATCAGCGCGGCCGCAAACAAAGAAACGCTCTTCACGGTCGCATGACGCGAGCTGACTGTCCGTTTGCATCGCTGTCTATTAGAGGCCCCCTCCCCTCGCGCTTCACGCGACGTGACGTGTTGCTACGTTCCTTTTTGACAGAGTTACAGAGGTGAGCGCCATTACCCAGTGAGCGCCATTCCCCCTCCCTCCCCTACACGGTGCGGTCGATTCCGCTCGAGAGTGAAACAGTCGAGAGACGCAGCGTCGAGAAACAGGACTTCGGAGCCTCCGCAAACAAAACAAAACGCATCGGGCGGACAGACGTCGGTCACGTCTCCTATTTACACATAATGTCTTCTAAATATAAACCCATCTGGCAGTAAACACAAATATGTGGTCGAGCCATTAACTGACAGCCATGGCGAATGGCCAGCAATCAAACGGATATTTGTCTCGAACTGACTGCGCTGTCTATATAATAACACACGCCGCGTCAGCCTGTGCCGCCCGCAGTATAGGCACAGGGCTAAGTTGAAACCGTTTAAACGGGTCGATATACATTCTATTGAAGAAACCAACTAGGGTTTCTGCGCGAGAATTCTCGAGAAATTTGTCTTTAGTCGAGACGGAAAAAAAAACTCATACACAAATAAATATCCCCAACTGCAAAGTAGTAACAAAATAAAAAAAAATTTCTGGTCTGCACAGCTACAATATGAGTCCTGCCCTAGCACTGGCATCGCCAAGTTGGGTAGGAAACACTTAACCATAAAGCTATTGTGAACAATTAGTATTTGTGTTAATTGTATTTAATTAAATTAAATTAAATAAATAAGTAAAATAAAATAAAAACGCCTCGAGAACTCGAGAAATCAATTCCTAGCGTTAGGCAACTAAATAAAATCCAACCAATTAGGCGACGGGACCATTCCAACTTCAAAAAATGTTGACATTTGATATAGTATAATAAAGAAAATAAAATTTTTGATATCGCGTGAGGTGACGCTGGTAATGGCTAGTATTCAATATTATATTTGCTATTCGTTGCCATGGTTACCTACATAATATGTTCCACGTTATGTAAAAATTAATCAAAGCATGCCTAACTAGATTATTTCTGATAGACAAATCTTTGATTAACGTCTGATTAGAACCCTTCAATAAATAAAATTATCGACCAATTATAGTTTTTGTTAATATTTTGTCTGAAAAATTGGTCGATAATTTTATTTATTTCTGATAGATCTACCAAACAGCTGATTTTTTTTTATTTTCAAAATATTTCCGGAAAAAAAAATTTTAACGAAACTTTCTTGAAATAAAAATAGAATAATAAGCCGTTACGAAAAGTATACTATTATTATATAAAAAAACACCGTTATAGCATATGTATCTTCTGCGCATGCGCCGTTTTTCCCAAAACAAATTAGGGCTTTTCATATTTTCTTATCAAACATCCTCCCAAAATTTGGTGTCAATCCGCTCATCCCTTTGACCTGTATCGTGTTCACGACAAACAGACTAACAGACTCACAGAGTTTTTCCAAAAATATGTTTTTTGGATTCGGGGGACCTCAAAACGAAAAGATATTGTTAATTTTTGAAAAGTGATTTTTGACCTAAACTAGTTTTGAACATTATCTTTAAAAAAAAATAATTTTTAATATATTTTCTGATTGGTTATTTAGAATATTTATGATTTAAAATTATAGGGCAATAAGTACACTATTGCATGCAATTAACAAAAACTTTAGGAATCACTTCTAATTTTGTTTTTAAAAACTTCAATAAAAAGTGTTCAAACCTGCCCCCCTCTCACCTACCATTCCCCACTTGTACGGTTAACGCGCAAAGGAATCAAGAGTGCCTGTCAACTGGATTTTTATTCTGTCAAAATTGACGGCACACGCAGTATACAGCTCACACAGAGAAGCAACAAAGTGTACGGTAAACGCGAGCGCGCACACAAAGGAGTCAAGAGTGCCTGTTAGCTGGATTTTTATTTTGTCAAAATTGACGGCACACGCAGTATACAGCTCACACAGAGAAGCAACAAAGTGTACGGTAAACGCGCGCGCGCACACAAAGGAGTCAAGAGTGCCTGTTAGCTGGATTTTTATTCTGTCAAAATTGACATAAACGCGAACGAATTCGCGAGCGAACGGTAGCTCTTCACTATTTTGCCTATAGTTTTTCCATCCATTGGGCATCATAACGTGTCACGTACTTAGTGTGTGTAGTGTCTACAGTAGACAATATCTAGCGGAACAGTTCACTGTGGGGTTCGGGCGATGCGCACACCGTGTCAGTTGCCCCTCTACGTCCCGCCACCCCACAACACGGTGCACAATTAATTACAGAGGGGCGGTTAACCCGTCAGTCGTGAGTCACTTATTGTTTTATAATGAGTATATTCCATGGAGGACATGATTGTATGGGATATAGTGCACATTAGGGTGGAACTAAAATGGGAAAAATTTTATTTTTTTTTTCGTAATATTGCCAGAAAGTTGCCTAATAGAATACACCCATCCCCCGATTTACACGGTACTTGTTTTACACGTTTTCGCTTTTACACGGTTTTCCAAATAAGTTTTTTTTTGTTTTTATCGCACTTTACTAAATGCTACTGTGATTGAACACGTGTGCTGTGTACACATCTCACGGGGAATCCCGAGCTTATGTGCTGACTTGCTGCACACGCACACTGTGTCTGTATTTCTTCGCATAAAATTAAAGTTTTATTTTTTGTTCTTCTGTTTAATGTATTGTAATTAAATAAAAAAACAGTGTTTCCGTAATATATTACATATTTTAACCTGTCAATGCATTTTATTTTTATTTCTGTGTACACCTAAAAATATTGAAAAAAATCACAACTGTTAAATAGCAAAATTATGCATTTTCTGCAAGCTTTTCGATTTACACGGTTTTGACTTGAAAATTTTTAATTTTTGATTTACACGTTTTTCTCAGGAACTGTGTAAATCGGGGGATAGGTGTACTCTTTTATGCTCTGAAATCTGCACGCTATAAAACAACATCTTCCCCTGCCCCAGAAGGGTTGTAACTTCTTCCTTTATTGCAGGCAACAATCAGATTTTGCTTTTTATATAATACTAGCGATCCGGTTCGGCTTCGCCCGAGTTTGTAGATTGTCGCCGTTTTTTCGTCGACTTGTGTTGCAAAATTGGTCTCCACGAAAAGTACTTTTATTTAAACGCGATGATATATAGCCTGTATCCATCCTGAAGGTCCATTTTATATATTGGTGAAAAAAAACTGAAATCGGATGAGTAGTTTCGGAGATTGTCTTCTACATTCAAACTTACAAACTTTACCTCTTTATAATATTATAGCGGTCCGTCCCGTTTTACCCGGGTGCGATAGATATAATTCTGCAAAATGTATTTCGTTTGTAGCCCGGGGTCTGAACTAAATTTGAGCAAATTGCAAGTTCTAACAGATGTCGCTATTTGGTACTAAACAGTGTTTGTTTGCTTCTGAACTATTAGATCAGAAGCAAACAAACAAAACTGACTTCTGATAGAACAGATGTCGTTACGTGTTACTAAAAAGGTTTTTTTTGAGAAAATACCGTAATTTTGTACAAAATATTTAATAAAAACTATCCTATACCTAGCGTAAGTTGCACCAAGAAAGACACATTTACAAAATTTCATTAAAACCAGTGGTTTCGGAGATTAGCGCGGCCAAAATTGTGACACGGGAATTTTATCTTTATATATAAAAATTACGTGTCACATGTTTGTCCGCGATGAACTCCTAAACTACTGAACCGATTTTAAATTTGATTTGCACACCGTGTGCAATTCGACCCAACTTGAAAGATAGGATAGCTTACATTTCAATTTATAGTCGCAATATTATTTTATTGCAAATTATTTGTCTATTCCTTGACAGTCATAATACAACCATATAATATGGCGATACCTGTTGACTGGATTGAGTGAATATTCAATAGATGGCGCAATGAACTTAACAACCATATAATATCTAGATCGAGGATAAAAAAAACTGAATTTTGTTTAAAACTGCTCGGCACGACGGCGCAGCCGGAGTGCTCGAAATAGAGCAAGTGTTTTAAAGACCAGTTATCCACGAATACTTTACGCTATTTTTTTTCGAGCACGACGGCGCAGTCGGAGTGCTCGACATACACACATATACGCCCATGTATATTTTAAAATAGCTAGCAATTAATAAAATAGATAGATAGATAGATAGCTGTTCCAATTAAATTGTTTTATTATTTCACTTTATACGTGGCGAAGCACGTACAGGGCCGCTAGTATATATATAGATTTGTTAAGATGATCATTTCGTTGCACATAACGCGACGAACGTGCAACTAATGAAGTGAAATTTCGTCCAACAAAAAAAATTGTCATTTCTACTTGTTCCATAATTGCAACTGAACTAGAATACCGGAAAATATAACGAACGTGATATGATGGATTGAAATTTAGCCCGATGAAAAGAATGTTTGCCAGTCCTGTGCAACGGTCGCATCATAATAATTATTGCAAGAGTGGGAGGATACGGATACTGTGTCACTGCACACAATATCGGAAAATGCAACGGATGGTGTAACTAATGATGGATTGAATTTTGTTAGTTCAGGAAACTAGAATCATCAAAAACATTAAATAAAACATATCATTAATTACAGTGAAAGCTCTTCTTGCGGACAACTCTATTAAGTGGACATCTTCCTTAAACGGACGACATTTGCCAAACCAACTTTGCCCCCTATTATTTCACATACTAGTCGCTACCCGCCACTTGGTACGCGACTGAGATGAAACAATGTTATATAGCTTCTTCCCGCCGACAGTTAATGTTGTCAATGTATATTTTTTTAATCTTATATATTATTTTAAAGTTATATTAAACTTGGAGAACCTTTGTTCTCGGAGGAAGCTTATGGCTCCACCTCTTTACAGTCTTGCCTCGCAGAGCTGCTTCACCATAATGATATTTTTTACAGTCAAGCAGGGCCATCGCCCAGTTTGACACACCGTAAATATTATGCTTTTCATTCAAACCTAGTTTTTAATATATTTTAAATCAACACAATTTCGTTACAATTTATAATTAATTAATATATTATAATAAATAAAATTGTCGACCAATTTTTTTCAGACCATATATTTTATTTATTTGAAGAGTTCTATTCAGACGTTAATCAAAGATTTGAATTTAATTCATATATTACTCACTCCTTTTACAGTAATTACATATTTTATAATGTATATAAAATTTATGTTATTTTGACAGTTCAACGTAATAATTTGTGTTCCGAAATATACAAATACATCTACTTTATCGACGACTTAAGTGAATAAAAACAAAATTCGACAGTCAACTTTTTTATTGACACATACGTCCAAGCTGTTATGACGTCATTGTCAAAAAATGTGAGAATTCAAATTTTGCTGATACTTATATATGTAAACATTCCAATATTAGGACCTGAATTTACATGTGTCCGTTCCAAATTCCAATATCTTAATTTTTTCAGCGTGAAACCGATTAAAATATTCATTAAATTGTAATACCTATCCTTTTTAGGTGGAAATCGGAACAAAATAGTTAAAACCGGTGAAGTCCGCCTATGGGAGCTTTCACTGTAATTACAATCTGTGAATGATATCCCGTATACTCGTGATGTAATTATTGGTTTTTCAAAATGATGCCGTTGGGTGTAAAATCCGAACGATGACTAATTATAATAATTAATTAATTTGCCTGTAAATAACACCTAAATGATATTAATTTCACGTCGTCGTCTTACAGGGATAATGTAGTATCTCAAAAATTCTTACTTTTTCTCAAGTTTTTTCTTCGATTTGTACCAATTTGACAATTTTCAGTGAAGATAATTGGGAAAGTATTTTGCAACGATAATTGTAATTGCGTTTATGTTATTATAACGAAACAATTTTGAAACGCTCCTTTATAACATGCTTGGTTGCTTGTTTTCGGCTGACCTGAGCACTCGATGCGTACACAAGCATGTTGAAAAGAACGTTCTATAAATAATATTTTTTTTAAAGGTGTTTAGACATCTATGGATATAAAATTTCATTAAAAAAAGTAAATCGGTTGAGTAGCGACCGTTGGCGATAGATAGATACGAATAAGTGTATTTGTTTTTTCATCATAAAATTGTTATAGTCCAAGATATACGCTCTCTCTCACACTTCAACCTGCCCATAACGTCTTACTCGCACTCACGTATAATAAACACTTCAACCTAGTTTAGAAACTGCCTGGCAAACATCTAGACCGACAAAATGATCTGGCTTATTTTTTTTTTTAATTTATTAAATAACAATAAATTTGATGGTATTAAAATTTCAAAACGTCGCAAGGACTTTTTTTGAAAATAAAATTTCGCAAAGTTACAAATTCACAGCTTGGCTAGGCCCCACTACCGTTCAGCCAGGTCTTCGATTTTGAGTTCAGACATAACAAAAGAGGTGTTACACAAATTTTCACTTTGTCTCAAATATCTACCAAAAAATTTTTGATAGCTTTCCTGCTAGGACAATGAGATAATTGTATTGAGATTATTGTTTTATATTAAAATGTCAGGAAACATTAGTTTTTTTTTATTTATTTGAAAACAAAATTACTAACGAACGCGTTAAAAAGGCGAAAGATGCTGCAAAAACCAAATGGCTCAATTTAGAAATTCAATTTTTAAATTCAGATAATGGCCCTATACCTTTTTCAGCATTATTCGATCTTTTGTAACCGAAGTTCGTTAATTTTTGTTTTTTGGTTTTGTTGTTTCCTTTGTTTTTTACAGAATTTTCATTGACACGGACCAGCGCTTGGTTGACATTGTTTCAGGTATATTTTGGATATACCAGATTGACGTTACCTGACTTTTCATAAGTCAATGGTTAATTTTTAGTACCTGTATCATTATTTTAATTTATACCTGTAATTGCTATATAATGTAAAGATTTTTGTTTATGAACTTATAGTTTAGTGTATTGCTGAAGATGAGAGCATAGCTCTCGAAATGTACATCCACTAATAAACTTGTTGTGGTAAGAAGTAACTATTCTCTATTTTTTATTAGATTCAAACCACAGTGCTCCTAATATTTTTGTTATTGAAAACATTAGTTAGGACAAATGTGAATTTTAATACGGTATAGTGCGTACTACTATTTTAATAACTTTAAAGAATAGCTTCTGTTGCTACATTGTTGAAACACCCAATTTTTCTAATATAGACATGTAACAATGGGTGTTTCAACAATGTAGCAACAGAAGCTATTCTTTAAAATTAGTTAGGACATTTTGGTTAGCAGGACGACAATATTGTATTCGACCGATGTTTATACAAAATTAGATTATTATAGATGACAGATGGTCCAATGGGATAACCAGTATTTTTTCGTGATTATTCCGTGTTTATATATTCGGAGAAAAGATAATTATATCGTTAAAACAAATTCTAATTTACGAGCGACGAAATGAAAATTATTGCATTTTACTTCATTGCGTAATAATAATAATAAACTTAGTTTCCGCTTGGAAAATTTCTAGAGAAAATTATATTTTTGATCAATGGAATATTTAAATGCCCCCAGCTACATTTAATCAGGTACGTCTATAGGATATTTCTGAAAAATTATGGAAGCTCTCTCAAACTGAAGAAACAAAAAAAAAAAATTAATTATATATCCGTTCTTTTGAAACATTGTTTAAACGTATTAAATGTAGCGTAGCAATTTTAAAAACCCATTTAAAAAGCTAGATCTGGTCGATAAAACTGGATGGCGTTTTTAATCTGTTTGCGTGTATAAATATCAAAAGCATTAAATGCTATTTTTTAACGATTTTATTTCGATGTAGATACATATCCGATTTTTAAATTTAGTATGGTGTCAAATTAATAAAGCCAATAATAAATTTTATTTTTAAAGACGCGCGGGTGTAGGTTATATACAAAATTGTTTTTCATTTAGACTCCTTTAAATAATAAAAACAAAGCAATCGGGTGGGCTCAATTCTAAAAAATTGTACGCAGTGTTTACAGTAGGGCTATGTCTTTTGAAAATTTTAATGTAAAATTTTTTTCGACCAATTTTTTTCATGGCTGGGTTTGATTTAATTTAAAGTTTTTTTTTTTTTATTGCATTTAAATAAATTTTTGTTTTTAAAAATGTTTTTTTGTAATATATTAATTTTATTTACATAAGATATTCTAACTAAATTATTTATTTTACTAGAGTGACCAGTGCGAATTATTCGCACTAAATAAGTATAATAATTATCACATTACAAAATTATTTTTTGAATATGATTGCAGGTATTCAATTCGTTTCTAATTTTGCACACTGCTTATAACGTTCTTCTTTTTGTTGTATTACAATATGAAGCTCAGATGACAGATCGAAGAAATATTTTACTAAAATTGTCATATAGAGGCGCAAGTAGCAAAAGCGTTGAGCTAAGCCGTCAGATGGCATCATGCAGCATTGCTGTGACGTTGTTCAGCGTTGCTGGCTGTTTAAAAATTAAAGCCGTCAGGTGGCAGTATGCAGTATTGTGTCTGTTGTATTACAATATGAAGGTCAGATGACAGATCGAAGTGTTGACGCTGTATCAAAATTAAAGCCGTCAGATGGCAGACGTTGTTCAGCGTTGCTGTATTTTAATTAATTTACAAAAACAAAAGCAATAATACATTTTTTAGTTGTCGATGTCAGTAGAGCAAGCAATCTGTAAAATGATATTATATAATTTATGTGGAGAAATTGTGAGGTTTTTTCTAAAAAGGGAGGCAAACATCTTTAACCTTTGCGTATTAATATATATGATTTTTAATGAAACGCCAACAATTTAAAATTAAGATATGATAAAAAACTAAAGATAAAAAACAACAATGGGTCGTTTAACTAGAATTACAATATCTATCAATCAAACTCAAAACTAAATATAAAATTAAGTAAACACAGAGAGAAAAGAACAAAGTTTCGAATGAAGATATTTTACAATGCCATTATACAAACTATTGTGATATAAGTCCGGACTGTTTTCGTGATAGATGTTGATTGTAACAAGAGTTTTTATGTGTTTATAGTACAGATGAAACTCGCATATTGAGCCGGAAGTATTTTTTTAAGTGAAACTTCTTATGCGGCACCTTGACGATCTGTTAATCAACTGACAGATTTGCTCAGTTGATTAGAGCGTCATACTAATAACGCGAAGATCGCAGGTTCGGCCCCCCACGGAGCATATAATATTTAGTGTTCTTGCGTTGTGTTTTTGTTTTTAATTAATTGAATATATTTTAGTTATTTTTTATAATAGTGGTTAACTTGTTATTTTTAATAATAATAAAAATAAATAATATAAATAATATATAATATAAATAATAAAAAAAAATTGGTTGTCTGTAAAGTCGGTTTACGGACGATAGTTTTACATGATAACGTATTCCGCTCGAATATCATATTTAATAATACATAACCTAAATTTTAGTAGCTGTCAAACTATATTTTTACCGACTAATAATTTGATCAACCAAAGCAAAATACATAATATTTTTAAGCAATTATAAAAGACATTTAAAAGAATGTGTATATATTATATATTTGTTAACAAACCGTATAATTTATTTGCTGTTATGAAATGCAGATATCTCCCAAGATTTGTTTTTGATATAAAATGTAGCTGCGTTTGTGTACAAACTATCAATTGACAAATAATGATGTATTATCTGAAAAATTGCTTTAAAAATTCGATAATTTATGACATTTTTATTAGATATCTTGATTTTAAGTCTTAATTTCCACTGTTTATAAAACAAAGGCCATCTGTCAGATGTAGCTTTCGCTGGAACAGCCGAAAAAAATGTTGAACGCACACTATTCTCTGACGTCACGCGAGAAGAGGGAGAAATGCGCACAAGCCGACGCTTGGACCGATCGTGCATCTCTATCGCTTATATCGCGCTCTCGCTTGCGGAACGTTACTCTTTTTCGTGTGTGCTGGCGGTGTTTCCTCAATTTATAAGACGTTATCACGTCAAAAATAAATAATAAGACGTAGTATATTTTTATATAAAGTTTTCATTTCAGTTGTGTGTGTGTCATACCTTATTTTTATTTTTACGTGCATTTATTTTAACGTCTTTTGTTGGTTAGGATCAAGTATTCAGTGAGTAATCCAATTTTGATACACTTCCAGATATCCGATCGACCTGAAACGCTGCACATTTAGGTTGTTCTGACGGCAATACAATTGGAATTTGAGATAAAACGATACTCCATCTGGTGAAAGAAGTTTAAACCATAAACACATTACATTTTACATACTGTATATTTTCTGAATATAGTATGTAAACCTGTAAGGTGGATCCGTATGACATTTAGCTTTGGGATAAAATAATTGGTTCAGAATAAGCCATGACTACACTAATTATTATTGATTTATTTACGATTGTTTATGGTAATGTTTAATAACGTGAATTTTATAAGATTTTAATAAATATAAGTTGACGCGAAAACACCAGCCGCCAGATTTATCTACTGTGACGTAATTCTTGTAGTAAACACTAACAAGCACAAATAAGACTCGGTATCGTTTAGTGCTTATGTGTGTTAACTACAAGTCTTACGTCACACTTCAAATCAACATGGCGGGCAGCGTCACATAACCTGCAATTTTAAAATTGTAAAAATAATCAACCTGGAATTTTTTTGTGAATGCAAACCGATAATTTCTGATTTCGTATTCACATAATTTATTCTTTATTTATGTATTTTTTGTAGTGTTGATTTGGCACCAAAAGTGGAAAAAATTCGAAGTTCAACTTCGGATGAATAAATATAGTTTTAAAAAAACTAAAAAACACGCTTTATATCGAACTAAAAAGTAAAAAATATTTTTTTTAAAATAAGCTTAGGTAAAACAATAATGAATAAAAAATACAAGTATTATTGTGAAAAAAGCGTGGGGCGCTCGATGTACGAAAATGTGGAACAAAGCGCCCCACGCTTTTTTCACAATAATACTTGTATTTTTTATTCATTATTGTTTTACCTAAGCTTATTTTAAAAAAAATATTTTTTACTTTTTAGTTCGATATAAAGCGTGTTTTTTAGTTTTTTTTAAACTATATTTTCCGCTTTTTAGTTGGATTTTTTGTCAAAAATTTGCCGAAAAAAAAAAATTTTTTTTTCGGCGTGGACGGGATTAGAACCCACGACCCGTGATTCCGAGAGTTGACGTGAGCGAAGACCCGCGCTTTAGACCGCACGGCTAACCACTGTAGTTACAGTGCTGGCATATTATACTACAGTAATAAACCACTTGCTGTAGTCCAAACGAAGGTTACAAACAAACACACATACATACAGACATACAAACTTACAAGTAAAGTTAATATAAAGCGTGAAAAAATCATCTTCGGTCATACTAAACAAATCTTGTCATAGTTACCGAGATGCAATATAACCATAACGAAAATGAATCACAGTGAAAGATCGTAAGATAGAGGCGGAAAGAATAAGTTTCCACTGTTGTTACTTTGTTGGCGTTAGTTTATTAGAGATCTTTGGTAAAGTGCCAATGAACAGGTGGAAAGACAATAAAGAACAGCCGGACAAATGACATAAGATTATCACGCTATGATCTCCACAATAGAAAACATTCGACCGCCACACTTAAATAGAAGGTAATACGGATCACTGTATTACCGGCACTCGAAGAATACCTCGTAGTTTTCATAATTCTATATTTAAATATAAACTAGCTTTCGTTCGCGTGAAAATTATTTTCAACAGAAACTTCATATCAATTGACCGTAGCGAGCGGACGATCTTTAAAGTATGACATAAAAATTCTAGCGTTAAGTTATCCCCGACATCTAGCAGGCACCGATTAAAAAAATAATATAGTCTGTTCCCACGGTTTTGACAGAAATCTTATTTTATACAGTTGATAGCTGTAGATTGTAGATTATAGACGGTCAACAACATCTATGTATGCAAGACTGCGGTATGAGTAGGTAAGTAGTGCACCAAATTTCATTAAAATCGATATAGCTTTTTTTTTGTAATTATGGTAGACAGACATAAAATATTTTTAACAAAAAAATTGAACCGACTTCACACTAAAAAGTAAAAAATAATTGCGTATTGAAATGTTTTGGAGTCGGTGTCAGCCAAAATGAAATCTATTCCGAGAACTACACCGACTCCAAAACATTTCAATACGCAATTATTTTTTACTTTTTAGTGTGAAGTCGGTTCAATTTTTTTGTTAAAAATATTTTATTTTTCTCTTTTTAGTGTTAATCTAACACTGAAAATCAGTGAACATACATAAAAAACATTATGCGTGCCTTTGAAATTTGAGAGTTTCCCTCGATTTCTCCGGATTCCACCATCAGATTCTGACTTGGTTCCGATGGGACTACCTCTGAGGTGCACTCTTTCGAATAAAAAAGAAAAAATGAAAATCGTTCCATAATTGACGGAGAAATCGGTGAACATAGTACATAAAAAAACAATAAAAAATAAATATACAGACAAACATAGAACCTCCTCCTTTTTGTTGAAGTCGGTTAAAAAACCATGCGAATGCTTTCACTCGAGGTGTTATACAAAATACTGGAGAAAACCTTCGCAAGAAGATGAAATAAAAATGTGTCGTCCTTAACCTAAAAAATTATAAAGCCGCGTTTGAGCGTTTAATATAAGCAGATACAATATACAGTAACGCTGTCATCATAAAACCTTGAAAGTTGTGGGAGTAAAGTGATTTTTGTGTTTGTTGGACAAGTAAAATAATGGCGGTCGACGGACGTCTCAATGTTAGGTTAGGTTGCTGTATTTAGTAGAAACGTATAAAAGTGCCAATAGTTTGCATTTATAAAGAATTCGAGAAATTTCCGTATCATATTTCGAGTTTTAAATTTCACTTGTTTTTCTTAAATCATTCACAAAAAAAACATACAAGAAAATATTTGTGACATTTAGATTTTATAATTATTTTTTCATCAAATTTTGATATTATTGAGAAATATAATTTATATGAGTACTATATAATAAATAATTCGACAAAGTCACCAACTCTCAAGGTAATTTAGGTCTAGTCTGAATTTTTATTTTCAACTTATTATATTTAACAGTAAGTTGAGAACAGCCCAGCGTGTAGTGACACCGTCATTACCAGGTTCTTTTTTAAGTCAATAATAATAATATATAATAAATTTATTTCAATATTAAGTATAGTAGATACCGTTAATATATAATTTGCTGTCTTATAATTGAAATTAATCCACCGAACTTGGCATAGTCAGTGCTAGAGTGGATTTTTAAATAAATGTAAAAAATACGTTTGCGTATAGAATATATAGCCCAAGATCCCAGAGCCGCCAGACACAACCTATTTTTAAATAAATAAAACCTTACGTTTTGAGTAGTGTTTTATGTACTTAGAACGCTTGGCGTACCTCCATCATTGAGTCTGTGACAAATGTACAGGTACCAGGTGAGAAAGGTGAGTAAAAATAAGAGTCACTTAATTTAAATTTAAATGGCTGATATTTATATATGTTTTGTAAAATATCACTATAAATTAGTATCCAGTATCGCCAGTCACTTTCCGCTGCCACAACTTCTGACAGACGCTTTAAAGCTCAGAGAAAAATTAATGAACTTCACTTATTTTAAATTGCTTGATTTTTATATGTTATTCAGGCAACTATTACGAAATTATATTTCAACAGCCAGACAAATTGTAATGACCAAACAGCTCCTCAGACGTAAAAAATATTCAGCTGTTAGTATGAGCGCGAGAGCTTTATGACTATTTTTTACGTTGAAATATAATTTTGTAATAGTTGTCTGAATAACATATATAAAAATCAAGCATTTAAAAATAAGTGAAGTTCATTAATTTTTCTCTGAGCTTTAAAGCGTCTGTCAGAAGTTGTGGTCAGCGGAAAGTGACTGGCGATACTGGATACTAATTTATAGTGATATTTTACAAAACATATATAAATATCAGTCATTTAAATTTAAATTAAGTGACTACTCACCTTTCTCAACTGGTACCTGTACATTTGTCACCAGACTCAATGATGGAGGTACGCCAAGCGTTCTAAGTACATAAAACACTACTCAAAACGTAAGGTTTCATTTATTTAAAAATAGGTTGTGTCTGGAGGCTCTGGGATCTTACTCTTATAGATAAATAGATATTTATTTAGACTTAGCAGCAATTTTTATTATTTTTTAATAACAGGTACATTAAAAATCCAATTGAAATAACTAGAACCTGGAATGTGTAAAAAAATGTTTTGTTGCGCTTTATAATCAAAATTTATAAGTGTCACAAAATGAAATTAAATAATAATTTACATATCTGTATAATTATAGAACGTTTATGTCAAAAACGAAAAATAGAAAAAAAAACACAAGGAAGGAGGACTGATTACGCTATGATGGATTTCGATAAAACACGCAAAATTATCGATTTCCCGAGGAAATACACACGCTTTTTGTTAATTAACTCCCTTCACTGCTTGAAACTCCACGAAGCTTGCTCAGTTGGGGTCATTATCTCCGTTATAACATGTTATATACGAAATAACGCCAAAAATACCCGCGATACCTACTATTTTCTAGGCACCGTTGAATTTTGAGTTTTCACATGCGAATTATTTCTTAAGAGTATTCGTCCCTGCAAATACCCCCTGCACCCTTCATCTCAAATTTTTTCCCCTCGCCTAAAAACGGTTCGCGCTCTCCCGACGCTATTTTTAAAGCTAGAGGGTTCTGGTAAACGCCAAATGAAAGACAAAGAATCAGACTACAGATCCTTCAAGCGAATTTTTTGAAACAAAATTTCTGAATAAACTTACAACCTTTTGAAAAAAATAATAAGTTACGTAATATTTCACACGTAGGCGAAACTGTTTTTCAAAAAATTCGCCTGAAGGATCTGTAGTCTGATTCTTTGTCTTTCATTTGGCGTTTACCAGAACCTTCTAGCTTTAAAAATAGCGTCGGGAGAGCGCGAACCGTTTTTAGGCGAGGGGAAAAGATTTGAGATGAAGGGTGCACGGGGTATTTGCAGGGACGAATACTCTTAACTTTATATTTAGCATGAAACAATATGGCGTCAGCTACTGGGTAATGCACACAGGTGGAAAGAACCAAAGTTTTCCCAGGTAATGATAGCAGCGCCATCTCGCGTGCACCAGAAAACGGTCCATTTCGAAACACAGCAGGCATAGGAAGCTAGGTGTCCTGATTAAAGAGTTCCTGATTTAGTATACCAAATAGCGATATCTGTTAGAAATTTGCTCAAAGCTATTAGTTCAACAACAAATCGGATAGCTACAATTAATTCCACGTCACATGTGTTTCATAGACAAACAATACGACGTAAAAACAACGCACGTGTTTAGTTTTTACACGCTTTATATCAGTTTCACTTGTAAGTTTGTATGTATGTATGTTTGTAATCTCCATTTGGACTACAGCAAGTGGTTTATATAGTGGTATAATATGCCAGCGCTGTAAGTACAGTGGGTAGCCGTGCGGTCTAAAGCTGACGTCAACTCTCGGAATCACGGGTCGTGGGTTCTAATCCCGTTCAAGCCGAAAAAAAAATTGTTTTTTTTCGGCAAATTTTTGACAATAAATCGAACTAAAAAGTGGAAAATAAATATAGTTAAAAAAAAAAACTAAAAAACACGCTTTATATCAAACTAAAAAGTGAAAAATATAGTTTAAAAAAAACTAAAAAACACGCTTTATATCGAACTAATAAGTAAAAAATATTTTTTTTTTAAAATAAGCTTAAAACAATAATGAAAAAAAAAATACTAGTACTATTGTGAAAAAAGCGTGGGGCGCTCGATGTACGAAAATGTGGAACAAAGCGCCCCACGCTTTTTTCACAATAATACTAGTATTTTTTATTCATTATTGTTTGTGTATCGTTGTTTTACCGAGTCCGCTATAATTCTATATAAAAAAGTCCGATAATAATAATAATAATGATAATAATAATAATAATAAATGTTTATTTGTTACGCCATTAAAAAATGGATACAAAACGTCAGTAGGTACACAGTTAAAACATATTAAAATAATTAATCCGATAACAAATAGTTAAAAATAGAATAGAATATGGAAATACTTAAATACTATTCTCAATAACTGATAACAATCCTCAACTGAATAGCAACACTTGTCAATAAGAATTTTTTTACATTCAATCTTGAAACGTTTGACACCAGAAATGTTTTTTGACGTGATAACGTCTTATAAATTGATGAATCACCAATATTATAAATTGATAAAACACCGGCTGCATGTTCGAAAAAGTGTAACGTAACGTTCCTAACGTTCCTAACGTTCCGCCTGACCCTGTGCGTGCTTTTTGCTAATTTCTCGCTCAATTTAAATCAGATCGGTTTGAAACCAGTCTTAAACGAAAGAGGAGAACATTTTACATAGATTTCGTATAACAGAATTTGCCTAAACAGTTTTTTTACACAAATTTATATAGAAAAATAGCTGTATAAATGCAATGTTGTGTAATGCATGGCGCGACGCGGTCGGTTGTCTTTGTTTGCCATACATGGAAATTAGAAGCAAACATATGTCTTGTCTTAACATGAAAACAGCTGCATTTCTAATGTTTAATTCAATTTTTTGACATTAGTATATTGTGAAATGCAAAGCCTTCTAAGTTAAGTATTGGAATAACTGATTATTATTAGAACATAATACTTTGTAAGTTGCAAACGTCACTTTTGACATTTCTTATCATTCCGACACCAAGGATAAGCGGATTGAAACCAAATTTTGGGAGGTTTAGGTTATGTATTACGGAATACGTTATCACGTAAAACTATCGTCCGTAAACCGACTTTACAGACAACCATTTTTATATTATAATTCAGCTGGTTGAATAATTTTTGACCCATATAATTTGGTCCTCTCCTACTCAGTTCCAGTCTATGTTTAGGCATTCTTAAATCATTACCACATCTTGTTGGGTAATTATGAAAATTTTTATTGCAACAAATGTTGTTAAGATTTTTTTTGATAGCTAGAAGGCATTCCAAAACATAGATGGATGGCAAAGTAAGTATCCTGTACCTCACAATAATGTCAATGTTTAATAGGTAATTCACAAATCCGGGCGAAGCCGGACTGGACCGCCAGTATTATAGTATAAATAGAAGCTTATAGTGTCGAATATACAAAAAGATTTAAAATATTGGAAACAACAATATTCCGGACAAAAACTGACGCGACGCGGCGTTTACTTTAAAATAAGAAAAATTTCAATTTATTTCACAGTTTTGATTGGACAGAACGATTTTCGTTCTAATAACACGATATAAAATTTCTAACATATATGCTGTTTTCACAAAGCAGAAATGTACACAAAACAGTAGACCATGTTTGTTTGAAGAAGCCGATGGCCTTAAAAGATTGCACGCCGCGCTCACAAATATATCTCCGCAACTGTTAAATACTTATTCAGAAATATTAAAATAATTTTAAATATTATGTGCAACGTAAAAGAATCTGATAATATCCTGAAATGAATAAAACGTTCTTAATTAATTTTAACAGTCCTAGCTGACTTATCAGTCGCCATTAAATTAATGACGCCCGTAATTATTTTAAATATCGTAATTTCAATGAAAAAGAAAATTAATTAACATTATATACATACAGGCTGAGTCAGAACACCCGTATCGGTCGTTTTTTTTCGAAAAAGGTTAGTCGTAGAGAGTTGTGTCAAAAATCTGTATTATAAAAGCCCTAATGAAGAATCGAATGGTGATATTTTTTCCCCCCGGAAAGGTCGGCTTCCCTGTTAGTTTGCTCCGGAATGTTCAGAACTCCGGAATGTTAAATGGTACGATAGGTCGAAAGTGGTATTGTTGAAAAGATCTTTAAAAAATAAGCAAGTTTTGTAGGACATTTTTTTTTGTTACTGCCACCCCTGTTAAGTAATATTCGTTATAAATTATTAAATTAACATGTCAGAATAACAAACTTAATTTTAAAAGTCGGCATTTACAATCTAGTTACCTAATTAAACAATGTCCAATAAGTTTTCAATAATTGCAACTGATCTCTCAACTTTTTAACTTTCACAATTTAAAGTTGTGGGATTGCTTTTTGGTACGTGTATTTAATGAGAAAAATTATAATAAAGGATGTCTAATTATTATACTATTAGTCAGTTTCGTATTTAGGTAAAATTTTAGTTCTCTCTCGATAATTGCAAATCTACTCAAGTAACATGCGTAGAAGATTCATTAGTATTTCGGGGTGTACAGTTACAACTCGCAATGTCCACCCCTGAGTCCTGACAGTGGAGATGGCGTATCTTCATCCCGGCAGCAGTTAGATATCCGCGGTCCGAGCACATCTAATCTCATTTCGATTTATTACATGCGCCGACCGCACGCCGCGCCATCGTTGCGCAAATGTTTCATTCCTTGTGACGACAAAATAGTGATCAATTTTTCAAAATTCTTTGGCGTTTTTCTGTATTCGAAAAATTTCTACAAGTCCGTGAAAAATCGACTACGACTATCAATCGTTGAGGGAACGTTTGGTTGAGAATTTAATCAATTGGCTCCCCTCTGGGACCAAAATTCAAAAATAAATGTATTATATCTGTTACGCAAGGTAGCACAGTATGCATCTTTTCACGTCTCAATTAATACATACTACGGATTATTTCATTCCAAAATGCAATATGGCATCACTTTATGGGGCTCTGCTCCTGAGGCAAAAAGAGTATTTTTACTTCAAAAAAAAGCTATACGCACTATATGTAAAACAAACAAAATTGAACACTGCAAACCACATTTCCAAATAAATAACATACTAACATTACCATCCCTTTTTGTATTTGAAAATCTAATTTATATAAAAAAAAACATAAACAAATTTCAAATTGTTGACAGTACACACGAGCACGACACTAGACAACGACAAGACATTAAAATTCCGTACTATAGTACTAATAAGCTAACAAATGGACCAAATTATTGGGCTTTGAAATTTTATAATAAATTGCCAAATGAGATAAAACATCTCCCTATGAACAATTACAAACAAAAAATTAAAAAAATTCTTTTAGAAAACAGTTTTTACGATTTTAAAGACTTTTTAAAAATCAAATTAACATGAACGTTAACTATTATATTTTAAATTTTTTTTTACATATTGTGTGACGATTGTCAAACTTTGTATTCACTTAGTTGAGACAAAATAAATTATCTATCTATCTCTCTATATTACCCGGGCCACATTAACGAATCGATTGACACCTTATTTATCAAAATCGGATGATTAGTTTAGGCGCTACGGTGGAACATCCGAAAATACAAACATACATATAATGCTAAACTCATAACCCTTCCTTTTGGCTTCGCCGCAGTCGGGTAAAAAATAGGAGCCGTCGTGGAACACCTGGCAAATGTGAAACATAAAATTAAAGCTTGCCAAATGCAACTTTAAGTTACAAAGCCCTCTGGACACTCAAAGGACACTACGTAAAACCCTATGGACATTTTCTAAAGCCCTATGGACACTGCAACTTCAAGTTACTAGCAGAGCCACTATTCTAGTAACTAATCAGTTGTTTTCGTCAACAAAAGCCATGTTACAATCCAACGCATACACGCAGCAAGCGTTACCCGGAGTCATCTAACGACATCCTAGTAACGAAAAAAAACTTAACTAAATATCGCTCTATTATTCAGATGTCGCCTTCAACTAAAGCCATGTTTAATCCAACGCACATACAAACGTAACGTCCTCCCATAAAAGAGTCGCGCCAATTGCACGGTTTTACTTCCAATCAAACGCGCTATTAGATGTTTCACATCATAAAGAAGCTTTATCGATGTTTCAACGTTTTCATCATCAGGGCCTCAGCCAAGTTGAAATTCTCCTCGTCTTTTCACCTCGCAAAAACCGCCATTTTGCAGCAGCGTCCTCTCACGATAAGCTCGCCTGCACTGCGAAACGTTCGTGTATCTTCGGGGCTCGTCGCTTTTTGATCGCTAGACTTATTCTCTCCTTGGTTACAGTGCACTAGAGATGAGATAAACGGGTCTTTTTAGTGATCTGCATCTTTGCATCTGGATCCCGTATGTGAGCCGGCTCCCTGAACCGGTTCAAAAAGAGCCGAGTTCTGAATATGTTATTCGAGTCAACTGAGCTACTGAGTTAGTTGAGTCAAGTCAATCATATCACTTAATATTATGCCAGTGACTGACTCACATATTATAAGGCGGGGTTTTACAGGTTGTTACTAATTGCTATGTTACAGAAAGCATATTACAATATGCAATACAATACCTTAAATAGTTGTGACTTAAGTAAAACATTGTAATAAGCTGTACCGCCTGTGTTTAGTGTGTACCATAGCCAGACATATTATGATGCATGAGTCATTTGAGCTGACAGTGCTTCTGTGTGTTAAGTGTTTTATGCGGATCCGTTGAGCCGTCGGCTCATAAAAAAGTGAGCCGGCTCTCACGGATCTTCTGTCGGAGCCGGCTCTTTGAACCGGTTCAGATCTGAGTTACCCAACCCTACAGTGCACATCTATAAAATGGCGAGCGTGCGGACAACACATACCAATGAAATTATGTTCGACGGAAGTAAGTAAGGTGTAAGCGTTAGCAAGCACCGACTAGGTACGGCGTGTTTATATGTTACAGTAAAGATTCATTAGTGCCGTAACACATATATCAGTTTACTAATTTGTTCAGGTGTTAATTTACATTGTAAGTTCCTTCAGCGCGCTCTAAGAACACAACAGCCTCGCCAGGTGAATCTGTTTATACAGGATGGTTTACGATTTCGATGCGCTCCAAACGGTAACTTCTTGAATAAGTACAAAAGTTTATTTCTGCTCACAGAATCAGCGCTTTTTTGAAGTAAAACTTCTTAACGCACGCTTGACTTGGGGAGTAAGCTGGTGAATGCGTGACGAGAGATTTACGGAAGTGTGATCGGGCGAGGCGAACGGAAGTTGAGAGGGGGGCATATGTTAGTGAAGATAGAAAGAGGATGACAAATACTTCACTGGTTAGTGACGCCATCAGGTGGCCGAAAATATAAGCAGTACTAACAATAGAATGACACATACTTTACTTGCCAGTGGTGCTATCGGGTGACAGAAAAAAAAAATTGTAAACCTACTTTAAATAATATTTCATAAAGATTTTCGTTTAAAATCCAACGAGAGCTAAGTAATTGCAATGTATTACTTTTGTTTTCATTATCTTTATGTTTATATATTTTTTCTTCTTACATTAGACTGTTCATTTTGTTCTTGAACAATTTTACAAATTAATATTGTGTTCAATACATTAAATATTCTACGTTTAAAGTGAATAAAATTGTAAATTCATTTTAAAGTTCATATTTTGTGAATTTTCGGGTGAATAATCACAAATTATGGCAGGAAGAAGTTTTACTTCAGTTGTGTGGAATTCGATTTTGCTTTTATACCACCTGAGGCCCGTGGCAAAATAATCGGATGGGGCCCTCCCTTAATATTAAAAAGCTTCACGTTGTAGTTTCATCTTTATAGACCACGAATTAAAGTAGATATTTGTATAATTCGTGTATGTTCTTGAGTTAATTCCTAACTTAATTTGATTAAATACAACATTAATATTTTTTACATTTTAAGTTCCTCCTGGCCCGTGGCATTTTGCCCGTTCTGCCCCCTATTGTTACGCCACTGCTTTTACACCTAACGATTAAGATTCTCCAATTAGTCTAAGAGCTATTTTGATGTGATAACGTCTTATAAATTGATGAATCACGTCAAAATAAAAAGATGAAACACCGGCTGCATGCACGAAAAAGTGTAACGTTTCTAACGTTACTAAGTGAGCGACTAGAATGCCTTCGATAATTTTGAAGCAGATATCATCAACCGATTGAGTTGAAAATGTGTATACACATTTAGTTTGAATGACAATGCATGGTTAGCTGTGTGACGTCACTCTAAATCCAATATGGCGGACTTCTAAAGATGGCGGACTAAGTTTTTGACGTGATAACGTCTTATAAATTGATGAAACACCAGCTGCACGCACGAAAAATTGTAACGTTCCGTAACGTTCCGCCTGACCCTGTGCGTACAAGCGAGAGCGCAGTAATGCATTATTAAATATGATATTCGAGCGGAATACGTTATCACGTAAAACTATCGTCCGTAAACCGACTTTACAGTTTACAGACAACCAATTTTTTGGGTAGGTATTTGAGTCAGAATATAAATTTGTGTAACACTTCTTTGGTTAATGCCTGAACACAAAATCGAAGAACTGGCTGAAGGATGTATGTATAAAAAGAAAAGTGTCAGAAGTACGGTATTTGTTTGATCTATAAGCTGCACTCTCCATCCAATCATTTCGATACAAAGAATCGCAATTTCTACTAATTAGTAGTTAGAAGATAACACTTCAATTTTGTGTTCAAACATTACAAAAGAAGTATTACACAAATGTTCACGATCTACCCAAAAATGATAGCAGAGACTATTAGAAAAGTATTTAGGTGATATATTCTGATAAAGTGGAAATTTCGAGACGGCGATGTTAAACGAAATGCAGATAAGACACTTTGAAAATTCTCATTAGAGCCAAAAGCAACAGCTGGTATAATTCGCAGTGCAACTATTTATGGAAGGTACACGTAAGGTGCCTACGATGAGATTAAACACAGCTTTTAGTAATCTTTTAAGATGTTTCTCACTTTTCACCATCTATTTACAAAACAACGAACAATATATACCTTTATACATACAATATCTATATAGAGTGGCGGGTATGCATGTGCTATAGAAACCCGGCTTAAATTTATAGAACTTCTGATATTAATTCACCTTCCGTACACCAGGTCTACTCTAATATTTACATATCAATCAACCAGGTTAGTTACTCTTGTTAATAGCAATCAATCAACAGTTACTAACTGGAAAAGATTTGTTAAGATTTAATTTTCGCATATTTTGTTCGTGCTAAAATAAACTTGTTGACGAGTCAGAATCCCTGTTCCGTAAGTCGGAAAATCATGTCTGAAATAAGATCAAAAATTCATTCATTCTACTACTTTTAAAACGTTATAAGCAGGAAATTAATACAGGATTTATGAAATGAACTGCGCTCTGCTACCATTTTTTCTTTTACGTTCCAGGAAGAAATGGTATAGGTATGGTGATTGGGTCAAAAATTTATGTTCGAGATTAGGTCAGATTCTTATTGTCACTACACTCAAAATGTGATAGATGCTTAACTTACTACCTATAGTAACGGATGTATGAATGAACTTATGCTTCCATACTCCGTAAGAAAATGGAAGTGCGTTAATGGGATCGGAAAATCATGACCCAAGATAAGATCAGATTCACCATCCTCAATGCGCAAAAATGAGTGGATTTCCACCTGACAGCCGTTCATGTAAATATATTTTTTTGGGCTCAGTGGATTCTGCAAAAATGCACTGATTTGACATTTCTTTTGCGAAATGTTCGAGGACACCATGCTTATTTATTTTGTGGGTTTTTGAAGCCCCAATCGTCACCGGCTTCAAGTTTAAATTTGCACAGGTCATGAACACTTTTGTGAATAACCCTAAAACATATAAAAGTTCTATATCTAGTTGGTACATACTTTGGCATGTAGTACCAGATATGTGTAATTTTATTATAGAGTATCTTTTTATCACGAAATAAAATATTTACCTCCACGTTATCTGTAATAAAACAAACAACGATCGCATAAACAACCATTGAAATATGCAAACAAGTGGAACTGTGAGACATTAAATTTATTTATTCGTTTCACAATAATTAGACTTTAACTGTCCAATTTGGCGTACAGCTGACATTATCTTTATTTGTGAATACAAAGGGTACAAATTAGTATTAATAGCGTATGTACCTACTATATTAATTAATATCGTAATTTATCTAGTTCATTTTATATTTTTTAGATTATTTCTGAAGAAGGTTCAAATCCGGACCGAAACGTCATCTATTGAATTATCATATAATATATTAATACGCTAAGGTTAAAGATGTTTGCCTCTTTTTTTTTGAAAAAACCACACAATTTCTCCAGATAAATTATATATCATTTTACAGATAATTGCTTGCTCTACTGACATTGACAACTAAAAAATTTATTATTGCTTTTGTTTTTGTAAATTAATTAAAATACAGCAACGCTGTACAACGTCTGCCATCGGACGGCTTTAATTTTGAAACAACGTCAACACTTCGATCTGTCATCTAACCTTCATGTAATACAACAGACACAATACTGCATACTGCCATCTGACGGCTTTAATTTTGAAACAGCGAGCAACGCTGAACAACGTCACAGCAATGCTGCATGATGCCATCTGACGGCTTAGCTCAATGCTTTTGCTACTTGCGCCTCTATATGACAATTTTAGTAAAATATTTCTTCGATCTGTCATCTGAGCTTCATATTGTAATACAACAAAAAGAAGAACGTTATAAGCAGTGTGCAAAATTAGAAACGAATTGAATACCTGCAATCATATTTAAAAAATAATTTTGTAAAGTGATAATTATTATACTTATTTAGTGCGAATCATTCGCACAGGTCACTCTAGTTGAATTATAATTTTATAATTTTTGTCAATATACAGTCTGAAAAAATTGGTCGATAATTTTATTTATTTAAAAATTTCTAGTGTCAGTAAGAATCTAAAATATAGATTTAAAATAATATCATTATAATATTTTTTTCATTTCTAAAATTTGCCCTGGCGTAGTAAGGCGACCGAGAGTCGGTGCTATTACCCTATACTTCTCATGACGCGACAACTTGTATTACAGAACTGTACAATATTGTTATCTGTTAAATAGGCGTTCTAGAATCGAGACAGCACTTGAATATTAAACGTCATGTTTACACAATGCGATAATAATTTATATCATACAAATATGGGTTATATTTAGTATATTATTAAAAATACGTATTTCAGAGAAAAAATCCACGTACTTAAAATAATTAATGCGCGTTATCAAATAAACTTTCTATAGAAAAAAATATGAATCAGAAAAAGGCGACTGCTTTACTCATTAATTTTGAGTTATAAGGCCCGGTACGGAAATTTTACGAGTAGTAAAATCAATTGGTGAGGCGTTACGCTCCACCGCTTCAAGTGTGGCGTTACGCTCGTCCGCTTAAAAAGAGACAAACATATATATCTGTAGGATTTAACGTGCGAAAGAATGAGATGGAATACAAAAGAGACAAACATAATATATATTTGTAGGATTTAACGTGCGAAAGAATGAGATGGAATATAAAAGAGACAAACATATATATCTGTAAGATTTAACGTGCGAAAGAATAGGTCTGAGTCCTAAATTTGACTGGGATCCTAAATCTGTAAGAACCTGCGGTGAGAAAACTGTGTTTTTGTATGTAGGGGATTACCCCGAATCCATGTTGATATGGAAGACACATCAATAAATGCCCTTTTCCAATTCGACCCGACGAGCGAATCGACTGATGTCTCATATTATATCGAGTGAACGGACGAAGCGAAATGAGATTCCGCAAAACATGCACTTATTTTAAAACAGTTGGGAGCTGCCGCACCAGGGTCTGAGCGAAGCCGTGCGGAAATCGTAAATCGTAGGTAGGTATACTCAATGTTATGAAATAGTTTTAACAATCACACAAATCGTAGTACCATTACGCACGAGATATATACGATATTTTCGCGCGTGCTCACGACAAAAAAAGTTGGTTTTCACTTAATTTTCTATATTTTTGACAGAACACTTTTGAACAAACTTTACTTCTAAGTAGGTTATAAAAAACAAGTGATAAACAGCGATTTATTATGGAATTGATATAGATCGACCAGTTTTGCATTACTTGACCGCATTAGTGCGTAATGGGTCACTTTACATGCCTGTTACATAGGGAGCAGTACAAAAAATAGTTATCTATCAAAGGCGTAGTGCAGATAGAGGAGGCAAGACACACACACAGAGAGAAACGGATGGTAAACTCTCGCCAAACTCCTTTTCTTCCGTCTTTCGAATGTTCTATATACATATAAAATTTCCCAATGTGTGTCTGTCCGGATGTCCGTCTTTTCAACTCCCTCCAGAAGGTCCCCGCTGACCTAAACAACGAAAACTACCCATAGTATACGGTAGTCCTGGGTTGAAAATGGTATTGAGATAAAACTTCTTTAGGCGCGAAGTAGTTACTCGGTGAGTTGCCGTTACGAACAAACGTGACGTTTTTGCGCGGTCTAGTTTTTTTAATGATTTATTTAGAAGTTAGTTGAAGAATACAAGCACATAAAATCGTAACTTAGTTTGTAATTTTACAGTTTTTAAGACTCCTAAATGTACATATAAAAAAACTGTAAACCTAACAATATATGTATTGTTTACTTGTTTTACTTTAACCGCGCGTACACTTTTTTTATTTGTAGAGCACGGAACAGAACTACATGTAACTAGATTTTTAGTTTTTTCCACGACATAAAAGTGCAGTTTTTCGAGAAAAAAAAACATGTTTAAACCATATATCTGTTGTGGACCAAATGATAAATAAAGCATTATGCATAATGCCCGGGCAGTATGAAAAATGCCCAATATAAGAGGGCAGTGTGATAAAAACTATTCAAATAATTAAATTGGCAGGACATTATGAATAATGCCCTTCACCTATTGGGCAGAATAATAAAAAGATCTTTTGATTAAATTATTTTAATGTTGACATACATTATTATTATAAAATAATTATGGTAGGAAGGTACGAATAGTACTTAGTAACAAATTCAAAATATAAAACGAATATTAGTTTTTTTAAGATAATCAGTCTTAAATTAAAATAATGTTTTTTGGGTTCGGGGGACCTCAAAACGAAAAAATATTGTAAAATACGCTCTGTTGTGAGCAGGGGATGAGTTGCGTGTTCTGATTGGCTAGTGCGTATCACATATTTGTCCCTGCTCCCCACGTCTTACCAAATGTACTTAAATTATCAAATTGTCCAACAATCACATAGCAATATTCATAATGACCGGGCACTGTGATAAATAATGAAGTTTTAATGATTATTTATTACATGGCTCGATTTGACTTGCCATTATTCATATTGCCCGGGCATTATACATAACGCCCTGATTAATCGCATAGTCCATTACATTTTATAGAAGAATCCACTTACTTGTTAGTGGTGCCATTATTGGCCAGTTGGGGCGGTCCGCTCGGTTTGGTGTACGGATGTACTCTGTTCGCGTTGCCGTCGAGCGTCGTCGATCCCTGCTGGTGATTGTTGTGATGGTGATGATGATGATGACTGTTGTGATGAGCGCCGGTGACGGGCGACGTCGCGTTGTTCGCCGTCGTCACATCGCCGCCGGTACCGTTGCTGTGTAGCTGCTGATGATGATTGTGATGAACGAGCGCAGTCGCCGTCGAGCCTGGCGATATTTTGCCGGCCAACGCGTCCAGCGAATGCAGCATCTTCATCAACAGCCTTCTCTTTGCCGTCAGTACAACATGCAGCCAATAGGGGTCTGTGTCAGCGCCTCCAGTTGACGCGGCGCACTGCTGTTGTTGTTGATACTGTTGATGCAAAGTTGACGTCGTGTTCGCGGCCGTTCTTGTCCTCGTCTTAATAATCTTGTCGGTTGATCTAACACCGACAATTTTGCCACGTTCGCTACAAACGTGGACGCGATTGAATAACCAGTTGCACAAATCAACACAATTTTTATTCACAAATTCGCTTGCTATATCAATAGTAATTCTTTTACAGTCCTGATCTTCCAATGGCTGCTTTGATAGAAAATGAAGTCTGCCAGTTGTTTTGAATTAAACGTTTCAAACAACAGTCAAAATCCGCGAGTCATTAAAAGATTATAGCTCTTCTAAATTGTCTAGTCCAAACTGCTTAACACAGACACAGTATGTTCAACCAATCCCAATTGCCAATTAAGTAACCTGACACAGTGCGGTAATGGGAATACCGTGGAAAATTGGACGTAATATGTTCTCGAGTTGTATTCGCAGTCTCAACTGATGAACGCAGGGTACAGTCAGTCCGTTCGACAAACACACCTGTATGTTCTTTACAGATAACAGTTGTGATTATGTATAGTTGCCCAGGCAACGGATAGATAGCTTGCTTTAATATAGTATATATTAAATGCAAGTGTTCTGTTTGTATACTTGCTATCACTGTGTACACTACGCTTTATCTTTCAAAACGTATCTTGTTTTCTTGCTTCAATCAAACATTCACGTGTTGCTCTATTACTAAAAAAAATACCTCCTCGTATGCTCGTCAGTCTTTAACTCAAAGATTTTAATGTTTACAAAAATATAGTCGTTAAATAAGTTTCTGGTCACAGGACTTGTTTGTGGCGCACCATACGTTTATCAAATAATCAATATAATCCACCTTCATTCACGGCCGTGGTTAAGAAAACCCCGGCTTGCAACAAGAGACGCGTTTCGTTTTGAAAAGTAGGACAACCGTAATCTTGTTGAACTTTGCTCGTTTTTTATTTTACGGTCGAAAGAACTGACCAAACTTATCGATTTAAGAGAAACTTTCTTTTAAACAAGCATTATCTTTTCAATTTACGTGAAGTTATATCACTTTGCAGATTTTTCGTGTTATAGGATTACAATTTAAATTTACTTTATTCACTTTTGTTATTTTCTTGGTCTTCCTTTATGCACTAAGTTTTTAATCATCGCATATAATTAATGATATTTGGAACGAGAGTCTATAAATTTATACAGTTTTTGGCTGTGACATCAATGATTCTGATATCTGAAACAATTCAAATTTATTACATACTAATCGATCTATTGGTCCGAAACGACGAATAATTATATATGTATAACATTTGCTCGAAGCTCTAATTTAATTGTTAAGGCGTTTCAGCGAAGATAGATCTCAGTTCCGGATGATAAAGAAAAGAGACAAAGTGTTGACAACAAACAGAGAGCGAACGATATTTTGATCAGCCGCTGTGACGAAGATACGACTAGAGGTAAGTATAATATCTTCTTTGTCTTCGTCGACAGTTCGGCCTGCGGTGTTTTGAAACTTTGTACCGTGCCGACGAAACTCTTGTACAAGAAATTGAGTTCAACTCACGATAATGTATAAAAGGCGTAGTGCAGATAGAGGAGGCAAAAGAGAGAGAGAGAGAGAGAGAAGCGGATGGTGAACTCTCGCAACACTCCTTTTCTTCCGTCTTCCGAATGTTCTATATATACAGTATGTAAACACGTAAGGTGCACATAGGGAAATTAACATTGGGAAAAAATACTTGGATCAGAGTTAGCCCTGACTGCATTAATTGTTATTTCTATTGAATTATCGTAGTAATCTTGAGGATTTCTATTTTATTTTGATTTATTTTTATTTTACTTGGCTTTTTTAATAATAAAAAGCTCTTATAAATCATTATTTTATTTTTTTGTACAACAAAAAAACAACTCCATCTGTTTGGAAACATTTCATTAAAAAATGACGTATGCGTGTAAATCAGTGACCCAATGTATTTAGGTTCAACACGAATAGGCGGAGATATTTGATCTCGCACCATATTTAAGTATTTTTGGGAATTTAATGTCCTATTAATAAAAAAAATCCGATTATGTTGTAATCATTTAAATATTTTCTTCGGTAGTATACACATTCATTTTGCAAAAGAATATTATCTGTCAAATTGAAAAACAAGATTTCAAGGCTCACTCTGATCCAGTCATTTTTCCCCAATGTCAATTTCCCTATGTGCACCTTACGCGTTTACATACTGTATATCTATAGTTGCACACTATTATACGCAATATATCTCTACTTGATCCTGTTTTGTATGTCTATAGTTGTGTATAATAGTTGTTTATTCTCAGATGAGTATTTCGCTGACTCCCTAGCACGCTAATTAATTGGCCTGGGGTAAATATCTTTGGAGGCCTCGGGAAGGCAACTACAATATTAGAGCATATAGTACGCCTGTGTCTTTTGACCATCAACTGTTGTTTTCTGATCATTATCATAATTATACTCCCGAGTATCGTTTAACGAGGTGTTTCAATACACGCGAACCGTCTACACATAATGACAACTTGTCAACATGTTCGTACATGAAAAATTAAAAGATTTTCACCTATTTTTTCCGTGTAAATTTATTCAGTCCGAGCATGCGATTTGCATTTTCATAATATGCTAAAATTTATATATCAGTCTTTTTATTATAATAGACAGCACTGTATTTTTCGGGCGTTACGTGGTCTCGGCGACATTTGCGTCGATGATATTGGCGGCGTCGTGTATGACGACAGGACGTCGCGGCGTCGTAACGTGGACGATTGACTCGGTGCAACGATGTCGATATTCTGTAAAAGCGACCAGGCATTTGCAATGCAACCAATTAGACCGTGAACGATACTACTATTTTTTTACTGGTCGTTATCAGACTTGTAAAAAGTACTTTATAAAAGTATTTGAAATACAAATTCAAATACTTTTGCTTCATTGAGTATTTAAATACAAATACTTTTGCTTTACAGAGTATTTGAAATATAAACACAAATGCTTTTGGGTTATATTTATAAAAAATATTCTCAAGCAATTACTTGATCTATAAGCAAGTATACACAAGCTCAACTAATTAAAAAAATATTCTGAAACAAGATGTTGCGGGGATAATGTCGTCGGGGATAAAGACATGGAATCGCAAGATACCTATACTTTAAAAATACTTAATTTTAAGTATTTAAATACAAATAGCAAATACTTGACTTTAAGTATTTAAATTCAAATAATAAATACTTTCATTAAATAGTATTAAAAGCACAAATACAAGAAAAGTATTTGTATTCATATTTTGAAATACTTTTACTCAAATACTTGACAAGTCTGGTCGTTATTCATATTAAATTTTGTGTGTAGCCGACTTTACACAAAGCGAAATTTCATCTCAATTGTCTATATATTGAATTATTATTGGGTCTTTAAACTAACTTATGATTTCCTTAGTATAGCGTTAAAACAGAAATCGATTAAATATGAACCATTATTGAATATAATGTACACAATTTTCTATAAAACAATTTGCAACATTTCAATTTTGTACAATTGATTAATTAATTATTAATAATATTTAGAGCAGAGGTTACCAAACTTTTTTGTCTCGTAGACCACTTGCCATGTTTTTCGGTTTTGGGTAGACCCCCTGCTTATCTAATATTGATTTTTTGCAAATCCATTAATTTCAAATGTATTTTTGATAACCGGTATAGTGCTACTCACTTTGAACGATTTAAATTTATAAAGGTAGTGTGAAATGTTTAGTTTTATACATTTATTAATTAGATTCAAATTAAAACGAACCAAACTAAAATTTAATTTCTGTTACATAAAATAACTAAGCAAAAAATAAATGCTTTTAGTGTGAGGGATGAACCTGATGCTTTAATAATAAATTTTCAACATTTGGCATCAATTTAGTTAGATTTAATCTTAAATCTCTTCGCTTAACGATGTCCAGTTTGTTCCTTTTTTTGTTAGGAGATTCACTATCGTTGACCCCATTTTCATTTCATAGACCCCCAAATTTTTTTCCCGCTGACATGGACCCCTTGCAAGTTGCCGTCGACCCCTGGGGGTCGATATAGACCACTTTGGGAATCACTGATTTAGAGGAACACAATTTTCAACTACTATTTTGTTAACAAACATACCTATTTAGAGAACACAGCTAAAAACATTTGCATGTTGATCATTATATTATTTAAAATATACCTAAATATTTCGTAAATCAATATTTTCAAACTAACAAACTGTTCTCTGGGCGTTTATATAATAAGGTAAAGACACCAGTTTTCGGCCATTTAGTTGTGGTCGACAATTTTATATTTAAAATTAATTATATTGTTATCTATGTGATGACCACCAGCTAGAGTTAATTGTAGCACTGATTCATATTTTTAATTAATGATTGTTTAATATTAAACTGAAATTTTGATTCATAAAAAACTATAGACTCTCACCTTCTTATTTTCCTAATAACACGTAGTCCACCGATGTGAAAAGAAATCAGGGCATATTAATTTGCAAGTGATTTGCTCATCAAACAACAGAGATGGAACTCTTTTAGAAATTTATATTTTCTAATTTCTCTCCGCAGCGCACCGAGGACAAGGTCCGTAAAACATTTGAGTTGAATTTAATATTGATATTTGACATAAAACGATACGACATCTGGTGAGAAAAATTTAAACCATAAGCGCATTACATTTTACATGCTATTACTATTACTATACATATAAGGAAAATGGCGGATTTGACATTTTATTGGGCCTAAGCTCCGGCCATATTTCAAATTCCAATAGCATAAATACTTATATATTTTTTTATTATTACGTATATCTAAATTATGTAACAAAATATTCTATGACAATATTATTATTTACGCCCATATTCACCGAATACTATTAAAGATAGAAGTTATTAATCTTGGAACTTAGAATAAAATTTATTTTCAATTTACCAAGCAAAATATCAGGTAGAAAAGTTAGTTAAAGAATATATTTATTATTTATTCTTTAACTAATTTTTCTACTGGATATGTTGCTTGGTAAATTGAAAATAAATTTTATTCTAAGTATAAATATACACTGCACTATTGAATATTTTGACGTTTACCCAAAAATCCGACCGATGGCGTTAGTATAAACGTCAAAAAAAAGTTTCACAAAATAATATAATGTTTTATCCTAACCCAAATCACACAAAACTTCCACTAGCTTTAATGTTTTACAACTATACACTTCACAAAAGGTTAATAAACAACACATAAATAATCCACCTTTATAGGTTAGGTATTATGATCTATGTGGCGGCCATTATTATTTTATCAGGCGAATAAATATTTATACCCTGAAAGCAAGATACCTTCAGTTGCCTGCAGAAAATATAATTATGTTTGGCGAATTGAATTATCGCTATTTATTCGGAGGAATAGCTACCTGAAGAACAAATGAACCGCATAAATAACTACTTACGTTCGGTGAATATGGACATTAAACATACATGATCGAGAATCGATCACTTTACCCTATTTTATAAAAATAACAACTATTATTTTAAAAATTTGCTTTTTTTATACAATGCAAATTGTCAATAGTCGCCCGCACAAAGAATTTCGCTCCGTGTAAAATCGGCTTTAGCTAGGTGTGTACAAACTATTGCGTTTTAGCGACTCGCTGCTGTCTGCCCGTACTCTGGATGTCTATGCTCATCCCTCAAACCGCACAATGTGTGTTTCACATATCAGTTACATGTGCACTCGTATTGGGTATTCACAATTTACATAATGTTATTCGTGTATATGTTATGTGTATTTATTTTATATGTGCGCGGACAACTGCAGTTACTGTATTTTGTGTACAGTACAGTTTTGTACACTCAAGGATTAACAAAAAAATACGTACCGCGGGTCGAAACTCGGTCAAAAACAGCCTTATAAATCAATTCACGTCTCGGCATTGACATTCAAAATTTTTGAAGCTTTGCTTCTTAACGCAAGCGTCGGGTCCAGAAGTGAACTGGGAAAAAAAACGAGCAAGCGAACGACATCTGAAATCGGTCACCAAACAAAGCATGTTTTGGTGTTGAGATCATAGTTGAGACAAGGAAAGAACCATGGAAACAAAGCGCGTATACGTCCTTGACATTAAAATATAGTACTCAATGCAGACGTCGTATTTGCGTTCAAACCAGTCTATTTTAGCTGTGATCGAATAAAAACGTCTGGCTGTCAAAATTAGAACTGCATTTTGTATGCCTGTTTCATATAATTAATGACCTAGGATTTTGTATATAAAATAAATATGTAATATTTTATATAAATCAGGTAGAAATACCAATTTTTATACTGTACATTTTAAGCCCAAGAGGCTGCGGATAAATTAAAAAGAAAAAAAATGCACATTAACTTTGAGAAGTGATAATTACAGTAGAAATAATGTGTTTTCAACCTGTCGGCAATAATCGACTTCTGTATTTTCAATCTACTCTTTATCCTCACTTCGTCGCAGTCATAGACCAATAAAAAAAATCCTTTATTAATTTGAAGTTAAACGTTGTCAAACGCATTTTTTCATTGGCTGAGTAGCGTAGAATTGAGCCATCTTGCGCGAGAATCAGGAACTAAAAACTTGAAAATACGCGCGTCTTTAAAATCGATGATGTTGACAATACGTGTCCGGCTGCAAGAGACATGTTTGTGGAATTAAAAAAAAAATGTTTGTTCACAATTGTACCGGAACAATATTCTTTGCAGTTTGCGGCCATCACTCATGAGTATTGCACTACGTATTGACAGTTCGTATTGCTCTGCATATTCGCACAGCACACATGTATACCGTGCATTAAAATATTGTAGTAGTTCATACATGCATAACATCATGGACATTATTGTGACAAATACAGAGTGATCAGAATATGCTGTCATTAGAGATTTCATACCGAAATTGCGAGATTTTTCAAGTCAGGAACTTCGAACAAAACCTTTAAACATATCAATTCCGGAACTAATAACCGAGCGAGGTGGCGTAGCTGTGAGAGCACTACACTCGCATTCGGGAGGTACCGGGTTTGAATCCCGGCGGGGGCAGATGTGACTAGGACTTTTTCCTACTGCCTCTCGCCGAGAAACGGTAATTCCTGTACCGGCCGAGGTTTTCCATGGTTTCCCTCAACAATTCCAGATAAATATCGAGATGGTTCCTTATTCAAGGCCATGGCCGATTACGTGTCAAACTCCTATGCTCAAAATTTGTCTAACTTATCCTTAATTTTCCTAAAAATTCATTCGCCCATTACTATTAATTAAGTTGAAGTTTAAAAAATGTAGAAAATAACGAGAAGTGTGGTAGAAAAAAAAATAGTAATGGTGCGAATGGCGTCTGTTGTGACATAAAGTCGAGAAAAGGGCGTTAAACGCATTATTATTATTATTATTATTATTATTAATAATAATAATAATTTCGGAACTAATGAAGCCACTAAATATTAACACTTTCTTGTAAATTGCCAACTTGGCTTTAATTAAAAGGGTTAGATCTATAAAATATATCTATGTTTCTTAAGTTTAATTTTTGAAATGTTTCAAATTATTACTGGTCGATAATTTCGATTCGTTTTGATTTTTTGCAAATTTCTGGCTCGAAATTTTATATAGAGTGTGTTCAACGAAAGTAGTACCAGTGCATAATTTGTGTCTACAAACAAGGTTTCAATAGTTTTTTGTTTAACTCGAGATTTATTAACTCGGAAACTGCTGAGGTATACTTTTTTGTAATTCAAACTATAAACCGGAAGTATATACATGCATTTTTTTTTCAAATGACAACATTTATTTTACATTTTTGAAATCTCTAGTTTTGTCTCTATAAATTCATATAAAATTTTCATAAGGTTACATAAGAAAATATTCGAGAAAATCGTTATTAATTTTATAATGAAATACACAGTAATAATAAAGTAATTATTAATATTAATTTACACACGTGTGAAGTATTATGAAAAATAATTATTACTGTATATTTAATTAATAAATTGATAACTCTCGAATATTTTCTTATGTAACCTTATGAAAATTTTATACGAATTTATAGAGAAAAAATAGATTACAATAATGTAAAAAATTGACATTTGAAAAAAATGCATGTTCACTTTGGGTTGAGTTTGATGTACAAAAAAATATACCACAGCAGGTTCCAATAGTAAATTTCGAGTTGAACAAAAAAACTATTTACACTTTTTTTGTACTTAGTACGATACACTTTCACCAATTTCGGTGAACACACTGTATATTTTTATTAAAAAAATACATGTTTTTTCTATATGTAGTATTCTTGTAGAGTTTTCTCAATATTGGAATTACTTCCGGAACGAGAATATCGAAAAGCAGTTCCGGAATTGAGAATGATTATTGGAGGCCCCATCGTAAAATTGAATAGACTAGTTCCAATTTTCTGTTCTTTTTACTGTCAGAATGTACATTATAAACAGTCACCACGCTATAAAACAAATTTCTTCTTAAAAAATTCTTAAAACGTATTACATATTATGATATAGGTATTGCCGTAACGGAAATGAGGCAAACTAATTGCCATTCAATCATGCCTGCTCAGAACATGGCGGTCGGTTGCGCAGCATGTATGCGCGAACAAGATTTTCGAATGATTTAGATGTAAGACGAGCTGTTTGTATACAAAATGTAAATCATATATATTAATACGCTAAGGTTAAAGATGTTTGCCTCCCTGTTTAGAAAAAAACTCACAATTTCTCCACATAAATTATATATCAATTTAGGTACAGATAATTGCTTGCTCTATAGTACGAGAGCCCACGACCAAAACCATGTATCATCGTTTTACGGCCAAAACCGTATGAAGTCGTTAGATTAGATGATCCTGAACCCTACTAGGTGAGGGGTAACGGTCAGAAGTGTAGCAACTGCGTGGGAGGCCATTTCTGCTATGTCAAAAAAAATAGGCAGACAGTATTATCGTATTACGTCTGATATTGAAAATGTACATAGATTTTGTCATTTTATGACGAAAATGTTTGTTTTCAGACATTTTGCGCGTAGCATATGGCCTGAGCGCATTTTTGAAAATGTCAAAAAATTTAGCCGAACTGTATTATAGCAACCCGGTTCAATTTTTTTTTAAACTTTTTGTATGGCTTCCGGGATTGCTAAAATACTGTTTTCAGACATTTCCGATGTCGCCTATAATCCCAAAAACGAAAAGAACGTTCCGAATTTTTTACCTTTTTTACTACATATAAATTCAAACTTCACTCGATAATCGATAATTTGGGGACATTCGGGTATTTTTAGCACATTCGAGCATATCTGAGCACGTTTCTTTCACTACCTCTGTCCTACTCCTCTCTCTATTTGGGTAGAAAAAGATAAGAGAGTGTATGAAACAATGTGTTCGCGAAACACACACCTATATCGATGAATATCGACTCGCTATCTTTGTCTGATGCGTTTTTTTCACACAACTGGAGTCAAGTGTTTCGAGTTACACGGATTTACGGAACACATTGAGGATTTAACTGATTGTACTGCCGCGTTTGTTACTATTGCAACATTCTAACAGTCAATATAATATTTTTATTTCATAAAAATGTGAAAAATCTACGAAATAATCGATTCATTGGATGTGAAAAAATGAATCATATCTATTCAATTTAAAGTCTGTTTGTAAGTAAAAGTAAATTCAACGTCTTATACGAAATTCATTTAATAATGTTAATAATAAAGCCATAATGAAGGTGGAAACACGTCGATGTGTCGTTTATGGTACCGCATACTTCACTTTACTCTCTATCTCTCTCACACTCATTGCATTAATGGGTGAACCGGGCGAACGGATGGAAACGGATTTTTCAGACCACTTCCCCCACCACTTTTCGCCTTACATAGACTTACATAGACTTCAATCGCCTCAATACGATTTTTGAATGATTTCGGATTATCGAAAAGTTGTCTGATTAGTAAGGTGCTACACTGAATTTGTCTGATATAAATTTTTTCTATATCTGGACAACTTATTTTATCACGTCTAACAATTTTCAGACGAATTGCTATGTTACCGATCGGTAAAATTTCTTAACGTTTTCAAAACGGTCTTAAAATTTAATGTGCTCACATTTTCTTCTGAAAAATGATTCTTTCGCATAAACTGACCCAAATTCACTCGTGAAAAGGATTTTCAGACGTTTTGCTATGATACTTTTTTTTTGTCTCATTTCTAATTTTTTTAAGTGGTCTCCCGGGTACACGCTACGCTAGTGGCGTCTGAAAAACGTGTTTTCCATATCTTAGAGCTATCATTCAACTACATTCTGAAAATCAGACGGATTGCTATGATACAGTTTGGTAAAATTTATTGACATTTTTGAAAATTTGGTTAGGTCTGACGATACACGGAAAATTTCTGATATTGCGATTTTCGGGTTCAGGATAATCGAATCTATCAATTTGATGCGGTTTTCGTCGTATTGCTATGAGACAAAAATTTTGGTCGTGGGCTCTCGTACTACTACTGACATCGATAACTAAAAAATTTATTATTGCTTTTGATTTTGTAAATTAATTAAAATACAGCAACGCTGACCAATGTCTGCCATCTGACGGTTTTAATTTTGAAACAACGTCAACACTTCGATCTGTCATCTGACCTCCATATTGTAATACAACAGACACAATACTGCATACTGCCATCTGACGGCTTTAATTTTGAAACAGCGAGCAACGCTGAACAACGTCATAGCAATGCCGCATGATGCCATCTGACGGCTTAGCTCAACGCTTTTGCTACTTGCGCCTCTATATGACAATTTTAGTAAAATATTTCTTCGATCTGTCATCTGAGCTTCATATTGTAATACAACAAAAAGAAGAACGTTATAAGCAGTGTGCAAAATTAGAAACGAATTGAATACCTGCAATCATATTTAAAAAATAATTTTGTAAAGTGATAATTATTATACTTATGTATATTTAGTGCGAATAATTCGCACAGGTCACACTAGTTAGTGATATATAGGTATTGCCGTTACTGAGATGAGGCAAGCCAATTGCCATTTAATCACGCCTGCTCAGAACATGGCGGTCGCTTGCGCAGCATGTATGCGCGAACAAGATTTTCGAATGATTTAGAGGTAAGACGAGCTGTGCGTACAAAATGTAAATTAGTAACAGTAAAACTGTTTGTTAGCAATTAAGGGCCACGTCATGTGAATCGTGTATACCTATAAATCAAATTTTCACTGAATGTATAGACTATTTAAATGCGTCATTCATAAAGTGTATATTCCGGATATTTGAAACATTTCACATGCGCTATCTTTTGGCTACCAACGCGCAGCCGATTTGACGTATGTACGTGTTAATTTATTTGGCAACACTTGAAAGCACTTTTTCTTAATGCCTATCATTTAGCAATGCAAGTCTCGAAGACCGTTACAAATTATGCGTTTAATTGATAACAATCAACTTGGAATCGAAAATATTCGGATGTTTCATTTTGATAATTTGATATTGTACTTCGCTGTTGGTTTTTTTTACACACCTTTGGTTTTCATTTTATTACCGCGGCATATAAACTTTTTTTTAAGGACAGGGCTAATTTGAGCCATTCATATTTTCTTTTTTTGAATAGGAATGAAAAAATCTAACAAATAATAGACGATAAAAACGTAACCTTACATCTAGCTTTGCTCGCGTAGGAATAAGATATTTTAATAAATAAAATTATCGACCAATTTTTCAGACAATATATTAACAAAAAATATAAAATTAATACATTTTATTAATATATTTTTTGTTAATATATTGTCTGAAAAATTGGTCGATAATTTTATTTATTGAAGAGTTCTAATCAGACGTTAATCAAAGATTTGAATAAGATATTTTACAAAATTATACAAATACTAGCGTTCCACTCCGGTTTCATCCGGGTGCGATAGATATAATTCTGCAAAATGTATTTCGTTTGCGGCCCGGTGTCTGAACAAATATAGTTCTGAACAAATTCCACCAAATTTGCTTCTGAACTAATAACTTTGAGCGAATTCTAACGGATGTCACTAAACAGTTTTTTTTGAGAAAACACCGTAATTTTGTACAAAATATTTAATAAAAACTATCCTATAGCGTAAATTGCACCAAGCCAGGCACTGCATTTACAAAATTTCATAAAACTCGGTTCATCAGTTTCGGAGAATATCGCGGACACGAGAATTTTATATACTGGGTGTGTCGTAAATACCGGGGCAGTCAATTATTTCGAATACTGCAAGTTGAATTAAAAAACAAAAAAACAAGTGTTCAGTATTTTTAAAAGATATATTCAGCGGCACTAAACTTGATCCCCCGTCCCCCTTTTTAGGGGCGGAGGTAACTTTGTTATTTTAAATGGGTGCTCCCAATTTTTATTACAGATTTGTATTCTACATTGAAAAATAAGACACTTTTGTCTGATACATTTTTTCCCATTTTGAGTAGATGGCACTGTAAATGACGGATAAAAAACAGTATCTTGTCAGGTAGGTGATATGAACTAACGCCAACAAACCAACATGACGTCATTGTGGTCAGACAACCGACACGTTTAACATTTACAGCGCAATCTACTCAAAATTTGAAAAAATGTAGTAGACAAAATTTTCTTTTTTTTCAACGTAGAATACAAATCTGTAATAAAAATTGGGGGTACCCATTTAAAATCCCAAAGTTTAGTGTCGCTGAATAGACCTTTTAAAAATATTGGACCCATGTTTTTTTTTTATTTTTAATTCAACGTGCAATATTCGAAATAATTGACCGCCCCGGTATTTAAGACACACTCTGTATATATAAATTTTGGAAATTAAATCAAACTTGGACACATTATTACACGCTTTATATTAACTTCACTTGCAAGTTTGTATGTATGTATTATGTATGTATGTATGTATGTATGTATGTATGTATGTATGTATGTATGTATGTATGTATGTATGTATGTATGTATGTATGTATGTATGTATGTATGTATGTATGTATGTATGTATGTATGTATGTATGTATGTATGTATGTATGTATGTATGTATGTATGTATGTATGTATGTATGTATGTATGTATGTATGTATGTATGTATGTATGTATGTATGTATGTATGTATGTATGTATGTATGTATGTATGTATGTATGTATGTATGTATGTATGTATGTATGTATGTATGTATGTATGTATGTATGTATGTGTGTATGTATGTATGTATGTATGTAAGCATGTATGTTTGTTTGTAACCTCCGTTTGGACTACAGCAAGTGGTATATTTTTTAATATATGCTTCAGGAGTGTCTTTAATATATTACGTTTATTAGTCAGAAGTAAAAATAAAGAAATAAAAGCGATTCAGATAAATTGAACGAATTAAAATGACGTAATTAAACGCATGTAACAAATCTGTTTGCATTTATCTAGTTGCATTTAGCTGTACAAGAATGTTAAACGATAGATATTGTGAATTATAGATGTTCAACAACATAGGTCATAAGCGTCTCGAACGTTAATTAGTCTTCAGCATGATTATCGTTGTACTTGCTTCTAAGGTCGATACACAGAATGACTAAAGGTAAGCACTAAGATAAATGTTATTACAAGCGCTTCAAAGTACGCTGTAAAACAAAAAGATCCGAACGGAATTATTTCACTGTGCAGAAGGTATTTTGTGTACGGCACGACACCCAACCAAGGAAATTTACCTTACATAGATGCTATCAATTTATAATGATCGTAAATTGTCGGTAGCTTTCGGATTATTACGTAATGTGACCTAATTTTCATTGAACTATCACCTACAACGTGCTATCGTAGCACCTCCGTTATATTAGAATTTAATCTGATGCAGTTTAATTGAACAAGCTTAAAATACTATGTCGTGGATTTTCGGTCAGATTCGGGTACGTACGTTATCTGACGTTTTTTCATTGGACAAGATCTAAAATATTCGATAGCGTTAATATATACATACAATTGGACGCATTTTCATCTGATACGACATGATACAATAGAACTCATGTATTTTCAACGTATCGGGACTCTTGTATTTTCAACTGAATCTTCATTTTGTAGCAGTCATAGATCAATCAGAAAAATCTTTGTTAATTTGAGGTTAAATATTGTCAAACGTATTTTTCAAGCGTAGGAGGAGGGACTAAGAACTTGAAAATATGTAAAATCAGTTAAAAATAGATGGTGTTGAAAATACACTAATTCGACTGTACAATATGTAAGCATTTTTATGTTTTTACATAGGTTGTTTCGTCAGTCCTTTTTCATGTGGCATTTTCAATTTCATTTTTAACATCAAAAAAAATTCCAAAATATTCTAAATTAGGCATGTGACATTTAAAATTCGCGCGTCTGTTTAGAGGGGTTGAACGTTTCAAGGCCATTTAAGGAGGTTGAGCCGTTTTACGAAGATAATGAAAAAAATCTGAAATAAAGTTTTTTTAATAGATTTTTTTATGACAAAATTTTTTTGTAAAAAATCCAAAATCATTAGGAGATTTATAAAGTTAAAAATTAAAAAAAACTTTTACATGTAGTCTTATGGAAAATATGTCAACTTAGCATGTAAACGGTACATTTTATTTTTTTGCAAATAACCAAATAATGTCAGCAGTTCCGAAACCTAACTATGTAAAGCATCTATGTCTTACGCATATTTTAATATTTTTTTCAATTTAATTGGGAGACTTTTAATCAATAAAAATAATTATTAAACCTTAGCGCTTTTTGATTATGGACTTTTATTCTTAACAATTTTAACAATTTTAACTGAATTTTCAACTTTTTTACGATTTATTTTTATTACTTCTAATTTCTTTTTTTAATTATTTACTGCAAAAAATATATAAAATACAGATATTTACATAAATTTATTTTTTCTAACGTAACTTTGTACACAAAATTCAAAAGCTAGTCCATTAAGTAAAATACTGAAATAATTAATTAATATTAAAAAAAAATGTATTTATGTCTTTATGACAATAATGTATCATCTAACATTTTGTAAATATTTATTATGGAAAAGTTCCCATTTAGAATTCGACTTACTTTTGATTGGGACTGTAACGCATTAACCTCCTTAAACATTTTACGCTCAAAGCGGCGCCTCTTTATGAAAGTGGTTTACTCTTTGACTTTACAATCCTCCATTCTTGCTCCACGGCGCGACGGCAATATGCAGTTTAACAAAACTAATTAAATCGACATAAATGATTAAATGTGAAATGGCTCTACTGTGCTTTCTTTTTTTGACAGGGGAAATACAGTTCTTGACAATGGCATTATCCAACAGGAAAGAAATTAAATGTTATTGTCAGCAACTTCAAACAATCGCTTATCTATTCGACACTTTTTAATCTCTTTTGAAATTATTTTCATCCTCACGATTTATTGGGAAGTTATATATACAGGGTGTCCCACGACATGACTGCCATAGTCTGGGACTGTGTTGCTGGAGTTATTTCAAGTCAAAAATGTCTAATGAACATATACCCGGAACGCTATCCTGAGCCAGAAGCATTTGAAATTTTAGATAAGTAGTAGTAGGAGTTCCCTACTAATTTAAAAAATATTTAAAACGAAATCTCTTTATTGAATTAGTTGCTCAAAATGTCCACCCAATTTATGTATACATAGTCTAGCTCTTCTTAGAATTGAAGTGCCTAGCTCTGCGAAGAGTCTCAGGATCAGCACGAATAAAAATACTAATGGTGATTCACAGCCACCTTGTCTTTTTAATAATAACAAAACCAACAGCCGAACCTAATATCTGCATTAGTGGTCTTACTTATTTAAAATTTCAAATGCTTCTAGCTCAGTTAGGATAGCGTTCCGGGTATATGTTCATTAGACATTTTTGACTTAAAATCACCCCAGCAACACAGTGCCAGGCTATGGCAGGCATGTCGTGGGACATCCTGTATATAGTTAGTTAAAATTATAAAGAGAAAAAGTTTGTTAGTCTGTTTGCGGCAGATTATCCAAGGAATTATCGAACCGATTTAAAAATGCTTTCAGCGAAGCCTACTTCTTCCCAAAAAGACAAAAAGGAGATGAGCAGTAAGCGAGTGATTTATGTGCTGAAATGGTGTACGCTGACCAAAGTACAGTATGTGATGTAATTGCAAAGATTTGTTGCTCGAATCAAAATCTACTCGAACAAACCCGGACCGGAAATCTAAAGCCGGCAGTACACGGACTTGAACTGCCCAAGCAATCACTGTCAACGAACAGAGACTATATGATTTTTTTACTGAAACAAAGAAAACTGTGACATTGAAAAGACGAGTGTTTCCCTGTTCTGTGTCGCGTTGCCTAGATAACTATTCTTACAAGCAGTCATGACTACACTAAACCGATTTTAATGAAATGTTGTAAATGCGTCTTGCTTGGTCCAACTTACGCTATAGGATAGTTTTTATTAAATATTTTGTACAAAATTACGGTGTTTTGTGAAAAAAAAACACTGTTTAGTACCAAGTAGCGACATCTGTTAACATTCGCTCAAAGCTATTAGTTCAGAAGCAAATCTGGTAGAATTTGTTCAAAGCTATTAGTTCGGCCCGCAAAAGAAATACATTGCGCAGAACTATATCATTTAAAATAACACGAAAAGAATGGAAACAATATTTTTTTTAGATTATTACCTGTTGATTAACAAGGTTGTTTAGGAAGAATTCCACAAGGGATATCAGCCGACTGGCGTATATATATTTTAATGTAAATAAATTCCCAATCCCTCGAGACGGACAGACATCGTAGATTACAGACGCTAGACAACTGATGTCATAAGCGTCTATCATCCCCCTGAGAGCTGAACCGTTTGTACGAGTTAATTTTGATTTAAAATGTACGCTATACGACGCTCTTCCAGTGGAAACTGGAAATGTAGTTATTTTAAAAACAAGTAGGCGGCACTACTGTTTCTTTTTATTATTTTTTTTCACTTGATTCAGTTCTTTATACACGGTATCGAGGGGTATATCCTATAGGCTGTGTGCATGAAGCCTACTAGCGCCGCTAGTGGGTAATAGAGAATTATTCAACTCACTTTTTATGCGGAAATCGTTTCCACGGTGATAAGTATTGGCCATGATGTGTCAAAAAAAAATTAATAAGAAAAACTGCTGTTAATTTGATGTACAATAAAATTCGGATTGTAAACCATTATACAAATAACATAACATAAAAGGTAATTTCGCCCTGTCAACTACCGAAATTTTAGAAACTAAATATCGCCCTGTAATTAAATTTCACCCTGTACCCAAATCGTGCCTTGTCGCTTTTAACAAAAGCCAAGTTATAATCCAACGCATACACAAAGCAAGCGTCACGCGCTGTCATCTAACGAAATACTAGTAACTAAATTTCGCCTTGTCAACTAACGAAATTTTAGAAACTAAATATCGGCCTATAATTAAATTTCACCCTGTAACCAAATTGTGCCTTGTCGCTTTTAACAAAAGCCAAGTTATAATCCAACGCATACACAAAGCAAGCGTCACGCGCTGTCATCTAACGAAATACTAGTAATTAAATTTCACCCTGTTATCTAGATTTCGTCTTCATCTAAAGCCATGTTTACACAAGCGTGACGCCCTCTCATAAAAGTGTAGCTTCAATTGCACGGTTTTACTCCCAACCAAACGCGCCATTAGATGTTTCACATCAAAAACAGACGCGCTCATTTTGAAAAGTCAAGAGGAACCAAAAATATACTCATGGCCGTTTCGTAGTTTTCATTGGTCTTCGCTTTTTATAGTATACGCGCCACGAATCTAAAAGGCTCGGAAGTTAGATGCGAATGCAGGCTTGCGCTTGTACAGTCTGTTACTACAAACTCGCAAGTCAACAAAACTAACATTGCAATAACTTGACAATAGCGTACTCGACTGTACTTTTAAAACAGGAAAGCGACAAAGGCAACGAGCGATCACGGCCAATCACCGACGAGCGCACGTTCCGTGCAGGTAGCTGGGAGGTGGTGGGAGTATCAACGGTTCTAAAATGTGCCTTTGCGACGCTGTTTGTGACTAGCTTCCGAACCTTTTAGATCCGTGGCGCGTAGAAGATATCAAAGGTTTATATTCCGTATCATAATGATTCCTAATGAACGCGGTGTGTGATTTATAATGAGATGCCGGTGGTCACCGAAAAGCACGATCAAGGCTAAGCGCACAGTACGCAATATTGTGTGTGTGTGATGTGCATTTCTTTCTCTTTTTTTGGCGGACGCAATGCATCAAGTGCATGTCGCTGCACTTAGGTATGCTGTAAATTGTATTACAGTGTAGGGGTGGCGAGAGAACGATTTACAAGATTGATATAGCTCTTGAGACTGCTTTAGACTAGGGATTGGTATACTGCACTGAGAAAGAAAAATGTCTCTTGGCTCGTATAAGCTATTTGAACCAAACAATATTTTCAATAATAGTATATTGTGCGACTAGTGAGAGAAGGAGAAGATTCCATGAGCGTAAAACGCACGCGAGTGGAATATTCTCCTTCGATCAATGGTCGCACATAATATTTTATTCAACTAGCAGGAGTAATATGTAATCGGGGCCTGGTAAAAGAGGGAAAAATAATAAATCACTTCATTGATTGACGTACCCACCGTCAGTGTAAGATTGCCATGACTTTCGCTGAATTGCGATGCTGTTTTCATATATACCACGTTCCTATTGGTCCAGAAGCTGCGTGCAGTTTTTTTCATTATTTCACGCTTGGGCTTGCTACTGAGTTTCTATTGGTCCAGAAAATTCATTATCACACTGTACGGCTCATTATTAGCACTCTACGCGTCAACATGAAGTAATTTATTATTTCTCCCGAGTTTAGCAGGGCCCCGAAATTACATATTACTCACGCGTGTTGAACAAATAAAATTATCGACCAATTTTTCAGACGATATATTATTTTTTCAATATTTTGATACTACTTAATAATTTTGAAAGAATTTTATATAAAGCGAATTAGAATTAAATATTAATTATTTTTTATATTTTTTAGATCAGTTCTGAAGAAGGTCCAAATCTGGATCGAAACGTTAATGTATTAATTATATTATTTGTTAATAGATTGTCTGAAAAATTGGTCGATAATTTTATTTCATTGAAGAGTTCTAATCAGACGTTAATCAAAGATTTCAAACAATATTTTACCATTCCAACCCACCAGTGCGGAATGGTACTATACTCAAATCTTAGATCTGAATAGAACTCTTCAAATAAATAAAATTATCTACCATTTTTTCAGACTGTAGGTATATTGAAAAAAAATTATAAAATTATAGTTCAATAATTAATGATGTTTCGGTCCGGATTTGGACCTTCCTTTTGAGATTATTTCTGAAGAAGATTCAAATCCGGACCCAAACCTCATGTATTGAATTATAATTTTATAATTTTTTGTCAATATACAGTCTAAAAAAATTGGGGGGTAATTTTATTTATTTGAATGGTAGGTACTATATTGTTAGTAGAAGTTTTGTTCCAAAATATGTATTGAAGGAGATTTATTTGGTTAAGGAGGTAGGTAGGTAGGTACTATAGTTTAGGTCAAAAATCATTTTTCAAAATTTAAATATCTTTCCGTTTTGAGGCCCTTCGAACCCAAAAACATATTTTTCGAAAAACTCTGTGCGTCTGTTTGTCTGTTAAGAATGCGCAGAAGAGATATATAATAAAAAATAAATACATTTATTGATCACAGAAATCAATGGGATAAATGTTTCAGCAACAAAACTGCTGTTAGATATATGTTATAACGGTGTTTTTTATATAATAATGGTATACTTTTAATAACGGCTTATTATTCTATTTACTTTTTCAAGAAAATTTCGTAAAATTTTTTTTATAGTTTCGGAAATATTTTGAAAATAAAAAAAATCAGCTGTTCTTTTGTTTTGTAGATCTGTCAGATATAAACTAGTTAAGCATGCTTTGATTAATTTTTACATGACGTGAAACATATTATGTAGGTAATCATGGCAACGAATAGCAAATATCATATTGAATACTAACCATTACCCGCGTCACCACACGCGATATCAGAAATTTCATTACCTACGATTTATTACTACTCATTTTTACAAGAAAGTTTCGTAAATATTTCGAAAATTAAAAATCTAGCTGTTCTTTTAATTTGCAGTAATTGATACCTCAAAAAGAAATGCGTTTGTTGACAACCATGAAATAATCACCTTCGGTCGAATTTTATTTCGGTTTAGTTTGGAATCATCAATGACGCGATATAACCAATCCCTGATCATCTGCTGCACTAGTGTCGTTGTTAGTGCTTCATGTAAAACGCATGTTCGTGTGTATCGCGCACGGCGGTGGCAATTTTTACGTTTTAAAACAGTGTTGCGTGTTTGTGTACAGTCGCGGACAAACTAAACATGACGGCACGTCATCCTATGTTAGAGATATAGCCAATCGTCGTGACGACAGCCTTGTCTATGGGGCACCGACAGGCAACTTACAATTTCGCGGTTTATGATTGGTCGAATTGGGCTTTTGAATGAAATTTTTTTTGTCATAAATGGAAATATCGTATATAAGTTTTATAACAAAACTATTTTTCTTTTTTTTTATTTTCGTTATAATTCAAAAGCTATATTAAATAAATTTTTGTACCCAGTTCCGAGAACGCGCCGACATTTCCCGAACATAATGTGACGTCATAATGTTTTAGTCAATACACATGTAGAAGCCATTGATAGTATACTGCGTATATACATTTTACCATTATGACGTCAAAACTGTCAAAAACAATTTTAGTGCGTTTGCAGTCACGTGATTTTTTTTAATATTTTATCAATTTTAAATTGCTTATAATTAATTTAAAAAAAGTTTTTTGAAAGTTTTTCGCATCGATTATCAATATTATTTATAATAAAGTTTTAAAATACAATAAAAATATCGATAATATTTTTTTTTCAAAAGCCTAATTGCGGTTAGCAATCACAGACCCAAGCTGATGATTCACAAGCTATTTAATCGACCAATTTAACAGTCGACCGACTAAAACAAATACAGGTTGCACTCCGGGAGTGCCGGCAGAAGTGAAAACTTGAATCTTCTCTGTATCGTTCCAATTTTAGTATATGTACTGGCGAAGCAAGCACGGTAGACGTGTCTCAACAACTCGTATATATACTTAGCGTTACTCAGAAATCCACTACTAGTGAGAATCGTTTTTACAAACATTTGATTTTGTCAAAATATATTCATTAAATCAAAAAACTGTTTCTTGCATTTGAAAGACAATTGCTTACTCCATTAAAATATGTGATTACATTTTGTATTTATTTTAAAATAGCTAAGCAAAAAAAACAAAAAAGTTTTCGTCTTACGAATTTTGTCTTATACGCATTTTCGATCAGGTCTTACGAATTTTCGATCTGACGCGAGTTTAACATTTTTTACCCATTACAAAAAAAGTGTACAACGCCGCTAAAGAAGTTTTCACTTCAAAAAACTGTTCTCTCTCTTATTTGCAGACACTTTCACTGCTTTCTCGCTTACTCTGAGTCGATTGTAATATTTCTATGTTGAAATCGGAACGTGCTTTGCGATTCATTTGTCCAGGGGTGTACAGAATACGTGCAGTGTGTAAGACACGGGAACAGTGCAGATGTGTGGGAGAGATGCATAAGAGGAAAAATGACAGCTGTCGTGCTACCAAACTGCATGGAATCTGTCCATAGGTAGTAGGTACACACAGTCACCGCTGTTACAATATAGTATAAGTATGTATACTGTTGAATGCAAAGATGGTACATTTATTTATATGATCTCCGTCGAAAGATAGCGTCGGCTTTTATAAAAATCCATAGAATATTTACATACACGTTCCGACACAGCAATGTAGCAAATTCAGTGTTAAAAATATCTGTGTAGGTACTAAAAACAAAATCGTTCACGTCGAACATTTTGCATATCAGATAGGATATCGCACACACCGCTATACTGGTAGCGGTAGTGTGCTCTAATATCGCTTTGCACGCGCCAGAGCTGAGTTTGACTCATACAATAGTTGATTCCGCGCGTTTTCATCCCCCGACAAAATATCCTATCAGGAAAACTGGTGTAGAATTACTGTATTACTATCTCACCTTGTATACACGACCCCGTAATTGTTTATTAAAAACTCTCCCCAAATGCCTTCCCCTTTACACTGCGCAAAAAAAAACGTCATCGCATCGACACGACCCCGTAATTGTGTTTTTTTAAAGAACTCTCCGCAAACGCCTTTCCCTTTTCACTGCGCAAAAAAAAACGCCATCGCATCGACACGACCCCGTAATTGCGTTTTTTTAAAGAACTCTCCGCAAACGCCTTCCCCTTTTCACTGCGCAAAAAAAAAACGCCATCGCATCGACACGACCCCGTAATTGTTTTTTTAAGGAACTCTCCCCAAACGCCTTCTCCTTTTCACTGCGCAAAAAAAACGCCATCGCATCGACACGACCCCGTAATTGTTTTTTTAAAGAACTCTCCACAAACGCCTTCCCCTTTTCACTGCGCAAAAAACGCCATCGCATCGACACGACCCCGTAATTGTTTTTTTAAAGAAGTCTCCACAAACGCCTTCCCCTTTTCACTGCGCAAAAAACGCCATCGCATCGAGACGACCCCGTTCATTTTTTTTTCTGTCAGTGAACTTTTCATAAACACAGTGAATATTTATCGATGGGCGAATATTTTTCCAAGGCAGACTAATTGTACGAATGTTGTGACAAGCGTGTTTCAAACTGAAATACCAAAATTGTAGTAAATAATTAAATTTTGTACGTCTAGTGACATGCGATTAAATCCAGTTGTATAACGTTAGCTGACGCATCTTTGTCATAATTTTCGGTATGTTCCGTGTGTATTAAGCCAAGAGTTGACAGTATGAAATCATCGGTCCGGCGAGATTTCCCCGACAACGGAAACACAGACATATACAACAAGTAGCCACCCCCCCGTTCCCCCCTTCGACAGAGTCGGTTGTCCCGCGATCTGGGAGTTTATAATGGGCCCCCGTGGTCTCGATTAAATAAGGATTACAGTCGCTCTCGACTCTCTACGAGATAGACGAATGTTTTTTTTGTCTTTGTTTTATTTTACGTTTATGAAATTTTTATTTTTTTATATTTGTTGAAGAATTCGTCTACAAAAGATGGCAAAACGAATGAAATTGTTGCATCTCTGTAAACCAGTAGCTTAAAAATGAATGTTTTACGGAAAGATAAATACTTAAACGCTGTATCCTTAACATTTGGAGAATATATTTAATAAATCAATTGGGTTTAGAGTACGATAACTCGATGTCCAAAACATCCACTAGTTTAAAATCATTATTTTATATAACGTATAACAGTGTTATTAGCCGTTTTAAGTGCGGAAAATTGATTTTTATAAATTATTTTTTTTGCGCAGTGAAAAGGGGAAGGCGTTTGGGGGGGGAGTTCGTTAAAAAACAATTACGTGGTCGTGTCGATGCGATGGAGCTTTTATTGCACAGTTAAAGGGAAAGCGTTCGGGGGAGTTCTTTAAAAAACAATTACGGGGTCGTGTCGATGCGATGGGGTTTTTATTGCGTTCGGAGGGAGTTGTTTAAAAAACAATTACGAAGTCGTGTATACAAAGTGAGATAGTAATACAGTAATTCTAGACCAGTTGCTATGACGTGTACATGTGACTTCTGATTGGTTAGATTAAAAAAATAACAGTGAAAGACGAAAAGTAGTTCCACTTTTTAAACGTATTTTTGAGGAAATTTGTAATTAATCCGCAAAGTTTTTTCTTTGGAACGTCAAAATTTAGCGTTTTCTGTGTCATAGAAAAATTTGGGCACATCGAGTTATCGTACTGAACCCAATCAATTGAATTAAGTCTTTCTGTATTTCAAAATGTATGAAGAATTGTTCAAAATCTGTACTTAATCATCGAAAACTTTTAAATATTGTATTTTTAAAATATTTAATCTTAGTTTTATTAGTATATTAAAGTATAAGTGGATAAAAAGGTCTTTAAAACACGCGTGATTTTTCGAGCACGACGGCGCAGCCAGGAGTGCTCGAAATAGAGCAAATGTTTTAAAGACCAGTTATCCACGAATACTTTACGCTAGTTTTTTTTATTGGTGCACTTTGAAATCATAAATACTGGTATTATTACTACAAAAAAATGGAAATAAAAACTAATAATGTAAAATGGTTGAATTCTTGATGTGACATCAGTATGCCTTTCGTTGTCATGGAAATGAGAAAAACAGAAATTAATTTGCAATTTGTCATTAAAGATTAATTGTTTAATAATGTTTGAATAAATGTTTTGCATTTGTTAGTAATATTTTATTTGACGTTACACGCTACTCCTGTTAAATCAATAATCAAAAAATTCTCGAGTTGTTGATGTTACCATGGTAACTTTAAAAAACGCGCGTGTTTTAAAGTTCGATTTAAACACGCTGAGGCGTGCTTTAAATAGGTAAAATAGGGCACCAATAAAAAAAAATGTTTTGCGCTGAAACAAGTTCAGTGACATCAAAAAAAAAAGATTAAAAATAAGAAGGAAAAAATTATTGACTTGGATTTGCTTACGTTGTGTTTTTTCAAAACAAAACTAAAAAAATAGATAAAAGAAAATGGTTTATGTGTATGGTTTCCTAGTTAAACTTCTTAATTTAAATAAACAAAACTGTATCGACACAGACAGCAATTTAACTATAAAAAAGTCGTGTCGCGACCTAAACAACCTGGTTAATTACGATATCTAAATGCATATTCTACGAGCACTTTGACAGCCGGGAGTAAAAATAGGTACCTATTTTAGTTAACGTAGGGGAGTTGAATGCATTTATATATGCTTTAGTTTTTTTTTTAAAGCTTGTTCTTTTTGTGTCTAATTTTGAATCACAATTGTTTGAATAACAAGCGTACGTTGAGAATTTTTATTTGAGAGCGGAAAATTATATACAAAATGCGTCAAAAATGTCAGTGCGCTATGGTAATCTAAAAGAGAAAAAGGGAGAATACAAGAGTGAAGTTGTCGTTTATCTCCGTGTAGGCAACCATTTTCGTTCGGCTTATCGAGCTTCTGAATGGTTCCCTTTTTTGTCGTGACGTTACTTGCAATATCTCGAGCAATCCGATCAATGTATATCTCGAAGCGTCCGATATAAACATCACATCGAATTCCAAAATCTCTCTGAACTTGTATGTAAGGTGACCGATAAGGTTATGTGAACTTTTCATAGGTTATAGGTTATATTAACTTTTTAAGGTTATACCACTTAATTACTTTCTTCATACCTCGATCGAAAGAAGGTACATACTTTCTGCATCAATTGTAAGGTAGAAGAGTTCTAATCAGACGTTAATCAAAGATTTGTAAGGTAGAAAGTCTAACATTTACGCATTGGAGGGATTACACGCAGTGATGCGGGAAGTACGTACGTTTGGGCGGTATAGTAAAGCAAAAATCATCTATCAACTGTTGTTGAGATGTCCTCTCCATAGCAACCCTATTACATTTTAGCTATAATAGTCGCGAACAGCTGTCATTCATGTTTTTACGTATAACCTGAAAGCTGTTTGCTTGGAATTTATCTGTGTTTTTATTTAATTAACAAGTAAATAATTAATGTATTTAATAAGCGTACTTACGACCGAGGTATGAAGTAAAATAGTATACACCACACTGGCCGAAAGTTTGATATCTTGCAGTGCGCGCTGTGATGCCCGAGGGCATCATTGTGCGTAGTGCAGAATATCAAACTTTCGGCCAGTGTGGTGTAATATACTATTTTTTAATATTAAACTGAAAATAAATAAAATTGTCGACCAATTTTTCTCAGACCATACGATATATTGACAAAAATGATAAAAATACAAATCAATATAACAAAAGATGACGTTTCGATCAATTTTAATTTAGTACGGCAAATCCTTCTCGCTAATTCTTATCCTCTTAAATTTATTAATAAATTTTTCAAAATTAGAATTAATAAATTAACAAGAAACCATAATCCACAAAACAATATTAATAATGTTGATTGTCCCTTCATTATGATTCCTTTTTACAAAAATATTTCTCAGAAATTTAATTCATTTCTTAAAAATTTAAATATAAAAACAGTTTATAATGTTAATAACAAACTAGACAAAATTATTAAAAAGGGAAAAGATAAACTAAACAAATTACAAAAACATAATGTTGTTTACAAAATTAGTTGTGAAGATTGTGATATGAATTATATTGGGCAAACAAAAAGAGCGCTTAAAACGCGAATCAGAGAACATCGTAGCAATCTAAAATTAAACCCTGATAAGCATAATGTCGTTACTAAGCATAAAATTGACTATGACCACAAAATTAATTGGAATAATGTTAAAATTTTAGATAATGAAAGTAATTATTTTAAAAGAAGTATTTCGGAAATGTTATACATAAAATCTAACCAAAACTCTCTTAATGCTCAATTAGATACCGAAAATTTAAGTAAAATTTATGATATTATTTTGAAATAAATTTTTGTTTTTAAATAACTTTTTCTTTATGGGTACTTTGATATCCATGACTACGTATTAAAAAATTGTTTGTTATTAATTTTTCATTAATTTGTTTGATTCTTTCAAACTTCCATCATTCGTGTAAATAAATAACTAATAATTTAATACTAATTAATTTTTATATTTTTAGATTTTTCTGAAGAAGATCCAAATCCGGATCGAAACGTCATCTTTTGTTATATTGATTTGTATTTTTATCATTTTTGTCAATATATCGTATGGTCTGAGAAAAATTGGTCGACAATTTTATTTACTTGAAGAGTTCTATTCAGACGTTAATTAAAGATTTGTATTAAACTGAAAAGTCAATTTATAATTTTTTTGGGTCTCTTAGAGTTACTGAATTTGACAAGCACCGCAATCCATTGTACCAGAACGGCCCCAAGATGGCTGACTGATAAAAAATTGCGATTTTAAGTCTTACATATGTTCCCAATTTACTTTAGGTTGCAATTCAAAAAATCACATTACAATAACATAATTACAATATTTTAAATTAGCATAATTTGGATAATTTATGTAATTTTCGATATGAAAATGATTTATCTGTCATCGATATTTATTTTTAAACTTTTTTTACTTTACAGTAACACAGAAATTTTTAAATATTTTAATCGAATCGTATGCTTCGTATGGTTTATTACGGTATTTAGTTTTCTCTGATTGAAACTTGGAAACTGGGGGCTTGTAATTTCGAAGCCATGGCTCTAATTCGAGAAATAGTAAAAGTGTCAATTGTATTCTTATTATAAAAAAAAATTGGTTGTCTGTAAAGTCGGTTTACGGACGATAGTTTTACGTGATAACGTATTCCGTAATACATAACCTAAACCTCCCAAAATTTGGTTTCAATCCGCTTATCCTTGGTGTCGGAATGATAAGAAATGTCAAAAGTGACGTTTGCAACTGTCAAAGTATTATGTTCTAATAATAATTAGTTATTCTAATACTTAACTTAGAAGGCGTTGCATTTTACAAAATACTAATGTCAAAAAATTGAATTAAACATTAGAAATGCAGCCGTTTTCATGTTAAGACAAGACATACGTTATTTTCTAATTTCCATGTACGGCAAACAAAGACGACCGACCGCGTCGCGCCATGCATTAGACAACATTGCATTTATACAGCTATTTTTCTATATAAATTTGTATAAAAAAACTGTTTAGGCAAATTCTGTTATACGAAATCTATGTAAAATGTTCTCCTCTTTCGTTTAAGACTGGTTTCAAACCGATCTGATTTAAATTGAGCGAGAAATTAGCAAAAAGCACGCACAGGGTCAGGCGGAACGTTACGCGTTACGAACGTGAGGAACGTTACACTTTTTCGTGCATGCAGCCGGTGTTTTATCAATTTATAAGATTGGTGATTCATCAATTTATAAGACGTTATCACGTCAAAAAAATATCTAATTGAAAATATGTATTGGCACTTGGCCCAAAAAAGTTGGATCGTTGGTGGCTTATAAAATAAATTGAAGCATTGTATATATTTGTAACTTTATGTGCGCTCTTTAAGAATACGTTTTTTTTCCGGAAATGAATACCTACAATTTCATTTACAGATAGAGGTATAGTTTTTAAATAGGTATTTAAAGAAGGCAAAAATGTGCCGCTTTATTACTCTAATAGCCCGTATGGTGGTCTGTCTTCTTCATCTTTTGTCAAATATTAAGGAAGTCTTAGAAGATCGTCGTTTGCACAAGACACTGATAAGTTTTCGTTAGTCAAAGCCACATATTGCCATACAGAAGTCGCAAAAGACAAGACAGTTAATTTATACAAGCTGTCGTTTGTTATCGAACCTCAATATTTTGTTCATTTTCTAATTAAAAAAAAAATCTCTGCCTGTATAAAGTAATCATTGAAAGAACCCCGCGAAAACCTTATAAAATTTGGTTCTCGGTTAAATTGATCGCAAATGGTTTTATTTTATAGTTTAAAGGTCACTAAGCAAAAGTGTCCATGGGCGCATAGCCTAAAAACCAATAGGTTTTTAGCAACAGATATGTTTAACGAGATTTTATATATAGGGATGTCCATTGAATTCACAAACATGTTATGCTTTTTTTCAGAAATAGAAAAATAGTCGAAAACTAGGTAATATTGGAAGGTGTCACCCTGTATAAAATAATAATGTCATATTCGGATTCAGGGCACTTGAAAAATATTTCTAGAGCTTAGGATTTTTTAAGATTGTGAATATCCTTATATCTAAAATCTCGCCAAACATATCTGTAGCTAAAAATCTATTGGTTTTTAGGCTATACCCATGGACACTTTTTCTTAGCGACCTTTAAACTATAAAATAAAACCATTTTCGATCAATTTAACCGAAAACCAAATTCCATAAGGTTTATGCGGGGTCCTTTACTTGATTTCTTAGAAAGGTCTGGTTGTGCCGCAGTGTTTTCCGCAGGACAACATGAGAAAAATAATTCAATGTTTTTTTAATTATATTCTAAATAAACTAACAGAAGCACCTATATTTTATTAAATAATAATCGAACTGCCTACAAATCAGAAGTGACTTTGTTCAAAATTAGACTGTCAAAAACTTCGAAAGTTATTTTATTTAGGGGGTTCGTGTAAAAAATACTAAATGTATCTCGTGCGTTATGATATTGTGGCTCACGCGGTTGTTAAAATTCGCTGGCACTCGTTTTAAACGTAATGTCGCACTTTGTTGGAATATAACCCATTATACGACACTATAGATACACAATTTATTATGGTAGTTGTTAAGACCAGATTTTTCTGCGTAAGTTCATATTTAACTAGGGTTAATTAACAGGTCATACAGAGTTAACCTCAGTTACATTATCGGTCTTTTTATAATACGAAAAGTTACTGACCTTTGCTAACATAATGAACCGGTATCGGAGAAACAGATTACTTTTATTAATTTTTGTGTCTAATTTACTGTCACACAAAATGATGAATAAAACTAGCTGTAACCCGCGACTTCGTCCGCGTGGAATCCTCATTCTTTTTCTAAAATAAAAGTAGCCTAAATTACTCCTTGTAATATCAGCTGTCTGCCAGTGAAAGCCCCATCAAAATCGGTCCAGTCGTTTCGGAGATTAGCCGGAACAGACAGAAAAAAACTTAAATTTTTTTTTGTTATAAGTACCGTATACCTATAGTTTTCATATGCATCTAGTAAAAAGCTGTTATTTTGACATTACAAACAGACACTTCAATTTTATTTATATGTATAGACTATAGAGTATATATAGCTAGATAGGTACAAAAACATAAACAGAAAAAAGTTATGAAAACTAAAATTTCGCTCTAGGCATCTTTAAAACTGTCCAATTACAGACTAAGTTACGATTTTATTTATTTGTATTAACTGAACTAACGTCTATATAATTAATTAATAAAACAACTCTCGCAGTATGTGGATTCTGTAATCCGTTACTATATATATACCTACATACACGGGAATATAAAAATGCTGTTTTCTAATATAATATAGACACTTTAATTTTAACTATTTGTACTATATAATATGACATTTAAAAAAAAAATTTATTATATCGCAAACTTACAGTTTATTCAGCCCTATTCTACTAACGATAACCATGGTGATTACGGTGCTTAGCAAAATTCCTCCAAGAAAAAAGACTATCTAAATAGCATGTTAAACATTAGTGATTACAAACAGTGCATATACATTTTGTAATCATTGTGGCTACGAAATAATAGTGATGGGACACCAATAGTAGAATATGGCTAATTATTATCATTATCTTTTTAATTAGCATAAAATACTTGAATTCGAAACTTTATATTAATTAATTTTTTCTTTAATTTCTGTTAGCAAATCAGAACAAAACAAAATTATTCTACAGAGAAATGTTTTTTTTAAATAACCGAGGTCTGAGATATCACGGAAAACAATCAAGTTTTTACAAATGCAATTTTCAAGTGATTCTTTCAACGGGATTTGCTTTCTTCAACTTTCTATTTGAGTAATTCATTAAAATCCTACTTCAACATCAATTTTTAATTAAAGTAATATTAACATATATTACACATTATAGACGCTCGAAAACTGAGCTCATTAGCGTTAATTAATGCTACAATTTCTGTGTAAGTTCCAATTAAAATCTAGCGCAAATTAATATTTTTCAACGCAAGTTGATAAAATCATTAATTAGAAATGCAACGAAAAAATAATACCCGAGTGCATGAAAAGTCGCTCAATAATCAACTGTTCAACTGAATATTCTCTTCACTTGTTTTATTTGTAAGCTAACAAAAAATATATACGTTGTACTAATTGACTTCTGGGAGTTTATTCATGATGTTTATTTTCACAGTGGCAAAAAACATATTTTAATTCTGAACGGCGTGTATGGGGTGAACAAAAATTTTTCACACAAATTTACAAAAAACAACTTTGTTTTATCTTTATATATAAAACTAGTGGTCCCGCCAACTTTCACCCGGGTGCAAAAGAACGAATGGGGAAGGAAGGGACATGAGTACGCACATTCATCTTAGTTTACCGAGATGAATGTTGTGTCCAAACTTCATAATGATCGGAGTTACCGTTCAAAAGTTTTTGTCGTTAAAAAGCAGTATTTATACTTTTTTTAAGTAATAAATTTCTTTTATTATAATAAATATTTAATTGAAAACACTGTAGGAAAATTATTTTTATATAGGTACCTATAGTTGTAACAGTTTTCAAATGAGCTATTAATTGAATTTATTTAATTTTAATTAGTGGTAATAAAATTTAAAAAAATTGAAATGTAAGCCTTAGAAGAAAGCAATGTAGAAAATAATTAAAATAAAAATATATTCGCCGACGTGGGGCTTGAACCCAAGACCCTGGCATTAAGAATCTTACGATCTACTGACTGAGCCATCCGGGCTTGTGAACGTCACGCGCTAATATTGCAATATTTACTTAACGCATTTCACCTGATAATATTTGTCGGACGGACTATTTTTGAGATACATCTTGCAACATTTTTTATTGATGTTCCGCTCCAATTTGTCGTAGCGTGATATTATGTAGCCTATAGCCTTCCTCGATAAATGGGCAATTCGAACCAGTAGTTTCTGAGATTAACGCGTTCAACCAAACAAACAAACAAACTCTTCAGCTTTATATATTAGTATAGATTACGTTGTCTGTGTGTGTTCTTCACCTCCTCAACGAGTTGACCGATTTTGATGAAATTTTTTTTGTACTTACGGGGTCACCTTAAGGTTCATAGCTATCGTTGAACCCGGTAGGTTGCGCTGTTTTCGAGATCCAGATTTTTTTTATATTTCCAAACAATTTTTTTTTATATATTTTTTTTTGGTTTCTCAGATACAAAAATATATAATCCGAACTTTTCAGGCTCCCAATACCTCTCAATATTTTCGAATTCAATATTTTTTTTTTATATTCACGACTTATTAAATAATGAGCGTTTTATTCATAACTGACCGTTTGCCTACCGGGTTCGCTATTATTTCTATAAAAAAAGTCCGATGCAGCATAATATGTCTATGTTTATTAGCTAATCTAAAAATCCTGGCGATGCCGGACCGGGCCACTAGAGCTGTAACAAACCGCATGTATTCGTTTCCGAGTAACGGGTACATCGTCTGACTCGAAGTAACGAATCGTTACTTACAAATTCATTTCGTTACTCGCATTTGTCGGATCCACGACAGTTCGACTCGTTTGATGCGGTTATACGAACGAAGTCATATCGTATCACGTATGCGACGCGCCTCGATGCGATGGTACATGCTTGATGTTGTTAGTACACGATTGTATGTCGTATGAAAAGTAACGAGTAACGTAACGATACGAAAGTAACGGGTACTGGTTCTTTAAGTAACGAATACATACGGGTGCACAATTTCTCGTAACTTTTACAGCTCTACGGGCCACTACTATAATAATTTAGTTTTTTATCATATGCTTCAATGGGCACTGGTATAGACAAAGTTAAGAATTTGAATAATTTTTTTTATATTTATTTTTGAGGTCACCAACTGCTAGGGTTAGCCTGGCACCAATACATGGTTCCAATAATAAATTAATATTCCAATTGATAATTTTACCAGTTTTCGGAAAAGAATCTGGGAACTGGGGGCTTGCAATAGAAAACCCATATTGTTACACGCTCAGCTATTCTCAAACCCTGTAGAATTTGTCATAAATAATTAATTTCATTTACGAAAAAATGTTTCGTGCATCGCATTACTTTGTATTCTGTGTACCTAATCTTTCAGGTCTGTTCGTATACTAAACTTTTTTTTAATTTTTGCGTCAATCAAAATTAATTATATACACGTATCACAGTGTAAATATCCTTAGTCGCTACGCACCGTTTTTTATATAAAAAAAGTATATAAATAAGTAAGCAGGTAACAATAAAATGATTAAGTATTCTGGTTTTTAAAGCAATGTTTTTCTTTTTTTTAATTTTCCTAATGCATTTTGGCAAGTTCTCGGAACATTTGTTGTTTTTCAAAAAGCAAAAATACCGTAAAATTTAGGAGTGATTTGATTTTACAAATGGTACTAAACAAACTTTGTTTATCAAAAAAAAAAAAACTGATTGATTCTTCATTTCTTTTTTTAAGAAGTAATGAGAGTTATTATTTTTTTATTATTTTGATAATCATTAATAATTTTGAAAGATTTTATAAAAAGCTAATTGGATTTTAAATATTAATTATTTTATATATTTTTTAGATCAGTTCTGAAGAAGGTCCAAATCCGGATTGAAACGTTAATGTATTAATCATATATTTTTTTGTTAATATATTGTCTGATAATTTTATTTATTGAATAATGAGAGTGTTTTATTAGTTTTTTAGTATCAACTCTATCTAATAGAGGTATTATACAATGCTTCAATTCTTTCTCCGAAATTATAATACCTACATTGAAAGTAAGGGTAACATTTTTAAATAAGTTGTAATTTTCTTGTCTCATATTTATGATGTTCAATAAAATAAAACAAAACACAGTTTTTGGGGATAATTATAGTGATTTAATGTTAGATATTAATATTCATACGTTTCGTCGCGTTAACGACTTTTTCCAGTACTACAAGACAAGAAAAATATATTTAACATTATGACATTAACATATAAATCATATCAAAATGTTAATTGGTTCATTTGACAAAATAACTTTTTCTATTATAAAACATGTGAATGATACGTATAAAGATAAAAACAACCATTTTTACCTCTAAAAAGTGTTAAGTATCAACTATATCAGTCGCTTAGTCTCAACTATTACAATTTATTCTTTTATGGACAAGTAATGTTTAATACTTAATAAAGGTAAAAATGATTATTTTTTTCTTTATGTGTCATCCACATGTTTTAAATATAATGGAAAAAATTATTTTGTCAAATGAACCAATTATTATTTTATATGATTTATGTGTAAATGTCATAATGTTAAAAATAATTTTCTTGTCTTGTAGTACTGGAAAAAGTTGACGAAACGTTGTACGAATATTAATATGTAACATTAAATCACTATAATTATTCAAATAAATAAAATTGTCGACCAATTTTTCTCAGACCAATATATTGACAAAAAATAAAAAAATAACAAATCAATATAACATAAGATGACGTTTCGATTCTGAAGAAGATCCAAAGCCGGATCGAAACGTCATCTTATGTTATATTGATTTGTTAATTTTTTATTTTTTTTTAATTTTTTGTCAATATATTGGTCTGAGAAAAATTGGTCGACAATTTTATTTATTTGAAGAGTTCTATTCAGACGTTAATCAAAGATTTGAATTTCACTATAATTATCTTATAATCTGAGAGTTTTAAAAAAATGTCTATTCGACAAAATTTAAATATAGTTTTTTCAACATAAAAAATGAACTATTAATGGCAGTTTTGAAAAAGTCTTTAAAATTTTTTGATTAACCATTGTTTACAGAAAAAGGTAATTTTTAAACTATCGCGATCGTATCAAAATTGTTTTCTTTTATTATTTATACCGCGGAAATTTGATCACTGCAAAACTGCAATTTGCTTTTTAATCACAGAGTAACGTCTTGCTATAGCAGATAAGATTAGATTAAGTTACAACACGAGCAAAAAAAATGATTTTTTCCAGACAAGTATGAAAACAGTCGACGTTATTTCATGATAAAAAAAAAATATAGTAACTGACATTTTTGACACATAATGTTTAAAAAATTACATATAGCACGTAGAAGTATTTACAAAGCCAACTTGGAAAAAGTCACAAAACACTAGGAAATTAATCAAAAACCTTATTTTTTATATTACACAAAAATAGTTACACGGGAAACAAATCAAAGCACACGAAAGACCAAAAAAACCCGGATAATTTGGAGAAAAAGACAGACACGAAAAGCTGTGCAAATAAAAATATATCCAACGACTGTTAAGGGGTATTTTTTTTTGTTCTACCTACACTCCAAGTTCCATCGTCAAGAAGAATCGAGTTTGAACGATGTGTGATATTTTGTCCCGTCTGCATTTTGCCATAGTAATATTACAAGAGCCTTGCATTTATTTCTACATGATAATATGCACTTTGTGCATTGCGCAAATAAGATATACCTGCATGTAAATTTCAATTACATCCGTTTTACATAAATAATTCCATTTTTTCTCAAGTCGGTTTAGAAAACGAACCCACGTAAATACAGGTGTATTGACGTTATAATATAAAACACTTCTTTTATAACATTCACTCGAATACAGAGAGAGAAAGAGTGAGAAAGAACACACCGCCACTACTTTTTATTATCAGACATTTAGATTAAACATAATCACTGCGTACGATCGAAAAACAATTGCGACGCCGCGGTTGTCAGTGTCAAATGTTGAACAGGAGACGTGAAGCGTCGAGTGAAAAACGGCGCGTCTATCGTGCGTCGTCTGTAAGCACGGCGTATGTACTGACGGTGGAAAGCGCATATAGAGGCAGCGTCGCGTTGCCTGCTTGTTGTTGTGTCGTTGTGCCGGAGACGGCGTCGCCGTCGTCGCCACTGGAACCGCGCACGCGCACCGACATTAATCCGCACCGCGGGAGAATTCTCTCTTCTACCTTTTATACGCGCGGAGTGCGTGTGTCTATACAATAATGCTGGATCGGGATAACTGGGTGCTCTCTCCAGACGGTCTACTTGATTTGTTTGATTCCTGCTGTACATTGTGTGAAGTGTTCCGTATTAGTCGAGAGAATGAGAACACATGGTCGACTCTACATAGTAAACGACGCGCCACTTCGAAATATATCTCGTCGATCGTTAGTGTCCTGGCTCGTCAAAGAGCTTGACGATTTTGTTCAAATATTCAAATTCCCAAACGTAATTGTTCTACTTCCGTTAGAACAATGTTCTGATAGTTCCTTTGTGAGCGCTACAAGTTGCAGAACAACCCAAATCTTAGGTACTTCATAATTTTAGAATTGATTATATTTTCCATATTTAAGGTTAGGAAATAATGTAATAGTTACACAAACATCGCTAAAGCTAAACAACCACAAAACTCGTGTTTGTCCTGTGTTAGACGCTGTTCTGCGCTCCGAAGCAGCACATGAAACGTCATCATCGGATACCCCCAGTGTACACCATGCAACACAAGTTATAGCGGATTCTTTAGATCGGCTTTGAGCTGCATTTACCGTCAGCATATTAGTGCAATTAAGCATCTATCACTGTCATATGTTAGAAGTGATCACTAAATCTATCTTATTCAGTCACGGTTTTGACTTGGCGGTATGTATGTCGGTCTTACACATACGCGATTCAGGATTCAGGTTATTATGGCAGTAGTGACTAGTGTTACAGTGCAATATAGTAGTTTAAAAAACAAAACAAATTTTATTAAAAACGGATATACGGTTGTTTTTAAACCGTATGAAAAATACTCTGTAACTCGAATTTCAAGGGAGACGCCAGACAATTGGAGTTATAGAGTTTCCGACTTATAAAGGATTTCTACTTAGTCGGATTTTGTAAGGAAATTTTTGACTTGTAGAGGTTAAGATTTATTCTAACTATTTTTGAGTTGCTATGTACGAGATTCAATTTATGTTTTCGAGTTATGGAAGGAAAATATGTACCTAACAAAATGGCTTGCAGGAACTCAGTGTTTATTTCGACCTGTGGCGGGTTAAGATTTCGAGTAATGGAGGTTTCGGGGCTTGAAGGGAAGGGAACAAAACATTTTTTCGAGTTTTGGACGTTTTCGATTTATCGAGGTTCGACTTAAAGAGGTTCTACTGTATATTAAGAACATTCTCATTTCTCTATTTTCAAAATTTGAAAAAGAAGCAGGGCGCTGTTTTGATGCCCTAACAATTGGAAACAATATTATGAAGCCATCAACGCTCTACAACATATTTATTCTATATTTGTGTTTCATTAATGAAATTACTATGCTGACCTAATATTCTAGAATGAAAGTTACAGAATTTTGAATAAATTTAAACAATAAACTAATTCAATTTCATTCAAGTTAAAGTTTGTAGTTAAATCCATTTGTGAAATTCAAACACAACGACGCGAGTTCTATTCAAACCGTGTGTATTAAGCTAATATATAATATAGTATTTTGTACCAACTTTTTGCAAATGCGATAGATAATGTAATATTATGTCACTTCTCTTTGCCGGATAAAAAATTATTTTGAATGTTAGTGTGTTTGACGCTATAAAAATAAATGATTAAATTATGTGAATATGTACATAATTTATAGAATAAGAAATCAGAAATTATCGGTTTTTGTATTCACAATAACACGAGAGCAATTTATTATTAAGGAGGTTGGGCCGTTAAGTAATGAAAAAAATCTGAAATAAAGTTTTTTTGATAGATTTTTTATGACAAAATTTTCTGTAAAAAATCCAAAATTATTAGGAGATTTATAAAGTTAAAAATTAAAAAAAACTTTTACATGTAGTCTTATGGGAAATATGTCAAGCTAGCATGCAAACTGTTCATTTAAATTTTTTGCAAATAACCAAATAATGTCAGCAGTTCCGAAAACTAACTCTGTAAATAATCGATGTTTTACGCATAATATTTTAATATTTTTTCCAATTTAATTAGGAGACTTTTAGTCAATAATAGTATATTGTGCGACTAGTGAGAGAAGGAGAAGATTCCATGAGCGTAAAACGCACGCGAGTGGAATATTCTCCTTCGATCAATGGTCGCACATAATACTTTATTCAACTAGCGGGAGTAATATGTAATCGGGGCCCTGATAAAAGAGGGAAAAATAATAAATCACTTCATTGATTGACGTACCCACCGTCAGTGTATGCACACAAGGTTGCCATGACTTCGCTGAATTGCGATGCTGTTTTCATATATACAATACCGCCTACCACGTTCCTATTGGTCCAGAAGCTGCGTGCAGTTTTTTTTCATTATTTCACGCTTGGGCTTGCTACTGAGTTTCTATTGGTCTAGAAAATTCATTATTACACTCTACGCGTCAACATGAAGTAATTTATTATTTCTCCCGAGTTTAGCAGGGCCCCGAAATTACATATTACTCACGCGTGTTGAATAAAAAAAATTATTAAACCTTAGCAATTTTCGATTATGGACTTTTGTTCTTGACAGATTTAACAATTTTAACTGAATTTTCAACTTTTTTATGATTTAATTTTATTTTTTATTACATCTAATTTCTTTTAATTTAAAATACAGATATTTACATAAATTTATTTTTTTTAACCTAACTTTGTACAAAAAATTCAAAAGTTAGTTCATTAAGTAAAATACCTACTGAAATAATTAATTAATATTAAAAAAAAATATTTATTTATGCCTTTATGACAATAATTTATTGGTATCATCGACTTTTAAACTATAAAAGTTCCCATTTAGAATTCGACTTACTTTTGATTGGGACTGTAACGGATCAACCTCCTTAAAAAAAACGCAGCCCTCGATATGGTTTGAACCGTGACGTCAAACTTGTAACAAACATACGTGCGAGTAAACACTAAACGAGCCTAGTGTAAACGATACCGAGCCTTATTTGTACATGTCTGAATACTACAATAATGACGTCAACATGGCGGATAGTGTTTTCGCACCAACTTATATTAGATTTACTACTTTCGAGATTCTAAAGGCATCTATACTAATATTATAAAGGGGTCAAGTTTGTAAGTTTCGATGTAGGAGGTAATCTCCGAAATTACTCATCCGATTTCAAAATTTTTTTCACCAATATTTAGAATGGATCTTCAGGATGGACAAAGACTATATATTATCGCGTTTAAATAAAAGCGCTTTTCATGGAGTCTAATTTTGCAACGTAAGTCGACGAAAAAAACACACGGGTTGCACTCCGGGAGTGCCGGCAGAAGTGAAAACTTGAATATTAACGTCTTACGAATTTTCGATCAGGTCACGTGTCCTGACGCGAGTTTAACATTTTTTACCCATTACAAAAAAAGTGTACAACGCCGCTAAAGAAGTTTTCACTTCAAAAAAAAAAGTGTGTACAAAATGTACATACGTTGTTAATTCTAAAATTTTGTACCGGACAACAGAGAATTTGTTAAGTTTCGCAAAAAATACACACCGAAGATTTTCGTATCTGCGCCTATAAATACATTTACTTATACTGGGGACTGGGTTCAAGAAGAATTTTCGAAGAGCAAGTAAGAACTTTAGAAAACAACTAGAGTTTGCAGTACTCTATACAATAGTATAGTAGGTACTAGGTAGTACCTATCTATATCTGTTTATAATTTACATAAGGAAGTAGACTGGGTTATATTCACATACATAACAGTATAGTAGTTGTTGCTTTAAAGAAGAGCATCCAGAGGGAAGTTTGGAGGGCGTTTATAATATGTTTGTACTTGCTCGCTTCAGTTGATATGTCTGTGTCGTCTCCATTATCAAATCGGGTGTGTACAAACTATACGCTCGTTACAGTAACAGGGCAAATACAAAACTAGTTTTGACCAACGAATATTTACCAAACCTGAAATCTTACATTTAAACGGGTATTGAGTGTTATAAAATGAGTAAAACTAGTTTTGGACTAAACTAGTTCTGTTCATTTCTGAACGGACAGTACTGTTTCATTCAATCAACGTCCGAACCCGAACAGAAGTAGGGTTATGTTCTTGTTTATGTACCTATCTATTGAATAATTGTTCCTCTGTTAATATTATAATTGTGGGATATTCAGTGTAATAATTATGTAAAAATTCAAGATGAATTCGAGTCCCAACTAGTTCGCCTATTGGTGGCTTCTGAAACATAATTTTATGACGAAACATAATTACCTTACTACATTAAGTGAGGTTAAGAAAGCAAAATTGAAAGCTGAAATAAAACCTCTGTCTGCTAAACAATACAGAAGAATAAATCGCTTTGATATAATAAGTATCATTGATGTGGAAAGGTTAATTAAAAAACGCAAAGAAGATTCCGATGTCATACTAGTACAGTGTCCGTTCAAAAATGGACAGAACTAGTTTTGTCCAATTGAAAATGCGCAAAACTAGTTTTGCTCATTTTATTACAGTCAATACCCGTTTGAATGTAAGATTTCGGGTTTGGTAAATATTCGTTGGTCAAAACTAGTTTTGCGCATTTATTTCGGTCATTGGCCGAATTCGGGTATAGACCGTAACATATACATGTATTTAGCATCGTTTGTTATATAGTTTTTATTTAAAAACAACGTTTTTCTACGTATTTTGATTAAAATTTAGCTTGAATAACAAGCTTTTTCTATATAGAACAATGTCTGTTTTTTGTGAGTACAATCTAATGTTTTAGATGACAGGGAGTTTGAAAACGACTGCTTCTGATGTATGGAAATTGTAATTATATAATCACAATCTAATTGGTCATCGTCAAATCAGATTTTTTGACAATTCTTTCTGCCACCCAGAATTAGTCTTTCAAAATAAATTTTTAAAAAATATGTCTTGAAAAATAATCAAAATAACCTTCTGATTCATTGTATGTTTTATTTCGAATTTTCTGACAAAAAAAATTGGTTGTCATAAAGTCGGTTTACGGACGATAGTTTTACGTGATAACGTATTCCGTAATACATAACCTAAACCTCCCAAAATTTGGTTTCAATCCGCTTATCCTTGGTGTCGGAATGATAAGAAATGTCAAAAGTGACGTTTGCAACTGTCAAAGTATTATGTTCTAATAATAATTAGTTATTCCAATACTTAACTTAGAAGGCGTTGCATTTCACAAAATACTAATGTCAAAAAAAATGAATTAAACATTAGAAATTCAGCCGTTTTCATGTTGCATTTATACAGCTATTTTTCTATATAAATTTGTATAAAAAAACTGTTTAGGCAAATTCTGTTATACGAAATCTATGTAAAATGTTCTCCTCTTTCGTTTAAGACTGGTTTCAAACCGATCTGATTTAAATTGAGCGAGAAATTAGCAAAAAGCACGCACAGGGTCAGGCGGAACGTTACGCGTTAGGAACGTTACGCGTTACGCGTTACGAACGTTACACTTTTTCGAACATGCAGCCGGTGTTTTATCAATTTATAAGATTGGTGATTCATCAATTTATAAGACGTTATCACGTCAAAAAAAATGTTGGCGTATCCCCGCAATTTGTGTTCGTGCCATCGCAGTCTTTGTTTGTCTGCCTCTGTGTTATTGTCACACGAAACATCTTTTCTCTCGTCACAGCTCGACGAGGAAAAGAGTAAGAAAGTGAGAGAAAGTAAACAATATACATATACATCTACAATATTATAGTCTAGTAAGCGACCGATCCTCATACAAGCGATGGAAAAATGCAAAAATCGAACATTGTTACCCAGTCAAAACGGCATATCACCAAAAACAAATAAAATCATATAAATTTTACCTAATTAGGAAGTTACGAAGATACTAATAATAATAGTGTCGATAAATAAAATTATCGACCAATTTTTCAGACGGCTATATTAACAAAATATCTAATACTAACATATTCAATACATTAACGTTTCGGTCCGGATTTGGATCTTCTTTAGAAATGCGCTAAAAAATTACGAAAATTAATTAATAATTAGTTTATATTAAAATTCTCTTTAAGTTATTTTGTATAATATCTATATAGTTTTATTTATTGAAGAGCTCTAATCAGACGTTAATCATTTGAATAATATAATGTCGCATCATGATAAAAGGATAATTTTAAAACTAATGTTCTACAGCCGATTTTTATAGTATACTGTAAATTACGACACGTTCGTTACCAAAAGAAGTCTCACTTCAGAAAACCGGATTTTCGGTTTCAGTCGAACTCTATTATTTCTGCTCTCCCATTTTAACAGCGTGTAGAAATCAAGTAGGCGAACAAATATTTTAAGTAACTTTTTTATTAAAAACTCAAAAATAAGAGAGAAGCAGCCTTTCAAATTTTGATTAAAAATTTATTTAATTAATTCAAAAGCCCGGTTAATACACGCGAAGAAATGATAGCACGAATCTGAAATACATCTCAAATAATTCGCGGAAGGCCCTTATCGCTGCTACAAGCGCGTACAGAAGCCTGGCTACGGCGCACGCATCTTTGAGTCCAACAAAACGGGGACAACTTCGAACAATTTCTGTGAATACTCGATAATGACATAACATATTTCCATAGTGACATAGCATAATGCCAGGATTGACCTCAAAATTTAATTAAACTTTGAATGCCCGTTCCTTTTTCATTTGTGAGTTTTGATAAAAAAGTTACTTGAAATATTTGTTCGTCTATTTGATTTCTACACGCTGTTAAGAAAAAGAATCAACTTAAAAATCATCCTGTATTTTAATGAACATTGGTGTCCGAAAATTATCGGTAAAGTTGCGAGTTTTTTTCGAGAGCACTTTTATATGACGTAATCAATTCGAAGACGGGCCGGCAACGTGTATAAATAGTTTAAGTGGAAGGTACGGATAGAGAGTGGAGTGTATGGATGGGTGCAAAGAGGGGGCGTACCTATATTCACTTTATCGCGTTCATTAAATATTCATTTAGCCTTTTATGTATGCGATGATGCTCTATACAGATAGATGTACGTTATTCGACGCCCGCCGTCGCTGCTGCTTGGTTGGTTCTTGATTCTCTCACCTCGACAGCTCCGTAGTATCTCTGCAAATGTTCAGTTTGATACCTTATAACACTTGAGTACTGACTTCGACATTGACGGACATCGTAGCGCACGGAGTGCGTCGGCCAAGTTCTCGCAAAGCACCTTGCTATATTTACTGAAACAATTCGAGCCCATTTCAATCCCCCTCTTTCTCAGGGTGATTAAAGTTACCATAAGGAAGCAGTTTTTCGAATGTCATACGTCTGTGTTGAAGAGTTCCGAAACAACAAGTGCATAAAAATAGAAAATTGACTCCCCCAGGGTTGAAGCACATAATTGTTTGTTTTGTTAAAATAAAAAAAAAATGACTCATTTACAGAGGTTATTTTGGTCGGTTCTGCGTCTATACCAGCACCAAGCAAAATTTTCAAGCCTGAAATTCTTCGGTTGAAGGTTTATGTGACGTCATGATATATTATGATACATGTCAACCTTGATGTCAAGTTGTCAATGTTCTAAATGAAGTTTATTTGTTGTTTCCTCTAAATCATATATATTAATACGCTAAGGTTAAAGATGATTGCCTCCCTTTTTAGAAAAAACACTTTCTCCACATAAATTATATATCATTTTACAGATAATTGCTTGCTGTACTGACATCGACAACTAAAAAATTTATTATTGCTTTTGTTTTTGTAAATTAATTAAAATACAGCAACGCTGAACAACGTTTGCCATCTGACGTCAACACTTCGATCTGTCATCTGACCTTCATATTGTAATACAACAGACACAATACTGCATACTGCCATCTGACGGCTTTAATTTTGAAACAGCGAGCAACGCTGAACAACGTCACAGCAATGCTGCATGATGCCACCTGACGGCTTAGCTCAACGCTTTTTCTACTTGCGCCTCTATATGACAATTTTAGTAAAATATTTCTTCGATCTATCATCTGAGCTTCATATTGTAATACAACAAAAAGAAGAACGTTATAAGCAGTGTGCAAAATTAGAAACGAATTGAATACCTGCAATTATATTTAAAAAATAATTTTGTAAAGTGATAATTATTATATTTATTTAGTGCGAATAATTCGCACAGGTCACACTAGTACTGACATAATCTTACTGTGAGACGACACAGTCATCATGGAACCTGTTGTTGATATAAACTCTGACGTCACGCTGCGTTTTTAAAATTCGAAAATAGCGCGTATTTTCTACATTTCTTTTCTATTATTTGTATTTTTTTCAGTGATAACATTAATAAAATAACCAATGCGGTAGGACAAGGAACTAAAATATATTTCGAAATAAAAATTTAAACCAATAACCAATAAAAACAGATCGCGGGGAGGCAAGGAGCAAAAATAAAAGGTTTGTAGCAATGCAACAGTTCTCGAGCAGGAAGGCAGCAAAAATAACGTGCTCATGAAAGCGCCGGTATACATTCACAAACAGGCAGACAAAACTTCCAGGAACGTGTTTTTCTTTTGTACACGAGTTCAGTTGTTCAACTTGGTGAGTTTTGACTTTACGTCAGTTCAGCAAATGTTTCAAGAGCTGTGCAACTGTGCGATATCATTATATCGGCAACAAGATAATAAATGAAGCAAGAAGTTTGCGAAGACAGATATAAGCACTGTTTAATTTATGTAATGGAACATTACTTTAATTAATATAAATTACGTGTTATATTTTATTCCTGGAACTGCGTCAATTAAACATGATCACAATAAACGAACAAAAGTTATATTTGAGTTCAAATGTTCAGTAATTATTATGCGTTGTAATTAAATCCATATTATCGCCGACCGTCAAATATTTTTTAAGCTATTGCATAGCTTCTATCGCGGGCTTTGAGCGTGGCGACCGAATCAAGAAATTCCGTAACGAAAAAAAACCTAACACCCCCCCACTCCGACCGGCACAGCGGTGCGGCGTTGACAGCCGTGCATCGTCTAACGTCGTTTCAGTTCGGCAGACTTCGGCACGGTGTTTGTGTGCTCATAACGGCATAACTGCTCATAACTGATTCTATCTTTATTTGTGTATAAATGAATTTATATATGTCACCGGGATATTGTCAAACCCGTGATATTATAATTTCACTAAGTGAAATTACAATTTCACAGATTTGACAATATCCCGGTGACATATATAATACTGCTATAAAAATAACTTAAATTATTTAGGTTATGTGCAGAGAAAGTAGGTATACATGATATTATATCTATATAAATGTACAACGCGCAAAATTCTATGATCAAACTCTTAATATCGTTCTTCTTGTTCAAATTTTTTGAATGAATAATTGTTTTGGTGTGTAATTACACTATTATAGAGAAGAAAAACTTAAAGACCTAAAAAGAATATGCAATAGCTTTACCGCGGCAGTCCCCGAGTGCCACACGTATTTTTTTAGTTTCATTTTCGCTCGCGCTGGCATAGCCACGTGCGTCCACCACCTGACTTCTTGTCCACTACCAGACAGTCCCTCTTCCTTCCAAATATACATACATTTATATCAATTTGAAATGCAAACCCATGCGCATTTAACTAGACCACTTAAGTAAGTGTTATAGTGAAATACTACGTTTGCTGTTTACATTGCAACCGATATACGTAACGTAACCTACATACTGTATATACAGTACACTGTCACTTCATCCAAGTGTGTATAGGCTTTCAAGGCCGATGTTGATCCAAATCTTTCCGGGCTTGTTTGCCGTGGTCCATTGGTATTTTTACCTGACGTTTCGTCTACAACTGCGGTAGACATTATCAAAGGCGATGTGGTAGCGGGCGAAGTGTCCTTCTAGGCTGCTCACAGGTAAGTGTGTCGACAAGTGCAGTACTTCCGTCTTCTATGGTCAGCGTGCTCGTGTTCTCTATTCGGTCGTAGTATGCTCTTCTGTGATTGGTGGGTTGGTATTGCACAGTGCTGGTGTCCAGGTTTTACTTGGATTCAAATCTTCATCTATGCGGTTGAAATTATTTGTGTCTAAATAAAACCTGGACACCAGCACTGTGCAATACCAACCCACCAATCACAGAAGAGCATACTACGACCGAGTAGAGAACACGAGTACGCTGAAAAAGTGTCATTATCATAAAAAAAATAACGTATTTCCGACCCCCATTAGTGATAGAGGTTAAATCATCCAAATTAGTCATAGTTTCTCTTCCCGAGAGGAATACGAGCAATTACCGTTCTCTGTATATAATTGAGTACGGTGAACCTTTCAAATATCAGTGCGCAGTCGAGTCGGATATATAAAATAAAAAACAAAAAAACAAAAATGAAAACCTCAGTCTAATTTGCATTACAACAATCACGTTCGCGTCGTATCCTTTTTACGGGGCGCACGCGCATAACGGCGCGGGGAAAGCGCCGAAAAGAAACAAAATATGTTTCGGGATTTTGTCAACAAGAAATGACGGCAGCCTGATTTGCATTGTAGGAGTATTTCGCGCGCACATACACACACACACAGGTTACTTGTCGTACCTACATCGTCGTCGAATGTTTATGACGTAGGTACGGCACGCACGTGAAGGCTTATCAAACCGCACATATGATGAGTGCCGCGCGCGCGCGCGCACCTCTCCCATACTGCGGCGCAACCGCCTTCTTTCCTCCCCTCCCTCTCTAAACTCCAACGCGGTTGTTATCACAGAAGAAATAATTACAGAAGAGTCGCGCCGGCAAATGATTATTCTTTTGGCGCGTCACGGCACACGGCATGATGCTTTCCCCCTCTCCGCCGCCGCTCTCGACTCCCTTGTGTGTACGCGCACGTATAGTAATAATAATAATAATAATAATTTATTTCACGTGAAAAAAAAATACATCGTATAGTACAAAAAATCGATTTGGAATTTTCCAACCCTACTTGGCTATTGCCAGTGCTAGGGTTGGATTATTATTGACGTACGCGAGAGTGAGACTTAAAATTAAAGAAAAAAGTAAAAAAAAAAAAACGAATATAATACTAATAATTAATAGCAAGCAAATGATACGATATTTTTTTTTTTTTAAGAAGCTATTGCTGTTAGTTGAGGATTAGTTCAAGATATTATAAATGACTTCAGACTCTTTTCTGTCGCATAACCACTTGTATATTTTTTTATTAAAAGTTCTAATGTTTCGAATTTGTTTGAATTCAACCGGTATGCTGTTGTATAGTTTTGGACCAAGGAACGCTGTGTGTTTTTGACTGAAAGTTTTCGACATCTTTGGGATCTGGATGGGATTTAAGATCTGCGATCTTGCACTGTAGGGATTTTGGTAAGCTGCTTGGTTTCCTGGATGTTTATGGAACAAGGATAGAACTGATTTAGCATATGTTTGATATAGTATATTAAGTACTCTTAGGCTACTAAATAGTACTATATAAATAGTATACTATATACCAGTGATGTCAAATACGTGGCACGCGGGCCGCTTGCGGCACACCAAGACTTAAAAAAACATAGAGTCTAATAATTAATATAATCACTCAAACAATCGTGTTTTATTAATATTTTTTACCATTAAAAACATGCGGCCCCAACTTAATACAAGTATAATTCAATCAATGCCTCAATTTGGGATTTCAACCACTTTTCAAATGCCGAGTTGAATGTAAAAGCTCTAAACCAGTGATTTCCAAAGTGGTCTATATCGACCGCCAGGGGTCGACGACAACTTGCAAGGGGTCCATGTTAGCGGGAAAAAAATTGGGGGTCAACGATACTGAATCTCCGAACAAAAAAAAAACAAACTGGACATCGTTAACCGAAGAGATTTAAGATTAAATCTAACTAAATTGATGCCAAATGTTGAAAATTTATTATTAAAGCATCAGGTTCATCCCTCACACTAAAAGCAATTATTTTTTGCTTTGTTATTTTATGTAACAGAAAGTAAATTTTAATTTTACCTTACTAATTAAGTATTATTAATTAATTATTAACAATATCTTACTGTAAATGTTAAATGTACTTACCTTTTGAAATTTATATTTAGTAGTGCTAATAACCCCAGGGTTGAAGCACATAATTTTTTGTTTTGTTTTGTCACAATAAAAAAAAAATAATTTGATTCGTTTAATTTGAATCTAATTAATAAATGTATAAAACTAAACATTTCACACTACATTTCACTACCGTTATAAATTTAAATCGTTCAATGTGAGTAGCACTATACCGGTTGTCAAAAATACATTTGAAATTAACGAATTGGCAAAAAATCAATATCAGATAAGCAGGGGGTCTACCCAAAACCGAAAAACATGGCAAGTGGTCTACGAGACAAAAAAGTTTGGGGACCTCTGCTCTAAACAGTCACTGACAGTACGCTGTGACGTTTGCTCACGTCGTTCATTCTGTTTTCTGATTGGTTCTTGCTCAAAATTAGCAGAGAATCAAACACGAAAAATAGTCACGGTTCTAATTTTGAAACCGCGCAGCCGAGCCTGCACAGTTACGTCATCCTCGCAGCCAGCCAGTGGCGGATTTACAGATTTGCCGCCTGTAGGCTATTTAATTTTCGCCGCCTCTGAATTTTGATATCTTAGTCCACAATCGTATCAATTACATTTTCTATCAATGAAATTCCGACTTTATGATTTGTGTTCCAACTTTTCCTGTATGGTTAGTATCATTGAGAACTAAGGTACCGTTGTCAAATCCTTGATTATTTTAGTCAGAATTTTTTACCCATAAAGAAATAATTTTCTGAAATTGAATTTGACAATTTGCTGCAGCAATCATGATTAGACCATCGATATTATATCAAGATTGAATTGTGTAAGCAGATCTCATAATAATTAGGTACATGGAGAAAAAACTATAGTAATTATCAGTGAAGAAAATATTATGTAAAAATAACTAAATTTCGATTATAATATCAAATCGCTATTGCGATATTCTAAAAATTCATGATCATTAAAGGATATTAATACAAAGCGTTTAGCAATTGTTCATGTAGAGATGTTGAAATATTTAGTACTAGCCGCTATCCGCGGCTACGCCCGCGATTGAGATGGAAATCGACTTTTGACATGCATATCAGGGGAAACAATTTTCTTATTTTTCGTAAAAAATTTTTATTTTTTTTTAATAAAAAGTATCCTATGTTACTTCTAATACCTTCAAGAGTGTATGTGCAAAGTTTCATGATGATCGGTTAAGTAGTTTTTGCGTGAAAGCGTAACAAACAAACTTACATTCGCATTTATAATATTTCGTTTTCATAAAATTTGTAAGTCCGGTCCTGTCGGGCCGATTTTAATGAAATTTTAATAGCACATTTTAATCATTACTAAAGGGTTAAATTTCAATTTTGAAACGATTCGGAGAAATTTTTCGGTATTTTTGGGCCCAAAAAATGTTTTCAACCCTTTCTTATTTTTCGTAAAAAATTTTTATTTTTTTTTAATAAAAAGTATCCTATGTTACTTCTAATACCTTCAAGAGTGTATGTGCAAAGTTTCATGATGATCGGTTAAGTAGTTTTTGCGTGAAAGCGTAACAAACAAACTTACATTCGCATTTATAATATTAATATGATTTAGCACTGTATATAGGACTATATTTCGATTTTTGTTAAATATTTTGATTTCTCTTCAATTTTCGAAATTCGTATTTTGTGTGGATAATAATTTTTTGTTTAATTTTGTAAATCGAAATAAAAAACTTATAAACTAAATCTGCCGCCCCTTAAAATTTGCCGCCCTAGGCTTCAGCCTACTCAGCCTGCTGGTAAATCCGCCACTGCAGCCAGCGCAGTTGGCTGCACATGTTACAGCAGCGAATCATGCGTCGTTTTCCTCAAGTGTCGCTTCTGGAGTGTCTCATCTGTGATCGCAGTATGTTAGGACAAAGCTGCATTCTCAGCAGATCTGCTTCATTGAGCACAAAGTGGCGGCAGAACCGACGCCGATGCTGTAGCTAGTGGGTACCAGGTATAAAGGTACGTCCAAGATGCAAGCTGGTAGTCAGGCAGTCAGACGCTGGTTTTCTGAGTCAGACAGTCGGCGTGCATAAAATCCTTTGTTGCTAAATCGGACTGGCCATAATGCACCAGCGCGCAGTTTTCCGGCGCACCGGCTCTCTGACTCAGATATTTACCGGTATGAATTGTACATTCTGGTTTCAGACAACCTGCGTCTGACAGTGTTGTTTTTAGGTGCTATAAAATATGGATATCGAGGATTTTATTTCAAAAGTTGCACTTAATCCTCCCATATAGGATTAAGCGAATTAAAGAGCATTGTAATAGGAACATCGTCGATACCTGTTGGAGAAAGATTTCTGATGAAATGAAGATTGAAAGTAAGTGGAAGAGAAATTTATTATAATACATTAAACACAACAATTAGAGGATATTAAAAATAATCCAAATTTTTGGGTGTTTTTCAACGGGCTGTAACTCGGAAGAAATTAACCGTATAGCAAAAATTTGAAATTTGTAAAATTGATAACAATGTACCAACAACAGAAAATTTTCAAACAATGAAAAAAATGTATTTCACTTTTAACAGGTTTTAATTTAGATGTAACATTGTCACCAAGCAGCAACAAAGATACAATCTGTACTGTTCGCTTCATAATTATTTAATATGAATGCTCTGTCTGCGCCGATAACCAGCTTTCATATTGGCCACATCCAACGCCGCTCGGAGTCAGACAGTCAGACGCCGAAAATCTGAATCTGACTACCAGCTTGCATCTTGGACGTACCTTTAGGCAGGTACTACGTACAGGGTTTAGACAACGCACCCACTTGTACCTATGTTCATACTGTCAGATCGAATAATACTTACACACATATTATATAATACAATAAGCCCTCCTCGTCGATCGCGCAGGTTCTGCTTAGTGCTTATTCACTGTTACTTCGATGCGGTTTTGTTCACAGTTCGCACTATGAGAATTGGCGGAAAATAAATTGGAAAATCGTTAGTTTGTCGTGGCAATTCCTCCAAATTATTAACGAACAAAATATGAAAAGCGCGACATATTTTTTGATTTGCTTATGGCGTCAGCTGGTAGGTAAGCGTAAAAAATATATAAAATGACACCAGCTTATCGTTTCTGGGTGTATATTGATATGAAATATATAATCTATTATAATCTATATATATATATATATAGCTGAAGAGTTTGTTTGTTTGTTTGGTTGAACGCGCTAATCTCAGGAGCTACTGTTTTTTTTTTGGATAGTCCATTTATCGAGGAAGGCTATAAACTATAATATATAAAATTCAAAAATAAGTTAAAGACACATTTATTAAAAAAAACTTATTATTTCCTGGAAGAATTCTGTAATTAATGCAACTGGTGACGCTATTTACACATGTATACATGTTTTTTTAAATAAAGTTTGTTATTATTATTATTATATCACGCTACGACCAATAGGAGCGGAGCATCAATGAAAAATGTAACTTAAAATTTGTTCGTCCGACAAAAACTTTTGAACGGTAACTCCAATCATCATGAAATTTGGACACAACATTCATCTCGGTAAACTAATATGAACGTCTACGCCGTCTACGCATTACAGAAGTGAAACTTCTAATCGACACATCACACATACATCGCATAAATGCCATCTTCGCGAGAAACTACTCTAAAATCGTTGGCTTAACTTTATGAATTAAATCCAATGTTGAAAAGATTGTAAAAATAAATAATTTATATATCGTCTAGTTGAAAAAAAGAAGAAATAACGGCGCCAACAGTCGGAATCGAATCTACGACAGAAAACTGTTTATAGAAGATGCCTGTTCAGAAAGACTTGGCTGTATTTTAACATGGCATATACAGTTTGAGAGACACAATCGGTCAACATAATCCAGATAAACGCATAACAATACTATGCAAATGCTAATCCCGTTCTGTCAGTCAATGCATTACAAATGCATCTCATTGTGAACGTTGAATTATTTCAATAATGTTATCAATGTAAAACTATTTCATTCAACAGGCCCGGCTTTTAATACAGTCAGTTACATTCAGTCAGTTACAACGGATTTAAGGAGGTTGATGCGTTACAGTTCCAATCAAAAGTAAGTCGAATTCTAAATGGGAACTTTTCCATAATACATTTTTATAAAAGTTGATAAGTCGATGATACTAATAAATTATTGTCATAAAGGCATAAATAAATATTTTTTTTAATATTAATTATTTCAGTATTTTACTTAATGGTCTAACTTTTGATTTTTTTGTAGGTACAAAATTAGGATAAAAAATAAATTTATGTAAATATCTGTATTTTATATATTTTTTGCAGTAAATAATTATAAAAAAAGGAATTAGAAGTAATAAAAATTAAAATTAAATAATTAAAAAGTTAAAAATCCAGTTAAAATTGTGAAAATTGCCAAGAATAAAAGTCCATAATCGAAAAGTGCTTAGGTTTAATAATTTTTTTTTGATTAAAAGTCTCCTAATTAAATTGGAAAAAATATTAAAATATGCGTAAGACATCGATGCTTTACATAGATAGTTTTCGGAACTGCTGACATTATTTAGTTATTTGCAAAAAAATTAAAATGAACAGTTTGCATGCTAGCTTGACATATTTCTCATAAGACTACATGTAAAAGTTTTTTTTATTTTTTAACTTTATAAATCTCCTAATGATTTTGGATTTCTTACAGAAAATTTTGTCATAAAAAAATCTATTAAAAAAACTTTATTTCAGATTTTTTTATTATCTTCGTAAAACGGCTCAACCTCTTTAAAAAAAAGCTATAGTGGAATTGAAATTAAAGAAACTTTAACGCTTACCAGTTTGACGTTGCAGTGAATATTTTCGGGATTCGAACCGACTCCTACAGTTTTACCCTGAATTTTGTTTTTCACTTGTTCACTAGCCACTATGGAGTTCATGAGAAAATCCAAACTATTGGAGGATTAGATCCAGGAGAAGGGGGCACAAAAATTCTTCTAGGATGACGTGCATAACCCCTAATTTATTCATTCATTCATTCACAGCCACTAATCAAATAATTTCACTCGCGCTTGCTTTAAAAAAATCACTACTGGGGAAATTTTCCTAGTTTCACGTTGCAGGAAAACAAATATTTAATTTTCCCTATAAACTAACGAACTAAATACACTGCATTGAAGAATCTTCACACTAGGTAAATTTGTATTATAAAGTAATATAAAATATGACACACTTTTTCAGTTCTTGTAAATGTTTGGTAATTATACACTTTCACGGTCACCTGGTTTTTTGGCTCTAGAAAATCGAAAAATAGATGGATTTCAATGATCTCGGTCTCAAAAAGTTCCATTTTACGGCGGACTTATGAAAAAAATTAGTTCACCCCGGAATTACAATTCGCATACCCGTTTATCGTTCACCCCGGAATTGTTTTTTTAAAAACTCCACATTTGCCCCTTCCCGTTTCACTGCGAGACAATTCGCATACCCCTTTATCGTTCACCCCGGAATTACAATTCGCATACCCCTTTATCGTTCACCCCGAAATTACAATTCACATACCCGTTTATCGTTCACCCCGGAATTGTTTTTTTAAAAACTCCACATTTGCCCCTTCCCGTTTCACTGCGAGACAATTCGCATACCCCTTTATCGTTCACTCCGGAATTACATTTCGCATACTCGTTTATCGTTCACCCCGGAATTGACGTCAGAAACAGTTATAAAGAATTATATGTAGAAAGTCAATTTGTTTTTGCATTTAAAGTCATGAAACTGTGAGAAATATTGATTTTTTCAATTTTCGTATTTTTTTCCATAAATCCGCCATAAAAACTAAGATTTTAAAAAAAAATCATCGAAATTGGATGGTTTTTCGATTTTCTAGAGCCAAAAAACCAGGTGACCGTGAAAGTGTATAATTACCAAATGTTTTAATCGTTATTAAACGATTTGTTTAGCTTGACTCCGTATATTTGTTTTTTGAATGATAAACCTTCATTAGACACTTTAAAACAACTTTTAACAAATTTCTAAAACAGATGCGTTTAATATTTCAAGTGATTTTGACATTGCAAAATTTAAGTTGCGTAATTTTTGTACATGACAAATCCTGAACAAATATTTCGTTTTTGTTTAAAATAGAAATGTTGAAGTGAAAAAAGCGATTTAAAACCAATAATACATAATATGACACAATTTAAATTAAAATTTTGTGTTCCCGTCAATTTTTAATTATTTTTTTGAATAATAAACCTTCATTACACACTTTACAACGCCTTTTAACAAATTTATAAAATAGCTGCGTATATTTCGAGTAATTTTGGCATTGAACAAAAATAATACAAATTGCATAACCCGGTATAGTACCTGACAAATGGATAAATATTTCCTAGAATGAGCCTTTTTCCTGAGAATAGTGCAGCGAAAGTGTCACGAGAGGCAGCACTAGTAGTAGGGACAAACATAAAATATTTACATGCCAACCAATGTTATTTACGTGATATTATTTTATTATTTAAAAATATAAATCTGAAATAAAAAAAATTTTGAACTGATAAACTTATCACTGAGAGTCATCATTTACATATGTTATCGAAATTATTTTTAAAATTAATTAAATGAATAAAAAATGAATAGTAAATTTTTCACAGTTTATTACCATTGATTAGAATGAGATATAACCTCAATCTTTTATTAAATTATATTCATTTATTATATTTAATTAAATTTATTTTATTACCATAATATATTTTTGATTCATATTTCATTTGGAAATAAATCTGAAATTCATAATTATTTTCAATTTCTCTTATTACAGTTTGAATTTATCGCTAATATTTTACTAGAGTCTGCATACTAACCTGTCTATTAATTCATTTTTTTTCCAGACACTTTTAAATTACGACACGCAAGCCAACGTTTTAATGTTACTACATTGTTATCTTTTACAGTTGCAAATTTTAGTTTTGCTCCAGGAACATCATCTTCTGTTAAAAACATGTTTTTTCAAGTACACTTTAATGTGTGTTTATATGGGGATTTGACAGTGTTTGTCCCTACCGAACTACTAGCGCTACTAGTGAGTGATTTTTCGTACTTCAGGAAAAAGGCTCATTTGAACGTTATTGTACAAAATAGAAATAATGAATAGAAAAAAAACCATTGATATGTATTAAAGGTGCCAACTTTTTTAGCCCGGCGCTGCTCGTGCCCCCCATAATAATGCGATTTCCATAAAAATGGCCAATGTGATAATCAACCGTGAAAACCAAATTGAAATCAGTACAGCGGCTTTCAAATAATTAAACAACGTAAATAGGCGCAAAAAGCGGAATTCACTATTTTTTATATGTCAATTTTTAATCGTTTTATAATGTTGTCGATCATCTATAATTTACAATATTTATCAACAGTTTTAATTTGAATTCAATTATAAACTAATAAAATAAATGTTTTGCATGAAAAAAAATTTAGTTTTATAATTTACTACAAAACAAATAACTTCCGTAAAATCGATTTATTAAAATACTAATTTAATTTTTAATTACAATGATTACCATTTCGACGATATAAACACAACACTGAATTTTTATTTCACGAAAATCATTTTTTTTTCCTAAAAAAAACCGTTTTATAAAATTTTAGGGGCCCTGTTTCAAATAGTTATCAGAAATTTAATACGAGGGGCGTTTAGTACAACACTCATATAAAATACGTGATAGCTGTGGTGGTGATATCAAATTACTGGGAGCATCGTTTTTAAAGCCGGTTTTACACTGAAACAATTTTACTATATTTGTGCTGTTCAAGAAGTACCTAATTTTAGAGAAATTACAACTAGTTGGGAAATTTTTGAATTACTGAGTTCATAATTTTACACTGAAATAAATTAAAACATTAGTTAATTTTAGAGAAAACAATCGGATCTTTCAAAAGTACTGGATTCATCGTTCCCACAGTTTATCTCGTAATACAAATCCCTGCTATTCAGGTTTCTTTAAATTGAAAATGTGAATTGTTACTAGGCCCATATAGACCAGACAATAGAGACCTTCTATTTGCGTGTCAAAGAGGCGAGCTTAAACAGCAATTTTTGTAATACGTTTTCTTCCGGAAAAATTCCACTTCTTGTCACATAAAAATAATATTGATATACTCACAGATGATGGATTCATTTGTCACTGTCAATTTAGCGCGTATTATTGTGTTCTTAATCGAACGTCAGGCGAAGCAGCGACCAGAAAGATGCAGGATAATAAAGCAGAGACGTAGAAAAGAGAATTACAACAATGGAGACGCGTAAAATATTTCAATATATAGTACTAAGAGAAGAGCTGGCTACGGAGAAAATGGGTGACTCGGTGCAGAGCTGAAAATTTGCAGAATAATAGGAGATAGTACAAGTAAGTAGGGAAAAAATTGCCAGAAGGCTAGGCGGAAGATAAAGAGCCGCCAGAAAGCGCTAATGTTGCGAAAAATCAGTGCACTTCTGGCAATTTCTATACTTATTCTGTAATTCAAAACTAGATTATATATACTGAAAATTCAAACATGATATAATGATTACATTCGACAATTAATATTCAAAATTATTAATGACATTTTGATAGAAATAAAATTAATCGTTTAATATTTTCATTAATAAAATTACGTTGTTTAATTTATTTAATTTTATTTCTATCAAAATGTCATTAATAATTTTGAATATTTGTCGAATGTAATTTATTATTATATCATGTTTGAATTTTCAGTATGCCCTTATAACTATATAATGTATAATATATTATATAATATATAATCTAGTTTTGAATTACAGAATAAGTATAGAAATTGCCAGAAGTGCACTGATTTTTCGCAACATTAGCGCCTTCTGGCGGCTCTTTATCTTCCGCCTAGCCTTCTGGCAATTTTTTCCCTACTTACTTGTACTATCTTCTATTATTCTGCAAATTTTCAGCTCTGCACCGAGTCACCCATTTTCTCCGTAGCCAGCTCTCCGTCTATAATATTTTATGACAGTTCAATTTTGAGCAGATTCACATCTTTGTAGGGTGCTTTGGATTTTCACTTTTTTACTACGAAACAACGTTTGTTTTACTTGAGGCACTAGTGCAAAATGGGTCATTTTACAATCACTATACAGCAATGAAAAGCAGGTATTTTATTGTGCAAAAAATGTTTTCATAACTTACCAATTTTGCATGGGTTAAGACGTGGTGAGTGAGTGACAATACAAAATATGTACTATGGCAAACTTACCTGAAACAAGAAAAAATATATTGTTAACAAATTAATGTAGTCGGGCATCTTAAATTTAAAATCAATCAGAAATGTATGGAATCAGAAAATGCGATTTTGAATGATTTAAATCCTATTAAGATTTTTTCTAAATTTATTATTCTTGTGCAAAAAAACATACATTTTCTATTGGTACCTATATAAAAATCAGACATTTTTGTGGGACACTTCGCTGAAATAGAGGAGAATTTTAGATTTCAAAAAATATTGACAGATCTGTTGAATTTCTATAATATGCATTTCTATTGACATTTTCGGTCCACATACTATACCTACACTATAACGACCTCAGTTATCAAACGTCTATAAATACTATCTGCCTATATCTTCGATATAGATACAATGCATAACAAATTTCATAGATAGCGGATTTCTAGTTTTGGGTATCTTCATTGATTTATCCAAAGCTTTCGATACTGTCAACTACGACATTCTATTGCTTAAATTAGAACAATACGGAATAAGAGGGATAGCTAACAACTGATTCAGATCGTATTTAATAAATCGTTCACAAAAAGTATGTATATCAGCAGAGGGGAAAGAATACGTATCTGAAAAAATAGAAACAACTAAGGGCGTACCTCAAGGATCCATCTTAGGCCCTCTTTTATATATTATATACGTTAACGATTTAATAACTCACTTTGCAGCGTCAAATGTAAAAATAGTGTCGTATGCAGATGACACAAATATACTTTTAAAAGGCTCCAACATGAATCAACTTATTCATCAAGCGCAGGCAATTTTCAAAATATTAAACGACTGGCTTATAAATAACAAACTGATTTTTAATGCCGAAAAAACTACTACTGTTTTTTTTAGAACTATGCAAAGATCGCTAAATATTCCAGAATCTATTCAGCTTAACAGTAATATGTTTCTTTCTGTGTCAGAATGTACTCCGTTTTTAGGAGTTACAATTGATGCTAATCTTTCATGGACACAGCATATAGATAAGCTGGCTAAAAAGTTAACATCGGTTTGCTATGCCCTGCGGCAAGTGAGTAAAGGAGCAAGTTTGGAATCGGTAATGTCGTTATACTACGCCAATTTTTATTCTATTATGTCGTATTGCATTATTGTATGGGGCGGAGTAAGAGAAGCCAACAGAATTTTCTTAATTCAAAAGAGGGCCGTAAGAATTATCGCAAAAACCGATAGAAGAGAGTCCTGCAGAGTTCTTTTTAAAAATCTTAAATTATTAATCTTCACCTCGGTTTATATATTTAAGTTATGTGTTTTCGTTTTTAAAAACATCGATATTTTCAAATGTGACACTATACAACACCAATATGAAACTAGAAAAAATAATCTTATGATACCAACTCATCGATTGACTCTATACAAAAAAGCCTGTCTATACAATGGAATAACATTTTTTAATAAAATACCCGACAATATAAAAAATATTAAATCGCTTAAGCATTTTAAAAATAAATTAAAGACTTTTTTAATAGAAAGAAATTTTTTATAGTCTAGACGAATTTTCGTAACATATTTTAATGTGTAATACCTATGTACTGACCTTTTGTATCCAACTTTTTTGGCTATGCAAATAAATTATTATTATTATTATTATTATTATTATTATTATATACCAGGGGTCGGCAACCTGCGGCTCTTTTGATGTAAAGTTGCGGCTCTCCAGTTCCATACGCAAAAAATAATTATTTTATTATATAAACCCTTAAAAATTGTCCAATCGATCCATGATTGAGTAATATGTCTATCTCTCAGCCATTTCCACTCGCGTCTCACCCGCACCGCCTCCGTCGCGATGTGTCATCCTCTGATATATAATATATTATACCTATATAAGCAAATACTATAATACTGAAACGAAAATGTACAGTGGTTCTTTAAAAGCTGGGTTATATTGTAAATTGTAACTTTTTGGCTCTTCCGTCTCAAAAGGTTGCCGACCCCTGGTATATACAGATTATATTGAATAACCTGACTCCGGACGAAGTTTTAGCATAAATTTTATCATCAATTCCTGAGCTGCACTTATTTCAAATTACGTTTTATAAGAACGGCTAATATTAAAAATATACTAAATTGCAATAGGGTAAAGATATCGATTCCCAACCATTCAACTGTGAGTGCCCACTTTTATGTTTATTATTACATCACAGAGGTTGCCTCGTTCCATCTGACTAATCAACGTAAGCGCGGAAATGACGTCAGTTGGCGGACTTAATATGTTTATCAATCCATACAGACAATATCAAAAATGCCGTTTATATTTAATTAGGACTATGTAAATCTCTCACCTTAAAAATTCTATTATTTGCAAATAATCTCAATATTCTGCCTATTGATTTCTTTAACATTAAAGTTTATAAACAATGGCCATTCAATCAATTGAGATGTCCACCGGATGACGTCATCCTTATTATCCAACTGAACGAGACAACCTCTGTAATCTACTAACCTTGATCAATTTATAGTTGATAAAATAGATTGTTACATAAGCTGCGTCACGCTATTTTTTTGTTATTCTCGTCCCCCTTTCGCGTATAACGTCGCAATATCACGCACCTGCCCTATTTAATTTACTTAAAAATCTAAATAATTTTTTAATTAACTTATTTTTCGTTTTAAAAAATGCGATTGAGTGACGTCATAGTATATTATCTGATTTTCTCTCTCCGTCGTCGCGCTTTGTCACGCTTTGTTACATTAATGGATATTTCGAAGTCGTCGAGCGTTTACAATCCAGATTATCTATCTAACATTAAACAATATCGGAAATCTCTGTCATTCGTTGTGATGATTGTTTTGAAAACAAGATAATTCAAATTACATAAGGTATGTTCCAAGCAGCCAGCAAACGGACACGAAACCGTCACCCGCATGCGCAGTAGCAAAAAAGGAAACTTTGTATCGGTTTTCGAACACGTTTTAGCTACCTGCGCATGGCGGTGACGGCTTCGTGTCCGTTTGCTGGCTGCTTGGAACATACCTTATGCAATTACGGAGTAAACTGTTTTTGCAGGGAACAGTTTACTCCGCGGAGTGATTTTTTTAACGTGAAGAGAGAATTTTTGAAGTTCACTCTGTAGGATTTTTAATGTTTTTCAATTTGACATATTATCGTCTAGTGAGTTTATCCCCAATGATGAGTATTTGGAAAGAATTCCGTGGCATAAGGATCGAAAATGAAGCAATACTGAGATTTTTTTAAACTTGCATTTAATACTAACGTTTCGATACGTTTTGTATCATCTTCAGAGTGTTCAAGATGATACAAAACGTATCGAAACGTTAGTATTAAATGCAAGTTTAAAAAAATCTCAGTATTGCTTCATTTTCGATCCTTATGCCACGGAATTCTTTCCAAATACTCATCATTAACTTCAATGGATCACAGTTACTCTATTTATTGAATAGAGTCAATTCTTCATTTATCCCCAATAAGGGGCGTCAATTATTAATCCGCACGCGGGCGGCGTGAGGCCTTACGAGGGCCCGGCCGGGCTGCTGGGATAAAGTGATCGACCACAGTCAAATGTGGGCGAGAAACGGTACTTTGAGTTTGAACCTACATTAAGAAAAGATAAAAGAGAAAATATGATTACGACTTGCAGAATAATTTGCAATATTATGCTAGATTCAATGCTATGAAGAGCAAACATAATATTATATTATTATTTACTGAATGTAGGATATAGCTTATAGAAGTTTATTTAATCCTTTCAGAAACATAATATGTACATATACACAGCACAGTGATCAAAAAGAAATAATTTAAGAGTATAATATGCTAGAGCTACAAATATACTCGCTCGTGCTCTAATTATATCAGACCCTTTCACTTCGCCTAAAAACAGTTGCAGCTCTCCTGACGCTAATTTTTTAGTTAAAGACTTTAAGTTGTGAAGTCATCCTCTTTCTATCTTTACCTACTTATATCTCCCTCTCAACTTCCGTTCGCCTCGCCCGATCACACTTCCGTAAATCTCAGGCATTCACCAGCTTACTCCCCAAGTCAAGCGTGCTTAAAGAAGTTTTACTTCAATATAATCTAAGTAAATATCGAAGCATCATTACTTGAAATTTCAGCATTTCGCACGAACGGGAAAGAGAGAAGGAACACAATGAAAAACGTTTCGATGTGCGTTTATAGGAGAGAAGTTTTCAGTTCTGCGGACAGAGACGGAATCGAGTTGAACGGCGACACCGGATTTTCTCTACTCACGAACGCGCGCGGGCTTTAACGATGATTAACTTTTCACCGAACGACAGTCTAATTAGAAAGAGTAAATCTCTTCTCACTGCCGCCGCCGCCGGCGCCCGTACGGTTGACGGCGAGGAGCGGGAGTAGGGAGCGACAGCCCGCCATTAACCGCAGTATATAAATATAGTCCTAGCCGTATTTACTATTTACTTGTTCATTGCTCAGTTCCCCATTTTCTTTCAAAGTGAAACTTCTATAGCGAGGAGAATTATGAAAGGCGATTTAAAGTATTGTCAAAATTCACAAGAAAATCTTTGAATGGCCGTAGCTTCTAAGCCAAAAGATATATCAAAGTTTGCTTGTGCTCATTATATAATAGCTCTCAATTTGAAAAACATATGGAAGGTTTCGTTTTGTACTATTTTTTAAGATGTAGGTACTTACTTAAAAAAAATGAGATTTTTGGTATATTGTTAGTAGAAGTTTTGTTCCAAAAATATGTATTGAAGGAGATTTATTTGGTTGAAGAACAATTGAAAAATAAGCTTTACCAGAGTATCGCTTGTGGCCAACGTATCGAAAAAAGCCCTGATGATGAAAATATATTTTTCGAAACGTTGGCCACAAGCGATACTCAGGTAAAGCTTATTTTTCAATTGTTCCTCAACCAAATAAATCTCCCTCAATTTTTGATATAATTCGACAGCTCTTAGAACTTTTTTAAACTCCCCGTTGGTACATTTCTTATATCGAATGTCCCGTGAAATGACTACAAACAAGTATCAACCAGCCTAAAGCGTCGTGCAGACCTTCGAACGACAAAATGAACCGAACAATAAACGGAACACTAGTTTGGACGTGGCAACGAACGTTTGCAAATTGAGAGGGACCAATAAGAAAACGGCGAACAGACTATTTTTCTTTTAACAAAATAGCCTTTACTCTGACAAGTAATTATCCTGGGCTAGTTTTATATTAGCCTGAATTGCGATGGAGTTTGAACATAAGCGACGCAATATGAAGCAAGAAATATAACAGGGACATAATATTATGAGCGATGGAATACACAGATATTAGAATAAGGTAATTTTAATTTACTTGTTAGTTAGACGAAAGGTACTTGAGACTGTAGCAATGGAGTGGTCAGAAGAAAATAGTTTTGAAGTGATTAGTTTTTCCAAATCTTCTTGGTTTCCGGGCTTGTATGCCTTGATGACGTTTCGTCTACAACTGCGGTAGTAATACCAATGGACCACGGCATACAAGTCCGGAAACCAAGAAGATTTGGATCAACACCGGCTGCGAAAGCCTACACACTTGATTCGTTTTTACCAAAAATAAAAATTATTGTGGAAAGTTAGGTATCCTAAACATTATAAACAAGAAAAAACATTAAGAAATTGATCAAGATGAATACATAATATTCAGGAGAATGTAAAATGCCAAAAATTAAAAAAAATCTACCGGGAACAGCAAAAAAAACCCAATGCACTTGCTGGTCAGTTCGCCGAAATTGAATGTCTTTATCGAGAATATCCTTCGTATTGTTGGGTGTTCGGCGCAAGGTTCATGTCTGTACGAAGCTTAACAAAAGCACGTTGACATGCGAGTTTTCAATTTCAGGAGCGCGTGCCCCGATAGATTATAACAATTTGAAGGTGGCTGTTCCAGTGACACGTAAACACGTGATAGAGCCTTGTTATGTGAAATTTATTGTGTGGAATGTGGAATGCAATTTGATCGTAAAAATTCACATCTACCAGACCGTATAATAAACAATTTCTTTTTACCTAATGGAGCACGATTCACGTAAGACGAAAGTCCTATCATCGTCTAGAGCAAAGGTCCCCAAACTTTTGGTTTCGTAGACCACTTGCCATGTTTTTCGGTTTTGGGTAAACCCCCTGCTTATCTGATATTGATTTTTTGCAAATTCATTAATTTCAAATGTATTTTTGACAACCGGTAAATAGTGCTACTCACTTTGAACGATTCAAATTTATAACGGTAGTGAAGTGTAGTATGAAATGTTTAGTTTTATACATTTATTAATTAGATTCAAATTAAACGAATCAAATTAAAATTAACTTTCTGTTACATAAAATAACTAAGCAAAAAATAAATGCTTTTAGTGTGAGGGATGAACCTGATGCTTTAATAATAAATTTTCAACATTTGGCATCAATTTAGTTAGAATTAATCTTAAATCTCTTCGGTTAACGATGTCCAGTTTGTTTCTTTTTTTGTCAGGAGATTCACTATCGTTGACCCCCATTGTCATTTCATGGACCCCCAATTTTTTTCCGCTGACATGGACCCCTTGCAAGTTGTCGTCGACCTCTGGGGGTCGATATAGACCACTTTAGGAATCACTGGTCTAGAGCAGCGTTTCACAAACTGTGGATCGCGACAAAAACGTGTTCTGTCCGTTATAGTGGCGTAGATAGTTTTTTTCTCTGGTAATTTTAAGAATCAATTCAATATAAGAAATGGTACTTATATTAAAAAAGAGACACAAAACACAAAAAAAAGAAAAAAATCGAATCCGCAAAACTTACTAACTACAATAACTACGATTGCATCCGCCGTGGGTTTTTTTTTAATTATGCTTTTTTATTTTATTTTAAACTTTTTAGAGATTTCTTGCACTAAGAACCATCGCAGATGAATTAAAAACTCTTTGCAGAAAACCGCATCTGAATTGATCGAACTAGTTTTGCTCATTTTATAACACTCAATGCCCGTTTAAATGTAGTGCCGGCACTTCACATGGCTATTTGTATTTGTGTATTTGACATATTTGGCAAACAATTACCATGTGTGGACAGTCTATTTGACAAAGTGTTGGCCTGATTTGCCTATTTGACAAATAAGGCCAATACCAAATACGCGTTACCGTGCGCTTGTCGGTTTTTCGAGGCACATCAAAGGAGTCAAATAGGCAAATACGGCAAATAAACCGTCCACACAATGGCCATATTCAGAAGCGCACGCGCCGTGAACCTGTACGGACGTGCAGTATTTTTGTGTCTGTCTGTGAGCGAGAACTGGAACAATTACTATTGTCACTAATCTAATTTTTAAATCTCTAAAAGACGAATATTACCACTCGTCGACATTTATTTATTTTTGAGTAAATTATTACAAGCTCGATTCTATTTTGTTTTTTTATAATAACGATAGAATGTAAACAATTTTCCTACCATAATATTAATATTTTCACAATGCATTTGATATTCAAAATATTTAATTCTTTAAATGGTAAACGCGCATTTTGAATAATTCCGCACAAAATAGCTAAACCTATGTAATTCCAATAGAATATAATATTAATGAGACAACATATCTCTGTACAGTAGAACCTCATTAAGTTGATCACGTCTATTACTTGGCGATCAGTTTAAACTGGCCACTTTTGGACACAACCGCACAACGTGCCGGAGACTTCATGACCCTTCGTTGACCATGAGAGCTGTCTAGCTTAGCCTGCACATATTGGTGGAACCGTCGCTATCCGACATGCAAATGTTTCACTGTATTTCATTAATACACAAGTAGATTTAAATATAAACATAAAATATATAGTATAAATGCTTGTTCCGTCTGTGTGGAATTATTAAATAAAAATCTGCATGTATTCATTATTTCAACGATTAAATTAAGCGCTATTATTTTAAACGTACATATTATTACTGTGAGGTCGTGTAATATACTGCACAGGCTGTCTAGCAGTCATGTCAAACAGTTCAAAGCGAGGGTCACATTTCAAAGTGTCCAGTTTTTGGAGTTTACTCCTTAAGAAACGATTTTGAGTTATAAGGCCCGGAACGGAAATTTTATTAGTATTAAAATCAATTGGTGACGCGTTACGCTCCACCGCTTCAAGTGTGCCGATACGCTCGTCCGCTTCAAAAGAGACAAACATATATATCTGTAGGATTTAACGTGCGAAAGAATGAGATGGAATACATTACACAGCGTATCTAAGGAGTGAACTCCAGTCGTGCGTCGGAGCTGTCACACACACACACACCAACACACCCCCACACACCAACACACACACACTATTTTCATACTAAAATTGCATTAATAGATATTCATACTGTATGTTGTTATCGTTTCTCTTATTTGATTTTGATAATATAATAACGGGAAAAAATTGAATCTTATTCTGCTTCTGCAGAATATATTTATTTTTGTTGCCAAATTAATAATAAAAATCGCAGGATTGTGGACAAAAAGTTAGATTTATTAATGTATGACATTTCGTCTATAGATTTAGACTTTTTCAAGTACAATAAGAAAATTCAAAACAAGGTACATAAGACAAAAACATGGCAACAAGTTTATAAACTTATGTTTTACTACTTATTATATTTACTATTTGGCATGTGCTCGGGAACGATAGATTATAGACGCTAGACAACTGAGGTAAATAGCGCGTTCCAGAATTCGAGTTAAGTACCATTTGGGTATGAATCGAGCGTTCTTACCATTGGATTATGCGTTTGATCGTTTAATATATTTCCATAAAATTAAAATATTTTATTCAAATATGTTTGACACCACTGGTGTAAAGTATTCACGCATACTACGTATAATACTTAATAATATGCTTGGATATTCATTGACACTTGAGGAGTGCATAAAAAATTGACACATTTTTGTATCTGTACAGTGTACACACAACTGCATTTGAAAATCAAAATTAATAGACAAACGTATAACACCATATAACTTTTTCAATATTCAATCGTTATAAAATCGGTTAGAATTAATGTTTTCCAAAAATTCCAACGGGATACTAAAGTTGAATGGATTTGTGTTTTTTCTGGCTTAATCCGAACAGCAAAACCCGTTTGTGAAAAAAATGGCACAATTTTCAATTAAGGAAACAAAAAAAAAGTGATCGTTAATTACTCGAGAAGTAATTGACCGATGACGCTAAAATTATTCATGCATGTTTGGGTCAACATAGACATCATTTTTGAGAATTTTCAGCCATCTATGTGCGGTCATTTTTTAGTAAAAAAATAGTGATAAAACGTGTTTTTTTAACTTTTGCTATTTGCAAGTTAACAATTGCACTTAGCGACCTCTGTCAGTGCTCATTTTTTAAGAAATTTCATAAGGAACAACTTTCTCAATGCATTTGCTTTACTAAAAGTCAAGAGGAACGGAGATATTAAAGGAAATAGAGAAAAAAACACTATTTTCGTCACTAATTGTTAATTATAAAATCAAGCACACCAACAATTTGTAAGCAAACTTAGGGAGTTGAACTACACCTAAAACGAAGCGATTCCAACAATAATCTCGCCTGTGCCCGAATAATACACTTTTTAATGTTTTTACCTCCTCGCCGTCTAGCCTATTAGTAGAATAAAAAAACAAACAAAAGTGAGTATCCAGAATCGCAGCTAACATCAAGGTGTGTAGGTCGCTGCACACAAGGCTGCATTTGCCGCTAGATTCCTTACTAGATTTGACCACCAGTTTTCTAGCGCTGGTTTTCTTAGCTGTTATTATGTGGTTGCGTCACACGAGACGTCTTTTCAAGCTTATATTGTAGATGGGTCTGGTGTGTTAACGCATGTCGTCTGTCAGTCGGTCGTCTTCTGTCAGCGAAAACAGTATTGCATTATTACGTAGAGCTTTCTGTATGTAGTATATTCAATTTCAAATGTAGGCATACTAAATACCAATGTAAATGCCTGTTTACATAATTAAATACGCTCCCTATGTTACAACATACAGTAGTAGTACTAATTCCGTTTCGAGTTAATTCTTAAATAAACACGAAATCTAAATTTATTTTGTTTTTGATGTGTTTACATGCTTGTTTAAAAAAAAACAAAACGCAATGAAAAAAAACCTTGGAAATTTTGTGTACAAATGAGCATTTGAGGCTCCGGACATCCTCTGTGGCCAGAAGGGCTTTTTAAATTTTTTCATTACCCAGCAAAAATACTCACATCATTGTTGATTTCGACATGGACCCCATGTTAACTACTGTACACTTAAAGTTTGGATGCCTTGCTGCTTTAACGAGTGACATCTAGCCTACAACTTTCAAAGTATTGTAAAGGCCGCTTTACACAGGTATAGTAGCTAAAGCAAGTAACTAAAGCAAGTAACTAAATTTAGCTACTTGCATTGTGTGAACATTCAGTTACTTTACTAAACTGAATGTTCACACAATGCAAGTAGCTAAATTTAGTTACTTGCTTTAGTTACTTGCTTTAGCTACTATACCTGTGTAAAGCGGCCTTAAGTGTCACTGTCATTTGTCAGTAAACTGAACAATTTTTTTTGGAAAAAGTCTGTTTTTCTGTTGGTTGGTCTGTGAGCACGGGTTAAACGGCAGATCGAATCGAAATCAAATTTTGGTAAGATGTTTGACATGTACATATGGAGAGCCCCACAGTTCTTGAGGAACAACGGCGCATGCGCAGAAGAGTTATGTGCTACAACGTAGTTTTTATTTTTAATATAACGATATATACTTATCATAGCTATTTATTATATTCTATTCATTTTTGCAAGGTTTTATTAAAAAAATCTATGCGTGTATGTGGATATAAGCAGTTTTACTTCTTTAGTGTAAAATATAGTTTTTTTATTTTCTACTTTGAAAGACAACGCTTCTCAATGAAAATATTAATTACTAGCGGTCCCGCCCGGTTTCACCCGGGTGTAAAAGAACGAATGGGGAAGGGAGGAACATGAGTACACACATTCATCTTAGTTTACCGAGATGAATGTTGTGTCCAAATTTTATGATGATCGGAGTTCCCGTTCAAAAGTTTTTGTCGATAAAAAGCAGTATTTATACTTTTTTTAACTAATATTTTTTTTTTAATTAATTAATTTAAAATTAAAATAAATTTAAATGTAAGCCTTAGAAGAAAAAAATGTAGAAAATTAAAAAAAAAATAAAAATATATTCGCCCAACGTGGGGCTCGAACCCACGACCCTGATATTGACAGTCGCATATGCTCTACCGATTGAGCCATTCGGGGTTGTGTACTCACAAAGCTAATATATGAGTATATTTAGTTAATGCATTTCACCTGAATAGAAGCTTATTTTTGAGATACATTTTGCAACATTTTTCATTAATGCTCCGCTCCTAATGGTCGTAGCGTGATATAGCCTATAGCCTTCCTCGATAAATGGGCTATCCAACAAAAATTTTTTTTTTTCAATTTGAAGCAGTAGTTCCTGAGATTAGCGCGTTCAAACAAACAAACAAACTCTTCAGCTTTATATATTAGATGAAAAGTAGATTCATAACATGAAAAATTATGTTTAATTCGTCATTTGAAAATGAATATACACTCGAACCGCTCATAATTATCAAGAAACTTTGAGTTGACAAGCTTTTCATTTTCGTGTTATTAAAACTGCGAACGCCGGACTGATATAAATGAAAATGTCATTAAATGTTTCTGATACGATTGCATTATATAATAGAGAAGGGAAAAGTACTTTTGTCAGTGTCACATCGGTTCTAAAAATAATAGCAAGAAAGAAAACCTATAACAGCAGCCGGGATTGTTGCAGCTGGATGACAGAGTGACTGGGAAAGTTAAGGAAGAATGACATCGATGGACGAAAAACGGAAGCAACGTCACTCGTCAACTTACTTTCTTTTACTTTACTCCGCGTCTTTCCGACCTAACTTCAGTTTCGATAAGTTTGAAACTGCTGTCCAATTGCATCCTTTCGATTAACACCACAGACAAAATGCAGATTAGGTATAAAAGGACTAGTAAATCAAAATTTTTCGTTTTTAACTAAATAACTCCACAAGGTGAGTTAAAGACGAAAAATAAAAAAAAAACAAACAAAAAGTACTTCTCTAACGTAACAGAAACAAAACAACAAATTCTGACTAATAAAATAAAAGTAATGAAAAATATGGCACGCCGTTTTACTATTTAATAGTAAAATATTTTTTCCAAAAATTATACAAATATTTAACAATTTAAATTTCAGAAAAAAAATTTTGAGTGAATTTTTTTATAAAAATGCATTATTATTATGTCATGACATAATAAAAATACATTATTTTTATGTCATGACATAAAATTAAATGCTTATACATAGGAAGAGATAGGAAAAACGACGAATTATAATTATGTCATGACATAAAAATAATGTATTTTTATTATGTCATGACATAATAATAATGCATTTTTATAAAAAAAATTCACTCAAAATTTTTTTTCTGAAATTAAAATTTTTAAATATTTTTATAATTTTTGAAAAAATATTTCACTATTAAATAGTAAAACGGCGTGCCATAAAAGTATTTATAATTATTTTTATGTCGCAAGATAATAAAAATACATTATTATTATGTCATGACATAATAAAAATACATTATTTTTATGTCATGACATAATTATATTCCTCGTTTTTCCTATCTCTTCCTATGTATAAGCATTTAATTTTATGTCATGACATAAAAATAATGTATTATTATGTCACCACATAAAAAAAATTCACTCAAAATTTTTTTTCTGAAATTAAAATTGTTAAATATTTTTTTAATTTTTGGAAAAAAATATTTTACTATTAAATAGTAAAACGGCGTGTCATAGAAAAATATAAAGCCACTATCTATGTACACAAAATATTTTCAACACAGACCACACAAAAATTTAATTAGCACACTTATTTATTAACTATATACAAGAGATTAGTTATGTTAAACCAGATTTATATAATCGAAATCAATGGTCTATTATACCGCACTCTGCACTAGTTATTTATTTCAAACACGTGTTTGACTATGAACTCACTCACAATTGTGAAATCTGACTGTTCGATTGACCTGACTCGCGCCGTATTTATAGCTTCGACCCCCGCCTTGTCGAATGTTCCAGAAACATCTAGCTGGGCCGAGAACCTTCCTACACTTGCATTGCCTTCTTCAGGAAAATCTATGAAGGTCGGAATTTAGCTACCTGCTTTACAAAAACATGCTGCCAGCAGTCATTGTTGTTGTGCGAGAATGTTCGATAGAACCCATTGGCGTATCGACTGGGGAAAACGGGCAACGGTACTGTATTTACCTTCATATACATTTAGTAAAAAGCTGTTATTTTGACGTTACAAACAGACACTTCAATTTTATTTATCTGTATAGATAAATAAAAATTACTTTACAAAAACATGCTACCTGCAGTCATTGTTGTTGTGCGAGAATGTTCGGTAGAACCCATTGGCGTATCAACTAGGGGAAAACGGGCAACAGTATTGTATTTACTTTCATATGCATTTAGTAAAAAGCTGTTATTTTGACGTTACAAACGGACACTTCAATTTTATTTATCTGTATAGATAAATAAAAATTACTTTACAAAAACATGCTACCTGCAGTCATTGTTGTTGTGCGAGAATGTTCGGTAGAACGCATTGGCGTACCGACTGGGGGAAAACGGGCAACAATACCGTATTTACTTTCATATGCATTAAGTAAAAAGCTGTTATTTTGACGTTACAAACAGACACTTCAATTTTACTTATCTGTATAGATAAATAAAAATTATGATCCGAAAGTAACATTAAAAAATATTTTTCTAAAAATTTGAGGTCCGAAAAACACGGTAACTTTACTAAACAACAGTTAAAACATAACATCAATAGTCGGCCATGGTTACTTCGTCGGCAGAAACGACGAACACACACACACACATGCATGTTATGTAGGTTGAGAGAGTGAGAGAGATTCACGTGAGCGTGTGTGTGGGAAGAAGGGTAGATGGGGGTCGACTGGGGTCGGTCGTTACCAATGTGTCGCTACACATCTACCTGCCTGCCTCCTGGCGGTCAGATCGATAAGAAATCCGCGAGCGCGAACGAACGACCGGTCGAACGGCGAGTGGGACCGTGCTTAGAGAGGTTTAGAGAGAATGACGCGCTGTCTCTCCCGGCAGGTACGACTGTACATATCAGTGGTTCCCAACCGGTGTGCCGCGACACTTAAGTGTATCGACAAATGTCAAGTCAATATTGTAATACTAGTAGCTCAATTAAACAATATTTAATAAATAAAATTATCGACCAATTTTTCAGACAATATATTAACAAAAAATATAAAATTAATACATTAACGTTTTGTTAATATATTGTCTGAAAAATTGGTCGATAATTTTATTTATTGAAGAGTTCTAATCAGACGTTAATCAAAGATTTAAACAATAATGAAATAATCTTTTAACTTCATTTCTCTCGAATCCTTTCTTTAAATTTTCAACTAGCGAAGGCACAACATTTAAATTACTCTTTTTATGTGTGAAATTATGAAAGCTACACGAAAAATTGTTAAAAGAACTTTGTTTAACGTGTATTTTCTTCTGTTTAAACTTCCAACATTTAAAAAAAAGATATTCTGCATTATCTTTATTAATTTAATTCATGCCTTGCTTTATTTCCTCGTGTATAACATGTATACTGTACAGCCCTGAAATGAAAACAAAAAAGGAACGCTGCCATGTAAGGCTGAGAAATGTGCTTTTTTTTCGCAACGGCTAACCAGCATGGCTTCTGGCAGGTCATTTGTTCAGAAGCATACCAGCCACTTATATAATTAATTGTACAACATATTTTGCTAAAAAAATATCTACCCAAATGTACACGACAAAAACTGCATAACATGTCGAATACAGTGTATGTAGTCTGCAACTATTGACACAGACAATGGACTGCACATAGTTGTGCGTCGTTGACAATTTTAGAGTTTAGCTGTGCCACGTTAACTATAGTTGAAAAACCAACTGACTTCGGTAACTAGCTGACATTAACTATAATAGCCCAAGATCCCAGAGCCGCCAGAAACCTTGTGCTCATTCGATGCGTTTTTATAAATTTTTCTTGAAAAAATTAAAAACGCTATAACTTGAAAACTACAATAGCTACAGACTTCTAGATACGCTCATTCGATTCAGCATGATTTTTTGCATAGGACCAAGTCATTTTCAACCATATATTATATAAATTTCCGGTCGATACTGCACTTTATTTAAAATGAAAAAATAATTATCGGCCCCCCTGTAAAAATTTTCAAAATCGAAGTCTCCCAGAACGGGTTGATATTAAGGTTACCCCGTAGCTTTTGACACGCTGAATCCAATGAGCACAGGCGCAGCTCTGTATCTTGTCTAGTTTCGGAGATAATCGAGTTTGAAATTTTCAAACTTTAAATGCTCATAACTTCGAAACCAGAAGAGATACAGTTCTGCGCTTGTGCTCATTCGATTCAGCGCACTTTTTTCTATAAGGTCAAGTAAAATTTGTTTATTTAAAATGAAAAAATAATCGTTTATTATAATATATATATAATCGATTATTTTTTCATTTTAAATAAAGTGCAGTATCGACCGGAAATTTATATAATATATGGTTGAAAATGACTTGGTCCTATGCAAAAAATCTTGCTGAATCGAATGAGCGTATCTAGAAGTCTGTAGCTATTGTAGTTTTCAAGTTATAGCGTTTTTAATTTTTTCAAGAAAAAAATATTTCTTTATAAATGAAAATCCTAGACCTTTTTAATTTAAAATTACTTCAGGTATAAGATCCTGAAGTTAAACAACATAAAGTCACCGGCCATCTTCTATGATATGCGCTATAACTGAAAAGTTTTTGAAGCGTCTGACTTTAATTAATTTCAGTTTAACAAATAGTTTGATTCTGAATTTCTGACGTCCCGTTTTCGTGAATGAATACAAGAAGTTGCACACCAAGTGTCTTTTGTTTTATTAATTAAACGAGGCGTAATCCAATCAAAATTGGTAAACTTGAATGAAACGATAGTTTACTAATAATAATGAGTCGATAGGCGGTTTACCAGTGACAAGAGAAAATCCGCAAAGCGAGCAAGTTCTACAGTTTGTGACACATCGAAAAAATCAATAAAATCATGAATGCTACGAATTATTATTTCGAACACAAAACGTTAATTTTGGATCGAATAATTATTACATATTTAATACTAGCTACTCGGGTTAATTCGCTATTTTTGTTCCTATCGTCCTTCTTTTGTCGTAGTGTAGTAATGTATTAGTTATTTGTCTCGAAAACACATCCATTTTCAGCTGAAAATATGCAAAAAATGTTAGTTTGGATCTGCCCAAAGAAGAAATGACCGGTCTGGCTAAAGATGCGAGTCGGACTCGCGCACTGAGGGTTCCGGACAAACGTGAAGGTATGTAAATAGTTCGTCCATCACGGGAATCGAGCCTCGAAGATTTATCTCGCTTAGCCGTTGTAAAACTGTTGTCTCCATACATCGACAAACGTCGCGGTCAGTTTGCCAACTACAAGCATGTAATTGCAATAAGTTCAGATGGACTACTGAACTGTATTGCACCTCGTGGTTATATATATATGATAGCTTAGTTGTCGTACCGTGTTGTATGCAAGAGTTCACATATTGTGCTGTATAAACGCACCGGTAGCGGACGCTTGTTTTGTATTAGAACTGGTGTACGTACGTGGCTTGTTGTTGCGATTTAAAAATATTATTTTTTTGGGATGAACTACAAAATTACGCTTTTCGGATTTATTCCTTTACTTTACATTGCTTCTTGTCATATTTCATGATTTTAATTCCTAAGAGTCTTGACAGATAGACAGACGGACAACAACGTGATCTCATTAGGGTTTCTTTTTTCATTTTGAGGTACGGAACCTTAAAATGAGGAAAATGCATTTTTAAAAAGCTCAAATTTACAGCAACCAAGTAAACACTAAACAGAAAGAGGCGTGTCGCTTGAGTTTCCTTCTCAACGCATGCGTACCTACAGTTTCTCGATAGCAATTCTTTATCGGTACTTCTGACGGTGTCGTTATTCATTTTCGTAACGCATTCGGACATAGCTACTTTCCTAGCGATTAAAAAAGTTTCACAAATATCAAAACGCGAGAATCATCAGATAATCAAAACTAAAGATTGAGCTAAGTCGATAGTTCTGTGGATTATACAGTATGTAAACACGTAAGGTGAACATAGGGAAATTAACATTGGGAAAAAATGACTGGATCAGAGTGGGCCTTGAAATCTTGTTTTTTAATTTGACAGATAATATTCTTTTGCAAAATGAATGTGTATACTACCGAAGAAAATATTCAAATGGATACAACATAATCGGACTTTTTTATTAATGGCACATTAAATTCCCAAAAATACTTAAATATGGTAATATCTCCGCCTATTCGTGTTGCACCTATAAAGACATTGGGTCACTGATTTACCAACGCGCATACGTCATACCAGTCAGACAATTTTTGAATGAAATGTTTCCAAACAGTTGGAGTTGTTTTTTTGTTTTATTTTTGTACAAAAAAATTAAAATAATGATTTATAAGAGCTTTTTATTATTAAAAAAGCCAAGTAAAATAAAAATAAATCAAAATACAATAGAAATCCTCAAGATTACCACGATAATTCAATAGAAATAACAATTAATGCAGTCATGGCTAACTCTGATCCAAGTATTTTTTCCCAATGCTAATTTCCCTATGTGCACCTTACGTGTTTACATACTGTAGACGCTTAACAACTCCTTTTGTCTTTCAACCGTTAAAACCATGGATGTTTTCATTTACTCATCGACGCATCAGACGAAACGATGTAAGGAACAGACCATCGGAATACCACCGGTGGCAGCTACAGTCGCCGTCAGTCTAAAATTCGTAACGACGTATAATGGTCGTTATACGCATATCAAAATAGGTACAGGTTTGAACAAAATACGCGGTCCGTTAAATAAAAAAACGATTTTCTGTAACGGAATTTGTCTGAAGAAGGAGGACGTTCCGTATTTTTTTAGCATAATCAGAGCAAAAACTGTTTGAGACAAACATACATTTTGGTTGTGTCTAATAATTTATTTATTTTGACCAAACAAAAGGTGTTTGATGCCCGTATTCACCGAACACTATAAATGATAGAAGTTACTAATCTTGGAACAAATTTATTAGTTAGAATAAAATTACTTTCAATTCACTAAGCAAAATATCAGGGAGAAAAGTTAGTTAAAGAATAAATATACTTTTTGCTATTTTGGTTGAATATTTTGACGTTCACCAAAAAATCCAACCGATTACGTTAGTGTAAATGTTTAAAAAAAAGTTTCACATAATAATAATGTTTTATCTTAACCCAATCGAACACAAAACTTCCACTAACTTTAATGTTTTACAACTATACACTTCACAAAAGGTTAATAAACAACACAAATATTATTCACAAGAACAAATTGTAGATATACCTAATACTCCGCGTTTTAATCATGTGGCAACCATTATTATTATGTCAAAAGAATAAATATTTATACCGTCGAAGTAAGAGAGAATAGATTTATACTTGCAGTAAACATAATTATGGTTAGTAAATTGAATTATCACTATTTATTCGGAGGAATAGCTATAGCTGAAGAAAAAATGATCTGAATAAATAACTATTTACGTTCGGTGAATATGGCCATAAGGTAAACAAATATTTTTGAAGTGAAAACTTCTTTAGCGGCGTTGTACACTTTTTTTGTAATGGGTAAACAATGTTAAACTCGCGTCAGGCGTCAGGACACCTTACCCAGTTCTCACTCACTATGAGATTTGACTGTACATCTATACTCGTAAGACGGAAACTTTTATTTATACAACGTTAGACATCTAGCGTTGAAATATCGTACATAAAAATGCAATCTATGATACAAACCATTTTGATCGAAAATTCATAAGACGTTAATATTCAAGTTTTCACTTTCGCCGGCACTCCCGGAGTGCAACCCGTCTTTTTTTTTAAGCTTATTGAATCGGATAATTTATTTTGATCAAACAGAAATTGTTTGACTCAAACAAAAATTGTTTGATCCAATTAAATTATAAGATTCCATAAACACAAACAATTAATATTTGGTTGAGGGTTTGGTTGGAACAACATAAATATTTTTATTTTATTCTCACTTCTTTTTCAGTACATTAAGACCATTGGAATTAATAGATGATAAATGTTGATTCATAATTAGTAGTATGCTAACTTGATCGTTACTTAATAAGACAAATCTTTGATTAACGTCTGATTAGAACTCTTCAATAAATAAAATTATCGACCAAATTTTTTGGACGATGTATTGTTGGCAATTCATTAAATTACAAATAATTTGTAATTTAATGAATTGTGGATAGTATGTTGTCTGGGGGTCGATAATTTTATTTATTGTTACTTAATAAGGTTTTTTTTAAATATAACAGTGATTACTAGTTAGGTCATATGCACACAGATGACAATAATTGCATTTTACTTTCAATGTCAATTTCATTCGTAAAAAATATAAGACAGTAAAACATGTGGTTTTAATTGATATATTCTAGCAAGACATCATTATACATTTTTATGTTCTAAAACACAATTGAAGATTGGTTTTAATTTTTTATTTTATTGATGCAAGAATTGTGTCTAACATTATTTCAACTTACATTACGATATGACAATAATAATTTCATTTTGACTATGTCAAGATCTAGTATTTTATGGTAAGGTTAAGATAAGGTTGTAATAATTTTGTATTTATTTGTGAGATTCATTAGTATTAATGTTTGTAGATCGCCTGATGAAGTGTTAACTACAACACGAAACGTTGCGAAAAATAAAAATTTCGTCTTGATAGTTTTCTATGATCCTTCTTCCTCTAAAAACAACAACTTACTATATCATCATCCAGGATCTCACACACTTAAATATTAAAGACAACAATTTAGTCATTTCACCCATTTTGAGCTCACGTAATATTAATGGACATTTTTTAATAACTATTTTTTTTATTTTAATCGTTTATCTCATTCATTATAATCAGCTAATGTTACGGTTCTGTTCAAACACCAGTAACACATTATGGTCGACCCTGGACCATCAGACTAATCGTATTTTGGCATAACGGTTTCGTTCTGAAGTGGACGCAGTGAGCCGGTCGCTCGCTTGGCGCGCGCGTTGATTGATCAGTGGGCGACCGGAAACAAGTGGGCAACAGGCTGCGGTGATGTACTGCACGTAGCGTCCCCGCCCCGACGCCTGGCGTCTTCCAGTCACTAACAGTACCCACTCTTACATTTGCGCCGGATCTACACATGATGTTCTATAAGCAATGCCGGGGAATGTGAGCATAATGAAAACATTGTGAAAAAACCCCCTAGCGAATTTTCATTTACGAAATTTTGAAAAAGGTTCCAGGGATCACACCACAAGGAACCCTATAAATGCACAACATTTTCCTGTTTGTTGTGAGCACGAGACACGTCAAACAGCTAATCGGAACGAAACAAAATTTTGGTAAGATCGATCGAATTCTCTTAAGGAGGTTGATGCGTTACAGTCCCAATCAAAAGTAAGTCGAATTCTAAATGGGAACTTTTCAATAATAAATTTTTACAAAAGGTTATAAGTCGATGATACCAATAAATTATTGTCATAAAGGCATAAATAAACATTTTTTTTAATTGGATGGAGAAATAGCGGCTATGGATCAATGAATGCTGTACTTTGTATTATTCATTTAATATATTATCTTACGTTTCGGCACATTGTTTATTGCCATCTTCAGAGATTCTAATTATAAAATATTTGTTAGTTTACAATAAAAAAACATACAATAACCTTGAACAATGCTATTTTTTTACATACCTATATTAGTCAAAAAGAGAAGTACAAAGTCAATAAATTATAATGAAAATTTATGTTAAACACAGTTTTCTTCATGGTTTTGGTTTTTTAAATATTTTAATTCTTCAAAAATTTGTTTTTTGAACTTTTTGCAAAAAGATTTTTTTATTAACATGTGCGTTTTATTAAAATTAAAATTACAGAGTGAAGTTTCGTTTTTAGGTTTTTTAAACAAGAAGAAACTAGTGTAGTACTATTGATATAACAAAAAAATACAGCATTCATTGTTCGATTAAGGATCGCAAATCTCTACAAATTTTGTAGTAGAAGATAATATTTTTTTTAATATTAATTAATTATTTCAGTATTTTAATGAATGGACTAACTTTTGAATTTTTTGTACAAAGTTAGGTTAGATATAATAAATTTATGTAAATATCTGTATTTTACATATTTGTTGCAGTAAATAATTAAAAAAAGAAATTAGAAGTAATAAAAATTACAATTAACTCATTAAAAAGTTGAAAATTCAGTTAAAATTGTCAAGAATTAAAGTCCATAATCGAAAAGTGCTAAGTTTACATAATTTTTTTTATTGATTAAAAGTCTCCTAATTAAATTAGAAAAAATATTAAAATATGCGTAAGACATCGATGCTTTACATAGTTAGTTTTTGGAACTGCTGACATTATTTGGTTAGTTGCAAAAAAATAAAATGTACCGTTTGCATGGTTGACATATTTTCCATAAGACTACATGTAAAAGTTTTTTTTAATTTTTAACTTTATAAATCTCCTAATGATTTTGGAATTTTTACAAAAAATTTTGTCATAAAAAAATTTATTAAAAAAACGTTATTTCAGATTTTTTTCATTACCTTCGTAAAACGGCTCAACCCCTTTAAATGTACTGGCAACAACGCAAACACACAATCACGGATGCAATGATGGACAGAGGAATATTCGCTACACTATCTGTTTCTGAGACACCCGGTACACGAACGGCGGCACCGAATAAGCATATTGTACAAGATCCCGTTAGACATTGTTGAAAGCGGTTTTCAGTTGAGGTACACATCATTATATATTCACTACGTGCGGGCACTTGTCAAAGATAAACCGATAATCGAACACAAATATACCAAAGTTTGTGCTCGGATGGCGCGATATTTGTTGCTGACGTAGAAAATTAAGTTGTTTACTGAACTAAAATGCGTTGAAGTTTGCATCACAAAGACGGATGTGGAAGATTATAATTTTGACGGACGAGACAAGATATTAGATCAAACGATTTAAAACATCACAAATCATTGATGAGCGGATTCGAACCCACGACAGTTTGACACAACAGCCAGCACGCTAACTGTCCTCGAGAACACTATTTATTGAGAGACTTAAAATTTGACTGTCTGTCAAACATAATAATGTTTCTCGGGAAAAACATAATATACTATTGATTATAGTTTATGTGTCACACTGCGCTACAATATATTAATTCACGGACTCTATACTATTGTTGCGTGCCCCCTGTTGGGACGACTACGGGTTCTGTAGAATTTTCTAGCAACAACAACAATGGAAAACAGGTAGCCACATAAATCCGACCTTCTTATAATTGCCTGGATAAGGCAATGCATGTAAAAAAAGAGAGATGCTTCTAGAACATTCGATGGACGGGGGACGAAGCTATAAAATGCGAGGTAGTCAGTTGTTCGTGACGCGTTCATATGTTAATACAGTGTCAGTGTGTTGTGACATAAATCATTAAGTGCAGTTATATGAATCTGGTTTAACATAAATAACTTTTTGTAAATAATCGTGCGTATATAATTAATAGACAAGTGTGCTAATAAACTTTGGTGTGTTCCTGTATTGTAAATATTTTGTGTACATAATTAGTGACTCTATACTCTTCTGCTACTTAGTTTCTATTTTATATTTTGGAACTGTCATTATTTTGTATCTGTTAATTTTTCGTTTGTGTGTTTGACTGTTTTGTTAAACGTTTATTATTGTAAATAAATAATTTCCGCCACGGACTAGAACAGTTTTGTTACACTATTTTGAACGAAATAAAGAATGTAGAAATTCGTAGTGGTTTGGTAAGTATATATCTGTTTTAGTTGTACAAAAGAAACAATTCTGAAGGAGGTCGTATGGAAGAAAAGAATGAAAATAAAAATAAAAATAAACGGAAAATAATACTAAAGCAGGAAAATGATTTACTGCGTTAGAAAAAGTTGAAAATGTCAAAGCACCTATTGTTAGTGACAACTTTATTATATTCTATACAAAACTTGACCAATGAAGAGGATGTCCCAAGTATTGTTTGCAGGGACGGATCTAGCTTTTTCGTGGCCTAGAGCTTATTTAACTCCACTGGGGACCCATTAAAATTTATTTTTAATGACATCAAAATCACAGTTGAAACTTTGTGACCCAAACAAATAATAATCATTTTATCCAAGTGTGTAGGCTTTCACGGCCGGTGTTGATCCAAATCTTCTTGGTTTCCGAGCTTGTATGCCGTGGTCCATTGGTATTTCTACCTAAATAATGCTAATAAATAAATAATATCAATGGACCACGGCATACAAGCCCGGAAACCAAGAAGATTTGAAAATAATCATTTTGTCTGGAGCTTATTTGGTTTAATTTCGGGAGAGTCTCTCAATTATCATTGTTTTAATAATTAATTAGTTAAAAACTAATTAAATTGGATGTAGCTATGACACATCCATAAATGACTTATTAAAATTTCATATTTTCGTCTGAAAACTATACTCTATTCATTGAATAACCATAATACCGCACAAATTTCTGTCAAAGAAACAAATAACACCAATATTTTATTTAAAACGTATTCAGGGGACACAGGGGTCAGTTCGCACAGGGGCATTGTGTTGAAAACAACAGTGTAATACTAATTTCCGACATCCATTGGCAGTTTAAGCGTCTATAGGTTCAGTTTAGTGATGTGCCGGATCGTTAAAAATGTATATCCGCGGATACGGATCTGAATACGGATTTTTGGTTTCAAGATCCGCGGATACGGATACGGATCTTAACTTTCTTAGAGTACGCGGCGGTAAATATTGCACATCGACCTTTGGAAAGAGACTATCTGGTATGGGAAAAAGTTATTGACCTCTTTAAGAGTTAACTCTTATAACAGATTGTCTCTTTCCAAAGATCGATGTGCAATATCTCATTATATAGACAGTTGATTTAGTACCTTTGAGTTATGTACTATTAGTATGGTACTCACTACGATAAATGTTTGCAATATAAAGGTGCCAAATACGATTTAAAAAAAATAAAAAATAATCTGAATGGAATTTAACAGTTTTTCTTTATTACCTAATCACCTATATATATGAAATTTCATCTATGAATTGAAAATTAATAAGGTAAAAGATCCGTAAAAGATCCGCACAAAAACTAACAGATACGGATACGGATCTTTCTTCTCCCTCGGATATCCGCGGATACGGATATCCGGCACATCACTAGTTCAGTTACAATCCGTCGAAACATTCAACCGTATAATTCATAACCTCAACAGTTCTCGGACACAGTGTACGCAAGTCACGTGTACACACTACTATAAGCAACTTAGTCAACTATACTTGCTTACATTACAACGTATACGCAGAAAGCCCGGCACATTTCGATCCTTTATCCCGTGGCGTAGCTTATTTAACGGTGCTGTCGTCACGCAGGCACCACGGACTCGTTAAGCGATACCAGCGCTGCCAACGGCTCTTATTTAAGTGATGTAATATCGTCTCATGTATTGCAGCCCCCCTCCTCCTCTGTGGCTCGCACTCCCACCGTCGCATCTCGCTCGCGCCGCAACACGAGAGCAAATGCTCAGTTTGCACGGTGGAGCATACGTATCCCGAAAAGTTGATCGAAATTATTTTCGGGTTTGAGAATAACCGAGCGTGGAGATACCGATTGCTCCTTTATTACAAACCCGCCAGTTCGCAGGTTCCAATTCGAGAATCGGTAAACGTATCAATCTATTTATTGAAGATAATACATTGACAGTATACGGGGTGTTTTTTTTTAACAAACAGTTAAATTAAAAAAAAAATTTAGACAAAAGATCTTCACTTTTACATACAAAAAAAAAATCGTTGATAAAAAATGGGGATTCCCAATTAACAAAAAAAGTCACCGTCCCCCCCTGCTAAGGAGTAAGGTGGTGGGGGTGATTATTGGGTCCAAACGATTTTCCCCTCGAAATCCAACAACTTTAGTTCGAACTTTTTTTTTAATCAACCCGTTGTTTTTTTAAAGAAAAGCGTCCAAAGTTTTCAAAAAAAATTTTTGAGTAAAATTAAGCAAAAATTGCAAAAAAATGTTTATATACTTTTTAGGACACTATTTCCAATAGTGTTTTCTTTTGAAATATCTTGGCTTCTTGAAAGCAAAAATAATTATTCTTCATCTAGTTTCTAGAGGTACCAAAATGTCCTAACACTTTTCAAGAACTTTTTATTTGTGAGGTTAAAAAATGTTAATAATTTCTAGCAGCACTTGGTGACTGCTAAATTTGATTTAACAAGTTCTATATTTTCCATTTTATCTCCGTAGAACATTAAACCTCATTCAAATTTTATTATTATTTTTTCAATATTTTGATACTAATTAATAATTTTGAAAGAATTTTATAAAAAGCGAATTAGAAATTAAATATTAATTATTTTTTATATTTTTTAGATCAGTTCTGAAGAAGGTCCAATTCCGGATTGAAACGTTAATGTATTAATTATATTTTTTGTTGATATATTGTCTGAAAAATTGGTCGATAATTTAATTTAATAAATCTCATTTCTATTTCGTTTCTTTTTTGAGACTTGAAAATTGCTAATTTTGACCACGTTTTCTTGTTCCTGGCCCACTGTGAATTGTAGCGTCAGGCTACACGTTATACTTTTTTTCCTTTTTCATCCTCTTCTTAATAACATCATTTTCTCTATCTAACTGCTTTTTATCCATCCACGTCGCGTACATACAATTTCCTTGAGTAATTTTTCTTTGATGTTTACTGTTTAAATGCTATTATAATTTATGATTTTTTTCAACTACATGCTCTGAAATTAACAATTTTCTCCGCGCAGTTATTTTATAAACGCGAACGTGTGACGTAATATTATTTTATTTGGGTTTGAGAACAGTTCAGAACATAAAACAAAAAAAACACATTTTTTTACATTCAAAATGTATTGTAATTGCTTTTAATTTAAAAAATGATATATTTCTGTAGGACATTTTTTTTAAATTAGTTTTTGAATAACGCTTCCGTGTTTTTGCAATATAGACATATCAAAATCAGGAAGTGATTTTTAATTTTCGAATACTAATTAGAAAAAACGAAATTATTTATTACAGGTGAAATTATGATGTAGTTGATATCACGCATGCGCTGACACTCAACGAAAAAAACACATTAATATAATATACATATACATATTTATAAATACATGCATATATAAACATTATATCTTTATATGGAATTGAGTATATGTATGCAATATATAAACTTTGAATAGAAATTATTTATCAACACACACTTTTTATATTATACAGTACTTTGACAGTTATACAATACTATGAATCCCACGCAAAACTATTAAATAAATTAATCTTTCATAATAAGTTATAGGTACATGTATAAGTGTGTATAGTACGCGCCACGAATCTAAAAGGCTCGGAAGTTAGATGCGAATGCAGGCTTGCGCTTGTACAGTCTGTTGAAAAACTACAAACTCGCAACTCAACAAAACTAAACAATAACAACTTGACAATATAGCGTACTCGACTGTACTTTAAAGCAGGAAAGCGACAAGTGACAAAGGCAACGAGCGATCACGGCCAATCACCGACTAGCGCACGTTCCGTGCAGGTAGATGGGAGGTGGTGGGAGTATCAACGGCTCTAAAATGTGCCTTTGCGACGCTGTTTGTGACTAGCGTCCGAACCTTTTAGATCCGTGGCGCGTACTATAATATGTATATAATTGCCCCTTCCTTTCTCACGCTCAAGCTTACTGTTATCTTTCTCCTTTAACGTCACAAAAAATGTCAAACACATACTTCGTTAAAAAAATGTCACTTCATAATAAACATAATTATAAAAATTGCATAAAAAAGTCTAATTAATGAAAAGCATTCAATTTTGGTATACGGACCGCCGTACGGAATATGAAACAAAATACGGTGGAAGTAACGGGTATATGTGGTGTGAGAGCGTGTTTATAATTACATAATATTTTCCGAAAACAGAATGGCAGACGTGCAAATCGAATTGCCGTTAAAAACAGCAGGCAGCGCAGTCGCCAGAGCGGGAAATTTTGTAATTGGAAGTGCATTGGAAGAGGCGATAAACAATGCCATCGATATGGACTGACCCATGCCGCGGAAGTAGCTTTACACCGCCGGAAAGAAGCGCCATCAATAATGTGTCATTCGATCTATAGACATAGCGAACTGGACAGCTCCATCCGTCTTTTAACAATTTTTTTTAAATTGACCATCAAAGATAAAAGCCACTAAAAGGAGAAAAATAATTACATTTTGAATCCCGTGACAATTTAATAAAAGTAGACATGTAAAACGAGTTAGTATAAATAAATCAGAGCGCACCTCAAAAATGTATTATTTTCCTCCTTTGTAGTGTTAGAGTTTTTTTTTTAGAGGGAAGCTATTTTTTTAAGTTTTCTTTTCATTTTTTAACTTTATAGTGATTTTGGAATATGTAGTTTGCCCGTTATTAAATATTAACCGGCTTTTGATTATTAAACTTAAAACTAGATGTAACTGCTAAATCGGTTTGAATAAAATTTATGTAGGATCACCCTATTAAACAGAAAAAGAGTCATTAAATTCGGTTCAAAAATATTGGCGATATGATGTAACATATTTTAAAATAAATATAGTTTTAAAAAAACTAAAAAACACGCTTTATATCCAACTAAAAAGTAAAAAATATTTTTTTTAAAATAAGCTTAAAACAATAATGAATAAAGAATACTAGTATTATTGTGAAAAAAGCGTGGGGCGCTTTGTTCCACATTTTCGTACATCGAGCGCCCCACGCTTTTTTCACAATAATACTGGTATTTTTTATTCATTATTGTTTTAAGCTTATTTAAAAAAAAAAGATTTTTTACTTTTTAGTTCGATATAAAGCGTGTTTTTTAGTTTTTTTTTTAAACTATAATATTTATTTTCCAATTTTTAATTCGATTTATTGTCAAAAATTCGCCGAAAAAAAAACATTTTTTTTTTCGGCGTGGACGGGATTAGAACCCACGACCCGTGATTCCGAGAGTTGACGTCAGCGAAGACCCGTGCTTTATACCGCACGGCTAGCCACTGTATTTACAGTGCTGGCATATTATACTACAGTAATAAACCACTTGCTGTAGTCCACACGAAGGTTACAAACAAACTTACATACATACATACAAACTTAGAAGTGAAATATTAATGTAAAAATCTCATTTTTTGCAGATAATAAAAAACGACAAAAAGAAAAACCATATGGGACCAATCAAGGTAGCATTGTGAACAAAATTGCGTTGAAATTGTGTCCTTTCGGTTAAAAATGGAAAAGTGCGTGGCGATCATTTTCTATATCTTTCTATAGACTTGTGATTGTACTCGTATTGCGACATTATGCGTAGACAACTCTTGAGTATGGCGTGCGTCCAGATTTTTATGTCTATGGTTTGATCTAAGCATCGGCCGTGTTTTAAGGATTCGTTAGATGTCGCTCGAATCGTTTCATCAATGTCTGACTGCAATCTTCACGAGGGCTTAGCGTTAATTAATGATCTTACCGGGTCATCAAAAAATAAGGTATCTGGGATTTTGATTCGCATTTTATGTGGTACGAAAATATACGTTAATTTGAACAAATTTCTAAAATCTGAGAAGCACTAAGCGACTCACTGAACTGCAATAATCTTGAAGGTCGTTTGCTATTTTAACCATATATTATGACGTCAGAGATAAGTATAAAACGTGCTTGTCTACTTTGCCGTTAATAACTAGCTAAAATTTTTACACTTATTACTGACTTATTTTATTATACTTTTAACCAAAATGGTAGCTTAATATGCAACACGAGTCATAATATCATTACGTTTGAAGCACAAAATAGCTGATTTTCATATAATTTTCAACATTTTTGACAATTCGAATTTCACATCTATTTGGTTGTTTACGAAATTGATGCCTAAAAAATCGTTTATGGAAACTACTTATATAATTGGTTAAATCGCATTTTTTGTTATACTTTACATACTAGTACTAAATAGGTCATTTTACGATCGCTATACAGAGATCAGTTATTTTATACAGGGGTGTACAAAAATGTTCTTGAAATTGTGAGATGAAAAATTTATATAATTTTGACAGCTGCAGATTAATACACGTTGTTGAAGCTAGAACGCGCGTGTGAGACATTAAAAATGGATCGTTTTTTACCCGACTACGGCGAAGCCAAAAGGAAGAGCTATGAGTTTAACAGTCTATGTATGTATGTTTGTATTTACGGATGTTTCACCGATTTTGATAAATAAGGTGTCAATCGATTCGATATTATGGCCCGGGTAACATAGCCTACAATTTTGGTCGCAGAGGGGAGAAAATTGAAAACAAATAAAAAATAAGTTCAAAAAAAAATTGGTTGTCTGTAAAGTCGGTTTACGGACGATAGTTTTACGTGATAACGTATTCCGTAATACATAACCTAAACCTCCCAAAATTTGGTTTCAATCCGCTTATCCTTGGTGTCGGAATGATAAGAAATGTCAAAAGTGACGTTTGCAACTTACAAAGTATTATGTTCTAATAATAATTAGTTATTCCAATACTTAACTTAGAAGGCTTTGCATTTCACAATATACTAATGTCAAAAAATTGAATTAAACATTAGAAATGCAGCTGTTTTCATGTTAAGACAAGACATACGTTTGCTTCTAATTTCCATGTACGGCAAACAAAGACAACCGACCGCGTCGCGCCATGCATTACACAACATTGCATTTATACAGCTATTTTTCTATATAAATTTGTATAAAATATTTTTCTATATAAATTTGTATAAAAAAACTGTTTAGGCAAATTCTGTTATACGAAATCTATGTAAAATGTTCTCCTCTTTCGTTTAAGACTGGTTTCAAACCGATCTGATTTAAATTGAGCGAGAAATTAGCAAAAAGCACGCACAGGGTCAGGCGGAACGTTACGCGTTAGGAACGTTAGGAACGTTACGTTACACTTTTTCGAACATGCAGCCGGTGTTTTATCAATTTATAAGATTGGTGATTCATCAATTTATAAGACGTTATCACGTCAAAATAATAATGTAAATAAAAATAAAACCCGATTACTAAAAAGTATGAAACAAGAAAATATTCTCATCTGAAGATCGTATGCCATCTCATATATTATAATCCTCTAGAATCTAGATGTATAGCGTGATGCACTTTGCCTTAGAGCTTATGATCGCTTACTACTGTTAGACTGTAATGTTTTGTTAGGGTAGGTGGCATATGACCACGGCTATCCTCAGATGAGAATAATTTCTTGTTTCATACTTTTCAGTAGTCGCGTTTTAGTTTTTTAACTTATTTTTTATTCTAATAATGTTTATCTATCCATTACTGTAGATTAATTAAAAAATAAACAAACGCGAAATTGGGAGTTTCAATTTTGAATTTTAACGGTAACCTGTTGTGTAATAACAAAAAATCATAATAATAAGCTGTGTAAATGGTAATTTTTTTTGTATTATAATTTGATTGCAATAAGGATCACTTTCTTATGCAATATTTGTGTTTCAAATATATTTTCAAGTCAGTCAGACCCTGTTTGCAAGATTAAGAATCTCTACTTTCACCTTTAAGAGAAATGGAAGTTTTTATTACATACGATTTCAGTAAAATATAGTAATGGTTTCCAAAAATACACCTATAATGTCGATAAGCCGGATGGAACCGGCACGCCGGTGACGCGAATGATAAAAAAAAATCCGGATAATCTTACCAAACCAAGAGATAACCAACAGACTTTTCCACAATGTCTAGAGGTATGCGATTAGGAAGGTCAGATATCATTATTTTGTAAAAATGCTTCGTACACAGGGTGTCAACCAAACATAAGAACAATACGTACGATTCAAAAAATAAAATTATCGATCAATTTTTTCAGACTGTATATTGACAAAAAAATATAATAAGTAATATAATAATTCAATAAGTGATTTGAATTATCATTTTATAATTTTTTGTCAATATACAGCCTGAAAAAATTGGTCGATAATTTTATTTATTTGAAGAGTTCTATTCAGACGTTAATCTAAGATTTGAATCCGTACGATTCTTTCAAGTTACACCAGTTTTGACGTGATAACGTCTTATAAATTGATGAAACACCGGCTGCACGCACGAAAAAGAGTAACGTTCCGCAAGCGAGAGCGCGATATAAGCGATAGTCTCTCTCTTCTCGCGTGACGTCAGAGAGTAGTGTGCGTTCAACATTTTTTTCGACTGTTCCAGCGAAAGCTACATCTGACAGATGGCCAGATAAATTATACGGTTTGTTAATAAATATATCGAAGAATCTCGCTAGAGATTCTTTTCTGTGCTAAATGCCAACGAATCTCTAGCGTATTCTTATACATTGATTTTGCCTTTGTCCCATATAACGCCGTGTATATGAAGCAAGTTTCCAAGTTTTATAGTTCTGTGACCACGTGACTTTCATAGGACCGATTTTTCGTATCACCCATATATACTTCTGTACCACAATAACAGCCTATAGTCTGAGTGTGCCCGTGGACTAGCGGTAACGACGTTAGGCTAGTAATAACTAATAACAGGGTCTTGAGTTCGATTCCCGCCAGCATCATTGGAAAATTTGTTTTTCAATTTTTAATTTGTTTTTATGTTTTTAATTGTTTTTTTAGTTTTAATTTATTTTCTCAATTTTTTCTCATATATTTTTATTTCTTTTTTAATTTTTAATTTTTATTATTTTCTTGTTTTTTGAAAAATTCACTTTCGTCAAATCTTTTATTAAAAAATAACAAAATATATGATTGAAGTTAGATTTAAATAAATTAATTTATTAAAAAACATATTTATCATAAAAAGTGCAACAAAAATTAAAAAGTGAAAAGATTACGAAGTGAAACTTCTTTTTTTAATGCAAAATAAGTATTTTACAAATGATATGAAAAAAAATTTGTATTTTTAATGGTGGGCTTTGTTCATTGATTTTTTTTCCATGCCTTTAAAATGTGCCTTCATGGAATCTTCAAGAATATCCATATTTCAAATGAATATAAAAAAGAATCATGTATCACAGAGCATAGACTTGTTATAGCTCATTTTTATTTTTAATAGACTTCACATGGATTGTTTACAAATTGAATGTCATGGTATTCGCATGGAGGTGTGATGAGCCGATTGCACCACTAGGTGTTGCACCGCGGCAGCACTGAACTACGCGGCAAAATATAAATGCACTTTTGTAGTACTGTTTGTTAAATGAGAAGTAAAAATCAAAAGTCGATTATTGCAATTTCTATAACCGACTTTTGATTGTTACTTCTTATTTAACAAACTACAAAAGTGCATTTATATTTGGCGCGTAATCAAGTGCTGCCACGATATAACTTACATGTCACGCCCACAAATACATGAGAGACGCGCTCGAAACCATAGTTGCATGGAGTAAGGATCGTGTTGTTTTTTACAATACATATTCTAATTTCGGAGATTCATTGCATTTAAATACAACAATATGAACACTTTTATTGCATTTAAATACAACAATATAAAAAATGCACATATGCTTATTTTGGAGGAAAAATAAAAATAATGTCTCACACTTTGGAAAAAGACGTGAAATCTTAAAAAAAAACTTCGGAGAAGTAAAAACTTCGTTCTGTGCTAAATTCAAAAACTTGAGGCGACTGAATCTTAAGATTATAACTTAACAAAAAAAAGAATTTCGAGGCAGACAAGAAATTGAAATCAAGCTCGAAATTCTGTGCATAAGACGTCGAAAAAAAATGAATTTCGAGGCAGACAAGGAATTGAAATCCAACCTTGAAATTCTGTGCTTATAAAAGCTACAAGAGCAACAGCAAAAAAAAGTGCACAGACGGCGTTTTTTTAGTAGTAACTAAAGGAGTTATGCGAACACCGTCTTTGCATTTTTTTTGCTGTTGCTCTTGTAGCTTTTATAAGCACAGAATTTCAAGGTTGGATTTCAATTCCTTGTCTGCCTCGAAATTCATTTTTTTTCGACGTCTTACGCACAGAATTTCGAGCTTGATTTCAATTTCTTGTCTGCCTCGAAATTCTTTTTTTTGTTAAGTTATAATCTTAAGATTCAGTCGCCTCAAGTTTTTGAATTTAGCACAGAACGAAGTTTTTACTTCTCCGAAGTTTTTTTTTAAGATAATATATATACATTATTTTAAAAGTCTTTTATAATTGCTTAAAAATATGTATTTTGCTTTGGTTGATCAAATTATTAGTCGGTAAAAATATAGTTTGACAGCTACTAAAATTTAGGTTATGTATAATTAAATAGGATATTCGAGCGGAATACGTTATCACGTAAAACTATCGTCCGTAAACCGACATTACAGACAACCAATTTTTTTTTTTTTAACTAAGAGGGAAATCTACATTTCCAATGAGCGGAGAACATTTTAAGGGTCCCCGAAACGATCATTTGCGATTGTCAATCTTTACGTTTATTCCACCGATACTGGCGCAGCTGACGGCCACGATGCTATACATATGGTACTACTGTGTAGAGCATTTTACGAGTCATTCAGTCGTAAGGAAATGGACGACCTAAATATGTCGCTGGCTCCTAGACTATTTTGAGACTTCCAATTAATAAATAAAAAAAATTGAAATTGTATAATTTTGATTTTTTTATATTTCTTACAAGCTATATCCGGCCACGCGTTACTGTGGCTCAGTCTGGTTTTCGTGCGTTGCTTATCAAAATAAATTGTACATACCTAATTAGTACCTATACAGTATGTAAACACGTAAGGTGCACATAGGGAAATTAACATTGGGAAAAAATGACTGGATCAGAGTAAGCCTTGAAATCTTGTTTTTCAATTTGACAGATAATATAGTCTTTTGCAAAATGAATGTGTATACTACCGAAGAAAATATTAAAATGATTACAACATAATCGGACTTTTTTAAATTCCCAAAAATACTTAAATATGGTGTGATATCAAATATCTCCGCCTATTCGTATTGAACCTAAAGACATTGGGTCACTGATTTACCAACGCGCATACGTCATACCAGTCAGACAATTTTTGAATGAAATGTTTCCAAACAGATGGAGTTGTTTTTTTTGTTTTATTTTTGTACAAAAAATTAAAATAATGATTTATAAGAGCTTTTTATTATTAAAAAAGCCAAGTAAAATAAAAATAAATCAAAATAAAATAGAAATCCTCAAGATTACCACGATAATTCAATAGAAATAACAATTAATGCAGTCATGGCTAACTCTGGTCCAAGTATCTTTTCCCAATGCTAATTTCCCTATGTGCATCTTACGCGTTTACATACTGTATGATAAATGCATTATTATTGCAAATATATGAATTTTGAAATATAGAACGAATCAAAATTTTGTACACTACTGTCTGCAGTTAATTCAAATCTTTTTAATGAACTAAAATAAATAAAACAGTTATGTTAATTATTGTTTTATTTATTTTATTTTATAATGGATTTTCATCAAGTAAAGGCAGAAACTATTAGATTTTTAATAAAGGTTTTCAACACGAAGCAGTGCTACCAATACCACATGTGAGAAATTATTAAAAATAGGAATATCACAGAAAAAATCTATCTAACGTTGATATACGACGTGGAAGGATAACGTCATAGCATAGACAGTATAACCTACATTCTGTAACATAAGTTTGTTTATTCCATATAAGTGAACTAAAGGCGGATACACAATAATAAACTATAATATACAGTAAACCACCATTTTAAAAAATGTTTAACGTGTAAAACTCGAAAAACTAATTTAAGCGACATTTAGTACACGTGTTAGAATCAATCACAGAACGAAGCCTATTGAAAATGGACTCAATCGGACCATTTAAGGGTAGTGTTTAGAGATTGAAAAAAAGTATCTTAGCTCAGTGAGAACGGTTGTTGCAAACGTGATTTTTAATTTAGTGGTACGGGTTGAATTTGATGTTTGGCCATCCCAGACACGTATAAATCCGCCTGAAAGTCGTATATTATGTATGTAGATAGTAGGTACATCGAGTAGCTAATTATTCTGTGTGGGTTGCTGGATTACCAGGTGAGTAAGTTCGCTGTCTGTGTGTGTGTGTGTGTTTGTGTGTGTCAGTCGAAGTAGCGGTTAGGGAAACAATGGCTGGAAGCGTTTTCTATGAAAACATACAGCTGCTCATCCCGGCTCATCGGTGTGGAAATCAGTGCAGATAGAGCGGCAGAAATCGTTGACATGGCGTATTACTAAGGTTAGACACATGCGCATACCGGGTGTCTACGAAATAACGAATGCTAGGTTACAACTTACAATAATAAACGGTTAATGTAGAAACCCCTGTGTCCACAATATAATTGCACATACCGCTAAACTAGCGGTATGTGCTTTATTATCGCTTTGTGCGTCAGAGCTGACTTTCGTTCATATAAGAAGTTATATCTAAGTTAATTTCACACGAAATCCATTCAAATTGAAGCTTTTTGAAAAGAGGAGATTCTAATCTATAAAATAGAACCATTTTTAAATCAATTTGAGTTCATAAATACTATTAAAATTGTAATTGAAAATCACAAACAGCAGTTGTCGGTTGGTCTGTACGTATGTACGTACGTACGTATGTACGTACGTATGTACGTACGTATGTACGTACGTCACGACTCTACAGATCGCAATTTTGGTCGGATTGCCTTGGGTTATATTTTATTCACTTTGTTTACTATCAGACCAGAACCCTATTTAAATTCACTAAAATGTGTTCAGTAGTTTAATTTTTATAAACAGTTTTATTTTTTATTATTTTTGACAGCTAATTAATAGTTTAAAAACAATATAATAATTGCTGGCTAAACATAGTGTAATCCATAAAACAAGTGCTACACTTGTATACCGTGATAACACCACTATACGTATTAGGCAGCCGTGGCGTAATGGTTAGGCCGTCGGATCGCCAAGGGCAAGGTCCTGGGTTCGATTCCTTACGATATCATTGATTTTTTTCTTTTTTTTTCTTTTTATTTTGTTTTATTTTATTCCACTTGATATTAATTATATATTATATTATGTATAGTACTTAATTTTTTTTATTTTTGCAAACTTAAAAAAAAATATTTTTTCAATTTTTAATTATTTATTTCTTTAAATTTTTAAATCTTTTTAAATTTATTAAAAATATTTTTTAATTGTTATTTTTTTATCATACAGTGGAAAACTTGCGGGATGTGCACTTTTGGTTTTGCCAACTATTTCATCTTGCAATGACGAATTACTGTTTTCAGACCACAATGTTGCCCTTAACGTCACAAAGGCTGTATAAGAAAAAAAATTCCAGCCAATTGGGCGACGGAACCATTCCAACTTCCGAAATGTTGACGTTTGATTATAATAAAAAAAATAAAATTTCTGATATCGCGTGAGGCGACGCGGGTAATGGCTAGTATTCAATATGATATTTGCTATTCGTTGCAATGGTTACCTACATAATATGTTCAACGACATGTAAAAATTAATCAAAGCATGCCTAACTAGTTTATTTCTGACAGATACATAAAACAAAAGAGCGGATGATTTTTTTTTATTTTCAAAATATTTCCGAAACTATAAAGTTTAGAACAAATTTTTTTAACAAAGCTTTTTTGCAAAAATAAATAGAATAATAAGCCGTTATGAAAAGTATACCATTATTATATAAAAATATCGTTATAGCATATATATCTTCTGCGCATGCGCCGATTTTCTTCAAAAACAATAGGGCTCTTCATATTTGCATACCAAACATCTTCTCAAAATTTGGTTTCAATCCGCTCATCCGGTTGTCCTGCATCGTGTTCACAGACTAACAGACGCACAGAGTTTTTTCAAAAATATATATTTTGGATTCGGGGGACGCGGGTAATGGTTAGTATTCAATAGATATTTGCTATTCGTTGCCATGGTTACCTACATAATATGTTCCACGTCATGTGAAAATTCATCAAAGCGTGCTTAACTAGTTTATTTCTGACATCTACAAAACAAAAGAACAGCTTTTTTTCAAAATATTTCCGAAACTATCAAGTTTATAAAAAAAATTCTTAAGGTAGTTTCACTCATGAAACGGCTTTTCTTAGGAATTTAATAAAATTGAAGTATAAGGTTAATAAAAGTAGGTATCTTTTATTTAATTTAAAAAAAATGAAATTTTTTCACCGTCTGTAAAACGAGATATTAACAATCAAAATGTGCATAATTAACCTGCTGGAGATATACCAAGCATAAAGAAAACAATTACATTCCAGAATATCTCGAACGCGGTTATCATAGACCGGTCAGATTTTTTTTAACATTTAATGTTTTTATTTGGCTGAGCAACGTAAGATACTTTGCGTCAGAACAGAGACTAAAAACGTGAAAATAGTTGAGTAAAATCAGTTAAAATGAACGAGTTGAAAATACACGAGTCCCACTGTATGTAACAAACGGTATGCCTAATAATAACGTATGCATATTCTGATCAGGACCGATACCTTCCATACAGGGTACGAGACAACCTTTTCCTGTCTAAACGCCGTGGAACACCTCGATGGAAACACGTGTATTCATTATGAAGTTGCCTGCTGGCCTGAAGTAATACTCACATACATAGAGAAACATCGCCGTAACACCGACGCGACGTTATAATAATTATTGTATAAATCCCATTAGATAACACGAGAAATTCTTCTACAATTATACGTACATTTTTTCTCGAAAACAATTCTCACACTTCTACTGATTTACAGAACATAGTGTCACAAAACTGTTCTAGCCCGTTGTGGAAAATATTTATTTACAAGAGTGAATCTTTAACAGAACAAATAAACACACCAACGAAGAAGTACTTCTTGAAACGTAACAGAAACGAAACAACAGTTCCAACTAATAAAATAACAAGTAATGAAGAATACAGTCACTATACAACTATATACACAAGATTATTTACAACACAGGAGCACATCAAAATTTATTTATTAACTATATACAGATGATTTTTCACTTCGCATATTTAAAATTTTTGACAATCCACTAGTAAGTTATAAAAAAATCAACTGACAGACAAACAGTGATTTACAATGCACCAGTTTTGTTATACTTTACAGCACTAGTGGTGTATTGGGTCAGTTTACATGCCTGTAAAGCAGTTATTTTATAGGAGGTAGTACAACAATTTGTTAACTATCTGATCAAGGAGAGTAGGTGATTCGACGAGAAACTTTACTAAGCTTAAAAGGGTTGAAAAGCACTGTTTTATATTTTAATGAATTGTCAAAGATTATATGTTTTATGAAAATTAAGCAAACAATGTGTATAATAAAAGATGACAGATTTTAATTAAAAAGTTTCGCTTACACACGAATTTTTAATTCCTGAAAATATATATCATCAACAGTCAACAGTAAAAGTAAACAATTTTTCAAATCGCACGGTGTTTATACCTGAAAACACAACGAAATCAAGCATACTTGCCGTTTATATCCCATTTCCCAAATGAATTAACTGATAATAATTAGGTATACCTACAGCTCAACCGGAAGTGTAGTGTGTACATGCATTTTTTCAAATGGCAACATATATTTTTTTTTATCATTTTAGAAATCTCCATTTTTTCTCTATAAAAATGTTCATGAGGTTACATAAGAAAATATTCGAGAAAGCGTTATCAATTTATTATTTAAATACACAGTAATAATTACTTTTCAATGTCGCCAACAATACATATATTCTTTACATATTTTACTTCAAAGTAAAGTTTACAATTTTTTTATCGAAAATAATTAAAATTGTTTTTTTTTACAAACCTCCAGTTGCCAACTTCTAGTCAGAAGGCCGGTAAAAAATATCAGCAGAATTTTCAATGTTTTATTACAAAAAAAAATCAATTGAAAATATGAACGCGTGCTAGAAAAATAGGCTATATATTCTTTTCGTACAGTCTTTACATGCCCTCTAAAATAGATTAGGTATCTATTTATCGAAGGGGAGAGGGGGCGGTTGTTAACATACCCGGCTCGATGGATTTTCACAGACGCAAAGCAAACATTTTTGACACGGATGTACATATAGCTTGCGGCGAAAATTTGTGCGGCGAGTTTCTATAAATTCAATAACAAAAAACGTATTAGGTACTGCGCAGACAAGACTTCAAATGTGGCGCGGACATACAAAATAAATTAAATAAAAAACAGTTTTATATATTATTGCCAGTTCTTTTTTGCGTCTACACACATTTAACTGGATCACGTGTGCTTTGACGTTGGTTTAGACTTTAGAGTAATGCGCCGCCGCCGAAGCAGTCAACGCACACTGAGAATGGGTCCCGCGGGAGACAGTTCTAAAGTGTCGGGCTGTTGTATGCACTTCTGGTGTGCGTGCATACATAGCGTGTGCGCTATGGTCGGACGCACCGAGACGCTACATTTTTCGATATCGTCAGAGAATCGGGCCGTCCAAACATTTTTAAAGTAAAACATCTTTACGCACGCTTGACTTGGGCAGTAAGCTGGTGAATGCGTGACGAGAGATTTACGGAAGTGTTATCGGGCGAGGCGAACGGAAGTTGAGAGGGAGATATAAGTTAGTGAAGATAGAAAGAGGATGACAAATATTTCACTGGTTAGTGGCGCCATCAGGTGGCCGAAAATATAAGCAGTACTAACAATAGAATGACACACGCTTTACTTGCCAGTGGCGCTATCGGGTGACAGAAAAAAGTTTTGTAAACCTACTTTAAACAATATTTCATAAAAATTTACGCTTAAAATCCAACGAGAGCTAAGTAATTACAATGTATTACTTTTGTTTTCATTATATTTATGTTTATATTTCTTTCTTCTTACATTAGACTGTTCATTTCGTTCTTGAACAAATTTATAAATTAATATTTTGTTCAATACATTAAATATTCTGCGTTTAAAGTGAAAAAAATTGTAAATTCATTTTAAAGTTTATATTTTCTGCATTTTCGGGTGAATAATATAACAAATTATGGCAGGAAGAAGTTTTACTTTAGTCGTGTGGTCTAAAGCACATTCGTCTTTTTTTTAAGCAGCAGCTTACAATGATGAGTAAAACTTATACAGGCCTAATAATTTAAAACGAAACAAGTCAGATTACAGATTCGTAATAATTAGAAATAGAACATTGAATATCATCCCACAACTAATAGTCTAGGATCCGGTAATAGAAATGTATACCTTCATCTATTATTTGACGATGACAAAAAAGATTATATGTTAGATAATATATACAATGATAAATCGCACATGGGTTGCTTAGCTAAATCGCGTACCGATGCTGTTAAATTAAACAAACTCTAATTAACTCTTTTGGATCCGCAGCTTCCCCGATTTGTTAATCATAAAAATCGAGCCTAAGATAAGAGAATATGACACAAGGAATGAGCCTTTTTCCTGAGAATAGTGCAGCGAAAGTGTCACGAGAGGCAGCACTAGTAGTAGGGACAAACATAAAATATTTACATGCAAACCAATGTTATTTACGTGATATTATTTTATTATTTAAAAATATAAATCTGAAATAAAAACAATTTTTTGAACTTGTACAATGCCAACGAAGCATTGCAGTTTTGCTAATTGTACGTCGGATAATCGATATCCAGAAGAGAACGTGTTTTTTAGACCATTTATAAAACCTCATATTGATGAGGTTAGATGTATACCAATAAAAGATTTCCAAAATATTAAATACTAAACTAACTGATAAACTTATCACTGAGAGTCATCATTTACATATGTTATCGAAATTATTTTTAAAATTAATTTTTCACAGTTCATTACCATTGATTAGAATGAGATATAACCTCAATCTTTTATTAAATTATATTCATTTATTATATTTAATTAAATTTATTTTATTACCATATATTTTTGATTCATATTTCATTTGGAAATAAATCTGAAATTCATAATTATTTTCAGTTTCTCTTATTACAGTTTGAATTTATCTCTAATATTTTACTAGAGTCTGCATACTAACCTGTGTATTAATTCATTTTTTTTCCAGATACTTTTAAATTACGACACGCAAGCCAACGTTTTAATGTTACTACATTGTTATCTTTTACAGTTGCAAATTTTAGTTTTGCTCCAGGAACATCATCTTCTGTTAAAAACATTTTTTTTCAAGTACACTTTAATGTGTGTTTATATGGGGATTTGACAGTGTTTGTCCCTACCGAACTACTAGCGCTACTAGTGAGTGATTTTTCGTACTTCAGGAAAAAGGCTCATTGGAATATACCATTTATTCTACACATAAATATAGATCATCCACAAAAACATTAAACATATCTTCTAAATAGTTGTGTTCTGTATATACTATTTATTTTTATTTGTTTTGTTAACATTTTATTTGTGTCATATTCTCTCATCTTAGACTATTGTCCCAAATATGGCAGCCAAAAATTACTAATAAATAGATTGATTACTAAGAATCGGATGTTTAGTTACGAATGTGAAACACAGTAATTGTACTCGTATCGAAGTGTGTGGCCGTCTTTATATTTTAGCAGTCATTTTTATACTGCGATATGACACGCCCCCTTATCAAATAATCACACGTGTGCGCGGGTCGACTGCTTGCTACAGAACACTTATTTCTGTCTGCAAATGCTGGGTGTTTTAAAACAAAACACATCCGGCGCTCGATTTTGTTTCAATCCAATACTATTGAAAACCCACACATAAAAACTAACTTTGAGACTAATAATTGTAGTTCTTTAATTTTATAACACGCACATGTAAAATGGTGTATAAACAGTCTCATTATGAGTCGTTATAAAATAGTATAGTAGAACGCCGATTATCCGAATCGCCAATTATCCGAATCGGTCCTAAGCGTAAAATAAAAAATTAAAACCAAGTAATTTTTCAATAAAAACAAGTTTTGTGGGGACGCAAGAATACAAAAATGCGAGTGACAATTGCCGTGTAGACGCTACAATGGTATCAGCACACGTCGAAGTTGGAACTCGCTGGAGTCCAGATATATTTCAACTGTTATGGTTGAAAGCTAGAGGCAAGACACTACACGTCTAATTATCCGAACTTTCGATTATCCGAATCGACCCCGGTCCCAATTAATTCGGATAATCGGCGTTCTACTGTAGTTTAAGTATCTAGTTATCGATACAAATCAGTGACAATATTATGCTAAAAACGAGTGTCAACCATGTTTTAACAGTCGCGCTAGTCATAATATCAATACGTTCGAGAATATGCAACATATTCTTTGTACGTACCTCATCAATTGATTTTACTACTCATAAAATTTCCGTACCGGGCCTTATAACTCAAAATCGTTTCGTATAAGGAGTAAACTGCAATAAAATTAAAAATGTGTTAGGAGAACGCATTACAGAAGTGAAACTTCTAGTTGCTAATCATACGATTGCATTTGGACAAGAGGAAAAAACTAGTTGCAAATCATACGATTGTATTTGGACAAGTGGAAAAAAACAGTTGTGTGGTTTTAAGAAACCACGACGCAAGTGAAACTTTTATTGGATTGTAGGCGTTGGATTGTAGACACTTATCCATCACGATTAATTATAAACAACAATATTCACATGAATACACGAATAAAAACATGTAAACACTGTACAGCACTTGCCCGCATGACAGACTGACTATGTCAGCTGATGCTAACCATGGGCGCCGCCGTATTGGCCTTGGCTGCTCTACCGAGCGCCTACTCCGAGCGCCTTTCACTTTACCCCTACTCCGCGGCCGCCTGTAATGCGACATGCAACAGACGGCCAGAGAAATTCGGGGCGATAGAATAAAAGTTTCACTTTAAAAATGTGTTATGAGATAGTTTCACGTTCAGATTAACTTGTACAGACGAAATATCTGAACGTGAAACTATCTCGTAACACATTTTTTCCACTTGTCCAAATGCAATCGTATGATTTGCAATTAGAAGTTTCACTTCTGTAATGCGTTCTCATAACATATTTTTAATTTTTTCGCAAGCTTACTGCAAATAAAAAATAAGAAAACACAAGCAGACAACAACATTTTCGCAGGTTTACTGCAAATATTGTTTTTGAAGTGAAAACTTCTTTAGCGGCGTTGTACACTTTTTTTGTAATGGGTAAAAAATGTTAAACTCGCGTCAGGTCACGTGTCCTGATCGAAAATGCGTAAGACGGAAACTTTTATTTATACAACGTTAGACATCTAGCGTTGAAATATCGTACATAATAAAAATGCAATCTATGATACAAACCATTTTTATCGAAAATTTGTAAGATGTTAATATTCAAGTTTTCACTTCTGCCGGCACTCCCGGAGTGCAACCCGTTTTTTTTAGCTCAAGTTTTATTCTGATAAATTAGTCGAAAATTTTATATATATAATAGATATACTTAAAAATAATTAAAAAAAACAAACCTGAAGGTAATCGAACCCGGGCCGGCCGTGTGGTATGCCTATCCTAATACTGAGCTACTAATGCCTTTTAATAATTAATCGTTGTTCGTTGTTAATATAGGGTTACTATAATAGTACAATTTCGTGACAAATTCTATTACATAGACAAACGAGTTTACCGCCGTTTTTAAAGAAGTATTTACTTCAAAAACTGAGCGGAAAACAAATGCCACATTATCTGTCTACCGAAACTTAAAATAATAAGAAACCGATTTGAAGACGTCATTTATTTCTCGCAAAAAAAACTGGCCGGACATAAACATATAATATTCAGACAGCGTGTGCAATACGAAAGAATTGACGAGCGAATAAAAATATAAACGCAACATTTTCAAAACCGAAAACTACTTGTATATCCTTTAAGACTTCTTTTTCTTTCAACGACCCTAACTTACTTTAAGATACACTTCTCCCTTGACATCTAACTTCTTGGAGTGCATCCTCCCCTTGCAATAAAATGACCAATGCAAACTTTCAGACATGCTGTCCAGAATAAATATGAGGGGCGGGAAAACACGTTTGAAAAAAAAAACAGACAGCAGTTGAGGTAATAATATATTGCAGAAGTTTTAGGTATTGTTAAAAAAGTACGAAGTTTTGTGTCGCCAAACTTTTGATGAATTTAATCAGAATGGACAAACTCCTTTTCACAGACTAAAAATAGTTTAAACTATATAAGGAATTGTTGCGTTCGGAAATTAACAACAGCCCGATTTCTTTAAATTTTCAATTTATATAAAAAATCTAAAAATTATGATTAAGTTTCATAACTCTTTTAGTTTTAATAAAAAGAATTTTCTATTTATTGAAGAATATAATCAGACGTTAATCAAAGATTCTTTTATTTTTAATTGGATTTTTTTAGAGAACAGTAGATACCCGAAAATAAATCATACTTCAAATAAATAAATTTTCTAATATAATTTCTCATTAATTTTTGTATTTTTAAGCTTAATTCTGAAGAAGCTCCAATCCGGACCAAAACGTCGTCTATTGAATTATTATTACACTAGTGAGACCTGTACGAATTATTCGCACTAAATAAGTATAATAATTATCACTTTACAAAATTATTTTTTAAATATGATTGCAGGTATTCAATTCGTTTCTAATTTTGCACACTGCTTATAACGTTCTTCTTTTTGTTGTATTACAATATGAAGCTCAGATGACAGATCGAAGAAATATTTTACTAAAATTGTCATATAGAGGCGCAAGTAGCAAAAGCGTTGAGCTAAGCCGTCAGATGGCATCATGCAGCATTGCTGTGACGTTGTTCAGCGTTGCTCGCTGTTTCAAAATTAAAACCGTCAGATGGCAGTATGCAGTATTGTGTATGTTGTATTACAATATGAAGGTCAGATGACAGATCGAAGTGTTGACGTTGTTTCAAAATTAAAACCGTCAGATGGCAGACGTTGTTCAGCGTTGCTGTATTTTAATTAATTTACAAAAACAAAAGCAATAATAAATTTTTTAGTTGTCGATGTCAGTAGAGCAAGCAATTATCTGTAAAATGATATATAATTTATGTGGAGAAATTGTGAGGTTTTTTCTAAAAAGGGAGGCAAACATCTTAAACCTTAGCGTATTAATATATATGCCAATTTTTGTCAATATATAATCTGAAAAAAATGGTTGATAGTTTTATTTATTTGAAGAGTTCTATTCATCATACTGTCCAAAATTGCATAGAAAGAGGCCATTTGCCTATGAGCTTTAAAAAAATTAATTGTTTTTTTGTAGGTACAACAGAAAAACTGTACTATTTCGCGTAAAAAATACAAGCGAGACAGTTTTAACTGTTGAAATATTCAAACAAAAACTTTAAACGCAAAAAAATGTACAAAAAACCCGATAAAAGTTGAAATGTCCAAACGCGCACTTCAACAACAAAACACCATCACAGAGAGCTATCTTTAAAACACATCTACCCAAACGTTTATCGTTCTCACCAGCTACCGTAAAACCTCTAAGCGTGTTTGGTTACAGTATTTGAATATAGAGGTTTCACTCTTAACGGTCGATTTTATATTCTGGAATCTAGTTAGTAGATTATAGAATACTAGCTGCTACCCGCGGCTCCGCACGTTGTTGAGATGAAACAGCGACAACGGCTTCACCGTATTGTAGTACCACTTGAAAAAACTTATAAACTTTGACATTTTTGCCAGCAGTCCTTCCGTGCTATTATATTATACTAGCGGTCCCGTCCGGTTTCACCCGGGTGTAAAAGAACAAATGAGGAAGGGAGGAACATGAGTATTGAGTACATACATTCATCTTAGTTTACCGCGATGAATGTTGTGTCCAAATTTCATGATGATCGGAGTTAACCGTTCAAAAGTTTTTGTCGATAAAAAGCAGTATTTAAACTTTTTTTAACTAATAATTTCTTTTAAATGAATTAAATAAAATTAAAATAAATTTAAATGTAAGCCTTAGAAGAAAGCAATGTAGAAAAAATAAATAAATAAAATTATATTCGCCCAACGTGGGGCTCGAACCCACGACCCTGATGTTGACAGTCGCATGCTCTACCGATTGAGCCACCTGAAGTCGTGTTTTCACAATGCTAATATGAGTATATCTAGTTAGTGCATTTCACATGAATAGAAGCTTATTTTTGAGATACATTTTGCAACATTTTTCCGCTCCTAATGGTCGTAACGTAATATTATATAGCCTACAGCCTTCCTCGATAAATGGGCTATCCAACAAAAACAATGTTTTTCAATTTGAACCAGTAGTTCCTGAGATTAGCGCGTTCAGACAATCAAACAAACAAACTCTTCAGCTTTATATATTAGTATTTAGTATAGATAGGTATATTACGTGTGAATTTTGAAATCATCCCCAATTTTGCCCTTTTGAGGGATGATTTTGAAAAAACGCTGAAACACGTAATTCCTTATTTCTTACCAAAAGCTTAAAATACGTCGATAGTTTTGCCAATGTAATATCAGGGGGCACTTTCATGCCATAAAAAATTGTAAATACAAAGCAGGTACCTATATTTTAATTCTCCAACTGAAAAAAATAAATATCGTCGCTACTGACGTGCTCTTTGCAATTATCTAAATTAATTTTTAAAGACTTAAATATTCCACGTTCTGAAGCTTTGTAATAAACGATTTTATAGGAGAAAATGCAATTAATGACGAATCACAAAAAATATATAATTTGCATTTCTGCATACGAATCAATCAACTGGAACAATGGAAATAATGCATTGCTTAAAACACGCACAGAAGAATACCGTATTGTTGTCAGGATGATTCTTAATTGGGTTGACATTGCTTTTAACTGCAACAATAAATAATTTTCTATTCTTGTCGGCTATTACTGAAGAAAGTAACTATTCCAAAACGTTCTTTCGAGTTTCATTTCGTCTTCATGTCTATTATGGTTCGAAAAAACTCAACTAAAAAAAGTCTATTTTCCATAAGAGCACATGTTAAAATTGCAAAATTTTGATATCGCTTTTCTCAAAATTGGGACGGTCAAATGTAATTTAAACATGCTCATATTATTTGTATATTATATTTGAAATTCGTTAACTAGTTTATTTCTGACAGATCTACAAAATAACAGAACGGCTGATTTTTTTTAAATTTTCAAAATATTTCCGAAACTATCAAGTTTAGAGAAAACATTTTTTTAACGAAACTTTCTTGAAAAAACAAATAGAATAATAGACAGTTATGAAAAGTATACCATTATTATATAAAAAACACTGTTATAGCATATGTCTCTTCTGCGCATGCTCCGATTTTTCCCAAAAACAATAGGGCTCTTCATATTTGCGTATCAATAGCCTTCCCAAAATTTGGTTTCAATCCGTTTGTATCGTGCTCACAGACTAACAGACGCACAGATTTATTTCAAAAATATGTTTTTGGATTCGGGGGACCTCAAAACAAAAAAAATATCGTAAAATTTTGAAAAGTGAATTTTGATCTAACTTGTGGTTTAGAATGGTAAAAGTTATAGAGGCAGCATAATATGTCTATCTTTATAAAGAAATCTATAAATTCGGGCGAAGCCGGTTCGGGCTGCTATTAAAGGCCCTGTTAATGCTATGCTGAAAATTTTCAATAAGTTGCCCCCTGAAATCAAAAATCTACCGGCTATAAAATTTAAACAAAAATTAAAATCTATTTTATTCTGTTGAGGAATTTTTTAATCATTAATTTTAATTTTATATATGTAACTGACGCATTCTACACTGTCCTGACAGTATTAACAGAATAAAGTTTCTTATCTATCTATCTCTCTATCTATTAAAATTGACAGAATTAACCTGCGGGTTAGGCATTTAATGAACGGCCTGTAGAAAGTTTATATTATTGCACATAGGTAGGTACTGAGGGTTTGCATAGTACACACACACACACATACACGTAGGAAGCAATGTGAGTAACACACGACATACCCGGGATTGGCTTTTTTATTAACGTCCTGTGCTGTTACGTATAACGTACGGAGAGAGAGTAACCGGCGCATATTATACTACAACTGGCGTCGGCGGCGTCGGGCGGCGGCGGTATGTGTAATACGGTAATACTAGATACTAACCGTACAATACATATGTATGTCATTATACCAGTGCCGTATCAACTCTTGACGATTCAACACAGAACTCCAGAAAATACTCGAGAAAAGGTTAAAAAAAAACATTATAAGCTAAACCATGTGTCCCCAAACTTTTTTGTCTCGTAGACCACTTGCCATGTTTTTCGGTTTTTGGTAGACCCCCTGCTTATCTGATATTGATTGTTTGCAAATTCATTAATTTCAAATGTATTTTTGATAACCAGTATAGTGCTACTCACTTTGAACGATTTAAATTTATAACGGTAGTGAAATGTAGTGTGAAATGTTTAGTTTTATAGATACATTTATTAATTAGATTCAAATTAAACGAATCAAATTAAAATTTACTTTCTGTTACATAAAATAACTAAGCAAAAAATAAATGCTTTTAGTGTGAGGGATGAACCTGATGCTTTAATAATAAATTTTCAACATTTGACATCAATTTAGTTAGATTTAATCTTAAATCTCTTCGGTTAACGATGTCCTGTTTGTTTCTTTTTTTGTTAGGAGATTCACTATCGTTGACTCCCATTTTCATTTCATGGAGCCCCAATTTTTTTTCCCGCTGACATGGACCCCTTGTAAGTTGTCGTCGACCCCTGGGGGTCGATATAGACCACATTTGGAATCACTGAGCTAAACGGTTTTATTGTAGGTACAGTCAACAACTAAGACTGGAAACAGTGCTCGATAGATAGTCAGCGCGTACGTCAAGTAAGGGTAACTATATCAATGTAAAGCGCGGGTGATACTAGGCTGCTGATCAGCGGCGGACAGTAGCATCAGCAAGCAACGGCGGGCAGCCCGGTCACACTACGACTGCTACTGGCTATAGTCTACCGCGAGTAGTGGTTGCCAATCCGGTCACTACATCATCGAACATAAACCACGTGATGGTTTACTCGCCTATGATGCACTGCGGATTGGCAGCCACTACTCCCGGTAGACTAGCGAGTAGCAGCCGTAGTGTGACCGGGCTGCCCGCCGCTGTTTGCTGGTGCTACTGTCCGCCGCTGATCAGCAGCGGCTGACAAGCGGCCTAGCGTGACCCGCGCTTTAAGTGTTATTGCGCGTTCAGTGCAGCGCTGACAATTTGCTGCGCGCGTATTGCTACGTCGCGCTGACGAGAATCGTCTGTCGATCTCGTCAGTTGTACTGCGTCGATCGAGTGACGAGACATAAAAATGTATGAAAGCTGAACGAATACGCGCGTGCGTACTTTTGTACAGTACAAACAAAATATAGCTAACAAATTTTCCTCGTCTTCTCGCAATTTTGAAAACAGTGTACAGAATTCGCCTTCAATTATCTTTTTCGCTTTTTTTCGTAATTGTTTGCATCAATAGTGAAACTTTTAGTGCGTGTTTCGTAAAGCGCGTAAGATATTTTGCAGTTTGCAAGTAGTTTTATCAATTAATTAATGAAAAAGAAAAATGCTGACGGCTTTTCGTGTTTGCTGGACTGCCGGAAGCGCCCGCCGCCACTGACGTGCACCTCCGTATACGTAAGTATAATGTGTTGCAACGGGGACTGTTGGGGTTAGACGTCTATGGGTCACGTGGTACACGTGTGGGGTGTACACCACCCCTCGTGTGTAGTAATATTGTACACTATACAGGTGCGCGATATGTCTTCGCTTCTGTAGTCGCGCGACACGAATTTATGGATTCATTTAATCAGCTTTTTTTTATTTTAATTATCTTGGAATTTACCGAGAATTAATATTTGACAGTTATAATTTCTGAAAAATTTCTAGGATATTATTGAAAATTAAACCTAAAATCAAAATCTAAACCCAAATATATTTTTTAAGTCACCTATCTGCCGAGGTTATCTCGATCTAATATCAATTCTTACGTTCAACATGTTTTTTTTTTCAGCTAAGAGCCTGGAAGTTTTTAATAATTTGGAGGACTCGTAAGAAACCATACAGCAGTATTATCTATACTAATATTATAAAGAGGTAAAGTTTGTAAGTTTGGATGTAGGAGATGATCTCAGAAACTACTCATCCGATTTCAAAATTTTTTTACACCAATATTTAGAATGGACCTTCAAGATTGACATACGCTATATGTTATCGCGTAAACTAAGCGTTTGTCGTGGAGACCAATTTTGCAACGTAACTCGACACAAAAAACGGTGGCAATCTACAAATCCGAGCCAAGCCGAATGGGGCCGATTGTATTCATTAATAGTTATTGGCGTAACCAGTAGTCTAAGTCATTCATCGCGCTGACAGGTCATGACTTAGCCTACAAGTTGCGCCCATAATTTTATTCAACAATTGCGCGTTATTCATGTTTTAATTATAATGAGATGTTGTAAATATCTATTTATTTCTTTATAAAAAAAACTGTCAATACTAACAGCACCAAACAGCACGATTCAATGTTTTGGTTTAAGGTTAGCCGGTTATGAATAAACTCCATGTCGAAAACATTCGGCCTCTCAATTTTAGCCTCAATGGGTAACAACGGAGTTGTTACTTACTATTTCGTTACGACCCAGAAAATAGTTACGTTTATTTTCATTACTCCACAATGGCCGAGCTAGTAGGAATCTTCATTGAGTTATGACAAGTAATTGTCACCAGTCGGTAAATGGCTATTTAGGGTTCGGTTTTTAGGCATGATAAAATATGAATAACGCGCATGAGTTGAATAAAAGAAATATTAATTATTTTTTTAATACGAAAATAATCATTGTTAATTGTTTTCTCATAAATTACATGGCTTATGGCATTATTTTATATGCGCAATGTTAAAATTAAAAGCGCTATTAGATGTTTGCCTGACTTTAACTTACGTGATGTTAAATTTGTTAGGAAATGGCAAAAAATTAACATTAGTACTGTAAATTATTACATTAAACATACAGGATAGCACTATAAATGTATTAACGTAGAGTATTATTCATGTTTAGTTATGACCTTGCAAGTAAGTGCACGGAAAGCTGCGAATAAAATTTTGTTTTTATAATGTGAATGTACAGAGTCCGGCAGTCAAACCCGACGGTTTGAAAAAATAAACAAAAATTAAAAAAGTAGTTTTTTTTTTATTTTTCGCCCAACAAAGAAAAAAAAAGGAAATTAATGTTATAAATTTGAAAACTTCCTTTTTTAAAGACAGTGTCAGTCAAATGGTCTTCCTTGGTTTCCAAGGGTATGTTGTTGATTTCAAAGCGAATTCGCTCCTTCAAGTCAACAATGGTCCTTAAGGAAGTTGATTCGTTACAGTCCCAATCAAAAGTAAGTAGAATACTAAATGGGAACTTTTCCATAATAAGTTTTTACAAAAGGGTATAAGTCGATGATAGGTACCAATAAATTATTGTCATAAAGGCATAAATAAACACTTTTTTTTAATATTAATTAATTATTTCAGTATTTTACTTAATGGACTAACTTTTGAATTTTTTGTACAAAGTCAGGCTAGAAAAAATAAATTTATGTAAATATCTGTATTTTTTGCAGTATATCTATAATTAAAAAAAGAAATTAGAAGTAATAAAAATTAAAATTAAATCATTAAAAAGTTGAAAATTCAGTTAAAATTGTCAAGAATAAAAGTCCATAATCGAAAAGTGCTAAGGTTTAATAATTTTTTTATTGATTAAAAGTCTTCTAATTAAATTGGAAAAAATATTAAAAAGTGCGTAAGACATCGTTTACATAGTTAGTTTTCGGAACTGCTGACATTATTTGGTTATTTGCAAAAAATTAAAATGTGCCGTTTACATGCTAGGTTGACGTATTTTCCATAAGACTACATGCAAAAGTTTTTTTTAATTTTTTGACTTTATAAATCTCCTAATGATTTTGGATTTTTGACAGAAAACTTTGTCATAAAAAAATCTATTAAAAAAACTATATTTCAGATTTTTTTCATTATCTTCGTAAAACGGCTCAACCTCCTTAATGGCGAATTGTTTTTGAACACCTTGACTCAAATAACCCCGAAGGAAAAAAATCATCCACCAAGGACCATTGCTGACTTGAAGAAGCGAAAAATACTTTTTTCCATTCTTGTTTATTTTTTCAAATCCTCAGGTTTTACTGCCGGACCCTGTGAGTTTGTTAATAAGTTTTGATGAAAATTTTACTATGCTATATGGCAGGCGATATTTCATTTACCATTGGACGTTATTACGATATTTTGACCATCCTGTACGTAGACAATCTACCTATACCGGCTAATACCTACTCTACTTGCTTGACGGCCGGGTAGATTGCATTCAATAGTTTCTGTCTTTCTACAATGTAGAAATACATATGTATGTGTATATTGTACACGTAACAGATACAAAATCACTCCGCTATTGACCGCACTTTCACCTTCTAAGCGCCGTGCACGTGAAACCGACATTCACACAGACCCTTAGACAGTAACCTAACATTCGACCGAGGCATGTTTGTTATCCTGTGAGACAGGGATATCCAAAATTTCTTACTTCATGGCACACTTAGCTGAAATTATTATTTTATCTAGCGTCTATTGACATTTGACCGTTCGAACCATAGACCTAAACTCATGGACTGAGCGATCGACCAGATAATGTGTTCGCTTTAAAAAAGAGTCAGCGCTAACGTGTGGTCTATATCGTTCTCTCTCGGCGCAGTACGGTAGTCAGTTGTCAGACAAGGATAGAGACAGGCTTCACGCACGTTCTATCTCTCTCACTATGTGTCACCACTCTTAGATACAGATGCCTCAGTTCAAGGGTATGGGACCGTGGTTTATAAATACTTTTGTGTCCATAGAATGGTATGTTTGTGATTGGATCAAATTATATAGTTAGACCGAGTAGTTCCGAACGTCATTTCGTATACAGTTCGGTATTTGGAATGCAATTTTGTGAATGAGTAAACTTATATAGTTGATCCGGAGATGTAAGTACTCAATAGAGCTGTAAAAGTAACGAGAAATTGTGTACCCGTATGTATTCGTTACTTAAAGAACCAGTACCCGTTACTTTCGTATCGTTACGTTACTCGGTACTTTTGATACGACATACAATAGTGTACTTAACAGCATCAAGCAATAAGCATGTAGCTTCGCATCAAAGCGCGTCGCATATTATGTGATACGACATGAGTCATGACTTCGTACTTTATGAATACTTATAACTATAAGTATAACACATTGTGTTCGTATAACCGTATTAAACGAATCGAACTGACATGGATACGAAACATGCGAGTAACGAAATGAATTTGTAAGTAACAATTCGTTACTTCGAGTCAGACGACGTACCCGTTACTCAGTAACGAATACATACTGTTTGTTACAGCTCTAGTACTCAACATTCAACAATATTATGTACATTTATAATTAGTTGCATTCGTACAAGGAAACAGACAACTGATTGCTAATTTTTCCCCACGCATGCGCGGTTTTTGACGGATTGCAAACTGGCTGGAAAATTGTGTGCTCTGCGAGCACATTCTATAAACTGACAGATGACAGAAACACAAGCTGTTAAATAAATTAATTTTCAAAAAACAAAAAATAATAATTATAAACAACAGAAACTAACTTTAACCTACTTTTAAACGTTTACTAAAAAACAATTTAAAAAAGCAGAACATCCAAGTTAAAAAAAAAAATGTGAGTTTCGTAAGAAACATACTGCGCAAGTTCCCAACTATACAGTCGGAATATTCGGACCGATAGAATGTGATTCATAACCAACAGTTTGGTCGAATTTTCTGGCAGTGGCTTGCGATTTGTTGAGTGTGAAGGTTTTTAGTGTCGTCAGTTTGCTGACGGTTTCAGATCGTTGTACGAAAGTAATTATTACTATGAGATTTGGCGGCACAGTTTTTAACTTAAGGAGGTTGATCCGTTACAGTCCCAATCAAAAATAAGTCGAATTCTAAATGGGAACTTTTCCATAATATATTTTTACAAAAGGTATATAAGTCGATGATACCAATAAATTATTGTCATAAAGGCATAAATAATTTTAATTATAATTAGTTATTTCAGTATTTTACTTAATGGACTAACTTTTGAATTTTTTGTACAAAGTTAGGTTAAAAAAAAATATGTAAATCTGTGTATTTTACATATTTTTTGCAGTAAATAATTAAAAAAAGAAATTAGAAGTAATAAGAATTAAAATTAAATCATTAAAAAGTTGAACATTCAGTCAAAATTGTTAAAATGGTCAAGAAAAGTCCATAATCGAAAAGTGCTAAGGTTTAATAATATTTTTTAATGATTAAAAGTCTCCTAATTAAATTGGAAAAAATATGCGTAAGACATCGATGCTTCACATAGTTAGTTTTCGGAACTGCTGACATTATTTGGTTATTTGCAAAAAATTAAAATGTACCGTTTGCATGCTAGGTTGACATATTTTCCATAAAACTACATCATGTAAAAGTTCTTTTTTAATTTTTAACTTTATAAATCTCCTAATGATTTTGGATTTTGTACAGAAAATTTTGTCATAAAAAAATCTATTAAAAAAAACTTGATTTCAGATTTTTATCATTATCTTCGTAAAACGGCTCAACCTCCTTAAGTTCACCGATTGGGTATCCCTGGTGCCAGATGTACAGCAGTACCACACGTCAATAGTGTACATCGAGACAGCTATTGAGAATTCCGATTTGGTTACCTTTTTTTTTGTAACTTACACAGATTTTGTATTTCATTTAATTTCAACTCTGTGCGCCATCTTTCACAGTTTTCAACGGGAATTCGCAGCAATCAGGATCTACGGTTGTCAATTTCGTTTTTTTTACGTCGTTTTTTTAACGATAGTTTCAATTGAAATTTAATTTAGTTGTTACGATAAAATATGCAAATTGGTTAGAAATTGGAAAAGAAAAAGACAGTAGAATTGTGTCGAGTGATGCGAATTGATAAATAAAGCTAGACTAATCAAAAAAGCTATTTCGCTTACTTCGACAATCGACATTAGCTACCGAATTCTTTAATAAAGCTTCAAGTAGTCACACCAATCCGTTATTTTTAACAGTGATGTAATTTTTTTCTTGCCGATTATAAACGCTCCACAACTAAGGATTACCTTAGTTGCAGTGGAGCGTTTATAATCTCCAAAAATAAAATTTGAAAAGAAGTTTGACCCTGCAGGCCACCCCTGTAACTTCCCGCTATTTTCGAGTTCAAAACGCTCAAAAATATATAAAATATAGCAAGAAGTTTATTTTTTTGCTCTTCGAGCTCAAAAAAAAAAACACTTTGTTACGAAATTTTCGTTCACGATATCTCATGAACAAATGAGCCGATTTTGATGCGGTTTGCGGCGATCGACGCAGTTTTTTTAACCTAAGAAAGTAAATTATTACAAAAAATCGATTTGATAAGAATTTTACGAGTAATTATAAAAATAACTTTTTTCCTAATTTTTCGTTCACGTTATCTCATGAACAAATGAACCAATTTTGATCTGGTTTGCGGCGATCGACGCAGTTTTTTTAGCCTAAGAAAATAATTTATTACAAAAAAATCGATTTGATAACAATTTCAAGAGTCATTTTAAAAAAACACTTTTTTACGATTTTTTCGTTCACGGTATCTCGTGAACAAATGAACCGATTTTGATGCGGTTTGCGGAAATCGACGTAGTTTGTTAAGGAGAAGAGCTGATTAGATTTTGGAATTAATCGGCTTAGTAGTTTAGAAAATATTTTACAAAAACAAATTTTTAAAAATTTTTGAAACTTGTTTTTTTAAGATTTCTCAAAATTTTTTGGGCCGAATCGTTTCAAATTTTCAGGAAGTCTAAGTTCACCAAGATCACGTCAGATGCCGCAAACCGCGTTTCAGTCGGACACTCCGTTCAAAAGATATAAAAGGTTTACATACATACACACACACACACATACAGCCCTACGGACATCATCGCCAAAATAGTTTCAATAGCTTCCTAGGACCTCAAAACGTCGAGATCTGGCGAAAACTCGATTTTCGAAAATCGGGGTGAAAACAATAACTTCCCGATTTTTGAAAAAAAAAATTTTTTTTTTTTTTAAAGCGGGAAGTTAAAAATTACATCAGTGTTAAAAATTATTTATTTATATTTATTTTTGACGATAATTATTATCGTCTTATTTACATCAAATTAAATAAAATTATTTTTCGAGGCATCCTGGAGTTTTTTTTTAATAAGATTCTAAAGCGACAAAATTGATAAATTATAAACTGAATTTAGTGAAAATCAACGTTTTTTTGATGTTTATAGCAGCAGCCTTAAATGATATAAAAATAATTATTCATTGAATTTCTACACGGTTGCGTTTCAAACAATATTTCTCTCTTAACTTAAAAAACTCGGGTCGCAGTGCGAAACCCTGCCGACAGTATAGTGTATTTGCTTTTATAAGCAGTGTGGCTCTATTGTATGAACTCAACTTTGTTTTTGGACAAAATAAAAAAAATTACCCTCTAATACACCCCTTAAAACAACATTTTTTTACTTAATTTCAATACTACATACCAATTCAACATCTGTACCAAATTATATACACCCTTCAGTATGTAAATCCATATCAGTAAACTTGCGTTTTCATAAAATTTGTAAGTCCGGTCCTGTCGGGCCGATTTTCTTTAAATTTTAGCAGCACATTTCAATAATTACTAAAGGGTTAAATTTCAAATTTGAAGTGATTCTGAGAATTTTTTCCGTATTTTTGGGCCCAAAAACATTTTTCAACCCCTAAATACCCCCCTTAAAATGGCCCGATCGGGCCCATTTTAAATAGGCTTCTTGCGATGATGGATTCCAAGATGTGGACCAAATTTCGTTTAAATCGATTAAGTCTGTCGAGAGTTATCGTGGTCACACATATATATATATATATATATATATATATATATATATATATATATATATATATATATATATATATATATATATAAATATATAAATATATATATATATATATATATATACATATATATATAAACATTTCCAAAAATGGTGCCAAACTTCTTAGAAACTTATGAAACGTCGAGAAATTTTGGTCCGACCCCTAGGTCCCGCCATCCGACCGACGCCAATAGTGTAAGTGCCTTATGGCAAATACACTAATAAAGAAGGAAAGTTGATGAAAAGACTTGCATATTAAATTAAAAAATATGGGGCAAGTACTTGAAGCCAATCAAATAAAAACACTGGTCAGAGTACATACCCCTGTTGACAAAACACATACAGTATGTAAACACGTAAGGTGCACATAGGGAAATTGGCATTGGGAAAAAATACTTGGATCAGAGTTAGCCATGACTGCATTAATTGTTATTTCTATTGAATTATCGTGGTAATCTTGAGGATTTCTATTTTATTTTGATTTATTTTTATTTTACTCGGCTTTTTTAATAATAAAAAGCTCTTATAAATCATTATTTTAATTTTTTTGTACAAAAATAAAACAAAAAAAACAACTCCATCTGTTTGGAAACAATTCATTAAAAAATTGTCTGACTGGTATGACGTATGCGCGTTGGTAAATCAGTGACCCAAATGTCTTTAGGATCAACACGAATAGGCGGAGATAATTTTGATTTCGCACCATATTTAAGTATTTTTGGGAATTTAATGTCCCATTAATAAAAAAAGTCCGATTATGTTGTAATCATTTAAATATTTTCTTCGGAAGTATACAGATTCATTTTGCAAAAGAATATTATCTGTCAAATTGAAAAACAAGATTTCAAGGCTCACTCTGATCCAGTCATTTTTTCCCAATGTTAATTTCCCTATGTGCACCTTACGTGTTTACATACTGTATAGGGTGTTCCATTAAGGTTTTTTTTTTAATTAAAAAAAACATAATATTTACATTGAAAGTATCCTAATTTTTGCATTATATGAAAGTTAAAGGTTTGCCATTTACATTTTAAAAAGAATATCATGTATGTAACCACCGCTTGGTGCACTATTGCGTATAGTTTGTTGTCTTTGTCTGACGTTTTTCGTTCCAACAAACAACAGAACGAATTTATTAGAATCTTCGGTACGCATGATGCCGACAACAAAGCAACAAAATAACAAACAAGTACTGTTTATTGCTTAATGATAACGTATTGTTGTCGTTATTTAGAGTGTATCATTGTATGAGCAATAAGGTAAACCGCCTAGAGTTAAGTAATTTCAACGCTTTAAACAGTTTGTCGTTATATCGAGTGACGTTAAATGGAGTTTACACTATAATTTCAAGGGCGGCTGACAAGAGGAAACGCAGAGATATACCAGCATACCACTGAGGTTTTAGTGTCACTGTCTCTTGGACTATAAGTGTCAGCAGAAAATAATAGGTTCGTTCCAAGCAGCCGTGAACGGTAATAAAACCGTACACAGTCTTGTCACTGCGCAAGACTAATTTGCGCACTAGCTCAAAAATCGATACTGCGCAAGACAGTCTTGCGCAGTAACAAGACTGTGTACGGTTTTATTATCGTTCGCGGCTGCTTGGAACAAACTTAATATTTCAATAAGTAAATTGATACGCATTTTAAAAAGGTCAATACTCATTGGCCAATTAGGTTTCGTCATTCGACACTTGTCAATAGTGTATTCGTCTACATACTATGTATCGACAATAACACTATACAAATCTTACACCATCATCAAAAGATATTAAAGACTATGATTATATAAGTTCGTACATCGCAACTAAATAAACATTCGTATAGAGCATACGTATATATTCGGTGCTAATTATGTAAGTGCGTGACTGTGGTTATTATAATTAATACAGTTTATTAATTACATCTTTTGTATATATTTAATCTAGCTACTGTAATGTGTACACTGTACATATCTATCGCCTTAATCTACTAGAAAGTCAGCTGAAATCTAGACTCGTTTATTGCGGGGTACAAAATACTCTCCTAAATACATCCGCCTTACGTACACAGTACACCGTGTACGCAAATAGTTGACGTTATGCAAATATAAATAAATAGAATTGGCGTATAAGTGAAATATTTAACGTCTATAGAGTGAACGTGACTTGACACTAATTTTTGTTTTATTGAAGTGAAAACTTCTTTAGCGGCGCTGTACACTTTTTTTGTAATGGGTAAAAAATGTGAAACTCGCGTCAGGAATAGTAAGAACTGGGTGAGACTCCCTAAGTGATAGTAATTGCCAGATACTTTTTATACAACGTTAGACATCTAGCGTTGAAATATCGTACATAAAAATGCAATCTATGATACAAAACTTCTTTAGCGGCGTTGTACACTTTTTTTGTAATAGGAAAAAAATGTTAAACTCGCGTCAGGTTAGTAAGAACTGGGTGAGACTCTCTAAGTGATAGTAATTGCCAGATACTTTTTATACAACGTTAGACATCTAGCGTTGAAATATGGTACATAAAAATGCAATCTATGATACAAACTATTTTATTTACAAGTGTTGTCAATAATTAATAAACAATGCTTCTAAATGCAAAAAATTAAGACGTTAATATTCAAGTTTTCACTTCCGCGGCACTCCCGGAGTGCAACCCGTCTTTTTTGGTTGTGTTTCAATTTGATTTTTGTTTTTAATAAGACGCTATCTTTGTTGTCGGGTGTCTATAATATAATATCTATCTTCAATAAATAAAATTATCGACCAACATTAGTCAAACTAAAAGAGCTATTAAAACAAGAATAAGAGAACAACAAAACAACCATAAATTTCTCCCCGATAAACAGAATGTTGTAACTAAACATAAATTCGAACACGGCCACAAAATTAATTGGGATAATATATAAACTTTAGATAATGAAACAAATTTCTTTAAAATAAATATTTGGGAAATATAAAATCAAATAAATATTCTCAATGCTCAATTAGATACGGAAAATTTACTTAATATTTATAATATTATTTTGAAATAATTATACCTATGAATTTTATCTTTCTTTTAGGTACTTACAAATATATCCATGACTGCTTATTAAAAATTGTTTGTTAAAGCGAATTTTATTAGAAACTAATTATAAATTAATTTTTAGCTCCAGTCTGAAGAAGTTCCAAATTCGGACTGAAACGTAAATTTACTGAACTATAATTACATAATTTTGTCAATATACTTGTCTGAAAAATTGAGTTTACTAATCAGATGTTAATCAAAGATTTGAATAATATCTATTTATTCAGCGCGATTTTTAAAAACATGCCTGAACTGCCGTCTAGAAAGTATAGTTTTTGAAGTAAAACTTCTTTTGGCACGGTGGAGTGAAATTCATTCGTGAGATTGAAAATGTACGTATATCGTATACTATAAAAACTTTTAAGCTAAGGTGACCGGGAGGTAGAATACTTGCCTTATAACGTAAGGGTCGCAGGTTCGATTCCGGCGGTTGTTACTTTTTGTTTTATTTTTTTTTTTCAAATTTCACCAATTTTGCATCTGTAGTAAGTAGTGTAAAATAACAGTCCCTTTTCTTTTATTTCGGAACACGGTATATTGAATATTCCGATATATTAAGGTACTTATTATTTAAAAATGGAATAAGGAAATTATTAAAGTCATATTAATAATTTAAAACGCGTTGCTTTCATTGCAATGTAAAAAGCAGAAACTGACCGGACAAATATTGAAAGGCAAATAATAATGTTTAAATATTAATATTATATTACCGTAATTTCAAAGTATGTTTGACTCAACTTTTATTTGCCTCATTTTAAAATGCAAATAAAATATTCAGAAAACAAATAACGTAATAACTTGGAAAAATTATTAAATTATGGCATCGCAACGAAACGATATACGATTATATGCAATGTGAGATGCTTATTTTAAATTTAATTATTCAATTGTTCGTTCACTCAACAAATGCCAACTGTTTTCAATTTCCCTGCTGCTAAAAATAATGCGGTCCCAACGTTGCTTAATTATTTTATGAAACTTACACATTTTATAAAGGGTCTTTCAACAAGGACGGGTCGATGTTGAAATTGAATAAAACAAGCTGTGTGTGAGATATTAACGAAATTATTTTTTTGTTTGAAAGGCCCACTTATGCCATTATGTATGAAATATGACATCGTTCAAATATCCGCCGCGGCTTCGAACGGTGGCACGGATCCGAGAGGTCCAATTTTCAATGACTCTACTGCATAGATCCGGCTGAATCTGACGAAAATCCGCACCAAACAGTAACTTTCTGTGGATGCATTGCCACCTGGTGAACCTCATGTGGGTTGTGGTCGTCCCATATACGGCAATTTTGCTTATTAACAAAACCATTCATCCAAAAATGCGCCTCGTCGCTAAAGATTATTTTTCGGCCAAAATCGGGGTCCTCTTCCAAACGTTCCGAAGCCCAGTCAGCGAACAAACGGCGTTGTCTGTGATCATTAACTTTGAGCTCCTGGGTCAGTTGGATGTTGTACGGGTGCAGGCCCAAGTCCCGACGCAAAATTCTCCAAGTTGAAGTCTGCGAAAGGCCGAGTTCTTGTGCACGGCGAGAAATCGACTGCCTCGGAGTCTCCTGCACACTCTGACGGACAGCTGCGATGTTCTCGGCCGATCTGGCGATCCTTTGCCGTAAGGGTGTTGGTTGGTTGTTTACTGAACCGGTCGTCTCGAATTTAGCCACCAAACGTTGGAGAGTCGACTTTGAAGGGCCACCGCGTCTGCCGTAAAATTGACGCAATGCGCGCAACGTTTGCACTAACGAATTTTCATAATAAAGTTTTATCATTTGGACATGCTGCTCAGTCGTGTAACTTGCGATGGTGATTTGGCATCAATGACTGAAAAAGAAAAAACAGATTTGACAGATGCCGCCAAAACAGCATGGCCGCCACAAACTGTCAACATCGACCCGTCCTTGTTGAAAGACCCTTTAGTTTCTCCCAAAATTTTTGTAAAGTTGAAAAAATAAAGTTAACAGAAGAAATAATTTTTGGCAGGGATTTATAACCTTTTTTGTTTTTACAGTTTCGTTAGAATAACCTACTCGTTTTTCCCTAATAGACCAGTGAAGTTAACTTTTGAGAAGGAAAAAATTAATAACAAAAAACGAATGATGAGGAAGGGTAGAAACTGCCGTCAGAAATACAGAAACCAAAAATTTAAATGTGGGGAGCGCGTTTAAGGGGTCAAACGCGGTTTTTCGATATTTCCGGCGAAAGTTGACCTCCAATCGAAAAATGTTGCATAGCAATGTTGTAGGTATTAAAAGGATCTACAACTTTTATGAATATAATTTTTTCACATAACCTCAAAGATTCAGAGAAATATCGAAAAACCCATGTTCTGCGTTTTTAATTTTTTTTCCCTGCAAAAATGTTTTTTTTTTAATGAAATTTTTAGGAGACTTACCTTTCTATCACCTAAATAAGCTGTGATTTTTTCGAATAAAAAAATTTATTTGCCAATGTAATATTAACAAAAAACCAAAAAATTACCACTAACTTCAACCTAAAAAAGTAAAGTAAAAATTTCAGATTTTCAAAAATCGTAGTATTAGGTTTTTTTCGTTAAAATGTCTACTTTCAGATGGTGTATGGATATATTATATGCAAGCAGAAAGCAACAAAGTTAACCTCATCACTCCAGCTTGAAAAAATTATTCTGGGACATTTTACGATGTGATCACCTTTGCCTTCAATATAAATATAAATATATTAGTATCACTCCAATGATAAATTTTTTCATCGGAAATATAAAGTTCAAATAAAACATCAAAAACTCGTAGTGTCAACGCAAACGCTTCGCATAGTGCGGCCATATTGAATATTTTGAAATGGGCTCCGCCTGCAGGTAAATTTCTAATAGAAATTATTTCCGCTAAAATATTTAATTTAACTAATAATATCTGAACGGTTCACATACCGTGTTTTCCCTATTACAGCCAAGCTGTGTTCTCAATGTAGGTATTCTATATAAATAGGAGAGAGAGTTGGTAAAATTGGAAACGGACCGCCGCGCCGTCTACGTAGAAAAATGTGGAAGGGTGGTGATTTCTTTTTTTCAATACCGCGATGCAGAACACATATAGGTACAATATAGACCTTACGTACTGGAACAGTGGCGAACTTACAATTTTCATTTACTTACGTAATATGATACTTACATAACAACATTTTTAAAATTTTGTTTTTAAAATATTAAAAAAACTTTTTATAATTTTTTGCCTAGTTTTTACAGAATTCTTTATAAAAGATTCTACAATTTTTTTTTAAGTAATAATTAAAGTTTTTGATGAAATCCAATTAAGTTTTCTTTTAGCTTCAAGTAAAAAATGTGCATATAAAAAGTTGCCTCGAATATTGCACGTAAAAATCTACTTTACTGAAATTTTCATCTGTTAAAATTATTACAAGAAAACACTTACATTATACTGACATGACGAAAGTTGACTCACCTGGAACAAAAAATAGACAACTGTTAACTATTACCAACCTAAAACTTTTAATTAAAATCTTTATTTTAAAACATTATGCGCTTCATAACGAAACTTTCTTTTATTCTTCTGAAAAATAAAAACCGGTAAAAGGCATACGTTTCCTACTTACTACATAACTTGTGTTTCAATTCGAAAGAAAACTTAATTATTATCTATATATTATATAAAATAAAAACAACTTATCGTCGTTGGTTCTGTAATGCCTCTTATGTGCAAAAAGTAAAATTTGCAGGAAAGGCCAAAAAGTGGTTATTTCAGCAATGGATGGTAAGAACTAGCAATTTCAGAGGTATATTACTAATTCATACTTATCTTCACTATACATGTTTTATTAAGACCAAGTATTTTCTCAAAAAATATTTAGCGGTAATTTCGGATTTATTGGCACATGGGAGGAATTATTTGACACAACTTTTCACATAAGAGTTACTTCCCCTTGTTAGTACTGTAAAATTAATTTGGAGTTATTACTATGTATAGAGGTCCGTTTCCTGAATATTTTCATTTAAAAAACGTAAAATCTGCCAATTATGCACATAAGAGCTATTACAGAACCAACGACGTTATTATGACTTCTACAATATGAAAAAGAATTTTCAAATCATTAGTCGCCTATCCGATTAATCACAAAATTATTTCTGCTGTTTCCTATATGAGCTTGATGAATTCTTCCTACTATTTTTAATGTATTATTTATCTATTATTAAAATCAGCAAGATTGAAACATTCAATTGGCACTAGGCCCAAAAAACTCGAGCTGTTGGCGGGGTTCAAAAAAGAACATCCGCCACTGGATATAATTTTGAGTCCCCTTTGTAAAGGTACAGCATTTATACCATACGTACATATAGTATTATATCCAGAGGAGAGCAATGCAATAGCGAGACTTTATAGGTAGGTTTCATTTACATGGTGTACCAACAACGGAAACAACCGAATGGTTTGACTCAAAAACTAAAACTTCCCAATAAATATTGTTTAAGTCTACACAATAACAGTGGAAAAACTACCCGTACTTACACCATTTATACCCGTCCTTCCACCATGGCGGAGAGAAAAATTTGCGTTTATTTTGTCATTTTAAGATCACTAGTTATTAGCTGCTAATGATCCAAGAGCTCTCAAACATTTTTGGGTAGGTATTTGAGGCAACGTGAAAATTTGTGTAACACTTTTTTGGTAATGTCTGAACACAAAATCGAAGCCCTGGCTGAAGTGTAGTGGGATCTAGCCAAGCCGTGAATTTTTAACGTCGCGAAATTTTAGTTGCAAAAAAGTTCTTGAAATATTTTAAAATTTTAATACCTTCAAATTCAGCACTTAATAAAATAAAAAATAAATAAGCCAGATCAAGTTAATCGGGTCTAAATCTTTTCCAGGCGGTTTAAAAAACTGTCCATTATACGTGGGTGCGAGTCAGACGCTACAGGTAGATCAAAGTGTGACAGAGAGCGTATGTTGGCGGCCGGCTGAGTATCTATTATACGTGAGGGCGGGTAAGACGCTACGTGTAGGTTGAAGTGTGTGTGTGTAAGAGTGAGAAAGAAAGCGTATATCGGCGTTAATCGCACCACAGCACGTATACGCTCTCTGTCTCACACTTTAACCTATCCGTGACGCTTTCTGCACTTTAGCAAAATAATAAATCTACTTTCTTCATACCTCGATCGAAAGTGCATACTTTCGGAATCAACTGTAAAACGAAAAGTCTATCATTTACTCCTTGGTGGGATTGCACGCTCCGATGCGGGAAGTTCGTACGTTCGGGCGGCAGTAAAGCAAAAACAACCAATCAACTGTTGTTTAGATGTCGTTTCCACATTAAATTTAAGCTAATAGCCACGAACAGCTGTCATTCGTGTTTTTACGTGTAACCTCAAAGCTTCTTGCTTGGAATTTATCTGTGTTTTTACGTAATTAGTTAATTAATGTATTTAATAAGCGTGCTTACGGCCGAGGTATGATGAAAAATAGTATACACCACATTGGCCGAAAGTTTGATATCCTTCTTCGCCTCAGGCATCATGGCGTGCAGGGCAAGATATCACACTTTTGGTGTTTTGGGCCACAGTGTATGATGAACGCCGTGTGTCAGTCCAGAGAGTCAAGCCAAACAGCAGGTATTGTGCACATATACCTCGATACGAATCGACTATATTGAAAGTCGTCGTCGTGGTCTCGAATCGCCCGCCATTACCATTGTACCTATGGCAGTCAAAATGGCAGTCAAATGTTCCACTCTAAATTAAAACCGAAACACGCGTGCAATGCAAATCGTTCAGCCGAAATAGTTCAGTCTGTTCAGTTTCCCCTTACCTATCTACATTACGACATGACCTGTATCTGTGTATGTACAAATATCTCTGCGAAATACTTCGTCGCTTGTATTCTGCAAGCACCCACGGCGCTGCAACTTACTAAATATAGAATAAAAATTCTACCACAACAAAGTTTTTTTAAAAGGCAATTCTTTCTGTTCAAATCAAGCTATAAAAATTAAAAAAAAATAATAATAAATCATTGTTCCCTACTAGAAAAATATTGCGTTAAAAAAATGGTGTAATTTTATAATAATAATAATAATAATATTTATTTCACTCTGTGTACACCAAAAGTGAAGAGTAAGTCAAAAAATACAATATATTTAAAATACAATATTAAAAAATTCGTCCATAGAATAAATGTCATGCTTTAATAGAAGTAGTTTAACTTTTCTTTTAAAAAGAGTAGAATTGTTTATTTTCTTTAAGTCAGTTGGCAGATGATTAAAGCATTTTATAGACATAATCAAAGGCCCTTTTGCTGAAAGAGCGAGTCTATGCTGTGGTAGCGTTAAATTTTCGTTTCTAAGATTATAGTTACTGACAGTCTTGTATTGGGAAACTTTATCAATGTTCTTCCTTGCATATACAACCGAATTAAGAATATACATAGCTGTGACAGTTAAAATATTTAGTTGTTTGAAAAGCCCTACACGAGAAACTTTTATTTTTAAAAGTCATTGTTCTTATGATTTTTTTCTGTGCTAAAAATACTTCATAAGTTTTTGTTGCAGTACCCCAACATAAAATTCCATAATTTAATATTGAGTACACATGGGCGTAATAGTATGTTAATAGTACTTCTAAGTTGACAAAGTTCCGTAATTGCCATAACACAAAGCAGCTTTTAGCTAGTTTATTAGTTATACTGTTGATTTGGCTATGCCAGGACAAGTTGAAATCTAGGTATAGTCCTAGGAACTTCACTTCACTACTTTGTTTAACGGTTTTATTTCCTAATCGTAATAAAAGACTTATTTAGAACGTTAAGTATTTACCAAAGACTTAATAATATATAAATAGACCTTACATTCCCTACATTAGTTACTACAATGTAGTGAAGGATATATAACGATAATTAATGAGGTTTATAAATCTTACATTGTTGATAAACATATATTTTAGAATTTAGATTTGTTTAATCACAACTAACTTATAAAAACTTTGTCAAAAACATATTCTACATACCATTACTTAACCATTTTAAATACACCTATCCCCCGATTTGCACGGTAGATACGTTCCTGAGTGTAAATCGAAAATTAAAAATTTTCAAGTCAAAACCGTGTAAATCGAAAAGCTTGCAGAAAATGCATAATTTTGCTATTTAACAGTTGTGATTTTTTTTCAATATTTTTAGGTGTACACAGAAATAAAAATAAAATGCATTGACAGGTTCTGAAACTGTGAAACTTTCACTCAAATACAATTTTCCGTAGATAAAACTTAAATTTTATGCGAAGAAATACAGACACAGTGTGCGTGTGCAGCAAGTCAGCACATAAGCTCGGGATTCCCCGTGAGATGTGTACACAGCGCACGTGTTCAATCACAGTAGCATTTTGTAGAGTGCGATAAAAACAAAAAAAAAACTTATTTGGAAAACCGTGTAAAAGCGAAAACGTGTAAAACAAGTACCGTGTAAATCGGGGGATGGGTGTATTCTTAAAAATCATAAACAATTCTAAATTCACCAAAAACACTTCTTTTCGCAGCAATATTATAAAAGAAAATATCATTTTCGAAAAAATATTATCGTACGAGTACGATAGCAATTTGAAAAAGAAACTCGTCCATGTTCCTGACCTCTTGTTAGTTTAGCCCGCCGCGTTGGGTCCGAGGTACTTACTTGGTCCTGATTCCAATATTCTTACGGTCCATCTATCTTGTGTCCCCGTTTCAAATATGTGGTTGTAATAATATAATAATTAGTCAGCAATATTTATAGTTTAGTTAGTGGCTGAATACACAAAAGTGTAAAAGCCAAAAGTTTATGATCAGTTGCAACATTGATATAGATTTGTTTTGACAATCGAGATTCCGCCAGTATGCGTTTGGGAAAGACTACATTAATTTAACCGTAGCACATGCTTATTCTTTAATTTGTATCACTGAAATTACCATTGAATGTATATGAGTAATTCCACCCCGGTTTGATTACAGCCGAGTATAATATGAAATGCATTCTGTCCTTGCACACTATAGTGATGTGCCGCCCCTGAGCGAGTCGTTCATGATGAACGACTCCTTTCTCGGAGCGGAGCGAGTCGCTTTTTTTTGTGAATGACTCACTCGGAACGCCATTGCTCTGTACTGTTGCATTCGCACATTTGCAGAGCGCACACAGCACAGGGCACAGAGACACTAGTGAACTTTGCACGTACGGAGTTATCTTTGCTTGAGTCGTTTAATGTTGAATGACACACTGTTTATAAGTGACTTAAACCATTCACATTGACGTCGTTGACAAAGATATACTCTTGTAACAATAAACAATATTATTGTTAAGCTTTTATTATACTTTTTAGTTAATCCGAAATGCGAATAATATAAGATCAGAATCATATGAAAATGAGCTCAGAGCTGAGTGTGTGTATTGTGCTGTGTAATGTTTCGTGACTCCTGAGCATGCATGATGACAGTTCACACCTCTGCAGTCTGCGCTCTTGTGTAGTGCGTATACTGTCTAGTGTCGCTCCTTTGAACGACTCGCCCTGAGCGACTCTTTTTAGTGAGCGGAGCGCACGGAGCCAGTTCCCAATAAAGAGTCATGTGGACACATCACTATTGCACAATGTACGCCAGCAGTTCTAGCACCCGTCGTCGCTTCACCCGGCAATGCAACGGTCGACGTGAGAGTAAGAGAGAGAGAGGTAGAAAGAGAGAGAGAGAAAGGAAGACATTTTCATTTCATTTCATGTTTATATCACTACCTGGGGAATGGTTTCATTTGGCGCGACCGAATAATAAACCGTCCATACATCCCCCCTCTTCAAACATTGACACTTCAAGGAAGGAGCCTTTGATGACGGAACGAACGGCAAAGTTACCAGAAGAAAATGGCCGCCGAAAATAACTTCAAACAAAATTATTTCCCTATAGAAAGTACGCATTTCAGTAGCGGTATATTTCTTTGATTAAAATTACACTGAAAATATGCACTTTTTGGAATTTTTTCTCGTAGAAAATAGTTATTGGCGTAACTAGTAGTCTAAGTCATTCATCGCGCTGACAGGTCATGACTTAGCCTACACGTTGCACCCATAATTTTATTCAACAATTGCGCGTTATTCATGTTTTAATTATAATGAGATGTTGTAAATATCTATTTATTTCTTTATAAAAAAAACTGTCAATACTAACAGCACCAAACAGCACGATTCAATGTTTTGGTTTGAGGTTAGCCGGTTATGAATAAACTCCATGTCGAAAACATTCGGCCTCTCAATTTTAGTCTCAATGGGTAACAACGGAGTTGTTGTTACCTACTATTTCGTTACGACTCAGAAAATAGTTACGTTTATTTTCATTACTCCACAATGGCCGAGCTAGTAGGAATCTTCATTGAGTTATGACAAGTAATTGTCACCAGTCGGTAAATGGCTATTTAGGGTTCGGTTTTTAGGCATGATAAAACATGAATAACGCGCATGAGTTGAATAATAGTATATTACATCACAAAGTTGAAAGTTGAATTTTCGGCCCTGCGCGTCATGAGCCTGAGGCGAAGCCGAGGGCATCATGACGCGCAGGGCCGAGATTTCAACTTTTAAGGCCCGTGTGGTGTATACGATTTTTCTTCATATCCGCTCGAAAGTACGTACTTTCGTCAGCAGGGACGAAAGATTGACATTTACTCCTAGTGAGAACGGCGGGAGGAAAAAATTTCTCATGCGTATTTATACTCGTAACTAGGGTTACCGCTGTCATTTAATATAATAAATAACAGGGAGTAAATGTCAAACTTTCGTCCCTGCTATAAGAGACGAAAGTACGTACTTTCGATCGAGGTATGAAGAAAATGTTTTTTTTTGTCTATTTGGAACGTAACTTCCAACCCTAAAAAAAGTGGGACCATCCGATTTCGGAATCTAGAAATGTAAATAGCTCCTTCCTTATTGCATCTGCATTCGGAATCTATCCAGCTCACATACTGCCAGACGCGTTTTCTTCTCTTACAACTCTCCCCCTCCCCATTCCGTTCACCCTTCGTCGTCATACGGTATGACGAACGTGCAATGACGTTTTTTCGGAGTCCCAGCGACGTCAACTTGGCTATACGTTCGTAACTTTTGTGGGACCCGTAGATTATTATTAGTACTCCCGGAATTAAACATAGAACGTAATATATACGTTCTTTTGTTATTACTTTTTTGTTCCTGTTTTATTTTGTAAATGAAATATTATTTTATATAGACATTTTATTAAAGGAGTATGTACTGAAAGCTAATGTACTGAAAAATTACTGGCTTTTTGTTCTCTGAACTTTTTTATTTTTAAATTGGACTCTAATAAAATACGATCAGAAAATACGTTGAAACAAAAATGTGTTTCAGTGGTAAGTAAAATGTTAACTGTTCATGTAAGTTTTTTTTTTTTAATTTGAATTGGATTTTTATTTTAGTGTTATTATTTTTACAAGCTTTTATTCAATATCACATTGTCAGTCAGTCAGTTTGGGCTAAATCTTGCAAGTCAATTTTGATCCACTTCCATTTTGATAGATAGATTGTGGATTACAGACGCTCAACAACTGAGATCATCAGCGTCAGAGAGTGTATTAGATAATCTGCCAGCCGAAATACACAGATCGACTGGTACGATCTCGGGTTCCTGGGAGCGCTAAAGTTTCCCCTGAGGAGCTATTACTTTGAAATTTTGCATACTTATCTAGTATCAAGACGATTCTGATGCGCTAATACATCCATGCTATGTTCTTATAAAGTAGATGACAAAAAACGAAAATAGTTTGTGAAACCAAAAGTGCACATCCCGCAAGTTTTCCACTGTATATGATAGAAATTTAAAAAAAAATTCAAAAGTACCTATTTTAAAAAATTAAAGAAAGATTAAAAAATTTAATGAAATAAAATAGCTCTCCAACGCATACACAATAGCAGGGTTTTATTCTCAACCAAACGCACCATTAGCTGTTTCAAATCAAAATAGTGATCGAATTATCACAATCCAATATTACTGTCAAAACAATGTTTTTAAAGGTGGCACTTCACGTGGCTATTTGTGTTCGCTATTGGGTGTTTGTTGTATTTGGCAAAATATATGACGTTCAAGACAAACATGCAAATAGAGGCAAATATGACCATCCACACATGACAGTCAAATAGCAAATTCACAAACATTTGGCAGCAGAACGCAAGGTTCAAAATTCCAGGAATTTTAGCACTGTTTCATATTGTCCCAATTAATTTTCAATAGTAATTGTTCCAGTTCTCGCTCACAGCACAGACACAAAAATACTGCACGTCCGTACAGGTTCACGGCGCGTGCGCTTCTGAATATGGCCATTGTGTGGACGGTTTATTTGCGTATTTGCCTATTTGACTCCTTTGATGTGCCTCGAAAAACCGACAAGCGCACGGTAACGCGTATTTGGTATTGGCCTTATTTGGCAAATAAGGCCAACACTTTGTCAAATAGACTGTCCACACTTGGTAATTGTTTGCCAAATACACAAATACAAATAGCCATGTGAAGTGCCGGCATAACAGTGCATTCTGCAATCCAACATATAACAAGGAAAGATTGAAACCGAACATAGCAATAAATTTGGACGAATTTTTGTATAATCGAATTACCTCGGGGACTTAATTTCTCGTGTAAATAGAGTGATATAAACAACGATCATATTGCGATCTACATCGGGTTAGTTCGGCAGGTAAGTTATGTGCTCGTTTATAACAAATGTTTGTGTGTTCGGTAGCACGTGCGGACGTTGTCGTATATTTTGCAGTGTTCCGATTGTACCATTGCTTGAACGAACGCCCGTGGTGCCGGGTCTGTTAAACCACAAGCTCCATGCCACCAATCTGAAATCTGAATCATCGTCGACTCATGTACATTAATGACAGTATTTCCGTTCGATAAACTTATTGACCGTTTTTTCGATTTAAGGTAATATTTTTTTTTAAAGGTCACTGATTAAGTCTGCACCTACATGGGATCCGTGTTTTTCCCGATTTGATGCCGGCCAGCGTCGGATGAAATTGGCTTTACTTTTGTATTTAAGGAGGTTGATGCGTTACAGTCCCAATGAAAAGTAAATCGAATTCTAAATGGGAACTTTTCTAAAATAAATTTTTACAAAAGGTTATAAGTCGATGATACCAATAAATTTTTGTCATAGAGGCATAAATAATTAATTTTTTTAACATTAATTAATTATTTCAGTATTTTACTTAATGGACTAACTTTTGAATTTTTTGTACAGTCAGGTTAGAAAAAATAAATGTATGTAAATATCTGTACCTATTTTACATTTTAATTTTTAACTTTATAAATCTCCTAATGATTTTGGATTTTTTACAGAAAATTTTGTCATAAAAAAATCCTTAAAAAAACTTTATTTAAAATTTTTTTCATTATCTTCGTAAAACGGCTCAATCTCCTTAAGGTAAGCCGATACGCGCGAAATAAAAATATCAAGTTTCTTTTAAAGATAATAGTTTAATGATTAATCAATCTCAAAATCAAAAATAATTGTCTTAAATATTACAAAAATAACACTTTTCATTTGTCAAGGACAAACGAAATTTCAAAATCTAAAGCTGATGTAACAATTGGAAGAAAAGCAAACCTCAAGATTATAATTTTGGTGCCTACATTGGAAAGGAAGCCCGATTTCCTTTCCAATGTCAGTACTTACATTGTAATCTCAGAGTTCCTGACGTCGGATCAGGGGCAATACTGATCCGATATAGCCTGCATCGGATCTGTATTCCTACATCACATGTAGGTGAAACCTAAATATTTCCAATTTATCATCTTTTCAAGTCCTCAAGTTAGAACTGCATTTATTTTTTTCAAGATCATCATTTCTGTTTAATGTTTACTTCAGCTACGTGAGCTATACACGTCCCCAATTCCTTAAATATGTTTTCTTCATACCTCGATCGAAAGTACGTACTTTCGTCCCTTATAGCAGGGACGAAAGTTTGATATTTACTTCCTGTTATTTATTAAATTAAATGACAGCGGTAACCCTAGTTACGAGTATAAATACGCATGAGAAATTTTTTCCTCCCGCCGTTCTCACTGGGAGTAAATGTCAATATTTCGTCCGTGCTGACGAAAGTACGTACTTTCGAGCGGATATGAAGAAAAATCGTATAAACCACACGGGCCTTAAAAGTCGAAATCTCGAAAATTCCACTTTCGGCCCTTGTGATGTAATATACTATTTGTATCATATTTCAGTAAATATTTTTTTTAAAACAAATTGAAAATCTGTTTGATTTACCACTCCGATCGGATTAGAACCTGGTACCTGAGGGCTTGTAATAGAGGAGCAGCAGCATCGCTACAAGATCGGCTATTTTTAGAATGTTCTACGGAGCAATCAGTTGGCCAGACCTATTGTCCGAGACACAGCGTGTTCATGTATGTATGTAATTTGGAGGGCGACAGACGGCTAATGGCCATGTTTACTTCTCCAGAGCAAACACAGCAGCTGTTGCGCGCCATGAAGACGTTAGTGTCTGCAATCAAACCGTACACAAATCCTTATCGACTAGGTAACTATCCGAATATATCACCGTCCTGTCTTTGTTTCTCGGTTGTATACCGACTGCGAGTTGAACTAACTGGTTAATAAAAAAGACACCCTCGTATCTCGATCAAAAGGAGCACTTCCGTTCACGAAAGGTGAAATTGTTTATGGCAAATTCCAAACGCGAAGCGTGGCGACGATATCGATTTTCGACCACTCACACTAATTGTGATCGATCACTTGCATACGTATAGTTATCACTAGTCACTAGATCAATGGTGCCCAATCTTTAACCTGGCTTGAGCCAATTAAGTATTTGAAAAATTTTGGGGTGTCACATGATAATAATTGTTATTCAATAAAGAAAATTATCGATCAATTTTTCAGACAAATATATTAACAAAAAAATATAATTAATACAATAACGTTTTGATCCGGATTTGGATCTTCTTCAGAATGATCTAAAAATATAAAAAGTTCCTAATATTTAGTTTCTATTTATTTTTCACGAATTTCATTAAAAATAAATAGAAACTAAATATTAATTACTTTTTATATTTTTAGTACAGTTCTGTATAAATTATTTTTTTTTTGTGATTATATTTGTCTGAAAAATTGGTCGATAATTTTATTTATTGAAAAGTTCTAATCAGACGTTAATCAAAGATTGAATAATTATTATTATTTTGAAGTTTTGAATCGAAAATATTCCTGGTCAGTGAAGTGACAATTTAATAAAACCGAAATCAAGAGAGAGAGGGAGAGTGAGAGAGACTATACCTATATTAATATATCTTACAGTTTTACACCCGGGTGAAACCGGGACGGGCCGCTGGTCTATCATAATAAAGGCGATCGGTAAATCGTTCGAGCTCCACTAAAAAGCTGTATTTAAAGGAATGAAATATATTCTCACATTTCATTTTTTACTGAGAGAACGCGTTACTGTGAATATTTTTACATATATTATCATCGTAGTACTAACCCTTAGTTATACAAATGGGAATTTTTACTTTTCATTTTTCCACGGAGAGATGACGTTACTGTGTGCATTTTTACAATTATCTTTATATAACCATTGTTCTTAATAAATGAATATTTTTTTTATATTTTACAAAAATTGACAAAAAAATACAAATAGTATATATTACATCAATAAAACAAATATCCGTGATACCCCAAAGAAAAAAAAACATTTACAATGTATAAACTGTAAGTTCATGAGTGTGACAACAATAACCGAAATCGAATTTCAAGAAGATAGTTTGAATACAATTAATACAGCAAACTTATCGATCGACGATACGAAATAATAAATGCTTTATAAAACAGTGATTTTATTTTTCATCCTCAACGAGTTAGATCTATTTTTCTCGCAATGACGAAATTCAATTTTACATTGTAAATATATTATTTGATGATGATCTAATCCGTCAAACATAAATGTCCGATCATAGGTGAGTGGTCGGGAACTGACGCCTTTACCCTAGTAACATTTTGTGAAAACAATCGTAATTAGCATATAGATTAATGTGAAAATATTCAAATAATTTCCGGTCGGCTGCTTTGAAAAAAAAACGACGTGTTACTATAAATATAATATGTATGAAAATGTGTACCAAAATATATTTAGAGATAAATTTAAAATTAGGTTAAATATATAAAAAATATTACTGTTTAACTAAAGCCAAAGAACATAAGTTAATGTCATTATAAATAATTAATTGAACAAAAAATATGTCCTGTGAATAAAAAATGCATGCCAATACGTAAATGAATTGGAAGGGTACACGATGTAGCTTCATCTACACTCTACAGTAACTTTTAGCGGGGACCGAAATAACTTGGTACTCAATATTAATGAATTTCAAATCCTTGATCGTTGCATAATGTTAGTTCAGATGAAGCCACGCCCTAGCCCTTTCCAGTTTTGTTGTCTTCCAATATTTGCAATACTTTTTCTGCTGACAAGTAATAATTAAAAATATCCCACTACAATTTTTTTAACTGTTTTTTGTGAAAATGAACACATGCCTTGGTCTAGAACAAAGGTTCCCAAACTTTTTTGTCTCGTAGACCACTTGCCATGTTTTTCGGTTTTGGATAGAACTCCTGCTTATCTGATATTGATTTTTAGCAAATTCCTTAATTTCAAATGTATTTTTGACAACCGGTATTGTGCTACTCACTTTAATTTATGACGGTAGTGAAATGTAGTGTGAAATGTTTAGTTTTATACATTTATTAATTAGATTCAAATTAAACGAATCAAATTAAAATTTACTTTCTGTTACATAAAATAACTAAGCAAAAAATAAATGCTTTTAGTGTGAGGGATGAACCTGATGCTTTAATAATAAATTTTCAACATTTGGCATCAATTTAGTTAGATTTAATCTTAAATTTCTTCGGTTAACGATGTCCAGTTTGTTTCTTTTTTTGTTAGGAGATTCACTACCGTTGACCCCCATTTTCATTTCATGGACCCCTAATTTATTTTCCCCCTGACATGGACCCCTTGCAAGTTGTCGTCGACCCCTGGGGGTCGATATAGACCTCTTTGGGGATTACTGGTCTAGAAAATAGCCGAACTCGTTTCTGGTGTGGCTACTCTATTACAAACATCGAGCTCTGATAAAAAAATAAGCTGAATTTTTCAATTCATTACTAAAAAAAAATAAATAAATCGCAAACAAGAACTGCTGCAAGGCTCGAATAAGCTTACCTGATGTTGGCCTTTAAAAATATGTGTTCTTTACGCTGTCATGTTTGAAAATTTTTTAACAGACAGCTTTGACTCAAATAATATAACTTGTATTTAACCGCACCTTGAAAACTTCTGGCGCTGCAAATTAACGGCACAAATGTTAATTAAATTGGAACTTAAAGTAAACAACCATCTCATTAACTTACTTTTCAAACTTATTCGCAAACGACTCATAACTCATCAGAGCCAAGCGAACAAATAAAGAATCGAGTCAGTAGCTCAGCACACAGGGGCAACAATTATTCGAGAAATTAAAAAAATATCATTTACAAGTCATGTAGAAATTTTAGAAAGATTTTTGACATTATAATCAACAAAATTATTAACAGTACGTTAATAATTTTTAGGATAGATATCACCATAACTTTAGCTAATTTACAGATAATATACATAATATATAGCCTATGTTGGTCAGGAATAATGTACCTTTCAAACGATGAAAGAATTTTTCAAATAGGTGCAGGTTCCGGAGATTACCCTCCATATACACACAAACTCACAAAATTTGCTCTCTCTCTTTATAATCTCTATATATAAAATTCTCGTGTCACAGTTTTCGTTGCCATACTCCTCCGAAACGGCTTGACCGATTTTGATGAAATTTTTTGTGCTTATCCGGTATCTATGAGAATCGGACAACATCTATTTTTCATCCCCCTAAATGTTAGGGGTAGTCCACCCCTAAATTTTTTTTCTTCCTTCCCCATTCGTTCTTTTGCACCGGGCACGACGGCGCAGCCGGAGTGCTCGACATACACACATATACGTCCATGTATTTTTTAAAATAAATAAAATAGATAGATAGATGTTCCAATTAAATTGTTTTATTATTTCACTTTATACGTAGCGAAGCACGTACAGGGCCGCTAGTATTAGTATAGATTTCTAGCTCAATTATGAAGAGGATCCAAATCCGGATCGAAACGTTAATTGATTGAATTATATTTACATATTTTAATAATATATAAGTCTGAAATATTGGTCGATAATTTTATTTATTGAAGAATAATCAGACGTTACTCAAAGATTTCAATATAAGTATTGTTTACATGTTTTACTTCAACCGCGCGTAAAGGTTACACGCAAACTTTTTTTATTAATTATTTCCTTTAAACTAATCTTCACACAAAAAATCAGATCAAAGTATTTAAAATTTGTATATTCTACCTAACGTGGCACATTGGCAATGATGGTATTAATTCAATTTTCAACAGTGATCGTACAAATTACTCAAAGTCCTTTCTGAGAATCTAAAAAGATTTGAGACACTATTACAATAAATATAGTTTTAAAAAAACTAAAAAACACGCTTTATATCGAACTAAAAAGTAAAAAATATTTTTTTTAAAATAAGCTTAAAACAATAATGAATAAAAAATACTGGTATTATTGTGAAAAAAGCGTGGGGCGCTTTGTTCCACATTTTCGTACATCGAGCGCCCCACGCTTTTTCACAATAATACTAGTATTATTTAAAAAAATATTTTTTACTTTTTAGTTCGATATAAAGCGTGTTTTTTAGTTTTTTTTAAACTATATTTATTTTTCACTTTTTAGTTTGATATAAAGCGTGTTTTTTAGTTTTTTTTAAACTATATTTATTTTCCACTTTTTAGTTCGATTTATTGTCAAAAATTTGCCGAAAAAAAAAAACAATTTTTTTTTTCGGCGTGGACGGGATTAGAACCCACGACCCGTGATTCCGAGAGTTGACGTCAGCGAAGAGCCGTGCTTTAGACCGCACGGCTAGCCACTGTACTTACAGTGCTGGCATATTATACTACAGTAATAAACCACTTGTTGTAGTCCAAACGAAGGTTACAAACAAACATACATACATACAAACTTACATGTGAAAATAATATAAAGCGTGTAAAAATACAATTGGATACGGCGTCGGGTTCCATATTCGGCAGGAAAATCGTTCGTTCTACGAACGTCTTTCGTTCGCACGTGTTGGAAATCGGACGGACGAATCTTGCCATGTCGCTCTGCGAGGTGATGAGGCGGCGACGGAGAGGGACCGGAGACGGGCGGAATGGGCCGACAAGTGAAACGTTCCTTCGTGGAGCGGCGGAAGTAGCGCCGGAAGCGGCAAGAGCAATAACGTAAGATAAATAGATCGCAATTGAAGACCTTCTTCTAGATGTTACAACAGTTGCCCCGAGAACACGTCGTACAACTTTATACGAGGCCGGTATTCACATCCTGTTGACACGACCGACCGGTCTTTTAAGTTTTTTTGAAGTGAAAACTTCTTTAGCGGTGTTGTGCACTTTTTTTGTAATGGGTAAAAAATGTTAAACTCGCGTCAGGGACACGTGACCTGATCGAAAATTTGTAAGACGAAAATTTTTGTGACATGCCCTAAAAGAAATCCATTGTATTAATGTGCAAGGTACCTAAATATTTTTTTTTGGGACTTGTCTATGCAATCGAATGGTTTTTAACTACACTATAAGTTGTGTTTTGGCGACATCAGACGGAATTTCTTGGAAGTTATTAGTTCAAACTTTTCTGTGCTTTGGTCGTTTAACATAGACGTCAAGTTTTCACTTCTGGCGGCACTCCCGGAGTGCATTTGCGTTTTTTTTTTTAATTTCTTAATAACTCGAGTTCACTTTCGTTACCAGTCTGAGCCCGCGACTTCGCTCTCGTGAACGTACATTTTCGCGGACTGGTACATACGTGCTCACTTCAAACTATGTATTAAGGTAAAAAATTGTTTTACTTTTTAGTGGCATGCGCGAGTCGTATAAACACCCCCTGTTTTCGAGGATACAATACGGGAAGTTCGTACGTTCGTGCGGTAGTAAAGCAAAAACAACCAATCAACTGTTGTTTAGAGGTCGTTTCCATAGCAACCTTATTACATTTTAGCCAATAGTCGCGAACAGCTGTCATTCCAGTTTTATAACCTCAAAGCTTCTTGCTTGGAATTTATCTGTGTTTTTATGTAATTAATTAAGTTATCTATTTAATAAGCGTGCTTACGACCGAGGTATGAAGAAAAATAGTATACACCACACTGACCGAAAGTGTGATATCCTTCGCGCAAGGCAAGATATCACACTTTCGGTTCTTCTGGTGTAATATACTATACGTTAATTCAGTTTGCACGAGTTAATTTCTATTGGGTCCGAATTACTTTCGGCTTTAGTCGTCGAGCGGTATGAATACCTGTTCGCCAACTGAGGTGATGTAAGACGCATGAGTTACCCTTTTTAACACTTATGGGCCCGAATGTGCACAAAGAACGTACAGTAAGGACTGCTATAATATCCCTTCGCCTCATTTATGTGGGGACATTTTGTTGGGCCAAACGACAAAAGCGCTTATGTCGAACTTCCAGTTTGGGATCTTTAACCGGGTCCACCCAGTCATTGTTCCCGGTCTCAGCTGCCAGACTGCGGTTTTTACGTTCAGGGCAGTGCCCTTAATGAATGTACAAAAACTCAGATTTGAGTAAAATCGCTTCCTAATACGCTAAGAAAGTGTCTTTGACATGCGATCTTTGCGTCATCTCGTGTTTGATTTTTTTTAAATCTGGTTCAGTCAAAACTTACAAACACATGGAAACCAGCTTTATTCTTAACCATAAAAAATATTTACGCACGATATCAGTAAAAAAACTACATAAATGAATTTTTATTTCAAGATTTTTTAAATCTTATTTTTGTTAACAAAATAACAATTATGATATTTTTCATGTATTTAATAATGATTACAGACGTAAAATAAAATTTAATTACCCTTGACGACGTATTGCTGCAGTCCATTTTTTTCCTCTCTAATTCATAAGAAAATCCAAGAAAACGTTGGAATTGTAATTCTGGATTTTTAGTTGGCGTATCTTTACAATCAACAACACAGCACTTCCGATTTGATAGCTTTTTACCCATTTTATTCAACAATTAATACTTATTAAAATGCACGTATAACATAATATGACACTAAGGTTTTGACTTAACCAGAATTAAAAAAAAAAAACAAGAGGGCGCAAATATCGCGTGTCAAAAAATACTTTCCTAGCGTATAGAACAAAGACTGTGATCCAAATCTCCAAAAATTCTTAATTTAATTTTTCTGTCATAAATTGCGGTCTTTTAGTTACTTAACATGTATCACACAACCAAAGCTGTCATCCTATTCGACTTTAAACCTCCACACGTCTCCCCCGAGTGTACAAACTGGACATGAGCGATTTTGTCACTTGGCCGCAGATTTTTCTTCCCATCCACCTGGCACCTCCATTGCATAACATAACACATTCACGCTAACTTGTCACGTTACACGGTTAGGTTACTTCTAGTGAACGCTCGATTGACTTAAGTAAAAGGACATGCAGCTATGACTGTAATTGGGCGGAACATTTCACATGCCGCATCTCGATTTGGTCTCATCAAAGTAATATTATTATTTCGTGAGGGGCAAATGAAGGGTGCATGCTTCAAAATGTTTCTTCCAGCTTGGACCACCGAACTTAAAACATAAACCGTGTTGTAAAATCGAAGTTAAGCTCCGCGCAAAAAATGTGGCATAAACGATATCTTTTTTTTTTGTAAGAATAACGCTAGAAGTGTTAAACTCAAAATATCAATACCCGTACTCCCACCATATTTTTCACTTCTTCCACCATAAAATTTTATCGTTATAGTGAACGTAATGTAGTTTGTAAGCAGTGGCGTAACAATAGGGTGCCAGGAGATTCTTAACATTTATTATTACAATAGTTAGTATTCAATTAATTTAAGTTAGGTACCTATTAAAATACAGTGTAAACTCTTTATAACGTCCTTCGTTATAACGAAAAACTCCCTATAACGTCGAATTTTTTACGATTTGGTTGGTTTACCTTAAAACCTATACATTAATACCCTCTTTATAACGCAACAGCCATTCTCTATTACGAAGAAATATGTTCATATTTAGGCGTCAGCAAATGTTTACAGACATAAAGAGGACCATTCTGAACCATCACCATCTATTCAACAAGCACTTGATGACGCCAAACTATAGGTATATGTGTTTGTATATGTGTTTGGAATAAATTATTTTTGTGAAAATTGGTTATTTTTCTTTCTCCCCTCCATATAACGAAAATTCTTTATAACGAAAAAAATGTTCGGTCCCTTAAAATTCGTTATAAAGAGATTACAGTACATTGAAGATTATTGTTAATTTGGTTGCTTTCCTTTCTTCACTCCATATAACGGTAACTCTCTATAACGATAAAAAATGCTCGGTCCCTTGAGTTTCGTTATAAAGAGTTTACACTGTATATATGTTACGGCTAGAACCCGAAGTGCGGCTACACCTAGTTTTTGTCGGTTGGAACTAGGTGTAGATAGATAGATAGACAGATGTATATTTAGTGACCATATTAGTATAAAAACAGCAAAAAGAATACAAAAATACATCTTAAAAAGTAATTACGAAAAATTTTTTACAAGTTACTAAGTACCTAAAAAATCAGTAAAGTATAAGCAGATATTCTGCAGCATATTTTTAATTTTGTTTCTGAAAATATACAGTGGTAAGGCCATTACACTATCTGGAAGGTGATTATAAAATTTGGGTGCCCAAAAGTTGGAACCATTTATAAATTTATTGTTATTATAAAAAAGGTACTCTTATATCAGAACAGCTTCTGGTTCTGTGAGAATGTAGCCACTTACTCTTGGTTAAATCTAGTATTAGCCGATTGTTTTCGGGTAAAACTAGGTCTGGCCGGTACCATTTTGGTTAGAACTAGATCCAATCAAACTCTAGTGGCTGATACTAGGTCTGACTGCACAAATATATACTAATAGAGAAATATTCGAAACTAAGGATAAGTACAGCTCTCTTCAGAGACCTGTTTACAACGAAATCAAACAGTACACTACTGTTAAGCTCTTTTATGCTATACTCAAAGCTTTTTTTTTTATTTTGAACAAGTGTGAACACAATTTTAATACAGTTATGCCAAAACTTGTTTCCGTCGTTCTCTTTGTTTCTATATTACGTACGACGAATTCCCTATGCATAGTATATAGACACATACACTATCAACATTATTTTTGGGGATGGCTCTTATATAAATCTTAATTAGGTTACACGAAATTTAGCACGCCTGCCTCACACAAAACTTATTTAAAATAGAAGTATCGGACCATTGCAATTGTAAGGAGTCTAGACATTGAAAATGCATCCTGAAATTACCGGATAATCTATTGTTTCAAAATTTAAAATTTCAATAAAATTGATCACATCGCTGGAAATTTATATGAAACACATTTTCGAGGATTAATGCTTTACATGTTGGCAATTCATATTTTCAATTTATTATTTTTAACCGAGTTCAAAAAAGGAGGTTATCAATTCAATATGTATTAGTTTTTATAAATGTTTGTTCAAAAAGGAACTTTCTTTAAATATATATTTCCCCATATTTCCAACCTTTGAAACCGATTTTTATTATTCTTTTTCTGTTTAATAAGGCACACCTTCAGGGTGGCTTCACATAATTTTTAGTTAAATCGGTTAAGCAGTATTTATTATTCCAGTTTTGTATTAAAATATTAGGAAGAGGGCGGTTATTAACGTGCTAACTACGTACGTACTGCAAAGCCACTAAAATGTAAAAAATAAACAAAAAACCTTAAAAAGTATTAAGGTCGGCGCTAATTTATTTTATTTTATTTTTATTTGTAAACCTGGCAGGCTAACAGACAATGAATGTCCAATAACAAGCCTGCTCTCAATAATACAATAAGTGTTATACATTTGCAGCACAGTTATAAGTATAAAAAAAGAAAAAAAAAAAACAAGAAAACAAGAAACATAATTGAATAATGTAAAACTTAAATAACCGAAGAGATATTATATAATATTCACTATTTATTGATATTTCAAAAAACAGAAATTTGTCTCTTAAAATTTTTATATATTTATAACAAGTTATAATTTAAATTCATGCCGAACTCAAAATTATTTTTTGTCTTTTGGTGTTCTTTTTTCATTATACTTTTTTTTTAAATCAATTTGATATTTTTAACAGAATTGCCTGTTAGAAGAGCTATGGACTGGAAACACAATATGTACAGGTGAACGGTAATTGCTCGTATTCATCTCGGCAGAAGAAACTATGATTAATTTAGAATGATTTAATCGGGGTCGGAAATGCGTCATTTTCGAGAAAATCTTCTTCGGTTTTCTTTACACAAAAATCCGAATTTCGTGAGTTAAAAACTAAAAAAAAAAAATTCTCACTTTTTGGCCTGAATTTTCCATGATCTGATAGCTTACTAATTGGCCAATTTTCCTAAAGCTAAAAACCACGCAATTTACTGTCAGATTTTATGCTGTGCGTTAAAAAAATAAAATAAAAATTCTTCGCAGAATGATAAGGTTAAATCATTCCAAATTCCCGAGAGGAATACGAGAAATTACCAATCAGCATATTATATATAAAAATTAAATTTAAAGTCATATAACGATACATAAAATAGTCCAAAAGTGCATGTATAAGCATTTAGCAAATACACAGCTTTGTCCACAGGGTTCCACACTGCGACCGTTGCTTTTTTATATTGTTTTTTTTTGCAGAAACAAAATCTCGAGCGCTCACGACTTTGCTTTTACGAGATTATACATATTTTATTAATGACTGTTTCCACCTACTTCATAGCACACTTTCTTATTCTTTTCGCAAACACTTTGTCTCACATAAATAGATTTTCTATCTGCTTTTGTTATTCTGTACTCGTATAGACAAGGAATGCTTTTGTTTATTGTCGTTTGACGTCGACGAACTTAAGTTCCTATTACATTATATTTCTTGCAGTTGGCGCCACTGTTTAAAACAAATAATAAATTTCAGTCTGCTACCCGTTTATAGCTGCTCCGAGATTACACAAAAATTATGATGTTACACGATCTTTAAAAATTACTAGTTTGAAATACTTTTTCTTCAGTCATTGCAAAACTATTTAATAAACTACCCGAATTTCTAAAAGCAGTCGATTCCCTGGTAATATTCAAACATAAGTTGAAAATAGTCGGTTATGTTTCTAGTGCGTGATAACATATCATCACGCACGAGATACACACAGTATTTTTTGCACGCACCTTCATAATTCTCAAAATTTTCGACAGCTCAATTTCAAGCAACTTGGATTTTCAAACAGATACTATACGTTTCGAATTTTCTTTGTTGTACTTTATAAACTAATATAAGTATACAAGTTAGTAAAACTTTATTTATTTATTAAACGTGTTTATCATTGGCAGATAAGTAATTTCTGCTTTTAAAAAACCGCCTTCCATGATTCAAAATCAATAAAATACGGGACAGAATTCTATAAACGTAACAATAACTTGAAATAACTTCAAAATAACACACAGCACAACACGAACGTAGCTAGTTTACAGACGAAGTGACGTCACGCCGGAATCCAACATGGTGAACAGCGTTTGAGACTGAACAAAATTGAATTATAAAATCTATCAAGAATAAGTATAACTAGTGTGACCTGTGCGAATTATTCGCATTAAATAAGTATAATAATTATCACTTTACAAAATTATTTGTTAAATATGATTGCAGGTATTCAATTCGTTTCTAATTTAGCACACTGCTTATAACGTTCTTCTTTTTGTTTTATTACAATATGAAGCTCAGATGACACATCGAAGAAATATTTTACTAAAATTGTCATATAGAGGCGCAAGTAGCAAAAGCGTTGAGCTAAGCCGTCAGATGGCATCATGCAGCATTGCTGTGACGTTGTTCAGCGTTGCTCGCTGTTTCAAAATTAAAGCCGTCAAATGGCAGTATGCAGTATTTTGTCTGTTGTATTACAATATGAAGGTCAGATGACAGATCGAAATGTTGACGTTGTTTCAAAATTAAAGCCGTCAGATGGCAGACGTTGTTCAGCGTTGCTGTATTTTAATTAATTTACAAAAACAAAGGCAATAATAAATTTTTTAGTTGTCGATGTCGGTAGAGCAAACAATTATCTGTAAAATGGTATATAATTTATGTGGAGAAATTGTGAGGTTTTTTCTAAAAAGGGAGGCAAACATCTTTAACCTTAGCGTATTAATATATATGATTAGATTTTTTCTTACATTGTGCAAAAGACTCTATTGTCTGACATATCGCCAATTAAAATTTTGTTCACGAAACTTGACTGCGTTGTGTCAGCACCTTTAAACATCTTTATACACGTACATTATTTAGTTCTCGTCGTGCTAAAGCATCTTGAGATTTGAAATTTTTTATAAACTTGCTCCATGTAAAACGAAACAATAGTTTTAATCCTTTCAAATTTGCGTTAGTTTTAATAATGACTAAGCGCTTTAATAACTACATCGTCTGCATTTTAACTTATTTCAGAATGGCTGCTTAGTAGATAGCATAATTGATGCAGGCGTTTTAAACTGGTCTTGGAAATCTAGCTTTTGTTTTTTCATAAGTTGCATTCTAAAGGCTGTAATTTGTTTGGAATTAAAACTTGTATGAAAATTTATTAGTATTAACCAACTGTCCGGCCCGGTATGCCCGGGTTAAGCTGGTAAGTGTCAATTGGATTTTTTTAAATTATTGTTGCGTGCCCCTTGATGGGACGCCTATGGAATCGGTAGAAACTACTAGAACCAACAACAATGGAAACAGGTAAAAAACAACCGACCTTGGAGACACACATACATGTAAAGGAAGGGATATCGGTGCGGGAAGCAGGTAGCAAAGTTAGACCCGATTTCTTAGAATCGCTTGGAGAGAACAATAGATGTAAGGGAAGAAATCTCGATTCGTCCAGAACATTCGATAGAAGCGTGAGCCGAACTATATAAGGCGAGCAGAGTGGACAAGGGGGTCAGTCAGTATTCGAGCTGTTCGTGAGTTGTGTTGATACAGTGCTCTGGCATTACGACATAAATTATACTGTGGAAATAAATTATAACTTTAGTGAGTGGTTTTACACAAATGATTTATAGTTAATAGACAAGTGTGCTGATAAACTTTGTGTTGTGTTCCTGTGTTGTAAACATTTTGTGTATATAATTTATTGACTCTATATTCTCTGTTTACTTAGTCTTTTGTTTTTATTATTTAGAACTATTAGTTTTGTTTCTGTTAACGTTATTATTTCTGTTAAGTTAAAGAAGTACGCTTTCGTTTGTGTGTTTTGCTGTTTTGTTAAACATTTATTATTGCAAATAAATAATTTCCGCCTCGGACAACAGCAGTTTTGTTACATTATTATAAAAAAAATAGGGAAACAAAATAATAGATAGCTGCTATTTGAGCTATCTCAAATTTTGTTTCCCTGCGATTTTCGAGGTCTCTGTACTTTTAAACAGGTCGTAAGTCGTAATGCACTGCAATGATTAGTGATTCTATCATAATACAGTTTAGTCGTATTCACGGTTCCACTATACTAGTCGTACGGATAGAGCGCGTGTCATTAACAGAGATAACTTCACAGTACTGCTGTTTATATAAACATTATATACGGTACACAAAACACATTCCCGCTCTATTTATTATAGGTATGAAGCGTTTGGACTGTCAGTTCGCAAGCCGTAATAGTTCATCTATATAAAGAGGTAAAATTTGTCTGTTTGTACTGAACCGATTCTAAAAATTGTTTCACTAATAAAAAGCTGTGTTATCACTGAGTAATATAGGTTATATTTTATGTTGATATAATATAAAAACAGTTGTGTGGTTTTAAGAAACCAAGACGCAAGTGAAACTTTTATTGGATTGTAGGCGTTGGATTGTAGACACTTATCCATCACGATTAATAATTATAAACAACAATATTCACATGAATACACGAATAAAAACATGTAAACACTGTACAGCACTTGCCCGCATGACAGACTATGTGTTATACATACTACACGGTCAGCTGATGCTAACCATGGGCGCCGCTATATTGGCCTTGGCTGCTCTACCGAGCGCCTTTCACTTTACCCCTACTCCGCGGCCGCCTGTAATGCGACATGCAACAGACAGCCAGAAAAATTCGGGGCGATAGAATAAAAGTTTCACTTTAAAAATTCCTAATAAACTTGCTAAATTTGAACACGTGGTGGAAGTACAGTAATTTTATGGTGGAAGTACGGATATATAAAATAATCTTTCTGCGCTCCGATCGATAAAACCGTAATACGACGGAGCCTTGTCGCTGTCGCGTTTCATCTCAATCGCATGCGGGTAAAGATATTTTAAATTTAGACAGATTTTAGATTATAGACGCTCAACAGCTGAGAACATCAGCGTCTATTATGATAACTTTCATTATAATTAATGATCAACTTCCTTACACTCTCCATAGATGCCAGTTTACTAAAAGCGGACCATTTTCTACAGCGCTTAATTTTTAGAAAACATTTTTCTTCTTGCTCCATATTTTACAATCTCCTTGTGTGAATCAGTCCGCTAATTAAGCTCGACTTTAGTTCTGGCTTCGGCCAAAATCAATCCCAATATTTTGCATTGCATTTAAATGGTCCGGAGCGAAAGGGTTAAACTCGTGTCGAGTCCATTTTCGAATTGCCCCCGTGTGGGGCGTCGGCCCCACGTTGGGAAACACCGGTCACGATTTTTTAATCTTGTCGCATGAATCAATTGTAGATGCTCGGTAACGTAGGACATAAGCGATTTTGGAGGAATCAGTCAGTGTTAAGGTAAATATCTATATAATAAAAGCAGAGAAAATATCGACCGACTCACCTATAACATACTCTTTGATCTTACTTATAAGTACTACACAAACGCACATACATATTATATATATAGACTTCATAAAGCAATTTGTCTAATTACAGATCACTATAGCGTGCAATATCTACGCTCAATAACTCGCTAACGTCAAGGGAACCAACAAACTCCGTGCGCCATGCGAATCGAAACGTCAAAGACAGTTTTAACGGCAAGACGGGAAACCTTCAAACGGATCGGTATTAATTAAGGCTCCCCTAATGAATCGCCTAACGACGAGGTTAATGATAAATATTAATAAATATGTAATTGAATAAGTGTAGGAACTTGAAAACCAAAAGTAACACGGTTCCGTTTTTATAATAATTCTGGTTAGCATCATTATATTAAAAAAAAAATTGGTTGTCTGTAAAGTCGGTTTACGGACGATAGTTTTACGTGGTAACGTATTCCGCTCGAATATCATATTTAATAATACATAACCTAAATTTTAGTAGCTGTCAAACTATATTTTTACCGACTCTCTATAGCTTATACTGCGCTCTCGCTTGCACGCACAGGGTCAGGCGGAACGTTACACTTTTTCGTGCGTGTAGCTGGTGTTTCATCAATTTATAAGACGTTATCACGTCAATAAACACAAAACACGTTGTCTCGTATTCAACACGTCATGCTACAGATAATGACATCCGTCTAGGTGGGCGGAGCTTCGTACAAGCCGACGCTTGGGCAGATCGTGCCTCTCTATCGCTTATATCGCGCTCTCGCTTGCACGCTCAGGCGGAACGTTACACTTTTCGGAACGTTACACTTTTTCGTGCATGCAGCCGGTGTTTCATCAATTTATAAGACGTTATAACGTCAAAAACGAGTGTGCTTTAGACCACACGACTGAAGTAAAAGTTCTTCTTGCCATAATTTGTTATTATTCACCCGAAAATCCACAAAATATGAACTTTAAAATGATTTTACAATTTTATTCACTTTAAACGTAGAATATTTAATGTATTGAACAAAATATTAATTTATAAAATTGTTCAAAATCGAAATGGACAGTCTAATGTAAGAATAAAGAAATATGAACATAAATATAATGAAAACAAAAATAATACATTGCAATTACTTAGCTCTCGTTGGATTTTAAGCGTAAATCTTTATGAAATATTATTTAAAGTAGGTTTAAAAAACTTTTTTCTGTCACCCGATAGCGCCACTGGCAAGTAAAGTATGTGTCATTCTATTGTTAGTACTGCTTATATTTTCGGCCACCTGACGGCGCCACTAGGCAATGAAGTATTTGTTTCGGCCACCTGATGGCGTCACTAGCCAGTGAAGTATTTGTCATCCTCTTTCTATCTTCACTAACTTATATCTCCCTCTCAACTTCCGTTCGCCTCGCCCGATCACACTTCCGTAAATCTCTCGTCACGCATTCACCAGCTTACTCCCCAAGTCAAACGTGCGTAAAGAAGTTTTACTTTAAAAAAACACGAAACCCTTATAGTACAGGGAATATAGTGTAGAAAAATTACAGGAAAGTTGAATTTTTGCATGAAACTTCCTTTCCTGGCTCTAAACAATATACCAAAACTCTCTGCCGATACATGGGCCGCTAAAAATTTCTTTGTGATACCAAAAACTTTTCAAGAGTTTTTGATGTGAGCCATCTAATCGCGCGTTTGGATGGCAGTAAAAACGTGCAATTGGCGAGACGCTGTGAAGGCGCGACACTGTGATGATACGTCGTTACGTTTTTTAGTTACTAGTATTTCGTTAGATGACAGCGCGTAACGCTTGTTGTGTGTGTGCGTTGGATTGTAACATGGCTTTTGTTGACGGCGACCTCTAACTAAGATTTATTAGTTAATAGAATAGTCACTCAATTGGCGCTGCTAGTAATTTAAAGGTGTTCATTAGGCTTTAGGAAGTGTCCGTAGAGTGTCCAGAGAGCTTTGTAACTTAAAGTTGCACTTGGCAAGCTTGAATTTATGTGTCGTTTCTGTTAGGCTCAGATTTTTACAAAAAAAATCGGTGAAGTAAAAAATCAATATACAGTGTAATCTCACTAATCCGGCACTATTAAAAATCGGAGGGTGCCGGATTATTGGAAAGTTCGGATTACTGGATTATAGTGAAAAAGTCATAGGTAATGAATAAAATAAAGTATTTAATAGAAGGAATAAATATATGTAATGTATTAAATTAACATTAAGAGGCGAGGGAGGCGTGGGCGGAGGGTGCCGGATTATTGGACGTGCCGATCTATCGAAGTGCCGGATTAGTGAGATTATACTGTATATAATTATATGATAAACTGATACTAATGCGAACGATGACGCTGATAAAAACTAAATGTTAAATTAAGAGAAGATGATGCTCGCAGCAGGCCATAAACAGAAATATTATATAACCGAAACTTTCTCTAGTTGTATAGGGAAGAATGGGAATTGTTTTGCGGTGATGACCAGGCCTGAGGCCTGACAAATAAATTAGATAACAACTGTGAACTTGCCAAACAGAGGGTTAAAGTTCAAAGAACTCATACATTTTAAGGAGCGATTCGATTCCCAATTGTTAAAACAAATCAATCAGAATGAACCGAAGAAAAACTGCTAATGACAGTTAAATTATATTGTTAAATATTAGTTTTCATTGACTTTATGAAAAGTTCTGAGAAAACTACATAACTTAAAAATCAATTACGTACGTTAAAAAAAAAGTTGGTGGTTAAAAAGTAGGTATTGATATTTTCAGTAATATGATGCACATTTTCCAGTTTAAAAAATTAGATCTTCTCCGATTTTGTAATTGATTTCTTTTTAGTTCTAGCATTGTTTGATAAAGATAGACACTTTTTTTAAATTTTAACTATATTTAAACTAAACCTTCATAAATTCGAAACTTACCTGAATTTAAAGTTTACATTGATCTATTGTTTTCACATTCGGATCAATTTAGGGTATCAAAAAAGTAAACATTTTAATAAATAAAATTATCGACCATTTTTTCAGACAATATATTACCAAAAAATATAATTAATACATTAACGGTTCATCCGGATTTGGACCTTCTTCACAACTGATCTAAAAATATAAAAAATAATTGATGTTTAATTTCTAATTCGCTTTACCTATATAAAATCCTTTCAAAATTATTAATTAGTATCAAAATATTTTGATACTAATTAAGAAGAAGGCCCAAATCCGGATTGAAACGTTTATGTATTAATTATATTTTTTGTTAATATATTGTCTGAAAAATCGGTCGATAATTTTATTTATTGAAGAGTTCTAATCAGACGTTAATCAAAGATTTGAGTAAACATTTTAGCTTACAAAATTATTCGAAGAAAATTTTTGACTTTTATTTTCTAAAAAACTGTAATAATAATAATAGTTTTTGTTATATGACAGGCATAAAACAAGTCACTAAATTTGGACTCTTTATGTTTTTATTGCGGTCAATCTAAGAATATAATTTTATATGTATGAGACGCGAATAATTTTTTTGAAAGATATCAATATTTAAAAATTCGACCAAAAAATTCAAAGTACTTGCATCATTTTTTAATGTCCGTATGCGAACCTTTGAAATTCAATATCCTGTTTGGCATCGATACAAAGAACAGATGTTCTATGTTATCGACATGGAGATCGTTTAGACTTTTAGAGCAAAGCCACTAAGCGGATATTAAAAGATATTTCAAAAACTAAAAGCGGAATGTTAAGGTCAAGTTCTAACCAAACTTATTTAAAAAATGTAGAACAACATCTTTATACCTATTAAAAAATTATTTTTTGCTTTTTACATTTCTATAAAAGCGTGTTTTATAGATTTTTTTAACTATAATTTTTATTGGAGAATTATAAAACGGTCGAATAAAAAAAAATTGGTGACTGATGATGAGATACTGTTTTAATAACTTGAGATATTAAAATAATACCTAGTTAGGTCACTAAATTACTAAGTGAGCGACTAGAATGCCTTCGGTAATTTTGAAGCAGATATCTTCTTTTGTTTTTACTTTTTATTTTTTTTTACTTTGAGACTACAACTTAAAACTCACATTTTCATGAAGATTGAAAACCACCGCTTTTTTTGATAAAGGGGTATGCGAATTGTCTCGCAGTGAAACGCGATGGGGCAATGGGGGAGTTTTCAATAAAACAATTCCGGGGTGAACGATAAATGGGTATGCGAATTGTAATTCCGGGGTGAACGATAAATGGGTATGCGAATTGTAATTCCGGGGTGAACGATAAATGGGTATGCGAATTGTAATTCCGGGGTGAACGATAAAGGGTTATGCGAATTGTCTCGCAGTGAAACGGGAAGGGGCAAATGTCGAGTTTTTAAAAAAACAATTCCGGGGTGAACGATAACGGGGTATGCGAATTAAATAGTTAATTGTTTGAATAGAACTGCGTTTTCTAAAAAATGTATATTTCATTGACACAATTAAATATATATTTTTTAGAAAACGCAGTTCTATTCAAACAATTACCTATTAACAACTTAGTAATTTAGTCGCTCACTTAGTAATTGAGTCACCCAACTATTATTTTCTCGTCACGCGCAGTCAGTCGCTCACTTAGTAATACAGTAACTCAAATTGATTATTTTTGTCACCCAAAATTGTAATTTACAGTCACTCGTTTAAATACTACCCATTTTTTTTTAATAGTTAATCGAAAATCGAATTGATACTGTCACCAGTTCTCGGATTAGAACCTGGGAACTGGGAGTCATGAAAACGTCATATAATCAAGACAGCTATTTTAACGGCCCGCCGATATTGTTGTTTTTCTTCTTTAATTAGTTTTATTATACTGAGTTGGTATAGCGGACGATTCAAGTGGCGAACATAATCTTCACACAACAGATAAAACAAAAGATGCTATATAAACGATATTGCACAAGAAGACAAACATAGCGAACGTAGCAATAGTAAAGACGACGTTTACGATTTACGTTCACAGATGTAGCCAAGCACTCGATTATGATGTCGCTAATTGGCAATTAGATAATGGACCACCGTCATATCTCACTTTCCTCCCATCGCACGACTAAGGATGGGATTATTATTGGTATAGTTATTGGCATAACTAGTAGTCTAAGTCATTCATCGCGCTGACACGCCATGAATGACTTAGACTACTAGTTACGCCCATAATTTTATTCAACAATTGCGCGTTATTCATGTTTTATTTATTGTTATTAATGAGATGTTGTAAATATCTATTTATTTCTTCATAAAAAAAGGGTCAATACTAACAGCACCAAACAGCACGATTCAATGTTTTGGTTTGAGGTTAGCCGGTTGTGAATAAACTCCATGTCGAAAACATTCGGCCTCTCAATTTTAGCCTCAATGGGTAACAACGGAGTTGTTGTTACCTACTATTTCGTTACGACTCAGAAAATAGTTACGTTTATTTTCATTACTCCACAATGGCCGAGCTAGTAGGAATCTTCATTGAGTTATGACAAGTAATTGTCACCAGTCGGTAAATGGCTATTTAGGGTTCGGTTTTTAGGCATGATACAACATGAATAGCGCGCATGAGTTGAATAAAAATCTTTATCGTTCAAAATGTCACTGATTTTAGAATGTTGACATCGAAGAACAGGTTCGCGAAACAAGTCACCGTCTGATATAATGAAATCACGGAACTTTTTAGGGTTCCGTGCCTCAAAAGGAAAAAAGGAACCCTAGTATAGGTAATATTGGTGAAAAGTTTTTGAAATTGGGTGAGTAGTTTCGGAGATTACCTTCGACAGACTCACAAAATTTGCACTCTCTCTTTATAATATTAGTATAATTTAATATGAATTGTATAATAATTCGTTTGTCTTCTTACCTTGTTTTTCAGTAGATTTACACAACTTGACGAAACGCATAAAGCGAACTATGAGTAATTTTCAGTTTTCGCTCACTGACACAAATGAAAAATTTATTTGTCGATTAGTAGGTAAAAATAGTGGCCGTGTGTTGAGTCAGTACACACACTTTCCACAGTCTGTATTTTTATCGTCAAAATTTCACACATTTTATTAAATATTAAAACACAGCACCAGTTAGAAATTTTTAATCAAGTGACTCGATCAGAACTTATCAATTCAAAAGTCTAACAAATTTTATAGATATTACGTAAGTTACGTATTTTTATTTGACATTACGCAAGTTGCTCGGTAAGATCAGTAGTGGCGTAGAATAATGGTTGTTAATTTTATGCCGGCACTTCACATGCCTATTTGTATTTGTGTATATGGCATATTTGGCAAGCAATTACCAAGTGTGGACAGTCTGTTTGACAAAGTGTTGGCCTTATTTGCCTATTTGACAAATAAGGTCAATACCAAATACGCATTACCGTGCGCTTGTCGGTTTTTCGAGGCACATCAAAAGAGTCAAATAGGCAAATACGCAAAAAAAACCGTCCACACAATGACCATATTCAGAAGCGCACGCGCCGTGAACCTGCACGGACGTGCAGTATTTTTGTGTCTGTGCTGAGAGCGAGAACTGGAACAATTACTATTGAAAATGATTTGGGACAATGAAACAGTGCTAAAATTCCTGGAATTTTGAACCTTGCGTTCTGCTGCCAAATGTTTGTGTGTTTGCTATTTTTGACTGCCATGTGTGGATGATCGTATTTGCCTCTATTTGCATGTTTGTCTTGAACGTCATATATTTTGCCAAATACAACAAACACCCAATAGCGAACACAAATAGCCATGTGAAGTGCCATCTTTAGTTATTTGTAAAATAAAGTTGCAGACAAAAATACTACACATTTTTTTTTTTTTGTTTCTTAAAAATGAAAAGAGAAATTAAGAACTATGTCTCAATTCAAATAATTTTTAACCTGGCAGAAAACCTGATCCAAATAGTTTTGTAGTTTGTGCATTATTTACTTTGTTACAACGTCAAAAAACAAAAACATAAAAAAATATAAAAATTTTATGGGACCATTCAGTAAACATCCTGAACATTGCCTTTGATAATACCTACCGCACTTGTAGACGAAACGTCAGGTGGAAATACCAATGGACCACAGCCAAGCCCGGAAACCAAGAAGATTGTGCATTGAATAAGACACAAATGAAAACAAATTTCATAGCCCTAGGACCTGTCGGTCAACATGTTCACATTTCGCCAAGACATTTATTTCTATATCGACACAGGAGAGGGGCTTGATATTGCATAATATTTCATCATCCCTGCGCACCACGTAAACATTCAATCTCGTCGGCGCTGTGAGCACAAGGAACCGAGGCAATCGATATGTTTACAAGAATAAACAAACTCTTAAATAAACAAGACACACAGACCTGACAATAATGTGAATTCGGTGTACTGACCGCACGCTCCAACAACCGTTGAGGGTACGACCATCTTCCAATATGCTAGAAATGTCCACTATTGTGAACTGGCGTATTGAAATATGACATCTGATGGCAAAAAATTAAACTATTATAAAATTTCAATTGCGTAGTTCGGGATTAGTGAACCTATGGCATGTGTGTCACAGTTCATAGATTATTATGGGCGCGGCATTGATTGCAAAATCGAAATACAGTGTAAACTCTTTATAACGTCCTTCGTTATAACGAAAAACTCCCTATAACGTCGAAATTTTTACGATTTGGTTGGTTTACCTTAAAACCTATACATTAATACCCTCTTTATAACGCAACAGCCATTCTCTATTACGAAGAAATATGTTCATATTTAGGCGTCAGCAAATGTTTACAGACATAAAGAGGACCATTCTGAACCATCACCATCTATTCAACAAGCACTTGATGACGCCAAACTTATCAAAAAATTCCTATTATTTAATGAAGATTATTCCACCACATTGAAAAATTAGTTATTTTTCTTTCTTCCCTCCATATAACGAAAATTCTTTATAACGAAAAAAATGTTCGGTCCCTTAAAATTCGTTATAAAGAGATTATACAGTACATTGAAGATTATTGTTAATTTGGTTGTTTTTCTTTCTTGACTCCATATAACGGTAACTCTCTATAACGATAAAAAATGCTCGGTCCCTTGAGTTTCGTTATAAAGAGTTTACACTGTAATTAAAAATATGCTAAATGAAATAGACTGTCACTAAATAATAAATACGAAAACATTTTATGGGGCTCAATGTATTCTTTTCGTCAATATAAAACTATCCATTTCCTATTCCAACAATAGAATACAAATCATCTGAAGTCTGACATAACACTATAGGTTTATTCATTATTCATAAACTAATCCGATTGTAACTCCGCAAGCAAAGTCAGAACTCAAAGAGTACGATCAGCGCATATTAAAACGATATTTTGATTCCGAAAAGATTTTAGGTCAGCGCGTACACGTTATTTACCACTGACAAAATTATTGGAGAAACACTGCTGTTAAAAACAGCAAGTGGTTTTCATTAATATTACCCCACTTGTATTTAATTATTATTATCTTCATCAATAAGTCAAATTAGTTATTAATTAAGAACAGTCGAGATCATTAGCTAAGCTTCGTTGTTTGTGAGTTATATCATATCTCTTCCATTGCAAAATCCTAGTGTCCAAGTCAGGGGCAAATCGTCGCAGACGTAAAAATGCGCTTTAGAAGCTACACCTACTGCTTTAACGTGATTAAAAACTAATTTTTAATTTGCATGCAAATAATTTATTGCAATGAAATAATAAAAGAACTGGAGTGAGATTAGCATAAATACGGGTGTTAGATGCTACGCGCATGCGAACGTGGACTCTACCATACTCTATTCTCCTCAGAGAGTGAACCGCAACACAACTACGATATATTATAGCGAAGGCATTTCCAGTAGCCAGAAAAATTACAAATCCATTCAACTATAGTATTCCGTTGGAATTTTTGGAAAAAATTAATTCTAACCGATTTTATAACGATTGAATATTGGAAAAGTTATATGGTTTTATACGTTTGTCTAAAATTGGTATCGCTAATGAAATCGTTATAAAATCGGTTAGAATTAATTTTTTCCAAAAATACCAACGGGATACTAAAGTTGAATGGATTTGTGATTTTTTTGGCTTGGTCCGACCAGCAAAATCCGTTTGTGAAAAAAATGGCGCAATTTGCAATTAAGGAAACAAAAAAAAAGTGATCGTTAATTACTCGAGAAGTAATTGGCCGATGACGCTAAAATTATTCATGCATGTTTGGGTCAACATAGACATCATTTTTGAGAATTTTCAGCCATCTATGTGCGGTCATTTTTTAGTAAAAAAATAGTGAAAAAAACGTGTTTTTTTAACTTTCGAGGCTATTTGCAAGTTAACAAATGCACTTAGCGACCTCTGTCAGTGCTCATTTTTTTAGGAAATTTCATAAGGAACAACTTTCTCAATGCATATGCTATACTAAAAGTTAAGAGGAACGGAGATATTAAAGGAAATAGAGAAAAAAGCAATATTTTCGTCACTAATTGTCAATTATAAAATCAAGCACACCAAAAATTTGTAAGCAAACTTAGGGGGTTGAACTACACCCTAAAACGGAGAGATTCCAACAATAATCTCGCCTGTGCCCGAAAAATACACCCAAAACTCCTCGCCGTCTTGCCTATTATGAAGCCAATTAAATATAACAAAAAAATACATTATTTCAAAAAAATCTGACTCCCATTTAGAAAATATCAAAGATATGAGGTTTCTTAGTTTCACCGTCGGATTTTTAAAATTGTATCAAAATCAGCCTGCACAAAGCTGATGCGATAGAAGGCGTTCTTTTGTGCTAAAACCTTCCAATCCGGGGATATAATACATAATAATTTTCTTTCTAGAACCTGTTGAGTTTGAAGCGTGCTGAAAAAAATGAGAGATAATTGCGTTGAAAGCAGAACTAAATCCCCAGTCATCGACAAGACGCCGTCGCTTACGCAATTCGTGTTCGGGCTTTTAAATAAAAATGATGGAAGCTATCTTGGACTTGAATTTTAATTATATTTTTGCTTAATTTAACTTGTATAGGTGACACTATGCGTTCAAATTACTGTTGCCTCTAATGAGTAAAAGTTTAAAAAAAAAAAAAAATTGGTTGTCTGTAAAGTCGGTTTACGGACGATAGTTTTACGTGATAACGTATTCCGTAATACATAACCTAAACCTCCCAAAATTTGGTTTCAATCCGCTTATCCTTGGTGTCGGAATGATAAGAAATGTCAAAAGTGACGTTTGCAACTGTCAAAGTATTATGTTCTAATAATAATTAGTTATTCCAATACTTAACTTAGAAGGCGTTGCATTTCACAAAATACTAATGTCAAAAAATTGAATTAAACATTAGAAATGCAGCCGTTTTCATGTTAAGACAAGACATACGTTATTTTCTAATTTCCATGTACGTAAAACAAAGACGACCGACCGCGTCGCGCCATGCATTAGACAACATTGCATTTATGCAGCTATTTTTCTATATAAATTTTTATAAAAAACTGTTTAGGCAAATTCTGTTATACGAAATCTATGTAAAATGTTCTCCTCTTTCGTTTAAGACTGGTTTCAAACCGATCTGATTTAAATTGAGCGAGAAATTAGCAAAAAGCACGCACAGGGTCAGGCGGAACGTTACGCGTTACGCGTTACGAACGTTACGACCGTTACACTTTTTCGTGCATGCAGCCGGTGTTTTATCAATTTATAAGATTGGTGATTCATCAATTTATAAGACGTTATCACGTCAAAAAACGTTTTTGAGAAACAAAAAAAGTATCTAATACACAAACAGTTAATAATATTTATACATTATACAATTTAGTTTACTGCTAGGACCTTTCAATCTCATTAAAATCGGTTCAGGTGTTTAACGCGCCAGCCCGGAACAGACGAACAGAACAAGAGTTTTATTAAATATAGATTATGCATGACGTGAACAAGTCAATTTTGTTTGACAATACTCCCCGATGCACTATCTCACGGGTTGAACAAACAGAGCGTATTGCGCAATCAATCTGAAATATCAATATCAGTTAGTCCCTTTGGGTACGGCAACAGTCTTGTGTGTTATACACATACAGAGAGAGAGAGAGAGAAAGACAGAGAGAGAATAGAAGGTAGAGGAGACCCACTGATCTCTATCACAAGCGTTGTGGACAGGCGATTGCAGGAAGCACTACTGCCTTCAAACAAACACAGTTTTATATATTAACTTATAAAAGCGTATTCAATAGACTGGGAGTCTTAAGGCCGCTGCACACGAGGCTTGAAACGCTGCTAGGAGTTCGGCTAGCCGGTAGGCTGGGTACGAAGCTGGAAATGACGTCACTGCGGGCTGGCTTGCTAGCTCAGAAGATAGATTTTAAAATTAGAACAGGGGTTATTTTCCCTGCTAGATTTGCTGCTAGGTATGAGCAAGAACCAATCAGGAAGCAGTATATTGTCACGTGGGCACTTGAACAAACGCCCACAAACCAACATGGCTTCATTCTGAAGTGATTCCGTAAGTTGTCGACCAATTTTTTTCTTCAGACCATAATATATTGACAAGAAATTAATATAAAAATATAAATCAATATAACAAAACGGATTTGAATCTTCTTTAGAAATATCTAAAAAATATAAACAATAATTAGTATCAGTCATTTATTATCTAATAGAATGCACGAATGATTGATAGCTTGAATGAATAAAAAAAAAATAATTTTTATATTTTTTAGATATTATATATATACTAGCGGACCCGGCGAACTTCGTACCGCCTAACAGTATAATATATATATATATATATATATATAATTGGAACATCTATCTATCTATCTATTTTATTAATTGCTAGCTATTTTAAAATATACATGGGCGTATATGTGTGTATGTCGAGCACTCCGGCTGCGCCGTCGTGCTCGAAAAAAAATAGCGTAAAGTATTCGTGGATAACTGGTCTTTAAAACACTTGCTCTATTTCGAGCACTCCGGCTGCGCCGTCGAGCCGAGCAGTTTTAAACGATATTCAGTTTTTTTACATCCTCGATATATGGTTGTTAAGTTCGTTGCGCCATCTATTGAATATTCACTCAATCCAGTCAACAGGTATTGCCATCTTATATGGTTGTTAAGTTCGTTGCGCCATCTATTGAATATTCACTCAATCCAGTCAACAGGTTCGCCATCTTATATGGTTGTATTATGACTGTCAAGGAATAGACAAATAATCAAATAATTTGCAATAAAATAATATTGCGACTATAAATTGAAATGTAAGCTATCCTATCTTTCAAGTTGGGTCGAATTGCACACGGTGTGCAAATCAAATTTAAAATCGGTTCAGTAGTTTAGGAGTTCATCGCGGACAAACATGTGACACGTAATTTTTATATATAAAGATATGGTCTGAAAAAAAATTGGTCGACAATTTTATTTATTTGAAGAGTTCTATTCAGACGTTTATCAAAGATTTGATTCCATAAGTGTTTCGTTTTGCAAGAAACACTTAAAACGATTCCGCACAACAATCCGCGTTTTAGAGATCGATGGGTAGACTCGTGCTTGTGCCATAAGAGAGTCAGGTATGCTCCAAGGTATTGTGTGATTTAAAAAATGCACAATTTTCAAGAGCCTGCATGTGCAAAGCAAAGCGCTCTCACGTACTGAACAGCGCTGTCTCTTCAGAACACAGAGTGACACGTACGGCGAGGTAAAAAAAACGTGCGTGTGTGTAGGTATGTGTGTTTTGCAAAAAGGCAGAGGCGTTGCAACTTAAGTCGGGCTTTAAACTTAAAAATGTAAAAAGCGGCATCACAAATCATCGACAAATTGATGAAATTTTATAAGGAGGTTGATCCGTTACAGTCCCAATAAAAAGTAAGTCGAATTCTAAATGCGAACTTTCCATAATAAAATTTTACAAAAGGTTATAAGTCGATGATACCAATAAATTATAAAAAATGTAAATATCTGTATTTTACATTTATTTTGCAGTAAATAATCAAAAAAAGAGATTAGAAGTAATAAAAATTGAAATTAAATCATTAAAAAGTTGAAAATTCAGTTAAAATTGTCAAGAATAAAAGTCCATAGGTAATTGAAAAGTGTTAAAGTTTAATAATTTTTTTTTATTCATTAAAAGTCTCTTAAGGAGGTTGATCCGTTACAGTCCCAATCAAAAGTAAGTCGAATTCTAAATGGGAACTTTTATAGTTTATAAGTCGATGATACCAATAAATTATTGTCATAAAGGCATAAATAAATATTTTTTTTTAAATTTTAATTAATTATTTCAGTACTTTATACTTAATGGACTAACTTTTGTATTTTTTGTACAAAGTTAGGTTAAAAAAAATACATATATGTAAATATCTATATTTTACATATTTTTTGCAGTAAATAATTGAAAAAAGAAATTAGAAGTAATAAAAATTAAAATTAAATCATTAAAAAGTTGAAAATTCAGTTAAAATTGTTAAATCTGTCAAGAATAAAAGTCCATAATCAAAAAGTGCTAAGGTTTAATAATTTTTTTATTGATTAAAAGTCTCCTATTTAAATTGGAAAAAATATTAAAATATGCGTAAGACATCGATGCTTTACATAGATAGTTTTTGGAACTGCTGACATTATTTGGTTATTTGCAAAAAAATTAAAATGTCCGTTTGCATGCTAGCTTGACATATTTTCCATAAGACTGCATGTAAAAGTTTTTTTTAATTTTTAACTTTATAAATCTCCTAATGATTTTGAATTTTTTACAGAAAATTTTGTCATAAAAAAATCTATTAAAAAAACTTTATTTCAGATTTTTTTCATTATCTTCGTAAAACGGCTCAACCTCCTTAATTAAATTGGAAAAAAATATTAAAATATGCGTAAGACATCGATGCTTTACATAGTTAGTTTTCGGAGCTGCTGACATTATTTGGTTATTTGCAAAAAATTAAAATGTGCCGTTTGGCATGCTATAGGTTGACATATTTTCCATAAGACTACATGTAAAAGTTTTTTTTAATTTTTAACTTTATAAATCTCCTAATGATTTTGGATTTTTTACAGAAAATTTTGTCCTAAAAAAATCTCAAAAATATTAGGAGCACTGTGGTTTGAATCTAATAAAAAATAGAGAATAGTTACTTCTTACCACAACAAGTTTATTAGTGGATGTACATTTCGAGAGCTATGCTCTCATCTTCAGCAATACACTAAGCTCTCGAAATGTACATCCACTAATAAACTTGTTGTGGTAAGAAGTAACTATTCTCTATTTTTTACTAAAAAAATCTATTAAAAAAACTTTATTTCAGATTTTTTTCATTATCTTCGTAAAACGGCTCAACCTCCTTAAGAAATAAGTTTCCAACATTACATTATGTTCTCGATTATTTGAGATGTCCGACATACATCCTTAGTCTTTACTCTAACTGACCCGTTGTGCAACCTATTCCCTACGTTAATGGGACCGCGACTGTATACAGTGACAGACAGACGACGCACTCAAGGGCTGCACAACGTACACTATTACTGTAAGTCAACGAGCTCAAACGGGCACCTCGGGCGTTCTTTTACAAAGCGCAGTCATCGAGGAGTGGAAGAAGAGCCGGCTAGTATTATTCCACTACACAGTTCTTGTAAAACAACCAACGGGACTCATTTAAGACGATTACCGGCCACTTCACTTTATACCATTGTGTCTCTGTTCCGTTGCATTTGGTTTCCCAAAGAGTTCCTTCAGTGGGAGAGCTGGGAGGACGTCAGCTACAACTTTTGCTTTGGTAACAGAGAAGCGAGTATAATGAATGAATTAGTATCTCTTTGCACAGTGGATTTATTTATTTATTTGTAGACTTCACACAGCCAAGCTTATCTAGATCGACACCAACACATATTTTCAAAGAGTTATTATTTCAAAATAGGGGGATAGTAGTTCGGCAAAATCTCACCAAATCACCATTAGATTCTTCATTAGGGCTTTTATAATGCAGATTTTTGACACAACTCTCTACGACTAACCGTTTTCGAAAATAAATATATAGTTAAAAAAAACACGCTTTATATCGAACTAAAAAGTATAAAATAATTTTTTTTAAATAAGTTTAAAAAGCGTGGGGTGCTCGATGTACAAAAATGTGGAACAAAGCGTCCCACGCTTTTTAAGCTTATTTTAAAAAAAATATTTTTTACTTTTTAGTTCGATATAAAGCGTTTTTTTTTTAGTTTTTTATAAACTACATATATTTATTTTTCACTTTTTAGTTTGATATAAAGCGTGTTTTTTAGTTTTTTTAAACTATATTTATTTTCCACTTTTTAGTTCGATTTTTTGTCAAAAAGTTGCCGAAAATAAACACAATTATTTTTTCGGCGTGGACGGGATTAGAACCACGACTCGTGATGCCGAGAGTTGACGTCAGCGAAGACCCGTGCCTTAGACCGCACGGCTGCCAGTGTACTTACTGGGTTGGCATATTATACTGCTATATAAACGACTTGCTGTAGTCCAAATGAAAGTTACAAACATACATACATACAAACTTACAAGTGAAGTTAATATAAAGCGTATAAAAACGAACGATACGGGTGGTCTAACTCACCCTGTATAGTTATATCTCCGCAAATAATTAAAATTTTAAAAATTCCTATGAAGAATATAGTCTTGAAGGTCCAAACTTTGAAAATATGCACGAAAAAAATCGATTTTTTCAAAATTCTAGACTAGAATACTTCCTTAAAAGACCGCGTCAAAACTGTTATTAAGGCGAGTGAAGTCGCGGGTAGAGGCTAGTTAAACCATACCGTTCAATATGATAAAAAAAGTAAACATTGCTCGTTGAAATGTTTTAAATTTCCATACGAAATTGTCGTGATTGTAAATAGTTTAGAGACTATTTGATTTTATATTTCATGTCGTTCAGATTACGTTATTTGGAATTTATTGCAACCTAACATGGAACTTATCTATATGGGGACATTAGATATTAAACATTTTGGTTTCAAGGCTATTGTAAAGGATTTTAAAAACGGTGTCATGCATTTTTTTCGGACCTATTAACTATTTTAACCGACTTAAAAAATTCCAGCCAATTGGGCGACGGGACCATTCCAACTTCAAAAATGTTGACATTTAATCATTATAAAGAAAATAAAATTTCTCATATCGCGTGAGGTGACGCGGGTAATGGCTAGTATTCAATATGATATTTGCTATTCGTTGCCATGGTTACCTACATAGTATGAAAAGAGCGGCTGATTTTTTTTATTTTCAAAATATTTCCGAAACTAGATATAAAATTTAGAAAAAAAATGTTTAACGAAAATTTCTTGAAAGAATAAATAGAATAATAAGCCGTTGTAAAAAGTATACCATTATTATATAAAAAACACCGTTATAGCATATATCTCTTCTGCGCATGCGCCTATTTTCCCCAAAAACAATAGGGCTCTTAATATTTGCATACCAAACATCCTCCCAAAATTGGGTTTCAATCCGCTCATTAGTTTGTCCTGTATCGTGTTCACAGACTAACAGACGCACAGAGTTTTCCAAAAATATGTTTTTTTGATTCGGGGGACCTCAAAACGGAAAGATATTGTAAAATTTTTGAAAAGTGATTTTTGACCTAAACTAGTACCATTCCCCACTGGTAAAATTTGCTTTTTAATTATTTGTTGTTATAACGGTAATACGAAAACACGAAATACACAATTTGTAAAAATTTCAACTCTCTACCTATATTACGGTTCATGACAGACAGACGGACGGACAGCGGAAGCTTAGTAATAGGGTCCTGTTGGGATCTCTTCGGGTACGGGATTCTAAAAAACGACATAGATATGTAATATTTTATGCGTTACTTTTTGCTCGCACTATATAGAATCGATTACGTCATCATCTTCCTCATAATCATCATTCACCCGTCTTCAGGTGACTGTGTTTGTTTCCCGTTGTTTGGGCACACATTTCATAAAGTTTGTTTTCGCGTGAACAAAGCAAACTCCAGGTACGGTTATGATCTAGATTCTGGGTTATATAATATTGTGTACACACAAAACCGCTCTACGCCATGGAGAAGTGAACTGCACACTGTACACATTATCGTGTCAACGAACTCCGGTCAAAAAAATGAGTGCGTTATATTTCTTCGACGTGATTTGATAATAATAATAATAATAATAATAATAATAATAACTTTATTTCACATTGACTACAAAGTGTGTGATTCGTCATAAAAATTTAATAAAAGTTACATTAAAATAAATAAAATTTACATTAAAAATCATATATATAATTCATAGATGTTATAAAAAGCTTGGTCGATCAAGAATTTTTTTAATTCTTTTTGAAATACAGAGGCCATTTCAATAGTATTTATTTCACGGGGTAGACTATTAAAAATTTTCACACCCACATAAGAGCTGCTCTTTTTGAAAAAAGAGAGTTTGTGGGAGGGAACCATTAAGCAATTTTTGCAAGTGCTGTAACTGTGTTGGTTATTTTTTGGCGTGATTAAAAACTCTAATTTATATGCAAATAATTGATTGAGATAAAATAATAAGAGAACCGGAATGAGATATTTTATCATTAATATTGACAACTAACGAATGTTTTTAACAATATTTACCAATACTCACTATCCATCATTATAAATCTAGTTCGCATGTCCTTTTTTGACGAATTTCAGTCCTCCTTCAAATTTTTCAATAAGTTTTTTAATGTTATTTGAGTCGGAATGACATCTAGAAACTTTCTGAAAAAATTGAAGTGGGTGACGAAAAAATTGCAAAAGTTATAAACATTTTGGTAACAAAAAAGAGGAGTTTGTTTTTTTGCGAATATCTCCAAAACTATTGCAGATATCTGAAATCACAAAAAAGATTCTGAAAGAGCAGAAAATTTACTACAAAAAAGTTTCATCTCTCGAAACTCAACCACCAATATTTCTAATTTTAATTTAGAGGTAAAAATAGGGCTAAACATTTGTTTTCTATTATAATTTTAATTTAAGAGTGGGTGAAAATTGATTTGACAGATTCCATTATATAAATACATAAGACAAGCGAAGCCAATAAAAAAGTGTTCAATAAATCAATAAAACAATTTTAAAACCGTTACCATATGCGTGCATGGAAACTTCTGAATTTGAATCAAATGGAGATATGAGTTAGCCAACTATACGAAATAACTTCATTGTATAGTAAGCGCCACGGATCTAAAAGGTTCGGAAGTTAGTCACAAACAGCGTCGCAAAGGCACATTTTAGAGCCGTTGATACTCCCACCACCTCCCAGCTACCTGCACGGAACGTGCGCTCGTCGGTGATTGGCCGTGATCGCTCGTTGCCTTTGTCGCTTTCCTGCTTTAAAGTACAGTCGAGTACGCTATTGTCAAGTTGTTATTGCTATAGTTTTGGTGAGTTGTGAGTTTGTAGTTTTTTAGCAGACTGTACAAGAGCAAGCCTGCATTCGCATCTAACTTCCGAGCCTTTTAGATTCGTGGCGCGTACTATAAATCAAACAATATTTTACATGCAAAGTCATTATGTTGTTTGAAATCAAACGCACTTTATCCGATATATTTATACGTTTCCTCGTTACAAGGAACTTTCGACGCGCGTGTTATACGAACCGTTTTGTTTTTGGTACGTATCGTAGCCTAGACTGATATTTTGTTATCCGCAAAAGCGTACCTTACTTATATGAGAGACTGTTGTTTACGTTAGGTGGGGAATCGAACAGATGACACGAGGGACCCGGAATATTTCCATGGTTTCCACAAAAAAAAAATAACAGCAATCTGACGTACAAAGGTGATACGTAATCCTACCATTGTTTTTTTCCACTCGATTTGAAAAGATTTATTTTTTCAAACTGTTCAATTCCCAGCGTCAGGTACAAAAAATATTTTTTTTTAATTAATCAATTAACATTAATGATTTCTTGGAAACGAAAATTGTTCTCCTTGTTGATTATTTGCCTGATGGTACAGTATAATTAAATTTCGATTTTGAAGCAATTACGCTAATTATGCTTTCGTGTAAAAATAGTAGATTAGACGAGTAAGTGATAATATATTAAAAACGAGCGCTAGCGAGTTTTAGCACTACGCGAGTCATAATTACACTTGAAAGACGTAAGAGGTACTACATTTTGTGCACGCAGCCCCTATAATTTTCTAAATTGCTGGTTTTCAGATAATTTTCAGTTTTCAACATTTTGTTGTCTGACACCTCGAATATGTCGACATATTCGAGGCGTCAGACATTTTAAATGATTCATGTTATTTGTCAGAGAACATTATTTTAGCGTTTTGGTTGAAGTTTTTAAGTTATCCAATTAAAAAACAAACAGTATCTATCAATTTTTTACATATCGTCAAAACGACATCTTTCGGAAAATTTAAAGGGAAAACGCCCCAAAATCAAAAAAAGTCATAGAGGAAATAGGTGTCAGACTAGGCCTAATGAAGCCATATACAAAGTTTGGGGATAGTATTTGTCAGTAAAATTTTTGCCGACTGACACTCTATTAAAAAAAAAAAAAAAACGCTTTAATTGAATTATAAATAATTCGTAAAATGATGTTTGCGCTAGAGAATAAATTAATCAATTAAATTTTTCCAAAATAATAACAACATTTTTCCAGCGTAGCTAAGAAAAACTAATTTTGACAATATTACAAAAAAGAGAGATAGAGTTAATGTAACAAAACTTGCTACATAACTAAGAAGAAAAAAATCCGGACTGGACTGGACCGGCCTACCGGGAAAAGTCCCGATATTCCCTGTGGCCATACCGACGCTGAATTTGAGATGAACATTCGATGCAGTGACGTCAGATCACGTGATTTGTCGTTTTTTAAATGAAATTTCGGTTTTTAAAATATTTTTGTGAGGCTATAATCTTTTCTTTAGGTTGAAAAAAACATGATGTGCAAGTTTTCTATTGAAGATAAAAAAGAGTAAAGCCACAAGAAAAAAATGTAACAAAATCTGCAATTTACATATAAATGAATAACAAAAAACAACGAGGCAACATGTTTAAAATAATGAAAAGCCGAGTTTCAGTGTTATATTTAATAAAGAAAATGTAATTGAACGAACGTTTTCAGTACACAGAGCAATAATAAACCTCGTGAAATTTTCGCGTTGTTGTTTTGGAATTTTATAATTTCAATGCGAAAAAAGGTAAAGCAGGGAGTAAGTGAACAATGTGTTTAGCTGTTACCGAAATGAAGCGTTAAAAATTTCTTTTCTCGTCAATTAACTCTGAACATAGTCTTCGCTCTGGAAAAATTCAAACCCACGCTGTTTTTTTTCTTTATTGATTGTTTCAAAATATATATATTTAAAAGCCCCCGTGATCAGATAAGGGTTTAGGCTCAGGCGACTGTGAGGAACGGTAAAATTTGAAAGGCGCTAAAAATTCAAAATTGAATTAGTTTTCCGTCGATTGTGAGAATAAATTTTATTGCTTTCTCTCTCACTGTTGCGAGTCAGAAATTTTAAGGAGGTTGATGCGTTACAGTCCCAATCAAAAGTAAGTCTAAATGGGAACTTTTCCATAATAAATTTTTACAAAAGGTTATAAGTCGATGATACCAATAAATTATTGTCATAAAGGCATAAATAAATATAGTTTTTTAATATTAATTAATTTTTTCAGTATTTTACTTAATGGACTAACTTTTGAATTTTTTGTACAAAGTTAGGTTAGAAAAAATAAATTTATGTAAATATCTGTATTTTACATATATTTAATATTTTTAATAAAAATTAAAATTAAATCATTAAAAAGTTGAAAATTCAGTTAAAATTGTTAAAATTGTCAAGAATAAAAGTTCATAATCGAAAAGTGCTAAGGTTTAATAATTTTTTTTAATTTATTCAAAGCAATGGCACGTCAATCCGGTGTCGGAGAGGCAACCGGATGGCGAGTGGTAATCTGGGCCTATGAGTGGTGCAGAACCCCCTGGTAGCGGCCAAAGTGACCCCAAATGGACGGGGGCGGCGATATGGGGGTGGGGCAAAATCGAAAAATGTTTGAAAAGGCAACCGGATAAAAATGCGGTTGCATTGAAGGAAATACCCTAATTATATAATAATTTTTTTTTGCCATCCGAACCACGCTGGCCGTTTTTGCACTAGCGAATGAAAAAAAAATTAAAAAAAAACTGAAAAAGCAACCGCTTCAAAATTAGTGAGCATACTTATTGACACCACCAAACGTTGGAAAAAAATTGCCATCCGATCCTGATGGGCAGTTTCGGAGAAACAACCCTTCAAAGTCGCCGAAAAACACTTTTTTTCGATTTTTTCAACAATAAGTAAAAAAAACACACTAAAAATTGTTCAAATCGGATGGCATTCGAAATTTATACTGTCCTAAGTACAAATAATAGTGTGTATCAATGCCATCCGATTTCGATTAAATTTACCCCTATTTAGCCACCCCCAAAACTCATGAAAACAACAATTTTATGCAGCGTATGGCATTATTTTTATTGTTATTGAGTTTTGGGGGTTGGCTAAATAGGGGTAAATTTAATCAAAATCGGATGGCATTGATTCACACTATTATTTGTACTTAGGACAGTATAAATTTCGAATGCCATCCGATTTGAACAATTTTTAGTGTGTTTTTTTTACTTATTGTTGAAAAAATCGAAAATAACGGTTTTTCGGCGACTTTGAGGGGTTGTTTCTCCGAAACTGCCCATCAGGATCGGATGGCAATTTTTTTCCAACGTTTGGTGGTGTCAATAAGTATGCTCACTAATTTTGAAGCGGTTGCCTTTTCAGTTTTTTTTTTATTTTTTTTTTATTCGCTAGTGCAAAAACGGCCCGCGTGGTTCGGATGGCAAAAAAAATTTATTATATAATTAGGGTATTTCCTTTAATGCAACCGCATTTTTATCCGGTTGCCTTTTCAAACATTTTTCGATTTTTCCCCACCCCCATATCGCCGCCCCCGTCCATTTGGGGTCACTTTGGCCGCTACCAGGGGGTTCTGCACCACTCATAGGCCCAGATTACCACTCGCCATCCGGTTGCCTCTCCGACACCGGATTGACGTGCCATTGCTTTGAATAATTGATTAAAAGTCTCCTAATTAAATTGGAAAAAATATTAAAATATGTGTAAGACATCGATGCTTTACATAGTTAGTTTTCGGAACTGCTGACATTATTTGGTTATTTGCATAAAATTAAAATGTACCGTTTGCATGCTAGGTTGACATATTTTCCATAAGACTACATGTAAAAGTTTTTTTTTAATTTTTAACTTTATAAATCTCCTAATGATTTAGGATTTTTTACAGAAAATTTTGTCATAAAAAATCTATTAAAAAAACTTTATTTCAGATTTTTTTCATTATCTTCATAAAACGGCTCTACCTCCTTAATATTTCAAAACTAACATAACTATGTTACAAAATATAAATGTGTGTATGTAAAACCTCTTATTACTTTTGAACGGAATGTCTGATTGAAACGCGGTTTGCGGCATTTGACGTGACTTTGCTGAACTTAGATTTTATGAAAACTTGGAATGTTTCGGCCGAATAGATTTTGAGAAATCTCAAAAATACAAGTTTCAAAAAATGTTTAGAAATTTGTTTTTTTTTTGAATATTTTCTAAACTACTGAACTGTTTAATTCAAAAATCTAATCAGATATTTTCCTCAAAAAACTGCGTCTATTTCCGCAAACCGCATCAAAATTTGTTAATTTGTTTAAGAAATATCGTAAACGAAAAATTCCTAAAAAGTGTTTTTTTTTTTAATTACTCGTAAAATTCTTATAAGATCGATTTTTTTGTAATAAATTACTTTCTTAGGTTAAAACATTGCGTCGATTGCCGCAAACCGCATCAAAAGCAGTTCATTTGTTCACGAGTTGTCGGGAACGAAAAATACGTAAAAAAGCGTTTCGAGCTAAAAAATAAACTATTTGCTATATTTTATATATTTTTGTGTGTTTGAACTCGAAAATAGCGGGAAGTTTCAGGGATGGCCTGCAGGGTCAAACTTCTTTTCAAATTTTTAATCTAAGATTTACTTCTAAGAGGTTCTGTATATTACAGAGTATAATATATTCTATATTTTTATTTCTTAATGACGGATACCAATAATTTAATTTCTGTTAAATTTCCAACGTATAAGATTGTGTATTTAATATAATATATATCATATAGACGATTGTGATATATATTTATAGATAAGATATTAAAAAATATTTTTATTTAAATATTCCTGCGTCTTATTTAAATATATAGAAATATATGTTTTTAAGAAGGCAACGTAACTTTGACCGACAAAAAACATGAGGTGCTTCGGATATATATCAACTAAAAATGTTTTTCTTTCCAAAAAGAATATTTTTTCGCTCAGTGTGCTATAAAATAATTCTACACAGGAGAAAATAACGCGAGGCATAATTCATCGTATCAGTTTTCAACTTAGAGAAACATCGTAATTCTTTCTCGTTTGAGCTTTTCGAAGAAGTAGAAAAAAGCACAGGCAATATAATATTATATAGTCAGCATATAAACACGACATGGTTAAACTCCTGCCCTAGCACTGGCACAGATCGCGATTGGAGTGGAAATTATTCACAGTGATGGGCCATGATAAGTAGTTATTTATTCGGTTCATTTGTTCTTCAGGTAACTTTATTCTTCCAAATAAATAGCGATAATCCAATCGACCACACATAACTGCAGGTAAAAACCTATTCCGTCTTACATCGAGGGTATAAATATTTATTCACCTGATAAAATAATAATGACCGCCACATAGATCATACCTAATCTACAAACGTGGAGTATTATAATATCTACAGTTGCTCTTGCGAATTTATTAATAATATTAGTGTCATAATATGTTATACGTGCATTTTAATAAGGATCAATTATTATTGAATAAAATGGTTAAAAAGCTATCAAATCGGAAGTGCTGTGTTGTTGATTGTAAAGATACACCAACTAAACATCCAGAATTACAATTCCACCGTTTTCCTGGATTTGCTTATGAATTAGAGAGGAAAAAAAATGGACTGCAGCAGTACGTCGTCAAGGGTAATTAAATTTTATTTTACGTCTGTAATCATTATTAAGTACATAAAAAATATAATTGTTATTTTGTTAACAAAAATAAGATTTAAAAAAAATTGAAATAAAAAATGTATTTCATTTGTGTATTTTTTTTACTGACATTGTGCGTAAATATTTTTTTTATAATTAAGACTAACGCTGGTTTCCACGGGTTTGTAAGTTTTGACTGAACCAGATTTTAAAAAATCAAACACGAGATGGCGCAAAGATCGCATTTCAAAGATACTTTCCTAGCGTATAGGGTCCTGCTTTCAAGCTAGCAAATTGGTATACGTTTTTAACTAAATATTACACATTTATTGATGAAATTTTAGCAGTATTAAAATGAGGTAGGTTTGGGATCCTAAGGATCCCACGGTGCAAAATTGCTAAGTTATTCAAACACTTACCTACCTTAAACGGGTCACGAGCTTTCCGGCTATATGGTTAAAAGTTCTGACATGCCTGTGTCATGATCGTTATGTGTTTCTTGGCACAAGAAACATTTCTATTTTCGGAAATATCTGATATTTTCAGTATTATTTATCGTTATAACATACGTTCGACTATTGAACTGAGAGAGATATTTATGCGCCTATCCTTCAATGAAAATTTAATGAGCCTCTCAAATTGGATACGGCGTTATTATTAAATAAAATATAAACCTCTCGAACTAGCTATACAATTATATTACCGTTGTGTAGGCAATTGAAAAGGTAAGGTAAGCCGTTTTTATAATATTCAAAGCAATGGCACGTCAATCCGGTGTCGGAGAGGCAACCGGATGGCGAGTGGTAATCTGGGCCTATGAGTGGTGCAGAACCCCCTGGTAGCGGCCAAAGTGACCCCAAATGGACGGGGGCGGCGATATGGGGGTGGGGCAAAATCGAAAAATGTTTGAAAAGGCAACCGGATAAAAATGCGGTTGCATTGAAGGAAATACCCTAATTATATAATAATTTTTTTTTGCCATCCGAACCACGCGGGCCGTTTTTGCACTAGCGAATGAAAAAAAAATTTAAAAAAAACTGAAAAGGCAACCGCTTCAAAATTAGTGAGCATACTTATTGACACCACCAAACGTTGGAAAAAAATTGCCATCCGATCCTGATGGGCAGTTTCGGAGAAACAACCCCTCAAAGTCGCCGAAAAACCCTTTTTTTCGATTTTTTCAACAATAAGTAAAATAAACACACTAAAAATTATTCAAATCGGATGGCATTCGAAATTTATACTGTCCTAAGTACAAATAATAGTGTGTATCAATGCCATCCGATTTTGATTAAATTTACCCCTATTTAGCTAACCCCCAAAACTCAATAACAATAAAAATAATGCCATACTCTGCATAAAATTGTTGTTTTCATGAGTTTTGGGGGGTGGCTAAATAGGGGTAAATTTAATCGAAATCGGATGGCATTGATACACACCATTATTTGTACTTAGGACGGTATAAATTTCGAATGCCATCCGATTTGAACAATTATTAGTGTGTTTTTTTAACTTATTGTTGAAAAAATCGAAAAAAAGGGTTTTTCGGCGACTTTGAAGGGTTGTTTCTCCGAAACTGCCCATCAGGATCGGATGGCAATTTTTTTCCAACGTTTGGTGGTGTCAATAAGTATGCTCACTAATTTTGAAGCGGTTGCCTTTTCAGTTTTTTTTAAATTTTTTTTTCATTCGCTAGTGCAAAAACGGCCCGCGTGGTTCGGATGGCAAAAAAAATTTATTATATAATTAGGGTATTTCCTTCAATGCAACCGCATTTTTATCCGGTTGCCTTTTCAAACATTTTTCGATTTTGCCCCACCCCCATATCGCCGCCCCCGTCCATTTGGGGTCACTTTGGCCGCTACCAGGGGGTTCTGCACCACTCATAGGCCCAGATTACCACTCGCCATCCGGTTGCCTCTCCGACACCGGATTGACGTGCCATTGCTTTGAATATAAGTAGATCTTTGAAACATGCCAATCCCCGGAGGAACAACTGAAATGTTGAATTTCTAGAGTGAAATTTAATCCGTCTATTTATAAAAGAATAAATACGTGCAACGATATTTTGAATAACGGTAAGTATTTTTTTCGAAATTAATTCTTTCGGCTTTTATGTGTATATTCAATTACAGAAGTGAAACAGATTATTTTATGAACACAGGGTTGTATTCAAATTAATCTCTGACAAACATAATGTAATAACTAAACACAAATTAGAACTTGACCACAAAATTAATTGGGATAATATTAAAATTTTAGATAATGAAACTAATTTTTTTAAAAGAAATATTTCGGAAATGTTACATATAAAATCAAATAAAAATTCTCTCAATGCTCAATTAGATACAGAAAATTTAAGTAATATACAGATTGTATCAAATCAAAACGGTTCATAGAACATTCTGTGTGTAAGACAGAGACGATATTATATAAAGCACTAAAGCAGTAAGTAAGAATGAGATAAATGATCGCTAATAGTTACTGTGGTTATACGATCTGATAGTATCGTCTTTGTGTTCTACAGTAAAAATCACAATTTTATCAAATGTCAGTATTACTAGTGAAATTATTGATAAAATGGCTATTTATACTGTTCGGGAAAAAATCCAAATAATTAAATGATTTTATGGTGGTAATTCAACCGCCGACATAATAAATTTATTTGTAGCTGTCTTTGAAAACATTAATATTAGGTACAGTTTAGTTGTTTTAATTGATAAATTGGTAAAAAGATTTACAGTGTACGTAATTATTTATTTACGTAACCACTGTAACTATTAGCGATCATTTATCTCATTCTTACTTACTGCTTTAGTGCTTTATATAATATCGTCTCTGTCTTACACACAGAATGTTCTATGGACCGTTTTGATTTGATACAATCTGTATATAATATTATTTTGAAATAATATTTTCAGAATTATTTCCATGACTACGTAATAAAAAATTTGAAAAGTAGTTTGACCCTGCAGGCCATCCCTGTAACTTCCCGCTATTTTCGAGTTCAAAACGCTCAAAAATATGTCAAATATAGCAAGAAGTTTATTTTTTAGCTCTTCGAGCTCAAAAAAAAAACACTTTGTTACGAAATTTTCGTTCACGATATCTCATGAACAAATGAAGCGATTTTGATGCGATTTGCGGCAGTCGACGCAATTTTTTAACCTTAAAAAGTAATTTTATACAGAAAAATCGATCTCATAGGAATTTTACGAGAAATTTAAAAAAAAACACTTTTTAAAAATTTTTCGTTCACGATATCTCGTGAACAAATGAGCCGATTTTGATGCGGTTTGCTGCAATCGACGCAGTTTTTTTAACCTAAGAAAGTAAATTATTACAAAAAAATCGATTTGATAAGAATTTTACGAGTAATTTTAAAAAATTACTTTTTTCCTAATTTTTCGTTCACGTTATCTCATGAACAAATGAACCAATTTTGATATGGTTTGCGGCGATCGACGCAGTTTTTTTAGCTTAAGAAAGTAATTTATTACAAAAAAATCAATCTGATAACAATTTTAAGAGTCATTTTAAAAAAACACTTTTTTACGATTTTTTCGTTCACGGTTTCTCGTGAACAAATGAACCGATTTTGATGCGGTTTGCGGAAATCGACGCAGTTTGTTAAGGAGAAGAGCTGATTAGTTTTTGGAATTAATCGGTTTAGTAGTTTAGAAAATTTTTTACAAAAACAAATTTTTAAAAATTTTTGAAACTTGTTTTTTTAAGATTTCTCAAAATTTTTTGGGCCGAATCGTTTCAAATTTTCAGGAAGTCTAAGTTCACCAAGATCACGTCAGATGCCGCAAACCACGTTTCAGTCGGACACTCCGTTCAAAAGATATAAAAGGTTTACATACATACATACACACACACACACACACACACACACACACATCCATACATACAGCCCTACGGACATCATCGCCAAAATAGTTTCAATAGCTTCCTAGGACCCCAAAACGTCGAGATCTGGCGAAAACTCGATTTTCGAAAATCGGGGTGAAACCAATAACTTCCCGATTTTTGAAAAAAAAAAAATTTTTTTTTTTTTTTTTTTAAAGCGGGAAGTTAAAAATTGTTTGTTATTATTTTTTCATTATTTTGATAATCATTAATAATTTTGAAAGATTTTATAAAAATCTAATTAGAATTAAATATTAATTATGTTTTATATTTTTTAGATCAGTTCTGAAGAAGGTCCAAATCCGGATTGAAACGTTAATGTATTAATTACAGGGTTGTATTTATTAAGATGAAGGAAGTTTTTGGTTGAGGATCATAAAATAAGCTTTACCAATGTTTCGCTAGTTGTATTTATTCTTACTTGAAAGAACCAATTTTAAAAATACGTGTTCGTAATTATTTGCACAGGGAAACAAATCATTTATCATTTGTTTGTTTTTCTCTAGAAACTATAACGAATAGTAGATCTATCTCTTGTTTCTTTATGGAAATTAAAACAAATGATATGCATATCATATTTTGTTTTTTTTGGTAGATGTGAAAATAAATCATATGTACATCATTTGTTTTTCTGTGAAAATACTTGATACTGTATCGTGTCTTTCTTATAACAAATCATCCAGTCAAGAAGTGAGATAATTGAGAAAAATAGATCCAAATCTTCCAAAAATATGAGCAAAAACTTTTCGATTCAGAAAAATATTCCGAAAAATAAAATCGCATTTGTTATTAACAAAAAACGAAAAGAAAAAATAAACCCTTCAAATTTTGGCAATTACTCAAAAACTATAAGCGATAGCGGAAATTGAAAAAAAGATTTTTAAAGAGGAGAAAATTTCTAAAAAAAAGTCCTACCTCCCACACTCTGTCTCTATTATTTATAGTTTTAATTTAATGTTGAAAATAGGGTTCCGCGCGGCCGTTACAGCTCGAGCGGAAGCCTGTTGAGAGAGTACAACATATAAAATATTTTTTTTTATATTATTAAATAACAATTTAAAAATTTGAATACATTATGGTGTGATCTTAACACTTAAAAGAATAAAGTTCCGTTGAAAAAACATTTTTAAATTTATTTAAAAAAAAGTGAGGCTATTGTTAACTCATTTTTTTCAAAAAACCGTCACCATTTAAAAAAACAAAAAATGTTTAAATAATTGGCCTATACATTTTTTGCTTCATGGAGCTCTTTTTACATATTATATACTTAACAAGATTACGTCATATAAATATTTAAAAGTTATTTATTTTGTTTGTAATAAATTTTTAAAGTTAAAAAAAAATATGAAAAATTTGTAATTTTTTGTTAAATTTCAAAATTCTGTTATAGCCTATGGCCCTATGGCCTATGCTAATACAAATGCGTCCCCCCTCAATTCTCACCTTGAAATGATCTGCCAAAACTTCCTTAACATTAGCATTTGGCAATGACACGTTATTCCTATGCTTTACTATGGGAGTTTGCCCCGCTTCCTCCCGCTCTACTAGTAGAACTCCCTTAAAAAGACTAAATTGTTTTTATAGCTTTTAATCACCGCATTCTAAGTATAATACGCGCCACGGATCTAACAGGTTCGGAAGTTAGTCACAAACAGCGTCGCAAAGGCACAGTTTATAGGCCGTTAAGACTCCCACTTGCACGGAACGTGCGCTCGTCGGTGATTGGCCGTGATCGCTCGTTGCCTTTGTCACTTGTCGCTTTCCTGCTTTAAAGTACAGTCGAGTACGCTATTGTCAAGTTGTTATTGTTACTTAGTTTTGTTGAGTTGCGAGTTTGTGTAGTTTTTCAACAGACTGTACAAGCGCAAGCCCGCATTCGCATCTAACTTACGAGCCTTTTAGATTCGTGGCGAGTATTATAATCTTAACCGTTCTTTAGTTTAGCAATAAATAAACTGTGTTCTATAAGAATCAATGTGGATTTGATTTATATTCGAATAATTAAATTGAATTAAGTAAAGTTCTGAAACGAATACTGCGATCCGAAACGCAGAAAGGTCGAAATTATCCGTGAAAAACATCTTTTTGACGTGATAACGTCTTATAAATTGATGAATCACCAATCTTATAAATTGATAAAACACCGGCTGCATGCACGAAAAAGTGTAACGTTCCTAACGTTCCGCCTGACCCTGTGCGTGCTTTTCTCGAAGACGGCCCTAACGATTTGGATGAAATTTACTGAAAAGGGATTTTGGGGGGCAAAAAATCGTTTTAGCTAGGTCTCATCTCTTGAAAAAATCGTTTTCATACAAATTTTATCATTATAAAAATCAATTTTTTGACGTATGAAAATACTTAAATATTGTAAGTAGGTTTTGGAATTTTATATAAACAATGAAACAATTGTTTTCAAAATATTATGACAGTTAATCTTTGAGACTTAAAATAAATACGAAAGAAAGAAAGTTAAAAAAAAACAATTATATTATAGGTGGTGAGTAATTTTAATAAATAAAATTAACCTAAATTTGAAGCAAAAGATGCAATATCATAGATTCGAATTATAATAATTATTATATAAATTTAGGTTATGTATTACGGAATACGTTATCACGTAAAACTATCGTCCGTAAACCGACTTTACAGACAACCAATTTTTGTATATTATAAACAGGCAATTTATCAAAAAGACATTTTATTCAACGTTCCATTACGTTAATTGGACAGAACGATTCTCGCATATGATATTATATGAATAAGACATTACAGCATTTTCTGTACACGTAATGGCCGAACGGGTCGCCGAAAACGCACGAAGGACGAAAGTTTCAGTTGAATAAAATATACACAAGGGGTTACCGAAGGTGTCCAAGCGTGTGCCGACGGATGACATTATCCGTGCGGAAATGGATTTGGCTTCTCTAACTAAACGCCGACATGAGCGCTTTTATGCTCAGTGCAGATCGATTTGTTCCGCACTATCACAGAAGAAGACTTACAGAGAAAGTCTGTGGTCAAAACGTATTTTTTTATGCAATGTCAAATCCGCCATGTTTAAAACGGTTCCAATTTTTGATTAACGTCTGATTAGAACCCTTCAATAATAATAGTTATTGGCGTAACTAGTAGTCTAAGTCATTCATGGCGTGTCAGCGCTGACAGGTCATGACTTAGCCTACAAGTTACGCCCATAATTTTATTCAACAATTGCGCGTTATTCATGTTTTATTTATTGTTATTAATTAGATGTTGTAAATATCTATTTATTTCTTTATAAAAAAAAAACTGTCAATACTAACAGCACCAAACAGCACGATTCAATGTTTTGGTTTGAGGTTAGCCGGTTATGAATAAACTCCATGTCGAAAACATTCGGCCTTTATATATATATGTATATGTATGTGGATTGTATTATACTAATCTACTTATAATTTTTAAGTAACGTCAAATTGCTAGAGTGTACTTATTTTTATTGTATTTGACGTTAAAAAACAGACAGCAGAACAGTGCAGAGTAGAGCTATTGTATAATGGATAATAGTCTCTGTAAACGTTAGCATCTCTTTTTTAGTGGCAGATTTTTTGAAATTTCAATCTCCTTACAGAGGCCCATATCATATTTTAGCCCCAGGCCCCGCAAGGTCATGTGGCGGGCCTGTTGTTGTTACCTACTATTTCGTTACGACTCAGAAAATAGTTACGTTTATTTTCATTACTCCACAATGGCCGAGCTAGTAGGAATTTTCATTGAGTTATGACAAGTAATTGTCACCAGTCGGTAAATGGCTATTTAGGGTTCGGTTTTTAGGCATGATAAAACATGAATAGCGCGCATGAGTTGAATAAATAAAATTTTAATTATCGACCAATTATCAGACAATATATTAACAAAAAAATATATAATTAATACATTAACGTTTCAATCCGGTTTTGGACCTTTTTCAGAACTGATCTTAAAAATATAAAAAAGTATTAATATTTAAAATCTAATTAGCTTTTTATAAAATCTTTCAAAATTATTAATGATTATCAAAATAATGCTAATTAGATTTTAAATATTAATTATTTTTTATATTTTTTAGATCAGTTCTGAAGAAGGTCCAAATCCGGATTGACACGTTAATGTATTAATTATATATTTTTTTGTTAATATATTGTCTGAAAAATTGGTCGATAATTTTATTTATTAAAATGGTTCCCTTGTTTAATATTGTAGCGAATATTTCTGAAATATAGACAGCCAACATCTGCATTATTGTCAGTACTCTCGATCGATCTTTAGATGATCAAGTCCGTCATGTTAAAAATAGTTCTATTGTTTTATATTGTAGCGAATATTCCTGTAATATAGATGTTACGGTCTATACCCGAATTCGGTCAATGGCCGAAATAAATGCGCAAAACTAGTTTTGACCAACGAATATTTCCCAAACCCGAAATCTTACATTTAAACGGGTATTGAGTGTTATAAAATGAGCAAAACTAGTTTTGCGCATTTTCAATTGGTCAAAACTAGTTCTGTCCATTTTTGAACGGACAGTACTAGTTCTGTTTGTTTCATTCAATCAACGTCCGAACCCGAACAAAAGTAGGGTTATGTTCTTGTTTATGTACCTATCTATTGAATTGTTCTCCTGAATGTTATAATTAATATAATTGTGAGATATTCAGTGTAATTAATTAAGTAAAAAAGCAAGATGAATTCGAGTGTCAACTAGTTCGCCTATTGGAGGCTTCTGAAACATAATTTTATGACGAAACATAATTACCTTACTACACTAAGTGAGGTTAAGAAAGCAAATTTGTTGAAAGCTGAATTAAAACCTCTGTCTGCTAAACAATACAGAAGAATAAATCGCTTTGATATAATGAGTATCATTGATGTGGAAAAGTTAATTGAAAAACGTAAAAAAGATTCCGATGCCATACTAGTACTGTCCGTTCAGAAATGGACAGAACTAGTTTTGTCCAATTAAAAATGCGCAAAACTAGTTTTGCTCATTTTATAACACTATTAACCCCTTTTAATGTAAGTTTTCGGGTTTGGGCAATATTCGTTGGTCAAAACTAGTTTTGCGCATTTATTTCGGTCATTGACCGAGTTCGGGTATATACCGCAACATAGACAACCAACATTTGCATTATTGCCAGTATTTTCCAGAAACTTCGATTGATCTTTAGATCGTTCTCTGTGTTTCTCAAACAAACCGTCGTCGGCACATGGCACGGAGGAGTCGACTCTCGATATCAAGTGAGTACAGTGTGAAATAGAGAGTTAATATTGTCGCCAAATACTTGAGGTCACAACTTAAAAATAAACAATAATTAGTGCTCAAGTATATATTTTAAAATAAATAAATGTGAGGTTAACAACGAATAGTGATTATTGTTGTAAATAGTAATTGTTATTTTTAATTAATTGTTGAGTTCCATTTGTATCGTGTTATATTCATTTTTATTTGTTAGAAATACAGTTTATTTTCTTTTTTTTATCGTGCTGAAAGACATTTTGGGTACAATTTAGATCCAAAACACTTTAAGTTTAAAAAAACAGCGACTCCCTGATACTAAGATGTCTAAATATTCATATTCGAATACAATGATAGGTATAAAATAACCTCAAAACATTTTGACAGCTATACATAACCTTAAAAATTATTGAATGAATGATTGATGCTTTGCGTCACTTATGCAACAATTTCCGTGACATTTTATCGACTGTATTGAAATTTGTTTTGAGAGGTGCAGTAAAGATGTTTACACATCAAAAAGTTCAGTATAAAAATTAAACTTCAAAAGAGTCGCCATGCTGCTATGAAAGTTTTTTGATGCAGTAACACGTGTGTGTATTATACCTACGTATAAAATCGTCTGAGATATGATAATGGCGGGACGGTAACCCGACTTTACCCCATTAAACATGTATGCATGAGTTCGCGGGGATAAAGTTGAGGAGTGTCCGCAAACATCGCGCGTGCCGGTTCTTCCCCACTGGCCCACTGTCGCTGCGACGAGCGAAATGCGTGCGTGCGGACACGCTCCCCGTTCGAGACTTGACTCATGTCCGAACGTGATGCAGTTCACAGTTACCCCAATTTATTTTGATGCGAAACATCTAATGGCGCGTTTGGTTGGGAGTAAAACCGTGCAATTGGCGCGACACTATTACGGGAGGACGTTACGTTTGTGTGGGTTGGAATAAATAAGGCATTAGTTGAAGGCGACATCTAGGTAACATGGCGAAATGTAGTTATACTAGTATTTCGTTAGATGTCAGCGCGTGACGCTCGTTTTGTTAAGATAATATATAAGAAGGTATTCCAATCCTGCAATGCATCATGGGAAATGTGTCAAGCGGTGGCGCTACCACGAGTGTGTCAGATACACTAGCCATCCAATCCTGCAATGCATCATGGGAGATGTGTCAAGCCAGTAACTAAAGTATTTTTAGGCGCTAATTAATTAATAAACAATATTTATTATTATTTCAAGAGTTAGGATGAAAATACTTTAGTTACTGGCTTGACACATTTCCCATGATGCATTGCAGGATTGGATGGCTAGTGTATCTGACACACTCGTGGTAGCGCCACCGCTTGACACATTTCCCATGATGCATTGCAGGATTGGAATACCTTCTTATATATTATCTTACGTTTTGTGTGTGCGTTGGATTATAACATGGCTTTTGTTGACGGGGATCATTACCAGAGATTTGCTAGTTACTAGAATAGTTACTTAAGTGGCGCTGCAAGTAAGTTAAACTTTCCGTGTCCATACGGCTTTAAGAAGTGAGTATCCAGATGTCTTTAGGAAGTATTCGTAAAGTTTCTATATACTTTGTAACTTAAAGTTGCATTTGGCAAGCTTAAATTTGTGTTTCTACGTCTTCTAATATTTTTCTGTATATCGTATTATATCTGCAAGGGTCCATTAAAGTATCAAAGGGGGTAGGGGGTCTTTGCTTAGCTTATTTATGATCACAAGGGGAGAGGGCGGGGGGTTCTAGATGGTGATGACGTCAGCAAAATTTATTTATAACAATAAAGAAACTTGAACGGATTTAAAAAAATATATACCAATGTTTACGTAAGCATAAGAGGGAGAGGTAAGAGCTTTGCTTACTTTTGCTGAGAAGGGGAAGGGGGGGCAAAATTACTAAAATTCTGCTTACGCAATACTTGAATGGCCCCCAATTTAAAGATTGTATTCGCCCTGAACTTGATCCGAGCAAGCTGGGTTCGCAGCTAGTTGACTATAAATCAACGATACATACATACTGCATCGATCGGGCAGATAGCTACTATAGGTTATAGACGCTCGACAGTAGAGGTCTTTGCGGAGCAGTGCTGTTCGCAATTTACAGGGCCGGATTTACTCTAAGTGCCGCCCTGGGGCAGCGTGAAAAATGTCGGCCCGCTACCTAAATCCTATACAAAATGGAGTAAAGGTTCGTATTCAATTTTCAAATAAATAAAATGATTCCTTTATGTCAAAAGTCGTTTTTTTACTAATGGGCTAATTAGACAAAGGACATTCTTTTTCGTATTAAAAATCATAAATTGACAAAAAAAAACGATAGCTAATTAATTGCGAGATATTTTCAGAGGCAAACGCGTCTGACTGAAAAAAAAGGTTTGCACTCCGGGAGTGCCAGCTCAAGTGAAAACTTGAATATTAAGATCAAAATGGTTTGTATCATAGATAGCATTTTTTTATTTACGATATTTCAACGCTAGATGTCTAACGTTGTATATAAATAAAAGTTTCCGTCTTACGCACGCGTGACCGATCAGGACACGTGACCTGACGGCGAGTTTAAGATTTTTTACCCATTACAAAAAAAGTGTTCAACGCCGCTAAAGAAGTTTTCACTTCAAAAATTATTTATAATTTCAACACGATCACACTTCCCGAAGAATTTTCTGTAACGCAAAACATTTTTTTCTCACGTTCCAAATTTTGCCGCCCTTGAAAATTTGCCGCCCCTAGTGTAAATCCAGTGCTGGGAATTTATAAACGTGTGCATAGGACGGTTCGGTGATATAGACAAACCTATACGTATTTACACACGCTTTTTGCGCCATCCTGTCGTCTGGAAAAAATACCGTAGAGACATCACGACTTTGTCCTCTTTTACTTCCGTCTTCTTTTATCTACGTGAATATGATAAGTATAACGGCCATTCACATCGACATTGCATCCATCGCTAATGATATCGGTTGTCGAGCGTCTATAATCTACAATAATAATCTCTGTCTCTACGATCTTGCATCGTGTCTAATAGCAATAACAAAGACGAATGATTGATATTATAGAAATTATTAGAAATTATTGAAATTTATTACTATGGGGTCTACGTCGAGAAAGGAGTACCTATGCCAAATAATGAGAGTGCATCCGTGTTTCGTCTCAATCGCGTGCGAAGCCGCGGGTAACGACTAGTAAAATATAAAAATGCAGTAAACAAAAGCAGTCAGGGTTGCCAGATGACGGATTTTTTTTCTCGTACCAGTGTTGCTAAATATCTCGTACTTTAGTACAGTTAATCTCGTACAAGTATAAATTTAAAGTAGGTATATCGAATAAAATTTATTATTTATGCTATTTACTGTACTACTTAACTTTGATTAGTCATATTCTTTGCGCTTTTAGCTGTCAATTCAAATGAAACAATTAGAACTAATAGTGATTAACATTAGTGTAATAATGACAACAACAAATAAATACATTAAACGGGGATTCCCCACTCAAGTTGTCTAGTTTCATATAGTGATGAGGTAGTGCATTTAGTGATGCGCCCAGTCGATCGTTTTCTGTTGTGTGAAGTAGGTAAATATGCAAATTCTTACACTTTTAGGCTGATACCCAGCGAAGGCAGTCATCATTGTTAAAATCTCGTAAAAAATTGTTCGAAAATTTTGTTATTCTTGTATCTCGTACAAAAACTGTAAATCTCGTAATGGTACGAGATTTCTCGTACGTCTGGCAACCCTGAAAGCAGTCTTCATTCATAATATTGTTAAGCATTTGAGGCGAATTTTGAATGGGAAAAACAGCACATATTTATACAATCGAACGCAAACGGAGATTATCCCCTTTAATAACTTTATCTATAAACTATATCTAAACCAGTAGCGATATAAACGAAACCGTAAACCCTGCATATTTATATAAAGCACAACAGAAATTCTCGGCCCCGTTTTCGAGGGTTCGAGTAATGAGAAAAACGTAATAAATTGAATTTTTGAGATGCACTCGAGTGGGTGCAGCAGACTATGTGCATGAATGATAAATGCAGGGGTAGACGATCGCGATCCCTGTGGCGGAAATGTGAACTGAGCGACAACCGTTGTTTCGCTAGATAACAGTGAATTTATGGAGATTCTTGTTAAAATGAGACAATTTTTCTGAATAAACTTTACTTGGCATGTCTGCATAAAAAAAATGTATGAACAATTTTATTATTTTTAGCCTTAGTTGCTGCACACTGTTTTTTTTTAATAAAAAAAAAATATTATTTTATTTTATTATACTTTATTTTATTATTATTATTTATTATTATTATTATTATTATATTTTATTTTATAACTAGCTTAGGTCAAAAATCACTTTTCAAAAATTTTACAATATCTTTCCATTTTGTGGTCCCCCGAATCCAAAAAACATATTTTTGAAAAAACTCTGCGTCTGTTAGTCTGTGAACACGATACAGGTCAAACGGATGTCATATTTTCTTCTCCCGAGAGGAATACGAGCAATTACCGGTCACCCTCTACATTTCTAGTTTCGTAATCAAATATCCAAAAAAGAAGTCGTTTAATATTTAATATCGGACAAACTACGTATTGCAAATTTACTAAAAAGTACAAAATAAAAACTTACAAAAAATTGAAACATCTTCAAAAAAGTCATCAAAAAGAGAGGAAAATAATAAAATATTGAGTTTTGCACCAATTTAATTATTAAAATTTTTTACATATCTACTTTTATTTAAATAATATAACATCTAAAAGACTCACACATGTAAACAAATAACCTGTCCGTCTATGCAATGATGGTTTTTTGTGACAGCCTGTACATGCAGGTATGTAGTTTTGTGTGTGCGTTTTCAGATTATAGGACTTAAGTACTTTGTCTGCAATTTGAATTACCTACAATAATTTACCGTCATATGCTAGTCGGTACCGCAAAAACAGAACAGAAATTCTGGTGCTTCCACGGTGTACTTGTACACTTTGAAAGTTTAGGGATGGGTCGAAGCATAAATTCATTCTCCTAAACTAAATGCACGATTAGTAGATTGCAGATGTTGTCTCGTTCCGTTGGATAGTAGTGGAGAAATGACGTCATCCGGCGGACCTGTTATTTGATTGCGTGGAAACGGCAGAATTTAACTAATATCAAAAAAAATATTGATATTATTTGCAAAATATTGAAGTATTAAGGTAAGAGATTGACGTCGCTCCAGTTAAATATAAATTACATTTTTGATTATTATCATTATTGTCTGACTAAAATATGAACGGTCCGCTAGCTGACGTCAGTCTTGCGCGTAAGCTTATTAGTCAGATGGAACAAGGTAACCTCTGTAATCCACTAGCCTTGTCCTAAATGCGTATTAAAGGATTTTCGTAACTCATCTATTCGTACAGTTTATATAATCCAGACGATAGAGATTTAATTTAATTATGTGAAAAAATTTAGTTATCAAATACAAATATACGCCCCAAAATTCCGGTCGGAAGACCTCGGAAATGTTCAAGGCAGTCTGCCGCCGTGTTTCGACCGGAATTTTGTTCTGCCTACTGTGAAAATCTCAGCTTTGCCAAAATGAGTTGACGTTTTGAACCCTACTAGTGCATATTCAGGGATTGATTACCCCTAAAAATGTCTGGGCTTGATTACGCAAAATGTAATTTTCGTTGTTTGCATTGACTAAACTACAGTATATGTCAATTCCATGCCTAAATCGGATTCCAAAAAGTAGCTTTTGAACTATAGGCTGTGTGCACGAAGCCTACTAGCGCCGCTCGTGGATAATAGAGAATTATTGAACTCATTTTTTATGGAAATCGTGACTAAGGCGATAAGTCAAAAACTTTAGTTGGCCATGATGTGTCAAAAAAAATGGGTTGTCTGTAAAGTCGGTTTACGGACGATAGTTTTACGTGGTAACGTATTCCGCTCGAATATCATATTTAATAATACATAACCTAAATTTTAGTAGCTGTCAAACTATATTTTTACCGACTAATAATTTGATCAACCAAAGCAAAATACATATTTTTAAGCAATTATAAAAGACATTTAAAAGAATGTATATATATTATATATTTGTTAACAAACCGTATAATTTATCTGGCCGTCTGTCAGATGTAGCTTTCGCTGGAACAGCCGAAAAAAATGTTGAACGCACACTACTCTCTGACGTCACGCGAGAAGAGAGAGACTATCGCTTATATCGCGCTCTCGCTTGCAGAACGTTACTCTTTTTCGTGCGTGCAGCCGGTGTTTCATCAATTTATAAGACGTTATCACGTCAAAAAATGTAATAAGGAAAACTGATGTTAATTTGTTTACACTGACAGCGGAACGTCAAATTAAAGCGCCAATGGTCTTTATTTTACTTAAATCGTCATCAGCGCAACAGTCCGGAACACAGCAACCATTTCCAGATCGCTTAGTTTTCCTGCGTTTTCTTTGTAATTAAAGAACTTCATAAAATTATAACTATTTTCACTTTTAATAAACATTGCTCACCGACATACGGAAAATTTGAGTTCGAAGTTTCCCCTAGTGCTCACCACAAACGCTCGCATCGAAAAATTTGTAACTCCGCCTCCCTGCACATAGCCCATAAGAGGACTTTGTGAAAGAGATAAGCCAATCAAAGATTTTTTTTCTATTTTACCAATCCCTGTTCAGAAAGAGCTGTGCTATTTATGGTTCACATAGACACTTAAAGCACAGCACGGTGGGCCACAGAGAATATTCTAATACCACGTGATATCACGACAATGTTATCGCGGCCGCCATATACAAGCTTTGCACTAGTGAAACACTTTGTGTCGTAGCCCATGCCTGCACACACACGCGCGAATCTGTGTGAGTGTGTGTGAACCTAAAGCACACACACATGCATGCCTACACACCAGACAACAGACCAGATGTTTTCTGTTCATGCACACTTCATAATATACCGGGTGTGTTCTTATCCATATTATATTTGAGGTTTTTTAAACTGAAAGAGCAACTTTCCTTTGCAAATTCGTAAATTTTTTAAAAGTTGAAATTGCTTTAGACCATTAAACATCTTCCAATTTATATATTTTTTAAAATGGCGCCAACACGACGAACGCCCAGGATAAGGAAAAGTTAATTTATTATTTTGATAATAAACTTTAGTACCTATTGTTTTACTAGATTGAAAATGCTTTCACCAGTTGATTAGCATTTCAGGGATTTTGTAATGGACGAGCTTCGAATATGATGTACGAACAGCGCTATTCTTACAAATCCACAGCTAATCTAAGCTCTAATAAAATATTTTTAACAAAAAAATTGAACTGACTTCACACTAAAAAGTAAAAAATAATTGCGTATTGAAATGTTTTGGAGTTGGTGTCAGCCAAAATGCAATCTATTCCGAGAACTACACCGACTCCAAAACATTTCAATACGCAATTATTTTTTACTTTTTAGTGTGAAGTCGGTTCAATTTTTTTGTTAAAAATATTTTATTTTTCTCTTTTTAGTGTTAATCTCACACTAAAAATCGGTGAACATATATAAAAAACATTATGTGTGTCTTTAAAATTTGAGAGTTTCCCTCGATTTCTCCGGATTCCACCATCAGATCCTGACTTGGTTCCGATGGGACCACCTCTGAGGTGCACTCTTTCGAATAAAAAAAAAATTGAAAATCGGTTTATAATTGACGGAGAAATCGGTGAACATACATAAAAAAAAATATATACAGACGAACATAGAACCTCCTCCTTTTTGTTGAAGTCGGTTAAAAACTACTTTACTATAAAAAAATACCCATACATTTTTGGTAGTAATGCGCGTCTTGAACCCCCGACGAACTATCGTCTTGACTAAATATCCGCAACGAACAGAATATCCCCTGACATAAAAACAATTACTGGGTCGTGTCGATATGATGGCATTTTTTTTTGCACAGTGAAAAGGGGAAGGTGTTTAGGGGGAGTTCTTTAAAAAATCGTGTATATAAAGTGAGATAGTAAAACAATAATTCTACATCAGTTTTGTTAATAGAATATTTCACCAGGGTATAATCCAAATTTTCTATAGAGAAAAATATTTTATTTAAATTTTTTTGCTATTTTTGAATGTTATTACGAAGTAACTAAATGAGTAAATGAGAGTGGAGCAACGACTAAATAATCTGAAAATTAGAACCAAAAAAACCTGATAGTTGAAGGCCATAAAAAATTAACAATTACTTGAAGCGAAAATAAAATAAAAAACGAATATTTTTGTTTTTAAGTTTTAAACTCTGCCCCATTGGGTAATATTTCTACTATGCAAACAAAAAAGGGCGTGTCGATCGAGTTTCCCCTCCAATGCACTTCCGGCCAGCCAATCCCGACGGGTCCCCTCTAACAGCTCATTTCCCTCACTTCTGACGGTGTCCTGTTTTTTCCGTTAAAAAAACTTGACTTCAAAAAAAGTGTTTTCAAAGCATCTTTTTACCTATTGTTGTTATTTTCAAATCATTCTATATTCATAAAAATAGCGGAAAGTATATTATTAGAGCCTATATACAAATTCGTTCCAGGCGTGTGCCGAATATCAAACTTGGCAACATCTGTTGAAATCTTACACATAAAAACTGGAGACAATAATCACAGCGTCATTCCCGCAAGCGTAGATTCGAAGTGGAGTAGAAATTTCAACGTCTCTAAAATCTCCTCAATTTCAAGACTATCAGATTTTTCCCAGCAAACCAATGATATTTATCTTACAGACTTTTTTAGTGCCGCCTGCTTTTATAGGGTTATTATTGTGTCCAGTGTCAGTTTATAATATCAATTGATTATTTGTTAAAAATAAATTCAAAATATAATTGATATTTTCACCAGTTCTCAAATTAGAATCTTAGAACTGAAGGCCCGTAACAGAGAAGCCATGGATTTGTAAAATTTGGGTTCCTGACAGATTTTTATAGCGGGCTCGAAACGTTTTAGAACCCTCGAAATTCTATCAATCTAAATAGATATGACACTAACAAACGTCTTTAACAATAATAATGTATTCAAATCTTTGATTAACTTCTGATTGGAACTCTTCAATAAATAAAATTATCGACCAATTTTTCAGACAAATATACTAACAAACAATATATATATTCGAACCAAAACGTTAATGTATTGAATTTATATATTTTTGCAAATCTTAGATTAACGTCTGAATAGAACTATTTGCAAATAAATAAATACTAATATATTTGTCTGAAAAATTGGTCGATAATTTTATTTATTAAATAATAATGTATGTCTGGGTACTATTATTGATTTCGTTCAAGTTTGGTCTACAAGCCATTGTAATAAATAATGTTTTAATATTATAATGCTATAGAGTCAAAATACGAATATTTAATTTTCTTTGTCACGAGGCGTGTTCCTTGAGGAAGCTACTCAAGATCATATTTATTTAGTTGAAACGTATCTTTTTAAAAAATTAATTTACACATCACAAGAGAAAGAGTGTAAAAAAAATGTGTTTACATTTTTTTTCTGGTATTTCCATTCAAAGTTTAATCTGAATGAAAAAAAAACAGGCGAGTATTTTGTAAAATTAATAGGAAAAACAAAAACTTACCAGTATCGATCAGCGTACCAAAATATAACGCCACTATCTGAAATAAAAAAAAAATAAAATAAAATATTAAGACTTTCTTCTAAATCATTTTAAACACCTAAAGTTTGGTTTTAATAAAAATGTACCTATGTTGTTTGAAACATATTTAAATACTAGCGGCCCGGTTCGGCTTCGCTCGAATTTGTAGATTTCCACCGTTGCAAAGTTGGTCTCCACGAAAAGCGTTTTTATTTTAACGCGATAATATATATATATATTCGAGCACTCCGGCTGCGCCGTCGTGCTCGATACCTTAACCACAGCAACACGTGGTGGTTATGCTATTGAATTGTAGCTTATATGAAACGTTGCGCCATCTATTGAATATTCACTCAATCCAGTCAACAGGTATCGCCATCTGTTAGAATCCTTTGGAGCTGAGCACTCCGGCTGCGCCGTCGTGCTCGATACCTTAACCTCAGCAACACGTGGTGGTTATTTGCAACATCTATTGAATATTCACTCAATCCAGTCAACAGGTTCGCCATCTTATATGGTTGTATTATGACTGTCAAGGAATAGACAAATAATTTGCAATAAAATAATATTGCGACTATAAATTGAAATGTAAGCTATCGTATCTTTCAAGTTGGGTCGAATTGCACACGGTGTGCAAATCAAATTTAAAATCGGTTCAGTAGTTTAGGAGTTCATCGCGGACAAACATGTGACACGTAATTTTTATATATAAAGATATATTTCAAATAACAGTATAGGTATAATGTAGTTTCAAGCACATAATATATAATATATAGACCAGGCCTGGGCAAATGACGGCCCACAGTTGAATTTTATCTGGCCCGCGAAGCATTTTAAGTGATTATTAAAAGCAAAAATATTACTGTTTGCCAATATAAATTGGCGCATAAAAAGAATTTTAGAAAAATAATAAATTTTGTTTAAAAACTTGAAATTGTTGTTTCAAAAAAACTATACTTAAAATTAGAAAAAGAAATTGTTTGGCCCACGGTCAAATTTTCATCAGCAGTGTAGCCCGACGATCAAAAGATTTGTCCACCCCTGATATAGACGCTAGACAACAATTTTCTATGAAAAAATATTGTCCACAAACGTTCTAACTGACTAGTTCAACATCACTTTATATGAGACTTTAAAAATTATCAACGCAAAAAAATATTGTTACATCCCCCATACTTTCTACAAAATGTCTCATAGAATAACATGAAATATGTCTTATAAATATGTGCTCAAAACAACTTTAAAGCTTATACAGCGTGTCCCATTTTAATGTCCCACCCCGGATAACTTTTGTCAGTGACCTTGAATGAAAAATTGTTTGGTACAAAAGTTGTACAACTTGGAGGGGGACATTCGATGGCACTAATACTTTTGACCTTGGGTATAAGGTTCAAGGTCATTCAAGGTCAACTTTGTTTTTTTTAATGGAACGTCCTATTTTTGACATCGGCAATCGATTGCGCGTGAAAAAATATGAGACTTTTGTCCGAAACTTTTTTCGAGAACGGGCAAAACTCTGTGCGTCTGTTAGTCGGTTATTCGGTTAATCTGTGAACACTATACAGGTCAAACGGATGAACGGATTGAAACAAAATTTTGGGAGGATGTTTGGTATGCAAATATGAAAAGCCCTATTGTTTTTGAAGAAAATCTCACCATTCTCGAGTTGAAAATTCAAAAATTTTCAATTTTGAAGGCTAAATTAATTGAGAAAATTTGCCCGTTCTCGAAAAAAGTTTCAGACAAAAGTCTCATATTTTTTCACGCGCAATCGATTGCCGATGTCAAAAATAGGACGTTCCATTAAAAAAAAACAAAGTTGACCTTGAATGACCTTGAACCTTATACCCAAGGTCAAAAGTATTAGTGCCATCGAATGTCCCCCTCCAAGTTGTACAACTTTTGTACCAAACAATTTTTCATTCAAGGTCACTGACAAAAGTTATCCGGGGTGGGACATTAAAATGGGACACGCTGTATATGTTTTACAATATTAAAGCTTCACTTTTTCGTTCAAGTTTTACTCAGTTCTAGAGCATCTAAAACTCACTTCAAAATTTAAATATGTAAAAAAGGTTATTAGAAAGATGTTCGAATCAACAAAAAAGATTTATTTTAAGTACTTCATTTTGAAATTAAAAAAAAATAATATCTTGGAATTTTCCTACCCAACATGACTATTCTGGCAATAGTCAAATTGGTTTGGAAAATGCCAACATTTTATTTTTTTTTAAATTTTAAAATGAAATACTTTTGTGGAATAAATCTATTTTATTTTAGTCGGGCTACAAACAAAAAAATAAGTCATTGTTAGTTGGTGACATTTCTACTATCAGAATATTAACCTCAAAATTTTTCTATTGAACATTTCAATGTTTCGAATTTGTTTAAATACCACTGGTACGCACTTGTACAAATTTGGCTAAAAGTTTTCGACAGTTTTGAAATCTGTACAGTATTTAAAATCTGATCTGTAAGATCACAGATCAGATTTTAAATATTGTACAGATTTCAAAATTGTCGAAAACTTTTAGCCAAATTAGCTGTAGAAATTTTGGTAAGCAATATGTGAGGTTTTTGTGGAACAAGAAGAGAACTGCTTTAAGCGTATGCATATAAGAAATGTTCGACTTTGCAACACTGTTCAAAATGGCGGATAAGATCGTTAGTATAGTAATTAGTTCGGAGCCCGACCGACTTTTTATGTGCAACATTGTAAATCACGTAGCTCTACATAAGTAACGTTTATCAAAGCATCAGTGCAGATTCACTGGGATATAATGTAGTTTGACGACGGTACGCGGTCATCAAGGCCGAGGGAATGGTCACGTACACAGGTGGTTTGGGGTTTGTTCGTACACCCAGGTATACGCACTAATACGGGATGACGACGCGCATACCAGAGCACCCACCAAGTAGGAATCTTGTACCCGGGTATACTACACTAGTCAAAGTGCCCGTCGGCAAAAATTTTATTGATACATACTCTCCGCAAACTTTGTATATGGCTTCATTAGGCCTAGTCTGACACCTATTTCCTCTATGACTTTTCTTGATTTTGGGGCGTTTTCCCTCTAAATTTTTCGAAAGATGTCGTTTTGACGACCTGTAAAAAATTATAGATACTGTTTGTTTTTTTTTAATTGAATAGCTTAAAAACTTCAACCAAAACGCTAAAATAATGTTCTCTGACAAATAATGTGAACCATTTAAAATATCTGACACCTCGAATATGTTCGACAAATTCGAGGTGTCAGACATTTTAAATGGTTCATGTTATTTGTCAGAGAACATTATTTTAGCGTTTTGGTTGAAGTTTTTAAGCTATCCAATTAAAAAAACAAACAGTATCTATAAATTTTTACATGTCGTCAAAACGACATCTTTCGGAAAATTTAGAGGGAAAACGCCCCACAATCAAGAAAAGTCATAGAGGAAATAGGTGTCAGACTAGACCTAATGAAGTCATTTACAAAGTTTGGGGAGAGTATGTATCAGTAAAATTTTTGCCGACGGGCACTCTGACCACAAATATCAAACAGATATCGAATATCAGACAACTATTAACTATTATCAAGTTTTAGGTAGTTTTAGATAAAGGACAATAGGTCATATGCATAAAACTCCAAATTGGTTAAAATTTTTATTTCGAAATATATTTTAGTTCTAGATCATAACGTAATGGTTATTTTATTAATCTAATCACTGAAAAAAATACAAATAATAAAAAAGAAATGTAGAAAATAAGCGCTATTTTGGAATTTTCAAAACGCATCGTGACGTCAGAGTATATATCAACAACAGTTTTCATGACGACTGTGTCGTCTCACAGTAAAATTATGTCAGTATTTAGAGAAAACAACAAATAAACTTCATTTAGAACATTGACAATTTGACATCAAGGTTGGCATGCATCGTATATCATGACGTCACATAAGCCCGCGAACATGGCCGATTGTTTAAACTGTCTATTTTTGAATGTGGAATTTAATATTTTTTTTCTTATGATAATATTACATTTTTAAATGATTATTAATTTTTTTCCGTATTATGGTTGACTATATAATCTATTAAAAATATAAAAAAAATCATGGATATGACCTATTATCGGATATAATATATGGCAATATTCAGGAATTGAATAATTATAATTTATCCATTATCGAACAGTCAACAGATACTAAATAATTATCGGATATCAGGCTGCTATCGAGAGTCAGACATAATTATGACGATCGAGCAATTTAAAGCAAATATCGAATAAAATGGCGGAAAACAGGCTCGTATAAATTAATAATTGAAACGTAAAGAATCGAGTTTTTAATTCAAATACTCGATACTCAAAATTAAGCGGGTTTCGTCATTTCCATTCAGTATATCCATATCTATGAAGTATACAGAGCCACCTGCGCTCAGTCAAGCTGCAATTCAGTGCGTACAGTTGGACAGAAGATATGGGTAAGTTCCACGGCAACATCAAAAGCTCGATTTGTATCGTTTCAAAATTACGCTTTCAATAGCAGATTATACATCTAGTGCCGTACCGAATTATATTGTTTAAAACGAGCGCCAGCCAGTGTTAACAGTCACACAAATAGATGGTATTTTTTCCACACGTACCTCCTATAAAAGAGTTGATTTTCACTTTATTTTAAAAATTTTTGACAGTTCACTTTTGAGCAAACGTCAGTTAGTAGGTTAGAAAAAAACATTTGGCAAGGAGTGATGGAATCGGTATATCGCGATCAGTTTTGTTTTACTTTACCGCACTAGTGCGTAATGGGTTATCTTACATGCCTGATTACATGCATGTGTACTTGCTAATGCGTGCATTGTGGTATATTAATGTCATATTTGAGCATTTATATCGTTTTCAGTTTATGTGGTGGGAGAACGGGTAAAATGGTGGGAGTACGGGTATAGCTGAAATTATGTACAAAATACAATATTAGCACTGGCAAACCTTGTTGATAATATAGCGTATTTGTCGCTAAGACATGAGTTATAGTCTAAAATATTGCATCATTTATGTAATTTTGACTGGATAAAATTATTTATTTTTTCAGAGCTTTAAAAAAAAAAACGCTCATTCATCTGTCACTGCAGGGAATTTATTTGTTCAAAGTCAGTAATTGGCAAGGTACCGCTTAATTTAATTTGTAATAATTATTTAAAAATCTATTTGATACAGTTGCCATATTATCAAAATTGATTGCTTGTAGATCATGGAAAAAGGATTAGCTATGGAAACACCGTATACGAGCCAGATTATCCTGTAGATTTTTAAAGTCGATGTCTCGTCAAATGATTATTTAAAAAAAAGAGAAACTGTGTATTTTACACTACACACTACAGAAATAAAACTTCTATAATTGTAAAAAAAAATTACAAAATATTGTAAAATTTTGAAATGTGAATTTTGACTTAAATTAATACCATTTCCCATTTATGGAGTTCGAATGGAAAAATAAAAAATTTTATTTATTTGAAGAGTTCTATTCAAACGTTACTCAAAGATTTGTAAAATAAAATCTATATATATAAAATTCTTGTGTCACAGTTTTTGTTGCCGAACTCCTCCGAAACGGCTTGACCGATTTTGATGAAATTTTTTGTGCTTATCCGGTATCTATGAGAATCGGCCAACATCTATTTTTCATCCCCCTAAATGTTAGGGGTAGTCCACCCCTAAATTTTTTTTTAATTTTTTAAACAAAATTTTTAATTTCTATTTTTTTATGATACAACATACAAAAATACATACAATCCTCAATTTTCACCTTTCTACGATCAACCCTTATTTTTTAATAGCCATTTTAGTAATTTAATCATTTTTCCTCTCCGGTCGAAAACTGATCAATCGTCATTTAATTAGTTATCCCCGCCAGATGTCTACAGGTGTCACTTCGCCAACATCTATTTTTCATCCCCCTAAATGTTAGGGGTAGTCCACCCCTAAATTTTTTTTCTTCCTTCCCCATTCGTTCTTTTGCACCGGGCACGACGGCGCAGCCGGAGTGCTCGACATACACACATATACGTCCGTATATTTTAAAATAAATAAAATAGATAGATAGATGTTCCAATTAAATTGTTTTATTATTTCACTTTATACGTAGCGAAGCACGTACAGGGCCGCTATATATATATATATATATATATATATATATATATATTTATATATATATATATATTATACTGTTAGGCGGTACGAAGTTCGCCGGGTCCGCTGTATATATATATATATATATATATATATATATATATATATATATATATATATATATATATATATATATATATATAAAAATATATGTAGGCAAAATATGGAATAATTGAAAAAAAAATAGAGTCACCGATCCTTCTAATCGAACCTACGACCTTTAAGCTACTGACAAGTGTTGTACGACGTCGCCAGCTTAGCCTAATGTTCTACATCCGGTTTTTATGGTATATACACGTTTGTTACATTTTCACTTTCAAGAATCAATTTCACTCTACCGTGCAACTGTATCAAAAGAAGTTTTACAGCAAAAATTGTAGCTGCAGAATTAAGGTGTAAGATAATGAGTGTTTCTTTTTAGTTCAGCTTCCAACCGCGAGAGAGCGGTTAATACTTCCCGCAAGGAAGACGGGGGAGAAGGGGAGAACGGTTGACATTAAGACTCCTGCAGTGTCACTGACGATCGCAAAGCTTTTATGTAAACGATAGAGCAATTATTTTTTACAGACAAGTCTTAATATGAACGTTGTTATAAAATTTCAATAGCAATATATTCACATCAAAGAACGACATGTATTTGATATGTACGGAGCGTTCAACAATATACACGTTTAAGAAATGAAATATTCAAGTCAAACCAAAATAATTCACACACACAAAATATCGGTTAGTAGAAATTTATTTCAAATTCAAAATTTAAATATTATTATTATTATTATTATTAAAACTGCATCGTATACACTAGTAATATAAGCGTTATTTTAATTTGGTAAAAAATAAAAATCCCCTATAAACTGGCTACATCGTGGAAGTACAGTCATTTTATTGTGGAAGTAGGTACGGTTTGGTCATAACCGAGGTCTGTCGTCGTTGTTAACCAGGGCGCAGCCCCGCGAGACAAGACGGTAAAACGGTAGAGTCGAAGGCTCCACTACTGTTGTCGTTGCTGCCGCATTTCATCTCAATCAAGTGCGAAGACGCAGGTAGCAGCTAATAATGATATACAGCCTGTGTCATTCTGGACGAACTGAATTTTTAAACAGTGAAAGGAATTTTCCAATTGGTTCGCTACTGAAATTATCCGGCGCAAACATACAAACTTTTTTCTCTTTATACATCATATATATTAATACGTTAAGGTTAAGATGTTTGCCTCCCTTTTTAGAAAAAGCCTCAGAATTTCTCCACATAAATTAATATATCATTTTACAGAATACAGATAATTGCTTGCTCTACTGACATCGACAACTAAAAAATTTATTATTGCTTTTGTTTTTGTAAATTAATTAAAATACAGCAACGCTGAACAACGTCTGCCATCTGACGGCTTTAATTTTGAAACAACGTCAACAGTTCGATCTGACCTTCATATTGTAATACAACAGACACAATACTGCATACTGCCATCTGACGGCTTCAATTTAGAAACAGCGAGCAGAACAACGTCACAGCAATGCTGCATGATGCCATCTGACGGCTTAGCTCAACGCTTTTGCTACTTGCGCCTCTATATGACAATTTTAGTAAAATATTTCTTCGATCTGTCATCTGAGCTTCATATTGTAATACAACAAAAAGAAGAACGTTATAAGCAGTGTGCAAAATTAGAAACGAATTGAATACTTGCAATCATATTTAAAAAATAATTTTGTAAAGTGATAATTATTATACTTATTTAATGCGAATAATTCGCACAGGTCACACTAGTATTGGTTATTGGTAATAATTTCAGGCGTTTGTTAACGTGCGGTATTTTACAACGGCGGATGATTTTACAGCGAAGTTTTAACTTTGCATTCAAGTGTATCTTGTTACGTTTTGTGGCTTCGTAAATCTTCGCTTCAAAGGCGAAGCACCCCATTCACAACAAATAAATGCGGCTTTACAGTACACAGTGCAGTTTGTGTTTAGTTGACAAGTCGGCGTAAATAGAACTAACAGCAGAAACACATCATTATTGAGAAGACCGATTTCACAACTGGCGGCCGGAATCAAAAGAACATTTATATAATACAGTAGAATTCCTGTATTTTTAACCTGTCGGGACGTATCGACTCCTGTATTTTCAACAGCTTTTTGTGGCAGTCAGAGACCAATCAGAAAAAAACCTTTATTAATTTGTTGTGAAAAGATTTTTTCCATTGGCTGAGTAGCGAAGGAGGAGACACTTTGCGTGAGAAGTAGGAACTAAAAACTTGAAACTAGGTGAGTAAAATCAGTTGAAAATAGATGGTGTTGAAAATACACGAATCCGACTGTATTCCAACAGTGGATGTAAATGTTTTTATTTTTTGAAGTGTAGAGTTCAACGTTTGCGTTAAATATTAAATTAACGCTACCTGACGTTAGGCGCGGGTGATTGAAACAATTGTATACAACCGGTTGCTTTCAATTTTGCACAGGGTATTCTACACAGCAATAGCTCCGTCCGGTACTAGAATTACTTAATTATAGAAATTATTTCTATTTTTTAACCGATTTTCAACGACAAAATCACGATTTTCTCGTTGTTTTTTTTTTTAAACCCGCCATTTTGTTATTTATCAATAAAAATGTTTATTTCTAGTACGGGATAGAGCCACAAGCCTACGAAACAATAACCAACTTAATTTTTATAATTCAAATAACTCAAAGTGACGTTATCACCCACGGTACCAACTTACCTCCATTTAAAGTTGTCTACTTTAGGTTGAAAAAACAATTATAAAATGGCGTAAAATTAAGCTAAAAAAATGTTTTTTCTTAGCTTACGATGTCAGCAAAACATGTAACAAAATTGAAATGATTGTACATTATTTTGTTATTAAAAAAAATTCTAAAATAAGGGTTGAAAACGAGCCAGAACATAGGACTACGTCCTTAAAAAAAATTATTCCAATCTAAATTAGTATACAGTTATTAATAAGAATCGCAGGATTGTGGACAAAAAGTTCTTTATTCAGTGTACGACGTTTCGTCTATAAATTTAGACTTTTTCAAGTACAATTAATGTGAAAATTTAGAACAATAATTATGAAAAAATAATAATTATTGTTTTAAATTTTCACATAAATTTTACTTGAAAAAGTCTAAATTTATAGACGAAACGTCGTACACTGAATAAAGAACTTTTTGTCCACAATCCTGCGATTCTTATTAATAATTGTCTCGATGGACACGATTTCTAATATATATTAGTATACAGTATCTTCAAAATCATTGGCGGTTTTTTTTCTGAAACACCCTGTATAGGTAGGGAAAAAAATGAAACGACGAGGCAGTAGAAATTGTGATTTGGTTATATATAGGTATATATTGTCAAAGGCAGTTTTATAAGGTTGTTTGTAAGGTTGTTTTCGCTCTATAGAGTCTGTCCGTGGATTCTTGTTGGTGTACATATGAGAGAATCATTTTCAGAAAGGTTTTTCTTTATTTTCTGGATCAGTGAAGCTTAGTGAAAACCTCACTTTAGTGACCGCACGTTCTGCACCTACAGGCATTCATGATGGACACCGGATCACATGTTGCATTTAAGCAGGGATGAACTGAAGTTTTTATAAAATCAATAATCCACTCCGTTTTTTATTGACATAAAAGTATATTATCAATTCGGCCGTTACTAAGTGTAAAATTAATGTTGTACATTTTAAATTTGAAATTAAAAAAAAAAACGATCAAGTGCGAGTCGGGCTCGCGCACGATGGGATCGTAATATTCTACAAGATATAACACTATGTATATTTTACACGCATGACCAATACAAGTTTAATCGATTTTTTTTTAAATTTATATGGCGGCCATCTTGGTTTTATTTTTTATGCTCTTGTAATTTTAATTGGACTGACCACGCATACCCTATATAAGCTAAATCGAAGATTTTACCATTCCAACCCACAAGTGGGGAATGGTATCTACTAGTTTAGGTCAAAAATCACTTTTCAAAAATTTTACAAAATCTTTCCGAATCCAAAAAAACATATTTTTGGAAAAACTCTGTGCGTCTGTTAGTCTGTGAACACGATACATGTCAAACGGATGAGCGGATTGAAACCAAATTTTGGGAGAATGTTTGGTATGCAAATATGAAGAGCTCTATTATTTTTGGGTAGAAACGGCGCATGCGCAGAAGAGATTTATGCTAAAACGGTGTGCTTTATATAATAATTATATAGTTTTCATAACGGCCTATTATTCTATTTATTTTTTCAAGAAAATTTCGTTAAAAATATTTTTTTCGTTGCCATGCTTAACTAGATTATTTCTGACAGATTTACAAAACAAAAGAACAACTGATTTTTTTTTATTTTCCAAATATTTCCGAAACTAAGTATAAAGTTTAGAAAAAAAATCTTAATAAAACTTTCTTGAAAGCATAAATATAACAATAAACGATTATGAAAAATATAGCATTATTATGTATATAAAAAACAACGTTATAGCATATATCTCTTTTACGCATGCGTTGATTTTCCCCAAAAACAGAAGGTCTCTTCATATTTGCGTATTAAGCATCCTCCCAAAATTTGGATTTAATTCGTTCATTCGTTTGACCTGTATTGTGCTCACAGACAAACAAACGCACAGAGTCTTTCCAAAAATATGTTTTTTTGGATTCAGGCGACGTCAAAAAGAAAAAATATTGTAAATTTTGAAAAGTGATTTTTGATCTAAGCTAGTAGGTACCATTCCCCATATGGGGGTTGGAATGGTGATATATCTCAGCAGTTTCCGATAGTATTAAGTCTCGAGTTGAACAAAAAACTATATTTAAGCCTTTCTTTTGTATCTTGTAGGATACACTTTCGGTGAACGCACTGTACATAATTGTATCCAAAAACTGTAATGATATAACCACAATCCCAGGTTATTTGTTGAGTATTATAGACGTGGCATGGAAAAGTTTTGGAACTGCTGCACTATAAAAAATAATTGTTAGGACAAATTATAAAAAATGTGTAATTAAATTTATCGGGGGTTAATAAATGTAATTTTTTTTTTGTTTTTATTCAGAAACAACGTCATGTTCGCTGCTGGGCAGTGACCGCAGTTTTTTATACGTATAGAAAAGGTTCAAGTTGCGCTCCGCTTTGTGCTATTACAAAAAGCTTTATGTCGAGAATAAAACACCACATGAAACAGTGTTTTAGAATTATTTTTAAAACCGCATCTACTGAAAAATTTTCATCTATCGCCCGAACGAATGAGCCTTTAAACAAAGTTATTTGTCTACGTAAAACCAAGACAATTTTCATTTGAAAATCTAATTTCGTTAATGAAAATTCTTTTCAGATGAAAATTGCTGTACCTCTTTTATTCAGTATACGCTGCCCGTTAAAAAAATGGTTACGTACAGTCGGGAATACAAGCTTGTATACAGCTTTTACCTACTAGTCAGAGTGCCCGTCGGCAAAAATTTTATTGACACATACTCTCCCCAAACTTTGTATATGGCTTCATTAGGCCTAGTCTGATACCTATTTCCTCTATGACTTTTCTTGATTTTGGGGCGTTTTCCCTCTAAATTTTCCGAAAGATGTTATTTTGACGACATGTAAAAATTTATAGATACTGCAGTTTGTTTTCTTAATTGAATAGCTTAAAAACTTCAACCAAAACGCTAAAATAATGTTCTCTGACAAATAACATGAACCATTGTAAATGTCTGACACCTCGAATATGGTCGACATATTCGAGGTGTCGAAGTTTTGCTCATGTCGGACAACGTTTTCCATGACAGCTGGTGCCACTTGGCATTTTCGATGGTTCCGATTGCATCGTTAAATTGATTTCGATTAGATCTAGACGCGGATCGCTTCTCACATGGACAATTATATGCTGCGGGTTCTAGAGTTGACAAAACAATGAAACAGACAATGAAACAACAAAAACTATTGTAAGTATTGTAAAATTATACATATTAGAAACGTGGGCTTTCTCTTTCCTTTCTTTTCCATTAAATCAGACTGAGCCACAGCAATGCGTGACCGGGTATAATACGCGCCACGAATCTAAAAGGCTCGTAAGTTAGATGCGAATGCGGGCTTGCGTTTGTACAGACTGTTGAAAAGCTACAAACTCGCAACTAAACAAAACTAAAATAACAAAAACAACTTGACAATAGCGTACTCGACTGTACTTTAAAGCAGGAAAGCGACAAGTGACAAAGGCAACTAGCTTTCACGGCCAATCAACGACGAGCGCACGTTCCGTGCAGGTAGCTGGGAGGTGGTGGGAGTATCAACGGCTCTAAAATGTTCCTTTGCGACGCTGTTTGTAACTAACTTCCGAAACTTTTAGATCCGTGGCGCGTATTATGCAGTTTGTTTTAAATAAAAGTTACTACCCGCTCAGAAAATCGCGGCAAATGATGGTTTTAAAAAAGCAACTCTCGAATACTTCTCTATTTTTTGGTGTTGTTGTTGGAACAGCGGCCATTTTGACCGGTCCGCGTACGCCGCGCAGTACTGCATATACAGACATACGTTCACTAGTAAACCAGGCCGTTGTTTTAGTATTTTGTACAAACCATTGTTGGCGCACCGCAGTACATTGTATTATTGCGACCTCAGAGTTCTGTCCGGCGACGTCCAGACATACCTGTTTATCTATGTATACGTACTGTATCCATGGGTTACCGGGAACATAACCCACCTATAACCTTTCAACGTACATACAGAATGATTAATAATTCCGATGCCAATTTCGAATCAATGATGGCGCTCTGACGACTGAATAGCCAAGTTCAGAGCTCGATTTTTTTGACGTGATAACGTCTTATAAATTGATGAATCACCAATATTATAAATTGATAAAACACCGGCTGCATGTACGAAAAAGTGTAACGCGTAACGCATAACGCATAACGCGTAACGTTCCGCCTGACCCTGTGCGTGCTTTTTGCTAATTTCTCGCTCAATTTAAATCAGATCGGTTTGAAACCAGTCTTAAACGAAAGAGGAGAACATTTTACATAGATTTCGTATAACAGAATTTGCCTAAACAGTTTTTTTATACAAATTTATATAGAAAAATATTTTATACAAATTTATATAGAAAAATAGCTGTATAAATGCAAAGTTGTCTAATGCATGGCGCGACGCGGTCGGTTGTCTTTGTTTGCCGTACATGGAAATTAGAAGCAAACGTATGTCTTGTCTTAACATGAAAACAGCTGCATTTCTAATGTTTAATTCAATTTTTTGACATTAGTATATTGTGAAATGCAACGCCTTCTAAGTTAAGTATTGGAATAACTAATTATTATTAGAACATAATACTTTGTAAGTTGCAAACGTCACTTTTGACATTTCTTATCATTCCGACACCAAGGATAAGCGGATTGAAACCAAATTTTGGGAGGTTTAGGTTATGTATTACGGAATACGTTATCACGTAAAACTATCGTCCGTAAACCGACTTTACAGACAACCAATTTTTTTTTTTAAAGATCACCAGGGTTATCAAGACCTATGGGCTGTGTGCACGAAGCCTATTAGCGCCGCTAGTGGGTAATAGAGAATTATTGAACTAACTTTTTATGGAAATCGCGACATGTTTCTATGGTTATAAGTCAAAAACCTTAGTTGGCCATGATGTGTCAAAAAAAATGTAATAAGGAAAACTGATGTTAATTTGTTTTACACTAACAGCGGAACGTCAAATTAGGGCGCCAATGGTCTTTATTTTACTTAAATCGCCATCAGCGCAACAGCCCCGAACACAACAAGCATTTCCAGATCGCTTAGTTTTCCTATGTTTTCTTTGTAATTAAAAAACTTCATAGAATTATAATTTTTTTCACTTTTAATAAACATTACGCACTGACATACGGAAAATCGGAGTTCGAAGTTTCCCCTAGTGCTCACCACAAACGCTCGCATCGAAAAATTTGTAACTCCGCCTCCGTGCACATAGCCCATAGTCAAGTTCACATATCCCTTTTTTGATGAATTCCTGTCCTATTTAACCGAAAATTATGATCATGGTGCGATTCGATTCGGAATGACATATAGAAACTTTTTGAAAAGATTGAAGTGGCGGACGAAAAAATTTAAAAAGTTATAAAGATTTTAGTAAAAAAGATTGGTTTGGTTTTTGGCGAGGATTTCAAAAATTAATGCAGATATCTGAAATTACGAAAAAAATCTGAAAGAGCAGGAAGTTTCCTACTCCCCACCTCCCGGAACTCCACCAATATTTTTAAATTTTAAAATTTAGAAGTGAAAATAGGGCTAAACATTTTTTTTTACGACAAGCTGAAAAACACGAAATTGTTGAATTGTTGAAATTGTTAAAAAATAAAAAGAATTCAGCCCTATTTTCAGCTCTAGAATAAAATTAAAAATATTCTTGGTAGAGTTCCGGGAGGTGGGGCTTTTTTGTAGGAAATTTCCTGCTCGTTTAGAATTTTTTTGTGCCTTTAGATATCTGCAATAGTTTTTGAGATCTTCGCAAAAAATCAAACCCCTCTTTTCTATACTAAAATATTTATAACTTATGCAATTTTTTCGTTCCCCACTTCAATTTTTTCAGAAATTTTCTAGATGTCATTCCGAATCTAATGACACAATGATCATAATTTTCGGTGAAAGGAAACTGGAATTCATCAAAAAGGGACATGTGAACTAGACTACTAGTACAACACGCGCCACGAATCTAAAAGGCTCGGAAGTTAGATGCGAATGCGGGCTTGCGCTTGTACAGTCTATTGAAAAACTACAAACTCGCAATGCAACAAAACTAAAATAACAATAACAACTTGACAATAGCGTACTCGACTGTACTTTAAAGCAGGAAAGCGACAAGTGACAAAGGCAACGATCGATCACGGCCAATCACCGACGAGCGCACGTTCCGTGCAGGTGGCTGGAAGGTGGTTGGAGTCTCAACGGCTCTACAATGTGCCTTTGCGACGCTGTTTGTGACTAACTTCCGAACTTTTTAGATCCGTGGCGCGTATTATATCAATAGAGAACTTGCACGTCGGGTTTCTTTCAGCGTAAAGAAAATAATTTTTAGGCTGCGGTGGGTTCATGCTTTTACTATGGAGATGGTAGTACAGTTATATTTATTTTACCTTCGCACAAATGGGTCATTTACACAGTCATAAAAAGCAGTTATTTTATAGAGGGTCATGCATTATTCTATTTTAGCGTTTCTTCTATAATTTCTTTTAGTCGATAGTGAAAATCACAAATGACACCCGGTATATTATGTAATTAATACAGAACCTTCTGGACTTCTCTAAAACCTTCGTTCACATTGTTCTCATTTCTACAGTTCATTTTACTATACACCTTTTGTTTACGACGCACAGACTGGAAAAATTTCGTAAATTAGGGACATTTAATCTTAATTATAATCCCGCCAAAACAGAGTTACCAACAACAATGGAGAACTTTTCTCCATTGATGGAATATTGTATGACAGAACGGCGTAATTACATAGCCTCAGAGCTTGAGGTCAAATATTTAAAAATAATTACAAAAAAAAAATAAGTCATTTTTGCACTACACACTACGGATGTAAAAAAAAAATGAAAAAATATAGTTTAAAAAAAACTAAAAAACACGCTTTATATGGAACTAAAAGGTAAAAAATATTTTTTTTAAAATAAGCTTAAAACAATAATGAATAAAAAATACAAGTATTATTGTGAAAAAAGCGTGGGGCGCTTTGTTCCACATTTTCGTACATCGAGCGCCCCACGCTTTTTTTACAATAATACTTGTATTTTTTATTCATTATTGTTTCATGATGTCTCACATAGATAGCCATCTTTAAATATTTTTATAAATCGTGAACTATTCTAAATTCGCCCAAAACACTTATTTATTCACGGCAAAAGCGTAAAAAAATGTCATTATCGAAACAACATTAAAATAAAGTAACGCTCGTGTGGTAATTTGGCTGCAACAGATTGACAAAATTGCAGCGATTCCAAATCTCCGCTCAGAGAAAAACGAACGTAATAAAGTAATAAACTTTCTCTGCCCATTTCAAATATTTCATTTCTATTAATCTATGTTTTATCAATTACATCATTCAATGATCAGTTGCAGTTTGGCAACACTGATATATATTTGTTTTTACCGGTGTCGTTTAGAATGTGATTAATTGCGGGCAGAAAAAAATGTGCGCAATTCCATTATTTATCTGAGCCTCAAACCATTCTTTCTCAGGTTTTGGAAGGATTCATGTCAAGATTCAGAGATCACATCAGTAAACAAAACTGGACTCGTTTAAAAGACCAATAAATTTTTTATTTCTTATCTAACAACTACAATGAACATTTTAAAATGGATGACGTAGATATCAAACTAATAAAAATAAAACGGTAAAGAGTTGTAAAGATATAAAAGTATGGCAAATATTGTATAAAACTTTATGCATTTAAAGTAGGAAAATCTTTTCCGCAATGATAGGTCATAACCGTTGCTATGCTCGCGACTAAGTGTTACCATCGACCACAAAACTTTATACAAGCAGCTTTTTAGCTGATATCAAAATGCTTAACTTTTATTACGAAAATAGGAATATATTAGAGATGCCCGACAACTGAGGTCATTTGTGTCACTTCACCGAAACCAATACAATATAACAATCAATTATTTATTTTATACAATTTATTTTTAAATTTTTTAGTCTATCTCTGCTTTTAAATTAATGGTTTCAAGAATTTTCAGCGACCTTAAAAATCACAGATTCGGCTCCTGCGTTTCCACCGAATTTGTTTCCAACTTTAGTGTTTGCAACTCTCCAGAAAATCACCAACTTTTGTTCCCATTGTGTCCACACCGAGTCGCCAACATTTTGAGAAACATTTCAGTTGACAACAAGCTGTCTCTACCATTGGCCAATGGTCTTCGTACGATGATGTAATTTATTTATTATTTTATGCAAAAAGAAACGGAAGCATAAATATTGGGTAATTACCAAGCCTCAAAGGAAGAAAAGTGCATGGAGAGATTGAACTATTAAATATTTTCAGAAGAGATGCAGGCCGCAAGATGGACAAATCATTAACTTTCTTCGAATGGCTGACTCTGATTTTGAAAAGCTGCTCACTTTTGTTCGTTGGAGACTCCGCTTATGATTCTAAAGGTAGCACTTCACATGGCTATTTGTGTTCGCTATTGGGTGTTTGTTGTATTTGGCAAAATATATGACGTTCAAGACAAACATGCAAATAGAGGCAAATACGACCATCCACACATAGCAGTCAAATAACAAACACACAAACATTTGGCAGCAGAACGCAAGGTTCAAAATTCCAGGAATTTTAGCACTGTTTCATTGTCCCAATTCATTTTCAATAGTAATTGCTCCAGTTCTCGCTCACAACACAGACACAAAAATACTACACGTCCGTACAGGTTCACGGCGCGTGCGCTTCTGAATATGGCCATTGTGTGGACGGTTTATTTGAGTATTTGCCTATTTGACTCCTCTGATGTACCTCGAAAAACCGACAAGCGCACGGTAAAGCGTATTTGGTATTGACCTTATTTGTCAAATAGGCAAATAAGGCCAACACTTTGTCAAATAGACCCTCCACACTTGGTAATTGTTTGCCAAATATGCCAAATACACAAATACAAATAGCCATGTAAAGTGCCGACATAAGATTACCGGATGACCTCAACTGTCGATCATCAGTAATTTACAATCAATCAAAGCCCTGTAACGGACGGTACAGGTCAGTTCGACGCCAACGTTTCGACGCCAACGGTTCGACGCCAACGTTTCGACGCGTGGTCAGTTCGACGCGAGGTCGTTTCGACGCGGGGTCAGTTCGACGCCATACCTTTTTTCGTATTTTTTTTATTTTTAGAATAACTTTGTATCATCATTCAAATAAATGCGATAGGTATGCCTGATATAATATAACATATATTTTATATGTTATATATATGAAGCGTGATTCAAATAAATAAGTAATATGACTGATATAATAGATATTATATATAATAAATGTTAATGTGAAACCCAAAAAGCTATAACAAAGAATTCAACAGGAATTACTTCACATTTGGGCAAGCCTTACTGCCAGTATGGACATGACAACAAATTGTTGTGAATCGTTCCACGTAAAGTTCAACGGGAATTTTTAATAGTAAAGTACAACGACAGGTTTTTCTTATCAACGAAGTAATTCCTGTTGAATTCTTTGTTATAGCTTTTTGGGTTTCACATTACCATTTATTATATATATCTATTATATCAGTCATATTACTTATTTATTTGAATCACGCTTCATATATATAACATATAAAATATATGTTATATTATATCAGGCATATCGCATTTATTTGAATGATGATGCAAAGTTATTCTAAAAATAAAAAACGAAAAAAGAGCATGGCGTCGAACTGACCCCGCGTCGAAACGTACGGCGTCGAACTGACCACGCGTCGAAACGTTGGCGTCGAACCGTTGGCGTCGAAACGTTGGCGTCGAAACGACCTGCTTCGGTAACGGATGTCTATTAAACATTCTACTAAAACTTGTTAATTAGTTTCCCGATCAACAGTTAAATAGAACCGCCTCTGTATTTGTTACTATTGCTCCGGTCTAGTAATGTTCGATACGAGATGTGAAAGCTTTTTAAAACATTGAGCTTTACAACATTGAATTAAAATAGGACAACACTTCATGAGAGACTATATGCACTGCTATGTATGTATTTATGTATATTAAATTCATATGTGTCGGTTATGTAAATTAGTGCTTTTTTTTCTCACGCCAACTGTCCTTTTCGTCGTTGAATTCAATATTCTCCGAACGCTAAGCACCTAGTTACTTGAATGAGACCACAGCATGCACCGCTATCCAGGTCATTTCCTTTTTAATACGACCGCTCGGAGACGATCATTGCGACGCTCGGCTGCCGTATATATGTTACGGTCTATACCCGAATTCGTTCAATGACCGAAATAAATGCGCAAAGCCAGTTTTGACCAACTAATATTTACCACACCCGAAATCTTACATTTAAACGGGTATTGAGTGTTATAAAATGAGCAAAACTAGTTTTGCGCATTTTAAATTGGACAAAACTTGTTCTGTCCATTTTTGAACGGACAGTACTAGTATGGCATCGAAATCTTCTTAGCGTTTTTTAATTAACACATCCACATCAATAATACTTATTATATCACAGCTATTGTATTGCTTAGTAGACAGAGGTTTTAATTCAGCTTTCAACAAATTTGCTTTCTTAACCTCACTTAGTGTAGTAAGATAATTATGTTTCGTCATAAAATTATGTTTCAGAAGCCTCCAATAGGCGAACTAGTTGAGACTCGAATTCATCTTGAATTTTTACTTATTTTTTTTTTAATATATATACAGTGCGCAGCGACTAAGGCTATGTGCACGAGTCTATAATATTAATTCATGGTAAGTAAAATACATGTATGACTCTAAAATTAGTAGGCAGTAGGTAAGTACAATTTCTATATTATATTTTGTCTTTTAGGCACGTAAGGTCCAAAAACTTCAGCACTTTTTACTTAATTATTACACTGAATATCCCACAATTATATTAATTATAACATTCAGGAGAACATTTCAATAGATAGGTACATAAACAAGAACATAACCCTACTTTTGTTCGGGTTCGGACGTTGATTGAATGAAACAAGCAGAACTAGTACTGTCCGTTCAAATATGGACAGAACTAGTTTTGACCAATTGAAAATGTGGAAAACTAGTTTTTCTGATTTTATAACACTCAATACCCGTTTAAATGTAAGATTTCGGGTTTGGGCAATATTCGTTGGTCTAAATTACTTTTGCGCATTTATTTTGGTCATTATCCGAATTCGGGTATAGTCGTACAGACCGTAACATATATAAATCGCGTTTACACTAACATGTCCCAGTGGCGTCCGCAACCACGGAAAAAATACAGAAAAGTGGAATGTTTACAAGTTTATAGAAAAAACACGTTGATTCCAATCATAAGCGAACGTTTGTAACTCTTTTATATCAAAAGTTACGTGTATTCAATGTACAGATAGGATAAACGGATCTTTATAGCAATTTGCGCGTTTGCATCTGAATCCCGTGGTGAACCTGACTCTAAACTAGCTCAAAAAGAGCTGAGTGTGTTACTGGCCTCCATTAAATGTGACACGACGTTTTGTATAAGAATAAAATAAATTTTTTATTTGCAATGAAATTTGAAAATAATTAAAATTGAGCGTGCTCATAAATTTTAATCCAAATAAACGAGAAAAAGCATAGAATTATTCTGAAATATTAATATGTATGCAAACGCGTAAGGTGCACAAAGGGAAATTAGCATTGGGAAAAAAATACTTGGATCAGAGTTAGCCATGACTGCATTAATTGTTATTTCTATTGAATTATCGTGGTAATCTTGAGGATTTCTATTTCATTTTGATTTATTTTTATTTTACTTGGCTTTTTTAATAATAAAAAGCTCTTATAAATCATTATTTTAATTTTTTGTACAAAAATAAAACAAAAAAAAAACAACTCCATCTGTTTGGAAACATTTCATTCAAAAATTGTCTGACTGGTATGACGTATGCGCGTTGGTAAATCAGTGACCCAATAACTTTAGGTTCAACACGAATAGGCGGAGATATTTGATCTCGCACCATATTTAAGTATTTTTGGGAATTTAATGTCCCATTAATAAAAAAAGTCTGATTATGTTGTAATCATTTGAATATTTTCTTCGGTAATATACACATTCAATATTAATTTTGCAAAAGAATATTATCTGTCTTATTGAAAAACAAGATTTCAAGGCTCACTCTGATCCAGTCATTTTTTCCCAATGTTAATTTCCCTATGTGCACCTTACGTGTTTACATACTGTATATATTGTATACAGTCGAACCTGAATAAGCAAGAGTTCGCTTATGGAGGTGTTTCACTAACCCATGCCAACGAATAGCAAATATCATATTGAATACTAGCCATTACCCGCGTCACCTCACGCGATATCAGAAACTTTATTTTCTTTATTATACTATATCAATGTCAATATTTTTGAGGTTGGAATGGTCCCGTTGCCCAATTGGCTGGACTTTTTTCTACAGTATTACGTAACTACTTGAAAATCAACCCACTCGTGTACATTGTATATAGCGTACATACGTTATAATGTATTATAATAAGCATAAACAAATATTAAAATGATAAAACCGGCATTAAACTGGCGTCATATGAATGCGGTGGTTGAAATGGCGGTGAGCAGGAAAGGCATTTAAAAAGCAATGGTCGGTCGTTTGTACTCGGCTACTGCATGAGTGTATACCGGATGTTCAGAAACGAAACAGCCAATAATAATTAAAAAAAAAAAACTACGATTACCTAATATTTTATTACTAATTTATATTTTTATTACCATTTAAAATGTCTGACACCTCGAATATGTCGACCATGTGTGGGGTGGGGCTTTCAAGACAACTTTGATCCCGATCTATAATGCTCAAAAACTTATTATTAGAGTTATTAATAAGAAACCTCCTATTTACCCTACCAGACAGCTATTTAATGAATTTCAAGTGCTTGATATTCAGCAATTATACATAAAAGCTGTCGCTACTTTTTTCCATCAGAATCCAAACATGCACATTCCAATATCCCACTCTTTTTCTACCAGATCCCAAGCTAACCAATCCCTTCAAACTCCAAAAATGTCGAAGACCTTTGGACAAAGACACATGGTGTTCCTAGCCCCAAAAATATACAATTTGATACCGCTGGATCTAAAAATCATAAGACCAATAAGCCAATTTAGAAACAAATTGAGTCGATGGCTGCTTACAGACGAAGCAAAAATTATATCTACTGCCCTCAATTAGTTAAAATTATTAACATTTAAATTTATTTATTATTATTTATATTGTAGCTAAATAAATATGTGAAAAAAAAATGCTGCCGCACAAGACAAGACTATGTATGACGCTCGTACAACCACACACATATACACGTGCACACACACACCTCCACACACGCGCACACACACCCATACACACACGAACGCACACACACAAACACTTACGCACACATACTCTGTTTATCAACTTAGTGTATAATTATATGTAGTGTATAATTTATGTAGTAATTAATCCTACCCTAGCACTGGCTATGCCAAGTTGGGTAGGTTAATTCCAAAGAAAGTTTATTTTATTTTGATTTTGAATGTGTATACCTATTATTGGAATAAATTATTATTATTATTATTATATTCGAGGTGTCAGACATTTTAAATGGTTCATGTTATTTTAGTCAGAGGGCCCGTCGGCAAAAATTTTATTGATACATACTCTCCCCAAACCTTGTATATGGCTTCATTAGGCCTAGTCTGACACCTATTTCCTCTATGACTTTTCTTGATTTTGGGGCGATTTCCCTATAAAGTTTCCTAAACATGTCGTTTTGACGACATGTAAAAATTTATAGATACTGTTGTTTTCTTAATTGGATAGCTTAACAACTTCAACCAAAACGCTAAAATAATGTTCTCTGACAAATAACATGAGCCATTTAAAATGTCTGACACCTCGAATATGTCGAAAAAACGACTATAAAGAACATTTTTGAATAACCAGCTGATTTTCTCAGTATTTTATATTTGAACACTGCAAAATCAAATTTTCATATTGTCTGACGGGGATAGTTTTCCTATTTTCCAGTCTGACGCGTCAAAGTTGTCGATTTCATGACTCTAAAAAAAATATCAATAACCAGCTGATTTTTTTCAGTATCTTATATTTGAACATTGCAAAATCAAATTTTCATATTGCCTAACGGGGATAGTTTTCCTATTTTCCAGTCTGACGCGTCAAAGTTGTCGATTTTTAGAGTCATGAAATCGACAACTTTGACGCGTCAGACTAGAAAATAGGAAAACTATCCCCGTCAGACAATATGAAAATATGATTTTGCAGTGTTCAAATATAAGATACTGAGAAAATCAGCTGGTTATTCATAAATTTTCTTATAGTCGTTTTTTCGACATATTCGAGGTGTCAGACATTTTAAATGGCTCATGTTATTTGTCAGAGAACATTATTTTAGCGTTTTGGTTGAAGTTTTTAAGTTATCCAATTAAAAAACCAAACAGTATGTATAAATTTTTACATGTCGTCAAAACGACATGTTTAGGAAACTTTATAGGGAAAACGCCCCAAAATCAAGAAAAGTCATAGAGGAAATAGGTGTCAGACTAGGCCTAATGAAGCCATATACAAAGTTTGGGGAGAGTATGTATCAATAAAATTTTTGGCGACGGGCACTCTGACTATATCGATTAGAAACCTCAGTCCGAAAATTCTACGATAAGAGAACTCCTACATTAATTTCGTATTTATTTAATTCCTCGGAACACCCTGTATAAGTCTATATGATGCCGGCTTAGTTCATATAGTGTCTCCGCTACTCCTAGGGCAGCTTACAGATATAGTTGTTGACTTAGTTAAATCCTTTGAGGGTACTTTGCATGAATCGGTTACGACTTGTGCAAACACATACACACACACACACACACATGAATGTGTCTTCTCAGTGCTCTGTAATCGTTATTGTTTTTTTTTATTTTGTTATAATTGCGAGTAGTTTATCGTTTATCGTAGCGTGCGCTGGGCGATGTTTCATTTAAAATTATAGCAGTTTAGAATGTTATTTCGCAATGTGAAAATTATAATTTTTGTTTAAACAGTTAACTTTCAGACATTTATTCCATCCACAGCTAATAACATAAATGTCATTGACAGCTGCTGTTGAGCGTCTATAATCTGCAATCTATTTGATAACATATTGTAACGAGGCACCCCTGGAGCCACAGTAACAATACTTGCATTATTGTCGGAACCGCATAGACAACAATGCGCGCATTGTTACGCGTATTGTTACACTCATTTTAATCGGAAGCATAGAAGAATGCCGACGCTTCTAGAATGCCGAAAATTGTTAGAGAACGCGGCTGAGAAGTTATATAAACAGCGCTACCGGGAAGGCAGGGCAGTCAGTCAGTGTCAGTGACAATGAATAGTGCGCGACATAAATAAAATAAGTGTTCTAAATAAATATATAGATAAATAGACATCCGTGAGACATAAATATTCTGTATACATAGTAGTTTAGTGTTGTTATTGTTGGTTTAGAATGATTGTTTGTTTTTCGTTATTTATTTTGTTATTTCATTTTTTCATTATTATTAGAGAAGTACTTTTTAGTTTGTCTTTGTTAACGTTTCTCTTTGCAAATAAATATTTTTAACCACCAGCGAAGAAGAACAGTTTGGTTACAAATATTTATAGTATAAAGAGACTGCATTGATATATTTTTTTAAAGAATCAGGGGAATCTTTGAAATCTATTTTGGGGTACATTCATTAAATGCGTGTCTCAAAATGGAGGGATCCGGCAAAATCTCATTAAAGGGAAGAGCTCAATAAAAATTAATAAGAAAAATCGCAGGTTTGTGGACAAAAGTTATATTTATAAATGTACGACGTTTCGTCTATAAATTTAGACTTTTTCAAGTAGGTACAATATGAAAATTATTTAAAACAATAATTATGAAAATAAACATTAATTACTAACCATAGCAATTAACAAAAGTTAAGGTACCTACATAAACTTGTTGCCATGTTTTTGTCTTATGTACCTTAACTTTTGTTAATTGCTATGGTTAGTAATTTATGTTTATTTTCATAATTATTGTTTTAAATAATTTTCATATTGTACTTGAAAAAGTCTAAAGTCGTACATTTATAAATTTAACTTTTGTCCACAAACCTGCGATTTTTCTTATTAAGTATTATCGATGGACACAATATCTAATATATAGGTATGTCAATAAAAATCTCATGTAGGTACGACTTTTTGACGTGATAACGTCTTATAAATTGATGAATCACCAATCTTATAAATTGATGAAACACCGGCTGCATGCACGAAAAAGTGTAACGTTCCTAACGTTCCTAACGTTCCGCCTGACCCTGTGCGTGCTTTTCTGGAAAACGGCCCTAACGATTTGGATGAAATTTACTGAAAAGGGATTTTGGGGGGCAAAAAATCGTTTTAGCTAGGTCTCATCTCTCGAAAAAATCGTTTTCATACAAATTTTATCATTATAAAAATCAATTTCTTGACGTATGAAAATACTTAAATATTGTAAGTAGGTTTTGGAATTTTATATAAACAGTGAAACAATTGTTTTCGAAATATTATGACACCTAATCTTTGAGACTTAAAATAAATACGAAAGACAGAAAGTTAAAAAAAAACAATTGTTATTATAGGTGGTGAGTATTTTAATACATAAAATTAACCTAAATTTGAAGCGAAAGATGCAATATCATAGATTCGAATTATTATAATAATTATATGTAGAATTTAGGTTATGTATTACGGAATACGTTATCACGTAAAACTATCGTCCGTAAACCGACTTTACAGACAACCAATTTTTTATTCAGAGAATAGATATACGTTATTATAACATTACATTTTGTATTATTTTTCTCCTCTTATTTCACAGAAAAAATGTAACGGTTAGGTATTTAGTGGCATGAATCCAAAAACACGACCATAACAAATACATCGATTAATTTTTTTAAATATCACGATATCACAGATCGCGATAACAACTAGACGAGGAGTCACGATATTTCACGAAGTAGATGCTCTGTCTAGACGGCGAAACTGTGTAGTTTCGACTTTCGAGTGTCTCAAGTTATTCTTTTAAGTTTCAATCACTGCGCCAACTTCACGTTGACAAGTGGCAGTCATTAACCAAAGTTGCGTTTCACACATCGAAGAGAAAAAGCAAAGAGGAGTCGAATGATTAATGACGTTTTTAGTATTCACACAAAAATCAATTACAGACGTATTCTCGCAGTTGAAATTTATAGGAAGGGGGAGGGGGGAAGGAGCAGGCGTTGCGTGAAGAATACCTCTATCGCCTTGTCTATCAGTTAGCACGGGGTACAATGCCCTAGGGATGCAGGGAAGACGTTCCCGATTTGTCTCGAATTCATCGACCCGTTCGGGATGATGTAGATTATTCGAGGAGCTGTATAAAAGATCGCGCACACCCATTCAGCACGGACCAGCACAGCACGAACCTGACAAGCTTGTTCGTGAAGATGTTATTTAACGGACATATTAGACCAGTGCCTGAAACCAGTAAGGTATGATTCCGAATGCGACCGCAGACTGCAAACCGCAGACTGCAGCGGCAGACAGCAGGCGGCAGTACTGGTATCACTGGTATCCATATTTTTCTATTAAATGCATTCGGAGCGCGGCGACACTGTCGCCTGCCGTCGTAGCTTGCCGCGACTGCAGACCGCACTACTGCTCCTGAACCAGTACTGCCGCCTGCGGTCTGCCGCTGCAGTCTGCGGTCGCATTCGGAATCATACCTTTATGCAAGTGATTTGTCGATTGGAGTGAACCCTCCGCTTCACACTACATCGTGTAAATAAAAGTCCCAGCCAATTGGGCGACGGTATTATTCCAACTTCAAAATTATAGGCATTTAATATAGTACAATAAAGAGAACAAAATTTCGGATATCGCGCGAGGTAATGCGGGTAATGGCTAGTATTCAATATGATATTTGCTATTCGTTGCCATGGTTACCTACATAACATGTTCCACGAATTAATCAAAGCATGCTTAACTAATTTATTTCTAACAGATCTACAAAACAAAAAAACAGCTGATTTTTTTTTATTTTCAAAATGTTTCCGAAAGTATAAAGTTTAGAAAACAAAATTTTTAACAAAACTTTCTTGAAAAAATAAATAATAATAATAATAAATAAAATTTTTTTAATAGATTTTTTATGACAAAAATATCTGTAAAAAATCCAAAATCAGGAGATTTATAAGGTTTAAAAATTAAAAAAAAACCTTTACATGTAGTCTTATGGAAAATATGTCAACCTAGCATGGAAACGGTACATTTTAATTTTTTGCAAATAACCAAATGTCAGCAGTTCCGAAAACTAACTATATAAAGCATCGTTGTCTTACGCATATTTTAATGTTTTTTCTAATTTAATTAGGAGACTTTTAATTAATAAAAAAAATTATTTACCTTAGCACTTTTTGATTATGGACTTTTATTCTTGACAATTTTAACAATTTTAACTGAATTTTCAACTTTTTAATGATTTAATTTTAATTTTTATTACTTCTAATTTTTTTTTAATTATTTACTGCAAAAAATATGTAAAATACAGATATTTACATAAATTTATTTTTTCTAACCTAACTTTGTACAAAAAATTAGTCCATTAAGTAAAATACTGAAATAATTAATTAATATTAAAAAAAATATTTATTTATGCCTTTATGACAATAATTTATTGCTATCATCGACTTAAAAATGTATTCTGAAAAAGTTTCGATTTAGAATTCGACTTACTTTTGATTGGGATTGTAACGCATCAACCTCCTTAAACGGCACAACTCGCAAAAGAAGTTACACTTCGAAAATATTTCCCAGCCCTAGAGTAACGTATCTACGCATAATACAGTATTTACATTCAATTTATTTCAGTTAGATTGATGATGGATATTACTTTGACAGCCCCTTTAACGGTGACTATCGACGAAGCCAACAAAAATACACATTATAATATAACCAAGTTATTGATTCGAAACATCAAAAATATCGTATATTAATGGAAAATTATTTTCCATTAATTTCCATCTGATCCATGCAACAGAACACTTCGATAACGAAAATTTGATTTCTGATAAAAAAAAATTCACGGCTTCACTCCAAGTCAAACTAGAAAATCCATTTTATGTGTCTTGTCGATAGTAAATATCAAGTTTTCTATTAATAATATATTAAAAAATCTTTTCAATTTAGTCGACTGTAGCTAAAAAAACGTTTTTAGGGGTGTGCGATATTCTATTTCAAGCCGAATCGAGTATTTATTTGATTTTCTGAGCTGCATATTTTGACAAATTTGAGTGAAAATATTACCCACTGAAAAATTTAAAGAAAACATTTTTCAGTATCCCAGCTAAAAAAAGAAATTTTAAAGGTTCGAGTAGGGAAATTTCCTTCTAGAGATTCGATAAATACTCGAATTTGTTTGGTAGGCAAAATCTGATTCGAACAGTCTAGGCAATAGCGGTATTATGACAGGTCTATAGAGTTAGCATATCCACATCAAAAGCCCACGAAGTTAATAGTACCATAATTTGTTGCTATTTTGTTACTAATTTGTTACCCCAAAACTGATTTTGTTGCTCTGACCGTTTTCGAGAAACAATGGATACGGTAGCGTTATATAAAGATGGCATAGCCAGTGGTTGTATCTCTATAAGTAGCTTAGATATACTCATTATGAAAGTACCATAATTTGTTGCTAATTTGTTGCTTTTGAATGGTGTAATCACTTTCAAACTAAATGATAATATTATGACGTCATCACGTTCAAACATGAACCAATGAACGACATGTAAACTAGTTGTTTCACCGTTCGTCAGATTACGTCACGCTTAACGTGCGTATTAAGTGCGCTATTATTATTGCCGGTTTTAATTTTAAGTTTTTTCACAAAATAAGAGTCTGACGAGCCTTACCTATAACTTGCCTTCTAGATTAAGTATGTGTTCTCTGATTATGCTATAAAAAATTTCGGGACGACACCTTCCCCAAATGTGTAAGAGTGATAAAAAGTTACAACTGTTGTTTTTTTTTAAATTTTGTTTAAATTATTACTCGAGTGTAGATTTTTTCCAGAAAGCAAAATTTAAATATAAATTTTCATTGTCGATTAAGCTTTCCTAGTGTTATTGCTTTTTGCTTTCAGACTGGTTTATCTTTTACTTTAAAATATAAAAAGACACTAAACTAACCCCGAGGCTAAAAATGCAATTCCCAATAGTTGTAGAGTGGCATTACGTAATAAAAAGAAATATACTACGTGTTCTAGTAAGTGAGACGTGTACAAAAAGTTAAAATAAAAAATTATTAAATGGATGCCGAACGACTGGGAAAGTTAATACGCTTGTGGAGCTTCAATGCTTCAGGTTTGAAAACTAGTGAAAGCATTATTTGGATTTTTAATTTGTTATAAAATTGATAACAGATCATATCAGCTGTTAGTCACAAAAGAAAAACAGGTAAAAAAACGATTATGTTAAACGCTTTTATTGTACAAACGATAATGTACTAAAAACTAGAAAATAAATAAGATTCACCATAGATGGCTTTGATTTAATTTAAAATATAAATAGGGGGCATTTATAGTTACGTTATGGTCGAAGAAGACAGTTGAAAGCTAAATATATTTTATTTCCAATCTACTAAATGCATCCTACGATTTTATTTTAGTTTAATCAAAACCTCCTATAGTGACTCATATTTATTTTCTTGATTTTGGTACATTATCGATTGTACATAAAAGCGTTTAACTCAAAAGTTTTTTAACTATTTTTATTTTCAAGTTTTTAGTTTGTTTTGCATCCGGAAGAAAGCCGGAACGGTCAGTTGGTTACCGTAATATTGTATTTTCGTCGTAACTACATAAGTGTGCAAAATTTCAACTCAATCGGATAATGGGAAGATTGATTGGTAAAATAAAATAAAATAAAAATAAAATAATGGGAAGCTTTCGTTAAGAATCATAGATTTAAAAAAACAGTGAGTCTTTATCAACGCTGTATGTGATTCAATTAAAATAAAACCTACATATAACTAAAATTCTAAAAAAAATTGATAGTTGCTCAAGGAGGGTAGAATGTAGCTGACAGTGAAGCTTTGCCTCACTCTTGCACCGCGCTTGCTTTCGGTGACATTTGACACGGTCTCTCAATATTTTTGAATTTTAGGTCTGTTAACGTTTTCCATTTCTATTTAAAATAGGAAAAAATATTTTATTTCCTAAGCAAAATTAATATACAGGATTAAATCCATGATTTCAATTAATTCTTTGTTCGAGAGAAATAATTTGCGAAATGAACAAACGACAGGAGCTTTATCATTTTTTACGTATTAATTCACTTTTCCATGAAATCGGTGTAAATTAGACAATATTATTAGTATAGAAAATCCTTTTTTTGAAACAACAAAGCTGAAAATATTCTGAAAATTAGCACTTTAATTAATTGAATATGTAGATACAGTGCAACCTCTTTATAACGTCCTTCGTTATAACGAAAAACTCCCTATAACGTAGAAATTTTTACAATTTGGTTGGTTTACCTTAAAGCCCATACATCAATACCCTCTTTATAGCGCAACAGCCATTCTCTATTACGAAGAAATATGTTCATATTTAGGCGTCAGCAAATATTTACAGACGTAAAGAGGACAATTCTGAACCATCACCAACTATTCAACAAGCACTTGATGCCGCCAAACTTATCGAAAAATTCCTATTGTTTAATGAAGATGATTCCACCACATTCCAATGCATGCATAAGATACTTAATAAATACAAAACAAATATTGGCATAGTAAAAAACGTCATCCAAAGTTAAAAGAAAAATAACCAAATTTCACGTAATTAATTTATTCAAAACACATATATAGTCTATATGTGTTTTGAATAAATTAATTACGTGAAATTTGGTTATTTTTCTTTCTTCCCTCTATATAACGAAAACTCTTTATAACGAAAAAAATGCTCGGTCCCTTGAGATTCGTTATAAAGAGGTTACACTGTATGTTTATTCTCTGTAAATGGGTTCTCCTGTTGAGAATAAATCTATTATTATTATTGTGTTTTTTCTTGGAACTTAAGGACGTTTATGCGCGATACTTGAAATTAGAAAAATTTTTAATTTTTGACATTCCGCAAATAGCATTTCTCAAAAATTCAACACCTGTTATCGATTTGAAAAAAAATTATCAAAGATTAAAAATGACATTTTTATCGTAAGAGTTTACAGGAAAGTAGAATTTTTTATTATTTCAACTTGTAACAGCCATAATAATAGAATAGACATTTTGATAAATATTGTTTTAAGATTTTCCTTGAACTATATTTACGGGATATAAAAAGCCATAAAAATATAGTGTTTTCGAACGTTAGTTATTAATTATTTGTATACTGAGAAGGTTAAAAAATAATGTAGGTTATTGTTAAAGGTAACAAAAAATTCATTGTCATAAGAATTTTTTATATTAACTAACTACCCGGTTCGACATCGCCAAATTTGTAAATTGCCTCCATTTTTTCGTCGACTTACGCTGCAAATTTGGTTTCCACAAAAAGCGCTTTTATTTTAACGCTACAATATATAGCCTATATCCATCCTGAAGGTTCATTCTAAATATTCAAGCAAAAAATTTTGAAATCGGATGAGTAGTTTGAGAGATTACCACCTACATTCAAACTTTATCTCTTTATAATATTAGTCGGTATATAAGTTATTGATTACTATAATTGACAATTAATTTTAATATTTTAGTTGTACTTTGTTTCAGAAAATCAAGATAATAAATAAAATTATACTATTCTATTTGGTGTCTCTTTTGACTCACGCGTAGGGCTTGAACACGAATAATTTTATGGTGGAAGTACGTGAATTATATGGTGGAAGGACGGGTCAAAGTCGTTTTTTTTTACTACTCTTCAACTCCATTCATTAATATATTATAGCCTATCGTATTTTCAGATGTATAACAAACATTTAAAAAAAACTATTGAATTTTTTAACTCTCACAAACACCCTGTATATTGTACGTACATATAGTATATATGTGCGAGAGTACAGGTATAAAAATAATAAAAAAGCATCAGCGAGCATCACAAAAGTCAAGGGCTATTATAGTTGCCGTGGGGGATCAGCAAGTGGAAATGTAGAAGGATTTTGCAGCCAGCGCAAAGGCGATCTACATCGTGTCACAAAACTGTCATATACTTACGCAGTGCGGCTTTTCCCTGAAAAATCAAAAATCGCCAGGGAACAAACAATAATTGAGTCCCCGGTCCGAATACGACAGTTACATTTATATAACCTTAAAAATACTTGACAACTGATCAAGGCGGATGGAATATATCTGACGGGACTTTGCGGAATTTCTACGACACAGCTAGCCCAAGATCCTAGAGCCGCCAGACACAACCTATTTTTAAATAAATGAAACCTTACGTTTTGAGTAGTGTTTTATGCACTTAGAACGCTTGGCGTACCTCCATCATTGAGTCTGTGACAAATGTACAGGTACCAGGTGAGAAAGGTGAGTAAAAATAAGAGTCACTTAATTTAAATTTAAATGGCTGATATTTATATTTTTTTGTAAAATATCACTATAAATTAGTATCCAGTATCGCCAGTCATTTTCCGCTGACAACAACTTCTGACAGATGCTTTAAAGCTCAGAGAAAAATTAATGAACTTCACTTATTTTTATATAATGTTATTCAGACAACTATTACAAAATTATATTCCAACGTAAAAAATACTCATAAAGCTCTCGCGCTCATACTAACAGCTGACTATTTTTTACGTTTGGGGGGATGTTTGGTCATTACAATTTGTCTGGCTGTTGAAATATAATTTTGTAATAGTTGTCTGAATAACATATATAAAAATCAAGCATTTAAAAATAAGTGAAGTTCATTAATTTTTCTCTGAGCTTTAAAGCGTCTGTCAGAAGTTGTGGTCAGCGTAAAGTGACAGGCGATACTGGATACTAATTTATAGTGATATTTTAGAAAACATATATAAATATCAGCCATTTAAATTTAAATTAAGTGACTCTTATTTTTATTCACCTTTCTCACCAAGCGTTCTAAGTACATAAAACGTAAGGTTTCATTTATTTAAAAATAGGTTGTGTCTGGCGGCTCTGGGATCTTACTCTAAGTGGCGTTTCCATGGTTGATACGGCTCAGCGAGAAAGTCGATTCGATGGAACCATGCCATTTATCATAATTTTTACATAATAAACTCTTTTTCCAGTGTCAGTGACGGAATACTAAAAAAAAATCGCCTGTATTATTTAATACAGATATGCATGCATGTACGTATGTGTTAAAAGATGAGTTTGAATTTTCACGTTCCGTTTGCAACTGTAGTTTGAACTAGTGTGACGCGACAAATGGTTTCCACGATGTATTTTTTGTCGCGCCGTGGCAATAAATCTTGTGCAAAGTTAGTTTGCAAACGGTTAAGGTGCAGTTACGTGTGTCCGTACAGTTGGTATCACTGATTCTCGCACAACTAGCCAACAGTTGGCACTTACTGTTTAGTGATAATGAAATTGCAGTAAGAGCTCGTCTTGATCATAGATATATATGTTACGGTCTATACCCGAATTCGGTAAATCACCGAAATAAATGCGCAAAACTAGTTTTCACCAACGAATATTTACCAAACCCGGAATCTTACGTTTAAACGGGTATTGAGCGTTATAAAATGAGCAAAACTAGTTTTGCGCATTTTCAATTGGACAAAACTGGTTCTGTCCATGAGTCAATTTTACAATTTTTGGTAAAGTGTTTGGGATAAAATTTTTGTATTTTTAGTCGAGTAGTCCGAATTCGTGATAAAAAATAGGGGTCTGCATTTAACATTTCAAAGTTCCCCCCTCCCCTCTAGCGGGGAGTAAGGTAATTTTTGCACTAGGCTTTCCCCCATGGAATGACTTGACTTTGATCTGAGATATTTTTCACCAGAAAGCGTATACTTCTCGAGATATTTGAATGTGCCAAGTTAAAAAACTTACCCGGTATATACAGAACATAAAATAATACGTAATACACTATTACCTACACTATAACCTAAAAATATACCACATGTGAGCGGTCAGGAATTGGTACATTTACCCTACGTATTGTATCATTATTGTAGCGACTTTTTCTTTTAAATAAACATCGGAGCTAAAATTACAGCACGAGTCAAGAAACAGTGAGAAAAATTCGGCCGCCATCTAAACTTTGTAATTTCGTATACGCATTTTGATTGGTCGTATATTTAAGTAAACTTGCGCAGTTATTTGTTTTTTTACGGCCGAAACGATTCCATTCAACACTTAAAGAAACGTAAAAAGTTTAACAGATTTCGGTAGTAAATTCCTTTACGTGTGGCAAATATCAAATAACATGAAATGTTATTGCGCGCGCCGACGCACATAATTTCAGCACTGAAATTGAAATAATTTACTGGCTGTTTAGAGTGATTTCAGTCATTTAATTTAATTGACCGTTTGATTACAGTTTCACCGAATCAGTGTTAGTGCACTGATACAAATTAATTTAATCGTCAATTAAAATATTTATCAACGGTTCAAGCAATTAAGTATACAAATCACAGTATCTTCTTTCACGATTTCACGCCGAATTACAAACCTTTGGCAACTCAGGTCATTACATTTTGTTACATTGTGCACTGATAAAAATAAAAAGACGATCAAGGGCGAGCAAATCTCGCGCCCTGAGTCTTAATAAATATTAAGAGTATTCGTCCCTGCAAATACCCCCTGCACCCTTCATCACAAATCTTTTCCCCTTAGCCTAAAAACGGTTCGCGCTCTCCCGACGCTATTTTTAAAGCTAGAGGGTTCTGGTAAACGCCAAATGAAAGACAAAGAATCAGACTACAGATCCTTCAGGCAAATTTTTTGAAAAACAGTTTCGCCTACGTGTGAAATATTACGTAACTTATTATTTTTTTCAAAAGGTTGTAAGTTTTTTCAGGAATTTTTTTCAAAAAATTCGCCTTAAGGATCTGTAGTCTGATTCTTTGTCTTTCATTTGGCGTTTACCAGAACCCTCTAGCTTTAAAAATAGCGTCGGGAGAGCGCGAACCGTTTTTAGGCGAGGGGAAAAGATTTGAGATGAAGGGTGCAAGGGGTATTTGCAAGGACGAATACTCTTAATTTTGCACAAAATTAAAAGTTAACGGTTTATTCGGATTTTTTTCTTTACTTGCTGCTATATGAGATCTATTAAGATTCTAATAGGCAATATGCAAGAGACTCCAAATTGAAAACTTTGATTAACGTCTGATTAGAATTCTTCAATAAATAAAACTAGTGTGACCTGTGCGAATTATTCGCACTAAATGAGTATAATAATTATCACTTTACAAAATTATTTTTTTAAATATGATTGCAGGTATTCAATTCGTTTCTAATTTTGCACACTGCTTATAACGTTCTTCTTTTTGTTGTATTACAATATGAAGCTCAGATGACAGATCGAAGAAATATTTTACTAAAATTGTCATATAGAGGCGCAAGTAGCAAAAGTGTTGAGCTAAGCCGTCAGATGGCATCATGCAGCATTGCTGTGACGTTGTTCAGCGTTACTCGCTGTTTCAAAATTAAAGCCGTTAGATGGCGGACGTTGTTCAGCGTTGCTGTATTTTAATTAATTTACAAAAACAAAAGCAATAATAAATTTTTTAGTTGTCGATGTCAGTAGAGCAAGCAATTATCTGTAAAATGATATATAATTTATGTGGAGAAATTGTGAGGTTTTTTTTTAGAAAGGGAGGCAAACATCTTTAACCTTAGCGTATTAATATATATATATAATATCTTTAATAATAGTTCTTGCGTTTTTAAAAATATGCAAATAAGACTTTGAGTCACTAATTTGTTTATACTGTAAAAGTCCGTTTCAATAAAAAAATTACATTTGTTTACAAAATCTGAAAGGTTTCTGTCTTTCAAGCAATTTGCTTGACGAATTCTCAAAAAAATAATTGGTTGTCTGTAAAGTCGGTTTACGGACGATAGTTTTACGTGATAACGTATTCCGCTCGAATATCATATTTAATAATACATTACTGCGCTGTCGCTTGCACGCACAGGGTCAGGCGGAACGTTACGGCGGAACGTTACACTTTTTCGTGCGTGCAGCTGGTGTTTCACGCTCAGGCGGAACGTTACACTTTTCGGAACGTTACACTTTTTCGTGCATGCAGCCGGTGTTGCATCAATTTATAAGACGTTATCACGTCAAAACATATAAAAAAAATCATCACAATATGGAAGCATATTCGTTCCAGTTAGCAGCAAGTTAAACTAACTACTTATGATTATTATTATAACGACGTAACTTCCAGTGGACGGATATCCTCTTCTACCGCGCTGTCGCCGCGGCCGTCGCTGCAAACGGATAACTATTACACAACACCAAGGAGTAGGGACAACAGTCTGAAATTATTCCAATTGTATTCTCGACTAGTGTGCTGTATAATCTCAGTGTATTGCATTACTTAATTGCACTGCTGGCAATTATGGAAAGTTCAAGCAATAAAAGTAAATTAGTTACTAATTTAAATAAGTATTTCCTCTTCTATGTGTCATTTGTTCAAATGTAAACATATAATGTTATTTCACTGTTAAAACTTCACTGTTATTAAAATACTTCTGTCACACTAACAAATTAAAGAAAGATTGTAAGCAATTTTTATATAGCTGTGTGACGTCGTTGTAAACACAATATCACTATCAGACCGATTTGAAATTTCGTACACATCTATACTAATATATAAAGCTGAAGAGATTGTTTATTTGTTTGGTTGAACGCGCTTATCTCAGAAACTACTGGTTCGAATTGAATTTTTTTTTCTGTTGGATAGCCTATTTATCGAGGAAGGCTATAGGCTATATAATATCACGCTACGACCAATTGGAGCGGAACATCAATGAAAAATGTTGCAAGATGTATCTCAAAATTAGACCGTCCGACAAATATTGTCAGGTGAAATGCCTTAACTAAATATTGCAATATTAGCGCGTCACGTTCACAAGCCCGAATAGCTCAGTCGGTAGAGCGCAAGACTCTTAATGCTAGGATCATGGGTTCAAGCCCCACGTCAGCGAATATATTTTTATTTTTTTATTTTCTACATTGCTTTCCTCTAAGGCTTACATTTCAATTTTTTAAGATTTTATTACGACTAATGAAAATGAAATAAATCTAATTAATAGCTCATTTGAAAACTGTTACAACTATAGGTACCTATATAAAAATACCACAGTGTTTTCAATTAAATATTTATTATATTAAAAGAAATTTATTACTTAAAAAAAGTATAAATACTGCTTTGTAACGACAGAAACTTTTGAACGGTAACTCCGATCATTATGAAGTTTGGACACAACATTCATCTCGGTATACTAAGATGAATGTGCGTACTCATGTCCCTTCATTCCCCATTTGTTCTTTTGTACCCGGGTGAAACCGGGCGGGACCGCTAGTATATGTATATGAATGTCTGATGATAATATATGAAAATGAAATATTCAATTATTTAATAGTAAACACTTTGTGATTAAAAATACAAAATAAAATATTAGTAAAAAAACTTTTTAAAAACAAACTTTTATTGAAATATACTGAAAAGGAAAAAACAGTTTTTAATAATGGTTCATCATTATAAAAGCGTGGGTTGTTACTACGTTCACGCTTTTATGAACCTAAATTATGAAAAATGATTTTATTTTCCATTTTGGCACATTTCTATAAAAGTCTTCAAAAAGTTTTTTTACGATTCCAACACCACAATTGGGGAATCGTACTAATTTCAAAATTAACTTTTAAAATTTTTTCGTTTTGAGATTCCCCGAATCCAAACAATATATTTTTGAAAAAAGTTTGTGCGTGAACACAATACAGGTCAAACGGATGCGCGGATTGAAACCAAATTTTGTTTGAATAGAACTGCGTTTTCTAAAAATTGTATATTTCATTAACAGTCAATTAAATATATATTTTTTAGAAAACGCAGTTCTATTCAAACAATTAACTATTAACAAAATGCCGCTCAGAATAAATAAATCATTTGCCAAATTTTGAAAAAAATGCAGGACGTAACGTTGACACTCAAACAAATATTAGGTCGCTCAAATATTATGAAGCTTCCCATTTTGTATTTTAAGTAACTCAAATGGATGTTTGTAAGTTGCTGTTCTGTTGATTTTTCGTCACGCGCAGTCAGTCGCTCACTTAGTAATACAGTAACCCAAATTGATTATTTTTGTCACCCAAAATTGTAATTTACAGTCACTCGTTTAAGGAAGTAACTTCGGTACCCAGTAAGTCAAAGAATTTCAGTTTTCTACTTGAGTAACGTAGTATATAATTTGGCAACACCGCATGCCTTGCCATAGTTACAAGTGCTTATGTACGCAGCATAAATCAGCGCGCGGTGTCAAATTCGCATTAATTTATGAAAATGAGCGAAAAAAGATATTATTGGAAGGGAAGAAAAGTTTCTAAAAAAGTGTATGATAATATACTATCATTTTTTTGGAATACTATGCTTTTACTCAATTTACGTATGTTTTTACGATATCAAAACTGCTGCAGTTTCATAACTTACCTTTGAATGACGCGACACAAACTATAATATTGCGGTGTTGCCATGTTTATGAATTGCTAAAAAGCTCGGCTTTGTTTTAGTTATTTCTGTTAACATAAACAAGCTTTATAAGTTTTGGAAAAAGAAAAATGTTCATAGAATATTCGTTTATATTTCCTGAAAATTTTATCAAAATCTGTTTGTCAATTCCAACGTAATAAATGATGGAGTGCGTCAAAATCACAGATTCCCATAAGACTCCATGTTAAGTGCAGCGAAATAAAATTATCAATATCTTTTTTCAAAGTCAACCAAAATACACAAAAATTTAACTGAGTCATTTTTGAAAAGGTTTTGACATATTTGCAAATTTTCGTAATTTTCTGTTTGTTAATTCATTTATCGAGGGTACTTCCTTAAATACTACCCTAACAGAAATGTTATTATCTTTATTATAATATTATGTCAATTGTCAATATTTTTGAAGTCGGAATTGTCCCGTCGCTCAATTGGCTAGAATCTTTCCAACAAATTGAAAATCCAATACGTCGATTGATACTTCCAGTTCTAGAATCTGGGAAGAGGGAGCCACGGTGCTGTCTGTTCAATGTTCAGACCGACTACTCGTTTGCGATAGTGACGCTGTTTATAATATGCATGTACACTTTAAACTAGCTAAACATTGAGTGGTGACGGTGAGTGGAGAGCAGTGAGAGATAACGGTGACGCGTTCAACGGCTCCGAGTGGATAAACATGTCAACCGTCAACCAAATTATGTAGCTCTCAGACTGTGCCACTGATGCCACTTCTAGTTACACATTTTCACATCCACGTCGCGCGCGCTCTTGCCTCCGCCCCTTCCCCCGCGCTTCCTCATTCCCGCGAACTTCATCCCTTGTTCTCCTATAACTCCTCTCCATACACGTATATATATCGCGCCTGCCACTCTCTGTCACTGACATCTGCCGTATATTACACTTCATGATGCTTACTACAATACACACTTCATATACATATATATATTCATACCGGGTGTCATTTTGTCAGTCACAGAAGATTTTCAACGCGGCGCATAGGCTGTGTGCACGAAGACTGTAATCTGTTATTGGCTTTTATACCTGTTGATTACTATAATAATAAATAAATAAAGACTACTAGCGCCGCTAGTGGGTAATAGAGAATTATTTAACGCACTTTTTATGAAAATCGCGACGTGTTTCTATGGTGATAAGTCAAAAACTTTAGTTGGCCATGATGTGTCAAAAAGAAACTGTAATAATGAAAACTGCTGTTAATTTTATATACAATAAAGTTCAGATTTGTAAGTCATGATATAAATAGCATAACATAAAAGGTACGTGAGAATTATTTATTTATAAACTATGCCGAACAATTTTATAAATAACAAGCGGTCCCGTCTGATTTCACCCGGGTGTAAAAGAACGAATGGAGAAGGGTGGAACATGAGTTCACACATTCATCTTAGTTTACCGAGATGAATGTTGTGTCCAAATTTCATGATGATCGGAGTTACCGTTCAAAAGTTTTTGTCGATAAAAAGCAGTATTTATACTTTTTTTAATTATTAATTTTTTTTTAATTTAATAAATAAAATTTGAATAAATTTAAATGTAAGCCTTAGAAGAAAGCAATGTAGAAAATAGAAAGAAAAAAATAAAAATATATTCGCCCAACGTGGGGCTCGAACCCACGACTCTGATATTGACAGTCGCATGCTCTACCGATTGAGCCAGCCGGGGTTGTGTACTCACAACGCTAATATGAGTATATTTAGTAGTGCATTTCACCTGAATAGAAGCTTATTTTTAAGATATATTATGCAACATTTTTCATTAATGCTCCGCTCCTAATGGTCGTAGCGTGATATTATATAGCCTACAGCCTTCCTCGAAAAATGGGCTATCTAACAAAAATTTTTTTTTTCAATTTGAACCAGTAGTTTCTGAGATTAGCGCGTTCAACCAAACAAACAAACAAACTCTTCATCTTTATATATATAATATTAGTATAGATTTGTTTACACTGACAGCGTAACGTCAAACTATGGCGCTAATGATCTTTAAAATGTAACTCAAAATTTGTCCGTCGGACAAAAACCTTTGAACGGTAACTCCGATCATCGTGAAATTTGGACACAACATTCATCTCTATAAACTAAGATGAATGTGCGTACTCATGTCCCTCCCCCCATTCGTTCTTTTGCACCCGGGTGAAACCGTGCGGGACCGCTAGTAGATAAATAATAAAATCAAAATGAGTAGTAGATAAAAAAAAATTACAATTTATCGGGTGAACATTGCTTTGGATTTCAGTCACATTATTCACAAAGAAACATACCCCATTGAAGAACAAATATATGCATTTTGTGTCACCTAATTGTATGTTGTGTGCGATGAAACATACCCTATACAGCTTTTACCTATACGATGGATGTGCAAAAATACCCAAAGGAGTTGATTTGATGCTTTAATTTATGTTGAATGCTAATTTTCGGTTTATATCAACGATTTTACATTTTGACCAAATCGTCGTAACTAAGGTATTGTGTTTTTAACATAGAGATATTAGACTAGAGTACGCGAGTGAGCCGTGAAAGTGTCTGCAATTCAGACAAAGAAAATTTCCGTTTCTCTATGGTAACTATAATGATACAAAACAATGCTGATTTGAGTAAACCATAGAGATATAAGTAACTAGACTTCGCTAGTTCGTATGCTTGCCATAAGTGAAAGTGTCTTCAGTTGAGAGAGAGAACGCTGCAGAGGGTCCAGAAAACCAGATATATATTTACTCCATAGAGATATTATACTAGAGTACGCGAGTGAGCCGTGAAAGTGTCTGCAATTCAGAGAGAGAAAAGTTTCTTATTTCTGCGGTGACTAATGATACAAAACAATGATAAGCGCTTTTCTTGAATATCAATTTTGCAACGTATGTCGACGAAAAAACGGTGGCAATCCACAAATTCAAGCGAAGCCGAACCGGGCCGCTAGTTAAGTATAAAACGTATTTATTTCTTTTATTGAATTTTTTAATTTCATTATTTTTTTAAATAAAGTACAAGAAATTATATTTCACCTTAAAAAAAATCAACTAGATTTCAATAAAAGTAATGCGCTCTGAAAGGTTTCATAAAAATTAATTTATTCAATGAACAGGACAAAACGAAGATAAATTTTTTTATTAAAACTGGTCACAAAATTACATTCTGTTTTTTTTTTCAAGTTTATGATGATAATGATATTAAGAGTTTAAGACAATTTGAACGATTTTGCATAAATGGCACATTACAAGAAAAACATTTTTCCAACGTAGATACAGTTATTTCACGATAGGACTATACACACCAACAGAACAGAACATTCAGTATACAGCCCCGCTGTCTCCATAACCCTACAGCATCTCGCGCATACGCTGGGGGCCAATAATTCCCCATCCCTACAGTTTTACGAGTTTCAACGTTTATTGGCGCTCTCAGCGCTCTGACGTTCTGTTCTCTGTTTTGTTGTTATTTGTTAGTGCTGTTTATGTTTAAAAGCAAAAAATTATCATCACTTATAAAAAACCATACACACACGCGCACATAAAACGACGTATATACTTTATATCAGCGCTTCTCAAACGTTGAACCCCACCCAGCGTCGTGACTAGGATCTGGCAACCGCGGGAGTCCGCGCGAGGGGCGCAAACCCGGGAAGGCGCCATTTTATGATTGTTTTATTTGAATATATCAATCAACAAAATTTCGAAAAATCAGATTTTCGTTATGGGCGCCGATGAGTCCAGCTACGGCACTGCCGCCACCTTCGGAAATTTTATCGTGTCGGCGTGTATCATCGAATTTAAAAAAAATCACTGTCTATTTTGATTCAAGCAGGAATAGATAAACAACTTAAATACCGGGTTTCCTACGCAAACTGCACATAGGAAATATGCATTTTTGAATAGCATCATAGTCGTTCATACAACTTTTATCCGGAAAGCACGCGTAACTAACTTGAGGAAGAGATATTTTTTTAATTTATCAGCAGCTAGAGTTATTTGAACCTGGTACCAATTCATACCAATCATATAATTGCATATAATTGTATTCTTTATTATTTTTAACCTTTATTTTCCATATTTTTTTATTTTATATTTTTATTTATTTTTTTTATATATTTTTCCACACACGTCCTAAACCCATACTCCTGGCCTAGCACTGGCTTCAGCCAAGTTGGGCAGGAATGCAGGATTATTCCAACTTCAAAATTTATAAAATAAATGTATCACAACTATTTTGCAATTAAATAATAGTTATTGGCGTAACTAGTAGTCTAAGTCATTCATGACAGGTCATGACTTAGCCTACAAGTTACGCCCATAATTTTATTCAACAATTGCGCGTTATTCATGTTTTATTTATTGTTATTAATGAGATGTTTTAAATATCTATTTATTTCTTTATAAAAAAAACTGTCAATACTAACAGCACGATTCAATGTTTTGGTTTGAGGTTAGTCGGTTATGAATAAACTCCATGTCGAAAACATTCGGCCTCTCAATTTTAGCCTCAATGGGTAACAACGGAGTTGTTGTTACCGACTATTTCGTTACGACTCAGAAAATAGTTACGTTTATTTTCATTACTCCACAATGGCCGAGCTAGTAGGAATCTTCATTGAGTTATGACAAGTAATTGTCACCAGTCGGTAAATGGCTATTTAGGGTTCGGTTTTTCGGCATGATAAAACATGAATAACGCGCATGAGTTGAATAAATAAATAAATATAAATAAATAAATAAAATTTATATTTCCAATTTATTACTTTGGAATAATAAATTGAAAATCTAATTGATACTCTCTTCTCGAATTACAATCTGGAAGCTGAGGGTTTGTAACAGATAAACAACAACATTGCTATACACTCGACTATTCGCAAGCCCCTCGGTTGTAGTCAAGTCAAAATACTTTTTCTTCATTATCTCGATCGAAAGTACGTAGTTCCGCCATTAATTTTAAGACAGAAAGTCTAACATTTATGCATTGGTGAGATTACACGCACTGATGCCGGAAGTAGGTACTTTCGACCGACTATAAAGAAAAATAGTTATCAAGTACACCGCTCCATGAGACTGCCGCTACTACCGTCAGCCAATAGTAGCGTACAGTTGTCATTCGTGTTTTTACGTATAACCTCAAAGCTGCTTGCTTGAAATTTATCTGTGTTTTGACGTGATAACGTCTTATAAATTGATGAATCACCAATTTTATAAATTGATAAAACACCGACTGCATGCACGAAAAAGTGTACCGTAACGTTCCTAACGTTCGTAACGCGTAACGCGTAGCGTTCCGCCTGACCCTGTGCGTGCTTTTTGCTAATTTCTCGCTCAATTTAAATCAGATCGGTTTGAAACCAGTCTTAAACGAAAGAGGAGAACATTTTACATAGATTTCGTATAACAGAATTTGCCTAAACAGTTTTTTTATACAAATTTATATAGAAAAATAGCTGTATAAATGCAATGTTGTCTAATGCATGACGCGACGCGGCCGGTCGTCTTTGTTTGCCGTACATGGAAATTAGAAAATAACGTGTTGTAGGTTTTTGCAAAAAAAAGAACGACCTTCTTTTCAAAACGTTTTAATACAATGTCATTTCAACCAAAAAATACAAAATTTTATATTAACAGAAAGAATTTGTTACTTAATAAATGAACAATTATGCAACATACAAAATTGAATTTTAAGACAGTCTCTGTCACAAATAAGAGGCTTTTACATTCAACATGCCCCCCCCGTTGAAGGCTCGTGCCTTCAAAATTCTTGAGGTAGGTTTTCTGTTGGCAACAGGGATATTTTAATCACCGGCCGCCTGACGAGTCCTTGAGCTGTTCGTGCGGTTACGACCCGAACAATGCCGTCGTCTCCAGGATGAACGTCTACGATGCGTCCCAGATGCCATTTGGTTGGAGGTAAATGATCATCATGGATGATAACCATAGTGCCAGGCTCGATATTTGGTTTTGTCTTCAACCATTTTGGACGTTGTTGAAGCGATGATAGATATTCTTTTTTCCAACGATCCCAGAAATGCTGTAGATGCTGCTGTATACGCTGCCATCGAGACAGCCGATTTTCCTTAACCTCTACAAGATTAGGCTCCAAAAGGGCGCTGGGTGAGTCGCCCATAAGGAAGTGACCAGGAGTTAATGCGTTCAAGTCAGAGGGATTGTCGGATATTGGGGTTATGGGTCGCGAATTCAAACATGCCTCAATCTGATTAAGAAGTGTGTACATTTCCTCGAACGTAAAAAATGCATTCCTTGTTACGCAACTCTTTACAGCCGCCTCCCACAAGCCACCAAAGTGAGGTGCACGAGGCGGAATAAAATGCCAGGAAATAGAACTATCTGATATGAAGTTTGTTATTTTTGCATTTTGATTTATTTGTTTAAAAAACTGCTTTTCTGACTTCGAGAGCTCACGATTAGCGCCTACGAAATTCGTACCGTTATCAGAGTATAGATTTCTACATTTACCACGGCGTGCAATGAAACGTCGAAGAGCACTAATAAAAGCGTCTGTGCTTAAGTCGCTCACCAACTCTATATGAACAGCCTTTGTAGCTAAACATATGAATATGGCTATGTAGGCCTTAATTGTTATCCTTTTATGCAATTTATCATTATTGAATGAATGCACGAAACCACAGTAGTCCACAGCAGTATTACAAAATAGCCGTGCGGGTTCTAATCTCTGCGGAAACAAATTTGGATTTAACATTTTTGGTTTGGCTCTTGAACACGTTAAGCATTTATTAATGACATTTATAATATCACGATTCGCGTTTTTCTGCCAATAAGTTGTTAATTGAAATTGAACTTGAGATGAAGCATTGAAAACGACACTAAGTTTATGAATCGCACCATCAACCTTCGCGACCGGATGATGTGGCAAGTAGTATTGAACACTTGAGAGACTGTGATTATCAAAAATTTTCATGTGTCCAAAATCGAGATAATTGCGCCTGAATTTAATGTAATCTGTTTTCAATTGCGGATCGTTGTTTAGGCGTCTTTCTAACAGCATGACACGTTTGGCTGTAATAGATCGTGAATCACCTAAATTATCTAGATTTTCTCGAAAGGGTAAATGCAATATAAAACGACCATTTTCATCACGCTTGAGATGATCAGTAAAATGCTGTGACCAAGATGAAGCCATGGAGCTGTTCTCTACCTCCCAAAATCTAAATAACTGGTCATCTGTTACGACTGATGAATGCATGCATAAGACGGCGCTATCACTGTTTGTAATATTCGTTATTTTGGGTCGTCGTGAGATAATCCACCCTAATTTTGATTCACATATGAACAATGCATCGTGGCCTGAAATCTGTTGTTTTTCTCTACCAAGTATCTCCCAAAAGATATCGGCGCCTAAGAGTATATCTATTTTGTTGGGTGTATTAAACTGAGGGTCGGCCAAATGATAATTTGAGGGCACATTAATATGGCTAACATTTAATTTATGTTGTGGTAAATTGTGAGTTATTATCGACAAAACGAAACATTGTACATGCGCGACAAAGTTAGTATTACGCGACCAAATACAAATCATGACAGACGATTTAATTTTTGATTGTGATTGACCGATGCCTGTAATTGGCATGTTGACCTTTTGGCGTCGCAGACCTAAACGCTGACAAAAGGTTTCGGTAATAAACGAGGATTGCGAACCTGAATCGAGTAAAACGCGAGCGGTATGTGGCAAGTTACGTATATCTAACACGTCGACAAGAGCCGTTGCGAGAATTGTCGTTGACGTGTTTGATACATGATTACAACTATCCGAAGTTGCGATTAACATTGTTTTCAGGGGAGTTTGTGGAATATCGGAGCTAGCACTCAACTGCGGGGATGAACTTGACGACGAAGCTTCGACATGTAATATCGTGTTGTGCTTTTCATTACACATACGACAAGTACCCGAAGTACATTTGTTTAAAAAATGACCAGACTTGAGACAATTTAAACAAAGTTTCAGAGTTTTGACATGAGATATTCTCTGCGGTACAGGTAATTCGAGAAATTCGCGACAACTATATAATAAATGAGATTCCTTGCAAAACGGACAAATTATTTGTGAACTAACGTGCGATGCTATCGGTTTATTTGGTTTATTTCGAGTATTACCGTCAATCTGTGTTTGAGTCAAAGCTTCTAAAATGCAACAGCGTTGCGTAATAAAGTTGAGTAAATTTAAAAGAGTTGGTAAATCGTTGTTAAACTGTGATTGACTGTGAGTTTCCCATTCCCGGTTTGTCACATTATCTAGTTTCCCGGTTACTAAATGAATTATCAAAATATCCCAATGTTCAGTTGGAAGCTGTAACGCATTCAAGGCCCGAATAATTTTATTTAATTCGTCAGATAGGTTACGTAAAGCTATTGCGGATTCATTTTGAACAGGGGCAATATTAAAAAGTGCTTTAATATATTTTTGTACAATGACGCGTTTATTTTGGTAACGATTATTTAGCAATTCCCAGGCCGTTTTGTAATTAGCTGCGGACGTTTCGAGAGACTGAATTAAGTTGAATGCTTCACCCTTTAAAGATGAGCGTAAATAATGAAATTTCTGTATGTCAGATAAGCTGTCGTCAGAGTCAATGAGCGAATTAAATGTATCGTGAAAAGTAAGCCAATTTTCATATGAGCCATCGAACGGCGCAATCTGAATTGTAGGTAGCTTAACGCGTGATGTGCGACTAACTTGAGATTGATTAAGAGACGTTGACGCCTCGTGAGCTTGCATAAAATTTTGAACAGCCGAGACTAAATCAAAATAGGAACCTTCAAACGATTCCCGTTCTTGTGATTGAGTTGCCGATGAATCTATGATTTCAATTTGTGATTGAACAGTATCAAAATCATTCCATGATGTTTCAAATTTCTCTAAACGTAATCGTAACTGTATGATATCACTAGCTGAATCATCAAAACCTTGATAGAAATTTCGTAGACGTGTTAACCGTGCTTTAATCTGACCACGTTTGGCAATTAATTGAGCAAGTTCAGTTTCCGACATTTTAATGCAAATTATTATCGAATTAAATATTGGACAAAAATACTGATGTATGATTTATCAAACCGAAAATGTATACACTGTAACTCTTACACGTATATGTAAACGATTTGCTTGTTTGAATTCGTAGTAATACTTGGTATTATTAGGTATATTAAGCGAAAAGACAAAAAATAAGGAAAATAATGAAAGGCTAAGGAAATATGAGCACTCACCATGTAAATCTTGACTTCAATATCGGCATTGAATAGTTTATGTGGTAAAGTTGTTCCATAAACCAAGCCTTCCCTGGTTTCGGCACCAAAAAAATGTTGTAGGTTTTTGCAAAAAAAAGAACGACCTTCTTTTCAAAACGTTTTAATACAATGTCATTTCAACCAAAAAATACAAAATTTTATATTAACAGAAAGAATTTGTTACTTAATAAATGAACAATTATGCAACATACAAAATTGAATTTTAAGACAGTCTCTGTCACAAATAAGAGGCTTTTACATTCAACATAACGTATGTCTTGTCTTAACATGAAAACGGCTGCATTTCTAATGTTTAATTCAATTTTTTGACATTAGTATTTTGTGAAATGCAACGCCTTCTAAGTTAAGTATTGGAATAACTAATTATTATTAGAACATAATACTTTGACAGTTGCAAACGTCACTTTTGACATTTCTTATCATTCCGACACCAAGGATAAGCGGATTGAAACCAAATTTTGGGAGGATGTTTGATATGCAAATATGAAGTGGCCTATTGTTTTTGGGGAACATCGGCGCATGCGTAAAAGAATATATCTCTTATAATGATGTTTTATATAATAATAATATAGTTTTTAAAACGGTTTTTACTCTATCTATTTTTACTAGAAATTTTTGTAAATTTTTTGGGGAAAATCGGCGCATGCGCAAAAGAGATACATGCCATAGTTGTTTTTTATATAATAATAGTGTACTTTTTATAGTGTTTTATTATTCTACTTAATAAAATTTACCTAAATTTGAAGCGAAAGATGCAATATCATAGATTCGAATTATTATAATTATTATATAAATTTAGGTTATGTATTACGGAATACGTTATCACGTAAAACTATCGTCCGTAAACCGACTTTACAGACAACCAATTTTTTTATGTAATAAGCGCACTCTCGACCGAGATATGAAGAAAAATAGTATACCTACACTACTGCAGGCAGAACGTTTGAGAGTCTCGGGCAACATGACGGGCAGTGCAAAAACCTCAAAACTTTCTGCCCTCGTGGTGTAATATACTATTTTTTCCGTCGCATACAACAGTTTGAGAAACACTGCTTTAAACATGTACGCAGTGATGCATCATTTTTAAAAGACCCGAAAACTTTTCACCGTTTTCCGACTAACTTCGCCAGATTTATCATAGCACTGTTCTAGACGATGTTTTTTGTTGCAGTGTTTCGATAAGAAATGCTAAAAAATTTTAAATTGTTAAGCACACTGGTCGTAAAATAAATCTCAATGTACGGAGTGTTCATATTTTAATCTCTTTTATAAAGACCGAAGTGTTTTGCAAATGCAGTTAAAAAGTTTATGTTCTTGACGATTTTGAAATCGCAGAAACATAATAGCTCTGCAAACGGTAATATTATCGTCAGAGTCTTGCGCAGTAGCTCAAAACCGATACAAACGGTTTCGTTTTAGCGGCACATGTATTGACGGGGACTTTTGGTATATTGTTTAGAGCCACGAAAGGAAGGTTCATGCAAAAATCCAGATTTCCACTAATTTTTCTACACTGAAATGTCTCTATCCTTGTTTTTTATAGTGATTTTTCTAAAAAATAATTATTTGTATAAAAAAATTGGTTGTCTGTAAAGTCGGTTTACGGACGATAGTTTTACGTGATAACGTATTCCGTAATACATAACCTAAACCTCCCAAAATTTGGTTTCAATCCGCTTATCCTTGGTGTCGGAATGATAAGAAATGTCAAAAGTGACGTTTGCAACTTACAAAGTATTATGTTCTAATAATAATTAGTTATTCCAATACTTAACTTAGAAGGCGTTGCATTTCACAATATACTAATGTCAAAAAATTGAATTAAACATTAGAAATGCAGCCGTTTTCATGTTAAGACAAGACATACGTTTGCTTCTAATTTCCATGTACGGCAAACAAAGACAACCGACCGCGTCGCGCCATGCATTAGACAACATTGCATTTATACAGCTATTTTTCTATATAAATTTGTATAAAATATTTTTCTATATAAATTTGTATAAAAAAAACTGTTTAGGCAAATTCTGTTATACGAAATCTATGTAAAATGTTCTCCTCTTTCGTTTAAGACTGGTTTCAAACCGATCTGATTTAAATTGAGCGAGAAATTAGCAAAAAGCACGCACAGGGTCAGGCGGAACGTTACGCGTTATGCGTTACGCGTTACACTTTTTCGTACATGCAGCCGGTGTTTTATCAATTTATAATATTGGTGATTCATCAATTTATAAGACGTTATCACGTCAAAAAAAACAAGATAATGAAAAAAATTTCTTTAAAATAGATATTTCGAAAATGTTACATATAAAATCTAATAAAAATTCTCTTAATGCTCAATTAGATACGAAAAATTTAAATAATATTTTTGATATTATTTTGAAATAATATTTTGTTTTTAATGAATTTTTTCTTTCTTTTTAGGTACTTAGATATACCTATCCATATGACTACTTATTAAAAATTATTTGTTATTAACTTTTTATTGATATTTCGTTAATAAAATAAATTCAAACTTAATTCTATTAGAAAATATTTAAATGCTAATTAATTTTTATATTTTTTAAATTATTTTTGAAGAAGCCCAAAACCGGATTGAAACGTCATCTATTGAATTATTGAGTTATGTAACATCACGTTTTAAAAAGCCATGCCGCCACTGGTGTACCCTGGTGGTCATGTGAAAAAACAGAGGCAAGATGGCAGCGGAGCGTATGAACTAGGAAGTAGTGTTCATGTTAAAAAACTTAAATTAAAAAATGTGTTGAATTAAATAATATTCATGCTACAAACTTACGTTAACAAATATGTTGAATAAAACAATAATTGTTACAATTATAATTTTATAATTTTTGGTTATATAATGTCTAAAAAAATTGGTCGATAATTTTATTTATTTGAAGAGTTCTATTCAGACGTTAATCAAAGATATGTATATAATGTCACCGGGATATTGTCAAATCCGTGATATTGTAATTTCACTAGTGAAATTACAATATCACGATTGACAAAGATTCGTGATATTATAATTTCACTAAGTGAAATTATAATATCACGGGTTTGACAATATCCCGGTGACATATACATTACACATTAACACATATACATAAATATAGAAATAGAGTACCAGCACTAAAGAAGTTCTAAAAGCTAGCTTAAAAGAGTAACAATTATATCATAAATTTAACTTGCCATAACTCGTCAGCCGTCAACCAGCCATGCTCTGTCAAAAGTCATAACGCTGATAATATTAATCCGCCCCTATAATATAAACTTACATAATAATATCACATACAGAGCATAGACTTAGTGAATCGACTAAACAACAAGCCAGAAAAAAGAAACAGTCACATCTTTAATTTTTTTCCATAAGAAAAGCATTGTAGAATTTAAAATCGACCCAGCTCAAAAAATAAAATTGATCAATTGAAACGATTTTTTTTAAACAGGGTGTATAGTATAAACAGATGATCTTTAAGTTGATTCTTTGTTTTAACAGCGTGTAGAAATCAAATAGACGAACAAATATTTCAAGTAACTTTTTTATCGAAATTTAAAAATGAAAGAGGAACGGGCGTTCAAAGTTTTATTAAATTTTATCAAATTTTGAAGTCAGTCCTGTCGTTATGTTATGTCACTATGGAAATATGTTATGTCATTATCAAGTATTTACAGAAATTGTTCGAAGTTGTCCCCGTCTTGTTTGGACACAAAGATGTGTTAACCGGGATTTTGAATTTATTATTATTTTTGAGTTTATATAAAAAAGTTACTTAAAATATATATTCGTTTATTTGATATCTACACGCTATTAAAAAAAAAGAATCAACTTAAAAATCAACCTGTATGTATTTCACATCGTCTTTTATTCGATACAAAATTTTTGTATACGTTAATTGATACAAATTTATTTAAAAAACGATCTCTTTCAATAATTTATTTTTGTATGAGTACAATCTAATGTTCTACATGACAGGGAGTTCATGTGTAAAAACTAGTGATGTGTCGGATATCCGTATCCGTAAGCGGATATACGAAGGAGAAGAAAGATCCGTATCCGTATCCGCTTGTTTTTTTGCGGATCTTTTACGAATCTTTTACCTTATTAATTTTCAATTCATAGATAAAGTTTTATATATATATAGGTGATTAGTTAGTCATGAAAACCTGTTAAATTCCATTCAGATTATTTTTTATTTTTTTAAATCGTATTTGGCACCTTTATATTGCAAACATTTATCGTAGTGAGTACTATACTAATAGTACATAACTCAAAGGTACTAAATCAACTATCTTTATAATGAGATATTGCACATCGATCTTTGGAAAGAGACAATCTGTTATGAGAGTTAACCCTTAAAGAGGTCAATAACTTTTTCCCATAACAGATAGTCTCTTTCCAAAGGTCGATGTGCAATATTTACCGCCGCGTACTCTAAGAAAGTTAAGATCCGTATCCGTATCCGCGGATGTTGAAACCAAATATCCGTATTCAGATCCGTATCCGCGGATATACATTTTTAACGATCCAGCACATCACTAGTAAAAACTGAAGTTATATGATCACTGTCAAATCAGATTTTTTGACAACGCTTTGTGTAACCCGACACGAGACGAGGGAGCGCGCAGTCAATTCTTGAAGTCAATGATATAGAACATAAAACGCTGCATAAGATATAAAGCAATGAGTGAGTTGGTTCCCGCACGAAATAAGGGAAAGCTTATTTCATTTAAGCACGTACTTTTACAAGTATAGTGTATAATTTGGAGGATTTGATGTCGTTTCTCAAGACTGTTACATAGCAGTAAACACATTAAACGTTTAAATCTTAGAGTAATCTGAAACAAGTCTGCGGGTTAAGTGCTCACTTCACTCCGTCGCTGAGTTCCGTTCGTTCGTTTTCTTCTCGCTCAGCAAATATCGTATACAACACCGGCGCACAAAACTCAGCGTTTATTACGTAACTATATAGAATCCTGACGCAAGGCCGATCTGAAACGGTTCTCACTTGGCTCTATACTCGAAAAATATTACAGTCTTTACCAGCGTTATATAGATATTGTAGGTTAGAGTACGATAACTCGATGTGCAAAATATCCATTGGAAATACACAATTATTATATTATACAGTATGTAAACACGTAAGGTGCACATAGGGAAATTAGCATTGGGAAAAAATACTTGGATCAGAGTTAGCCATGACTGCATTAATTGTTATTTCTATTGAATTATCGTGGTAATCTTGAGGTATTGTATTTTATTTTGATTAATTTTTATTTTACTTGGCTTTTTTAATCTTAAAAAGCTCTTATAAATCATTATTTTATTTTTTTTGTACAAAAATAAAACAAAAAAACAACTCCATCTGTTTGGAAACATGTCATTCAAAAATTGTCTGACTGGCATGACGTATGCGCGTTGGTAAATCAGTGACTCCATGTATTTAGATTCAACACGAATAGGCGGAGATATTTGATCTCGCACCATATTTAAGTATTTTTGGGAATTTAATGTCCCATTAATAAAAAAAAGTCCGATTATGTTGTAATCATTTGAATATTTTCTTCGGTAGTATACACATTCATTTTGCAAAAGAATATTATCTGTCAAATTGAAAAACAAGATTTCAAGGCTCACTCTGATCCAGCCATTTTTTCCCAATGTTAATTTCCCTATGTGCACCTTACTGGTTTACATACTGTATAACATATAACAGTGCTAGTAGCCGTTTTATTTATTAATTATTTTTTTGCGGAGTGAAATTACGGGATCGTGTCGATGCGATGGCGTTTTCTTTTGCGAATTGCAAAGGATGTCGTGTATAAAAAACAATTACGGGTTCTTGTCGATGCGATGGCGTTTTTTTTGGAGCAGTGAAAAGGAGAAGGCGTTTAGGGGGAATTCTTTAAAAAACAATTACGGAGTCGTGTATGCAAAGTGAGATAGTAATACAGTAATTCTACACCAGTTGCTATGACGTGTATATGTGATTTCTGATTGGTAGATTCAAAAAATGATACTGAGAAGATTTGTGAATAATCCGCAAAGTTTTTTTTTTGGAACGTCAAAATTTAGCGTTTTCTATGACCTAAAAAAAAGTCAAAATTTGGGCACATCGAGTTATCGAACTGGACCCGATATTGTAAATTATAGACGCTCGACAACAGATGTCATAAGTGTCCTTTTATACCCGAAAGTTTTCATCACTTTTGGCAGGATTCGACATTTTTGGTTAAACAATTTTGAAAACTTTTGGCGCGTTATGAAAAAATTACGAGAGTGTAACATCAAAATTAATAGGATGTAGTTTCCCGAAGAAAAATACTACCAACAGAATAGAGGTAGAGATCATTGATTTACACTATTAAGAAATATTATGTGCAATGTATGTGCAAAGTTGCTAGTCAATTGGATACGTGAAAATGAATCAAATTTGGATCACTGAACCGATAAAATTAATTAATTAACAAAGCAATATTTTTTATCACCCTGTATCAGAATAAAGACTGAGTGCATTACTTCAACAGATCTAGCTCCACATTTGACGAAACAATTTAAAGGTTGTCCAAAAATGTTAAATTATACTATGAGTGTCCTAGAATACAATAAATTATAGATGCTCGATAACTAATACCATTAAATGACGTAGAGGAACCACTGGCAGTCGCGTAATTCCCGAATCGACTGGCGGTTATAGATTACGTTAATTTAGCGTATTTTTAATTTCCCTTTTACTATTTTTTAATAACAGAGTGAATATGCAACTGATATTCCTACCCAGGGCCGCAATAAGGCAGGAGCAACAGGAGCACGTGCTCAGGGCCAAGGCGGAAGAGGGGTGCCAAAAAGATTCCAGAAAAAAATCGCATTATATTAAAAAAAAGTGTACGCCTTTCAACAACTTTTTGGGAACCTGTCCCAAAATACTGTATTAGCCCGAATTTAACGCGACTCCAAAATTTTCATAAAGATGTTTAAAAAAAAAATAATACTCATAAAAGAATTCAATGAAAGTAAAATTCAATCAAATAAGCATTTATTTAGGTAATTTTAGATTTTAGATCCATTGAATTCACAAGCATGTTCTATGTTCAACTTTTGTGTTTTTTTTAGAAACAGAAAAATAGTGGATCTGTAATGTTGGAAGGTGTCACCCTGTATAAAACAATAATGTCATATTCGGATTCAGCGCACTCGAAAACATATTTCTAGAGCTTAGGATTTTAGAAGATTGTAAATTCAATGGATATCCCTAATATCTAAAAATTCGCTAAACATATCTGTAGCTAAAAATCAATTGGTTTTTAGGCTATGCGCGCCCATGGACACTTTTTCTTAGTGACCTTTAAATTATAAAATAAAACCATTTTCGATCAATTTAACCGCGAGAATTAAATCCCATAATTAAAATTGTCGACCAATTTTTCTCAGACCAATATATTGACAAAAAATAAAAAAAATAACAAATCAATACAACATAAGATGACGTTTCGATCCGGCTTTGGATTTTCTTCAGAAAATTCTAAAAAATATAAAAATTAATTAATATTAAGTTATTAATTATTATCTAATTGCACGAATGATGATGTTAGAATGAATCAAACAAATTAATGAAAAATTAATAACAAACAATTTTTTAATACGTAGTCATGGATATCAAAGTACCCATAAAGAAAAAGTTATTTAAAAAAACAAAATTTTATTTCAAAAAAATATTTTTTTTTTTTTTTTTTTAATATATAATATGGTTTATTGGCCTCTACATCCTCTGACATAATCAGCCATGTCCAAAAAAATATATAAATTTTACTTAAATTTTCAGTATCTAGTCGAGCATTAATAGATTTTATATATAACATTTCCGAAATACTTCTTTTGAAACAATTACTTTCATTATCTAAAATTTTAACATTATCCCAATTAATTTTATTGTCATAGTCAATTTTATGCTTAGTAACGAAAAAAAAAACAAAAGAAACATTTTCGTTAAATAGAAGTTTAAAATCAGCCTTAAATTATAATTTAAATGTTTATGTCAGGCTGAGAGCATTTAAATGTAGTTGTTCTCTAAATAGTGAGTGACAAATTTATTGCTCGACTTCATTATAAATTTAAAGTCGACCTTCTTCTGTTTCGCACATCCCAAAATCTCAGTTGAGCACTTGCATTTTTACTGTAGATTAGGTTTGTATCCCAGAAGATTTCTTTTTACAGTTCGTTCTGTTTTATGACTTCAACTTAAGATCATTAAAATCGTTAAGCAGTGTTGAATAAATAAATATGGAAAACTAGAGTGACCTGTGCGAATTATTCGCACTAAATAAAGTATAATAATTCTCACTTTACAAAATTATTTTTTAAAAATGATTGCAGGTATTCAATTCGTTTCTAATTTTGCACACTGCTTATAACGTTCTTCTTTTTGTTGTATTACAATATGAAGCTCAGATGACAGATCGAAGTGTTGACGTTGTTTCAAAATTAAAGCCGTCAGATGGCAGACGTTGCTCAGCGTTGCTGTTAATTAATTAATTTACAAAAACAAAAGCAATAATAAATTTTTTAGTTGTCGATGTCAGTAGAGCAGGCAATTATCTGTAAAATGATTTATAATTTATGTGGAGAAATTGTGTAGATTTTTCTAAAAAGGGAGGCAAACATCTTAACCTTAACGTATTAATATATATGATGTTATCTAGTACATTCTAAAATGGTGTCTTGTAATAAATAATTTTTTTGACAGATTCCAATAGCACCATAGACTAGGTATCTATAGCCTTTTAAATAATTCCGAAATTTATGTAAAGACTTAATAACCAATTAACGTTAAGATTATTTTGAACGTTGACAATTAATTACAAATTATTTAAATATTAGCGGCCTGGTTCGGGTTTGCTTTTCAAGTTAAATTTTGATCAAAATACCTCGAAAAAAGTTGTTTCGAAGTAGAAACTGTGCATTTGGGAATCTATACTTCACATATGGAATCTGTAAAATACAATCATTCATTATTCTACACAAAAAAATCACAGCCAGATAAAAAGTCTGGAAAGACATTTTCCCCCGTCTGAACATCGTACAAACCGCTCGAAAATCTCGATACACAAATTAACAAAAACAAAAGCCTGTAGGTACTGTATATACAGTATGTAGGTTAAGTTACGTATATCAGTTGCAATGTAGACTGCAAACGTAGTATTTCACCATAACACTTACTTAAGTGGTCTAGTTAAATGCGCATGGGTTTGCATTTCAAATTGTATAGTTGGAAGGAAGAGAAGTCTGGTAGTGGACAAGAGGACAGGAGGTGATTATGCCGGCGTAATGCTGGTATACGTTCACGTTGGTGTTGTAAATAAAACATTATTAAATCAAATTCAAGAGTAGTACTAATTTAAAAGAACCTGATCAACCACCAACACTACAAGCCAATCGTAATGCGAGCCGTTCACAGCCCTTGTTTTTCAAAAACGGGCAGGTGGGAATACACCAGCACGTGTTAATTACGCCGAACCGCTAATCTAACATTTACCTAAGCGAAGTCTTCTCCTCGGAGAAAACTTTAAACTTAAACTTTTGGCACGGATAGGGTGCTAAGTTGTTATATATATATAAAACATATCTATATACTTTCGTACACCATTATCCAGTATCCCGCTTTAACTGTTTCACCCCCAACACACGCACACACACACGCACGCAGATGCCTAAGGGTGGCTAAACATAAAGGTAAAACTATATACTAGTTTTGTGTGCTTTAAGCTTTTCTTTGCCCTGCTTCATAACGTCGCTACGTTGTCGTCGTTCGTTTGTCAACCGACACAAGGTCAAATAAAAGACAAACAGTGGTGTAATTGAGACGCTTTGCAACGTGCAAATGTTTTAATACCAACTTTTTTTTATAATGGAAATTAAAATTAAAAAATTTCTTCAGAATTTGTGGACGGACTTTGATGATTCTTTTTCTGTTTTTAAAAAAGTATATATGTCCCAGGGTATGAGGATTACTGGAAAAATAACTCAAAAAATATTTTGAAGTTTCAGTCCGTTTAATTCTCCAATTTGTCCTATGTGGATGCAGCCTACACTAAAAAAATTTATTTTACGCTTTGATAGTATTTTTTTTTTTTGAGGGAGGTTTAATTTCTTTGGAAAACGTTTTTAAATTTTATTATTCACACCACTATAATTTTTTTGACTGAAAATTTAAGGAGGTTGATGCGTTACAGTCCCAATCAAAAGTAAATTGAATTCTAAATGGGAACTTTTCCATAATAAATTTTTACAAAAGGTTATAGATAGATAGATAGATAATAATTTATTGCTGATCCAATAATTAAAATATTATATATAAGTCGATGATGCCAATAAATTATTGTCATAAAGGCATAAATAAATATATTTTTTTAATATTAAAATTATTTCAGTATTTTACTTAATGGACTAACTTTTTAATTTTTTGTACAAAGTTAGATTAGAAAAAATAAATGTATGTAAATATCTGTATTTTACATATTTTTTGCAGTAAATAATTAATTAAAAAAAGAATTTAGAAGTAATAAAAATTAAAATTAAATCATTAAAAAGTTGAAATTTCAGTTAAAATTGTCAAGAATAAAAGTCTATAATCAAAAAAGTGCTAAGGTTTAATAATTTTTTGTATTGATTAAAAGTCTCCTAATAAAATTGGAAAAAATATTAAAATATGCGTAAGACATCGATGCTTTACATAGTTAGTTTTCGGAACTGCTGACATTATTTGGTTATTTGCAAAAATTTAAAATGTACCGTTTGCATGCTAGGTTGACATATTTTCCATAAGACTATATGTAAAAGTTTTTTTTAATTTTTAACTTTATAAATCTCCTAATGATTTTGGATTTTTTACAGAAAGTTTTGTCATAAAAAAAATATAATAAAAAAACTTGATTTCAGATTTTTTTCATTATCTTCGTAAAACGGCTCAACCTCCTTTAAAAAAATGAATATTAAATATATTTAATTTAAAACATTGATTTATAGATAATAGACGTTCGACAACCGAGATTATTAGTGTTCGCTCTCGAAGTACATTTCAGTGTTTCGCTGCAACGCAGGGACTGTTACGTCACTGATTCAATGTGTATCGTCGAAGAGTAGCGCTAACTTGTTATCGTGAACCAAACTTTTAATGTTCAAAATAGTTTGTCACACACCTGTTATATGAACACTTGACTTGAACACACAACATTTAAATAATACCCACTTCTAATACCCGGCGGCAAACTTGTCCCAACAAACGAGCTCTTCGATCCGTTTCTTAATTTGCATCTTGAATTAATTTAACTAATAATAATTAATTGAAAACATTGGCCGGGGGCATCATCTTCAAGATAAACCCCAAACTCTGACTTGCTTGGCGTAAATATGAATATACAACACATAGATGAGAATGATCTCAGGCATCGAGGGTCTATAGTCCGCAATCTAACATAGAAAACTTAAAAAATGTTTAACGTCCTTCCAAAAGAGTCACAAGAGTAAAATCATATACGCTAAAGTTAAAGATGTTTCCTCTCTTTTTAGAAAAAAACTCACAATTTCTCCACATAAATTAGGTATATTTCATTTTACAGATAATTGCTTGCTCTACTGACATCGACAACTAAAAAATTTATTATTGCTTTTGTTTTTGTAAATTAATTAAAATACAGCAACGTTGAACAACGTCTGCCATCTCACGGCTGTAATTTTGAAACAACGTCAACACTTCGATCTGTCATCTGACCTTCATATTGTAAATACTGCATTCTGCCATCTGACGGCTTTAATTTTGAAACATCGAGCAACGCTGAATAACGTCACAGCAATGCTGCGTGATGCCATCTGACGGCTTAGCTCAACGCTTTTGCTACTTGCGCCTCTATATGACAATTTTACTAAAATATTTCTTCGATCTGTCATCTGAGCTTCACATTGTAATACAACAAAAAGAAGAGCGTTATATAAGCCTGTGTGCAAAATTAGAAACGAATTGAATACCTGCAATCATATTTAAAAAATAATTTTGTAAAGTGATAATTATTATACTTATTAAGTGCGAATAATTTGCACAGGTCACACTAGTAGTATTTATATCACTACACTAAAAATACAATTGTCACTTTTACCAGTTTGCAGACAAAACGTCGAAGAATGAAAACGCATTTAAAAACACAAAATAATGTAAAAATATTAAGCGACCGCCACGTTCGATGGACCAAAAATTGCCAAACAGTTTAGAATGTACAAAGAGCCGTCAACAATTATTTCGTTCCATAAAACTTGGGAACGTCAAATTACTTCTGCCTAATTTACATTCGTATAGTTTAACTGCGTATTTGAAATGATCTTTTCGAGCAATTATGCTCAACAAACGTTGTCAAAACTGAGACAGTAGACGACAGTCCAACGTTCACGAATTTTCGAACGCGTTCTAACCTATTCGCTTATCGTATCTAGATTTTTGATTTATTTTATCTCGGTATTCGTGGAAGTTAAAAAAAGTCTCCGGCTAGTAGCACTTTTATTATACTGAACGTCGTGTGAAGTCAGAAGTCGAATGACTTCCTTCTGGCTGTTTCACGATTTATATATTACCTGTAACATATATCACAGTCGCGAGAGAAGAGGGATTATCGGTCTGCCTTAACATTACGTTACGATTTTATGTAATGTTCAAATTGGGATTTAGAGAAACCTGCAGGCCTGTCTTTGAGCAGGAAAAGATCTTAACTATATACGGTATCTACTTATACAAATTATTATCATATGTTAAAACAAATATAAAAAACTACGAAACAGTGTCACAAAAACATTCTTATATCACCCGCCAGAGCAAATTACTATATAAACCGAATTTTTCAAAAACGTTTTGCTGTAAGTCCCCATCAATTGCAGGTGTTGATATATATAATACACTAGCCGCTACCCGCGGCTACGCCCGCGATTGAGATGGAAATCGACTTTTGACATGCATATCAGGGGTTGAGGTATTGCACATATTTTGACAAACAATTTTCTTATTTTTCGTAAAAAAATTTTATTTTTTTTTAATAAAAAGTATCCTATGTTACTTCTAATACCTTCAAGAGTGTATGTGCAAAGTTTCATGATGATCGGTTAAGTAGTTTTTGCGTGAAAGCGTAACAAACAAACTTACATTCGCATATTTATAATATTTCGTTTTCATAAAATTTGTAAGTCCGGTCCTGTCGGGCCGATTTTAATGAAATTTTAATAGCACATTTTAATCATTACTAAAGGGTTAAATTTCAATTTTGAAACGATTCGGAGAAATTTTTCGGTATTTTTGGGCCCAAAAAATGTTTTCAACCCTTTCTTATTTTTCGTAAAAAATTTTTATTTTTTTTTAATAAAAAGTATCCTATGTTACTTCTAATACCTTCAAGAGTGTATGTGCAAAGTTTCATGATGATCGGTTAAGTAGTTTTTGCGTGAAAGCGTAACAAACAAACTTACATTCGCATTTATAATATTAATAATATGATTAATATTAATATTAATATTAATATTAATATTAATATTAATATTAATATGATTGCCTGAGAGACTTAAAAACATAACAGAAAAAAAGAAAATTATTTAAAAAAGAATTAAAAAACATGCTTGTTAAAAAACCGGTGTATAAATTGCAAGGATATATTTTTAGTGAGTTTTAATTATTTATAGTTATTTTAGCACTTTATATTTTATTCATTGAATATGACGTTTTGTATCTATATTGTATATATAGCTTCACAAATAAATTGTCTATCTATCTATTTATCTATAGATAGGTATTTGTATAAAAGTATATGCCAAAAAATTAATTAACTTTGCGATACAATAGTGCAATTAAAACTTCTGGAATTATAAAAAATATTTCAAAAAAAGTTTAATCACAGTTCGTCATATAGTTTTTAAGTTAAGTCATATACCTACAGTATGTAAATGCGTAAGGTGCCCATAGGGAAGTTAGCATTGGGAAAAAATACTTGAATCAGAGTTAGCCAAGACTGCATTAATTGTTATTTCTATTGAATTATCGTGGTAATCTTGAAGATTTCTATTTTATTTTGATTTATTTTTATTTTACTTGGCTTTTTTAATAATAAAAAGCTCTTATAAATCATTATTTTAATTTTTTTATACAAAAATAAAACAAAAAAACAACTCCATCTGTTTGAAAACATTTCAAACAAAAATTGTTTGACTGGTATGACGTATGCGCGTTGGTAAATCTGTGACCCAATGTCTTTAGGTTCAACACGAATAGGCGGAGATATTTGATCTCGCACCATATTTAAGTATTTTTGGGAATTTAATGTCCCATTAATAAAAAAAGTCCGATTATGTTGTAATCATTTGAATATTTTCTTCGGTAGTATACACATTCATTTTGCAAAAGAATATTATCTGTCAAATTGAAAAACAAGATCTCAAGGCTCACTCTGATCCAGCCATTTTTTCCCAATGTTAATTTCCCTATGTGCACCTTACGTGTTTACATACTGTATACATTTTTTAATTGGATATTACAGATAGATGATACAGTTAGCTATTGGCCGGAGAGAATCAATTACACGAAATCTGTCCGTTCATTTGTGCTGTAAACTCATTACGCAGAGACATTCAAACTTAGGTAGTCAACAAAGTAATTTTCTGTGACAATGATTTGTACAATTATTCACTATATATATTGTTTCCCGTAACATACAATAATTATCATCGTCGTCACGGAAAGCACAGTAATATCATCTGCAGTAGTATACAGTGGCAGTTGGTAGTACCCATTGACTTAGACTTTGGAGAATGGACACTTCCAAAAAGTGACGATCGACAAGGGAAGTAGGTAAAAGTGACTGCACTTTTCACGTCTTTTTCTAACTAATTGTTTAATTTGAAACCCACTAAAGGGCATATTTTAGGCATTCAACAATTATTATTATTTTATCAACATAAGTTATTACTTCGTTACTACAATTTTTCTTCGGTAATTTTTCGCCAAAATTTTTGTTCAATATTTATTGCTCCGATTTTTCTTGGGTATTCTTGGATGTATAATTTATTGAAGTCATATTGAACATAAATTTTGTCACTATAAAATTATAAATAATTGATAATAAGCATATCGCCTTAACTAACCCTTGACATAAGCATCGTCTGGGTTTCTGAAAATTTTTCCTAGGGCAACAAATTAATCTAGTAGAAAAATAACATAATAGACTGTGTATCCAATACATAAAAAAAATAGTGTGGCAGGTTACAGGAACGCCATATTAAATATTGTAATAAGTTTATACTTTATGATAACAAAAATATATAGGTATCTATATTAGTGATGTGCCGGATCGTTAAAAATGTATATCCGCGGATACGGATCTGAATACGGATATTTGGTTTCAAGATCCGCGGATACGGATATGGATCTTAACTTTCATAGAGTACGGGGCGGTAAAAATTGCACATCGGCCTTTGGAAAGAGACTATCTGTTATGGAAAAAAGTTATTGATCTCTTTAAGAGAACTCTCATAACAGATTGTCTCTTTCCAAAAATCGATGTGCAATATCTCATTATAAAGATAGTTTTTTAGTACCTTTGAGTTATGTACTATTGGTATGGTACTCACTACGATAAATAAAATATAAAGGTGCCAAATACTATTTTAAAAAATAAAAAATGATCTGAATGGAATTTAACAGTTTTTCATTATTACCTAATCAACTATATATATATAGAATTTCATCTATGAATTGAAAATTAATAAGGTAAAAGATCCGCCAAAAACTAACGGATACGGATCTTTCTTCTCCCTCGGATATCTGCGGATACGGATATCCGGCACATCTATATATCTGGAAAAATTTATGAAAATTATGGAATCCTAATCCGACAAGCAATTGACCGTTTTTTCCCTTCAATATTTTAGGTCATGGCTGATAGTAACATCGCGCAGTTAATTCTGTGACTCAATGGCGGCACCTATAATAATGTGACGTAAAGTGAGTGTAGCGGTGGCGGTGGCGGGAATAACAATGGGGAATGGCATTGTGCAAACGAACGCCAACAATGCAACGGCGAGGCGGTCGTACAGTGGAAACAGTCGAATTGTAGACAGGAAGGACTTACGGAGATAATGCGATTGTTGTACGAGCTGAAGTGAACAGAACTGCACTAACTACACTTTACCTACAATTGCTATGACAAAACGTACCTCTCTACTATTATTGCGTGCTGCCATTGTTGCAAACGATGAATGTATATAGTTTGACAGTGTTAAAAGTATTAAGAATGCACAAGTGTAGAAGTGTGTGTTTTTAATTTTTTGTTTATTACTAGCAGCCTGGTCTGGTTTCGCCTGGCTTTGTAAACTGCCTATTAAAGATATAGACGGAGAGCTGGCTACGGAGAAAATGGATGACTCGGTGCAGAGCTGAAAATTTGCAGAATAATAAGAGGTAGTACAAGTAAGTAGGGAAAAAATTGCCAGAAGGCTAGGCGGAAGATAAAGAGCCGCCAGAAGGCACTAATGTTGCGAAAAATCAGTGCACTTCTGGCAATTTCTATACTTATTCTGTAATTCAAAACTAGATTATGTATTATATATATTATACATTATAAGGGCATACTGAAAATTCAAACATGATATAATAATTGCATTCGACAAATATTCAAAATTATTAATGACATTTTGATAGAAATAAAATTAATCGTCATATATTTTCATTAATAAAATTACGTTGTTATAACAACGTAATTTTATTAATTTATTTAATATTATTGTTATCAAAATGGCATTAATAATTTTGAATATTAGTCGAATGTAATTATTATATCATGCTTGAATTTTCAGTATGCCCTTATAACTATATAATGTATAATATATAATCTAGTTTTGAATTACAGAATAAGTATAGAAATTGCCAGAAGTGCACTGATTTTTCGCAACATTAGCGCCTTCTGGCGGCTCTTTATCTTCCGCCTAGCCTTCTGGCAATTTTTTCCCTACTTACTTGTACTATCTCCTATTATTCTGCAAATTTTCAGCTCTGCACCGAGTCACCCATTTTCTCCGTAGCCAGCTCTAAGCCAAAATGCATGAGACTCCAAATTGGTTTAAATTTTTATTTTGAAATATATTTTAGATAATGGCTTATATGTACCGTTACCACGTAACCCAGGCGCGGGATAAGAGGGACTACCACGACAACAGGTTACAATTTTATGTTTTTGTGTAGAAGTATATGCCAAAATTTAAAGTAATTAACTTTGCGATAAAACAATGAAATAAAACAGCCTATAGCCTATAATTTCATCAAAATTCGTCAGTTTTTAACTTAAATCCGTTCAAGCACATATTCATATAAAGATTTTTAACTATGTTTTAGAATGGACATAATATACAGACGTGCACACAACTAATTTTATTAATCGTTAAGTATACCAAAGTATATCATAATATAATATTTCTACAATAATGGACATCCTCGAGTAAATTAATGCGGATTGTAAATTGAAGCTTACCCATTGGTGCATCCAATAAACGAAAACAAAACGGCAACGTACCTGTAACAAAACAAAAATACGTCATTTCAATACGAATTCGTAACACATTACTACAGATTTTTTAAACAAAGTTATGTGACACAAAATTCAAATCTTTGATTAACGTCTGAATATAACTCTTCAAATTAATCATTATATTTTTTAGATTGTTTCTGAAGAAGATCCAAATCCAGATCGAAACGTCATCTAATGAAATATTGATTTATAATTTTTATTATTTTTTTGTCAATATATAGTCTGAAAAAAATTAGTCGATAATTTTATTTATTTCAGTTATATGAGCCTAACTTGTTTTCAGTTGGTTGTTTTTTTTTTTTTTTTTAATTTATCTATTACGATAAATGTTTGTAAATTATAGACGCTCGACTACTTCTCACCTAGAAGTTAATGTTTTGCCATTTGACGAGTCATCCAGCATTGTAGTAGTACGATATTAATCTACCTATATTAGGTAGGTAACAATATTCTGGACTCACTTTCCAGTAATTAGTTTAGTTTGCTGAAACTATATCAATGTGATGACACACTTCTCGTGCCAATATAGGAGAAATGGAGGAGTTGGGGAGAAGATGAGAGAGTCGAGAACAAGGTTTATAGATTACAGAGGTTGCCTCATTCCACCAGACTGTTACCACCCAGAAATAGATGCACTATCCTGGGAAGCATTTTTGTAAGATAAAGTTACAAACCATAAAAACAGTTCCCACACAATATTGTTTACTTTATCTAAGAATTTAGGACAATCTGCAAATTTTATGCGATTTTTATTACTTTAGTTTCCTTTAAGATACATAAAGTAAACAATATATCAGGAAACTGTCAAAAACCTTACTTAAATGCAACCTGTCAATAGCTGATAAATTGCGACACTTAAATTTAATATTCTCACTAAAACTGTGGGAACGAACAGATATTGCGAAGATCGTTTGCCACCCTGAATATTTCAAGAGGGGGAGCAAAGGTATAAATATAATTAAGATACCCAGCGCGGGATGAATCAGTCAGTTGTTGAAAATGAGTTAGTCGGGATCAATTAGTCGTTGAAGATGAATCAGTCGGGAAAAGTCGATCAGTGGGTTAAGATCAATTAGTGAGTGATGTAATCGCGACTTAAAAACGAGTGTCTGTACTGAAGGGAGGGTAAGTCAACATGTTTACTGTGTAATTTCGATGTATTAGTATAAGCCAAACAGATGTATCTTTATTGTTTTTTCTTTGTTTACTATTAAAACATTTTGTTAAATATTATAAAATACTTTTACTCAATGTAACCTATGACTCAATCAATTAACCTGAAGTCTCTCAGATAAAAGAACTCACAAACGTTCGTGGTGGGGGTGTAATACCACAGTTATGATTATATAACAATGATGAATACCACGCTGGTAACAAACAGTGGTATCTGTGGAAAATGCACTCTCTTCCACGACGTATGATCTTTGTCGCCAGTGGTAATATATACCCTGCAGACGACGGGAGCGTAACAATGGTGGCAGCGGCGCGATCTGAGTTTTGTTATCTAACAATCTAAGTAACAATTAATTGACTGACGGTATGTTGAGTTATAGGTTTGCAGATGTTACATTCAATCATAAAGCTGAGGGAATAGAAATGTCAGACTTTCAAGGCTATGGAAATGGTCCTCGAGCCGGGGGATCGGTCTAACACTTCTAAAGTACCGGAAGTTCAGCGTTAGTTGCAAGGGGTGGATTGAGCATTGCAAATAGCAATATTTAAATTCATTTCTGTTGCTAATGAGCGCTGAATTTTGTTTATGAGTATGAGATAGAGAGTATTTTATAATTTTTTTTTTTTTAATTGGAGGTCGTATATATTCTAAAGTTAATCATGCCTAACGACGAAATTAACCCGTCCACAAGTGGGACCAGACAGTCCACAGATGGAATTAGCCCCACCGTAGTAACCCTCGAGTATCCAAGACCGGGATTGGGACAGTTTGCGAACGCAATAGAAACCTTTTCAGGGAAAGAAAATATTAGAGAATTTTTTAAAAGGGCTGAGCAACGGGCTGATTTAGATAGCATTCCTCTCTCATCCCTATTAAAAGTTATTAAATGTAAGCTAACAGGGTCCGCTTATACCTACTTTGAAAGTACTCCTTTTCTGTCGGACGCAACAACCACATACGAGCAATTTAAAAACTCTTTAATTAATCAATTTTCTCCGCGACGAAGCACAGGATCGTCAAGATTTAGATTAACGCAGGTTTATCAAAGAAATGGAGAATCAGTTAGGGATTACGCGCTGAGATTAAAATCCGTTGGTATGGAAACCTTAGCAGAAAAGTTGGAAAATGCGACCGAAAATCAACGTGTGGGTATAATCAAAACAAACACCGATGATGTGCTGGCACAATTTAGAATGGGGTTAAGAGGCGACATAGCTAGAGCAATTGGTACCATAATGGCGTTACAGGATGGTTTAGATATTGACAGAGCCATTGATATCGCCGAGGAAGAAGAATTAAACCAGGGGATGTTAAACCCTACTAGAGGCACGGTACATGCGGTAGTAAGGCCAGATCAAAGACAACAATTTGAAAGGAACCAATCAACAGTAATAAAATGTTACAATTGTTGTCGCGAGGGACACTTTGCTCGGGACTGCAAAAGTCCAATGACGTGTTTACAATGTGGTAAAGAAGGTCATAGAAGAAATAATTGCCATATGGCTATGCAGAGAAACCACATGCAGAGAAATTCCCAATGGAATAATAAAAGAAGCGATGACCGATATAATAGAGACGTAAGTACCTGGGAAAAGAGAAACCAAGCAGACAGAAGAGAGACAGCGCAACCGAATAGACGTGAGAATTTAAACGCCGTTGGCACCTCGAAGGAAGTTCTCCGCTTCGGGGGAAGCCGAAAGTAAAGTTTATGATACCGGTAATTAGCACAGAGACCCCGGAAGCACCGTACATTTTAAAAGCGAAAATCGGGAGCAAAAATGTAAGTTTACTTATAGATACGGGATCTCCAGTTTCCATTATCAAGGATACGTTCATACGAGATTTTGAATACTTCGGTACAAGATTTCCACAGGAGTTATCGAGCATAACAGGTCACAAAATTTACAGTACAGGAGCTGCACGAGTAAATTTAAATGTAAGAAATTTCGATTTCCCTGTTAATTTTGTTGTTTGCAGGCAAGTACCAATGCAAGTCGAAGGCCTTTTGGGGCGCGATTTCTTGCAGCAACAACAGGCTCTTATTGACTTCAGTCGAGGTATACTGATAATAGGAGAACTAACAGTGCAATTAGCGACAGAGGAAGAAATAAACTTTGATGAAGTTTTAGGAGACGCAACGTGTGGTAATATTGTTGGAAACGAGATGAAGTTGAGACGAAACTTTAGAGAAAAAAATTCAGAGGAAGAAATAAACTTTGAAGATGAAGTTTTAGGAGACGCAACGTGTGGTAATATTAGAGAAAAAATTAGAGAAAAAAATTCAGAGGCAGAATTAATAAACATAAACGAGATAAAAGAATGCAAAAAACCGAGGTATAATAAAAATGAAGTTAAAACCAGTAGGCGACTTGTTAGAGAAAAGGACAATGCCACTGATAATAAAATATGTTGGGACGAACACATGTTGAGAAGAGGTAGACAACAGTCAAAAGATGCACAATTGACTAGGGTCGGTCAAAAATCCGAGAGTTCAATTAAAAAGGTTGTACCTGCAGCGCAAGAGAACCAACGACAAATATGTCAGGATGACACGACGCCGGCTTCACTGCGGCAACAGTGGAATAACGGTGTCGGACATGTAGATTGCCGTCTACCTGTCACGTTACAAAAGGAAATTTTAATTCCTGCCCGGCATGAATGCGTTTGTTCTGCTATATTAAAGGGGGTAAAAAGACCAAATACTTCGGTATTAATTGAACCGGAGACGATCTTAATTCGAGGTGTGATGTCAGCAAGAGTATTGAGCAAGATACATGGCGAAAATTCGGTAATTGTACGTCTGATCAACGTCACCGAAACACCTCTGAAGATAAGTGCAAAAACTGTTGTTGGTCATGCAGAGATTATTAATAGTGACCAAGAAGTGGAAAAATTGAATAAAAGTATTTGTACAGCAAATGTGTTACAGTCGAGGGTAAACCTGAAGAGAAGTAAGGGGAACCAAATAAAGGCAGATATACGAGAATATATAGAGATGGATCATTTGAATGAAAAAAATAGAGAATTATTGATGACGTTAATTAAGGAGTATGAAGATATATTTTTGATAGAAGGTGTTAAACTAGGTGTGGCCAAAGGAGTTCAACACCGAATTATTACTGAGGACGTACCTCCCATAGCGCAGGCACCGTACAGAGTACCACACGCTCAGAGAAAAATATTAAAAGACGAAATTGATGGATTATTAAAAGAAGGAATTATCAAACCTTCACTATCCCCGTGGAGTGCACCGGTTGTCATGGTGCCGAAGAAGTCAGAGAGTGGAGAAGGAAAAATACGAGTATGCATTGACTATAGGAAATTGAATGCAGTGACGAAGAGAGATTTTTACCCTTTACCTAATATTCACGAGACGTTTGATTTAATGAATAAGGCGAATTTATTCACTACATTAGATTTGGCTAGTGGATATCACCAAATAGAGGTAGCGCAAAGAGATCAAGAAAAAACAGCCTTTAGTACACCAGACGGACATTACGAATATAATCGTATGCCATTTGGACTTGTGAATGCTCCTAGTACATTCCAGAGGCTTATGAATACAATTCTTGCGAAATTGAATGGAGATATTTGCCTGATATATTTGGACGACGTCATTATTTTCAATTCTACCGGGATTAATGACCACTTATCGAGATTGAGACAAGTTTTTCAATGTTTGCGTCAGGCTAACCTGAAGTTACAGCCTGGAAAATGCAAATTTATACAAGATGAAGCCAAGTATTTAGGCCATATCATTTCAAGAGAGGGTATAAAACCCGATCCAATAAAAATCGAAGTTATAAAAAATTATCCGAGACCTAAAACTGTTAAAGAGATAAGGGCTTTTATTGGCCTTGTTGGTTTCTACAGACGTTTTATTTCGCAATTTTCTGCAATTGCAAAGCCATTAACAGAACTTACAAAGAAAAACGTAGAGTTCAATTGGAGCACGGAGAAACAGAACGCGTTCGAATCACTCAGGAATGCATTGTGCGGCGAAGCCGTCTTAGCATGTCCGGACTTCTCAAAAACTTTTATTTTGACTACCGACGCATCAGGGTTTGCGTTAGGAGCCGTATTGGCTCAAGAGGACAAAGAACATGAGAGACCAATTGCATTTGCTAGTAGACAACTTAACAAAGCCGAGAAAAATTATTCAACAACAGAAAAGGAATGTTTGGCAGTAATATGGGCTATCAAGCACTTCAGATGTTATCTATATGGCAGAAAATTTATTATATATACTGATCACAGACCCTTGAGATGGTTACTTTCTATTAAAGACCCGAGTTCACGATTAGCGAGATGGGCATTGACACTTGGAGAATATGAATTTGAAGTTAAGTATCGTCCAGGAAAGAAACAGTGTAACGCAGACGCATTATCACGTCTAAATATTAATCTTATAAATACAGACGATTCAGTATATGAACCATTGTGGGACCGCGACTATATTTACAGTTACCAACAACAAGACTCAAACATACAGGCGATTATAGAGAAAATAAATGCAGACAAGGATTATGACAGCTATTACGTAGATACAGATGGACTTTTGTTTAAAGCACGTAGTGAGCCAGGACGCCACGATCTATTGGTTGTTCCAAAAAAATTAGTTAAACGTATTATACATGATTTCCACGATTTACCATTTATGGGTCACCAGGGTTATGAGAGAACACTTTCATTCATCAGAACCAGATTTTTCTGGGTAAACATGGCAGCTGATGTCAAGGACTACTGCTATAAATGCGAACTTTGTGCGAAAAGAAAATCTAGAAAATCCGCACCAGCGCCGTTACAAAAATTACCAGAGGTTACAGTACCGTTTGAACGAACTGCGATGGATATAGTAGGACCCTTAGTTTGTACGTTATCCGGAAATAAATATATATTGACATTTCAGGACTACTTTACGAAATATTTGGAAGCTATTCCATTACCAGACCAAAAAGCAACAACGATTGCAAAAGCATTTGTAACACAAATTATAACTCGTCATGGAACACCACGTATGTTGATCACTGACCAAGGAACTAACTTTTTGTCAGCAGTCATGAAAGAAGTGTGCAAAATACTTAAAATTGAAAAACTACAAACCACACCATATCATCCGCAAGGAAACGGAATGGTTGAGAGAACGCACCGAGTAATTAAGGATATGTTGTCACATTACATTAATTTAGAGCAAACAGACTGGGATGAGTGGATTCCATATGTGTTGATGGCTTATCGGAACAATAAACACTCTGCGACTGGAGAGTCACCATATTTTCTTCTGCACGGACGTGACATGGAATTACCTTATGACGATATATTACGACCTAAAAGACTCACATATGACTGTGCCGAGAATTATTCAGCCGAATTAGTACAAAGATTGCATCAAGCATTCGTAAAGGTGCGAGATAATTTACGAGAAGCTACAGATCGACAGGTTATACAATATAATAAGAAAACCAAACCCACAACAATCCAAGTAGGCGATAGAGTACTATTGCATGATCCAAGCTCTAAACTGAAACAGTCGAAGAAATTAGCAAGATCATGGGTAGGACCATACAGGGTGATTGAAAAGAAGGGACCTGTAACTTTCAAAATACAGCTAATTGGAGCCAGAAGAACGCAGATAGTACACGTGAATCGGTTAAAAATATATAAAGACACAGACGAAGAAGAAAACCTGCTGGAAAGTGAAAATGAAAAGAATACTCCGGAAAGAGAGACAACAGAGGTAGGTTGTATCATTAGAGAGATGAATGGCGATTTATTCACTGCACCCGAGACGTATTCGCTTGCTCACTGTGTGGCACAGGATTTGAAAATGAGCAGGGGAATTGCAGTAAAATTTAGAGAAAAATTTAATCATATTAACGAGTTAAAGAGGCAGAAACCTAAAGTAGGTGACATGATATATTTGAAGGATAACGAAAGATTTATCTATTATTTAGTCACCAAAGAGCGCAGTTATGAAAAACCAACGTACGAGAGTATAAGAAAATCGTTGCAGTGCATGAAAAATCACATGTGGGAAAATCAAATTAATAAGTTGGCGATTCCAAAACTCGCCTCTGGATTAGATGGTATGGAGTGGAGTAAAATAAGAAGAATTTTAGAGGAGGTGTTTATCAATACCGGAATAGAAATAACTGTTTATAAATTATACGAAGAAATAGATGTGATCCATCCTGTAGTAAAATTAGAGTTTAACCACAGGAATGAAACCGGTCAAGGTCACATGGGTGACATTAAAATTTTAACAAAAAGAAATGACCTACAAAAACCAGATGTGCAAGCAAATGCACAAGAAACAGTTGAGGGAGGTGATGTCGAAATAAATATAGTGGAACCTTTTATTGACGATGCGAACGATGACATACAACAAAGAGACAAAACTCCAAGCAAAACTAAAATATGGGAAACATGGAGGCAATCTCCTAATATACCCTCAGACTCCAGCACTGACGACGACGACAGTCCTAACACACAATCCGTGACTCATCCTCACCATAATCCTGAAACACCAAAATATCACACGCGAAGTAGGGGCCCGGTAAAAGATCATCCGTGGATTCTTAAGAGACGACTTTAAAAATTATATTTATTGTTTCAGAAAAAAAAAAAATATCACGTGGACTGGAGAATTTTTTCAAATTAGTATGTTATATGAGAATACGACCACTGAATATAAATATCATTAATGTAATTGTAGTAAATTGTCTAAGTGTTTATGAGATATTGTGTGTATTGCCTAGTAAAAGTACTTTACTGTTGAAAGTGTAACAACAATATTGTTTTCAACAAGGTTTACTGTAGCAGGTAGTGTTGTAAAGACCTAAGTGCATTTAAAGAACCGAAGGACGGTCATAAATAATAATAAAAAGAAGTGATAATTTGACAGTTAACCAAAACATAAACAATGTGGTACCTCAAATTAGTATGTGTATGGGTAGTTATGGTTCAATGGAGCAACGTGGAATCACTTATAGCATTCGACTGCAACCAAAGTCGACCCAATATAACGACGGTATCACTGCTGGAAATAGAAGAATGCCGACAAGACATTAAGCATCTAAGAGAGACGGAAGAGTACATTCAATTGATACAAACAGCTGATTATGCCACAGAACACGTATATCAATGCAAAATTTCTGTCCAGAGACACGTAACCCATTGCGGTATGCACTCACATGCGTCCGAAGTAAGAGGCGGCCATGGGGCATATATTTTAGAAGTGGGAAACCAGGCGTGTATGGATTTGCATAAATACCGTAGATATCAATTTCAGCACAATATTTTGATTGATGGGCTTAAAACTAATGACACTATACAGCGTTCAATAGTCATCGCAGGTTCGCTGAGTTATGATGGAGCCTGTTCGGGAAGCGACTATACCGACCAATTTGGGAGCTGGACGAATGTTGTAGTGCAAGCCATCACATCAGTAACATTAGCTGACTACGAGGCATCTACAAATTTAAAACAAAATGTTATTAGATTAAGATCAGGTACCGTATGCCCGTACTTAACGTACAATTGCATAGATTCAGAAGGTGGAGAGACGTTCTGGAATCAACACACCATATCACAATGTGACGTGCGCAAATATATGGTGTTGTACGAAGGACTAGCTACCGTGATAACAGCTGGAGGTGATAATCGTACCATATATACGGTGACCACACAAGACACGACTTTTGCTCTGTCAGTACGAAGTGACACATTTGTGTGTAGTCACCCAGCTTTCCAAACTGAGCATCCGAAGCTACTGATCATCGTGGGAACAAAAGGTCGATTCGCATTGAGGAAAACCTCAATAATCCCGCTGAATATGGACATATTCACGTATATAAATTCCAAGCTGGTGTATGTAGAAAAGCATGTGTCGCGAGAGATGACTTCGTTATATATGGCAGTGCAAAATCAAAAATGCGAATTAGAACGACAAGTACTGAGAAACTTGTTAAATTTGGCGATTGTAGCACCAGAACAATTTGCGTACAATTTCAAACAAGGACCCGGTTACACGGCTATAACAATGGGAGAAGTAGTGCACATAATACAGTGCATACCTGTCGATGTTCAAGTGAGAAAAACTCACGAATGTTTCAACGAGTTACCGATAACATATATGAATAAATCCCTATTTGTGACACCCCGCAGTCGAATACTGCAAACGCACGGGACACAAATAGACTGTAATCCTCTAACCTCTCCGATGTATCAATTATATGGATCCTGGTACCAAATGAATCCTAATATTCTTGAAACAACTACACCCAACACATTAACTCCTTCAAAAAATTCCCAATGGGTTTATAAGAATGCCGGAGAACTGGCAATAACCGGTATCTACTCAATCGACGAGTTGACGAAGTTAGCAGAGCAGATTATGTTCCCATCTGAGCGGCAAGCAATCACCAACACACTTGCTCGAAGCATCGCTGGGAGAGAAACAAATCTGCAAGGATTGAATCTACACTACGCATTCAGCACTGAGACGTTAGACGAAATATACACCAAGTACGCAAGAAAAATTTGGGGATGGTTTTACGAACTCGGAAATATTACTTCCGGATTCGTTGGTTTGTGGATTGGAGTTAAAATAATTAAATTCGTCATTGACACCGTAATTCACGGGTGGTCACTATACCGAATGTTCGGATTTGGCTTCCATCTATTGGGCTCATTTTGGAGCACCATCACAAATGTAATGTTGCACGTGCTAAAACCAAAAGATGATATTGAAACTGATAATGAAGCACAGACGTTACCATCGACTGCAAGGTCAACGAGCGCAGATATTGGTGACAAGCAGATGTCATCAGCACCACCCGCTGAGAGCACAACCCCAACACCGACGAAACCATACCATAACTTACATATACAACTGAGACCACCTACTGAGTATTGATACACAAACAGAAGTGTTGTGATTATTAGTGGTTAAAAATTGACAAAGTGACTAATTTGTAGTGTTTTTTTTTCTTTTTTTTTTGAGAATTTCATAAGAACATATGCTGAGTTAATAATTTCAAGGAAGCATTAAACGACATAGGCAACGAGTATGTTAGAGCCGTCGTTTCATTCTTCTGACTCTAGTATAAAAATGTAGGCTATATTTAATAGTAAGACATTGAATTTTTATGGTGGTTGTATTCTCGCCGAACTGGCATATCAATCAGATGACAACGGAAGATTTTGTAACTAGCGATTATCAAAATGATGAATGTAGAAAATATATTAAATCAGAGCATAAAATTGAGTATTGAGGATTTTGTTAATAATGAAAATAAATGTGAAGTTTCATTATTATTTTTACTAGTTATGTTTACTATAGTAAGATAGAGATATGTTTTACTTTGTAGGCTGCTTATTGAGAAGAAGTAGAGAAGCATTATATTATTCAGTATTATTTTTTTTTAAGTCAGGTGGTTGTATGATATATATATTGTACTCACGGCTCACGCCGGAGATTTGTGTTGTTAGCGTATATATATTTTAAGATGAAGTGGAAGTCCAGTCAAGTAGTGGCTATTACACATTAGTAATATCGGTATCAACATTAAAAGACGTAATAAAAACTTGACTTGACTTCCCGCTATGATATTTGTCTAAGAAAATATTCTATAGTGTTATATTTATTAAACATGTTGGACTCACCAACCCTGAGGTTTCTTATGGGAAAGGTCATTTCCATAATATGTAAAGACCTTTTTACTAAGGGGGGAGGGATGTTACCACCCAGAAATAGATGCACTATCCTGGGAAGCATTTTTGTAAGATAAAGTTACAAACCATAAAAACAGTTCCCACACAATATTGTTTACTTTATCTAAGAATTTAGGACAATCTGCAAATTTTATGCGATTTTTATTACTTTAGTTTCCTTTAAGATACATAAAGTAAACAATATATCAGGAAACTGTCAAAAACCTTACTTAAATGCAACCTGTCAATAGCTGATAAATTGCGACACTTAAATTTAATATTCTCACTAAAACTGTGGGAACGAACAGATATTGCGAAGATCGTTTGCCACCCTGAATATTTCAAGAGGGGGAGCAAAGGTATAAATATAATTAAGATACCCAGCGCGGGATGAATCAGTCAGTTGTTGAAAATGAGTTAGTCGGGATCAATTAGTCGTTGAAGATGAATCAGTCGGGAAAAGTCGATCAGTGGGTTAAGATCAATTAGTGAGTGATGTAATCGCGACTTAAAAACGAGTGTCTGTACTGAAGGGAGGGTAAGTCAACATGTTTACTGTGTAATTTCGATGTATTAGTATAAGCCAAACAGATGTATCTTTATTGTTTTTTCTTTGTTTACTATTAAAACATTTTGTTAAATATTATAAAATACTTTTACTCAATGTAACCTATGACTCAATCAATTAACCTGAAGTCTCTCAGATAAAAGAACTCACAAACGTTCGTGGTGGGGGTGTAATACCACAGTTATGATTATATAACAATGATGAATACCACGCTGGTAACAAACAGTGGTATCTGTGGAAAATGCACTCTCTTCCACGACGTATGATCTTTGTCGCCAGTGGTAATATATACCCTGCAGACGACGGGAGCGTAACAAGACCAACCAGTGAAAGCGCAGAAATTACAACTATTCATATTGTTATCAATTTACTAGCGGCCCGTCGCGGTTTCAACCGGGTGCAAAACTGTTTTGTAAATATTATATTGACCTTCTCATCTACACAGCAGAACTATCAAAGTGCATTGTTTTGATGTATCTCTAAAGTTTTGGCCAGCGTTGGCCATGTAAGCGCACGAAAACAGTTTTTTTTTTTGACAACACACCGTCATAGTTCAGCCATTTTGTACAAAATATTCATAAATTATATACAGAAACCTTCCTCGTTTATCGCTCTTTCTATTAGTGAAAAGCGTATGAAAATCCGTTCGGTAGTTTTTGAGTTTATCGCGTTCAGACAGACGGAGCCAAAGAACTTTGTTTTATATATCAACCTATAATGGCAATATGTTATTTATATTCAACAGGGATTATGTAAATTTCTTAGTAGCTTAAAAAATCAATATATTGCTAACAATATCAATATTCTGTCTTTTGATTTCTTTTACATTTGGCCGTTGCTACGCAATCAAGTAACAGGTCCTGAGGTCCGCTGGATGTCGTCATCTCCCCACTACCATCCAACGGAACGAGGCAACATCTGTAACCATTCAGCCTTGTTCGCATGCTGGTAGGTATTTGCCGGACTTGCAAAGATAGTTTCATTGGTATGTATGTGTGCTATACTATGTAGGTATATGTTTTCCTATATTATCTATCATTATACAGAGGGTACGATTTGTGTGGAACAATAATTTTAAAAAAATCCAGCCAATTGGGTGACGGGACCATTCCAACAGCCAACTTCAAAAATGTTGACATTTGATTATAATAAAGAAAATACAATTTCTGATATCGTGTAAGGTGCCGAGGGTAATGGCTAGTATTCAATATGATATTTGCTATTCGTTGCCATGGTCACCTACATAATATGTTCACGTCATGTAAAAATTAATCGAAGCATGCCTAACTAGCTTATTTCTGACAGATCCATAAAACAAAAGAGCGGCTGATTTTTTTTATTTGAAAAATATTTCCGAAACTATAAAGTTTAGAAAAAAAATGTTCGACATATTCAAAGTGCCAGACATTTTAAGTGGTTCATGTTATTTGTCAGAGAACATTATTTTAGCGTTTTGGTTGAAGTTTTTAAGCTATTCAATTAAAAAACAAACAGTATTTTTTACATGTCGTCAAAACGACGTCTTTCGGAAAATTTAGAGGGAAAACGCTCCAAAATCAAGAAAAGTCATAGAGAAAATAGGTGTCAGACTAGGCCTAATGAAGCCATATACAAAGTTTGGGGAGAGTATGTATCAGTAAAATTTTTGCCGACGGGCACTCTGATCAGTACGCATTGTATTTGTGTGTAGGTAGGTCCGTAGTGCACAACTTTATATAACTAAGAATTCGAGTGAGAGACCTGTCTACAAACTATGTTGATGTACTTACTATTCCCCAGCTCTAAAAACCACTTACACACAAACTAACAGTGCTTACTAAGTCTTAATGTATTTCGAATTTGTACGAAGGGTAGCCAGAAAATTGGTAGGTACAGTGAAACCTGGTTAAGTGGGACCTGGATAAGTGAGAAACCTCTATTATTGAGAGTTGCAATGAGGTCCCGGTTCTTTTTCATTAAATTACCTCTGTTAATGGGACTTTTTGAACCTGGTTAAATGAGATTTGATTTCTAAGACTTTTTCGATGTTTACCTCTATAATTGAGACTCTGTAGCTCAATTACCTGTATAAGTGAGACAAATTAATCAGGTTTTAACACGTATTGACATGTTTGTTTACATACATTTCGCGTCGTCTTTCGCGCATGCTTTGTTTGACAGTACATTTCGACCTCTGTAAGCGGGGGCCTGTGTAAATGAGACAAATATAATTTTAAACCTGCTTAATTGGAAAACTGGATTATTGGAAACCCTCAATAATTGGTACATATGGCTTGGTCCCTTGAGATCCCAATTAACCAGGTTTCAATGTATATAGTAGAACTCTCAAGTATTTTCAATCTCTCGAAACCACTCCACTCATGCATTTTCAACTTCTTCTTCGTCCTCATTTCGTGGCAGCCATTGACCAATCAGGAAAAAACTTTATTACTTTGAAATTAAACATTGTCTAAAGTATTTTGTTCTTTAGCTGAGCAGCGTAGGAAGATATTTTAGTATGGACTAAAAAGTTGAAAATGCGTGAGACAAAATAAAAAACACGATCAGTTGAAAATAGATGGTATTGAAAATACATGCAAGTCCTAACTCAATGTTATTAAGGCCCCCATACACCTCGTTCTTTTTTGGCAGTTTTCATCGTCACGATAAAACACGTCGGTCAAAACCGAAGTGTATGGGCAAAAACTGTCGATGAAACACGGCAGTTTTTATATCTGCCGAATCTTGATTTTAAACACGACGTGTTTGCTGGTTGTCGTTTCAAATCGTAATGTGTGGCGCTTTCCGATAAGAATCGACGTGTTTATTCAGTGGTGCGACGTACAGCAAATAAGTCACATTAATTAAATGATTGTAATTAGTTTGAGTATTGATTTATATTTTAATAATAACTCAAAATAAGTATGTTCGTCCATTCTCAGGTAATTGAACCAATCCCCAGGTTCAAGTTTCAGCTCGTTCAATTCATACAATTGTATCGAAGCCATTCGTGGCTTTGGAAAATAAAATCTAGTGAGTATTCTGATAGGGATAAAAAAAATAAAGCTTACGAAGACATGATTATAAAATTAAGAGAAGTAGATAATTCAGCAACAAAGGAATGTGTAAAAAAGAAAATAGATTCTCTACGTGGTTGCTTCCGAAAGGAATTAAAAAAAGGAATCCAATCCAAGAAATCTGGATCGGGGACTGATGAAATACTTGGTCTCATAAACGTATCTTGCTTTTGTATTAATGGTGTTACTAAAGTGAGCAGCTCTAAATACGTTTCTTCGTCCATTCGCAGAAAATTAAACCAATCTCCTGGTTCTAGTCGTAATTCATTTAGAAGATTTACGTGTGAAAATTGCCTGCGTTTAAGTAACCATTCTTTAGTCCATTTTGAACGTTTTCTTTTTGAAAATTTTAATTTTATAGCCACTGCGGCTGCAACTGCTAACGTTGTCGTAGGATCCATCAAAGCAGATCGTATTAATGATGCCACGACTTCAGAAAAACTGAACGAAACAACGCCTCTGTGTGGATATGGCCGTTGTTCGTGTTTAATTAACCGTACAGTTTTACCCGTGCGGTTAAAACTGCCATAAAAGAACGAGGTGTATGGGGATGGCCGTTGTTCGTGTTTAACCGTACAGTTTTACCCGGCGGTTAAAACTGCCAAAAAAGAACGAGGTGTATGGGGGCCTTTATAGTGATAATTGTTAGGATTATATAAGCTTATACCGTAATATTGAATTTTTTAAACAACTTTTTGTTCGGATTTTCGCCTAAATATATTGTATACAAACTCACCGAGCGCTGTTTGAACACAGTAAATATAATATTGGCGAATTTGTAAATAATTAACGAGGTAGATACGACGGCAAAGATTGCGGCTTGGCTACTGCTACGAAACTAACCGAATGTACAAACTACGCTCAAGTCTTGACCATCGGGGTGCAGCGTTGTGTTTTTGTTATCAATTAAATGTCTGCATTTAGATTTTAATCGGTTCGTCGGATTTTCACAGTGATGATGACGATGCATAGTTCCGTATCCCCTACGACTTAGAGGACACTGGATATTCTACATAAAGTTTAGAAAAAAATAATAAAACTTTCTTTAAAAAATAAATAGAATAATAAGCCGTTATGAAAAGTACACCATTATTATATAAAAAAACACCGTTGGAGCATATATCTTGTCTGCGCATACGCCGATTTTCCCCAAAAACAATAGGGCTCTTCATATTTGCATACCTACCAAACATCCTCCCAAAATTTGGTTTCAATCCGCTCATCCGTTTGACCTGTATCGTGTTCACAGACTAACAGACGCACAGAGTTTCTTCAAAAATATGTTTTTTGGATTCGGAGGACCTCGAAACGGAAAAATATTGTAAAACTTTTGAAAAATGATTTTTGATCTAAACTAGTACTACCAATCCCCACTTGTGGGTTGGAATGGTAATATATTTTCAACAGTTTCCGATAATAAATCTCGAGTTGAACAAAAAAATTATCTAATCTTTTTTTATCTAGTAGGATACACGAATTATCCACTGTGACCACTTTCGGTGTACGCACTGTAGAAATATACAGTATGTAAACACGTAAGGTGCACAAAGGGAAATTAACATTGGGAAAAAATGACTGGATCAGAGTGAGCCTTGAAATCTTGATTTTTAATTTGACAGATAATATTCTTTTGCAAAATGAATTTGTATACTATCGAAGAAAATATTCAAATGATTACAACATAATCGGACTTTTTTTATTAATGGGACATTAAATTCCCAAAAATACTTCAATATGGTGCGAGATCAAATATCTCCGCCTATTCGTGTTGAACCTAAAGACATTGGGTCACTGATTTACCAACGCGCATACGTCATACCAGTCAGACAATTTTTGAATGAAATGTTTACAAACAGATGGAGTTGTTTTTTTGTTTTATTTTTGTACAAAAAAAAATAAAATAATGATTTATAAGAGCTTTCTATTATTAAAAAAGCCAAGTAAAATAAAAATAAATCAAAATAAAATAGAAATCCTCAAGATTACCACGATAATTCAATAGAAATAACAATTAATGCAGTCATGGCTAACTCTGATCCAAGTATTTTTTCCCAATGCTAACTTCCCTATGTGCACCTTACGTGTTTACATACTGTATAGAAATACCGCGACGATCTAGGACAATGTCCGACACCCAATTGACTAAGCAGAGCCAGAGCACTATAGCATCTATCCGGAGTCTGTTCGTAGTGTAGGTGAAGTACGGGACTCTGACCGCGGTATGTTCCTGAGATCGCGGTGCAGACACACGCCGGTGGTGCGCTGCGCTTGCGGTCACGCTAAACCTGCAACTTCTCTCTACTCGTGCTTTAATACACACGTATCGCCCGTACATACCTTCCCCCTACAGTACAGGGTGCGGATCTGCTCTCGACGCGAAGAGGATTTCAAGTCATTAACGTTTTAATTTTCACTATTCCAACTCCACTAGCGGGGAATGGTACTAATTTCGGTCAAAGTTCACTTTTCAAAAAAATTTTTTCGCTTTAAAGGCCCCCGAGTTCAAAAATAATATTTTTGGAAAAAGCTTGTGAGCATTGTACAGTAGAGCAGTAACAAACCGTATGTATTCGTTACTGAGTAACGGGTTCATTGCTAGACTGGAAGTAACGAATCGTTACTTACAAATTCATTTCGTTACTCGCATTATCGCTTATATTGCGCTCTCGCTTGCGGAACGTTATTCTTTTTCGTGCGTGCAATTTATAAGACGTTATCACGTCAAAAACCGTATGTATTCGTTACTGAGTAACGGGTACATCGCTAGACTCGAAGTAACGAATCGTTACTTGCAAATTCATTTCGTTACTCGCATTTGTCGTATCCATGTCAGTTCGACTCGTTTGATGCGGTTATACGTTATACGAACGAAGTCATACCGTATCACGTATGCGACGCGCCTCGATGCGATGGTACATGCTTGATGCTGTTAGTACACGATTGTATGTCGTATGAAAAGTAACGAGTAACGTAACGATACGAAAGTAATGGGTACTGGTTCTTTAAGTAACGAATACATACGGGTACACAATTTCTCGTTACTTTTACAGCTCTACTGTACAGGATAAACGGCTAAGCTGATCGAAACCAAATTTTGGTAAGATGTTCGACATGTAAAAATGAAGAGCGCTATTGTTTTTAGAAAAAAATCGGCGCATGCGCAGAAAAGATGTACACTATAACGTTGTTTTTTTCTGTTTGTGAGTTTAGATGTAGGAGATAATCTCTAAAACCACTCATCCGATTTCAAAAATGTTTTCACCAACATTTATATTGTACTGATTTATATTGTATTGAAAACAAAAGAAATAAAAAATTATTATTATTATAATATATAGAATGGACCTTTAGGATGAACATTATGAAGAGCCATATTGTTTTTAGGGAAAATAGACAAAAGTGGTTTTGAACCAGTTCACCACAAGAAAATTCGCGTATTATCAGACTACGAAGGATAATGGTTACACATTTTAAAAAGTTTTGTATGTGTAAAATAAGTACATCTATACTACTATATAAAGCTGTTGTTTGGTTGAACGTGCTAATCTCAGGAACTACTGGTTCGAATTGATTTTTTTTTGTTGGAAAGTCCATTTATCGAGGAAGGCTATAAGCTATATAATATCATGCTACGACCAAAATGAGCGGAGCATCAATGAAAAGTGTTGCAAAATATATCTCAAAATTTATCCGTCCGACCAAAACTTTTGAACGGTAACTCCGATCATCATGAAATTTGGACATTCATCTAAACTAAGATGAACGAGCGTGTACTCATGTCCTTCCTCCCCATTCGTTCTTTTACACCGGGATGAAACCGGGACGGGACCGCTAGTATGTAAATAAAATGTGGTGTCTTTTCCTAAATCAGATTCCAAAGGGTTTGGCGAGATTCCAAGTGGCTGCCAAGCATCGTGTCTTGATTTCGTTTAAAAAGTCCTGGTTACATATTTCGTAAGATTTTGAGTTATTTTCTACGTGAGACTTTTTTTATGCGGTCCCTATTCACAGCATAAAAAAATACTTTTTAATCCTGTTGCGAAAAATATTTTTTATAGCTAGGTACTCGTGAAGTTTTGTACGATTTTTATGCGGTTCCTATCCACCGCGCAAAAAAGCATTCTACCAAACTGGGAATAATACTATTAGGGGATGCACAAAAGATCTTTTAGGTCGCAGTGTTTGTGAGACATCAAGTGGCTTATCTCCCCAAATAAATCTAATCTAATCTAACCGCGCAAAGACAGGTTTGAGTGTAATATAACTTTTATCTAGATATACATAAACCACTATTTCTGGAACAATGTGTCAAAAGCAAATGTACAGCCTGTATATGGGTATATGTACGATGAGTTTCTACTTACTCGTACTTTAACTGAGTGCCATTATGTCAAGATGCTAAATGCAAATCGTGACCTCGAATTGACCTGGTGACTGTATACTAACTTGATAAACGGAATGCAACGAAAATGGTTGTCGTTGCTGTACGACGACAAACGAGACAAACGTTTAAATTATTATTATTTTTATCGTTCCCGTAAATACGGATTTTTCACACGTTTACTAATACTGTTAATGATCCCGGAATGCTTAAAAACGTGTTTTTTTTTCAATTCGTCTGTTAGTCTGTCAGTGCATTTCCGGTCAAACGGCCAAGTAAATTGAAACCAAATTTTGATGGGATATTTGACACGAAAATAAGAAGATCCCTAAGATTTTTTTTTAATTTTCCTGAAAAGCTCATCTTTTTTATTAAATGTCTTTTAATTTAGTCGGACACAAGGGTTATTATTTTTTGTTTAATTTCTTTATTAACTAGCTAGTTTTTTGTTTCATTTTCTTCGACAAAGGGTGGACATTGTTAAAATATGTCGCCGATCCGTTGCTTTGCCACAAGACCAATGTTAAGTATGCTTATTTTTGAAGTCAACTATTTATTTAAATAAACAGCTAACCCCCCTCAAATTTTTAGAATTTGTTTAGACATATTTAAACTTCATATAAAAAAATCAAGTCTTTATTGTCCAAATTGTTATCGTGTTCGTACAATCCTTAAAGGTATTTCAATTCCATTTTTTTACATATTCTAACAAAACTGTTCTACTTAGTTCGTGGTGGAGAATATTTATTTACAATAGTGAAACGTTAACAAAACAAACAAACAAACAAACAAACTAAAAGTACTTCTCTTCTATAACGTAACAGAAACAAAACAAAAAGATATAACTAATAAAATAAAAGAATAAGTAATAAAGAATACAAAGTCACTATTTATGTACACTAAACACTATATGACTATATACAAGAGATTATTTATGTTAGCCTGCACTGACGAGCCGATTTTTGTCCCATAACAATATGTGTGTCATTGTTAGAACAATAAGCCGATTGTTGTCCCACAACAATCTGTGTGTCATTGTTAGAATGACGACCCGATTGTCTCACAAATTCTTTGTCGTCCCAACGGGGCGCGTGTAACAATATTAAGTGTTAAAGGCGTTAAACCCTCAATTTAAGTAAAATCATTTCCATCAGTTTTATATACAATTCTAATGATTTATTGAAAGGAAAATGTGTTGTCGTTTTGTATACCTGTTTTTACAAATACATTTTCTATTACTCTAGATCAGGGGTGGGCAAATCTTTTGATCGTCGGGCCACATTGCGGATGAAAATTTGACCGCGGGCCAAGCAATTTATTTTTCTAAATTGAAGTGTAGTTTTTTTGAAACAACAATAAATTTCAAGGTTTTAAACAATATTTACTATTTTTCTAAAATTCTTTTTATGCGCCGATTTATACTGGCAAACAGTAATATTTTTCCTTTTAATTATCGTTTATAAAATGCTTCGCGGGCCGGATCGGGCCCGCGGGCCGCCATTTGCCCTGGCCTGCTCTAGATCAAGAATTTTCCGTTATTCTTATCAGTGCATTTCCAGTTGCATTAGGTAATATCTTTGATAAGAAGCTAAGTAACAAAAAAGCTACACAAATACACGATAACCGGATCTCCTAGGAAATCAATGCTAATGTAAGGTAAACTGTGGCGACGCCGTCGCGAACGCAAAGCATTTGTGCATAATATTGCATCACTGCTGTGTCATTGCGCTCAGCATTGAGTGGCGCCGCGACGCTGTACGTCGCAACGGCCTTTTGCAGCTTACACACACAGAGAACTTTCGCAGAACCGGAGTCTAAAGCATAGCATCAATCCGCATGAACACGTAGGCGTATTTGTAATTTTGGAAATTTTTGCAGAATATACTGAAGTTCACTAATTTCCATCCTCGCAGCCGGCGCAAGTCCCAAGGACGATTCCAGCGGAAAAACCAGCCTTTAAGCTAAGTAGGTACCTACCTATATGCAGTTTAGTACAGTATTTTCAGTCCTATGGCCGGATAAAGAGTTAAAAACAGCCGGAATCTCGGCTGTGGATACTCCTCGCCGCTAATAATATGTGTATTGTTTATATGTTTTACTTCAACCGCACGTAAGGGCTTTTGTTAACGACCGTTTTAGTCAACGGGTAACGGGCCGACACTTTTGTACACGATCCGTTAATAAACGTGAGCGCGTCCGTTGTTATCGATATCATAACTTGAAGGGCGAAGAAATGCAAGTACGTTATGTCTTGCTTGTTTATTTTTGTAATTTTCTAAAGTCTTGTCTCAACACTGGCGTATTATGAACAAAGCTAATTAATAAATCCATATCAACATCAATTTTAAACTCCATATTCACAATGAGCAGCACAAGGTAGGTAGGTAAGTAAAGGGTGTCTCAGCAAGAACTTGAATTTAGAATTGCGCGCCATTTTCGACTGTCAATTATTGAGTCAACCATATTTGGTGTTTGTTTAATTAAAACATTGACATTTACGAAAATGGTGCGTTATAGCTTAGAAGAACGTTTGTTTATAGTGAAAACCCATTACAAAAATTTTTGAAAATGTTGAAGGTGCTGCCGTGACTGTCGACGGTAATCGTTACCGGGCCATGTTGACAGACTTTTTTTGGCAAGAATTAGACGGAATTGACTTAAATGAGATGTGGTTTCAACAGGATGGCGCTACCTGTCACACCGTACGTGAAACAATGACTTTGTTACAAACCACGTTTTCAGGTCGTGTCATTTTTCGTTTTGGAGACCAAAACTGGCCGCCAAGAAGTTGCGATTTAACTTGTTTGGACTATTTTCTCTGGGGTTATTTGAAAAGTAAGATCTATGCGAACCACCCTGAGACAATTGAGGAACTCAAAGAAGAAATTTCACGTCAAATTCGTCAAATCCAGCAGCCCTTACTGCAAAATGTACTGCCAAATTTCGTCAACAGAATGCATACCTGCCAACAGAGCAACGGTGGTCATTTAACCGATATTTTGTTTCATGTGTAAATGCCATCACTACCTCCATGCATATGTAGAAAAAAATGTAAATAAAATGTTGAATAAATATATTTTTTTTTTATTTTTAAAATTCAAGTTCTTACTGAGACACCCTTTATAAGTAAAATCGTGTGCGCACATCTGTCGTCGTTAACAGACTTCTATAAAATGACGTGGTCCACTGCATTGGACCGACCGCCGTCGCGCCGAGGGGCAACATGCGGGTATCCGTTGAGTTTTGTTGCAACGGTTACATGCCCGTCGCGTTAACAAACACCTATATACACTAACCTATTGAACACTGCGCGTCGGCCCGTTATAAAAATCGGGCCGTTATCCGTTGTCGTTAACAAGAGGCCTAAAGGGTACCTGTAAACTTTTTCTGTTCCGCACAAAAGCCGGCCCTGCATTCAAACACTGACACACAAGCGCAGACGTGTACAATAAATCACTTTACCTTACATAAAAGGTATATACTACTACCCCGATGTTGTACATATTATGTGTATAGCTATTATTATTATTACTAGACGGATATATATGGGTAAATTCAATCTGTGTACATTAGTGGCTATGAAATCGTATTATATTATTTATCGTCGACGTTTATTCTGCTTCTTTTGACTTCTAACTAACCGTGCGCCCGATGCATTATTTTATGGTTATATAATGTAGGGCGCAGGTGGGAAATTGTACTGTTCTAAACATTGCCGATATCGAGTTTAATATAATGTAACAAAACTGTAGTATCCGTGGTGAAATTATTTATTTACAATAATAAATGTTTAACAAAACAGTAAAACACACAAACGAAAACGTTAACAGAAACAAAACTAATAGTTCTAAATAATAAAATGAAAGACTAAGTAACAGAGAATATAGTCACTAAATTATGTACACAAAATATTTACAACACAGTAACAAAACACAAAGTTTATCTAGTACAGTAACTGATTCACACTTGTATCTACAAAAAGTTATTTATGTTAAACGGATTTATATAATTGCACTCACTAAAGTTTATTTTTCTTCGCAGTATTATGATTTATGTCGCAACGTCAGACTTGTATCAACACAATTACTCACGAACAACTCGAATAACTGACCAACTGACTCAACCACTCCGCTCGCATTTTATAGCTTCATCCCACGCTTCTAGAATGTTCTCGTAGTTCCAAGATTCCTTCCTTTACGTGTATTGGTTTCTCCAGGCTATTGCAAGAAAGGTCGGGTCTCTATCTGCTTTCGATTGTTATTGTTGTTGTTACTAGTAGATTCTACAGAGTCCAGAGTCGTCCCAAGAAGGGGCACGCAACAATAATTTACGTACTGTTTCAAAATTAGACTGCGTTTGGACGGAATTTTAGTTTTCTATATTTCTTATTACTTATGCCTGTTACCATAGTAATGTTTAAATATGAGGCTTGTTTATTCGGTTTCTTCTCGACGACTATCTAAAAATATCGAATCGATGACGAAACGATATATTGAGAGACAACATTTTTAAAAAGTGTTATCTGCCAAACCTTGGAAATGCAATAAAAACTCGGTTTCTTGTGAAATTAATCGAGACGTCTTGTCCCTTTTCTTGAAGAAGATTACTCAAACAAATCCTGAATCGTTTGGAAACCTTCAAATTTTAAAAAATAGGCAAGTCGCTAGCCACTCAACGATCTCATTCAAAAAGCCAGAAACATCCTTTCCACGTTTTTATTAACTCGTTTTCTTGTATGTCTAGTCGGGTGGAACTTTGTAAATGATTTTAAACTAACTTCTTGATGAGATAGAGACTTGAAATTTTTAACATAACTCAGAATTAGATGACAATACAAGAAAATTAAAAAAAATTCATATACCGCGTTTTTAAAACAAACTAAAAAGTATAATTTCTTTACAGACAGATTTTAACTTATAGGATTTGAAACGAAAAACGTGGGGCGCATTGTTCGTTTTATCTCATAAATAGATTTTTTCATTGATAGCTATACTCTCTACACTTCTTATAACTGTTGCATGTGCTCCACATTTTTCGTTTCAACTCCTACAAGTTCAAGAAAATATTTTATACTTTTTAGTTCGTTTTAAAACCGTGGTAAGTATAATAAAAATTCTATTTATTTCTTTTATTATTTCAGTCCTCAACAAATTGACTTGTCAACACTTTAAATCCCCTTTTTAACCTACAAACTTCGATCAAAATGAATTTCCTCGACCTGCACTAAAAGAGTTATTATCACAATAACGTTCAATTAAGTGTGCGACACAGTGCACCCGCAATACATTTCCGGCACTGAATAAAGACGCAAAATGAACAAGACAGACAGGCAGACAGACGTTAAGAAATCTATTAGCGTCATTTAATTTCCTCTAAACGAGTGCGTTTTAGTTCTGATCAATTTCTCCCACAAGAGCAGCCGTCTGCTGTGTACACAGAAAAGGGAGCAAGTATAGCTCTATTCCCCAGAATGTAGGATCTCAAATAAGGAAACTGCATTAAACAAGCAAACACAGCTGCCATCCCCTCCTCTCTTTATCGTTGTGTGTGTGTGTTGGGGTGTGTGTGTATGTGTGTGTGTGTTTATAAGCTCATTGTGCAGTAGGGGACGACTGGATCGTCGACAATAACTTGACTGTATAATCTCACAAAACAGTATTAGACCGGGAGCCCGCGACAAAAATTTTTGTCAAATCTTATTCACCAAAATACGTTATACATTGTATAAAGTACGTTATTCTGATGTCGAAAACCCATTTCTTACACTTAAACTATGGGACAACTGCGATAGCTGTTGCGGGGGAGTATACAAAAAAAATAGCTGACATGTCAAATCTTATTCATTATGAAACTGATTTTGTAGTTAATTTTTAGTAATTTAATTATGAAAATACATTTCTTACACCTGACAAGCGGGGAAAAGTTGTTCTTACAGAGTGCAAATCATGTGATATTTTTCGAGGGTGGTGTCAAATTTTATTCACTTAATTATTTATATGAGAGGGAAGTTTGAACCATAAATAATTAGAAAAAAAAGTTCTTACAACTTGAACGCGGACCAAAAGAGTTCTTACACTACTTTCAAAGTGATAATTGAGAATATCCACTGAGCTCTTTTGCTGCAGTGCGCATGCGACAGTTATTATTTAGTTTTACTTCATCAATGGATTTAATCGCATGCAAACATAAAAAATAGATAAACTATACGAAATTATTATTTCAATTAAATCCAAATTTTCAATGTAAATTTATATCCATATAATATATACGTACGACTTCTGTTGATTGAAAATATTGCTTTTTTATGCTTAGTGGTGTATATAGTTTTCATTTAAAAACAAATTGGAATGGATAATTTTAAAAACTCCTTTCATGGCATGATTGTAGAAATAATGAAAAATTAAACGTAATTGTAAATTAAAAATTAAAGATCTGAAATTATTTTTTTTAATTTTTCTATTAGGAATATTTACTACAATAGTAATAAATATTTAAAATTGTATTATCTGTAACTCGATGAAATTGAGAAATGTAATCGCCGATTTTCTCCTCTATCGACACAGAATAAAGAGGATCTGCTATTTCTTGTTTGCACTAATATATATATAGCTGTATAAATGGTTTCTTTTATTATTTCTAATATTCATATGTTATTAGTCACACTTACGTACTGTTAATTACTGCATGCGCACTATAGCAATACGTTGGATATTAACTATTTTTACTTTGAAAGTAGTGTAAGAACTCTTTTGGTCCGCGTTCAAGTTGTAAGAACTTTTTTTTCTAATTATTTATGGTTCAAACTTCCCTCTCATATAAATAATTAAGTGAATAAAATTTGACACCACCCTCGAAAAATATCACATGATTTGCACTCTGTAAGAACAACTTTTCCCCGCTTGTCAGGTGTAAGAAACGTTTTTTCATTAATTATTTATTAAAAACTTACTACCATTTGAGTTTCAAGATGAATAAGATTTGACAAGAGTGCTTTGAAAAATTACATATTTTTTATTAATTTTTACATCCATGTCCCGCTAAACGACCTCGGTAATATCATGAACCTTTCTTACTTTACTAATATAACTAATTCTATTCATATGGCTGTGAATAAGATTTGACACACATTTTGTCGCGGGCTCCCGGTCTATATAATACGCGCCACGGATCTAAACACTAAACTAACACAAACAGCGTCGCAAAGGCACATTTTAGAGCCGTTGAGACCCCCACCACCTCCCAGCTACCTGCACGACCCAAACCCACTGTAATCGCTCATTTCATGGTTTGAGGCGCGGTTATAGTTGCACCTTGCTCCGAAAGTATCCCTTGTATGAACATGGACGAACCTGAAGTTTTGGGTGCTTGTGGATGCAGAATTCTTTACGGAATTTTTTCTTTTACATAATAATAGCCTTTATTAGGGGTTCAGCTAAGCTGCTCTTCTAAATGCCCGACTTTTTGTCCGGACATTTAAAATTTTGTGATGGTCACCCTGTAGACTGCCCAATTTCCCCGAATATTCTATTAAAAGTAGTGATGTGCCGGATATCCGTATCCGCAGATATCCGAGGGAGAAGAAAGATCCGTATCCGTATCCGTTAGTTTTTGGCGGATCTTTTACGGATCTTTTACCTTATTAATTTTCACATCATAGATGAAATTTTATATATACAAGGTGATTAGGTAATAATGAAAAACTGTTAAATTCCATTCAGATTATTTTTTATTTTTTTAAATCATATTTGGCACCTTTATATTGCAAACATTTATCGTAGTGAGTACCATACCAATAGTATATAACTCAAAGGTACTAAAAAACTATCTTTATAATGAGATATTGCACATCGATCTTTGGAAAGAGACAATCTGTTATGAGAGTTAACTCTTAAAGAGGTCAATAACTTTTTCCCATAACAGATAGTCTCTTTCCAAATGTCGATGTGCAATATTTACCGCCGCGTACTCTAAGAAAGTTAAGATCCGTATCCGTATCCGCGGATCTTGAAACCAAAAATCCGTATTCAGATCCGTAGCCGCGGATATACATTTTTAACGATCCGGCACATCACTAATTAAATAACACACAAACATACTCGCGCCCGTATGTAAGTGTGTGTGCAGTAAAGAGCTGCGTCTGCCGCACCTAAAACCGCTGTGTACTTACTTTAGACTGCACGGTTTGGTTTAAGATTTACACTGGAAGACTAGATTTACAGCGCGGTGTGTACATAGGCAGGCAAGGCAGGTAGGTATGGTAGATATCTACTGTACAACGATGCGATACGCGCCCGCGAATATATCGCAGCGACGCTTTCGTGCGTGCACAAAGTGAGGTTAGTGGATCCCAGAGCAGTGGCGGATTTAACAGGTGGGCAAAGGAGCATTTTGCCCACTGGCACCCGACGGAAGGCATAAAGGGCCCCTCTTGACAAAAGTTTCGATTTTTGTTATTTTTTGAAAAATATTTTTGAGAGTCCTTTGTAAACAGCACAAGTCAGATGTGCTCTCATGGGCCCCTGTTATCAATACACATTTTTGACTTGAAATCATCCTAGCAAACACAGTCCCAGGCTATGGCAGTCGCATGTCGTGGGACACCATGTATATCTCGCGCTTGATGATGTTCTTACTCATGCGATTACTAAAACTTGCTGGTCGTCGTTTTTAACATATTGTTACATTCGTGAAATATTATTCATCACGCACTGCGGCAACTAGAAAGTTTTGTATCTAGTACGTATTATGTATCCAGAACGTAATGAATTGTATTATTGACGATTACGTTATAGGGGAGGGAGGGGGAATGGCGCTCACTGGGTAATGGCGCTCACCTCTGTCACTCTGTCAAAAAGAAACGTAGCGACATGTCACGTCGCGTGAAGCGCGAGGGGAGGGGGCTTCTAATAGACAGCGTTGCAAACGGACAGTCAGCTCGCGTCATGTGACCGTGAAGAACGTTTCTTCGTTTGCGGCCGCACTGATCTAATTTTTAATTAGGTGTTTTTTGTCGGTAAGTCCAAAACTTTAATGCTTATTTAATTACTACTTAATTTTACTTTTCTGCCAATAAACTATTCTATTTTGTGATATTACAGTCAATTTTCAACAATCGTGTATGATTTCAAATTAATTACAAAACGACCGGTTGGGGTTATACCGCTCATCTGAGCGCCATTACCCCTTAGTGACTTATTTTTTTATTGCTTTAGATAGATATGCCAAGAAATCGTCAAGGGACCACCGCTAAAGCGGCTTGGACCGAAGAAGCCCGTTTTCCACCCAACAGCAAGAAACTGAAATTGCTGAACAAGTTAAGTTGCTGGGCTCGCTATATTATGGACTCAATGTTTCAGATTTGCGTAAACTTGTTTATAAATTTACTGAGCGCAACAATATCAAAAACAATTTTGATCAAAGCAGCAAAACAGCCAGAATGTATTGGGTACACTTCTTTATGAGACCCTGAGCGGCATTACCCAAAGTCAGGGGCAATGCCGCTCAAACATGTTTTTGTAATAATGTTTTCCTACTACTAGTAGGTGAAAGATATATGCTTTTGTTGTTAAATTGTTGATAACTCGATAATTAAAGACTTTGTTACTCTTGTTAATTTTGATTCAAAATAAATAATTTAAAAAATACACCATGTTTTCCTTAAGTGAACGCCATTCCCCCGTCCTACCCTACCTAACGAAGTTAACGAGTTTTAACAGTCATAGTATAGTCATAATGTCATTACGTCCGAAAAAAAGGCTTCATTTGAAACAAACGCAATCTGTTTATTGTGTAATTTTTATTTTCGTCATATTTTAACAATATATGTATTTAAATTGAGATATGAACGTCATGTTATCTATGGATTAACTTAGTTACAAATAGTATATTTGAATTCAAATTATGCAATTGTTTATTTTCAAATATTGCCACACCAACCCTAATCCTTACGTAAACTTATACTAACAAACTCTCAGCTACTTCGACAAATTAAATTGTTCTCTGTAAAATTATTAAGCTAACAATTGTTGTTCAATATTTGTACAACAACTGATAACCCGGCTACGGACACCAGATTTGTTTAATTCGACGTTGTTAGCTCGGTATGTTGTTTACCATTACTATTAATCGGTGACTACACTTAGTTTAAACATCATCCACAGTAACAGCACCTCCACGATATTCAGTAAAAAAATGTCAACACGGATTTATACTGTTAACATTATAGACAGAGAGCTGGCTACGGAGAAAATGGGTGACTCGGTGCAGAGCTGAAAATTTGCAGAATAATAGGAGACAGTACAAGTAAGTAGGGAAAAAATTACCAGAAGGCTAGGCGGAAGATAAAGAGCCGCCAGAAGGCGCTAATGTTGCGAAAAATCAGTGCACTTCTGGCAATTTCTATACTTATTCTGTAATTCAAAACTAGATTATATATTATATATATTATACATTATATAGTTATAAGGGCATACTGAAAATTCAAACATGATATAATAATTACATTCGACAAATATTCAAAATTATTAATGACATTTTGATAGAAATAAAATTAATCGTAATTTTATTAATTTATTTAATTTTATTTCTATCAAAAGTCAATCTTCATGAAAATGTGAGTTTTAAGTTGTAGTCTCAAAGTGAAAAAAAAAAATAAAAAGTAAAAACAAAAGAAGATATCTGCTTCAAAATTACTGAAGGCATTCTAGTCGCTCACTTAGTAATTTAGTCACCCAACTATTATTTTAAAATCTCAAGTTATTAAAACAGTATCTCATCATCAGTCACCAAATTTGTTTTTTTATTCGACCGTTTTATAATTCCCCTTATCTTTTGTATACGAACTGAAGTTCTGGAGCGCTAGGTGATAATTATTAGAAACCGTGATTATTAAAAGAGGTCACATCGCGCCGTTCCACATGCGAGAAGTAAAGGAGTATTATATAATATGTATACGTTATATAAATGTCAATATAATTGATGGAACGCGTCTCTTTCACACGAGTGTCAACCTATTCCCAAAACCTTCGATACGTGATTGAAGTGGGTAGCTGCCGATGAGACCCGTCTGTACTTATAAAGCTGGTGGCACATTTAACATAATTATATGAGGTCTTGTTCACATAATATCGACAATTAACTTGTGTGTGCCGATAATGATTTTTCATTTTAGAGTCGAGTAAGGGGTTAATATTTGGTCATGTCGTCAAATTATGTTTCAATATGAAAGTCAATAAGAAGAATTAAAAAAAAAATAACGAGACATTTTTACAACCATCTTTCCTAACTTGCAATTCAATTATTACTCGGCGCAATTATTTCTCTATTCTAGCAGACTAGAAAAAAACGAAAAAAATAGTCGTTTATGTATCTAAGTAGTGATGAATGTAATATTATAAGCAAGTCAATGATAGAATATTGAAATCAGCGTCAGCGAGTTTTAAAAGTCACGTGAACCATAACAGCATCGCGCTCAAGATATATAGCACATTTTTTGTACGCACTCCCTATAAAATAGCTGATTTTTACTTGATTTTCAAAATTTTTGACAGTTCAATTTTGAGCGATTTCTCTTTTATTAGGCTGCGTTATAATTGGACAAGTCATGACTACCTATATGATTTACTACGCCTCTTTATCTTTAGGCAACTTTACATCACTAGTTTTAAATGTGTCCTTTCACGACCGCTCTACAGGTATGAAATAGTATATTGTGCAACTAGTGCGACAATGCCGCACGAGTTGCACATACTATTTTTTATTACGAATTAAATTAAATTAAAATTAAAATTTTATTACGAATTAAAAAAAGAAATGAGAAGTAATAAAAATTAAAATTAAATCATTAAAAAGTTGAAAATTCAGTTAAAATTGTTAAAATTGTCAAGAATAAAAGTCCATAATCGAAAATTTTAACCTCAAATCTGCTTCAAATGACAGTTTGTTTTGTTGACATTAACACCGTTATTATTTTGTTTTTTTCTCTGAATTTGCGTGCGGCAAACAATAATTTCAATACGACATATTATAATGTTTCCGCACGCAAATGAAAATAGCTACTTTTCAACCGTAACAGCATGCGTAAAGATACCACTTTTCCCGCATGAGTAATAAAAAGTAATTTTATTCCATTTAAAGACCTTCTAGCTTCCTTTTTAATTTTTTTTTAAACATCGTTTTGAAACAAAATTGATCAAAATCAGAGTTACTTAACTTTTGTACTGTTTTATTGTTGTACGTTGTGCAGAGCAGAAGTTATGAGGGAAAAATTTTTAAGAGCTTTTTGAAAAACATAAAAATAAGAACCCGATTTGAAAAGTCGATGTTTCAACATTGGATACTTTTATTAACCCATCAAATCGCACAAAGCGTCTCACGTACAAGGAATTTATCTCGGCGTACAAATTTCCTTCAAGCAAACTGTTCCATTGCATTTTAAATGAATCGTTTCTGACCTACAACAAACCTTACAGAATCTAGGTGATGGATTTTTCCAAAGTGATTTATTCGTGTTAGCTTCTGAATCATGAACCATGAGTGGCACAGTGATCGCGCACTCCTGTCCGACGTTCTGCAATCGAAGTCAGACTGAAATATACAGACTGTTCTGATCCGCTATTAGAATATAAATTATAAAGCTCGCTAAATATGCACATAGATTCTCTGTTGAAAGTATAATTATTATGTTGCAAGACGGCACTGGACGCGACAACAATACGCATATTGTTGTAATAATGCGCACATTGTTGTCAGAACCGCGTAGAAGAATGTCGATTGTCGACGCTTCGAGAATGTTCTAGAATGCAACTGAAAGGCTATATAAGCGGAGCAGCAACGGTCGGCAGTCAGTTAAGTCAGTGTCAGTCAAGAAGTGAACAGTGCGCGAGCGACGTAAATAAATAGACTCGAAATAAATAAATATAGAACTGTGTAAATAAATAATATATAAGTGTGCTATATAAATTTTGGTGTGTCCTGTGATATAAATATTCTTTGTAGATAGTTCTTCTAAACGACGCAACGGATTTTGAAACGGCTTTCACTAATATCATTAGCAAAAACTCACGTTTTACATTCCACGAAAGGAATGAAAAATTGGGAAAACTAACTTTCGGCTCAAATCAATATTGTTTCCTATACTTATGGAATTGGAATAGTTAAACTCACTTAAGGAAGTACCCTCGATAAATGAATTAACAAACAGAAAATTTCGAAAATTTGCAAATATGTCAAAACCTTTTCAAAAATGACTCAGTTAAATTTTTGTGATTTTTGGTTGACTTTGAAAAAAGATATTGATAATTTTATTTCGCTGCACTTAACATGGAGTCTTATGGGAATATGTGATTTTGACGCACTCCATCATTTATTACGTTGGAATTGACAAACAGATTTTGATAAAATTTTCAGGAAATATAAACGAATATTCTATGAACATTTTGCTTTTTCCAAAACGTATAAAGCTTGCTTATGTTAATAGAAATAACTAAAACAAAGCCGAGCTTTTTATCAATTTATAAACATGGCAACACCGCAATATTATAGTTTGTGGCGCGTCATTCAAAGGTAAGTTACGAAACTGCAGCAGTTTTGATATCGTAAAAAGTAAAAACATACGTAAATTGAGTAAATGCTAAAAGCATAGTATTCCAAAAAAATGATAGTGTATTATTATTTCCGAAATGACAGGAATAAAGAAAAGCAATAAAGAATCGATTCGATTTACCCACTTCACTTTGTCGTACTCGATTATCGTACACTTTTTTAGAAACTTTTCTTCCCTTCCAATAATATCTTTTTTCGCTCATTTTCATAAATTAATGCGAATTTGACACCGCGTGCTGACTTATGCTGCGTACATAAGCACTTGTAAATATGGCAAGGCATGCGGTGTTGCCAAATTATATACTACGTTACTCAAGTAGAGGACTGAAATTCTTTGACTTACTGCGTACCGAGGGTACTTCCTTAAACATGTTATGTCGCGATCAGTGTTCACGAGCCGGACGAAACCGCTCGACGCACGGTCCGTGAAGTGCTTATGCCTATACCCTGTAATCTGAATGGCCTGAACAATGAACACCCAACAGGCTTGACTGTAGAATATGGAGGGTAGAGGTTAAGGAGAACCATCTCCGTGTACGAACAATTGTCCGTCAAAAAGCATTCAATTAGGGGACCCCCACTGTCGCAAAAGGGTAAATTTTAAAGTATTGAGGCTATTTTAAAGCAAGCGTATGGAGCATAGAATGGAGGGCAAAAATGACTAGAGTAGGATAGAAAAGTAAACGAAGAAAGAAGAATTTTTGCTTTTTTATGGCGCACTTTTCGAAAGTAAAACATACAAAATAAGAAAATAATATGATATAAAATTAATTTTTGATTTAAATGTCAGTTTTAAACGTGCTATTATGCATTTAGTAATAAATAAACGATTATACAGATATGAACAAACGTCAGATAAGTTATAAAATTTGTTTTTAATAAATAGATTTATGAAAGTGACAATAATATAATCGGTTGCTTTCAATTGTATGCCAAAAGACATTTTCCAATTTTTTAATCTTGCTGGTGTCTGTAAATTTATATAAACAAAAAAATGTTGATTTTTTAAATTATTAAAAAAATTGTATAATTATAAAAGCGTTAATTGAATAAATATTTTTTAAAAAGTTATTTTACATACTGTTGCCTGGAAAAAGGACACAGACTGAGTTGTATTATTTTTCATTTTACGCCCACTTGGGCAACTTTTCACAGCAAAATTTTTCCCATTATTGTTCTAATATTTTAAAAGTTTTATAAAAGTAAAAACTAAAAAATTCTCACAGCAGTGTTATAAACGACTTTAATCATTACAAATATCAGAGATACAAATACTAAATTTTCCAACTCGGCGCATTTTAATTCGTATATAACTGTCATGGAAGGTAAACAATAGCTAAAATCATTTTATACACGGATGCAGTGCTAGCGCCATTTCGGACGATTTTCCAACTCAGCGCATTTCAGTTCGTTTATAACTGTCATAGAAGGTAAACAGTTGCTAAAATCATTTTATACACGGATGCAGCGCTAGCGCCATTTCGGACGATTTTCCAACTCGGCGCATTTCAGTTCGTTTATAACTGTCATAGAAGGTAAACAGTTGCTAAAATCATTTTATACACGGATGCAGCGCTAGCGCCATTCCGGACGATTTTTGAACTGTCATTTACTGCATTTTGATGGACACTTTTTCAACTTATCTCCCATATAAGATTGCCCTCCTTACCTCCACCCTCCATACTGTAGAAGAAGAAGAGCGCGAGCTCTGCTCCAGTTTTGTGATACCGGTGTGCCGGGAGACTCGCCACTGATTTAATAACATTGATAAATGAGTGCTTCGCTACACATTGCTGTGTGAGGGAAACCATTTCACTTCCCTTCTCTCTCTTTCTCACACAAACACAGTGACGCGAACACAGTTGTCTCAAGTCTTTCAGTTATAAAATGATCGGTATTTCATAACTGAAAAAACTCAGTGTTTGACAAGGTAACCCTGGAAGGAAAACCATCGATTTTAACCATTTTTTGGGGGGAAAACTATCTAAGAGACCGGTGCTGGGATGCAGAAAGGATTGTCAAAAATTTCGATTTGATAATGACCTTAGATTGTGATCATTTATTTACAGTTTCCATATATCAGGAGCAGTCTAATGTCGTATTCAAACTCCCTGTCATCTAGATTCTAGAACATTGGATTATATACTCACACAAAAACAAATTATCTGCATAGAAATACGATCGCTTTTGAAGCTAAATTTTGATAAAAATTCGCAAAAAATGTTGTTTTGAAGTAGAAACTGTACCTACAAAAAACGATGCTGAGTATATATTATATTGTTGCGTGCCCCCTGTTGGGACGACTATGGATTCTGTAGAATCTTCTTGCAACAACAACAATGGAAAACAGATAGAGCCAAAAAAAACGACCTTCATAGAATTGCCTGGAGAAGCCAATGCAGGTCCTTCCAGAACATTCGATAGGTGGGGGGCGAAGCTATAAAATGCGAGCGGAGTGGTTGGCAAGGGGATCAATCAGTGAGCTGTTCGTGAAGCGTTATGTATTGATACAGTGCCGTGTGTTGTTAAATAAATCATCAAGTGCAGTTATATAAATCTGGTATAACATAAATAACTTTTTGTAAATAATCCTGTCTATATAGTTAATAGACAAGTGTGCTAATAAACTTTGGTGGGTTCCAGTATTGTAAATCTTTTGTGTACATAATTAGTGACTCTATGCTCTTCTGTTACTTAATTTCTATTTTATTATTTGGAACTGTCGTTATTTTGTTTCTTTTAACGTTATTATTACTGTTTGTTAAAGAAGTACTTTACGTTTGTGTGTTTAACTGTTTTGTTAAACGTTTATTATTGTAAATAAATAATTTCCACCACGAAGTAGAATAGTTTTTTTACAGTATAATGTATAAAATATTATACAGTATGTAAACGCGTAAGGTGCACATAGGGAAATTAGCATTGAGAAAAAATGCTTCGATCAGAGTTAGCCATGGCTGCATTAATTGTTATTTCTAATGAATTATCGTGGTAATCTTGAGGATTTCTATTTTATTTTGATTTATTTTTATTTTACTTGGCTTTTTTAATAATAAAAAGCTCTTATAAATCATTATTTTAATTTTTTTGTACAAAAATAAAACAAAAAAACAACTCCATCTGTTTGGAAACATTTCATTCAAAAATTGTCTGACTGGCATGACGTATGCGCGTTGGTAAATCAGTGACCCAATGTCTTTAGGTTCAACACGAATACGCGGAGATATTTGATCTCGCAGCATATTTAAGTATTTTTGGGAATTTAATGTCTCATTAATAAAAAAAATCCGATTATGTTGTAATCATTTGAATAATTTCTTCGGTAGTATACACATTCATTTTGCAAAAGAATATTATCTGTCAAATTGAAAAACAAGATTTCAAGGCTCACTCTGATCCAGTCATTTTTTCCCAATGTTAATTCCTCTATGTGCACCTTACGTGTTTACATACTGTATATACATCATACAGTTTAAAAAAATATCGTTTCAATCGATTAATTGTTTTCCGAGCAAGATCGATGTAAAACTAGAATGTCATTGTCAAATCAAATTTTCTAATAATAGTTTAAGCTCCCATGTACGGAAGCCGGGTTGGCTCATTGGTGACTAGTGGAGTAGTGGCACCGCACACTGCCACTTCCAACATGTACACGCGTGCACGCGTTAACATGTGTCCCTGTGCGGGATAAATGCAGATTTCTACCTTATCCTGGAACGGTAATCGAGCTATCTCTGACTTTTAACTGTCAAATTCTGTGAGCAGCGTTACTTTTTGCATTAAGGTTACGCGTAGCTGAAGTTTTGCTTATAGTGAAATAAAGTAATAAAAGAATTTCAAAGTAAACATTAGAAATGAGTTTCGTTAAAATTAAAAATGAAAATGTTACCGTAAAATTACCTGTGATGAACAATAAACTCATTTCTAATGTTTACTTTGAAATTCTTTATTACTTTATTTCACTATAAACAAAACTTCAGCTACGCCTAACCTCAATGCAAAGAGTAACGCTGCTCACAAAATTTGACAGTTAAAAGACAGAGATAGCTCGATTACCGTTCCAGGATAAGGTAGAAATCTGCATTTATCCCGCACACGGATAAGGCACAAATCTGCATTTATCCCGCACACGGACACATGTTAACGCGTGCACGCGTTAACATGTTGGAAGTGGACGTGTGCGGTGCCACTACTCCACTAGTCACCAATGAGCCAACCCGGCTTCCGTACCCATGACACAAAAAGTTACCCCAAAGAACACCTCAAAATTATAAAGTGAAAATGGCCACATTTTTTAATGAAAAAATATGGTATAATCGTTGCTAACTAGAAAAAAATTTTTTTTTTTATTCTAAATTAATACGGTAGATCCCTTTTATATACTTTAATACATTTTTCATCAAAATATTGTTTTTTACCATGCCAGATTCAATTTTTAAGCGCCGTGACAGCGTTTTTTTATAAACAAATTAGCTTTTACAAGGGCCGTGTCAAAACACCACCTTAATTTTTTTCTGAAAGAAGGTTTGACATCTATTTTATGCATAAAAATTGGTCTGTCAGCGAAAAAATGTTTTTTACTATGACAGACTTCATAAACAAAAAATTTTATAACAAATGAAGTCTGACCAATTTATTAACAAAAATTGTCAGCCAGACCAGTTGTATTAGATAGAAGAGATCTTAAACTTTATTTAAAAAAAAATTCAAGGAGGTGTTATGAAATGTATTTTCATAAAAAAAATAGTTAATAACAAATGAAGTCTGGCTAGCTTATTAACAAAAATTGTCAGCCAGACCAATTTTTTCAAAAATGGTACATTATTTACTACAAATTGTATAAATTTCAAGCAGGTGTTTTGGAAAGTAAAATCATGTTTTTTTTTTAAATTTCAAAAATTCATAAAAAATAACAATTAACAAATTTTTACTTGTCTGGCGGGCGTAACATGTTTCTGACATGTTTTTCAGCCAATTCACTTTAAAATTTTGAGGTGTTCTTTGGGGTAACTTTTTGTGTCATGGGAGCTTAAACTATAATGTTTTCTGCAACTGAGCACGCGGTGTCTGGCAACACGGGGCGTGTGACAATTTAATAGATTAAATTTGATAGTGTTCCCGACATTTTAGAAATTTACTCGATTAATCATAAAAAATGAGAATCTATAAAAATACCTGTAAGAAATAGTGCGATCAAAATACGACGGTGCGGCGACATGGGGAATATTTTGCATCGGTATTTCACTATATACAAATCGGCAGCATTATAAAAAGAACACGGAGAAATTCTCTCAACTGTCTCTTAAGAATGTTTGTGAAAAGAGCACATCTCCTGAGCTGTAGACATTACATACAGACGAATCAAAAAAACCTCACTTTTTAAGCAGTGTTTTTACTCGTTTTTTTTTTTAGATTTTCGTGTCTAAATTTTTATTCAAACCTTTAAAAAATCTAGAGAACGTCACTTTTTAATTCTTATTTATAATACAGGGAATATAGACACTTCAGAGTAGTAAAATTAGGGAAAAGCTGGATTTTTGCATGAATCTTCTTTTCGTGGATCTAAACAATATAGTCAGAGTGCCCGTCGGCAAAAATTTTATTGATACACACTCTCCCCAAACTTTGTATATGGCTTCATTAGGCCTAGTCTGACACCTATTTCCTCTATGGCTTTTCTTGATTTTGGGGCGTTTTCCCTTTAAAGTTTCCGAAAGATGTCGTTTTGTCGGCATGTAAAAATTTATAGATACTGTTTGTTTTTTTAATTGGGTAGCTTAAAAACTTCAACCAAAACGCTAAAATAATTGCCTCTGAGCGCGGGCTCGGTCTCCTTATATAGCAGAATAGTGAATACCGTCATCAAAACGGCAAACTTTGTTGAAGATAAGTTAACAATAAAAAATGATTGTTCTACTGTTACAATAATCGGAATTCATTGTTAACTCATCTTTAAGAGAGTTTGCCGCTTTGATGACGGTATTCACTATTCTGCTAAATAAGGAGACCGAGCGCCACATGATGTTACTATAATACTCTATTATTACTACTTAATAAACAGATATTTAACAATGAGTCGGTTTTGTAATTCATCTAATATCTGATAAAAAAAAATTTATGTTTTTTTTTGTCCCTCAATTACTCTTAAAAATATTACGGGCCTTAAAAAATCCCATTCTATATTTTATCCTCCCAAATTTAGGGGAAAAAAACCTAAGTTGGCAACCCTGCGACAGCTACACATAATCTTCCAAAAATTTCAACAGTTAACCAAGTGAGTAGAATGTAGATGTCACTAAACTTCACATCGTGGCATAGTGTTTACGTGTCACTCTAACAGGCATTTTTGACAGGAGGTGCCAGTAAATATGACCACACTGTATATTAGAACTAACAACGACCCAAATAAAGTTATGAATATTTATTAATACGATAAAAAAGTGCGATGTAAATTCAGATGATTTATTAGTATGGCGAATAAGAAAAGCGGAAGGAAATTAAAAAAGGAAAACTTTGCACAATATATTAAAAATTTAAAAATCTCTTGAAAAATGATTATTGCTGGATGTATTATATTTATGTATGTGGAGGTAGGTAGGTATATAATAAATATTTGTACAAAAGAAGAGAAAATTAAATACAATATGTATGTAGGGTATTAAGACAATTGTTCCTTTTGTTTAAGGAATATTACGTTATGTCGCTCTATGGAAATTCGAGTCGATTAGATGTTCTACAAGTTTTTGACATAGATATATATATATATTAATACATAGCGGATGTCTATCCTTGAGCATTGTGCGGAATGGTACCAATTAGAAGCCATTTTGTACGTGGAAAACGCTGTAAAAAGCGCGCGAGATTCAAAAATATTAATTATTATTTTTTTTTTTAATTAAAAGTATAAAGGTGTTTCGACATATTAATTATTTTATTGCACATACCGCTAAACTAGCGGTATGTGCTTTATTATCGCTTTGTGCGTCAGAGCTGACTTTCGTTCATATAAGAAGTTATATCTAAGTTAATTTCACACGAAATCCATTCAAATTGAAGCTTTTTGAAAAGAGGAGATTCTAATCTATAAAATAGAACCATTTTTAAATCAATTCGAGTTCATAAATACTATTAAAATTGTAATTGAAAATCACAAACAGCAGTTGTCGGTTGGTCTGTACGTATGTACGTACGTCACGACTCTACAGATCGCAATTTTGGTCGGATTGCCTTGGGTTATATTTTATTCACTTTGTTTACTATCAGACCAGAACCCTATTTAAATTCACTAAAATGTGTTCAGTAATTTAATTTTTATAAACAGTTTTATTTTATTATTTTTGACAGCTAATAGTCTAAAAAAACAATATAATAATTGCTGTGTAAATATAGTGTAATCCATAAAACAAGTGCTACACTTCTATACCGTGATAACGCCACTACACGTAGTAGGCCGCCGTGGCGTAATGGTTATGCCGTTGGATCCCCAAGGGCAAGGTCCTGGGTTCGATTCCTTACGAAATCATTGATTTTTTTCTTTTTTTTTCTTCTTATTTTGTTTTATTTTATTCCACTTGATATTAATTATATATTATATTATGTATAGTTCTTAATTTTTTTTATTTTTGCAAACTTAAAAAAAATATTTTTTCAATTTTTAATTATTTATTTCTTTAAATTTTTAAATCTTTTTAAATTTATTAAAAATATTTTTTAATTGTTATTTTTTTATCATACAGTGGAAAACTTGCGGGATGTGCACTTTTGGTTTTGCCAACTATAATATGATTTTATTGAGAAAAACAACAATACTCACAGTAAACAGAGATATTTCGCTCCAAAACCTATTTTTATACTGAAACGTTTCAAAAATTACAAAATTGGGCATAAATATAATGTAAAAGCTTAGAACATTTTACATTGTCAATTTGGCATTAAGTTTGGCAAGCATTGATGCCAATCTGACAATGTAAAATGTTCTAAGCTTTTACATTATATTTATGCCCAATTTTGTAATTTTAACGGTCAGTTTGTCCGTCACAAAAGTTTGGAACACATTATACGCCTGTATAAATTTCACACAAGGGAGCAAACTGCAAGCAGAAATTATCGCAGCATGCCAGTTTAGCATGAAATGCAGGACAATTGTCACTTTTGCACAAGGAAACGAAAACCGGCAGTGGCTGAGCTTATCCCGGAGTAAAACTTAAAACGAGCACAGATTATGATTATGACGCACTAAAAACTTTTCTTTTCAACAAAAATAAAAGAAAGCGCCGCGAGAAATATTTTTCTCTCTGCCATCTAGAAGAGAGGGAGAGATAGATGAGTATGTATACCAACTGTAGTTTTGTTGTTGTGCCATATTTTTGAAATTAAATTAATTTACGCACGGTAGGGCAAATACGATTCATGCGAAAAAGTGTTATGAAACGTTACAACCAAGAGAACTATCCTATAGATTGATGAACCTTGATTTCGATACTTGGTATACCGTATGCTATAAAAACAGCTGCACATCAGTAGGCTACAGGTAGCTGAGAGGTATAGCGGCTGCCACGTACACAGAAGATTGTAGGTTCGATTCCGGCATCATATTTTACCTATATTTTTTATGTCAAACGTCTAACGGCGCGTTTAATTGGGAGTAAAACCGTGCAATTGGCGCGACACTTCCTGCATCAGTGTGTGTAATCCCACCAATGCGCAAATGTTAGACTGTCCGCCTTACAATTGATGCCGAAAGTATGTACTTTCGATCGAGGTATGAAGAAAAAAATAGTGCGTTGGTCGTTGGGTATACAAAAACCTTCAAGTAAACGAAATTACACGCATAGAGAGCGGCGTTAAACCTATGTCCCACTTGAAACAGGACACACTGTGCAAAGAACTGAATCGGTGAAGTTTTTTTTCCCTTCTTGTTTCGCCGCGACCTTCTCGCTATACGACAAGCAACCCTTGTAAAGTTCTCTTTGTTTCTGAAGTTACGGCGGTTTGTCATTTTAGATTTCGGAAGGGAAGAGAAGTGTGCCTGAGTGTCGGCGACAATACGATGTTCTTTATCACAGCCAAAGAACGCGTGTACCTATCTCTAATGCTATATATATAAGGTTCGTTCCAAGCAGCCAGCAAACGGTTTCGACATCGTCACTCGCATGCGCAGTAGCGAAAACGTGTTCTAAAATCGCCACTAACAGCTTCGTTTTACCTACTGCGCATGCGGGTGACGGTTTTGTTACCGTTTGCTGGCTGCTTGGAACGAACTTATAGTGTATACTACGATCCTGAAATAGTAGAGAGTGAGTCGTCATTATATTATAGAGCGGCAAATCAATGACACGATGCAACACATATTCGTACCATTCATTAAAGCTGTGCCGCTTATATTAGCAGGGTCCGATCTGGGCTTTCCGAAGCCTTATAGGGTATTGAAGTTGCATTTTTTTTTTATCAAGGAGGTTAAGCCATTTTACGAAGATAATGAAAAAAATCTAAAATAAAGTTTTTCTAATAGATTTTTTTATGACAAAATTTTCTGTAAAAAATCCAAAATCATTAGGAGATTTATAAAGTTAAAAATTAAAAAAAACTTTTACATGTACCTAGTCTTGTGAAAAATATGTCAACCTAGCATGCAAACGGTACATTTTAATTTTTTGCAAATAACCAAATAATGTATGCAGTTCCGAAAACTAACTATGTAAAGCATCGATGTCTTACGCATATTTTAATATTTTTTCTAATTTAATTAGGAGACTTTTAATAAATAAAAAAAATATTAAACCTTAGCACTTTTAGATTATGGACTTTTATTCTTGACAATTTTAACTGAATTTTCAACTTTAAAATGATTTAATTTTAATTTTTATTACTTATATTTTTTTTTAATTATTTACTGCAAAAAATATGTCAAATACAGATATTTACATAAATTTATTTTTTCTAACCTAACTTTGTACAAAAAATTCAAAAGTTAGTCCATTAAGTAAAATACTGAAATAATTAATATTAAAAAAAATATTTATTTATGCCTTTATGACAATAATTTATTGGTATCATCAACTTATAACCTTTTGTAAAAATTTATTATGGAAAAGTTCCCATTTAGAATTCGACTTACTTTTGATTGGGACTGTAACGCATCAACCTCCTTAAGAGTTTCTGAATTTATTAAAATCAAAAGCAGAGTTAAAACTTGGTGACTTGACTATGTATTAATTTACCCTATACCGTTATTGTTTTTTTCATTTATTAACTGAGTGAGGAGGATAGAGTATGGCAAAGACCAAGTCCGCATGCGCGCAGCGTCTAATAACTGTATTCATGGTAATCTCACTCCCAGTTATTTTAGTATTTTATTTCAATAAAATATTTGCATGCAGAAAAAAAGTTAGGTATCAAAAATAGGCTTTTACACTAAGTTTTAATTTTGAAGTATTGTTCGTCATTCATTGAGGAGAAGATATATACGCTATTTAACATTTGTTTGCAGCAAAATACCTCAATTATTTAATTGTAACGAATTGCTTAAGCAACAAATAAAACATCAAACGCTTTAATTAATTATCTAATGAGTTTAATCGCAAAGTAGAATTAGCATGTTTCAGGACGTCTTAATAATAACTAAAATACATAAACAAAACTTTTTAGAACTACCACAGAAACGCCAATTGTCATCAGACCACATTTTATACGCAAGGTCAAGTTCGCCATGTTGAATATATAGTTTTTATTGTCTGATTTATAGACAGTCTCGCCATGTTTTTTAAGGAATAATTTTAACAATTTAACAATTTAGGGAGGTTGATGCGTTACAGTCCCAATCAAAAGTAAGTCGAATTCTAAATGGGAACTTTTCCATAATAAATTTTTACAAAAGGTCATAAGTCGATGATATCAATAAATTATTGTCATAAAGGCATAAATAAGTAATTTTTGACGTGATAACGTCTTATAAATTGATGAATCACCAATCTTATAAATTGATAAAACACCGGCTGCATGCACGAAAAAGTGTAACGTTCCTAAATCCTAACGTTCGTAACGCGTAACGTTCCGCCTGACCCTGTGCGTGCTTTTTGCTAATTACTCGCTCAATTTAAATCAGATCGGTTTGAAACCAGTCTTAAACGAAAGAGGAGAACATTTTACATAGATTTCGTATAACAGAATTTGCCGAAACAGTTTTTTTATACAAATTTATATAGAAAAATAGCTGTATAAATGCAACATGAAAACGGCTGCATTTCTAATGTTTAATTCAATTTTTTGACATTAGTATTTTGTGAAATGCAACGCCTTCTAAGTTAAGTATTGGAATAACTAATTATTATTAGAACATAATACTTTGACAGACTGTTACAAACGTCACTTTTGACATTTCTTATCATTCCGACACCAAGGATAAGCGGATTGAAACCAAATTTTGGGAGGTTTAGGTTATGTATTACGGAATACGTTATCACGTAAAACTATCGTCCGTAAACCGACTTTACACACAACCATTTTTTTTTTTTTAAATTAATTAATTATTTCAGTATTTTACTTAATGGACTAGCTTTTGAATTTTTGTACAAAGTTATAGGTTAAAACAAATAAATTTATGTATATCTGTATTTTACAAATTTTTTGCAGTGAATAATTAAAAAAAGAAATTAGAAGTAATAAAAATTAAAATTAAATAATTAAAAAATTGAAAATTCACTTAAAATTGTCATGAATAAAAGTCCATAATCGAAAAGTGATAAGGTTTAATATATTTTTTTTATTGATTAAGTCTCCTAATTAAATTGGAAAAAATATTAAAATATGCGTAAGACATCGATGCTTTACATAGTTAGTTTTTGGAACTGCTGACATTATTTGGTTATTTGCAAAACATTAAAATGTACCGTTTGTATGCTAGGTTGACATATTTTCCATAATACTACATGTAAAAGTTTTTTTTTATTTTTAACTTTATAAATTTCCTAATGATTTTGGATTTTTTACAGAAAATTTTGTCATAAAAAATCTATCAAAAAAACTTTATTTCAGATTTATTTCAATATCTTCGTAAAACGGCTCAACCTTCTTAAAATGAATACTCCACAAAAATATCGCCTTTATAGTTCTTTAAAAAGAAATTAAAAACAGGTGAGTCTGGGTTCGTGGACCATTTTATATTATTGTTTTAAATTTACGTATACGGTATAGGCACACAAAAAAACAACAAAAGTTTTAAATTAAAAAAAAAAATTTAATAAGAAATATGAAAACAATTCTCATTGTCAAAAAAAAAAATAATATACGTTATTTTGGGATTTGAACCTGAGAAGAATTGACATAAACATATCTAATAATTTGTGAACAGACGACGAAACGACCATAGCTACCAATTTGTCTTTGGCTGACGATCTGAAAATATCTACACCAAACTTTGACATCTAGACGTCTCCTACTTCTTCACAGGTAGAATAGATCGACTGAACACTAAAGGACATAAATCATATCAACGACGCACGTATGTGCGCTTTGTTTCTATAATCCTTTTCCTGTCAAAGTTATGGTCTGTACACAAATACGTATGTGCGCCTTTGTTTCGTGCCGTTCTCAAACATCGCTCCTCCGTTTTTTTTTTAAGTTGATTCAATAATAGTCTGTCTTCCATGTTAGCGCAAAGTCGAACCCACGCACCTACAGGTTACTTTCTTCGTTTTAAAGGACTATAATTATGTTCGGCGATTTTATAATACATGCAATTGCACAGTCATACACGCGCGGGTGCCGGCTGGGACTTCGACCGATCGAACGTGTATGCGCGAAATGCTTTCTAGTATCACCTCTGTAAACATTGTCTGTGAACGCTGTAAACAACTGCTTTAATTAGAAAGTGAGAATTGTGCGAAGTACTTAGAAAACTATAATACAGGACACATTATACCAAGATCTCATTCAGACCTGCTATTAAATTAATTAGCTTTTCGTGAATGGCGCTGATGCTATTTTGAAGATAGCAGAAATGAACACACGCCAGCAGCAAATAACAACAAATACGTAGATATATACGGGGTGTTCTAAAACTGGGGCGTCGCCAAATCATCTCAAGCTCATCTATGTCAGTTAAAAATTGTTTAAAATGCACTGCGGTTACCTCTTTATTGCATTATCTTCAATTTACAGTTGCTGCACATACCGCTGAACTGCTGTATGTGCTCTATTATCGCTTTGTGCGTCAGAGCTGACTTTCATTCATAAAAGAAGTTATATCTAGGTTAATTTAGCACGAAATCCATTTAAATTGTAGCTTTTTGAATAGAGGAGATTCTGTTCTATAAAACAGAACCATTTTTAGATCAGTTCGAGTTCTAATTACTACTAAAATTGTAATTGAAAATCACGAACAACAGTTGTCGGTTGGTCTGTACGTATGTACGTACGTCACGACTCTACAGATCGCAATTTTGGTCGGATTGCCTTGGGTTATATTTTATTCACTTTGTTTACTATCAGACCAGAACCCTATTAAAATTCACTAAAACGTGTCTAGTAGTTTAATTTTTATAAACAGATTTATCTTATTATTTTTGACAGCTAATAGTAAAAAAAAAAACAAAAAATTATTACTGTAAAGTGTAGTAGATTACCGTAGAATAAGTGCTATACTTCTATACGACAATAACAGCGATATACTGTGACCGAGCGGTGGCTGAGCGACTAATACGTAAGGCCAGTAATGGCAAGGTGTCGAGTTCGATTCCCGTCAAGATCATTGGAACATGTTTTTCTACTCCATATTTTTGTTTATATTTAGAACTTAAATCAATTCTTGTCGTTTTAATATTTAAATAATTTAAACATTTAAATCCTCTCCTTAAAACATAATTAAACTCTTCGAATCGTATTTTTGATTCGAGGATAGGTTTTTCTAATGGTTTTATTGTAGGGCACCACAGACCATAATATTCTTATTTTTATTAAATAAAATAAATTTAAACGTGATTTTTTTTAATAATTCACTTACCTTCTCCAATCACCTGTGGGGAACTGACCGCCAGTGGAAATGAAAAAACACCACCTGGAAAAAAAATTAAATATTAATTTTTTTACACAATTTAGCCACAAACATTTAAAATGTCTTAATTTTTTCCAAACGTCAAAATTAATAAGCAATAGATTAATATTATATTTATTGGCGGTTTACTAATTTCACTGAATATTATTTGAAATAAAATTAACAGAAAATTCGAATAATGTATGGAACTCAATTAAAAAAGTAATTTTTTTTATACAAAAGCTCAAAATATCCACCGATGTCAATTTTTACTGTTCGTATTTTAGAATCAACGATAAAAAGTAATCAAAGCAGTTTTAAATTTAACAACAGAAAATTGGGGGAAAGTCGACGTTTCATTCACGCGACACTAAACTGCAAGTCTAGTAGGTAATAAATATTCCAAATAAACAATTTACCCTACGCCACGACGTGAAGTTTGCAATTAATGTTCTAATTACAGCGAGTGATTAAGGAATACTCTGATGGATCATAAGGTAGCAAGTCTGGACAATTTTATCAGTGTGTTCTCAGTGATGGCCATTTTACACCAAAAGCTATACCACGTCCTATTCAAACACAAAGATAAATTCAAATTTATGGCTGAAAACTTATTATGACAAAAATAGATATAATAATTATTTGAAAAAGATAATATGTTTTATTATATTTATAGCACACGGGGGGCGGTGCGGGTGAGACGCGAGTGGAAATGGTACTCAATCATGGATCGATTGGACGATTTTTAAGTGTTTATATAATAAAATAATTACTAGTGTAGCCGTGCAAAACCTTTTGCATGTATTTTCATATTGTTTTCAAAAAAAGATATTTTGATACAGACCTACGACAATAATTTTATTCCTCATTAGTTTCCATTTACAGTTATTTTTCTTTTGATTTAGCTTGATCCATCAAGTTGTCTCTATATTTAATTGGTTATAAATTCAAAAAAAAATGTATGAGATCTGTTCATCGTTGTCATGGTTACCCCGCAAGAGCTGTCACAATTCATTTTTAGAAAATCTAACCTCATTTGATACATTTACGATTTTCACTATTTTTTTCTGATCTGAGACCAAATTTTAGACTTGGTACAGTCCATGTAATATTTAAAAACTCTATTTTGGCATTAAATTAACATAAACTTACACATTCTTAAATTATTTGGAAAACGCTAAAAAACGAACTAAAAATATACACTTCAATTGTCAAAGTCGACTTGTCAAACTGTTTGTAAAATCTCCGACATACGTATATATTTGCATTTCTCTCACACTCATGTCTCGTAAACATTGAAGGATTTTCCTTCTTTACGTTTCTTCACCCCGCTACCCCCTCGTCATTTTTACTATTATCGCTTGAAATCACCCATTTTAAAGAAATTTCACCAAAAAAAAATAGCGATAACATATCAGTTTAAAAAAAAATTGTGTCAATCGGTTTAGTAGGGATGGCTGGCGGATTGTCTAGAGATTTAGGGCTTGTGTTTCAAATATATAGATTTTTTGCGTATGGAACTGGAGAGCCGCAACTTTACATCAAAAGAGCCGCAGGTTGCCGACCCCTGCCCTAAGTGGATAACGCTTCGGAAATTATTTCGATTCACCTTTAGAAAAATAAGTTTCGGTATGTTACGGGCTTTAGCTAGTAATTCGGTGAAACGCCGAGTTAATACGGATATTACAAATGACAGCGTAGGCTCAACTCTATTAACGGCTGAATATATGTACAGAGGCAGGACATTTTAGGTCTATTTTCACGCGATAGTTGATTGGACCGTACCCTGGATTAAAATGAACCATCTGTTAAAAATGTACACGGGAAAAAATAAAATTAAACTAGAGTGACCTGTGCGAATTATTCGCACTAAATAAGTATAATAATTATCACTTTACAAAATTATTTTTTAAATATGATTGCAGGTATTCAGTTGGTTTCTAATTTTGCACACTGCTTATAACGTTCTTCTTTTTATGAAGCTCAGATGACAGATCGAAGAAATATTTTACTAAAATTGTCATATAGAAGCGCAAGTAGCAAAAGCGTTGAGCTATGCCGTCAGATGGCATCATACAGCACTGCTGTGACGTTGTTCAGCGTTGCTCGCTGTTTCAAAATTAAAGCCGTTAGATGGCAGTATGCAGCATTGTGTCTGTTGTATTACAATATGAAGGTCAGATGACAGATCGAAGTGTTGACGTTGTTTCAAAATTAAAGCCGTCAGATGCCAGACGTCGTTCAGCGTTGCTGTATTTTACATAATTTACAAAAACAAAAGCAATAATAAATTTTTTAGTTGTCGATGTCAGTAGAGCAAGCAATTATCTGTAAAATGATATATAATTTATGTGGAGAAATTGTGAGGTTTTTTCTAAAAAGGGAGGCAAACATCTTTAGCCTTAGCGTATTAATATATATGATAAATGTTGCGTCACAAATCCGAATATATACTGTCAACCGCTTGTTTGTATTTGGCTTACATCATAAAACCAAACGACTTTGAAAAGACCTGGTTGTATTTTACGAAGACAAAACAGGATCACTATAGATCAATCAAAGACAGAACAACGGGTTCGTCCAATCGGAATATCTATTCATACACAAATGCTCTGAACAAACTATCCTTCAATAAACCACTGACATTAAAAACAGTTGCGATCTCTAGCTGAGCCCTGCGTCGAAATTGTATTAGCGAGATAAAATAATCTCTATTGGGATCCTTTGGACTACTCTATCTGGCGACGTAACTTACAACTATAATCAGGTAAACATGGTTATGAATCGAACTGTGAATCGGTACTGTTAATCGTGATTTTTTTTATAATAATAAAAAGCGTTGAATAAATTAATAAATGACTTATTATGGAACCTGCCAAGTTTTCACTACGTGCAAAAAACAGTAAAAGGCTGTAAAAGTACCACGTCATTTTAATGCAGATGATTAAATATTTTACCAAGTAAGTAGATATTATACTTAGTCTTAATATTGAAAACTTAATTTATTAATTGAATAGTTATTAATATTAAATAACATTAAGAATTTTGATAGAAAAAAATAATGTTAATAAACTTTAAACTGAAAATACATTTTGACAGATGACTATTTTTAGGTTAAGAACTTTACCTGTTGCAATAAAGTATAATGTTTGCAACGTTCATCAACACTGCATTACTATAATATCTCTATTTACTACTTTTATTTCATGTGGATTACTCTTTAAATTAAAAATTTGTAAACAGAAAGTATTAAAATTCACCTTACTTGAAAGTTCTGTTTCACATGAATTTTTTTCTAATTTTATTATATGACCGGCTTGAAGTACATGTTCCCCTTCAAGAAAATTCCTTTTTCGATTATTTGTATCAGCGCAGTCACATATTGTGCTGATACCTACGTATTTTTAAAATATGTTTATTGAAATAAAATACTTTTTGTGTTATTATGCATGTTATTTCACTTATTTCGTTGATTTTATGGAAACATTATCAAGCTAGACTCATTGGATCATTGTCAAAAACAAGACGGCTCCTTTGAGTCGGTTTGGAACCTAGTCTGTATTTGTCGTTCTCTTTTAGCCCCCCAATACCTTCCAGTCTCGAACATTTGACGATCATTGTCATCGATATCTCCTTCTACTGAGCGACGCGTATTCCGACGCGCAGTCTATTCTCTGCGTCAATGAAAACGGCTTTAATGTTTGGCAATTCAAGTTGAAAACAAGTACACAGCGCCTCTGTTAATGGCCGCGTAAGTACAGTAATATTTGTTCTGGCGGTGTAGTAAAACGCACCATAGTTATTTAGCAGGTACGATATAAGCGCTTCAGAAATACAAAGCGTGGATACAGTCAGTTTAGTACAATACAAATACCTGCGAGTACAGACTGCATGGCTAAACTTTGCATGGGACAGGACCTCGGTTGCCTGCTTCCAAAATTATGGTTGCGTCCGCAAACGCCAGGCGGTACACTGCGCCGTACTATTTAAAGGGTCCCACAGATCATATATTCATTTACATTCTTTTAATAAATTGAAAATTCAATTGATACTTCCACCAGTTCTCGACTTCGAACTGAAGAATTTTAATAAATGGGCTACGGAAACTCCATATTATATGAACAAAGTCTTCGCGACACGCTCGGCTATTTTCGAGTTTTGTAAGCAATCTATATCTGTATCACAAAAATACAAATTTAGTTTCGCCACACCTACTATAGAGACCAGTAGGTATGTACAACTGCCAGAGCAGTCGGCAGGAAATGACACGATCATAGTGCTTACAATAGTGTTGGTTAGCCGTGTGTACAGGGTGCTTAATGGAGCACTAATTACGTGACATATCGCGATAGGCGCACTTTAATTAACAGTTCGGCTCTCTCTATCTCTCTCTCTATATATATATATATATCTCTCTCTATATATATATATATATCTCTCTCTATATATATATATATATAGAGAGAGAGAGAGAGAGAGAGAGAGAGAGAGAGAGAGAGCGTGTTTTTGTGCCGACATGACACAGGAAACAAAGCAAATGTTGTTCAAAGCGATTGTTAAAAAAACGACAAATTTAGAATCAACGATCCTTAAATCTCGACACATTACTCATTTGAAATTAGACCTACGTAATCAAGGACGGGTCTGTAAGATTTGCACCCTGAACATAAACGATTTGCTGGCCCCTTTTTATTCTATTTTTCCTACGCTTTGCTTTTGACGTCATATTCAAATACATACAAAAAAAAGCTTAAATAGTTTTTTTGTTTAACTCGAGATTTACTATCAAAAACTGCTGATCTATATTTTTTATACTTCAAACTCAACCGGAAGTGTACATGTTTTTTTTTCAAATGGCAGCATATCTTTTTTTAACATTTTTACAAGGTTACATAAAAAAATATTCGAGAAAAACGTTTTAAATAATTACACAATAATAATTATTGTTAATAATTTACAATTTTTAGTGGAGTGCTACGAAAAATAATTGTTACTGTGCATTTTTTATTAATAAAAATAAACAATATAAAAAAAATTAATATACCACCTTTTTTAAGCGAAATAAAAAGTATAAAATAATTTCTTTACAGACAGATTATAAATTTGTAGGATTTGAAATGATAACTGTCGCATGCGCCCACGTTTTTCGTTTCAAATCCCACAAATTTATAATCTGTCTGTAAAGAAAATATTTTATACTTTTTAGTTTGATTTAAAAACATGGTATATTAAAAAAATATTTCTTTTATTTTTTTAATACTTTTCAGTAAAAAAAACAAAAATACATCGTAAAAATATAAAAATATTATATATCCCATGGGGGATCGAACCCGCGACCTTCGCGTTATTAGCACGACGCTTTAACCAACTGAGCCATAGACCAGTGATTGCTAGGTGTCTTACAACGGCAAACAAGTAAGAATAAATTACATGTATATCTGTGGACAGACACACAAGAAAGCGAGTTAAATGGTAAAAATAAAATTCAATAAAACATGTTTGACAAATAATTTCGGATAAGACCTCTTCTCAATTATATCTTTGATTATATTTTAGAAAAATTGGTTGTCTGTAAAGTCGGTTTACGGACGATAGTTTTACGTGATAACGTATTCCGCTCGAATATCATATTTAATAATACATAACCTAAATTTTAGTAGCTGTCAAACTATATTTTTACCGACTCTCTATCGCTTATACTGCACTCTCGCTTGCACGCACAGGGTCAGGCGGAACGTGACACTTTTCGGAACGTTACACTTTTTCGTGCATGCGGCCGGTGTTTCATCAATTTATAAGACGTTATCACGTCAAAAAACACATTATATATCAACAAACACTGACACTTTGTATATACTTGTACGTCATGCTCTTTACCTACAAAACATATAAAATAACTTTGATGAAACAATTTAACACAAGCTGCTAAATATTTCTCCGAAGAGGAATTTTAATATAAAACGCGTCAACTAGAAACCCTTAGGACTTCTAATAAAGATTTTCTAATAGAATGTTCTACCTTTTAAAGAGCTTCTAATAAAGATATTCTAATTAAATCGTATAAATAGCTCGCAGTTGCACCGTAGGAATTTTTAGTGATATTTCTATTACAGTGACTGGAGATAATAAAAAAAATAAAATAAAACAGTGTAGTGATTCTGCAGATAAAATAGTGCATTTAGTATCTGTACATTTAAATGAAAATACGTTTTCTTTTACACGCTTTTAAAATACAACTTCGTTGGGCACGGTAGAGTAAAAATGATTGTTGAGATTGAAAGTGTCACGAACGTGTCGCAATCTATCTATACTAATATATAAAGCTGAAAAGTTTGTATGTTTGTTTGAACGCGCTAATCTCAGGAACTACTGGTTCAAATTGAAAAAAACATTTTTTGTTGGATAGCCCATTTATCGAAGAAGGCTATATGCTATATAATATCACGCTACGACCATTAGGAGCGGAGCATTAATGAAAAATGTTGCAAAATGTATCTCAAAAATAAGCTTCTATTCAAGTGAAATGCACTAAATATACTCATATTAGCGTTGTGAGTACACAACGTCGTATGGCTCAGTCGGTAGAGCATGCGACTGTCAATATCAGGGTCGTGGGTTCGAGCCCTACGTTGGGCGAATATATTTTTATTTTTTTTTTATTTCCTACATTGCTTTCTTCTAAGGCTTAGATTTAAATTTATTTGAATTTCATTAAATTAATTAAAAAAAAATATTAGTTTAAAAAAGTATAAATACTGCTTCTTATCGACAAAAGCTTTTGAACGGTAACTCCGATCATCATGAAATTTGGACACAACATTCATCTCGGTAAACTAAGATGAACGTGCGTACTCATGTTCCTCCCTTCTCCATTCGTTCTTTTGCACCCGGGTGAAACCGGGCGGGACCGCTAGTAAAATATAATTATAAACCAACATTCAATAAATCTATTGTCATACAAAATAATGTGAAACACTGAAACCATATTTATTTTACGTCAATATGTAGATTTCATAATAAATGCATACATAACAGTAAATGCACTTATAAAATATAAAGTTCAAAGAGCGTAATTCACAACACAACAAATGTAAAATGCATTCAGCTGAATTGTTCGTGTGTGAATAGTAAACAACATATTAAACCGTACACAACACGTTATTGGAGGAACGGCTCGCCGGGAAGGAGGATGTAGCGACGGCCGAGAGTGTAGAGGAAATGCAACGGATTTAACCGTGCGAAAGAAAATCCGGAGCCGCTGCAAACGAATCGCTATTTTAATTAAGCAACGCTCGCGTACTACGCTACATCCGGTAGCATCGTTCCCTCTCCTCCTCAACCCATTTTTCCGACAACAACGTCCTCCCTCCCCCAACGTACTTACAGTATGTACCCACTTGATCCTATAAATCTTTTTAACTTTTATTGTCACTACGATTAAATATCGACTACAAACTGCACTATAATATATGCATATCTTTAAATCTATACTAATATATAAAGCTGAAGAGTTTGTTTGTTTGTTTGTTTGAACGCTCTAATCTCAGAAACTACTAGTTCAAATTGAAAAAAAAAAATTTATTGTATAGAATAGACCATTTATCGAGGAAGGCTATAGGCTATATAATATCACTATATGACCATTAGGAGCGGAGCATTATTGAAAAATGTTGCAAAATGTATCTCAAAAATAAGCACTAACTAAATATACTCATATTAGCGTTGTGAGTACACAACGTTGGATGGCTCAATCGGTAGAGCATGCGACTGTCAATATCAGGGTCGTGGGTTCGAGCCTCACGTTGGGCGAAAATATTTTTATTTTTTTTTATTTTCTGCATTGATTTTTTTATCTAAGGCTTACATTTAAATTTATTTTAATTTTTATTTATTTAATTAAAAAAAATTATTAGTTTAAAAAAGTATAAATACTGCTTTTTATCGACAAAAGCTTTTGAACGGTAACTCCGATCATCATGAAATTTGGACATAACATTCATCTCGGGAAACTAAGATGAATGTGTGTACTCATGTTCCTCACTTCCCCATTCGTTCTTTTACAACCGGGTGAAACCGGACGGGACCGCTAGTACTCAGATAAAGAACTGAAAAGACCTTAGCGCACTAAAAAACCTATATCAATGTTGCCAAACTGGAAATGAGCATTGACTGATGTAACTGATAAAGCATATGGAGTAATGGAAATAACGCATTCAAGTTGTACCTAATTGATGTTATCATTGATACAGAATTATAGATGAAATAAAAGAAAATTTGAAAGGAACAGAACCAGTTTACGACCGACATTTTATCACTCCTTTTTCTCTGAGCCGACATTTGGTAACGTTGCGATTTGTCTATTTGTACCAGCCAAATTACCATGACTACATGAATACTATGTATTTTAATGAAAGTGACTTTTTTTTGGCGATTTTGCTGTGAATAAATACGCTAGGAAAGTATCTTTTCACAAGCGACATTTGCGCCCTCTCGTGTTTTTTTTTTTAATTCTGGTTCAGCCAAAACCTTAGTGGTTTTCTCAAAAATTTCGTCGTTCCCAAAAGTGTATCGCCTTCAACGAAAATATTGTATTATTTCCTTCAACGCAAGCACGATATACATCATATGTATATATATTAATACGCTAAGGTTAAAGATGTTTGCCTCCCTTTTTAGAAAAAACCACACAATTTGCCCACATAAATTATATATCATTTTACAGATAATTGCTTGCTCTACTGACATCGACAACTAAAAAATTTATTATTATTGCTTTTGTTTTTGTAAATTAATTAAAATACAGCAACGCTGACGGTTTTAATTTTGAATCAACGTCAGCACTTCGATCTGTCATCTGACCTTCATATTGTAATACAACAGACACAATACTGCATACTGTCATCTGACGGCTTTAATTTTGAAACAGCGAGCAACGCTGAACAACGTCACAGCAATGCTGCATGATGCCATCTGACGGTTTAGCTCAACGCTTTTGCTACTTGCGCCTCTATATGACAATTTTAGTAAAATATTTCTTCGATCTGTCATCTGAGCTTCATATTGTAATACAACAAAAAGAAGAACGTTATAAGCAGTGAGCAAAATTAGAAACGAATTGAATACCTGCAATCATATTTAAAAAATAATTTTGTAAAGTGATAATTATTATACTTATTTAGTGCGAATAATTCGCACAGGTCACTCCAGTTTTAAATAAATTCACAATAACAAAGCAAAATATTTAATTATTTGTGTAGAATAAAAATGTGTTTGGAAGTCGGCACAGCTTGTAGGTACATTGTAGCAACTTACATTATACTCACAGAGCGTCTGAAATAACGAGAAAGGAGCGTGTGAGAGAGAGAGAATGTTTGCACCTCGCGCTCTAGCGAAGTGTTTGATCTCAGTCAATATTATCTTAGAGGCAAACCTGCTCCGCCATTCCTTTCAAAACTTCACCTGTAACAGTTAACTACACTTATAGAATAACAGGGTTCACGACGCACATAGATTAGGTATGTTCCAAGCAGGCGACGCGAAACCGCCGCCGTCATGCGCAGGTAACTAAAACGTGTTCCAAAACCGATACGGTTTCGTTTTAGCTACTGCGCATGCGGGTGACGGTTTCGTGTTCGTTTGCTGGCTGCTTGGAGCTAGCGTTGCCAGGCGTCCGGATAAAGCCGGACATAGGCTTTTTGATTGCGTGTCCGGCTAAAATAAACGGTGCCCGGATTAACAAAAAATATAAAAATTAATACATTAACGTTAATGTATTAATATATTTTTTATTAATATATTTATCTGAAAAATTGGTTGATAATTTTATTTATTAATATGAATTCTGATAAATTATAGGGTATAGTGTTTAACCGAGTGACTGTAAATTACAATTTTGGGTGACAAAAATAATCAATTTGGGTTGCTGTATTACTAAAGTGAGCGACTGACTGCGCGTGACGAAAAATCAACAGAACAGCAACTTACAAACATCCGTTTGAGCTACTTAAAATACAAAATGGGAAACTTACAAACATCCGTTTGAGCTACTTAAAATACAAAATGGGAAACTTAATAATATTTGAGCGACCTAATATTGGTTTGAGTGTCAACGTTACGTCCTGCATTTTTTTCAAAATTTGGCAAATGATTTATTTATTCTGAGCGGCATTGTGTTAATAGTTAATTGTTTGAATAGAACTGCGTTTTCTAAAAAATATATATTTAATTGTGCGAGACAATTCGCATACGCCTTTATCAAAAAAGCGGTTGTTTTCAATCTTCATGAAAATGTGAGTTTTAAGTTGTAGTCTCAAAGTGAAAAAAAAAAATAAAAAGTAAAAACAAAAGAAGATATCTGCTTCAAAATTACCGAAGGTATTCTAGTCGCTCACTTAGTAATTTAGTCGCTCACTTAGTAATTTAGTCACCCAACTATTATTTTAATATCTCAAGTTATTAAAACAGTATCTCATCATCAGTCACCAATTTTTTTTTATTCGACCGTTTTATAATTCCCCTAATATATTAACAGATAATTGGACTTTTGAATGAAATTTTTTTGTGTCATAAATGGAAAGATCGTATATAAGTTTTATAACAAAACTATTTTTGAAGGAGATTTATTTGGTTGAGGAACAATTGAAAATAAGCTTTACCAGTGTATCGCTTGTGGCCAACGTTTCGAAAAATATATTTTCATCATCAGGGCCTCAATGCAAGTTTCGAAACGTTGGCCACAAGCGATACACTGGTAAAGCTTATTTTCAATTGTTCCTCAACCAAATAAATCTCCTTCAATACATATTTTGGAACAAAACTTCTACTAACAAAAGTATTTTTCTTTTTTTTTATTTTCGTTATAATTCAAAAGTTATATCAAATTAAAAATAAATATTTGTACCCAGCTCCGAGAACGCGCCGACATTTCCCGAACATAATGTGACGTCATAAAGTTAATTTATATTATTATAATAATAAATAATAAATTAATTAGTTATATTTAATGAAAAATATTTAGTTTCTCATAAATTACAGTCACATTATTATTTTGTAAAAAAAAAAACTTCCATTGATGCTTTAGCATCTCGAACCTCAGCTGAATTGAACCGAAAATGTATCATTTTTTAGAAAATCTGTGATCACAAATAATATCTACAGTAAGTATATTAGCAGAATTGTCTTTTATAAAAGCTTTGTCACACATTATTAAATAGAATTATTTGTCAACAAAATTTTTTTATACTAAATTTAGGGTAGTTTTAGTCAATACACATGTAGAAGCCATTGATAGTATACTGCGTATATACATTTTAACATTATGGCGTCACAATTGTCAAAAACAATTTTAGTGCGTTTGCAGTCACGTGATTTTTTTTTATATTTTATCAATTTTAAATTGCTTATAATTAATTTAAAAAAAATTTTTTGAAAGTTTTTCGCATCGATTATCAATATTATTTATAATAAAGTTTTAAAATACAATAAAAAAATCGAATTATTTTTTTATTTAAAAGCCTAATTATTGTACTACTGTTCCCCATTTAATTTTCGTTAAAAAAACGCCCACACCTATAAACTACAATTTGAGTGAAGTCAGGCGCGGTCGCAGCTTGAAATTTTGGAGGGGGTCACTCACTACACTAATAAAAAATAGGTATCTGGAATAAAATAAACATTATTGCACAAGACACAATTTTATTTTATACATTACCTATAAAACAAATGGAAACTAAATTTATCGCTGTTAGGGGATAGCTAAAAATTTCCTTTTATTATTTGGCAAATTTTTGAGATTTTTCAATTTGACCTTAGATTTTGGGGGGGGTCATGTCCCCTGTGACCCCCCCCCCCCTTCGGACCGCGCCTGAGTGAAGTTCGTTTATTAAATTGTGTTTTATAAATCATTTCATCAAATTAACTTTGAAAACAAACATACAAAACGTTTTTTTTTGTATTCATCGTAGGCGTCGTCAGTTCTTATAAATGAAAAACAGAACAATACGCGACCCTCGCCATTTAGTAACAAAAAACAGTGAACAAATACAAGAAGTGAGAGAGCTTCACGCTACAATAAATGTAAAGTAAACAACTACAGTCATAGTCTTCGCGTACAGGCTGTTCAAAAAACTGAACGCAATGACAAGCGCCCTTTTTACCCACGACGGAACGGAGAAGGTATATATTATGCGTTTAGGGTGTTTTTTTGGTTGTGTGTGCACTCGAATGTTGCCATTTATCTCAAAAATGATCCGACCAATTTAGATGTGGTTTTCTGTAAAGGGTTTATAATTCATCAGCGATGGTTCTTAGATAGATGTTATGTTGGTAACTATAATAATATTTTGTAAGAAATATAAAAAGTTTAAAAATAAAAAAAAACAAGATTAAAAATTTTGAAAAAATCAACGACGGATGTACTCGTTGTATTAGAAAAAGGATTAAGTAGATTTTTAAAACCTCCCGACTACAAGAAGGTATAAGTAACCAAAGAAAATCCGTCGGGGGCTGTAATTTCCCGGTACAGGTCAATTCGACGCCAACGTTTCGACGCGTGGTCAGTTCGACGCGAGGTCGTTTCGACGCGAGGTCGTTTCGACGCGGGGTCAGTTCGACGCCATACTTTTTTTCGTATTTTTTTTATTTTTAGAATAACTTTGCATCATCATTCAAATAAATGCGATATGCCTGATATAATATAATATACATTTTATATGTTATATATATGAAGCGTGATTCAAATAAATAAGTAATATGACTGATATAATAGATATTATATATAATAAATGTTAATGTGAAACCCAAAAAGCTATAACAAAGAATTCAACAGGAATTACTTCGTTGATAAGAAAAACCTGTCGTTGTACTTTACTATTAAAATTTCCCGTTGAACTTTACGTGGAACGATTCACAATAATTTGTTGTCATGTCCATACTGGCAGTAAAGTCTGCCCAAATGTGCGGTGGAAAAGTTGCATTTTCGTCAATAAAGTATCTATCCACAGAAGACTTTGTTTTATATATATAGATATAAAATATATTATGTTATATTATATCAGGCATATCGCATTTATTTGAATGATGATGCAAAGTTATTCTAAAAATTAAAAAAAGCACGAAAAAAGAGTATGGCGTCGAACTGACCCCGCGTCGAAACGTACGGCGTCGAACTGACCACACGTCGAAACGTTGGTGTCGAACCGTTGGCGTCGAACCGTCGGCGTCGAAACGACCTGCTTCGGTAATTTCCTGCCCTGAAATGAACTAGAAGATATTGCAATTTTAGAGTACGTTAGTACAAAATCCAATTTAAAATTTTAATGAACAATCATTTGGGTTCGTATTTCTGGTATTAAATGTTATAAAAAAATATTGACAGCAATTTGTAGAACACTTAGTAAAAAGCATCTTTTGTAAGGTACTACACCTGTATAATATATACTATTTTGTACCTGCAGCTTTCAACCACAATTTAATTAAAATACATTTCGAAATAAAAACAATGAAATTATAAAATATGCTTTTATAAAAAGAGTTGAAAAATATGGAGTTGAAGTGCGTCCTTATAACCGGTTCAAGCTGAGAGAGTTTCATAATTAAAAAAAATGCCGTTTTCCTCTTCGCAACTGATTTTAGAAATAAATATGAAATATTAATAAATCAGTGAGCGACAGGAATTTATATACATATATTTTTGTATGGGAGGTGAATGTAAGGGAGTGAGGAGACGATGGCCAAAGATGGATGAAAAGAATGGATAAAGAAAAACTTTGAAAGCTTTATAGCACTGTCTTTATATGTATATATATTCTTTATAAAAACAGTACACCGTGTTCTATTTGTGACCTGTAGCCTTTCTTTGTATGTATTGTCGACATTGAATTATTCAATATTTTACTGTAAAATGTTTTTATTTAGATCCGACCATCGCGTCCGGTGAATATAAATCACGCAGAAGATTTCTTACAAATTTCAAGAAATTAAAAAATAGCTTGTTATTATAGTGCGGTAGACTTTTTTTGTAAAGACTGGTTCAACTGGCAGTAATAATAATAATAATAATAATCATAATAATAATAATAATCATGCATAACAGACGCCATTCGCACCATTACTATTTTCCATCTACCACACTTCCCGTTATTTTCTGCAATTTTTAAACTTCAATTTAATTAATAGCAATGGGCGAATGAAGGAATTTTTAGGAAATTAGGATAAGGTAGGCAAATTTTGAGCATAGGAGTTTGACAGGTAATCGGCCATGGCCTCGAATAAGGAACCATCTCGATATTATATCTGGAATTGTCGAGGGAAACCATGGAAAACCTCAACAAGACGGCCGGTACGGGATTTACCGTTTCTCGGCGAGAGGCGGTGGGAAAAACTGCCAGTCACATCTGCCCCCGCCGGGATTCGAACCCGGTACCTCCCGAATGCGAGTCTAGTGCCCGCTCGGTCCAACTGGCAGTATCACTTTGTAAATGCTTATCTTTTCACAACGTTTCGTAATAAAACTGACTTTAATAAATAGAACAAATTAACAGTTTTCTTCATCACTAATTTAACAATTTTAACCGAGTGGGGTGGCGTAGCGGTGAGAGCACTAGACTTGCGGACCCGAACTGCGCCTTTCTTTAGTTTTTCTTTGTATCACTTTCAAACTCATGATTCCGAGCTTGCCCTATCGTGCGTAAAAAGTTTCACTTCAAAAAAATATACGCATGGGTTACACTTGAGACTGTTCCATTTTTACACGCTTTATATTAGTTTCACTTGTAAGTTTGTATGTATGTATGTATGTAAGTATGTATGTTTGGCTGTAACCTCGTTTGGACTACAGCAAGTGGTTTATTACTGTTAGTATGTTATGCCAGTACTGTAAGAGCAATCGATGACCGAGCGGTCTAAGGCGCTACTCTTCGCTGACGTCAATTCTTGGGTTCACCGGTCGTGGGTTCTAATCCCGTCCACGCCGAAATAAAAAATTTGTTATTTTTCGGCAATTTTTTGACAATAAATCGAACTAAAAAGTGGAAAATAAATATAGTTTAAAACAAACTAAAAAACACGCTTTATATCAAACTAAAAAGTGAAAAATAAATATAGTTTTAAAAAAACTAAAAAACACGCTTTATATCGAACTAAAAAGTAAAAAATTGTTTTTTTAAAATAAGCTTAAAGCAATAATGAATAAAAAATACAAGTTTTTTCACAATAATACTAGTATTTTTTATTTATTATTGTTTTAAGCTTATTTAAAAAAAAATATTTTTTACTTTTTAGTTCGATATAAAGCGTGTTTTTTAGTTTTTTTTAAACTTTATTTTTCTGTATATGTTTCCAGTTCTTTTAAAAAGACAATAAATTTTAGAATTGTGTCAAGTGTCTCTTTAAATAACACTTTACAAAAGTTAAAGCTCCAGACTTTGCAATCTAGGTCAAAGATAACAGCTCTTTGTGTTGGTACGTATAGTTTAACATGGCAATTTTATATGTTACACAAATGTGCAACAATGTGCCATAAATATTTGCATAAAGCATACCTTTGTTACAACAATATGAAAAATATCCGTCAAATCTCACAAATGAATAATTCAAACGCGTAATATTATTAAGCATCTAAATATTCATTTATTTCTTCGTTAAAATTCAACCACAAATACATCGTTAAATGTCAAAAGGGGACGTTCCACGTATCAAAATTCGATAATTGTTAACAGTGCATATTATTCTACGCACCTACGTAATAGTATATTGTGCAACTAGTGCGACAATGCCGCACGAGTTGCACATACTATTTTTTATTACGAATAAATTAAAATTCCGAGAACAAAATGTTCAATTTTAAAATACACATTTTTTGCTGTCACATTCAGTATTGGTAACTATGGTAACTCTGAACTTGCATTTTGCGTTCGGCAAACAATAATTTCAGTGCGACAATAGTATATTGTGCAAGTAGTGCGACAATGCCGCACGAGTTGCACATACTATTTTTTATTACGAATAAATCAAAATTCCCAGCGCAAATGTTCAATTTTAAAATACACATTTTTTGCTGTCACATTCAGTATTGGTAACTATGATAACTCTGAATTAGCGTGCGGCAAACAATAATTTCAGTGCGACAATAGTATATTGTGCATCTAGTGCGACAATGCCGCGCGAGTTGCACATACCTACTATTTTTTATTACGAATTAAATTAAATTAAAAATAAAATTTTATTACGAATTAAAAAAAGAAATTAGAAGTAATAAAAATTTAAATTAAATCATTAAAAAGTTGAAAATTCAGTTAAAATTGTTATTGTATTGGTAACTATGGTAACTCTGAATTTGCGTGCGGCAAACAATAATTTCAGAGCGACAAATAAATTTTTCGCACGCAAATGAAAATAGCTACTTTTCAACCGTAACAGCGTGCGTAAACATACCACTTTTCCCGCATGAGTAAAAAAAATAAAGTTTGCGCACGCAAATGAAATTTGCGTGCGGCAAACAATAATTTCAGTGCGATAAATAAAGTTTGCGCACGTAAATGAAAATAGCCACTTTTCAACCGTAACAACATGCGTAAAGATACCACTTTTCCCGCATGAGTAATAAAAACAAATAATATAAATGCAAAATTTCGATGCACATTTTTGTCAACTTTTTCGATCTTATACAAGGACGTAAGTCTGGTGTTCAGGCTCGTTTTCAACCCTCATTTCAGGATTTGTTTGAATAACAAAATAATGTACAATCATTTCTTAAATTTTGTTACATGTTTTTACTGACTTCGTAAATTAATAAAAAACAATTTTTTTCTTAATTTTACACCATTTTATAATCGTTTTTTTTTAAACCTAAAGTAGACAACTTTAAATGTAGGTAGGTGGGTAGCGCGGAGTCACTTGGAGTCATCTCAATTATAAAAATTAAATTGATTATTGTTTGGTAGGCTTGTGGCTCTATCCCGTACTAGAAATAAACGTTTTTATTTATTTTTATTACTTAAGTAATGGAAGTTACCAGGTAGATATTTAATCTACTTCATTTCGGTAGCGATATAATTCTATATTTAATACACACTTTTGAAAATATTTCTATTACAGAAAAAGCTTCCGAAAAATTCCCAAAATTGTTTCATAACCAAAAAAATGTGGGACGACCGCATTAAATTCTTACAAAATTCGTTTTTAATTAATTTAATGAATTTGACTTCCATTTTCTGCAAGACATAAAAAAATGTCTGAAGTGAGTAAACATATTGTCTCTTATTGTCGTTTTTATCCTTAATTGTAATTGAAGAATTCCATTTCTGTTTGCTGTAGGTCGCAGAAAACGAAAGATGATATTTCAAGACATCTTCGAAAACAACTGACTAGTATCCTTCCAATAAATTCTTTGGCCTTTAGGATCCTGCTTTGGCTACACAAAAAAAAACGGAATCTTTGTATCAAGTCCACTATTATAGGCACCTTACACGATCAATATTATACTGTCAAACGTATTGCTTCAGTAATATTGTCAGTACTCGATTATTTCAAATCGATTCTTGTTTTATCAGAAAGCACCTTACACAATCAATATTACTGTCAATATATTGCTTCAGTACTAGTTAAACCATCAGTGTATATACAGTGTTTTTTGGTTTCTTCCGAAAATGGATTCACATAAAAAAGCCTGTCTAGCCATAATTTTAGCACTGGCAAGTAAGCATCCTGTTAATCGACGTTTAAGAATGGCTAATAAAACGTGATAAGTATCCACATGTCGTCTTGTTAAAAGAAATTAGTACTACAGAAATGGGTGATTTTAAAAACTACTTCCGGATGAATGAGGAAACATTTAATAAATTACTACAAATAGTAACCCCTTTCTTAAGAAGGGAAAATACTACTATGCGGACCTGTTTACCAGTGAATGAACGACTAGCTTTAACTCTAAGATATCTAGCAACTGGTAGAAACTTTGAAGACATGAAGTTTTCAGCTGTAATGTCACCAGCTTCAATAGGCTATCCTCCATTGTTACGTCTGTACTGGCGCAAATCAAACGGGTACTGATCGAATATTGAAGCGCAACGTACATGGTCAATACTATTGACAGTAATATTGACATTATCCTTCCCATTCTCCAGTATTGATGCGAGAATATCAAAAAATCCGGATTTGCATCAATACTGGTCGTCAATACCTGTATTGACGATCGATTTGACTTTGCACATTCAATAATACTGTCAGTATTTTTGAGTATTGACAGTAATATTGATCGTGTAAGGTGCCTTTTAAAAGGGACCGATCTATAGTTTAAAAGTAGGTAAGTATACAAAATCGAAAAGCGAGAGTTTTTCTCCAATCTGCAATTTGTTGTTGTTGTTGCTGCGCGTCAAGTTAAGACATACCTCGAGTAATTGTAACAGGAAATAGGATAACATAATATATATGAGACAGACAGCAAATAAAGACCCGACTCACATCTCGATGCCGGTGTCACGTGACGTCTCACTGTGTCAGGACATCGGGTTATATGCGTATACGTATGTACATTACACACTACAAGTCAGCAGGGATGGGTGAGAAATCAAAAGCTCGAGTTAGAGATGACACAAACGGGTCTTTTTAGTGATCTGCATCTTTGCATCTGGATCCCGTATGTGAGCCGGCTCCCTGAACCGGTTCAAAAAGAGCCGAGTTCTGAATATGTTATTCGAGTCAACTGAGCCACTGAGCCAACTGAGTTAGTTGAGTCAAGTCAATCGTATCACCTAATATCATGCCCACAGAACAGTATGTTCTGTGATCATGCCAGTGACTGACTCACATATTATAAGGCGGGGTTTTACAGATTCACACGCATTTGCTTAACCAATCACATGCTAATAGCTAAATATATTATTTATTGAATTTTAATTCAAGTTCAACCATATACTTACACACAAATTGAAAGTATTGTTTGGGTATCATATGCGTTCATAATAATTTTTGTGATCCGTGATTGTTAATAATACATTATTTAAAAAATGAGCAGCCGGAAATATAGTGAAGTGTGGAACCATATATTTACATAATAATGGAACAATATTTACATTTTGCAGTACTTTCGCCTAAATCTTCAAAATTTAGGCGAAAGTACTGCAAAATGTAAATATTGTTCCATTGTGTGCAAAATTTCAAAAGGATCAACAAGAAATTTAGCTCGACACATGAAAAATAAGCATCCCTTAATTATATTACGATATGCAATACAATAGTTTAAATAGTTGTGAATTAAATAAGTGAGACACTGTCGTATTGGACCGCCAAGTGCATAGTGAGTACACTGTATAGTTGTATAATTGTATACCTATATAGAATGCATAGCCAAACATATGCATGAGTCATTTGAGCTGACAGTGCTTCTATGTGTTAAGTGTTTCACTGAGTTATGCGGATCCGTTGAGCCGTCGGCTCATAAAAACGTGAGCCGGCTCTCACGGATCTTCTGTCGGAGCCGGCTCTTTGAACCGGTTCAGATCTGAGTTACCCAAGCCTAGCTCGAGTATAATGTTGCCAGATTGGGAAATCAAAATTTCTGGACAATATTCTAAAATATCTGGACGAAAGGATTTTAGGCTGGACAAAATAAAAATCTGCATTAATCAACCGAAACAAAACATATAATTAAGTAATATGTACTTACTTAGGTATTATTGTTATAAGAAAAACGAAAATATGAACTATTGAGCTGAACAGCTGAAATTGGTACAAAAATCTAACAGTCAACGGTAGGTACCTTTCAAGTCACTTTTTTGCCTACCTATTTAGTATTTCCCTTAGCCGCCTGTATCATTTAGAACGCTTCTCTGTATTAGGAAAAGATTTAAAATTAGTACAGTTTAATCGAATTATTAGCTCTGGCGGTGCATGTTTTTTATTTTTAGCTGGACATTTTGCCTAAAACCGGGACACTGGACAACGTGTAAAATTGCTGGACAATCCAGCAAAGTCCCGCCAATCTGGTAACCTTACTCGAGTAGCGTAGATTGTGGATTATAGACGCTCGAAAACTATGGTTATTAGCGTCTAGACTGATAGAATAATGAAAGTACATAATCGAGTCGAGTAGAATAAATTCGACTGGGGACCCAGTCTTGTAATTTCCATCTGGTAAATAATCGCTTGTGACTGAACATAACCTCAACAAAATAAAATAAGACACCTTGGTATTATGGTATAATAAAATTATACGGGATACAAGGCTAAAATATTAAAACATTTTTTATTCACTATAGAATAGAGACTAAAGATTTTTAAGGTCCTGAAGGAGGCAAGAAATATTGCCGAAACTTTGACCAATAAATAATGTTCTATAGTGAATGAAAAATGTTTTAATATTTTAGCCTTGTATCCCGTATAATTTTATCAAAACAATTCTCTTTATGTACAAGCTGACTTTTAAAAACCCGAATTTTGTAGAGGAAGGGTTTTTGAAAAAAAAAATTGGTTGTCTGTCAAGTCGGTTTACGGACGATAGTTTTACGTGATAACGTATTCCGTAATACATAACCTAAATTTATATAATAATTATAATAATTCAAATCTATGATATTGCATCTTTCGCTTCAAATTTAGGTAAATTTTATTAAGTAGAATAATAAAACACTATAAAAAGTACACTATTATTATATAAAAAACAACTATGGCATGTATCTCTTTTGCGCATGCGCCGATTTTCCCCAAAAAATTTACAAAAATTTCTAGTAAAAATAGATAGAGTAAAAACCGTTTTAAAAACTATATTATTATTATATAAAACATCATTATAAGTGATATATTCTTTTACGCATGCGCCGATGTTCCCCAAAAACAATAGACCACTTCATATTTGCATATCAAACATCCTCCCAAAATTTGGTTTCAATCCGCTTATCCTTGGTGTCGGAATGATAAGAAATGTCAAAAGTGACGTTTGCAACTGTCAAAGTTTTATGTTCTAATAATAATTAGTTATTCCAATAGTTAACTTAGAAGGCGTTGCATTTCACAAAATACTAATGTCAAAAAATTGAATTAAACATTAGAAATGCAGCCGTTTTCATGTTAAGACAAGACATACGTTCTCTTCTAATTTCCATGTACGGCAAAGACGACCGACCGCGTCGCGCCATGCATTAGACAACATTGCATTTATACAGCTATTTTTCTATATAAATTTGTATAAAAAAACTGTTTAGGCAAATTCTGTTATACGAAATCTATGTAAAATGTTCTCCTCTTTCGTTTAAGACTGGTTTCAAACCGATCTGATTTAAATTGAGCGAGAAATTAGCAAAAAGCACGCACAGGGTCAGGCGGAACGTTACGCGTTAGGAACGTTACGCGTTAGGAACGTTACGCGTTACGAGCGTTAGGAAGGTTACACTTTTTCGTGCATGCAGCCGGTGTTTTATCAATTTATAAGATTGGTGATTCATCAATTTATAAGACGTTATCACGTCAAAAATTCGAACAGACGTTGCAGAGAATCCAAGGAGAAGAACATTAGTGTAGCTTATCAGTCACCTTCACTTTTTTAAATAGAAACTCATATTTTTGATCTCGGATTACTGATTATTCTTTGGGTCAAAGAAAATCACCAAACATTTTTTCCATTTGATACAGTCCTGGTTGGTTTTCAATTCGGCCCACGTTTCCTGTTTCTGCCTCGCATAGGCTGAGCAATATATTCTCGAAAACGGCGTTTGTTTATTCAGAAAATTAGAATAGAATAGAAGAGAATATAATATATTTGTTTAAATACCACCATTAAGTGGCATAACATCGTCATACAATTAAAAAACAAAAAAACAAGTATAGTACACTAATAATAGAAATCTTCTACAGAATAATGACCAGCCACAATTAACCTCCTCCGCACAAGATTTTTGAAAATTAGATTCTTGACTGATTCAGTCATCCCTGATCAATGGCATTGAAGTGAGCGGCGTCGTTCTTTTGCACACAAAGAACAATACGACGCGTCCTCGCTAAAGGCCGCAGGGGGATGACGACTGAGCACCGGCCGAAAGATGTGAGTGTGGAGGGGACAGACTCCAACCGATCCTCTTATATATATACTCCAAAGAGTGAAAATCCAATTAACCTCAAGACAGGCGACGACGACGATGGCGCTGTTGTCGCCCGAGGCGGCGAACAAAATAGGTAGCTGAAGCAAGAACACGCTGGGACACTTTAGACTTTAATCTACTAGTTGTACACAACGCATCTTCTTATCTCCTGTACGCACATGCGTGCGGAAATAGTGTTGAAGGAAAAACTAACAGGATTATATCGATATGTCTCATCGAGAAATGAACGAACTTTCTGCAGTGTTAGAGAGTTAATTGGAGTTTGTGGCAGTGGCTTGTTTTAGTCATCTATACTAATATATAAAGCTGAAGAGTTTGTTTGTTTGCTTGTTTCAACGCGCTAATCTCAGGAACTAATAGTTCAAATTAAAAAAAAATTTTTTGTTGGATAGGCCATTTATCGAGGAAGGCTATAGGCTATATAAAATCAGGCTACGACCATTAGGAGCGGAGCATTAATGAAAAATGTTGCAAAATGTATTTCAAAAATAAGCTTCTATTCAGGTGAAATGCACTAACTAAATATACTCATATTAGCGTTGTCAGAACACAACGCCGGCTAGCTCAATCAAGGTCGTGGGTTCGAGCCCTACGTTGAGCGAATACATTTTTATTTTTTTTTTTATTTTCTACATTGATTTCTTCCAAGGCTTACATTTAAATTTATTCGCTCAATATCCTAAATCTACTTTAATAGTTTTTTTTTAATGACAGTCTGTTTTTATTCTGTTGATGAATTTTTATACTTGGCATATTTTATTATTAAGAATTAACTCTAATTTCTAACTTGTAATATTAGAAGTGTTTTAACCATAATTGTAGATTATAGATGTTCAACAACTGAGGTCATTAGCGGACATTTTAAATATGTTCTAGCACACTTTAATCTAAATTGCGTTTTTTTGTAAGTGTTCAAATTTACTTTTTGCACGATCACTTATAAAATAACTGCCTATATAGCAGTTGTAAAAGAACCCAATTCACACTAGTGCGTAAAGTAAAACAAAAGCAATGCACAGCGTAGTCTGAAAATCAAACGCAGCCTACAATAATGGAAGCAAACTTTCAATTTTTTTGAATTATGTGGAAGTCAGCTATTTTTTATTAGAGATATAGGTGCAAAAAATACTGTCTCTCGTGCTTGATGATATTATGGTTCATTAATATATATCGCTATATTTCGTTTTAAACATATTTCCACATTTTCCTACAGTTACTAAAATAACATGGTCTTTTTTTTAAATTTAAAAATCCATAGCAACATTATACATTTTTGGAAAGTTGTATTTTTTTTAAACTTGTAGGAAATTGTTATAATAATAATAGGCCACATTTTAAAATATCGATAATAAAAATTCGATTGTCCAATATAGGATTCCAATCAAACAGACTGGCATTTCAAAAGAGGCACAGAGAATGACAAAAAAGTGTCACATACTTTCTATAAAAAAAGTTTTGGCAGTTCTTTCGATATTTCTTTCTCGAAATACTGATAGTAAAAAATATAATTAACTGAAATAATGATCTGTAATTAATTTGTAGGTAAGAGTACGATAACTTGCTATGCAAAATATCCACTGGAAATTCACAATTATTGTTTTATATAACATATAACAGCGTTATTGGTCGTTTTAAGTGCGGAAAATTAATTTTTATAAATTAATTTAAAAAAATTAAATATGGTATAGTAAGTATATTATTTACTATAGCGATCGCTATCTTGTCTTATATAGTGATAAGAAAAGAGAAAGTTATATATACCTGTACCTATGATAAACAAAGATAGAAATATCAATTGGTTGGAATGAAATACAATTGAACGTTCAGGGCAGAGTCGTATTTGGAAATTTTAATTTATAAAACGAATTTTAAATTTAAAACTCACATTTTCATGAAGATTGAAAACCACCGCTTTTTTGATAAAGGGGTATGCGAATTGTCTCGCAGTGAAACGGGAAGGGGCAAATGTGGAGTTTTTAAAAAAACAATTCCGGGGTGAACGATAAACGGGTATGCGAATCTAAATACGACCCTGCTTCCATAACACAATCGAAAGCTGCATTCAAAGTGAGATAGTTATACAATAATTCTACACCAGTTGCTATGACGTGTATTTGTAATTTTTGATTGGTTAGATTCAAAAAATGACAGTGAAAGACGAAAAGTAGTTCCATTTTTTTCACGTATTTTTGAGGAAATTTGTGAATAATCCGCAAAGTTTTTTTTTTTGAACGTCAAAATTTAGCGTTTTCTATGACTTAAAAAAAAAAATTTCAAAATTTGGGTGCATAGTGTTATCGTACTGGACCCTGTTAAAAATTTTATTTTCTAGATTTTGATCAATTCATTTTATATCACGAAAATTACGTGAATATTTCAAAATTGTGTAAATAGACAAGACGTTGTAAAGGTAAACTTTTAAATATAAAGAAAAACCATTCCAAAGTTTTAAAAAATTTTTATTATAAGCGCTTTCGACCTAAGTCATCCTCAGATAAAATTATGTCTCACAAGAGAGACATAATTTTATCTGAGGATGACTTAGGTCGAAAGCGCTTATAATAAATTTTTTTTTAAATTTTGGAATGGTTTTTCTTTATATTTAAAAGTTTACCTTTACAATTAACATGCTTCCAAATTAAAAAAGTACAACTCTAAATTGATAGACAAGACGTGGTTGATATGGAATATTATTCTTCCCGACTTTTTGAAATTATAAGGATTTATACGTTAAACTTTTTGACGTTTACAGAGAAAATAAGCAAAGTGGGTTTAATTATAAATTTTGACATTTTTACTCACCGTCATAAAACAGCTGTGTAGAAGTTTCGTGCGTAGCCACTGTCCTGTAAAATACTCTATTGTGTATCCAAAATAACCATAGGAAGAAACAATGCACTTCACAATAAATTTTGTTAACTATGAAGCTATGATTTATTGCAAACAAATAACAAGAAATTTTAACCTTTAACAGTTAAAAAATTAACACTCGTTCATAAAATAGAAACAAGAACGCAAAAGACACGAAAAAATTATTAAAAAAAACAACGCCACAAACACAAAATTTATAAACAAGAATTTTAAACACTCCTAAATTTTGATAAATTGTGTTTGGCCGGTACTAAAAATTTTATTATGACGGATTGTTTTGTTTAATTTTTTGTTTCTGAATGAATTGAAACCATGGGATCAGCTTTTCTATGGACAGTATGATATAATAGTAGTCGTAACCTTGAAAAAATTACGACAAGACCGGACGATTTAGATCATTGACCTCTAATATATGGATTGAGAATGGCGGCTATTTTGCGTAACCAATATTTTGCAATGCTGTATAGAAGGGGATTTTCTATAGCCGACTTGACAGCTGCGATTTTAAATTATACACCGTCATATTACGTACCTGTTGTGTATGTGTTACGGTTAATACGAGAAACTAGTTTATTCGCGAATTAACCGGCTAATACCCGAATTAACCAATACAGCCGGTTATTACCAAAGAAAGAAATATGATTTAACAATTTTCGCAAATTATCCGGTTAAAACGCGAATTAGACAATATGATCGGTTATATCCGATAGCTCTTGGCTCTTTCGAGAATTAGCCGGATAATATGTTAAGTAAGCAATTAACCTCAAATTCATAGACGTGCGTATAAGTAGTGAGCTGTAATTTTTATTAAAATAATACAAAATAACAAATGTTCTCCAAATAAAATAAAACAACACTGATAAAAAACAAATAGATTTATCATAAAAATAAGAATACCTACTTAGGAATCAAATACTGAGACAATAAACGTTATATACGGTTGCTTTTGGATAATTCGCGTTTTAACCTGCTTGCACTTGATAATAGGCGAAAAAGCGAGAAACTAAGACATATTCGGCATTTATCCTTGACGCCGGTTAATTCGCGAATAAACTAGTTTCTCGTATTAGCCGTAACATATGTACTCAGTCCGTTGTAGTCCAAGCTCCCACGAAAAAAAAGGCTGAAAAACATGTAAGAAACATATTACGCCCGCCAGACTGGTAAAAATTTGTTAATTGTTATTTTTTATGAATTTTTGAATAAAAAAAAAAATGTTTTTTTTCCAAGACACCTGCTTGAAATTTATACAATTTGTAGTACCTAAATAATGTACCATTTTTGAAAAAATTTGTCTGGCTGACAATTTTTGTTAATTAACTTCTGACAGACCATTTGTTATAAATTAATTTTTTTATGAAAATGCACACCTTGAATTTTTTTTTAAATAAAGTTTAAGATCTCTTCTATCTAATACAACTTGTCTGGCTTTATTTACTTATTCTTGTGTTCAATAGAGCTGTAATGGCGACAGTTAAAACTTGAAATGACAACAATGCTTAAGCGATTTCAAGTTGCAATTGTCTCTATAAGTGTCTCAACATTGTAATTACAGAAATAATTCAAGTCTGGGCGGTGACCACAAGATATGCACTAATGAAGAGAGAAACGACTCCTGTTAGAGTTCTAAACACATAATGCATTGTATATAATAATAGAATTTCCGTCTATTAAGTTTGTTATCAAATATATCTATCCAATATAATATGTGTTCAACTACATTATAGAACTAAGACGTGTTTGTTAGAAACCGGACATGTTGCAGCGCAGGTAATATCCGGCGAAACGAAAACAGTATCGATGTTACATCTTCTGCGTAAACGCTATTGTTCTCAGTTATCGAGCGTCTATATAATCTACTTCTCTCTCTCTCTCTTCTGTGAAATTACAGAATGGTTTGTGAAATATCTCAAATCACAAACCTTATGAGATTTGATAATAAAAATCGCAGGGATGGGAACAAATTTATTATTAACTAGCGGTCCCGCCCGGTTTCACCCGGGTGCAAAAGAATGAATGGGGACGGAAGGGACATAAGTACACACATTCATCTTAGTTTACCGAGATGAATGTTGTGTCCAAATTTCATGATGATCGGAGTTACCGTTCAAAAGTTTTTGTCGATAAAGAGCTGTATTTAAACTTTTTTGAACAAATAATTTTTTTAAAATGAATTAAATAAAATTAAAATAAATTTAAATGTAAGCTTTAGAAGAAGGCAATGTAAAAAAAAAAAATAAAAATATATTCACCCAACGTGGTGCTCGAACCCACGACCCTGATATTGACAGTCGCATGCGCTACCGATTGATCTACCAGAGGTTGTGTTCTTTCATTACTAATATGAGTATATCTAGTTAGTGCATTTCACATGAATAGAAGCTTATTTTTGAGATACTTTTTGCAACATTTTTCATTAAAGCTCCGCTCCTAATCGTCGTAGCGTAATATTATATAGCCTATAGCCTTCCTCGGTAAATGGGCTATCCAACAAAAAACATTTTATTCAATTTGAACCAGTAGTTCCTGAGATTAGCGCGTTCAAACAAACAAACAAACAAACTCTTCAGCTTTATATAGGTATTAGTATTAGTATAGATTATCTTGATGGACACGATATCTAATATATATCTTATGAGATTTGGTTCTCAGTTAAATTGATCGAAAATTGTTTTATTTTATAGTTTAAAGGTCACTAAGAAAAAGTGTCCATGGGCGCGCATAGCCTAAAAACCAATTGATTTTTAGCTAGATATATGTTTAGCGGCATTTTAGATATAAGGATATCCATTGAATTCACAATCTTAAAAAATCCTAAGCTCTAGAAATATGCTTTCGAGTGCGCTGAATCCGAATATGACATTATTATTTTATACAGGATGACACCTTTCAACAGTACCTAGATCTCGACTATTTTTCTATTTCTAAAAAAGCACAACGGTTGAACTTGGAACGTGTTTGTGAATTCAATGGATATCCCTATACAGTATGTAAACGCGTAAGGTGCACATAGGAAAATTAGCATTGGGAAAAAATACTTGGATCAGAGTTAGCCATGACTGCATTAATTGTTATTTCTATTGAATTATCGTGCTAATCTTGAGGATTTCTATTTTATTTTGATTTATTTTTATTTTACTTGGCTTTTTTAATAATAAAAAGCTCTTATAAATCATTATTTTAATTTTTTTGTACAAAAATAAAACAAAAAACCAACTCCATCTGTTTGGAAACATTTCATTCAAAAATTGTCTGACTAGTATGACGTATGCGCGTTGGTAAATCAGTGACCTAATGTCTTTAGGTTCAACACGAATAGGCGGAGATATTTGCCCTCGCACCATATTTAAGTATTTTTGGGAATTTAATGTCTCATTAATAAAAAAAGTCCGATTATGTTGTAATCATTGGAATATTTTCTTCGGTAGTATACACATTCATTTTGCAAAAGAATATTATCTGTCAAATTGAAAAACAAGATTTCAAGGCTCACGCTGATCCAGTCATTTTTTCCCAACGTTAATTTCCCTATGTGCACCTTACGTGTTTACATACTGTACATCTAAAATCTCGCTAAACCCTATCTGTAGCTAAAAATCTGTTGGCTATGCGTCCATGGACACTTTGGTGACCCTTAAACTATAAAATAAAACCATTCAATGAGCCTTTTTCCTGAGAATAGTGCAGCGAAAGTGTCACGAGAGGCTGCACTAGTAGTAGGGACAAACATAAAATATTTACATGCCAACCAATGTTATTTACGTGATATTATTTTATTATTTAAAAATATAAATCTGAAATAAAAAAAAATTTGAACTGATAAACTTATCACTGAGATTCATCATTTACATATGTTATCGAAATTATTTTTAAAATTAATTAAATGAATAAAAAATGAATAGTAAATTTTTCACAGTTTATTACCATTGATTAGAATGAGATATAACCTCAATCTTTTATTAAAATATATTCATTTATTATATTTAATTAAATTTATTTTATTACCATATATTTTTGATTCATATTTCATTTGGAAATAAATCTGAAATTCATAATTATTTTCAATTTCTCTTATTACAGTTTGAATTTATCGCTAATATTTTACTAGAGTCTGCATACTAACCTGTCTATTAATTCATTTTTTTTCCAGATACTTTTAAATTACGACACGCAAGCCAACGTTTTAATGTTACTACATTGTTATCTTTTACAGTTGCAAATTTTAGTTTTGCTCCAGGAACATCTGTTAAAAACATTTTTTTCAAGTACACTTTAATGTGTGTTTATATGGGGATTTGACAGTGTTTGTCCCTACCGAACTACTAGCGCTACTAGTGAGTGATTTTTCGTACTTCAGGAAAAAGGCTCATTTAATCGACAACCAAATCCCATAAGGTTTGTGCGGGATCCTTTGCAGAAATACCCGCGATGACTTAAAGAATGTTAATTTAATCGCAAGAGCTATGGAAATGTTTGAAATCGTTTCATTTTTGTGTTTTTTTTTTGCTATCGACGCGATTCTGTAACTTCTGATTTGTTCAGCGATGTTAAATTTAGTCTCAATTTAACTTATGTAATTGTAAATTTGTTAGAAAGTGACAAAAAATTAACAGCATTATACAAGTAAAACATAAATGCTCGGCAAAAATTTTACTGACAAATACTCTCCCCAAACTTTGTATATGGCTTCATTAGGCCTAGTCTGACACCTATTTCCTCTATGACTTTTTTTGATTTTGGGGCGTTTTCCCTCTAAGTTTTCCGAAATATGTCATTTTGACGACATGCAAAAAATTTATAGATACTGTTTGTTTTTTTAATTGGATAGCTTAAAAACTTCAACCAAAACACTAAACTAATGTTCTATGACAAATAATATTTAATTTAATTAATTTTTTTATAGTCGTTTTTTCGACATATTCGAGGTGTCAGACATTTTAAATGGTTCATATTATTTGTCAGAGAACATTTTTTTAGCGTTTTGGTTGAAGTTTTTAAGCTATCCAATTAAAAAAACAAATAGTATCTATAAATTTTTTACATGTCGTCAAAACGACATGTTTCGGAAAACTTAGAGAGAAAACGCCCCAAAATAAAAAAAAAGTCATAGAGGAAATAGGTGTCAGACTAGGCCTAATGAAGCCATATACAAAGTTTGGGAAGAGTATTTGTCAGTAAAATTTTTGCCGCGGGCACTTTGACTAGCCAATGCGAATTTGATAATTTTAATATTTTTTCAATTTTATTTAAGGTTTGCTGGTAAGTAAATGAAGAATTGGCGCCAGTCTTTGAAAAACATATTCTGCTGCCATGATGCCATCTGTCTACAGTACAGTGAATTAGTTTCTTGGGCGTCTTTCTCAACGTCCGTTCATCTTTCACCTACGTCCTATACACAGACTATTGGACCGATAAACGAAGCCTACGGAAGATATCCAATTCGCGATTACATTGCAGCCGTTCTGTTCCAATCGGTTTCGTCCGTGACCATTCGGGTTACAACGGCTCGCACGATGACTGGTACTTGATTCGATGGACAAATAACAGGATCTTCATCAAAAATCATCATATATATTAATACGCTAAGGTTAAAGATGTTTGCCTTCCTTTTTTGAAAAAACCTCAAAATTTCTCCGCATAAATTATATATCATTTTACAGATAATTGCTTGCTCTACTGACATCGACAACTAAAAAATTTATTAATGCTTTTGTTTTTGTAAATTAATTAAAATACAGCAACGCTGAACAACGTCTGCCATCTGACGATTTTAATTTTGAAACAACGTCAACATTTCGATCTGTCATAATATGACCTTCATATTGTAATACAACAGACACAGTACTGCCATCTGACGGCTTTAATTTTGAAACAGCGAGCAACGCTGAACAACGTCACAGCAATGCTGCTTGATGCCATCTGACGGCTTAGCTCAACGCTTTTTGATCTGTCATCTGAGCTTCATTTTGTAATACAACAAAAAGAAGAACGTTATTAGCAGTGTGCAAAATTAGAAACGAATTGAATATCTGCAATCATATTTAAAAAATAATTGATAATTATTGCACTTATTTAGTGCGAATAATTCGCACAGGTCACTCTAGTATAAACTATACTTTGCTTTGAAATCGTCTCACGGTATGACATTTAAAATTCACGCTTTACACACAATTTATTTAAATGAACGTTTCGAGATCAACGGAAGCGCTTTAAATTTATTGTCCGTCTTCTGAAAGGTACAAACTTCACAACGGTCTTGGTGGCGTCGTATTTCCGTTTGAAGATTCAGTGGGATACACTATTGCCTCCAAACTAACACGATTTTGTTACTTTGTAATGTAACATTTACTTACAATAGTCGAAGGCTTTTTCGAGCGCGATTCGAGGACGACTGACTTTAATTCAAGACCCTCTTTTAAGTTACAAAACCGTGCTAGTTTGGAAGCAGTAGTGCCTACCAACGAACACGATTTTGTAAGTTAGTGTTGAGATAAAAAAGCGTGCAAACGGAACCACGTACCGCGATGTTGTTAACATTCATAAAACTATTCGACGCGCGTCTTCTCAAAGAAGTGTCGCCTCTTTGCAAGATTGATTTACTCTTTGATAATACGATTTGTTTTTAGCGAATCGGATCGGATCGGTTGTAATGTATTCACGGTGTAATGCCTCCACTACACACGTGGCTAGCACCGCCACTCAAATAAGTGCTTGTCATCGCCGCGATGATTGCCTAGCCGTCTACACAATCGTGCCGGTTCAGTCACTCACTGTCATCTGTTCGACATGGATGTCAAAGTGCTAGCGGCTGCTGCAATTACATTGTAGCAAGCCTTGTTACATTAACTCTCTCTCTCTCTTTTTTGTAATATTGTCAAAATTAGTTTTCCTTAGCTACGCAGGAAAAATGAATGTTGTTATCAATTTGGAAAAAATCAATTCAATTAATAAATCTTGAGAAACAATTCATTACGATTCTTTTAAGTTCAAGTCTAAGCGTTTTATTTATTTTAAAGTAAGAACTTTTTTAAGTACTTACAACATGGTTCTTTTTGGTAGAATTCTATAAATTTAAAAGTTTCTGTGTTGGTCCACGCATACGTAGACATTGTCTTCGCGCTAAACACCACAAAAACAAATAAATAAATAAACAATTTCACGTAATTTCTCCCTCAACCTCTGCCGTGCGACTGAATGCTGGCCCATTGTGTGTACGCGTGCACGATGCTGGCCACGCATTCCTTTGATGTAGGGTAGGACGGGGGAATGGCGTTCACTTAAGGAAAACATGGTGTATTTTTTGAATTATTTATTATAAATAAAAATTAAGAAATGTAACAAAGTCTTTAATTATCGAGTAATCAACAATTTAACAACAAAAGCATATATCTTTCACCCACTAGTAGTAGGAAAACATTATTAAAAAAACATGTTTGAGCGGCATTGCCCCTGACTTTGGGTAATGCCGCTCAGGGCCTCATAAAGTAGTGAACCCAATCCAATCCGACTGTTTTGCTGCTTTGATCATAATTGTTTTTGATATTGTTGCGCTCAGCAAATTTATAAACAAGTTTCCGCAAATCTGCAACACTGAGTCCATAGTATAGCGAGCCCAGCAACTTAACTTGTTCAGCACCTAATTAAAAATTAGATCAGCGCGGCCGCAAACAAAGAAACGCTCTTCACGGTCGCATGACGCGAGCTGACTGTCCGTTTGCATCGCTGTCTATTAGAGGCCACCTCCCCTCGCGCTTCACGCGACGTGACGTGTTGCTACGTTCCTTTTTGACAGAGTTACAGAGGTGAGCGCCATTACCCAGTGAGCGCCATTCCCTCTCCCTCCCCTACCGACAATCAACCGATTACTGCCGATTACAGGAGATTATGTCCACGCACCGACGAACATGCCCTCTACACATTCGTGAGTGCCTGTAAGTGGCGGTGCTGGCCACGCGTGCAGTGGAGGCATTAGAGACGTAAACCGTGCAGAAAGACTGCCGATACAAGATTCATGCCGTGGCATTTTCTCGAATTAAATTATCAATTATTCACATCGAGTTCTCGCTGCTTCGCGTCAGCCACATTCATCTGTGATGTCTGTAAAAAAGTAAACGGGGCCCCTTCTAGCAATATAGCGAGAAAACGCTCTTCTTTTACGACTTTCGGGCACTAATAGTCATGCGTCGCAGCGCACCAGTTCAGTCTGCCGTTTCGTATGTGTACATACATATATATATACATAAGAAATGCAGCATGAAAACTCCGCTTTCATTTTTATATGCCAACGGTACTTTACCGCGTCGTTACAATGTAGTTGCCGTTGTCACCAAAAGATGTCTCTGTTATGACTAGATTGCAGTAACCACGCGTTTATCCGTACTAAATACAACGGCCGTTATTCTATTTAAAATTGATGGAGCATAGCTATAGACTGTGTGCAGGAAGCCTACTAGCGCCGCTAGTGGGTAATAGAGAATTAATTAACTCATATTTTATAGAAATCATAACATGTTTCTATGTTTAAAAGTCAAAAACTTTAGTTGGTCATGATATGTAAAAAAAAATGTAATAAGGAAAACTGCTGTTAATTTTATATGTACAACAAAATTCAGATTGTAAACCTTTACATAAATAGCATAACATAAAAGGTATGTGAGAATTATTTATTTATCAATTAAAACTTCAATATATAAATAATAATTTAATTTGTTTACACTGATAGCGTAACGTCAAATTATGGCGCCAATGATCTTTATTTTACTTATAAATAACCATCAGCGCAACAGCCCGGAACACAACAAGCATTTCCAGATCGCCTAGTTTGGCCCATGTTTTTTTTGTAATTAAAAAAACTTTATAAAATTATAACTATTTTCACTTTTAATAAACATTGCTCACTGACATACGGAAAATTTGAGTTTAAAGTTTCCCCTAGTGCTCACCACAAACGCTCGCATCGATAAATTTGTAACTCCGTCTACTTGCACATAGCTCATAGACAACTTCTGGTATGAATGAATTATAGATAGATAGATAGATAGATAGATAGATAGATAAATTTATTCTCCATAATAGCTATACAGCAGGAGTTCGTCACAAATTTCTTAATTAAAATTAATTTAAAAAAATTCTTGTACTAAATATAGACAAGCTTTAATTAAAAATGATTTAAGCTCCCTTTTAAATTTAAGAAAAGCTATAGACGATCGACAACACAGATCATAAGTATATTCCTGTTATTCCTTGGTTTTAGTACCTAATTAATTATATAAATGAGAGATTTAAAACTTTATTTAAAGTCGATATTGAAGACAAACTAAAAGATATTTTTTAAACCAAAAGAGATGCGTGTATATATTTTCCCATATACTCCAGAAAAGTACATTTTTTCCAAAAAAATTATTATTCCGTTTTTTTTAAACTTTGTTTTGTATGGTTGATATAATTGGAGAGGTTTCTATGCTTTACAGCTAAAATTATACAAAAGGAACAGTAGGTACTATCTACTTATCTACATATTTTATTAAACGCATAAAGCACGGCGCAGATAAACGAGTATTAACAATTTAATTATATAATACTGTAGTGTAAGATGTTTGCTGTCGTTTCAGAAACGTAATGAGTAATTCTTGTCGTCGAGTTAAAGTGCTCCCGCACTTAGCCGTATCGTAAACCATGGAATTGCAGGTTGGATAAGCGTCTTCTGCGCGGATTAAAAACTAATACGATTTTTGGATTAAAATTTCAACACCGAGAAAAAGGGTAAAACTTATTGTGACTCAACGTATGAATCTGTTCCACTTCACTGTAAATTAAAATTGAAATTATTAAAAAAGGAAAGGTTATGAGTTTAGCAATCTATGTATGTATGTTTGTATTTACGGATGTTCCACGGTAACGCCTAAACTATTCATCCGATTTTGATAAATAAAGTGTCAGTCGATCAAAACTAGTTTTGCGCATTTTTATTTGGTCAAAACTAGTTCTGTTCATTTTTGAACGGACAGTACTAGTTTTGCTTGTTTCATTCAATCAACGTCCGAACCCGACCAAAAGTAGGGTTATGTTCTTGTTTATGTACTTATCCGTTAAATTGTTCTCGTAAATGTTATAATTAATGATGAGTATTTGGAAAGAATTCCGTGGCATAAGGATCGAAAATGAAGCAATACTGAGACTTTTTTAAACTTGCATTTAATACTAACGTTTCGATACGTTTTGTATCATCTTCAGAGTGTTCTGTAATTACAAAACTCGGAATTAGTCTATAAAATTGATTGCAATAATTGTAATGCTACATATATAAGTCAAACTTCTCAATATCTGTCCCTCCTCTTAAATAATTACAGAACACTCTAAAGATGATACAAAACGTATCGAAACGTTAGTATTAAATACAAGTTTAAAAAAGTCTCAGTATTGCTTCATTTTTGATCCTTATGCCACGGAATTCTTTCCAAATACTCATCATTAACTTCAATGGATCACAGTTACTCTATTTATTGAATAGAGTCAATCTTCATGTTATAATTAATATAATTGTGGGATATTCAGTGTAATAATTAAGTAAAAATGCAACTAGTTCGGCTATTGGAGGCTTCTGAAACATAATTTTATGACGAAACATAATTACCTTATTACACTAAGTGAGGTTAAGAAAGCAAATTTATTGAAAGCTGAATTAAAACCTCTGTCTGCTAAACAATACAGAAGAATAAATCGCTTTGATATAATAAGTATCGTTGATGTGGAAAAGTAAATTAAAAAACGCAAAGAAGATTCCGATGCCATACTAGTATTGTCCGTTTAAAAATGGACAGAACTAGTTTTGTCCAATTAAAAATGCACAAAACTAGTTTTGCTCATTTTATAACAGTCAATATCCGTTTAAATGTAAGATTGCGGGTTTGGGTAATAACCGTTGGTCAAAACTAGTTTTGCGCATTTATTTCAGTCATTGACCGAATTCAGGTATAAACCGTAACATATATAGTTGAAGCTGAGATCAGTGACATGGCCATGCATCTTGATTTGAACAAACTAATGGAGCATTTACACCGTAGGCTAGACGGCGAAGAGGTAAAAACATGAAAAAGTGTATTATTCGGACACAGGCGAGATTATTGTTGGAATCGCTTCGTTTTAGGGTGTAGTTCAACCCCCTTAGTTTGCATACAAATTGTTGGTGTGCTTGATTTTATAGTTAACAATTAGTGACGAAAATAGTGTTTTTTTCTCTATTTCCTTTAATATCTCCGTTCCTCTTGACTTTTAGTATAGCATATGCATTGAGAAAGTTGTTCCTTATGAAATTTCCTAAAAAAAATGAGCACTGACAGAGGTCGCTAAGTGCAATTGTTAACTTGCAAATAGCCCCGAAAGTTAAAAAATCACGTTTTTTTCACTAAAAAATGACCGCACATAGATGGCTGAAAATTCTCAAAAATGATGTCTATGTTGACCCAAACATGCATGAATAATTTTAGCGTCATCGGTCAATTACTTCTCGAGTAATTAACGATCACTTTTTTTTGTTTCCTTAATTTGCAAATTGCGCCATTTTTTTCACAAACGGGTTTTGCTGTTCGGATTAAGCCAGAAAAATCACAAATCCATTCAACTTTAGTATCCCGTTGGAATTTTTGGAAAAAATTAATTCTAACCGATTTTATAACGATTGAATATTGGAAAAGTTATTATACTTATAACTTAGGGGGTTGAACTACACCCTAAAACGAAGCGATTCCAACAATAATCTCACCTGTGCCCGAAAAATACACCCAAAACTCCTCGCCGTCTCGCCTACTGGTAGAAGAGAGCGCCTCACGTCATTATAATACATTACTACGTAATATTTTGTTTTGCCATCACATTTTTATAACTTATCTGCAAAGTGCAAGCGCGCACTACATAATTTACGTCCGTATGGTTTATGGCTCGCATTAAAAAAATTGCATAATTTTATGATTATGCGCATAAACTTGTACTTCGTCAAGTAGCCTTTAAAAGCGACATTAAATTATTTCTGACATCTTAACAGTCACTGACTGAAGTACTTTAAATATTAGTATTTCCATTAACGGCTATAGCTTAATGTCAGCGATAACTCAGTTTAAAACGAGAGCCAGCGAGTTCAAACAATCACACGTGTCGTGAGACAGTTACGCACGCGGTGTGGCATTTTTTGCACGTACCGCCTGTAAAATAACTGCTTTTCACTTCATTTTCAAACATTTTGACAGTTCACCTTTGGTTACTTCTAATAGAAGGTTATAAAAAAAACTACTGGCAGTTATTTCAAGTTATATAATTAAACAAGTTACTTAGTATGAAATTTTATTTTACTTTACCGCACTAGTGCTTAATACGTCGCTTTACTATACATGGCTAGGTAATTATACACTTTCGCGGTCACCTGATTTTTTGGCTCTAGAAAATCGAAAAATCATCCGATTTCGATGAATTTTTTTTTTAAAATCTTCGTTTTTATGGCGAATTTATGGAAAAAAATACGAAAATTGAAAAAATCAATATTTCTCACAGTTTCATGACTTTAAATGCAAAAAAAATTGACTTTCTACATATAATTCTTTATAACTGTTTCTGACGTCAATTCCGGGGTGAACGATAAACGGGTATGCCGCGAATTGTAATTCCGGGGTGAACGATAAACGGGTATGCGAATTGTAATTCCGGAGTGAACGATAAAGGGGTATGCGAATTGTCTCGCAGTGAAACGGGAAGGGGCAAATGTGGAGTTTTTAAAAAAACAATTCCGGGGTGAACGATAAACGGGTATGTGAATTGTAATTTCGGGGTGAACGATAAAGGGGTATGCGAATTGTAATTCCGGGGTGAACGATAAAGGGGTATGCGAATTGTCTCGCAGTGAAACGGGAAGGGGCAAATGTGGAGTTTTTAAAAAAACAATTCCGGGGTGAACGATAAACGGGTATGCGAATTGTAATTCCGGGGTGAACTAATTTTTTTCATAAATCCGCCGTAAAATGGAACTTTTTGAGACCGAGATCATTGAAATCCATCTATTTTTCGATTTTCTAGAGCCAAAAAACCAGGTGACCGTGAAAGTGTATAATTACCCATGGCTAAAATGCAAAATACTTTTTTTTTTTCACGACCCCCTATAAAATATATGCTTTTCACGGCTGTATAGCGATAGTAAAAAAACTTTTTTTGGCACTCGCAAGGGAGTCAAAACCTATAGGGTACTTTCCATTGACTTGTGTAAAAAACAAACGAGAATTGTTAATTTCTATTCATAATAATGCGCACTTTTCGAAACGCTCCCGATCACACCTTTCGTAACGCTCTCGTCACGCATTCACCAGCTTACTCCCCAAGTCAAGCGTGCGTAAAGAAGTTTTACTTAAAAAATACGAGTAGTAATGGTGCGAATGGCGTCTGTTATGATATAAAGTCGAGAAACGGACGTTAAACGCATTATTATTATTTATTTATTTATTTATATGCCTTTCTAATCTTTGGTTAACGTCTGATTAAAACTCTTCAATAAATAAAATTATCGACAAATTTTTCAGACAATATATTAACAAAAAATATATAATTAATACATTAACGTTTCAATCCGGATTTGGATCTTCTTCAGAATAAGAATTATATTGGTCAAACAAAAAGAGCTCTTAAAACAAGAATAAGAGAACACCAGAATAATCATAAATTAATCCCTGACAAACATAATGTAATAACTAAACACAAATTAGAACTTGACCACAAAATTAATTGGGATGATATCAAAATTTTAGATAATGAAACTAATTTTTTTAAAGAAATATTTCGGAAATGTTACATATAAAATCAAACAAAAATTCTCTCAATGCTCAATTAGATACGCAAAATTTAAGTAATATATATAATATTATTTTGAAATAATATTGTTTTTAAGGAAGTACCCTCGATAAATGAATTAACAAACAGAAAATTACGAAAATTTACAAATATGTCAAAACCTTTTCAAAAATGACTCAGTTAAATTTTTGTGGTTTTTGGTTGACTTTGAAAAAAGATATTGATAATTTTATTTCGCTGCACTTAACATAGAGTCTTATGGAAATCTGTGATTTTGACGCACTCCATCATTTATTACGTTGGAATTGACAAACAGATTTTGATAAAATTTTCAGGAAATATAAACGAATATTCTATGAACATTTTTTTTCTTCCAAAACGTATAAAGCTTGCTTATGTTAATAGAAATAACTAAAACAAAGCCGAGCTTTTTAGCAATTCATAAACATGGCAACACCGCAATATTATAGTTTGTGGCGCGTCATTCAAAGGTAAGTTACGAAACTGCAGCAGTTTTGATATCGTAAAAACATACGTAAATTGAGTAAATGTTAAAAGCATAGTATTCCAAAAAAATGATAGTAGGTATATTATTATATCCAAAATGACAGGAATAAAGAAAAGTATTTTCATAAATTAATGCGAATTTGACACCGCGTGCTGACTTTTGCTGCGTACATAAGCACTTGTAACTATGGCAAGGCATGCGGTATTGCCAAATTATATACTACGTTACTCAAGTAGAAGACTGAAATTCTTTGACTTACTGCGTACCGAGGGTACTTCCTTAATAATTTTTCTTTCTTTATAGGTGCTCACAATTATTTCCATGACTACGTAATAAAACATAGATTGTTATTATTTTTTCAATATTTCTATATTAAAAAAAAATCTTTCACGAATTACATTAAAAATAAATAGAAACTAATTATTAATTATTTTTTTATATTTTTAGATCCGTTCTGAAGAAGATCCAAATCCGGATCGAAACGTTAATTTATTATTGATATTTTTTGTTATTATTATATTGTCTGAAAAATTGGTCGATAATTTTATTTATTAAATGCCTTTCTCTCACAGACTAAAAATTATATGCAGGAAACACAATATATTATGTTGTCTTAGGGAACATAATTCAGCAGGAATGATTTGGTTCACCTATAGACAATATACTGCGGGGACAGAATACCGCAACATCGGAACGGAAGGCGCGCAGCGAGACGCGTTTTGTTTTCGTACAGCGTCCTTGCTTCACGCTCGGCCGTCGCGTACAAGCCGCCTCGTCCTCTCGTATAATATGTATTTACGCGTGCATGTACCTTACCTTCTATACGTGGCGGGTACTTTCTCTCCTCTCTCCAGATAGCCGTAAAAGCTGGAGGTCTCGCCAACTTTACCGGACTCGGGTGCCGCGGACGCTAGAAAGCTCCGGTTTATGACCTGACCCACACAGATTAAGTGGTTACGTGGTTATTCTGGAACTTGCTAATCCTGGGATCGGCTAGCCTACGGACCAAACTACTAGCTGTATATACTGAGTGTTCGAATATTATGTAACTAGTAGAGCTGTAAAAAAATTGTTGTCTGTAAAGTCGGTTTACGGACGATAAATTTACGTGATAATGTTTTCCGCTCGAATATCATATTTAATTATACATAACCTAATTTTAGTAGCTGTCAAACTATATTTTTACCGACTAATAATTTGATCAACCAAAGCAAAATACATATTTTTAAGCAATTATAAAAGACATTTAAAAGAATGTATATATATTATATATTTGTTAACAAACCGTATAATTTATCTGGCCATCTGTCAGATGTAGCTTTCGCTGGAACAGCCGAAAAAAATGTTGAACGCACACTACTCTCTGACGTCACGCGAGAAGAGAGAGACTATCGCTTATATTGCGCTCTCGCTTGCGGAACGTTACTCTTTTTCGTGCGTGCAGCCGGTGTTTCATCAATTTATAAGACTCGAAGTAACGAATTGTTACTTATAAATTCATTTCGTTACTCGCATTTGTCGTATCCATGTCAGTTCGACTCTTTTGATGCAGTTATACGTTATACGAACGAAGTCATACCGTATCACGTATGCGACGCGCCTCGATGCGATGGTACATGCTTGATGCTGTTAGTACACGATTGTATGTCGTATGAAAAGTAACGAGTAACGTAACGATACGAAAGTAACGGGTACTGGTTCTTTAAGTAACGAATACATACGGGTACACAATTTCTCGTTACTTTTCCAGCTCTAATAACTAGCACATTAGGTTTTTTTCAACGCAAAAATATAAAATAATAAATAGAGTAGGTAATTGTGATCCATGGAAGTTAATAAGAGGTATTTGGAAAGAATTCCGTGGTACAAGGATCAAAACAAAGCAATACTGAACTTTTTAAACTTGCATTTATTACTGACGTTTCGGTACGTTTTGTACCATCTTCAGAGTTTTCAAACGCTGTCACAATATGTTATCAGTATATTGTTGATGGATTGTGAACATGGTGTTACTGAAATTTATTAATTGTTATTGTTATTTTTTATATTTTTAATAGTAGGTACTACTGGTTCATGTTAGTTTTTTAAAATTGTTAGTGTATTTTAAAATGTAAAATTATTGTCACAAAATCAAAATGCAAGTATTGCAGTATTGCTTTGCTTTGATCCTTATGCCACGGAATTCTTTCCAAATACCGTTTAGCAAAAATATATATATTACAACAAAACATTCAAAAGACTTATGCTATGTTAGCTAAAAAACGCATGCAAAATTTAATCACTTTAAAATTCGCGCCAAAACGCCAAGTCACGTGACCTGACGTCACTGCTTCGAATTTTCTTGTCAGATCACATGACACAGATACACGCTAGTGCTATATACCATAAAAACAAAGTTATAATTACAAAATAAAAAAAAATGAATTACCATAAATAAATGTCATTTTAAAAAATTTAAATTCGTTTTAGTGTCAGAAAATTCTCATTTTAAGATTAATTGCAAAGTTGAAAATTTGCAAATTTAAAAGTAGCGCCCCTTAGTATTTGGAAAAATTTCATCATTGTTAAGTCAAAGAAGTTATACGTGTAGATGTTAAAAGGTTAGTTATTATTAAGACACCGCAAGGGATTGGATTTGAAAGTAAACTTTTTTTGAAAACTCAGTATATATCAAAGAAGGAGCTGTGTACGTTTGCATATACTAGATATATATGTTCAAGGTATAACAAGGATTGATAAAATCTTTTTTGAACCCATATTTCGATCAAATTATTCCATAATCTATACTAATATATAAAGCTGAAGAGTTTATTTGTTTGTGTGTTTGTTTGTTTGTATGTTTGTTTGTTTGTGTGTTTGAACGCGCTAATCTCAGGAACTACTGGTTCAAATTGAATAAAATTTTTTTTGTTGGATAGCCCATTTACCGAGGAAGGTTATAGGCTATATAATATTACGCTACGACAATTAGGAGCGGAGCTTTAATGAAAAATGTTGCAAAAAGTATCTCAAAAATAAGCTTCTATTCATGTGAAATGCACTAACTAGATATACTCATATTAGTGATGTAAGAACACAACCTCTGGTAGATCAATCGGTAGCGCATGCGACTGTCAATATCAGGGTCGTGGGTTCGAGCCCCACGTTGGGTGAATATGTTTTTATTTATTTTTTTTATTTTTTACATTGCTTTCTTCTAAGGCTTACATTTAAATTTATTTTAATTTTATTTAATTCATTTAAAAAAAAATATTCATTAAAAAAAGTTTAAATACTGCTCTTTATCGACAAAAACTTTTGAACGGTAACTCCGATCATCATGAAATTTGGACACAACATTCATCTCGGTAAACTAAGATGAATGTGTGTACTCATGTTCCTTCCTTCCCCATTTATTCTTTTGTACCCGGGTGAAACCGGGCGGGACCGCTAGTAAATTATAATAACTTTGGAACATACAAAAAATACCCAATAAGTAGGTATTCCTAGAAGTGTTTTGACTGTCAATTGCGCATGAATATCTTCCTAGGGATCCAAAAACGTCTAGATCAGATGAAAACACTAAAATCAGCCCGAAACCAAAAGTTTCAACAACGGGAAATTAAAAATGAATAGACGCTTTAGTATAAAGAAGACAGAAATCATGCAGTAGTTTTTTTTGTGCGGCTATCACCGATTTCGGCGATCGAGGTGTCGTTTGAAAGGGTTCAACTTAGTGTCATAATTGCGATAAGTGAATTTTAAGGGTCGAAAATCGATTGTCAAAAAGCGATTTTTATCGTTATAAAATATGTCTTACAAATAGACAAGCAAGATTGTATAAAAAAATTGTAGAAAGTTACGAACCCATTGGTAAACACAGATTATTTTTTTTTAAACGATATGGATTTTTAGAACCGTAGTTCATTCATTTTTTAAGCAAACGCGTCACCAGGCTGAGCGACTGATTGTGCTATCAATATGGGATGATATTCTCAATTCGAGAACTGGTTTCAATATTTTCCAAAGTTTACAAAAATACTATACATGTAGAAGAAACATGTGTTCTTTAATATCAAAATATGTTTTCATGTTGACACGTTTGTTTTAAAATGCACTTTCAATCAAGATGGGAATTTATCTCAAGAAAAATGACATTCTTGATGCTAATTTTTTGACTTCGACGAAAAAAAATTCTTAAAATAATAATTTATTAATAAATCAATAATACAAAAACATGAATGGTTTTATGTTCCGACAAATATGTATGATCTTGTCAAGTATATTTTACTTTGAACGTAAATGCGTAAAATAATTGTAATAAATTTATCGGTTTCTTGACTCAAGCGACTGGTAGCTTAGCTCAACACAATTCGGTATTGCAATGACTTACATACAAACTTTCATTCCAACGTATTTTTATATTCAACCGAATATTGTTTTAGTTAAGTTCAAATCTAAAAGTTTTGACTTAATTTTTTTAACAGTTTTTTTAACCAAATTTACGTGTTAACTCAAAAAAAGTATTTTTTCTGACGTAAAATTCAAATCTTTGATTAACGTCTGAATAGAACTCTTCAAGTAAATAAAATTGTCGACCAATTTTTCTCAGACCATACTATATATTGATAAAAAATAATAATTGTTATTAATTTTTCATTATTTTTTTAATCATTCAAAGTTTCAATCTTGCGTGAAATCTATTAGATAATAAATTACTTAATACTAATTAATTTTTATATTTTTTAGATATTTCTGAAGAAGATCCAAATCCGGATCGAAACGTCATCTTGTGTTATATTGATTTGTATTTTTATTATTTTTTGTCAATATATCGTATGGTCTGAGAAAAATTGGTCAACAATTTTATTTACTTGAAGAGTTCTATTCAGACGTTAATCAAAGATTTTAATTTTTTGACGTAAGTTATTTGATGTTAGCTCAAACGAAATTGATTTCACTTCAGTGTAAATCAGTCAAGCGCCTAGGGAGCTTGACGTCAGTACCTTATTTTTTACAGTGTATGTTAAAAAATGTTGTCCGAATTTCCGGAATTGCGAACTCTTGGAATTTCAGTAGGTGGAAAGTCCTAGCTACATTTTATATATCAGCATTGGTGGAACTTTTCCCAATCCTAGTCCTCGTATAGTCGTTTGAGTCGAGCGACATATGTGTGTGTCTGTGCGTGTGTATTAGAATGCATTTTCTGTCGCGTGTAGCCGCAGAGTCCGATAGTCTTTGGAGGTTTACATGAACTAGAACACAAAACCTCTTATGTGTCTCAGTCGCTTCCCCAATCCCCCCAACCGCACACATATTGTTGTTCGGATTACTGTCCTTTTGCATCGCTTCAATCTCCCGTTGCTATCTTATTCTTTCAACCGGAACAATTTATTCCACCGCACGCGACTCTTCGGAGACGTTCGAAATCACAATTTTGTAATTGTCTTTTTCAAGTCATACACATCGTGTATTTTCCATTGACATAGAGCAGGGATGGCCAACAGGTCGATCGTGATTTTTGGTTGATCTTACTCGACAAGAAACGACTTCATACCAAAGTCTTTTTACTTTTATTCTAGGCAAATTTTAAAACAAAATCTAATTTTTTTTGTCTACTTTCCGATTAATACGTATGGCATTAATAAAATAGCATGTTTGTTTAATACACCCCCCTCTCTCCGATTAGTACACGAAATTTGTTTGGGAGTGTCAAATGTCAAGTTCTTAGTAAATAGATTTGCGAAGCGTTTATAAGAAAATAGTCGATTATATAATATAATGAAGTTGGCCAGCCCTGAAATAGAGGATGGACGCAACAGGCAGCGAAACGTTTCACACAGAGATTGTGGTCATTATCTAATCACGTTCACACAGGGGCGGATCTAGGTTTTTCGGGGCCTAAAGCTTATTGAAGTCCAGTGGGGGCCTCATTTTATCAAAATTCATATAGAACATCCAAAATATGTAAAAATTTACCCAAATTTTTATCAAAATTGACTCAAAAATTAGTAAAAATTCTGGGTGTAAAAATAAAAACTGAAACAAATTACAGAAACGTAGTAAAATAGGCGGTTGTCAAACAATTTCGATGGAGTGACGTCACTTATCGCAACATTTCAGTATTGCACTTTCTCCATCTTTTGCTATTTAAGGAGGTTGATCCGTTACAGTCCCAATCAAAAGTAAGTCGAATTCTAAATGAGAACTTTTATAGTTTATGAGTCGATGATACCAATAAATTATTGTCATAAAGGCATAAATAAATAATTTTTTTTAATATTAATTAATTAACAAAAATATTAAGAGCACTGTGGTTTGAATCTAATAAAAAATAGAGAATAGTTACTTCTTACCACAACAAGTTTATTAGTGGATGTACATTTCGAGAGCTATGCTCTCATCTTCAGCAATACACTAAACTAGTTTAGTGTATTGCTGAAGATGAGAGCATAGCTCTCGAAATGTACATCCACTAATAAACTTGTTGTGGTAAGAAGTAACTATTCTCTATTTTTTATTATTAATTAATTATGGCAGTTCGTATTTTGGCTAGGGCCGCACCTCGTGAACACTGCAAACCACTCTTCCGAAATTTTAAAATAATGACTGTACCATCCTTATTTATTTACCATTTATTATTATATGCCAAAAAAAAATCTACCATCTTTCAATAGAAACAATAATCATAATTATAACACGCGGAATAAGGAAGCTTTACGACTGCCTATGTGCCATCTAACTAGAACCCAGAACAGTTTTCACTACCTGGCCCAAAAATTTTTCAATAAGTTACCACAGTCTGATAAGGATCTAAATGAGACAATTTTTAAAAAGAAAATTAAAAAAATCCTAACTGAAGCGTGCCTGTATAAAATCAGTGATTTTGATAAAATGTATTTTTAAATTGTATTTTTAAACTGTATTTTTAAACTTGTATTTTTAAATTGTATTTTAGAATTGTATTTTAAATTGTATTTTTAAATTGTATGACATGTCATATAGATACTTATGTATCTCAATTAATGACCAAATAAAATTATTATTATTATTATTATTTCAGTACTTTATACTTATTGGACTAACTTTAGTGTTTTTTGTACAAATTTAGGTTAAAAAAAAATTATGTAAATATCTGTATTTTATAAATTTTTTGCAGTAAATAATTGAAAAAAGAAATTAGAAGTAATAAAAAATAAATCAAATCATTAAAAAGTTGAAAATTCAATTAAAATTGTTAAATCTGTCAAGAATAAAAGTCCATAATCGAAAAGTGCTACGGTTTAATAATTTTTTTTATTGATTAAAAGTCTCCTAATTAAATTGGAAAATATATTAAAATATGCGTAGACATCGATGCTTTACATAGATAGTTTTTGGAACTGCTGACATTATTTGGTTATTTGCAAAAAATTAAAATGAACAGTTTGCATGCTAGCTTGACATATTTTCCATAAGACTACATGTAAAAGTTTTTTTTAATTTTTAACTTTATAAATCTCCTAATGATTTTGGATTTTTTACAGAAAATTTTGTCATAAAAAAATCTTTTAAAAAAACTTTATTTCAGATTTTTTCCATTATCTTCGTAAAACGGCTCAACTTCCTTAAATATTGACATAATATCGATTGCTTCTGCATGTTCCCCATTGAAAAACTCTCGAATATGAACCACGAGATTGCTAAAACAGTTTATGATCACATATTAATAAGAAAAAATAAACTGTCCGCCAAACAGAATTCTGACAATCTCCTTTGCAGAAGTAGTTTTTAAGACGCGTTTTCCAATAATCTTGCGGATGTAAGACATGCTCGTTATATAAGTATGACAGAATTATTTTATGCGACATTCTCTGCATTTTTCTGCTACGTGGGTAGAGAATTCTATGTGCAGTATTTGTCTTTAACCTTTTAAAGACTTGTATACACTTTAGCTGCAACGTGTAACGCAACAAACAATTCAACTTGTATGCAACTTGCAATGTAACTTTGTGTAACTCTCAGCATACACAAGTCTACTGGTTAACACTATTACATTTTTTTATTGAATTTAAGAAATAATCGGTGACTGACTAATTATATTTTTTTATATTTTTGAAGTGAAAACTTCTTTAGCGGCGTTGTACACTTTTTTTGTAATGGGTAAAAACTGTTAAACTCGCGTCAGATCTGACGCGTCAGGCGTCAGGGTCACGTGACCCTGACGAGTTGTTGAGACGGTCTACCGTACTTGCTTCGGCAGTACATATACTAAAATTCGCTAGATGTCAGTAGCAATATAAGTTCATGCAGTGCAAAAAATTATAAGCTATAAGCTTTAACAAAACCTTAAGAGATGTCGCCATGTACTCAGGTTTCGTAAAACAAATTTAAAAAATTACATCCAGTGACTCTGCATGTAATTTTATAAATGTGTAGTTTTACGAAACCTGGATGCATAGCGACATCTCTTAATGTTTTGTCAAAGCTTATAGCTTATAATTTTTTTTTCTGCATGTAACTTATATTGCTACTAGCGAAATTTAGTTTAAGTACATCTAGGTTTTCACTTCCGCCGGCACTCCCGGAGTGCAACCCGTCTTTTTTCTTTATACCTCGATCGAAAGTTTGACATTTCCTCCCTGTTATTTATTATATCAAATGACAGCGGTAACCCTAGTTACGAGTATAAATACGCATGAGAAATTTTTTCCTCCCGCCGTTCTCACTGGGAGTAAATGTCAATCTTTCGTCCCTGCTGACGAAAGTACGTACTTTCGAGGCGTATGACGAAAAATCGTATACACCACAGGGGCCTTAAAAGTTGAAATCTCGGCCCTGCGCGTCATGATGCTCTCGGCTTCGCCTCGGGCTCATGACGCGCAGGGCCGAAAATTCAACTTTCGGCCCTTGTGATGTAATATACTATTTTTTGTTGTTAATTTCGAATTGGACTCAACATTACGTGATGAAATTTCTACATATTACAGAGAAGCATAATATTTAGAATAATTATTATCATCGTCTGTCTTGCAGTTTTTTTTTGTATATCCGCAGAGAATAAATGTTCAACATACGTAAATAAAACCGGTCAAGTGCGAGTCGGACTCGCACACGAAGGGTTCCGTACACTATGTACTTTTTAAATACTTTTGTAAAAGAAACAAAAGAGGCGCTATAACAATATGTAACCAGTGGGAGTATGCAAGTAGTTCAAGAATTTCAAGGCGTCAAATTTTACATATATCACCCCGGCGTTTTTATATTATAAACACTTTTTTTACAAAAATTTCTTGTAGAATAAAATAATATAAGGTTTTGATAAATATACCATTATATCAAATAACAACGTTATGGCAAATATCTCTGTTGCGCATGCGCCGATTTCCCCAAAAAAAAAAAAAATACAAAACTTTAGAATATTAAACCATTATGAAACGTATACCATTATTATATAAAAACAATGTTATAGCACATATCTCTTCTGCGCATGCGCCGCCTTTCCCCCTAAAACTTTTTACAAAACTTTCTTTTAAAATAGAATAATAAACCATTATGAAATATATACTATTATTATATAAAACAACGTTATTGCATATATTTCTTTTGCGCATGCGCCAATTTTTCCCAAAAAAATTACAAAACTTTTGTAAACATAGATAGAATAATAAACCGTAATGAAAAGTATACCGTTATTATATAAAAAACAGCCTTATAGTATATATTTCTTCTACGCATGCGCCGATTTTTTTCAAAAATTTATTTTACAAAACTCCTGTAAAACAAAATAATACGCCTTTATGAAAAGTATACTATTATCTTATAAAAACAACATTATAATATATATTTCTTTTGCGCTTGCGCCGACGTCTCTGAAAAACAATAGGCCTCTTCATATTTGCATATCAAACATCCTCCCAAAATTTGGTTTCATTCCGCTCATCCATGGTGTTGGAATGGTAAAAAATGTAAAAAATGACGTTTGCATCTGTCAAAGCAATATGTTCTAATAATTAAAATTAGTTATTCAAATCGTTAACTCAGAAGGCGTTGCAAAAAAATACTAATGTCAAAAGACTGACTAATATTTGAAATGACATTCGTTTTTGAACAAATGCAATCTTTTTTTTTAAGACAAAACATACGCAATATTTAAATTCCCATAGTACACTATGCAACAAACGAAGACAGACGATCTCCGTGTATGCTATGGATTAGACAAAATTGAATTTATACATTATATTTCTATATAAAGCTGTACAAAAAAAGTGTTTCGACGAATTCTGTTATACAAAATCTATGTAAAATTTTCTCCTCTTTCGTTTAAGACAGGTCTCGAAACGATCTGATTTAAATTGAGCGAATTATAAGCAAAAAACTTAGTTTGCTCCTCTTTTGGGAGTTTTGGGGGGTTTTTAATTATTTGTTGTTCTAGCGGCAATAGAAATACACACTCTGTGAAAATTTCAACTCTCTACCAATTACGGTTCTTGAGATACAGCCCGCTGACAGACAGACGGACAGACAGACGGACAGACAGACGGACAGACAGACGGACAGACAGACGGACAGCGGAGGCTTAGTAATAGGGTCCCGTTTGAGCACCCTTCGGGTACGGAACCCTAAAAAGGAGACTACATTACACACTACAAAAGCAGTAGTGTAAACAAAGCTTAACCTGTTACGTTTCTTTGTTATTCTTGAGTAGCTTAAATATTTCGGATATTTTAAATTCTCATATTTTGGAAACATTATTTTGTGTATTTTTGCTTATACATAGTACTTTTACGGCAGTGATGTCCTCAGCTGTTAAGCGTCTATAATCTACAATCAATCAATATACAGTATGTAAACACGTAAGGTGCACATAGGGAAATTAACATTGGGAAAAAATGACTGGATCAGAGTGTGTCTTGAAATATTGTTTGACAGATAATATTCTTTTGAAAAATGAATGTGTATACTACCGAAGAAAATATTCAAATGATTACAACATAATCGCACTTTTTTATTAATGGGACATTAAATTCCCAAAAATACTTAAATATGGTGCAAGATCAAATATCTCCGCCTATTCGTGTTGAACCTAAATCACTGATTTACCAACGCGCATACGTCACACCAGTCAGACAATCTTAGAATGCAATGTTTCCAAACAGATGGAGTTGTTTTTTTTTTGTTTTATTTTTGTACAAAAAAATTAAAATAATGATTTATAAGAGCGTTTTATTATTGAAAAAGCCAAGTAAAATAAAAATAAATCAAAATAAAATAGAAATCCTCAAGATTACCACGATAATTCAATAGAAATAACAATTAATGGCTAACTCTGATCCAAGTATTTTTTCCCAATGCTAATTTCCCTATGTGCACCTTACGCGTTTACATACTGTAGATATGACGCACTAGAAAAATAACCTACTATTATATTTTATATCACATTGAATTTGAAATCGGAAACTGACATAGTATAATATTTTTTCCACAAAATCATCTTCACAGAAGCATTATGAAATGAAATATCCCTGACAGAGTAGTTAAATATCAACAACAAAAGGAGGATAGAATAAAGCAAACGGAGGTAAATCGTGTACAGGTAAACAGGTTGCCATGCCAACTGTCACAGGCCACAGCAATACGAATTATTAAAATCTAGAGTGCTTTGTACTGTGATATGCGACTGACACAAATGAGGTCAGCTGATCTGTATAAACAGTGGGTCGAAACAACATGCGGCCAAGAAGTTAAGTTCGGTGCACCTAGACATTACAGAAGGGTATTTGAAAATAATTGATTAAATTACGTAAGTACAGTGTAAACTCTTTGTAACGTCCTTCGTTATAACGAAAAACTCCCTATAACGTCGAAATTTTTACGATTTGGTTAGTTTACCTTAAAACCTATACATTAATACCCTCTTTATAACGCAACAGCCATTCTCTATTACGAAGAAATATGTTCATAATATTTAGGCGTCAGCAAATGTTTACAGACATAAAGAGGACCAATCTGAACCATCACCATCTATTCAACAAGCACTTGATGACGCCAAACTATAGGTATATGTGTTTGGAATAAATTAATTTTGTGAAAATTGGTTATTTTTCTTTCTTCCCTCCACATAACGAAAATTCTTTATAACGAAAAAAATGTTCGGTCCCTTAAAATTCGTTATAAAGAGATTATACAGTACATTGAAGATTATTGTTAATTTGGTTGTTTTTCTTTCTTCACTCCATATAACGGTAACTCTCTATAACGATAAAAAATGCTCGGTCCCTTGAGTTTCTTTATAAAGAGTTTACACTGTACTATAATAATTCTATTGAAATGGATATCAGAAATGATCGGTTTGTATTCACAAAAAAACTTGTTTGATTTCTTATTGACGTGGTAACGTCTTATAAATTGATGAAATAAATTGATGAAACACCGGCTGCATGCACGAAAAAGTGTCACGTTCCGAAATGTGTCACGTTCCGCGTAGGATCGGCCTAAGTTTGACAGCTACTAAAATTTAGGTTATGTATTATTCGAGCGGAATACGTTATCACGTAAAACTATCGTCCGTAAACCGACTTTACAGACAACCATTTTTTTTTAATTTTAAAATTGCATGATTTTCACATGTAAAAAACGCTGCCCGCTATGAAGGGTTGAAGTGTGACGTCAGAATTGTAGGGAAATGTCGGCGCGTTCTCGGAACTGGGTACAAAAATGTATTTTTAATTTGATATAACTTTTGAATTATAACGAAAATAAAAAAAAGAAAAATAGTTTTGTTATAAAACTTATAAACGATCTTTCCATTTATGACAAAAAAAAATTTCATTCAAAAGCCCGAATTGCGCGGTTTTTCTCCGAACCAAACGTGCCATTAGATGTTTCACATTAAAAAAGAGTAAAATAATCTATTTTATCTTTTTAGGAGCCGCGAAATCGGCTTCAGATGGGTTAAGTTATGTGCAGATACAAACTTTAAGTTACAGTTAGAGTGAAAAACTGTTATTGAAATTAAGTATACCACGTTGACGACGGGATATTGTTCTGCGGCCGGAAATTTTAATTTTAAAACAGCCTGTACACGTAGTAACGCTATGTGGGTAGGTACAGGTGAATATTGAGGATCTATAAGCGTGGATATATAAGGCCACGGCAGGGGTAGCAGAACGTCATTAGCAAATACAGTAACTGACATTCGACTGACGGCTGACAACTAGCGGCACAGCGGGACCTCGAGCAGTATACAAAATGTTACAGAATTGTCACCGAAAATTTAATGTCCGCATTCCTTATGGAATCCCGGAATCGAGGAATTTTTCAGTCATTTTTGTCTTTGAGATGTGTAGCAACCACCAAGTTATTAATTAGTAGCTTTCCAACCTAATTGGGCTAGCATTGTCACACATATGAGGATTTTTGGATTTTTTTCAGTAGTTTAGCGGAACTATTTAAAAATATTGTGCTAGAATTTTTTACGTGAAACATCTAATGGCGAGTTTGGTTGGGAGTAAAAATGTGCAATTGGCGCGACACTTCTGTGGGACGACGTTACGTTTATATGCGTTGGATTGGAAAAGCCATGCTGCAATTCAGGGCATACACACTGCAAGCGTTAAGCGCTGTCATTTACTAATTACTAGTAATTAGAAAAACGTAACGACGTATCGTCACAGCGTCGCGCCAATTGCACGTTTCTACTCTCATCTAAACGGGCCACTTCAAAAATGGACTGTATAGATAATTTGGTAATTAAATTTCAGAGACGAAAAACAACTGTTCAGTATTGAATTTCGAAGGTACCTATAATAGTAATAATAACCATAATTACAATACTAGGAATAAAGAAGCATTACGATTGCCAAAATGTCATCTGTCTAGTACACAGAAAAACTTTCATTACATATCACAAAAATTTTATAATAAATTGCCCACATCTTTAAAAAGTTTGTCGGAAACTCCTTTTAAAAAGAAAATTAAAATATTTCTGACCGAAGCGTGCCTCTATAATATTAATGAATTTTAATGTCTAACTTTTAACTATTGTTTTCTTTTATTCTTGACATGTCAGAAAGATATTTTGTATCTACAAATTGACGAAAATAAATATCAATATCAATATCAATATGTCCTTAAAATGTTTTGGGACATTCTGTATAGAGACAGGTGATTGAAGTCGAAACTAAATGTGATCGACACTTTTCGAAGAGATTCAGTTGGTGTCATTAAAAATGAATTTTATAAAAGTGAACACGAGAAAAGGGTATTATTATGAATGATAGACCTGCAACCAAAATAGAACTGAGTATTTTTTATGAAATAAATTTTAAGCGATCACTATAAATGTATAATTTGACCGAAATAAATGCGCCAAACTATAGTTTTGACCAACGAATTCCCAAACCAGAAATTTTAGATTAAAACGGGTATTGAGTCTCATAAAATGATCAAAACTAGTTCCGTCCATTTTGAACGGACAGTACTAGTTCTGCTTGTTTCATTCAATTAACGTCCGAACCCGAAAAAAAGTAGGGTTATGTTCTTGTTTATGTACCTATCTATTGATTTGTTCTTCTCAATGTTATAATTAATATAATTGTGGAATATTCAGTGCAATAATTAAGGAAAAATGCAAGATGATTTCGAGTCTTAATAAGTTCGCATATTGGAGGCTTCTGAAACATAATTTTATGACGAAACATAATTACCTTACTACACTAAGTGAGGTTAAGAAAGCAAATTTGTTGAAAGCTGAATTAAAACCTCTGTCTGCTATACAATACAGAAGAATAAATCGCTTTGATATAATAAGTATCATTGATGTGGAAAAGTTTATTAAAAAACGCAAAGAAGATTCCGATGCCATACTAGTACTGTCCGTTCAGAAATGAACAAAACTAGTTTTGTTCAATTGAAAATGCGCAAAACTAATTTTGCTCATTTTATAACAGTCAATACCCGTTTAAATGTAAGATAAACGGCGACTAATCTACAAATCCAGGCGAAGCTATATTACATATAATTTTGATACTGAGGTAACTACTTTTCGATCTTTGTCTGCGTCCTACAGATAACGAAACGTTTGACATGTTTGACTAATTTACAAAATATTATTTTTTAATAACAAATGGAAATACTTTTACGAGTTCGGATTAGAATCGAGGAGTTGGGAGCTTAAAATAGAGAAGTCATAGAAACGCCACATAAACAACTGCATCGCTATATTTATGATGCCTCGTTGTTCTTATAGACGGAGAGCTGGCTACGGAGAAAATGGGTGACTCGGTGCAGAGCTGAAAATTTGCAGAATAATAGGAGATAGTACAAGTAAGTAGGGAAAAAGTTGTCAGAAGGCTAGGCGGAAGATAAAGAGCCGCCAGAAGGCGCTAATGTTGCGAAAAATCAGTGCACTTCTGGAAATTTCTATACTTATTCTGTAATTCAAAACTAGATTATATATTATAATTATATATTATACATTATATAGTTATAAGGGCTAACTGAAAATTTAAACATGATATAATAATTACATTCGACAAATATTCAAAATTATTAATGACATTTTGATAGAAATAAAATTAATCGTCATATATTTTTATTAATAAAATTACGTTGTTATAACAACGTAATTTTATTAATTTATTTAATTTTATTTCTATTAAAATGACATTAATAATTTTGAATATTTGTCGAATGTAATTATTATATCATGTTTAAATTTTCAGTAAGCCCTTATAACTATATAATGTATAATATATAATCTAGTTTTGAATTACAGAATAAGTATAGAAATTGCCAGAAGTGCACTGATTTTTCGCAACATTAGCGCCTTCTGGCGGCTCTTTATCTTCCACCTAGCCTTCTGGCAATTTTTTCCCTACTTACTTGTACTATCTTCTATTATTCTGCAAATTTTCAGCTCTGCACCGAGTCACCCATTTTCTCCGTAGCCAGCTCTCCGTCTATAAGAACAACAAAGCATATAGCGATGCAGTTGTTTAAGCTTTAAAGCCCATCTTATGTTGACAACCCTTTAATGATTTCTGATCGAGTGTAAATAGCAGGAACCGAGTCGAAGGAGGCTAGATACTGTGCCATTTTAGAGTATATATTACGACTGCTTTGAGAGACAAATACCTGTAGGATCAAAGCGCAACGGAATCAAATAACAGTTTAATTACGGTGTAAAGGACATTACTCCAAGCGGTGCATATGTCAGCCACAGTAGGCCCTGACAGATTGTCGACTGTTTTGTTATATGCATGTTGAATGATTATATCAAACTAAGTTCCCCTCAGATCACTGATAATAATCTATAATATTACAAACATTTCAGCCAATTAGGTGACAGGATCATTCCAATTTCAAAATGTTGGCATTAGATATAGGTAGAGTAAAGAAAAGAATATTTCTGATATCGCGTGAGGTGACGCGGGTAATGGCTAGTGTTGTTATTCGTTGTCATGGTTATGTTCCACGCCACGTAAAAATAAATCAAAGCATGCTAAACTAGTTTATTTCTGACAGATCTACAAAACAAAAGAACAGCTGATATTTTTTTATTTTCAAAATATTTCCGAAATTATAAAGTTTAGAAAAAAATTGGTTGTCTGTAAAGTCGGTTTACGGACGATAGTTTTACGTGATAACGTATTCCGTAATACATAACCTAAATTCTACATATAATAATTATAATAATTCGAATCTATGATATTGCATCTTTCGCTTCAAATTTAGGTTAATTTTATTTATTTAAATTACTCACCATATAATATAATTGTTTTTTTTAACTTTCTTTCTTTCGTATTTATTTTAAGTCTCAAAGATTAGCTGTCATAATATTTATAAAACAATTGTTTCACTGTTTATAATATAAAATTCCAAAACCTACTTACAATATTTAAGTATTTTCATACGTCAAAAAATTGATTTTTATAATGATAAAATTTGTAAGAAAACGATTTTTTCCAGAGATGAGACCTAGCTAAAACGATTTTTTGCCCCCCAAAATCCCTTTTCAGTAAATTTCATCCAAATCGTTAGGGCCGTTTTCGAGAAAAGCACGCACAGGGTCAGGCGGAACGTTACGCGTTACGAACGTTAGGAACGTTACGTTAGGAACGTTACACTTTTTCGTGCATGCAGCCGGTGTTTTATCAATTTATAAGATTGGTGATTCATCAATTTATAAGACGTTATCACGTCAAAAAATTTAACGAAATTTTCTTGAAAAAATAAATAGAATAATAAGCCGTTATAAAAAGTATACAATTATTATATAAAACAACAACGTTAAAGCATATATTTCTGTTATAATGTGCTTATTATAGTGTGTGTTCTGTTCAGAGACAATAAACGTTTACTGTTTGTTAACATTCGAACTATCACTGCGCGCACACCAAACTCATCTACAAAGCAAGCTTCAATACATGCACCGTCTGAAGCGAACACCTAGAAGCCATCACGAATCCCAGCGGCATAGCACGCTTGAAACCTTGCAGCCAAATCTAGCAAGGAAGCTAATGGAAAAACCAGCCTCATGTGTGACTCACGGTTATTCTCAACCCCATATGACACCATTTAAAACGTTTTTATTGTTTAATAGGGGTGCATGCAATTTTTGATTTCGATTTGCTTGCAATGTGCCCGGAGGCTCGCCGCACAATTCCCCCGTTTCAAAATGCTGTTATGAAAGTGTAACCCAGAAACGATCGATGTTATTCAATAAGCCATCAATTTCACGGTATCGCGGCTATTCGACACGGCATTAGCCGTTTTCATACAAATGTAACAATGATGTAACGGGGAGTCCCCGTCAAACACTCCGTATTGGTATTGTTTATCCATGCGTTCATAGTGCCAGGGGTTTACAATGGCGTAGTTATGTAACGGTTCATGACTTACCATTGAGTTCGAGAATGGACTGCGCTTCTGCACTGACAAAAAACTGTTTTTTTGAATTTTGCACACTCCATATAATCATATATATTAATACGTTAAGGTTAAGATGTTTGCCTCCCTTTTTGGAAAAAAACACACAATTTCTCCACATAAATTATACCAGGTGAGGCAAAAGTCCCGGAACGGTTGAATATCTCGCATTCTACGCATTATATCAAAAAAAAAAAAAAATACGTGTCAAATATTTTTCGCAAAACTATTTTTTGATACCACACATGACTCCCCACCCCCCACCCAGTTGGTGGGGGGAGGGGCAACTTTAAAATTTTAAATAGGAACCCCTATTTTTTATTGCAGATTCGGATTCTACGGGATAAATTACATCAATTGTATGTAATTTTTTTTTATTTTAATAATACTATCAATACAACAAATTAAATTCACCCTTCACTAAATAAATCCATATCTACAAACTAACGTTTTCATAACATTTTTAAGTCTGGTCCTGTCGGGCCGATTTTAATAAAATTTTGGTAGCACATTTTAATCATTACTAAAGGGTTAAATTTTAATTTTGAAACGATTCGGAGAAATTTTTCGGTATTTTCGGGCCCAAAAATATTTTTCAACTCCTAAAACCCACGGGAAAAATTACATCAATTGTATGTAATTTTTCCCGTAGAATCCGAATCTGCAATAAAAAATAGGGGCTCCTGTTTAAAATTTTAAAGTTGCCCCTCCCCCCATCAACTGGGTGGGGGGTGGGGAGTCATGTGTGGTATCAAAAAATAGTTTTGCGAAAAATATTTGACACGTATTTTTTTTTTTTTTTTTGATATGATGCGTAGTATGCGAGATATTCAACCGTTCCGGGACTTTTGCCTCACCCGGTATATCATTTTCCAGATAATTGCTTGCTCTACTGACAGCGACAGCTAAAAAATTTATTATTGCTTTTGTTTTTGTAAATTAATTAATTAACAGCAACGCTGAACAACGTCTGCCATCTGACGGCTTTAATTTTGAAACAACGTCAACACTTCGATCTGTCATCTGACCTTCATATTGTAATACAACAGACACAATACTGCATACTGCCATCTGACGACTTTAATTTTGCAACAGCGAGCAACGCTGAACAACGTCACAGCAATGCTGCATGATGCCATCTGACGGCTTAGCTCAACGCTGTTGCTACTCGCGCCTCTATATGACAATTTTAGTAAAATATTTCTTCGATCTGTCATCTGAGCTTCATATTGTAATACAACATAAAGAAGAACGTTATAAGCAGTGTACAAAATTAGAAACGAATTGAATACCTGCAATCATATTTAAAAAATAATTTTGTAAAGTGATAATTATTATACTTATTTAGTGCGAATAATTCGCACAGGTCACACTAGTTTAAATCTTATTCCACAAAACGACACGTTTTCTATGCTGTTCCGTAGTCAATTTTCTACGTCAATGGATAGATACATGCCTCTGTGTTGCAGTTGGGTAATGAAATGTCAGTTACATACAAAGAATAATGGTTTCGTTGCTATTGAAGCTTAAAACTAATTTTAAAAAAAATTTGTTACATTGAAAAGAAACTGCGCGGTCGTTGTGTGAAATTACTTCTGTTTAGTTTGTAGGTTTATTGAGTTAAGAATGCAGTTTTCAGCTTTAGTCCATAGTAGTGGATCTATTTTCTTTTTGTTGTTACATTTTTATACGATAAAAATAATCTAGTCAATTGGACGTTGTGGCCGTTAAAACTTTTTAAAATATACTGACGTTTGACAATATAATAAAGTATATTTATAATTTAAATGGCATCTATTTTTATTTATTTTTTATGATAATTACACCTCTGTGAAGAATTTTTAATTTTTTTTTTTTATTTATCGTAACATCAAATCTAACAGTAAATTTCGTACTTTTTCGCTTTAGGAAGGTTGACCAATAAGCTATCAGACGGAAAAATTCAAAGTGAGAATATTTTTTTAACTCCCAAAATTCGGATTGTTGTAAAAAGAAGACCGAAATAGATTTTCTTGAAAACGACGCATTTCCGACCCCCAAGTGATAGAGGTTAAATCATTCCAAATAAGTCATAGTTTCTTCTCTCGAGAGGAATACGAGCAATTACCCTGTATATACACTCTACGGACACATCCTAAAGCCTTATGGCACTAGGGACACTTCCTAAAGCCTTATGTACACTGCAACTTTAAGCTAAACTAGCAGCGCCATTTAAGTAACTACTCTAGTACTATCTAATAAACCTCAATTAGATGTTCCCGTCAACAAAAGCCATGTTACAATCCAACGCATACACACAGCAAGCGTTACGTACTGTCATCAAACGAAATACTAGTGACTAAAAAACTAAACTAATAATTAAATTTCGCCCTGTTATCTAGATGTCGCCATATTTGAGCTAACGTGCACAAACGTAACGGCCTTCCATAAAACGGCGTCCCATGAAAGTGTTGCACCAATTGCACGGTTTTACTCCCAACCAAACGCGCCATTAGACGTTTCATATAAAAAATATTTTGCAGTACTGGACATTCTCAATATAGGATATATATACTTCTGACACCTGTATTAGACCGTACAAAATATAATACAGATAGGTTATCATAGAAAGTAATAAGTAATAAGTAGAGCGGCAAAGCAAAGAGGGAATTGTGTGGATGTAGTCAAAGGAGAGAAAGAGGTGTGGAGGGAGGACGGAGGATACATGTCTTCGCAGCACCAATACTGGGTCCTGCAGGACGACGGACGCTGGATTCAGTCAGCTGGAAAATTACTTTTAAATCCAACAGCTATTAAGTTTATTCCAGCCTGTAGTTCCAAATCGATCACTGACTTCAAGCCTAAAAAAAAAAATTTATTTTGCAACTGTGTAACTATTGTGTGTGAATTAAATTGTGGACTGATCTTCAACTGATTCTTATTTTGAAGTGAAAACTTCTTTAGCGGCGTTGTACACTTTTTTTGTAATGGGTAAAAAATGTTAAACTCGCGTCAGGGTCACGTGTCCTGATCGAAAATGCGTAAGACGGAAACTTTTATTTATACAACGTTAGACATCTAGCGTTGAAATATCGTACATAAAAATGCAATCTATGATACAAACCATTTTGATCGAAAATTCGTAAGACGTTAATATTCAAGTTTTCACTTCTGCCGGCACTCCCGGAGTGCATTTTTTTTTGACGTGATAACGTCTTATAAATTGATGAATCACCAATCTTATAAATTGATAAAACACCGGCTGCATGCACGAAAAAGTGTAACGTTCGTAACGTTCCGCCTGACCCTGTGCGTGCTTTTTGCTAATTTCTCGCTCAATTTAAATCAGATCGGTTTGAAACCAGTCTTAAACGAAAGAGGAGAACATTTTACGTAGATTTCGTATAACAGAATTTGCCTAAACAGTTTTTTTATACAAATTTATATAGAAAAATAGCTGTATAAATGCAACATGAAAACGGCTGCATTTCTAATGTTTAATTCAATTTTTTGACATTAGTATTTTGTGAAATGCAACGCCTTCTAAGTTAAGTATTGGAATAACTAATTATTATTAGAACATAATACTTTGACAGTTGCAAACGTCACTTTTGACATTTCTTATCATTCCGACACCAAGGATAAGCGGATTGAAACCAAATTTTGGGAGGTTTAGGTTATGTATTACGGAATACGTTATCACCTAAAACTATCGTCCGTAAACCGACTTTACAGACAACCAATTTTTTTATATAAATTCTTGATGTGTAAACAATTTCATTTTTTACCACAAGTGGGGAATGATACTAGTTTAGGTCAAAAATCACTTTTCAAAAATTGACAATATCTTTTCGTTTTGAGGTCCCCCGATTCCAAAAAACAATTTTTGGAAAAACTCTGTGCGTCTGTTAATCTGCTTGTCTGTGAGCACGATACAGATCATACGGATTGATTTTGGAAGAATTCCATTTACTAATAATGAACTAAAAGAAAGTTTCGTTGAAATTTTTTTTTTCTAAAAATGGCTTCGAAAATATTTTGAAAATAAAAAAAAATCAGTTATGTTTTTTGTTTCGTAGATCTGTCAGAAATAAACTAGTTAAGCATGCTTTTGATTAATTTTTATATGACGTGGAACATATTATGTAGGTAACCATGGTAACGAATAGCAAATATCATAATATTGAATACTGTTATTCAAAGACAGCTGACTGGTTTTGAATAATCATGTAATGCTGGAACAAACCTATTACAAACTAGTCACTCAGTTGTTTTTATAGATCCAGCTGTTTTACAACGTGTTTTTTTAGAATAAATAGCTAGCAATTTTTTTTCGTGGAAAACGTATCAAGAAAGAAATGTCTATTGGAAACATTCCTACCTTAATCTTAAAATGAACAGCAGAAATACATAACAAATAAATTAGCAATTGTATTTGAACAGTGGCGGTGCGTGAAGATTTCAAACGGGTGTTCGGCAAGGTCAACCGGAGGTACCTTCTAACTAAGAATAAGGGGCGTTTACATCCGTCGTGGGTTTTTTCAAAAATTTTTAATTTAGTTTTTTTATTTTATTATAAACTTTTTAGAGATTTCTTGCGCTAAGAACCATCGCAGATGAATTACAAATCTTTTACAGAATACCACACCTGAATTGATCAAACCGTTTTCGAGATAAATGGCGACATTCGAGTGCACAAACAAACAAACACACAAACAAACAATCTCTCACCCTAAACCTGCTCCGTTCTGTCGTGGGTAAAAAATAAACGAAGTCATTCACAACGTGGGGCTCGCGATCAAGTATTCGTTATATAGCAGTGTTCTGACTACACCCTTTCAGAATATAAATCTTAGATTATAGACGCTTGCCAACTGGGAATATAAGCACTTGAGACCTCCTCTGTCAACAAGCTTAGTAATCTATACTTAATATATAAAGCTGAAGAGTTTGTTTGTTTCTTTGTTTGAACGCGCTAATCTCAGGAACTACTGGTTCAAATGAAATTTTTTTTTCTTGGATAGGTCATTTATCGAGGAAGGCTATAGGCTATATAAAATCAAGCTACGACCATTAGGAGCGGAGCATTAATGAAAAATGTTGCAAAATGTATCTCAAAAATAAGCTTCTATTCAGGTGAAATGCACTAACTAAGTATACTCATATTAGCGTTTCCAGAATACAACGCCGGCTAGCTCAATTGGTAGAGCACACGACTGTCAATATCAGGGTAGTGGGTTCGAGCCCTACGTTGGGCGAATGAATTTTTATTTTTTTATTTTATTTTCCACATTGCTTTATTCTAAGACTTACATTTAAATTTATTATAATTTAATTTACCTACTTAATTAAAAAAAAAGTATTAGTTAAAGAAAGTATAAATACTGCTTTTTATCGACAAAAACTTTTGAACGGTAACTCCGATCATCATGAAATTTGGACACAACATTCATCTCGGTAAACTAAGATGAATGATGTGTACTCATGTTCCTCCCTTCCCCATTCGTTCTTTTACACCCGGGTGAAATCGGGCGGGACCGCTAGTATTATAATATATCATTTAATAACATTCATCAGACAGGGTTTTACATGAAGTTGAGTATTCAGTGTAGATACAGTATTTACGACTTGCCGGATATCCTGATTGACAGAAGCCCTACAAAACGTCTACACACGATTTGTGTGTAGATAAACAAAACAGGGCACCCCTATGAACTTAGAAGGTTGCATAAACAAAACAGAAGCCCGATAATTCACAAACTTAACATTTGTAAGCGTGTATCGTGAGCGCATTTCAAAATTCAAAGTTTTGAAATTTTGAAGTAAAACTTCTTTAGTAGCGTCTTGTGAATTTCGAGAAAAGGCTACCTAATGAGTTGGCGTTACGAACAAATGCACATTCTTGCGCGACCTACTATACTCGGATTTTTTTTATTGTGAGGAACTAAGAGGGAAATTTGATAATTTAAGTTGCCGCATTTAGATGTTTTTATGTTGTCGTGTTATTTGAAAATTAAATATTCATTTTCATAGCAGCCCGTCGCCATTAAGAAAAAAAATGTATTTATTCAACACGCGTGAGTAATATATAATTTCGGGGCCCTGCTAAATTCGGGTGAAATAATAAATTACTTCATGTTGACGCGTAGAGTGCGAATAATGAGCCGAAACTGTACGGTAATATATTACTGCATAGTTTCTGAACCAATAGGAACGCGGTAGCGATTTGTATATATGAAAACAGCATCGCAATTCAGCGAAAGTCAGGTCCATCTTGTGTGTATCGAGGGCGGTGGGTACGTCAATCAATGAAGTGATTTATTATTTTTCCCTCTTTTATCAGCCCCGATTACATATTACACGTGCTAGTTGAATAAAGTATTATGTGCGACCATTGATCGAAGGAGCTATATTCCACTCGCGTGTTACCGCACTCGCTACGCTCGTGCGGCAAATTTCACGCTCATGAAATCTTTTCCTTCTCTCACTAGTCGCACAATATACTATTTTTAATGTGAAGGTGTCAAAATCATTTCAACGAAAAATGTTTTTGTAAGAACATATTAAAATAGTTGGCAAAACCAAAAGTGCACATCCCGCAAGTTTTCCACTGTATGATAAAAAAATAACAAATAAAAAATATTTTTAATAAATTTAAAAAGATTTAAAAATTTAAAGAAATAAATAATTAAAAATTGAAAAAATATTTTTTTTAAGTTTGCAAAAATAAAAAAAATTAAGAACTATACATAATATAATATATAATTAATATCAAGTGGAATAAAATAAAACAAAATAAAAAGAAAAAAAAAAGAAAAAAATCAATGATTTCGTAAGGAATCGAACCCAGGACCTTGCCCTTAGGGATCCAACGGCATAACCATTACGCCACGGCGGCCTAATACATGTATTGGTGTTATCACGGTATAGAAGTGTAGCACTTGTTTTATGGATTACATTATATTTACACAGTAATTATTATATTTTGTTTTTTTAAACTATAAGCTGTCAAAAATAATAAAATAAAACTGTTTATAAAAATTAAACTACTGAACACATTTTAGTGAATTTAAATAGGGTTCTGGTCTGATAGTAAACAAAGTGAATAAAATATAACCCAAGGAAATCCGACCAAAATTGCGATCTGTAGAGTCGTGACGTACGTACGTACATACGTACGTACATACGTACAGACCAACCGACAACTGCTGTTTGTGATTTTCAATTACAATTTTAATAGTATTTATGAACTCGAATTGATTTGAAAATGGTTCTATTTTATAGATTAGAATCTCCTCTTTTCAAAAAGCTTCAATTTGAATGGATTTCGTGTGAAATTAACTTAGATATAACTTCTTATATGAACGAAAGTCAGCTCTGACGCACAAAGCGATAATAAAGCACATACCGCTAGTTTAGCGGTATGTGCAATAAAAAACAGTGCCTGTTAAACAGTGTTTTGAAAACAAATGTTTCATTTATCGAAAGAGAATGAAGGAAAATGACGCCGATAAAAATATCGTCAGAAATGATTAACCTGTTTGGTAATATACACTAGGAAAGTATCTTTTGACAGCCGACTTTTCCGCCCTCTCGTGGTTTTTTTTTTTTAAATCTGGTTCAGTCAAAACCTTAGTGTCATATGTTATACGTGCATTTTAATAAGGATTAATTGTCGAATAAAATGGGGAAAAAGCTATCAAATCGGAAGTGCTGTGTTGTTGATTGTAAAGATACACCAACTAAACATCCAGAATTACAATTCCACCGTTTTTCTGGATTTTCTTATGAATTAGATAGGAAAACAAATGGACTGCAGCAGTACTTCGTCAAGGGTAATTAATTTTTTTTTTACGTCTGTAATCATTATTAAATACATGAAAATATCTTAATTGTTATTTTGTTAACAAAAATAAGATTTAAAAAATTTAGAAATTAAAAATGTATATCATTTATGTAGTTTTTTTTCTGACATTTTGCGTAAATATTCTTTTATAATTAAGAATAACGCTGGTTTCCATGTGTTTGTAAGTTTTGGGTGAACCAAAATGAAAAAATCAAACACGAGATGGTGCGAAGGTCGCGTGTCAAAAATACTTTCCTAGCGTAGATTTTTAATGGTATTATTTTTAATTTATAAAAAATTACGTTTACAACACCCATTTTTCAGACATTTGTAGAGTTTCTTTACACCTCTATTTTTCTTCCGTAATCTCCCCTAGGAGCACATTGGAAGCATTATTGCACATGATCATCGGCTACTCTGATACTGTGTGCTGTTAGAATAAATTATTTGGTGTCCCCCGTGTACGGATTCACTGCCAGCAGACGAAAGAAGTAGGAAATAAATAGGTAAAAAAATAGCTAATAGTATTATTAATAATAATTGTGTAGTGTGTAGTCGTTCGTATGCGAGGGTCGGTTTGTGTTGTGTGGGCTGTATTGGTGCAGGGGGGGGGGGTGTATTTGTGTGTGATTGTCAGTACGGTAACTATTTCGATGAAAGTATATATATGAAAAAAAATAAATAAAAGAATAGTGACAATAAAGATAACGAAAAATATAAATTAGAAGTTAGAAGCGAGTAGTGAGAACAAATTAGAGGAGTTATATAACCATATGCAGTTTTAACAGACCTGTCTAATTTTTTTAAAATTCCTTTAAAAGTAAAAATTCTAGTAGAAAATTTGACAGTTTGAGAATTCCAGATCAGCAGGGTATAAATAATATATATAAGACATACGGGAACTGGGAAGTAAACATCGCCAAGAACAAAAGGTTATGAGGTCATACCATTAGGTACTGATAGTTATAAATGTGACTTGCGCATTTATGATGTCACATATTGAGAAGATTACGTCATCCTCTTGCCCCCATCCCTTAAATAAAATTCTGAGTACGTCTCTGAATACAAAAGTAATTGATAAACGAAATTAATAAAGAGAAAGGAGAAAAAATAACGGGTGAAAAAGCCAATTTAGAGTTATAGAATTTTTATTTTTATAGTATCGTCGAAGTTTCGCTAACGTTTGTTAGCATCCTCAGGACCAACTAAGAGATGCTAACAAACGTTAGCGAAACGTCGACGATACTATAAAAATAAAAATACTATAACTCTAAATTTCACCCGTTATTTTTTCTCCTTATCAAGATCACAGCCGTCATCGCATCAACATGAAATTAATACTAAACACGAGTTACAAATATAGCAAAAGAAAACAATACTGATTTCTTAAACGTTTTTATGAATGTACCTGCAAAACAAGCTTGAAAAGACGTCTCGTGTGAAGCGAGCACATATTAGCAATCAAGAAAACCAGCGGTAGAAAGCTAGTAGTGGAATCTAGCAAGGAAACTAGCGGCAAATCCAACTTCAGGTGCTTTACCCAGCCGTAGTTTCGACTCATATACTTTTATTCTCTACTGAGCATAGGAATAAAATCGCATTCGAACTATTAGGGTGCAAACATATACTTCTGTCTTTTTTTACGCCGTAAAGACTGGCGTATCCAGGAGGGCAAAACAAGCACAAGGGACCCGGCTTAAGAAATTTATAATTTGACCCTCCTGGGCCAAAAGCGGGGAACGCCCATGTTAACGTCATAGAAAAAGACAAAGTTTTTGAAACAGAGATACTTTATTCAGATTGAATGCAAGTACATCAACCAATCCTGTCATCGGAGAAATCAAGGAATTACATAAAAAAAAGAGACGCAGATATATTTTAAATAGGCTTTGTTGCGTTCACTCACCGCACATTGAGTAGATAGGCAATGATTTATATAGTTAATTAATAGATATACTAGTGTGACCTGTGCGAATTATTCGCACTAAATAAGTATAATAATTATCACTTTAAAAATTATTTTTTAAATATGGTTGCAAAGTATTCAATTCGTTTCTAATTTTGCACACTGCTTATAACGTTCTTCTTTTTGTTGTATTACAATATGAAGCTCAGATGACAGATCGAAGAAATATTTTATTAAAATTGTCATATAGAGGCGCAAGTAGCAAAAGCGTTGAGCTACGCCGTCAGATGGCATCATGCAGCATTGCTGTGACGTTGTTCAGCGTTGCTCGCTGTTTCAAAATTAAAGCCGTCAGATGGCAGTATGCAGTATTGTGTCTGTTGTATTACAATATGAAGGTCAGATGACAGATCGAAGTGTTGACGTTGTTTCAAAATTAAAGCCGTCAGACGGCAGACGTTGTTCAGCGTTGCTGTATTTAAATTGATTTAAAAAAAACAAAAGCAATAATAAATTTTTTAGTTGTCGATGTCAGTAGAGCAAGCAATTATCTGTAAAATGATATATAATTTATGTGGTTTTTTCTAAAAAGGGAGGCAAACATCTTAACCTTAACGTATTAATATATAGGTATGATGTTTCGACTGAAACCATGATCTTTTTCAGAAGACTTGATTGTAAATTATAGGCGCTCGGCAACTGAGATAAGGTGCGCTTAACGAAATAAGTGAATGCAACGCCTTTAAATGTAGAGTGGGAAGGTAGCGATCCGAGTGACAAATATAAAATGACTGATGGTCTTTGCGCGGTAGATTTATAGATACGACAAAACATCGTGGATGCGAATTCAACGAACGTTTCGCAGCAACAGAAAACCCACATACATAGAAACCTATACAGTCGACGCGTTGTCATGGCAACGTCCGATCGGGAGAACGTCTGTCTATGCAAACAGTGCGCTCACCTGGATGGCAGCAACACCTGGGTACTGGGCTCCGGCACGCGAGCCGTCGCGACGCTACATAACGTCCCATCTAGTGTGTCAGGAACGTTGCGGCGTCGTATTCAGTTCGGCCGGCAATGACCACCGCACTGGCCACTTGAGAATGCGACTTTTTCATGCGGTAATCGAAAGAAAGTTTGCCAAAAATGTAAAATTTGTGGAGTGATTGCAATCTGCAATCTCTCGAGTGTAAAAGGGTTTTTATTGCCATGGAGACATAATTTTTTTAAAGATAGATTGTAGATTATAGACGCTCAACAGTTAATATTATCAGCGTTTAAGTTAAAGTCACCAACATCGTTATTTGAACCTAATACCGATTCACATTTTCAATCTATTTTATTAGAAATTTCAATAATCATAATAATGCGTTTAATTTGTTTAAATGGTGAACAAGCGAACCAAAAGATTTTTGCAACTTCCTGCGAATGAACGCTTCAACATATGAACTTTTAAAATTGGCAACCCCCGCTATTGAGAAAAAGAACACCCATCTGCGAGCCGCTATATTCCTCCAATCCAGCGTTTGTCAATTACAACCGGTTATTATTGTGCAATATTAACCACAGACTGTACTTTTTGTAGATTGCACAATAAATATCAAACCGGCTTTGATATGCTCAATATATTGTACAATGTAGCTAATATCATTCATAGACTGTCAATAATATTGCACAATATAAATCATTGCGCAAAATTATTGATAGTCTAGACTCTAGGGGATGCTTTTTTATATGCCCAATATATTGTACAATGTTTCATATCATTCACAGACTGTGAATAATATTGCGCAATATTATTGAAAGTCTAGGGGCCGCTCCTGAAAGTTTCAATTTTTTGTACAATATTATTGCACAATAATATTGAAAGTCTAGTGACGTTTCAATTTTTTGTGCAATATTATTGCTTAATAATATTGATAGTCTAGAGGCCGCTTTACATTAACCTTTCTAATTTCAAAATCATCATATAAAATAGTATTAGCTTTGACATTCAAAAACACGTTTTTTTATTATAATTTTGTTACGTTGGTGGTATTTGGCATTTAGATCCTACTGATTGGCCTCGGGTTTGGGAAATGAAAAATATGTGATTTCATAATTGAGGTTATTATTTCGTTGCCGAAGCCGGATCGAAAAATATATTATAATATAGAATTTACTTGTTCAATTCGGCAAGCCAATTCATTTGTTCGCAAACTCAAAATAAATCCAAACACCGACAAAACCCTTATAATTATTTTTTTCAAATATTTGTACTGTAATTTAATTTTAATCTCCTGCAAAGTGTTATATTAAAAATTCCTTTGTCATCTGCTATTTAAATTAGGTACCTGCATGCAACGCGTCTCTCAGACAATGAAGACTATTTTAAATTTCATTTTGAGTAAAATACACAGCATAAAACATGAAACGGGAAATTAAATTATATTACATTCATTTGCTAAATTAATATCTGCATATGTTTAATTAAATATTTGAAAACAGAAGCGCAGTAATAAATTATCTAAGTTTAGCCTACTTAGTTCTCGACCAATCACCTGTTCTGGACCCCCTTGCATTTATTATTGACTTTAAAATATTGTAGCGTGCCCTTATGGGACGCCTGTGGAATTCGGTAGAAACTACTAGAACCAACAACAATGGAAGCAGGTAAAGAACACCCGACCTTGGAGACACACATACATGTAAAGGAAAGTATCTCGGTGCGGGAATCAGGTAGCGAAGCTAGATCCGACTTCTTAGAATCGTTTGGAGAGAACAATAGATGTAAAGAAAGTGATCTCGATTCGTCCCGAACATTCTAGAAGCATGGACCGAAAACTATAAAGAGGCGAGCAGAGTGAGCGAGTCAGTCAGTATTCGAGCTGTTCGTGAGTTGTGTTGATACAGTGCTCTGGCATTACGACATTAATTAAATCATAATACTGCGAAGATAAATAACTTTAGTGAGGGGTTTTACATTAATGATTTATAGTTAATAGACAAGTGTGCTGATAAACTTTGTGTTGTGTTCCTGTGATGTAAATATTTTGTGTACATAATTTAGTGACTCTATATTCTCTGTTACTTAGTCTTTTATTTTATAATTTAGAACTATTAGTTTTGTTTCTGTTAACGTTTTAAGTGAAAGAAGTACGCTTTCGTTTGTGTGTTTTACTGTTTTGTTATACATTTATTATTGCAAATAAATAATTTCCGCCACGGACTACAGCAGTTTTGTTACAATATAAGTGACAATAAAATGTAGGTATAACAAATTCTAGAAAAAAATTTCTTTCAAAAAAACCACTGAAAGTTGGAAGATAATGAAAATTTGAGGTCGGCTCCAATTAAATTATTTAAACTTTTTTGTTAGTAGGTTACACTTTAAGCAACAAATCAGTGACTCACTTGTAAATTAGTATTTACTAGTTCTTTTTTGGAAACTGAATTTTACGGTCTATAAATCTTTACTCTATTAGTGCGACCGCAGAAATCAGAAAATATCTTCGCAAACAGATGAACTGTAAATGTCCTTTACTTTTTTTGAAACAATACGTTTTAATAAGACTTCCCTAATTTAATTAACGGATTCTAGCGAAGCTGAAATAGAATAACAGTAAATCTAAATTAAAATCTGAACATAATTTACTGCGCCATGTATTGTTTCCCAAAACATGTTTGGGAACAATCTCCTTACTGTTTGCATGCTTTGTTCTAAACATGGCAGTGTCGGGTGCCTGAAATTCGTTAATGAAATGAACATAAGTACTATGCTATCAATAAATTTTGGGGTTATTTTATTTCGAATATTTGATTAACGTCTGATTAGAACTCTTCAATAAATAAAATTATCGACCAATTTTTCAGATTTTTGTTTGTCAGGGATTAATTTGTGATTATTTTGATGTTCTCTTATTCTTGTTTTAAGAGCTCTTTTTGTTTGACCAATATAATTTCTGAAAAATTGGTCGATAATTTTATTTATTTTATTTCGACTATTAAAATAAAGTTAACCGTAATTGTTAGTTTTTGAGAAAAAATTCCAGCCGATTGGGCGACGGGACCATTCCAACTTAAAAAATATTGACATTTGACGTATTATAATACTGAAATTAATTTTCTGTTAAGGCGTGCGTTAACGCGGGTAACGACTAGTGTTATTCGTTTGCATGGTTATCTATATAATATGTTATCACGCCACGTAAAAATTAATCAAAGCGACCTTAGCTAATTTCTTTCTGACAGATCTGCAGAACAAAAGAACAACTGATTTTTTATTTTTGAAAGTACATATTTCCGAAACTATAAAGTTTATCTACGTATCAAAATTTAGTTTCAATCCGCTCATCCGCTTGACCTGTATCGTGCTCACATACAAACAGACGCAGAGACTTCTTCCAAAAATATGTTTTTTGGATTAGGGGGCTTCAAAACGAAAAAAATATTGTAAAATTTTGAAAAGTGAATTTTGATCTAAATTTGTACCATTCTACACTTGCGGTGTTGGGGTGGTAAAAATCTTCTTTAGAATTTTTGTACAAGTATCAAAGAAGTTACTAGCTGAGAAAATATAAGTATGAATATTTTCATTGATACAACCTACCTTTTAAAACCACTGATTCACAAAAAGGAGTGGTACAATTTGTTCAGAAAATTATGATAAGTAGAAGGGTATAATCCCGAAAAAAATAATAAAAATGAACTAGACTAGAATCCTGCACCTACATAATATTATATAATACCTAAGCGGGTAAAAGGATAAAAACGAAACTAAGAAAGCGAAGGTTGTGAAGACGAAATTGGCTGGCATAGTATTTATGGCCGGATGTGAAATCAATGCCCTACAAACACCGTGTCCTTTTCTGAAAGGACAGGAAGTTCAACGTTACACAACTTATATAATATACAGGGTGTCTCAGAAGTTATATTGATGATTAATTTTTAAAGTATTATTTCTTATGAAATTCCGATTAAAAAATCTATCTATTTTTGTTTCCGAGTTGGCACTACTGAGTTATTAACAGTTAAAGTTTGTCGCACTCACTAACTCATATCTCCCTCTCAACTCCGTTCGCTTCGAACGATCACGCACAATCGCGATGATGCACTTCCGTAAACGATTTCGTCAGGCATTTACCAGCTTACTCCCCAAGTCCAGCGTGCCTAAACAAGTTTTACTTCAAAAACATTTTTGCAAATTCTGAAATCACATATTTCTCATTTCCCAAACCCGAGGTCAATCAGTAGGATTTAAATGTTAAACGCAACAAAATTAACAAAAAAACGTGTTTTTGAATATCAAAGCTAATACTTTTTATATGATGATTTTGAAATTAGAAAGGTTAATGTAATTTGTTGTACCTATAGCAAATTTTATTCTGCACACGGAAATTATGTAATTTATTTTAATAACTTCAATTAATATTTTTTTTTTTACATACAGTGAATTTCATGTTGATATATGGTAGCTATGGAAATCATTAATGCATGACAGAAAATCGTTCCACATAAAATGCAGCATAGACCAGGTTTATGTGGTATTTCATGCGGAACGATTTTCTGTAATGCATTAATGATTTCCCTAACTACCATATCAACAAAATTCATGTACATATTGCATTTTTAATGGAGTTCACTGTTTTACTAAATAATATATGACATTAATATGTTGACTAAACCAATTTTGACACTATAAATCGGTGTCCAGACTTATATTTTTAACCTGACTAATCTCGGGTTAAAAGAGTTCAACGCCAGCGAGTACAAGCTAGTTGAAAATAAACCGTTACAGACAACAACATGTATATTTAACCATCTTCAGTTTTCTATTCGATTTTTACAACTGATTTCGGTTGACAATATTTTTTCAGACAAATGAAATGAACAATTCATAGCGATTTACGATAATTTGATATTTGTGTAAATTGTTTGATGGGGTGTAAAAACGGATTCAAATACAAGTGGGGTACGGTAAAAATCAAACAATGCAAATGCGAATTCTACGTATTTGAATGACCTTATATACTCTTCATTTCGCTATTGGCGTTCAGGTCATTTTGTGGTCAGAGAGTTTTGTTCTGTTTGCATAATCAAAATATATTGTTCATTATTATTTCACAATTGACCATAAACTGTTATTTATGTAAAGTGTTCGTGAATGTCAGCTACTTTGCAAGTATATTTTGCACTTGGCCGATTTTAACACTCAACTTTTGTTAACATTATTTTATGTATGTAATTGAATCTTTCAATTTAATTTTTACCCACGTCCAAACGTCTGAATAATTTGAAATTTTGCACACGCATTAAGTACCCATGACAATAAAATAATTTATATAAATATTTGTAAATATATAAATAATTTATATAAACATAGTCATTTAAGTGTTAGTTTTTAGGGTTATAATTAAAATTTAAGTGGAAAAAAACACTACTATATAGCAATGTGAAAAAATAATTTTTAAATATAAAGATTTTGTTCAACAGCGATAGGAAGTCCCCTAACTCGAGATAGGGGAACTTCCTATTACTTTTTAGTCTACAATGGTATAAAAGAGTGTTTTTGGAATTCTAATTTTAGTTATTTTAATAGGAAGCCGATTATTTACAAAGAGCAACTATTAATCTGTTATAAAAAAATGGCCGTTTTTAAACTATTTTATTTAGCTTCACTCCGTATATTTCTTTATGTGTGTTTCAAATCTTGGGACAGCTTTTTCAACTACTTCCCGTTATCCGATTGAGTTGAAATTTTGCAAATGTATGTAGTTCCGATGACAATACAATATTATAATAACTAATTAACCATTCCGGCTTTCGGACGCAAATCAAACTAAAAACTTGAAAATAAAAATAGGTAAAAAAACTTTTAAGTCAAACGCTTTTTTAGTAGAATCGATAATGTACTAAACACTACAAAATAAATATGAGTCACCATAAGGGGCTTTGATTAAACTAAAATAAAATCGTGGGGGGGCATTTATGCATTATGGTCGAAGAAAGTCGAAAGCTAAATATGATTTCCAATCTCATACAAATTAATGTTCTCTACTAAATGCCCCCCACGATTTTATTTTAGTTTAATCAAAGCCCCCTATGGTGACTCGTATTTATTTTCTAGTTTTTAGTACATTATATTGATTACAATAAAAGTGTTTAACTTGAAAGTTTTTTTACCTATCATACATATTAATACGCTAAGGTTAAAGATGTTTGCCTCCCTTTTTAGAAAAAACCTCACAATTTCTCCACATAAATTATACCTATATCAATTTACAGATAATTGCTTGCTCTACTGACATCGACAACTAAAAAATTTATTATTGCTTTTGTTTTTGTAAATTAATTAAAATACAGCAACGCTGAACAACGTCTGCCATCTGACGGCTTTAATTCTGAAACAACGTCAACACTTTGATCTATCATCTGACCTTCATATTGTAATACAACAGACACAATACTGCATACTGCCATCTGACGGCTTTAACTTTGAAACAGCGAGCAACGCTGAACAACGTCACAGCAATGCTGCATGATGCCATCTGACGGCTTAGCTCAACGCTTTTGCTACTTGCGCCTCTATATGACAATTTTAGTAAAATATTTCTTCGATCTGTCATCTGAGCTTCATATTGTAATACAACAAAAAGAAGAACGTTTTAAGCAGTGTACAAAATTAGAAACGAATTGAATACCTGCAATCATATTTAAAAAATAATTTTGTAAAGTGATAATTATTATACTTATTTAGTGCGAATAATTCGCACAGGTCACACTAGTTTTTATTAATCTGCGTGGACCACTACTGGTCATGTGCAGCAATAGTCTTTTCAAAGTTCAAACAGTAGATGCAGTAGACAGCGCAATACGCAGTAACGTGTGCTCTCGCAGAGAGACGATGACGATGACGATGACGACACCTACATGCATGTCCTATATCCAAACACACACACACATCAGAGACATATATATTGAGGCACTCAGGTTTAATTGCTTCTATGTAAATTAAAGGACTCATCGACGGCCGCTGTTGGCGCGTTATATGGGCCAGTCGAATGACATTAAACGCGCGTTATACATTAGTGCTCCGGGTTTAAATCCTCACAGTAAATGGGTTTGAATAGCGTCCGGTCTAGCGCTGCTACTAGATAGGTACGGGTGTCACCCCTCAATTGTTATTGGCTTGCTGTTTGGAACGGGAATTATTTGCTTATACATGATAGCAGCGGTAGGGAAACGGGCGGCGTGTAAAGGTGCGACCAGTGCTTCTCAAACGTGAGAGTTGGGACTGTATAAGTGCGATCCTTGGAGCTCCTAGAAATGCAACTTCCCGGATGATTGAATATTTAAATATGTAGACATTTAACATATTAGACCCGAGAAATATTTTTCAAAAATCCTCACACTCTATTTTATGGCACGCCGTTTTGCTATTTAATAGTAAAATATTTTTCCAAAAATTATAAAAATATTTAACAATTTTAATTTCAGAAAAAAAATGTTGAGTGATTTTTTTTATGTGGTGACATAATAAAAATACATTATTATTATGTCATGACAATAAAAATACATTATTTTTATGTCATGACAAAAAGTTAAATGCTTATATATACATAGGAAGAGATAGGAAAAACGACGAATTATAATTATGTCATGACATAATAATGTATTTTTATTACCACATAAAAAATATTACTCAAAATTTTTTTTCTGAAATTAAAATTGTTAAATATTTTTATAATTTTTGGAAAAATATTTTACTATTAATTAGTAAAACGGCGTGCCATAAAAGTATTTATAATTATTTTTATGTCGCAAGATCACAAAAATACATTATTATTATGTCATGACATAATAAAAATACATTATTTTTATGTCATGACATAATACAAATACATTATTTTTATGTCATGACATAATACAAATACATTATTTTTATGTCATGACATAATAATAATGTATTTTTATTATGTCACCACATAAAAAAACCACTCAAAATTTTTTTTCTGTAATTAAAATTGTTAAATATTTTTATAATTTTTGGAAAAATATTTTACTATCAAATAGTAAAATGGCGTGCCATACTATTTTGCAGCCTTTTTGTTCAAACAAAAAAAATCTTTCGGATCATACAGACGTGTTGAATGGAACCGTAAATAAACCGATATTATTATTTTTATTCGCAAGATTTCGTGTAAGATTCGAATTTTTTGCAGTATTTTTATACAAAAAACGATTGGACTGATGATAAAAAAAATATTTTTGATCTTATTGGCGTTAATAGGCTTCGTTTAGCACCATAACGCGAAATATCGTCTAAAATCCACTTTTCTGCATTCTGTTTTTATTAACAAAAAAAAAAAAACGGCTGGGCCGATTTTAAATTTTTTTTCTTATCAAAATTAAGTTAACATTTTTAGATTCATGTAGTTTTTCATTTTTATAGAACGTATAGCGTTACAATAATTTTAATCTCGTGATTTGGTTTAGCTTGCCGTGCCGTAATAGTATATTGTGCAACTACTGCGGCAAGTTGTCGATTGCCCATGAAAGCAAAGTTGAGCGCATGAGCGCATGTTGCGAGTTGCAAATACTATTTTTTATTACGAATTAAATTAAATTAAAATTATAATTTTATTACGAATTAAAAAAAGAAATTGGAACTAATAATAATTAAAATTAAATCATTAAAAAGTTGAAAATTCAGTTAAAATTGTTAAAATTGTCAAGAATAAAAGTCCATAATCGCAAATTTTAACCTCAAATCTGTTTCGTTGACATTAATACCGTTATTATTTTTTTTTCTCTGAATTTGCGTGCGGCAAACAATAATTTCAGTGCGACAAATAAAGTTTCCGCACGCAAATGAAAATAGCTACTATTCAACCGTAACAGTGTGCGTAAACATACCACTTTTCCCGCATGAGTAATAAAAAAAAATTACTTAATTTTTTTTTAATAAATACTTACGGAGTACCGTTTTGAAACATTTTGAATATTACGGGTTGTACAGGAAGCTGCGTTGTTGAAGTACATACATCAATTGACTTGATATGGGTAAACGCATATTGTTATTTTGAATTAGAATGGTTTGCCTTGATTTATAGTATTTGCCGTATAAAGTTTCAGGATAATACCTATATTTGTTTAGTATAATATTTATGGAGATGTATTAGTTTTAGATAATATATTACGACAATTAACAGTTGAATGCAAATCTTTAGCCAATAAACATTAATTATCTAAAATACCTACGCGCCGGACAGCTTTCTGTGTGAAGTTCTAAAATTTCAATGTGCAACAGTTTTGAAAATGTTATTGAGATAAAATGTCAAGGATCCCGTACGCATTTCAGTTTTCAGCTCTGGACATAGTTAGATACAGAGAGAAAAATCAATGAACTTCACTTATTTTTAAATGCTTGATTTTTATATAATGTTATTCAGACAACTATTACAAAATTATATTTCAACAGCCAGACAAATTGTAATGACCAAACATCCTCCAAGACGTAAAAAATAGTCAGCTGTTAGTATGAGCGCGAAAGCTTTATGACTATTTTTTACGTCTGGGGGGGGGGATGTTTGGTCATTACAATTTGTCTGGCTGTTGAAATATAATTTTGTAATAGTTGTCTGAATAACATAATATAAAAATCAAGCATTTAAAAATAAGTGAAGTTTATTGATTTTTCTCTGAGCTTTAAAGCGTCTGTCAGAAGTTGTGGATACTAATTTATAGTGATATTTTACAAAACATATATAAATATCAGCCATTTCAATTTAAATTAATTGACTCTTATTTTTACTCACCTTTCTCACCTGGTACCTGTACATTTGTCACAGACTCAATGATGGAGGTACGCCAAGCGTTCTAAGTACATAAAACACTACTCAAAACGTAAGGTTTCATTTATTTAAAAATAGGTTGTGTCTGGCGGCTCTGGGATCTTGGGATAAAAGGAAAGTGTCATAATATACAACGCGTAGGTACATAGCCTTCTTTTGCTTGTACGTAGACTGCAGATATATGACGAGTCTTGTAGGTGGTCAATTTTGATTTAACTGTAACTTTTTTATTTAGTGATATTTTTTTAAAAACGAGAAAATGTAGATAAATGATTTGTTACTAAATAATCTATTTCAATAATCAGCGAAGAATGGGACAGTACCCATATAAAAAGTTCAATATTATTGACATGAAATTGAAAAATACATATTGCTAGCGAAGATAAAATGTGATTTTAACGAGTGTATTATTACTATAAAATTACAAAATGCAATAACGTTGATCCATAATAAAAAGTATTTGAAAATGCATGTATATTCATACAAAATTCTTGGGAACGTCGGCAAACGAAATTTGAGAGGAAAGAAAATATATTTTAAATTAAAAATGTATCGTGTTACTCGGTATGTGTATGCAAAAATCAATACACATTCAGAATATTCAGACGTGATGTCTGAGCGTTTTTGAAGTGAAACAGTAGGTAGAAGCAGAGTTGCCAACTTCCCACTAAATTTGGGGGGATAAATAGTAGAATGTGATTTGTTTAGGGTCCTAATATTTTTAGGGGTAATATTAGAGACACAAAAAAAAACTTAAAACTTTCTATCAGACATTAGATTAAATAATAATAGAAGTATAAACATTTGCAATTATTTTTTTTATTTTCGAATCTGACGAGGTATTAATTTCATTAAAAAGTTTTCCAAGTGTAAACTGCAAAATGATTGATAAAATAATAACTTCGTAAGAAAATCTGTAAAGTTCTCTAATCTGACATGTGCAGATTTCTTTTTGTTATTAAGTTTATCGGCGCTTTCTAAAGCTTGTTTATCCACTTTTACATAAACGGTTTAAAAGAGGTCTTTTCTCATTTCTGATTGAAAGCTGACTGAATATTTGTTAAGCCCGCCACTCACGATCCAATACAGCATCAAACAGTATATACGATTTTGTTGGATACGTTATTTGATCGTGCATGTACGCCGTCCTACCAATAGAAGATAAACATGCCATTCTACATTAGTATAACGCTGTTGGTTGGATCGTTTATTTGATCGTGTATTGTGCCTTTCCATTCGATCGTCTGATTTTGTAATCGCAAAACAAAAAAAAAAAAAAAATTAAATTGATTTAAAAATTAAAAATGAGTTATCAAATCTTTGATTAACGGCTGATTAGAACTCTTCAATAAATAAAATTATCGACCAATTTATCAGACAAAATTGGTCGATAATTCTATTTCAAGAAATTTTATTTATTTTTATTTATTATTAATGCTGTATTTGAAAAATTAATTTTATTTATTTTTTTTTTTTAATTTTATTTCAAGAAATTTATATTTTCGTTTGACATGTTTACCGTCTGAAAACAAAACACGTACCACACGATCGTTACATGTTATAGACGGAGAGCTGGCTACGGAGAAAATGGGTGACTCGGTGCAGAGCTGAAAATTTGCAGAATAATAGGAGATAGTACAAGTAAGTAGGGAAAAAATTGCCAGAAGACTAAGCGGAAGATAAAAAGCCGCGAAATAAAATTAATCGTCATAATATATTTTCATTAATTTATTTAATTTTATATCTATCAAAATTACATTAATAATTTTCAATATATGTCGAATGTAATTATTATATCATGTTTGAATTTTCAGTATGCCCTTATAACTATATTATAATAGGTTCGTTCCAAGCAGCCAGTGAACGGTTCCGAAACCGTCACCCGCATGCGCAGTAGGTAAAACGTGTTCTAAAATCGCCACTAACAGCTTCGTTTTACCTAGTGCGCATGCGGCTGGCAGTTCCGAAACCGTTCACTGGCTGCTTGGAACGAACCTATTGTATAATATATAATCTAGGTTTGAATTACAGAATAAGTATAGAAATTGCCAGAAGTGCACTGATTTTTCGCAACATTAGCGCCTTCTGGCGGCTCTTTATCTTCTGCCTAGCCTTCTGGCAATTTTTTCCCTACTTACTTGTACTATCTCTTATTATTCTGCAAATTTTCAGCTCTGCACCGAGTCATCCATTTTCTCCGTAGCCAGCTCTTAGTCATTAGATCTCATTGTATTCCGAAAATATTATACCGCAATCGTTTGCGATAAAATCGTACTGCAGCGTTGGATCGTGAGCGATGGGCTTTAGAAAGGCTTAAAGTAATAATATGTTATCGTTCCATTGAGATAACAAACAAAGTAGATGTTTATGAAGATGTTACTTAATCCCTTTGTGTCAATAAATTGCCTGTAAGATTGTAAATTTACTTTACTGAAATTTCAAACGGATGCACAAATAAATGATTCTGAAATTTTGAATTTGCATTGAACTTGTATTTGAAACTCAACATAGGTAAAGTGAATATGGTAGTAAACTAACCCATTTCGCACTAATGCGTAAAGTAAAACACAAGATCCAACAGTAATTTCCAAAAGCAGCCTGTCGGTTACCGCTGCACACGAGGCTATAACCACTGCTTGAAATTCTGCTGGCCGCTAGGCAGGGTATAAAACTGGAAATGACTTCACTGCGGGCTCGCCTGTTAGCTCACAAGATAGGTTTTAAAATTAGAACAGGGGATATTTTCCTTTCTATAGGTACGCTGCTAGGTATGAGCAAGAACCAATCAGGAAGCGGTATCTTGTGACTTGAATAAACGCCCACAAACCAACACGGCGTCATTCTGCACACAGAGTCAGACAACAGACACGTTTTGCTCTGTGTTTATATTCGAACTCGCACTGCGCGCGTCTACAAAACAAGCTTGAAAAGTAGTCTCGTGTGAAGCAAGCACATAACAGCAATCAAGAAAACCGCAGCGCTAGAAAACTAGTAGGCAAATCTAGCAAGGAATCTAGCAGCGTTTCTAGCCTCGTGTGCAGCGGCCTTGATTCTATAAAATGAACAGATTATAAAACGCGACGTAAAACAGGCATTAGTTTTTGTAAACACCTCAAATTAAATGCAACATGGCCGCATACACAGAATATGACAGCTGTCAGATATATTATTATGAAGTGAAAATCAGCTATTTTATAGGTGCAAAAAATATAGAATTTATTCCAAATGTAATGCATTTATGACTCGTGTGACTGTAAAACTCGCTGGCCTTCGCACATAAAATAATGCATTAAATTCTAGGTATACATAAGCTATTAATTACTGGCGTCTCGATCGTCTGAAAAAGGTTATTTTACAACCGGTTTATAGGCATAAAAGGCAGTTAAGTATAGGAGATAGGAAACCAACTATTTAAACACAAATAAGATGAAATAAATATATAGTTTAAAAAAAAACTAAAAAACACGCTTTATATCGAACTAAAAAGTAAAAAATATTTTTTTTAAAATAAGCTTAAAACAATAATGAATAAAAAATACTAGTACTATTGTGAAAAACGCGTGGGGCGCTTTGTTCTACATTTTCGTACATCGAGCGCCCCACGCTTTTTTTACAATAATACTAGTATTTTTTATTCATTTTTGTTTTAAGCTTATTTAAAAAAAAATATTTTTTACTTTTTAGTTCGATATAAAGCGTGTTATTTAGTTTTTTTAAACTACCTATATTTATTTTCCACTTTTCAGTTCGATTTATTGTCAAAAATTTGCCGAAAAAAAATCTTTTTTTTCGGCGTGGACGGGATTAGAACCCACGACCCGTGATTCCGAGAGTTGACGTCAGCGAAGACCCGTGCCTTAGAACGCACGGCTAACCACTGTAGTTACAGTGCTGGCATATTATACTACAGTAATAACCCACTTGCTGTAATCCAAACGAAAGTTACAAACATACATACATACATACATACATACATATACATACATACATACATAGGTACATACATACATACATACAAAATTACAAGTGAAGTTAATATAAAGCGTGTAAAAAGGCAGTTATTTTATAGGAGATAGGAAAACAAGTATTTAAACACAAATAAGATGAAAAAAAGCGGTCCAGATATCACGCTAATTTTGTATATTAGCATTACAATAGCATTTATTTTGAAAAAATAAACATATTACCTACGCTTCATTTTACTGACTATGAATATCGTGCGTAGATATATTTTGTTCGAATGTTGGTAACAGAATATAAACAAAAGAGAAAGCGTAAACATCTGAAGAATTAGTTGCTGCAGGTTATTTATCGGGTAGCGAGTTGATTGTTATGTATCGGCATTTTGGTTTATGTAGGAATTTAATTAAATAAGGCCTCACTCCCTTCAATTTTGCTTTATATCTCTGTATATAAGTATTATGCCGTGTGTATATCTGCATTATAAATGATATACAGTTGAATAATTCCGACTCAACGATTTCAATTACTCATTTATATTCGCAACGCATGTCTGTATAAGTTTTGCTTGGATATTGAAAAGTGTAAAGTGATTTTATAGGGAATAGAAGCAAGTTTTAAAGAATAAATAGAAGAATATTTCCTACAACCATTTTATATTTGCTTGTATTTATTTTTATACAGAGTGTTCTAAATGTCGTGCTGTCTCTTGCTTCCTCGAATAGAATAGAATAAATTTATTGTCCATAATAGCTATACAGCAGGAGTTCGTCATAAATTTCTTAATTAAAATTAATTTAAAAAAATTCTTGTACTGAATATAGACAAGCTTTAATTAAAAATTATTTAAGTTCCCTTTTAAATTTAAGAAAAGGTAAATTCTTAAGTTCTATAGGAGGCAGTTATAGAAATTTAGGGCAGAGTATTCGGGGTTGTTTTGATAAAGACTGAGATATGGTTTCGGAAGAATAATTGAGTTTTTATTACGCGTTTGGTAGCTATGTATTGTACTGTGAGTTAAGCCAACTAGGGTTATGTTCCAGACTTTTTTTATGTTTTTGGATTCACTCCCTGCAAAAACTTCCAAAATCATTTAAAAAAATTGAAAAAAAGTAAAAATATTTTTAAAAAATTGAATCTGAAGTTGAAACTTGTCGAAATGGTTGATTGGGTAGCCCGGAATATCAGAAAAAATTTTCGTGGCTCCAAGTAACCTCATTTCCTTTCGATGATTTTTCAAAACTTGCACAGGCAAAAATTCGGTAAGTAATCGCTCGGTGACAGAAATTCTTACCAGGCTTTCTATTAGTACCCATAAAGTTTGAAAATAATAATAATATCTGCCAATTTTGTCACTGCTAGATCAAAATCTGGCAATTTAATGTATTTATTCAACACGCGTGAGTAATATATAATATATAAATTCGGGAGAAATAATAAATTACTTCATGTTGACGCGTAGAGTACTAATAATGAGCCTAAACTGTATACGATAATGTATTACTGCATAGTTTTTGGACCAATAGAAACGCGTTAGCGAGCCGAAACTGTACAGTAATGAATTATTGCTGCATAGTTTCTAGACCAATAGGATTTGTATATATGAAAATTTATAATTGTTTTTGTTTTTGTAAATTAATTAAAATACAGCAACGCTGAACAACGTCTGCCATTTGACGGCTTTAATTTTGAAACAGCGCCAACACTTCGATCTGTCAATTGACCTTCATATTGTAATACAACAGACACAATACTGCATACTGCCATCTGACGGCTTTAATTTTGAAACAGCGAGCAACGCTGAACAACGTCACAGCAATGCTGCATGATGCCATCTGACGGCTTAGCTCAACGCTTTTGCTACTTGCGCCTCTATATGACAATTTTAGTAAAATATTTCTTCGATGTGTCATCTGAGCTTCATATTGTAATTACAACAAAAAGAAGAACGTTATAAGCAGTGTGCAAAATTAGAAACGAATTGAATACCCGCAATCATATTTAAAAAATAATTTTGTAAAATGATAATTATTATACTTATTTAGTGCGAATAATTCGCACAGGTCACACTAGTATCACATATAGGCAATGTGCTTACACCGTTTTAAAAATGAACTTTAATATTTCTCAGGTCAATTTTCACTGACGCAAAAATATAGTTTGTCATAAAAAAAATATTGTGCAAAAATTTACACCCAGTACGGGACGCAAGACAATATTCCGTGTATGTATAGGTATACCTGTCACCAAATCACTGTGTGTTAACCCGGCACGTACTTCACGCTTACCTACTATATTGGCTCTACGCTCTAGCACGGTTCGTATGAATCTACGTGACATTTGCTAGCGTGTCACGCGTGTTCTTTGACGAATACAGTTCGTACAAGCTAACCTGACACATTAAATTCTATAGTCAAAGATTGTATCTATATTTTGCAGAGTACTAGCGATCCGGTTCGGCTTTGTCCGGATACAAATTTAATAGATACTTAAAAAAGTTTGAAGCTGTGCGGTGGACACATGCTTCGGATGAGTAGTCAACTGGGAAAAAACGACAATTTCACGAAACAAGGGCGAGACAAGGAAAAGACCGTCGTTGAGATTATCATGAGTTCAAATAGTGCTTCTATAATGAGATATTATGTAGGTATTTATTATTGCGCCTATGTTGAAAATACAGTGGTACCTCGACATACGAGTTTAATTCGTTCCGCAACCTTGCTCGTATCTTGAATTACTCGTATCTCGAAGCAAATTTTCCTCAAACAAAACAATTGAACTACCATTAATCCGTTCCAACCCCCAAAATGTCACCCCAGTTTGAATAATAAAAACGTATTTATAAATGACAAATATTTATTGTACAAAAACAAAAAAGAGAATGTAAAGAAATAAATTAGATATCCTCACTGGTCTTTGCCTTTTTCGCTACATTTTTCTCGCTTTCACCTGTAGGCCGTTTAGAAAAAAACATGTCCAAGGAGGTTTGTTTCTTCCTCTCTGTCAGAATGTTCCGGAAATGTGTTAGGCAAGTGTCATTAAACCTGCTAAACCGAACTCGTATCTCGAATTTCGCTCGTAACTCAAAGCAAAAAATCACTCGCTCGCCGGCTCGTATCTCGAAAAACTCGTATGTTGGGGCACTCGTATGTCGAGGTTCCACTGTACAAGGTGCCTGATTCGATTCCCGACAGTTAGTAATTTGTTTTTTCATGTTTTTACTACTGACAATTTTTTTATACAAAATAAAAAAAAATAAATCAGGATTATTTCGGTCTAGTATCTATCAATATTTTCAATTTGTTATTTTAATTTTTTTTTTAATTACAGTTTATAGTATTCTCAAGCCCAAATTTGGCCATTCTTCTCTATTTTGCAACTTTATCAATACAGATAAATAAAATGTGTCTGTAATGTCAAAATAACAGCTTTTCAGTAAATGCATATGAAAGTATATACGATACCTATAACAAAAAAATATTTTTTAAAGTTTTTTTCTGTCTGCCTGTTTGTACCGGTTCATCTACGAAACGACTGGACCGATTTTGACGGGACTTTCACAACTTAAGCTAAAAACAACAAAAATATTTTTTTTAAATAGGAATTTTTTTCGTAAACTTTGTGAACTAAACAAACATTTTGTCGTGTTTCATCTCAATCGCGGGCGGAGCCGCGGATAGCAGTTAGTACTATAATATAATCGATGAATAAAAATATGTAACCGTGTTTTCGCTTTGGCACTATTTTTTAACTCTACATCCCTAGCCGTACAAATTATCAATCACGCTTACCAGTTTTTCACAGCGTGAAATTGAATGTCACGCATCGTATGAATTTTTGTAACGTACAGAATTTGTAGACTTGGATAATCTATTCATCACTGAGTAACTGAAGCAGACTTACCTGTAAATTAAAAAAAAAAGGAAATTAAAAAACGGTTTGTGTCGCAGGACACACGATCGAAGAGAAATTTCTTATCTATTACTAATATATAAAGCTGAAGAGTTTGTTTGTTTGTTTGAACGCGCTAATCTCAGAAACTACTGGTTCAAATTGAAAAAAAAATTTTTTTGTTGGATAGCCCATTTATCGAGGAAGGCTACATAATATCACGCTACGACCATTAGGAGCGGAGCATTAATAAAAAATGTTGCAAAATGTATCTCAAAAATAAGCTTCTATTCAGGTGAAATGCACTTACTAAATATACTCATATTAGCGTTGTGAGTACACAACGTCGGATGGCTCAATCGGTAGAGCATGCGACTGTCAATATCAGGGTCGTGGGTTCGAGCCCCACGTCGGGCGAATACAATTTTATTTTTTTTTTATTTTCTACATTGCTTTCTTCGAAGGCTTACATTTAAATTTATTTTAATTTTATTTAATTAATTAAAAAAACACTATTAGTTTAAAAAAGTATAAATACTGATTTTTATCGACAAAAGCTTTTGAACGGTAACTCCGATCATCATGAAATTTGGACACAACAATCATCTCGGTAAACTAAGATGAATGTGTGTACTCATGTTCATCCCTTCCCCATTAGTTCTTTTACATCCGGGTGAAACCGGACGGGACCGCTAATTATTTCATATTTTTTATTGTCAGTTAAACAAATTCTGTAGAAGCTAGTGATATTTAATAAAACTATTTTGTACATAGACCCCCCCACCCCCCCCGGTACAATTTTACATACGTTTTTGCCGCGCAGTACGTCGAGAAGAAACAAGTGGTAATAACAACTAACAAAACTGAATGGAAGATTTTACTTGTGCAAATTTCAAGTAGGTAAGAGATGGTAATTTTAAATTCATTTCTTGGGGTGTTTTATAAAGTTTCCCCTAGAGATAAACTGTAACACAATCTTGAGTAAATATGCTGCATAATTATGTATAAAGTCATTAATCAAATCCTTGTCTCCACCGCACCACGTCTTACGCTTTTAGTTGAATACAAGTATTCACTACACTTTGGTATTTTATCAATTATCATTCATTTTTGCACCTGAGACCACTGAGCTATGAAAGGAAATTTTCGTTGACAAAACGCCTTTAATGACTGGTTTAAGGTCATCTTTTTGTGCCTGAAATTCACTATGTAACACCACGCCTTAAAAAGCCACGTCGCCACTGGTGTACTCTGGTGGTCATGTAAAGAAACAGAGGCAAGATGGCAGCGGAGTGTATGAACTAGGAAGTAGCGTTCATGTTAAAAAACATAAATTAATGAATATGTTGAATTAAATAATATTCATGTTACAAAAAGCCACGTCGCCATTGGTGTACTCTGGTGGTGATGTGAAGAAACAGAGGCAAGATGGCAGCGGAGTGTATGAACTAGGAAGTAGCGTTCATGTTAAAAAACATAAATTAATGAATATGTTGAATTAAATAATATTCATGTTACAAAAAGCCACGTCGCCATTGGTGTACTCTGGTGGTCATGTGAAGAAACAGAGGCAAGATGGCAGCGGAGTGTATGAACTAGGAAGTAGCGTTCATGTTAAAAAACTTAAATTAATGAATATGTTGAATTAAATAATATTCATGTTACAAAAAGCCACGTCGCCATTGGTGTACTCTGGTGGTGATGTGAAGAAACAGAGGCAAGATGGCAGCGGAGTGTATGAACTAGGAAGTAGCGTTCATGTTAAAAAACTTAAATTAATGAATATGTTGAATTAAATAATATTCATGTTACAAAAAGCCACGTCGCCATTGGTGTACTCTGGTGGTGATGTGAAGAAACAGAGGCAAGATGGCAGCGGAGTGTATGAACTAGGAAGTAGCGTTCATGTTAAAAAACTTAAATTAATGAATATGTTGAATTAAATAATATTCATGTTACAAAAAGCCACGTCGCCATTGGTGTACTCTGGTGGTCATGTGAAGAAACAGAGGCAAGATGGCAGCGGAGTGTACGAACTAGGAAGTAGTGATCATGTTAAATAACTTAAATTAATTAATCTATTGAATTAAATAATATTCATGTTACAAACTAACGTTAATAAATATGTTGAACTGAATAATATTCATGTTACAAACTTACGTTAATAAATATGTTGAATAAAATAATAATAATAATTGTTACAACTAGAATTTCTTTATACTCTCTAGCAAACATGAAAAGTTTTTAAATGACAGTAAAAATTAATTCAATTTTGCAATCGCCTTTAGATGCCTATTTCGGTTTTATATGTTTTCTATTGTTACTTGTTATATTATTCCCATGTGAAAAAAACAAATAAAATTGAAAAAATAAACGCTGCAGATAGGGAATAAGTCACAGTTGTATTGGCTCTTGCAAAAAAATATATATTTATTGTTTGTTTATTAAAAAACAACAACAAAGAAAAAACAAAACAAAATAGGACTCTGAAATAAACAAAATATGTAAACAAAAAGGATGTCATTCATTTCGCATTTTGTTTCGATGAATGAAAATAAGTATTACCTCAAGCATTATTGATTGTGCAAATACCTATATGGCTTAGAAACGTTACAATACTTTTTTTCCAGAATTTTTTGCAAGGTCAAAAACAATTGCGCACATTTTTTTTTGTTTTTCTATAGTAGCACCTGTGCCAATTCTGAACGCTCGTTTTTAATAACTTTGGTTGACTGTTTCTAGTTTCGCCCAGTGTTTAAATGAAACACGATTCCAATATGTATGTTCGGTTGCTCATTTTGAACTTATCTTGGCAGTGCCGAGCAGTTGCGTTGAAATAAGATTTAAACACAAATACTTTAAAAATAATTGCTCTGAATTGTTTCTTTATACCTAATAGGTTTTTGACGTGATAACGTCTTATAAATTGATGAAACACCAATCTTATAAATTGATGAAACACCGGCTGCATGTACGAAAAAAGTGTCACGTTCCGAAATGTGTCACGTTCCGCCAGACCCTGCCCGTGCAAGCGAGAGCGCAGTATAAGCGATAGAGAAGCACGATCGGCCCAAGTTTGACAGTTACAAAAATCTAGTTATTAAAGATCACAAGACACAAACTTCCAATAGGCTACCACAGTTCGCTCGTATATATACTTACAGGGAGTGAAAAATCCACACCACCCGACCGTCCGTCTATTAAAATTGCGTGTATTTTGAAAACGGTTTATTATATTTAAAAACCGTTTCTACAGTTGGTTAGAACTCTAATTTTACTATTTAAATATGTAAAAATAAATGTTTGAAAACGTATACGTATAATGTGACAAATAAAAAAAGTTATTTTTCAACACGTTCCGAGTATGGTTCAATGTTTCTTTATGACGTTATCACGTAAACCGACTTTACAGACAACCAATGTTTTTTGATTTTTTGAAATGTTTTTATATTTCCTAATTTGATTTTTTTTTTAATTTTGGGGAGACTGATGCGAATCTAGGATTTTTTTAAGGGGGGCTCAATAAATTTTTTTTGTTTTAATTTTTTTAAATGTTTTTGTTTATAAATGTTTTTATATTTCCTAATTTGAATTTATTTTGATTTTGAAGAGATTTAAAACCCTTCAGCGTTTTCAAACACCAAATTTATGTCGCAAACACCAGCCAAATAAACACAGGTAAAATACTTGATATCTATAAAATAAAGTAAGGTGTTGACTACTGCCTAACAAAACAGAAGACCGTGAAAGGCGAGAAAGGTTGGACGGTTTCAGTTTCAGCAAATGACAAAACACACAACTTTCAATCAAGACATAACCCCAATATAAGACTTTTCTTTACTGTAGTTTTTTTTGTATCACTTTATTATATTATACTATACCTATACGAATATCGGGTAAAAAAACTAAGTATAAAGCAGTACGTCGTAGAATCATCAGAAAACTCGTATTCAAAAAAAATATATAACTCTGATTTTGTGAGAAATTATAACCGAGATTCGTGACGCAATCTAACAAACAAACGAACGGTCGAGTTCGGACGTCGTTCATTGGTTGTGTTTTACCGCGATGACGTCACAATACAGCTATTGACTGGACTGTTCGAATCAGATTACGTCACAACAGATTCAATTGTTTGAAACACGCATGCAATTTTTATCCTGATTCCGTAAAAATTTCTTTATTCAACTCATGCGCGTTATTCATGTTTTATCATGCCTAAAAACCGAACCCTAAATAGCCATTTACCGATTGGTGACAATTACTTGTCATAACTCAATGAAGATTCCTACTAGCTCGGCCATTGTGGAGTAATGAAAATAAACGTAACTATTTTCTGAGTCGTAACGAAATAGTAGGTAACAACAACTCCGTTGTTACCCATTGAGACTAAAATTGCGAGGCCGAATGTTTTCGACATGGAGTTTATTCATAACCGACTAACCTCAAACCAAAACATTGAATCGTGCTGTTTGGTGCTGTTAGTATTGACAGTTTTTTTTATAAAGAAATAAATAGATATTTACAACATCTCATTATAATTAAAACATGAATAACGCGCAATTGTTGAATAAAATTATGGGCGCAACTTGTCATGACACGCCATGAATGACTTAGACTACTAATTACGCCAATAACTATTACTGATCTCAAATAAGCGTTGAATGATGGACTTTCACGGTGAACTATCAAACATTTTTGAGGTTATGTGTAACTGTCATCGTATTCGAATCTGAATGATGACGCGCCTTTTTAGGTACCGGAGACGCATTATTTTTTTAACAATTTACCAAATCACATTTTATAAAAAATGCAATTATTACAAGCTGAAGTAAAACGGCTTGTAAAAACATTTCCAATTTAATTTAAAAATGAACTATACGAAGAATTAAATAGCAAAGCCTGATTTACATGTATTATCGGCGACGACGGCGGACAGATGATTGTATTTTTAATGTTTAGGGGTTGCTTTATAAAATGTAAAGAACAAACGACTTACAAGCAAATATAATTATATTCATAAATTGAATATTCATTGAGTTTAAAAGTTCTTTTTTGTAAATCTCTTTTTTCCTTTTAATTTATACAACCGATTCAAATAAATCATTTCATCTAAAATATTTTGAACCTAATGACTTCGAAAAAATTGTGTTAAAACATAATACAACTTAATAAGAAAAAATTCGCAGGTTTGTGGACAATAGTTATATTTATAATTGTACGACGTTTCGTCTATAAATGTAGACTTTTTCAAGTACAAATTGAAAATTATTTAAAACATATTGTTTTAAATAATTTTCAATTTGTATTTTATATAACTTTATATAATGTCGTACAATTATAAATATAACTATTGTCCACAAACCTGCGAATTTTTTCTTATTAACTATTATCGATGGACACGATATCTAATATCTATACATAATACAACCTTTTTTGAAAAAAGTCCCTTAGGTTACAAAATGTATTATAAATTACCTAATGCAATCAAAAATTTAAAAAAAAACTGAACAGTTTAATAATAAATTGAAGCAATATCTTTGCAATACGGTGCCTTATGATTTGAAGGATCTTTTTTAATTTTTTTATGTACTGACGTTTGTATCCACATTAGTGGCGTCGCAATAAATGATTATTATTATTATTATTATTAATGTTTTTAATCTCTATCTTTCTTTGTTTCTCTCAAAAATATTTTTTTAAGATCCCCAATAACCAGAATTGTTTGGGCCTAGTGCAAATAAGTATTTTCAATTCATTATAGGTATCTGGACAATTTTTTTTTGTTTGTTTAGTACAGTAAAATTAGACAAAACAAACACCAAAACCAGATATCTGCCACCTGCCTTCGAGCCTGCGTTAAGAAGCATACTTCAAAAAATAATAACGGCCGTTCGAAATCACTCCTACCTGCAGAACCTACAGAAATTTCATTTAAAAAAAAATGAAAATGTGAAATCGTAACCGAACAAGAATTTCAATTCAGGTTTATGTTCAAGTGGTCTGGTAACTTTTGCTGGATGCACAGTATGGAAAATCCACGCAGTACGCACATGGGAAGAAATCCCAGCATTTCCTGTGTGATGTTTTACCCTCGACGGCAAGCGTTTTCACGGCGACGCCGAGCTGCCCCCGATTGCCGGCAGTGTTTCTCCTTCCCTATAACCAACCCCACCACAACCGCCCCCGCACAACTTACCCCAAAACACATCTCCCCACGTCTGCTTTGATACACCGTCTTTATTTATATAGGTGAGATCATTAATTCACTGTCAATATTCTCAAAAAAAACACACATTTACAATGTAAACTTGAAGTTCGTGACTGTGTCAAAAATAAGTAATAGAATAAAATTATTATAACGAACTCATCGATCGACAAAATAATGAAGGCTTTATAATATAAAGTGTTGGTTCTATTAATTTTTATTTTTACTGTACTCTCGAAACTTGATATCAGTTATTTTTGTTTCATTGGTATAATATTAATATTTGTATTTATTTTGAATAATAGGTAATTACCAGTTTTTGTAAAATATAAAAATAGTATATTAAAGTATAAGTGGATAAAAAGATTATTTTTCGAGCACTCCGGCTGCGCCGTCGTGCTCGAAATAGAGCAAGTGTTTTAAAGACCAGTTATCCACGAATACTTTACGCTATTTTTTTTATTGGTGCACTTTGAAATCATAAATACTGGTATTATTACTACAAAAAAAAGGAAATAAAAACTAATAATGTAAAATGGTTGAATTCGTGATGTGACATCAGTATACCTTTCGTTGTCCTGGAAATGAGAAAAACAGAAATTAATTTGCAATTTGTCATTAAAGATTAATTGTTTAATAATGTTTGAATAAAGGTTTTGCATTAATTGTTAGTAATATTTTATTTGACGTTACACGCTACTCCTGTCAAATCAATAATCAAAAAATTCTCGAGTTGTTGATGTTGCCATGGTAACTTTAAAAAACGCGCGTGTTTGAAAGTTCGATTTAAACACGCTGAGGCGTGCTTTAAATAGGTAAAATGGGGCACCAATAAAAAAAAATATTTAGTGCTACATATTAATATGTACAAATTAGTACGGTAGTGCTGTCACTCCGTGGCAAAATCAATTTCCATTTGTATAAGGTTTAGTACTACGATGATATCACGTAAATATGAGCATAGTAACGTCATCTCTCTGTGTAAAAATGAAATTCCAAATTTAATACTAGCGGTCCAGTCCGGCTTCGCCCGAATTTGGAGATTGCCATTGTTTTTTCGTCGACTAACGTTGTAAAATTGGTCTCCACGAAAAGCGATTTTATTTTAACGCGATAATATATAGCCTATGTTCATATGAGTAGTTTCGGAGATTACCTCCTACATCCAAACTTTACTTTTTTATAAAGATTTAGTTGTGCGCCTGGGATACTTTTTTTTAATTTGTCCTGTAGCGCTCCAAAATATCTATTCCCGGATCAAAAATACTATCGAGAGCATGTAATGAAGGTTGAAGAACGCTGAATTTAATAAACGTTTTCTTTCAATTCTAATCCGAAAAAATACTGTGGTTACTTTTGGCCCACCTGTTTAAACCAATACATTGAGAGCGCAATAGATATTTTATGTTACAAACCTATAGCCCTTAGGTAAGCGTATTGATCGGATACAATATAAAGTTGGCTCGCGTCACACCGACGCACATCTGTATATTGTTGTCCTTGTCGAATGCTCCCAAACATATGTTTCTATCAATGTAGTCAAAGACGAAGATGTAGGTAAATATATTGAGGATTCATAAAGTGCATGTATTGATTCTATGTTCTTGGGCTTGTAGATACAAATCTACAAGAGTTTTACGGCTGTTTAGCGCTGTATATTATATCAGGTACAAGGTATCTTTAGTAAAAGTAGTGTGGGGAATGGGGTCGTCCCACATTTTTGAAGTGGCACTTTGCCGATCTGGGGAATAAAATGAATGAAACGATAAAAACCGACAAAAATTAGGGATGACGGAGTCACAGAAACGCAATTTAAACAAAACCTTTGTATTGTCTATAGCAGGCCTGGGAAAATGGCGCCCGCAGCACAGTTTGTCTGGCCCGCGAAGCATTTTATAAATTTTAGAAAAATAGTAAATAGTAAAGAATTAATAGCAAGGGCGCCAGAAAAAGGACCTAAGGAGCATTTTTTTTTGCTCTCCAAATGCGAAAATAGAATGTGAGGACTTTTTTTTGCTCTCCAAATGTGGGAATGGAATGTGCTCTGCAAATTTTTGGCCCGCGATCAAATATTTCATTAGCTATACGGCCCGCGGTTAAATTTTCATCAGCTATGTGGCCCGGCGATCAAAAGATTTGCCCGCCCCTGGTTTATAGTGACAATTATTTTTTGACGTGATAACGTCTTATAAATTGATGAATCACCAATCTTATAAATTGATAAAACACCGGCTGCATGTTCGAAAAAGTGTAACGTTCGTAACGCGTAACGCGTAACGTTCCTAACGTTCCTAACGCGTAACGTTTTTTGCTAATTTCTCGCTCAATTTAAATCAGATCGGTTTGAAACCAGTCTTAAACGAAAGAAGAGAACATTTTACATAGATTTCGTATAACAGAATTTGCCTAAACAGTTTTTTTATACAAATTTATATAGAAAAATAGCTGTATAAATGTAATGTTGTCTAATGCATAACGCGACGCGGTCGGTCGTCTTTGTTTGCCGTACATGGAAATTAGAAAATAACGTATGTCTTGTCTTAACATGAAAACGGCTGCATTTCTAATGTTTAATTCAATTTTTTGACATTAGTATTTTGTGAAATGCAACGCCTGCTAAGTTAACTATTGGAATAACTAATTATTATTAGAACATAATACTTTGACAGTAAGTTGCAAACGTCACTTTTGACATTTCTTATCATTCCGACACCAAGGATAAGCGGATTGAAACCAAATTTTGGGAGGATGTTTGATATGCAAATATGAAGTGGCCTATTGTTTTTGGGGAACATCGGCGCATGCGTAAAAGAATATATATGTCTTATAATGATGTTTTATATAATAATAATATAGTTTTTAAAACGGTTTTTACTCTATCTATTTTTACTAGAAATTTTTGTAAATTTTTTGGGGAAAATCGGCGCATGCGCAAAAGAGATACATGCCATAGTTGTTTTTTATATAATAATAGTGTACTTTTTATAGTGTTTTATTATTCTACTTAATAAAATTTACCTAAATTTGAAGCGAAAGATGCAATATCATAGATTCGAATTATTGTAATTATTATATAAATTTAGGTTATGTATTACGGAATACGTTATCACGTAAAACTATCGTCCGTAAACCGACTTTACAGACAACCAATTTTTTTTTAATGTAGTACAGTCAAAGACGTAATCTATACTAATATATAAAGTTTGTTTATGCTATATTTTACATATAATATGGTATGGTTGTCCGGTGTCTGTATATATAGTAACGGATTATAAAATCCACATACTGCGAGAGTTGTGTTTTTAATGAATTATGCAGACGTTAGCTCAATTAATTCAAATCAATAAAATCTGTAATAGTCTGTAATTAAACAGTTTTAATGATTCCCAGAGCGAATTTTCAGTTTTCATCACTTTTTTCTGTTTATATTTTTTTTGTACCTATCTTGTATCTATACTAACATATAAAGCTGAATAGTTTGTTTGGTTGAACGTGCTAATCTCAGGAACTACTGGTTCGAATTGAATTTTTTTTTTTGTTGGATAGTCTATTTATTGAGGAAGGCTATACTGCCGAAAAAAGGCAAAAGGCAGTAAGTGACCAACTTATGAATGTGAGTAAATCAAGATTTACTAAAAGTGTATTGACCGTCCAGAATTTTAGATTATGGAAACTAAAACATGGGGAAAACATTTTTTAAAGACAATAAAATTATTGCTGCAGCACTTACTGCTGTCGTTGGTTTTAGTATGAACTCATTTTTCAACAAAATAATGTCACTTACTGCCCTTTGCCTTTTTAGGGCAGTATAGACTAAATAATATAACGCTACGACTAATAGGAGCGGAGCATCAATGAAAATTGTAACTCAAAATTTGTCCGTCTGACAAAAACTTTTGCTTGGTAACTCCGATCATCATGTTTTAACAGAACATGCATCTTGGTAAACTAAGATGAAAGTGCGTATTCATGTTTATTGATCAGAATCTATTAGTTTTGTTTCTGTTAACGTTATTATTACTGTTTCCTTTGAGAAGTACGCTTTCGTTGTGTTAAGAAGGTTGAGTCGTTTTACGAAGATAATGAAAAAAATCTGAAATAAAGTTTTTTTAATAGATTTTTTTATGACAACATCTGTAAAATATCCAAAATCATTAGGAGATTTATAAAGTTAAAAATTAAAAAAAAACTTTTACATGTAGTCTTATAGAAAATATGTCCACCTAGCATGCAAACGGTACATTTTAATTTTTTGCAAATAACCAAATAATGTCAGCAGTTCCGAAAACTAACTATGTAAAGCATCGTTGTCTTACGCATATTTTAATATTTTTTCCAATTTAATTAGGAGACTTTTAATCAATAAAAAAAATTACTAAACCTTAGCGCTTTTCGATTATGGACTTTTCTTCTTGACAATTTTAAAAATTTTAACTGAATTTTCAACTTTTTAATGATTTAATTTTAATTTTTATTACTTCTAATTTCTTTTTTTAATTATTTTCTGCAAAAAATATGTAAAATACAGATATTTACATAAATTTATTTTTTTAACCTAACTTTGTACAAAAAATTCAAAAGTTAATCCATTAAGTAAAATACTGAAATAATTAATTAATATTAAAAAAAATTATTTATTTATGCCTTTATGACATAATTTATTGGTATCATCGATTTGTAACTTTCTGTAAAAATTTATTATGGAAAAGTTTCCATTTAGAATTCGACTTACTTTTGATTGGGACACTGTAACGCATCAACCTCCTTAAACGTTTATTATTGTAAATAAATAATTTCCACTACGGACTAGAACAGTTTTGTTACAATAATATAGGTACAGCAAATTATAATATGAGGACGAATGGCTTGAATGCACAAACTATGTACATTGTGTGCTTAGTAGAAGCTTTTCAAAATAATTACAAACGGTTTTTATGCGTCTGAGTGTCATTCCGTGTAACTGACAGTTATATCTGCCAAGAGATATCTTGCGTTATTATTTTATATGGCAGATGCAAATACAATGTACCAACAAAACAACAACCGTAATTCTAGAGATAAATGGAGATTGCTTCGCGTGTTTTATCGAGTTATTTATGCAACTGCACAGATTACGCCGTCTCAATATCCGGAAAGCCAATGCCGTGTTTTTATGCAGGCACTATGGCTATTTGTATTTGTGTATTTGGCATATTTGGCAAACAATTACCAAGTGTGGACAGTATATTTGACAAAGTGTTGACCTTATTTGCCTATATTTGACAAATAAGGCCAATACCAAATACGCATTACTGTGCGCTTGTCGGTTTTTCGAGGTACATCAAAGTAGTAAAATAGGCAAATACGCAAATAAACCGTCCACACAATGGCCATATTCAGAAGCGCACGCGCCGTGAACCTGTACGGACGTGCAGTATTTTTGTGTCTGTGCTGTGAGTGAGAACTGGAACAATTACTATTGAAAATGAATTGGAACAATGAAACAGTGCTAAAATTCCTGGAATTTTGAACCTTGCGTTCTGCTGCCAAATGTTTGTGTGTTTGCTATTTGACTGCCATATTGTGTGGATGGTCGTATTTGCCTCTATTTGCATGTTTGTCTTGAACGTCATATAGTTTGCCAAATACAACAAACACCCAATAGCGAACACAAATAGCCATGTGAAGTGCCACCTTTATACATAATTATATATTGTCAAACCCTGGTTTTCTAAGATGGCCGTACTGTAAAATGATGGTGAATGACGTAATAAGAAGTGTCCACATAGAAGTAAATGGACGTGGTTTCTCCTCAGCGGCACCGCCACCACCGTAATATTCTGGTTAAGATAGCTGCACCGTAATATAGCTGTGGTAAGATTACGCTGAATGAAGAAGTAAATTTATGTGATTTCTCGGTAGCGATACCACCACCGTAACGTAAAAAACGAATATTCGTGTTTTGTTTCGTAATTCACCTTCATATTACGACCGCTATATTGCAAATATACCTACCGCTATCTAACAAACAATTTTTGCGATTAAATTCAAAGTAAACGGCAACTAAATTGAATCTTGGTTGAATGACTTCGAATGTCAGAACTCAGAACCTTTGACTATAGATATAGAAATGGACTCATCCTACTACCACCTTCTTCAATTCACTTTTCCTGACGTTTTTCGTGTTTGTCAATTCCACTTAGTCCAAATGGATTTCCAAACATCGATATGGTTTAATGTATAATTTGTCATGTTTTGTTGATCACGTCAAAACTTGGATCCAAAGTGAAGTTAGCGTTGCTAGTTTATAGTTGTATCCAGCGACTTATACTTACTGGACGTGTTCTAGCGATGTGATAAGTGTCCCTCCGGAACACAGAACTATTACCGTTGATTCGCGTAAAAAGAGGTAGGTGAATCCAAAAAATAGCTACCACGATATATGTAAGGACACGTCCAGTAGTCAGTAGTCAGCTGTTGAGCGTCTATAATTTACAATATCTCTCTCTCTCCAGTAGTATAAGTCGATGATTGTATCGATAAAGGTCAGAGCAGGATGGAAGGTCTATTGACGTGTTAAACGGACAAGTCATCTCACAAAAAACATTACCCAAACCTATGCTGCCACCTATACTTCGCTTTAATTGCGAATAGATAGGAGAATTTTTTACCACTAATACAATATACAATATACATACTGACCATACTGTGACAGAGACCCTCCAGCAGGCGACGACAAAAAATTTCGCGAGACAACAACCGGCTCGTCATTCTAACAATGACACACAGATTGTTGTTTAACAACAATCGGTTTGTTGTTCTGACAATCACGCAAATCGTTATGGGGCAAAATCGGCTTGTTATTCTAACAATGACACACGGATTGTTGTGGGACAACAATTGGCTTGATTGTTCAAACAATAACAATATGCTTAGGTAAAAAGACTTTTTTGCCAAATTCCAGACAACAATGAATGCAAGAAAAACTATCCAGCGATAGCTCAGCGGACAGACAGGACAGGTATCGTGTGTTTCATCGAGTGAACAATAGACATAAATTGACAGTCAGTACCGTAAACAGTACTGAGGTAACTGCTGAGATAAATAGATAAATGAACTGTGTAAATAAACGGTGCGCGAAACAAATAGTGCGGAGTGGTTAATATACTATTTATTTCAATTATATAAATCTAGTTTAACATAAACAATCTCTTTTATATAGTCATATACATACATACATAAATAGTGATTTTGTATTCTTTATTACTTATTCTTTTATTTTATTAGTTAGAATTTGTTTCACTATTGAAAATAAATATTTTCCAACACGGACTAGAAAAGTTTTGTTACAATACTATTGTTATAAACGCTTGTTTTTGGCTAGCTTGAAGTGTTAAAACTTTCTTAGATTTGTATTTAGTAATTCATTGCTTAAATAGCTTTCACTGTGAACAATTTGTCTTCCGAAGTTCAACATCAAAAATGTCAACTCGCTTTACGTCATTAAGATGTTAAAACAGCTGCAGTAGAACAAAATTCAAATGTTATCAATTGAAGTCTTTTAAGAATATTTTTATTTTAAACTAGTTGTAACCTGCGACTTCGTCCGCATGGAGTTTATATTTAATTTTGCTGTTTTTCTCATTAATTAATCCTTTCAAAAGCAACATTTCTCTAAATGTCAGTTTTTTTATAGAAACGTTTAGATTTTAGTTTTTGCATATTCAGTCACTACCTTAAGCTATAAAATAATTCTGACTAAATTATTACTATACATACATATAAAATGTTATTATAATAAAAGTGTATAAAAAATGTACGATATTAATTTTTGAATACTTTAACCTTTTTCAGATAAAGTAATTAAAAGCACGATAAAAGCAAAGGGCGTTGTTAACGATTTTTACAATTTTCATAAACATTATGAATGAATGTAGTGAGTAGATCGGTGTTAGGAGAATGTAGTGGTTTAATATTGGCACATAAGCTCAGGTTGGCATTACTGGTCGCATAGTCACAGAATAAAACTTACAGAAGTGACACTCACTTTGTATCACTATGTTCCCGTGATTTCTATTTTAAAATTATCAAGTGACAGCGGTCGACTTCGAATCCAAGACCGGGAAACCAATAATCAAATAAATAACAACAAATGTTAGTTTAATAAATAAAATTATCGACCAATTTTTCTGACGTAAGATTGGCTGAGGTTTGGCTTGATCCCCCTCCCCCTAAAGGCCTCACGTAATTTGTGAACGCCCCTAACGTGCGCTATAATAATACAGTAATACCCCGTATAACGCGGAGGATACGTTCCAGCAAAGTAGAGCGTTATGCGAAACAGCTCTAAACGAGTCTATATATTAACATGTAAATAATGGGGTTAGGGGAAGATGGATAGAAAATTGGTTAGGTGTTAAATTTAATAATTATGTTTTTTTTAATAAAAATAAAACCAAACATTTCTTTCTTACAAAAATAAAAACAATATAAACCAGAATCTAGTCTTCTAATCACTTGCATTTTAGTTTCCAGTGAAATGCTTTTTTGACGTGATAACGTCTTATAAATTGATGAATCACGTCAAAATAAAAAGATAAAAGCTGCATGCACGAAAAAGTGTAACGTTCCTAACGTTACTAAGTGAGCGACTAGAATGCCTTCGGTAATTTTGAAGCAGATATCATCAACCAAATGAGATGAATATTTGTATACACGTTTAGTTTGAATGACAATGCATGATTAGCTGTGTGACGTCACTCTAAATCCAATATGGCGGACTTCTAAAGATGGCGAACTAATTTTATTATGCTTTCCTACAATATGGGTATCAAATGAAAGGGCTTGCTGAGAATAACTCGAAAAATAAAGTGACGTCACTCTAAATCCAATATGGCGGACTTCTAAAATGGCGGACTAATTTTATTATGCTTTCCTACAATATGGGTATCAAATGAAAGGGCTTGCTGAGAATAACTCGAAAAATAAAGTGACGTCACTCTAAATCCAATATGGCGGACTTCTAAAGATGGCGAACTAATTTTATTATGCTTTCCTACAATATGGGTATCAAATGAAAGGGCTTGCTGAGAATAACTCGAAAAATAAACTGACGTCACTCTAAATCCAATATGGCGGACTTCTAAAGATGGCGGACTAATTTTTTCTGGTTGCTTTCTTTTCTTGTTTTTTATTATCACCCATGATAAAAACTAAAGATCATATTAATATTTGTCACTGTATTAATAGTTATAGTATTATATAAATTTATACTTACAATAATGTCAACAAATATGTTTCAAATGATAAAAATGCGTCCGTACAGCACCGCACCAAACAAGAAAGACAACTACACTGTTTCGGATATGTTATGTACATACGCTGCGCACAATTTCGGGGAATCCCCGGGTTGAAATAAAAGAGCGCTAAACCGAAACAGCGCTAAACGAAACAGCGTTAAGCGGGGTCTTATTGTATAATGGATTTTTGTACGGTCAAAATTTGGACCAATGTCTTTAACTATTGTTTCTGTGATAGTTTTCTGTGATAGAGTCGTTGCCAACGTTGCTGATCAATATGAATTTAGAGTGTGTGTTAATAAGCGAGAAGGGCGCATCGAACACATCACTAATTAAACTGGCCCACGTGTCTCCCCCCCTCCCCCCATTCGCGTCAAACAATACAGTGGGGCCCTACATGCGTTGTGTACAAACAATACGGTATTGTCGGCGTTGACGACGGCTCATTTCATTTTACAAGCGAACAATTTTTCATAAATCGCTATCAGACTATACTGTTATCATTATTGCCAACAGCAAATATCCAATATTCCCTGATGCTTTGTGTACGGAACGCGAAACAGCATTAGCTTGCTTGTAAGGTTATTTGCTGGGTTCCCATAGCGGAATTCGGAGATTTTGCAATTCCGGAATAACGCACATTTTTAAACGCATTACTCTTTCTGGTGTTTTTTAATTGGCCATTGACGTTTTTTATGGGCTACCTATAAATTAATGCTCAAAAAACAGAACTTATTACATTACATATTTCATTACATGCATTTGATTATACTATTATATAATCATAATAATTATCAGTGTGCCAAATTCCAGCTCAATCCGTGCAGTGGTTTGAGCTGTACGTTGATAGATCAGTCAGTCAGTCAGTCAATCAGATAATCAGTGAATCAGTCAGTCAGTCAGTCAGTCAGTCAGTCAGTCATGGTTTACTGTTATATATTTAGATATCTATACTAATATTATATAAAGCTGAAGAGTTTGTTTGTTTGAAAGCGCTAATCTCAGAAACTGCTGGTTCGAATTGAAATTTTTTTTTTTGTTGGATAGCCCATTTATCGAGGAAGGCTATAGGCTATATAATATTACGCTACGACCAATTGGAGCGGAACATAAATGAAAAATGTTGCAACATGTATCTCAAAATTAGTCTGTCCGACAAAATATATTATCAGGTGAAATGCCTTAACTAAATACAAGCGCGTAAAGAGTACAAGACTGAATAGCTCAGTCGGTAGAGTGTAAGACTCTTAATGCCAAGGTCTAGGGTTCAATCTCCACGTCAGCGAGCATATTTTTATTACTTTTTTTTATTTTCTACATTGCTTTCTACTAAGGCTTGCATTACAATTTTTTAAAATTTTATTACGACTAATTAAAATTAAATAAATCTAATTAATAGCTCATTTGAAAACTGTTAAACTATAGGCACCTAAATAAAAATAATTTTCAATTAAATATTTATTATATTAAAAGAAATTTATTACTTAAAAAAAGTATAAATACTGCTTTTAAACGACAAAAACTTTTGAACGGTAACTACGATCATTATGAAGTTTGGACACAACATTCATCTCGGTAAACTAAGATGAATGTGCGTACTCATGCTCCTTCCTTCCCCATTCGTTCTTTTGCAGCCGGGTGAAACCGGGCGGGACCGCTAGTATGACATAAACGGACTTAGTAAGCCAAGCAAAAAAGTCATATTTGTTCGTAATGACAACTCATCGCTAGTTGTCCTTTAGCAAAATTCACAAAACACGCGTAAAGAAGTTTCACTTCATTAAAATACTGGTTTCAATCTAATAAGACGTCTTAATAAACATAGTAATCGGCTTGTTGTTGTTATACAAAAAAAGGAATTGCTACCGCAATTATATCTTTTTCTACCTCATAAAGTCACTATCTACCATTATTTATAGTCAGAGGGCCCGTCGGCAAAAATTTTATTGACACATACTCTCCCCAAACTTTGTATATGGCTTCATGAGGCCTAGTCTGAGACCTATTTCCTCTATGACTTTTCTTGATTTTGGGGCGTTTTCCCTCTAAATTATCCGAAAGATGTCGTTTTGACGACATGTGAAAATTTATAAATACTGCTTGTTTTTTTAATTGGATAGCTTAAAAACTTCAACCAAAACGCTAAAATAATGTTCTCTGACAAATAACATGAACCATTTAAAATGTCTGACACCTCGAATATGTTCGACATATTCGAGGTGTAAAGTCACTTGAAAATTTTCAGACCGCAATTTCAAATTGCGCGAACTGTACGTGTGTCCGAGCGCGTCACAATTATAGCACCATAAAAGAACCCCGGCTGATAATTTTATTCATTGTTTATTCATCAACAAAAAATTGGTAATTTTTAAACACGTTTGCGAATCGCGTAATGTTTTGGTTATTGATAGAATTATTGGATAATAATAATGGTTGGGGCAAATCAAGAATAAAACGGTGATCGTTCCAATTAAGCTGATTACACTGATGTTGTATTTAATTATTACAATACGCTATAATCAATACTGTCGAGCGTTCGTAATCTGCAGTACTTATCTATCTATAATTCATCAAAAATACGCCAGCAAAATGAAAATCATTTGACCCCAAACATTTCCACAAAATCGAAAAAGGGTGCAAATTTGAGGGAACTATTATATAATACTAGCGGTCCCGTCCGGTTTCACCCGGGTGTAAAAGAACGAATGGGGAAGGGAGGAACATGAGTACACACATTCATCTTAGTTTACCGAGATGAATGTTGTGTCCAAATTTCATGATGATCGAAGTTACCGTTCAAAAGTTTTTGTCGATAAAAAGCAGTATTTATACTTTTTTTTAATATTTTTTTTTACTTAATTAAATAAAATTAAAATAAATTTAAATGTAAGCCTTGGAAGAAAGCAATGTAGGCAATAAAAAAAAATAAATATATATTCGCCCAACGTAGGGCTCGAACCCACGACCCTGATTATTGATATTCGTGTGCTCTACCGATTGAGCTAGCCGACGTTATATTCTGACAACGCTAATATGAGTACTATATTTAGTTAGTGCATTTCACCTGAATAGAAGCTTATTTTTGAGATACATTTTGCAACATTTTTCATTAATGCTCCGCTCCTATTGGTCATAGCGTGATATTACATAGCCTATAGCATTTCTCGATAAATGGGCTATCTAACAAAAAATTTTTTTTTTCAATTTGAACCAGTAGTTCCTGAGATTAGCGCGTTCAAACAAACAAACAAACAAACTCTTCAGCTTGATATATTAGTATAGATTATGTGTGATAGACAATCTGTCAAAATTGCGATGATAACTTGTTAAAAAACGTTAAAAAACTGTGTTTCATCAGTTTTTTTGCTTATATCTTGTCAAAATTCAATATTGCAGCCATGGACAAGTTCTTTTCGAATTAGTGAACTCTGAGTCTTTTTACTAGCCTAATAAATCGAGTAGGTACCGTAAACTGGGGCTTCTCTGAAGTCGTTTGGAGTATTAAAAAAATTCCAGCCAATTGGGCGACCGGATCATTCCAACTTCAAAAATATTGACACTTGATATAGTATAATAAAGATAAAGAAAAATAACATTTCTGATATCGCGTGAGGTGACGCGGGTAATGGCCAGTATTTTATATGATATTTGCTATTCGTTGCCATGGTTATCTACATAACATGTTCCACGTCATGTAAAAATTAATCAAAGTATGCTAACTAGTTTATTTTTGACAGATCTATAAAATAACAGAACAGCTGATTTTTTTATTTTCAAAATATTTCCAAAACTATAAAATTTAGAAAAACATTTTTTTAACAAAACTTTCTTGACAAAATAAATAGAATAATAATCCGTTATGAAAAGTATACCATTATTATATAAAAAAAAAATCTGACAAACGGACTAACAGACGCACAGAGTTTTTCCAAAAATATGTTTTTTGGATTTGGGGGACCTCAAAACGAAAAGATATTGTAAAATTTGTGAAAAGTGATTTTTGACCTAAACTAGTTCCATTCCCCACTTGTGGGATGGAATGGTAAAAAAATCAATGAATAAAATTCAAATTAATATTTTCTACTAAGCTCTGATATGCATGCACAAAAAATTAAAAAAAAACGGAGGTAGCTGTGTGTCTATGAATGTGTATGTTTTGTTTTATGACGAAGTCCTCTCATTAAATATTCAATAATCTACATCTATAGAGGATGAAAACTCAGATTAATGAAAATTATATTTACAAAAGGATTATTGCTGCAATAATTTATACAGAATTCTGTACAACTGAGAGCATTGGATGAATTACGTGCTTGTGCATTCGATCACATAATTAAAAAACATTGTATCAAAAATTAATGGAAACTTGTATTTGAATAAAGATTTCCATTTCTATTAAATCTACTTTTTTGGTATTTTGTGTGATAAAACGTATTTTCAGAATTTTTAAATTGAGTGGAGCCGTGACATAACAAAATTGTAACGAATAATTTTATGTCGAATGAAAATCGGCCACCAATAACACAAATCAAATATTCTGATTCATTTTTTTACGTTTTAGGGTATTTTACGCTGGGTTGCAAGCCAGCATTAGTCTATCGTTTGTTTGTTCTGTATTAACGTAAGGTGTTTATAAAAAAAATTGGTTGTCAAGTAGCTGTCAAACTATATTTTTACCGACTAATAATTTGATCAACCAAAGCAAAATACATATTTTTAAGCAATTATAAAAGACATTTAAAAGAATGTATATATATTACCTATATGTTTGTTAACAAACGGTATAATTTATCTGGCCATCTGTCAGATGTAGCTTTCGCTGGAACAGCCGAAAAAAATGTTGAACGCACACTACTCTCTGACGTCACGCGAGAAGAGAGAGACTATCGCTTATATCGCGCTCTCGCTTGCGGAACGTTACTCTTTTTCGTGCGTGCAGCCGGTGTTTCATCAATTTATAAGACGTTATCACGTCAAAAATAAATAGGTAAGCCAGATCATTAATTTTAGTCGTGTCAATGTCTGCAAAAGTAGTTACAAAAGTGGCTATTAGACGTAAGTGCGAGTAAATTGCTACGGCTAGTTTAAAGTGTGAAAAAGAGAGCGTATATTGGCGTATATCATACCGCAGCACGCTTCAATTCAGCCCATATACGATCTCTCTTACCTGTAGCATCTTACTCGCAATCATGTAACATAGACAGTTTTGTAACCGCCTGGCAGACATTTAGGCCCGACTAAATATTCTGACTTATTTATTTTTTATTTTATTAAAGGTACTTATTAAAATTTCAAAATGCTTCAAGGACTTTTCTTGCAAATAAAATTTTGCACAGTAGAAAATTCACAAATCCACTACCCGTCAGCCAGGTCTTCGATTTTGTGTTCAGGTGTTACAAAAGAAGTGTTAAAGCCTCTTCACACGATGCAGGATTTCCTGCTCGCTAGCTTGCTTGGAGTCTGGCAGGCAGCTTTGCACGCTACACTGTTGGATGTGACGTCACTGCTTGAACCTCTGCTCGCTATCTTGCTATATTTGGGTGATAGGTTCAGTGCTATTTTTCATGCAGCGCTGCCTGCTAGTTTGAGAATTTGACCAATTATGGAGTCGTATTTTATCACGTGATATTGGAAATTCGTTAAATATGGTGTTGTTTGAAAAAGCTTCCAAATGAACAGCGATGGGGCCAAAAGTTGTAAAATCAAAATGTAAATGGACTCGACAGGAAATAAGTTTTTGCTTTGATTTTTCTCTTCTCTCCCGAAGCTTTTCAATCATTATTAAAGTCATAGTAGCAATTCGTCTACGACGAATTATTTCTTGCACAACCATTACATCCATATTTAAATTTCAAATATAACTGTCAGGTGTCAATCTAGCAAAACAGCGAGCAAACAAGCAAGCTGCGTGTGAAGCAAAACTAGCAGTGCTCCCTACCAACCACCAAGCAGGATACCATGCATGGCAGCCTGCAAGAGCACGAAATCCTGCATCGTGTAAAGAAGGCCTTTACACTTTTCACATTGCCTCAAATACCTACCCAAAAATGTTTTATAGCTCTTGGCCTATTATTACACATCAGGGAGTAGATTATGGCTGAACTAGCATTGCGCTTCTATAAAACGGAGCCGAACAGTATTTAAAAAAATGACGGTAACGCGAGCGAAGCCACGGGTAAATGCTAATAAAATATAAAAGCGCATAATCTGTCGTACAGGATGTATGTTTTCTATGTAAATTATTATATTTTGTTACCTTATTCAAATAAAATAAGTCTATGCAAAAGGATTAAAGTGAGAAGGAAAAGAGTTTAAACTGTAATATTTTTGCGCGAGGGAAAACGCCATTATCTCCACTTCCGAGAGTCATTACATTTGTCAAGTACTCGCTATTTATGAGCCGGAGTTACCATTGCGATTTATATTATACCGAATGTTTTCAATTTACCGATCCCCAAATCGTCATCTCATATAATTATTATTCGATATAGTTGAACTATTATTGATGTGAAACACTGAGCGGGGTGGCGTAGCGGTGAGAGCACTGGACAAGCATTCGGGAGGTACCGGGTTCGAATCCCGGCGGGGGCAGATGTGACTGGGACTTCTTCCCGCTGCCACTCGCCGAGAAACGGTAATTCCCGTACCGGCCATCTTGTTGAGGTTTTACATGGTTTCCCTCAACAATTCCAAATAAATATCGAAATGGTTCCTTATTCAAGGCCAGATTACCTGTCAAACTTCTATGCTCAAAATTTGCCTGCCTTGTCCTTAATTTCCTAAAAATTCCTTCATTCGCCCATTGCTATTAAGTTGAAGTTTAAAAATTGTAGAAAATAAGTGTGATGGATGGAAAATAGTAATGGTGCGAAATGACATAAAGTCGAGAAACGGACGTTAAACGCATTATTATTATTATTTTTGATGTGAAACGTCCACTGGTGCGTTTGGATGGGAGTAAAAACGTGCAAATGCCGTGACGCTCGATGCTGTTCATGCGACATGTTACGTTTAATTTAGTTACTATAAAATTTCGTTAAATGACAGCGCGAAAATATGTGTTAGCGTGCTGTATGTATGCGCTTGGTTATAATATGGCTTTTGTTGATGGCGACATCTAGCTTACATTTATTAGTTAATACAGAATTGTCATTTAAGTAGCGCTGCTTGTAACTTAAAGTTTCATTTTTCAAGCTTAAATTTATGTTTCACATCTGCGCTCCAAAATAATGTTTTTTTCGTAGATATTTGTTCGGTAATTCATTTAGCTTTCGTCATTTAGAAATCTCTTCTTTAAAAACCTGTACCTGTCACAGTTGAGCATAATTATGAGAACTATTGTTTTCAGAACGGATACATTTCCAGTAACCGTTCTAAAATAACTGTACCTATTTTTATAAAATAAATAAATCTATTTTAAGTACATTTATGAAATCTAAAAAAAAACTTTAGGTTATGTATTTTTGAACACTTTGTATTTATGTGAACAATTTTACAAAGAAGTATTCTTTCATAAAAATCTTATTATTTTTCTTAATAGAAAGAAATCTAAAGTAATGAATTTTATTTTGTCTCGCAATCTCATAACGCTTGAAAAATTAATGTCGTTTCAAAAATGTCTATACACAGTATTGTATTATACTTGAAAAGTTATAATTAATGGCCCCAATGTTCCTATAATAAACTAGCACTGTATGCTTGCAATTTATAAGCAAACTTTTTTTTTAAGTAAAACTTCATTAGGCAAGCTTGACTTGGGGAGTAAGCTGGTAAATGCCTAATGAAATCGTTTACGGAAGTGCATCATCGCGATGCCTGACGAAATCGTTTACGGAAGTGCATCATCGGAGTTGAGAGGGAGATATAAGTTAGTGAGTGCGACAAAGATGGAGCATTAATACCATTATTTGACGTTTAAAGTGAAAACAACTGTTTTTTTTTGTATTAAAAATACATTTTATCGAATTTTTCTGCATTTTGTAACGGGAAATAATGTATAGGTTAGTTAATAAATCCTTTTAAATGTATTATAAATTATGCTAATAAATATATATACATATTTTGCCTATTAATTAATCAAAAATTATATTTTGTAGATATGTGCTACAGAGTGAGGTTATATTGTGTTCGATAAACTTTGAGACGAACCGACTGCATATTATTGTTCGTTTATGAATTTAACATGAGCAAATTTGATGTATTTACGCATTATTTTTAATAAATATATTTCAAATAATTATGGCAGGAAGAAGTTTTACTTCAGTCGTGTGGTCTAAAGCACACTCGCTTTCTTTTAAATGTGTAACCAATTTTACTGCCCCACTTTCTCTAAAACTGCTGTCAGATTGAGTCACGCAATGCCTTCCTTGATCAGTTCTTAAATATAAATATCAGGATAAATATGTCGTAGTCATGTACATTATTGAATAATATTGAGAAGTTTCCCAGGAAAGTGAACAGGTGAAAGATAATATACTTAACACCTTTTTGTGAAAGTATTTTCACAAAATCTTATCAGGATCAAGTTCTTAGAAAGCAAATAAATGCTAATTATTTGATGTGTTTTAGAAACAACTAGAGTCCGACCAAAATTAAGCCGAAATTTGGCCGCAGCGCGAGTCGATGGTAAGGGAAATTTTTGACGTGATAACGTCTTATAAATTGATGAAACACCGGCTGCACGCACGAAAAAGAGTAACGTTCCGCAAGTGAGAGCGCGATATAAGCGATAGTCTCTGTCTTCTCGCGTGACGTCAGAGAGTAGTGTGCGTTCCAGCGAAAGCTACATCTGACAGATGGCCAGATAAATTATACGGTTTGTTAACAAATATATAATATATATACATTCTTTTAAATGTCTTTTATAATTGCTTAAAAATACGTATTTTGCTTTGGTTGATCAAATTATTAGTCGGTAAAAATATAGTTTGACAGCTACTAAAATTTAGGTTATGTATTATTAAATATGATATTCGAGCGGAATACGTTATCACGTAAAACTATCGTTCGTAAACCGACTTTACAGACAATTTTTTTTTTGGTAGTTTTCGGTAAGCAGTCAGTAAACTTGTAAGTAAAACAATTTAGCTAAACATATTAAAGGGATCGTTATTAAAATAAATGAACTTGTTTGCAAAACAGACAAACAACGGGCTTTTATGAGTAAACTTTCATCGTTTATTTACAAAATAATGCAATTAATCAAAACAAGATTAAAGCTTATTTATGTCGTTTATATTTTGTTTTCGATACATTTTTGTTTTATTTTTTAAACAAATTTTGAACAAAAGAGAGTGCGACAATTCGGTTGGTAATAAAGGTTATGTCGTGATATAAATCTATTTATAAATTAATGGTTGAAAAATTCTGTTTGCTCTAGAAAATATATCCAAAACATTTTTATTCTGGGTTGTAGAAAGTATTGTCAAAAATTTGATTTGACAATGACCTTAGATTGCGATCATATAATTACACTTTCCAAACAATCAAGAGCAGTCTAACGTCGCGAATGTTTGTGTCATCGAGAACATTAGAATGTACTCACACAAAAACAAATAGAAAAAGATCGTTTTTCTTGCTAAATTTGGATCGAATTGTGCAGAAAAAACGTTGTTTCGATGCGGAAATTGTATAAAAAACATCGTTTCAATAGATAAATTCTTTTTTAGCACGATCAATTTAAAGTTCAACAATGCTTTTTGATATGTAGAACAATTGTCAAATCAGATTTTATGAGCAGTAGTTCTTCAAAGCTAACACTAGAAATGTATCTACTATTTATTTTGATATAATGGGAATTAAATTCAAAAAGGTGGTCCTCGATGAGTTATATTTTTTTTATTTTTTATATTTAAATTATTACAGAATTCAATTTAAGGTAGGTATTTCTTGGTTAAAACTTTTCTTTAAAAAGTAAATTTAAATAGTTGGCAAAACCAAAAGTGCACATCCCGCAAGTTTTCCACTGTACATATTATAATGAAAAAAAATTGAGAAAATAGATTTAAAAAAAAAAATAAAAATAAAATGGAATAGAAAAAATAATATTACTTAGTGTCGGCGGGAATCGAACTCGGCACCTTGCTATTACTGGACTACGCGTTTAACCACTCGGCCATTCTGATATCCCAGCTTGCGTTGTTATTGTGGTATAGAAGTGGAGCAGTTATTCTACGTAATACACTACATTACAATAACAGTAATAGGTATTTTTTTGTTTTTTTAAGGTTTTTTATTTTAACTATTAGCTGTCAAAACTAATAAAATAAAACTGTTTATAAAAATTAAACTACTGAACACATTTATGTGAATTTAAATAGGGTTCTGGTCTGATACTAAACAAAGTGAATAAAATATAACCCAAGGCAATCCGACCAAAATTGCGATCTGTAGAGTCGTGACGTACATACCTACATCCGTACATACGTACAGACCAACCGACAACTGCTGTTTGTAACTTTCAATTACAATTTTAATAGTATTTATGAACTCGAATTGATTTGAAAATGGTTCTATTTTATAGATTAGAATCTCCTCTTTTCAAAAAGCTTCAATTTGAATGGATTTCGTGTGAAATTAACTTAGATATAACTTCTTATATGAACGAAAGTCAGCTCTGACGCACAAAGCGATAATAAAGCACATACCGCTAGTTTAGCGGTATGTGCAATTTAATGAATACCAAACTATACTAATTAATTGGATTATGTAGTACCTATCTACTTAATAAAAAAAAGTAGTTTCATTATATTTATTATGATTCTGTTTTCCGGGAAAATGGATATGAAAATATGTAGTTGTGCAGATATTATATTAAAGTTCAAAATCAACTCAGGCTAGTAACTCTGAACAAGCAATTTACTGAAATAGTTTAGAAGTTACAGGGCATGTATATGAGTCGCGTATAAAGTAGAAATAAAGCACATAGGGCTGAACAATTCGTAGGGATTTCGAATAGCTTCTCTTTGAAACTTCCCCAGCAACCAAATTCGAATCCAAGAACTGATAGAAATGTTAATTAGATTTTCAAATTTTCATTAAAAAAATATGAAATTAAAAATACTAGTTCCAAATAGACCTAGTTCTTAGCGAGCTTAAAAAATACTGTTAATAATTGACAAGAATCAGAAAATAAATAAAATTTCAGTTTCAACAGAAACCATACCTTTTCTTAGACGATTTTTGAGTATAAAAAGCGATACATTTTGCAACATTATTTTAGCGTTTTGGTTGAAGTTTTTAAGCTATCCAATTAAAAAACAAACAGTATCTATAAATTTTTTACATATTGTCGTCAAAACGACATCTTTCGGAAAATTTAGTGGGAAAACGCCCCAAAATCAAGAAAAGTCATAGAGGAAATAGGCGTCAGACTAGGCCTAATGAAGCCATATACAAAGTTTGGGGAGAGTATGTATCAGTAAAATTTTTGCCGATGGGCACTCTGACTATAAGTTTGAGATACCGATGTCCGTTAGATAGTAGAAAATGAAAAGCAAACATTTCTATTTGTGTTAATAAGGTTTGGTACTACGATGTAAAAATGAGCATAGTAACGCCATCTCTTGGTGTAAAAATGAAAAGCCAAAATGCATTTGTCTTCCTATAAGCCTTTATAAAATATTGTCTTTTCTCAGGAACTCGGTTGTTAGTGTACAAAGTTTCGTCGAACTCGATCCAACTGCTTTTAAGTAATGCTGTGCAAACAATAATTATTTAAATCTTCTTGGTTTCCGGGTATTTCTACCTGACATTTCGTCTACAACTGCGGTAGACATTATCAAAGGCGATGTGGTAGCGGGCGAAGTGTCCTTATAGGCCTAGAAGGACACTTCGCTCGCTAAAACATCGTCTTTGATAATGCCTACCGCAGTTGTAGACGAAACGTCAGGTAGAAATACCAATGGACCACGGCATACAAGCCCGGAAACTAAGAAGATTTGTATCAACACCGGCCGTAAAAGCCTACACACTTGAATTAGTTATTGGCGTAACTAGTAGTCTAAGTCATTCATCGCGCTGACAGGTCATGACTTAGCCTACAAGTTGCGCCCATAATTTTATTCAACAATTGCGCGTTATTTATGTTTTAATTATAATGAGATGTTTTAAATATCTATTTATTTCTTTATAAAAAAAACTGTCAATACTAACAGCACCAAACAGCACGATTCAATGTTTTGGTTTGAGGTTAGCCGGTTATGAATAAACTCCATGTCGAAAACATTCGGCCTCTCAATTTTAGTCTCAATGGGTAACAACGGAGTTGTTGTTACCGACTATTTCGTTACGACTCAGAAAATAGTTACGTTTATTTTCATTACTCCACAATGGCCGAGCTAGTAGGAATCTTCATGGAGTTATGACAAGTAATTGTCACCAGTCGGTAAACGGCTATTTAGGGTTCGGTTTTTAGGCATGATAAAACATGAATAACGCGCATGAGTTGAATAAAATATTTAACATGGATGTTGTGTTTATTTTTCGTACATCCTTTTTCGTTTCATATAACCGTAAATAGAGTAGTTTTGAGAAAGCGCAACTGAAACCAGCTTGCCATATTGTAAACACGTAAGTCTAATATGCAGTTATTGAAATATTATGTTGATAGGTTGTCCTGTGTATATCTATTTTCCATTTAATTTAATTTGAATCCTGGATTCCATCTACTTGGAACACAATCTCCATAATATAGTCTGTATTATTATTGTTACATACCAAATAACAAGCTGCAATATAGGGTTTATAGGGACAAGCGAACTGTGAAAGTTTTGGCGCTGAAGTTTCAATCAATTCTATTCGCTAAACGCTGGCACAGAGCCCAGCAGCATATTACATGCCGCAGAGAGGTAAATTTATAGAAAAATAAAATCATTGTTTTACAAAGCATTTATTATTTTGTGTCGATAATTCTTATCTCACTCACGAACTTCAAGTTTACATTGTAAATGTTTTTTACTATTCCAACTCAAAAGTAGGGAAAATGCACCCTAACATTGTATATATCCTTGTTTTTTCTCTTTTGACGTGTTTTTAACATTACTATATGTATAACTTAAACCAATAAATCTATCTATCTATAGTTTAGGACGTTTAGGTCAAAAATAACTTTTCAAAATTTTACAATATCTTTTTGTTTTGAGGTCCAAAAAACATATTTTTGGAAAAACTCGGTGCGTCGGTTTGTCTGTGAGCACGATACAGGTCAAACGGATGAACTAATTTTTTGGAGGATGTTTGGTATGCAAATATGAAGAGTCCTATTATTTTTAGGGGAAATCGGCGCATCATATATTTATATTAATACGCTAAGGTTAAAGATGCTTGACTCCCTTTTTAGAAAAAACCTCACAATTTCTCCACATAAATTATATATCATTTTACAGATAATTGCTTGCTATACTGACATCGACAACTAAAAAATTTATTTTTGGTTTTGTTTTTGTAAATTAATTAAAATACAGCAACGCTGAACAACGTCTTCCATCTGACGGCTTTAATTTTGAAACAGCGAGCAACGCTGAACAACGTCACAGCAATGCTGCATGATGCCATCTGACGGCTTAGCTCAACGCTTTTGCTACTTGCGCCTCTATATGACAATTTTAGCAAAATATTTCTTCGATCTGTCATCTGAGCTTCATATTGTAATACAACAAAAAGAAGAACGTTATAAACAGTGTGCAAAATTAGAAGCGAATTGAATACCTGCAATCATATTTAAAAATAATTTTGTAAAGTGATAATTATTATACTTATTTAGTGCGAATAACTCGCACAGGTCACACTAGTTTTTTTTAATTTTAATTTTATATGTATTGACTTATTAGACTGGAGCCACTGCAACGCGTGACCGAGTACAGCTATAAGCTGTATATATTTTGTCATGTTCCTAAAATCACCTTTCGTATATCATATCTTAATTTCTTGACGGTAGATAAATGTTCCAGTAAAGAGACAAAAGTATTATAACAATTAATAATCGTGTACATAAGATAGGTACATAGTTTGTTACGGGATCAATTAGTTCTTGTAGACATCCGTTTTTGACAGTGATAAATATTTGCCACCACAAAACACAGTGGCTTCCGTTCGCAGATTTATTCTATCATAAAATAATATTAAATATCATGAAAAAATACGCTTAAGGACCTTTGCTGTCGAGCGTCTATAATTTACATAATCTGTCAAAAAAATTATAGAAATTTACAAACGATTTAGAAACTTATTTCGATACCCATGTATATCGAAGCTGGAGGACTTGATAAACAATTTAACTCTGGAAACTGACAGTGCCCACATCTTATTTAAGGGTCTTTTAATAAAATCTTACTGGTCAAATTTTAAAGTATATAGGTAATATAGAAACAAAATTTCCAGTGATGTTGGCGGGAATCGAACCCGAGACCCTGCCATTACTGGCCTTACGTCTTAACCGCTCGGCCACTAGGGGCGGTCACAGTGTATTGCTATTATTGTCGTATAGAAGTATATATGGGTGATACGAAAAATCGTTAAGACGAAAATCACGTGGTCACAGAACTATAAAACTTGGAAACTGGCCTCATATACACGGCGTTATATGGGAGAGAGGCAAAATCAATGTATAAGAATCTGTAAGAGATTCGTCGGCATTTTGCACAGAAAAGAATCTCTAACGAGATTCTTCGATCTATCTGTTTGTCCATTTTATGATATAATTGGTAATTTCTTGCAGTCGTTTTATGATAAGCTCAGCAACACCGATTGATCATTTTATAAAATTTTCCGTGACGTCAGATGAGCATTTCATGAAATGTAAAATGATATCAAATAGTTATTTCACGAAGTGTTTAGACTTTTAAAAGTCCAGTTATTCTAAATCGCTGCGGCATAAATATTTACAAAATAATCGACAACTTTTCGAAAGTAGATAAAATAGAATGCAATCTTGAAATGCATTTTTGAGAATAGCAAAAATAAACTAATGTTTCGGTATGAAAATATGATTCTGTTTTAAAAAACAAATATATGGAGTGTTAACTAAAACAAGTGCCTTTAGCGGTATCCACTGACCGCGATGCCAACATATTATTACAAACCGGTATCCATAAGCCATTTTCAGCCGCATTTATGACATTAAAACGAAATGTTCATTAATCTTCATTCCAACTAGCTCGGATATGCTTTGTTCACATTTTTTTAAAAGGGCTCGAAAATAGTCGATGGGATGCTGGTAGTTAAAAAATTGTTTTGCTCGCAATCAAAATTATATTTTCAATTTACTATCAAAAAAAAATTGAAAAAATATTGTAACAAAACTGTTCTAGTTCGTTGTGGAAACTATTTATTTACAATAACAACGTTTAACTAAACAGTTAAACACACAAACGAAAAAGTACTTTATAACGTAACAGAAACAAAACAACAAATTCTAACTAATAAAATTAGAGAATAAATAATAAAGAATACAGGTCACTATCTATGTACACAAAATATTTACCTACAACACCGTAACACACAAAAATTTAATTAGCACACTTATTTATTAACTATATACCAGAGATTATTTATGTTAAACCAGATTTACATAAACGAAATCAATGGTCTATTATACCGCAATCTGCATTAGTTATTTATTTTGCACACGTGTTTGACTATGAGCTCATTCACACACGAAATCTGACTGACTGACTACCTGGCGCCCACCGTATTTATAGCTTCGACACCCACCTGGTCGAATGTTCCAGAAACATCTAGCTGATTCGTAGAAAAAAAAAATAAGAACAGTTTTTGGAGACAATTGCATGATCTACAATTTGTAGTAACTAACATTAACCGTTTACGGGAAAAGTGCAAAAAACCGATACTTTTGACATTTGACCTTGAATAAATTTTGAAGCAGACGTAGGATCGGTGGGAACTTTAGAATTTTTATTTGCAATAGTATACTTAAGACCTGTACACATTTTCAGCTCTACGTCAATTATAGTAAATTAAAATGTTTATTTTGACTAAACTATAGGGATAATATGAAAAATGAACATTGATCTGAATTGATATCATTCACCACTTGAATGGTAAAAATTTGCTTTTTAAAATATTTTCTATTTTAAATCGGCCTTTACACGTACGGGTGCAACAGCACACGTCATAATTTATAATACGGTTATTTGAGATAGGTTTTAATAACAATATTAGTACAATGAATTCAGACAACCGGAACCGGGAACTCATATAAATGATCACTGTATAACAACAATACGACTCTTTAGTTTTGCGTAGGGTATCAGGACACATCATAATACAGCTATTTCGGATGAGTTTTAAAAGCAACATCAGCAATATCGGTGCGGTGAGTGCAGTCAACCCACACAAATAATCACCAGAACGAAACAATACCGTTACACAGTGGACTATAATAAAAAAAAATCTAATAAATAACATTATCAACCAATTTTTTTCAGACTAATATTGACAAAAAAAATAATAAAATTATAAATTAATATTTCACTAGATGACGTTTCGATCTTCTTCAGATCTAAAAAATATAAAAATTAATATACTAATTAATTTTTATATTTTTTAGATTATTTCTGAAGAAGATCGAACTCCGGATCGAAACGTCATCTAATGAAATATTAATTTACAATTTTATTATTTTTTTTTTTGTCAATATACAGACTGTTCTACAAGCTCTATGACACACTTTTACAGATGGTAGGTCACTTGATTTTAAACATATTTTTTTTAACAAACATGGGTTCGATTCGTTTTTGTTTATAAGTTACAAGCATTTAAAGAATCAAAAACGTAGTCTGATAAATAGAAATATCGCTTGTTATTACAATAATTATTGTTAGTGTCATTTTAATTATTTATTAGATATTTCGTGTGAAGCTGAGGATGGACATTTCGAACAATTTTTATAGTCTAAGTTTTGTGATTAACATTTAAATTAAATTTTTATTGTTAATTGTTAATAAAGGTTAAATGCTTGTAACTTCTAAACAAAAACGAATCGGACACATGTTTATTAAAAAAAATATGTTTAAAATCAAGCGGCCTACCATCTGTCAAAGTTTGTCATAGAGCTTGTAGAACACCCTGTATAGTCTGAAAAAAATTGGTCGATAATTTTATTTATTTGAAGAGTTATATTCAGACGTTAGTCAAGGATTTAAAAAAAAAATAATAACAATAACTTTTTAAGTAGGTATCAGTATTTAAAAAAAATCTAGTAGGGTGGAAAATAGTATAATAAAATGTATCTACAACAGTCACATTTCAGGTAGGTATACAGAGTGACCGGTAATTGCCCGTATTACTCTCGGGAGAAGAAACTATGACTAATTTGGAATTATTTAACCTTATCACTTGGGGGTCCGGGAAATGCGTCATTTTCGACAAAAACTACTGCGGTTTTCTTTTTACAAAAATCCTAATTTTGGGAGTAAAAAATTAAAAAAAAATATATTCTCCCATTTTGGCCTCACTTATTCCATAGCTTACTAATTGGCCAACCTTCCTAAAGCTAAAAACCACGAAATTTACTGTTAGATTTTATGTTATGTGTTAAACTTACAAATAAATAAAATAAAAATTTTTTACAGAAGTGTTATTATCATAAAAAAATGACGTATTTCCGACCCCCAATTAATAGAGGTTAAATCATTCCAAATTAGTCATAGTTTCTTCTCCCGAGAGGAATACGAGCAATTACCGGTCACCCTATATGTACTTGCAATATAAAAAAATAAATTAGTTTGTGACGCAATGATATATTTGTTTGATGTAGTGTCCGTACAATTTCAAATTTTGACAAGCAAAAGGTTCAGGATTCAAGCATATGCTTGGTTTTCCATCTGCCCATATACGTACAAACGACAATTTACAAAATAGACTACAAAAAATATTAATAATACACTTGAAAACCAAGATTGGATAATAAATTAAAAATAAATGTGCTCATATTTTTAACTCCTGAAGGAAAGAAGCATTTCTGGTTGAAACGTTGACAGCTAAACAAAATAAGCAAATTAATTTCGCCTTGATCTCTGTTTCATTTTTTATTTTGACGAACTTTTCGGCCGACATGGCCCACTGCGTATCCGTTCGTCTTGCAGTTACATAACGCAGCATGGCGGCACATAAATCTAATTTTCAAATGTAAAACCTTCTGTAAATTGAATATAACCACTATAATTTATTGGGGTGCGATTTAAATTGTCAACATGATATATTAATTTTTCATTAATTGCTTTCTGAAACAATGTCTATTTATCCGACTGCTTTAAAGCCCTACGTGCTGTCCAACGCGGTGCATTGTTATTCTGTCGTCTGCTTGTAAACATTCACTCCGCGGATGGGTAATATTCAAAACAGCACTGGCAAACGAAATAATTTAAATAATCAAAATAAAACTAGATTTTGCGTGTATAACCCTTAATTCACAAATAGACAGCTAAACAAATAATAGCTGCCAATACGGTAGAGGTGAATCTCTTTCCCTCTTTCCTATCTCACTCACTCAATACAACCGCGGTACTAATATAATAATAATAATAATAATAATAATAATAATAATTATAATAATAATAATTAACTTTATTGTTAGCAGAACAGAGTGTCTGCATAATTGCGTCAAAAAATACATTTAGTTAAAAAAATTAAAACAATATAATATACTTGAAACAATAGATTATAGTAAAAAAATTAAGATAAATATTCATAAATATAGAGACATTAGTAAACTCGATAACAGATGGCAGTAAAAAATTGATTCCAGTAAATTATCTTGCTTAAAAGTTGCATTACTTTTAATGTGTAGGTATGATCGTTCATACCTACACATAAAAAATAATGCAAACTTTTAAGCAAGATAATATACTGGAATTATTTTTTTACTGCCATCTGTTATCGAGTTTACTAATGTCTCTATATAAGTACCGCGGTTGTATTCCTGTCTTCGTACTTCCACCATTATTTCCATCACGTTTTTTCTTTGTCAATCGAAATCACTCCTACCTAGCGAGCCTTTATATCTCAAACAATTTTTATCCAGCTACAATCGGGTTTAGAAAAGGTTAAGGCCAAGTCTGAAAATAATACGTATGAAAGAGGTAGATATTGATGATAAATGATATACCATTTTTTTTTTCAATTCACTGTGCAGGTGGCAATGAAATTTCAGATACTTATTTTAGTTAGTTCATGCACAATTTGGCTTAAGCTCAGTTTAACGCTTAAACCTAGCGTATCTAAACTTGCCTGTGAACACGTTAAACGGATGGTCGGATTGAAACTAAATTTTGGGAGGATGTTTAATATGCAAATATGAAGAGCCTTATTGTCTTTGAAAAAAATTGGCGCACGCTATATACGCTATATATACGCTATAACGTTGCTTTTTATATAATAATGGTATACTTTTCATAAAGGTTTATTATTTTATTTTTTTAAGAAAGTTTTTTTTAAAAACAATTTTTTCTAAACGTTGTAGTTTGGGAAAAAATTTGAAAAAGTCAGCTGTTCTTTTGTTCTTTTGTTCTGTCAAAAATGAATTAACCTCAACATGCTTTGATTAATGTTTACATGTCGTAGAACATGTTATGTAGGTAACCATGCCAACGAATAGCAAATATCATATTTAATACTGGCTATTACCCGCGTCACCGCACGCGATATCATAAAATTTATTTTCTTTATTATACCACATCAAATGTCAATATTTTTTAAGCTGGAATGGTCCCGTCGCCCAATTGGCTGTATTTTTTTGATTAACGTCCCCGTAGGTACGCCACTGTAACACATTATGTAAATACACTCTGGAATAATACCCACATGTGTAGTGTTATATTAAGTAGCTCCATTGAACACATGAGCTCGCGTTAATACATTGCGCTAGCATATTTTACCCTAAAACAATTGTTTATACTCATTTTATGTAGTATATGTGTAATTTACGCATGTATAGAAATAATGCAAATGGTAAATGGAAAACGCAAACTCGTTAGCTGTTTCATAAATGACTCCATATTATTATGAACGACGCAAGTAGTGTATAGAAGCTGTTTAAATCGCGGAATTGTTAACAGACTTAAAAGAACAAAAGAGGTTATGCTACTCGTCAATGTACATATAATGGGCTAAGAGCTGGCAACGGAGAAAATGGGTGACTCGGTGCAGAGCTGAAAATTTGCAGAATAATAGGAGATAGTATAAGTAAGTAGGGAAAAAATTGCCAGAAGGCTAGGCGGAAGATAAAGAGCCGCCAGAAGGCGCTAATGTTGCGAAAAATCAGTGCACTTCTGGCAATTTCTATACTTATTCTGTAATTCAAAACTAGATTAGGTATATATTATATAGTTATAAGGGCATACTGAAATTTCAAACATGATATAATAATTACATTCGACAAATATTTAAAATTATCAATGACATTTTGATAGAAATAAAATTAAATAAATTAATAAAGTCATGTTGTTATAACAACGTAATTTTATTAATGAAAATATATAAAAAAAATTATGTCATATCACCAGAATTTGTGAACTGATTTTGATGATTTTTTTCGATTTAATAAGGCATACCTTCAGGGTGGTTTAACATAAATTTTATTAAAATCGGTTGAACAGTTTAAATATTTTAAATTGTTTTTCTACAGCCTGCCCATAATATATCATACATTTTGTTAGTTTGAAAATAGATTTTCTGTGGATCGAAATCGGTCCAATAGTTTAAGAGGAGATAGTTGTACAAAAAACACTTTGCCTATTAATGTATAGATTAACGCATTAAACTGTATTTAACTAAATTATTATTATAACCTTTCTTTTGCCTGAACAATGTAATCGACATGCATTGATGGTGGGAGGAACGGTTGATATGGTGGAAGTGAAGGTATACAAAATATATAGTATTTATATACTTGACTAGCAGTGACATTCATTTTAGTGTAGCGAGATGAATGTTGTGTTCTTTCATGATGATTGGAGATACTGTTCAAAAGTTTTTGAATGAAAGACAAATTTAGATTTTGAGTTTTATAGAATATATACAATTTCACCCGGATGCGGTAGATATAATTCTGCAAAATGTATTTCGTTTGCGGCCCGGCGTCTGAACTAATAGTTTTGATTCTATCAGATGTCACTACACGTTACTAAGACCCGATATTAGAGAGGAAGAGAGACTATCTTTATATATAAAGTACATCTACAAATAAATAAACTTATCGACCAATTTTTTTTAGACTCTATATTGACAAAAAATTATAAAATTTTATAATTTTGTGTCAATATACAGTCTGAAATAATTGGTCGATAATTTTATTTATTTGAAGAGTTCTATTAAAGATTTAAAGAATATCTACATAATATGTAGATATTTTTATATAAGGATAGTCTCTCTCGCCTGTTTCTTGCAATAAAAAAAATGAAACACTATCCTATAGTGTCAGTTGGACTAAGCAAGACACATTTTTAAAATTTCATTAAAATCGGTCCAGTGGTGTCGGAGATCAGCGCGGACGAACATCGTGACATCGTTACATATAGGTACATATAATAATGATAATAAACAGCTTTATTCAGTAAACCTTACAAAGGTACAGAATATATTATAATCATTTCCAAAAATGATGCCAAATTGTTCAGAAGAATTTTGGTCCGACCCCTAAGTCCCGCCATCCGACCAACGAATATAGTCTAAGTGCTATATGGCAAATACACTATAAAAACATGCAATTAATTATTGTTTTAAATTGTCACATTTGTACTTGAAAAAGTCTAAATCTATAGACGAAACATCGTACACTAAATAAATAACTTTTTGTCCACAATCCTGCGATTTTTCTTATTAATTATCTCGATGGACACGATATCTAATATATACATGCAACAACATTTCCCGGCTGCGTTTGTGGTAGCGTTCGCGACATCAATGAGCAAACGGAGTCACCAACAAAAGCAATAAAACTTTTGCCGATTAAGTAGAGTTATTAATAAGCAAGCTATAAATAACTATATTGTTGATGCAGTGTACCGCAATTACAATACCTGCATACAAGCTCGAGTATTGTGTATAGTATTATTGCTGTACTGCTACTGACATTTTCTCATTTCCTTCATTGTTTAGTAGTTCACTTTATGCCCAGATGCCATTGTGTTCGTAATATGGACAAGAACAAAGGTATATATTATATAGAAGAGATGCGTGGAAGATATGTTCATATTTAGCCAAGGTATGACGTCATCTGCGCACTTCTTACGTACATTAAATCTATTAAGGCCGCTGCTAGAAATGCTGCTAGGAGTTCTGCTAGCCGGTAGGTTGGGTACGAAGCTGGAAAGACGTCACTGCGGGCTGCCTTGCTATAGCTCAGAAGATCGGTTTTAAAATTAGAACAGGGGCTTGCTAGATTTGTTGCTAGGTGTGAGCAAGAACCAATCAGAAAGCAGTATCTTCACGTGGGCACTTGAACACCCACATGGCGTCATTCTGCCAGACAACAGACACGTTTTGCTCTGTGTTTATATTCGAACTGTCACTGCGCGCGCACCAGATCTATCCACAAAACACGCTTGAAAAATAATCTCGTGTGAAGCGAGCACTTAACAGCAATCAAGAAAACCAGCGCTAGAAAACTAGTAGGCAAATCTAGCAGCGTTTCTAGCCTCGTGTGCAGTGGCCTTTAGACTTGTTTATCTGTACTCTATAGTCTATACCAGTTATGGCGAACCTTTTTGAGAAGTGAGTCAAATTTTGTCAAATATATTTTTTAGTACTAGCTTGTGAACCGTTAAGTCAGTGGCGTTACTTGTAAAGGAAGAGGGGGGATGGTTAAATACTACTTTTTGACGTGATAACGTCTTATAAATTGATGAATTTTTTTTTGGACGACACGACATTTTATGACCATGCTGTATTTTTTTCTATAAGCATGATGATTTTGCCAAAGTTCCGTAAGATTTCAGTTTTCGTCAAAAATTGCATTTTTTTAAAGGGGTATGCTTTGAAGAAATTGAAAAAATGTTAAATTTGTTAAAAAGTGACAAAAATTAACAACACTGCAAATTATTTTATTACAGGATAGCACCGGTCATCTGTTTTCGTTTTGTTTTAGCATCACTCGTTTATAAAAAGAAAAATAAATACAAACATTGTCCACTGTATCCCAATCTCCTCTATTTTGTGAAAAATTACGTTGTTTTTATTCTTATTAGTTTGTTAGAAACCTATGCATACAAACAGGCATACCAACACATAGAAAATATAACAAAAAAACCATTGTGCATATTATAGGACAAAAGTAGAATTGTCGTTCATTAAGTAGAAAATCCTTTTCAACAACAAAACTCATACAGTAGTGAAGCTTTTATATTATTTTCACAACTTTCATTTTAATTTGTAGTCTTTTTATACTTTTTACAATAGTTACTACGTTACATAATTTCAATTGAGAACACAAAAAAACGCCAGTTAAAGAACTTGTACCATACCTGTTATATTATGTTAAAACATTGTTGATTTTATAATTCCACTAAAAAGTTTTCATAAAACACCAAAACATGAGCATTTTTTTCTCGATGTACGTTTCGTTATCCATAATTAACATCGTCATGAGATCATTATAACTAGTTACATTAACGTTTTATATTCTTAAAGAAGTGTTTTTAGGGTTCCGTACCCGGAGGGTGCCCAAATGTGTAAATAACATACTGTAACAAAACTGCTTTAGTCCGTGGCGGAAATTATTTATTAACAATAATAAATGTTTAACAAAACAAAACTAATAGTTCTAGAATCTAGATAATAAAATAAAGACTAAGTAACAGAGAATAAAGAGTCACTAAATTATGTACACAAAATATTTACTACAACACAGGAACACAACACAAAGTTTATCAGCACACTTGTGTATTAACTATAAATAATTTGTGCAAAACCACTCACTAAAGTTTATTTATTTTCACAGTATAACTGAATAATTTATGTCGTAATGCCAGAGCACTGTGTCAACACATGAACAACACAAATAACTGACTGACTGACTTGCCCACTCTGCTCGCCTTTTATAGTTTCAATCCATGCTCTAGAATGTTCTCCACGCATCGAGATCCCTTCCTTTACATGTATTGGCTTCTCTCCAAGCGATTGTCTGCAGGTCGGATGTTTTTTACCTGTTTTCCATTGTTCTTGTTTCTAGTAGTTTCTACAAATTCCAGAGTCGTCCCATCAAGGGGCACGCAACAATACTTAAAGCAAGCACGTAATGTGGCCGAGCGGTTAAGTGCGTCTACGAGGTGACATTTTTTATATTTCTTATAAAATAAAGAAATGAAGGACCCCGCATCAAAGACATGGAAAAATGGATTTCGGTGAAATTCTTTCTAACAGGGCGGAATGAATCAGAAATTTGAAGTGGAAAAAAGTTTGGAGAAAAATTCAAGAAAAAGTCAGCAGTTAATCAAATATAGCCGACTGATCATTAAGTATTCGTTATTTGCATACAGCCTATTGTGGCGGGTTAATCGCGCTGCGTGCATTAAATAGGTTTACATAATATAGCTACAATAAATAGTCAATCCTTATTTGGCATTACGTAACGTAAAAATTAATACCACGATGTTTTTCGAAATTTTAGCTACACCAGTTTTGAAAATAGAGGAAAACTTTCAAAAACTACATGACACAAAATTTAAAAAAATGAAATCTTTATCAAATGATACCCCACATGACCGATTACAAAGATATTTTTTGTAGTGTCACTTCTAATTTTTTTTTCACTAACCCCCTGCATGCGGTTATGCAAAGTGGCTGATTACACTACTAGTGCTATAAAGTAAAACAAAGTTATCTCCGCTATATCCGTTTCCGGATTGGTACTATACATTTTTTTTAAATCGGTTCAGGCGTTTTTCACTCCAAAAAAGGACAATTTTTATATGTCTTATCTCGTATCTCTCCAGCATTAATTGGTTCGATTTTGATTAATTTTTTTTATTTAATATGACTAAGTATTTACGTAAAAAAATTATGTGAGACCTACCTTCAGGGTGGTCTCACATAAATTTTTGCATAAATCGTTTCGGCAGTATTTATTTTTTGTTTAGTATTAAAATATTGGTTAACTAAAAAAATTAAAAAAAAACTTTAAAAAAAATTGAATCTCCTTCAAATAGGTCGTTAAAAAGCGTAGGTACAATAAAACAGTTTTCAGGTCGGCACCAATTAAGTACCTATGTAAGTAAATAAAACGTGATAGTAATACAAAACTTTGTTATTAACCGACTTCAAAAAAGGAGGAGGTTCTATGTTCGACGGTATATTTTTTTTTGTTTTTGTTTTTTTTTTATGTAAGTATGTTCACCGATTTTTCCGTTAATTATGGACCGATTTAAAAATTTTTTTTTTATTCGAAAGAGTGCACCTCAGAGGTGGTCCCATCGGAACCAAGTCAGGATCTGATGGTAGAATCCGGAGAAATCGAGGGAAACCCTCAAATTTCAAAGGCACGCATACTTGGCCTACCCATTGCAATACTTTATCTAACACTAAAAAGAGAAAAATAAAATATTTTTAACAAAAAAATTGAACCGACTTCAAAATATGCACTAAAAAGTAAAAAATAATTATTATTGTTATTTTTGGAGTCGGTGTCAGCCAAAATGAAATCTATTCCGAGAACTAGAGACATGTGAGATTTAAATTGCTACTTTCGAATTCCGATGTGACACCGACTCCAAAAACAACAATAATTATTATTTTTTACTTTTTAGTGCATATTTTGAAGTCGGTTCAATTTTTTTGTTAAAAATATTTTATTTTACCCTTTGAAGGAGGTTCAATTATTGTCTTTAAATTTTTTTAATAAGATCAGTTTATCAATTGATTAATTATAGTTTTGCTGTTTTTTATTGGAGGAAGTTTTTGCAAAAATCCGTGGCAATAGGATCAATAAAAAGCAATATTAAATTTAAAATTGCATTTATCACTAACGTTTCGGTAAACTTTTTACCATCTTGAGAGTTTCTAAAAATTGCTCTATTTATTTAATTAAAGTTAACTTCATATAGGTACCCAGTTATTTTTTATAATTTCCGAATTTTTAAGAATGATTACAAATCAGTAACGTAACAGCGAATCTTGCATTCGTTTGGGCGCAAATGTAATTATAGCATTTTACACGTAGAACTGTATGTTGTTTCAATATTTGCATGCTATTTAAAACAATATTCCCTTCGCCTTCACCCATTATTTCCCTATTACATTTAGCCAGATGTGTAAAAACATACACTGATGTTACTAAGTCTATAAGAATTGAAGAAAAATATTTTTTAGTAAATATTCTTAGGTCCACCTTAAGTGAGTTACTTTTAAAAGCTTTAAACATATTATAGTAGCAGAGCTATCAAACATTTTTGGATAAGCTTTACGAGAGAGCGTGAAAATTTGTGTACCACTTCTTTTGTACTGCCGGAACACACAATCGAAGACCTGGCTGAAGGGTAGTGGGGCCTAATCAAGCCGTGAATTTTGAACTTTGCAAAATTTTATTTGCAAAAAAAGTCCTAATGGCATTTTGAAATTTTAATACCTTCAAATTTATTATTTAATATAATACCTAAAAAATAAATAATCCAGATCATTTAGTCGGGTCTAAATGTTTGTCAGACAGTTTTAAAACCGTATTTCGTAAAATATATCGAAACAATACATTTGAGCAAGCTTATTCTGATCCATGCATTTTGCAAAGAAATACCTAATGACAGAGAAAAATGAATAACAAAAACTTCAAGTTAGTTAAAACTAAACGCAAAATAAATTAATACTAATATAGTTCTCATGTATTCATTTTGTCTCAACGCTAAATTCCCTAACATGTTGTTTTCGTGGTTACACTTTTGTATAATAATTAATACAATAGTGTCAAAAGTGTTAAAACTTTTTACACTGGAGGAACGGTACAAAACATAATATAATACTAAAGGAAAATACACTAATAATTATATACGCATTAAGCAAGCTTAAATCAGCTAAAAATAAAAGAAAGCTCTCTACTCACTTGATCTTTTAATCCAGTGTTTCTCAAATGGTGGTTACACTTGTGGTGCGTAAAGAATTTTAGGTGCGACACGACAGAAAAAAGGTTTCCAATACAATGGTCTTTGCGGTTAAGGTGGAGAATTTTCTGTAAAAAATAAAAGTCAATTTCAATATAAAGAACAAAACTGCTACAAAAAAAACAGTTGTGTGGTTTTAAGAAACCACGACGCAAGTGAAACTTTTATTGGATTGTAGGCGTCGGATTGTAGACATTTATCCATCACGATTAATTATAAACAACAATATTCACATGAATACACGAATAAAAACATGTAAACACTGTACAGCACTTGCCCGCATGACAGACTGACTATGTGTTATACATACTACACGGTCAGCTGATGCTAGCCATGGGCGCCGCCATATTGGTCTTGGCTGCTCTACCGAGCGCCTACTCCGAACGCCTTTCACTTTACCCCTACTCCGCGGCCGCCTGTAATGCGACATGCAACAGACGGCCAGAAAAATTCGGGGCGATAGAATAAAAGTTTCACTTTAATAAAAAAAATCCTAATGTCCACTGTCATATTTAACTATCGTTATAGATATTGGACAGTTGACGTCATCAGAGTCAGGGGTATGTGCCTACTAAGAACATGGCGGTTTTTATAACGGCGAGAAATAGGTTTAACACTTGAGTAAATATTTCCTTCCCCTGTTGTCAAAAAATTCGGAGATTGGTTCACCGAATGGTAATACTTTCGACCGGTAGTGTAAACAGTCTATAGAGTAAATGTAAGCGCCATGTTTGAATATTGATAACACAATGCGTTGGGGCTTGTTGTTTTATGTGACCCAAATAATATTATTAAAATATACATACTTAAGAGACTTAACTTGTTTGTTTTACAGTTCCGACGGCGCGGCGCTGTATTTTCATAAATAATTAAGTTCATTCGGGGAACGTTAATTTCCTACTATGTATTTAATTAGAACGAAGTTTACCATGTGGTTTATAAAATGTCTGCGGCGCCATTTTATTGGATATAAAATAATTTAATTTACTTGAGGCGCGTTAAGAGTGATTCCAATCGAACAGTGTAATATGGTGGTGGATATAAGGGTTGAGGATTGCAACCGTGGTGCAGTATAGAATAATTAGGTAACTCGCTACTAGATGCCAGTAAAAATTAAATGAAAAGACGTTTTCTTTGCTCTAATAGTTTGCCATAGATGTCGATGATTTAAAAGTTTGCATTGTTTAAATATATGTGAATGAGAGAGAGAAATGATACCGGTGAGTGAGAGAGTTTCTACCGCGTGCTCGTTGTTGAAGATACCTAAAAGACCTAACTTTAAAATTTGGTTTCGATTCGTTAGACGGTGTTAGACGGTACATACGAACGGACATTTAAAATTCGTTTTTCCGATAGGCAAAGACCATGGATAGTCTAAAACCGACAAAATTTCGAATTTTATTATTTTTTTTTTAAGATTTCTTCACTTCTACGGTTTATCCAAGTTTATTTTTTTATATATATTTTGCAGTTTATGTTTGAATGTGTCAAAAAAACTGTGTTTTTAATGTACATAAGCTGGGTTATAGAAAGAATTGTCCCAAAATGTCTTTTGACAATGACATTAGATTGTGATCATATAATTACAATTTCCATACATCAGGAGCAGTCTAATGTCGTTGTGTAAATCTCTGTCACCTAGAACATTAGAATATACTCACAAAAAAAAAAACAAATTGTTGTTAAACATAGAAAAATATTGCATTTTAAGTTAAATTTTGATCAAAATACCTAAGAAAACGTTGTTTTGAAGTGGAAACTATACAAAAAACGATGCTATATACACGAAAACATAGTTTGAGAAAAATATCGTTTCAATCGATCAATTATTTTTCGAGCAGGATCGATTTAAAACTCTATTATGCTTTTCTTATGGAGGAACACGTATGTTCCTAAACAAAGGTAATTGTCAAATCAGATTTTTTGACAACCCTTTCTGCAACTTAGTATTAATAAATTTGACTTCCTTTTATTACAAAACGAGCCCACAGTGGTTTGAAAAATATCACTGTTAAGTAACATAGATAGAAGTTTATAATAGTTGAACTTTACTAATTACTTAAACAATTCTTGAACTTCAACATCTTCTAGAGAATAAACATCAGCAGAGAAACAGAATATTGTTACCATTGAATTTTAGTGAAATCAAAATACCAAACTGTAAGATAATAGCATATTTCCGTATTGGATAGAGGCAGAGCCGTCTCGATCGTGCTATAAATGTAATAGGGTGCATATTGTTCAATAACATGCAACATTTTTAGTGTTTAAGAAAGAATACAATTTAAAATTAATTTAAGATTACCAACAGTCAAGGTTATTTGGTCAAGGTTATATGGATCTGAAACCTGGAAAGTGACGAAAGCCATAACAAGTAAACTGCAAATCTTCATAAACAAATGCCTCAGAACAATCCTCAAGGTGAAATGGTATGAACACGTCTCGAACAACGAACTTTGGAAACGTGCATGTCTTGAACAAATCTGTATAACTATAAAACGTAGGAAATGGAATTGGATAGGACACACGCTACGAAAAACAGATGACGACATAGCGAAGAGAGCCTTGGATTGGAACACACAGGGATACCGAAAAAGAGGAAGACCAAAAATGTCTTGAAGAAGAATTGTTTGTGAAGAAGTTATGGAACAAGGAACTACCTAGCTTCAAGTCAAAAATATGGCAAAAGATATAGGACTAGATTCAAAACTTTCGTAGAGACCCTATGCTCCACTCAAAGAAGTTAAAGGAATTTATTATTATTATTATAAGGTTTTTAGGACTAGTACCAATTTATATTTTTAATAATACATTGAAATAATAATAATATTACATTGAAAATCCAGCTGGCTATTAGAATTAATAAAAACGATTTTTTTTCTAAACATGTACCTACCTACTGTTATTATTACATCATAAAACATAATCTACAATCAATCAATAAATTACAAAAGGGTTGCAGTGCAAACGAGCCGACAAAATTTAAATTCAATTAGATTTGAAGGACAAAATAAAAAAAATTAAGGACGTCTCTTAAAATTATTGTTTTTTCCAATTTCCGTAGTTGGCAAGCGTTTTATCCAACATCCAAATAATATACAGCCTTCAGAAAGTTATTAATTTTTTTGTAAATGCGATTCTTTCTGGTCAGTTTTGTTAAAATTTTAATAGCAAATCATTAACAAATTTTTTTTCTAATTTGTCGGAACCAAAAATTTTCTTAATTTGTAAATGACCCGATTTGCTACATTTTTAATAGGTTCCTATAGCAGTAATAAAACACAACTGCATCAAATTTCGTCTAAATCGATAGTCTTTCGAGGGGTATCAAGTTAACGCATTTATAGAGGATCGTATACAAGTGTGATGCAAATTTTGTCTAGCCTGGGGCGCATAAAACAGTTGTGCCAGCCCTGGATATAGTAATTGCGTAATACGAAAGGAGATTCAAGGAGCTTATTTTCAAATACGTTTTCCACACAATGCATTGTTTTGTGCTTGTACAGTATTAAATAACAGCCGGTGAACAATTAGTAAAATGATATGTTAAAAGACTTTTACGCAAAAATATATTTTTTGAAGTACCTAAAACTTCTTTAGCCACGCTTAACTTGGGGAGTAAGTTGGTAAATGCCTGACGAAATCGTTTACGGAAGTACATCAAATCGCGATGCCTGACGAAATCGCTTATGGAAGTGCATCATCGGAGTTGAGAGGGAGATATAAGTTAGCGAGTGCGACAAAGACGGAGCATTAAGTTGAGAGGGAGATATAAGTTAATGAGTGCGACAAAGACGGAGCATTAATACAAATATTTGACGTTTAAAATGAAAACAACTGTTTTTTGTATCAAAAATACATTTCATCGAATTTTGCTGCATTTTGTAACGGGAAATAATACAGGTTAGTTAATAAATCCTTTTAAATCGATTATAAATTATGCTAATAAATATATATCTATACATATTTTGTCTATTAATTAATTAAAAATTATATTTTGTAGATATGTGCTACAGAGTGAGGTTATATTGTGTTCGATAAACTTTGAGACGAACCGACTGCATATTATTGTTCGTTTATGAATTTAACATGAGCAAATTTAAGGTATTTACGCATTATTCTTAATAAATATATTTAAAATAATTATGGCAGGAAGAAGTTTTACTTCAGTCGTGTGGTCTAAAGCACTTTTTTCTTTAATTAAACTATTGTTCACAACTAAATTTGAGTGGTACGCGAGAAAATAAGGATTACCAGTTTTAAATTGAAGTGACAACATATCAGTAAGATACGGACATCACAAAAAATTTCTCTAGGAATTACAAGAGTCCGCTGTGCCTCTCTGACAGCTAGGTAAGATAAGATACTTAAGAGTATTCGTCCCTGCAAATACCCCCTGCACCCTTCATCTCAAATATTTTCCCCTCGCCTAAAAACGGTTCGGGTTCTCCCGACGCTATTTTTAAAGCTACACGGTTCTGGTAAACGCCAAATGAAAGACAAAGAATCAGACCACAGATCCATCAGGCGAATTTTTTGAAAAACAGTTTCGCCTACGTGTGAAATATTACGTAACTTATTATTTTTTTCAAAAGGTTGTAAGTTTTTTCAGGAACTTTTTTTCAAAAAATTCGCCTGAAGGATCTGTAGTCTGATTCTTTGTCTTTCATTTGGCGTTTACCAGAACCCTCTAGCTTTAAAAATAGCGTCGGGAGAGCGCGAACCGTTTTTAGGCGAGGGGAAAAGATTTGAGATGAAGGGTGCAGGGGGTGTTTGCAGGGACGAATACTCTTAAGAACTCAAGTTACAGATGTCGTCTACGATTGCCCCTGCAATTACAAACCACGCCGCTAATGATCGCTTTGCCCACTCTTGTTACTAAGCAAATTCCCTACTTTGCTACGATACTATTCTAAATGACGTTTGAAAAACTGGACCATATAAATCGCACTGACCGTTAATTAAAACGAAACTAAAGCTTTAAGATAAATAAAACGATGCATTTAACCGCATTTAAGAATACATAATCTGTACAAGCATAAGTATGCACTTTACACATTTTAGTACAAACGTTCATAATGTAGTCTGCTAGTACAATACGAGGGTGTATAGTCTACATATAGTAGGTTGTAGAACTCCGGATGCTACGGCACGGTCCGTTGTATAAGGGTGCAGACCGCCTACTAACTATACCCCTCGCTTGTCATGTCGCGGTTTTCATAATGGTTTTTTGTGTATTGTTTTAGGGGTAGTTTAATGTTGTATTATATCTGCATGCATATGTATTATTCTGATACTGTCCCATGTCAGATTCTAATGCCCACTAATGATCTGAACTCTCGAACATCTATCATTAACAACATTGTTTCACTGTTAATCTATAAATCTGAGAATGGTTTTGCCCCTAGATCCCTTGGCTGATAGGTTTCAAGCATGCTGTTTGGATTTCGAGATGGATTTTATGTGTTTATATTGAAAGGATGGTGACAGAAATGGTCAAGGAACACTTGGTGGTAGAAACGCTCTCTTTCGTGTAGTCTGAGTTCCCCTCCACAAATACGCTTAGTGGAGTAGGGGTCTAGCGCGTTGCGATACGACGCTGGGGCACTTTAAAAAAAACAACGGCAAAATTCAAAATTCCTCTACTAAATGGCAGAAAATGACTGAAAGGCATCTGGGGGACTTCCTAATTGTAGAAAAAATATTTTCTGTCAATTAACTCTTTGCACAGACTTTCAAAATTCTTTCAAAAAATTGAAAATGAAAAGTCAAAAAAAAAAGAAAAAATGTGTTTTAGATGATATTCTTAATATCTTAGAACTTTACAAACTCTCCGAAAAAAAATGCAGAATGTACACAATTGCATTTCGGTATCTCTGCTGGTTTAGAAGTTGTGCCTAATTAAAATTTCTCAAAATTTATTTAAATCTTTAACCCTCCATAACTGCTAAACCAAAAATATAGACGTTTTCTGGTGTTTATTGGAATCAGCACATTTTTTTCCATAAACGCATCTAACTTGAAAAAAAAAATTAAAGATTTTGGTTTTCGTGGTTTCTAAAATTACAGTATATTGTGCGACTAGTGAGAGAAGGAGAAGATTTCATGAGCGCGGAATTTGCCGCATGAGCGTAGCGAGTGCGGTAACACGCGAGTGGAATATTCTCCTTCGATCAATGGTCGCACATAATACTTTACTCAACTAGCACGAGTAATATGTAATCGGGGCGCTGATAAAAGAGGGAAAAATAATAAATCACTTCATTGATTGACGTACCCACCGCCCTCGATGCACACAAGATGGCCCTGACTTTCGCTGAATTGCGATGCTGTTTTCATATATACAAATCGCTACCGCGTTCCTTTTGGTCCAGAAACTAATACATTATCGTACAGTTTCGACTCATTATTAGCACTCTACGCGTCAACATGAAGTAATTTATTATTTCTCCCGAATTTGGCAGGGCCCCGAAATTATATATTACTCACGCGTGTTGAATAAATACCATCACTTAACAAAAGGTATCGTTTCAGTATCGAACAATAGCTTTTTGGTAAATTTCACTGAAAATAAAAATTTTCACTTTAAAAAATTATTTTAAAACATATCGATAGTTAATTCGGACATAGGATAATTCCGAAGTAGAGCTCTTTCTGTGTTTTTAAGTTAAGCAGCGTTTTATTTAATACCATATGCTACACCTACATTCTCTTGTACTAAGCATAATAATTTATGCGAGTCCTCCTGCATCATTATATTCTAAAGTCGTTTATAAAAATGAAAACAAAAAAGTTCACTGCTTTAAATATTATACTCATACAAAAAACATTTCATTTATGTATACTTACCGCGAAAAAAAAATTAACAGGCGAAAATATAATAGAATTTGTGTCTTTTTTTGTAGTACTTAAAAAAGCTAACACAAAAATGTAAGCTAAAGAAAAACATGTCTGTATTTAATTAAATTGTTAACTTCTACATTAATCCACCACCCGCGATATCGCTGAAGTTATTTTTAATTTAACATAGTTTACAATCGTGATGTTTAACTTTTTTTTAAATGAAATGTTATGATTAAGAATTCAGATAGTACGTTCCCTTATTTTTAGTAAGCGCTAAATTTAATTATCATGGCATCTCCTACAAGAAGCATAGCACTTTTTAAACCGCATAACATAAAATAATAAGGGATTTGGAACTGCATAAGTTTTTTAATAACTGATCGTGTCGAAAACAAGCATGTTCAAAAGAATACTTTCAGATTTGCTTCTTTATGATAATATAAACAATAATAATAGAAAAGTGAGGACATATTGCTGACAAAGTTTCAATAAAAAAAGTGTGGTTCTAAGAAACCACGACGCAAGTTAAGCTTTTATTGGATTGTAGACACTTATCCATCACGATCAATTATAAACAACAATATTCACATGAATACACGAATAAAAACATGTAAACACTGTACAGCACTTGCCCGCATGACAGACTGACTATGTGTTATACATACTAAACGGTCAGCTGATGCTAACCATGGGCGCCGCCATATTGGCCTTGGCTGCTCTACCGAGCGCCTACTCCGAGCGCCTTTCACTTTACCCCTACTCCGCGGCCGCCTGTAATGCGACATGCAACAGACGGCCAGAAAAATTCGGGGCAATAGAATAAAAGTTTCACTTTAAAAATGTATGCCAATCGGTTCAGCAGACATTGTCGATGAACTGTGAAATGAAAACGGATTGTGTAGAAAAAAAAACAATGTATGGTAAGTGTGACATTCTTGGACAAAATTTGTCTTGTTTTTAGATTGACAAAAAAAAATCAATGCATCAATTGTGTCAACTTTAAAAGCATGCAATAATAATAAAAACGGGAAACGAAATTAGTGCGTATCAAATCCGATAAAAAAACACGCATGATAAAAAAACAATTTCAAATGCGTAAAAGATTTGTTGAAAACGCGTCGCTATAGATCAGCGAGGTGAATGACTTTTACCCTTTTAGTTCTTCCCCAAAAAACGTGCAGCGCTTTCGCAAATATATAGGCTGATCAGTTATTATTTACTCCAAAACTTACTTCTTTAGATATTCATTACGCGCGGGGACGTATTTGTAAAATTTGCGCTCCGAGCAAAGACGATTTGTCAATAATCTTTCAGTTCCATTTTCTTCACCAAAAATAGAAATACAAATACACAAACACACAAATAATTTCAACCGCAAAGATGAAGGTTTGAATCTAAGTAAAACCTGGACACCAGCACTGTGCAATACCAACCCACTGAATAGAACGACCAATCACAGAAGAGCATACTACGACCGAGCAGAGAACACGAGCACGCTGATCATACACGACGGAAGTACCACACTTGCCGACACACTTACCTGTGAGTAGTCTAGAAGGACACTTCGCCCGCTACCACATCGCCTTTGATAATGTCTACCACAGTTGTAGACGAAACGTCAGCTAGAAATACCTATGGACCACGGCATACAAGCCCGGAAACCAAGAAGATTTGATCACTTTCAGTTCGAGGGATTGTGTTTACAGAGAGGATAATTTTTTAAGCAACTCCACCAACCATTGGCCAATATTTACGAACGATTAGATAAAACAATAAATGTTACAGGATATTAATAATCCCACCGTGATTCCATTCAAGAAAACTCAATTATTTTAAGAAACATTTTGCCTAGCTGGGGTAATATTTCAAGTCATCCTATATCCGTCACTAAATGCGGACATTGAAAGAACGCGGATGTGTGACAAAGAGAGTAGATACGGGCCGTGTTGTGGATTGAGTGAGATAAAAGTAGTGACAGAGGTCGTGTTGAAGCGAGATGAGAATAAAGGATCTACGTTATATCTGATTGCACGCATTTGGTGAATTTGATGGATTTTCGATGACATGATGTCATACCTTTTTTATGTTTATTCTAATTCCGCAAGGCTTTTCTTGATGTCTTCATACATGTAAACGTGCTCAACATTTTTCCATAGTTATTTTATATTTTATGTACAATTTTATTAAAAATTTTTCTTTATTTACTAAAATTGCATCAACGTCAAACTAATGTTTATTTAATCTAATAGTTTCTGCCTTTACTTGATGAAAATCCATTATAAAATAATAATAATAATAATATGGATTTATTGTATAGCCCAATAGGTTACAAATAAAACAATTAATTTCACTTTAATTATCAAAATGTTACATATGTTTCGCTGTCACAGCAGCTTCATCAGATATACAGTATTACAGTTCACAAAATTAATCTATATAGGTCTAAATTAGGTAGATTTTATACAACTGGGGGGAGGATGGTGGGGTGGGAAATCCCAACTCATAGAAAAAGAACAAAGGAAGAACATTATATTCATTAAAAATTAAACTTTAGGTTTAGTAAAGGTGATGTGGAGATGTCTTTTTGATCATTTAATAGAAGGGATGAATTTTTGCGTTTGTTAATTTCCAAAGCTTCCAATAGATTTAATTTTAAACCTTTCTGTTCTATATGTAAAATATCAAAATTATTTTTAAAAATATGTTTTTCTAACTTTAAATGATCGGCATAAGTGAGTGTTTATTATTATTAGTAAATGAATCTTGGTGGTCTTTTATTCTTGTTTTAAATGCCCGACCCGTTTTTTTAACTTAATTGTTTTATTTATTTTATTTTAATGTTTATTTAACCTATTTTAAATTATACGATTATATCTCTTTCTTACTAATTCTTTCTTATAATTCGTATTCTAGGCAACGTACACAATATGTATTTTCAACGTAATCCGCTATCTTGTTTCAAAATAACGGTCGAAATACATTTTAACGTGCAATTATGATGATTGAGTTTGTGGTTTGCGACATGAATTAAAAAGTGTGAAATAAAAATTAATAATATAAAATCTATCAACTTTAAGAAACGAGTCAAAATGTTTCTAAAGAGGATAAAATAATTTTGGCACATCCTCGTATAAAATAGCTTCTTTTCATGTCTGTATGGCGGTAGTAAAATGAGCCATGGCACTCTAGCGCGTAAACTAAAACAAAATAAATACCTTTTAATTAATCTAATAGTAATTTTCACAAGCGTCCTGTCCATATCATAAGCTGAACAGAGCAGGGCGTAGTTTCGTAAACAACCCTAATTAAATGCAATATGGCCGCACACAGTGATGACACCAACTGTTAGAAATATTATTATGAAGTAAAAATCAGGAGTACCTGCAAAAATGCAGTATTATTTTCGGTTCATGTTACTGGTTAAAATTCTCTATCTCTCGTGACACATAATGCCACTAATATAATATTATATAAAACAAAGTCCCTTTGCCGCGTCTGCCTCTCTGTCTGTCTGAACGCGATAAACCCAAAAACTACCAAACGGATTTTCATATGGTTTTCATTAGTAGAAAGAGTGATAAACGAGGAAGATTTTTGTAAATAATTTGTAAATATTTTGTACACAGATGACGGTGTTTTGTAAAAAAAAATAACTGTTTTCGTACTAGGTAGAATTTGCTCAAAGCTGTTAGTTCGCACATTTCTGCGCTGTAGTCGTTTTTTATGGCTATATAGTGAATTATTTATCTAGACACTATTTTCTCTGCGTTTTTTAATCACTTCGCTAACCTGCATTCAATTTAAAGATAAAACTAATACAATCATTTTATCTTTTAGACATTTCGACCTATTTTTGTAGTAGGTTTATTTTTTTGTAAGCTATTTTTATTTCTGCAAGTTCTAGTAATGCGAAGTGCGCGTGCGTGTAATATTTTTGTACACGAGAACAAAAGAAAAGCGTGTCATTAAACGATATCGTTAGAGGCGCATTGATAAAAATTTCCATAAGGAACCTTTCACAAATGATGATTTATGTCGCGTTGCTTCTCATGGCGGCGCAGACAGTCTTATTTCTTGATTAAATTAAATATGAAAAAAAGAAGAAGCTCGCGCAATGATGGCGACGGCTTTTGGTGAACATAAAATGGCTATAAAAATAAAAGACGTCCATTAGTTACTTTTATTATTCAGGACAAGATAATATTATTACGCGTTCCCTTGAGCTTTGGCTATAAAATAATCTTCTACACGTTTTTCACATTACTATGAGACAATATTGTTTGTCTACTGTTTAATACACAAAATTAAGAAGATACGTAGGTACCCATAAAGTTTTTTATTGCTCTATATTAATAGAGCTGTAAGTTCTTGAACAATATGGCATCGAGCACTATATTGTGATTGCTATAAGCTCAAAAATCAATTTTTAAAATATTTATTTACCTAATAAGAATAATGCGTTTAACGTCCGTTTCTCGACTTTATGTCATAACAGACGCTATTTGCCTCATTACAATTTTCCATTTATCACACTTCCCGTTATTAAGGAGGTTGAGCCGTTTTACGAAGATAATGAAAAAAATCTGAAATAAAGTTTTTTTAATAGATTTTTTTATGACAAAATTTTCTGTAAAAAATCCAAAATCACTAGGAGATTTAAAAGTTAAAAATTAAAACAAACTTTTACATGTAGTCTTATGGTAAATATGTCAACCTAGCATGCAAACGGTACATTTAAATTTTTTAAAAATAACCAAATAATGTCAGCAGTTTCAAAAACTAACTATGTAAAGCATCGATGTCTTACGCATATTTTAATATTTTTTCCAATTTAATTAGGAGACTTTTAATCAATAAAAAAAAATTATTAAACCTTAGCACTTTTCAATTATGGACTTTTATTCTTGACAATTTTAACTGAATTTTCAACTTTTTAATGATTTAGTTTTAATTTTTATTACTTCTAATTTCTTTTTTAATTATTTACTGTAAAAAATCGGTAAAATACAGATATTTACATAAATTTATTATAGTATCTAACCTAATTTTGTGCAAAAAATTCAAAAGTTAGTCCATTAAGTAAAATACTGAAATAATTAATTAATATTAAAAAAAAATGTTTATTTATGCCTTTATGACAATAATCTATTGGTATCATAGACTTATAACCTTTTGTAAAAATTTATTATGGAAAATCTCCGATTTAGAATTCGACTTACTTTTGATTGGGACTGTAACGCATCAACCTCCTTAACTACATTTTTAATATATATTATGTGAATTTTGTTACGCTATAGTACGTAATTCTAATTGTTTTTAAAGAATAGCTACTGTATGCTTCATTGTTAAGAAACATCCATTGTTACAATGCTATATTAGAAAATTTTTATTTCTTAATTAATATGTCCATCGAGATAATAATTAATAAGAAAAATCGCAGGATTGTGGGCAAAAAGAAAATTCTTATTGTACTTGAAAAAGTATAATCTATAGACGAAACGTCGCACATTAATAAATCTAACTTTTTGTCCACAATTCTGCGATATTTCTTATTAATTATTATTATTATTATTGTTATTGTTATTATTATTAAACTAGCGAGATCTTGCGAAACGAGATAAAACTGCGTACTAGCGAAATAATTTTACAATCGTTTACCTAGTATAATACTACTTATCATATATAATATGAAATTCTCGAACAACAAAATCGTTACATCAAGTCAAAATATCAAGGGAACAGGTAATCTATTAATAGATTAACTTCAATGTTTCCAAATCGAATAGTTGAAAGGTTAAACACGTTTCCTGTAATCTATTACGCTAATGGTTCAATACGATAATAACTTGACCAGGTACTTGTAAAATCAAAACTCTTGTATTAATATAACTGAAACACAAAACTAGTTGTATAATTTTCAATATTACAATAGGTTGGTGCAACTGTACGTTCATACAGCCAACTTCATGTAACTAATAATCCAAGTTATAATATAACAAACTATACTCTATCTACTCTATAGCAGGGTTCATATTACGAGGCGAGTTCGTATAGCCTCTTCCAATTCGATTTTTGACTCTAAATACACGTCATGTAAACTTGCATCAACTTTGGGCATGTCAATAAGAACACATCTGGTAGTTGACGTGCCTGTGCACATTGACGCCATAAGAGGGGGAGGGGCAGGTGGACCTGGCCAACCCTATAATATTAATTGTTCCCGTATAAATACCTATAATTATTTATATATTTTTCTGTCTTCTGTTGCTTTGCTTTCTTCTAGCTTTATGTCGAGATATTTAATACGAATGAATATTAATTGTCGACAAAATGAATTAAAAGTACTCACAATTTATTGCAATTAAGAAGTTTGATGCGTTACAGTCCCAATGAAAAGTAAGTCGAATTCTAAGTAGGAACTTTTCCATAATAAATTTTTACTAAATGTTAAGTCGATGATACCGATAAATTATTGTCATAAAGGCACAAATAAATAGTTTTTTGTAATATTAATAAATTATTTCATTATTTAACTTAATGGACTAACTTTTGAATTTTTTGTACAAAGTTAGGTTAGAAAAAATAAATTTATGTAAATATCTGTATCTTACATATTTTTTGCAGAAAATAATTAAAAAAAGAACTTAAATTAATTTTTAACTTTATAAATCTCCAACTGATTTTGGATTTATTACAGAAAATTTTGTCATAAAAAAATCTATTAAAAAAACTTTATTTCAGTTTTTTTTCATTATCTTCGTAAAACGGCTCAACCTCCTTAATATCAATATTCTTTCTTTTGATTTCTTTGACATTTGTTAAAGCGATTAAACAACAGTCGTTACCTCGCAACCATTTGACATGGTCAACCAGATGACGTCATCCCCTCGCTATTTAGCGGAGGCAACCTCTACTCTACTGACCTTGTATAATAAAGGAACATTCCTTTAGTTCTGAATTTTAGTTATGTGAGCTATCCCTATATTTCCATGCACATTGTCTATTATTGGGCTAAGACCTGGCTACGGAGAAAATGAGTGACTCGGTGCAGAGCTGAAAATTTGCAGAATAATAGGAGATAGTACAAGTAAGTAGGGAAAAAATTGCCAGAAAGCTAGGCGGAAGATAAAGAGCCGCCAGAAGGCGCTAATGTTGCGAAAAATCAGTGCACTTCTGGCAATTTCTATACTTATTCTGTAATTCAAAACTAGATTATATATTATATAGTTATAAGGGCATACTGAAAATTCAAACATGATATAATAATTACATTCGACAAATATTCAAAATTGTTAATGTCATTTTAATAGAAATAAAATTAAATAAATTAATACAATTACGTTGTTATAACAACGTAATTTTATTAATGAAAATATATGACGATTAATTTTATTTCTATCAAAATGTCATTAATAATTTTGAATATTTGTCGAATGTAATTATTATATCATGTTTGAATTTTCAGTATGCCCTTATAACTATATAATATATAATCTAGTTTTGAATTACAGAATAAGTATAGAAATTGCCAGAAGTGCACTGATTTTTCGCAACATTAGCGCCTTCTGGCGGCTCTTTATCTTCCGCTTAGCCTTCTGGCAATTTTTTCCTTACTTACTTGTACTATCTCCTATTATTCTGCAAATTTTCAGCTCTGCACCGTCACCAATTTTCTCCGTAGCCAGCTCTCCGTCTATATGTAACGCTACTAGAAAATGTCCGTAACTGTAATAATGACTGTGTTATAGATTGCAAATAGCTACAACACAATAGAATTTCTCTGAATATTGAAATTACTTGTAAGTCTAGTGGTTTGGAGCGGCATCCAAGTCATCGTTCTCTGTTCAACACAAGTATGTTTAGAGTTTAGACCGCACACAATGAAGATCTGGCGTACAGAATGTCTACAAAGTATGTCACCACCGAGAGTTCTACATTCGACCACCAGAGAGCTCCCTCACTGCATCGCAGTTGAGGTAAAATGCATAAAAAAATATTGCGTGCTTAAGATCATTAATAGACAAGGATGCGCTACTGGACGCGAATAATAAAAAGTTTTCAAATCTTTGATTAATGTCTGATTAGAATTATCGATCAATTTATTGAAAAGTTTTTCAGTTAAGCTGACGTAATATTTAGAACTGTGAGTCCTAAGCTTAATATTTTTGAAACGTCGTTTATACCACCCGAAAAGAGGGCTCTAATTTGACGCAGACAAATTAATCGAAAAAGGATTGGGAGAGAGGGACCCAAAACTCTCTTAAGGACGGTTCAATAGTGATGTGTTCACATGACTCTTTATTGGGAGCTGGCTACGTGCGCTCCGCTCACTAAAAAGAGTCGCTCAGAGAGAGTCGTTCAAAGGAGCGACACTAGACAGTACGCACTACACAAGAGTGCAGACTGCATATCTGTAAACTGTCATCATGCATGTTTAGGAGTCACGTAGCATTGCACAGCACAATACACACACTCAGCACTGAGCTCATTTTCATATGATTCTGATCTTATATTATTCGCATTTCGGACAAACTATAAAGTATAATAAAAGCTTAACAATGACAATGTTTATTGTAACAATATTATAACGACGTCAATGTGAATGGTTTAAGTCACTGTAAGCTTAGTACTAGTGCACTTACAGTGTGTCATTCAACATTAAATGACTCAGCAAAGGTATCTCCGTACGTGCAAAGTTCACTAGTGTCTCTGTGTCCTGTGCTGTGTGCGCTCTGTAAATGTGCGAATGCAACAGTAAAGAACAGCTCAGCACAGAGCAATGGCGCTCGGAATGAGTCATTCACAAAAAAAAGAGCGACTCGCTTCGCTCCGAAAAAGGAGTCGTTCATTATAAACGACACACATAGGATTTTTTTGTTTTGTTTGGCATGCCTATATCTCAGATAAGCCCCAAGCACAATGAAATGTTTACATTTGATGTTTAATTACGCTGACTTAAATTACACGCGTTAGAATATTATGTCCATTGAAATGACCGCCAGAACCGAATGGGTTAAGAGTATTCGTCCCTGCAAATACCCCCTGCACCCTTCATCTCAAATCTTTTCCCCTCGCCTAAAAACGGTTCGCGCTCTCCCGACGCTATTTTTAAAGCTAGAAGGTTCTGGTAAACGCCAAATGAAAGACAAAGCATCAGACAACAGATCCTTTTTTTGAAAAACAGTTTTGCCTACTTGTGAAATATTACGAAACTTATTATTTTTTTCAAAAGGTTGTAAGTTTTTTCAGGAATTTTTTTTCAAAGGATCTGTAGTCTGATTCTTTGTCTTTCATTTGGCGTTTACCAGAACCCTCTAGCTTTAAAAATAGCGTCGAGAGAACGCGAACCGTTTTTAGGCGAGGGGAAAAGATTTAAGATGAAGGGTGCAAGGGGTATTTGCAGGGACGAATACTCTTAATCGAGCCTCGCTTTTTCCAAGTACGAAAGTTGATAACTTTGTTGTTTTGTACAGCCTTATATTATACATAAATATGTATAATATGATATAGTTTACTTCAAATAAGTCCATCGACTACGATATATTGTATTGTAGCAATACGACAGAATGTCAATATTTCCAATGTAATCCACAATAGAATCAGATGATGAAAATTCAATAATGTTAATATTTACTTCGCTGTACTTCATTTCTGAATATAAAATAATGTCACATGTTTACAGAACATGTTATTGTTTCAAGCTAGGAATATTTTCATAAATCGTTATTTGAACTTTCGTATTGAACTTTCTATTTTGAATTATCAATGAACTCGAAAAAAATATAATAATAGTATATTGTGCGACTAGTGAGAGAAGGAGAAGATTCCATGAGCGTGAAATTTGCTGCACGAGCGTAGCGAGTGCGGTAACACGCGAGTGGAATATTCTCCTTCGATCAATGGTCGCACATAATACATACTTTATTCAACTAGCACGAGTAATATGTAATCGGAGCCCTGATAAAAGAGGGAAAAATAATAAATCACTTCATTGATTGACGTACCCACCATCCTCTTGCACACAAGATGGCCCTGACTTTCACTGAATTGCGATGCTGTTTTCATATATACAATACCGCCTACCACGTTCCTATTGGTCCAGAAGCCGTGCAGTTTTTTTTTCATTATTTAACTGCTTGGGCTTGCTACTGCGTTCCTATTGGTCCAGAAAATTTATTATCTCACAGTACGGCTTATTATTAGCACTCTACGCGTCAACATGAAGTAATTTATTATTTCTCCCGAGTTTAGCAGGGCCCCGAAATTACATATTACTCACGCGTGTTGAATAATAGTATATTGTGCGACTAGTGTGAGAAGGAGAAGATCCCATGAGCGTGAAATTTTCCGCACGAGCGTAGCGAGTGCGGTAACACGTGAGTGGAATATTCTATACTTTTATTACACTCTATTAGATTCTCTATACACTGTTCTGTACTCCATAGTAGATATTACAATATTCTAGTATTCTTGTCTACGGTAAAAAGTTCGTAGATGACAGCCAAGCGACTGCGCAGAGTTGATTTCCGCTTGCACACTTCCGTTGCAAAGGCTATTTCCTTTTCCATACTTCCGTTGCACATTTATCGAATTAGGCCCACCCCGCCGATTAAGATGTTTATTGTTTGTACATTGAAAATATTTAATTTTAAAAATAATATGCGGATAAATATGATCATAATATTATACCGAAGCATCGCTTGTCGGTCAGTGCGCATTTCTGTCACCATGAGCGCAATCTGTTCGTATCTCGTATATTTCTCCTATTTGTAGTGTCCACATGACTCTTTATTGGGAGCTGGTTCAGTGCGCTCCGCTCACTAAAAAGAATCGCTCAGAGGGCGTCGTTCAAAGGAGCGACACTAGACAGTACGCACTACAAAAGAGTGCAAACTGTGAACTGTCATTATGCATGCTCAGGAGTTACGTAGCATTGCACAGCACAATACACACACTCAGCTCTAAGCTTATTTTCATATGATTCTGATCTTATATTATTCGCATTTCTGATAAACTATAAAGCTTAACAATAATAATGCTTATTGTTACAATATTGTATCTTTGTCAATGACGTCAATGTGAATGGTTTAAGTCATTGTAAACAGTGTGTCATCCAATATTAAACGACTCAGCAAAGATAACTCCGTACGTGCAAAGTTCACTAGTGTTTCTGTGCCCTTTGCTGTGTGCGCTCTGCAAATGTGCGAATGCAACAGCACAGAGCAATGGCGCTCGAAGTGAGTCATTCACCAAAAAAAGAGCGACTCGCTCCGCTTCGAGAAAGGAGTCGTTCATTATGAACGACATATCACTAATTTGTACATCGTCTATAGTTAGATCTATTGTAGTTGAAGTCTGTTTTACACTCAACAACTTATTTAGTCGAACTAAGGAAACCAAAACTTGTTTAATATAAACAGCATTTACAACAAAACCGTATTTACATGTCTGAGGTCAAAAGATATGCGCTTGTAGATTAATTCAGTTCTGTCCAGTGTAAGTGTACAAGAAACTGAATCGGATACCATAAATCAATGTCTGTGTAATTACGATGTTTTTGTCTCCATGTAAACACAAGTCCGATATCATTTATCAACTGAAATGTAATATATATAACTAACGGATAACTACTTATGTGTACACGTTTTCTATACAGGCACGCATTTCACGACGATGTAAGGCTCTATACTGCAGTGATTCCCAAAGTGGTTTATATCGACCCCCAGAAGTCGACGACAACTTGCAAGGGGTCCATGTCAGCGCGAAAAAAAATTGGGGGTCCATGAAATGAAAATGGGGGTCAATGATAGTGAATCTCCTAACAAAAAAACAAACAAACTGAACATCGTTAACCGAAGAGATTTAATATTAAATCTAACTAAATTGATGCCAAATGTTGAAAATTTATTATTAAAGCATCAGGTTCATCCCTCACACTAAAAGCATTTTTTTTTGCTTAGTTATTTTATGTAACAGAAAGTAAATTTTAATTTGATTCGTTTAATTTGAATCTAATTAATAAATGTATAAAACTAAACATTTCACACTACACTTCACTACCGTTATAAATTTAGATCGTTCAAAGTGAGTAGCACTATACCGGTTGTCAAAAATACATTTGAAATTAATGAATTTGCAAAAAATCAATATCAATATTTACCCAAAACCGAAAAACATGGCAAGTGGTCTACGAGACAAAAAAGTTTGGGGACCTCTGCTCTATAGAGTCCCCGCTAGTCTCAAGACGTGTTTAAATATCCCATTACAACCGGAGAAACTTTTTGAAGTAAAACTTCTTTAGGCACGCTAGACTTGGGGAGTAGGCTGGTAAATGCCTGACGAAAGCGTTTACGGAAGTGCATCATCGGACGAGGCGAACGGTGCGTGATCGTTCGAGGAGAACGGTAGTTGAGAGGGAGATATAAGTTAGTGAAGATAGTAAGAGAGAGAGTTACGTTTCGTGTATTGGAAGTTGAGAGGGAGATATAAGTTAGTGAAGATAGTAAGAGAGAGTTACGTTTCGTATATTGGAAGTTAGTGAGTGCGACAAAGATGGAGCGAACGGACCGAACACACGTGTAATTGACGCACATGTACCATTTCACTTAGGAACAGTCAAGATCAGCTAATATACATTTATGTGGTGGGAGTACGGGTTTACATGGTGGAAGTACGTGTCTTTTTTATAACAGGCTATTCCATTCTTATTTTTAAATTGTCTTAAAATGTCATAGTTTAGTTGGCAGGAATTTTTATTTCACTCAAATGTAATCTTTTCATACGATAAAATCACTCAAACTTTTGAATAAAATATGTTGGCATGAAAGCTATACTATGACGTCATTCTTGTAGTATATACAAAAATTTGCAAATATCGGCCACACGAAAAGCTCGTTTAGTGTTAACTCACGGATGTGCGTCGTGTGTTTACTACAAGTAACACGTCACAATTCAATACCATCATCATGAACAATGTTTTTTTACATGTAAAAAAATTGCAATTTTAAAATTGAAACAATAAACCAGCCTCGTGTTTTTGTCAATACAGATCGATAATTTCTGATATCTTATTCGATAAATTATGGTATTCACATAATTTAATCATTTATTTTTTTATAGTATCGTACCCTATTCTGTCTGTTTCATAAAAAGATTTGCATGTATGTCGAAATGACTGGCGTATACCCGAGACGCGCGAACACAGAGGTCCTAAATCCAAAATTAGGTAGGTTGTGACGTAAATCACGTTTCAGAATTTAATTTTCAGTTTCAGGAGGTAAGTCACAATAATTATAATACTAATAGTTAATTGGAGTATAGACTAATCGTTAAATAATCTCATTTTAATTGGCTTCCATTATACTCGTACATACAATTTAGAAATTAATTACAATTGAAGTTGCCTATTACGCATTACAAATAACGTGATTTTTGATACTACAGTGTAACCTCTTTATAACGTCTTTCGTTATAACGAAAAACTCCCTATAACGTAGAAAATTTTACAGTTTGGTTGGTTTACCTTAAAACCCATACATTAATACTCTCTTTATAGCGTAACAACCATTATCTATTACGATGAAATATGTTCATATTTAGGCGTATTTAACAGTGTAATTGTTTTTATACAACAAAATGAAGATGAAGAAGATGATAAAGAGGACGATTTTTAACCATCATCAACTATTCAACAAGCACTTGATGCCGCTAAACTTATCGAAACATTCCTATTGTTTAATGAAGGTGATTCCACCACATCCCAAGAGTCAAGACATGCATAATACTTAATAAAACACAAAACAAATATTGGCATAGCAAAAACGCCAAGCAAAGTTAACAGACTACATGGAATAAATTAATTAGGTGAAATTTGGTTATTTTTCATTCTTCCCTCCATATAACGAAAACTCTTTATAACGAAAAAAAATGCTCGGTCCCTTGAGATTCGTTATAAAGAGGTTAAACTGTAGGTATATTTAGTTTTTGAAAGAGTACAAAGTTATTTTATTAACTTATGGATATGCGGCTTCTTTTTAATTAATAATATAGAAAACAGTATCAACATATTGCAATTTTGCATTTCTAGGTAAGGGTATGAAATTTGTCAAGCAACGATTGCGACACATAAAAACCTATTACATAATTACATTACTTTGAAAAGTGACTGTATGTGACATTGTGTACAGTTTTATCGTAGTATAAATATATTTTAACCGAAGCTAATATCGATTGCAATTTTAGTTTATTGGAAAACATGTGACTAAAATTTTAATGGAAAAATATAAATAAAATATACTGTAATTTTACAGGGTGCTTAAAATTGATGGTCAAGTAACCTGTCTCATAGAAGCTAAGAAATATTTAAAACAATAAAATAAATTTAATTTTACAAGGTACCTACTTAAAGCTGATTGGCTACCTGTCTTGTTTCTAAATATCCAAAACCGAAAAGGTAAAAAAATTTTCGATTTTACGAAATATAATAATAATAATAATAACAACAACGACAACAACAACAACAACAACAACGACAACGACAACAACAACAACAACAACAACGACAACGACAACAACAACAACAACAACAACAACACGACGACAACAACAACAACAACAACAACAACAACAACGACAACAACAATAATAATAATAATAATAATCTTTATTCATAGAGATGTCATAGCGACAACGAATGCGTCAGTTTACAATATAAAAGTTTACAATATTAATGAAAATCATACGGGCACTTTTTTATTAAGTACTCTGTTACTTTTTTTAAAAATATTTTATAGGTAGGTGCCTAAAAATTGTAATTCAAAGTGCAAGTGTAATAGTATAGGTGTTCAAAGTTTATCAAATATTTACAAAATATTTTTGAATGTTCATCGCATCTGAGCTAAGAGAAATATAATTTTTTTTATAACGTTCATAACTTCTTTACTTAGAATAAAAGAAATAAAAAAAAAATTAATATACCACGTTTTTAAAGCGAACTAAAATTTCTAAAATAATTTCTTTACAGATTTTTAACTTGTAGGATTTGAAACGAAAAACGTGGGGCGCATTATTCGTTTTATCTCATAGATAGCTACTCTCTACACTTCTTTTATAACTGTCGCATGCTCCCCACGTTTTTCGTTAAAAATCTGTCTGTAAAGAAATTATTTTATACTCTTTAGTTTGTTTTTAAAACGTGGTACAAATACTAAATTTTTTATTTTGTTCTTTTATTATTTTCTTCTTTATTGTATTTTCTTGTATTGTCATCTAAATCATGATTTATATTAAAAATTTCAAGTCTATCTCATCAGGAAGTTAGTTTAAAATCAATTACAAATGTCCGCCAGGCCAGACATACAAGAAAGCGAGTTAATAAAAACGTGATAAAAACTGATATCTGCATTTATATTTTACTAGCGGTCCCGCCCGGTTTCACCCGGGTGTAAAAGAACGAATGGGGAAGGGAGGAATATGAGTAGGTACACACATTCATCTTAGTTTACCGAGATGAATGTTGTGTCCAAATTTCATGATGATCGGAGTTACCGTTCAAAAGTTTTTGTCGATAAAAAGCAGTATGTACCTATACTTTTTTTAACTAATAATTTTTTTTAATTAATTAAATTAAATTAAAATAAATTTAAATGTAAGCCTTAGAAGAAAGCAATGTAGAAAATAAAAAAAAAATAAAAATATATTCGCCCAACGTAAGGCTCGAAGTCACGACCCTGATATTGACAGTCGTGTGCTCTACCGATTGAGTTCTTGAGATTAGCGCGTTCAAACAAACAAACAAACAAACTCTTCAGCTTTATATATTAGTATAGATTCGCCGAACATTCTGTATATTATACTGTAGTTCAGTTACTAAAATGAATCGATGTTCGATACATGATACGGCTAAAAAAAATATAAATTATTCACAGAAATTACATTTAACATTATTGTGTCTGCTTTCATTTACAATCATTCTAATTGCCTATCAGCTATCGGAACGATCACTGAGTGAGGTATTCAGAAAACAATAAATAATTGCTGTTACTTATTCCATTAAAACATTATTGTTACAAAATGATGTACGTACCTATTGAAATTTTCTTTTAAATTTAACCCATTTATGTTTTATTTATTTCATTAAGTAACGAACCTAACACAAAATATTCCAGAAATAATCAAAATGTTTCATAAATTATTTAAAGTGGTATCAGAAATTGGCCATATAAATATTGCTGGTCCTGTGGGTTTGATGGACCACTTTAAATAAAGTAGGATATTTCTGGCTTTTGAAAGGTCTTCCAGACACCACGTACCTACTCAATGCAGTTCAAGTATATACTAATATATAAAGTTGAAGAGTTTGTTTGTTTGGATGGTTGAACGCGCTAATCTTAGAAACTACTGGTTTGAATTGAAAAAAAATTTTTTTGACGTGATAACGTCTTATAAATTGATGAAACACCGGCTGCACGCACGAAAAAGTGTCACGTTCCGCCTGAGCCTGAGCGTGCAAGCGAGAGCGCGGTATAAGTGATAGAGAGGCACGATCGGCCCAAGCGTCGGCTTGTACGCATTTCTCTCTCTTCTCGCGTGACGTCAGAGAGTACATCAATGTTTCTTTATGACGTTATCACGTAAAACTATCGTCCGTAAACCGACTTTACAGACAACCAATTTTTTGTTGGATAGCCCATTTATCGAGGAAGCCTATAGGCTATATAATATCACGCTACGACGAATTGAAACGGAACATCAATGAATAATGTTGCAAGATGTAATTCAATATTTTAAATATTATCAGGTGAAATGCCGTAACTAAATATTGCAATATTAGCGCGTCACGTTCACAAACCCGGATAGCTCAGTCGGTAGAGCGTAAGACTTTTAATGCCAGGGTCTTGGGTACAAGCCCCACGTCGGAAAATATATATATATTTTTTTTATTTTCTACATTGCTTTCTTCTAAGGCTAACATTTCAATTTTTTTAAATTTTATTACGTCTAATTAAAATTAAATAAATATAATTAATAGCTCATTGGAAAACTGTTACAACTATATAGGTACCTATATAAAAGTATTTTTTCTACAGTGTTTTCAATTAAATATTTATTAAGAGAAATGTATTACTTAAAAAAAGTATAAATACTGCTTTTTAACGACAAAAACTTTTGAACGGTAACTCAGATCATTGTGAAGTTTTGACACAACATTCATCTCGGTAAACTAAGATGAATGTGCGTACTCATGTCCATTCCTTCTCCATTCGTTCTTTTGCACCCGGGTGAAACCGAGCGGGACCGCTAGTACTTAATAATTTGTGACAGATTTCAACCAAGTCTACCGTATCCCTCGATTAAAATTGAATAACAAGATTTGAACCTCACTGACTGAAGTTAAATATAAAAACTTGTAAAACGTGTCATATTTACAAAAGAAAATATATTTTAGATTTATCTAACATAAAAAACTTGTTACGGAAAGAAACAGAAAATTGAGAGGACGACAAAAAATATTATCACATACACGTGTAGAAAAGTTTGTAGAAAGTAGAAACAATAAATTCAAACATATTTTTCTTCTCTTATCTTTGTCACACTCGTGTATTGACATAAATAGTTTTCATTTCAGCGCCTGTAGCCAGTATTTTGTGAACACAGACTGAATATTACATTTTCTTTTTAACAAAGTCAATCAAAGTAAAAGTCTTTTGCCGAAACTAATATAATTTGTATCAAAATTTTCAAAAGAATATTTTCCGGAAACATATTTCATTTTACGAGTTTCTTTTCGGAGTTCTTGACATATAAATTTCTCTTAAGAGGATTTACTTATTATAGAAGTTCAAACTCGGCTCCGTATTTAGTTCTTATCCAAAAGGACGGATTTCAAACGAAAATTTGCTGATATATGAACCGATATATTTATACTCGAATGGTTGCAGATATTACAGTATTTTTACAACTAAACATATTATAGATTTATTATATATTTCCTGCTTTTTAAAGAACTGTTCAATCTTTAAAAAGATTTTTTTAAACCAGTTTAAGTGCTAAAAAATTCTTTACTAAGCTCAGAATATCCCCGGTTCGGTTCTCTCTCTCTAAATATTACTAAACAAAGTCGTTATTTTTGTATCTGGGGCTTCGCTTAGTTCTTCTAGTTCTTCTAAACCAGAGGTTCCCAAACTTTTTTGTCTCGTAGACCACTTGTCATGTTTTTCGGTTTTGGGTAGACCCCCTGCTTATCTAATATTGATTTTTTGCAAATTCATTAATTTCAAATGTATTTTTGATAACCGGTATAATGCTACTCACTTTGAACGATTTAAATTTATAACGGTAGTGAAATGTAGTGAGAAATGTTTAGTTTTATACATTTATTAATTAGATTCAAATTAAACGAATCAAATTAAAATTTACTTTCTATTACATAAAATAACTAAGCAAAAAATAAATGCTTTTAGTATGAGGGATGAACTTGATGCTTTAATAATAAATTTTCAACATTTGGCATCAATTTAGTTAGATTTAATCTTAAATCTCCTCGGTTAACGATGTCCAGTTTGTTCCTTTTTTTGTTAGGAGATTCACTATCGTTGACCCCCATTTTCATTTTATAGACCCCCAAATTTTTTTCCCGCTGACATGGACCCCTTGCAAGTTGCCGTCGACCCCTGGGGGTCGATATAGACCACTTTGGGAATCACTGTTCTAAACTATACAATGTATTGTAATGCGGTTTTCATTTAGAGAACTCTGGAAGGTTTATGTGTATATTCATTTCAAATTAAAAAAATTTATAATACGAGAAATCTCGATGTTTTTCAATTTCTAAAAAGACGCTTTTAGGGCACTTACATGGCTAACGCTGACTAAACCATAAGAGATTCACCAAATTAATGTACAACAAAATATGTAATATTAATTTCAAAAGGTCATTGTTTTATTATTCCTAGCCTTATATTATTAGTCAATTAAGAATGGCAGAATTATTTTAATTTAATTGGACTGCCCCATTTGACAATATGTCATAATAATGAAAAAACATCATGTCAAAGCTTATGCTTGTCAATACAGAAACAAACCGTCATTTTTAACATTAAAAAGCAGCTTTACATTTCATCAATAATTTAATACAAGCCGTTCTAGTTTCCCTTGTTTAACAATTACCGTCCTAACCGACATTATTCAATTATTAATGGGAAATATAATCAATATGCTGTATATTAAATTAGTCATAATATTACTATGTTTAGATATCGATTTATGACAGACACCCTCAAACTATGGTTCACTTTGAATACATGTAAATTAATGTTAGATATTTTAAAAATAAATAAAACACAATACTTTAATAGTATATTGTGCAACTAGTGCGACAATGCCGCACGAGTTGCACATACTATTTTTTATTACGAATTAAATTAAATTGAAATTAAAATTTTATTACGAATTAAAAAAAGTTATTAGAAGTAATAAAAATTAAAATTAAATCATTAAAAAGTTGAAAATTCAGTTAAAATTGTGAGATAAATATTCTGTGTGCATAGTCAGTAGTGCTGTTTTTACTGTTTAGAATTCATTTGTTTTTCCTTTATTTAGTTTAATTTTTTTTCATTATTGTAGAGAAGTACTTTTTAGTTTGTTTTGTTAACATTCATTTTTGTAAATAAATATTTTTATCACCAGCAAAGAACAGTTTTATCGGTTTCGTTACAATAGTATTTATGCCGATACATTTTTTCCAGAAAACATTTTTCTGTGCTCTTCTTATAGTTTTTTTTCGTATTAAATATTAAGTTCAGTTTCCCTGATTGACGTCATTACAAAGAAGAAAAATAATACACGAAGGGGGAGTGAGGTTCTATCACGCAACCTCTCTCTGCATAATTTAAGTGCTGGACATTCATGTAGGGTGCACGTTTTGTTACCCCGTCTACATAATGAAAGGGTACATTCAGTTAATGACCTCAGTTGTCGAGCATCTATAATCTAAAAGCTTTCTCTCACCCTTAGCAAGATACGCATTAAAAACTAATTGTATTCATTGTATAATATGTTATGTAAATAATATATTAGAAAAACATTTTTTTTAATCACGGTCCACGCTTTTATAATTATGAAAATTATGATTTTTATCATTTTAGTACACTGCAATAATGATTAAAAAAAAAGTGTGTTTCTAATATTTTATTTTCAGTTTCACTATTACGTCTGAACCTATGCATTCTCATAATGGAAGAAAAATGTAATCCGCCATCTTGGAGCGTCTGCCATATTGAGTTTAGAATGACGTCACATAGCTTATTCTACCCGTCAAACTCTTTCATTTGATACTAGCCGCTACCCGCGGCTACGCCCGCGATTGAGATGGAAATCGACTTTTGACATGCATATCAGGGGTTGAGGTATTGCACATATTTTGACAAACAATTTTCTTATTTTTCGTAAAAAATTTTTATTTTTTTTTAATAAAAAGTATCCTATGTTACTTCTAATACCTTCAAGAGTGTATGTGCAAAGTTTCATGATGATCGGTTAAGTAGTTTTTGCGTGAAAGCGTAACAAACAAACTTACATTCGCATTTATAATATTAACACATATTTTGACAAACAATTTTCTTATTTTTCGTAAAAAATTTTTATTTTTTTTTAATAAAAAGTATCCTATGTTACTTCTAATACCTTCAAGAGTGTATGTGCAAAGTTTCATGATGATCGGTTAAGTAGTTTTTGCGTGAAAGCGTAACAAACAAACTTACATTCGCATTTATAATGTTTTTCTTATTTTTCGTAAAAAATTTTTATTTTTTTTTAATAAAAAGTATCCTATGTTACTTCTAATACCTTCAAGGGTGTATGTGCAAAGTTTCATGATGATCGGTTAAGTAGTTTTTGCGTGAAAGCGTAACAAACAAACTTACATTCGCATTTATAATATTTCGTTTTCATAAAATTTGTAAGTCCGGTCCTGTCGGGCCGATTTTAATGAAATTTTAATAGCACATTTTAATCATTACTAAAGGGTTAAATTTCAATTTTGAAACGATTCGGAGAAATTTTTCGGTATTTTTGGGCCCAAAAAATGTTTTCAACCCTTTCTTATTTTTCGTAAAAAATTTTTATTTTTTTTAATAAAAAGTATCCTATGTTACTTCTAATACCTTCAAGAGTGTATGTGCAAAGTTTCATGATGATCGGTTAAGTAGTTTTTGCGTGAAAGCGTAACAAACAAACTTACATTCGCATTTATAATATTAATAATTCATGTGAAGGAAGTGGAGAAAAAGATAATTCGCCATCATGGGGCGTCCTCCATATTGAGTTTAGAATGACGTCACATAGCTTATTGTATTCTACCCGTCAAATTCTTTCATTTGATATTCATGTGAAGGAAGTGGAGAAACAGATAATCCGCCATCATGGGGCGTCCTCCATATTGAGTTTAGAATGACGTCACATAGCTTATTGTATTCTACCCGTCAAACTCTTTCATTTGATATTCATGCCAAGGAAGTGGAGAAACAGATAATCCGCCATCTTGGGGCGTCCGCCATATTGAGTTTAGAATGACGTCACATAGCTTATTGTATTCTACCCGTCAAACTCTTTCATTTGATATTCATGTGAAGGAAGTGGAGAAACAGATAATCCGCCGTCTTGGGGCGTCCGCCATATTGAGTTTAGAATGACGTCACATAGCTTATTGTATTCTATCCGTCAAACTCTTTCATTTGATATTCATGTGAAGGAAGTGGAGAAACAGATAATTCGCCATCTTGGGGCGTCCGCCATATTTAATTTAGAACTATATTGAATTGTCACCGACCTATACACCTGTGCAAAATTTCAAAGCTCTAGCATAATTATAACAAGTCGAAATTTTGATTGCAAAATTTGACAAAAACTGACTGATATGTGAAGCTTGTAGAAAAGAGACAAGATAATAATTTATTATCAAAAACTAAAAAGTAACAACAAACTTAAAATATAAGTTGGTGCTTAGCCTAGCAGTTGATGACCCTAAAAAATAAAAATGTTCACAAAACATTGCCGATCAATTTACAATAAATTTTAGATGAGTTATTCAAATGTTTATTTTTAGATTAGTTGAGCTACTTTAAAACTTCGTCGCACAAACACCTGCAGCCCTCTTTCTTTCCAAACTTTTAATGGATGCCAGACATTATTATTGTTTATAGGCTTATAGTTCACTGAAAATTTAAATTACTTTGTTTATAACGCGAGAAGAGCTACAGAAATACTACGGTCGTAGACAGTGCGTTCATTGTATACTTCGTGTAGCCTACTAGATCAAAAAAAAAAGTTTAAATAAATTTTTCTTCAGGTTAGGTATATTTTTTGTACTTCAAACTCAACCGAAAGTGTAAATACCTTTTTTTGTAATGGCAACCATTATATTTTCGGTATTTCATTTTTTTTTTCTATAAATTCATACAAAATTTTCATAGGGGTACATAAGAAAATATTCGAGAGAAACGTTATCAATTAATTAATTGAATACACAGTAATTATTTGCCTCTAAATATTAAAAAGTTAAGCCCACTAAAATTCAAAAGGGAGCTCAAGGGTATGTTGCTACGCTATAATTTTTATAACATTAGCGAATTTTTCTCTATTGTATTCTAACTTTGCAATAACGCTTTCCACACCGCACATTTTTCATATAATAGCATTCCACACATGTGTAAATTATTAATTATAATAATTATTACTGCATATCAAATTAATAGATTGATGGCAATTTTCTTGAATATTTTTTTATGCAACATTATGAAAAATTTATATGAATTTATAGAAAAAGAAAAGCAGATTTCGAAAATGAAAATAAAATATAGTTGGCAAAACCAAAAGTGCAGATCCCGCAAGTTTTCCACTGTACATATTATAATGAAAAAAAAAATTGAGAAAATAGATTTAAAAAAAAAACAATTAAAAAAATAGAAAAACAAATTAAAAAAAATGGAATAGAAAAAACATATTTTTCTTGTGTCAGCAGGAATCGAACCCGGCACCTTGCTATTACTGGACTAACGCTTTAACCGCTCGGCCATACCGATATCGCAGCTTGCGTTGTTATTTTAGTATAGAAGTGTAGCAGTTATTCTACGTAACATACTACATTTACAATTACAGTAATAGGTACATTTTTGTTTTTTTTTTTATTTTAACTAATAGCTGTCAAAAATACAAAATAAAACTGTTTATAAAAATTAAACTACCGAACAAATTTATGTGAATTTAAATAGGGTTCTGGTCTGATACTATAACCCAAAGCAATCCGACCAAAATTGCGATCTGTAGATTCATGACGTACATACGTACAGACCAACCAACAACTGCAGTTTGTAATTTTCAATTACAATTTTAATGGTATTTATGAACTCGAATTGATTTAAAAATGGTTCTGTTTTATAGATCAGAATCTTCTCTTTTCAAAAAGCTTCAATTTGAATGGATTTCGTGTGAAATTAACTTAGATATAACTTCTTATATGAACGAAGGTCAGCTCTGACGCACAAAGCGATAATAAAGCACATACCGCTAGTTTAGCGCTATGTGCAATATGTTGTCATTAGAGTTGAGTTGAGTTTGAAGTAACAAAAAGTATACCTCAGAAGTTTACGATAGTAAATCACGAGTTAAACGAAAAACTATTTAATTTTTTTTTTAATTTAGTAGGATACACGAATTATTCACTGTTACCACCTTAGGTGAACACACTGTATATATATGTCGAGTTTATTGATGGTGGTGGTGTCTTAAGTTTTGAAAACATCGCTCGGAGTACACTTTACCTTTGCTAAGTTTGTGTTAATAATAATAATTTTATAGTAAAATAAACCATAACATTCACTATTTCAACAGCACTAATTATATTAGTTTTATGTCCAGCCATAAAGAGCCCGAGATCCTGAACCGCTCGTGAAAACTTTGAACTCAAACAGAGAAAATGTACTTATTAATTTTCAAGTCACTTACTTTGTGTTTACGTCTGGATTAGTGCTATCACCTGTGGTAGTTAAATGTCCACAGATTCTTTATTAAAACTAAGTATACAATCGCATTATATGTACTAATTTGATAAGCAAACAGTAGTACTGTTTGAAATAAATAAGTAATTGCACATACCGCTAAACTAGCGGTATGTGCTTTATTATCGCTTTGTGCGTCAGAGCTGACTTTCGTTCATATAAGAAGTTATATTTAAGTTAATTTCACACGAAATCCATTCAAATTGAAGCTTTTTGAAAAGAGGAGATTCTAATCTATAAAATAGAACCATTTTTAAATCAATTTGAGTTCATAAATACTATTAAAATTGTAATTGAAAATCACAAACAGCAGTTGTCGGTTGGTCTGTACGTATGTACGTACGTATGTACGTACGTATGTACGTACGTATGTACGTACGTCACGACTCTACAGATCGCAATTTTGGTCGGATTGCTTTGGGTTATATTTTATTCACTTTGTTTACTATCAGACCAGAACCCTATTTAAATTCACTAAAATGTGTTCAGTAGTTTAATTTTTATAAACAGTTTTATTTTTTATTATTTTTGACAGCTAATATAGTTTAAAAACAATATAATAATTGCTATGAAAATATAGTGTAATCCATAAAACAAGTGCTACACTTGTATACCGTGATAACACCACTGCCCTATTAGGCAGCCGTGGCGTAATGGTTATGCCGTTGGATTCCCAAGGGCAAGGTCCTGGGTTCGATTCCTTACGGTATCATTGACTTTTTTCTTTTTTTTTTCTTTTTATTTTGTTTTATTTTATTCCACTTGATATTAATTATATATTATATTATGTATAGTTCTTAATTTTTTTTATTTTTGCAAACTTAAAAAAAAATATTTTTTCAATTTTTAATTATTTATTTCTTTAAATTTTTAAATCTTTTTAAATTTATTAAAAATATTTTTTAATTGTTATTTTTTTATCATACAGTGGAAAACTTGCGGGATGTGCACTTTTGGTTTTGCCAACTATTTTAATCTCACATAAACTTGTGATTTCTTTCTGACTATTCGGTATCATTTATATAAGTGTATAAGTAAATCCTTCGCTAGCTCTCCCGCTATTAGCGCAAGAGCTGATGACTAATTTAGGAAAGGTATTTAAGGCACGCAACCGCAATGCCTTTTTACTAGTTGAACAGGAAATGGAAAGTTTGGGGAGCCGCAAGCAGTTATCAAGTTTGCAAAAAAAATTATCCTCAAAAAATATTGTTTAAGCATTTTGAAGTTTTTATCACTTTTTTAAACACAAAAATAAAATGCCAGACAATTTAGAAAGTTAGAAAATATGCTCAGACTGCCTCAAATTTGTATTGCTGAAGAGACCACGTCAGATCACGTGGTCTCTTCGTCAGCCAATCACGACGACGCAGGCCAGGGCCGCGGCAGCTGTCGACTAAAATCTAACATTAATGCAGTCGAGTACAGAACTCGATCTTCAAATCCAGTTTTTTCATAAATAACAGTTTCAATTTATGATAGGCTAGTAAAATAAAGATGATTTAACTCTAAACATTTCCACAAAATCGAAAAAGGGTGCAAATTTGAAGGAACATTTATGTAAGTATGATACACAATCTGTCTAAATTGAACCTTCGTGCGATGACTGGAACTTGTTAAAAAAAAGTTAAAAAACTGTGTTTCATCTTTTTTTTGCTTGTAACTTGTCAAAATTCAATATTGACACCTTGGTGAAGTTCTTCTATCTTCTTAATTGCTGCCACAATTATTTAGAACATTATCTTTGCCTCGAGTTTTATATTTGAGAAAAATTTTTAAATAAGGATTAAATGTTATCCGTCGATATATGACTTTGATAAACACAAAATGTAGTTTTTTAATTACGCATTAATTTTTAATTTACATTCGTATCTGATGATGACCTGATCTAGATCGAAACGATCGCTATAAATTAAAAAACATTTTTTTTATTTGGTCTACTCCATTTTATTTACTAAAATGTTTAATTCAAACTATGAACTCACAATTGAAATTAAGTTCGTCATTTTACTGGCCTAATAACACTTCCTTCTTTTTTTAAATTAATTTATTCATACTACAATCGAACAATAAATGATCATATATATATTAATACGCTAAGGTTAAAGGTGTTTGCCTCCCTTTTTAGAAAACACCTCACAATTTCTCCACATAAATTGTATATTATCATTTTACAGATAATTGCTTGATCTACTGACATCGACAACCAAAAAATTTATTATTGCTTTTGTTTTTGTAAATTAATTAAAATACAGCAACGCTGAACAACGTCTGCCATCTAACGGCTTTAATTTTGAAGCAACGTCAACACTTCGATCTGTCATCTGAGCTTCATATTGTAATACAACAAAAAGAAGAACGTTATAATCAGTGTGCAAAATTAGAAACGAATTGTATACCTGCAATCATATTTAAAAAATAATTTTGTAAAGTGATAATTATTATACTTATTTAGTGCGAATATTTCGCACAGGTCACACTAGTATTATTAAATACAATTTTGGCAAACACTGAGAGATATCTATTTTATCGTGCAATAGAAAAGCAAGCGGGGAAGGCATAAGATTCCCATTGTAATAAATTTCAGACGGCACTAAATTCTTCTCAGGATTGTAAATTGTGTTGAATTATTGTTCGCAGATAACTGTCACCGGCAATGAAAATCATAGATAAAGCGTTAACTTCAAAACACAAGCGTGACTTCCTTCTAGCTGGCGAGGTGAAACACTCCAGGGACTGAAATGTCAGAACGCATAATATATTGTTGAATAAACAGACACTCTATCGTTCGCGAGAAATTATTTTAAATACCTACGGAAAAGCCTTCATTGATTTTAACACATATATAAATTAATTTAAGCATTAAAAAAAGGGTAGTATTTAAACGAGTGACTGTAAATTACAATTTTAGGTGACAAAAATAATCAATTTGGGTTACTGTATTACTAAGTGAGCGACTGACTGCGCGTGACGAGAAAATAATAGTTGGGTGACTAAATTACTAAGTGAGCGACTAAATTACTAAGTTGTTAATAGTTAATTGTTTGAATAGAACTGCGTTTTCTAAAAAATATATATTTAATTGACTATCAAATTATTAAATATACATTTTTAAGAAAACGCAGTTAGTTAATTGTTTGAATAGAACTGCGTTTTCTAAAAAATATATATTTAATTGACTGTCAATTAAATATACATTTTTTAGAAAATGCAGTTCTATTCAAACAATTAACTATTTAATTCGCATACCCCGTTATCGTTAACCCCGGTATTGTTTTTTTAAAAACTCCACATTTGCCCCTTCCCGTTTCACTGCGAGACAATTCGCATACCCCTTTATTGTTCACCCCGGAATTACAATTCGCATACCCGTTTATCGTTCGCCCCGGAATTATTTTTTTAAAAACTCCACCTTTGCCCCATCGCGTTTCACTGCGAGACAATTCGCATACCCCTTTATCAAAAAAAGCGGTTGTTTTCAATCTTCATGAAAATGTGAGTTTTAAGTTGTAGTCTCAAAGTGAAAAAAAAAATTAAAAGTAAAAACAAAAGAAGATATCTGCTTCAAAATTACCGAAGGTATTCTAGTCGCTCACTTAGTAATTTAGTCGCTCACTTATTAATTTAGTCACCCAACTATTATTTTAATATCTCAAGTTATAAAAAAGTATCTCATCATCAATCAAAAAAAATTTTTTTATTCGACCGTTTTATAATTCCTCTTTTATAAATAAATAGTTACATAATTGATAATAATTTAAACGTAATTTTGTGATTAAATTTAGAAAAGGCAAAAAATTAAAATAGCAATTTGAAAACAAAGAGCTGTTGAGTTTTCGTGATTTCAATTAAAATATACGGTAAACAAGAGCGACTATTAATAATTAATTTGCAAAATGAATTATAATCTGTAGCCTTTGTGTAAGCAAAGCATACTACGAAAGTAACTCCCGGCAACATTTTATGGGGTCGTTTAATAATTGTTACATTTAATTACAGGTGTAACGTACTGTACACAGTGCACGTACAGTGAAACCTACATAATACGTGAATCTCATTTAAATCCGACTTTAATTATCTGTAATATAATTAACTACATTTCACTCGTGTATGCGCTTGCGTTTTGAGATTCACAATCTTACACTAGCTTTCCGGCCCGGCTTCGTCCGGATTTTAGTTTGGCAGCGAAATAATCAAAAGGATCACTTTACCACAAAAATAAAGAGTTTCACTTATTTGTGCGACCTCGGTGCTCGGTTAACCTGAGATTCTATTCTGAAACTACCAGTGCTGTACCGTTTCGAATGTTGGTAGGTTTACAGCGAATTTTTTTATGCGTCGGGATTAATAAGATATTTTATTCAACACGTGTGAGTAATATATAATTTCGGGGCCCTGCTAAATTCGGGAGTAATAATAAATTACTTCATATTGACGCGTAGAGTGCTAATAATGAGCCGAAACTGTACGATCATGCATTACTGCATAGTTTCTGAACCAATAGGAATGCGGTAGCGAGCCGAAACTGTACGGTAATGAATTTATACTGCATAGTTTCTGGACCAATAGGAACGCGGTAGCGATTTGTATATATGAAAACAGCATCGCAATTCAGCGAAAGTCAGGGCCATCTTGTGTGCATCGAGGGCGGTGGGTACGTCAATTAATGAAGTGATTTATTATTTTTCCCTTTTTTATCAGGGCCCCGATTACATATTACTCGTGTTAGTTGAATAAAATATTATGTGCGACCATTGATCGAAGGAGAATATTCCACTCGCGTGTTACCGCACTCGCTACGCTCGTGCGGCAAATTTCACGCTCATGGAATCTTGTCCTTTTCTCACTAGTCGCACAATATACTATTATTTAGTCATTTTATCTAGGTACTTGTTTTATTTCATTTTAAAATTGTCCTTGCTATGATAAGAAAACATATTTTTTGAAAGCAAAGTTGTAAATATATAAAAATTAATGATAAGCCGTATACCACTTTAAAAACAATGTTTATTATTATTATAAACTTTGATTATTTAGTCAGCAGTTTTTGCGTGCTATATTAATACATATTACGTACGAATTTTAAAATCATCCCCTATTTTAATATTTTGAGTGTTGATTTTGCAGAAACGCTGAAATATGTAATACTTTATTTCTTACCAAAAGACTAAATATAAATTTGCATATGTCTAACTTGAGAAATTATGGATTCCCCATATAAACTTTCATCCCTTATTTTACTCCCTTCAGGTTTTTTTTTGAGACAAAAGGTACCCTATATCCTTCCCCGGGATGCAGTCTATTTCCCTGCCAAAATTTATCGAAATCTGTTCAGCGGTTTACGCCGGAAAGCGTAACAAACAAACTCAAATTCTCATTTAAAATTGCATATATTAATACGCTAAGGTTAAGATAACCACACAATTTCTCCACACAAATTATATATCATTTTACAGATAATTGCTTGCTCTAGTGACATCGACAACTAAAAAATTTATTATTGCTTTTGTTTTTGTAAATTAATTAATTATTAAACTTATACTTATATATAGATATACATTAAGACACAATACAGCAATGCTGAACAACGTCTGCCATCTGACGGCTTTAATTTTGATACAACGTCAACACTTTGATCTTTCATCTGACCTTCATATTGTAATACAACAAAAAGAAGAATGTTATAAGCAGTGTGCAAAATTAGAAACGAATTGAATACCTGCAATCATATTTAAAAAACAATTTTGTAAAGTGATAATTATTATACTTATTTAGTGCGAATAACTCGCACAGGTCACTCTAGTTAGTTATAATAATTATAAACTTAATATATTAATATATTTAAATGTATTATTATTAAAATATATTAATTAGAATTAGGCCCAGATAGCCCTGACAGTTCATTTTAAAACAATAATTTTTAATATGATCGCAACTTTATGAAACACACTGTAAATTAAGTATTAGAGGCACGACACGAGTTCTGGACACCTATAAATTACGCTGAAACACATAGCCGCTTATTATATCGGTAATTTAGCTATGCGTTAAGTGGGAAACGTCACGGAAGTCACACATCATTGTGTAACGTTTATTTTTCAAAACTAATTTGCAATACATTTAGGGTTATATTATGTAAACAATGAAACATATTGCTTCCACGTGTACGCTGGGGTGAGTGAATTTTGGAGATTAATGATTTACCATGGTCAACTATACGGTATGTAAACGCGTAAGGTGCACATAGGAAAATTAGCATTGTGAAAAAATACTTGGATCAGAGTTAGCCATGACTGCATTAATTGTTATTTCTATTGAATTATCGTGGTAATCTTGAGGATTTCTATTTTATTTTGATTTATTTTTCTTTTACTTGGCTTTTTTAATAATAAAAAGCTCTTATAAATCATTATTTTAATTTTTTTGTACAAAAATAAAACCAAAAAAACAACTCCATCTGTTTGGAAACATTTCATTCAAAAATACTCTGACTGGTATGACGTATGCGCGTTGGTAAATCAGTGACCCAATGTCTTTAGGTTCAACACGAATAGGCGGAGATATTTGATCTCGCACCATATTTAAGTATTTTTGGGAATTTAATGTCCCATTAATAAAAAAGTCCTATTATGTTGTAATCATTTGAATATTTTCTTCGGTAGTATACACATTCATTTTGCAAAAGAATATTATCTGTCAAATTGAAAAACAAGATTTCACGGCCCACTCTGATCCAGTCATTTTTTCCCAATGTTAATTTCCCTATGTGCACCTTACGTGTTTACATACTGTATAGGGGAGAGTCGGCTATATTGGACCGGCTCCTAAATTGGACCGGTCGAGTTTCTCCTATACAGCAGAAAACTAGAATCATCTCGTGGTGCCTGATCGAACTACTAATTGATACGGTTGTGATTCTCGGTGGAAATATTTCTAGTGTTTGCAGTTGTTGAAATATCGGGTATTTTTGGAAAACATCATATTTGATGCTATTTTTACACCACTTACCGTTACCCTAAACAAATACCAGATATGTAGATGAAAGTTTTTTAAAATCGGCATTGTTTTTCTAATGTTTTTTGTTAATTTTAATGACATAACCTCTAATTTATATTCACGTGTTCTGATAGAAATGACGTTTGATTCAAAGCAACGTAGTAGTTTCCTAAATTGAACCGCCAAGTGGTCCATAAAATGGACCGGTCAAACTTGGTAGCTGAGAATAAAACTGAACATAAAGATGAAAGTTGGTTTTGTAATATTTGTGAGGATGAAAAAATTGAAGAGATGACACAATGCATGTCATGTAGCATGTGGAATCATGCAATATGTGCTCAAGTTTCGTCAAAAGTTAAAAAATATTATTGTAATGAGTGCAAAAAGTAAAACATAGCCTACTTGTTTCTTGCTATGAAACGTTTAATTTTTTCACCTATTTTTCTTTTGTTAAAAATTTATTGATACTGAAAATTGTTTGTTTGTATATTATTTTAATTTTTATTTTGTCTCTTTATATGTAATTAGTAGGCAGGTCCAATTTAAGAAACCACTGGTCCAATTAAGGAGCCTGGTTTCCTAAATTGGACTTTTGCAAGCGTTTTTATTTTGTGTTAAATAAAATATCTACAATTATTTTTGACATTTGTTGATTTTTTTGGAAGATGATCATGAACTGCACTTTGAGGCACTATAGTCAAATTATCAGGAATTTTTGTTATTTGACCCCCAGAAATTCAAATTAAAAAATGGTCCAAATTAGGCGTCTCTCCCCTACAAATTTTTTTTTATTTTAAAAATGAGCACAATAAAAATACAACGAAATTTTTAACACATCCAGTATTTCGTCGCCAGGTTTTAGAACTGCTTTCGGAGTTTTATTTTCCGTCCCTGACATTTGGAAGCCACCGACTCTTAAATATTGATTGTTTTCATCAAAATAATGTTTAATTTTATTCTGGAGGAACTATTTATTTGATTTTATGGAGGTAATTCAATATCTGCAAATGGCAATGATGAACAATGATAATGTTTGCAGTACGCTGATAATACCTATCTGATCATTAACATTATGATAAAACAATATTCATGACCATCTGTTTTCCAATAATCACCACATAATATTATGTACACCTAGTTACAACAATTTTAATGTGTTCCCTGCTGTTCTATTAATATTATTGACAGCTTTCCGGCCTGGATTCGTCCGGTTTGGCAACGAAATAATCAAGGTCAACAAATCTCTCATGTATATCAATTTTATTATTCCAATATCAAAAATGTGGAATGGTACTAGTTTAGGTCAAAATTCACTTTCCAAAATTTTAAAATATTTTTCGTTTGGAGGTCTCCCGAATTCAAAAAACACATTTTTGGAAAACACTCTGTCTGTTTGTTTATCACACGATACAGGTCAAACGGATTGAAGCCAAATTTTGAGAGGATGTTTGATATGCAAATATGAAGAGCCTGACTGTTTTTGGGAAAAATCGGCGCATCCTCAAAAGATATATTATTAATGCTATAACGTTTTTTATATAATAATGGTATACTTTTCATTACGGTTATACTTCAGTTCGTTTATCACGCGCAGGATCCTTGACTTAATTTACATTTTCGCTCACTGCTTATCTCCCGTTTGTTCGCAATGCAACAAAATGTCGTTCATATTGATCGGATAATTGACAATAATTTTCGGTGTCATCTCTCCGAAACATCAAATTTTTCACTGAAATATCATGATTTTATTGTGAGCGGTTATTGAGTCAGTTAAACAAACTATATTTTTTATTTTCAAATTGAACACCCAGTATGTCAAACACAAAGGGTTCTATATTATATTTATAGGATTTTTTTCCATAAAATAAAGTCTTCTAGAGATTGTTAATGTTCTACTTAAAAAATATGAAACACCTGTATATTGTAGATTATAGACGCTCAACAACATAGGTCATAAACGCTCATTTACCATACTGGCAGTATAATAGCGGGTTGTTAAGAAAAGTATATACCTGTAAAGTTTTTATGTTAAGTTTACGTTGTGGTAATGTTTCGAGATTAAATGTGAAACAACTTATACAGAATGGTTTAAAAAATGTGTCCATTGCGATGTAAAAGAAATTATTTTATTTACAAGGAACATAGGTTAATAGTATGTTCCGTTTTTGTTACTTCTCAGTCAATTTCTTGTTTTAATGCAATACATTAAATTATAAAAATATAATTTTTGTTCATTTAAAATAACAAGTTGTAAGATAATACCTAAATATTTTATTAAACTACTAGAAATACTTGAAATAAATATTTGTACCCTTAAATTATAGCCCCAAATGAAATCTCGTTTAATTGTTATTTTGTAAAAATTTATAAAACCTTTAGGAAGATAAAAATATATAAAGAACTGAAATATAGACACTTTTTCATAAACATTCGGTATAAAGAGATTATCATTACGCAGTACTAAATTACTTCACTAAATGATAATGGCCGTTCATCTGAGAAAATGGCGTAAAAACAAATGCTGCAACCAAATAAATTAAAGCAAAAAGAGAGCTTTCTATTAAAACAAAATATACAATTTAGTACCTCTCAATAAATTTTTCGTAGACGCTATTTATTTTGATTAATTACTATATCAACGAACGTTCATTGTCTGAAATTTTTTTCAGGATGAGTAAGCATACAAAATACAGACCAAGTTATTTTCAAAAAATGCCACAAAAAAAAATTCCAGCCAATTGGGCGACGGGACCATTCCAATTTTAAAAATGTTGACATTTCATTATAATAAAGAAAATAAAATTTCTGATATCGCGTGAGGTGACGCGGGTAATGGCTAGTATTCAATATGATATTAACTATTCGTTGCCATGGTTACCTACATAGTATGTTCCACGTCATGTAAAAATTAATCAAAGCATGCCTAACTAGTTTATTTCTGACAGATCCATAAAACAAAAGAGCGGATGATTTTTTTTTATTTTAAAAATATTTCCGAAACTGTAAAGTTTAGAAAAAAAATTTTTTACAAAACTTTCTTGAAAAAATAAATATAATAATAAGCCGTTATGAAAAGTATACTATTATTATATAAAAATACCGTTTTAGCATATATCTCTTCTGCGTGATTTTCCCCAAAAACAATAGGGCTCTTCATATTTGCATACCAAACATCCTCCCAAAATTTGGTTTCAATCCGCTCATCCGTTTGACCTGTATCGTGTTCACAGACAAACAAACAGACGCACAGAGATTTTCCAAAAATATGTTTTTTGGATTCGGAGGACCTCAAAACGAAAAGATATTGTAAAATTTCTGAAAAGTGATTTTCGACCTAAACTAGTACCATTCCCCACTTGTGGGTTGGAATGGTAAAATACATTGTTTTGTCGAACAAAAAAAACTTTGACATTTTACGCGGTAGACACTATACAAAAATCTAATTTAACAAAATTGACTGAAGAATTACGTCACAAAAAACTGTTTTTGTTGTTGATTGGCACTCGAACGTGAAACAGGGTATACCTATTGAACGCTGGATATCTATTATATATCGGCTCTAATCAATAGATGTACTACAAATTACAATGCGTGACTTCATTTCCAATAGATTGGAAAAATGGCAACAATTTAATTAGCGGAAATCGAAAAGCGTTGTTTTGTGTCTTCTTTGTGTTGGCAACCGTACGTTCACAGTCAGGGATGCGCAAAAAACCGGATCAATCAATATGGCCGTTACAAATGTAAAATTCCACAAATCGGTAGCAGAGCGTAGTTCATGGCCTTAAAGCCTCGCCTGTCAGGTTTTGTAGTTTAAAGTACTATAAGAGAGAGAAAGAGATGTTGTAGATTATAGATGCTCAACAACTTCATATACACAAACCGACTAGTACTAGTTTTCTTAATTGCTTCTATGTGCTTCATACAAGACGTCTTTTCAAGCTTGTTTTATAGGTAGGTTCGGTGCGCGCGCAGTGACAGTTTAACTATAAACACAGAGAGCAAAACGTGTCTGAACAGAATGACGCCATGTTGGTTTGTGGGCGTTTGTTCATGTCGCCCACGTGACACGATGCTGTTTCTTGATTGGTTCTTGCTCATAGCAAGCAGAGGACCTAGCACGAAAAACAGCCCTTGTTCTAATTTTAAAATCTATCTTGTGAGCCAGCAGGCGAGCCCGCATTGACGTCATTTACAGCCTCGAACCCAGCCTTCTGGCCAGCAGAAGTTCAAGCAGTGTTTCCAGCCTCGTGTGCAGCCGCCTTAACTCTGTATACAAATATTAAGAGCACTGTGGTTGAAACAAAAAAAAACAGTTGTGTGGTTTTAAGAAACCACGACGCAAGTGAAACTTTTATTGGATTGTAGACACTTATCCATCACGATTAATTGTAAACAACAATATTCACATGAATACACGAATAAAAACATGTAAACACTGTACAGCACTTGCCCGCATGACAGACTGACTATGTGTTATACATAGGTACTACACGGTCAGCTGATGCGAACCATGGGCGCCGCCATATTGGCCTTGGCTGCTCTACCGAGCGCCTACTCCGAGCGCCTTTCACTTTACCCCTATTCCGCGGCCGCCTGTAATGCGACATGCAACAGACGGCAGTAAAATTCGGGGCGATAGAATAAAAGTTTCACTTTAATAAAAAATATAGAATAGTTAGTTCTTAGCACAACAGTTTTATTAGAGGATGTACATTTCGGGAGCTATGCTCTCATCTTCAGCAAAGAGCATAGCTCCCGAAATGTACATCCGCTAATAAAACTGTTGTGGTAAGAAGTAACTATTCTATATTTTTTATTTTTCTTAACTCTGTAGTTAAGCCTAAGAATTCTATTACACCGATTCGAAACTTGGAAAATATTAACAATTTTGACTCATCCCTAGAAACCATATATTGAACAGCCGTCCAAAGTACACATATGTGGTGATTAAAAACCAGACCCGACATTTTCGCACGTTTCAATGTACAGATAGTGTTATACGTTTAGGGTGGTTGATTGGAAAATAATTTTCATGATTTCACAGTTATTTAGAAGAATTGTGAGCCATTAAAAAAAAATCGAAGTCCCGTTTCCGTTATTTGCACAGATTACATCGGTTTTAGCTCCGCATCTAAATAAATTTGTAATCATTTTTCAAAGAAACCAAATAAATGAACGAATACACTTTTATAAAACTGAATTTATGAAAACAGAATTTTCGAAAATAAAAAGATATTTTATGGCTTCCATACATACGTATTTTAAATGGTGTAATTTATGCAATTGAATAATTTGTATACAATTAAGACCAGCTACTAAAAATGTATGTGGTGGAAGTACGGGTCCACATGGTGGAAACACGGGTCTTATTTATAACAGGTTATTTGACATTTATTTTTAAATTGTCCTAAAAAGTTCATATCGTAGTATTAGTTGGCTAAAAGTTTTATTTTGCTTAAATGCAATCATTTTATGAAATAAAATAGCAGTAAAAATTTTAAATAAATAACTTGGCACGGAAACACGAACCATCTTGTTTACCTACTGTGACGTCGTTCTTGTAGTATATACAAACAAGTTTAAATAAGGCTCGGTGTCGTTTATTCCAAACTTATTTAGTGTATACTCACGTGTGTGTGTCCTTTGTTTAGGCATATGTGTATTTACTACAAGTCTGACGTCACACGTCAAACCATCATGCTGGGCAGCGTTCTTTTTTTTTTGACATGTAAAAAATTGCAATTTGAAATTATAAATTAATCTCGTGTTTTTGTGAATACAGACCGATTTTTTTCGATTTTTTATTCGGTAAATTATTGTATTAACATAATTTAATATTTTATTTTTTTAGTATTAAATACCGTATTTATATATTTTATAGTCGTTTTGTATTTCATCTAATTAGGCTTTTGAAAAAAAAATAATTATCGATTTTTTTATTGTATTTTAAAACTTTATTATAAATAATATTGATAATCGATGCGAAAAACTTACAAAAAACTTTTTTTAAATTAATTATAAGCAATTTAAAATTGATAAAATATTAAAAACAATCACGTGACTGCAAACGCACTAGAATTGTTTTCGACAGTTGTGACGTCATAATGGTAAAATGTATATACGCAGTTACTATCAATGGCTTCTACATGTGTATTGACTAAAACATTATGACGTCACATTATGTTCGGGAAATGTCGGCGCGTTCTCGGAACTGGGTACAAAAATTTATTTTTAATTTGATATAACTTTTGAATTATAACGAAAATAAAAAAAAGAAAAATAGGTTTGTTATAAAACTTATATACGATCTTTCCATTTATGACAAAAAAAAATTTCATTCAAAAGCCCAATTCACGAATATACCGACTTTAATGAGGTCATTGTCAAAAATAATCGAGATATAAGGCTGTGGAGTCATGCCTAGGACATTGTATTGTGTGTATCCTACTTTATATAATAATGTCGTGCGAAACGCGCTTTACAATGGTAAAGTATTATAATAAAAAGACATCGCATTTTGCGGTTCATCAAATTGAAATTTATCAGTTCGGTATCTGGGTGATGATTTCCATTCAATATTCCCCGGCTGCACACAGTGCAGGAGCGTTCGAGATGGAAAATACATTTGGTTGAAAATGCTAGTCATTTGTCAGACCTGTCAAAAATTATTACACGCAGACAAGTAAATCAATATTCAAAACGCTGCTCGTTAAGCAATATTTACACGACTTGTAAATCAGAAATATCGAATAATAGTGGTTTATGTGTATCTGGATTCTAATACAGTGAAACCTGTAAAAATGAGAACTCTGTAACCTGATCACCTCTCTACGTTGACCAATATTTCTAGGAACCGATCTTATTACTCTTATACATTGCACAGTCTCTGTACAATGACCACCTGTATACAATGATCACTATTTTAGAGTGGTCAGTGTACACAGGTTTTACTGTACATTATTTTATATTGTTAAAACTCGACAAGAGCTTGTTTAACAGTCACACGAGTCATAAAAGTTTTCCAATCGAAATATATACTACATTTTTTTTGTATGTACCTTCTATAAAATAGCTGTTTTTCACACCATAATAAGTATATTTGTAATATTTTTGACAGTTCAGTTCGGCCATATTGCAATCATATGTGGACTGTTTACGATGGCAACGCCTTCTGTGCTGTCTGTTTTGCTCATATAGATGCAACTGGCAATTGACAGAGATTTTATTGTGTTGATAAAATTGAATTGCTTTTGTTTTAGTTTACACACTAGTGCAAAAAAGGATCATTTTACAACCGCTGTAGAGGTACGAAAGGCAGCTATTTTATAGGGATTTGTACAAAAAATCAATTCGTTGGGAAAAGAAAAGATTTCGTTTAAAATTGTTTTTTTTTTTTTCTGCGAAAGCAACTAAGTAAATTTAAATAAAAAATATACAAGTGTGTAAGCTTTCACGGCCGGTGTTGATCCAAACCTTCTTGGTTTCCGGGCTTGTATGCCGTGGCCCATTGATATTTCTACCTGACATTTCGTCAACAACTGCGGGAGATCTTATCTGGGAGCAACCTAGAAGGACACTTCGTCCGCTACCACATCGCCCTTGATAATGTCTACCGCAGTTCTAGACGAAACGTCAGGTAGAAATGCCAATGGACCACGGCATACAAGCCCCGAAATCAAGAGGATTTGAAAAAAATATACAGTTTGTAAAAACGACCGGCTGTTAGTCGTAGGACATTATTAGGCTGATTATTCATCAACACACAAAAAATTACTTTTCGGAGATATAGCCCACTGAAATTGGAAATTTCAAATTTTGTTTTTAATTGAAAGAACTGTTTTAGAGCGGACCCTCTTTTTTTGAAAAACCACTATCTTACGAAAGGATGGGTGTCAATAACCTAGATAATTTCCTCTATAAATCACGGAAAATAAAATAATACCACAGAGCCCTATTGCTACATTTTTTCAATACTAGATTACCAACCCTGTGCGTTTTGCATGATATAGGTATCTTACCTTTCATAAATATTTTTACTTTTATTTATAGTTCGAAATAGAATATTTTGAGGAATTTCTTCAAAAATTGATCGTTTTTGTAGTTTTTACTTTTTTTTTATCCATCAGCGCAATCTTCCAACACTTTATCCTTTACATATATGATTTAACATATTGTAAAGAATAACATATATAAATAAAAAAGTGTTGGTCCAGTGCGCTCGTATTATTTTTACTATTTTTATTATTAAATAACGATAATCTAACCCGTTTTAGTTAATTATTAACTTAATCACCTTTTTAAATTTGACTATTTTTTATTACAAACAATAAAATATTTGACTTTATTTAGCTTGTTTCTTAAATATAACTACCCGTAGTTGATAAATATATGAATAAAATCCAAAACTCTTCAGGGAAAAATATACCTACCTATATTATTGACACCCATCCTTTAGAGGGAATAAACCACTGGAAATAAAAAAAACGCGACACTCTTGTCATTAACGATAGAAAACTGTGACAACTAAATGTGTTTTTAAGAAAATAATTAATAGGCCACATGGCATATTAAAAAATTCGCGATATTGTGAATCTAGCTTCATATTAAAGAGAAGAATTTCCATCTATACATTTTCCAGTGGTCCGTTTTTCTTTTTTATGTGCCACTGACCACGAAAAGTCATGTATTTATGACAGACCACTTGTTGGGTAATTCGCCATTGGCTATGAACGTTGGCTTTTCCTCACTATTGTAGATTTTAATGATTTATATAATCGCTAAAAAACGTCACGAATAAAACTCGAAACGTGACATAGTAAAAACTTTTCATGGACGAGTTACAAAATTTTATGTTTCTGAACAGTAAAAATATTTTTTATCTAAAAATAACCTGAATATGTATCAGGGGTGTCAATTAATTTTTACATAAGATCTGTCTTTGCATTAATCGTAAATTTTTTACTTGTAATCTTTATAATAAGTAACCGTATAGCCTAGTCGAGAAGTGAGTTTCTTGAGAAAGATAGTTTCAAGTCTTCAAAAATTATGAGGAATATTCGATTCGGAAAAATATTCCGAAAAAGTCGTTGGTATGATATTTTTCGCTGCCAAAAATTGCATTTGTTATTAACAAAAAACGAAAAGTGAATGCCAGAGACGTAACCACTATTGCAAAACATTGGCTTTTTTTCTCGATGCATGATTTGCTAACGATGTTATCACCACCTCTTCTTGGTTTCCTGGCTTGTATGCCGTGGTCCATTGGTATTTCTACCTGACGTTTCGTCTACAACTGCGGTAGACATTATCAAAGGCGATGTGGTAGCGGGCGAAGTGTCCTTCCAGGCTGCTCACAGGTAAGTGTGTCGACAAGTGTGGTACTTCCGTCTTTTATAGATAGCGTGCTCGTGTTCTCTACTCGGTCGTAGTATGCTCTTCTGTGATTGGTCGTTCCATTCAGTGGGTTGGTATTGCACAGTGCTAGTGTCCAGGTTTTACTTAGATTCAAACCTTCATCTTTGCGGTTGAAATTATTTGTGTGTATGTGTATTTATATGGCCTCTCTGTATATGCGTGGGCAGTAACTCGATGTTCTGTCTATAACTTTGGTTTCTTCTAAAAAGGATCTTATAGTTGTCTACCGCAAATGTAGACGAAACGTCAGGTAGAAATACCAATGGACCACGGCATACAAGCCCGGAAACCAAGAAGATTTGGATCAACACCGGCCGTGAAAGCCTACACACTTGGATGTTAGCACCAACAGATTAGCAAAACGCAAGTCCAGAAAAAAAGTTTTAGTTACTATTCATTGTCTTCACAACAATGGAATCATCTCTGTTCAAGAGATGTGTACATTTGCAACTTTTGGGAATTATCAAGTTACATTATAAGTTAGCGTGTAGAAGAGCGTTTTGTTACAGAATATTATTTGACTTGATTCTATTCAGATTTCTTGAAACCAGTTGCGGAGGAGAAGTGATATAGACTAAGAGTGAGAAGGGTAGAGCAGAAGTTAGCAATAAGTTCGACTGAAATAAACAATATTGAAATGAGACATCGTGATTAGACCTCGTAGCAGATTTTATATTTATTAACATCAGCAGCATTAAGGATTTTTTGGTTAAAAAAATTGAAAATTCAATTCACATTTTCATAATTTCTCGAATTAGAACATGGACACTGAGAGCTTCTAATAGAAGAGCTTAACTAAAGACGTAATTCAACAGGTGAGTTTTGTTTACAAAAAGAATTAAAGCATTAGTGACTTTAACTAGTGTGACCTGTGTGAATTATTCGCACTAAATAAGTATAATAATTATCACTTTACAAAATTATTTTTTAAATATGATTGCAGGTATTCAATTCGTTTCTAATTTTGCACACTGCTTATAACGTTCTTCTTTTTGTTGTATTACAATATCAAGCTCAGATGACAGATCGAAGAAATATTTTACTAAAATTGTCATATAGAGGCGCAAGTAGCAAAAGCGTTGAGCTAAGCCGCCAGATGGCATCATGCAGCATTGTTGTGCTCGCTGTTTCAAAATTACAGCCGTCAGATGGCAGTATGCAGTATTGTGTCTGTTGTAGGTATTACAATATGAAGGTCAGATGACAGATCGAAGTGATGACGTTGTTTCAAAATTAAAGCCGTTAGATGGCAGACGTTGTTCAGCGTTGCTGTATTTTAATTAATTTACAAAAACAAAAGCAATAATAAATTTTTTTAGTTGTTGATGTCAGTAGAGTAAGCAATTATCTGTAAAATGATATATAATTTATGTGGAGATATTGTGAGGTTTTTTCTAAAAAGGGAGGCAAACATCTTTAACCTTAGCTTTCGTGTTTTCTCGTGTGCGATCGGCCTAAGGGTTACGTCTGACTATCGAATTCTTATTTAACTCAAACCATGGACCGAAAGCTAAGATATTTTACACATCAAAAATAAAATTTCTGGTTATCTGAGCCAGAGGAATTTTTGACGGTGACTGGTGAAGTGGTGCCAACATAAGGAATACAGACTGACGTTAGTTCCTCATCAAATATGTAATATTCCGTTACGCATGCATGGCGTCATGTAATATTGGTAAGAAGTTGAGAGCTTGAAAACGCGATATCCATACAAATAGTTCCACACGTGCATACCTTTTTATCTCCCAAATGTTGGTATCCGTTTACACGTAACTATTACAAAAACTTTCGAGGCATTGCAAATCCCTGATACGAAAAAATGTTCTAGCAGCCCGTCCTTAGTTGCACATCCTTTAAAGCAGGGGTGTCAAAGATACGGCCCTCAAGCCAACTCAATACGGCCCGCAACCAGAATCTATCCAGTCAGGATTTTAGATACCTGAAATTAATGAGCTTATCAAAAACAAGAGACCTCAAGCTCAAGATAATTTAGCCTTTTTATTACCTTTATATGAAAATTGACTTAAACTAAGTAAATAAAGATTTTAATTTAGTATGTGTCTTAGTTTTTAATTTAGAGTCTGGCCCACAACCCAAATCTTATAAATGGCCATTTAGAAAAATCAGTCTGACACCCCTGCTTTAAAAGACTAATTCGCAGTACGATTCAAAATCAAGTTTACCTGATTGTAGTTGTAAATTTCACCGCCAGATAGAGTAGTCCATATAAAGGATCCCAATGCTTTATTCGACTAAATGCCCATATAAATAGGAATGATATGTAGGACGTGCCTTAAAAGTTCCTGAAAAAGTTGCAAGGAAATAGTTACCCGCCCGTATGTACATAGATATAATCAAAAGTGTTTATTTTAAAATTACTTTCATTTATGGTCGGGTCTTTTCTACTATAACATTTATGAGAAACAAACGAGTGTGCTGGAAAAGTAGACAGAAATTTTGCAGCCTTTTTCAGTTGCCATTATTTGAAAACCACGCGCAATACAAGATTTATATTATCTTTATAAAATTATTTAAATAATGCTGACATTTTAGGAGAACATAAAGTAAAGATATTAGTTTTGACCACTCACTTGTGTTCGGCCATTTTTTACTTTTTTTGACAAAGCAGATTATTACATGACATATTCAAGCGATTCGCATTTTTTGAAGTTACGATTCTTTATGTAGGCGACGGGCTGGGGAGTTAACTGCAAAAACCGAGGGATATCACATTTCCCTCGGTATTTTGTTCCAAAACAAAAGCGCACATACGTCGCTGATGTCAAACCTCTCAGGCTCAAATCTCAAATTACCATAAATTAATTTTATCTTTTTTTTAAATATGACAATTTTTTTTGTTAATAAATTTAAAAAAATAAATGTAATAATTTTGTTGTATTTTATGTCCATATAAACTTTAAAATACGTAAGCTTTAAAAAATAGTTAAGCTTCTGTCATTTATTTTTAACCTGTTTTTTAAGTTTTTTGTCACAGATGTGTCATCACAATTTTTTTTTAAATTAAATGTTAATGTTTATGTTCTAGTAAAAAAACACTTCTGAAAGATCATTTTAAACATACTTGTGCTTGACTCGTATTTATCTAACCGCTGAAGCTAAAAGTAATCAAAGGAAGATAATAAAAACAGGCATTTGGAATAGTTTTCTTACAATGATATGAACAATCGCAATTATTTTTAAAATATATTTCTAAATATCCTCACTCCCTCGAATTTCAGTGGGGTAAGTCTACTATTACATAACGTCGTTGGTTCTGTAATAGCTCTTATGTGCATAATTGGCAGATTTTACGTTTTTTAAATGAAAAGATTCAGGAATCGGAGCTCTATACACTGGTAACACCTCCAAGTTAATTTTACAGTAACCAACAAGGGGAAGTAACTTTTATGTGAAAAGTTGTACCAAATAATTCCTCCCATGTGCCCATAAATCCGAAATTAACGTTAAATATTTTTTAAGAAAATACTTCGTCTTAATTAAACATGTATAGTGAAGATTTTTGACAAATCTCTAACGAAAACGTCGCGGACCATAGTTTAAGAACTGCTGCTTCAGACAACTTATTTAAGTTTAGCTTTTAATGGTTTTTAATTAATGATTCTCAGTTCTTAGTAAAGATTAGAGTGCATATTCTCACGAGACATTTAGTATATCATAAATATTAAGCACACTACACGTAATGTATGACATAAGGAAGATATTATATCAGCAAAATGGCGCTTTTCCTGTTCAAAAAACTGTTCTAAATAGCTACAATGAAATAACAGGCACTATTATATTGTTTTATATATTGTTTTATATCATTAGTTACCACTAGTGATGTGCCGAATCGTTAAAAATGTATATCCGCGGATACGGATCTGAATATGGATATTTGGTTTCAAGTTCCGCGGATACGGATCTTAACTTTCTTAGAGTACGCGGCGGTAAATATTGCACATCGACCTTTGGAAAGAGACTATCAGTTATGGGAAAAAGTTATTGACCTCTTTAAGAGTTAACTCTCATAACAGATTGTCTCTTTCCAAAGATCGATGTGCAATATCTCATTATAAAGATAGTTTTTTAGTACCTTTGAGTTATGTACTATTGGTATGGTACTCACTAAGATAAATGTTTGCAATATAAAGGTGCCAAATACGATTTTAAAAAATAAGAAATAATCTGAATGGAATTTAACAGTTTTTCATTATTACCTAATCACCTATATAGGGTGAGTTTTAAGTTGATGCTTTTTTTACAGCGTGTAAAAATCAAATAGACGAGCAAATATTTCATATAGTTTTTTTATCAAAACTCAAAAATAAGAGAGAAACAGGATTTCGAAGTTTAAATAAATTTTATTAAATTTTCTTTAATTTTGAGGTCGGTCCTGGGGTTATATTATGTCGCTATGGAAATATGTTATTATTATCAAAAATAATTGAGGCACACACAATTCTCTCAAAAACAGAACAATATACATACTTGATAATAACAACTTATTTCCATAGTGACATAATATAACCGCAGGACCGACCTCAAAATTAAAGAAAATTTAATAAAATTTATTTAAACTTCGAAAGGCTGTTTCTCTCTTATTTTTGAGTTTTGATAAAAAAACTATTTGAAATATTTGCTCGTCTATTTGATTTTTACACGCTGTAAAAAAAGCACCAACTTAAAACTCACCCTGTATATATAAAATTTCATCTATGAATTGAAAATTAATAAGGTAAAAGATCCGCCATAAAACTAACGGATACGGATACAGATCTTTCTTCTCCCTCGGATATCCGCGGATACGGATACGGATATCCGGCACATCACTAATTATGTTTACTCAAATCAGCATTGTTTTCTATAATTAGTTACCACAGAGATAAGAAACTTTTCTCTCTCTGAATTGCAGACACTTTCACGGCTCACTCGCGTACTCTAGTATAACATCTCTATGATTTCGACCCATATCTATAGAAGATATCGCACGAGGCATCCATTAATGCACACATCTTGTTCGTGAATTAATCATTCGGGTCATAAATGTCCTACTTGTCATAACATCTTCGGAGACCGGTAGCTATAGACGCCGCCGCAAAGACGCAGGTACACCTTAAGACGGAGAGACGGTGGCCTGGGATCGTAGCTACGGGGGTTTATAAACCGCAACGCATTAAAAGCTGTCGAGAAATGAAGGTCATGCCAACCATAATGTTATTAACAACTAACTCGTATAATTCAGCAATATTATGCAAGCTTTTGACTGACTGATTGAAAACTGAGTGATTTGGGATTTATTAGAACTGAATTCAAATCTTTGATTAACGTCTGATTAGAACTATTCAATAAATAAGTATTAAATTTCGTAATATTTCGATATTAAAAAAAATTGGTTGTCTGTAAAGTCGGTTTACGGACGATAGTTTTACGTGATAACGTATTCCGTAATACATAACCTAAACCTCCCAAAATTTGGTTTCAATCCGCTTATCCTTGATGTCGGAATGATAAGAAATGTCAAAAGTGACGTTTGCAACTGTCAAAGTATTATGTTCTAATAATAATTAGTTATTCCAATACTTAACTTAGAAGGCGTTGCATTTCACAAAATACTAATGTCAAAAAATTGAATTAAACATTAGAAATGCCGCCGTTTTCATGTTGCATTTATACAGCTATTTTTCTATATAAATTTGTATAAAAAAACTGTTTAGGCAAATTCTGTTATACGAAATCTATGTAAAATGTTCTCCTCTTTCGTTTAAGACTGGTTTCAAATCGATCTGATTTAAATTGGGCGAGAAATTAGCAAAAAGCACGCACAGGGTCAGGCGGAACGTTACGCGTTACGAACGTTAGGAACGTTAGGATTTAGAAACGTTACACTTTTTCGTGCATGCAGCCGGTGTTTTATCAATTTATAAGATTGGTGATTCATCAATTTATAAGACGTTATCACGTCAAAACTTTAAACGAATTTTATTAAAAACTAATTAGAAACTAATTTTTATATTTTTTAGATCGGTTCTGAAGAAGATTCAAATCCGGACCGAATGCTCACCGTAATTAGAAAAAGATTAAAAAGTAGATAATATATTTAAGAGTCATAAAAATAATTGTAAGTACTACTGAGTAAAACAAAAATTGTAAAAATATCGCTGCACATTGTTTTTTGTTTGAGGTTGAGCCGTTTTACGAAGATAATGAAAAAAATCTGAAATAAAGTTTAATAGATTTTTTTATGATAAAATTTTCTGTAAAAAATCCAAAATCATTAGGAGTATTATAAAGATAAAAATCAAAAAAAACTTTTACATGTAGTCTTATGGAAAATATGTCAACCTAGCATGCAAACGGTACATTTTAATTTTTTGAAAATAATCAAATAATGTCAGCAAAAACTAACTATGTAAAGCATCGATGTCTTACGCATATTTTAATATTTTTTCCAATTTAATTAGGAGACTTTTAATCAATAAAAAAAAAATTCAACCTTAGCACTTTTCGATTATGGACTTTTATTCTTGACAATTTTAACTGAATTTTCAACTTTTTAATGATTTAGTTCTAATTTTTATTACTTCTAATTTCTTTTTTTAATTATTTACTTTAAAAAATCTATAAAATACAAATATTTACATAAATTTATTATATCTAAGCTAATTTTGTACAAAAAATTCAAAAGTAAGTCCATTAAGTAAAATACTGAAATAATTAATTAATATTAAAAAAAATGTTTATTTATGCCTTTATGACAATAATTTATTGGTATCATCGACTTATAACCTTTTGTAAAAATTTATTATGGAAAAGTTCCCATTTAGAATTCGACTTATTTTTTATTGGGACTGTATAACGCATCAACCTCCTTAATAGAAAAAAATTGTAGCAAGCCATATATTTTAAGTTATAATAGTGTATGAACTTTTCTTATAGAACCTATAAGTGAAGTTCTTTTTCGTAAATAAAATAAAATAAAATTTAATTAATTTATAACGATCGTTTCGACCTAGATCAGGTCATCTTCAGATACGAATGTAAATTAAAAATTAATTTTTAATTTACATTTATTTACTTTATATACAAAAATGTTTAATCCAAACTATGAATTCGCAACTGATGAAGTAAAGTGCTTTTAACAACAATATATCGATATAAAAAATCACTCCATATAAAATCGATGTTCTAAATTTTAATAAAGCTTAATGAAAGTCTAACTAAGCTTCTGTGTACTTTTTTTTATACAGATTGTAATACCGGCTTTTCAGCAAACTCCATTTTAAGCTGGATTTAAAATATCGGACCTTAATTCCAATTAATAATACTTTATTTGGGCTAGGTAAGTTCCGTATATATATTTCCATATCCACCTTTCGTCAGTAAAAACATAGTAAAACAACATAATCATATTTGTAGCTCTACAGCAACTATTTTATGCTGAAAGTAATTTTTTACTAGTTTCTTGAAAACGAAAAATTCAATCAAAAGTATCAAACGTGTTTAATAATGGCTTCTGTAGTGAAAAGAAAGTAAAAAAAATAGTTAAAATTGGAGCCTTACCTGTAATTTAAGTTTTTAACGTTAAATCTCGATATTTACAATTATTGTTTTTTTGCATTTGTCAGTTTGTTTGTAGTACACGTTTTGTCGTATTTCTGTATTACGTTTGCTATTGAGTTTAATCAATGCCCTAGTACAGGGGGCGGCAACCTTTTGAGACGGAATAGCCAAAAGTTACAAATAATTACAATTTACAATATTTCCCAGTTTTTAAAGAGCCACTGTACATTTTCGTTTCAGTATTATAGTATTTGCTTATATATATCCGAGGACGACACGTCGCGACGAGGGCGATGCGGGTGAGACGCGAGTGGAAATTGCTGGTACTCAATCATGGATCGATTGGACGATTTTTAAAGGTTTATATAATAAAATAATTATTTTTTTGCGTATTGAAATGCAGAGCTGCAACTTAACATCTACAAAACGGAACGCATGCGCGGAATTAAAACTTAAAAGTTACTGGCATTAAAATCATTATTCTTGTTGATTTATTCTAAACTAGCAGTCCCGTCCGGTTTCACCCGGGTGTAAAAGAACGAATGGGGAAGAGAGGAACATGAGTACACACATTCATCTTAGTTTACCGAGATGAATGTTGTGTCCAAACTTCATAATGATCGGAGTTACCGTTCAAAAGTTTTTGTCGATAAAAAGCAGTATTTATACTTTTTTTAATTAATTAAATAAAATTAAAATAAACTTAAATGTAAGTCTTAGAAGAAAGCAATGTAAAAAATAAAAAAGAAAATAAAAATATATTCGCTCAACGTGGGGCTCGAACCGAAAACCCTGATATTGACCAATTAAGCCACTCGGGGTTGTGTACTCACAAAGCTAATATGAGTATATTTAGTTCGTGCATTTCACCTGAATAGAAACTTATTTTTGAGATACATTTTGCAACATTTTTCATTAATGCTCCGCTCCTAATGGTCGTAGCGTGATATTATATAGCCTATAGCCTTCCTCGACAAATGGGCTATCCAACAAATTTGAACCAGTAGTTCCTGAGATTAGCGCGTTCAAACAAACAAACAAACTCTTCAGCTTTATATATTAGTATAGATTTAATATCAATGTGAGTGCTTCACTCAGTTTTTATTCTAAGCATTTTAGTACCATTTACTTCGACGCAGGTTTGTTATATCCAGATTTGGTTCCCTGCGGGAATCAACCACCTTCTGGTTTCAGGACAAACGAAGCATACTCCGAAATCCCCTTGATGCGTACACACATTTCTCTGACCGCCTATTTTCCGACGACTACATCGTCTGTTAGAAACATTATGTTACACGTGTGGCAATATTCTTTGGTATTTTATTAGACCGGACTAGCCTACTGGTTCTTACCAAATTAGTATCGTCACATAAAACAAAAAAAATTACGTAAAAAAAAAAAGTTCAAAAAATGAAACTCGACTACTAGGCGAGACGGTGAGGAGTTTTGGGTGTATTTTTCGGGCACTGCAGGCGAGATTATTGTTTGAAAAAATTAATTCTAACCGATTTTATAACTATTGAATATTGGAAAAGTTATATGGTTTTATAAAATTGGTATCGCTAAAGAAATCGTTATAAAATCGGTTAGAATTAATTTTTTCCAAAAATTCCAACGGGATACTAAAGTAGAATGAATTTGTGATTTTTCTAGCTTGGTCCGACCAGCGAATCCCGTTTGTGAAAAAATGGCGCAATTTGCAATTAAGGAAACAAAAAAAAGTGATCGTTAATTACTCGATTACCGATGACGCTTAAATTATTCATGCATGTTTGGGTCAACATAGACATAATTTTTGAGAATTTTTAGCCATCTATGTGCGGTCATTTTTTAGTAAAAAAAATAGTGAAAAAACGTTTTTTTTTTAACTTTAGGGGCTATTTGCAAGTTAACAATTGAATTGCACTTAGCGACTTCTGTCAGTGCTCATTTTTTAGGAAATTTCATAAGGAACAACTTTCTCAATGCATATGTTATGCTAAAAGTCAAGAGGAACGGAGATATTAAAGGAAATAGAGAAAAAAGCACTATTTTCGTCACTAATTGTCAGTTATAAAATCAAGCACACCAACAATTTGTAAGCAAACTTAGGGGGTTGAACTACACCCTAAAACGAAGCGATTCCAACAATAATCTCGCCTGTGCCCGAATAATACACTTTTTAATGTTTTTACCTCCTCGCCGTCTAGCCTATACTGAAAAGTATGAAACAAGAACATAGGTATTCTTATCTGCGGATAGTAATGGTCGTATGACAGACAGAAGAACGGAATCCTAAAAAGTGTATTGTTTAGTTCAATTTACTATATTTCATCTACTCGTACATTATTGTGACTGAGTATATTATCATATTATGTTGAAATTTACTGGTGCCAGTGGCGAGAAACGGACATCCCTTTGCAATCCTGTCGACGCCCATGCTCGGCGTTTTTTTCTTTGTTCAAACAAAAATTCTAAACACGGAATTTATAGCTCCGCATTTTATACTCTTTTAAAAGAATATGCTGAACGCACGTTTTGTTAGTTAAAAAGAAAACAAGAAAACACGGTAGTGATAAGGCGAAACAGTTCTTTGCCTACAAAAGAAACAACCTGCCCTAAAAAGTATATATATATATACCTAACAGAAAAAGAAGAAATGTAAAAGATATGTCGAACGATGTAAAAAGTTGTGGAAAAACTACAACGCATTGTAAAAAATAAATCAAGCAATGCAAAAACGTTGAACAAGAAAAGAACAGATTCGTCAGCTTTGCAAAAATTCGCAAATACAGATGTAAATTTTGAATCATTGAACATGTAAATATATATCTATAATATGTATTATGTTGTGCTTGCAAATTGCATGAGTCACGATTCCTGAGGTATAGATAGATAGATTATAGACGCTCAATAACACACACACCGACTGATACGAGCTCGGATTTCTGGGAGCGTTAATTCCCAAAAAACGTTCTACTGAAAACTACATGCTAATCATGAGGGAAATAAATCTATAGTATAACTAATACATATACCGGGTGTTTTTTTGAAAACTTTGGACGTTTTTAATTTAAAAATAACGGGTTAAATAAACAAAATGTTCGAACAAAAGTTGGGTTTTGAGGGGGAAACCGTTTGGACACAATACCCACCCCCACCACCTCACGCCTGCAAACAAAGTTACTATTTTATTAATTATATAAATAGTTAAAAATAGTAAACGTAGGAAATGGAATTAGATAGGACACATAACAGGCTACGACTCTTTGTAGTCTTTTGAATGATTAAAGAAATAAATAAATAAAAATAACGAAGAGAATCTTGAATTGGAACCCACGGGGATATCGTAAAAGAGGAACACAAAAATATCCTGGAGAATAATTGTAGTTATGGAATTGGGCTTTTGAATGAAATTTTTTTTTGTCATAAATGGAAAGATCGTATATAAGTTTTATAACAAAACTATTTTTCTTTTTTTTATTTTCGTTATAATTCAAAAGTTATATAAAATTAAAAATAAATTTTTGTACCCAGTTCCGAGAACGCGTCGACATTTCCCGAACATAATGTGACGTCATAATGTTTTAGTCAATATACATGTAGAAGCCATTGATAGTATACTGCGTATATACATTTTACCATTATGACGTCACAACTGTCAAAAACAATTTTAGTGCGTTTGCAGTCACGTGATTTTTTTAAATATTTTATCAATTTTAAATTGCTTATAAATAATTTAAAAAAAGTTTTTTGAAAGTTTTTCGCATCGATTATCAATATTATTTATAATAAAGTTTTAAAATACAATAAAAAAATCGATAATTATTTTTTTTTTCAAAAGCCTAATTACCTGGGTTCAAGTCAAAAAGAGAGGATCAATTTCGAAATTTTCGTAGATGTCTTATGCTCCACTTAGGAGTTAACACAATCTATAATTATGATTATAAAAATAGAATTATTTATTTTTAATTTCTCACGAGTGAAAGATAAACAGAGGTTAAATACTACATTTTATTTTGTTAAAAGCATTAATTTTCAACTCAACGGCAGTAGTAATTGGAATTTATTTTTACTATGCAAGAAACTCATTTAAGGAAAATTTAACGGCGTTTTTACAGCATACTGTTTGTGCTTTTTTTGTTTCAAATACGTCTGAGCTTTAAAGAGCTTGAGCTGCTTACAATTTTAATTACATTTTAATTATAACAATACTATTTAAATTAGAAATATTATGTTTAATTTATTTAATAGTGTTCTATGCTGTTAGAAAGCTATTTATGTCTGAAACACGTTTAGAATTAATTATTTTGTAAGCTGAAAGTTAATAAAACAAGTTATAAAATTGCGGACATAAAATATATTGTGTATATTTTGCAAATTGTTATTAGATATAGTAAATCTACACTCGTCCAGGGGCGCACTTGGAACGAAAAAATATGAGCCGCCAAATATTGACATTATTTTAATCCGATTGTAGCGGTACAAAAATTATTTTTTGTAGTCAATAAAAGATAATTTTAATTTATTTTTTATTACTCATGCGGGAAAAGTGGTATCTTTACGCATGCTGTTACGGTTGAAAAGTGACTATTTTCATTTGCGTGCGCAAACTTTATTTGTCGCACTGAAATTATTGTTTGCCGCATGCAAATTCAGAGTTACCATAGTTACTAATACTGAATGTGACAGCAAAAAATGTGTATTTTAAAATTGAACACTTGTTCTGGAAATTTTAATTTATTCGTAATAAAAAATAGTATGTGCAACTCGTGCGGCATTGTCGCACTGGTTGCACAATATACTATTATCGTATGAATATTTTAGTAACAGTTTAATTTCAATATTGCAACAATAAATAATAAAATTAAATTAAATATTCTTGTCAACAAATAAGATAATATTTATTTCGATTTAAATCTGCTATCATCCAATGATACAAACGTATGAAGATGCGAAAATAAATACTGACTGATAAAGTTGATTTTATAGTTATACATATAGCAATTTATGTATTTAGATTATTTTATGTACGTGTTGTCATATTGTTAAAACGATCGATTAGCGTGGGTTAACAGTCAGACGAATCATATAACCATGTAAACAATCGATACAATGTATCGATTGTAGCATGCTTTAAAAAAAAATGTAGTACACGTCATGTACTACATTTTTTTCACGTTCCTCCTATATATAAGCTGATTTTCACATCAGAATACGTATATTTGTAATATTTTTGACGGTTTAGATCGTGTTGCATTAGTAAAAACGAATGGCTTTTGTTTTACTTTGCACACTAGTGCGGAAAATGGTAATTTTACAACCGCTATGCAATTACGAAAAGCAGTTACTTTATAGGAGGTCATGTCAAAAAAATTGGTTGTCTGTAAAGTCGGTTTACGGACGATAGTTTTACGTGATAACGTATTCCGTAATACATAACCTAAACCTCCCAAAATTTGGTTTCAATCCGCTTATTCTTGGTGTCGGAATGATAAGAAATATCAAAAGTGACGTTTGCAACTGTCAAAGTATTATGTTCTAATAATAATTAGTTATTCAATACTTAACTTAGAAGGCGTTGCATTTCACAAAATACTAATGTCAAAAAATTGAATTAAACATTAGAAATGTAGCCGTTTTCATGTTAAGACAAGACATACGTTATTTTCTAATTTCCATGTACGGCAAACAAAGACGACCGACCGCGTCGCGCCATGCATTAGACAACATTGCATTTATACAGCTATTTCTCTATATAAATTTGTATAAAAAAACTGTTTAGGCAAATTCTGTTATACGAAATCTATGTAAAATGTTCTCCTCTTTCGTTTAAGACTGGTTTCAAACCGATCTGATTTAAATTGAGCGAGAAATTAGCAAAAAGCACGCACAGGGTCAGGCGGAACGTTACGCGTTACGAACGTTAGGAACGTTAGAATTTTAGGAACGTTACACTTTTTCGTGCATGCAGCCGGTGTTTTATCAATTTATAAGGTTGGTGATTCATCAATTTATAAGACGTTATCACGTCAAAAAATTATTCAAAAACGTTTCAATACCCACTTCGCATCTAAAATTTATTTATATACTAAATAGGATGTTATTATTCAAATAATGTCATTGATAATAATTTATTACTTTACATTCTTGATCCGCAACGCAACTGTTAATTTTCCTTTTTATTGGGACCTTACTAAACACTGCAACTAACGCAAGACCTACTGGCTACGCATGGACTACACCCCTGCAAAACACGATACCACTTGTTCTAGTAATGTACTACATATTTTACAGTGGTCAAATAATCAATCCGTAAGAAGTGTGTTATCAGTAAATATATAAATAAATTTAAATGTTGTAAGAAACTAACGATAACATTTTTTTTTATATTTAAAAACAGACTTTAGAAATACACCAAAACTCACCTAACAACAAACATAATAATTACTAGTGTGACCTGTGCGAATTATTCGCACTAAATAAGTATAATAATTATCATCACTTTACAAAATTATTTTTTAAATATGATTGCAGGTATTCAATTCGTTTCTAATTTTGCGCATTGCTTATAACGTTCTTCTTTTTGTTGTATTACAATATGAAGCTCAGATGACAGATCGAGAAAATATTTTACTAAAATTGTCATATAGAGGCGCAAGTAGCAAAAGCGTTGAGCTAAGCCGTCAGATGGCATCATGCAGCGTTGCTGTGACGTTGTTCAGCGTTGCTCGCTGTTTCAAAATCATTCCCCACTTGCAGGGTGGAATGGTAAAAATATTACCATTCTAACCCACAAGTGGGGAATGGTACTAGTTTAGGTCAAAAATCACTTTTCAAAAATTTTACAATATCTTTCTGTTTTGAGGTCCCCCGAATCCAAAAAACGCATTTTTGGAAAAACTCTGTGCGTCCGTTAGTCGTATACAGGTCAAACGGATGAGCGAATTGAAACCAAATTTTGGGAGGATGTTTGATATGCAAATATGAAGAGCCCTATTGTTTTTGGGGAAAATCGGGGCATGCGCAGAAGAGATTTATGTTATAACGGTGTTTATTATATAATAATGGTATACTTTTCATAACGGCTTATTATTCTTTTTACTTTTTTAAGAAAGTCTCGTTAAGAAATTTTTTTTCTAAACTTTATAGTTCGGAAATATATGAAAATAAAAAAAAGAGCCGCTCTTTTGTTTTATGGATCTAAATAAACTCGTTCGGCATGCTTTGATTAATTTTTACATGACGTGGAACATATTATGTAGGTAACCATGGCAACGAATAGCAAACATCATAATGAATACTAGCCAATACCCGCGTCACCTCACGTGATATCAGAAATTTTATTTTCTTTATTATAATCAAATGTCAACATTTTTGAAGTTGGAATGATCCCGTCGCCCAATTGGCTGGACTTTTTTTATACAGGATGCATTGATAACAATTTTATGTGAAGTCGAAAAAAAAACTCACCTGTAGATATTACTCGTTTGTTTCAGCTCATCATATTGTGTTAAGGCACCCTTATTTAGAATCGAGTTTTCTGTACATTATTATAGGTATCACAATATTGAAAATACTGAAATGTTGGTAAAGATTTTTTAAGATAGTCAACACACACGGATATCACGGTTCCCTCGTGTATTTAAACGCCAAAACACATCGAGCACACACTACACACACACAAACACACGAATATTCACTCACAATAGTGGAACACGTACATCCTACATCTGTCTCTGTTGTTCTACAGGACACGTTCTGAACGAAAGCAACAAGTTATCCTGTAACGTTGTGATTTCCTTCTTTGTCCACCGCCCCACTGTCCTGACCAATTGTAATCCTTCGAGCACGTTTTATTTGAATGGGCTAGATTTGATTACAAGACGTGATTAATTATTTTCGAACAAATTTAAAGGGAACGGCACACATGACGCGTTACAGACGACGACACATTTTACACAAAAAAACACTGACGGACGCGCGTCGCGAGCACGCTTTTAAACTATCAGACGCCGTCTGTCGTCTGTCAGAAGTCTATAACGTCACTGCCGCACATTTTAATCTAATAGAGCGTCGTCGTGTATAGCTAAACTATATAATACACACAATATATTATTATGTATACATTTATTTGTGTGTGTTCAACTGATTGATAAGCGCGTTCATTAATGTATAGACGATTTAGAAGTCCGCGTTGACACTATTTTTAACACCTGTATGTAAAGAAAGCTTTCGGCGTCATTTTCACTTTCAAGAAGTCTTATATTAAATTGAAAATTTGCACACATGTCAAGGGTCGATGACAATACAGTTATTTCATAAAAATAAATTTGGATTTAAAATTTTGGAAAAAATTTTAATTTGAGAATTTTGGAAGAAATTAATTTTGAGATTAAAAATTGAGAAAATAAATTATACTTTAAAAAAACACGCTTTAATAGCAAACCGAACTAATTTTATAAAAAGTTACCAATGAAATAATTGTAACATTTAATATCAAGCACCCCACACTTTTTTACTATGAATTATTTTGTTAATAATTTTTAGATAAAATATTATCAATAGCAAAATTAACGCGACCACATAGTCTGTCATTTTTTGCCGTGTAGATTTTTTCAGATATTCTGTATGATATCCAGACAAAATTTCTAACATATAATACAGTCGAGCCTGGATAAACAAGAGTTCCACGGACCCCGATATCTTTTTCGTTTTCCTGAGTTTCCAGTTATAATCAACTTTTAATTGTCAAAATTAATTACTTATGTTTGCTCTCGGCTTTGCTTGCATGAACATTGATTGTGTATTGATGTATCTTAGTCTGAACACAGTTGAGTAAAAAGTATCACTTTGTACCTAGATTATGGACGCTAAATAATTGAGGTCATCTAATTTTGGGTATAAATTTACAGTCGAGCGATAGTACAAACAGAAACGAAAGAGAGAGAGAGAAACTATAGTTTATAGACGCTCGACAAGTGAAACTAAAACGCGTTCTTCCGTCCAAGTATCATACAAAATACAAGAAACGTTAAATCACCACAAGAAAATTAATTTAATAGATAATAAGATTTATAATAAATTCACATCACACTATTAATAATGAAAAATACTGAATTCGCACTGTTTAATAGACTCTGGATCTAACTTGTCAATGCATTTGACTCATTTCACCGTGACTAGTTGCATAACACTACTAAAAGATCTTTTACCATTCATAATAATTAATTATTTAACAGATTATAAAGCAAGTATCACAAGACAGTGGCACGATTCACTTTGTCATATTATTCCCCACAATTGGGGAAATGGTACTAGTTTAGGTCAGAAATCACTTTTAAAAAATTTTGCAATATCTTTTCGTTTTGAGGTCCTTCGAATCCAAAAAACATATTTTTGAAAAAACTCTATGCGTCTGTTAGTCTGTTTGTCTGTGACACGTGTCACGTAATAGTGACAGATGTTTTACTATCTCTATTATCAATTAATATATTAATTTATTGAAGCGGCACTATATTTATTAGTTTAAATATCAGAAAATTTATTGAACTTTCCGATAAATTTTATTGGCACAAAATATCAGAATATTTGTATAATTTATTGAATAGCAATTTATATAATTTAGTTATCTAAACAATAAAGTATTATAATAATATTCAATGGAAATATAACATTTTTGCGGTTAGAATAAAATAATGATTACATGATTAATGGCTCAATGTTAAAATTCTCACTCACTTTAACTTAAATGTGGTGTTAAAAAATTAAAAAATGACAAAACATTAATTCTTACACTGACTATTTAATATTAAAAAAAAATTAGTTTCGTTTTTTTTTAAACAGTTTTATTTAACTTTACGTTCCGTATATTGGTTTACTTTAAAATTTGTAACCAATTTTTGACACACTTCCCGTTATCTGATTTAGTTAAAGTTTTGACAACATAATATTATGAAACCGGGTTTCACCTGAATACGAATCCCATTTTTGATAAAACATACTAAAACTTGAAAATAAAATAGGTAAAAAAATATTTTAAGCTAAACTATTTTAATTCACAATCGGTAGTGTACTAAAAGCTAGAAAATGCATATGCGTTTCTAATCTGGGGCTTTGATGGGACTAAAATTAAACCATGAGATTGTTTTAGACTTTCTTTCGTAGGAGCTTAGAAATCCTATTTGACTTTCGATTCTTCGACTTAATATTACAATGCGCCCCACGATTTTACTTTAGACTGATCAAAGTCCTAGATTGGTTACCCATAATTATTTCCAAGTTTTTAGTACACTATCGGTTGTGCAATAAAACCGTTTAGTTTAGAATTTTTTTACCTAGTTTATATATTATTAACTAAAGATAAATTTAGACAATAACTATTTAAAAAAAGTCAGCTCAGGCATCAACTACTTTGGGTTTTTTATTTTAATTTTTCCCAATTCAAATCACTGTTGTAGTTAAGTACGCGGTGACAAAAGTGCCTTGCAACTCCCAAACGGATGATAAGCACGTTTTTGTATAGTTCGAGTGTCGTTCTCGAAATCCGTGTTGTCGAGTAGGGGTCTGGCGTCCGGCGTTGAGTGGCTATAGTATTTTTTCCGAATTTTAGCCAGCGGTTCCAAAAATCATTTCCCAAACGGATGAAAATTACTGGAGGGCATCTACGCAAACCCCCAATTACCGGAAAAATATTTTCATCCGATTTGATCCTTGCCGTAGCCTGCAGTACAATTAAATGGACCCAGACTCCGAAATGAAAAAAATCATCTGCCGCATGCATGCAACCGGACTGATATGAATGGTTATTATTTATATTATTAGAAAAAAAAGTTTTCATCCAAAATGCGCCTGGCTAAACTATGCCAAATAACAAAAAACCCCGCCAGCGCGCGTGCATTTGATCCCGGAGTTCTCCGTAAATTTTCTGATAATATGTGGCTATACATATATACTTTGGTATCAATCGGCCTATATAATAACCAAATTTAATTCACGAGCAAAGCGAGTCAAACGCTAGTAAAGAGATACTAGCTAATTTGTGGATAAAGTATGCGCTTGGAGCGTTCACACGGTCCAAAAGTCGGAGTGTTCCCTTCATAATCGTCAAATCAGAGGAAAATAGTCTCATCAATGTTTAGGACAATAATACACAATTTGATTGTAATCGGCCTTTCCACATTAAAGATTGAACATTCAGATCCTGCAGTTTCCCGTGATAATGAATATATCGGAGCATTATTATGGACGATCTGGACTTGACCGCAACAAATTTGGATGAAAATAATTTTTCGATGTTCTGTAGGTGTCAAAGAACCTGTGGGCAAATTTTCATCCATTTGGGAATTACTTTATCAAATTTGGCCCATTTAAATTTTGGAAAATTGTTACAAAGCGATCGCGATACATAGAGCAAAAAAAATTTTTTACATATTCTCAGACACGAACTATATCTCCCTGCCAAATTTCAAGTTCAAATGAGGAAATTTTTTTCCCCCCCTTTTTTCCATTTTTTTTAGAGCTTCTGGAAGAGCTCTTTGCAAATATCAAATCGGATGAAAATATTTTTCCGGTAATTGGGGGTTTGCGTAGATGCCCTCCAGTAATTTTCATCCGTTTGGGAAATTATTTTTGGAACCGCTGGGCAAAATTCGGAAAAAATACTATAGCCGCTCAACGCCGGACGCCAGACCCCTACTCGACAACACGGATTTCGAGAACGACACTCGAACTATACAAAAACGTGCTTATCATCCGTTTGGGAGTTGCAAGGCACTTTTGTCACCGCGTACCTAACTATTGGTTCTGTATTAATATTCTCTTGTTTTTTGTTTGGGCAATCAGCAGGTATTTAGGAACGCTGCCTAAGAAATTGTTTTATTTTTCTGTACATAATATGTAATTTTTCTAATAAATATCTTATCTTATCTAAACATAAAGGAAAAATAAAGAATAGTTACTTCTTACCACAACAGTTTTATTAGCGGATGTACATTTTAGGAGCTATGCTCTCATCTTCAGCAAACAATTGCTGAAGATAGCTCCCAAAATGTACATCCGCTAATAAAACTGTTGTGGTAAGAAGTAACTATTCTTTATTTTTTATTTTTGTTTCAACCACAGTGCTCTTAATATTTGTATAAAGATAAAATTATGCAATTTCGTTTTTACTTAAATGTCGCTTTTGCCTTTACTTCTGAGAGAGTTAGATTGTATATTATAGACGCTAGACAGCTGAAACTTGACTTTTGATATACATATATTTATTTTTATCTTTCTATTCTTATTAACGTTGCTTTTGCAAAAATAATTGCAATGCACATAACAGATAATATAAATAGTACACGTATGTCGGGTGTAAATGAACACAAAAAAGAAAACATACAATGCATGTCATGTTACACGTATAGATATCCTTATTTTTATGCAAATGAATTCGAAAATATACAGACAGCAAAATTCACTTGTTTGTACATTTTTATTGAAATTACAAAACACAAAATAACGTTACATGACAAGTGCAGAAGAACAGTCAGGAAAAAAATAAGCTTTTATGTAAAACTGGTCATGCATATTTAGGAAATGATAACGTGACGTGTTTGGCACACGGCCATTAAATACAGGCTGAGTTTTAAGTTGATGCTTTTTTTTACAGCGTGTAAAAATCAAATAGACGAGCAAATATTTCAAATAGTTTTTTATCAAAACTCAAAAATAAGAAAGAAACAGTCTTTCGAAGTTTAAATAAATTTTATTAAATTTTATTTAATTTTGAGGTCGGTCCTGGGGTTATATTATGTCACTATGGAAATATGTTATTATTATCAAAAATAATTGAGGCACACACAATTCTCTCAAAAACAGAACAATACACATACTTGATAATAACAACTTATTTCCATAGTGACATAATATAACCCCAGGACCGACCTCAAAATTAAAGAAAATTTAATAAAATTTATTTAAACTTCGAAAGGCTGTTTCTCTCTTATTTTTGAGTTTTGATAAAAAAACTATTTGAAATATTTGCTCGTCTATTTGATTTTTACACGCTGTAAAAAAAAAGCATCAACTTAAAACACAGCCTGTATACTAAAGCTAGCCTTACACACACATTTTTGCATAATTTAACTAAAGCTGGAAAAGCGACTCTCTTACGAACACGAACGGCCACATAGATCAGTCGTGACTAGTGAAACACGCCTTATGCGGTTTAATTATAGCTGACGAGGACAAAAGATAATAATTTGTCTTTTCTAATATTTTATGTAGGTACGCAAAAAACATTTTTACGTTCTACGGATTATTTTTTTCCACACATGATCACTGTTTAGTTTTTGCTGATGTACAATAACATCATTTTTGTGGTTAAAAAATGACTAAATTATTTTTGTTTTTAATCGACTATAAAAAAGGAGGAGGTTCGCAATTCGACCTGTATTTTTTATGTTTCGCGATAACTTCGTCAGTCGACAACTGATTTTAATGCTTCTTATTCTATTTAATAATAATAATAATAATAATAATTCTTTATTGCTCCAAAGACAAAAAAAAATTGTATAGGAGAAGTCAAAATACATATTAATTACAAGTTAAAAAATTCATTAATATTATAAAAACATTTAGCAGCTAAGAAGGCCTTAAGTCTTTTCTTAAACTGTCGACAATTATTTACATTTTTTATTTCTTCGGGGAGAAGATTGTATATTTTAGTACTGCAGTATAATGGACTTTTTTGATATAATGATAAATTAGGTCTGATGCTGGTCAAATTGTCCCTATTTCTTGTATTGTATTGATGACCAAGCGTAACAAAACTGTTATAATTGTTCCAAACATATATGGCGGATTTATAAATGTACACAGATGGAACTGTCAATAGCTGTTGATTAATGAAAATATTTCGGCAGGTATCACGCGACTTAATTTTAAAAATGATCCTTAAGGCCTTCTTCTGCAGAATAAAAATTCGTTCTGAATATGGAGAGTTGCCCCACACAAGTATTCCATAATTAATATGTGAATAAATGGAAGCAAAATAATATATTAAAAGTGTTTGTCTGTCGACTATGGACGAAAGTCTACGGAGAAGAAAGATAGCTTTTGATATTTTTGTGCAGCACTCGTTGATATGGTTAATCCAGTCAAGATTCGAGTTAATGGTTACACCAAGAAATCGGAATGAGTCAGTGTTATCGATGAGGTGGTCGTTAATAACAACTGCTGGTTCAGTGGTAACTCTGGCTTGCTTCGTGCAGAACATCATTGATACCGTTTTGTTTAAGTTCAATTACTGTAACTTGTTGAGTACGGTCCAATCGAATATCGAGTTAGCCATAATATTGGAGTTAATTTCCAATTCAGTTGTGTTCGTATGCTTGGAACATACGTTTAGGGTGAATCCACAGAAATTTTACTTCAATCGGTTTAGAAGTTTTTTTATTTGTATTTGTATTTTTTATGTATGTTCTGCAATGTCTCCGCTAATTGTGATCCATTTATGATCTTTTCCTATAATAGAATACGCATACATTTTACTTAAATCGGTTCAGCCGTTTTTTAAAAATATATTTCTAGTTTTAAGGTTAGTAATTAAATAGAAAAAATATGTCTGTTAATATTTAATAACGTGCAAACTACGTATTGCAAATCCACTAAAAATAAATAATTAAAAACTTTTAAAAGAATTTGAACCTTCCCCAAAAAACTGGTAAAAGGGGAATATAACAAAATTTTGGGGTCAGCACTAATTTAATAAGTGTAAGCGCCTAGCTAAAAGTTTTATTTTTCTCCTTTTTTAAATTTTTAAATTTTTCAGAAATAGTTTTCGTAAAATGACTTTCTAATACGACTTAAGCCTCAAATCTGGATTTAAGAGTTATTTGTTTTCAACTAAATAAAAATCTCCATTTAATTGAGAACAAATTTCATTCTTCTATTCTAGATTTAATGTCGTACCAGAAACCCAGCAACAGTGCGTATTCTACATATAATTAGACTTTTTAATTTGTTAAAATTTATAAAGGTATAATTATCAAAGATGTGGCGCTTTAAAATACATTCCCTGTAAAGAGTAATGAATAATATTCTTTAATCGAAATCAGAGACCACCATCTTTGTTATCGTAATTTATTTAACATCACAAATACTAACGAACTTCTACTTTTATAGTATAATGATATGATCGGTTTATAGACATGTTTTATTGGGTTAGTACAAAATAATACGTTGTTTTTGATATGTTAACAGAATCGATTTGAATAGGTTACAAGTTCAAAAATATATGCATGTAGTTCATTTTATTCTAGATATCATTTACTTAAAATAAGAAATAGTAACTTGTAGATAACATTTTATTAACACTTGATGGTAGTTTATAATACTCAGTAAGTCAATATTCAACGGAGTAAGGATATTTGGAAAATGGAAGAAATAATTATGATTGCTTATACTATTATAAAGACACGTTATTCTGAACGCTCCCTTTTAACATACTTGTTTGCTTACTTTCGGCTTCGCCGAACGGTTAGGTGTAATCGAGTAGTCTTGGTGAAACACGATTCATATAATGGACTAGTCAAGAAGTGAGTTTCATGAGAAAAATAGATCCAAGACTCCAAAAAATATAAGCAACAGCATATTCAATTCAGAAAAATATTCCGAAAAAATCGTCGACATTTGTTATTAATAAATAAACGAAAAGAAACAAAAGCCCCTCAGATTTTAGGCAATTACTCAAAAACTATAAGCGATAGCGGAAATTGAAAAAAATATTTTTAAAAGAGGAGACAATTTTCAATAAAGAGTCCTAGCTCCTGGGACTCTTACTCTATTATTTAACGTTGAAAATAGGTTTCCGCGTTACAGCCCGCGCCTGTTACGGAGTAAAATGCATAAAATATTTTTTTTTAGTATTAAATAACAATCTAAAAATTTGAATAAATTAAGGTGTTTTCTTAACACTTGAAGGAATAAAGTTCCGTTGAAAATTTTTTTTAAATTTATTTTAAAAAAGTGAGGCTATTGTTAACAATTTTTTTTCGAAAAAACTGTCTCTATTAAAAACAATAAAAAATGCTTAAATAATTGGCCTATAAATATTTTGCTTATGGAGCCCCTTTTACTAACAAGATTATATGTCATATAATTATTTAAAAGTTTTTTTTTTTTTTTTGATAGATGACTTATTTTAGTGGCAAGTTTCACTTCCCCACAGTCGATTGGAAATTAATTTTTTTTTCTGCTTAATAATTTTTGAATCTTCTGTATCCTTTGACGAAATTATTAATGCAGATATAGACTTATAGTTAATACAAAATGACGTTATGGAACAGACAAAATAATTGATACACATTTAGTGATATCCTATTATCAGTTGATTATTTGCTATGTTCATTAAAAAAAAAAAACAAAACAAAACGATGACGTTAAAGATAGAGCTACAGCGTATTGAGATCGATGTCTTCTCGCTTCCAGTCAAAGTATTTCTTTTTATTTCTTCTCTATTTTTAGTGTATTTGCCATAAGGCACTTACACTATTGGCGTCGGTCGGATGGCGGGACCTAGAGGTCGGACCAAAATTTCTCGACGTTTCATAAGTTTCTAAGAAGTTTGGCACCATTTTTGGAAATGTTTATATATATATGTATATGTATATATATATATATATATATATATATATATATATATATATATATATATATATATATATGTGTGACCACGATAACTCTCGACAGACTTAATCGATTTAAACGAAATTTGGTCCACATGTTGGAATCCATCATCGCAAGAAGCCTATTTAAAATGGGCCCGATCGGGCCATTTTAAGGGGTGTATTTAGGGGTTGAAAAATGTTTTTGGGCCCAAAAATACGGAAAAAATTCTCAGAATCACTTCAAATTTGAAATTTAACCCTTTAGTAATTATTGAAATGTGCTGCTAAAATTTAAATAAAATCGGCCCGACAGGACCGGACTTACAAATTTTATGAAAACGCAAGTTTACTGATATGGATTTACATACTGAAAAGTGTATATAATTTGGTACAGATGTTGAATTGGTATGTAGTATTGAAATTAAGTAAAAAAATGTTGTTTTAAGGGGTGTATTAGAGGGTAATTTTTTATATTTTGTCCAAAAACAAAGTTAAGTTCATACAATAGAGCCACACTGCTTATAAAAGCAAATACACTATATTGTCGGCAGGGTTTCGCACTGCGACCCGAGTTTTTTTGTTTCATATTATTGGATATTTCAAAGTGTACTCGTAAACCGTAATTCGATTTGAGTGGATATGATTAACTTTTGCACTTATAACAAGTATTGCACAGTCTTTATTTAGCGAGTAAATTGATTTCCTTTTCTACTATTTATTGCATTATAATCAAATTTTAAACATTAAATATAGTGCATCGCGTCTTGACAAACTATTTCAATTGATAACCTTTTATGTTATCGCGATACTGTATTTTAAAGTGTCAACTCAAAATCAAAAATCATTTTTAATTGCATTCAAATGAAATACAGAGTGATTTTCAGTGATGCTTATAATTTTTGAAGTAAAACTTCTTTAGGCACGCTTGAGTTGGTGAGTAAGCTGGTTAACGCCTGTCGAAAGCGTTTACGGAAGTGCGTCATCGGACGAGGCGAACGGTAGTTGAGAGGGAGATATAATTTAGTGAAGACAGTAAGAGAGAAAGTTACGTTTCGTATATTGGAAGTTGAGAGAGATATATAAGTTAGCTAGTGCGACAAAGACGGAGAATTAATCGAAATTCTTTTCTTGGACAACTATTTGACGTTTAAAATGAAAACAATTGTTTTTGTATCAAAAATATATTTTATCGAATTTTGCTGCATTTTGTAACGGGAAATAATGTAGGTTAGTTAATAAATCCTTTTAAATGTATTATAAATTATTCTAATTAATATATATATACATATTTTGCCTATTAATTAATCAAAAATTATATTTTTAACATTTCGTCTTTGTAGATATGTGCTACAGAGTGAGGTTATATTGTGTCGTTAAATCAGGATATCTAATCAAAATATGGTGATAGATTATTGAATATTATTGTGTCACTATTATATATAATATATTATTATATATTATATATGGCAGGAAGAAGTTTTACTTCAGTCGTGTAGTCTAAAGCACACTCGATTTTTTTATAGCTCTAAAGTTATTGAAAACGTTTACTAAAGGGCGTCGCTCGCGTTAATGTCGGTGTTGAACGGAACCGTATCTTAACAAAAGCACAGCGTTAATATTGCATCACAAACCCGTGTTTGTTTGGAGGCAATAGTGCCTCCTACTGAATAAAATACGCGATCCGCTCCCAGGTTACAACCGGTAGTAGTTTACATATCTAGGGTGAAATGTATTATATTACACAGTAACCTATCCTCATACGAGATTATGTTAAAAACGAATGTCATCAAGTTTTATTAATATGCGAGTAATAATATTATTTCGATCGAGATATATACTTTATAACTTTCCGGTATAAAAAAATCAATGATTTTTTCAAAAAAATCGGGAAGCTAATGTTTTCACCCCGATTTTTGAAAATCGAGTTTTCGCCAGTTCTCGATTTTTGAGGTTCTAGGAAGTTATTCTGACTATCTTGGCGATGGTGTAAAATCTATACTAGGTAATATTTATTAAAAAGTTGAATAGTTTGTTTGTTTGAACGCGCTAATCTCAGGAACTACTGGTTCAAATTGAAAAAAATTTTTTTTTTTGGATAGCCCATTTATCGAGGAAGGCTATAGGCTATATAATATCACGCTACGATCATTAGGAGCGGAGCATTAATGAAAAATGTTGCAAAATGTATCTCAAAAATAAGCTTCTATTCATGTGAAATGCACTAACTAGATATACTCATATTAGCGATGTGTGAACACAACCTCTGGTGGATCAATCGGTAGAGCATGCGACTGTCAATATCAGGGTCGTGGGTTCGAGCCTCACGTTGGGCGAATATATTTTTGTTTTTTTTTTTAATTTTCTACATTGCTTTCTTACATTTAAATTTATTTTAATTTTATTTAATTAATTAAAAAAAATGTATTAGTTAAAAAAAGTATAAATACTGATTGTTATCGACAAAAACTTTTGAACGGTAACTCCGATCATCATGAAATTTGAACACAACATTCATCTCGGAAAACTAAGATGAATGTGTGTACTCATGTTGCTCCCTTCCCCATTCGTTCTTTTACACCGGGTGAAACCGGACGGGACCGCTAGTATATTATAAACAAACTCTCCAGCTTTATATATTAGTATAATATAAGGTTCCCGTCGAAATATATATTGGTGGAAGTTTCAAGTGAAAAAAAGTAATATTAATATTATTTTTAAGTAATATTTCGTGTCTTTTGCACACAAATAAAAGTTGAGCGTAAAAATAATGTTTTATTTGATTTCCTTATAATATTGGATTATAGTCTTGTGTAAATAAAAGAATAATAATAAAGAGAAAATCGAAAGCGAAACACTCCATAAGAACCGAAAGATACGTGACTAATTCATAAAACGATACATCTTCCTTAGTTATATAACTTATCTAAAGAACACATCCTTGGGTACACACCATATTACAAACACATATACAATATAGACTGTGTGATATAATGATATCACAACTTACTTATATTTTATACATATAGATAGATTCCATTGGCGGGCATTTTTTTATTTAAATACATCATCGGTGGAGAGCTGGCTACGGAGAAAATGGGTGACTCGGTGCAGAGCTGAAAATTTGCAGAATAATAGGAGATAGTATAAGTAAGTAGGGAAAAAATTGCCAGAAGTCTAGGCGGAAGATAAAGAGCCGCCAGAAGGCTTTAATGTTGCCAAATGTTTCAGCTCTGCACCGAGTCACCCATTTTCTCCGTAGCCAGCTCTTAGCCATAATGGCACATACACTATTAGCTTCGGTCGGATGGCAGGACCTATATACTAATACTAGCCGTTGCCCGCGGCTTCGCACGCGATTCAGACGAAACACGAATGCATTCCCATTATTTGGGATAGTTACTCCTTTCTCGACGTAGACCCTCTTAATAAATTTAAAAATTGATGCCATTCGATCAACGTCCTGACAAACCTTGAAAATGGCACCCATGTTGACTTTTAGACTATTTACCTCTTTTCACCTTCTGAAGAGGTTATTTTTGAAAAAGCATGAAACACGTGTTAATTTATTTGTCGACAGGAGTAATCCTGCGCATTTTAGAATTATTGCAACTATCTTATATGATTTCTCCATGCAAATTTTGAACTCCCGTTATATAATCTTTGGGGGTTGAATTTTCAAAAATCTGTTCTTAGCGGATGCCTACGCCATGTATGTGTCAAATTTCAGCCCAATCTGAGTGGTTTTAGCTGTGCGTTAAATCTCGATGCACATTCTGAACTCCCGTTATACACTTTTAGGGGTTGGATTTTCAAAAATCCGTTCTTAGCGGATGCCTACGCCATAATAACTATCTATGTGCCAAATTTTAGCCAAATCCGTCCAGTGGCTTGAGCTGTGCGTTGATAGATAAGTCAGTCAGTCAGTCAGTCAGTCAGTCAGTCAGTCAGCCAGTCAGTCAGTCAGTCAGTCATGGTTTCCTTTTATATATTTAGATATGTCATCACGCACTAGAAACATACTTTTCTATTTTCATTTTCATTATTTTACTAAACTAAATTAAATAATATTTTTTTAATCTGTATATAAACGAATTTAACTCAAAAAAAAATTGGTTGTCTGTAAAGTCGGTTTACGGACGATAGTTTTACGTGATAACGTATTCCGTAATACATAACCTAAACCTCCCAAAATTTGGTTTCAATCCGCCTTATCCTTGGTGTCGGAATGATAAGAAATGTCAAAAGTGACGTTTGCAACTGTCAAAGTATTATGTTCTAATAATAATTAGTTATTCTAATATTTAACTTAGAAGGCGTTGCATTTCACAAAATACTAATGTCAAAAAATTGAATTAAACATTAGAAATGCAGCCGTTTTCATGTTAAGACAAGACATACGTTCTTTTCTAATTTCCATGTACGGCAAACAAAGACGACCGACCGCGTCGCGCCATGCATTAGACAACATTGCATTTATACAGCTATTTTTCTATATAAATTTGTATAAAAAAACTGTTTAGGCAAATTCTGTTATACGAAATCTACGTAAAATGTTCTCCTCTTTCGTTTAAGACTGGTTTCAAACCGATCTGATTTAAATTGAGCGAGAAATTAGCAAAAAGCACGCACAGGGTCAGGCGGAACGTTACGCGTTAGGAACGTTACGACCGTTAGGAACGTTACACTTTTTCGTACATGCAGCCGGTGTTTTATCAATTTATAAGATTGGTGATTCATCAATTTATAAGACGTTATCACGTCAAAACTGCAGCTATAAATGGCACAAATTTTGCACAGGATAATGATTAGCGATGTGGGGTTCGGATTCCGTAGACCGGTTGATAGTAAAGATGAAAAATTATAAACTAACATAATATATTGTTATCCAGAAGTTTATCCTATTATAAAAGTTTTTAACTACGCTACTGATAGGTTCAGACAACAAAAGCTATCTGCAAAGAATCAGGAGTTTGTTCCGCGACGGAAATTAAATTATTAGGATGTAAGTGAAAGGTTTCATGCGAATAAAAACAATAGGACTGAGAAAATTATTTATAATTCAGTATATTTTCGATAAGGTTTTTGACCAAAACAAACTCAAAATCAAACCTCTGTACTTAAGGAGGTTGAGCCGTTTTGCGAAGATAATGAAAAAAATCTGAAATAAAGTTTTTTTAATACATTTTTTTATGACAAAATTTTCTGTAAAAAATCCAAAATCATTAGGAGATTTATAAAGTTAAAAATTAGAAAAAACTTTTACATGTAGTCTTATGGAAAATATGTCAACCTAGCATGCAAACTGTTCATTTTATTTTTTTGCAAATAACCAAATAATGCCAGCAGTTTCGAAAACAAACTATGTAAAGCATCGATGTCTTACGCATATTTTAATATTTTTTCCAATTTAATTAGGAGACTTTTAATCAATAAAAAAAATTATTAAACCTTAGCACTTTTCGATTATGGACTTTTATTCTTGACAGTTTTAAAAATTTTAACTGAATTTTCAACTTTTTAATGATTTAATTTTAATTTTTATTACTTCTAATTTATTTTTTTAATTATTTACTGCATAAAATATGTAAAATACAGATATTTACATACATTTATTTTTTTTAACCTAACTTTGTACCTACATAAAATTCAAAAGTTAGTCAATTAAGTAAAATACTGAAATAATTAATTATAATTAAAAAAAATATTTATTTATGCCTTTATGACAATAATTTATTGGTATCATCGACTTATAACCTTTTGTAAAAATTTATTATAGAAAAGTTCCGATTTAGAATTCAACTTATTTTTGATTGGGACTGTAACGAATCAACCTCCTTAAAAATATTTCGTATAAAATAAAATTTCAGTGGAAATTGTCAGCAAGCGATTAGACAATATTTTTATAGGTACAAAAAATGCATTTCTACCTGTTTTCAAAACCATACTTACCTACAAACATAACATCGAAATATTTATCTTTTTTTTTCAAACTGAAAAACGCCGATTGCAATGAGCACAAGCAAACTTCCGCTTTAGAAGTTATGGGCATTCAAAAATTGTTTTATAAATTTTAGGAAACTTAACATGGATAAAATTTCTCGACCAGAAGAGTTACAGACATTTGCGTGTGCCCATTAAAATCAGCGTATCTTTTTTTTCAAGAGTGTGGAGAGTTGCATAAAGCTCTGAGAGATTTCGAATTTTATCACAAATCTCATTTTTCTCTAAGTGACAGTTTTCTCATCCTTATATTACATCTGGTACGTGTATAGATAATCACTGATACCTCTAATCTGATTTGGGAATATGTTATTGATATTTCCCGGACGTATTATTAAATTTCTGAAATTTTTGTTTACTTACAGTTTACTGATCTCCTTTAGGATAAACTTTTCTCTTTGCGTGAGAAAAAGAGGCGTGAAAAACATGTAAACCTGAAGTAGAACCGCGGTCACAAGCACAAACAAAAACCACAAGCATAACTCGGAGGCGGTACCTTTGACGTGTCAACCGACGGATTCGTGACGTTGGTTCCAAGTAAAAGATGAAATCGTATTGCTTTTCCATATTTGAATTTGAATATTTACGACATTGTTTTAAAAAAATCGGTTTAAAATTAAAATTAAATAAAACGAGTATAAAGTTTAAAATATCTTATTAAACCCAACGCGTAAGAAACAAACTTGAGACAGTACATCACTGGCCATTTTAGGATAGAATCTCAGGTCAACCGAGTATCGAGGTGACATGAATGAGTAAAGCTCGATAGTTCTGGTTATTTATTTATTATTGTGACCTTGGGCTTGATAATCCCTCCGAACATGTTTTAAATATATCTAGTCTTTAATCGTAACGACATTTTCCTCTCTGAATAGGTCAAACTAGTCTCGCTCATTCCTTTGTCGTTGCCTCTAGCGAAACACACACAAGTGTCATAACTAAAAAGGAATTCAACTGTATACTGTACGTTCAACAATCAATTGACAGCCAACAAACAAAAGCTCGTCATATAAAGGCTGAACAATGGTCACTGATAAGCAATCAAAACCACTAGAAAATACTTGAATGGTTCGACTAGATTACCAAACAATTGTTTATTTCAACAATGCATTTGTTGTGATGTGGCTTGAGTAGGATCTATGTACAAAAATCGTAGATGCTTGGTCTATGTCCCAGATTGGTAATTATAATTGATTTTTAGACTTCAATGTAAATAATTATTTTTGCTTTCTCATATAGGTAGTATACAAGGCAGGGCCGTACCCAGGGGGGAGGTTAGAGGGGTTAACCCCCCCCTCATGAAACTCCAAAGCTATTTTCTAATAAAAGATGCAAGTGAGAAAGTATGCCAACAATTACGTATATTTACACTGGCTCTGTCAGTATGTATGTTCAAACTACTATAGCGACATCTAGATAATTCAGTTATCAGTAATACCATCATTTATGTTGTCTGATGGTATACTTATAACTTATTAAAACCCCCCCTCTTACAAAAATCCTGGGTACGGCCCTGATACAAGGTGTTCACCGATAGTGGTAACAGTGAATAATTGTATCCTACGAGAAAAAAAATAATATATAATTCCAATAGTTTTTTTTTTCAATTCGAAATTTACTATTAGAAATTGCTTAGGTATATTTTTTAGTACTTTAAACTCAACCGGAAATGCATTGTTTCTCAAATAGCAGCATATCTTTTTAGATTTTCGAAAAAATTTTCACTTTTCTCTCTATAAATTCTTATAAAATTACCATAAGCTTGCATAAGAAAATATTCTAGAAAAAACGTTATCGATTTATAAATTAAACAAACAGTATAATTATTACCATTCCAACCCACAAGTGGGGAATGGTAGATACTAATTTAGGTCAAAATTCACTTTTCGAAATTTTACAATATTTTTTCATTTTGAAGTCCCAAACATATTTTTGGAAAAACTTTGTGGAGGGGGTAGGGTAAAAAAAATGTAAGTACCTATCTTTTCTAACCATTTGCCCCACTGTGCGCGTGTACTAATTTTTCTTTTGACACATTCAGTAGTGATGTGTCGCTCTTGAGCGAGTCGTTCATAATGAACGACTCCTTTCTCAGAGCGGAGCGAGTCGCTCTTTTTTTTGTGAATGACCCACTCCGAGCGCCATTGCTCTGTGCTGAGCTGCTCTGTACTGTTGCATTCGCACATTTACAGTGCGCACACAGCACAAGCCACAAAGACACTAGTGACTAGTGAGCTTTGCACGTATGGAGTTATCTTTGCTGAGTCATTTAATGTTAAATGACACACTGTAAGTGCACTAGTACGAAGCTTACAGTGACTTAAACCATTTACATTGACGTCGTTGACAAAGATATAATATTGTATCTATAAACATTATTCAAATCTTTGATTAACGTCTGATTAGAACTCTTCAATAAATAAAATTATCGACCAATTTTTTTTCAATATTTTGATACTAATTAATTATTTTGAAAGAATTTTACATAAAGCGAATTAGAAATTAATTATTAATTATTTTTGATATTTTTTAGATCCGTTCTGAAGAAGATCCAAATCCGGATCGAAACGTTAATGTATTAATTATATTTTTTCTTAATATATTGTCTGAAAAATTGGTCGATAATTTTATTTATTATAAACATTATTATTGTTAAGCTTTTATTATACTTTATAGTTTATCTGAAAATGAGCTCAGAGCTGAGTGTGTGTATTGTGCTGTGCAATGCTGCGTGACTCCTGATCATGCATGATGACAGTTCACACCTCTGCAGTCTGCACTCTTGTGTAGTGCGTACTGTCTTAGGTTGCTCCTTTGAACGACTTGCTCTGAGCGATTCTTTTTAGTGAGCGGAGCGCACGGAGCCAGCTCCCAATAAAGAGTCATGTGGACACATCACTAACATTCAGAACATGGAAATATAACTTCCGCAATATTTTATAGATCGCTACTTTAGACGCATAGCCCTAAGATAAAAGGTAACAATATTTACATACACTAGATAAGTACACATTATGCAAATTAATTTTGCGATGGAATGTACGTACTCATGGATACAGTCGTAATAACGTTGTAACATATAATTACTGAAAAACTGAAAGAGATGACTCTTCATGAAGTCGTCAGTCTATATTGCTCTTTGACAACGTATATCCTTTGACAAACGAGTTCTTTTTATTACAAATATTACATATTTTAAAATGTAATAAGGCTATACACACAGGTTATTATATTTTATACTAGCTTTTATCCTAGGATTCACTCGCGTTATGACATTTAGCTTGCTCTCAACCCGAGAATAACCGAATGAAAAGCATCATAATATAGTTTAAATAGATTTAATGAAACATAACTTTATTTTAAAGAACTATGTAGAAGATTTTTGAAAGTTAAAATTTGATTTTTATTAGAAGACTGTTGTGTCGGAGCTTAATGAAAATTAAAAAATAGTATATTGTGCAACTAGTGCGACAATGCCGCACGAGTTGCACATACTATTACGAATTAAATTAAATTAAAATTTTATTACGAATTAAAAAAAGAAATTAGAAGTAATAAAAATTAAAATTAAATCTTGAAAAAGTTGAAAATTCAGTTAAAATTGTTAAAATTGTCTAGAATAAAAGTCCATAATCGAAAATTTTAACCTCAAATCTGCTTCAAATGATAGTTTGTTTCGTTGACATTAATACCGTTATTATTTTGTTTTTTTCTCTGAATTTGCGTGCGGCAAACAATAATTTCAGTGCGACAAATAAAGTTTCCGCACGCAAATGAAAATAGCTACTTTTCAACCGTAACAGCATGCGTAAAGGTACCACTTTTCCCGCATGAGTAATAAAAAATAATAAACTTCCGTCAATAGAAGACCACTAAAAAGTGCAAAATATTAAAGTTTCTAGGTTGGCGACAATTAATAGCATTTTATGTATTTTTGTTAAATTGGCACCGGCCTCAAAACTTTATTGTTATATACCCGCCTTTAAAATTTTATAAAATAATAAATAATAAGTAATTAATTAAGAATTATGTAATTTATCAATCAATTTTGTAAATCATAAAGAGGACAGTGTGGTGTAATGGTTAGCATGCTGACCTTTGTGATTTGAAAAAAATAAAAATAACATTTGTTGCGCATCTGTCGGGGATCGAACTCGAGACACCCGCTTGGCAGATGAGAATTCTACCACTGGACCATTGACCTTGGCTAGATATCGCTATGTATATAGGTTTAATAACAAATCGTGAAGTTAGAAGGCGTTGCATTTCGCAAAATATTAATGTCAAAAAACCGACTAATATTTGAAATGGCAATCGTTTTTGAACAAATGCGCAATCTTTTTATTTTAAGACAGAACATAATATACAATCTTTAAATGTTCATAACACAGTGTGCAACAGACGAAGACAACCGATACATGTTCGAATTGATAAGTTCTTTTTCAAGTGGATTAAAAATAGATTTTTGGGGGCTTTAGAATTATTTTCTTTCACTAAAGAATTGTTACTCGGTACTCCAAATCATTTTCTGAATGAGAGCACTCAACAGTTACAAATTACAAAATAGATATAAAAATGAACGTTGTCAGTCATTGTTTCATTGTTTCCGTGGGGGGGAAATGAATTGAACGATTGGAAATTTTCGATTGTTGTGAAAGGAAAACCAAAACCAAACGCAGTTATAGGCGCGGTTAACATTGCGTGTAAATCAGTATTTTTACATTTATAATCATGTCAGAACTGCGATGCGTTACATATGCGATAGCACGTGTAGGACCGTTATTATAAAACCTCGTAAATACTAATTATTGACGTTAAACTTCTATCACGGTGGATCACACATACCAACGCTAATGAGCAAAGTTGTCGAGCACTTATAATATACAATCTCTCTCTCTCACATACGTGTTACTTCAGACCATTAAGAGTCAACATTAAACATATTTACATGAAGATTGACTCTATTCAATAAATAGAGTAACTGTGATCCATTGAAGTTAATGATGAGTATTTGGAAAGAATTCCGTGGCATAAGGATCGAAAATGAAGCAATACTGAGACTTTTTTAAACTTGCATTTAATACTAACGTTTCGATACGTTTTGTATCATCTTCAGAGTGTTCAAATGCTGTCACATGTTATCAGTATATTGTTGTTGATGGATTGAGAACATGGTGTCACTCAACTTGTTAATTGTTATTTTTTAAATATATTTTTAATGTGGATACTGGTTAATGTTAATGTTTTAAAATTATTAGTTTCTTTTAAATATAAAATTATTGTCACAAAATTAAAACAAATGTTTTAACCTTTCTAATGTTGTGCTATGAATAATAGTATTATTCACAACACAATATTAGAAAGGTTAAAACATTTGTTTTAATTTTGTGACAATAATAAAGTCTCAGTATTGCTTCATTTTCGATCCTTATGCCACGGAATTCTTTCCAAATACTCATCATTAAACATATTTTTTTAATTAGTTCTGTGAAAGTTATAACTGATCGACTGGTATAAAGTTGCAACTGTATTATAAAAATAACTTTTAGCGCGTTATGAATAAATGGTGCCATTGGTCGGATTTTTGAGTGAACATCAAAATATTCAACAAAAAGAGCAAGGACTATAGTGCAGTGTATATTTATTCTTTAACTAACTTTCCTACTTAATACTTTGCTTTGTGAATTGGAAATAAATTTTATTCGAAGGAATAAATTTGTTCCAAAGTTAGTAGCTTCTATCTTTAATAGTTTTTAAATGTGGGCATAAGAGCGTTTCAACGAATTTCAACGAAGTTCTGTTCTGATAGTAAACAAAGAATTGTGATCTCTAGAGCTCGGACGTTTGCACGTACAGCCCAAACGATAATAATTTCTTCAAGAAATAAAATTATCGACCAATTTTTCAGACAATATATTAACAAAGAAAAAAAAATATTTATTGAAGAGTTCTAATCAGACGGGAATCAAAGATTTGATAATAATTTCTGTTTGCGATTTTTAGGTCTTATTATGTACACCTATCCCCCGATTTACACGGCACTTGTTTTACACGTTTTCGCTTTTACACAGTTTTCCAAATAAGTTTTTTTTTTGTTTTTATCGCACTCTACTAAATGCTACTGTGATTGAACACGTGCGCTGTGTACACATCTCCCGAGCTTATGTGCTGACTTGCTGCACACGCACACTGTGTCTGTATTTCTTCGCATAAAATTAAAGTTTTATCTACGGAAAATTGTATTTGAGTGAAAGTTTCACAGTTTCAGAACCTGTCAATGCATTTTATTTTTATTTCTGTGTACACCTAAAAATATTGAAAAAAATCACAACTGTTAAATAGCAAAATTATGCATTTTCTGCAAGCTTTTCGATTTACACGGTTTTGACTTGAAAATTTTTAATTTTCGATTTACACGTTTTTCTCAGGAACGTATCTACCGTGTAAATCGGGGGATAGGTGTATATGGGACTATTATGAACTCAAATCAACTTCAAAATGATTCCATTTTATAGAACGGATTCTCTCCTTTTTCGAAAAGGTACAAATTGAATTTCTTGGGAAATGTAACTATGTATAATGTAGCGTTAGCGAGCGATAATACACCACCGTTAGCAGCGTGCGAAAGAAGCGTCCATAAAAAACAATTGAATAACAGTCGTAAAGTATAAAATTTGTATATCTCTTCTAAAAACGTGTGATCATCTAGGATTTGTTAAGTGTTGTAGTATCTTAAACGCTACTTTAATACTACAACAGGATATCAATAAATCGTCTCATCTTTTTCCAGTGTAAGGTGATAAAACATCATTTGAAAATCGCATAAAATGTTGAACTTTTACAACCGAAATAAAATGAATTAAACTAAATCGTATTATATGTGCGAATTTAGGACGATATAACAGACGGAGCGTTTTCTGTCGACTCGGTTGCCAACTTGGCACGTAATCCTTATTTTATTATTTTTGACAGCTTATAGTTAAAAAAAAACAAAATAAATATTATTGTTAATGTAGTGTATTACGTAGAATAACTGCTACACTTCTATACCACAATAACAACGATCTAGTACCTATACGACATCGGTATGGCCGAGCGGTTAAAGCGTAGTCAAAAAATGGCAAGGTCCCGGGTTCGATTCCCGCCGACAAGTAATAGATTTTTTTCTATTTTGTTTTTAATTTTTGTTGTTTTTTTAATTTTTAATTTTTTTTTCTATTTTTTTAATTGTTGTTTTTTAATCTTTTTTCTCAATTTTTGACGTGATAACGTCTTATAAATTGATGAATCACCAATCTTATAAATTGATAAAACACCGGCTGCATGCACGAAAAAGTGTAACGTTCCTAACGTTCGTAACGTTCCGCCTGACCCTGTGCGTGCTTTTCTCGAAAACGGCCCTAACGATTTGTATGAAATTTACTGAAAAGGGATTTTGGGGGGCAAAAAATCGTTTTAGCTAGGTCTCATTTCTCGAAAAAATCGTTTTCTTACAAATTTTATCATTATAAAAATCAATTTTTTGACGTATGAAAATACTTAAATATTGTAAGTAGGTTTTGGAATTTTATATAAACAGTGAAACAATTGTTTTATAAATATTATGACAGCTAATCTTTGAGACTTAAAATAAATATGAAAGAAAGAAAGTTAAAAAAAACAATTATATTATATGGTGAGTAATTTAAATAAATAAAATTAACCTTTGAAGCGAAAGATGCAATATTATAGATTCGAATTATTATAATTATTATATAAATTTAGGTTATGTATTACGGAATACGTTATCACGTAAAACTATCGTCCGTAAACCGACTTTACAGACAACCAATTTTTTCATTATAATATGTACAGTGGAAAACTTGCGGTTTTGCCAACTATTTTTTTATAGTGTCAAATACCATTTTTTTACCCCACTCGTGATACGCGTCGTCAAGAACACCCAGTAAACAGGACCGACCATTCGAATCTGGGTTTATTGTTTCCGCGTTAGTGGGGATTCCCCGTATAACATTACAGAGTACGTCTGTACAGTGTGATATTATACCTCACGGTGATATCATTATCATCATATTGATATATTACCGATACTTTTCAGTTTTCGTAGCTTTATACTGAATATCACTGACAGCTGTGCTAGCTGTGTAACACATATCAAATCCCTTTTTCACATTTGATGTGTCTGCAGATCCCATTCTACTATACGTTCACTATATAAATACAATAGGTCATGTCTTTCTTTCTTTGGCCGCGATGGGAATAATGGTGATAGAGTCGGTGGTGGGGGAAAAAAGCTGCAGTAGGCCAAAGCTAAGGTCGCTGCACACTAGGCTAAAAACGCTACTAGAAATACTGCTTGCTGGCTTGCAAGAAAGTTTAAATTCAAGTCGCCCCATCTATGATCAAAAGTCGCAAAATATTCTTAATAGTCGCCCAACGTCATTTGCACGGTTAAAAACTGAACTAGAGGGACCTGAATTGTGCACCTTTACCAAGGGAAATAACTTAATAATAACTTGGGCTTATAGTTTTCACTCAATGTCAATGATATTAAAGGAACTTTATTGACATTAAAAAAAAACATTATTTTTTTTAACGGTTTTTGTACTTTTAACTTGTTGCCAACGCTAAGGATTAAAAAGAGCCTAATTTGCGACTTGTTACATCATTTATCTATACTAATATACAGGATGTCCCTAAAAGGTCTTTACAAAAGCTTACCACATATTCTTTAGGCCAAAACAACTCGATACAAGCAAACTTACCTCAGTACAAAGTTGCTTAGTTTGGGCGCTAGACGGCTCTTAAGTCACAATTTTCAAATCGTTTTTGCTTTATAACTTTGAAACGGCTCATGAGATTTTACTTAAATTTGGTACGTTAGCATTGCTTTATTGGGCAATAAAACCCATATCATAATAATGATGAATATCATTCCATGGGCGTAGAACTTGATTTTTTCGATAATTAAACATCTAAAACTTCTACGCCAATGGAAAAAAAATCAGGTTGTGTATAAAATCTGGATCACGCGACTCATTTACTACAAAAAAGGTACTCTTGATAAAATTCGATTACTTTCATAGTTTCGGCAAAATTTTAATTTTTTAAATTTTGTTACGGCTAATTAAAATGAAATACAGTGTAACCTCTTTATAACGTCCTTCGTTATAACGAAAAACTCCCTATAACGTAGAAATCTTTACAGTTTGGTTGGTTTACCTTAAAACCCATACATTAATACCCTCTTTATAGCGCAACAGCCATTCTCTATTACGAAGAAATATGCTCATATTTAGGCGTCAGCAAATATTTACAGACGTATAGAGGACGATTCTGAATCATCACTAACTATTCAACAAGTACTCGATGCCGCCAAACTTATCGAAAAATTCCTATTGTTTAATGAAGATGATTCCACCACATCCCAAGGCATGCATAAGATACTTAATAAAATACTAAACAAATATTGGCATAGCAAAAAACGTCAGGCAAAGTTAACAGATTATATGTGTTTGGAATAAATTAATTAGGTGAAATTTGGTTATTTTTCTTTCTTCCCTCCATATAACGAAAACTCTTTATAACGAAGAAAATGCTTGGTCCCTTGAGATTCGTTATAAAGAGGTTACACTGTAAATCTAATTAATAGCTCATTTGAAAACTGTTACAACTATAGGTACCTATATAAAAATAATTTACCTACAGTGTTTTCAATTATATATTTTCGTTCTTTTGCACCCGGGCGGGACCGCTAGTGAGCCTATATTAGTTTCCGAACGTAACGCGCAATAACAGACTGTTTCCGTTTGTAAGAAGAGTGCAGAAGCACAAGACTGTTGCTGGCAGTAGCAGAGATATATTGCAATAGATCAAGGCGAAATACCCATCATCGCGAAGAAATTGAATCCCGTGAGTGAAAGAAAGCCGTTGAGAGAATGGAGGCTAGGAATTGTGTATATTGGGAAATAAAATGCCTAGCTCCAAACAACTTCCACTTTCTCCGCCGTTTTTTTTTCCTCTCCCCGATCCTATTCAGCCGACATTATACTGTCATCGTTAAGGTAGCGCGACACAACAAGCCTTTCGATTTATGTTCGCGAACTCAAGTGACAATACTTTTGCGTTTTCAGTTTAGCTATGTCAGCAATGGTTCTAAATTTGCTCACGTTTCAACAACATAATGTTGAAAGAGCTAGTAAGAAGTCGAAGAGAAAACATTGATCATTTAATATAACCCTACTTCACACGTTTTTCGATTATTTCAATTAGTTTGCCGGTTCAGTCTAGACCATAGATATATTAGACTAGAGTACGCGAGTGTCTGAAATTCAGAGAGAGAACAGTTTTTTATTTCTATGGTACCTAATAATAATAATAATAATAATAATAATAATAATAATAATAATAATAACCACTTTATTATTAATAGCGTCCACAGTATAATGTATTACAACAATAATTATTAATAAATTCATTTATATCATAAAAAATTTTTATAATAAAAATTGACTTAATTCCTTTTTAAAAAGGGCTTTTTTGTTAACATCAATATTTTTTATATTCTGTGGCAGATTATTATGTAATTTCGAATCATGGCATTGCGTGCTCCACGACTCGTCACTTGTAGATGATGTTGATCATTTTTCAGAGTGGATGTTTTATTTATGGTGTTATGCCTATGTGTTATATTGTTTGTTTTGAATAGATCAGGATTTAATCTGACGAAATTAGAGCATTCCAGAATAAAAAGGTCAATAATTGTCAGGATGTTTAATTTTCTGAAAAGAGGGCGGCAATGTTCTCGTGGAGCAGCACCTGCCATGATTCGAACGCATAATTTTTGGATTATTAAATTTTGTTTTATGTTTACAGAGTTGCCCCAAAATATTAGGCCATATCTCATTATGGACTGAAAATGAGCATAATAAACATTAATAAGTATTTTTAAATTTAATTTGTTTTTTAAATATCTTATAAGATATATGCATTTATACAATTTAGCAGATACCTATATTATCCAACTTGACTTTTCCAGTTTAGCTGATCGTCTATTTGCAGACCTAAAAATTTTACTTGCTTCTTCACTACTAATTGATCTGGCGTAGGCATGACGAAATAGTTTCCAAATTTAATAATTTCAGTTTTGTCCACGTTTAATTTTAGACAATTTTTACTGAACCACTCATTTAGTGTTGATATGCAATTTTCAACGTTTTTAAGGAGTAAATCCCCATCTCCTCCCTCACATATGACTATTGTATCGTCAGCAAAATATAGCAAAGTTGTTTGTTTTATGGCGTCTGGTAAATTATTAATAAAGATAATAAAAAGAGTAGGGCCAGCACACTACCTTGAGGGACGCCTTTCACTATTTGCTTCCATTCTGAAAAGGTATCTCCAATTTTGACGCATTGTGTTCTATTAGTCATATATGCTGATTTGAGTAAACATATATCTGGTTGTCTAAGTTTTCTGCAGCGTTCTCTCTCTCAACTGAGGAGACTGTCACTTATGGTAAGCATACGAACTAGCGTACTCTAGTTATTTATATCTCTATGGTCTAGACTCTAGAATAATGCAAAATTTCATGCTCGTTTGAATTCGTAATTTAATATTACAGGACAAACACAACATTCCTGTTTTTTATTTAACTAACCTTATTTACTCGGATTTATGGAAAATGAATTGAACACTTTATTAGATGTCCCATTGGATATTATAAGAAGAATGTATTACATGCATGACGGCGTGCCAGCTCACTGTTCTGGAAGAGCAAGGGAATTTCTTCAAAGATTTGGAAATAGGTGGATTGGTTGTGGGGGACCTATATCATGGCCAGCTCGTTGTCCCGATCTTGATCCCCTCGATTTTTCATTTTGGGGGTTTATAAAATGAAGTGAATGCTGTAGAAATAAACACTGAGGAGCAATTATGGAACAGAATTGTAGAGTCTGCTGATACATTTCGTAATAATCCGAACATATTTCAAAGATGCTGTCAATCATTAGTACGAATTAAATATTGGAAATGTTTATCCAAGACAATAATTGTCGTGATATAAATTAACATGCATTTCTACTCAGATGCGAGACTGGCCTAAATAAACAATCCCATTTTTCAGCAAACAATTTCCTTTGAAATAACGGGAAGTGGATGAAAAATTGGTCCCAAGATTTGAAACAAATAAATAAATATATGGAATGTGGAGTTAAATAAAACCGTTTAAAAGTTTTTGTGTCGGACAGATCGATTGAAACTAAATTAATCACGAAAATTTGATTTAACTTTTTTTATCCGCTTTTGATAAAATTTTATCATCGAATATATGGGTCTGGGGTGTAAAAACATACTTAGAAACCGTGATAAATAGAGAATATTATTAAGTCATTAGAAACTGGTTATTTTGAAAGTAAATTTGCGATAGTGTAAAACCGGATGTATGATGTAATCTCTTTCTTTACCACATATGAGATAGTAACAAAGATAATGACGCAAACAACGAATTCCATTTTAAGATTTAATGAACAATAATAGAACGCTATATACTAGGAATATATTGCAGTAAAGCAGTGAATTTCAGCAATTTCAGTTGACAGTTTACTGCCTATGCCTGCGAGGGAATAAAAGCTCAAAGAAAATAAAAACTGTAAGATTTTCGCTTTTCAATTGTGCTTCTATTTATGATAACACAGTTTCTTTTCTTTTGATGTACTTCATATTATGTTAAATGAAAAAATAGAACTCTTTCTGACTTCTCAGAAATATTATGAAACTTTTCTTGGAAGAAATTAAACTTGATATTAAGGTAGTACGAGCGCCAAGGTAACTTTGAACAAAAGGCTTGATTTTTTTTATATTCCGGTAGATGGATGATATGTTTTCATTGATTTCTCCAAAATTAGTCAGTGGAAATTAAAAAAAAACTATTTAAATTAAAGTTAAAACCTTTTTAAATTATTGAAAACACAAAAAAACCCGTTGTGCCCGACTAATATTTAATCTTTTTAATTAAATATCTTTTTAATTAGTCGGGCACAACGGTTTCTTTTTTGTTTTCAATAATTTATTAAGGTTTTAACTATAATTTGAATAGTTTTTTTTTAATTTCCACCGACTAAATTTGGAGAAATCAATGAAAACATATCATCCATCTACCGAAATATAAAAGAGAGAACAATAGATATAAAGAAAGAAATCTCGATTCGTCCAGAACATTCGATAGAAGCGTGGGCCAAAACTATATAAGGGAGCAGAGTGAGCAAGGCAGTCAGTCAGTTATTCTAGTTGTTCACGAGTTTTGTTGATACAGTGCTCTGGGATTACGACATAAATTTTACTGTGGAAATAAATTAACTCTCGTGAGTACAATTATAAATCCGGTTTTAAATAAATGACTTATAGTTAATAGACAAGTGTGCTGATAAACTTTGTGTTGTGTTCCTGTGTATTGTAAATATTTCTTTGTACATAATTTAGTGACTCTTTATTCTCTGTTACTTAGTCTTTTATTTTATAACTTAGAACTACTAGTTTTGTTTCTGTTAACGTTATTATTTCGTTATTTTAAAGTAGTACGCTTTCGTGTGTGTGTTTTTACTGTTTGTTAAACATTTAATATTGTAAATAAATAATTTCCGCCACGGACTACAGCAGTTTTGTTACAGTATGTTTTTATTGCAGTGTACAAAAAAGAAAAAAATATTATTTAATAATTTCGATTTGTAATAATAAAAGCGTGGGTTGTAAGCTCTATGATAGTTCGTTCACGGTGCCAAAAATGTTTGACGGCTCTTGGATTAATAGCCCAATGATTCTGATAACATAGGACTTCGTTTTAGGTTGGTGCGAGTGGAATGTTCAAAGGACGTGTTAATGAAACATGTCAAACGTGTAGTTCGGAGTGACAACCAATTAACTAGCGCTTTTGTTTGCATCCATTGCGAATACATTAGCGTTCGGTTTTTCACCTACTGTTACTAGGTACCGCCTATATATACACCGTTATTTAACATTCATACAATTTGAACACCGATGCTGTATATAATGACACGTTTGTAGACATCTGCAACGCATCAAACAATTGTGTTTGACGAACAAATCCCAGTTAGGGTTGCCAATAGGTTTGCCACCTCAGACCTAGATCTTGCTCGGATATTATCTGGAGGGGGGTTGAGGAGAATATATGGATTTTTGACGTGATAACGTCTTATAAATTGATGAATCACCAATCTTATAAATTGATAAAACACCGGCTGCATGCACGAAAAAGTGTAACGTTCCTAAAATCCTAACGTTCCTAACGTTCGTAACGCGTAACGTTCCGCCTGACCCTGTGCGTGCTTTTTGCTAATTTCTCGCTCAATTTAAATCAGATCGGTTTGAAACCAGTCTTAAACGAAAGAGGAGAACATTTTACATAGATTTCGTATAACAGAATTTGCCTAAAGTTTTTTTATACAAATTTATATAGAAAAATAGCTGTATAAATGCAATGTTGTCTAATACATGGCGCGACGCGGTCGGTCGTCTTTGTTTGCCGTACATGGAAATTAGAAGATAACGTATGTCTTGTCTTAACATGAAAACGGCTGCATTTCTAATGTTTAATTCAATTTTTTGACATTAGTATTTTGTGAAATGCAACGCCTTCTAAGTTAAGTATTGGAATAACTAATTATTATTAGAACATAATACTTTGACAGTTGCAAACGTCACTTTTGACATTTCTTATCATTCCGACACCAAGGATAAGCAGATTGAAACCAAATTTTGGGAGGTTTAGGTTATGTATTACGGAATACGTTATCACGTAAAACTATAGTCCGTAAACCGACTTTACAGACAACCAATTTTTTAACATTTCATGCATTATCTATATCTATACTTAATATACAGGGTGAGTTTTAAGTTGATGCTTTTTTTTTACAGCGTGTAAAAATCAAATAGACGAGCAAATATTTCAAATAGTTTTTTTATCAAAACTCAAAAATAAGAGAGAAACAGCCTTTCGAAGTTTAAATAAATTTTATTAAATTTTCTTTAATTTTGAGGTCGGTCCTGGGGTTATATTATGTCACTATGGAAATATGTTATTATTACACATGTCAGTTTCAAATAAGCACCAACATACTTGATAATAACAACTTATTTCCATAGTGACATAATATAACCCCAGGACCGACCTCAAAATTAAAGAATATTTAATAAAATTTATTTAAACTTCGAAAGGCTGTTTCTCTCTTATTTTTGAGTTTTGATAAAAAAACTATTTGAAATATTTGCTCGTCTATTTGATTTTTACACGCTGTAAAAAAAAGCATCAACTTAAAACTCACCTGTATAAAGCTGAAGAGTTTGTTTGAACGCGCTAATCTCAGGAACTATTTCATATTTGTATACCAAACATCCTCCCAAAATTTGGTTTCAATCCGCTCATCCCTTTGACCTGTATCGTGTTCACAGACTAACAGACGCACAGAGTTTTTCCAACAATATGTTTTTTGTATTCGGGGGACCTCAAAACGGAAAGATATTGTAAAATTTTTGAAAAGTGATTTATAACCTAAACTAGGACCATTCCCCACTTGTGGGTTGGAATGGTAAAAGGAACGTTGAGAATTATTTCTTTATAATTATATAAGTGCAAGAATTACACTTATTTCTGATCTCCACTCAATCGAATTTCTGTCCGTTTCTCCATTTCGTTAGAGATTTTTATATAAACGTAAGATTTTCTGTGATCCGAAAGCTGATATCTGAACGCCAATAACATTGTATATCGCGTGCAATATTACAGAGAGTTCAGTTGATTATTTTATAAAATATGCAAAACATCCCCGACGTAACTATCGACAAACAGAACTTACTATCTTAATTATTAATGGATTTTGACCTAATTACATGTTTTGAAAAGAAACCTTATAAATTATTAGATATGCCACAGAAATAATACCGTTCAAATATTTATATCGGACTAGCATTTACTTGCTCGATTTTCGTATATTTTCATTAATATCTTTTAAACTGAATATTTCAAAATTATAAAAAAGGTATACCTATATTTCTCATAATGAGCCCTTTCATTTGATACATCACATTATGTACTTGAAAAATATATTTTTTTTTAATTTTATAATTTGCCCTCCAAAATTAACCCCTAAAATCGGAATTCATTAATTTACACTATACGTCCGTGATTGGGTCATCTAACTCTACATATGTATAAAATTTCAACTTTTTTCGTCCAGTAGATTCAGATAGACAGACAGGAGATTAATAATAATAATAATAACAACGCGTTTAACGTCCGTTTCTCGACTTTATGTCATAACAGACGCCATTCGCACCATTACTTTTTTCCATCTATCCCGTTATTTTCTGCATTTTTCAACTTCAACTAATTAATAGCAATGGGAGAATAAAGGAATTTTAGGACATTAGGATAAGGTAGGCAAATTTTGAGCATAGGAGTTTGACAGGTAATCGGCCATGGCCTTGAATAAGGAACCGTCTCGATATTTATCTGGAAGTATTAAGGGAAACCTCAACAGGAATTACCGTTTCTCGACGAGAGGCAGCAGGAAAAAGTCCCAGCCACATACCTCCCGAATGCGAGTCTAGTGCTCTCATTACTACGCCACCTCGCTCGGTAGATAGGAAGGTAATCCTATAAGGGTTCCGTTTTTTCATCGAATGTTCTAAAACGAAGTAAATAACATTCAATCAAAATAATTGCACATACCGCTAAATTAGCGGTGTGTGCTTTATTGTCGCTTTGTGCGTCAGAGCTGACTTTCGTTCATATAAGAAGTTATATCTAAGTTAATTTCACGCGAAATCCATTCAAATTGAAGCTTTTTGAAAAGAGGAGATTCTGATCTATAAAACAGAACCATTTTTAAATCAATTCGAGTTCATAAATATGTACTATTAAAATTGTAATTGAAAATTACAAACAGCAGTTGTCGTTTGGTATGTACGTATGTACGTATGAACGTATGTACGTCACGACTCTACAGATCGTAATTTTGGTCGGATTGCCTTGGGTTATATTTTATTCACTTTGTTTAGTATCAGACCAGAACCCTATTTAAATTCACATACCTGTGTTCAGTAGTTTAATTTTTATAAACAGTTTTATTTTATTTATTTTTGACAGCTAATAGTTAAAATAAAAAACCTTAAAAAAACAAAAAAATACCTATTACTGTTATTGTAAAATAAGTAGTGTATTACGTAGAATACCTGCTACACTGCTATACCACAATAACAACGCAAGTTACGATATCGGAATGGCCGAGCGGTTAGCAAGGTGCCGGGTTCGATTCCCGATGACACAAGTAATATATTTTTTCTATTCCATTTTACTTTTAATTTTTTTTCTATTTTTTTAATTGGTTTTTTTAAATCTATTTTCTCAATTTTTTTTTCATTACCTATAATATGTAGGTACAGTGGAAAAGTTGCGGGATGTGCACTTTTGGTTTTGCCAACTATTTTTCCATTGTTGACATAACCTAAAAGCTTAATAAAAAATGAATTTGACTCTATTCAACAAAATATAGAGTAACTGTGATCCATTGAAGTTAATGATAGGTATTTGGAAAACATTTCGCAGCATAAGGGTCGAAAATGAAGCAATACTGAAATTTTGTAAACTTTCATTTGATGCTGACGTTTTGATACGTTTTGTATCATCTTCAGAATTTTCTGTATAATTACAGGAAATTCTGAATGATACAAAACTTCTTTTTGGATCTGGTAAACAATGACAAAATGATTTTATTTGTCTGATTGTTATTTTCTTCGTTGAACGTACATTTCAATAAAAGCTTACTTTTGAAAGGTTTGTTATTTATATTTTATTTAAGCAGGTAATTGTATTGATAAAATTAAAAACGACTCGTATAAAAGTAGGTATATAAAATGATATAAAAAGAAAATATAAATGCTTATTTTCATTTCGTTTTAAAATTAGTTAATTCCAAGAAAAATTCAAATTCCTCGACATGTAGATAAAGCAAAAATTGCAAGGAATAACTCGTTAAATATTCCCCCGAGTGTTTTTAATATCAGAAAATACCTTTCCTCTTCCTCCTGTAAGAGGAACGCATTTTCATCTCGGTTTTAAATCTTACAAAGTAAAGCGAATATCTTTCCCCTGTGTAAGAGAATGAAAATAATGCACATTAAAGTTGGTTAAACATAAACGACATTCACGTTGTCCGTTCAATTTCACAAAAAAATACGTGAAACGAAGCAGAAGACGGCTCGATGTAACGGCTAGCGTGCTAACCTTTGAACCGAATACTTCAAAAATAAACGGATCACTCCTTTGCTATTAGTAGATTGGAAATAAAAAAACAATCTATACTAATATACAAAGTTGAAGAGCTTGTTTGTTTGTTTGGTTGAACGCGCTAATCTCAGGAACTACTGGTTCGAATTGAAACATTTCTTTTTTGTTGAATAGCCCATTTATCGAGGGAGGCTATAGGCTATATAATATCACGCTACGACCAATAGGAGCGGAGCATCAATGAAAAATGTTACAAAATGTAACTCAAAATTTGTCCGTCCGACAAAAACTTTTGAACGGAAACTCCGATCATCATGAAATTTGGACACAACATTCATCTCGGTAAACTTAAAATGAATGTGCGTAATCATGTCCCTACCCCCCATTCGTTCTTTTGCACCCGGGTGAAAACGGGCGGGACCGCTAGTAATAAATATCTTTAATAATGTTGCTTATTTGGTGAAACATGCTATTTAACACAAATTCGTAGCAGGTAGGTACCTACATAATAATATGTTTTTACCAAAATATTGCACGATTCGAGCAACACGCTTTTGTAACTTCATGTTTCATTACGAAACCATGCTTAGACAATACGGCATTCTATTGAACACGCAACCGGAAATACACTTCCGGGGACCTGAAAGTATACAAAATTATGAAATGAGTTTTTTTATTTAAAAGAATCGTCACTTGCATAGTTGGTAAAATTGAACTATATCGATTGTGCTTCTTATGAAATAGAACGAGTTATTTGTTGTACAACGTACTAATGTTATAAAGTAACTAAAATAACATTTTAATTTCTAAAAGTGTTCTACAGGCTAACGTACAGATGTCGAATATATTTAACTAAAAACAACGTTGCTTTTTACATTTGGGCGTTCTTCAACCTCGATAAAAAAGCTGTACGCGATGAGTTAGTAATTATTCGTTTCTAGCAAATTAAAAACATTATTTTTGAAGTGAAATCTAGTGTAGGCACGCTGTCAATGTAAAAAAATGGGAACGTAACGGAAAGTGAAACGCCTATTCTCGAGAGTCATTGCATTAATGAGAGGCGAGGAAGAAGAGAATATCGATCGCCCCACTACTTTTGAAATAAACCGCCAGTGAATATGCGGGTGTTTCAATTTTCGTTACGCTATCATTAGCAAAACGTTAGTAGTGAGGCTCTTTAAATTAGAAGTTTCACTTTCTACACGTGTAGTGACCACGTACCTCACTTCTTTCGAAGTAAACCACCAGTGCAGTAAGATGGGTGTGTTTCAATTTTCGTTATGCTACCATTAGCAAAACGTTAGTAGTGAGGCTCTTTAAATTAGAAGTTTCACTTCCTACACGTACCCCACTCCTTTCGAAGTAAACCGTCAGTGTGTGTGTTTCAATTTTCGTTACGTTATCAATCGTTAGTAGTGAGGCTCTTCAAATTAAAAGTTTCGCTTCCTAGACGTATAGTGCTCACGTACCCCACTACAGGATCGATTTTGACGAAATGTAGTACCTACTTATATCAATAATTAGTACTTAAATTTATCGCGCTATTATATGTATATTCAATATTAAAATTACCAGCACTGTTAAATATTTGTCTCACTTTAACTTTAGTGATGTTATGTTTGTCAGAAAGTGACAAAAAATTAACAACACTATTAATTCTTACATTGTTCATATACATAGAATAACACTATTAAAATACATTACTTGTAATTTTTGTCAAACCCTACAATAGGTACTAAGTTTAGAAAAATTTTACCCTCCTTCTGGCGCAGTCGGCTAAAAAGATAATTCAGCGCTTTGTAAATGGTAGTTTTTAAAATTCAATTTCTTTATATCAACTAAACTGGAGTATTTTTGTCATTCCATCCAATTCAACCAAAGACATTTTAGCCTTCTAGACAAGAAATTAAATTATTTTTTTTATAATAAACTCAGCAACTGTTTCGCATTTTAAATCAATATAAAACACTACCTTTTATATATACTTACATTTAAAAATTTTATTTTATAATAATCATTTCGTACAAAGTGGCTAGCCACCATCCTAAATATATTTTTACTTATATTATACCGATTATCATACGCTAGTATGGGAATCAGTTGAATCGTTCAACGCTTTCTAATACGCTAGGAAAGTATCTTTGACATGCGATCTTCGCGCCATCTCGTGTCTGATTTTTTAAAATCCGGTTCACTCAAAACTTACTCAAAACCCATGGAAACCAGCGTTATATTAATTATAAAAAAATATTCACGCACAATGTCAGTAAATAAATAAACACAAATAAATACATTTTTTATTTCAAATTTTTTTAAATCTTATTTTTGTTAGCAAAATAACATTTATGATATTTTTCATGTATTTAATAATGATTACAGACGTAAAATAAAATTTAATTATCCTTGACGACGTACTGCTGCAGTCTATTTTTTTCCTCTCTAATTCATACGAAAATCCAGGAAAACGGTGGAATTGTAATTCTGGATGTTTAGTTGGTGTATCTTTGGAATCAACAACACAGCACTTCCGATTTGATAGCTTTTTACCTATTTTATTCAACAATTAATCCTTATTAAAAATTAAAATGCACGTATAACATATGACACTAAGGTTTTGGCTAAACCAGAATTTAAAAATAAAACACGAGAGGGCGCAAATGTCGCTTGTCAAAAGATACTTTCCTAGCGTATAGACTGACAAACTGACTGGCATTTTGTATATTATGTAGGAAAGAAGTTTGCGGTTGTCTTGACAAACTTTTCTATACAATTTCTAGGTGTCTTTTGTTATTTGAGCTTAACAATCTAAGGTTTGAGCAACTGCTGCCATCTGTGTATTAGTACTGTCAACAACACAAAACTTGCATTATGTATTACACGGTCTACATAACTCGAGGTCGGAATTATTATCATTATTTTGATGTGCAACTGCCGACGGCTTGTGGCGACGGAGCTTTTTAATTTCATCTTGTTTAAAGTCACCCACATAATGCCACAAAACAACTGCCGCGTGCAAATTTCAGCATCCTGAAAACGTGAATAGCTCTTCTCCTCGTAAGAATGTGCTTTCATCATCTGATTACTATTTTGGAACCAGTAAAATTTACTAAACAATCGATCCGAAATCCTTGACATTGCAAAACTCCTTGGCTTTCTTTTTTTGATTTGACAAATTGCTAAAATCTGAACAAATATTTTACTCATCTCTGCATTAAGGAGGTTGAGCCGTTTTACGGAGATAATGAAAAAAATCTGAAATAAAGTTTTTTTTAATAGATTTTTTTATGACAAAATTTTCTGTAAAAAATCCAAAATCATCAGGAGATTTATAAAGTTAAAAATTAAAAAAAACTTTTACATGTAGTCTTATGGAAAATATGTCAACCTAGCATGCAAACGGTACATTTTATTTTTTTGCAAATAACCAAATAATGTCAGCAGTTTCGAAAACTAACTATGTAAAGCACTTACGCATATTTTAATATTTTTTCCAATTTAATTTGGAGACTTTTAATCATTAAAAAAAATTATTAAACCTTAGCACTTTTCGATTATGGACTTTTATTCTTGACAATTTTAACAATTTTAACTGAATTTTCAACTTTTTAATGTTTTAATTTTAATTTTTATTACTTCTAATTTCTTTTTTTAATTATTTACTGCAAAAAATATGTAAAATATAGATATTTACATAAATTTATTTTTTCTAACCTAACTTTGTACAAAAAATTCAAAAGTTAGTCCATTAAGTAAAACACTGAAATAATTAATTAATATTAAAAACAATATTTATTTATGCCTTTATGACAATAATTTAATAAATTGTTGTCATAAAGGCATAAATAAATTTTTTTTTTCATCGACTTATAACCTTTTGTAAAAATTTATAATGGAAAAGTTCCTGTTTAGAATTCGACTTACTTTTGATTGGGACTGTAACGCATCAACCTCCTTAAGTACAATTAATAACGAAATAAAATATTAAAGAACTTTTTATTTACCTTATGATATCATAATTAATAGTACACCAATGTTTAAAATCAGGTTTCAAAGCATCTATATTATAATAACGGTTTCAGGTCAAGCTACGCATGCACATTGCAAAGTTTTAAATTGTTTATAACCTTAATTGGTCCCGCTCTAGTTTCAGAATGAAGTTACACTCAAAGCTATTTTGTTCAGAATTTACTGATCTATTAATATAGGACAAAAACGGTTTTTTTGCATTAACGTTTTTCAGCGAGAGGCAATAGAAGAAAATCCTACGCCTTATCTGTCATCACAAAAATTCTGACGGCATACCTTTCAATACGAATCCAGTGTTCTTATACAAATTATTCACGTTTTGACTCGGTTGCATAATATATAATACGCGCCATTGATCTAAAAGGTTTGGAAGTTAGTCACAAACAGCGCACATTTTAGAGCCGTTGTGACTCCCACCACCTCCCAGCTACCTGAACGAAACGTGCGCTCGTCGGTGATTGGCCGTGATCGCTCGTTGCCTTTGTCACTTGTCGCTTTCCTGCTTTAAAGTACAGTCGAGTACGCTATATTGTCAAGTTGTTATTGTCATTTTAGTTTTGTTGAGTTGCGAGTTTGTAGTTTTAAACAGACTGTACAAGCGCAAGCCCGCATTCGCATCTAACTTCCGAGCCATTTAGATTCGTGGTGCGTATTATACATAAGGCTAAAAAAAATAATGTTAATTATAGACGCAGGAGAACAAAGGTCATTAGAAGATAATAAATGTGGTATCAATTATTTCTTATAAATAAATTCATTAAATTAAGAATATCTCGGCCATATTCATTTATTGTTTTCACATTGCAAAGCCGCGTCTAGATATCGATTTTGTGAGAGTTGTTGCAAAATGCATGTAGAAAAATAATCTTTTATGCATGATGCAAGAATTCGGTATGGTTTCAGCTCAAGAATAATGTATAAGCTATTAGCGGTATAGGTTTTAGTGTACTCGGATATATTGATTGCTTACTACATAAAACAATGTGGTCTGCCGTTGTTTACAGTCGCTATCAGGCTGTGTCTTCTCTTTAAAAGCTTTAAAAGCAGCCAGTCTAACGTTATTGAAGTACCATCCTAAATTATAGAAAAAATCACGCCGAATCGAACACGGAGCACCTCATAATTTTGTAATATGTAGGGAACTGAATTTTCTTGGTGTATCGTCGTCGTTACAACCTATTTGTGTACGTACGTACGTACGTACGTGGCTCTTTTCTCTCTCTCTGTGTGTAGGTACGAATACGTACGTACATAGTCCTTTTCTCTCTCTCTCTCTCTGGGTGTGTGTATATACGGCTACGTACGCACGTAGTCCTTTTCCCTCTCTCTCTCTCTCTCGATGTGTGTACGCACGTACGTACGTGGTTTTTTCTCTCTCTTTCTCTGTGTGTAGGTATATACGTACGTACATGGTCCTTTTTTCTCTCTCTCTGGGCGTGTATGTAGGTACGGCTACGTACATACGCACGCACGCAGTCCTTTTCCCTCTCTCTCTCTCTCTCTCTCTCTCTGTACGTTCATACGTACATACGTAGTTCTTTTCTCTCTCTCTCCTTGTGTGTAGGTAAATACGTACGTGCATGTTCCTTTTCTCTCTCTCTCTGGGTGTGTGTATGTACGGCTACGTACATACGTACGAACGTAGTCCTTTTCCCTCTCTCTCTCTCTGTACGTTCATACGTACGTACGTAGTTCTTTTCTCTCTCTCTCTCCTTGTGTGTAGGTAAATACGTACGTGCATGTTCCTTTTCTCTCTGTCTCTCTCTGGGTGTGTGTATGTACGGCTACGTACATACGTACGAACGTAGTCCTTTTCCCTCTCTCTCTCTCTCTCTCGATGTGTGTACGTACGTACGTACGTGGTTCTTTTCTCTCTCTCTCTCTCTCCCTCTCTCTCTGTGTGTAGGTATATACGTACGTACATGGTCCTTTTCTCTCTCTCTGGGTGTGTGTATGTACAGCTACGTACATACGTACGCACGTAGTCCTTTTCCCTCTCTCTCTCTCTCTGTACGTTCATACGTACGTACGTAGTTCTTTTCTCTCTCTCTCATTGTGTGTAGGTAGATACGTACGTGCATGTACCTTTTCTCCCTCTCTCTCTCTGGGTGTGTGACGGCTACGTACATACGTACGAACGTAGTCCTTTTCCCTCTCTCTCTCTCGATGTGTGTACGTACGTACGTACGTGGTTCTTTTCTCTGTCTCTCCTTGTGTGTAGGTAAATACGTACGTGCATGTTCCTTTTCTCTCTCTCTCTCTGGGTGTGTGTATGTACGGCTACGTGCATAGGTACGAACGTAGTCCTTTTCCCTCTCTCTCTCTCTTTCTCTCTCTCTCTTTCGTGATACTTTTCTTTCTAAATACATAAAAGTGAATATATTGGCGAATTGTTAAACTAATTGGTATAAATTTGTTGAATACTGCGTTGACGTTATATTTTGTGGAAAGAGAGACAGTTCCATTCCCCAAGTTCAGTCCAGTGATATACAGAATGGACTGCTCAACAAACGGGCCAGAAAGCGATCAATACAGCGAGGTGGAAGTTGTTTCTTACGTCACTTTTTAATATGTTACAACGTTTTACTTTAAATCTAAATTTAGGTCTGAAAGTGGTATCACAATTTCAGCATCAGGCTGACACAGAATTTCAAACACGGACCAATAACGTTCACAAACACTGACAACAACTGTTTGCACTTTGCAGCTCGTCTGACATTTCCAGCATCGTATGCGCAGTCTATTATCTATTTCAATGATTCCGTCCACATTGCAATAATTTCATGAAGGGATGAATGACTGATTGATGACCACGGGAGAATGATTTAGTAACTAGCGAACGGAAATACGACTTATTGATTGTTATGTCCGGGGATATTGGTGTGGTGACGTCAGTTAATAAGAGGTGGGGATTTCCCCCTTATTTTGTAGAATTATCGAGATGAGGTTGGTAAGCCTGCCAACTATAGGCAGACATACCAACTGCATTAAGGACATTATAATAAAATGTTTGCAAAAAATGTAGCATATACAAAATTATGAATTCTTAATAAACAGCTTTGTCAATCGAAAATCTAATGGCGCGTTTGGTTGGGAGTGAAACCGTGCAATTGGGGCGACACTTTTATGGGGGAACGTTACCTTTTTCAGTTACTAGTATACCGTTAGATGACAGCGGGTAACGCTTGCTGTGTTGGCTTGTAACATGGCTTTTGTTGACGCGGACATCTGAATGAGATTGATTAGTTACTAGAATAGTCACTTAGGTGGCGCTGCTAGTAACTTAAAGTAGTATTGTCAATAGGATTTATAACTTAAAGTTGCATTTGGCAAGCTTATGTTTCACATCTGCCAAGCGTCCCACGACGGCTCCTAAATTTTCTATTTTTTAGGTTTTGCAGGAAATATATTTATTCAACACGCGTGAGTAATATATAATTTCGGGGCCCTGCTAAATTCGGGAGAAATAATAAATTACTTCAAGTTGACGCGTAGAGTGTTAATAATGAGCCGTACTGTACGATAATAAATTTTCTGGACCAATAGGAACGCAGTAGCGAGCGGAAGCGTACAATAATGAATAATAACTGCATAGTTTCTGGACCAATAGGAACGCGGTAGCGATTTGTATATATGAAAACAACATCGCAATTCAGCGAAAGTCAGGGCCATCTTGTGTGCATCGAGGGCGGTGGGTACGTCAATTAATGAAGTGATTTATTATTTTTCCCTCTTTTATCAGGGCCCCGATTACATATTATTCGTGAAAGTTGAATAAAGTATTATTGATCGAAGGAGAATATTCCACTCGCGTGTTACCGCACTCGCTAAGCTCGTGCGGCAAATTTCACGCTCATGGAATCTTCTCCTTCTCTCACTAGTCGCACAATATACTAATATCCCTTGATAAATAATATGAACTGTCTAAGTAGATGTAAATATTAAAAAATAATAAAATGTTTTTATAAAACCCCGTGTTTACACATAAGAGGGGAGCAATATGTCATTAACTAATGACGGTATCTCACGTATTTCTCAGTATTTAGTCATAAAAATTTATTTGAAATACGTAGCTTTCATTCAACAGTTACGGCTATTTGGGCCTAGTGCCAATTTATATTTTTAATTTAATTTTAATATAATATACTAGAATATTTATGCTGTTTTGAATTATACGTTTTGAAAAATAGTTGAATAATTAATTAATTTCGCTCTAGTTTTATTCGTCGCTTTTGATAAATAATGTATATAATGTAAACAAGCTTGTACACCTGGTGCTGCATAAAGTTATGAAGCTTTCATATCTTGGCATCTCGTGGAGAAGTGCATCGTATGCTTAATGAAGTAAATAAATTCCAACCAAAAGCTCTGTGCAAATTTGTAAGCTTTCCGGCCCGGTTTGCCCGGGTACATTTATAGTTTGGCAGCGATACAAGCAAAATAATATCATATAACAGGGGTGTTCAGACATTTCTGGCTATAAAAATAAAAAAAATAAATGATGTTGAGCTGTTTGGCTGGTGGGCTGTAGAGCACAGTGAAATTTCGATTTTATTCAATTATAATAATCCGTTTTACCATTCCAACCCACAAGTGGGGAATGCTAGTTTAGGTCAAAAATCACTTTTCAAAAATTTTACAATATCTTTCCGTTATGAAGTCCCCCGAATCCAAAAAAACATATTTTTCAAAAAACTCTGTGCGTCTGTTAGTCTGTGAACACGATACAGGTCAAACGGATGAGCGGATTGAAACCAAATTTTGGGAGGATGTTTGGTATACAAATATGAAATGCCCTATTATTTTTGAGGAAAATCGGCGCATGCGCAGAAGAGATATATGCTAAAACGGTGTTTTTTATATAATAATGGTATACTTTTTCTAACGCCTTATTATTCTATTTATTTTTTCAAGAAAGTTTTGTTAAAAAAAATTTTTCTAAACTTTTTTGTGAAATATTTTGAAAATAAAAAAAAATCAGCCGCTCTTTTGTTTTATGGATCTGTCAAAAATAAAGTAGTTCGGCGTGGTTTGATTAATCTTTACATGACGTGAAACATTATGTAGGTAACCATGGCAAGAACAGCAAATATCATATTGAATAGTAGCAATTATCCGCGTCACCTCACACGATATCAGAAATTTTATTTTCTTTATTATAATCAAATGTCAACATTTTTGAAGTTGGAATGGTCCCGTCGCCCAAATGGTTGGTATATTTTTTTTAAATTAGAAATAATAAAAGAAAAACTATTTTAAATTATTATTAAAATAATATCTGAAGATGACTGAACGTCGAAAGCGTTTATATTAAATAATTATTTTAATAATAATTTGGAATAGTATTTCTTTTAGAATTTCTAATTTAAAATAAATAAAAACTCAAATTTCTTTTATAATGTATATATATAAAAATGAATCCCTATATCCCTTGGTCACGCCATCACGCGTGAACGGCTGGACCGATTTCAATATTTTTTTTCTTGTGTTTGTTATTGTCAGGAGAAGGTTCTTATGACAGAAAAAATTTAAAAAATTGCGCGGAAAAAGAGAAAATTTAAGAATCCTTATTTAAGAAAACTTAACAACCATATATCTAGATCGAGGATGTAAAAAAACTGAATATCGTTTAAAACATTATACAGCAATTATACTATAATTAATTATAAATACTTTACGCTATTTTATTTCGAGCACGACGGCGCAGCCGGAGTGAACCGTCCAAATAGAGCAAGTGTTTTAAAGACCAGTTATCCACGAATACTTTACGCTATTTTTTTTCGAGCACGACGGCGCAGCCGGAGTGAACCCTCGAAATAGAGCAAGTGTTTTAAAGACCAGTTATCCACGAATACTTTACGCTTTTTTTATTGACGTATGCAGTCATATATATTTCCATACACACATACACGCACATGTATATTTTAAAATAGCTAGCAATTAATAAAATAGATAGATAGATAGATGTTTCAATTAAATTTTTTTATTACTTCACTTTATACGTAGCGAATCAGTCTGTAACGGAAGTCGGATAAACTTCTTGTGATTTATTTATTTTTTAAAAGCCAACTCCATTCGTATTCAATATAAATATTTCACTGAGAGCTCGGTTTTAGGTACGTACATTAAAAATTTGTATAAATATTTTGAATTAAACATAAAAATTCATGCACTTTTACATTTAGAATACAAATGAGAATTTATATTCTTTTGGAATTGGCGTACGCACGTGATTTGAATCTCTATTTTAACAACCGCATTACGAAAGGCAAGGGTAAAAAAATAAAATAAAAATTGTAATTTAAAATAAAAAACACACACCTTTATAATGAGAAGCAATGCTGTTGTTGGATTGCATTTGACTGAAAGGCATTTCTGTTCGTCTCGTAGAAAGTATTTTTAGAAACAGGTCTTATGGAACTGCTCTGTAAACGGATATTTGAAACTTTTATTTTTATGGAACTGGAACATATTTGTTACTTAGATAAAAAATTCCAGCCAATTGGGCGACGAGACTTTTCCAACTTCAAAAATATTGACATTTGATTTAGTAAAATAAAGAGAATAACATTTTTGATATCGCGTGAGGTGACACGGGTAATGGCTAGTAGGTATTCAATATGATATAATTTGCAATTCGTAGCCACTGTTACTAATAATATGTTCCACGTCATGTAAAAATTAATCAAAGCATGTTTTACTAGTTTATATCTGACAGATCTACGAAACAAAAGAACAGCTGATTTTTTTTATTTTCAAAATATTTACGAAACTTTAAAGTTTAGAAAAAAAAATTTTAACAAAACTTTCTTGTAAAAGTAAATAGAATAATAAATCATTATGAAAAGTATCCGATTATTACATAAAAAAACAACGTTATAGTATACCTATATATCTCTTTTGCGCATGCGCCGATTTTCCCCAAAAACAAGAGGGTAAAAACACTAAATAAAATAGCCGCCCTCGAGATATGCCTTAATTTTCAAAAAGTTTCGATAAATTAAATAGTGCCATGTTTTGTGTATTTATTAGTAATTAATTAATCAGTACACTACAACAAATTAATATCAATTAAAACGAATTTAACCTTCTTCAACTGGTGAAAAATTTCTTATAAATGTGAAGTAAGAGAATGCAGCTTGAATTACCTAAAAATAAAAAAAAATTACAAATTACATAAATATTACAGGATTATTAATTTGAAACACAACCCTAAAATACAAATAATTTAATTTAATTTTTTTTAAATTTTTTTAAATACGCCATAAATTTGGAAAATTTCAGTTTTAAAATGAGAAGAAATCCTTTCCAAAAAAAATTGGTTGTCTGTAAAGTCGGTTTACGGACGATAGTTTTACGTGATAACGTATTCCGTAATACATAACCTAAATTTATATAATAATTCGAATCTATGATATTGCATCTTTCGCTTCAAATTTAGGTAAATTTTATTTATTAAATTACTCACCACCTATAAAAATAATTTTTTTTATTAACTTTCTTTCTTTCGTATTTATTTAAGTCTCAAAGATTAACTGTCATACTATTTATAAAACAATTGTTTCACTGTTTATATAAAATTCCAAAACCTACTTACAATATTTAAGTATTTTCATACGTCAAAAAATTGATTTTTATAATGATAAAATTTGTAAAAAAACGATTTTTTCGAGAGATGAGACCTAGCTAAAACGATTTTTTGCCCCCCAAAATCCCTTTTCAGTAAATTTCATCCAAATCGTTAGGGCCGTTTTCGAGAAAAGCACGCACAGGGTCAGGCGGAACGTTACGAACGTTACGACCGTTAGGAACGTTACACTTTTTCTTGCATGCAGCCGGTGTTTTATCAATTTATAAGATTGATGATTCATCAATTTATAAAACGTTATCACGTCAAAAAATTTCTTCTCATTTTTAATATCAAATATAAATTAAGCTTGGTACAATTTGAGTCAAAATATTTTGTCCGACTTCGTTCAAGACAGGGTCGTGTGAAACTCATCAACGTGAAATGAATCCGAGGATCTAATCGACGTTCAAATGAGTGAAAACCATAGATATATTACAATAGAGTGTGCAATAAAGCAGGGAAAGTGTCTGCAATTAAGAGAGAGAACAGTTCCTTATCTCTATGGTAACTAATGATGCAAAACCATAGAGATATAAGTTACTAGAGTACCTACGCTAGCGGGTATGCTTGGCATAAATGAAATGTCTGCAGTTCGGAGAGAGAACGCTGCAAACGTTTCGTATCATTATATATGTTTACTCAAATCAGCATTGATTTGTATCATTAGTTACCATAGAAATAAGACACTTTTTCTCTCTCTGAATTGCAGACACTTTCACGGCTCACTCACGTACTCTAGTCTCTAGATTAAATTCGGTACAACATAGCTATAATTACTTAGCAATAAAATTTTTTAATAACCTTCCTAATCATATGCAAAGCTTGCCTATGGAAAAATTTAAAAAAAAAACTGAAAATGTTTTTAACCTGTAATTGTTTTTTATGCGACTGATGAATTCCTAAAATTTGTTTTTAAATCTATTTTTAACATATATAGTAACTTTATATGACGTCACTATTCATAATTATTTGTATTAGTGCAAAATAAATCTAATCTAATCTATTATCTCTATGTGCAAAATAATGTTGATTTGAGTAAACACATTTCTGGTTTTCTGCAGCGTTCTCTCTCTTAACTGAGTGCACTTTCATTTATGGCAAGCATACGCACTAGCCTACTCTAGTTATTTATGTCTCTACGGTGAAAACGTAGACAAAAGTGTAAGCAAATTATTTACCCTGACACAAGTTTCATAATTCAAATTAAAGAAGAATCCGGCCGTCATCACCACTGGTAGTTCTGAACGATGAAGCATGATGGCTGTAGATTTTCTGAAACTTGTACTACACAAATACCACGGGCAATCGTACAGGGCGTTTCTGGTATTTACACTCTAGAAAAAAACATTCCAGTCAATTAGGCGACGGGACCATTCCAACTTAAAATACTATTTATCTTTTTTGACAAATCCTATACATAATTGTATGTCTTTGGATAAATAAATTCTATTTCTATTTTCTACTACTGTTAAAATGTAATGTTTTGTTAGGGTTGGTGGTATATGACCATGGCTAATAATTGTCAGATGAGAATATTTTCTTGTTTCGTACTTTTCAGTAGTCGGGTTTTTGAACTTTTTTTTAATTAAATTTTGAAATACCAAATATGCCTACTCACCGCTACTTCTAGTGCCGTTCCAAAAATTGCTAGTAGAAATAATTCGCCCATATCAAGAGCCAAATAGTCTAGAATGGTCATATTAGGTGCCTGAAATCAAGTATTATTCTTTAAAAATATTTTATTTTATTGATATTTTGATGAAAAAAGTATCAGTGTCATTCAATTCAAAATATCATTGCGTCTGTTACACTTTTTTGCACATTAGCTAGTTTTCGCTTCATTTTCAATATATTTGTAACATTTTTGACAGTTCCTTTGTATAACAATCTTCAGTTCTATTAAGTTATTCATGGAAATTACTATTCGCGCCCAATATTGTTTTTCATATAGGTATATATATTACGGTCAATGTCCGGAATCCGGGCAATGTCGACAATGCCCGAAATCGGACAAAGTTCAAAAAATAGATTTTTTATAAACATGAAACGCTGACATTTGATTGTATCTTTATCATGATAAGTTATCATTAACGCTTTATGGAGTTTTTATCACTGATATCAACTATTGAAGAATATATATTTTTCAGCTTTCTATTACAATTATTGATGATTCAATAGTTGATATCAGTGATAAAAATTCCATAAAGGCTTAATGATAACTTATCATGATAAAGATACAATCAAATGTCAGCGTTTCATGTTTATAAAAAATCTATTTTTTGAACCTTGTCCGATTTCGGATATTGCCCGATGTGGCTCGGGCATTGTCGACATTGTCCGGATTCCGGACATTGACCGTAACATATATATACAATATTAGGTTTAGAAGATTTGTTAAAACTACTGTTTAGATTGTGTGCGTTTGTTTTACTTTAGTAAATCTAGTATTAAATAGATCATTTTACGACCGCTTCTATTTCATTGAGGAAGTGTACAAAAAAAAAAACTTTTTCACAACACTGAGAGCCTAACTCATATTAAAATATTTTGCAATCTATGCTAATGTTTATTGTATTATTGAGAGCAGGCTTGTTATTGGACATTCATTGTCTGTTAGTCTGCCAGGTTTACAAATAAAAAAAAAAAATAAAATAAAAAATAAAAATAATGTTTACAATGCTGCTATATACAGGTGAGTCAGACCACCCGTATCAGTCGTTTTTTTCGAAAGCGGTTAGTCGTAGAGAGTTGTGTCAAAAATCTGTATTATAAAAGCCCTAATGAAGAATCGAATGGTGATATTTTTTCCCCCCGGAAAGGTCGGCTTCCCTGTTAGTTTGCTCCGGAATGTTCAGAACTCCGGAATGTTAAATGGCACGATAGGTCGAAAGTGGTATTGTTGAAAAGATCTTTAAAAAATAAGCTAGTTTTGTAGGACATTTTTTTTGTTACTGCCACTCCTGTTAAGTAATATTCGTTTGAAATTATTAAATTAACATGTCAGAATAACAAACTTAATTTTTTTTTTTTTTTTTTAATATATGGTTTATTGGCCTCTACATCCTCTGACATAATCAGCCATGTCAATAAACTTAATTTTAAAAGTCGGCATTTAAAATCTAGTTACCTAATTAAACAATGTCACAAATGTTCAAACTCTCTTCAATTTACTTCTAAACACTGCAGAGCTCTTCTAGATATGTTATGAGTACCTGGAAGTATTTTCCGACAAAAAAAAAACAATTTCAATTATTGAAAACTTTTTGTGACATTAGTTTAATTAGGTAACTAGATTTTAAATACCGACTTTTAAAATTAAGTTTGTTATTCTGACATGTTAATTTAATAATTTCAAACGAATATTACTTAACAGGGGTGGCAGTAACAAAAAAAAATGTCCTACAAAACTTGCTTATTTTTTAAAGATCTTTTCAACAATACCACTTTCGACCTATCGTGCCATTTAACATTCCGGAGTTCTGAACATTCCGGAGCAAACTAACAGGGAAGCCGACCTTTCCGGGGGGAAAAAATATCACCATTCGATTCTTCATTAGGGCTTTTATAATACAGATTTTTGACACAACTCTCTACGACTAACCGTTTTTGAAAAAAACGATTGATACGGGTGGTCTGACTCAGCCTGTATAAACAAATACACTAATAAAAGAGTAATTTTCACTCCAAATGTTGACTTGCTCTTAAAGTAGCGGTTCGAAATTTGCGACTGCGACGGTAGACAACGACATATTGACTCAGCAAATGGCTGTGCCAATGTGTTTCGCACGTTCATTCATCTCGAACTTTATCATTTCAAAATTGTCGATGTCTCGTCAGTATCAAGACGAAATTCCATTACAACTTTTCAGATCGGTTTCTGTCGCATGTCGTTGTCTTCAATCAAGATCGACTTTACAACGCTTATATATATTCTTTGCAATATTTGAAGGAATGATTAATTAAAATAGAGTGACCCGTGCGAATTATTCGCACTAAATAAGTAAAATAATTATCACTTTACAAAATTATTTTTTACATAACAAAATAATTTTGCACACTGCTTATAACGTTCTTCTTTTTGTTGTATTACAAATTTACAATATGAAGTTCAGATGACAGATCGAAGAAATATTTTACTAATATTGTCATGTAGAGGCGCAAGTAGCAAAAGCGTTGAGCTAAGCCGTCAGATGGCATCATGCAGCATTGCTGTGACGTTGTTCAGCGTTGCTCGCTGTTTCAAAAGTAAACATTGTAATACAACAGACACAATACGGCATACTGCCATCTGACGGGCAGTATGCAATATGAAGGTCAGATGACAGATCGAAGTGTTGACGTTGTTTCAAAATTAAAGCCGTTAGATGGCAGACGTTGTTGAGCGTTGCTGTATTTTAATTAATTTACAAAAATAAAAGCAATGATAAATTTTTTAGTTGTCGATGTCAGTAGAGCAAGCAATTGTCTGTAAAATGATATATAATTTATGTGGAGAAATTGTAAGGTTTTTTCTAAAAAGGGAGGCAAACATCTTAAACCTTAGCGTATTAATTTTTTTTTTTTTTTTTAAAAAGGTATATCCAATTGTATATATCCACATATATAGAGCATATGCACATATACAAGAGAATATCACTTGGGGGGGTGGCACTACCTCTTGGTATCTGGCCAGTATCATTAAATATCAAAGCTGGGTCTAAACGACAAACACAAAATATCCATGAGCAGAGGTGGGATTCGAACCCACGACAGTATGATCCAAAGGCCAGCACGCTGACCATTACACCAAGCGTATTAATTATATATGATTAAAAATTAAAACTTTACCGTGGCTAACATGAACATTACGAAACATAAGAATACGGTTCTGTAACTGGTTTTTACGCAGTAAATAGGAGAAGTAATGCTGTTGACGCGTGCGCAGAAATACAGAATATCGTTGTGATGTTGAACGCATTCAGCCATTAGTAATTTCAATTCTTTCTCGTAACGACCTATGAAGAAATCTTCATTTTCACTTTTAAATTCAGAGACCGTTTGTGAATCCACCATCACATTGTCTTTGTTTAGAATATGTTTTATGTCTTCTTTTGTTTTAAGAAAGTCGAAATCTCCGTTTCTGAAAATACATTAGAATAAATCAGTTAAGAGTATTAGTCCCTGCAAATACCCCCTGCACCCTTCATCTTAAATCTTTTGCCCTCGCCTAAAAACGGTTCGCGCTCTCCCGACGCTATTTTTAAAGCTAGAGGGTTCTGGTAAACGCCAAATGAAAGACAAAGAATCAGACTACAGATCCTTCAGGCGAATTCTTTGAAAAACAGTTTCGCCTACGTGTGAAATATTACGTAACTTATTATTTTTTTCAAAAGGTTGTAAGTTTTTTCAGGATTTTTTTTCAAAAAATTCGCCTGAAGGATCTGTAGTCTGATTCTTTGTCTTTCATTTGGCGTTTACCAGAACCCTCTAGCTTTAAAAATAGCGTCGGGAGAGCGCGAACCGTTTTTAGGCGAGGGGAAAAGATTTGAGATGAAGGGTGCAGGAGGAATTTGCAGGGACGAATACTCTTAAGTTTGGAAAACTTGTGACTAACAATAAATATTCAATTCTTTCTTTTCCGATAGAGAACGTGTAAATATTATTTCCACTACATGCGAGAGCTATTTAAAATTGCATTGAAGTGAAACGAAGCCCTTCTAAAACTCTAAAGCTATGTATCTATTATTAAAGTAAGAATTTGGAAGCAATAAATGACTAAATTATTAAAACTTACTTTTCCATGCCATATTTATTAAAATTTATAGCAAATCGTTTGACGTCTTCCTGTTTCATTCCTGCTCTTACCATGGCGGTGAAAACGATATTTCGAAGACTATGTTGCAATATTTCAAACTGCCTGATGGCAACTATTGTTCCTGTCAAATAAAATGATTCGATTCCACAATGACTTATTCCTTGGAAGGTTTGTGTCAAAGCTTCCCAAATATAGATTAGCTCATAGTTCGGAGATGTTTGTACATCTATTGGGTACCAACAATCTAAAGGTAATGCTCGCGTTCCGTTTTTTGATTTAAAAAGTAATGGATCTATATTCCAGTATTCCATTCCTAGAGTACCAAAAATAAATTTAAGTAAAGACAGAAGAATAGTTGCAGGAATGTCGTTCCCATGATTTGTCTTTACAGATCCTGAATTTATAGCTTCTAATTAGAGAAGAATTGAAGGGTACACGGGAAGAAGGCGATTTGTCAGTAAAAATTCGAAATTAATTTTTTTATGCCATCTTGTAGCCAAAAGTCGTACCTTTCTGTTGGTGTATTCATTTTAGACAAGAATACGCTAGGTCAAAAGTTATAAGCGTTGAAAGAAATGCATCAGCAAGTAACGATCCACTTCAAAATGCTCTCCTGCACAATTTACATTTTTTGACAAACCGCCTTCTCCCCGTGTACCTTTCAATTTGAAGTATTGATTAAATTTTCAGTCTATTAAAAAAATAATAATATTATGAAATTTAACACGAGTTAATGAAATTTATGAAATACATTTTTTCGCAAAGAAATCATGTTTTCAATTATTCACGAAATTGAATTAAAATTGTTTCACAGTCACAGTTTTAATAATAATTTAAATTTTCTAAGATTACCAATTTATAGAATGATCTACGTGTGGTAGGTATACTTAAAACTTTTAAAATAATGAATGGAACTTTTATCTATTTTCAGAGATGAGTTTGAGAACTGGAGGATTATGGTAACTTAAACTCTCAGACGGATCCAGGGGGCCCCATGTTTTCTTAGATTAAGAATCCTTTTTTGGGCTTAAAATTAATTTTTACTAAAGTCAGAGTTGAAATTTGTTGACATCATCAAATAAATAAAACTATAAATTCACTCAAAAAATGTCAAAAATCATCAAAAATAATTTAAGATACGTATACCCAAAAAAATGTAAAAATTCTCCCAAAAAATGTGAAAATGCATCCAAAAAATGTAAAATTTCACACAAGAATATGCTTAAATTCATCCAAAAAATCATTAAATTTCACCCGAAAAATATCAAGGTTCACCGAAAAATTTTCAAATTTCACGCAAGAATATGTTAAAATTCACCCAAAAAAATATAAATATTCACCCATGATAATAATAATCAGTAATATTATTACACGATAAGTGCTTATTGTTAGTGAAAAAGTATTAAAAATTTTTGATATTTAATTTTTGTTGGCCCTTGATACTTGTGGGCCCTGGGCCTAAGCCCTATTAATAGATCCGCTCCTGCTTATGGGAATGCCAAACTAAAAAGACTACCTATGAGTTTTTCTCAATTTTAATAAATAATGTATATTAGAAAATTATTTAAAACAATTCTGCTTACCTATGAGTAAAAACATACCGAAGGAAAACATCACCAAAAATATCTTTCTAAACACCATATCCATGTTGATAACATCGTATCCAGTTAAAGATTCATATCGCAGCGTTTTTATAGCATACTCTCTGATCTTGTTCACAGTACCTCCCCTGCTCATAAAAAAAGCAGTATGGAAAGTCGTTATTACATACAACAAAGTACTGACCATCCTAGCAGCTGTCGGGATGAATCCGTCATCCGAATGTAAAATCATTTGTAATAGCATGGTCACTGCACCTTGGGCGTTGAGAAACAACACGAAGAAATTGAACGAATATCTAAATATCTTCTGGTAAATTGGCGTACCTTTTCTTGGGATGTACATCCCTGTCACCTTTGCAACAAAATTCGCAACACCCCACACACGCTCCATTTCTTGGAGATGATTTTTGTTGTCCAGTTCCATTCTATATGCTCAAATAATAAACATTTACAAACGATTGAATTGTACTGATGTTGCATGCTATTTATTCTCATTCAATGGACAGTGTTATATAATACGGATATTTATTCGATAGTTTACTGTAGTGGTGGGTTTTTAGTCGACGTTTAATCATTTGGAGACTGCAAAGTGCGATAGATAGATAGATTTCGAGAATAGCATAAAAACGGTGAAATATGTCAATATACATTACATATACAATAATTAAAATACAGATAGAATTTTAAGACATTTTTCTATTAAATATTTTTTTAATTGCCTTTTAAAAGGTGATATCGAGTTTTACGGTCATTGCAAATTGGAGGAAACCAACACAACTCTGGCATGGCTGCAACATATTTGTTGTTACGTACTCCCTTGCTGAACACAAATTACAACTCAAAAATAATCAAGCCTTTTTAGTCCAAGAGACGGCTGCAGAAAATGTGTCGTCATAAGGTGGACGAACAAAAAAATTAGAGATGATAGTTAAGACCATAATTAAGAAAGATCTTGGACTATTTATAGCACATCGATCTAAGAAGTGAAAAATAAATATAGTTTAAAAAAACTAAAAAACACGCTTTCATAGCACATCGAACTAAAAAGTGAAAAATAATTATTAATATAAGCAGAAAATAATAATGCACAAAAAATATTAGTATTATTGTGAAAAAAGTGTGAGGCGCTTTGTGCCATATTTTTCGTATATCGAGCGCCTCACGCTTTTTTCACAATAATACTAATATTTTTTGTTCATTATTAACTTTGCTATACCTAATATGTTTCATAATTTTTGCGATTCAATGTTTAAATTAATGTTGTAAAATGCGAGCTGTATATAATGATGGATATTTAAGATAATGTAGACAAGCGCAATGGCTTATCGGTTAAAAAGGTAAAATAATTTGGTTATGGTCTTGTACAACAAACCATTAAACATGAAAAATAGTAAAAAATTTAATAAAATTACCGACAGACCGGTTAAATTACCTCTTGACGTAAGGTAGCCTAGAACGGTAATGTTCCCTCCACCACATTCTTACCGTTACTTCCACCATATGGAAGAATGCAAAAACAATATCGAAACAATCAAAAGCGTCGTACAATGTTTGTGGAAACGTTTATTTTTTTATTTTTTGAAATCTAATTAGAAAACACCATATTATATAATAACCCCGTCCATATTACGGTTTATACGAAGTTAATAACAACTTTTACGTCAATATTTACCTGTTTAAACTTCATAATTACACTTCATTTGTTTTGTTTTCGTGAAAATAAATTATTTCACGCGTTTTAAAACTTCCAAGTCGTTATGTATACTTGGCATTGTTTATTTTTTAAAGTATTACAGAGGATTATCATTTCTAAGTAAAGTAGATTTTAGGCGTATTTTTTAAAAGCAAATATTTTGTAAAGTATTCTTGATGACACAAATCTAAATATTAAATTCTTCGTAGAGAAGAGTTTTTAAAACTGTGTGGATTATTAATCAACAAGGTTTCAAGGAGAATTAAAAAAAGAACATGATTTAATACTGCGGTGGTATCTAAATAATTTATTGCTTATTCAGTACAATATTTTTTTGATAAAATAGATGACTTTTTTATGTGTAAGTGCTACAAATACAGAAAAAAGAGTTTATGAACTCTTAAAACACAGAGCCGCTGAACCGATTAAAAATGATTTAACTATTTGAAACCGGTTTATTGACTAGTAACATATTACGCTACGAAAACGAGAGGATGATCAGTAAGTGAAAATACAAAGCAAGTCTTGGATATGCGTGATTTTGAGCTAAATTAGTGTACGCTGCACTGAGAAAAATTGTTTGAGGCAAAAAAATATTGTTTAAATGGATTTAACTTAAAAAATATTTGACAAATTTTGATGAAACTATTAAACCGTCTCTTATAATTTGAGAAATGGTATAGGATATGTTCCATTTGACTATTTTATCGCAAAGTTAATTATTTTGGCATATTATGCTTCTATACAATTATCAATATAAAATCGTAACGCGTTGTCAACGCAGACCGGTAGTCCCTCTTCTCTCGCGACTGTGATATATGTTACAGGTAATATACAAATCGTGAAACAGCCAGAATGAAGTCATTCGACTTCTGACTTCACACGACGTGTAGGTAGTATACAAGTGCTCCTAGCCGGAGACTTTTTTTAACTTTCATGAATACCGCGATAAAATATTTGGAATAATCTTATTATGTTATCACAACATCGGACTGTTGTCCCGGACAAGTCCGGGTAAATACGGTATTATTCAAGAAAAACGTCGCGACAGCGTAATAAGTAATCTACAAATCCGGGCGAAGCCGGATCGAGCTAAACTGTAAGCGATACACTAAAGTGATAGTGATCTGTTAGTGTTGGTTATTTAGATGCTAAACTAATTCGGACGAATCCGGATTGAACAGCTAGTTAAACAGTGTCATTATTGTGAATTGTAACAATTGGGTATTGTTCTAAACGAGTTAAGCCGTTGGACTAAAATTACTCATAAAAGTGTAGTAAGAAAACGATGCTTGTATAATCTGTAAAATAAAATAACAAATTCAGGAAAACATTCAAGCATAGATTTTGTATACGGTAACCCACCTTTACACAAGTTTCCAAGTTTAAATTAAAGAAAGGGCCAGCCGTAAGAACGACCGGCTGTTCAACCCGATGGAGTATTAACATGATAGATTTTTTAAAACTGGTGCTGCACATGTACCAAGGACATTCGTAAATAGCCTTACGCACATTCATACTCTGTAAAAAAAGAGAGTGTGCTTTAGAGTTTAGACCACACGACTGAAGTAAAACTTCTTCCTGCCATAATTTGTTATTATTCACCCGAAAATTCACAAAATACGTACTTTAAAATGAATTTACAATTTTATTCACTTTAAACGTAGAATATTTAATGTATTGAACAAAATAATACTTTTTTCTGTCACCCGATAGCGCCACTGGCAAGTAAAGTATGTGTCATTCTATTGTTAGTACTGCTTATATTTTCGGCCACCTGATGGCGCTACTAGCCAGTGAAGTATTTATTTCGGCCACTTGATGGCGCTACTAGCCAGTGAAGTATTTGTTTCGGCCACCTGATGGCGCCACCACTGGCTAGTGGCGCCAAGTATTTGTCATCCTCATTTCTATCTTCACTAACTTATATCTCCCTCTTAACTTCCGTTCGCCTCGCCCGATCACAATTTCCGTAAATCTCCTGTCACGCATTTACTAGCTTATTCCCCAAGTCAAGCGTGCGTAAAGAAGTTTTACTTCAAAAATATTTTGTAATGCCTACATTGAAAGTACAACATTTACATTTATACAGGATAGATTTTTAAAACCCGGACAACCTTTTATTTCGTAGAGGAAGAGCTTTCAAAAAAAAGTTTCGGGCAAAAGGTGCAGGGAATCAAGGGGGAAGGACACTAGTCAGTTTAGAATTGGCGCGAAAACGACTCAACCGATTTAACACAAACTCCAAAATATAATGAGTAATTTTTTTCAAACTTTGTAAAATACCACTTATAAAAAAATAAAAATTTTGATTTAAACTTACCGCGGTTTCAAGTTGGGTCCCGAGGTAAGTCAAAAATATTAGCTCGCTCATATCCATGACCAAGTAATCCAAGATTGCAACGTTGGGAGCCTGGAAAAAATAAAATTGATATTTTATGAAGTGTTATTTATGTTACACACAATTTTTACACTAGTATATACTATTTTTAAAAGGATTCATTTTTTTTTCGTCTATACGAGATATAACTTATTCAATGCTAATTTCTTTGACATAAATGAAATAGACTAAGAGCTACCCACGGATTTTAACAGCCTTAAGAATAAGACATACACTCATTAGACAATGAATGAAAGGTTTGAATATTAGTAGCCCTTAGCTCCGAAAGGAAGTAAAAAAAAAAACGGCCAAGTGCGAGTAGGACTCGTGCACCGAGGGTTCCGTACAAACTTGTAGGTATGCAAATAGTTAGTCTATCACGAGAATCAAGTCTAGAAGATTTTTCTTGCTTTGCCGTTGAAAAACTGTTATCCCTATACATCGACACACGTCGCGGTCAGTTTGCAAGCTAAGCGATGGACTACTGAATTGTATTGTAACTCGTCGCTATATCTGATAGCCTAATTGTCGTACCGTGCTGTATTCGAGAGTACTCGTAAACGCACCGGTAGTGGACGCTTGTTTTGTATTAGAACTGTTACTGTGTATGTGCGTAGCATGTTGTCGCGGTTTAAAAACATTATTTTTGAAGTGAAAACTTCTTTAGCGGCGTTGTACACTTTTTTTGTAATGGGTAAACAATGTTAAACTCGCGTCAGGACACGTGACCTGATCGGAAATTCGTAAGACGGATGGAAAGTAGAGGTATGGGTAAACTGATCGAAAATTCGTCAGACGGATGGAGAGTAGAGGTATGGGTAAAAAATTTTAAACTCGCGTCAGGACACGTGACCTGATCGAAAATTCGTAAGACGGAAAGAGGTAATATTTAAGTTTTCACTTCTGCAGGCACTCCCGGAGTGCAACCCGTCTTTTTTTGTTGTGATGTAACTACTTTACGGTTTTTGGATTTTCCCCTTTACTTGTGTTATAAGACATTGCTTCTTGCCAAATCATGATTTTAGGTCAACGAAAAGTACTCTATAGGTTTTGATTCCTAAGAGTCTTGACAGACAGACAGACGGACAACAAAGTGATCCTATAAGGGTTCCTTTTTTCATTTTGAGGTACGGAACTCTAAAAATAATCAAAATAATATTTTCTGTAAATAAATATTATTCTTAGAAAAAATCCTCCTCTCGAAATCGTTACTAGATAACCAGGTTGTCTAAAAATAATGTAGTTATAGTAAAAGAGCTGCATTTTTCGATTGATTAAATATGAAGGTTTCTAGTGAGTGCAAGCAAGAAAAGTTCTTACCGTGGCAGCCATGAACATAACGAAACAAAGAAAGTAGATTCTGTACATAGTTTTTATAAATAGTATAGGTGAAGTAATACTGTTAAACCATCGACAAAAGTGTATAATTTCGTAATGATGCTGAACACAGTCTGTTATTAAAATTTTCATTTCTTTTTCAAATTTTCCGTCAAAAAAGTTTAAATTTTCGTCCTCGAATTCCTTATTTGTTTGCGTATCCAGCGCATATGTTTCTTTCGATTTCATGTCATTTATTTTCTTATTTTTTATAACAAAATAACCAGATTCGTCTCTGTATACAATTAAATAAATAAATTAATAACATTTATCCAAGCAGACTAGAGAGAACGATATCGAATATGAGTGGTTGTGGAGGTTTGACAGGTAATCGGCAATGGTCTTAAATAAAGAACCATCTCGATATTTATCTGGAATTATTGAAGGAACGTCAACAAGATGGCTGGTTTCTCGGCGAGAGGCAGCAGGAAAAAGACCCAGCCACATCTGCCCCCGTCGGGATTCGAACCCGGTACCTACCGAATGCGAGTCTAGTGCTCTCACCGCTACGCCACCTCGCTCAATAGTTTCATCAAATATAGACGTTTTGGTGTCTCAGGAACTATTCTGACTAATTTAGTTGTATGCCATCTTTTAAGCGAAACAACCAATTAAGATCGAGTTTGCGGCATTCAAAAAGGTTTATTTATTTATTTTAAAGTGTTAGGATTGGCCCACAGATCAATCGGTTTCAACATATTTTTAATTAATTTTTGTCGATTAATTTCAGATTAAAAAATTTGACAAGAAGTTTGACCCGGCAGGCCATCCCTGTAACTTCCCGCTATTTTCGAGTTCAAAACGCTCAAAAATATATAAAATATAGCAAGAAGTTTATTTTTTAGCTCTTCGAGCTCAAAAAAAAAACACTTTGTTACGAAATTTTCGTTCACGATATCTCATGAACAAATAAACCGATTTTGATGCGATTTGCGGCAGTCGACGCAATTTTTTATCCTAAAAAAGTAATTTATTACAGAAAAATCGATCTCATAGGAATTTTACGAGCAATTTAAAAAAAACACTTTTTTACAAATTTTTCGTTCACGATATCTCGTGAACAATTGAGCCGATTTTGATGCGGTTTGCGGCGATCGACGCAGTTTTTTTAACCTAAGAAAGTAAATTATTACAAAAAAATCGATTTGATAAGAATTTTACGAGTAATTATAAAAAATTACTTTTTTCCTAATTTTTCGTTCACGTTATCTCATGAACAAATGAACCAATTTTGATCTGGTTTGCGGCGGTCGACGCAGCTTTTTTAGCCTAAGAAAGTAATTTATTACAAAAAAATCGATCTGATAACAATTTTAAGAATCATTTAAAAAAAACACTTTTTTACGGTTTTTTCGTTCACGGTATCTCGTGAACTAATGAACCGATTTTGATGCGGTTTGCGAAAATCGACGCAGTTTGTTAAGGAGAAGAGCTGATTAGATTTTGGAATTAATCGGTTTAGTAGTTTAGAAAATATTTTACAAAAACAAATTTTTAAAAATTTTTGAAACTTGTATTTTTAAGATTTCTCAAAATTTTTTGGGCCGAATCGTTTCAAATTTTCAGGAAGTCTAAGGTCACCAAGATCACGTCAGATGCCGCAAACCGCAGTTCAGTCGGACACTCCGTTCAAAAGATATAAAAGGTTTACATACACACATACATACACACACACACACACACACACATACAGCCCTAGGGACATCATCGCCAAAATAGTTTCAATAGCTTCCTAGGACCTCAAAACGTCGAGATCTGGCGAAAACTCGATTTTTTAAAATCGGGGTGAAACCAATATAACTTCCCGATTTTTGAAAAAAAAAAATTTTTTTTTTTTTTAAAGCGGGAAGTTAAAAAAAATAGGCAATGAAAAAAATTCAGAACTTACTTTTCAAAATTTTCAGATATGTTAAAATTAGTAGCAAATTTTTTAACTTCTTCAACACTGACTCCGCTACGAACCATCGCTACATAAATGATATTTTTCAAACTATGAGAAAGCAATTCAAATTGCCTGATTCCTACCAGTGCCGACGAAGCATAAAATATACCGATACCAATATGTGATACTCCTTGAAAAGTTTGGCTTATGGTTTCATAAAGATATATCAGTTCATAATACGGGCTTGTCTGGACATCGAATGGATACCAGCAGTCTAATGGAAGCGGACGAGTTCCATTTTCGGCATGTTCCCATAATGGAACAATATTCCAATATTCCATTCCTTAAATACAAATAATTTCTGTACTTCAAATTCGTAGAAGTCAAGTGATATATTTAATGACAACTATTTTGAAAATGTAAGATGGCTACTGAAATGCCGCACTGCAAATTAAAAATTCACGTAGACGACTACGAAGATCTGAAGATACTTTTCCTCCCTGCAACATATCTGCAAGGGATGTTCCGGGAAAGCATTAGCTTTGACGACCGCACAGGGTTGCAAATATTTTGCATGCAGAAAACCTTTCTCCCAGGCCTTAACCACACTCGGTCATGACCATCTGATGGTTCCAAATTTGCCCTGCATGCTTTTAGTGCGACTAATTCCTTAACAAAACTAAAATTATATCAGAAAACATCGACTGCTGCGATAATTTTGACCAGGATTAAAATACATCTATCAATTAATTATTAGAACAAATCAAAGCAATCTATAGTCAACCTTACCAGAAACAACAATAGTGGTCCAAGTGATCGAAAAGATTTTCGCGACTCTATAAGCTCTATCCATATTTATGACGTCAAAACCGGATGCTGATTCATTACGCATTGTTGTAACTAAATAATTCTTAATTGCCTGAACAGTTCTTCCACTCCAAATGAAGTAAGTTACTTGCATAGTCGATACGCCATAAAGAAATGAATTGATCAATCTCAAAGCCAACATGATCAACCCATCATCAATTGATATAACCAATCTTGCTGTACTCGCAATAGCCGTCAAGATATTTAGACATATTCCGAAAGTAATTGCAAAATATACCAGGATTTTACCACACAGTGGCATTCCTGGATATGGTAATCCCATTCCTGTACAGGTCCATATTAACGTTTGGGTTCTCCATGGATCTTTCTTTTTCTCCGTTTTTTCACTCATTTTTGTGCGAACGTTTTTAAGAAAGACGTTCAACAAGGATTTGTTGAGACTACTCACGACAATTTGAATTTTTTATATATATGGAGACTTGATGACATAATTTTAAGTTAATAAACAAAACTTTGTGTAATAAGCGGTTTCAACTATAAGCTATTGATTATGTCCTAAAAAACAGGGCAATAAGGAACTAAGACGTTCACGATTTTTTATTGCAGGGATTGGTCAATGGGTTATTTAAAAAGAAAAAACCGTGGAGTGCTATTAAATTAGAGGGTAAAAATTGAATATAGGAAAATGCACCCTTTTCAGTTTTTTCAATATATCTCGCAAACGAAGCAAATTTTCGATATACTTTATATAAAGCTTTTTGTATAGAATTGTATTTCCCTTCAAAATGGTTTATTTAAACATTTTTTATGCCAAAAACGTTGAAACAAAAATGACAAAAAAAGCCAAAATTTCGATTTTTTGTTTTTTGCCAATACATTTTTTTGGGATGAGATAGGTATAGGCATTGCTTTGTAGAAAAAAAATAGATAAAGTTTCCTTTAAAATACTATGTAGAAAAATGTCTTAGGTTACAAATTGACCGAAATATGACCACTCGAACAGAGCTTTTTTTTGAATTTTTGTCCTTCATTATACAGATATTGTTTCTAGTCTTATATCTTTTATATATTTTGCTGACGGTCACGGGTTTTTATTGCAGGAATCGGTCAATGGATCATTTAAGAAGAAAAACCGCGGAGTACTATTAAATTAGAGGGTGGAAATTGGAAATAGGGCTGAAAATGCACCTTTCAAGTTTTTTCGATATATCTCGCAAACGAAGCAAAATGTCTATATACTTTTTATGAAACTTTTTGTAGAGAATTTAATTTCGGCTTATTTAAAAAATATTGAACTTTTTTAATGCCAAAAATTTCCCTTAAAATTCTGGGTCGAAAAAAATATTTAAAAAAATGGGAAATTCAATTCTCTACAAAAAGTTTCATATACCTATAAAATATATTGAAATTTTGCTTCGTTTGCAAGATAAATTGAAAAAAACTTGAAAGGCTGCATTTTGACCTCTATCTCCAATTTCCAGTATATAATTTAATAGCACTCCGCGGTTTTTTCATCGTAAATGAACAATTGGCCTTTTTCTGCAATAAAAACCCGTGAACGTCTTAGTTCCTTTTTATATCACATAATCAATAGCCTACTACTGCAAATTGCATATTGTTTATTAAGTCTCACGACCTACTAAGAACAAGTTTTAACTATGTTTTTAGTCGGTTCCATGGGCGTACTTGATTTTTTTTTGTTTATAAATATTATAATAATAATTTATAATAATTATATTATCTCTCAACTCAAAAATGTGGTTTTTTAAGAGTGCCTTTAACTGATGTCAGTTTGTCTAAGGTTGCTTCTAGAGGTCAAATAAGCAGAGCGATTTCGCTCAATTTTTGTATGCGTGTTCAGGACAGCTACACGTCGAGCAAAAATGGCAAAATCGATCCTAGTTCAAGGCGGTCCTCAAAAAATTCTCAAAAAAAAACAAATATTTTTCTCGAACATGAGATGATTTTAACAAAATTTTACACAAGAACACCAATACGATATGGTATGATTAGTTTCTTCATGAAAATTCAGGAAAGTAGACTGTGGTACTTCGATATGAAAAAGTTAGTCCGATTTATTTCTATTTAGTTCTATATATAAAAAACATGGAAAATAAAAATATTAACCACGAACGCCATTCTAATACAAGAATAAGCAACAAACTTTAACTATATTTTGTAATGTATTTAAGGTACATGATATCAGGTAAGTTTCTTGTTTGGATAACGAAAAATATGATTAAGCTATCATTAAATACTTTTCTTTAATTGATACTTGAAGAAATACTCTATTATATAATGTACTACCCATTTATTCGATTCGTACCAAGGACCGAAACATTACCGAAATCAAAGTCGAAAACCGGAAATGAAATCTCAGAAAAATCGTAAATGAAACCTAAACTGCAAATGAAGATTTCAAAAAACCAAAACCAAGTTAAACCGGGTAATAACTTTCGAAGGAGTTAATTGATTTGAACGAAATTTAGTCCACATGTTGGAATCCATCATCGCACGAAGCCTATTTAAAATGGGCCCAATCGGGCCACTTTAAGGGTACGTTTTAGAGGTTGAAAAATATTTGTGGGCCCAAAAATATCGAAAAAATTCTCCGAATCGTTTCAGAATTGAAATTTAACCCATTAGTAAAGATAAAAATGTGCTTCCAAAATTTTATTAAAATCGGCCTGGCAGGACCGGACTTAAAAAATTTATGAAAACGTTAGTTTGTAGATATTATATAGATTTACTTAGTGAAGGGTGAATTTAATTTGCTAAATTGATAGTAATATTGAAATTAAGAAAAAAATATTATTTTAAGGGATGTATTAAGGGGTTAAAATTTGTATTTTGTCCAAACACAAAAAGGTCAAATTCACGTAATAAAGCCACACTGCCTATATTAGCAAATACATTATATTGTCGGCAGGATTTCACACGCGACCCGAGATTTTTATTATTTAGGCCGCATAATAGTGCTACAAGATTCGCAGATGACAGTCAAGCGACTGCGCTTGCGCCTGGCGACTGCGCAGAGTTAATTTCTCCAACATACACACTTTCGTTGCAAATTTATCAACTAAATAGCTGTATAAGCTATTTAAACAATATAAAAAGATCATTAAAATAAGAGGATTGACATATTTAACAGTACAATTAGAACTAAAACGAAATATTTCAATTCTTTCAACACAAAGATGCCAGTGAAACAGCAGACAGTTCCGAAAACTAATTTCGCTCAACAAAGGAAACGTTCCATGTTCACTCGATCTTTGGAACTGTTTTACCCAAGTTTAGCTCGTGTCGTTGATTCCAAGAGATCAGAGAACAAACGGAAAGCACTTCTGGAGGTGTAAGTGGTCGCGTCGACTCGTATCACTAAACTGAAAATACCCGGTAATATTAAGAAGTTCTTGACTTGACTATAATGATCTACCAAAATATAATTACAAACTTGACGAGTATTTACGTTCCATGTTTCTCGCATTTATCTAACACAGTGATTCTCAAAGTGGTCTATATCGACCCCCAGGGGTCGACGACAACATGCAAGGGGTCCATGTCAGCAGGAAAAAAAATTGGGGAGCCATGAAATGAAAATCGGAGTCAACGATAGTGAATCTCCTAACAAAAAAAGAAACAAAGTGGACATCGTTAACCGAAGAGATTTAAGATTAAATCTAACTTAATTGATGCCAACTGTTGAAAATTTATTATTAAAGCATCAGGTTAATCCCTCACACTAAAAGCATTTACTTTTTGCTTAGTTATTTTATGTAACAAAAAGTAAATTTTAATTTGATTCGTTTAATTTGAATCTAATTAATAAATGTATAAAACTAAACATTTCACACTACATTTTACTACAGTTATAAATTTAAATCGTTCAAAGTGAGTAGCACTCTACCGGTTGTCAAAAATACATTTGAAATTAATGAATTTGCAAAAAATCAATATCAGATAAGCAGGGGGTCTATCCAAAACGGAAAAACATGACAAGTGGTCTACGAGACAAAAAAGTTTGGGGACCTCTGAAGTAGACAGTAATTTTCGCAGTATTCAGTTTAACCAACATGAGAACATAACATATGATCGTACATTAGTGTAAAACTTTGCAAGAAGAGTAGTTATGAAAATGATATAATAGCAAGGCTGTCACCATGTGTTTGCGAAATTTATGTAAGTTACATACGTTACTTAAAAATATTTTTGAAATAAATTAGTGTGTTTCCTTCTACACTCCTTAAAGATGAGACATACATCAAGTAAAGTTCCAGTGTTTTCCAATGTTTTTGATGCGAAACATCTAATGGCGCGTTTGGTTGAGAGAAAAGCCGTGCAATTGGCGCGACACTTTTATGGGAAGATGTTACGGCTGTGTACGTTGGATTAAACATGGCTTTAGTTGAAGACGAAATCTAGATAACAGGAGTTATGATGGTGACATCTAGCTTTCATTTCACTTGGTGGAAATCTCTTTTTTACCCGACTGCGGCGAAGCAAAAGGAGGGTTATGTGTTTAACCGGTATGTATGTGGGTATGTATGTTCATTTGTTCCATTATTACTTCTAAACTACTTATCATAATTTGACAAATGAGGTATCGTTGAAAGCGTTTTGATCGTCTGCTGGTTATAGATATATTGTGTTCCTGACTGTATTTAGAAATTGTTTGTTCTACAAACGAGAAATTTTGTTTGATCTAGTGACTTCTTCCAGTTTTCTTAGATAGATAGATAGATAGATATTTTTGTTCACAGAAAGCCCAGTACAAGGATGTGACAAGTCGAAAATATAAAAATATAAAAAATTATAGTCCAAAATAATTTTTGTTATATCAATAGTACTACACTGGTTCTTTCTTGTTTTAAAAACCTAAAAACGCAACTTCACTCTGTAATTTTAATTTTAATAAGACGCACATGTTAATAAAAAAATCTTTTTGCAAAACGTTTCAAAAAACTAATTTTTGAAGAATTAAAATATTTAAAAAAACCAAAACCATGAAGAAAACTGTGTTTAACATAAATTTTCATTATAATTTATTGACTTTGTACTTCTCTTTTTGACTGATATAGGTATGTAAAAAATAGCATTGTTCAAGGTTATTATATTTTTTATTGTAAATTAATAAATATTTTTATAATTAGAATCTCTGAAGATGGCAATAAACAATGTGCCGAAACGTAAGATAATATATTAAATGAATAATACAAAGTACAGCATTCATTGATCCATAGCCGCTATTTATCCATCCAATTATTTCGATTAAGGATCGCAAATCTACAAATTTTGTAGTGGAAGATAATATAAAAAATACATAAAATTGTAACATTATATTATATAATGAATATATAATGAATAAAACGCATTGATGGCTAAAAAGTCTTTAAGTTTGTGTTTAAATTTGTTTATGGTACTTATATTTTTTATTTCGGGTTGTAAAGAGTTATAAATTGCCGTACCTGCATGAGTGGAAGATTTGGTAACAAATGTATGATTGTGTAAATCTTGGTGTCTCTGTCTGGTATTATGACTATGTATTTGGGAGACCTCTGAGAATCTGGTAAGATTTTTTTTTTACAAACAGTGAGATTTTGTAGATATATTATATGCATTTAATAGTAAGGAGTTTTTCATTTATGAATATTGGCTTGCAGCTTTTTTAAATTAAATTAAAAATTAACCGGATATTAAATATGAACTAGATATACCTACCCAAATAGAAAATGGTCACATGATATACAAACTCTTACTTGAGGAGCTCTAACTCAATCCAAATAAAATCTACATGTTTTCTCACAGTAAGAATATTGAAGTGCATAGTATGCCATTCAGGTTTCAAGTGAAATTCTCAACTTGAAATATAAGAGTGATATTTGAGTGAATCAACAATACATATAACAAAAAGGTAGTCGGAATCGTAGAAACCGTAATCTTTATTATGTTTCCTATCCCGTATCGTATAATAACATGTGTGTTGTATATAGTAACGGTTGGTACCCATGTTGACCGGATATATATCTAGCAATTACTAGGGTATTCCCCGTACACCTATGATCTGCTATCTACTAAGCAGACTCGTTGCCATCTAAAAAGAAGCACTGTCAAAAAATCGGTGTTAAAAACGAGCGGCGACGAGTTTTAACAGTCACAAGAGCGATAATATAATTGGTCACGAAATAAAATTGTATTTTTTACACGTACCACTTATAAAATAGTTGCTTTTCACGGCATTTTCAGTACTTTCAAACTTTTTGACAGTTTATTTGTGACAGTAAGCGTCATAAATAATCATGATTTAACCAGTAAGCTTTGTGTAGTGTACATATCTGGTAAGCTAAGTACTGGCAATAAGTTTTGCGTCCGTATTGAAGTAATATGAAATATTAAATTTACAAAATTGTTCTTTCTTTATTATTAAAAATAATAAACTGAAAAACATTACATTACTATTGAATTTCACTTTACAGCACTAGTGTGTAATGAGTTTGGTCAGCCAGTTAGACAATAGACATCCCGCGAAACAATATTCATGATATATAACATAACTGTTATAGATTGAAATATGTTTTCCACATAACTATAATATTTTGTGTGTAGAGAAAATTTAAGTAGAATAGGTAAAAATATAATTTAAAAAAAGTATTTAAAATCCCACCAAAAACATAAATGTGAAAAAAAGCCAAGTTCCATACAAAGAATAAGTGCATTTGTCTAAAAAAATTTGCGCTGTAAGAAGTTGCCAAGTTTTTACTTAGCAAGTTTTTATAAATGACTCTTGTATGTAAACTTGCCAAGTGAAAACTTGTACCTTAGATCTCACTTCTTTTTTTCGACATCCCTACTTATTCCTTGCATTGAAATCGTTTTTTTCACATTTGTTTTTTGTGAACTTTATTTACTTACCTTGTGTATTTGGCATATTTAGCAAACAATTACCAAATGTGGACAGTCTATTTGACAAAGGCCTTATTTGCCTATTTGACAAATAAGGCCAATACCAAATAAGAGTTACCGTGCGCTTGTCGAGGCACATCAAAGGAGTCAAATCGGCAAATACGCAAATAAACCGTCCACACAATGGCCATATTCAGAAACGCACGCGCCGTGAACCTGTACGGACGTGCAGTATTTTTGTGTCTGTGCTGTGAGCGAGAACTGGAACATTTACTATTGAAAATGAATTGGGACAATAAAATTCCTGGAATTTTGAACCTTGTGTTCTGCTGCCAAATGTTTGTGTGTTTGCTATTTGACTGTCATGTGTGGATGGCCATATTTGCCTCTATTTGCATGTTTGTCTTGAACGTCATATATTTTGCCAACTACAACAAACACCCAATAGCGAACACCTTTATATCGGTGCCAATAACGTGAGGGTTGAAGCACATTTTTGTGCTGTCTTCAAAAAAAAAGTGTACTTTCTTAGGTGAAAAACAGTTTTATGTGCAAGTTGTAACTAAACAGGAAAATACTTCAATGCAGCCATATAGCAGCTTACCTACGTACATAACGGCTCTGTTAGGACGTACATTGGATATTGTAACGGTCGTATTTTATATTTATGGTCACCCAACCTTATAAACCTTTATCTGTTGAGAATTCAAATTAATGCCGCAATGCCATATAGTATGCTACGACCTTGTATATACCCAATGAAAATACCTTCAGAAATATTAAAGTTTCACATTCGAACAAACTTCGCATTTTTTAATGTACTACTTCTTCAGTTGCGATGGGACTATGGATTACTCCCGGGAATTCCCGGAACTGAATTTCCCGGGAATTCCCGAGAAATGTGATCGCCTTTAGTACCGGGAAATAAAACCCATTCCCCGGGAATTCCGCTACTACAAGAAATTATACTAATTGAAATGTTTTAACTATTTTTTCATACTGTAAATGCTGTAATCGTCGCCGGTGATTAAATAACACCCATGTGACCTTATTTCAATTTCTTTTGAGAATACGTAAAACATTTTATTCAACTCATGCGCGTTATTCATGTTTTATCATGCCTAAAAACCGAACCCTAAATAGCCATTTACCGACTGGTGACAATTACTTGTCATAACTCAATGAAGATTCCTACTAGCTCGGCCATTGTGGAGTAATGAAAATAAACGTAACTATTTTCTGAGTCGTAACGAAATAGTAGGTAACAACAACTCCGTTGTTACCCATTGAGGCTAAAATTGAGAGACCGAATGTTTTCGACATGGAGTTTATTTATAACCGGCTAACCTCAAACCAAAACATTGAATCGTGCTGTTTGGTGCTGTTAGTATTGACAGTTTTTTTTATAAAGAAATAAATAGATATTTACAACATCTCATTATAATTAAAACATGAATAACGCGCAATTGTTGAATAAAATTATGGGCGCAACTTGTAGGCTAAGTCATGACCTGTCAGCGCGATGAATGACTTAGACTACTAGTTACGCCAGTAACTATTTTTCTTTTCATTGTCGTTATGTAAGAAAGTTACTGTCTATTACGACTATACGAGTTTCTGTTAAGTCCGACAAATATTATCAGGTGAAATGCCTTAACTAAATATTGCAATATTAGTGCGTCACGTTCACAAGCCCGGATAGCTCAGTCGGTAGAGCGTAAGCCTCTTAATGCCAGGGTCTTGGGGTTCAAGCTCCACGTCGGCGAAAATATGTTTATTTTTTTTATTTTCTACATTGCTTTCTTCTAAGGCTTGCGTTTCAAGTTTTTAAAATTTCATTACGTCTCATTAAAATTAAATAAATCTAATTAATAACTCATTTGAAAACTGTTACAACTATAGGTACCTATATAAAAATAATTTTCCTACAGTGTTTTCAATTAAATATTTATTGTATTAAAAGAAATTTATTACATAAAAAGTATAAATACTGCTTTTTAACTACAAAAAATTTTGAACGGTAACTCCGATCATTATGAAGTTTGGACACAACATTCATTTCGGTAAACTAAGATGAATGTGCGTACTCATGTCTCTTCCTTCCCCATTCGTTCTTTTGCACCAGGGTGAAACCGGGCGGGACCGCTAGTATATATATTAAGTATTTTTTGTGGTACACCGGTAATGTATAGATGCGCTATACTGCATAAACGAACTTAGTAGACCTCGAAAAAACGTCACATTTGTACGTAAAACCAACTTACCAAGTGTAGCCCTAAAGAGAAGTTTTACTTCAATGATCATATATATTAATACGCTAAGGTTAAGATGTTTGCCTCCCTTTTTAGAAAAAAACACACAATTTCTCCACATGAATTATATATAATTTTACAGATAAATGCTTGCTCTACTGACATCAACAACTAAAATATTTATTATTGCTTTTGTTTTTGTAAATTAATTAATTATTAAAATTACATTAAGACACAATACAGCAACGCTGAACAACGTCTGCCATTTGACGGCTTTAATTTTGAAAAAGCGATCAACGCTGAACAACGTCACAGCAATGCTGCATGATGCCATCTGACGGCTTAGCTCAACGCTTTTGCTACTTGCGCCTCTATATGACAAATTTAGTAAAATATTTCTTCGATCTGTCATCTGAGCTTCATATTGTAATACAACAAAAAGAAGAACGTTATAAGCAGTGTGCAAAATTAGAAACGAATTGAATACCTGCAATGATATTTAAAAAATAATTTTGTAAAGTGATAATTATTATACTTATTTAGTGCGAATAATGCGCATATGCCACACTAGTTTTTTCATTAATTTGTTAAATTTAGTAACTCTTCGTTTAGTACAGAGTATTTAGACCCGATAAACTCGGTCACTGGAAGTTATGCTATAGTATAATTACACGTGTAGAAGTAACAACAACAACAATACATCGTGACAACAATGTATTCGACACTTGGGGTTACACGGAGACTTGTGTTAATTGTAATTTAAATGTTGCGTGTAGACAACCGCTGTCCACCGCCACACCAAACGGAAACTCGACATAAATACTGAAGCAATCCTCAGCTGCAGATGTAGTTCAGTTAGGAAATGGTAGGCAGTGACTAACATTTAGTTACTAACGAGTTTAATGATGCGGCAAAGCAACAAAACAATGCAAAACGGGTCCAGCAGTATAAATCGATGTGCCCAAATTTTGACTTTTTTTTAAAAGTCATAGAAAACGCTAAGTTTTGAAGTTAAAAAAAAAACGAATTATTCACAAATTTTTTCAAAAATACGTAAAAAATGGAACTACTTTTAGTCTTTGAATTGGTCAAACAGAAATCACATAATGCACGTCATAGCAACTGGTGTAGAATTACTGTATTAACTATCTCACTTTGTATACACGGCCCCGTAATTGTTTTTTAAGAAAAATACCCCCAAACGCTCTTCCTTTTTTAACGCGCAAAAAAAAAACGCCATCTCATCGACACGATCCCGTAATTGTTTTTTAAAACACTCCCCTCCAAACGCCTTACCCTTTTCACTGCGCAAAAAAAACGTAATTGCATCGTCACGATCCCGTAATTGTTTGTTAAAGAACTCCCCCCAAACGCCTTCCCCTTTTCACTTCGCAAAAAAAACGTCATTGCATCGACACGATCCAGTAATTGTTTTTTAAAGAACACCCTCCAAACGCCTTCTCCTTTTCACTGCGCAAAAAAACGCCATCGCATCGTCATGATCCCGTAATTGTTTGTTAAAGAACTCTCCCCAGACGCCTTCTCCTTTTCACTTCGCAAAAAAATACGCCATCGCATCGTCACGACCCCGTAATTGTTTTTTAATGAACTCTCCCCAAACGCCTTCTCCTTTTCATTGCGGAAAAAAAAACGCCATCGCATCGACATGACCCCGTAATTGTTTTTTAAAGAACTCCCCACAAACGTCTTCCCCTTTTCATCGCGCAAAAAAAAAATTTATAAAAACCAATTTTTCGCACTTAACACGGTTAATAACACTGTTAAATGTTATATAAAATAATAATTGTGTATTTCCAGTAGATATTTTGTACATCGGGTTATCGGGATATTGTTCAACAGCAACAGGAAGTCCCCCAACTCGTTCCTATCGCTGCTAAAGAAAATTTTTATATTTAATTTTTTTTTTTATTTTTTAGTGCACATTAGAAGAGTATTTTTTTTTTGTTTTTTTAAACTCTAATTTTGAATAGTTGTGTTTAATGTATAACATCACTGTTCTCATGTCAAGTTTTCAACGAAACACTATAAATATGAGTTTTATACTACTTCCCCTATTATGGAGACGTCAGCCTATATTCGTATACAACTGAGTACATATTACTGTAACTGTTATATAATATGTCAGCCATGACAGTTCTTATACATGAAATACCATTAGCATGAAATTCCATATTATTATACTTATATGGAAATGTCCATTTTGTTGCTCTATTCATTGCAGTTGTTCTGCAGAAATGTCATATTTATGTAAATTAATTATACCATAGAACGAAGTTAAATTCTTAGACGTTTGGTTACAAAATTTATGTCAAAACAAAAAATATCTTTATAAGTTGTACGAGGTACGTGAGATAGTATCTTTATTGCATATTTTTGAACTTCGCTTTGCAAATTTTAAAAATCTTACAAAAAATTTAGCTACTCTTTAGAAAACACACCTAATTTTTTTTTAAACTAGTGGCCCAGTCCGGCTTCGCTCGAATTTGTAGATTGCCACCATTTTTTCGTCGACGCGTTGCAAAATTGGTCTCCACGAAAAGCGCTTTTATTTTAACGTGATAATATTTAGCCTGTGTCTATCCTGAGCCTTGAAATCTTGTTTTTCAATTTGACAGAGAATATTCTTTTGCAAAATGAATGTGTATACTATCGAAGAAAATATTCAAATGATTACAACATAATCGGACTTTTTTATTAATGGGACATTAAATTCCCAAAAATACTTAAATATGGTGCGAGGTCAAATATCTCCGCCTATTCGTATTGAACCTAAAGACATTGGGTCACTGATTTACCAGCGCGCATACGTCATACCAGTCAGACAATTTTTGAATGAAATGTTTCCAAACAGATGGAGTTGTTTTTTTGTTTTATTTTTGTACAAAAAAATTAAACTAATGATTTATAAGAGCTTTTTATTATTAAAAAAGCCAAGTAAAATAAAATAGAAATCCTCAAGATTACCACGATAATTCAATAGAAATAACAATTAATGCAGTCATGGCTAACTCTGATCCAAGTATTTTTTCCCAATGCTAATTTCCCTATGTGCAACTTACGTGTTTACATACTGTATATGAATATGTTAAAATTATTAAATAATATAATTTGAAAAGAAATTGTACGAATTATTTTATTAGGAATAGGTATTTAAATCCATAACAAAATTTAATAACTCGTTTTTCTACATGTTATTTGCGTGAATTCGGATTTTCAGTATCAACATAAAAACGAAAAAAATATCGAGATTGTTAAATGTAGAAGACTATATAAGAGTAGTATTGTAATTTTTACACCAAATATAAATGAAATTATCAAAAACCATCAAGCTCAAATTTCTCAATAAAAGTAGATATTCTTATTATTAACTTCTAATTAATCCCATAATAAACGCACTGTTGTTTTTGTAGTATTTTATTTTACATTCAAAATTATTATCATACACTATTTTACAGTGCATTATCTTTTAAAATTATTTTTTCTTTGTGTGCCGCCAAATTTTAAAAAGTCGTTAAAAATGTGCCGCCAGAAAAAAAAAGGTTGAGAATCACTGATTTACACACTTACATTTTTATTATACATGGTGCTAACGCGTTTCTGATACTCGTTTTGTTGCACCTAAATATTTTGGTACAACGTGTAAAATTGTAAATATCCTATCATTATTATAGACCATCGATGTCCTATGCAAGTTGGGTGGCAATATGTAAATATGTTTTTAATAGATGCGGTGTATAAATGGCATGCAGCACATATTATGACTGCAGGGTTGAAGAATAAATAAATTAATAATACATCTGATTTGACGATTACACATTGCACATGTGGTCTACAATCAAATTAAAAACCATTTACAAATTATAATCTGTATGCAGGGTGTTTGTCGTGTGATGTAATTTACGAATTCAGAAAAAAACAACAATGCTTTCGTTTTAATGTAAATGACTGATATTTTTATTTTATATATAATACTAGCGGCCCTGTACGTGCTTCGCTACGTATAAAGTGAAATAATAAAACAATTTAATTTGAACATCTATCTATCTATCTATTTTATTAATTGCTAGCTATTTTAAAATATACATGGGCGTATTATGTGTGTATGTCGAGCACTCCGGCTGCGCCGTCGTGCTTGAAAAAAAATAGCGTAAAGTATTCGTGGATAACTGGTCTTTAAAACACTTGCTCTATTTCGAGCACTCCGGCTGCGCCGTCGTGCCGAGCAGTTTTAAACGATATTCAGTTATTTTACATCCTCAATCTAGATATATGGTTGTTAAGTTCGTTGCGCCATCTATTGAATATTCACTCAATCCAGTCAACAGGTATCGCTATCTTATATGGTTGTTAAGTTCGTTGCGCCATCTATTGAATATTCACTCAATCCAGTCAACAGGTTCGCCATCTTATATGGTTGTATTATGACTGTCAAGGAATAGACAAATAATTTGCAATAAAATAATATTGCGACTATAAATTGAAATGTAAGCTATCCTATCTTTCAAGCTGGGTCGAATTGCACACGGTGTGCAAATCAAATTTAAAATCGGTTCAGTAGTTTAGGAGTCCATCGCGGACAAAGATGTGACACGTAATTTTTATATATTAAGATTTAACTGTTACCACAATAATAAGATAACTACATCCCCTTGGACATTTAAGAACAAAAATTCGCTGATGACGCAGCGATCAAAACTGTAGTGAATATGACAGATGTCAGGTGATGTTTTACTTCAATATACTATACAAAAATAATGTACGTGCCTATAAATCATAATATCGAAGCATGTATTAGATAGTAGTGTAACAAAACTGCTGTAGTCCGTGGCGGAAATTATTTATTTGCAATAATAAATGTTTAACAAAACGGTTAAACACACAAACAAAAGCATACTTCTTTAACTTAAAGTTAACATAAACAAAACTAATAGTTCTAAATTATAAAATTAAAGACTAAGTAACAGAGAATATAGTCACTAAATTATGTACACAAAATGTTTACATCACAGGAACACAACACAAAGTTTATCTAGTACAGTAGCTGATTCACACTTGTATTTACAAACAGTTATTTAAATACTTAGATTTATATAAATTGCACTCACTAAAGTTAATTTATTTCTACAGTATAATTTATGTCGTAATGCCAGAGCACTGTATCAACACAACTCACGAACAGCTCCAATAACCCGACTCAACCACTCTGCTCGCCTTTTATAGCCTCGTCCCACGCTTCTATCGAATGTTCTGGACGAATCGAGATTTCTTCCTTTGCATCTATTGTTCTCTTCAAGCGATTCTAAGAAATCGGGTCCCTTCCTTTACATGTATTTGTGTCTCTCCAAGCGATTGTCTAAAGGTCGGATGTTTTTACCTGATTTCCATTGTTGTCGTTTCTAGTAGTTTCTACAGATTCCAGAGTCGTCCCATCAAGGGGCACGCAACAGTAGTGAGTATTGGTGAATACTAATGAAAATTTCAATAAAATATTTACATACAAATTAAAAATTAGTTTTTAATCACGTCAAAGGAGTACAACTTCTAACGCGCGAACATAAGTATACGCACCCATTTTTGTACAAATCATACGTTTTAATCAAATGTAAATAAAGGGAACGCTTCTTCCCTCTGTTAACTTATAAATTTTAATATGTCACTATCGATTATCAACATAACAAGGGCAGTGATATTTCAGCTGTGTTTATGCTAGGGTCACTCTGTTTAAGGGCTGGATACTTCTTTCTATTGTCTATTTACGATATGCTTCTAAAAATATTGTGACATTTTTGCTTTAAATTATTAAGGTTAGAATACAATAACTGGATGTGCAAAATATCCATTGGAAATACACAATTATTATTTTAAATAACATAATAACAGTATTGTTAGCCGTTTTAAGTGCGGAAAATTGATTTTTAAAAATTAATTCTTTGCGCAGTGAAAGGGGGGAGGCGTTTGGGGGAGTTCTTTAAAAAACAATTACGGGGTTATAATCATATTACATCGAGTGACGGTCGAATCTTTTGTATAATATTAAAACATCGTTATAATATTCTACGCGTATATTTCGATATATGGATTTCTTGGATTTAATCGATATATTAACAAAAAAAAATCCGGAGCCGTCGTGGTACGCCTGGCAGCTATGTGAAACATACATTAAAGAGAAATGCCAGTAACTAAATTTCACCCTATAACTAAATTTCGCCCGTTAACTAACGCAATACTTTGACTAAATATAGACCTGTAACTACAAAGTGTGTATACAAGCGATGAACGTGTCAAGCAGCGTTGCCAGACCTCCCGATTTTGGCGGGACGTTCCGATTTTTAAATCAAAATTTAATGTCCCGCGCGGGACAGGTTCAGTCCCGCTTTTCGGGGATAACTTTAAAAGAAGTTAAATCTTCACAGAAATATCATAAATATGTAATTCTTATAAATAATTATTCTCTTATTGTAAGTTGCAATTTGTAACACTCACTCCACAGACTATTGTTTGAAACGCCATATTTTTCTAATGAATAAAACTTTTTTGATTTTGATTTCTGTTTTTTTTTTATTCTGAAGACGAATAAGACTCAACTATTTAACGATAGGGTAAATCTGATTTAAAATATTATATTTTTATTAAAATACATTTGGCTATTTTTGCTATCTATTGTCACGTAAACGTAATTTTAATTCAAATAAAAAGATATATAGGTATTTGAAAACTTCTGATTATATACGTTTTTTACTATGTCCCGCTTTCGACGAAAGAATCCCGCTGTTTTCACTCAAAGAGTTCCAAAATCCCGACTTGGCAAAAAAAAAACTGGCAACGCTGGTGTCAAGTATACAATAGTCGCACACGCAGTACACAGCTCACACAGGGTGACGGCATAAAATACTGGCAAGGCGCGCCAATAGATATTTCACATCAATATCGGTGACCTATTTCGACAACTTTTCAAGACTGTCCATCCCTACTCTCGAATCAACTAATGTTGCATCCGAAATACACAAAAACACACTTTGCATCTGCATATCATGAATACACAATTAATAAAATGCAATGTTATGCATTTATGTATGCAATTTTGGCATACTTTAGTGTTTATAGTTTTCCCGCTCAATCTGGGGCGCAAATAAAAATTTTATACAGGAATGATCAATATATTTATTCAAACCCACTATACCAAATTTAATACAATACAATACACATATGTAGGCTTTCACAGCCGGTGTTGATCCAAATCTTCTAGGTTTTCGGGCTTGTATGCCGTGGTCCATTGGTATTTCTACCTGACGTTTCGTCTACAACTGCGGCAGATATTATCAAAGACGATGTGGTAGCGGGCGAAGTGACCTTCTAGGCTGCTCACAGGTAAGTGTGTCGACAAGTGCGGTACTTCCGTCTTTTATGGTCAGTGTGCTCGTGTTCTCTGCTCGGTCGTAGTATGCTCTTCTGTGATTGGTGGGTTGATTATTGCACAGTGCTGGTGTCCAGGTTTTACTTACATGATTTATATTTAATTGAAATTACTTCTAAGTCCTATTTTTTATGGTATTAACACATAGGTAGACTTATTTTTTTTACTGGAAGCAAATTTCAAACATAAAACCAAGTGAGTAGCGGAAGGTAATGGGTTCGAAACCCGACGGGTGTCGAGATAAAATTTCCTCCTACTACTTTTTAGCAGAAAACGATAATTCCTAAACAGATCATCTTCAACATTAAAATTGCAAAACAATAGAGCTCATTCTGCATATATTTACACAATTATTTTATTATTTTCATCAGTGCTCTGTCGATTAAATGTTGGGAAAGGCTGTTCTACCTTTTTGTCGGAGTGATTAGGTATATAATAATTTAATGGTTACAACTTTGTTTATTTTCGAAAGTTTTTTTAGTACTGTAATAAAGTGCAGCACTACAAAAATGGAGTTTTATAAAATGTTAGTTTGTTTGTTTTTGTATGTTTTTAAATATTATTACTGAAGCCAACTACAAATGCCAGCCTCTGAAGAGTCATTCATTGCTGACTAGAGAGAAGGAGACTGATATCCGCAGGCTGCATTGATTAAGACAGGTGGCTAAGCCCTTCGAAAATTCCGTCATTCCTCGAAAATCGTATTCGGGCCTTGCGTGGTCTTAGATAAAAAAATGGTCCTCGATTTTCGGGACGCCTCCATTGCAGGTACACAGATCAACTCCCTTTTCTCTAGTCTTCCATTCAAACAACAGTTAATGCAATGTTTTTACAAGTTCTTTGCAAGTTGCAGTTTTTACATTTACACAAACAATATTGACATTTGCATTTAAAAAAGCAGCTTTTATTTTTATAGAGATGCTTTCAACATGCATTTAAAAGCGTCAAATCATTAGCATGGCGTGGAATACAACAAAATATACAGTTTTACTAATTAATTATAAGAGAAAATACAGAGAAAGACGTATTTTACACTACACACTACAGAAATAAAGCTGGTTACACACAGCACACATAGGCACACACGCGCAAAAACACGCGCATAGTACACATTACACGCTATTGGGCAATTTTTTATAGGACCTTGCCAAAGCAATAGAATAATTAATAGTTATGACAAATACTTATTCCATTATAACAGAAAAAATTCCAGCCAATTGGGCGACGGGACCATTCCAACTTCAAAAATGTCGACATTTGATTATAATAAAGAAGATAAAATTTCTTATATCGTGTGAGGTGACGCGGGTAATGGCTAGTATTCAATATAATATTTGCTATGAAAAGTATACCATTATTATATAAAAAACACCGTTTTAGCATATATCTCTTCTGCGCATGCGCCGATTTTCCCCAAAAACAATAGGGCTCTTCATATTTGCATACCAAACATCCTCCCAAAATTTGGTTTCAATCCGCTCATCCGTTTGACCTGTATCGTGTTCACAGACTAACAGACGCATCAGTTTTTCCAAAAATATGTTTTTTGGATTCGGGGGACCTCAAAACGGAAAGATATTGTAAAATTTTTGAAAAGTGATTTTTTACCTAAACTAGTACCATTCCCCAGTTGTGGGTTTGAATGGTAAAAAACAAATACGGTTTGGTTAAGTACTGAAAACTCCTTCCAAATTAGATATCATTTGACCCCTCGTCTCATTAAAAAATTTAGAAGGGGGGTTACCTACCCCCCGCACAGGACTAGAGTTGCAGGAATGATTTTTGTATAAAAATTCGACGTGTTTTTAGATTTTTTTCAAAACGTTTATTTTGCAGAATTTTATGGGGGTACAAGTTTGCGTTGGGACACAGTGTAGTAATCTACTTAAGCTGCGCCACACCGTATTCTAAGGGTTAAGCAAACAAACATTAACGCGAGCGAAGTGACTGAAGATTCATAATATATGCTTAAAATTGAAACTTTTGAATAGCTTTCAGCAAATAAAGTCTATCTGCAAATTAAAGAAAGAAATATAATGGAAAATAAAATATCATACCACTTTAGAATTTATGAGTATTTTCAGTTGCAAAGAAGTGAAATAAAATACCTCAAATAAAAATATTGTTACATAATATACACAAAAAATGCACAACGCGATATAAAAATATTAGAAAGAAGAGTTTATAATGTAATATATTATATGACAACCTAGAGCAGGTGCGAATTTAGATGTAAAGTTGAAACAACACATTTTTACTGCTGATAAATTTGCAATTATTATTATTTAAAATATAAAATTGTTATGACATTTTTCTTGTATATTTGCTTTCTAGCTAGATAGGGCAGAGTATTTCTTAAGATGTTTGTTTGCTTGTGCCAGAACTCGTCAAGTTCAGTTAAATTCAAATTCACATTATTCTTACTTGACTAAAATACAGTATCTATGACATGACAAGGATTAGACAAAAAAAATCTTTCAGATCATATTTACGTTAATACGCGTCAATTGGCAGTCTAAAGTAGTCGATATCATTTTTTTTATTACTCATGCGGGAAAAGTGGTATCTTTACGCATGCTGTTACGGTTGAAAAGTAGCTATTTTCATTTGCGTGCGGAAATTTGGTTTGTCGCACTGAAATTATTGTTTGCCGCACGTAAATTCAGAGAAAAAAACAAAATATTAACGGTGTTAATGTCAACGAAACAAACTGTCATTTGAAGCAGATTTGAGGTTAAAATTTTCGATTATGGACTTTTATTCTTGACAATTTTAACAATTTTAACTGAATTTTCAACTTTTTAATGATTTAATTTTAATTTTTATTACTTCTAATTTCTTTTTTTAATTCGTAATAAAATTTTATTTTAAATTTAATTTAATTCGTAATAAAAATAGTATGTGCAACTCGTGCGGCATTGTCGCACTAGTTGCACAATGTACTATTATTCTTGAGATTTCGTTCGAGAAAAAAATGACACACACATACACAACTAGTGTCCACAAACACTTACCTACACAGAGAAAGAGAGAGAAAGAGAGAAGCACCTTTTCAAAAATAGTGAAAAAATAGCGTAGTGACCTCGCAACAAAAATTTATAACAAATTTTGATTTCGATTTTCGGACCAATCACAATAGCTTTCCAATGTAGTAGGAGTCAAGTAACCCATTATAGTCCAAGAGCTAGCTACGGAAATAGGTTTGCAATTTATAGAGCAACGAAATCCCTCTAGTTAGTATGCCATACTATCATTATTAATTAATCCGGGCGCCTGGCAGCTGTTCAGCGGTGGGTGTGAGAGTGGATGGGCAACAAAGGGGTTGTAAAATCTATTGAAGGTGTGCAATTTATAGAGCTCTGTGTTTGGTGTTGTATTATAGCTAATTATGTATTTAATTCGAATATAACATTGCCAGGCGTTACAACCCCTTTGTTGCCCATCCACTCTCACACCCACCGCTGAACAGCTGCCAGGCGCCCGGATTAATTAATAATGATAGTATGGGACACTAACTACAGGGATTTCGTTGCTCTATAAATTGCAAACCTATTTCCGTAGCTAGCTCTCCGTCTATTACTTTTATTTCAAAAATGCAAGGCGGGCCTCTCATTGTCTGTTTCGATCGAATTTTCATTCCGGATCTGCATATGGAAGCGTCGCGGCGCTGTTAGAATATTCACGAGGCTGCATGATGTATTTTTATTGCTTACGGGATTAACTCTTTAAAACGTCAAGCGGTGTAGGAATAAACGTTTGTCTCTTAGTCGGGCAAATAGGCGAAGCACAGCTAAAAGTGTGATATTCAATCCCCTGGATTTACTCCACTAGACTAGACAATGTTGTGTTATCTCCACTATATCGCCTTAAAGCTCCAGTACAAATCTTTTTAAACTTATGTGTATAATATCGTCAATTTAAACACCCTGTCATCTGCAACAGGAACTTTAAACCTGTTACATTTTACGCGTTATTTAAATTTAATTTTATAGATGTCGAATGCTATCTCGTAAAATTTCCGATGTTTACATACGGTTCGTCTATTAAGAACTTTCGATTCTGAGAACCGATAGAAGATTTTCTTGAAAAAATTCCCCAAAAAAATATTTTTTAAATCTTTCCCAAATCTATACTAATATATAAAACTGAAAAGTTTGTTTATAATATATTTTACATATAATACGGTATGCTTGTCCAGTGTCTGTATATGTAGTAACGGGTAGTAACGGATTACAAAATCCACATACTGTGAGAGTTGTTTTTTTAATTAATTAAACAGACGTTAGCTCAATTAATTCAAATAAATAAAATCGTAATTTGTCTGTAATTGAACAGTTTTGAAGATTCCTAGAGCGATTTTTCAGTTTTCATCACTTTTTTCTGTTTATATTTTTTTGTGCCTATCTTCTATCTATACAATTAATATATAAAGCTGAAGAGTTCGTTTGTCTGGTTGGTTGAACGCGCTAATCTCAGGAACTACTGGTTCGAATTGAAAAAAAAATTTTGTTGATTAGTCCATTTATCGAGGAAGGCGTTAATGAAAAATGTAACTCAAAATTTGTCCGTCCGACAAAAACTTTTGAACGGTAACTCCATACATCATGAAATTTGGACACAAGATTCATCTCGGTAAACTAAGATAAACGTGTGTGAGAATACATTTATAAGTACAAAATTTCTTTCATTAGCTTTAAACGCAAATATCAGCTTTTGAATTTCTCCAAAACTTGTAGCGAACGACATTTTAAAATGTCAAAAGATTTGACAGAAGTAATTTTAATTAATACAAATGAAAACAGCTAAAGAATTCCTAAAGCGAAACAGAATTATTTATAGTTAGATTAAAAATCTTTAAGTTTTACAATTTTCAATAAAGTTCGTATAAATCAAAAATAAACGTAAAATCAATTATCTGGCAACATTTATTTCAAAATAAGCTCACTTGTTGCTCCGTTAGAGTCAATAAATCCGGAAAACTAAAAAAAATTGCGTGTAAACCAACGTTCATTGATCATTTCTGTAAGGCTATCAATCATTCTCAAACACAAATTCTACAGGTGGGCCAAGTTTTCACGCTCTGGTAAGAAGTAACGCTTGCTTTAATGTTGTATAGTCAGTTCCGAACGAAAATAAAAAGTGGGTGCGTACGCGCGTTAGAAGTTATACATCTTTGTCTTGACCGTTAACCTCAATTATATTGGAGCACTTAAATTTTTGTCACTAATATTCACACCTAACAGAATATTTGCTCCTTCGTGAATAAAAATGATATTAATGTATTCTATCACTTATCTTTATCCTCCAATTAGTTTTTTTTGCAAAATATATTTTCAATATACAAACACGCAAAGTTTACAATATTTTTATATATGCAAATACAAATAAATAAACAGGCAAAAATGATAAAATAATCTTTATTCAACTCATGCGCGCTATTCATGTTTTACCTATCATGCCTAAAAACCGAACCCTAAATAGCCATTTACCGACTGGTGACAATTACTTGTCATAACTCAATGAAGATTCCTACTAGCTCGGCCATTGTGAAGTAATGAAAATAAACGTAACTATTTTCTGAGTCGTAACGAAATAGTAGGTAACAACAACTCCGTTGTTACCCATTGAGGCTAAAATTGAGAGGCCGAATGTTTTCGACATGGAGTTTATTCATAACCGGCTAACCTCAAACCAAAACATTGAATCGTGCTGTTTGGTGCTGTTAGTATTGACAGTTTTTTTTATAAAGAAATAAATAGATATTTACAACATCTCATTAATAACAATAAATAAAACATGAATAACGCGCAATTGTTGAATAAAATTATGGGCGTAACTTGTAGGCTAAGTCATGACCTGTCAGCGCCATGAATGACTTAGACTACTAGTTACGCCAATAACTATTAATACTGTGCAATTAAACATTGCGATTTTATTTATTTATATTAAGTGAACGGTAAAATGTGCTATCAATTTTTATACGGAACTGACTATAAGCTATAAGCAAAGTACAGAAAAGACTAACTATTCGATGATAGGTACTGGAAACGGCGATAAGAAATAATCCACGATAAGTGCTATGAAATAAAATAGTTCAAATGTGTATGTAAAAATAGAAATACAATTTATCTACCCACCGGAATTTTATACCAGTAAAAGATTGTTGATAGTAAGTACTAAAAGAATGTTTCTAATTCTACGATCATAGAAACAATTTATTAGCACGGTAATTTTCCCTATACAATGCGATCAATGTATTTCTTAAAATTATCGCGTAATAGAAATTCGCGTAATAAAAATAGCACAAGTATCAGTGGAACAGAAAACTCTTAGCGTGCTCAATATTGCTGATTTTAAATTTTCAATCGCGTATGAATAAATTCGCGTAATACAAATACGCGTTGTAGCAGTAGAGAAAATTATATATGCTGACACATGCGTTGGTCTGGATGGCGTTATACCTACCTGATAAAACAAGATTTCATGATCTTATTTCCCTATTTATCAATCGTCTATAAACAAATATTGGCGATATAAATACGCGTTATAGTAAGAAACACTTTATACTAAGTGAAGAAATTAAAGTAGGTAACTTTATGTTTGTACTGTTTCAGCTACGTTAAGATTAATAAAAAATCGTTTCATCCGTCTTTTTCTATCTTTTATCAGTTTTAAAGTTGGAAGCATTTTTTCACTTTGGCACTTTTCTTGAAAGTTTTTGCAAACAGCTCGGAATATAATTTTATAAAATATGCATAACAAAATAAATGGGCTGCTAGAAAATTACCGGTTTGAAACAAAAAAGAGACAAGCTCTTTGACAGATATTTTCATAAAATAAACAAATTCACTTTGACTATGAATTTTCTGGCTGTGAGTGTGTAATGCTTTTGAGGTAAACACTTTGTATTCAAATTTTACAGCTCCTAACCATCTGCCATATCAATATAGTTGTAAGAACGCTTATTTACGCAAATTACATTTGTGTAAATTCTCGAAGAGGCAACTCTTTTTTATGTATACCTTTTATCATTCCAACCCACAAGTGGGGAATGGTACTAGTTTAGGTCAAAAATCACTTTTCAAAAATTTTACGATATCTTTCCGTTTTGAGGTCCTCCAAATCCAAAAAACATATTTTTGGAAAAACTCTGTGCGTCTGTTTGTCTGTGAACACGATACAGGTCAAACGGATGAACGGATCGAAACCAAATTTTGGGAGGATGTTTGGTTTGCAAATATGAAGAGCCCTATTGTTTTTGGGGAAAATCGGTGCATGCGCAGAAGAGATATTTGCTATAACGGTGTTTTTATATAATAATAGTATACTTTTCATAACGGCTTATTATTTTATTTATTTTTTCAAGAAAGTTTCATTAAAAAATTTTTTTCTAAGCTTTATAGTTTCGGAAATATTTTGAAAATAAAAAAAATCAGCCGCTCTTTTGTTTTATGGATCTGTCAGAAATAAACAAGTTCGGCATGTTTTGATTAATGTTTGCACAACGTGGAACATATTATGTAGGTAACCATGGCAACGAATAGCAAATATCATATCGAATACTAGCAATTACTCGCGTCACCTCACACGATATCAGAAGTTTTATTTTCTTTATTATAATCAAATGTCAACATTTTTGAAGTTAAAATGGTCCCGTCACCCAATTGGCTGGAATTTTTCAATTACAATGTTTACGTCCGTCGTGGGTGTTTCAAAATTTTTTTATTTTTATATAAGGGCGTGATTTAAGTACAGGTAACCAATCAGCTGAAGCTGTCGATAAATTTCGTATTTCCGAAGCAAGATAAATCTGCGTATAAAATAGCATTAAAAAAAAATGCAAACTTTTGAGATTTTTTTTGTAGAAAAAAATTGTTTTATTATCTTTTTGCAACATAGATTCGAACAGCTAAAAAATGTGGGAATAATTGACCTACAAACCACTCGATCTGTAAGTATCCCTGCAGATCGGATTCAGCAGATTATGTCGTATGTTTTTTATAGAAAAACAGTTTAGCAGCACCCATAACTAGAAAAGGGACGTTCTATTATATAAGTAGAATGTTTCCAGCGGCACTCTAGTTGATTCAAGACACTTTCTTCCCGTGTCACTGTTTACTTTATTTGACATACGAATTTGAACATTATTAATAGCAGGCACAAGACGTTATTTATATAGAATTAATCTTCGTTCTCTCTCTCACGCACTCTTGATTATTAAAGGCAGCCTTTATTTTAAATTGGAGGACAATTTTGAAAAATGACAGCGAAAGTGATCATTTATAACATCTGACATATTTTTTTATCAAACTCAGTTTCAGAGACATAATAAAAAGGTAGATATAGCTATTTTATGCGACGAAAAATATTTGAAGGGTGCTGTGGACCTAACTTACACATGTGTGCCAGATTTCAAAGTTCTAGTTTACCAAAGAACTGGTCGAAATATTGTAAACAAAATATTTCCCAGACAACCAACAAGGATATTGTATCCCGGCCATAGAGATATAAGTACTAGAGTACGCTAGCGGGTATGCTTGCCATAAGTGAAAGTGTCTGCAGTTCAGAGAGAGAACGCTGCAATCGTTCCGTATCATTCTTTCTCTCTCTTTCATGAGCGCTCGTTGACAGATCGTTAACTTAAGAGGGGAGGGCGGGGAAAACGATATACAGATTGTATCAAATCAAAACGGTCCATAGGACATTCTGTGTGTAAGACAGAGACGATATATAAAGATCTAAAGCAGTAAGTAAGAATGAGATAAATGATCGCTAATATAGTTACTGTGGTTACGTAAAAAAATAATTACGTACACTGTAAATCTTTTTATCAATTAAAACAACTACAAATAAATTTATTATGTCGGCGGTTGAATTACCACCATAAAACCATTTAATTATTTGGATTTTTTCCCGAACAGTATAAATAGCCATTTTATCAATAATTTCACTAGTGAATACTGACATTTGATAAAATTGTGATTTTTACTGTAGAAAACAAAGATGATACTATCAGATTGTATAACCACAGTAACTAGCTATTAGCGATCATTTATCTCATTCTTACTTACTGCTTTAGTGCTTTATATAATATCGTCTCTGTCTTACACACAGAATGTTCTATGGACTGTTTTGATTTGATACAATCTGTATACCCTTACGTAACTAGCCATGTTCTGTTTATATCTTTAGTTACCATAGTGATACGGAATTGTAAGCAGCCTTCTTTCTCTCAATCGCAGACATTTTCAAGGCTCACTCGCGGACTCTAGTTACTTATATCTCTATGGTCCCGGCACACACAACTAAATTGAAAATTAGAGATAGTGACGATTTTACTAATAGTATTTCCTCAAACTTGAGTTTTTGTATATTCATTAAAGGCACTACTCTGAACGTAAAAACCGCAGTCTACCAGCTGAGACCGGGGTGAACCTGGTCAAAGATGTCAAACTGGAGATGTCACTTAATATATTTTATCAAGTTCGAAAGAACCCCGCACGGAACATATGGGAATCGGCCCTCGGTTAAAATCTTCAATACTCGGGGATATTATACAAAAATCGACGCTGATCAAAAGTCTCCATGGGCACGAAGTCCGGAAATGCGATCCCGGGGAGTTACTTTTATATATGTATATTACATATGTATATACTGCAGTATATGATATATCTATGTGATGTAGATATGTCTATAATAGAATATCACAAGGAGACGGGTGCATTTGCTCATTTTCCCTATTTTTTTTTTTTTTTTTATTATAAACAAAGAGAAAAAAAAGGTGTTTCGACTCGAAGTCATTAGCACAAAGATACATATTATGACATTATAACAGGTAAGATATACAGGTAAGTATGTTTCCCTATTTTGATTGCAATAAAAGTAACTCCCCGGGATCGCATTTCCGGACTTCGTGCCCATGGAGACTTTTGATCAGCGTCGATTTTTGGATAATATCCCCGAGTATGGAAGATTTTAACCGAGGGCCGATTCCCATATGTTCCGTGCGGGGTCCTTTCTCGAGCGATAAGTTCAGGTGCCCTCGAGGACAAAAACTCAAGTCTGTCATTTCGTACCCGGGACAACCCCCGTCTAGCAAAGGGTTGAACATGTCAAAATTCGTAGCTCCGTCAAAATATTTCATCAAGGCTGATTTTTTCAAATCTGACAGAAGCAATAATTCGGTGTTTCTGTAGCTTCATGTCTGTACTAGATTTTAAAAAAATCAGCCTTGATGAAATATTTTGATGGAGCTACGAATTTTTACATGTTCAACCCTTTGCCAGGCGGGGGTTGTCCCGGGTACCAAATGACAGGCTTGAGTTTTTGTGTTCAAGGGCAGCTGAACTAATAGCTCAGGAAATTTCAAAATATATGTTGACACCTCCAGTTTGACATCTTTGACCGGGTTCACCCACGCATTGTCCCCGGTCTCAGCTGCCCGATTGCGTTTTTTACGTTCAGGGTAGTGCCTTTAATGAATGTACAAAAACTCAAGTTTGAGGAAATACTATAAGAAAAATCGTCACTAGCTTCGTAACTATTATGCATGAATAATTTAAAAATCATTGACGTCTTATTAGTTTATTAATCTATACTAATATATAAAGCTGAAGAGTTTGTTTGTTTGTTTGAACGCGCTAATCTCAGGAACTACTGGTTCAAATTGAAAAAAAAAATTTTTGTTGGATAGCTCATTTATCGAGGAAGGCTATAGGCTATATAAAATCAGGCTACGACCATTAAGAGCGGAGCATTAATGAAAAATGTTCCAAATGTATCTAAAAAATAAGCTTCTATTCAGGTGAAATGCACTAACTAAGTATACTCATATTAGCGATGGAAGAATACAACGCCGGCTAGCGCAATCGGTAGAGCACAAGACTGTCAATACCAAGGTCGTGGGTTCGAGCCCTACGTTGGGCGAATGCATTTTTATTTTTTTTTATTTTCTACATTGCTTTCTTCTAAGGCTTACATTAAAATTTATTTAATTAATTAAAAAAAAATTATTAGTTAAAAAAAGTATAAATACTGCTTTTTATCAACAAAAAATTTTGAACGATAACTCCGATCATAATGAAATTTAGACGCAACATTCATGTCGGTAAACTAATATGAATGTGTGTACTCATGTTCCTCCCTTCCCCATTCGTTCTTTTACACCCGCGTGAAACCGGACGGGACCGCTAGTTTGTCATATATATTATGGCACGGACATTATTAGCGTCGGTCGGATAGCGGGATCAAAAAGTCTTCTGGTCCATGTAGTAAGTTAGGAGAGCGCTAGTAGGTTGAAAGGATATAAAATATAAACGAGAAAGAGAAAAGAGACGAGTTAGACGGAGAAGCAAAGTGAAAACAGAAAACTCGCGCGCATGACGATAATAACTCGAAAACGAATATTGAATAGTAAATATTTACATTCGTTTGTTTTTGCACTCGGAATCATCATGGCGAACGATGTATAAAAAGTGAGGTTATGTAGTTTAATTACACACTGTTTAATACACGAACTTTGTGGATATCGTATGCTGATTATTTACTTGGTAATTTAATTTTTGTACGTTTTATAAACTGCTATTGACCGTTTTCAAACATTGCATGCAGATTTTCGGTTATATGGAGATTTAGTAGTTTATTACACAGCAATTTGGCGTTCGACAACATCACTGTTTTTTAGCTGTTCAAATACAGGCTGATTATTATTTTCTAATGTGTACGAAAATTTTAAAAGTTTGTGGCGACCTTTTCAAAAGGACAATATTCAAACTGTATCATCGACTCACCTGGTGAAGTCAAACCCCGGACGCACAATAAAGTCACGCAAATTATAACGATGCGTATTAAACTGTACAAGTTAGTCATACTGTTTGGTTGAACGCGCTAATCTCAGAGACTATACTGGTTCGAATTGAAAAATGTTTTTTTGTTGGATAGCCCATTTATCGAGGAAGGCTATAGGCTATATAATATCACGCTACGACTAATAGGAGCATCTATGAAAAATGTTGCAAAATATAACTCAAAATTTGTCCGTTCGACAAACACTTTTGAACGGTGCGATCATTAAGAAATTTTGACACAACGTTCATCTCGGTAAACGAAGATGAACGTGCGTACTCATGTCCCTCCACCCATTTGTTCTTTTGCACCCGGGTGAAACCGGGCGGGTCCGCTATATAATATAAAATTTAAAAATTCCCGGTTTTCTGAATACACGTAGCTGAGTTTAGAAACAAATCTTCTCCTAGCATTTCACCAACCTTGGGACCCACGCGAATCGCCACTAGTTTTATAATCTACTATTACACGATGTAAAATAAATACCCTACACAAAACTGTATATTATTATCGGTTTGACTGACATTGCAAATCGGACAGGCATAGCTGGAGGATTATTTTAATAACACAAATAATATCAACACAATGGCATAGAGCAACCCATTTCATAGACAATTTGGCAACCGTATTAAATAATAGTGCTTTCATATCGTATTACCGTTATGTAACTCTTTCACAATAACTCATTGACAGGGGAATTATCTCTTACTGACTACCAACTGTAATATTCCTTCAGTTACTGGCTCAAGGCTAAACCGTCTGGCAGCAGACATTTAGATCCGACTAAATAATCTGGCTTATAGCTTTTTTTATTTTATTAAATACTAAATTTCAAGATATTCAAATTTCAAAATTGCTCAAGAACTTTTTTTGCAAATACAATTTCGCAAAGTTAAAAATTGACGGTGTGACTAGACCTCACTGCTCTTCAGTCAAGCCTTCGGTTTTGTGTTTCACCCGGGTGTAAAAGAACGAATGGGGAAGGGAGGAACATGAGTACACGCATTCATCTTAGTTTTCCGAGATGAATGTTGTGTCCAAATTTCATGATGATCGGAGTTACCGTTTAAAAGCAGTATTTATACTTTTTTTAACTAATATTTTTTTTAATTAATTAAATAAAATTAAAACAAATTTAAATGTAAGCCTTAGAAGAAAGCAACGTAGAAAATAAAAAAAATAAATAAAAATGTATTCTCGCCCAACGTAGGACTCGAACCCACGACCCTGATATTGACAGTCGTGTACTCTACCGATTGAGCTAGCCGGCGTTGTATTCTGACAACGCTAATATGAATATATTTAGTTAGTGCATTTCACCTGAATAGAAGCTTATTTTTGAGATACATTTTGCAACATTTTTCATTTATGCTCCGCTCCTAATGGTCGTAGCCTGATTTTATATAGCCTATAGCCTTCCTCGATAAATAGGCTATCCAACAAAAATTTTTTTTTTCAATTTGAACTGGTAGTTCCTTAGATTAGCGCGTTCAAACAAATAAACAAACTCTTCAGCTTTGTATATTAGTATAGATATGCACATTATACAAGAGAATATCACTTGGAGGACTCCACCATAAAAGGTATCTGGCCAGTATAATTAAATATCAAAGCTGCGTCTAAAAGACATCGTAAAGTATCCATGAGCAGAGGTGGGATTAGAACCGACGACAGCTCGACCCAACGGCCAGAACACTGATCATTACACCACACTGTCCTCAAACCTTTAAAAATATAACTAGCGATCGAAAGTTTGGCGATCACTATAGGTATAGTCTATTGAATTGACTTGTATTTACAAATTGGTTTCATGTATCATATATATTAATACGTTAAGGTTAAGATGTTTGTCTCCCTTTTTAGAAAAAACCACACAATTTTTCCACATAAATTATATATCATTTTACAGACAATTGCATGCTCTACTGACATCGACAACTAAAAAATTTATTATTGCTTTTGTTTTTGTAAATTAATTAAAATACTGCAACGCTGAACAACGTCTGCCATCTGACGGCTTTAATTTTGAAACAACGTCAACACTTCGATCTGTCATCTGACCTTCATACTGTAATACAACAGACACAATACTGCATACTGTCATCTGACGGCTTTAATTTTGAAACAGCGAGCAACGCTGAACAACGTCACAGCAATGCTGCATGATGCCATCTGACGGCGTAGCTCAACGCTTTAGCTACTTGCGCCATTATATGACAATTTTAGTAAAATATTTCTTCGATCTGTCATCTGAGCTTCATATTGTAATACAACAAAAAGATAACGTTATAAGCAGTGTGCAAAATTAGAAACGAATTGAATACCTGCAATCATATTTAAAAAATAATTTTGTCAAGTGATAATTATTATACTTATTTAGTGCGAATAATTCGCACAGGTCGCACTAGTTTGTAATATAATAGATTAACCAGTTCACGTATGATTTAAAAATTACTTGCAAAATGCTAGGGTAAAATACAGTGCATGTTTTAGGAATAATTATATAGGAATATGAGATATTATAACCAGTCAATTTTGCAGCATATGTCTATATCACTTTATCAAATACACCATCCCCTGAGTGAAAGCGAGATGAAATACACGAGATTACAATATACAGAATTACGTAGAACAAAATGTTCCTTTGATTGCAATTAATATGTACAAATGATCTGGTAGTTTAATATGTACAGTGCGTTCGCCGAAAGTGCTAACAGTCAAAAAAAATTTTTTTTTCAATTCGAACCAGTAGTTTCTGAGATTAGCGCGCTCAAACAAACAAACAAACAAACTCTTCAGCTTTATATATTAGTATAGATATATAGATAGATATAAAATTTTCATAAGATTACATAGAAGACTATTCGAGAAAAACGTTATCAATTTAATAATAATAATTATTTTTCATCGCGCTCTACACATGTGTAAATTATTAATAATAATTATGACGTTTTTCTCGAATACATTCGTATGTAACCTTATGAATATTTTATATGAATTTATGAGGAAAAAAATGAAGATATCAAAATGTACACAATACCTATATAAATTTCAATTTAAAAAAAAAATGCATGTACACTTCTGGTTGAGTTTGTAGTACAAAAAAATATATTTTAGCTGTTTCGGATAGAAAATCTTGAGTTGAACAAAAAATTATTTAAACTTTTTTTAGTATCTAGTGCATACACGAATTACTCACTGTTAGCACTTTCGGTGAACGCACTGCATATATACCTACTATAGGGAAATTAACATTGGGAAAAAATGACTGGATCAGAGTGAGCCTTGAAATCTCGTTTTTCAATTTGACAGATATAATATTCTTTTGCAAAATGAATGTGTATACTACCGAAGAAAATATTCAAACGATTACAACATAATCGGACTTTTTTTTATTAATGGGACATTAAATTCCCAAAAATACTTAAATATGGTGCGAGATCAAATATCTCCGCCTATTCGTGTTGAACCTAAAGACATTGGGTCACCGATTTACCAACGCGCATACGTCATACCAGTCAGACAATTTTTGAATGAAATGTTTCCAAACAGATGGAGTTGTTTTTTTGTTTTATTTTTGTACAAAAAAATTAAAATAATGATTTATAAAAGCTTTTTATTATTAAAAAAGCCAAGTAAAATAAATCAAAATAAAATAGAAATCCTCAAGATTACCACGATAATTCAATAGAAATAACAATTAATGCAGTCATGGCTAACTCTGATCCAAGTATTTATTCCCAATGTTAATTTCCCTATGTGCACCTTACGTGTTTACATACTGTATATACATTATACATACATATACCTATTATATTATACATATATGATATATAATTAATATATTTCATAGAGGAGCTTTACTATATCTACAGATTAATACGCTCATTGAAACGGCTTACATATAATTGAACAGAAATCAATTAAACAGCTTTATGAATAAGTCTATCATTCATAAATCTATATTGATAATGATCCTCTTTATTACCAATCTCCGCACAAATCAATTTATAATATGGATAGAAGCAAACAAACATATTAATGTTAGTTGTGTGGAATTATCTGTGAATGGGTTCCATGTCTTTTTCCCCGACGACATTATCCCCGCGTCATTATCCTCGAACGACAATATCCCCGACGGCAATATCCCCGACGACAATATCCCCCACGACAATATCTCCGACTTGAAAAAAATAACCCTATTTCAGTTCTATTCAAACAATTAACTATCTAATTCGCATACCCCGTTATCGTTCACCCCGGAATTGTTTTTTTAAAAACTCAACATTTGCCCCTTCCCGTTTCACTGCGGGACAATTCGCATACCCCTTTATCGTTCACCCCGGAATTACAATTCGCATACCCGTTTATCGTTCACCCCGGAATTGTTTTTTTAAAAACTCAACATTTGCTCCTTCCCGTTTCACTGCGAGACAATTCGTATACCCCTTTATCAAAAAAAGCGGTGTTTTCATACAGTAGTCGTACGAATAATTATAAAATCGGGGATATTGTCATCGGGGATAATGTCGTTCAGGGATTAAAATCGGGGATATTGTCGTCGGGGATAATGTCGTTCGGGGATTAAAATCGGGGATATTGTCGTCGGGGAAAGTGTCATGTCACCCTGTGAATGTAATATTGTTATGTTAATTCACGCGTGCATCACGGAACTAAATAAATTTGAATTTAAATTTGATGTTCACACGTTTTACTTTGTTAAATTTTCGAAAAAAACTACATGTCACTGCCATGGACGCAAAATTGTTTGTTTGTCCACGATAATATCAGGAACTGTTGAATTGATTAAAAAAATTCTTCCACAGTTTAAAAGCCTGCGTCTTCCTAAGTGACATAAGCTATATACTAATACATTGAGACGAAATAGGGGATGAGTAATGAGCAAAATATCTTTAAGTTAAATAGGTATTATCTGGATAAACTGTGTTAAATATCAAAAATTGGTTATTTTAGGCCTTAGTACATTTCGTTGCCAAACAAAATCTACCCGGGTGAATCCGGGTCAGAGAGTTATAGTAGATAATTCTTTTATGAACACTAACAACATAATTATGCTATGATAATGTAAACATACCATTTTTCAATTTAATATTATATCACGTGGCTTTAATAAATATTGACATGTGCACTAGCGACATCGAACGGCATTTTTTAAAAGCTGATAGCCGTAGCTCTTTTCTCCGCTATATTAATAGAAAAATGACATCCATATAAGAAATACTGTTGACTACCTGAATTCCTGCAAGTCGTTTTCCGCAATGTGCAATCGTTATATAAAAGTTATATAAAAAGTGGTTATTCAAATCTTTGATTAACGTCTGATTAGAATTATTCAATAAATAAAATTATCGACCAATTTTTCAGACAAATATATTAACAAAAAATAATAATTAATACATTGACGTTTCGGTCCGGATTCCTCTTCAGAACTGATCTAAAAAACATAAAAATTATTTTAATATTTTTTAGATCAGTTCTGAAGAAAATCCAAATCCGGACCAAAACGTCAATGTATTAATTATTATTGTTGTTAATATATTTGTCTGAAAAATTGGTCGATAATTTTATTTATTGAAAAAAGTGGTTATGTTCGAGTCGTACTCACTTTTCATAACAATCCTTCATATTACAATATGGTATAAATTAATTTGCAGCTATTTTCAAATGCAACCGCCAGTTAGCGCCACTAGGCGAGTTGCACATTGCCCATGGTAGGCAGTGTTTTTATCTCTTACGCCAACTTTCCTATTATACCTGCATTTAAGACGAACTTTATCCTTTAGTCTGCGCACAGTGAGAGAAAAAGAAAGACTTCTGGCTTCTTCTTGCGCTCGACTTTATTAATAACGGAAAGACTGTTTGTTCAGCAATTTCCCAAAACAATAAAACAATTATTACAAACTGAATGGGGTGTGTATTCCGTTTAGCTAGACTAAAACAGGCTGTTTATAAAGTAGCAAAAACAACATATTATTGCCCAAGATCCCAGAGCCGCCAGACACAACCTATGTTTAAATAAATGAAACCTTACGTTTTGACTAGTGTTTTATGTACTTGGCGTACCTCCATCTTTGAGTCTGTGACAAATGTACAGGTACCAGGTGAGAAAGGTGAGTAAAAATAAGTGTCACTTAATTTAATACAAATTTTAAAAATGGCCCGTTAACAAATTGTGAACATTTTCATTGTTACCACATTTTTTATTTTAAGTAATAAACAATACTAGTGTACCCGTGCAAAGCCTTTTGCATGTATTTTCATATTGTTTTCAAAAAACGATATTTTGATACAGACCTACGACAATAATTTTATTCCTCATTAGTTTCCATTTACAGTTATTTTTCTTTTGATTTAGCTTGATCCATCAAGTTGTCTCTATATTTAATTGGTTATAAATTCAAAAAAAATGTATGAGACCTGTTCATCGTTGCATGGTTACCCCGCAAGAGCTGTCACAATTCATTTTTAGAAAATCTAACCTCATTTGATACATTTACGATTTTCACTATTTTTTTCTGATCTGAGACCAAATTTTAGACTTGGTACAGTCCATGTAATATTAAAAAACTCTATTTTGGCATTAAATTTACATAAACTTACACGTTCTTAAATTATTTGGAAAATAAAATAAAATTTATTTGTGTATTAATATTTGGAATATTTGCGCTAAAAACGAACTAAAAATATACACTTCAATTGTCAAAGTCGACTTGTCAAACTGTTTGTAAAATCTCCGACATACGTACATATTTGCATTTCTCTCACACTCATGTCTCGTGAACATCGAAGGATTTTCTCTCTTTACGTTCCTCTTCACCCCGCTACCCCCTCGTCATTTTTACTATTATCGCTTGAAATCACTCCTTTTAAAGAAATTTCACCAAAAAAAAATAGCGATTACATATCTGTGGACTAAAGGCTTCAGTTTAAAAAAAAATTGTGTCAATCGGTTTAGTAGGGATGGCTGGCGGATTGTCTAGAGATTTAGGGCTTGTGTTTTAAATATATAGATTACGAGATAGTTAACGGATTACAACATTCCTACTAGATCGACTTAACACTTTAACGGACACTTAAAAATTCAGTTTTGTTCCAATTTTGACACTATAGTTTTTTTATATGTTTGAAATTGAATTACTTTTATAAGTTGTCATGTTGTGACAATATTGCCTTAGTAGATATTTGTACGGTGACACAAAGCACACAGGGTATGTATTCTACACTGGAAAATAGACTGCTACACCCGTCTGGCTATAAAACGTTCCGTAGTATACGACGGCTTCAGCCGTCGTGTCAAACTTTTGAAGTTTTGTTTATGACGGTCTAAGCCGGTTTGTCCGTCAAAGTGTTAATTTGATTGTAAATTATAGACGTTTGACAGCTAAGCTCATAAGTATCTAAGGTTTCATGTCTCCAGTGAAATATAAATAATTTCTCGGTTATAATATTTCCGACCGCCCGTATCTTAAATATATTATAATTCGTTATATAGCTGATTCTCGCATTATTTCTGAGACACGTATAGATATATATAATATAATATATATTCTTACTTCGTCTGCTGCATGGTTTGCAGAAGAAACAATTATTTTATATTTCATTTGCGTTAATTAAATTAAATACTAACAAACTCAGCTGACACAATTTGACAAACGTTTATTAAATAAATAAAATGATTGCTAAAATATCAGTTTCTTCTCTTATATAATTATCTCACGATCATTTTACATTACGGATAATTCATTTACGAAATAATTTCTCACACAATTTTTAGTCGGCCAACTTTTTACTTGCAAGAGTGATTACGAACAGCTGTTAAATTGACCGATTAAAAAATATGTGATACATTCAGTTGAGAGTGCTGTGTGCTGCGACCATCAATCGGCCGACCGAATAATTGCGTCGTCCAAAACTTATTCAAATATAACATTTTCCCAAGTCTAAATAGAAAATTAGCATAGCATCCACACTCCAAAATTATTAACTATACAAATAAATAAAATTGAAGTGTCTGTAATGTCAAAATAACAGCTTTTTGCTAAATGCATATGAAAGTATATTATACGGTACTTACATCAAAAGAAAACAATTTTTAAAACTTTTGTCCGTTTGTCTGTCTGTTTATTCCGGCTAATCTCCGAAACGGCTGGACCGATTTTGACGTGACTTTCACTGGCAGATAGCTGATGTTATAAGGAGTAACTTAGGCTACTTTTATTTTTAAAAAAGTATTTGAGTTCAGCGCAAAAAAAATAAAACCCATGCGGACAAAGTCGCGGACAATAGACAGTAATTCCGTTGAAATTTTAAATAAAGTAATATCTATATATTTACGGCGTCCAAAAATGCACTTCAAAAAAATTATATGTGCCTACCGATAAACCAAAAAAAAAATTGTAAGGCTCACCCAGATAAGTTCACGGGGAAAGTGAAACTTCTTTTGCTGATATTTACTATAGCTGAAATGATGACGTAGTTGATATTATACGCATGCGCATTCAACAAAATACAAACATTTCTATTTTGTACAAATCTTTGATTAACGTCTGAATAAAACTCTTCAAATAAATAATCGAAACGGCATCTTATGTTATATTGATTTGTTATTTTTTTATTATTTTTTTATTTTTTGTCAATATATTGGTCTGAGAAAAATTGTTCGACAATTTTATTTATTTATATTTTGTATTTACGTATAAACAATAAATACAATTGTGTAACACTGTAACACTGTACATAAATTATATATTTATCAACATCCACTTCTTCTATTATATAGTACTTTGACAGTTATGAAATATTACAAAACCCACGCAAAACTACTTGATAAATCAATCTTACCACATAGATTATACACGTGTAAACGTGTATATCTATACATTCAGCGCTGGATTTATACGAGGGGCAGTGCCCAGGGCGGAAATTTTCAGGGGAGGCATAATTTGAAACGTGGGAAAACAATTTTTTGCGTTACAGAAAATTCTTCGGGAAGTATGATCGTGTTGAAATTATAAATAATTTTTTTTTCACTCAGACGCGTTTGGTACTTGAAAATATCTCGCAATTGATTGTTGTTTGTCAATTTATGATTTTTAATACGAAAAAGAATGTTTTTTTCTCTAATTATCCCATTAGTAAGAAAAGACTTTTGACATAAATTAATCTTTTTATTTATTTGAAAATTGTATACCGAACCTTTATTCCATTTTATGTAGGATTTAGGCATTTTTCACGCTGCCCCAGGGCAGCACTTAGAGTAAATCCGGCCCAGTATACATTTGTCCTTTCCTTTACTTATATAACGTCATATATAAATTTCAAACAGATATCTCGCTAAAGAAGTCAAACCGACGAAGCCACAAGAAAGACAGAGCACAGGAACATTATAGAGGTCGGATGACGGATTAACCTCAGGCCATTCTCAGCAGATAATAGATGTACAGGTCGCTTCGAAGAAAAGACCGGGATGGGTCATTTCCTTGTAATATCTTTTGTAAATGAACTACTCATATATACCTAGTGATGTATGAATAATATGCAAATTGATATAAATGCTGAAATATGAGTTTCATTAAAAGCGAAATTATATATTAAAACATGATATGTTTTGACAGTGTTTCTACGCAACAAATGGAAGCGCACTCTGGCCAACCAACGCTACGAATAAATCGTAATTACTTTAATGTGAATATTATAAACGTATTTTGTTTACATAAAAACTCAAATGTTCACATTTCCCTTTTCACATTCCATGCCGCAATATTATCTACCTTTTAGTACTTATATACAGCGCTGATTCCTTTTATTGCATAATATATACAGACTGACGCTCAGGGCACTTTTCGTAGATTTCGCCGGTTGTCGTTGCTTTCACATTTTCGCGGCTACAGTCGAGGAAAGTAGTGATGGGTCGCTCCTGAGCGAGTCGTTCATAATGAACGACTCCTTTCTCGGAGCGGAGCGAATCGCTCTTTTTTTTGTGAATGACTCACTCCGAGCGCCATTGCTCTGTGCTGAGCTATTCTGTACTGTTGCATTCGCACATTTACAGAGCGCACACAGCACAGGCCACAAAGGCACTAGTGAATTTTTCACGTACGGAGTTATCTTTGCTGGGTCATTTAATGTTGAATGACACACTGTAAGTGCAATAGTACTGTAAGCACTATATGAAGTTCTTACTTTAAAATAAATAAAACGCTTACAATTGGTGACCCCGACGTGATAATCTGTTTTCTCAGATGAAAATAATTGAATTGATTTTTTCCAAATTAATAACAACATTTATTTTTCCAGCGTACCTATAAGGAAAACTAATTTTGACAATATTACAAAAAAGAGAGAGAGAGAATTAATGTAACAAAGCTTGCTACAGTACTAAGCTTGCAGTGACTTAAACCATTCACATTAACTTCGTTGACAAAGATTTAATATTGTAACAATAAACATTATTTGTAGTAGTTGAATAAGAATTGGAAAATCACAGGAAAGTGGATAGGTTAAAGATAAGATAACACCTTTCTTTATAAAGTATAACGTTTCGCTGTTATATTACAGCATCTTCAGATACTTTTTATATTGATGTTAAGTCAAATATAAATGAGTCTAACTTGATATGGACTCATATAGACTCATTTATAAAATTTGACTTAACATCAATATAAAAAGTATCTGAAGATGCTGTAATATAACAGCGAAACGTTATACTTTATAAAGAAAGGTGTTATCTTATCTTTAACCTGTCCACTTTCCTGTGATTTTCCAATTCTTAATAAACATTATTGTTGTTAAGCTTTTGTTATACCTACTTTATAGTTTATCCGAAATGCGAACAATATATATTATTAAGATCAGAATCATATTAAAATGAGCTCAGAGTTGAGTGTGTGTATTGTGATGTGCATTGTGCAATGCTACATGACTCCTGAGCATGTATGATGACAGTTCACATCTCTGCAGTCTGCACTCTTGTGTAGTGCGTACTGTCTAGTGTCACTACTTTGAACGACTCTGTATCAATAATTCGGCATGACTGTACAACATACGGCGTTTAAACATTAGGACGTATGGTTACGTCCTAATGTTTAAACGCCGTATAGTCCGTGCGTCGATCAATTGAAATTTCAACCGGTCGGACTAGATTTGCCCTCAGTTTTCCAAGTTTTAATCTGAGAACTTATGCAAATGTTTTCGATTAATTATTTCGAATAATAAACTGAAAATGTTGGTTGCAACTTGGCCTATATTAACCCAACAGTTGATGTCTTCAAAAAAAATCTCATTGTGTTCAAAAACGTTTCTAAAAACTGGAAATAAATAATGTAAATATTCACATATATGCGCACATATCGTTAATTTAATTTTGTTGTTTATTTTTGCAATAATATGATAATTAAATTTTTTAATGACTACTCTAAAAATACTGTGTTTCGAGTCATTTTCTTTTATTAACGTTACAATATATACTTGCCAGTCGCTATTGCTTAACAAATAACGCAGAACACATAACGACTGTCCTATTTCAATGACCATGTGAATTTATTTTTGAAATGACAGTCGCACATGCAGGTCAAGGTTGATACATTACAGATGTTGCCTCGTTTTGTCAGATGGGTGTAGAGGAATGACGTCATCGGCGGATCTGTCAATTGATTACATGTTGTTAAACGCTGTCTAAAATATATCTTTATCAACAATATAAGATTTATAAACCTCATTAGTTGTCTTTTTTCTATTCTTCAAAACTACCCGCCTATATGTTATCGGTATTTTGAAAAAGACGAGTGCCATATTGGTTGTTGTCATCAATACATTGTATTAACTAAAGGCCCCTTCACACGATGCTGGATTTCGAGCTCAAAATCCTGCATCGTGTCAAGGAGCCTATAGGTCCATTTATATACTACTAGCAGTCCCACCCGGTTTCACCCGGGTGCAAAAGAACGAATGGGAGAGGGACATGAGTACGCACGTTCATCTTCGTTTACCTAGATGAATATTGTATCCAAATTTCATGATAATCGGTGTTACCGTTCAAAAGTTTTTGTCGGACAGACAAATTTTGAGTTATATTTTGCAACATTTTTCATTGATGCTCCGCTCTTATTGGTCGTAGTGTGATATTATATAGCCTATAGCCTTCCTCGATAAATGGTCTATCCAACAAAAAAAATTCAATCCCAACCAGTAGTTCCTGAGATTAGCGCGTTCAACCAAACAAACAAACTCTTCAGCTTTTGGTTGTAATCGAAATAAAATTGTTTCGAATAAAACAAGACACAGTGTATATTAAATATGTGTATTTGCAAGCATTTCTGTTACTATAGATTTTATTTAATTAACAGAGATGGAACTGAATAAAAGGGCACTGTATGCTGTAGAATGGCGACGTTTTGTACAATATACGAGGAGCGTTAAAAAATTACATTAGCGAAGGTAATAATAAAATGACACACTCAAAACATTGAAATAAGGGTGAAGTATCATGAAACGGATATTTTTTTGAAAATGTTACACAGTCCTATCACTATAAATAATTTTAACGAAAAAATAAAAACTTCATACAAAATTTTTCATTACAGCAAGCATTAAAAAATTTATTATATTAAATTTCTAGATAGATTTTTTTAATTATAAATGTCCCTTTAAAAAATTCCAGCTAATTAGACGACGGAACCAATTCAACTTCAGAAATATTGACATTTGACATACTTATTATAATAAAAAAACATAAAATTCTAGTAACGCATGCTGTGACGCGAGTAACGGCTAGTATAAAAAATATTTCGATATGCATGGTACCTACATATAATATGTTATGACGCGCGTCATAATTAATTTCTTTTTGACAGATCTACAGAACAAAAAAACTTTCTTATAAAAATAAATCGTTATGAAAAGTATACCATTATTATTAGTCCGCAGATTTTGCCCCAAAGCAATAGAACTCTTCATATTAGAATATCCAACATATATTCATATTTGCATACCAAACATCCTCTCAAAATTTGGTTTCAATCCGCTTAACCATTTGACCTGTTCACAGACAAACCGACGCACAGAGGAGGACCTCAAAACGAAAAAATATTGTAAAATTTTGAAAAGTGAATTTTGATTTAAATTAGTACCATTTCGACACTTGCGATGTTCGAATGGTAAAAATATTGTCTGAAGACACAAGTAATTCAAGAATTACAAGGCGCGAATTTTACATAATATACCCCAACGTTATGTTCGAAAATTGATGTATATTTTTAACGACACTTTGAGCTTAATAATATAATTTAATTAACTTAATCTAATAAAAAAATAACAGTTGAAAGTATTGAAACACAGAAAGGAAAAAATCATTTTAATAATTTATTAATAATTAATTTAGGTTCATAAATATAAAAGCGTTAGCTGTAAACTCTATGATCGTTTATTAGTCACAATTAATAATATAATTGTGACCCTAAATTATAAAAATTATATTTTCTTTTTGGTACATTTCAATAAAAACTTTCTTTTTATTAGTATTTTATTTTTCTTGTTTTTATAGTCTTTCAAAATTTTAACTATTATGACAATAAATTATAAAAATTATTTGATTATTTTATTCAAGATGGTTGAGAAGGAAAAGGTATTCCGTCATCTTGGGGCATCCGCCATATTGGATATATACATTGTCACCAGACTTGCATGTGTGTGAAATTTCAAAGCTTTAGTTAATTTAATCTAGTCGAACAAATTGCAGCAATTAGATTATGGGGCCTTTCCAACTAATAAATTATAATATTGACATTTGACATATAATAACAAAGAAAATAAAATTTCCGTTAACGCGTATAGTAACGCGTATAGTTACCACTAAACATTATAAAATTTGCTGTTCGTGTTCATGGTTTTCTATATGTTATCACGTTATGATGTTAAAAATAAACAAAGAATGCTTGTCAAATACCTAACTAACATCTACGGAACAAACTAACATTAGATTTTTTTTATTTTCAAAATATTTCTGAAACTAAGTACAAATTTAGAAAAACACATTTTTTCATGACTATCTTGTAAAAATATACAGGCTAATAAACTGTTATGACATGTAAGTATATCATAATTATAAAAAAACAACATTGAAAGGTAGGTACTTCTTTCTCTGTTGCGCATGCGCCGATTTTCCCGAAAAATAAATTACAAAACTTTCTTGTAAAACATATAGAATAATAATCATTTATGAAAAGTTTACTATTATTATATAAAAAACATCATAGCATATAATATCTTTTGCGCATGCGCCGATTATCCCCAAAAAAAATTACAAAAATTTCTAGTAAAATATGCAGAATAATAAGCCGTTATAAAAAATTGGTTGTCTGTAAAGTCGGTTTACGGACGATAGTTTTACGTGATAACGTATTCCGCTCAATATCATATTTAATAATACATTACTGCGCTCTCGCTTGCACGCACAGGGTCAGGCGGAATGTTACGGAACGTTACACTTTTTCGTGCGTGCAGCTGGTGTTTCATCAATTTATAAGACGTTATCACGTCAAAAACTTTTTTTTTAAACCCCTCTTGACGTCAAAAACTTAGTCCGCCATCTTTAGAAGTCCGCCATATTGGATTTAAACTAAAGTCACTTTATTTTTCGAGTTATTCTCAGCAAGCCCTTTCATTTGATACCCATATTGTAGGAAAGTATAATAAAATTAGTCCGCCATCTTTAGAAGTCCGCCATATTGGATTAAGAGTGACGTCACTTTATTTTTCGAGTTATTCTCAGCAAGCCCTTTCATTTGATACCCATATTGTAGGAAAGCATAATAAAATTAGTCCGCCATCTTTAGAATTCCGCCATATTGGATTTAGAGTGCCGTCACTTTATTTTTCGAGTTATTCTCAGCAAGCCCTTTCATTTGATACCCATATTATAGGAAAGCATAATAAAATTAGTCCGCCATCTTTAGAAGTCCGCCATATTGGAATTAGAGTGACGTCACTATATTTTTCGAGTTATTCCCAGCAAGCCCTTTCATTTGATACCCATATTGTAAGAAAGCATAATAAAATTAGTCCGCCATCTTTAGAAGTCCGCCATATTGGATTTAGTGTAACGTCACTTTATTTTTCGAGTTATTCTCAGCAAGCCCTTTCATTTGATACCCATATTGTAGGAAAGCATAATAAAATTAGTCCGCCATCTTTAAAAGTCCGCCATATTGAATTTAGAGTGACGTCACTTTATTTTTCGGGCTATTCTCAGCAAGCCCTTTCATTTGATACCCATATTGTAGGAAAGCATAATAAAATTAGTCCGCCATCTTTAGAAGTCCGCCATATTGGATTTAGAGTGACGTCACTATATTTTTCGAGTTATTCTCAGCAAGCCCTTTCATTTGATACCCATATTGTAGGAAAGCATAATAAAATTAGTCCGCCATCTTTAGAAGTCCGCCATATTGGATTTAGAGTGACGTCACTATATTTTTCGAGTTATTCTCAGCAAGCCCTTTCATTTGATACCCATATTGTAGGAAAGCATAATAAAATTAGTCCGCCATCTTTAGAAGTCCGCCATATTGGATTTAGAGTGACGTCACTTTATTTTTCGAGTTATTCTCAGCAAGCCCTTTCATTTGATACCCATATTGTAGGAAAGCATAATAAAATTAGTCCGCCATCTTTAGAAGTTCGCCATATTTGATTTAGAGTGACGTCACACAGCTAACAATGCATTGTCATTCAAACTAAACCTGTATACAAATTTTCATCTCAATCGGTTGATGATATCTGCTTCAAAATTACCGAAGGCATTTCCGCCATCTTTAGAAGTCCGCCATATTGGATTTAGAGTGACGTCATACAGCTAACCATGCATTGTCATTCAAACTAAACGTGTATACAAATTTTCATCTCAATCGGTTGATGATATCTGCCGCTCGAATATCATATTTAAGTCAGGCGGAACGTGACACATTTCGGAACGGGACAGATTTTGGAACGGTACAGATTTCGGAACGGGACAGATTTCGGAACGTGACACTTTTTCGTACATGCAGCCGGTGTTTTATCAATTTATAAGATTGGTGTTTCATCAATTTATAAGACGTTATCACGTCAAAAACTATATTATTATTTTATAAAACAACATTATAAAAGATATACTCTTTTGCGCATGCGCCGATGTTCCCCAAAAAAACAATAAATCACTTTATATTTGCATATCAAACATCCTCCCAAAATTTGGTTACAATCCGATCATCCGTTGTGTCGGAATGGTAAGAAATGTCAAAAATGACGTTTGCAACTGTCAAAGTTTTATGTTCTAAATTAGTTATTCAAATTGTTAACTCAGAAGGCGTTGCATTTTACCAATATTTATAATGGCATTCGTTTTTGAACAAATGCAAACTTTTTATTTTAGTACTACCAAGGCAATTTTAAATGAAAGGCTTGCCTTTTTTTAATATTTATTTATAATTAAAAAGATATTTATTTAATTAAATATCTTTTTAATTAGTCGGGCACAACGGGTTTTTTTGTTTTCAATAATTTATTAATGTTTTAATTTTAATTTAAATAGTTTTTTTTTAATTTCCACCGACTAGTTTTGGAGAAATCAATGAAAACATATCATCCATCTAACGTTTTACCATAAAGCCAATGTTAAATATGCCTACTTTTGAAGTCATTTATTTATATAAATAATCGGGCAACCCCCCCTAAAATTTTCAGAATTGGTTTAGACTTAGTCCAACTTAAAAAAAAAATCAATCCTTTCTATTTCAAATTACCTTGGTGCTCGTATTTTAAATTGTCATGTTAAACCGTGCAACAATTAAATTGAATTCATTTCTATATAATTATGTATAAAATGAATTTATTTCTATATAAATCGGGATAAAAAAACTGTTTGGGCAAATTCTGTTACACGAAATATATGTAAAATGTTCTCCTCTTTCGTTTAAGACTGGTTTCAAACCGATCTGATTTAAATTGAGCGAGAAATAAGCAAAAAACTTTTTTTTTCCTAATTTTCTCCCCTCTGGGACAAAAATTCAAAAATCGGGCGACGTTAGGATTTAAGTTACCCGGAGACGAATCGAACAAAAAAAAGTTTTTTAAAATCGGTTAAGGCGTTTGGGCTGTACGCTGGATACAAAAAGCGTGACTCACAGATTCACAGATTCACAGATTCACAGATTCACAGATTCACAGACAAAGCGAGTACATATAGGCGCTTTAGCTTACGCTATTCGCGCCTAAAAATATAGTGTCCATGAAGGAGGTACCTATATTTAAATGTAGAACCCTCGTATCTTAGAAGAAAAACATAAAAATACAAAAATTCGCATATAGTAGTGCCAACCGTTTAAGATAAAACTTATAAATTCACTGATCAATAAACAAACATCGATTTAAAAAAGTTATTAAAAACGGTAAACTTCGGCTAACTGAAATTTACAAAAATGAAAAGAAGTTAAAATTTGTATTTTAAATAAGATAACACAAAAAACACCTTTGTATATTATAACATTGTTTTGTTATCGAGAAGAAAACGGGGCCTCCCTTTTTCTTAACTTTTTAGTCAAAATTAAACATACTGTGAAATCTAATTTACAAACCATACTGATAGAGCTAGCTAAATTCTTTTTGACAGATCGTCAAAACAACAGCTAAAAAGAATATTTGCAAAACTATCTTGGAAAAATAAATTAACAAACCGTTGTGAAAAGTACCCAGTTATAAAACGTTGTAAATCATATTACTTCTGCGCATGCGTCGGTTTTCCCCAAAAACAATAGGGCTTTTCATATTTACATGTCGAACGTTTACCAAAAGTTGGTTTCGATCCGCTCAACCGTTTTTTCCTCATCGAGCTCACAGACAAACTTACTAACCAACATACAAAGGAAAAATATGAAAAATGAATTTTGATCTAAATTAGTACCATTACCCACTTGTGAAAATAATTTTGCAATTTACTGTCCGATATTTTATAGTATTATTACGTGTACCCCCCCCCCCCCTTTCCCCGGCTGAGTTCTTGGGAGACTCGCTGCAAAAAAAGAGTCAACTTGATGACCAAACATATAAATAAAAAAAATTTTAATTATAGGCGCTCGACAACAACGATTTAAAGAAAGGGTGCTGTATTATTGTATACCTTACTTGTTGACTTTACTATACCTTTATATTTGAATACAACTTGAATAGCAAATCTTTGTTTGTTTTATTGCTTCAGTATTTTTGTAAAACACTTTTTTTATAAATGTTTACGTATTATGCGACAAGTTGATATATACCATGGTCTTTTCAAAGGCTTGAAATACTTGTTTTTTTATTACTTTAATTATAATTATATGTATTTTCATAAAAGAATATGCTACGTTACGTTAATAACTTTTTGAATTTATTTTTTTATACGACTGGAAAACACAAAATGGCTGCAGTCAACTTACAAAATGTAAATACATTGAATTATCTGAATTATGTTTTATATAATGATTTATTTTTTAAAATTGTTTGTAAATGTTTTCATCTAAAAATATTTTCTTGACATTATATTATATATACAGTGTGTCCCTGGATGAAGCGATTACACATTGTTTCAATTGAACAATAATTATTTTTCGAACAGGATCGATTTAGAATTCTAGAAAGGCTATAGGCTATATATAATATCACGCTACGACCAATAGAAGCAGAGCTTCAATGAAAAATGTTGCAAAATGTAACTCAAAATTTGTCCATCCGACAAAAACTTTTGAACGGTAACTCTGATCATCATGAAATTTGGACACAACATTTATCTCGGTAAACGAAGAAGAACGCACGCACTCATGTCCCTCCCCCCCATTCGTTCTTTTGCACCTGGGTGAAACCGGGCGGGACAGCTAGTAGTATTGTGCCGGATATCCGTATCCGCGCATATCCGAGGGAGAAGAAAGATCCGTATCCGTATCCGTTAGTTTTTGGCGGATCTTTTACCTTATTAATTTTCAATTCATAGATGGAATTTTATATACCTATATAGGTGATTAGGTAATAATGAAAATCTGTTAAATTCCATTATTTTTTATTTTTTTGAATCGTATTTGGCACCTTTATATTGCAAACATTTATCGTAGTGAGTACCATACTAATAGTACCCAACTCAAAGGTTACTAAATCAACTATCTTTATAATGAGATATTGCACATCGATCTTTGGAAAGAGACAATCTGTTATGAGAGTTAACTCTTAAAGAAGTCAATAACTTTTTCCCATGACAGATAGTCTCTTTCCAAAGGTCGATGTGCAATATTTATCGCCGCGTACTCTAAGAAAGCTAAGATCCGTATCCGTATACGCGGATCTTGAAACCAAAATTCCGTATTCAGATTCGTATCCGCGGATATACATTTTTAACGATCCGGCACATCACTAGTAATATATAAATGGACCTTGACACGATGCAAGATTTCAAGCTCGCTTGCTTGCTTGAACCCTTGCAGGCTGCCATGAATGGAGCAGCCCATTGCTCATTCAGGTTCATTGGATTCAACTTTCCGTTACACCCCGTAAAATGTTAACAAGTTCATCGTTGGAGGGAACTGTTGGCTGTCGGCACATTGTTAGTGGCTCGTGCACTAGATGAATTGGAATAGCTGTAGGGCTCGTGTTCGATCAAATGGAATAGATGCCTGTTTGTGAATGAACTATAGTAAAACAAAGGCATAAAGGGAAAACGCACACTCAGATTCACTTCAGAATGACTTATGCTCTCTAAATTCACTGGAACTTTAGAATGCTTGCAGGGCTAAACAACTTTCTGTGTCATTTACTTAAAAGAGGGAGCTTCCAAATCACTGGATTAAAACTAAATTAACATTAATCTGGAGCTGTAGTAGATATTTAACTTCATTTAAAGGTATGATTTAGCCTAATTGTTAAGAACATCTTATACTTAGTGAAGGGTGAATTTAATTTGGTAAATTGATAGTAATATTGAAATTAGGAAAAAAAATATTATTTTAAGGGATGTATTAAGGGGTGAAATTTTTTATTTTGTTCTAAAACAAGGAATTACGTTCACATAATAAAGCCACACTGCCTATATTAGCAAATACACTATAAGTTCGTTCCAAGCAGCCGTGAACGGTAACAAAACCGTACACAGTCTTGTTACTGCGCAAGATTGTCTTGCGCAGAATCGATTTTTGAGCTAGTGCGCAAATTAGTCTTGCGCAGTGACAAGACTGTGTACGGTTTCATTACCGTTCGAGGCTGCTTGGAACGAACCTTATATTGTCGGTAGGGTTTCACACTGCAACCTGAGTTTTTTTTTTCTTCTTATTTATAGTTACATTATGGTCGAAGAAGACAGTCGAAAGCTAAATATGATTTCCAATCTCAAACAAATGAAAGTTTTCTACTAAATGCCCCCCACGATTTTATTTTAGTTTAATCAAAGCCCCCTATGGTGACTCATATTTATTTTCTTTATGTACATTATTGATTGTACAATAAAAGCGGTTAACTTAGAAGTTTTTTTACCTATTTTATTTATATTTTAGGTTCATAATAACTATTAAAGCGTGGGCTGTGAGTAAGAAACGATCATAGAGTTTACAACCCACGCTTTAATAATTATAAACCTTAGTTATAAAGAATTATTCTTCTTCTTTAGTACATTTTAACGAAAGTTGTCTTTTTACTTATATTTTATTTTGGCATTATTTTTTAAGGCCACGAAAACCTTTGATCTTTTACCAGTTCTAGGATTAACAGCTGGGCACTGGAGGAGTCAAGGAATTATCATCATATTATATATTAATACGCTAAGGTTAAGATGTTTGCCTCGCTTTTTAGAAAAAACCTCACAATTTCTCCACACAAATTATATATCATTTTACAGATAATTGCTTCCTCTACTGACATCGACATCTAAAAAATTTATTATTGCTTTTGTTTTTGTAAATTAATTAAAATACAGCAACGCTGAACAATGTCTGCCATCTGACGACTTTAATTTTGAAACAGCGAGCAACGCTGAACAACGTCACAGCAATGCTGCATGATGCCATCTGACGGCTTAGCTCAACGCTTTTGCTACTTGCGCCTCTATATGACAATTTTAGTAAAATATTTCTTCGATCTGTCATCTGAGCTTCATATTGTAATACAACTAAAAGAAAAACGTTATAAGCAGTGTGCAAAATTAGAAACGAATTGAATACCTGCAATCATATTTAAAAAATAATTTTGTAAAGTGATAATTATTACACTTATTTAGTGCGAATAATTCGCACAGGTCACACTAGTTTTTAGATACTATCAAAAGGCAGATCAATAAGTCATTTTGGTCGACCACTTGTGAATGGGTACTTTGAAATTTGAATCGTACAGACATTTCTGCAGCTGAAACTTTTATTTTATTTTCCCGTCTTGTTCTGCGCTTGGAAGTAATTTTTACAAGTGGAAAAGATAACGAGTTTCAGTGAAAAAGGTGAAAAATTCACCTGAGAAAAAGGAACAAAAATAAAAGAAACTTTAAATATTCTACAATTTCAGGCGTAAGGAACGTGTTATGCTTTCAGTTTACGCTGAAGAAGATTTTATGTAGGCTTTGCAAAATGTGTCAAAATATTATGAAGTAGAGTTGTATTAAAGTTGAAAGAGGCTAAAAAACGAACACTATATCTCCGTTAAAATGCGATTATTATATATATTAATGAATTTCTAAATCATACGTAAAATTTTAACCCAGATTGGAAGAATAAGAGTAAATTTTTAATTTTTCTTTTTTGTCAACTATAGTACAAAACTTTTTCCACTGGAGGGAGTAGTATAAACAATTTTTACTGCTTAAAAACACAGAGCCAAAAACAAGGAAGTTTATACGTCTCCCACGAGGTGTACTCCAAGCTCCACGTTTTATTAGCAAAATAAAAATAGTGTATTCTCTAGTGCGTATACAGAATGTCTTCAAAACGTGCTCTTGATTCTAAATTTTATAGTCAGAGTGCAAGTCGGCAAAAATTTTACTGACACATACTCTCCCCAAACTTTGTATATGGCTTCATTAGACCTAGTCTGACACCTATTTCCTCTATGACTTTTCTTGATTTTGGGGCGGTTTCCCTCTAAATTTTCCGAACGATGTCGTTTTGACGACATGTAAAAATTTATAGATACCGTTTGTTTTTTAATTGGATAGCTTAAAAACTTCAACTAAAACGCCAAAATAATGTTCTCTGACAAATAACATGAACCATTTAAAATGTCTGACACCTCGAATATTATATTATACATATTCGAGGTGTCAGACATTTTTAATGCATCCTAACGAGTGGTTCTTCAGTTATCAATCACCAGAAGAAACAAAATGACCAATCGTATCCATAATTAAAGAAAAATAAATCAATTTGGTGTTAATACAGCTCCGCATGTATGAGGTTTTTTGACACACCTGTATTTTTCAAAATATGTCGTAGTTAAAGCGTCGTGGTAACAACTCGAAGTTCGCGGGTTCGACCCCCCCATATACCATATATTTTACGATGTATTTTTGTTTTAACCACGTTTTTATCAACTAAAAAGAATAAGACAATAAAATAAATAATATACCACGTTTTTACGACGAACTAAAAAGTATAAAATATTTTTGTTTACTTGTAGGGTTTGAAACGAAAAATGGTGGGCGCGTTATTCGTTTTATCTCCTAAATAGATTTTTTTTTATCTACTTTCTACATTTCTTATATAACTGTCGCATGCGCCCCACGTTTTTTGTTTCAAATCCTAAAAGTTACAGAAAACATTTTATACTTGTTAGTTCGTTTTAAAAACGTGGTATATTAATTTTTTTTATTTATTTTATTTTTATAATTTCGAACCGTCATGACGAACTGACGCACAGCGTGCTAGCATCGAGGTGGGGATTCACTGAGCTACTGTGTCGACTAGCGACATTGTGCTCCTCCCACACCATTTATATCTTGCGCCCCTGCCTTTTTATTCCCGAATAAAAATTTCTTAGGATACATTTTTTCACCGTACTATAATACAATTGCGTATGTAAATAGTTAATAAGGTAATCATATATATTAATACGCTAAGGTTTAAGATGTTTTTTTAGAAAAAACCACACAATTTCTCCACATAAATTATATATCATTTTACAGATAACTGCTTGCTCTACTGACGTCGATAACTAAAAAATTTATTATTGCTTTTGTTTTTGTAAATTAATTAATTATTAGCAACGCTCTACAACGTCTGCCATCTGACCTTCATATTGTAATACAACAAAAAGAAAAACGTTATAAGCTGTGTGCAAAATTAGAAACGAATTGAATACCTGCAATAAATTTTGATTCATTAAATTGAGTTGAATGATTTATTTACATAATATATACATTAAGACGCAATACTGCATACTGCCGTCTGACGGCTTTAATTTTGAAACAGCGAGCAACGCTGAACAACGTCACAGCATTGCTGCGTGATGCCATCTGACGGCCTAGCTCAACGCTTTTGCTATTTGCGCCTCTATATGACAATTTTAGTAAAATATTTCTTCGATCTGTCATCTGAGCTTCATATTGTAATACAACAAAAAGAAGAACGTTATAAGCAGTGTGCAAAATTAGAAACGAATTGAATACCGGCAATCATATTTAAAAAATAATTTTGTAATGTGATAATTATTATACTTATTTAGTGCGAATAATTCGCACAGGTCACTCTAGTTTAATATTAATACGGGTGTCATTGCAACTCCAAAAAAGTTACTCGCAATGTCAAGGTAATTCCGTGTTACGGATACACAATATTATGATGCAGTGTCTTTTTGAAAACAGACTGTATATTTGAAGAAGACGTGGAACAAACATTGTCTAAATATGTAGCCGTAGGTAAAATGGTCACGTTCAATGAGACTATTATAAAAAGTACAGATTTTATAGCCTTGCGGTAGATAACCTATAAAATATTAATGCGATATGTCTCGTAAAGATTTGAAATAAATTTCCACGATAAAAAGAATTCGTACAGGGAAAGTACTCGCTCATTTTAAATTCATTTCGGTAAAAATGTCATATGAATTATTTAAACGACAGAATTACACCTGAGAGATTGTATATTATAGACGCTCAACAACAAAAGTCATTAGAGTCGATCGGTGATGGTGAATGTTGATAAATTTATACACAAAATATACTCCCCGACGGTAACTTTTCTTAAATACTTATTTGTGTCTTAAAAAGAACTTTTAAAATGAAAAAAATAAGAGCTTGAGAATGGCTGGGCCTTTCCGTGACTCTTCCATTACAAACCCCTAGTTTCTGGGTTCTAGTCCGAGAACGGGTTAAAATTATCAGTTGGGTTTTCAATTTATTATTAAAAAATATGAAATAAAGTTGGGTTAAACCCTGCTTGTTGGTGGCCTTAAAAATATCATTATTTGAAAAGGATTTTCTAGTCGTATTTTGTCATTATTTTTGATTGGATACTTCTTAAAAAAATATAAACGGTCTCTAAAAAATTCTGAAATAACACTTAGATGTAACTTATTTTGGTTGTTCTTAATTATATTTTTGTTTGTTTGATCGAAAGGGCGCTGGTGTCCCTAGCATCACGTATATTATCAGAATGCACTTCTTAAATTATTTAGAATTTAGATAAAATCATGTAATTAGGGGACCTTACAAACCTTAAAAAATGAATGACTTAAAATGTCTGACACCTCTAATATGTCGTCATATTCGAGGTGTCAGACATTTTAAATTGTTCATGTTATTTGTCAGAGAACATTATTTTAGCATTTTGGTTGAAGTTTTTAAGCTATCCAATTAAAAAACAAACAGTATCTATAAATTTTTACATGTCGACAAAACGACATGTTTCGGAAAATTTAGAGGGAAAACGCCACAAAATCAAAAATGTCATAGAGAAATTAAGTGTCAGACTAGGTCTAATGAAGCCATATACAAAGTTTGGGGAGAGTATTTGTCAGTAAAATTTTTGCAGACGGGCACTCTTATAACATTTGTGACAGGTGGTGTATTCACCGTGTGCGGCCATATTGAATTTCATTTGGGCTGATTTGTGTTGCTTTGTTCTCTGTTCGTCTTCTGGTATTAAACAAGGATCTTTGTTATTGAATGGTCGCTTTTGGAAATTTTTGTTGGATTGATTAAATGGCATTTATTTGTTTTACTTTACGCACTAGCGCGTCATGGATCATTTTACTACCGCTATATAGGCATGAAAAGCAGCTATTTTACAGTGGAGCTGTGTGTAAAAAAACATGTTATGTTACCAACTTTAATATTAAATTATACTGTTCTACATGTCAAAGACATTTTCGATTTTTCATGAACAAGATATTTTTCATACACTATTTTTGTCACGAACTTTGCTCATTTGAAATACCATATCTTTTTCTTTTTTTTCCATATGTTCTCACGTACTATGAAAATGTTATATTATAAAAAAATCGGTCTACTGTATATATACAGGGCGTCCTAGATATTACGCCCAAGGATTTATAGAAATATTCATCATGAGATTCTAAATCGAAAAAACCTACTGATTTTTTATTCGATATATTATTTGTTGAAGTTCATTACTTATTAAAGAAAAAAAAACAAACAAGAAACTCGACTGCACAAAAATGAAACTAAAAACTAATGAAAACAAGGAAAAAAGTCGGAAAATGACGTATGTGTGCCTTTCTTTTGTTTTTGAATAGATCTCCCATCAAACCATGTACCTCAAAATCTTTACATGCCCTTATTTCAGGGGGAGGAGAGGGGCAAATCTAATCTTACGCAATATTTTTTAAGTTGAACTGTGTGATTTCTAACATAAACTAGACAATTGTCTAATAACAATATAATCATAATCTAAATCTAACAATAATATAATGGTATAATCTAAATTATCTTTCAAAGAATAAAAATTATTGATTTACATCAAATTATGAGTTGTAGTGCAATTTATTGATCCATTTCTAAAACCACATAAAATCTTACGTAAGAAAGAGAAATCTTATGTGCTCTTAAATGAGAGTAGGGGGGTAAAAAATGGCCAAAATCGTCCTTTCGTAATTAATGAATAGCCCTTAATATAGATAGATAAATATTGCAGAGAATTTTTCAATTTTAGAAATTAATAACTTCAATATCACACTTCGGAGACAAAAACGGTAAACACCCTTCAAATCGGATTTTTACAAAAAAAAAATCCTTTTGGGACACCTTGTATCCATTCACAGTAATAATAAATGATGTCAATTGTCTATAAAATGACACTTTGACATACATACACGACATAATATGTAGCCATGTAGATACAATCGCCGTCATTTTTTTTTTTTTTCGTGCATTTTCTTCAGAGCACTACGGGTTCGCGTTCCCAAAAGGGAATACTCACTTTTCGTATCATAGTTTGGTTAGTCGATACCCGATGTTAACATTCTAGTATATCCCGTCGAAAACGTTTAAAAAAACATTTAGGAAAACTTTATGCTTGTAAATCTCACGCGTCTGAAGCGAAATTCGTGGATAAACATTTGTAACCAAGTAAACACCAAACAGAAACGGATGTGGCGATCAAATATCACATTTAGACGGAGAGCTGGCTACGGAGAAAATGGGTGACTCGGTGCAGAGCTGATTTGCAGAATAATAGGAGATAGTACAAGTAAGTAGGGAAAAAATTGCCAGAAGGCTAGGCGGAAGATAAAGAGCCGCCAGAAGGCTCTAATGTTGCGAAAAATCAGTGCACTTCTGGCAATTTCTATACTTATTCTGTAATTCAAAACTAGATTATTATATATTATATATATTATACATTATATAGTTATAAGGGCATACTGAAAATTCAAATATGATATAATAATTACATTCGACAAATATTCAAAATTATTAATGACATTTTGATAGAAATAAAATTAGTCGTCGTATATTTTCATTAATAAAATTACGTTGTTATAAGAACGTAATTTTATTAATTTATTTAATTTTATTTCTATCAAAATGTCATTCTGGCGGCTCTTTATCTTCCGCCTAGCCTTCTGGCAATTTTTTCCCTACTTACTTATACTATCTCCTATCATTCTGCAAATTTTCAGCTCTGCACCGAATCACCCATTTTCTCCGTAGCCAGCTCTTTGTCCAATTGCACCTACACTGCCTGGTAAACAATCGGCTTCGATTCCCAACTAGCAACTCATTTCCCCCACTCCTGACGGTGTCGTATGTTGAACAAAATTACTCTCGACTAAAACTAAATACAAAACAAGCTTCTAATATCGAAAGTTGTCGGAAAAAAACACATTTTAGCATTCCTTTTCATATTGGAAGCTTGTTTTGGAATTTTATGTTAACGGTAAGTTTTTAAGACTTCATCTACATTGGATCCAAATTTCTTCCGATCCGACGTCGGCTAATAACGTCGGAAGAAAAGCAAACACCAAGATTATACTGTGGGTGCCTACATTGGAAGGGGAAGTCCAATACGACAAAAAACGATGACGGACGTTAACGGCGCGACGGTTTAGCCAATCAAACGTGTTTGTTTCCAATTAGATTTCTCATTCCGACGGCACACAATGACAAGGAAAATTGACGAGAATTATTGAACATACCTACTCTCTAAACATGAATTAGTGAAATTGTCACTAATTTATTGTGTAAGTGAAGTTGTACGTATGCACTTAATAATCTGTGATTTTTACAACAAATTAGTGAATTTTGACTAATAACTTTACTCTCTAGAACTGAAATAGTGAAAATGTCACTATTTGAAATAGTATGACTTCTGATTCATTTCCGGAATAGTGAACTCAAGTAAAATTCACTATCAGAACAGTGATATTCCTGATTTTATACGTGTCGCTTATTGTTTATTGGGAAATATTCACTGACAAATTAAATTACGTTGGCTATACTTATTGGTTTGCGTCCGTAGCTATGTTTCCAACAGAAGAGTTTTGATGGCGCCATCTATCCGTCTGAATACTTCCTTTCGAAAAAAATCTGAGTTACTCTCAAATCGCGCCTAAACAAGTTTTATTTAAATATTGTTCTCCAAAAATCAATAAAAGAAAATTAAGTAAATGATTTATGATAGACGTTCGACAACTAAGGTCATCAGCGTCTATTGAAGAACTTAAGATATTTAAGTTGACATAAATATATATCTATATCTAGTGAAACAAACGTTTATCGTTCGATAGATGCACAAAGAAATCTTTTCTTACTCGTATAGGTATAATACCTACATACGTATGCTTTGAACCATAATACCTATATCAAAAGTATAGAGCAAAAACTTAAATCGGATTATAGCAAAAACGTCTTGTTTGTTCCTACAAAAAGGTGGAATATTTATTCCCTTTCATAATTTAATAAACGGGTTTTTACGTTTTTTTTTCTTTTGGATTTTCTGATGCCCACGTATAACAGATTATGATTGTTACCCGACGTTAATATTTTCTCTAAAACTCAGTTATATCTAAGTACAATTTTAAATGATTATCAATCTCAATAAAAATTCAATTCACACTTTGCCTGTTTCCAAGATTAGAACCTGGAAAATTGAGGTTATTACCTGACGATCAATGATGCAAATATTATCAATGCTTTATTACTTAAAAAAATATCAGTTTCGAAAAAATTATTTTTTTAAATATAAAGGAGAGTTCAAAAATTGTGACACCAGATCTCTCTAGTGCCTAGCTACTCCTCTGAGAGAATTACTAAAAATTTAGCTTAACACGCACTATAATTCTAACTTAAGATTTCTAGCCTCGGCGTAGCTAAAACTTTTTTCTGGCCTAGCACAGATAAAGGAAATACCAACTTACTAAGCGCGGGCGTTGCTCACTCCTGCCCTATTCCTAGTTGGGCGTCCGCGGGTTACACTAGACTGGTTGCCAGCCGCGAGTTGTGGAAGCCGCTACTGTCAGCCATCAATCAGATTGGTGTGAGCATAAAGTTCGCCGCTGGCGCCGCCAGCCGGCGAGTATGTATCAGCGGCTGGTGAAATTTTGGTAGCCAGGCAGCGGCGACTAGCAGGTCACGTGATTCACTCGCACCCGCCACCACCAGAGAGCAGCGCAGTCTGACCGAAGCAGTGCATTTAAGTTGTAAATACAGACAATGAAATATTAATTAAAGGAAAAAGCTACATTATTGAATGTTGATATTTAAAGTTACGGTGGATCATGTGGATGCTTGCAAAAATACGTACAACAATAATATCACAATCGATGTTTGTGTACAACAAAGAAAACATCGTATCTTAAATTCCTTCCGCACAATTCCTTTTCCTAAAATCCATAAATCTGTAGTACAGACCATTTACTAGAAGTAATCCGGCCGCCATTCTGCGCTTACGTAAAGAGGGCCATAGACATCTATAGTAAAATGTTTTATTGTAATCAAGTAAGAGTATACGTCTATAGATTGCAAATTATTTAAGAATGGGTATATTTTAACCTCACTTTTATTAACTTCCCTTGTATGTACCTACGTATGTATGGATTTAGATCCGATATCTAACGGAATCTTTCAATTTAATTGTTCAGCCACTTCCAGAAATTCGTATAATTTGCAATTTTGTAAGTACCCATGTCAATACAATAATTCATATCAACATTTCTAAATACATAAATATAGTTTATATAAACAGTCATTTGAGTGCTTAGGTTTATAATTAAAGTTGGAGTTTAAAAAACTAAAAAAAAAACACAATTTTATAGCTAAAAAGTAAAAAATATTTTTTTAATACAAAGATTTTGTTCAACAGCGATAAAAAACCCTCCAATTCGATAGAATTTAATTTTTTTAGTAAGCTTAACATCGAGTTGGGGAACTTCCTATCGCTGTTGAACAAAATCTTTATGTTTAAACATAATTTTGTACTTACCTATTAGTCTACATAATTATAAAAATTTATTGAGTTTTTTAAAACTCTAATTTACTTACATTTTCTTGACATTTACCTAAAATAAAAGTGAGTTTTAATAGTTAAACGAGTCATGATATCATTGCTCACGAGATATCTATGCTATTTTACAATTTTTTCTCATACTCTCTATAAAATAACTGTCCACTTCATTTTCAGCATATTTTTAACACTTTTAACAGTTTAATTGTGTACCTAACGTCACATTTTTATAAGTTGTTTCAAAAAATTACTATTGAATAATAGGTCATATGCATGAGACTCAAAATTGGTTTAAATTTTTATTTCGAAATATATTTTAGTTCCTGATTCTATCGTAATGGATATTTTATTAATCTAATCACTGAAAAAAATACAAATAATAAAAAAGAAATGTAGAAAATATGCGCTATTTTCGAATTTTCAAAACGCAGCGTGACGTCAGAGTATATATCAACAACAGTTTCCATGACGACTGTGTCGTCTCACAGTAAGATTATGTCAGTATTCAGAGAAAACAACAAATAAACTTCATTTAGAACATTAACAATTTGACATCAAGGTTGACATGCATCATATATCATGACGTCACATAAGCCCGCCAACATGGCCGATTAATATTTTTTTTCTTATGATAATATTGCATTTTTAAATGATAAGCAATTTTTTTCCGTATAATGGTTGACTAAATAGTCTATTAAAAATATAAAAAAAATACATGCATATGACATATAGTACTAAATTTTTGCTTAACCATTGGGACAAGCGAAATATTGAAATATTGAAGTTGATTAACTTGTAAGGTATGGGATCGTCTTTAAGAAGGTTTTAAAATAACATTGGCTCCGACCCGTTTTAAAATCCAACAATATCTTCACCTTTAGTAGTTTGAGCGCCAATATTTTATCGACTGTTCGCGTTTCTCTTCTAAGAAATAAGAACACTATAATATAGTGAATATAGCTTTATTACCAGAAAAGCAATACTTTCCCTACTACTGTTTGCACTCTGCATTCTCTGAATTGTCTAGGTGTGCATTATATCTATATATCTCAGGTTATAGACTACAGGGTGGTATAAACAAAAGCGGCTTATGAGCGGTTTTTTTAAACAATAAAAAACTGAATCGCTAAAAGTCTGAAATCGCCTCATATTTCTGCTATTATTGTTTTAGAAAAAATTCTAGCCAATTGGGCGACGGGACCATTCCAACTTCAAAAATGTTGACATTTGATTAAAATAAAGAAAATACAATATCTTATATCGCGTGAGGTGACGCGGGTAATGGTTAGTATTCAATATGATATTTGCTAATCGTTGCCATGGTCACCTACATAATATGTTCACGTCATGTAAATATTAAGGAGGTTGATGCGTTACAGTCCCAATCAAAAGTAAATCGAATTCTAAATGGGAACTTTTCCATAATAAATTTTTACAAAAGGTTATAAGTCGATGATACCAATAAATTATTGTCATAAAGGCATAAATAAATATTTTTTTTTTTAATATTAATTAATTATTTCAGTATTTTACTTAATGGACTAACTTTTGAATTTTTTGTACAAAGTTAGGTTAGAAAAAATAAATTTATGTAAATATCTGTATTTTACATATTTTCTGCAGTAAATAATTAAAAAAGAAATTAGAATAAATATAAATTAAAATTAAATCATTAAAAAGTTGAAAATCAGTTAAAATTGTCAAGAATAAAAGTCCGACCGTAATCTAAAAGTGCTAAGGTTTAATAATTTTTAACTTCCCGCTTTAAAAAAAAAAAAAATTTTTTTTTTCAAAAATCGGGAAGTTATTGGTTTCACCCCGATTTTCGAAAATCGAGTTTTCGCCAGATCTCGACGTTTTGAGGTCCTAGGAAGCTATTGAAACTATTTTGGCGATGATGTCCGTAGGGCTGTATGTATGTGTGTGTGTGTGTGTGTGTGTGTGTGTGTGTGTGTGTGTGTGTGTGTGTGTATGTATGTATGTAAACCTTTTATATCTTTTGAACGGAGTGTCCGACTGAAACGCGGTTTGCGGCATCTGACGTGATCTTGGTGAACTTAGACTTCCTGAAAATTTGAAACGATTCGGCCCAAAAAATTTTGAGAAATCTTAAAAAAACAAGTTTCAAAAATTTTTAAAAATTTGTTTTTGTAAAAAAATTTCTAAACTACTAAACCGATTAATTCCAAAAACTAATCAGCTCTTCTTCTTAACAAACTGCGTCGATTTCCGCAAACCGCATCAAAATCGGTTTATTTGTTCACGAGAAACCGTGAACGAAAAAATCGTAAAAAAGTGTTTTTTTAAAATGACTCGTAAAATTGTTATCAGATTGATTTTTTTGTAATAAATTACTTTCTTAGGCTAAAAAAACTGCGTCGATCGCCGCAAACCATATCAAAATTGGTTCATTTGTTCATGAGATAACGTGAACGAAAAATTAGGAAAAAAGTAATTTTTTAAAATTACTCGTAAAATTCTTATCAAATCGATTTTTTTGTAATAATTTACTTTCTTAGGTTAAAAAAACTGCGTCGATTGCAGCAAACCGCATCAAAATCGGCTCATTTGTTCACGAGATATCGTGAACGAAAATTTTTTAAAAACGTGTTTTTTTTAAATTGCTCGTAAAATTCCTATGAGATCGACTTTTCTGTATTAAATTACTTTTTTAGGTTAAAAAATTGCGTCGACTGCCGCAAATCGCATCAAAATCGGTTCATTTGTTCACGAGATATCGTGAACGAAAATTTCGTAACAAAGTGTTCTTTTTTGAGCTCGAAGAGCTAAAAAATAAACTTCTTGCTATATTTTATATATTTTTGAGCGTTTTGAACTCGAAAATAGCGGGAAGTTACAGGGATGGCCTGCAGGGTCAAACTTCTTTTCAAATTTTTTTTTATTGATTAAGTCTCCTAATTAAATTGGAAAAAATATTAAAATATGCGTAAGATATCGATGCTTTACATAGTTAGTTTTCGGAACTGCTGACATTATTTGGTTATTTGCAAAAAATTAAAATGTACCGTTTGCATGCTAGGTTGACATATTTTCCATAAGACTACATGTAAAAGTTTTTTTTTAATTTTTAACTTTATAAATCTCCTAATGATTTTGGATTTTTTACAGAAAAATTTGTCATAAAAAAATCTATTAAAAAATTGCAAGTGCACGCTCAGGCAGAACGTGACACTTTTCGGAACGTGACACTTTTTCGTGCATGCATCCGGTGTTTCATCAATTTATAAGACGTTATCACATCAAAAAACTTTATTTCAGATTTTTTTCATTATCTTCGTAAAACGGCTCAACCTTCTTAATCAAAACATCCCGAACTTGTTTATTTCGGACAGATCCATAAAACAAACAAGCGGCTTATTTTTTTTATTTTCAGAATATTTCCGAAACTATAAAGTTTAGAAAAATTTTTTTTAACGAAACTTTCTTACAAAATAAATAAAATAATAAGCCGTTATGAAAAGTATACCATTATTATATAAAAAACACCGTTATAGCAAATATATCTTCTGTGCATGCGCCGATTTTCCCCAAAAACAATAGGGCTCTTCATATTTGCATACCAAACATCCTCCCAAAATTTGGTTTCGATCCGCTCATCCGTTTGACCTGTATCGTGTTCACAGACTAACAGACGCACAGAGATTTTCCAAAAATATGTTTTTTGGATTCAGGGGACCTCAAAACAGAAAGATATTGTAAAATTTTTGAAAAGTGATTTTTGACCTAAACTAGTACTATTCCCCACTTGTGGGTTGAAATGGTAAAACAATATAATAATGTAAAATCCTAACTTTAGGTTTGTTTCAAGCAGCCAGAGAACGGTAACAGAACCGTCACAGTCTTGCTAATGTGCAAGACTATCGTGCGCAGTAGCTCAAAAATCGATATAAACAGTTTTGTTTTAGCTACTGCGCAAGACGGTGGCGTTTCTGTTACCGTTGTCTGGCTGCTTGGAACAAACATTTTGTCTGTAATCTTTTGTCATAATTTTGAACATAATAATAAGTAATGGCCTTTTTAAGCAGCACTTTTTAAATTCTATATAGGGGGCCTCAATTTTACTTCTTGCGCCGGGCCTCCAAGGATCTGGGTTACGGCCCTGGTCATTCTTTACAGATTGATCTGAATAATATAAACAGCTGGTGTGAAAATAATGTGCTACATTTAAATATTCAAAAATGTCATTTTGTCCGTTTCACAAGAAATTTAATTAAAGTTTCATATGACTATCAATTAAACAATAACCTTCTGTCAGAGCAAAATATTATTAAAGATTTGGGAATACTTATCGACAATCAGTTAGAATTTGGAAATCATATAAATAAAATAGTGTCCAAAGCGAATCAGATGTTGGATGAGAATAGCTAAACCATTCCACAGTATACCCGTAATGAAAACATTATATTGCTCGCTGGTAAGATCACAGCTTGAATATGCGTCTGTTGTATGAAGCCCATATTATTTTAACAAAATAAGTCGCATTGAATCTATCCAAAAAAGGTTTCTAAGAACTGTCAATTCGAAATTCAATTTACAATTAACATAGTACGAAAGTAGACTATCTTTAATGAAACTACAAACTCTTGAATTTAGAAGGAAAATTTCTGATATGTGTTGTCTACATAAAATTATAAACGGTACAATTAATTCACCCGACTTACTATAGCGAAATTTTATTTATCTGCTTCAATCTACCACACTAGGAATAGAGATCTATTTTATTTGTCCTCAGTCACGACTAATTATGCCTTTAACTCTCCGCATTTCAGAATGGCGTACATTTTCAATGATATCAACAATAGAACGGATATTGATATTTTTGGGGATATTCTAAAAAATTTTAAGAGACAAATTTCTGTTTTTTTGAAGTGAATATAATATCTCTTCGATTCTCTAAGTTATATATTATTCAATTATGTTTCTTGATTTATTGTTTTTTTCTTTTTTTTATATATATATTTTGTAAGTACAGTGCTGCAAATGTATAATAATTATTGTCTTATTGAGAGCAGGCTTGTTATTGGACATCATTGTCTGTTAGCCAGCCAGGTTTACAAATAAAATAAAATAAGCTACAGGTATGCGATCTATTGTTCAAATGCTCATTTGTCAGAAAAAATGAAGTAGTTTTTTGTTCTTTTACCAGACGAGATGGAATAGATATATCTAGCAGGAATACAGGAAAGATCGTTCTAGTGGACTGATTGTTATTTACAAAAAATAGGTAGGTACAAAGAAATAGAAATAAATATAAAATTGCTTTTGAATATAGGTAAGTGAAAAATAAAAGGACTGCTTTCGGGTAAATACTACCGCCATGTGCCTGCGAACGTTTTGTACGAGCTATTTCGAAAATTGCTCTGCGCCAGGAGGATAAAATATGTTACCACAAACCAGTGCCGTACGAAGAAAGTTCAGACTTCCCCGGTTTTATACATGCCTATAAACAACAAAAATAAATATCCAGAAGTATAACTTTCTAATAGTGATGTGTCGGATCGTTAAAAATGTATATCCATGGTTACGGATCTGAATACGGATTTTTGGTTTCAAGGTCCGCGGATCTTAACTTTCTTAGAGTACACGGCGGTAAATATTGCAAATCGACCTTTGGAAAGAGACTATTTGTTATGGGAACAAGTTATTGACCTCTTTAAGAGTTTACTCTCATAACAGATTGTCTCTTTCCAAAGATCGATGTGCAATATCTCATTATAAAGATATTTGATTTAGTACCTTTGAGCTATGTAGGTACTATTAGTATGGTACTCACTACGGTAAATGTTTGCAATGTAAAGGTGCCAAATACGGTTTAAAAAAATAAAAAATAATCTGAATGGAAGATTTTCATTATTACCTAATCACCTAAAATATATATTATAAAATTGCATCTATGAATTGAAAATTAATAAGGTAAAAGATCCGCCAAAAACTAACAGATACGGATACGAATCTTTCTACTCCCTCGGATATCCGCGGATACGGATACGGATATCCGGCACATCACTACTCTGTAATACGACCTCTAACTCATTCTTGTGACCTCTCGTTATTCGTACCTGACATTCTATCCTGAAATGGCCAGTGCTGTACTGTCTCGAGTGTTGAAAAATGGACACGTTGGTTTTAATAAGACATTTTACTTTGTTTATCTAGGTACTTATTTTATTTTTTAAAATTGTGTTTGCTATGATTTTTTTAAAACAAAACCATATAAATATATTATGTCCCATCAAAAACATAACTGTGAAAAAGGGAACCAAGTTCAATATTCAATGCAAAAAGAATTGAGATCTAAAAGGGTGCGAAGTTTTCACTTGGCAAGTTTTCGTGTTTTATATTATGACTTACTAGTGTGACCTGTGCGAATTATTCGCACTAAATAAGTATAATAATTATCACTTTACAAAATTATTTTTTAAATATGATTGTAGGTATTCAATTCCTTTCTAGCTTATAACGTTCTTCTTTTTGTTGTATTACAATATGAAGCTCAGATGACAGATCGAAGTAATATTTTACTAAAATTGTCATATAGAGGCGCAAGTAGCAAAAGCGTTGAGCTAAGCCGTCAGATAGCATCATGCAGCATTGCTGTGACGTTGTTCAGCGTTGCTCGCTGTTTCAAAATTAAAGCCGTTAGATGGCAGTATGCAGTATTGTGTCTGTTGTATTACAATATGAAGGTCAGATGACAGATCGAAGTGTTGACGTTGTTTCAAAATTAAAGACGTCAGAAGGCAGACGTTGTTCAGCGTTGCTGCATTTTAATTAATTTACAAAAACAAAAGCAATAATAAATTTTTTAGTTGATGTCAGTAGAGCAAGCAATTATCTGTAAAATGATATATAATTTATGTGGAGAAATTGTGAGGTTTTTTCTAAAAAGGGAGGCAAACATCTTTAACCTTAGCGTATTAATATATATGATACCTAAACTTTATGTTTATATGTGTGAAAACTTGCCAAGTAGAAACATCCTTTTAGATCTCAATTATTTTTGTATTGAATATTGAACTTGGTTCCCCTTTTAACATTTATGGTTTTGATGGGATATCATTACTTTTTGTAAAAAAAATTATTATTATTTATTGTTCAAGAGTGATTTGTAAAATTAATCTTTTTTCCTGTACCTTCGTCATATGCAAGATATATTTATAAATAAAAATAATCATTGGCGCTACTGACATGAAAATATTTTACACCATGTTTGTTGTGTCACAAGGAAAAAACTTTTGTGTTATATTGTTGAATGTGGATGTAATACAATCATTGTTATTGAAAATTTGTAGGTGTACGGGCAATATGTATTGAAAAGACATAAAATATATATATCAGTCTGTATTGTTCACAAGGTTTTATTATGATCTGTTTTTTTTTTTTATTTTATTACCGTTCATTTAATACAAATATAAGTTAAAAGCAATTTTCTAAACTAGTAAAAATAATAGAACTGTCATACCCATTTTCGTGTCGTTCTTTTTCAGTTGAACAAAATGAAACAAATACCCGGTTCTGCATTGGGGACTTTTGAAGTCACAATATCATAATATTCAAGGAAATATATTTGTAAAATTCTATATTTATGGCACACTGTTTTTCGAAATGTAACAAGCAATATATTGAGATACTACATAGATAGAAAACTGCGCGTTCCATATTCCATAATATACAATACACTTTTTATAAGGGTAGCATTTAAACGAGTGACTGTAAATTACAATTTTGGGTTGAAAAATAATCAATTTGGCTTACTGTATTACTAAGTGAGCGACTGACTGCGCGTGATGAGAAAATAATAGTTGGGTGACTAAATTACTAAGTGACGAGAAATCAACAGAACAGCAACTTACAAACATCCGTTTGAGTTACTTAAAATACAAAATGGGAAACTTCATAATATTTAAGCGACCTAATATTTGTTTGAGTGTCAACGTTACGTCCTGCATTTTTTCAAAATTTGGCAAATGATTTATTTATTCTGAGCGGCATTTTGTTAATAGTTAATTGTTTGAATAGAACTGCGTTTTCTAAAAAATTTATATTTAATTGACTGTCAATTAAATATACATTTTTTAGAAAACGCAGTTCTATTTAAACAGTTACCTAACAATTTAATTCGCATACCCTGTTATCGTTCACCCCGGAATTGTTTTTTTAAAAACTCTACATTTATATAGTTATATATATATAGTTTAAAAAAAAACTAAAAAACACGCTTTATATCGAACTAAAAAGTAAAAAATATTTTTTTTAAAAATAAGCTTATTTTATAAAACTTGTGTATCGAATACAAAAAAATACGGTTTCTTTTTTTTACAGATTCCTTTAGGGCTTGTTTTAAGGGTGTTTTATTCAAATTTTAATGGGAAAAGAGGGGCACAAAAAGTGTCGTTATTTTCTTAAACAGTATAGCAGCTATAGGTACAGTGATTTAGGTACTGAGATAATACAATAAACCTTTCAGCACGTTATACAAAATATTGCCTAAGGTTCTTTGTACTATAATATGCGGAAGACAGTTTCAAGAAAATCCTTTTCTCTACCCCTTTAAATTACTGTCTTACTAAAAAATTCAGGTCACAGCAATTTGTATACACCTTGCGTAACGCATCATGCATGCATTTGGTGTACACTAGAAGTCCTATTTTGAGAATTCCTAAAAGTGTATCAGATTCAGTAGTTGATTAAGAAGCAATGTTATATGAATGAGATGGTTATCTTTATATTTTAGTATTATAACAATATTTACTGATTTTTTACTCGACTGCGGCGCAGCCAAAAAGGAAGGGTTATAAGTATAGCAGTCTATGTAAGTTTGTATTTACGGATGTTCCACCGTAGCGCCTAAACTATTCATCCGATTTTGATAAATAAGGTGTCAATCGATTCGTTCTTTGGCCCGGGTAACATAGGCTACATTTATTTTTGAATTTTGCTCCCAGGTGTGAGCAAATTGGAAACAAAAAATAATTTCAAAAAAAAAATAGTTTAAATAAAAAATAAGTTCAAAAACTAAAACCCGACTACTGAAAAGTATGAAACAAGAAAATATTGTCATCTCAGGATAGCCGTGATCGTATGCCACTTACCTGAACAAAACAATATATTTTAACAATAGTAAGCTTTAGGGTAAAGTACATCAGGCTATAATATAAACATTGAAATTAATAAGATTTTTAATAAAAATACAAGCGTTTAATAAAAGTATAAAGTACTGCAATTGGTCATGTTAACTGAAACACCGAATGACGTCACGCCTTCTTAAATCAAAGAGAATATAAACACTTGAAGTAAATATAATCACCGTGATGCTAACATTTTTGTTGCGATAATTCACTTCTACATCATTTAATTAGTTGATTTGTTGTTTATTTTTTTGTGATATTTTATGACACTTTTGTCGCAGGTTATTTTTGAGGTTAATTAACTTGCAACTAAAAAAAGCCATACTCTTTTTACTACTAAGTATCTACTTTTAAAAAAATTCTTAAAATAAATCATATCATTAAGTAAATTTACATAGCTTTCTACGAAATACCTCTGCACGACAACTCTACACCCATAAATACAACATCTAATGTCAGCTGTCACTAAGGTATGACGTCACAAGTGTTTTCGCGATTACTTCAAAATAGAAAGATAAAAATACAATATTTTATTGCTGAATTATTTTTTTTCGGAAATAGAAGACGTTTACTACATTATAAAACTGAATTTCAATGATGCCATTCGAAACTTTACCTGTCTAAGTGAGACCGTAAAAATATCATCACGATCGTTTACCCGAATTTTATTGTAGCAGAGAAAATAAATAAAACTAAAGGCTATATTATATTAGCGCATTATAAGACTACACCTCTCTAAGCAACATTACCATATAAAGTGGATAGACATTTTTCAAGTGCATATTTATACAACTAACTATTGAAGCTGTTCTAATTAAATGAAGATTTGCATAAATGAATTATAAATTAGTGCAACGTCGCAAAACAAACTTCTTTATTAACAAAGATGTACGACAGTCTGACGTGACGGCTTCTTCATTATAAATCAGCACTAGATGTGTCTTCGTGTTAATAATCCTGTTTTGTGTGGCTTTATTTTCTTTAAAATGGGTCTTTCTTGGAAAAGATATTTCACAGTTAATAGTAAAGCGCCTCAAATAACAGAGCGTCTAGCGATACCGCGGCGTCTCCACAACTTCTCAATTACAAGACCCCCAGCTCCCATCGGTTCCAATCTAGGAAGGTTTCGATTGAACTTTAAGTTTATTTGTAAATGAAAAAATACTAAACTGAAATTATGAATTGGTGAATTATGGGTCCAAATAGTCCCGGCTGTTAGTTTCCCTAAAAAAATATTTTTAACAAAAAAATTGAACCGACTTCACACTAAAAAGTAAAAAATAATTGCGTATTGAAATGTTTTGGAGTCGGTGTCAGCCAAAATGAAATCTATTCCGAGAACTACACCGACTCCAAAACATTTCAATACGCAATTATTTTTTACTTTTTAGTGTGAAGTCGGTTCAATTTTTTTGTTAAAAATATTTTATTTTTCTCTTTTTAGTGTTAATCTTACACTAAAAATCGGTGAACAATCATAAAAAACATTATGCGTGCCTTTGAAATTTGAGAGTTTCCCTCGATTTCTCCGGATTCCACAATCAGATCCTGACTTGGTTACGATGAGACCACCTCTGAGGTGCACTCTTTCGAATAAAAAAAAAATTGAAAATCGGTCCATAATTGACGGAGAAATCGGTGAACATACATAAAAAAAAATATATACAGACGAACATAGAACCTCCTCCTTTTTGTTGAAGTCGGTTAAAAAAAACTTTAAAATGTCCAAAAAGTAGGTATTGTTCAAGATTTTAATTTTTGACAACATGAAAAATCTCTGATATTTTTTAAATTAAGCACGCTTCGAAAAAAGATACGCTGATTCTAATATGCGCAAATGCACTTCTGTATCTCTTCTGATTAGAAGTTATAGGCATTTAAAGTTTTTCAAAAATTTACAAAAACATCTTAGCCCATAAATAACTTCTAAATAAAAAGAGATGATCATTAGAACCAGTGTATTTTTTTCCTATAAATATTTGTTTAAAAAACATACGGAACTTTTTTAAGAACTTGTAGTACGAGTGGTGGAATAATTTCGATAAGTTATAGGTAAATTTGTAAGCTGAAGTTTTCATTTGACGGAAATAATAATATTGATAGTATGACAAAGAAGAACAATATTTCGATGTCCCTAAATTAAACGAAGATATTCAATTTTTCGAACGTGGGGTCGCAAACTAATAAACACCTAGTGACCATTAAGATGTATTACATGTGTTAGTAGTAATTATACTAACTAATAAGCAAAAATAAGTATTAATTTTTAAAGATATTACAGAAAAGACTTCTTTCGCTATTAATTTTATAATTTTTAGGACTACGATAAAGAGTAAGAAAAAATATGGGATATTTCCTAATTTGCGAAAGACTATAGAGGATGTCCCACGACATGACTGCCATAACCTGGAACTGTGTTGCTGGGGTGATTTCAAGTCAAAAATGTCTAATGAACATATACCCGGAACGCTATCCTAACTGAGCTAGAAGCATTTGAAATTTTAAGTAGTAGTAGGAATTCCCTACTAATTTAAAAACCATTTAAAAAGAAATCGCTTTATTGAATTAGTTGCTCAAAATGTCCATCCAGTTGCTGTATACATAGTCTAGCTCTTCTTAGAATTGAAGTGGTAGCTCTGCGAAGAGTCTCAGGATCAGCACGAATAAATTACTAATGATGATTCAGTCAACTGGTTTTTCTAATAATAACAAAACCAACAGCCGAACCTAATACCTGCATTAGTGGGCTTACTTATTTACAATTTCAAATGCTTCTAGCTCAGTTAGGATAGCGTTCCGGGTATATGTTCATTAGACATTTTTGACTTGAAATCACCCCAGAAACACAGTCCCAGGCTATAGCAGTCATGTCGTAGGACAACCTGTATATAAGAATCTATAACGTTAGCGTGCGCAAAGGTTCGAACCCGGCATCTTCTGAATTTGAAACCAATGCTTTACTGTTACGTATACTCATTCGATTTGAAATCGAGAGTAAATAAATATCAGAATTGAGTGTTTATGCATGATAGTTTTCTAAGAACAATAATGGAAAAGATAACATGATAGTTCTTCTTACACTCAAACGGGAAGGTAATAACGCAAAGCACTCAGATTATCTGTAAACGAAGCCGGCGGAGTTAGTGGAAGACATTATCGGGTAGAGTTTGCTCGGCAATCTTTATATATCTTAGTTGGCAGCTGGAAGTGTGATAAAACTTTTCCAAGTAATTTAAGTTCCGAGTGAGGTACATTTTAAATTTGTACACTGTTCTAAACGCCAATGGAATCATCCGTCTTCATAATAGCCGTCTGGTCAGCCAATAAACAAAGAACGCTTACTTGCACTCAACAATCAAGATCTCGTCTTGCCAGGGCTGGACTAGACTGGAGTGCAACCGGGCAAGGTTAACAAATATTAGAGGTTGCCTCGTTCCTTTGGATAGGATGACGTCATCCGGTGTACCTATCAATTGATTGCGTGGCAACGGCATAAACCATGTTGACAGTTTTTAACAAATGCCAAAGAATTCAAAAGAAAGAATCCTCAAATCTTTGAGTGACGTCTGATTAGAACTCTTCAATAAATAAAATTATCGACCAATTTTTCAGACAATATATTAACAAAAAATATAATTAATACATTAACGTTTCGATTCGGATTTGGATCTTCTTCAGAACTGATCTAAAAAATATAAAAAATAATTAATATTTAATTAATTTCTAATTCGCTTTTTATAATTTTTTTTCAAAATTATTAATTAGTATCAAAATATTGAAAAAAAAATATGTTGATACTAATTAATAATTTTGAAAGAATTTTATAAAAAGCGAATTAGAAATTAAATATTTATTATTTTTTATATTTTTTAGACCAGTTCTGAGGAAGATCCAAATTCGGATCGAAACGTTAATGTGTTAATTATATTATTTGTTAATATATTGTCTGAAAAATTGGTCGATAATTTTATTTATCAAAAGAAATAATATTGATATTAATTGCAATAAGTTGCATTTTTAAAGTGAGAGATGTAGATACATGGTCCTAGTTAAATATAAATGACATTTTTTATATTGCCAGCTGACTGGTCAGATGGAACAAGGCAACCTCTGTAATTACAAACCTTGACTTTACTAATCTTGAGACAAGTACGTCATTTAAAAACTCGCATTCATCAACGACAATTTTTTAAGATAACCAATGGTTGAGGTTTTTTGTAGAATTTCTATTAACAATGAAATTTTCAATTTATTATTAATAAATATATGAAATAATATATAATAATATATAGACAGAAAAAGTTACCCCTACGAACACCTCAAAATTATTAAGTGAAAATGGCTGAAAAACATCTAAGAAACATGTTACGCCCGCCAGAGTAGTATAAATCTGAATTTAAAAAAAAAACGACTTTTTTTCCAAAAAACCTTATTTTTTTCTGAAAGAAGGTTTGACATCTATTTTCTGCATAAAAATTGATCTGCCTGCGAAAAAATTTTTTTTACTATGACAGACTTCATAAAAAAAAAATTAAAACAAATGAAATCTGACAAATTTATTAACAAAAATTGTCAGCCAGACAAGTTGTATTAGATAGAAGAGATCTTAAACTTTATTTAAAAAAAATTCAAGGAAGTGTTATGAAATGTATTTTCATAAAAAAAATAATTTATAACAAATGAAGTCTGACAAATTTATTAACAAAAATTGTCAGCCAGACAGATTTTTTCAAAAATGGTACATTATTTACTACAAATTGTATAAATTTCAAGCAGGTGTTTTGGAAAAAAAATCATGTTTTTTTTTTAAATTCAAAAATTCATAAAAAATTTTTACTAGTCTGGCGGGCGTAACATGTTTCTTACATGTTTTTCAGCCATTTTCACTTTATAATTTTAAGGTGTTCGTAGGGGTAACTTTTTCTGTCATGGGAGCTTGGACTAATACGACATACGTACTGCCGAGTCAAACCCGTCAAAGGTGTTGACTAAATGAGATAGATTTAGTAAACACGCTCATTTTTGTGACCTGCCAGTGACTGTTAAACTTTGGCATTGATTGAGTAACTGTTACACTGTAAAATTTATGAATACTTAAGATTTTGGTTGGTCTGCAGTTCTGCAGCGCTCTTAGAGGGACCGCCACTGTCCAAAATATACTGTAAAAGTAAAATGACAGCACGAATTAAACATGTAAAACATAAAACGAAATTCATGAAGGTTCGAAACATTAAAAAATGATTAAAGTTAATAAAATCAATTGGTCCATTAAATCGATGTCAATGCAGAAGTCGAAGAAACTTTATTAACAACCAATGTTAAAATAAATTCATTTTTCTGCAAAGGAATAAAATATCGATAGGTATACGCCTACGGAATTATTCAAGCAACTTCTGACTTCAAAAGTATAGAAAACTGTTTTATCAGCATTTTGATACGCGAAAAAATGATTGCCAGCTGAACGAGGTAGTGCACAGCACACTTGATACACTGCCTTTGCGGTGAACTTACTGGGGCGAGTTTAACTTTTGAAAGAAAAAAGTTATGCTTCAGGAAATTACTGAAGTTGGCCGTCGTATCCGTTTACCAAATACTGACAGTCCAATCCGGCTTCGTCCGGATTTCTAGACTGCCTATTAGAGAAAGACATTTCAGGCTGTCGCGGACTTTTCTAATGGAATATAGTCGTATTTACCCGGCGTTGTCCGGAAATAAAAGCTGCTTGTTATGAGAGCTTAACGAGATCTAGTCTAAAACCATCTCACATATTTCATTTCGGTACTTGAGGAAGTCAAAAAAGTCTCTGGCTAGAAGCACTTGTACACTGCACGTCATGTAAAGTCAAAAGTCGAATGACTTGTTAACTGTTACAGCTTATCTATTATAATAATCGCAGGTTGCTAGATTACAGAGCTTGCCCATCTGACTAAACTGTATAAGCGTGGGAATGACGTCAGATAGCGGACCGTTCGTAATAGAAGTATATGAAGAAAAATTCATTTAATTAAATTCATTATCTCTCCGATAAAATAGTGAAACAAAATGTAGGCTATAACACTTCTGGAATCCGTAAGAAACTTTCTAAAAAAATTAAAAAAACTTTTTTATGAAATTTTCGTTCACGATATCTCTTGAACAAATGAACAGATTTGGATGTGTTTTGCGGCAATTGACGCAGTTTTTTGAGGAGAAGAGCTGATTAGATTTTGGAATTAATCGGTTTAGTAGTTTAGAAAATATTGCAAAAAAACAAATTTCAAAAAATTTTTGAAACTTGTATATTTGAGATTTCTCAAAATCTATTGGACCGAATCAATCCAAATTTTCAGGAAATCTAAGCTCAGCAAAGTCACGTCAGATGCCGCAAAGCGCGTTTCAATCGGATCCTCCGTTCAAATGTTATAAGAGGTTTACAATAATAATTTATACACACACACACACACACACACACACACATACATCATAGCCAAAATAGTCAGAATAGCTTCCTAGGACCTCAAAACGTCGAGATCTGACGAAAACTCGAGTTTCGAAAATCGGGGTAAAAACAATTACTTCCCGACTTTTTTTTAAATCATTGACTTCTTTTATAGCGGGAAGTTAAAGAAGTTGCATCAAAAATCACTTAATATTTTTTTAGCCAAATTCTTTCAAACACATACAGTGAATTTTAAATGTAGCATAGATAGGGAAAGTTTATAAGAAGTTTTTACTTAAAACTCTTTGGAATAAAAATCATTAAAAAGATTTAAGATTAAGAGTGCATAGGTTATTGCTCTTTATAACTTTTTATTGGATTATCCTCTAAAACGACCAATATATTCCCTGTTCGTGCACTGAATAGTGAAGACTGTAGTGTTGGTGGTTAATCAGGTTCTTTTAAATTAGTAAAACTACTGAATTTGATTTGATAATCATTTATTTACATTACCAACGTCGACCTACGCCAGCTCGCGCTGGCATAGTCACGTACGTCCACCACCTGACTTCTTGTCCACTACCAGACAGTCCCTCCTCCTTCCAAATATACATACATTTATATCAATTTGAAATGCAAACCCATGCGCATTTAACTAGACCACTTAAGTAATTGTTATAGTGAAATACTACGTTTGCTGTTTACCTGACTTCTTGTTCACTACCAGACAGTCCCTCCTCCTTTCAAATATACATACATTTATATCAATTTGAAATGCAAACCCATGCGCATTTAACTAGACCACTTAAGTTAGTGTTATAGTGAAATACTACATTTGCTGTTTACATTGCAACTGATATACGCAACGTAACCTACATACTGTATATACAGTACAACTGGTCATTTTTTTGAGGCAAGAATCAGTTTAAAGTCACATACATGAAGCGTAAAGCGACGTACTGAATGACCTAGCAGAGACTTGGCTGATAGATGTTAGATGATTCTTTACAAGCACTCGGAGATCGGCACCTATATACACACACACACACAATACAAGAAAGAAATAGAAAGAAAAACTATATAGTCATATCCGTGTATCAGCGAGAGATAGAAGAATTCTATACAAAATGTTCTTAACAAGTATACAGAAGATCGAAAGATGTAGCACATACAAATTATCAATCGTATCTACACGAAGACTAACCGGAAATATTACTATAACCCGGAAATGTATTTTGAAAAAGATGCTTTTATTTTCAAAAGACCTACACGTATTTCAATCATGTTATAGTTTTTCATTGAATTCAGACTATATCAAATAGTAGGCTATACCTTCTGACAGTTTTAGGCCTCTTGTTAACGACAACGGATAACGGCCCGATTTTTATGACGGACGACGGGCCGACGCGCAGTGTTCTATAAGTTAGTGTGGGTGTTTGTTAACGCGACGGGCATGTAATCGTTGCAACAAAACTCAACGGATACCCGCACGTCGCCCCTCGGCGCGAAGGCGGTCGGTCCGATGCAGTGGACCACGTAATTTCATAGAAGTCTGTTGACGACGACAGATGTGCGCGCACGTTTTTACCTATACCTACTTACCTACCTTGTGCTGCTCATTGTGAATATGGAGTTTAAAATTGACCCACTTGTGGGTTGGAATGGTAAAAATTGGCACATAGATGTGGAAAGGTTTACCACCCCTGCTGTGGAGGCATGTGCTATTATTGCCAATTCGTGGCACAAATCTTGATGATCCTTTTTGACAAATTAATACCAATTTAACTTTCGAAACTAACCACGTAACGGTTAGGTATTTTTAACGAAAATCCCCAGATATAAATTATAATCCAAATATTTGAACAAAAAGTCGAGTACCCCCCGAGAACCGGTCTGTCATTGTTTTGATTGCAAACAAAAGCGAGTAAAAACACAAAAAGTAAGAAAACATTATCTCCCTTGTAATTTCATTTTCACTTAGCAAGAAGAGGCATCGAAAATTAAAATAAACAGTTCCCTTTAATTGCTTGACAATGCCAATTCTCTTTAATTACTATTTTTATAAGCAATATCAATATTATGCAATGTACAAATTAAATATGCATAGTTAAATGAAACGCTGGCAATTTTGTTTCTGGAAAGGTGGAATCTAATTTTAGTTATAGGTGTTTACATTTTACTAGCTTAAAATTATGCTTCAACGTATAGTACTGACAAATTTTAAGGTTTAAGAGTAGCTGAGTGTGTAGTAGTGATGTAACGAATATTTGCATTCACATATTTTTTGACATTCAACATTTGCAAACTTTTGCAAAATTGTATTAGAAAAAATGTTTTTTTTTGTGAAAATAATAATAAATATGATAAATAAAATATTTTTAACAAAAAAATTGAACCGACTTCAAAATATGCACTAAAAAGTAAAAAATAATAATTATTGTTATTATTGGAGTCGGTGTCACATCGGAATTTGAAAGTAGCAATTTAAATCTTATATGTCTCTAGTTCTCGGAATAGATTTCATTTTGCCTGACACCGACTCCAAAAATAACAATAACTATTATTTTTTACTTTTTAGTGCATATTTTGAAGTCGGTTCAATTTTTTTGTTAAAAATATTTTATTTTTCTCTTTCTAGTGTTAGATAAAGTATTGCAATGGGTAGGCCAAGTATGCGTGCCTTTGAAATTTGAGAGTTTCCCTCGATTTCTCCGGATCCCACCATCAGATCCTGACTTGGTTCCGATAGGACCACCTCGGAAGTACAATCTTTCGAATAAAAAAAAAAAATTGGAAATCGGTCCATAATTGACGGAGAAATCGGTGAACATACATAAAATATACAGTCGAACATAGAATCTCCTCCTTTTTTGAAGTCGGTTAAAAAAAGGGTCCAGTACGATAAATTTTGACTTGTTTTAAAGTCATAGAAAACGCTTGATGATCAAAAAAAAAAAAAACTTTGCTGATTATTCACAAATTTCCTCAAAAATACGTAAAAAAATTGAATTACTTTTCGTCTTTCACTGTCATTTTTTAAATCTAACCAATCAGTAATCACATATACACGTCATGGATAGGACAGATGCGGGCAACGAAATTAATTTGTAAGGAACGATTCGCTACTTTGAGTCAGACGATGTACCCGTTACTCAGTAACGAATACATACGGTTTGTTACAGCTTTAAAAATTATATTTAATATGATGAGAAAAACAGCTATTTTATAGGTGGTACGTGCAAAAAATGCAGTATCTATCTCGATTGTAATGCTTTTATGACTCGTGTGGTTGTTAAAATTCGCTAAACTCTAATCACACCTGCACAGCACAAAACATAATGCGTTATATACATAAACCACTATTTTGTGGATCAGAAATAAAAAGTACTATTTTCTGTTTGATCTTGCACAATGGGAAATAGTATACTCAGAGATGATGCAACTGACACAAGATAACCACTTGCAAGTCTATATAAGATAACTAGGACGATGTCTTCCAAGACAAAGCTGCAGTTAGTTAATTAACAAGTCGCTTGCGGGATCACTTCTCAACTATATATACTACATACTTACATAATAATGTCAGCAACATTGTACAGCACGTGACAGAATCTTTGAAAAACTGCACACAATTAAGTCTTTAACACTTGCACACAAAACGATTTATTAGGATTATTATTTTAACACAACAATCTCGCAAAGAATTATATACGCAACAGTTCGAAAGTTCCTATCCAACAGTTTTGATTTTTTTCTTTAATTAAAGTTTTTTATTTGCATAGGTATGTCATCACTAATATCACTTTGTATTATTCTTACTTGTTATAAAGACTCTAATCCGAATTGTTCTTTCTAATATATATTTTGTATTCAAACTACTCGAAAAAATCCAAATCAAGCAACCGAACATACATGTATTATAAATCGGATCTCATATAATTGCTCAGCAAAACCGAATTGTTTCTTTATAAGTATGAATTAAAGAGCTACAATTATTTCGTTTATTTCTAAAACACTTTTCCAAAATATATTCTCATTGTAGATATTCCACGAGGTTAGTCTAGTATTAAATAATATTATCGACACAATCAATATAGGGAACGAATTCACAACATGTCAGCTCAAGAGACTGACAAATTCTCCGCTAGCAATGGTTGGACATTCGATATAACTATTATTTGCGTAAGATACAAATCATAGAATATTACGTAAGTTGTTCTGTAAAACTAAGACGGCGAACTAGAAACAAATTATACAATCTATATCTACAGGGTGAGTTATATATATGCTTTTTTTTACAGCGTGTAAAAATCTAATAGACGAGCAAATATTTCAAATAGTTTTTTTATCAAAACTCAAAAATAAGAGAGAAACAGCCTTTCGAAGTTTAAATAAATTTTATTAAATTTTCTTTAATTTTGAGGTCGGTCCTGGGGTTATATTATGTCACTATGGAAATAAGTTGTTATTATCAAGTATGTGTATTGTTCTGTTTTTGAGAGAATTGTGTGTGCCTCAATTATTTTTGATAATAATAACATATTTCCATAGTGACATAATATAACCCCAGGACCGACCTCAAAATTAAAGAAAATTTAATAAAATTTATTTAAACTTCGAAAGGCTGTTTCTCTCTTATTTTTGAGTTTTGATAAAAAAACTATTTGAAATATTTGCTCGTCTATTTGATTTTTACACGCTGTAAAAAAAAGCATCAACTTAAAACTCACCTGTATATAAAGCTGAAGAGTTTGTTTGTTTGGCTGAACGCGCTAATCTCAGGAACTACTGGTTCGCAGGGCAAGAATATCACAGTTTCGGCCCTTGTGGTGTAGCCTTCTCTGGAAGTCATTTTTCTATAATTTGCATTTGAAATAATTTCATTAAAAAATTTGTTTAGATCTATTTAATTCTTTATTAGCTTTGGAAATACTTTATAAATTATTGTTTGTTTAACGAAAAAAAATTCTTCAATAACAAAACTCCACAAAACAAAATTCAACTTGAAAACAAATTTTTAATAATTTATAAAACATTTTTAGTGGCATAAGTTTTTATGTTGCGTTTTTTGAATCGTCTTTCCCTGTTTGGTCTGAAAATTGGATTTTCCGAAATGGTGATCAGTGGCTGTCCATAAAAATGTTCTGATATTATCTAGAAAAAAGTAGAATACATATATTAAAAGGATTATTTAAAAACATACTTGTGACTAAAGTTCTCTTATACGAAGATATTTTTTAACTTCCCGCCATTAAAAAAATCAACATTTTTTTCACCCTGATTTTTGATAATCGAGTTTTCGCCAAATCTCGACGTTTTGAGGTCCTGGGAAGCTATTCTGACTAATTTGGCTATGATGTCCTTAGGGCTGTATGTGTGTGTGGGTATGTGTATGCAATCACGAAAGAGTGTCTTGTTGCGTGGGCCCACAAACAAACATGGCGTCATAGTGTGTGTTCTGTTCAGAGACAATAAACGTTCAATTTTGTCAACATTCGAACTGTCAATTCGCGCGCACCGAATCAGGCCAGTTTCATAAACGCACCGTGTGAAGCGAACACATAAAAGCCATCACGAAACCTAGCGCCACAGCACGCTTGAAACCTAGCAGCAAAATCCAGCAAGGAATCTAGCAGCAAAAGCAGCAACCTTTAGGTAGAAGCAACTATTTTCATCATTTCAGATTTAGTTCCGCTCGTGTGCGGACAAAGAACTGTAATCGATTGCGAATCGATTGTGTGCCAAAAAAAAACAAACAAAATGTAAAAAATAGTTGGCAAAACCAAAAGTGCACATCCCGCAAGTTTTCCACTGTATGATAAAAAAATAACAATTAAAAAATATTTTTAATAAATTTAAAAAGATTTAAAAATTTAAAGAAATAAATAATTAAAAATTGAAAAAATATTTTTTTTAAGTTTGCAAAAATAAAAAAAATTAAGAACTATACATAATATAATATATAATTAATATCAAGTGGAATAAAATAAAACAAAATAAAAAGAAAAAAAAAAGAAAAAATCAATGATTTCGTAAGGAATCGAACCCAGGACCTTGCCCTTGGGGATCCAACGGCATAACCATTACGCCACGGCGGCCTAATACATTTAGTGGTGTTATCACGGTATAAAAGTGTAGCACTTGTTTTATGGATTACATTATATTTACACAGTAATTATTATATTTTGTTTTTTTAAACTATTAGATGTCAAAAATAACAATTAAAAAATATTTTTAATAAATTTAAAAAGATTTAAAAATTTAAAGAAATAAATAATTAAAAATTGAAAAAATATTTTTTTTAAGTTTGCAAAAATAAAAAAAAATAAGAACTATACATAATATAATATATAATTAATATCAAGTGGAATAAAATAAAACAAAATAAAAAGAAAAAAAAAGAAAAAATTCAATGATTTCGTAAGGAATCGAACCCAGGACCTTGCCCTTGGGGATCCAACGGCATAACCATTACGCCACGGCGGCCTAATACATGTAGTGGTGTTATCACGGTATAGAAGTGTAGCACTTGTTTTATGGATTACACTATATTTACACCGCAATTATTATATTGTTTTTAAACTATTAGCTGTCAAAAATAATAAAAAATAAAACTGTTTATAAAAATTAAACTACTGAACACATTTTAGTGAATTTAAATAGGGTTCTGGTCTGATAGTAAACAAAGTGAATAAAATATAACCCAAGGCAATCCGACCAAAATTGCGATCTGTAGAGTCGTGACGTACGTACATACGTACGTACGTACGTACGTATACATACGTACAGACCAACCGACAACTGCTGTTTGTGATTTTCAATTACAATTTTAATAGTATTTATGAACTCGAATTGATTTAAAAATGGTTCTATTTTATAGATTAGAATCTCCTCTTTTCAAAAAGCTTCAATTTGAATGGATTTCGTGTGAAATTAACTTAGATATAACTTCTTATATGAACGAAAGTCAGCTCTGACGCACAAAGCGATAATAAAGCACATACCGCTAGTTTAGCGGTATGTGCAATAAATGACAGTTAATGAAAACAGACATTTTAATATAATTTCGCTATTCTATTATTCCATAGGCCGTTTTGAAATAAAACACAAAAAAACATTTCGATTCTCCTTGTAAAAGAAGTCAAATAATCAATTTCACTTAAAATTTCTAGTCATGTTAAAAACAATAATTGTCTCTACAATTTTTTTTAAATCACTAAATCGGACTAAAAATAAATAAATATAGTTTAAAAAAAATTGGTTGTCTGTAAAGTCGGTTTACGGACGATAGTTTTACGTGATAACGTATTCCGTAATACATAACCTAAATTTATATAATAATTATAATAATTCGAATCTATGATATTGCATCTTTCGCTTCAAATTTAGGTAAATTTTATTAAGTAGAATAATAAAACACTATAAAAAGTACACTATTATTATATAAAAAACAACTATGGCATGTATCTCTTTTGCGCATGCGCCGATTTTCCCCAAAAAATTTACAAAAATTTCTAGTAAAAATAGATAGAGTAAAAACCGTTTTAAAAACTATATTATTATTATATAAAACATCATTATAAGAGATATATTCTTTTACGCATGCGCCGATGTTCCCCAAAAACAATAGGCCACTTCATATTTGCATATCAAACATCCTCCCAAAATTTGGTTTCAATCCGCTTATCCTTGGTGTCGGAATGATAAGAAATGTCAAAAGTGACGTTTGCAACTGTCAAAGTATTATGTTCTAATAATAATTAGTTATTCCAATAGTTAACTTAGAAGGCGTTGCATTTCACAAAATACTAATGTCAAAAAATTGAATTAAACATTAGAAATGCAGCCGTTTTCATGTTAAGACAAGACACGTTATTTTCTAATTTCCATGTACGGCAAACAAAGACGACCGACCGCGTCGCGCCATGCATTAGACAACATTGCATTTATACAGCTATTTTTCTATATAAATTTGTATAAAAAAACTGTTTAGGCAAATTCTGTTATACGAAATCTATGTCAAATGTTCTCCTCTTTCGTTTAAGACTGGTTTCAAACCGATCTGATTTAAATTGAGCGAGAAATTAGCAAAAAGCACGCACAGGAACGTTACGCGTTACGCGTTACGAACGTTACGTTACACTTTTTCGTGTATGCAGTCGGTGTTTTATCAATTTATAAGATTGGTGATTCATCAATTTATAAGACGTTATCACGTCAAAAACTAAAAAACACGCTTTATATCGAACTAAAAAGTAAAAAATATTTTTTTAAAAATAAGCTTAAAACAATAATGAATAAAAAATACAAGTATTATTGTGAAAAAAGCGTGAGGCGCTTTGTTCCACAGTTTCCTACATCGAGCGCCCCACGCTTTTTTCACAATAATACTTGTATTTTTTATTCATTATTAAGCTTATTTAAAAAAAAATATTTTTCACTTTTTAGTTCGATTTATTGTCAAAAATTTGCCGAAAAAAAAAACAATTTTTTTTTCGGCGTGGACGGGATTAGAACCCACGACCCGTGATTCCGAGAGTTGACGTCAGCGAAGACCCGTGCCTTAGACTGCGCGGCTACCAATGTAGTTACAGTGTTGGCATATTATGCCACAGTAATAAACCACTTGCTGTAGTCCAAAGGAAGGTTACAAACAAACATACATACAAACTTACAAGTGAAGTTAATATAAAGCGTGTAAAAAATCATCAAGCTTTTAAGATGATCGCTTTTTAGCACCTGAGTGTCGATGCAGTAAATCTTACATTAATTGGCCATCCTCCAAAAAGATTTCCGTTCTTCATAACTGCCATCTTGACTGAATCGTCGGACAAAAATTCCACATAACCCATTCCTTGAAGAGTGTTACTCCACATATTTATCATTACGTAGCTTCTCCATACGGGGCCGCAGTCAATAAAAAATCGTTCCAAATCATCGTTTGTAATCGTCGGTTTTATGTTAACAATGTACAATATTCGACTTTCTGAAAAACGTTCATTAGATTTAAAATTAACATATAGTATACAAATTTAGTTAGCAGGTTCTACTGCAAAAAGTGTGAATTACCTGGACGGTGGGGGAGGGGTTGGGGCTAAAAAATGCGTTACATAATCAGCGAGCTATCAAACATTTTTGGGGAGGTATTTGTGGCAGCGTGAAAATTTGTATAACACCTCTTTTGAAATGTCTGAACACAAAATCGAATACCTGACTGAAGGGTGAGGGGGGACTAGCCCAGCTGTGAATTTTTAACTTTGCGAAATTTTATTTGCAAAAAAAGTCCTTGGAGCATTTTGAAATTTTAATACCTTTAAATTTATGAACTTTAATTAATTTGACATTTAACCTATAAAACTGTTCAAATTACTATTTTTATTTTTGTTAAATAGGTACATATTTCAGAAAATAAGTTACATATTATATTATTACTTTGCATTATATTGTTTGAGATAAGTAGATAATTGTTGCGTTTTTTTTGTAAATTTTTATTTATTAAGATTCAAACAACATTTTATTTTAAAACAAAGCTTTAGGTACTTTACAATTAAAAATGTTTTTTTTTTTTACCTGCAGTGATATTTAATCCTATTTCTTCAGCTTGTTTCCTTTGGATATTCATTAAAGATGACACTGACAGTTTAATAATCATATTTCTAGGACGCTTAGAAAATGATGTTTTTCAATTGTCATATAAAAAAGAAGTATAGAATGCCGCACATTTGTTTACAACAATTAAATATGAATCAGTGTTATTTGATCTATTTATATATAAATAAATTGTTAAAAGTGAGTTATTTTGACAGTACTTCTATGCCTGCAGTACAAATTCGCCGAGGGATACCGAGTCTAAGCGAACGAGAATGTGTCTGGGAACGCCCGCCTGATCTCTACTCGCCTCGCCAGCGCAAGCCGGTTTTTCTACCGCTACTCAAAGGAACCAAGCGGCGAGTATGAGCACAGTCAGTACACACTCGTTGCCTCGTGCGAAGTCATTTTTGTTGGTTAAAGTGTAACTTTTAATGTTGGAAGATTAAAAGGATGAATTCTGGTGGCATAGGATCGATGAACTAAGCAAATACTGAAGGTTTTTTTATTGCATTTTAAATTTGTTGTCTGACTTTTAATGATAAAAAAATTATAGTGGACTGGACAAATGACACAGTAATTGATTTCTTAGAACATTACCAAAATGAGCCTGTGATCTGGGATCCCGTGCATCCCTGCTTAAGGATAAAAAAAAAATGACTCGTGGCTCAGATTAAGTGAAATTTTGCAATTGCCAATTTCAGAATTGAAAAAAAGAATTATATTTTGAAATTTTCATTTTAATAAATTCGAATTTTACAATATTTAAATTTTTCAATTTAGGTACCTATACACAGTATACATATACAGTACCTATGTAAACGCGTAAGGTGCACATAGGGAAATTGGCATTGGGAAAAAATACTTGGATCAGAGTTAGCTATGACTGCATTAATTGTTATTTTTATTGAATTATCGTGATAATCTTGCGGATTTCTATTTTATTTTGATTTATTTTTATTTTACTTGGATTTTTTAATAATAAAAAGCTCTTATAAATCATTATTTTAATTTTTTGTACAAAAATAAAACAAAAAAACAACTCCATCTGTTTGGAAACATTACATTCAAAAATTGTCATACTGGTATGATGTATGCGCGTTGGTAAATCAGTGACCCAATGTCTTTAGGTTCAACACGAATAGGCGGAGATATTTGATCTCGCACCATATTTAAGTATTTTTGAGAATTTAATGTCCCATTAATAAAAAAGTCCGATTATGTTGTAATCATTTGAATATTTTCTTCGGTAGTGTACACATTCATTTTGCAAAAGAATATTATCTGTCAAATTGAAAAACAAGATTTCAAGGCTCACTCTGATCCAGTCATTTTTTCCCAATGTTAATTTCCCTATGTGCACCTTACGTGTTTACATACTGTATATCTAGGAAAGTAGTGTATATTATGTCGTTCACTTTTTAACGTTATTTAGTTTTAAGAAGTTTAAAATTAACCTCAAAAATTGATCACTGCAAATCAAAATGTAACGAGAACACAAAAACCTTTCATTTATTTAATTTTATATTGTAATAAAATCTGTCTAGTAACTATTGCAGTTATTTAACATTGAAATAACCTCTAAATACTTTAAATGTCAATGTACTAAAACAATAAATTATTCATTTCAATCAGATCTTTGACTATTTAATCATATACCTATATCAATATTTTGTCTTTTTATCTTTCTACTGTTCAACAGAAGGAGATAATCCCACTAACTTTGGTATACCTAGTACTCCATTTAAAAAAGTGTTGAGTCTATACAAAAGTGTAACCATGGATTAGGTATATACCTAACGTACTCTTTTCAGTGTTTATACCAAACACTATTATTATGAAGATGAAAAGCTGCAAAAAATACTCTGTAATTTTTTAGTCTGAACAATTTTTTCCCTACATAATGAATATTTGCTGAATTTTGTTTGAAACCTGTTTAATTAAAATTTATATTACTTTATTAAAAAAGTTAGTATGTAAAATGAAATGGTATGCGAAATTAATTTTATATACTTGAAAAAACCGTGTTTATTTTTATATTATATACATAAAACATGTGTGTGTTATATAAGTACAGGACAGTTGACCCGCAGTGATCCGAAAATCGTTTTGCAAGGCGATGTTGGATGATCGAATTTGTGAACCCACGACCCTCATATTGACAGTCGCATGCTCCACCGATTGAGCCAGCTGGGGTTGTGTGCTCACAACGCTAATATGAGTAAATCTAGTTAGTGCAGTTCACATGAATATAAGCTTATTTTTGAGATACATTTTTCATTAATGCTCTGCTCCTAATGGTCGTAGTGTGATATTATATAGCCTATAGCCTTCCTCGATAAATGGGCTATCCAATAATTATTTTTTTTAATTTGAACCAGTAGTTCCTGAGGTTAGCGCGTTCAAACAAACAAACAAACTCTTCACACACCTTTTTTACAGACATGAATTAATAATCTATTCTACCTACATATTGAAGACTATAATAGATCTAATCTAAAAGTTAAAGTGCAAGTAAGCATATGTCTGAGAACTATTGTACTAGAATAAAATGTAGATCCAGTCATTTCTATCCTTTTCCTGAAAGTCGAAAGGTCCTGTTGCCGGGATAATTTATGTAAGAATTCAGGATGTCTACACATGTAATATGCATCTGCTTGATCTATTTTAGTATTTTACATAAATCTACTATTTCATGTTTTCTGGGCAGATATTTTAACAGGGATCCTGTACTAGCGCTAACAGAACGAAAATTTTAAGCTCAGCACAGTTACTCGACTGTCAGCGAATTTCAATTAGTTTATAGGCTTTAGTGGAGTGCCGTAAGATTTGTACCTCGGAACCCGGGTTCACTGAACGGATTTTTGTAAAACCTTTTGGAATGTGTTTTTAGCACTAAATACTAAAATGTTTACCCATTTATTATTGCCGCTTTTGACATATTAGCGGAGAGCTGGCTACGGAGAAAATGGGTGACTCGGTGCAGAGCTGAAAATTTGCAGAATAATAGGAGATAGTACAAGTAAGTAGGAAAAAAATTGCCAGAAGGCTAGGCGGAAGATAAAGAGCCGCCAGAAGGCGCTAATGTTGCGAAAAATCAGTGCACTTCTGGCAATTTCTATACTTATTCTGTAATTCAAAACTAGATTATATATTATATATATTATATACATTATATTATATAGTTATAAGGGCATACTGAAAATTCAAACATGATATAATAATTACATTCCACAAATATTCAAAATTATTAATGACATTTTGATAGAAATAAAATTAATCGTCATATATTTTCATTAATAAAATTACGTTGTTATAACAACGTACTTTTATTAATTTATTTAATTTTATTTCTGTCAAAATTTCATTAATAATTTTGAATATTTGTCGAATGTAATTATTGAATTTTCAGTATGCCTTTATAACTATATAATGTATAATATATATTCTAGTTTTGAATTACAGAATAAGTATAGAAATTGCCAGAAGTGCACTGATTTTTCGCAACATTAGCGCCTAGCCTTCTGGCAATTTTTTCCCTACTTACTTGTACTATCTCCTATTATTCTGCAAATTTTCAGCTCTGCACCGAGTCACCCATTTTCTCCGTAGCCAGCTCTTAGCCATATGAAGATATGCCACCCCTTCTCGTGGGTGGAAATTTTTTTGGAAAAAGTAACCCCAGGAATTAAAATCCAATTGCACTTTCCCAAGTATTTTGATCTTAGAAAGTGATGGAAACGATAGATACACAAAGAACTACATCCCTACGAACTCGACTACTCTCAAGTTCTAAAAAGCTAAATCCGGGTCTGTATTTACATCTTTAACCATAACCGATATTTCAAATCGTGATCCGAAAAGCAAACGAAAGAAGGAAATTCGTCGTTGAAAGAAAAGTCAAGTATAGGTACCTACTTTTCTCCATTTCAGTCAAATAAATCACGTGATTTTGAATGCACATTTATTTGTATGCATACAAATCATTGATTTCTAATTATATGGATTGCGGATATTCGAATAGTCCCTAAATTGTTAGAAATGGAACGACGTCAATAATACGATCTGAGGGAGAATAGGTCATATGCATGATTTTTTTTATATTTTTAATAGATTATTTAGTCAACCATAATACGGAAAAAAATTGATAATCATTTAAAAATGTAATATTATTATAAGAAAAAAAATATTAAATTCCACATTCAAAAATAGACAGTTTAAACAATCGGCCATGTTCGCGGGCTTATGTGACGTCATGATATACGATGCATGCCAACCTTGATGTCAAATTGTCAATGTTCTAAATGAAGTTTATTTGTTGTTTTCTCTAAATACTGACATAATCTTACTGTGAGACGACACAGTCGTCATGAAAACTGTTGTTGATATATACTCTGACGTCACGATGCGTTTTGAAAATTCGAAAGTAGCGCTTATTTTCTACATTTCTTTTTTATTATTTGTATTTTTTTCAGTGATTAGATTAATAAAATAACCATTACGTTATGATCAAGAACTAAAATATATTTCGAAATAAAAATTTTAACCAATTTGGAGTTTTATGCATATGACCTATTAAGCTGGAAACTTAAATTTCTACTTCTTCACGACACTTTATTATATACTAGTCGCTACCCGAGGCTCATACGCGATTGAGATGAAGCAAGTAGTCTGCTCCACCATATTGTAGTCTTGATTCGCGGGTCTGCGTCCCGCTTGGCAGCGACAATAGTAGTGGAGCTTTCGGCTCCACCATGTTACAATCAACCCGCATCCGTACTTTCACCATAAAGTTACTGTACTTCAACTATGTATTCAAATTTAGCCAGTTTATTTGAGATTTTTAATTTTTATCAACACAAATATTATTAGGTAAGTGAAAGAATTTTAGAATCGGTTCAGTAATTCAAGAGACAAATTTTACTTACTTCTTTATACAGAGTGGGGCGTTTATATTGCACTCGATTATTTCAAAATAAGTTCCAGAAAAAAGTTGTTTAGTTTGATTTTTGAGAAAAAGTATGCAACATTTGTCTGAAACATTTTTTTATCCGATGCCTCCCTCAACCCCTAAAATGCATGTCAAAAATCGGTTTCACGAAATTATTAAATTTTTATGCCTATACAACGACCTTGGCAAGAAAATTATGAGAGGTAAGTGTTGTTTGGTTTGGGAAGGGTCATCGATTGAACATACAAAAAACACCATTCCTGCGTGTGGGTGGGGGTGACTGAAATTTTCAATGATTAAAGGAGACGGTGTTTTTTTTTTATGTTTAATTGATGACCCTTCCTAAATCAACATTTAGCTCTCGTAATTTTCTGCGCAAGGTCGTTGTTTGGGGGTGGGGGGTGGTATTTGTCTCTAAACGATGTCCCCCTTTCAAATTAAACAACTTTTGTCGGAAACTTTTTTCGAAATAATTGAGTCCAATCGAGATATTAGCTTGTCTCAAGATAAACGCCCCACCCTGTATAATAGTATAATTAATATGTGTACCCATAATGGTTTGGAAAAATGAGAGCTAATTCCAACGTCCCAACACTACAAATTGGAAGTGTGTTAATTTGACACGCCACAGCGTGTTTTTTCTTGTAGTCGTTTTAAACACACAAACAGGGGTGTTAATTTTATAACACACTTACGCGTCTTTCAATCCGTTTGAACTGTATCGTGTTCACAGACAAATAGACGTACAAAGTTTTTCCAAAAAAATATTTTTTTGATTCGGGCGACCTCAAAACGAAAAGATACCTATTGTAAAATTTTGAAAAGTGATTTTTGAGCTAAACTAGTACTATTCCCCACTTGTGGGTTGGAAGGGTAAAAGTAGTATTAGTTATTTAATAAATTTCTTTCATCTTAAAAATAAAAGAATGAATTATTTATTTTTCAAATAGTATATTTATGCTGCCTTGAATACGTGTTACGTCAAGTTTCTCCATTCTAAAGCCACACTTAAGAGTGTAAAATGAACTTACGCGTGTTCTTTCAACACACCTATCTATGTATTTGTAGTGTGTTATTCTCGTGGTGTGTCACCAAATGTGTTTTGATTCTAACACACATAACTGTGTTAATATTGCATATTACACGTGTCGATATAAGACGTCGTGTACTAAAATCATATTTTTTAACACGGTAAAAAGAATAAACACGCTTACACGCGTTGAAATAACACAGTTTGTAACACGCCTAGATTTGCAGTGAACAGTCGCTCTAAAATCCTTTCATCGATATGGCTGGCATGCACAGTCCATATATTAGAGATCAGTAACATAAACACATAAGTACACACTATATACACACACAAACATAAAGAGTGAGAGAAAAATAAGGAGAGTTTGTTAGAAACTAGTGATTTCTTTGAAAAACCTCTTAAAGGAGATTGAGTTACGGTGGTTGAATATTCAATCGGCAAGAGTGTCGCGTCGCATATGTATATAACATAAAACTTGGCGAGGAAATAAAAAAAAAAACATACATAATGTAGAAGATACATACGCGTATAAGCGCGCATGGCTCTGGCAGGAGGCCTGGTTTGCGGCTCAGCCCTTTACGAATCGTTCAAATATTACATGTCAGCAATGACACTTGATTGCAAATCGTTACAGATAAATTTGAAATCAGATGTTCTTCGACCTAAATAATGTAAACTAGTGTGACCTGTGCGAATTATTCGCACTAAATAAGTATAATAATTATCACTTTACAAAATTATTTTTTAAATATGATTGCAGGTATTCAATTCGTTTCTAATTTTGCACACTGCTTATAACGTTCTTCTTTTTGTTGTATTACAATATGAAGCTCAGATGACAGATCGAAGAAATATTTTACTAAAATTGTCATATAGAGGCGCAAGTAGCAAAAGCGTTGAGCTAAGTCGTAAGATGGCATCATGCAGCATTGCTGTGACGTTGTTCAGCGTTGCTCGCTGTTTCAAAATTAAAGCCGTCGGATAGCAGTATGAAGTACTGTGTCTGTTGTATTACAATATGAAGGTCAGATGACAGATCGAAGTGTTGACGTTGTTTCAAAATTAAAGCCTTTAGATGGCAGACGTTGTTCAGCGTTGCTGTATTTTAATTAACTTACAAAAAAAAGCAATAATAAATTTTTTAGTTGTCGATGTCAGAAAAGCAAGCAATTATCTGTAAAATGATATATAATTTATGTGGAGAAATTGTGAGGTTTTTTCTAAAAAGGGAGGCAAACATCTTTAACCTTAGCGTATTAATATATATGTTGGAACCTAACTATGGGCATTATTAGTGGATTAAAGTTCCATTGCCACGTAAACATACGGAAAAATTGAGGAAAGAAACAGTTTATTACACAATTTTCTCAAAATGATGTTCTGTTACCATATTACCATAATATGTTACAGAGGTTCCTTCTAGAAACAACACTCATGCTGGGTTGCAGAAAGGATTGTCAAAAAATTTGATTTGACAATAACCTTAGACTGTGATCATAAATTTATAGTTTCCATACATCAGGTGCAGTCTAATGTCGTATTTAAACTCCCTGTCATCACGAACATTCGAATGTACTCACACAAAAACAATTGATTTTTCGCAACATTAGCGCCTTCTGACGGCTCTTTATCTTTCGCCTGGTCTTCTGGCAATTTTTTCCCTACTTACTTGTACTATCTCCTATTATTCTGCAACTTTTCAGCATTGCACCTTATCAATTCATTTACGTAAAAAAATTGCATGTTTAACCCCCTATACCCTCGCGTTATTCTTCCAGGGTGCCTTCTGGCGGCTCACGGTATGTCGGTAACAATCGAACCTGTAAACGATAACATTTCCAATGCACCGAGTCACCCCTACCCTTCCGTAGCCAGATCTCTATCTATCAGTTGTCGAACGTCTATATTATTTCAAGTAACAGATTCCATGCAAATATATTTAATTTAAATTGGTGTTTCGATAAAATTGTTATCAACTTATCATATTCAGGAACTAAGATCTTACTTGTAATATTTATATATGAACCGGTAAAACGAATATTGCAAATAAACAAAACACACAATAATTTCATTAAAAATAAATTTCCGCACGTAAACTTAGTAACAACAGAGAAAAAATCTAACCGAAACTTGAAATAATCAGATTTTATGTAAGACAGTTTGCAAATACAAACATATTATGTCTATGTAATGTATACAGAGTGTGCTACGGAACACGAACACTGAACCAAGTAGGTTCAGGTTGTAATTTTTAAAGTCAAACTTTTATTCTATCGCTCCGAATTTTTCTGGCCGTCTGTTGCATGTCGCATTACAAGCGGCCGCGGAGTAGGGGTAAAGTGAAAGGCGTTCGGAGTATGCGCTCGGTAGAGCAGCCAAGGCCAATATGGCGGCGCCCATGGTTAGCATCAGCTGACCGTGTAGTATGTATAACACATAGTCAGTCTGTCATGCGGGCAAGGGCTGTACAGTGTTTACATGTTTTTATTCGTGTATTCATGTGAATATTGTTGTTTATAATTAATCGTGATGGATAAGTGTCTACAATCCAACGCCTACAATCCAATAAAAGTTTCACTTGCGTCGTGGTTTCTTAAAACCACACAACTGTTTTTTCTTACTCACAGTTAAATTAGTTTTTCTACAATGGATTTACCTTGGTTTCAGTAGTATGATTAGTTTAGTACACTACCTTCAATGAACAAATCAACATTATAGAAATATCTTACCTGAGCCTCGGGTGCTTAAAAATAGTCGAGTGTGTAGGGATGTCACTGTTTCAAATTTGCACAAATAATTGTGGACACTCGATAACTGAGATCATATAAACGTGAATTTAGGAACATATAAAAAACATTTAAAAATGAAATCAAATCAACACAGTACCTATCATAAAGCAACAAAGTAAATATCAAACATTAATCCAAGATCTGATGAATAATTATGATAAACGAGAGAGATAGATAGAGAGAGATAATATTGATAAACTGCAATAGGATCGATCCACCTCTACAAAATTTGTTAATTTTGAACAGTTAACATTATTCCTTATACATAAATAAATAATGTAAATCAAATATTTCATCTTCACACCCTTCCTCGTAATTGCAAACAAAAATTTAAAAAAAGGTATTTATTTCAAACGGTTGAGCTTACGCCTGGTCCACCCTAGAATATAATTTGTTCACGTACAAATAACAAAATAAAACTACAATAATCTATCTACATATTTTCTTTGCCGTGAAATTTCTCCAGAAAGTCGTGTTGATCGATTTCGCTTCTACGAACACGTTTTAAATTGTGTACGAGTTTTAGTGGTAGTTGGAAATGGTAGGTAGAGTTGACAATATGCCCCCCCCCCCTTAGGATAAAATCGTTGCTACGCCTATGGCTTAGGCGCCATATGATTACGCCAAAGCTGGGCTTAGGCAGCATATCACTCTCGCGCATAGATAAAGAAAGGTATGTCTATGGAAAAAGATGTATGTGTCAATTATTTATCTATGCAAAGAGGCAGTGGGCGTGATTAAACTACAGGTAGTCAGTCAGCTGAAGCTATATATATTATGACGTATCTCAGCAGCGAGATTATTCTATGTTTAAAATTACACTGAAAAATTGGAAATTTTTTCCGAAAATTTTCAAAAAAATTGTTTTATTATGTATTTGTGACGCAGATTCTAATCCTAAAAAAGAGTCGAGCCCGTTCGTTATCGAAAATAATAACAAATTTCAATTTGCTATTTGAAAGTAGTTGCTTAATAGTGAATGTAATTATTTTTAAAAAAATGTTGGGACACGCTGTATAAAGTTTAAATATACAAATGCCGTTAGCGTAGAGCAAGAAGACTTTCGAAATTTAATTTAAATATTAAAGAGGGTACACCCCTCGCTTACACACAAAACTTGTTTCGTTTCTTTTGTTTCGCGAGAAATATAAAGAAAGATGGGAAGTGTGGGCTTTGCATTAAACTCAGAACCTATTCAGAATGAGTGCTTAAGTAATATATGAGAGCTGTATATGGAAACAAAAGCTCGAATGTCTCGTGATACTACCGTTACTAAAAGGTGGTATCACTTTGATTCTACTGATGTCTAAACAGTACACAAAAAGAAAAAAAAAATGATGAAAAAAAACTCTGCTACATAATGTAGCAGAGCGTAATGCTATAATAATGATTTGTGACGTAAACAATATGTTGGAAGATTAAAGGATGAATCCTGGTGGCATAGGATCGATGAACTAAGCAAATACTGAAGGTTTTTTTATTGCATTTTATTGTCTGACGTTTCGGCAAACTTTATGCCATCTTCGGAGAAACAATGCTGTCTATTTTCTCAGTATTGTTGTTACGTATAAAATAAACTGAGAAAATAGACAGCATTGATTCTCCGAAGATGGCATAAAGTTTTCCGGAACGTCAGACAATAAAATGCAATAAAAAAAACCTTCAGTATTTGCTTAGTTCATCGATCCTATGCCACCAGGATTCATCCTTTAATCTTCCAACATTTAAACAGGATCATCATCACTCTAAAATATTAGAGTTATTTTTTGTAAACAATATGGTGGCATATTAATATTTTGGCAAAATTTATAATCTGTGAGTTTTGAGTCGCACCTGTTTTATGCTACAATGACATGGCACCAGGTAAGCACAAAACTATATATCTCTGAAAAACAGACTTATGTAAGATGTTCTCTTTTCGTGTATTCTAAAGCAATTATTTTCATTCTCGGATCTATACCTATCTGTAACAATTAGTAAAATTTCCCATCAACATCGACTTCTTTGTGTGGCTAGATGAATCCCAATTCAAACTAGTATACAGTGGTACCTCGACATACGAGTTTAATTCGTTCCGAAACCTTGTTCGTATCTTGAATTACTCGTATCTCGAAACAAATTTCCCCATACAAAACAATTGAACTACCATTAATCCGTTCCAACCCCCAAAATGTCACACCAGTTTGAATAATAAAAACGTATTTATAAATGACAAATATTTATTGTACGAAAACAAAAAAGAGAATGTAAAGAAATAAATTAGATATCCTCACTGGTCTTTGCCTTTTTCGCTACATTTTTCTCGCTTTCACCTGTAGGCCGTTTAGAAAAAAAACATATCCAAGGAGGTTTGTTTCTTCCTCCGTCTCAGAATGTTCCGGAAATGAGTTAGGCAAGTGTCATTAAACCTTCTAAACCGAACTCGTATCTCGAATTTCGCTCCTAACTCAAAGCAAAAAATCACTCGCTCGCTGGCTCGTATCTCGAAAAACTCGTATGTTGGGGCACTCGTATGTCGAGGTACCACTGTATTCAGTTACTCACCTTGGACGTCTTTGAAATCTTCCGATTAAATCAAAATCATACACAGTGTATGTTAAAAAGGAGCGTTCAATTTTTTTTTAATAATACATTGGTAAACAAAAATTATAAATTAACGACCAAATTATTCCAGAGTTTTGTTCATTTCTCTATCATTAAAAATCACCTTTCGGCTATCAGATATTATTTTGACAAATATATAAATTTCATAAATTTAAATTTTTTATATTCATTTTTTGAAATTTTTTATTAAAAAAGAATAAAAATAATGAAATCACAAATTATATGAAAATAAATTTGGGATTTGTAATTTATTGGAAAATAAAAAAATAAAATCAGTCTAGTTTTAATGAAGTTACTATTCACATTTTTTTTTTATTTAAACATTTACAGCTAAACATACGTTTTTTATAATTTGCATTGATATATTTTTTTATCATTAGACTTTTCAGTCACCCATTGCTAGTAAAGCTGTATATAGAGAAAATGAAGTTCTCACAATCTAAAAAAAAAATATTTATTACAAAAATTAAAATTGGTGACTTTTGTGGTAGAAGTGCGTGTATACAGTGCGTTCATCAAAAATGGTAACTGGATATTTGGTGTACTCTACTAGATACAAAAAAAAGTTTAGGTAAATAGTTTTTTGGGATTTAACGACTCTAAAATGTGCCTTTGCGACGCTGTTTGTGGCTAACTTCAGAGCCTTTTAGATCCGTAGCGCGTACTATATGCTTGCCATAAGTGAAAGTGTCTGCAGTTCAGAGAGAGAACGCTGCAAACGTTCCGTATCATTATGTTTACTCAAATCAACATTGTTTTGTATCATTAGTTACCATAGAGATATGGAACTGTTCTCTCTCTGAATTGCAGACACTTTCACGGCTCACTCGCGTACTCTAGTCTAATAGCTCTAATATGCTCTATCAAAGTAACCATGGATACTATGATCATAAAACATTATGACGTCACACACGTTTTTGGCGCGTTAAACGAATAGGTCATATGCATGAGACTCCAAATTAGTTTAAATTTTTATTTCGAAATATATTTTAGTTCTTGATCATATCGTAATGGCTATTTTATTAATCTAATCACTGAAAAAAATACAAATAATAAAAAGAGAAATGTAGAAAATAAGAGCTATTTTCGAATTTTCAAAACGTATCGTGACGTCAGAGTATATATTACCAACAGTTTCCATGACAACGATGTCGTCTCGCAGTTAGATTATGTCAGTATTTAGAGAAAACAACAAATAAACTTTATTTAGAACATTGACAATTTGACAAGGTTGACATGCATCGTATATCATGACGTCGCATAAGCCCGCGAACATGGCGGATTGTTTAAACTGTCTATTTTTGAATGTGAAATTTAATATTTTTTTTCTTATGATAATATTACATTTTTAAATGATTATCAATTTTTTTCCGTATTATGGTTTGATAAATAATCTATTAAAAATATAAAAAAATAATGCATATGACCTATTGTTTAAGAATTATTTTGAAAATAAATACCTATAACTTTTTAATTATAAAGTAAACAAAATATTAAAGTAGTTTTGTTATAAAATTTGTAGGTTATCTTTCCATTTATGTGAAGAAAATCATTCAAAAATCCAGTTCTACAGATAAAAATAAAGAGTATACCTTTGTTCCCAATTCAAGTGACAGATTGAAGAACTTGGATGCAGTGAAATAAATTGGTTTTTGTGCACGCATTGGCATAAATATCATAAAAATTCTGAATTGCTTCGGACTCAGATACCAAGGACACTCATAAATGGCATCTGAGATGTTAACACTCTGAAACAGTATTATTAAATATATATTGTAGATTATAGACGCTCAACAGCTGAGGTCATCCGCGTCTAATAGTGTTATTACATACAACTCAATGTCTTATATGAAGCTCACCGATAGTGGTAACAGTATACAAAAAAAGTTTGAATAAGTTTTTTATGCAACTCAAAATTTACAATCGGAAATTTACAATTTACAATCACATGTGCCAACTTTATTAAAAAACAATAGAATAATAGTATATTGTGCGACTAGTGAGGGAAGGAGAAGATTCCATGAGCGTAAAACGCACGCGAGTGGAATATTCTCCTTCGATCAATGGTCGCACATAATACTTTATTCAACTAGCAGGAGTAATATGTAATCGGGGCCCTGATAAAACAGGGAAAAATAATAAATCACTTCATTGATTGACGTACCCACCGTCAGTGTATGCACACAAGATTGCCATGACTTTCGCTGAATTGCGATGCTGTTTTCATATATACAATACCGCCTACCACGTTCCTATTGGTCCAGAAGCTGCGCGCAGTTTTTTTTCATTATTTCACGCTTGGGCTTGCTACTGAGTTTCTATTGGTCCAGAAAATTCATTATCACAATGTACGGCTTATTATTAGCACTCTACGCGTCAACATGAAGTAATTTATTATTTCTCCCGAGTTTAGCAGGGCCCCGAAATTACATATTACTCATAAAATTATCTACCAAATTTTTCTGACAATATATTAACAAAAAATATAATTAATACATTAACGTTTCAATCAGGATTTGGACCTTCTTCGTAATAAAAAATTGTTTGTTATTATTTTTTCATTATTTTAATACTAATTAATAATTTTGAAAGAATTTTATATAAAGCGAATTAGAAATTAAATATTAATTATTTTTTATATTTTTTAGATCAGTTCTGAAGAAGGTCCAAATCCGGATTGAAACGTTAATGTAGGTATTAATTATATTTTTTGTTAATATATTGTCTGAAAAATTGGTCTATAGTTTTATTTATTGAAGAGTTCTAATCAGACGCTAATCAAAGATTTCCTCTGATATGTCAAACGTTCTATCATTTTTTTTTCTATCCACTCTGCAGTTTGAACTGTATCGTGCTCACAGACTAACAGACTACAAGATTTTTTTAAATTGCTTTTTGGATTGGGAAAACCAGAAAACGAAATGGTAAAATTATGAAAAGTGAATTTTGACCTAACTTAGAACCAGGGTTTTCTCGTGCAGTTGCAATGGTAAATGCATTGCCTACTATTAGATAACTTTCACTTACTTCGCTAGTTACTAAAGTGGCCGAATAACATAACATCAATAGTTCAAACATGTCTAACATTGCATATTGTACCATTTGCGCTCTATTGACTGAATCACCAACCTAAAATATTGGAATAATAAATACCTACATAAGTGAACGATATAGTATAGTGATGTGTCTACATGACTCTTTATTGGGAGCTGGCTCCGTGCGCTCCGCTCACTAAAAAGAGTCGCTCAGAGCGAGTCGTTCAAAGGAGCGACACTAAACAGTACGCACTACACAAGAGTGCAGACTGCAGAGGTGTGAACTGTCATCATACATGCTCAGGAGTCACTTAGCATTGCACAGCACAATACACACACTCAGCTCTGAATTGTATTTTAATATGATTCTGGTCATTATTCGAATTTCGGATAAACTATAAAGTATAATAAAAGCTTAACAATAATGTTTATTGTTACAATATTATATCTTTGTCAACGACGTCAATGTGAATGATTTAAGTTACTGTAAGCTTAGAACTATTACACTAAGTTACAGGGTTCGGTTTTTAGGCATGATAAAACATGAATAGCGCGCATGAGTTGAATAAAAATATGAAAATACTTACTGTTGTTAATACGTATATAATTAAGCAAATAAATAACGTTGCAAAAGTGGTTTTCATAAATATAACCGGAGCAAGAAAATCGTTGGCCTGTTTCGAAAACCTTAAAATATCTTCGTGATGTTCCATGCAATCTTTTAACAGTTTGGTAAGCTCACACTCGTACTTTTCACCATATCTTGCGATAATTTCGTAGTCAATTTTCGTATTTTCCATAGCTTGTTTATTTTGCTCAAAGTTCTCCAATTTTGATAATTCATTTCTAATAAAAAAATTATATCATAATTATTATAATACGCGCCATGAATCTAAAAGGCTCGGGAGTTAGATGCGAATTCGGGATTGCGCTTGTACAGTCTGTTGAAAAACTACAAACTCGCAACTCAACAAAACTAAAATAACAATAACAACTTGACAACAGCGTACTCGACTGTACTTTAAAGCAGGAAAGCGACACGTGACATAGGCAACGAGCTATCACGGCCAATCACCGACGATCGCACGTTCCGTGCAGGTAGCTGGGAGGTGATGGGAGTATCAACTGTTCGTAAATGTGCCTTTGCGACGCTGTTTGTGACTAACTTCCGAACCTTTTAGATCCGTGGCGCGTATTATACACGGTATAGTTTATAAGACTAAACATTCAGCTAAAATTTGCTATTGTTATTGTTAAGAAACGCCCATTGTTACAATGCTGCATAAAAAAATTTATTTTTCAATAATTATCTCAGCGTCGGGACTCTAACTCGAATCTAAATGTTAACTCAGCTTCCGCGATAGTGGGAGATTCAGGTTGTAGTCTCCTAACATTATTTTAAAAGGAGAGTATTTAAACGAGTGACTGTAAATTACAATTTTGGGTGACAAAAATAATCAATTTGTGTTACTGTATTACTAAGTGAGCGACTGACTGCGCGTGACGAGAAAATAATAGTTGGGTGACTAAGTTACTAAGTGAGTGACTAAATTACTAAGTTGTTACTTGTTAATAGTTAATTGTTTGAATAGAACTGCGTTTTCTAAAAAATATATATTTAAATGACTGTCAATTAAATATACATTTTTTAGAAAACGCAGTTCTATTCAAACAATTATTAACTATTTAATTCGCATACCCCGTTATCGTTCACCCCGGAATTGTTTTTTTAAAAACTCCACATTTGCCCCTTCCCGTTTCACTGCGAGACAATTCGCATACCCCTTTACCGTTCACCCCGGAATTATTTTTTTAAAAACTCCACTTTGCCCCATCGCGTTTCACTGCGAGACAATTCGCATACCCCTTTATCGTTCATCCCGGAATTATTTTTTTAAAAACTCCACTTTGCCCCATCGCGTTTCACTGCAAGACAATTCGCATACCCCTTTATCGTTCATCCCGGAATTATTTTTTTAAAAACTCCACTTTGCCCCATCGCGTTTCACTGCGAGACAATTCGCATACCACTTTATCAAAAAAAGCGGTGGTTTTCAATCTTTTCTAGTCTCAAAGTGAAAAAAAAAATAAAAAGTAAAAACAAAAGAAGATATCTGCTTCAAAATTACCGTAGGAATTCTAGTCGCTCACTAAGTAATTTAGTCGCTCACTTAGTAATTTAGTCACCCAACTATTATTTTAATATCTCAAGTTATTAAAACTACAGTATCTCATTATCAGTCAACAATTTTTTTTTATTCGACCGTTTTATAATTCCCCATTTTAAAATAAAGTTTTCTTATATAACATTGTAACAATGACTTTATTTATATTTATTTTTGAACACGCAGTGCTGGAGGGTATGAAGTTTAACTGATTGGTTTATTTGATTTATTATCACCTTTTGTTACCATATTTATTGAAGTTAGATGCAAATCTTCTAATTAATTTTTCTTCAGCTCCCGAATTACGTAATGCAGTATAGCAAATATGTTTTAAATGGCAATTTAATATTTTCAACTGACCGTAGGTCAAGAACATGGACGTCACACAAATTATATCAGAATTAGTGAAACAAAAAGCCATAAAAAAATGACCTAGAGCTTGTAAGGTAAACATTATTTCATAGCATGGTGTTATTTGCGTATTAAATGGATACCATAGCGAAAATGGTAAGTGTTTTGTACCATTGCTGTCTTTAATTGTCTCAAAAATAGCTCCGACTGCGTCAGTATTCGGACCTGAAAATGTGATGAAAACTTTATTGTACCGATTTCTCTTGAAATCCGAAAAAGCAGACGTAGATTGTCAGGACGGTCTCCGAAATTAACTGACAGATCACCCGAGAATCCGATCTGCTATCACATTCTGATATCATTTTCAGTCTTATATCTAGATTTAGGGAAGCCATTTGTTAACTACATCTGCGTTTTGAAAACAAAAACTTTCCGAAATCTAGACTAAGGCTTAACTCACACGGACCACTTTCCGACCACAAAAAGTGGTTGAACTCGACAACTTTCCAACAACAGTTTTGTGGTCACGCAGACGTTGGTACAACCACAAATGAACCACACAGAACAGACAGTAAAGCGATGGATTTATTAATAAAATTTATTGGGATCATCCAATTTTTGAAGATAGAAACGAGAGTCAATTTCAAGAACTTTATCATCGTTTAAGGAGGTTGAGCCGTTTTACGAAGATAATGAAAAAAACCTGAAATAAAGTTTTTTTAATAGATTTTTTATGACAAAATTTTCTGTAAAAAATCAAAAATCATTACGAGATTTATAAAGTTAAAAATTAAAAAAAACTTTTACATGTAGTCTTATGGAAAATATGTCAAACTAGCATGCAAACGGTACATTTTAATTTTTTGCAAATAACCAATTAATGTCAGCAGTTCCAAAAATTATCTATGTAAAGCATCGATGTCTTACGCATACTTTAATATTTTTTCCAATTTAATTAGGAGACTTTTAATATTTTTGACAGTTTTAACAATTTTAACTGAATTTTCAACTTTTTAATGATTTAATTTTAATTTTTATTACTTCTAATTTCTTTTGTAATTATTTACTGTAAAAAATATGTAAAATACATATATTTACATAAATTTATTTTTTTTTAACCTAACTTTGTACAAAAAATTTAAAAGTTAGAAATAATTAATATTAAAAAAAAATATTCATTTATGCTTTTATGGCAATAATATTATTGGTATCATCGACTTATAACCTTTTGTAAAAATTTATTATGGAAAAGTTCCCATTTAGAATTCGACTTACTTTTGAATGGGACTGTAACGGATCAACCTCCTTAAGACTGTACGATGACAAAATAATTATTTTCGAATGAGCAAAAGTACTTTCGATTATTTTTACAGTCTATTCAGTGGTCGGTTAGTGGTCGGCGAGTTGCACGTGTGAGCGGTGTTGACCAACATCGGCCGGTTTGTTTGTGGGCGACATCACCAACATACGACAACTGTTGTTGACACCGTCCACAACTTGTTGTCCGTGTGAACGCTCTCACGAGCCAAAAGTTACAATTTACAAAATTTCCCAGTTTTTAAACAGCCACTAAACATTTTCGTTTCAGTATTATAGTATTTGTTTATATAGATATAATATATAACCGAGGACGACACGTCGCGACGGGGGCGGTGCGGGTGAGACGCGAGTGGAAATGGCTGAGAGATAGACATGGTGCTCAATCTTGGATCGATTGAACGATTTTTAAGGGTTTATATAATAAAATATGTATGTTTTGCGTATGGAACTGGAGAGCCGCAACTTTACATCAAAAGAGCCGCATGCGGCAAATCGCAGCTGGCCGACGCCTGGTCCAGGCGAGTCGAGCTACTGTTATGGGAATACCCACTGGCACTAGCAGTAGCTGTCTACTGTCACGTCAGGAGCTCGCACTCTGTAACCACGTCTTAAGGCAACAACAATATTGCATCCGTCTTTCTCCCGATCCAATGTAAGTCAATAACGTGATCCGATGTCTTCCATAGCGATTGCCTACAGCCAATCGGGAAGCAGTTTGCAATTGTGCTGTGGGGGTATCATAAGTGACTCTGACGACTATATTTCTGCTAGAGAAGAACGTTCTCCTAAGAGACGTAAAAAATGCATGGGTACCTACGTTTAATGAAACTTGGTCTAAAGGGAAAACTTGCCAACCTATACAAAATTACCCAGATAAAGGCAAGGAGTACCACCGCATTCCTTAGAAGACCAATCAACAATTCTCTTTTCCCCGTTATTATATTATGCCGTCAGAATGAGATATCGGACCGAAAAAACGTGTCAATGCCAATGGGCTGACAATTAATTTCTGCTTTAGAATCCACTGAGAACTGTAATCGTGTGCACCGTTTGGAACTGCGCCGCGGACTCCTTAAATTTGACACGCCCCATATTAACAGTTAAACAGAATAAATGTAGGAAAAAATCCGTCCAGAAATTACTCTCCAAAAACGGTTTCCTTAAACTTTTTTTTCTCTAGAATAATATTGAATTATGATATATATATTCTTACCAAGAACAGTAGCCTGCAAAAATACAATAAAAAAAATATGTAGTGCGGTACAAAATGGCTGCATTGTTACTTCCTTTAAACCAGTTTGAATTGAAAATCGATATGTTCGATCCATTTCATTCATCAGAAATTGTAGAGTTTTTTTATGTTTAGTGAAATAAAAATAAACAAACACAGATGCAGCATAAATTTCCAGGTTTATGATTGTGTCCATATTTCCAGCAAGAGTTTTCTCAGGATTTAGAAGCAATTTTAATATTATGAAGATGAAATTTTGAAACATTAGCGGAACGATTGTGGCTTGAAGTATTTTATTAATGATGTAAAATATACCGGAACTTTCATCAAATAAATCTCTCATGGTGTTAATTTTCATTTGGATTTTGACCCATTTGTAATAATCATTTTTGTGATCAATTTTTCCAATTTTCATTATTGCGGTTTTTTGTTTAGTTTTTAAATTTCATACTAAAATGTTTATCAAAAAAAATTTAATTGTGTTAGTAACTTTAAAGTTTTTTTTTTTAAATAAATGTTTATTAAAGTAATTTGAAATTTTGATTGCATTTTTCTTCATTTCTTATGTGATCTAATAAAAATTTTATAGCCAGTTTAAGACAAATCAGTTCAGAAATTTTCAAGTAAATAAAATTGTCGACCAATTTTTCTCAGACCATACGATATATTGACAAAAAATAATAAAAATACAAATCAATATAACACAAGATGACGTTTCGATCCGAATTTGGATCTTCTTCAGACGTTAATCAAAGATTTGAGTTCTGAAATTTGTTAATGATGCTGGTATAAACAGACAGGCTAACAAAAACCGAGAGCATTAGTACAGACAGACGTTCCGATTTGATAAAAGGTAGTTTTTATAATATAATCACCCAAATGTTAGTATCTTGTAAAATTCTTGTTTTCTTCGTGGACTATGTTAACGAATTTACCAACTGCAACGATTTTTCTTTATGCCGTCGTTATTCATAACCTTTAATCTCCTCGTACAATCGTTGTGTATCACTTTTCTACTTTCTCCAAACTCGGAACGAAACAAAATAATAAATTTCTTCTTTTTAAATAATTGGTAGATAATCGATTTGGAAAGTTAGTCGAATAGTTTTATTACGTTTGAGAAAATAGTGACATGATAATTATGTCATCAGACACGACATGACAATTAAATATTGTAAATAAATAAAATTGTCAACCAATTTATTTATTTGAAGAGTTCTATTCAGACGTTAATTAAAGATTTAAATATTGTAAATATAGGGTGTTCAAATAGTCTACCAACAAGCTGCTAGTAACGAATCAAGATTAGTAATAATTACAGAGGTATGTAGTCATCTCAGCAGTCAGCGTAAGCGCGGAAATATCGTCAACTGGCGGACCGTTTATAATTTTATCAACTTATAATTAAAAAATCACAAGTATGTCATTTATATTTAACTCTGGCTATGTAGGTTAAAGTCTTGTCTTAAATATTCGCAAATGTCATTTGATTTTTTTGACAAGTCTTAAATACTTTTATCATAGATAAACGTATTATAGGAAGATAAATATCCTAGTTAACCAAAATAAGACCAATTATGATGCTCGCCGCTAGGTGGCCACCTATTGACGAGCATCATAAGCTAAATTTTTTTAATCTGCGAGTGTAGAATATGTAGAGTTTCCGTAGTGAATTGTGCTGATAATGGTTCGGCCGTCTGGTGACTAGCATCATAACTACATAATATGTTTTCCGTAGTGAATTGTGCAGGCAATTTGGTCCTCTAGTGACTAGCATCATAATTACATTTGTTCTTCAAAGATCCTCTTACGTCGTTCGACTGTATTGTACAATATCCCGCGGTGACATTATTATTGGGCTTTTAAATATTTTTCTTTTGACATAAGTAAATGAATAACTTTAATTAAAATTTTATTTTTAAACAAAGTTCTGATGTTGAGTCAAAAAAATCCGAACAAAAATATAAATTCAAGAAATAAGATTATGTATTTCATTTTAAATTATTTTTATTATCTTAATTAATTAGATGCTTATACCGACACTGTACTTCTCCCATAATAAAATAATTGACATGATCTTCGATGCTACAAAATAATATGTCATTCACAATTGTAGAGTAGAATACATAACCAAAGTGGACGAAAAATGCACCCTGTATTACATGTTATAAATTTGTTAAAATCCGTAGGTGAAAAAATATATGATTAATTATTTAACGGCCTGACAGTTGAATTTTTCTTAGATTTTTCAGAGATGATATTTTTTTTTGGTATCTATAGTCAAGAAATATAATAAAGAGAATGTTCGACTATTTTTTTTTTAAATTCGTATTCATGGTTTTAAAATATAAACAGCCTTGTATGATTTGAAAAAATTCTGTCGGTACGTTTATAAATTGTGTCAAAAAATTATTTCTTATTTCATTTCCGAGAATTTTTCAATAATGGCTTGTGTTAGTAATTCGTGCAGTTACGTTAACTGTAAAAATTGTAGACGAAATTCAACGGGGTTAAGTTTTTACAGATTACCTTTAATATGTCTGTATTCTTAAAGTTGAAAAGATCTTTGACGAATAATGAATTGTCTTAAATTATTAAAATGAATTCGTATCCATGATTTTGATTAAACTGTGAAACATACCAAAAAAACGTTACCACGACTATTCAAAATCAAATTTGAAAATTCAAAAATTTTGAATTATATTTGGTTTTTTACATTTATTTAGAAATTTAAGTGCCGTTGTTTACGTGGCGTTTCTATGGTTTGAAACAAACTGGGAACTGTCGTCACGGAAAACTGTAAATTATCACATCCGTCAAAAAAAAAACACAAATTGATGGTTTTTAACAATTTATAAACCATTGAGCGAGTAATTAGGATCAGTATAGAGGTAGCTTTAAGAATATCTGAACTTTTAGTTTAACCATAATGTAGGTGGAAGCACAAAACAACATTCAGTTTGTGGGTCAGGGGTATGAAACGTAAGAGGTTTACTATATAAAATTTGTCGTTACCTGGTTAATAGTCTTTATAATACGTTAGCCAATGCTTTTATTAAAGTTTATCAACAACAGCCGTTGCTACGTAATCATTTTACAGGTCCGCCGGTTGTCGTCATCCCCCCACTACTATCCAACGGAACGAGGCAATCTCTGTAATCATATACCTTGGACAAATGGAAATAAACTTCTGGTCAAAATTAAGTCACCAATTGATTTTTATGCTATATTTTTGTGTGAAACAAATAATTAGACTGGAAGAATGTATTGTCTGATGAAATAAAAATATAGGTTTGAAACAATCAGATGGCCGGAAACGAGTATTGAGAAGGCCTGCAGAAAGATTTGTTGTCGACAATGTCTCTACAACTATGTGCGAGAGTCGATACAAACTCCAAAAAACAACAATGGAGATGTCGTATCCTCAAGAATTCGTCGCACTCGTCTGATGATTTAAGGAAGTACCCTCGGTACGCAGTAAGTCACAGAATTTCAGTCTTCTACTTGAGTAACGTAGTATATAATTTGGCAACACCGCATGCCTTGCCATAGTTACAAGTGCTTATGTACGCAGCATAAGTCAGCACGCGGTGTCAAATTCGCATTAATTTATGAAAATGCTTTTCTTTATTCCTGTCATTTCGGAAATAATAATAAACTATCATTTTTTTGGAATACTATGCTTTTAGCATTTACTCAATTTACGTGTTTTTACGATATCAAAACTGCTGCAGTTTCGTAACTTACCTTTAAATGACGCGCCACAAACTATAATATTGCGGTGTTGTCATGTTTATGAATTGCTAAAAAGCTCGGCTTTGTTTTAGTTATTTCTATTAACATAAGCAAGCTTTATACGTTTTGGAAAAAGAAAAATGTTCATAGAATATTCGTTTATATTTCCTGAAAATTTTATCAAAATCTGTTTGTCAATTCCAACGTAATAAATGATGGAGTGCGTCAAAATCACAGATTTCCATAAGACTCCATGTTAAGTGCAGTGAAATTTAATTATCAATATCTTTTTTCAAAGTCAACCAAAGATCACAAAAATTTAACTGAGTCATTTTTGAAAAGGTTTTGACATATTTGCAAATTTTCGTAATTTTCTGTTTGTTAATTCATTTATCGAGGGTACTTCCTTAAGACTCTGGTACCTTTGTTTCGTCAAAAAACAAAAGTATTTCGAAATTCACCAGTTGCAACTTTAGCGGGTAGGCAGAGTAGATATTTTCCTACCAACATTTTTGGAAGAAATATTAATAATTTTCTTTAATATATCTCTTTAGAAGTTTTATATATTTTAATAACTCACCATCATATTTTTGACCCATTATATATTATATTACAAGTTAATAAGTTATTTACAGGTACATAAATTAGCTCAATTGTGACTTCTAAAGTACAACAATTTTTATCAATAATTTAGACAGTAAAAAGAGTTTGCGCTAAAGAATTTGTGTATAATATAATGTAATACGTATGTAATTTAATTAAATTATGTTTATTTAAAACACCTATCCATTTTCTCAGCTTGTCTCCTCCTCTCTTCTTCTTTAAATTCTATATATTTTTTTCCTTCTTCCATAAATTCCATCAACCCAGTTGTCATGAAATATGGTCTTTTAACTCCGTCATTTGATTCCGCGTCAATACAGAAACATATATATATGGATTCAATGATAGCCTGAAATCAAACAAGGCAAAATATAATTCAAATTTATTAATTTATTTATTTTACAACTTGAATATTATATTCAAAATCTTACCCCGATAACAACATTAAAACTGTCAGTAATGACGAATGAAAGTATAAGAAATACAATGGTATACAAAATGATTTCTTTCGTGTCGAAATACTGTAAAAAATAGAATAAATTGAAACTTTTCAAAAGACATTAAATGAATTATTTTATATCGATATTTTTATAACATATACAATTGGCTCAACCTCTAGGTTACGCCTTCCGACTGACGCCATTTGTGTTGTGTCATTTGGTAAATAGGGTAATTCCGGGGGAGATGGCCCTACTAACTTTAAGGAGCTATTGTGAAGGAACTAAGTTGAATAAAATATTGAGTTCTGCGGGAAACGAAACTTTAATTATAATTCTTACAGAACATTAACGAAATATTACTTTTAAATAAACAAAAACAAGTAATTTTAAACTTTGAAAAAAAAGTAGAATTGGCCATCTCTCCCGGAGTATCCGGGAGTGATGGCCATAGTGGTCGGGAGAGATGGCCAGTACTTTATTTGCCTTTCCCTTTGCACTTAAGAGTTTTCAACTCCTTCTTTTTTTGATTACCACACTTGGAAGACATGTTCTCGACCTGGCTGTAATTCTCATGAAGCTAGAACATACAAACACTGCACTAAATCCAATCTTCAATTATTTTTTTTCTTATGATAGTTGTCACCACAACCTCTGCAGTTTTCTTCCTCTCTGTCTTTAATTTCACTTTCTGAGGTGTCACTGAAATCCATGAGAGTTTCTTCGCAACTGCTATCTGAGATACTGCGAATAGCCTTACGTTTCTTGTTTTGCTTAAATGTGTCGGTCTTAATTTCTTTTTTGATTATCTTGGTTTTCTAGATTTCTCTTCGTTCTCTTTTTCTTTTATTTTTCGTTTTTAATATGTTCTTCAGACGTCAAGAGGATGTCTACTTCATTGACTCGTTTGCGGACTTTGTTGAGTTTTACAGGCAGTGGAGATACTTTGTTCAGTGCTTTTGTTGGTGTTGGTTCCACCGTCTGTATGCCCGATATCTCTTTCATTACGTGACTCAAAGTCCTTACTAAAAGCGTGTTCCGGAATGGCACCTGGATTTAGGGAAGAAACTCCTGCTGCCTTGAATCCTGCAATTACATTTTATGGCCATCTATCCCGGAAAAATGTGGCCATCTCTCCCGATTGTCCAGATGAGATGGTTACATTAGGTAATTAAAGCAGCGTATAAATTTTTGAATAAATTTTGTGGTTAGAACACGTGAAAATGATTATCCTAACAAGGAAAGTACAAAAAAATAACAAAACTTTTAAAACCCCTTTAAGATCACTTAATATGTCAAACCCTTAATTAATAACAAACATGTCTTAAAAATCAAAGTCAAATTACTCAACTTTCCTTTTTTTTACACAAATCCACTAACACTTGTTGCTTGTTGTGAAATGAAGCAAACTATATTGGAAATAGTGCCATTTGTTTACTCTTAGTTAGACTTTTTTCTATTGGCCATCTCTCCCGTAAGGCCATCTCCCCCGGAATTACCCTATATTTGAGAACAGAAAATATTTTGTAGAATTTTCACGTGTTTTTTTGTTTTTATTATTTGTTGAAATACACTAGTGTTAAAAAATTAACATGCCTGCATTTTCAACCAAACATATCCGATGACAGTGGTGATGAGCACAACGAGGATTTTGGATACGTCAACAGCAAAATCACCTACACAGTTGATGGCTATCGTATTGTTAAAGTTAGACGTCAAAAGATGGAACGCTTGCTTACCGGCCGGGAAAAAGCGGTATCCATAAATTGCTGAAAACAATTATTATCAATAGCAAAATACATTAAATCGGTCAAGTGCAAGCTATACTTTCACAATTAGTGTTCAGTGCCATTAACTCGCCATTTGTGTAGCCAAATTTTGGTTCAGCATAAATTGTTTATGTCAATTAAGGAGGTTGAGCCGTTTTACGAAGATAATGAAAAAAATCTTAAATAAAGTTTTTTTAATAAATTTTTTTATGACAAAATTTTCTGTAAAAAATTCAAAATCATTAGGAGATTTATAAAGTTAAAAATTAAAAAAAACTTTTTACATGTAGTCTTATGGAAAATACGTCAACCTAGCATGCAAACTGTTCATTTTAATTTTTTGCAAATAACCAAATAATGTCAGCAGTTCCGAAAAATAACTATGTAAAGCATCGATGCCTTACGCATATTTTAATATTTTTCCAATTTAATTAGGAGACTTTTAATCAATTAAAAAAAAAATTAAACCTTAGCACTTTTCGATTATGGACTTTTATTCTTGACAATTTTTACAATTTTAACTGAATTTTCAACTTTTTAATTTTAATATTTATTACTTCTAATTTCTTTTTTTAATTATTTACTGCAAAAAATATGTAAAATACAGATATTTACATAAATTTATTTTTTCTAACCTAACTTTGTACAAAAAATTCAAAAGTTAGTCCATTAAGTAAAATACTGAAATAATTAATTAATATTAAAAAAAAAAATTATTTATGCCTTTATGACAATAATTCATTGGTATCATCGACTTATAACCTTTTGTAAAAATTTATTATGGAAAAGTTCCCATTTAGAATTCGATTTACTTTTGATTGGGACTGTAACGCATCAACCTCCTTAATCGCGCTAGAATTTTTCAGTCCTAATATTTTTTAATTTTTTTTTTTTGGTCTTTTTAGTCTTCCAAAATTTTTACTAAAATATATTCAATTCAATAAAGAATAAATTAATTATATTATTATAATCACAATATGCGGTAATGATCATACTCTGACTCTATATTCCATACATCCTTAAATAATTGTTATGACGGTACGGAGCCCTCAGGAAAAATTTTTCACTCGCACTTGTTCGTGTTTTTACTATTTTGACACGGAACCCTAAAAACATAAAACCCTTACCTGTGATGATGTAAGCATTCTTAGTAATAACCCGCACGACAAACTGTGCTAACATAGCAATCCATTCCATGAACATCGTAAGAAAACTAGTCACCTTAGTGTCATCGTCACCTGACATCTCGTCCAATGCTTGTAGAATCAATTTTATTATGCGTATCAGAGTTATGAGCAACGAGCCCAAAGCAATGGTGCCAAGATGGTAGTTATAGAGAGTTTTACAACTAGACTTTATCGGTGATTCAAGACTGCTTTTATCAATTGTGAAGAACCATTGAGATACAGTGGAAGCCACTATAAAATACTGATAGTCGATGATGAATTGCCACGTCCAGATAAATGCGAAAAAGTTGAAGACAAAACCCATTATTTGAACACCGCCAATCGCATATACGTACTTATAATTCGATGCAGTCGTATTAGTATTTTCAACAGGTTTCAGTGGCATGTTACTCCAAATCAGCAAGTTGAAATAGATGTATAGTGACACAACAAGAATCAAACTTGACATTGTCTGCAACAAATTACATCTTAATAATTAAAAATAAATAAAAACTCGGGTGCAGTGCCAAAACCCTGCTGATAATATAATGTATTTGCTAACACAGGCATCGTGGCTTTCTCATTTTTTTTTTGTCAATCCAGCATCTGGACCCAATTAAATACATTCTTCAGTAAGTAAATTCAAAGTCCGGTCCTGTTGGACCGTTTTTATTAAAATTTTAGCAGATCTTTACTAAAGGGTTGAATTAAAATTTTTAAACGATTCTGAGACTTTTTTCGCATTGATTCCTTAAAAAAGTTAAAGAACTTTTTGTCTCTAGCGACTTTTCAAAAAAATCTACCATTCGGCAGTAGAAAAATCATAAAAATTTGTAAATTTAAATTTTTAACCGTGCGGATATCCCGAAAAATACGGAGTTTGGAAATATATGTTTGGTTCAAAAGTTTTATGTTTTTTCACGACCAGCCAAAGACTTAATATGTGAAAAATGAGAGTTCCCATTAAAAAAAGTTGACCCAGGATCAAAAGTAACCACAGAATCCGATGTCCCCATTCGAACCAATCAACTTTGCCCTGAGACATTTTTGATTTTACCCTACCGTGAAAAGATAATCTCATCCGAAGATTAAAATGACTTAGGCCTAGCACACATGAAGAGCGTTCAACGCGCGTTAGGCCAACGCGCGTTGAACGCCTCTCATATAAACTAGGCCTTACTCTGTATATAAACATAAAAAAAAACTATTTTCAATTCGATTCGACATTCTGGGTGCTTCCAAAGTAAAAAAATTAAAATAAGTTTGAATAACTTACACAAAATGGCAACGAAAGAAGCAATGGTACGTCCATAGTCACTTTGGATGCTTCCTTGAACACCATGAGAAGGAATTTGATGCGGTATCTCATGCAATATAACACACTCAGTATTATTAATAAACCAACCGTCGCAAATATTGCATACAATAACATTTTATTCACATGGTCGGGTATCTTTGGCATATTAATCCTGTCTTTTGGCAAAGTTTTTTCTTTTTTGTCGTTCTTTGCATAAGAAACCCTAAAAATTAACGTTTTTGACGTGATAACGTCTTATAAATTGATGAAACACCAGCTGCACGCACGAAAAAGTGTAACGCCGCAACGTTCCGCCTGACCCTGTGCGTGCAAGCGAGAGCGCGTATAAGCGATAGAGAAGCACGATCGGCCCAAGTTTGACAGCTACTAAAATTTAGGTTATGTATTATTAAATATGATATTCGAGTGGAATACGTTATCACGTAAAACTATCGTCCGTAAACCGACTTTACAGACAACCAATTTTTTTTAGTTTCAAAAGTGACTCAAGAGAGCTGAGTTGTAAAACACTTTTGTATAAAGCCCCTTTTTCCATATTACAGAATGTTCAAAAAATTCTTACAGTAGGTTGCAATGAAGATGAATTATTCAATTTTAATACTTACCTATTATTGACAAGGAAAATATAATTTATATTATTTTGTTAACACCTGAGTAAAATTTACTTAAATTCGTGACAAAATATAAGGATAGTTTGTTGAAACATGAAGAACTCGGGTCGCAGTGTAATGCTCTGCCGACAATATTTTGTATTTGATAATTTAGGCAATGGTTTTATTATGTAAACTTAAATTTGTTTTTGGATGAAATAAAAAAAAAAATAACCCCTTAAAACATCCTTTAAAATAATATTTTTTCTCTTCAGTAAGTCATTCACCATTTGCAAACGTGTTTTCATAAAAGGACCCTGCACCAAATATATAGAAAAATAATTGCAATTGCGCCATTTTTTTCACAAACGGGTTTCGCTGGACGGACCAAGCCAGAAAAATCACAAATCCATTCAACTTTAGTATCCCGTTGGAATTTTTGGAAAAAATTAATTCTAACCGATTTTATAACGATTTCTTTAGCGATACCAATTTTAAACAAACGTATAAAACCATATAACTTTTCCAATATTCAATCGTTATAAAATCGGTCAGAATTAATTTTTTCCAAAAATTCCAACGGGATACTAAAGTTGAATGGATTTGTGATTTTTCTGGCTTGGTCCGACCAGCGAAACCCGTTTGTGAAAAAAATGGCGCAATTTGCAATTGACCGTTGACGCTAAAATTATTAATGCATGTTTGGGTCAACAAAGACATCATTTTTGAGAATTTTCAGCCATCTATGTGCAGTCATTTTTTAGTAAAAAAATAGTGAAAAAAACGTGTTTTTTTTAACTTTCGGGGCTATTTGCAAGTTAACAAATGCACTTAGCGACCTCTATCAGTGCTCATTTTTTAGGAAATTTCATAAGGAACAACTTTCTCAATGCATATGCTATACTAAATGTCAAGACGAACGGAGATATTAAAGGACGTCACTAATAATATTGTCAATGATAAAATCAAGCACACCAAAAATTTGTAAGCAAACTTAGAGGGTTGAACTACACCCTAAAACGAAGCGATTCCAACAATAATCTCGCCTGTGCCCAAATAATGCACTTTTTAATGTTTTTACCTCCTTGCCGTCTAGGCTATAAGTACATAAAACGTGATAGTAATTAAAATTGTTTTTTACGCTTTTTAGTGCCTCATTTTCAAAGGAGGTACATTTCTTTTAAAAAAGTTTTTTATTAATAATAATCTCTATAAATAAATATAATAAGCCAAAGTAACGGTTAAGTCGCTCAGTTCCCATTTCTCTCACCATGTGCGTGACATTTCATCTACCCCTGTTTCCCTTCCGTAAATTATAAATTATGATATTAACAGGCAAGCGGCAGCATCGTAAACGCGGCATTTAAGGAGGTTGATCCGTTACAGTCCCAATCAAAAGTAAGTCGAATTCTAAATGGGAACTTTTCCATAATAAATTTTTACAAAAGGGTGTAAGTTGATGATACCAATAAATTATTGTCATAATAAATATTTTTTTTTAATATTATTAATTATTTCAGTATTTTACTTAATTTGTACAAAGTTAGGTTAGAAAAATACATTTATGTAACTATTTGTATTTTACATATTATTTGCAGTAAATAATTTAAAAACGAAATTAGAAATAATAAAAATTAAAATTAAATCATTAAAAAGTTGAGAATTCAGTAAAAATTGTCAAGAATAAAAGTCCATAATTGAAAAGTGCTGAGGTTTAATAATTTTTTTTATTGATTAAAAGTCTCCTAATTAAGTAAGACATCAATGCTTTACATAGTTAGTTTTTGGAACTGCTGACATTATTTGGTTATTTGCAAAAAATTAAAATGTATCGTTTGCATGCTAGATAGACATATTTTCCATAAGACTACATATAAAAGTTCTTTTTTAAATTTTGTCTTTATAAATCTCCTAATGATTTTGAATTTTTTACAGAAATTTTTGTTATAGAAAAATCTATTAAAAAAACTTTATTTCAGATTTTTTTCATTATCTTCGTAAAACGGCTCAACCTCCTTAAAAACAGTCTAATCAATAATTAATTAATTTTAGACAATAAAGTAATATTTTTGACTTACCATAAACCTACAACAACGGCAGTTGTGAGCACTGGTAGAAGAAGTAATGCACAGAAAGCGTAGCATTTTGGTAGTATACGGAATAATAACATCTGCAATAGTGAAAGTGCTAAAAAAATAATAAAAAATGTTTTTTAAATTAAAGGAATATTAACAACTACAGTTGACCGACGTCTTTAAATTATTTGTTATAATTATCTAAATCAACCTAATAAATTATGCTGAAAGAAAAACAAAAACTCGGTCGCAGTGCCAAACGCTGTGGTTTTATTATTTGTTTCGGACAAATGTATCCCTTAATACATCCCCCAAAATTATATTTTTTCTTAACTGAAATTAAGTTATCAATGCAACATCTGCACCAAGTTATATATACATCCTTCAGTAAATAATCCATAACCGCGAACTAGTAAAAATAATAATTTATTCTAAAAAAAGACAATACAATACAATGCAATGTATAATGTAGATCTCGAAAAAAAATTGTCACAAAAAATCGTATGTATATCAAAACGATTTCTGCGCAATTTTTTTGAATAAAGCGTTTCATAATAGTTATTGGCGTAACTAGTAGTCTAAGTCATTCATCGCGCTGACAGGTCATGACTTAGCCTACAAGTTGCGCCCATAATTTTATTCAACAATTGCGCGTTATTCATGTTTTATTTATTGTTATTAATGAGATGTTGTAAATATCTATTTATTTCTTTATAAAAAAACTGTCAATACTAACAGCACCAAACACCACGATTCAATGTTTTGGTTTGAGGTTAGCCCGTTAGCCGGTTATGAATAAACTCCATGTCGAAAACATTCGGCCTCTCAATTTTAGCCTCAATGGGTAACAACGGAGTTGTTGTTACCTACTATTTCGTTACGACTCAGAAAATAGTTACGTTTATTTTCATTACTCCACAATGGCCGAGCTAGTAGGAATCTTCATTGAGTTATGACAAGTAATAATTACTTGTCATAACTGTTGACAATTATTGTCAACAGTCGGTAAATGGCTATTTAGGGTTCGGTTTTTAGGCATGATAAAACATGAATAACGCGCATGAGTTGAATAAAAAAAATTAAGACGATTTTATTCATATTTTGTCATCTAGAATGTATTTATATCTTTTTACCTAAGTTAGTGACTTCTTTCTGTATAGGAAATTTGGAATTGCCGATTTATAAAGTTATTTTCTTGACCGCAAATGAGATGACCTCTAACATTATTTGCATTTTATCATATTGATTGACTGCAAGTTTTGTTGAGAAAATGTTCGATTACTGGCGATTTTTTACGGGAAGTGTAGACCGATTATTCACTACTCAGTCGATTTTTTTGGATTTAACCGTACAAAAAATGTTTATTCAACACGCGTGAGTAATATGTAATTTTGGGGCCCTGCTAAACTCGGGAGAAATAATAAATTACTTCATGTTGACGCGTAGAGTGCTAATAATAAGCCGTACAGTGTGATAATAAATTTTCTGGACCAATAAAAACTCAGTAGCAAGCCCAAGCGTGAAATAATGAAAAAAAAACTGCACGCAGCTTCTGGACCAATAGGAACGTGGTAGGCGGTATATATGAAAACAGCATCGCAATTCATGGCAATCTTGTGTATACACTGACGGTGGGTACGTCAATTAATGAAGTGATTTATTATTTTTCCCTCTTTTATCAGGGCCCCGATTACATATTACTCGTGCTAGGTGAATAAAATATTATGTGCGACCATTGATCGAAGGAGAATATTCCACTCGCGTGCGTTTTACGCTCATGGAATCTTCTCCTTCTCTCACTAGTCGCACAATATATACTATTAATTACTGCGATCTGGAAAGATCATTTTAAAAAGTCGATATTAATTCCACATAAACTTACCTATGGCAATCGCGCTACAAACACAAATTTTAGCCCACGGTATTTCAAATTTCAAGAGATAAAAATGTACCATATTCTAAAAGTACAACAACGATATAGTTATGTAATAAAAAATGCATACTCAAAAGTCTTTGATTCTTTAGAAGCTTAAAAACATAATCGCTCAATATTTACCACATTCTTTTCTACACACAAGTATCTGAAAAAGAGTAAAAACAATAATAGTAGAGAACTCTGCGAGTTGATGCACAATTTTTTATTTCTTTTTGTTTTGTATTTTATGTTCTTTTGATTTAAATAAAAAAAAAAAATAATAGTAGAGGATTCCAAATAAGCTCGACCTTCACTGATATTTTTTTATAATTTTAATTAATTATAGCCATAAACATTTTTTTTACGGCAACCCTATCGATATATTATGTTCAGAAGCATATTTTATTTTGAGCAAAAATATTTTCATCCGGTAAGCACATTGGTGAAGGTCGAGCTTGGGATCTTAGACTATAAAGAGACATAATTTTTTTTAAACAGTAAATTTGTTGTTTTTAACTAACTTTTTTTTAAGTTCGTCAGTAAAGTTGCCTGCAGGACAGCTATCAACACATTTCTTCGTAATTCCTTCAGTCGTATTCGTAATATGCAAGTATCTAAAAAAATTATTCAATATTAATTATTAGAGCCTCAGGAGTGGGGGCGTGTAATAGAAGAGACATGGAAACACCATGGAAATAGTAGGTAGAGACGAACCTCTCGGGTTGAAGTTGAACGCAATGCTAGTTACGCGTTTTCTTGTCATATTGCTACTGCTCCAATATACTAAACCGAGAGCTACTGAACTTTTAGGATCCTGATTTAGGAATGAAAGTGGCACACTTTAAAATATAGTTTAATCGGTGCAAACAACTAAAATGACATTTTTTTGGTTGAAGTGTGAGAGTGATCGCATTCTCAAGTTCGATTACGAATTCTATCAAATAAATGAATAGGTATTAAAACATTTTTAACATACTTTTTGTCCGTTAAATCCAAGTTTTTGCATGGAAGTTTTAGGATTGAATTAGGCGGATTGTCTTCACCACACAAATTGCCACAGTCATCGTATCTTTGCATGATCCTTGCAAATTTACCCCCAGATAATGAATAACCAACGAATCCGACCTGGAAAAACGACAACGGATCGACCCTGACGCAATTTCCGACACAAAAAAGAGGTACAGGTAAGTAAACTGAAATTATTTCCCTGTCGTGTTAATTGATAAAATAAATTGCTATATTAAATCACAACGAATTATGAATACAGTCAGTAGGAGGAGTCGCGATTTTGACACGGTGCAGCAAAGACGTGATATAGATAACTAAATAAAGCTGTATGGTTAATAGACCATTTAATGCAGATATAAATTTACACAAATAAATTAAAGTGTTGCAGATAAATTTTAGTGTATAGTAGTAAAGCGTTTTTGTGTACATAGACAATTAGTAGTGACTTTAAATTCTTATTTTACTACCTACTTAGTGGTTTTTCTGTTACAGAAAGAACAGTTTTGGTACGGTACGATAGCTCTCCTATTAATACAGTTCAAAATAACTTACCGTTATACAAATCACAATTAACATAAAAATACTGGAAAGTCTATTTGTGCTTTTACGCTCCTCAGCGATGCCGTCAAACACTACGAGCTCTCCTTTTTGTCCTAAAAACTGTAAAGAAACCAAATTTATAATTTTTAAAAGTACCTACATCTGAGTCGTTTATTATATTTTTATTTAAAAATTAATGTTTGTTTTAAATTAAATTTCTGGCAATTACTTACCATTGTCAATTTTCTATCGGTAAAAAATTCTAAAACAGTGCACACACCAATTCTTTATTTGAGCGCCGAGTCACTGTTTTTAAAGCGGCTTTCCACTTTCGATGTACTATTATGAATATTTTGTCAGTCGTGGCGAGAGAACAGGAGTATCTTCTTGCAGGAGTGTTAGCCACTGTGTTCTTTCCCACAAATAATTGTAAAATTACGGCAAATAATTTTGTATGCATTTGAAAAGGCACACGCTTAGTGCGTTTCTACAATAAGCCCAGTGAATGACAACCTCCTGTTTGTTTTAAGCCATAGAAACGTCATAATATAAGTAGTCTTTATTTATTTGGTAGTTATGGAAATTAATAATGTATTACAAACATACACAAAAAACATAACAAATACTTAAAAATAAAATTTTAATTAAAAAATTTAAATTACAAGTTTTCAAAAATATCTCTACTTACGTCTAAAACTATTTAAGACAGAATTAAACTTTTTTTTCTCTAGAATAATATTGAATTATAATATACAACACATTCTTATCAAGAACAAAAACATGCAAAAATACAATAAAAAAAAAATGTAGTGAGGTAAAAAATGGCTGCATTGTTACTTCCTTTAAACCAGTTTGAATTGAAAATCGATATGTTCGATCCATTTCATTCATCAGAAATTGTAGTTTTTTTATGTTAAGTGAAATAAAAATAAACAAACGAAGATGCTGCGTAAATTTCCAGGATAATTATTGTGTCCATATTTCCAGCAAGAGTTTTCTCAGGATTTAGAAGCAATTTTAATATTATGAAGATGAAATTTTGAAACATTAGCGGAACGATTGTGGCTTGAAGTATTTTATTAATGATGTAAAATATACCGGAACTTTCATCAAATAAATCTCCCATGGTGTTAATTTTCATTTGGATTTTGACCCAATTGTAATAATCATTTTTGTGATCCACTTTTCCAATTTTCATTATTGCGGTTTTTTGTTTAGTTTCTAAACTTCATACTAAAATGCTTATAAAAAAAATTGATTGTCTGTAAAGTCGGTTTACGGACGATAGTTTTACGTGATAACGTATTCCGCTCGAATATCATATTTAATAATACATAACCTAAATTTTAGTAGCTGTCAGGCGGAACGTGACACATTTCGGAACGTTACACTTTTTCGTGCATGCAGCCGGTGTTTCATCAATTTATAAGCCGTTATCACGTCAAAAATTTAATTGTTTAAGTAACTTTAAAGTTTTTTTTTAAATAAATGTTTGATCTAATAAAAATTTTATAGCCAGTTTAAGACAAATCAGTTCAGAAATTTGTTAATGATGCTGGTATAAACAGACAGGCTAACAAAAACCGAGAGCATTAGTACAGACAGACGTTCCGGTTTGATAAAAGGTAGTTTTTATAATATAATCACCCAAATGTTAGTATCTTGTAAAATTCTTGTTTTCTTCGTGGACTATGTTAACGAATTTACCAACTGCAGCGATTTTTCTTCGTTATTCATTCGTTATTCATAACCTTTAATCTCCTCGTACAATCGTTGTGTATCACTTTTCTACTTTCTCCGAACTCGGAACGAAACAAAATAATAAATTTCTTTTTTTTTAATAATTGGTAGATAATCGATTTGGAAAGTTAGTCGAATAGTTTTATTACGTTTGAGAAAATAGTGACATGATAATTATGTCATCCGACACGCCATGACAATTAAATATTGTAAATAACCAATTTATTTATTTGAAGAGTTCTATTCAGACGTTAATAATTAAAGATTTAAATATTGTAAATATGGGGTGTTCAAATAGTCTACCAACACGCTGCTAGTAACGAATCAAGATTAGTAATAATTACAGAGGTATGTAATCATCTCAACAGTCAGCGTAAGCGCGGAATTATCGTCAACTGGCGGACCGTTTATATTTTTATCAACTTATAATTAAAAAATCACAAGTATGTCATTTATATTTAACTCTGGTTATGTTGGTTAAAGTTTTGTCTTAAATATTATATTGATCGCAAATGTCATTTGACTTTTATTAAAGTTTATCAACAACAGCCATTGCTATGTAATCATTTTACAGGTCCGCCGGTTGGCGTCATCCCCCCACTACTATCCAACGGAACGAGGCAACCTCTGTAATCATTTACCTTGGACAAATGGAAATAAACTTCTGGTCAAAATTAACTCACCAATTGAGTTTTATGCTATATTTTTGTGTGAAAGTAATAATTGGACTGGAAGAATGTTTTGTTTGATGAAATCAAAATATAAGTTTGAAATAATCAGATGGCCGGAAACGAAAATTGCGAAGGTCTGCAGAAAGATTTGTTGTCGCCAATATCTCTGCAAATATGTACGAGAGCCGATACAAATTTCTGCAAAGAACACCAATAGAGATGTCGTATCCACAAGTATTCGTCGCACTCGTTCAAGATCATCAGATAATTTAAAACCCTGGTACCTTTGTTTCGTCAAAAAACAAACGTATTTCGAAATTCACCAGTTGCAACTTTAGCGGGTAGGCAGAGTAGATATTTTCCCACCAACATATTTGGAAGAAATATTAATAATTTTCTTTAATACATCTCTTTAGAAGTTTTATATAGGTATTTTAATTAATAACTCACCATTATATTTTTACCCGACATTATGTATTATATTACAAGTTAATAAGTTATTTACAGGTACATAAATTAGCCCAATTGTGACTTCTAAAGTACAACAATTTTCATCAATAATTTTGACAGTAAAAAGAGTTTGCGCTAAAGAACAGATAATTTAATTTGTGTATATGTTACGGTTAATACAAGAAAGTAGTTAATTCGCGAATTAACCGGCTAATACCCGAATTAACCAATCCTTGACGTTTGGTTAATTCGGGTATTAGCCGGTTAATTCGCGATTAAACTTCTTTCTTGTATTAACCGTAACATATACATATAATGTAATACGTATGTAATTTAAAATAATAATTTATAGAGCTGTAACAAACCGTATGTATTCGTTACTGAGTAACGAGTACATCGTCTGACTCGAAGTAACGAATCGTTACTTACAAATTCATTTCGTTACTCGCATGTTTCGTATCCATGTCAGTTCGACTCGTTTGATACAGTTATACGAACACAATGTGTTATAAGTATTCATAAAGTACGAAGTCATGACTCATGTCGTATCACATAATATGCGACGCGCTTTGATGCGAAGCTACATGCTTATTGCTTGATGCTGTTAAGTACACTATTGTATGTCGTATGAAAAGTACCTAGTAACGTAACGATACGAAAGTAACGGGTACTGGCTCTTTAAGTAACGAATACATACGGGTACACAATTTCTCGTTACTTTTATAACACAAATAATTTACAACAGTTGTCCAGTGTACTAGGTCCTCTCCTCTTCTCTTCTTCTTTAAGCTCTACATATTTCTTTCCTTCTTCCATAAATTCCATCAACCCGGTTGTCATGAAATACGGTCTTTTATCTCCGTCATTTGATTCCGCGTCGATACAGAAACATATATATATCGTTTCAATGATAGTCTGAAATTAAACAAGGCAAAATATAAATTAAATTTATTTATTTATTTCTTATACAATTCGAATATTGTATTAAAAATCTTACCCCGAAAACATCATTATAAGTATCAGCAATGACGGATGAAAGTAAAGTAATTAGAAGGATATAAAGAAAGATTTGTATCGGCTCGAAACCCTATAAAAAATAGAACAAATTGAAACTTTTCAAAGGACATAAAAAGGACTTATTTCTTATCCGTCTTTTTATAACAACATATTATATAAAAAAAAAAATTGAAAAGAAGTTTGACCCTGCAGGCCATCCCTGTAACTTCCCGCTATTTTCGAGTTCAAAACGCTCAAAAATATATAAAATATAGCAAGAAGTTTATTTTTTAGCTCTTCGAGCTCAAAAAAAACACTTTGTTACGAAATTTTCGTTCACGATATCTCATGAACAAATGAGCCGATTTTGATGCGGTTTGCGGCAATCAACGCAGTTTTTCTAGCCTAAAAGGTATAAAAGGTTTACATACATACACACACACACACACACACACACATACAGCCCTACGGACATCATCGCCAAAATAGTTTCAATAGCTTCCTAGGACCTCAAAACGTCGAGATCTGGCGAAAACTCGATTTTCGAAAATCGGGGTGAAACTAATAACTTCCCGATTTTTGAAAAAAAAAATTTTTTTTTTTAAGCGGGAAGTTAAAAAAACAACAACTCTGATTACAGTATTAAACTTTGCGGACAATGGTTCGCGTGGCACGACAATTCATAGCCAACAATTCATCGTTACGACAATTTCTCGCATCAAGATTGTATCGCAATCGCAATATCACCTAAAATTTTTAACATGTTACCTACAAATATAAAAAATATGCAAAGACGAAAACAATTTGAAACCGCAATAAAACATTTTTTACTGACCAACTCATTTTATTCAGTAGATGAGTTTTTTAATTTATTTTAAAGTGTTATCTACGTGTTCTTTTATTTATTTATTTATTTATCTGTTATATTGTTATTATTTTATTATATTGTTATTATTTTATCCTCCGAATCCAAAAAACATATTTTTGGAAAAATCTCTGTGCGTCTGTTAGTCTGTGAACACGATACAGGTCAAACGGATGAGCGGATTGAAACCAAATTTTGGGAGGATGTTTGGTATGCAAATATGAAGAGCCCTATTGTTTTTGGGGAAAATCGGCGCATGCGCAGAAGAGATATATGCTAAAACGGTATTTTTTATATAATAATGGTATACTTTTCATAACGGCTTATTATTCTATTTACTTTTTCAAGAAAGTTTTGTAAAAAAAAATTTTTTCAAACTTTATAGTTTCGGAAATATTTTGAAAATAAAAAAAATCATCCGCTCTTTTGTTTTTGAATCTGTCAGAAATAAACTAGTTAGGCATGCTTTGATTAATTTTTACATGACGTGGAACATACTATGTAGTATGTAGGTAACCATGGCAAGGAATAGTTAATATCATATTGAATACTAGCTATTACCCGCGTCACCTCACGCGATATCAGAAATTTTATATTCTTTATTATAATCAAATGTCCATATAATAATTGTGTGATTAATATCATTGGTAAATATTACGTTATGAATCCGAATGTTCACTATCAAAATGTCAAATCAAATTCTATATCCATCTACTACCAAAATGTGCGCGGTCTACGGACTAAAATTAAAGATTTCTATTTAAACATTTTAAATAACTCATATGACATAATTGCACTCACGGAAACCTGGCTAAATTCCTCTTTCTCAGATAATGAATTAATTGATTCGAGGTATAAAGTGTTTAGAAAGGATCGGTGCGTAGAAACTACTGGAATGCAACGTGGGGGCGGTGTACTGCTAGCACTGAATAATCGCTACAAGTGTGTAGAATTAGACTTCCCATTCGTATGCCCTGGTATCGATGTAGTTGCTGTAAATGTGCAGTTGCACAAAAACCCCTTCACAATCATCTGTGCGTACGTATCAACCATGGTGCGCTCACCAGCTGATTATAAACTATTTTACGAGACCTGCGAATCATTCATGTTTAAATTTAAAACTAATATTATGATACTAGGTGATTTTAATATAAGTGTGATTTCTGGCAAAAACTTTAATTTAAATGAATCAAACACGTATTGTGTAGATCTAAATAATTTTCTATCGCTATTTAACTTATTGTCATTTAACGACATTAAAAATCATTTAAATAAAACTCTAGATTTGGTGCTGTCTAACTACTTAGACATTAGAGTATCTAAGGAAAGCGATCCATTAGTAACTGAAGATGACTTTCATCCTGCGCTGCTAATAGATATACTAAGTATTACTACTAAAACTCCTATTAACTCGTATAATAATCAAAATACGGAATATGATTTCAATAAGGCCGACTTCAAATCGATATACGAGTCGTTTCGTGATTTAGATTGGAATCTTTTGAACACATTCAATGATGTTGATTTAGCATTAGAGTATTTTTATAGGTGCGTTTATAATATCTTTGAAAAATATGTACCAAAAAAAGTCGTCAGAGTGTCAAATAGGTTTCCAACCTGGTTTACGAAAAACATCAAACAGTTGATAAAAACTAAAAACTACTATCGTGTAAAAATGAAATCTGACTCTTCTCAACCCAATCATTCTTATTATAAAGAACAATTTACTACACTTCGTAGACAGCTCAAAAAGGAAATCAAGCTTGCCTACAATTCTTACATCAGCAACTGTGAAAACACTATACTCTCTGATCCGAATAAGTTCTGGTCTTATGTTAATAACAGGCGCAAACAGACAACCTTCACTAATGACGTAATGTACCATGGAGATCTTGTTTTATCGACTGATCGTGCTATTTGTAACCAATTTGCTGAATATTTTAAAAGTGTATACTCTAATGACAATAATACTAACGCTAGCATACATACTAATCTTGAACCAATTGCTGACTGTTTGAATATTACTAACATTAGTACGTCTGAAATTCTATCCTCAATCAAAAAATTAAAATCCAACTCATCTTCCGGATTCGATAATGTTCCAAACTGTATTTTAAAAGGCTGTGCAGAGGTACTATTGTATCCACTATGTATCATTTTTAATATGATAGTTAAGAGATCCGCGTTCCCTCAAATATGGAAAAAAGCCCGTGTAGTGCCTATTCATAAGTCCGGTGATAGGAAACAAATAACAAATTACAGACCAATTTCTATTATATCTGCTCTTGCAAAGGTTTTTGAACAAATTATTTATAATCGATTGTATCAGTACATATCTCCATATTTATCCGCAAAACAGCATGGGTTCGTCACTAAGAGGTCTACAGTATCTAATCTCACTAATTTTATGCAGTATATATCTGACAATATGGACGCCAACAAACAAATTGATGTCATATACACTGACTTTTCTAAGGCATTCGACACGGTTTGTCATTCTATTCTTCTATCAAAGTTATCTGATTATGGTTTATCCAGCTCCACCTCTGAATTATTCTCATCATATCTATCTGACCGTCAGCAATATATTAAATTCAAAAAATGTACATCTTCTACCTTCGTCGTACAGTCTGGAGTACCTCAAGGATCAAATTTAGGGCCATTACTCTTTTTAATATTTATTAATGACTTGCCAAATGTTTTACAAAACACAGAATGTTTGCTGTATGCGGATGATGTTAAAATATTTAAAACTGTAAGCGATAGTAATGACTGTGTATTGATACAATCTGACTTAAATAAAATCAACGATTGGTGCCAACTCAACAAATTGTATCTCAATATCACAAAATGCAAATGCTTATCTGTCACTAGGAAGCAAAATATAGTAAAATATGATTATTCCATACTTAACATTCTACTTAAGAGATGCGATATTATTAGAGACTTAGGTGTCACATTTCTGAGCAATCTATCTTTTAAGACACATATAGAAACCTTGGTTAATGATGCATATAGAATCTTAGGACTTATTACTCGTTTTTCAAGAGATCTAACTAACATTAATGTTATCTTTATACTGTTCAATTCTTTTGTTAGATCCAAACTTGAATATGCTGCAGTCATATGGAATCCGATGTTTAACTTGTACATAAAAAAAAATAGAAATGGTTCAAAGCAAATTCCTTAGATTTCTCCATTACAAATTTGAGCACTATTACCCAAAATTTATGCCTTATCGCGATTTAACTAGCTTTTATAATGTTAAGACACTTCAATGTCGACGAGAGGCTGCACTTTTAATTTTTGCGTATAAAATATTGCATGGATACATTGACAACAGTAGCCTACTATCTCAATTCAACATTGTTGTGCCAAATTTGAGAACTAGAAGTAAATGTATTCGTTTCACCACAAGCATAAGACCCACAACTTTGGCTCACGATGGTTCTCCCGTTGCTCAAATGACTCAATTGCTAAACAAGCATCTGTTTACATTACCAGAGATTGACCTTTTTGACATTGGCCTTCGTAAATTTATGTCTAGCTGCTATATTAAATGATTTTTAATGTACTTGGCACTAATGTGAACTTGTAAGAACTCATCTTATTATTATTTTTTTGTTTTGTGTTATATCTTATGTTATAATTTGTGTGCGTGTATATTAATTATGAATACTACTCTGTAATTGGGCATTTTGCCTGTTGAGTACGTTCAATAAATATAAATATAAATATTTTTAAAATTGGAATGGTTCCGTCGCCCAATTGGCTGAGATTTTTTTTATATTTTTCAGACTCAAAAATAATTTTCAACGCCTAAAAACATCCTTACAATGGCTTCGTATACAAACATTTTCAAAAATTATGCCAAAATATCCAGAAGGCTATGAAATGTCGAGAACTTTTGGCTCGACCCCCAGGTTCCGCCATCCGACCGACGCTAATAGTGTTATGTGCCATATGGTAAATACGCTAGTTTTAACAAATTAACATGCCTGCATTTTCAAATAAACATATCCGATGACAGCACTGACGAGCACAACAAGGAATTTGGACATTAAAATGGCTATATCACCTACGCAGTCTACGGCTACCGTAGTGGTAAAGTTAGACGTCAAAAGATGGAACGCTTGCTTACCGGCCGGTATAAAGCTGTATCCATAAATTGCTGAAACAATTATTATCAATAGCAAAATATATTTAAAAAAATCAAGCTACATTTTCACAATTAGTGTTCAGTGCCATTAAATCGTTATTTGTGTGGCCAAATTTTGGTTCAGCAGTTATAAAGAAATAAACAATTATATTCTTTATGTCAATTAATCGCGCTAGAATTTTTCAGTCCTGATATATTTTTTTTATTACTCATGCGGGAAAAGTGGTATCTTTACGCATGCTGTTACGGTTGAAAAGTAACTATTTTAATTTGCGTGCGGAAACTTTATTTGTCGCACTGAAATTGTTTGCCGCACGCAAATTCAGAGAAAAAAAAAACAATAACGGTGTTAATGTCAACGAAACAAACTGTCATTTGAAGCAGATTTGAGGTTAAAATTTTGGATTATAGACTTTTATTCTTGACAACTTTAACAATTTTAACTGAATTTTCAACTTTTTAATGATTTAATTTTAATTTTTATTACTTCTAATTTCTTTTTTTAATTCGTTATAAAATTTTAATTTAATTTAATTCGTAATAAAAAATAGTATGTGCAACTCGTGCGTCATTGTCGCACCAGTTGCACAATATACTATTTTTTGGTGTTTTTTTCTAATATATATTCAATTCAATAAAGAATAAATTAAAATCAAGAAATATTTTTGTCGAAAACTTTTTCTCTGAAACTAAATTAATTTAACTGTTATAAAGAAACAATCAAAATTGTCGAACATATTCGAGGTGTCAGGCATTTTAAATGGTTCATATTATTTGTCAGAAAACATCGTTTTGCTTGAAGTTTGTAACCTATCCAATTAAAAAAACAAACAGTAAGTATCTATAAATTTTTACATGTCGTCAAAACGACATCTTTCGGAAAGTTTAGAGGGAAAACGCCCCAAAATCAAGAAAAGTCATAGAGGAAATAGGTATCAGACTAGGCCTAATGAAGCCATATACCTACAAAGTTTGGGGAGAGTATGTATCAATAAAATTTTTGCCGATGGGAACTCTGACTATTGCTAGAGTTAGTAATTGGTGTTGATTTTTATATTTGTTATTTATTTTTCTGTACTTGAAAAAGTTTAAATCTATAGGCGAAACGTCGTACAATCAATAAATCTAAAATTTTAATCCTAATACCTGTGATATTATTATCACGATGAACACGACATCTAATACATATAGGTTATTGCTCCTATCTAACAATATAATGCGGTAATGATCATACTCTGACTCCATATTCCATACATTCTGAAATAATTGTTATGACGGTAGGAAACCCTCAGAAAAAATGTTCCATTCGCACTTGTTCGTGTTTTTGATCCGGACCCTAAAAACACCAATCCTTACCTGTGCCGATGTAAGCATTCTTCGTAATAACCCGAACGACAGACTCTAGGCACCCTAGGCACATCAGACTACACGGATCCTCCTCATTTTCACTATCCTCATCACATGCGCTTGCGCATGCTGCCAAAAAAATTCTTATTATGCGTAACAGCGTTATGAGCAACGAGCCCAAAGCAATGGTGCCAAGATGGTAGTTATAGAGAGTTTTATAACTGGATTTTATCGGTGATTCAAGACTGCTTTTATCACGTGTGAAGAACCATTGAGATACAGTGGAAGCTATTATAAAATATTGATAGTCGGCGATGAATTGCCACGTCCAGAGAAATGCGAACAAGTTGAAGACAAAACCCGTTATTTGAACACCGCCAATCGCATATTCGTACTTATAATTCGATGCAGTCGTGTTAGTATTTTTAACAGGTTTCAGTGGCATGTTACTCCAAATCAACACGTTGAAATAGATGTACAATGTCGTGATAAGAAACCAAATTATTATTGTCTGTAACAAAATATCTATATACAGGGTGTCCCATTAAGAATGGGACATAGAACAACCGCAGATTCTCCAATTCAAAATAAAACGATTAAACGAAATATGCTTAGATAAAATGTTATTCGTTTCCGAAGTACGGGGTGTTGAAGTTGAAAACTGAAAAATTATTAAGTCCATAATTTTTTTAATACACCGTATAATTTTACTCAAATCGGCACACTTGTTAAATATCATAAAATGCACCTAACAATAAAAAAAATAGTTCAGTACGTTCTACCAGTGGCGTACGGCAGGAGTAAGTAATGTTTGTACCCCTTCTAAATGTTACGCCGCTGTCTAAATTTTAATTTTGACTATAATTTTAATTTTTTTGATATTTTCTAAGTCAATAATGTACACTTGTTAGTGTTAAAATATATTAAAATAAGCACACTAGTGACATCTAGTAACACGAATGTAAAGCACTCATGTTTAGTGACATTATGGTTTATAATAAAATATAACCAGTCTGTGTGAACTTGACAACGCGTTTTATTAGGTTATGGGCCCAGTCACATTTTTTTTTTACTTAAAATAAAAGTTTAAATAAGATTTCTTTCGTTAATTTCTCAAAAATGTCGTCGGGAGGATATATCGTCAATGTGCCAAAATTAAAAGGACGAAAAAATTACGATGATTGGGTGTTCGCGGCGAAAAATTTCCTGATCTTAGAAGGTATAGATATTGAACAAATACCGGATACGTTAAGTTCAGAGGAAAATAAAAAGGCGATGGCAAAGCTCATCATGACCATTGATCCCACGTTATATGTGCATATTAAGGATCAGACAACAGTTGGTGATTTGTGGGAGAAGTTAAAAAAGTTGTTCGATGATTCCGGATTTACAAGAAAAATCAGTCTATTACGAACTCTGATATCAATCCGACTCGAAAATTGTGAATCCATGACCAGTTATGTGAATCAAATGGTGGAAACTGCACAAAGATTACGTGGAACGGGTTTTGAAATCGATGATGAGTGGGTTGGATCATTGCTATTAGCGGGGCTACCCGAAAAGTTTTCTCCGATGATAATGGCGATAGAGCATTCTGGTATAGTGATCAGCGCAGACGTCATCAAAACGAAGTTGCTTGATATGAGTTCTGAGGTTGGTAGCACTGAAACAGACTCCGCCTTTTGGACAAAACAACGAAATAGAAATAGCAACACTGCGCAGTCGCATCAAACGTCAATGCTAGCTCGAACGAAAAGTTATCAACAAAAGAAAAACGAATCAAATGCTACAAATGCAAGAAATTTGGTCATTACAAAAACCAGTGTACAGAAATGAAAGAAAAGCAAGTTAATGCATTTAGTGCTGCATTCTTCAACGGCAAATTTAGTACAGAAGATTGGTATGTAGATTCGGGGGCCAGTGCTCACATGACCGCCAATAAAGAATGTTTATCGCGAGTTCGAGAAGTTAAAGAAATGAAAGAAATTATTGTTGCGAATCAAACGTCAGTGCCAGTTTTATGCGCCGGTGAAACACAGATCACTACAACAGTGAATAATTCTCAGTTTGACATAGTGGTGAAAAATATTTTGTGCATTCCTAACCTCACTACAAATCTCTTATCAGTGAGTCAGTTGATAGCCAATGGAAACAAAGTTACGTTCAAGAAGAATGTTTGTCATATCCATAATCAACAGAATGAGCTCATAGGAATAGCAGTTTTAGAGAATGGTGTGTACAAATTATCCACAGTAAAGTCAGAGAAAGTGTTGGCTGCGGTAGTTCAGACTACAGACGCTAGGCTATGGCATAGAAGGCTTGGACACATTAACAGTAATGATCTTCAAGAAATGAATAATGGTGCTGTAAAGGGAGTATCAATTAACAAACGGGCAGACATAACAAAATCAAATTGCATTGTTTGCTGTGAAGGGAAACAGTCCCGGTTACCTTTCCAACACAAGGGTAACAGAAGTGAGAAGCTGCTAGAAGTAATACATTCCGATGTGTGTGGACCAATGGAGACTCGCTCCGTAGGTCAGTCTTCGTACTTCCTACTCTTCGTGGACGATGCCAGCCGAATGAGTTTTGTATATTTCCTGAAAGAGAAAAATCAAGTGTACAAATATTTCAAAGAATTTCAAGTTATGGTCGAGAAACAAACGGGAGCGAAAATAAAAATACTGAGAACCGACAACGGAGGCGAATATTGCTCTAATGAAATGGAAACATATTTAAAAAGGGCTGGAATAATTCACCAGAAATCAAATCCATACACTCCGGAGCAGAATGGTTTCAGTGAAAGGCTCAATAGAACCATTGTTGAACGTGCAAGGTGTCTCCTGTTTGACGCAAAGCTGGACAAATCGCTATGGGCTGAGGCAGTTAATATGGCAGTATACCTTAGAAACAGGTCGCCGGCCTCGGGGTTAAATCAAATGACACCGTACGAGAGATGGACAGGACAGAAACCTGATCTTAATCATGTCAGATTATTTGGCAGCCCGGCAATGGTGCATGTCCCAAAAATAAAAAGAAAAAAATGGGACAAGAAAGCTACCAAGTACATTTTAGTTGGCTATCCAGAAAATGTCAAAGGATACCGGTTGTATAATCCAGCAACAAAAGAAGTTATTACGAGCAGAGATGTGATCATCATGGAGGAAAATGAGTCTCAGGAAGCTCAGATAGTAATATCAGAGGAAGATATACAACAAGTGGAGGAAGAGCCACAGTCTGAAGAAGAAGATGAAAGCACACTCAGTGATCCAAACGATCGTACATTTGTCTGTGAAGATTCAAGCATCCATTCAACGGAAGATGATTCTTACCAGTCACTGTCCGAAGAAGACAAGGAAGTCATGACACCGCAAGATGCAGAAACAATAGAAAAGCGTGAAAGAAGACCACCGAAAAGATATGGTTATACGAATTTGTGTGCGTTAAATGAAGAGAATCCTTATGGTGAAGAAATCACTTATGAAGAAGCTATGAATGGACCAGAGAATGAAAAATGGAAACAGGCAATGAGGGATGAGATTAAGGCTTTTGAAGACAACCAGGCATGGGAATTTGTGGACAAAGTGGAAGCAGATAGAGTGGTGCAGTGCAAATGGGTTTTCAAAAAAAAGTTTGAGAGTGATAACAAAGTGCGGTTTAGGGCCAGATTAGTTGCAAAGGGTTTTTCGCAAAAAGAAGGAGTGGACTATAAAGAAACTTATTCACCTGTTCTTCGATATTCGACCCTTAGACTTCTATTTGCAATTAGTGTGAAGTTAAATTTTGAGATTACTCATCTCGATGTAATCACAGCTTTCTTAAACGGTTTTTTAGATGAGAATGTTTATATGCAAGTCCCTTCTAATTTAGAATGTAAAGAAAATTCTGTACTTAAGTTAAAACGTGCAATTTACGGTCTGAAGCAATCAGCCAGGGCATGGAACAAAAGAATAGATGATTGTTTGTTAAATTTAGGTTTTATAAAATCAAAATTAGAACCATGTCTGTATAATAAAAAATGTAAAAAAGGGCAGATAATAGTTGCAGTATTTGTAGATGATTTTTTCATTTTTTCCAATTGTAAAAGTATGACAGAAGAATTAAAAAGGAATTTAGTATCAAAATTTAAAATCAAAGATTTAGGAAGACTGAAGCAATGTTTAGGCATGCGTGTAAAATACTATGATAACAATTGTATTTCTATAGACCAGAAAACATTTGTAGAAAAGATTCTAGATAAGTTTAATATGTCTAACTGCAAAACCATTGATACTCCAATGGAAAGTAATTTAAAATTAGATAAAGCTAAAAATGTTTGTAAGCAATATCCTTATCAACAACTCATAGGAAGTCTTATGTATCTGTCAGTTTTAACAAGACCAGATATTTCTTACGCCATTAGTTATTTGAGCCAATTTAATAATTGTTATGATTCAACTCATTGGCATCATGCAAAAAGGATTCTTAGATATTTACAAAAAACTAAATCCTATGGTTTAATGTTTACAAAGAGTGAATGTAACTTGGAAGGTTATGTAGATGCTGATTGGGCTTCAAATACTTTAGATAGAAAATCCTACACTGGATTTTGTTTCATCCTTTCAGGTAGCGTTGTATCTTATGAATGCAAAAAACAGCAAACAATAGCCTTATCAAGCACTGAAGCCGAGTACATGGCAATAAGTGAAGCATGTAAAGAGGCAATATATTTAAGGAATTTATTATCCGAGATTATAGACTGTAACTATACCATTGTCTTGTATAATGATAATCAGGGTGCTCAGAGGTTGACAGAAAACCCCTTGTTCCATAAAAGGACTAAGCATATTGATGTGCGACACCATTTTGTTAGGGAAACTGTCGCTAACAAACAAGTCAAAATTATGTATCTGTCAACATCTGATATGCCTGCGGATGTTTTGACTAAAAGTTTAAGTTCTTTGAAGCATGATCAATTTATTCAGAAACTAGGTATTAAGAGTATTCTTTAAAAAAAAATATTATATCATTTGTTTGTTTGTCTGTAAAAGCTACATTATTTTAATAAGTGGAGGTGTTAAAATATATTAAAATAAGCACACTAGTGACATCTAGTAACACGAATGTAAAGCACTCATGTTTAGTGACATTATGGTTTATAATAAAATATAACCAGTCTGTGTGAACTTGACAACGCGTTTTATTAGTTAGTTTGTTGTAAAGTCATTGGTTTTCGAGATATTCGCAGTTTTTTTAAGACAAAATTGTAAAAATGAATATTATTAATAATTAATAATACAAATAAAAAGTACTACATGTCTATCTATCTTTAACTGCGAATATCTCGAAAACCAATGACTTTACAACAAACTAACAAGTGTACATTATTGACTTAGAAAATATCAAAAAAATTAAAATTATAGTCAAAATTAAAATTTAGACAGCGGCGTAACATTTAGAAGGGATACAAGCATTACTTACTCCTGCCGTACGCCACTGATAGAGCGAGTAACATTTTATCTAAGCATATTTCGCTTAATCGTTTTATTTTGAATTGGAGAATCTGCGGTTGTTCTATGTCCCATTCTTAATGGGACACTCTGTATATATTAGACTGGTCGTTAAAAATTAATTTTTTTTCGACGCCTCCTAGAAAGCTTTCTTTTGAAAATAATACGTGCCGCAAAACGTTCTAAGTTCATTTTTAGGTAAAATATGTTTTTAAATTTCTTACAACAAACATCATTTTTTCTGAAATACAAACAATTTCGTGTCCGAAATAAAGTAAGTATAGAAATTTTTCTGATTTTATGTTGTCTAATTAATAAAAATTACAGGATATAAAATCATAATTTTTTTATGAGCAGATTTCCAAGGCTCAAGTAGATGTGGATAATAATAAAGTATTATTATTAATTTTATCAATCATTTATTACATTTCGGTCACGAAATCGTAAAAATATTGATTGACCACCCGTACCACCCTAATATCTATGAAAGTTCATTGATAAAGGGGAAAAGAAAAAATACTTGTCTATAATAATTTTTGAAAAAATTTGGCGCCTCCACCCCATCAGCTGGGGGGAGAAGGGGGGTAATTTAAAAAAGTTAAATGGGAACCGTTATATTTTATTGCAGATTCGGGTTCCTTGCATTAAAATGTTTAAGCTTTGTGCCAAAGAGTTTTTCAAATTTCGTCGAAAATAAAGTTGCAAGTTTCCATTTAAAAATTCAAAATTGCCCCCCCCCCCCCTCTCCACACCCCCAGGGTAGTGTTTAGTGTCATTGGATAGCTTTTAGGAAAAGTATTGTTTGTTTTTTGTGATTTAATGTAAATTTCTTTAGATTATTGAGTGGAACGTTAGTCTAATGAAGAAATGATTTTTGAAATTTTAGCGTATTAGATCAAAAATTTGAAAAACTGTTTGGGATAAAACGTATGTATTTTGATCCAATATATCCGAATCTCCAATAAAATATGTGTTCCCTTCAATTAAATAAAATTGTCGACCAATTTTTCTCAGACCAATATATTGACAAAATAAAAAATAACAAATCAAAGATTATAAGTGTTCCCATTTACTTTTTTAAGTTATCCCCTCCTCTCCCCAGGTGATGGGGTGGGGATGACAAATTTGGTATCATTCAAAAGCTTTTCATAAATTATTAGAAATTATTTTTTTACTTTTCTTCTTTATCGATGAACTTTCACAGATATTAGGGTGGTACGGGTGGTCTGAATGACCCTGTATAAGTATAAACATTTTCAAAATAGACATAATTGCTAATTGGCTCGATTGATAACTGTAGTTATTAGATAACAATAGATAATAAAACAAATGATTGGTCTCACTATCCATTTATTAACAAAAAACCTTAAGACGTTTCGGCAATTTCGGTTAAACCAAGGTGCAACAATTGAGACAATAATTTATTAAAAGAAATAACAATATAATTTTACATGTAATCATCTAGCATTAACACAACAATGTTTGCTGTCAAACTTCCACTATAATTGTGAAATAATATCAATATTATTTGACAATTATAGTATGGAAGTTGGTCAGCAAAAATTGTTTTCAAATCGATTAGTTATTCTGGGTGCTTCCAACGTAACAAAAATGAAAATAACTTAAGATAACTTACACAAAATGGCAGTAAAATAAGCAATGGTACGTCTTTAATCACTGCAGATGCTTCTTTGAACATCATGAGAAGGAATTTGATGCGATGTCTTACGCAATAGAGCAGACCCAGAAAAATAAAAAATAAGACCGTCGTAAATATTGCATAGAATAATGTGTGATTTATATTTCCTCCTAGTCTTCCCCATGGAAGTCCAAACCTCCTATCTTTTGGCATAGTTTCTTTTTCTTTCTCGCTTTTTGCATAATAAACCCTAAAAATTATCGTGTTAACAAGCTTTTATTGAGTTTCACATGTCCCGGTGTAAAATCAAATCTTGCAAGTTAAATTTGACTCACTTCCCGATTTCCGATTGAGCTGAAACTTTGCATACGTATATAGTTCCGATAACAATACAATAAATAACTAACTGACCGGTCCAACTTTCGCCCGGTTGAAAATCGTATTTTTAAAAAAGCAAATTAAAAACTTAAAAATGAAATAGGTAAAAAAGTTCTTTTACGTTAAACGGTTTTTAGTTCCATCCTCAAAATAATCTGGTTGCCGGTTGGGCTCATTTTAAATAAGCTTCGTGATGAATTTCAACATGCGAACCAAATTTCGTTAAAATCAATTAGCCCTTTTCACGCGCGCATACACATACACACAGTTTTGAAATCGCCTAGCAAACATATTTTAAACCCGGCAAAATTTAAATAATTAATTTTACAAAACAAAGTAGTATTTTTGACTTACCATAAACAAACAGCAATGACAGCTGTGACAATTGGTGCAAGAAGTATTGCAAAGAAAGCGTAGCATTTTGGGAGTATGCGGAATAATAAGATCTGCAATAGCGAGAGTGCTAAAAAAACAATAAAAAATGTTCATTAAATTAAATGAATGTTAACACCTTCTTTTGCCGGGGTCTTTAAATTATTTGTCATAATTATCTAAATCAACCTAAATAATTATTATTCTTAAGGACGTAGTCCTATGTTCGGGCTCGTTTTCAACCGTTATTTCAGAAATTTTTTTTAATATCAAAATATTGTACGATGTTTTCAATTTTGTTACATGTTTTTACTAAGACAAAAAATTTTTTTTTGCTTAATTTTACGTCATTTTATAATTGTTTTTTTAACCTAACTTAAGTGGAGGTAGGTGGGTAGCGCGGGTGATAACGTCACTTGGAGTCAACTGAATTATAAAAATTAAATTGGTTATTGTTTCGTAGGCTTGTGGCTCTATCCCGTACTAGAAATAAACATTTTTATTGATAAATAACAAAATGGCGGGTTTTAGAAAAAAAAACAACGAGAAAATCGTGATTTTTTCGTTGAAAATCGGTTAAAAAAAATAGAAATAATTTTTATAATTAAGTAATTCTAGTACCGGACGGAGCTATTGTTGTGTAGAATACCCTGTGCAAAACTGAAAGCAATTGGTTATATACAATTGTTTCAATCACCCGCGTCACATAGAAAAACGTGGTTTTGAGAAAAACGCGTTTAAAGTTTTAATTTCAGATTTCTTACAAAAAAATAAAAATGAATATTTGTACTAATCAGCTATGCCTGGTGTATATTAAACCTTCCGTTTCTTCAAAGGCATCGTTTTCTGTTAATTTGTTTGCTCTACTCTGCGAGAGTATAAGGGTAACGTGATAACATTTGAGAGGTAAGAGCAGGTAAGAGTCTTACCGTAAGAACGTTGCTGCTCTCGACTATATGCTATAGCTTTGTAAATATTTAATATTTGGGTCTAAAATTTTTACAGTATTTTCTCAATATATTATACTTACTAAAAATGTAAAAAAAATAAATTCGTTTTTTCAAAACCCGAACACCAGACTACGTCCTTAAGTAAACTGCTGAAAGAAAAAAAAATCTCGGGTGGCAGTGCCAAACCCCATCGACATATAGTGTATTTGCTAATAGTAGTGGGGCTTTATTATGTGAACCTAACCTTATTTTCGGACAAAATATAAAAAATAATCCTAATGCGTCCCCCAAAGTTATCTTTTTTCTTAGCTGAAGTATATTATCAATCCAACATCTGTACCAAATTAAATAAATCCTTCAGTAAGTAAATCCGTATCCGCGAACTAGTAATAATAATTTAATCCAAAAAAAGATCATACTGCATACAATAGTTATAATCCAATACAATGTACAATGTAAAATGCACTTACGGTTAATTACTGGAATTAAATATCCAACTTGGCAGAGCCAGTTCTAGGGTAGGTTAATGATTAAAAGAAATGTAATAATAATTTATAATTTTGTAGTCTTATAGTCGCTCGTGCATGCGTAGGGGAAGGGGGGGCATGACGGTGACCCGAGGTATGACGGGGTAAGTCACACTTACAAGAAACTAAACGTTTGCGAATTGAAATCAACAAGCCAATAAGAAGCCATACTCGATCAACGGTTAGCGCGACAGAAACAGTGCGTGGAAGTGCACGCGTTTTTCGTTTATAAACGAAAATCATGTTGAGTGTCTCGTCGATCTAATTTTATTCAGTTTGAAACGTCTTAATTGTAAGGTAATAATGACTATCCAAATGATGTCTCTTCTGGTATATGGTTGCTAGTGTTGTTTACTTTGTTGTGGTATAATTAAATAAAAATTAAATTAATATTTTTATTTTTGAGGAATTATTTTTTTCTAAGTCAGCCTTTGGGGCAAGACGGGATATAGGGTATGGGGCAAGAAGGGGTACAAGCAAGTCACGCCTACTTGGAATAAAACATCTGCTCCTGAAGATATTCTTTTGCTTCTAAATCTACCATCCGTGCATCTAGCTTTGAAAACGCATCCCCTAGTGATGTTTTGCCAATCCCTTCAGTCCAATGAGATAAAAAGAGGAAACAATACCGGAGAGATAAAATAGCCATCATTACCTCAACTCCGTATAAAAATGAGCTAGACAATTTGAAAAAACCGAGAAAAGTATCCAATTCTAATGATCCTCGGCTCAAAAAAATGCTAAGAATAAACAAAATTGTGATAATAATTAGCCTACCCCATCTTGCCCCGTGGTACGGGGCAAGATGATTTTTTGCATGTTCCTAATAAATCATTTATTTTCAAAAAAATGTAGTACGTTTATCTCCCAAAGACTATGCCAAATTGTACTCAGATTAATTAGATATCGTGCCATAAATAAATAAGAATAATAAACGTAATGATTATGCTGTATTTTTGATATTTCCCTTAGGTACCCCATCATTCCCCCCCTTCCCCTATGTGTGAGGGTGTGTGTGTTGCTCCAAATGTTCTTAGTTCCCGGTCTTGTAGGCCGTAGTCCACTGCAAAGTATCTGTGAGACGCCTAGATGGACACTTCACCCGCTGCCATTTCGCCTTTGATAAAGTCTATTGGAGTTGTTGACGAAACGTTAGGTAGAAATACGAATGAACCACGACTTACAAGCCCAGAAACCAAGATGATTTCGAAAATAATCTTAAATGTAGATTTTGAATAAAATTGTTTTTTCACAAAAAAATCATAGGTATATAAAAAACGATTTCTGCGCAACTTTTTGAAATAAATATTTTAGAAAAAAAATTATGATGATTTTATTCATATTTTGACATCTAGAATGTATTAATATTTTTTTACCCAAGTTAGTGACTTATTCTTTCTGTCGAAAATTTGGAATTGCCGATTTATAAAGTTATTTTCTTGAAATCTTTGATTAAAGTCTGAATAGAACTCTTCAAATAAATAAAATTGTCGACCAATTTTTCTCAGACCAATATATTGACAAAAAATAATAAAATTACAAATCATTATAACACAAGATGACGTTTCGATCCGAATTTGGATCTTCTTCAGAAATATCTAAAAATAACTTAATACTAATTAATTTTTATATTTGTTAGATATTTCTGAAGAAGATCCAAATCCGGATCGAAACGTCATCTTGTGTTATATTGATTTGTAATTTTATTATTTTTTGTCAATATCTTGGTCTGAGAAAAATTGGTCGACAATTTTATTTATTTGAAGTTAATTTCGTGACCCCAAATGAAATCACCCCTAACATTATTTGCATTTTATCATATTGATTGACCGCAAGTTTTGTTGATTACTGGCGATTATTCACTACTCAGTCGATTTTTTTGGATTTAACCTTACAAAAAATGTTGAATTACTGCGAGCTGGAAAGATCATTTTAAAAAGTCGATATTATTTCCAAATAAACTTACCTATGGCAATCGCGCTACAAACACAAATTTTAACCCACGGTATTTCAAGTTTCCAGAGATAAAAAATTTTTGTTTCCTAAAAGTACAACAACGGTATAATTATGTAATGTAAAATGCATACTCAAAAGTCTTTCAGTCTTTAGAAGCTTTAAAAGATAATCGCTGAATAGTTACCTCATTGTTCTCGACACATAGGTATCTGAAAAGAAATACAAACAATAATAGTAGAGGATCCCAAGTACCTTCATTGATCTGCATACCGGATGAAAATTATATTTGATCAAATAAAATATGTTTCTGATCATATATCGATAGGGTTGCCGTAAAAAAAATGTTCATGGCTATTATAATTAATTAAAATTTAAAAAAAATATTTTTTTTTATAAATTTCACTGACGTGCTTGCCAAATGAACTAAACTTCAATGGAAAGCATATAATATACAAAATATGCAACACCTAGATTGCCAACCTTTTTCGGGTTCTTATTACCTGGTAGCCAATAGCCATATACAAACAGGTAAGATGATATTATTAATTGCGCTCATCTGCTTACCACTTGAAAAATATATCAAAATGAAAGCAATTTTAACGCAAAAATTGCTTTCATTTTGATATATTTTTCAAGTGGAAAGCAGATGAGCGCAATTAATAATATCATCTTACCTGTTTGTATATGGCTATTGGCTACCAGGTAATAAGAACCCGAAAAAGGTTGGCAACCTAGGTATTGCAAATTGGTGTATATTATATATGCTTTCCATTGGAGTTAAGTTCATTTGCAAAGCACGTCAGTGAAATTAAAAAAAAAAATATTTTTTTATAATTTTAATTAATTATAGCCATGAACATTTTATTACGGCAACCCTATTGACATATTATTATGTTAAAAAAACATATTTTATTTGATCAAATTTAATATAAAGGTAGATCTTACTTGGGATCTTAGACTATAAAGAGATGTATTTTTTTAAACAGTGAATTTGGTGTTTTTAACTTACTTTTTTTTAAGTTCGTTAATAAAATCTCCTGTAGGACAGCTAGCAACACATTCCTTCGTAATTCCTTCAGACGTACTCGTAATATTCAAGTATCTAAAAAAAATTATTCAATATTAATTATTAGAGCCTCGGTAGTGGGGGCGTGTAATAGAGGAGACATAAAAACACCATGGAAATAGTAGGTAGAGATGAACCTCTCGGGTTGAAGTTGAACGCAATGCTAGTTACGCGTTTTCTTGTCATATTGCTACTGCTCCAATATACAAAACCGAGAGCTACTGAACTTTTTGAATGCTGATTTAGGCCGAAAGTGGCATACTTTATAATATAGTTTAATCGGTGCAAACAACAAAAATGACATTTTTTTGGTTGAAGTGTGAAGTGATCGCATTCTCAAGTTAGATTACGAATTCTATCAAATAAATGAATAGGTATTAAAACATTTTTAACATACTTTTTGTCCGTTAAATCCAAGTTTTTGCATGGAAGTTTTAGGATTGAATTAGGCGGATTGTCTTCACCACATAAATTGCCACAGTCATCGTATCTTTGCATGATCCTTGCAAATTTACCCCCAGATAATGAATAACCAACGAATCCGACCTGGAAAAACGACAACGGATCGACCCTGACGCAATTTCCGACACAAAAAAGAGGTACAGGTAAGTAAACTGAAATTATTTCCCTGTCGTGTTAATTGATAAAATAAATTGCTATATTAAATCACAACGAATTATGAATACGATAATATTTGGCTGATATCTAGAAAAGTAATGCCGACTGAAAGACTAAAATTTATCGCGAGGGAAAAAATAATAAAAAAACTTGATTGTTAATTGATTAATTAATGTTAATGACAGCAGGACTATCCTGGCAGTGATTAAATTTTTTAATTCTTTATATTGTACTCAACACTATTTTATTCAATTAACAGATGAGGGTATATTTTTATAATGCCGGATCTTAGACTATACACTGTTCGTTTTAGTAGTTTTAGTAGATTTGACGTTCACGCTTTTGCTACACTATTTCGAGACGTAAAGCGTCTGTGAAACTATAAGCGCCCAAAACGAATACACCCCAAATATCACATAATAGTCCAAGAGCTATCAAACATTTTTGGGTAGGCATTTGCAACACTTCTTTTGTAATGTCTGAACACAAAATCAAATACTTGACTGAAGGGTAGTTTTTGAGGTTTTTTGCCATTTTAATATCTTTAAATTTAGTATTCAGTAAAGTAAAAAATAAATAAGACAGATCATATTTTAGTCGGATCTAAATGTCTGCTAGGCGTTTACAAAACTGTCTATTATAAGTGAGAGCGAGTAAGATGCTACGGGTAGGTTGAAGTGTGAAAGAGAGCTTAATAAAGGCATATATTATCGCATCGCATCTGTCCAACGCTCTCTCTCTCTCACTTCAAACTACCCGTAGCATCTTACTCACTCTCACTTATAATAGACAGTTTTGGCTGACGTATAGAATCGACTAAATGATCTGGAGTATTAAATACTTAAATTTGAAGGTTTCAAAATGCCTCAGTCATTTTTGCAAATAAAATTTAGAAAAGTTAAAAATTCATGGCTTCAACCAAGTCTTCGATATTGTGTTCAGACATTAGGTCTATTATAGACAGTCCAAAATAACTCACCGGTATAAAAATCACAATCAACATAAAAATACTGAAAAGTCTATTTGTGCTTTTACGCTCCTCAGCGATGCCGTCAAACACTACGAGCTCTCCTTTTTGTCCTAAAAACTGTAAAGAAACTAATTTTATACTTTTTAAACGCATTTTAAATTTCCACTTTTTTCTAGAATGTGTTAAGAATTTTCTTCAGCAATAAACAAACAAAAAATAAATCACGCGTATTTTTTTTTAATTAATAATGTTTGTATTAGATTAAATTTTTGGCAATTACTTACCATTATCAATTTTGCATTTCTATTGGTAAAAAAAGTCGAAAACACTGCAAACGTCAATTCTTCATTTGAGGAGTGCGTCACTGTTTATAAAGCGGAAATCCACTTTCGATGTACTTGACGAATATTTTGTCAATAGTGACGAGAGAATAGGAGTATCTACTTGCAGAAGTGTTTGCCACGGGGTCCTTTCCCGTAAATAATTGTCAAACGGCAAATAATTTTGTATACACTTGAAAAGGCACTCATAAGTGCGTTTCTAGAATAAGCACAGTGAATGACAGCCTCCTGTTTGTTTTAAGCCATAGAAACGTCATATAAGTAGGTTTTATTTATTTGGTAGTTATGGAAATTAATAATGTATTACAGAAAATCATTTCATTTAAAATGCGACATACATCGAAAAAAACATACTTAAAAATAAATTTTTATTTAAAAAAATTGGTTGTCTGTAAAGTCGGTTTACGGACGATAGTTTTACGTGATAACGTATTCCGTAATACATAACCTAAATTTATATAATAATTATAATAATTCGAATCTATGATATTGCATCTTTCGCTTCAAATTTAGGTTAATTTTATTTATTTAAATTACTCACCATATAATATTATAATTGTTTTTTTTAACTTTCTTTCTTTCGTATTTATTTTAAGTCTCAAAGATTAGCTGTCATAATATTTATAAAACAATTGTTTCACTGTTTATAATATAAAATTCCAAAACCTACTTACAATATTTAAGTATTTTCATAGGTACGTCAAAAAATTGATTTTTATAATGATAAAATTTGTAAGAAAACGATTTTTTCGAGAGATGAGACCTAGCTAAAACGATTTTTTGCCCCCCAAAATCCCTTTTCAGTAAATTTCATCCAAATCGTTAGGGCCGTTTTCGAGAAAAGCACGCACAGGGTCAGGCGGAACGTTACGCGTTACGAACGTTACGTTAGGAACGTTACACTTTTTCGTGCATGCAGCCGGTGTTTTATCAATTTATAAGATTGGTGATTCATCAATTTATAAGACGTTATCACGTCAAAATAGAAATTACAAATTTTCAAAAATATCGCTACTTACTTCTAAACAGTTTTCAAATTTATTTAATACAGAATGAAATTTTTTCCTGTCGAATAATATTGAATTTTAATATACTAGCCGTTATTCGCTTAATAATATTTTTTAAAACTAGAGTGACCTGTGCGAATTATTCGCACTAAATAAGTATAATAATTTTCACTTTACAAAATTATTTTTTAAATATGATTGCAGGTATTCAATTCGTTTCTAATTTTGCACACTGCTTATAACGTTCTTCTTTTTGTTGTATTGCAATATGAAGCTCAGATGACAGATCGAAGAAATATTTTACTAAAATTGTCATATAGAGGCGCAAGTAGCAGAACCCTTGAGCTAAGCCGTCAGATGGCATCATGCAGCATTGCTGTGACGTTGTTCAGCGTTGCTCGCTGTTTCAAAATTAAAGCCGTCAGATGGCAGTATGCAGTATTGTGTCTTAATGTATATATTATGTAAATAAATCATTCAACTCAATTTAATGAATCAAAATTTATTGCAGGTATTCAATTCGTTTCTAATTTTGCACACAGCTTATAACGTTTTTATTTTTGCTGTATTACAATATGAAGGTCAGATGACAGATCGAAGTGTTGACGTTGTTTCAAAATTAAAGCCGTCAGATGGCAGACGTTGTTCAGCGTTGCTGTATTGTGTCTTAATGTATATCTATATATATAAGTTTAATAATTAATTAATTTACAAAAACAAAAGCAATAATAGATTTCTTAGTTGTCGATGTCAGTAGAGCAAGCAATTATCTGTAAAATGATATATAATTTATGTGGAGAAATTGTGTGGTTTTTTCTAAAAAGGGAGACAAACATCTTAACCTTAGCGTATTAAATATTAATATAATATCATAAGTGTGTCTTTAGTAGTTTAATATATTTAATAACTCGACATTATTATATTTTTGACCAGACATTATGTATTATATTACAAGTAAAAATGCTATTTACAGGTACATAAATTAACTCAATTGTGAGTTCTAAAGTATAACAATTTTTTATCAATAATTTAGACAATAAATAAGAGTGTGCGCTAAATAACAGTTAATTTAATTTGTATTTATTATGTAATGCGTATGTAATTAATGACATTTAAAACAGTTGTTCTGTTCAGCTTGCGCAGCTTGCGCAGCTTGCTCAGCTTCTTTCCTCCTCTTCTCTTCTTCTTTTAATTCTATAAATTTCTTTCCCTCTTCCATAAATTCCATCATCCCAGTAGTCATGAAATATGGTCTTTTAACTCCGTCATTTGATTCCGCGTCGATACAGAAACATAAATATATCGTTTCAATAGTAGCCTGAAATAAAACAAGGTAAAATATAATTCAAATTAAGTAATTAATAACTTTATTTTATAATTTAAATATTATAATAAAAATCTTACGCCGACAGTATCATTGAAAGTATCAGCAATGATGTATGAAAATGTCAAAATTAAAAGGATATAAATTATGAATTCTACCGTCTCGAAACCCTGTAAAAAAATAGATTAAATTATTTAAACCTTTCAAAAGATATAGAAAGGACTGGTCTCATATCAGTTTTTTTATCTCAGAAAAAAAGAAAAAAGAACTCGGATCACAGTGAAGCTCTGTCGACAATGGTTCTACGTCAATTTATTGCTACGACAATTTCTCTCAACAGGAATGTATCGCAACATTACTATTATTGATATCCATAACTATTTTAATAACGTCAAATTTAAAGGCTATGATTAGTTTCGAAATATATGAAATAATAAATGAATATTAAGCCAGACATAATATCACTATATGAAATTTACTAACAGTAGTCATTTTGTATGTTCTTCCAAGGTCTGAGTCCTGAGAAAAGGTGTTGGTTCCTTACTCCCATGTTTGTTTTATCCTCATTAATGTTTTTATTGTCTCTGGCACATGGGATTTTATCCTTGAAGTCAAAGGGGTTTTGTTTAAAAAAAAAAAAAGGCTATGACATAACATAGTTGAATTTTCAATATGGATTGCTTATTAAAAAAAAAACGGTCAAGTGCGAGTCGGACTCGCACACCGAGTGTTCCGTACAAAGGACCCCGCACGGAACATATGGGAATCGGCCCTCGGTTAAAATCTTCCATACTCGGGGATATTATCCAAAAATCGACGCTGATCAAAAGTCTCCATGGGCACGAAGTCCGGAAATGCGATCCCGGGGAGTTATTATTATTTTGATTGCAATAAAAGTATACTTTTATTGCAATCAAAATAGGGAAAATGAGCAAATGCACCCGTCTCCTTGTGATATTCTATTATAGACATATCTACATCACATAGATATATCATATACAGTATATATGTCGCCGGGATATTGTCAAACCCGTGATATTATAATTTCACTTAGTGAAATTATAATATCACGAATCTTTGTCAATCGTGATATTGTAATTTCACTGGTGAAATTACAAAATCACGGGTTTGACAATATCCCGGCGACATATATACTGTATATGATATATCTATGTGATGTAGATATGTCTATAATAGAATATCACAAGGAGACGGGTGCATTTGCTCATTTTCCCTATTTTGATTGCAATAAAAGTATACTTTTATTGCAATCAAAATAATAATAACTCCCCGGGATCGCATTTCCGGACTTCGTGCCCATGGAGACTTTTGATCAGCGTCGATTTTTGGATAATATCCCCGAGTATGGAAGATTTTAACCGAGGGCCGATTCCCATATGTTCCGTGCGGGGTCCTTTGTAGGTATGCAGATAGTTCGTCCAGCACGGGAATCGAGTCTCGAAGATTTATCCCGCTTTGAAGACTGTTGTCCTCATACATCGACATAGATCGCGGTTAGTTTACCAACTGTATATTTTGTAAATGCTGTCATGTCGGGCTGATTTTTTTTAGAATTTTAGCAGCGGATTTTCAACTTTATTAATGAGTTAAATTTAATTTTTTTCGATATTTTTAGACCCAAAAACATTTTTAAATGCCTAAAAACGCCCGTACAAGGGCTCGATTGGGCCCATTTCAAAATACTTTATATTATTACAAATAGTTGTAAAACCTCCCTCTTGTAAAAAGATTTTTTTTACACAATAAACTTCTATTCTATTCTATTCTACAGTACGTAAACGCGTAAGGTGCACATAGGGAAATTAGCATTGGGAAAAAATACTTGGATCAGAGTTAACCATGACTGCATTAATTGTTATTTCTATTGAATTATCGTGGTAATCTTGAGGGTTTCTGTTTTATTTTGATTTATTTTTATTTTACTTGGCTTTTTAGGCGCGAATAGCGTAAGCTAAAGCGCCTATATGTACTCGCTTTGTCTGTGAATCTGTGAATCTGTATGTCACGCTTTTTTGTGGATTGTGTACAGCTCAAACGCCTTAACCGATTTTAAAAAACTTTTTTTTGTTTTATTCGTCTTCGGGTAACTTAGATCCTAACGTCGCCCGATTTTTGAATTTTTGCTCCAGAGGGGAGCAATTTAGAAAAAACGAAGTTTTTCGCTTATAACTCGCTCAATTTAAATTAGATCGGTTCGAAACCTGTCTTAAACGAAAGAGGAGAAAATTTTACATAAATTTCGTACAACAGAATTTGCCCAATCAGTTTTTTTATACACATTTATATAGAAATAAATTCAATCTGATATAACCGATGGCAAACATCTTTCGGTTATCTCTCTCTGTTGCACGGTTTAACATGGCAATTTAAAAATTACGTATGTTCTGTCTTCAAATAAAATTGGTTGATAATATTATTTATTACAATAATGAAATTAAAAGATAGCATTTGTTCAAAAACGGATGCCGTTTCGAATATTTGTGAAATGCAACGCCTTCTGGGTTAACAATTTGAATAACTAATTATTAGAACATAATACTTTGACAGATGCAAACATCACTTTTGACATTTCTTACCATTCCGACACCACGGATGAGCGGAATGAAACCAAATTTTGGGAGGATGTTTGATATGCAAATATGAAGTGGCCAATTGTTTTTTGGGAACATCGGCGCATGCGTAAAAGAATATATCTCTTATAATGTTATTTTATATAATAATAATAGGGGAATAATAAAACGGTCGAATAAAAAAAAAACTTGGTGACTGATGAGATACTGTTTTAATAACTTGAATATTAAAATAATAGTTGTGTGACTAAATTAATAAGTGAGCGACTAAATTACTAAGTGAGCGACTGAATTACTAAGTGAGCGACAAGAAAGCCTTCGGTAATTTTGAAGCAGATAACTTCAACCGATTGAGATGAAAATTTGTATAAGTTTGGATGACAATGCATGGTTAGCTGTGTGACGTCACTCTAAATCCAATATGGCGAACTTCTAAATATGGCGGACTAATTTTATTATGCTTTCCTACAATATGGGTATCAAATGAAAGGGCTTGCTGAGAATAACTCGAAAAATAAAGTGACGTCACTCTAAATCCAATATGGCGGACTTCTAAAAATGGCGTACTAATTTTATTATGCTTTCCTACAATATGGCTATCAAATGAAAGGGCTTGCTGTAAATAACTCGAAAAATAAAGTGACGTCACTCTAAATCCAATATGGCAGACTTCTAAAGATGGCGGACTAATATTATTATGCTTTCTTACAATATGGGTATCAAATGAAAGGGCTTGCTGAAAATAACTCGAAAAATAAAGTGACGTTACTCTAAATCCAATATGGCGGACTTCTAAAAATGGAGGACTAATTTTATTATGCTTTCCTACAATATGGGTATCAAATAAAAGGGCTTGCTGTAAATAACTCGAAAAATAAAGTGACGTCACTCTAAATCCAATATGGCGGACTTCTAAAGATGGCGGACTAAGTTTTTTATGCTTTCCTACAATATGGGTACCAAATGAAAGGGCTTGCTGAGAATAACTCAAAAAATAAAGTGACGTTACTCTAAATCCAATATGGCGGACTTCTAAAGATGGCGGACTAATTTTAACATGCTTTCCTACAATATGGGTATCAAATGAAAGGGCTTGCTGTAAATAACTCGAAAAATAAAGTGACGTCACTCTAAATCCAATATGGCGGACTTCTAAAGATGGCGGACTAAGTTCATTATGCTTTCCTACAATATGGGTATCAAATGAAAGGGCTTGCTGAGAATAACTCGAAAAATAAAGTGACGTCACTCTAAATTCAATATGGCGGACTTCTAAAGAAGGCGGACTTAGCTTTTTTTGATAAAGGTGTATGCGAATTGTCTCGCAGTGAAACGAGTTGGGGCAGAGGTGGAGTTTTTAAAAAAATAATTCCGGGGTGAACGATAAACGGGTATGCGAATTGTAATTCCGGGGTGAACGATAAAGGGGTATACGAATTGTCTCGCAGTGAAACGGGAAGGAGCAAATGTGGAGTTTTTAAAAAAACAATTCCGGGGTGAACGATAAACGGGAATGCGAATTGTCTCGCAGTGAAACGGGAAGGGGCTAATGTGGAGTTTTTAAAAAAATAATTCCGTGCTGAACTTTAAATATACATAATTATAAATAAAAAATCGCAGGATTGTGGACAAATATTAGATTTATTAATTGTACAATTAATAAATCTAATATTTGTCCACAATCCTGCGATTTTTATTTACAATTATCTCGATGGACACGATATCTAATATATGTTAAATATACACCGATTTTCAAACAAAACACCAGGGTATATGATGTAAAATTTCGCGCCTTGTAATTCTTGAATTACTTGGGCATATACTCCCACTGGTTTAATAATAAAAAGCTCTTATAAATCATTATTTTAATTTTTTTGTACAAAAATAAAACAAAAAAACAACTCCATCTGTTTGGAAACATTTCATTCAAAAATTGTCTGACTGGTATGACGTATGCGCGTTGGTAAATCAGTGACCCAATGTCTTTAGGTTCAACACGAATAGGCGGAGATATTTGATCTCGCGCCATATTTAAATATTTTTGGGAGTTTAATGTCCTATTAATAAAAAAAGTCCGATTATGTTGTAATCATTTGAATATTTTCTTTGGTAGTATACACATTCATTTTGCAAAAGAATATTATCTGTCAAATTGAAAAACAAGATTTCAAGGCTCACTCTGATCCGGTCATTTTTTCCCAATGTTAATTTCCCTATGTGCACCTTACGTGTTTACATACTGTATATTATTACAAATAGTGCCAAAATGTGCCAAAATCCATCCGACCGATGCCAATATAGTCTTATATGCCATTTGGTAAATATACTAGTGTTAACAAATTAAAATACCTGTAACCACATATATCCGATGACGGTACTGAGGAGCACAACGAGGATTTTGCACATGCTAATGGCCATATCACCTAGGCCGTCGATAGCTATCGTAGTGTTAAAATTAGACGTCAAAAGATGGAACGCTTGTTTACCGGCCGGTACAAAACTGTATCCATAAATTGCTGAAAATAATTATTATAAATTATAAACTATAGATACTTGGAGAAATTAGTGTTCAGTGTCATTAGTCCGCCATTTGTGTGTTCTATAGCCGAATTTTGGTTCTGCAGTTATATCTAAAGAAATTAACAATTAAATTGTTTATAACAATTAATCGCCTTATAATTTTTCAACTCTGATAATTATAAATAAAAAATCACAGGATTGTGGACAAATATTAGATTTATTAATTGTACGACGTTTCATCTATAAATTTAGACTTTTTCAAGTACAAACTGAAAATTATTTAAAACAATAATTATGAAAATAAACATATGAGTGTCTGTTCTATAATTAATAGAATTGTTTTTTCTAATAAAACACATTTCACTGATATTACGTTTCTTCCAATTTGACTCTTTATCTAATATTTGAAGTTCGTTAAATAGAAATTTATGTCCAGTGTCGAAATGATGAGATGACAACGCGGTCTTATTATCACTTAATAAATTTATGTTTCTACAGTCCATTCTGTGTTGGTAAATTCTATGTTTTAGTAACTGTCTTGTTTGCCACACATAACACTTACTACATTCACAAGGTATTTGATAAATATATATACCTGATATTCATTTTCGCTCTTCTTAGGCTTTCAAAATTTTTAATAAAAGGCTATTCAATTCAATAAAGAATAAAATAAAAAAAAAATTTTCGAAAAAATTGTTCTTTGAAACCAATTTAATTTGTTAAAAATAAACAAATAAATTGCTGATAACAATAAATCGTGATAGAATCCTGAGCGACCGTTTAAGTGATATTTTTCAACATTATTATCAATCCTACATCTGTACCCGTAGTGCATAGGTGCATTTGTGGATTCCACGTTTTTCGGCATCCATCTGAAATGTAACAATGAAGGATGAGTGACAAAAATGCTCCATCTCTCTCACTCATCTTTCATTGTTACATTTCATATCATATGCCGCTTTGGCGTTGATTGCAAGTCAGTACAAGGTTAAATAAGTTTTTTCGTAACTAACAATTAAATTTACAAATAATACGGATTCATGAAACTGTTTGGTAAACTTATCAAATCAAATAAGTTTTGAAGAGGAGTTATCGGTGTGGTGAGCGAAGTGGTCAAAAATAGTTGCTGCGGAATGGCCCACTACACCACTAGAAGCGCTGGAGAGCTGTAACGCAGTCATTTTCCCCATGATTCACAAGCTACTGTCAATACTCGTGACGCTACCTGTGTCGACGGCGACACCAGAGCGTACTTTTTCCTCGTTGAAGAGCCTAAAAACATTGGGACAGTCACGACTGACTGGATTAGCCTTGATGAGCGTTCATCGTGATGTCGAGATCAGTCCAGAGATCGTTGTCACGCGCTTTATATCTGGTGACAATCCGCGTCAGTTGTCTTTTAATTAATTTTTTTATTTTTTATGTTAAATTATACTGTAATAAGCATATTCCTGGCTACGACTTTAATGTACCCTATCTTATAATAATTGACATGCATCAATCAGTGTTGATTTTTATAATTATTATTTATTTTTCTGTAGTTGAAAAAGCCTAAATCTATAGACGAAACTACGAACAATTAATAAATGTAATTTTTGTTGTTTTGTTGTCAAATAGCTGCCATTTTTTCTTAATATTATTATCACGATGGACACGATATCTAACAAAAGTTGTTGCTACTATCTTATATAATATTCGGTAATGATCATACTCCGACTGTATATTCTATTATTCCATACATCCGTCATGACGGTACGGAGCCCTTAGGGCACGTGTTCCACTCGCACTTGTCAGTTTTTTTTACCATTTTGATACGAAAACCTTTAAAACATAAAACCCTTACCTGCGATGATGTAAGCATTCTTCGTAATAATCCGCATGAGAGACTCGAATACCATAAGTATGATTTCCAGTATCATCAGAACTATAATACAATAAAAATTGTCATTATCCCTTGCCATATTTTGCAACACATTTATAATCATTCTCATTATGCGTATTAGAGTTATGAGCAACGAGCCCAAAGCAGTAGTGCCAAGATGGTAGCTGTAGAGAGTTTTACAACTGGACTTAATTGGGGATTCAAGACTGCTTTTATCACGTGTGAAGAACCATTGAGATACAGTGGAGGCCACTATAAAATACTGACAGTCGATGATGAATTGCCACGTCCAGAGAAATGTGAAAAAATTGAAGACAAAACCCGCTATTTGAACACCGCCAATCGCATACTCGTACTTATAATTCGATACAGACGTGTTATTATTTGCAACAGGTTTCAGTGACATGCTACTCCAAATTAGCACATTAAAATAGATGTACAGTGACGTGGTAAGAATCAAACTGATTATTGTCTGCAACAATACGCAGTGTTTATAATTTAAAATAATTAAAAAATAAATCCTGACGACACAGTGTCAACCAACTAAGTATTATCATTGATTAAGGAGGTTGATGCGTTACAGTCCCAATCAAAAGTAAGTCGAATTCTAAATGGGAACTTTTCCATAATAAATTTTTACAAAAGGTTTATAAGTCGATGATACCAATTAATTATTGCCAAAAAGGCATAAATAAATATTTTTTTTAATATTAATTAATTATAACAGTTTTTACTTAATGGATTAACTTTTTTTTTAGGTTAGAAAAAATAAATTTAAATGAATATCTGTATTTTACATATTTTTTGCAATAAATAATTAAAAAAAGAAATTAGAAGTAATAAAAATTAAAATCAAATCATTATTAAGTTGAAAATACAGTTAAAATTGTCAAGAATAAAAGTCCATAATCGAAAAGTGCTACAGTTTAATATTTTTTTTATTGGTTAAAAGTCTCCTAATTAATTTGGAAGAATATTAAAATATGTGTTAGACATCGAAGCTTTACATAGTTAGTTTTTGGAACTGCTGACATTATTTGGTTATTTGCAAAAAATTAAAATGCACCGTTTGCATGCTAGGTTGACATATTTTCCATAAGACTACATGTAAAAGTTTTTTTTAATTTTTAACTTTATAAATCTCTTAATGATTTTGGATTTTTTACAGAAAATTTTGTCATAAAAAAATCTATTGAAAAAACTTTATTTCAGATTTTTTTCATTATTTTTGTAAAACGGCTCAACCTCCTTTAACAACATTGTTACACAAAAACAATATATATAATCAGTAATAAATGCAAGTTTAAAAAGTTTAGTATTGCTTTGCTTTGATCCTTATGCCACGGAATGTTTTCCAAATACCGCTCATTAACTTCAATGGATCACAATTATTACTCTATTGAATAGAGTCAATTTCACCAAAAATAAGATTTTAAAAATCTTGAAACAAAAAATATTTTTCATTTATGTAGTTTTTTACTGACATTGTGCGTAAATAAATAAAATTGTCGACCAATTTTTTCAGACCATATATTTACAAAAATTATATAAAAATATAAAACAAAGTAACAAAGGATGACGTTTCGATCCGGCTTTGGATCTTCTTCAGAAAAATGTATGGTCTGAAAAAATTGGTCGACAATTTTATTTATTTGAAGATTTCTATTCAGACGTTAATCAAAGATTTGAATTGTGCGTAAATATTTAAGAAGCTGGTTTCAATGTGTTTGTAAGTTTTGATTAAATAACCAAACACGAAATGGCGCAAAGGTCTCGTACTTTCCTAACGTATAAGTATCTAATTAATTAAGATAATAAAGAAAATTTAAAATTAAACGCATAATCATATTTTTTGAATTTATATTTCTTCGGATTTTTTTGACTCAACATCAGAACTCAGTTTAAAAATAAAATTTTAATTAAAGTTATTCATTTATGTGAAAAAAAATCAATCAAAAAAACCCAATAGGATATATGGATGTAACTTATATTTAGTCGAAATATTATTTTTTGTAATCTTTATTGTAGTTAATTAAACTCTAAATAGAACTTGTCTTGTTAAATATTTGATAAATAATAAATATTAATTAAACAAAAATGCAATAAATCCGCGCGAAATATAAAATAACGAAACGCAATGTGACGTCAAAGTCTATGTAAACATAACTCTATTCGTATGGTTGCCATAAAATAATTGTCGCTTTATGCCAGTAATAATATATAGTAGTAAGATTGTTGACATGGATTATGACGTCACAGAAATCCCGCGCCAAATGGCGCGTTTGAATAATCAGTATATCCTGCCCAAAAAGAATATTTCTTTTAATTCAATAAGAATGTTTTAATGAATGATTTCACGTGTTTGATAACATTTAATATGAACATAATTGATTTTTAATATTTTCAAAAATTGTGTAATCGCGGGATATTGTGCAATACGGACGAATGAAGTAGGGTGTCCTTTGAAGGAGGCTAGTCACTAGGTGACCTAACGGTTGATTGCACAATTCACTCCGGAAACTCTACATAATATTCTATTATTTATAGAGTAGCTACTGTTTGCTACAATTGTTAAGAAACACCCATTGTTACAATGCTATCAACATAGAAAAATTAGTTTATTTTTTTCAAACAATGTCACCGTCGGGATACGAACCCCGAATCTTTCCACTCTCTCGGGGTTCGTATCCCGACGGTGACATTGTTTGAAAAAAATAAACTAATTTTTCTATGTTGATAGCATTGTAACAATGGGTGTTTCTTAACAATTGTAGCAAACAGTAGCTACTCTATAAACAATATATTATAATAATTACTAACTGTAACTAAACTCATCTAAATAATATTCTATATTCACAGATTAAAACAATATAGCTAAGATGCTTGTCAATAGATGGCTTGTGCTGCGCCATCTTTTGACGCACACCAAAAGTGGCCTCATTTTGGATCATTGAGAAACCAATCTTCCTATATAATATTTTAATCAATGGTATTATTAAGTTACTGATCATTATCAATGTTATCAAAGCATTTTTGTTCTTTGAAATCAATCTTAAACAACCTAAAAACTTGTAAAAACCGATTTCCAAACCGATTAGACAATTTAGGTGCTTGCAAAATAAAAAAAATTAAAATAAATTGAGATAACTTACACAAAATGGCAGTAAAAAAAGCAATGGTACGTCTGTTATCACTTTAGCTGCTTCTTTGAACACCATGAGAAGGAATTTAATGAGTATGCACATAACAGCGACCATGCACACTAAGAAAAATAATGCGACCGTCGCAATTAGTGCCCACAAAAACATTTCTCTCGCTTGTTTGTCTACCTTACGATATTCGACAGTGTCTTTTGGCAAAGTTTTTTCTTCTTTGTTTAATTTGGAATATAAAACCCTAAAAATTATCGTATTTTAACTAGAATAAATAACAATAGTACCTACTAATTTATCAAATTCTTAGGATAGTGGTTTATAGTGAAATGTCATTAACCTAAAAACTTTTAAAGCGATTTGGTTCAAATCGCCAGACATTTGTTCACTAAAATTTCAGAAGTGACTCAGAAGAACCGAGCTATTACGGACGTAGTCCTATGTTCAGCCTCGTTTTCAACCGTTATTTCAGAATTTTTTTTACGTGTTTTTACTGACATCGTAAACTAAGAAAAAAAAATTTTTTTTTGCTTAATTTTACGCCATTTTATAATTGTTTTTTTAACCTAAAGTAGACAACTTTAAATTGGGGTTGGTGGGTAGCGCGGGTGATAACGTCACTTGGAGTCAACTGAATTATAAAAATTAAATTGGTTATTGTTTCGAAGGCTTGTGGCTCTGTCCCGTACTAGAAATAAACATTTTTATTAATAAATAACAAAATGGCGGGTTTTAGAAAAAAACAACGAGAAAATCGTGATTTTTTCGTTGAAAATCGGTTAAAAAAAATAGAAATAATTTTTACAATTAAGTAATTCTAGTACCGGACGGAGCTATTGTTGTGTAGAATACCCTGTGCAAAATTTAAAACAATCGGTTGTATACAATTGTTTCAATCACCCGCGCCGCTTAGAAAAACGTAGTTTTGAGAAAAACGCGTTTAAAGTTTTAATTTCAGATTTCTTACAAAAAAATAAAAATGAATATTTACACTAATAAGCTATGCCTGGTGTGTATTAAACCTTCCGTTTCTTCAAAGGCATCGTTTACTGATAATTTGTTTGCTCTACTCTGCGAGAGTATAAGGGTAACGTGATAACAATTGAGAAGTAAGAGCAGGTAAGAGTCTTACCGTAAGACCGTTGCTGCTCTCGACTATATGCTATAGCTTTGTAAATATTTAATATTTCGGTCTAAAATTTTTACAGTATTTTCTCAATATATTATACTTACTAAAAATGTAAAAAAAATAAATTCGTTTTTTCAAAACCCGAACACCAGACTACGTCCTTAAACAATTTTGTATATAGCCACTTTTCGGCCCGTTTCACACATACACGGTGGCCGTCCAAACGGCACCGTTTAGACGGCGAAGGGACGCAAAGTATAATGAGTGCTTTCACACGCACCGGATCCGTGTATGCGGCAAATCTTTACCGTGATGTCACCGTGGCTTCCCACTGGATTTCACGGCTACCGTTACCGTTTGAACGGCGTGAACTGTTCAGTCGAGTACTGAATAACTTAGAAGCTTTCACACTTGCCGTATTTACGGCAGGTTTATTTACTTTTGCCTTTTTACACTGGTATAAAGTATTTTTGTGAGTGGCTATACTAGTAGCTTTAAAAATGGAAAGTGCGGATGTAGATATGGATATTCTTATATCGTTAGTGGAACAAAGGCCCGCAATCTGGGACAAAACATCCTGAAATAGTTGAAAAACTTGTTTGCGTCTTCTCTAAGCTGCCTAAAAAGTGTATAAAATGCTCCAAACTTTTGCCTTCCCGTATTTATAGGATGAACCCACATAATTCTGTTTCTTCTTTTCCTTTTCATGCGTCTGTAGAAGATCATCATTGCTATTACACGTCTACGATTCATAATCATCAGAAAACTAACCGGTAATGTGTGAAAAGACAACACAATGGAACGGCACCGTCTAAACGGTGCCGTTTAGACGGTCACCGTGTATGTGTGAAACGGGCCTTCCCATCTTACCTCACAAAATTCTTGCCGTGGGTCGGGATAAAGATGAATTATTCAATTTTAATACTTATGTATTGTATTGACAAGGAAAATATAATTTATATTATTGTGTTTGAAACCTGAGTAAAATTTATTCAGATACAGAGTGACCGGCAATTGCTCGTATTTCTCTCGGGAAAAGAAACTATGACTAATTTCGAATGATTAACTCACTTGGGGGTCGAAAATACGCCATTTTTTATGATAATGACACTTCTCTGAAGAATTTTAATTTTATTTTTTTTATTTATTGCAAGTTTCACCACACAACATTGTGGCACGCCGTTTTACTATTTAATAGTAAAATATTTTTCCAAAAGATATAAAAACATTTAACAATTTTAATTTCTGAAAAAAAAATTTGAGAGAATTTTTTTTATGTACCTACTGACAATAAAAATACAATATTATTATGTCCTGACATTTAAATGCATATTAGAGATACGAAAAACGACGAATTATAACTACAATATTGCGTTATGATTATACTACTTACGATTTTTCTCTTGGAAAAATAAAAATATTTTTATTATCTTGACGTGACAAAAATAATTGAAAATAGTTTTTTTACCTATGTGTACAGATAAAAAATATGTTTTTAACTAAAAACATCCTGACGAAAAATAATAAAATTATTTTTTTAAGAACTTTAAAAGATGTTCTATAAAGCACGAACGTTTCACCTCCGTAAATTATAAATTAAGAAATTAATAGGCAGTTAAAAGGAGCCTAATCAATAATTAATAATACATAATAAAGTAGTATTCTTGACTTACCATAAATAAACAACACTTGAAATTACGAACACTGGTAGAAGACATAATGCCATGCAAGCGTAGCATTCTGGTAATATACGGAACATTAAGATCTGGAATAGCGCAATTGCTAAAAACAATAAGAAATGTTCTTTAAATTAAAGGAATGTTAATAACTTCAGTTGACGGGCACTATAATTATTTTTTATAATTATCTAAATCAACATAAATAATTATTATTCATAAATAAACGGCTGAAAGAAAAAAAATACGGGTCGCAGTGCCAAACTCTGCCACAATATAGTATGTTGGCTAATACAGGCAGTGTGGCTTTATTATGTAAACTTGACATTGTTTTCGGACAAAATAAAAAAATTGACTCCTTAATACATCCCCCAAAATTATATTGTAATGTTCCAGCCCACGAAGTCAAAAACATTGGAAAGCAGGTAAAAACCCGACCTTCATAGAATTGCCTGGAGAAGGCAAATCATGTAAAAAAAGGTTGAGATGCTTCTAGAACTCTCGACTAGGCGGGGATCGAGGCTATAAAATGCGAGCGGGTCGTTGGCAGGGAGTCAGTTGTTCGTGCTTATGTGTTGATACAATGCTAGTGTGTTATGACATAAATCATTCAGTTATATAAAATAACTGTGAAGATAAATAAACTTTAGTGTGTTTGTGTGTAAAATAAATTTAAGTACAGTGCGATTAATTACATAAATTACTTCTTGTATATAATAATTAGTATTTAGTGTATATAGATAGCGGTTTATATTCTTTTATTTTATTAGCAAGAATTTGTTGTTTATTTTCTGTTAGACTGTTACGTTTTTTTAAAAAGAACTTTTTCGTTTGTGTTTATTTGTTGTTTTTGATAAACGTTAGTTTTAATAAACATTTTTCCACCACGAGAAAACAGTTTTGTTACAATATTTAAATAAAATAATACCTATGTGGCTGCAAAAAAAATGTGAGAAAAGCTATAACCCTTTCATTTATTTATTTGAGAGATCAACCAACAAATAATCTGGGAATTTTTAATAGGTAAAAAATATGCAAGTAGAATAATTTTGTTGAGAAAATATGTTCGAATACTGGAGAATGTTTACGGGAAGTGTAGACTATTTATATTTAGTATATTATATATTATATTCAGCAGAATTTTTAGAATTTAACGTTACAAAAAATGTTTAGTTACTGCGAGTTAGAAAGATTCACTTTGAAAAGTCGATATTATTTCTAAATATATATCTTTACTTACCTAAGGCAATCGCGGTACAAACAAAAATCTTAACCCACGGTATGTCGAATTTCAAGAAATAAAAAGCTGCAATACCCTAAAAGTACAACAATAGTATAGTTATTTAAGTAATAAGAAATAAATACTCAAGCCTTTCACTATTCAGAAGCTTAAAAAGATAATTGATCAATATTTACCACATCTTTTTCTACACACATATATCTGAAAAAAAAGTTAAAATAATAAAGAGATGTAATTTTTTTTTAAACAGTGAATTTGGTGTTTTTAACTTACTTTTTTTTAAGTTCGTTAATAAAATCGCCTGCAGGACAGCTAGCAACACATTCCTTCGTAATTCCTTCAGACGTATTCGTAATATACAAGTATCTAAAAAAAATTATTCAATATTAATTATTAGAGCCTGGGAAGTGTAATAGAGGAGTCATTGTTCAGCATCATCGGTGGAGCCGCTCTGTTGGAAGAATTTTGCAGAAATGAGCTATATCAATAGGTATAGTTCAAGAGCTACTGAAATTTTTGGAAGCTGATGTAGGCATGGAAGTGGAATACTTTATAATGCAAACATCTAAAATAACTATCTATTTTTTACGGGAATGTGGACAACTAAACAAGTTAAACTATTGTTAAAAATGCAGAACACAATTCCGGTCGGAACACCCCGGAAGACTGCTTTGAACGTCCCTTATGCAGTGCAGGGGTGTTCCGACCAATTTTTGTCCTGCTTTTTTAAAAACAGTTTATAAAAAGGTGTACTTTTGTGACGTGTCGCTCCTGAGCGAGTCGTTCATAATGAACGACTCCTTTCTGGGAGCGGAGCGAGTCACTCTTTTTTTGGTGAATGACTCACTCCGAGCGCCATTGCTCTGTGCTGAGTTCATTCGCACATTTACATAGCGCACACAGCACGAGCACAGGCCACAGAGGAACTAGTGAATTTTGCACGTACGTTATCTTGCTGAGTCATTTAATGTTGAATGACACACTGTAAGTGTAATAGTACTAAGCTTACAGTGACTTAAACCATTCACATTGACGTCGTTGAAAAAGATATAATATTGTAACAATAAACGTTATTATTGTTAAGCTTTTATTATACTTTATAGTTTATCCGAAATGCGAATAATGTAAGATCAGAATCATATTAAAATCAGCTGAGCTGAGTGTGTGTATTGTGCTGTGCAATGCTACGTGACTCCTGAGCATGCATGATGACAGTTCACACCTCTGCAGTCTGCACTCTTGTGTAGTGTCGCTCCTTTGAACGACTCCCTCTGAGCGACTCTTTTTAGTGAACGGAGCGCACGGAGCCAGCTCCCAATAAAGAGTCAATTGGACACATCACTAGTGTACTTATTTGAAATACACAACCTTTCCAAAATGAGTTGACGTTTCCAACCGTACTAGTGCATATTTAGGGGTTGATTACCCCTAAAAACGACTTGACTTGGTGACGCAAACTGTTATTTTCATTGTTTGCACTGATTAAACTACATTATAAAGAATGCCACTTTCGTGCCTTAATCAGTATCCAAAAAGTTCAGTAGCTCTCGGTCTAGTCTATTGGAGCAGTAGCGTGCAGCAATATGACAAGAATACGCGCAACTAGCACTGCGCTCAACTACAATCCGAGATGTTCATCTCTACGCCAATCTGTCTAACCAAGTTATTTTACAATCCTTTCGAGCTTTTATTCTAAGCTCAACGATCACCCAAAAATACCAAAAAGTAAAAATCGGGAGGGTTGTTCAACGTAAAGATATTTCTGGGTGGCAGTTGAGCGTAGAACTACAGCTCGAAAGAGTTGTTGAGCGTAATGTGAAATTCTACGGAAAAAATACTGTTGAGCTTAAAGATATTTTAGGGGAGAAAGGCTGTTGAGCGTTAGGCGGTTGAGCGTATGTTTGTCACATTACTATAATAATTCTCTTTATTTAAAATTTCCAAGGAATATAATGGCGTCATAAAAGTTACATTTGCATTTGAAGGGTACACGGGAAGCAGGCGATTTGTCAGTAAAAATTCGAAATTAATTTTTTTATGCCATCTTGTAGCCAAAAGTCGTGCCTTTCTGATGGTGTATTCATTTTAGATAAGAATACGCTAGGGCAAAAGTTATAAGCGTTGAAAGAAATGCATCAGCAAGTAAATGGCACGATCTTAAACCCTTCAAAATGCTCTCCTGCACAATGTACATTTTTTATCGCCTTCTTCTTGTGTACTTACCCTTCATTTTTTTATCCACGATGCTGAGTTTTGGTCACCTATCATAGATGCGCTATTAGCGTATTATCAAGTTCGATTCAAAACGAATAAAAGATTGGGTATTAAAACACTTATAATTTACTTTTTGTCTGTTAGATCCAAGTTTTTGCATGGAAGTTTCAGGATTGAATTAGGCGGATTGTCTTCACCACAAAAATTGCCACAGTCATCGTATCTTTGCATGATCCTTGCAAGTTCACCTTCAAATAATGAATAACCAACGAATCCGACCTGGAAAAACAACCGATTGGCATGAATTAGCGACCGTGAAACATTCCCGACACAATAAAGAAGTGCGTTATGCCATTATGGATAGATAGATAGATAAATAATAATAACATTATTATTATTATTTAACTTGCAAAAGCAATGGGCGAATGAAGACATTTTTTAGGAAATTAGAATAAGGCAGGTAGGTTTTAAGCATGGGAGTTTGCCAGGTAATCGGCCATGGTCTTGAATAAGGAACCGTTTCGATATTTATCTTGAATTATTGAGGGAAAACCTCAAAAAGACGGACGGTACAGGGATTAATTAAGGGATAGAAGTTTCATTAATATTTCTGCATTGGGCAGCACCAGAAATCTTCAATATGAATACCAAAAACATTCACTAACTATGTTCGAAGGCAGTTGCAGATATATGTGTACAAGGTTTTTTAATAAGCTTCCAAGGGAAATCAGAGCAATTAAATTATTTTCTTCTTTTAAAACGGCTGTTTTCAATTTTTTGATTGATGCGGAATTTTATTCTCTTACAGATAATTTTTTTTAACCTCTTACTATGTTAAAGTTGTATTTTTGTTAAATCTTTTAAATGGTGCATTGTAATTTTTAATGACTATGTCTTTTATGATAATGTTCAAATTTTAAACTGTGATTTAAAAAAAAGATAATTCTTAATTTAAGTGATATTATATTGCGTTTGTTCTTAACGCTATTATACCTACTCTGGTTCTTATGCTATTCTATTCTATTCTATTCTATTCTACCGTATCTCGGCTAAAGGAAGTAAGCAAAACTCCCAGCCACACCTGCCTCCGCCGGGATTCGAACCCGGTACCCCCCGAATGCAAGTTTAGTGCTCTCACCACTACGCTACCCGCTCGGTAATAGATAGATAAATATTGTTTTAGTCAGTCGAGATATATAAAAAATATATTTAACACGTCAATTTATAAGACCTTTAAATAAGCGTGTCACATCATAACTCTTGAATGGCTACGGGTTGGTTGAAGTGAGAGCTTGTAACGGCGTATAATGCACCACACGCTTCAATTCAGCCCATATACGCTCTCTCTCACACTTGAACCTACCCGCACTCACGTATAATAGAGAGTATTGTAACCAACTGGCTGACATTTAGACTCGACTAAATAATCTGGTTAACTTATTTTTTTTTTATTTTATTAAGTACTTAAATTTGAAGGTATCAAAATTTCAAAATGCCTCAAGCACATTTTTGCAAAGAAAATTTAGTAAAGTTAAAAATTCATGGTTTGGTTAGACCCAGGCAATGCTCACTTAGTATACTTCTATTAGAATTTCTAATTTAACTCTTCCTCAGGTCGCGGCAAGGCGCATCGATCGAATTTTTTATTTTAATTTTAATTATAGGTAAATGATCCAGAGTTCACTGACTGTCATTTCAAAAATTCCTTTTTGTTTTCCTATCATTTTTTCATGCATAGATAACGATTTTGTGTTCAAGCGATCAATATTAACAAAATTTATTATTTTTATAGTAATTTTTATAGTTAATAATAATATTTACTACTGAAAAGTGTTTCGGATTGTCTGTGGAAAAACCTAAAGTGAGATTCTACACTTTTTTCTGGTTATCACAAGGTAAGAAATCTGTTTTTATTAATTTAATATTCCCTTCAGTAAATATCCAAACAACAATATTCTCATGTAATATTCCGAGTATTTTATATAAATATAATATCCAAAAAAATATGCATTTAATATTTTTAGATACATTTCTTAAAAATTCTTGTTGACTTGAAACCAAATTATTATAATTTTGTCCAATATGCAACCCATTTTTAGAACAGTTTTAATACAAGTTTTTCTCAGTATTCGCTTTAATCTTCTGATTTTGTTGCAGGTTCACGTTATGAATACTAGAATATGCAACACCTGTAGATGGAACTAATTCACAGGACCCAGTTCGAATTTATATGTCTGCGTAATTAAATCACTGGATAATTTGTTTCGTGTTTGAGATCAAATATTTCTTTTTTATAAATTAACTAATATTTTAAAAAATATGAAATATTTACCATAAATAAAGTTAAAAATTTGTAAATTTACATTCAATTGAATATGAAACTGTAAATAAGAAATTAGTCTAAATAAATCATCATTTTGAAGAGAAGTAAGAATTTATATTATTCTAAACCTACAAATATTATCCATTCAGGTGTCTATTCAATTAATTTTTTTATAATGAATTAAAAATCCAATTGATAATTTTAATAATTATCTGTTTAGTAACTGGGAATAGGGGGCTTGTAATAGTCTAATAGAGGAGCCATGGAAACGCCAGGCACTGCTAGTAGCATCAGTAACGCCATTAGCATCAGTGTCCTGAGGAAGAACTAAAAACTAAATTTGACCTTGAACTTCAAGTGAACTATCTATAAAACTATGTAATCTATGGTTAGACCCCACTACTCTTCAGCTAGGTTTTTGATTTTGTGTTCAGACATTACTACAGAAGAATTGTTTATAGTAAGAGAGTTATCGTATACATTGTATACGATAACTCTCTTACTATAAACAGTTCAAGATAACTTACCGTTATAAAAATTACAATCACCAACAAAAAACTGAAACATCTATCTGTGCTTTTACGGTCCTCGGCGATGCCGTTAAACACTACGGGCTCTCCTTTTTGTCCTAAAAACTGTAAAGAAACCAATTTTATACTTTATTAAAAGTATTAGCATCTGAGCCGTTTAAAAAGTATACCTATAATATTTTAAGTTTCCATTTTTTTCTAGAACGTTAAGAATTTTCTCCAGCAATAAATAAACTAAAAATAGTTCACGCGTATTTTTCTTTGAAAATTAATAATGTTTGTATTAGATTAAATTTTCGGCAATTACTTACCATTATCAATTTTGCATTTCTATTGGCAAAAAAGTCGAACCCACTGCAAACGTCAATTCTTCATTTGAGGGCTGCGTCACTCTCTATAAAGCGGAAATCCACTTTCGATGTACTTGACGACTATTTTGTCAATAGTAACGAGAGAATAGGAGTATCTACTTGCAGAAGTGTTTGCCACTGGGTTCTTTCCCGCAGATAATTGTCAAAATACGGAAAATTATTCTGTACACATTTGAAAAGGGACACTCATAAGAGCGTTTCTACAATAAACCCAGTTTGTTTATTTGGTAGGTATGGAAATCATTAATGTATTGGAGAACATCATTCCACTTAAAATGCAACGTACACTGAAAAAGAATATACTTGACAAATAAAATTTTAATTAAAAAAAGGTAATTACAAGTTTTCAAAAATATCGCCACTTACGTCTAAACAGTTTAAAAAGTATTTACTTAAAACTTCCATTATTATTGTTCTTTAGGTTCCGATTTCTTCATGAACTATGTTGACGGTTTTACCAACTGCAGCGATTTTTCTTTATGCTGTCGTTATTCATAACTTTTAATCTCCTCGTCCAATCGTATCGTTGTGTATCACTTTTCTACTTTCTCCGAACTCGGAACGAAACAAAATAATAAATTTCTTTTTTTTAATACTTGATAGATAAACGATTTGGAAAGTTAGTTGAATAATAATTTTATTACGTTTGAGAAAATAGTGACATGATAATTATGTCATCCGACACGACATGACAATTAAAAAAGTTGTAAATATGGGGTGTTTAAATAGTCTACCGATAAACTGCTAGAGTACACGAAACAAGGTTAGTAAATTACAGAGGTAGTCATCTCACTAATCAATTGACGTCAGCTGGCGGTTCGTTTACTGGTTTTTTGGCTCTAGAAAATCGAAAAATAGATGGATTTCAATGATCTCGGTCTCAAAAAGTTCCATTTTACGGCGGATTTATGAAAAAAATTAGTTCACCCCGGAATTACAATTCGCATACCCGTTTATCGTTCACCCCGGAATTGTTTTTTTAAAAACTCCACATTTGCCCCTTCCCGTTTCACTGCGAGACAATTCGCATACACCTTTATCGTTCACTCCGGAATTACAATTCGCATACCCCTTTATCGTTCACCCCGGAATTACAATTCGCATACCCGTTTATCGTTCACCCCGGAATTGACGTCAGAAACAGTTATAAAGAATTATATGTAGAAAGTCAATTAGTCCAAGAACGATCTTCGTGAAATACCTAAAATCTCAAACGGCTAAAAATTTCAGTGATCGTTCTTGGGGTTATAAAAAACTATTCTGACTATGAAAAAGTGTGCTCCGATTTGCAGTTAGGGTAGAAACCGCCCCTTTAAATTTTATTTTCTAATTATCTCACAAACTATGAGATATATGAAAAAATGTTTCGACAAAAAGTTGTAGATTTTTATATTTGCTATGAAAAAGTGCTCCACCCTCTTACCCCTATCTACAATAGTTTACCCGTAAACCGCCCCTAAATGTGAAAAAAATGGAAATAATTTTTTTTTCGGCTGATTCGGGTTTTTTGTGACATTTAAAGAAGAAAATAGTCTTTGCGTTTTCTTCGAAAAATGAACATTATAGAAATTACAAAAAAACGACACTCCTTTGCACGATACTGTAGTGAGAGAGATAGCGCGATTTTCGGAGCTTGTCCCACTATATCATCGTCAGCTGTCAAAATTAAAAACAATAATTATTAAAATCAACATTAATTACTAACCATAGCAATTAATATAAATTAGGGGGTATGGCACCCAGTTTAAAGTATTTTTACAAAATATTATATAAAAATATTTAACACTTTCAATTTCAGAATTTTTTTTTTGAAATTAAAATATCCTGACGAAAAATTATAAAATTATGCCCTTACATAATATTTTTATGTCACAAGATCATAAAAATATTCTTATTTTTTCAAGAGAAGAATCCTAAATATTTATAATTATGTCGCAACATAATTATTATTTTTCGTTTTTTGTATGTTTTCCTATGTATATGCATTTAATTTTATGTCAGTATATAATATTTTATTTTGCTTGTCAGTATCTACCTACATAAAAAAAATTCACTCAAAATTTTTTTCTGAAATTGAATTTGTTAAATATTTTTATTTATTTTGTAAAAATATTTTACGATTAAATAATAAAACGGCGTGCCATGTTAGGGTATAAAATGAAGTCAGTACAATTATTATGTTATGAAATTTTGCTAACATTCGAATTTTTATTATTTATTGTTAAAAACTGATAGTCAACATAAACTTGTTACCATGTTTTTTTGTCTTAATGTTGATTTTCATAATTACTGTTTTTAATTTTCTGTATGTACTTGAAAAACTCTAAGTCTATAGACGTCTATAGATTTAGACTTTTTCAAGTAGGTACATGCAGAAAATTAAAAACAATAATTATGAAAATCAACATTAATTACTAACCATAGCAATTAACATAAGACAAAAAACATGGTAACAAGTTTATGTTGACTATAAATTTTTAACAAAAAAGAATAAATAATAAAAATTCGCATGTTATGCAATTTCATATTATGCAATATTTTTGAAAAAATATAAAATTATTATTCTCATATTAGTACAGTCAATCTGGCAAAAACCTCAACAAAACCAACCAAAAAGGTGAAACTTGGTGAGTCGTTAGAGAATGATGAAAAAAAGGTTACCTGGCAATGGCCACCTGGTACCTGTTCAAATACCTGTTCAAATAGTCAAAAAAAACTCAAAAATATTTTGAAATGCATTTTTCTCGAAAACTATCCATTTTACAGAAAAATTTATTGAACAAAAAATGTAGAGGGCATCGTTATCTACAATTAATGTCATTGGTGCTATGTTGTACAACAAAAAATGTGCGCAGTAGGTGGCGCTTAAGTGCAAAAAAAGTGTTTATCCACTTTTTTGCCCTGAAATTTTCATTTTTCAGTTACGATTCAAATGGAAAAATTGTTCCATTTTATTTTATAAACAACTATTATTTCAACATTTTTTTCATACAACTTACCGTTTCAGAGCTGCAGCTTGTTGAAGTGAAAATAAGTTGTATGAAAAGTAAGTTGTATGAAAAAAATGTTGAAATAAAAGTTGTTTATAAAATAAAAAGGAACAATTTTTCCATTTGAATCGTAACTGAAAAATGAAAATTTCAGGGCAAAAAAGTGGAAAAACACTTTTTTTGGCACTTTAGCGCCACCTACTGCGCACATTTTTTGTTGTACAACATAGCACCAATGACATTAATTGTAGATAACGATGCCCTCTACATTTTTTGTTCAATAAATTTTTCTGTAAAATGGATAGTTTTCGAGAAAAATGCATTTCAAAATATTTTTGAGTTTTTTTTGAGTATTTGAACAGGTACCAGGTGGCCATTGCCAGGTAACCTTTTTTTCATCATTCTCTAACGACTCACCAAGTTTCACCTTTTTGGGTGTTTTTGATACGAAATGATTTTTTTTTCGCCAGATTGATTGTACTATATTAAAAGTTATCTTAGGCCATGTCAACAATTTTGTTTAAAAAACCATAGAAACACGCCACGTAAACAACGGTACAAATAAATTTCTAAAATAAAATGTAAAAATATAATTCAAATTTTTTGAATTCTCAAGTTTGATTTTGAATTATAGTTATGGTAACGTTTATTTTAAGCTTGTTTTACATTTTAAAATCATGGCTACGATTTCTTTATAATAATTCACGACAATTAGATTACACTATTGTGCAAAGGGGGTAATATCCGTTTTTTTGTAATTTCTAAAATAATCATTTTTCGAAGAAAATACCAAGAATAATTTCTTCTCAAAATGTCACAAAAAACCCGAATCAGCCGAGAAAAATAATGATTTTCAATTTTTTTACCTTTAGGGGCGATTTATAGGCAAACTATTGCAGATAGGGGTAAGAGGGCGGAGCACTTTTTCGTAGAAAATATAAAAATCTACAACTTTTTGTCGAAACCTTTTTTCATATATCTCATAGTTTGTGAGATAATTAGAAAACAAAATTTAAAGGGGCGGTTTCTACCCTAACTGCAAATCGGAGCACACTTTTTCATAGTCAGAATAGTTTCTTGTAACCCCAAGAACGATCACTGAAATTTTTAGCCGTTTGAGATTTTAGGTATTTCACGAAGATCGTTCTTGGACTAAATTTTTTTAGCATTTAAAGTCATGAAACTGTGAGAAATATTGATTTTTTCAATTTTCGTATTTTTTTCCATAAATCCGCCATAAAAACGAAGATTTTAAAAAAAATTCATCGAAATCGGATGATTTTTCGATTTTCTAGAGCCAAAAAAACAGGTGACCGCGAAAGTGTATAATTACCATATTTAACTAGGACTATGTTAATGTCTTGTCTTAAAAATCAAATTGATTGCAAATAATATTCTTTGAAATGTCATTCAATACTTCGTTAAATACTTCTATTAAAGTTTATCAACAATATCCGTTGCTAAGCAATCATTTTACAGGTCCGCCGGATGGCGTCATCCCTCCACCAGTATCCAACGGAACAAGGTAACCTCTGTAATAAATTATCTTGGACAAATGTAAATAATCTTCTGGTCAAAAATAACTCACCAATTGATTTTTCTGCTATATTTTTGTGTGAAAGGAATAACTGGACTGAAAGAATGTTTTGTTTGCTGATGAAACCAAAATATAAGTTTGAAATAATCATAATTCCGGAAAAAAGAATTGCGAAGGTCGACAATATCTCTGAAACTATTTTTTTCCCCAGAACACCTCAAAAATTCGGCGCACACGTTCACGATCATCTGATGATTTCCGAGCTTTGTACCCTTGTTTCATCAGAAAACAAAATGCTGTAACGTTGTGGCCGTACATGATTCGAGAAAACGGGTGTTGAGTAAAAAAAAACGCGTTGCTGGGCCCAAATAAAAATATTCGCTCGATCAAAAATAGTATATTGTGCGACTAGTGAGAGAAGGAGAAGATTCCATGAGCGTAAAACGCACGAGAGTGGAATATTCTCCTTCTATCAATGGTCGCACATAATACTTTATTCAACTAGCAGGAGTAATATGTAATCGGGGCCCTGATAAAAGAGGGAAAAATAATAAATCACTTCATTGATTGACGTACCCACCGTCAGTGTATACACAAGATTGCCATGACTTTCGCTGAATTGCGATGCTGTTTTCATATATACAATACCGCCTACCACGTTCCTATTGGTCCAGAAGCAGTGCAGTTTTTTTTTATTATTGCACGCTTGGGCTTATTATCGCACAGTACGGCTCATTATTAGCACTCTACGCGTCAACATGAAGTAATTTATTATTTCTCCCGAGTTTAGCAGGGCCCCGAAATTACATATTACTCACGCGTGTTGAATAAATATAATTATTATAAATCCAAAATAAAAAAAGAATTCTAATAAATTAGCCCAAAGGGTAAATATATTTAAATAATAAAAAAAAACGACAAAATAAACAGTATAAATACAAAATTGTTCACAGAAACCAAAAATAATTCTTAAAAACTTTAAATATACAAATGATATAAAATAAGAAAATATTTCAACAAGAAATTGAAAATTGATTAATAAATTTTTTGTAGGGATTTTATTAATGATTTTGGTAAGGCAGCCATCAAGACAATTATTTACGCAAAAAAAATGTTTAAAAGATTACATCATTTTAAACCGAATTGTGTAAGGCCATTTTAATTCAAAACGAAGAGACAAATGAGTTGCGGCCTTACAAGGTGCAAAATGTATATAAAACAAAAAAAAACAAACATTTAGCCAATTAAAATGTTAAACATATTATTTCGAAAAAGGTTCAACAATTATGCATATGGTTGCAATGTTTACGAAATTCACCTTGGGCAACTCTAGCGCGTATGCAAAGTAGGCATTTTCCTACCGAAATTTTCGAAAAAAATATTAATAGTTTATTTTTCTTCAATATCTCTCTTTGGTAGTTTCATATATTTTAATAACTCATCATTATATTTTTGACCCGACATTTGTATTGTATTACAAGTTAATAAGTGAATTATTTACAGGTACATAAATTAGCTCAATTGTGACTTCTGAAGTATAACAATTTTCATCAATAATTTAAATAACAGATAATTTAATTTATATTATATCATGTAATGCGTATGTAATTTACTAAAATTATGTTTATTTAAATCATTCGTTTTGTGCAGCGCGCTCAGCTTCTTGCCTCCTCTTCTCTTCTTCTTTTAATTCTATATATTTCTTTCCCTCGTTCATAAATTCCATCAACCCGGTTGTCATGAAATACGGTCTTTTAACTCCGTCATTTGATTCGGCGTCGATACAGAAACATATATATATCGTTTCAATAGTAGCCTGAAATAAAACAAGGTAAAATAGTGTGTCCCCGGATTGAGTTCACAATAGGTAAGATTGACCAAAAATTTTCGAATTGGAATTTCATATTTTGGGATTCCACCCTGCTTGGTCTGAAACTTATTTTTAGTTTACTTTCGATTTTTTTAAATCAAGTAGGCCTTTACAGTTGAGCAAAACCTCTTTTCGTTTCAGGTAAAGTACCTTTTCTATTCATAGTACGCAAAAGTGTCACTAAGAAAAGTTGTTCACAATGAAAAATTATGGAGTTATGCAAATTTTCAGAATGATCAGCCTACTTTGATAATAGAAGTAGAAAATAGGAGAAAAATATTATTTATTACTAGCGGACCCGGCGAACTTCGTACCGCCTAACAGTATTATATATATATATCTATATAATTGGAACATCTATCTATCTGTTTTATTTATTTTAAAATATACATGGACGTATAATATGTGTGTATGTCGAACACTCCGGCTGCGCCGTCGTGCCCGGTGCAAAAGAACGAATCGGGATATTTGAATATTTGATTAACGTCTGATTAGTACTCTTCAATAAATAAATTATCGACCAATTTTTATAGGATCAACAACATTTTCGATATGAATAAAAAAAAGTATACTTACAACACAAAATCCGTTGTTATTGGAAGCTCGTGTCACGTGTTGAGTACTTTTGAGGTTATAAAATCACTTGAAAATTATTTAATGATGAAAAATGTTAAAAGTATATAAATCAATGTTTTTTTAATTTTTGACAGAATTTTTTCAAATCATACATAAGGCTGTTTATATTTTAAAGCCATGGATACGAATTTAAAAAAAAAATCGTGTCTTTAATAATAATTATAATCAAAGGAAGAAAAAAAATTTAAGGGTGGACTACCCCTAACATTTAGGGGGATGAAAAATAGATGTTGGCCGATTCTCATAGATACCGGATAAGCACAAAAAATTTCATCAAAATCCGTCAAGCCGTTTCGGAGGAGTATGACTTCGAAAACTGTGACACGAGAAATTTATATATTAGATTAACGATTACATGATAAATCTTAGATGAGAAAACATGGTGATTAGAAATGTTCAAATTGAAATTTTTACAGTTTATCAAAAAAATAAATTAAACTCCCATTACTCTATTTGGCTTTCTTCACGCGATTGTTTTTCAAACAAAAGCGGATTTTATCAAAGTAGGCCGATCATTCTGAAAATTTGCATAACGCCATAATTTTTCATTGTGAGCAACTTTTCTTTGTGATACTTTTGCGTACTATGAATGGAAAAGGTACTTTACCTGAAAGGCCTACTTGATTAAAAAAAATCGAAAGTAAACTAAAAAAAATAAGTTTCAGACCAAGCAGGGCGGAATCCCAAAATATGAAATTCCAATTCGAAAGTTTTTGGTCAATCTCACCTATTGTGAACTCAATCCGGGGACACACTGTATAATTCAAATTAAGTATTTAATAAGTTTATTTTATAATTTGAATATTATAATAAAAATCTTACCCCAACAGTATCATTAAAAAGATCACCAACGACCCATGAAAACATAAAAATTAATAATAAATAAACTATGAATTCTAGCATCACTAAATCCTGTAAAAAAATAGAATAAATTGAAATTTAAACTTTAAAGACATAAAAAGGACTGATTTTATATTCGCTGTTTTATTAACCGACTTCAACAAAAAGGAGGAGGTTCTATGTTCGTCTGTATATATTTTTTTTTTATGTATGTTCACCGATTTCTCCGTCAATTATGGACCGATTTTCAATTTTTTTTTTATTCGAAAGAGTGTACCTCAGAGGTGGTCCCATCGGAACCAAGTCAGGATCTGATGTTGGAATCCGGAGAAATCGAGGGAAACTCTCAAATTTCAAAGGTACGCATAATGTTTTTTATGTATGTTCACCGATTTTTAGTGTTAGATAAACACTAAAAAGAGAAAAATAAAATATTTTTAACAAAAAAATTGAACCGACTTCACACTAAAAAGTAAAAAATAATTGCGTATTGAAATGTTTTGGAGTCGGTGTAGTTCTCGGAATAGATTTCATTTTGGCTGACACCGACTCCAAAACATTTCAATACGCAATTATTTTTTACTTTTTAGTGTGAAGTCGGTTCAATTTTTTTGTTAAAAAAAAACTCAAATCGCAGTGTTATACTGCCGACAACTCATCGCGTAACAATATGTCGCACATAATATAGACGACAATTCATCGCTGCGACAATTTGTTGCAACGACATTTTCTCGCAACAGAAATGTATCGCAAAATTACTATTATTGATATCCATAAAGTAACTATTTTAATAACATAAAATTAAAGGCTATGACATGACATCTAGTTGAATTTTTAATATGGATTGCTTATTAAGAAAACGGTCAAGTACGAGTTGGACTCGCGCACCAAGTGTTCCGTACAAACTTGTAGGTATGTAAATAGTTCGTCCATCACGGGAATCGAGACTCGAGGATTTTTCCTGCTTTACCGTTAAAAATCTTTTGTCCCCATACATCAACATATTTCGCGGTCAATTTACCATCTGTACCTTTAAAATCGCATGGTGACGGTAGTTTTAAATAACGAAGACTTTTGATATTTAAACTGTATAATAAAAATATTAGTAATTTTTTTTTAATATACTAAAAAGAAAAAATAATTTTTAATATCATAATATATATTAATACGCTAAGGTTTAAGATGTTTGCCTCCCTTTTTAGAAAAAACCTCACAATTCCTCCACATAAATTATATATCATTTTACAGATAATTGCTTGCTCTAGTGACAACGACAACTAAAAAATTTATTATTGCTTTTGTTTTTGTAAATTAATTAAAATACAGCAACGCTGAAAAACGTCTGCCATCTGACGGCTTTAATTTTGAAACACTTCGATTTGTCATCTGACCTTCATATTGTAATACAACAGACACAATACTGCATACTGCCATCTGACGGCTTTAATTTTGAAACAGCGAGCAACGCTGAACAACGTCACAGCAATGCTGCATGATGCCATCTGACGGCTTAGCTCAACGCTTTTTTCTACTTGCGCCTCTATATTACAATTTTAGAAAAAATTTTCTTCGATCTGTCATCTGAGCTTCATATTGTAATACAACAAAATGAAAGAAGAACGTTATAAGCAGTGTGCAAAATTAGAAACGAATTGAATACCTGCAATCATATTTAAAAAATAATTTTGTAAAGTGATAATTATTATACTTATTTAGTGCGAATAATTCGCACAGGTCACTCTAGTTTTAGATTCATAATATTATTATATGTAGAAGCATGGGTTGTGACATATAAACGATCACAGATTTTTCAGCTCGCGCTTTTATAGTAATTATAAACCTTAACTACTAATAAATAGGTAATTAAAAATTACTTTTTTCCTTTCAGTGCATTTCAATGATATCAATTCTCGTAATTTTTTTTACTACCTAATACTGGAAACCTCTAAATGGAAACCAAATATACCTAATTAAAATCTTTTGAATTTTCATATTTGATTTTGAATAGCCGTGGTAACGTTTTTTAAGTCTTTTTCACGTTTTTGTTAAAATCATGGATACGAATTCACTTTAATATATTATTCAAGACAATTAGATGTAACTTCGAAAATACTGACATACCTATATTCAAATATTAAAAAAACCCAATATTATGCAATACAGATAAATTACGTAAGGTGGGCTTTGAAGGACATAATAATATATAATTATGATGCTAGTCACTAGATGGCCAAACAGTTGCCAGCACAATTCACTCCGGAAACTCTACATATGGGCTAAGAGCTGGCTACGGAGAAAATGGGTTACTCGGTGCAAAGCTGAAAATTTGCAGAATAATAGGAGATAGTACAAGTAAGCAGGGAAGAAATTGCCAGAAGGCTAGGCGGAAGATAAAGAGCCGCCAGAAGGCGCTAATGTTGTGAAAAATCAGTGCACTTCTGGCAATTTTCTATACTTATTCTGTAATTCAAAACTAGATTATATATTATATATATTATACATTATATAGTTATAAGGGCAAACTGAAAATTCAAACATGATAATATAATAATTACATTCGACAAATATTCAAAATTATTAATGTCATTTTGATAGAAATAAAATTAAATAAATTAATAAAATTACGTTGTTATAACAACGTAATTTTATTAATAAAAATAAAATATGACGATTAATTTTATTTCTATCAAAATGACATTAATAATTTTGAATATTTGTCGAATGTAATTATTATATTATCATGTTTGAATTTTCAGTTTGCCCTTATAACTATATAATGTATAATATATATAATATATAATCTAGTTTTGAATTATAGAATAAGAATAGAAATTGCCAGAAGTGCACTGATTTTTCGCAACATCAGCGCCTTCTGGCGGCTCTCTATCTTCCGCCTAGCCTTCTGGAAATTTTTTCCCTACTTGTACTACCACCTATTATTCTGCTTTTCAGCTCTGCACCGAGTCACCCATTTTCTCCGTAGCCAGCTCTTATTCCATTAGTAGGAGTCATTTACAACTTAATTTAAAAACATTGAATTGTCGTGCGACGAATTTACGTAGCGGCGATTATCATGACACAAATTGACGGGTTTGAATTGTCGTGCGATGAATTGATATATCTGTATTTGCTATTAGAAACAGTGTGCCTTTATTATGTGACTTTGAGGATTGTTTTTGGTCAAAATAAAAAATTTAACCTCTTAATGCACCTCCAAAAAAAAATATGTTTTTTCTCCATTGCAATGTTATTGTCAATCCAAACAATTACATACATTCTTCAGTGAGTAAGTCCGAATCCGCAAAACAGCGTTATCAGAAAATTTGTAAGTGCGGTTAAGTCAAGCCGATTTTATTAGAATAGCACATTTTCAACTTTATTAATGGGTTAAATTTTAATTTTTCCGATATGTTGAGACTCAAAAACATTTGTCAACGCCCAAAAACACCCTTACAGGCTCGACTGGGCCTATTTTAAATAGATTTCATATATAAACAACTTCAAAAATTGTGCCAAAATGTTCAAGAGGCTATGAAATGTCGAGAAATTTTGGTTCAAACCCTAGGTTCCGACATCCGTCCGTCGCTAATAGTGTTATGTGCCCTATGGTAAATACACTAGTGTTAACAAATTAACATGCCTTCTTATCCAACAAAACATATCCGATGGCAGTGGTAAAGAGCATAACAAGGATTTTGGATACATCAATGGTTCTATCACCTACGCAATCGATGGCTATCGTTTTGTTAAAGTTAGACGTCAAAAGATGGATCGCATGCATACCGGCCGGAATAAAACGGTATCCATAAATTGCTGAAAACAATTATTATAAATTATAAACTATACTTGTGCCTAGTCTGCCATTTGTGTGCTCTATAGCCGAATTTTGGTTCTGTTGTTATAAAGAAATAAACAATTAAATTGTTTATAACAATTGATCGCCCCATAATTCTGTAACCCTGATAATTCCTTTTGCTCTTTTTAGGCTTCCAAAATGTTTATAGATGGAGAGCTGGCTACGGAGAAAATGGGTGCCTCGGTTTGTCTCCCTTTTTAGAAAAAACCTCAAAATTACTCCACATAAATTATATATCATTTTACAGATAATTGCTTGCTCTACTGACATCGACAACTAAAAAATTTATTATTGCTTTTGTTTTTGTAAATTAATTAAAATACAGCAACGCTGAACAACGTCTGCCATCTGACGGCTTTAATTTTGAAGCCACGTCAACACTTCGATCTGTCATCTGACCTTCATATTGTAATACAACAGACACAATACTGCATACTGCCATCTGACGGCTTTAATTTTGAAACAGCGAGCAACGCTGAACGTCACAACAATGCTGCATGATGCCATCTGATGGCTTAGCTCAACGCTTTTGCTACTTGCGCCTCTATATGACAATTTTAGTAAAATATTTCTTCGAACTGTCATCTGAGCTTCATATTGTAATACAACAAAAAGAAGAACGTTATAAGCAGTGTGCAAAATTAGAAACGAATTGAATACCTGCAATCATATTTAAAAAATAATTTTGGAAAGTGATAATTATTATACTTATTTAATGCGAATAATTCACACAGGTCACTCTAGTACGTATATATAGGGTCATCCAGATCACCTGTACCACCCTAATATCTATGAAAGTTCATCGATAAAGGGGGAAAAAAGTACGTGTCTAATAATTTTTAAAAAGCTTTTTAATGGTACCAAATTTGGCGCCCCGACCCCATCACCCGGGAATAACTTAAAAGAGTTAAACGGGAACCCTTATATTTTATTGCAGATTCGGATTCCGTGCATCACGGTTTTGCCCGAAACACTTTTTCAAATTTTTTATCCAATATGCTGAAATTTTAAAAACTATTATTTCTTCATCGGACTACACACGTTCCACGCAATATTCTAAACTCTAAAGAAATTCACATTGCATCACAAAGACCAAAAAAATACGTTTTTTTTTGTTATTGGGAAAGCTATCCAATGACACTAAACACAACCGTGGGTGATGCCGAAGGAAGGGGGGGGGGGGGCAATTTCGAATTCTTAAATGGAAACTTGAAATTTTATTACAAATTCGGATTCAGTGCCAAAAATATTTTTTATTTATTTTTGACACTGAATCCAAATATGTCCCCTCACTTTCACATTTCCCAGGTGATGGGGTGGGGGTGCTAAATTTGATAACATTCAATTAAGGAGGTTGAGGCGTTAAACGAAGATAATGAAAAAAATCTGAAATAAAGTTTTTGTTAGAGATTTTTTTATGACAAAAATTTCTGTAAAAAATCCAAAATCATTAGGAGATTTATAAAGTTAAAAATAAACAAAAAAACTTTTACATGTAGTCTTATGGAAAATATATCAACCTAGCATGCAAACGGTACATTTTAATTTTTTAAAAACCACCAAACAATGTCAGCAGTTCCGAAAACTAACTGGGTAAAGCATCGATGTCTTATTTTACTATTATTTCCAATTTAATTAGGAGGCTTTTAATCAATAAAAAAAATTATTAAACCTTAGCACTTATCGATTATGGACTTTTATTCTTAACAATTTTAACTGAAATTTCCAACTTTTTAATAATTAAATTTTAATTTTCATTACTTCTAATATCTTTTTTTAATTATTTACTGCAAAAAATATCTAAAATACAAATATTTACATAAATTTATTTTTCCTAACCTAAATTTGTACAAAAAATTCAAAAGCTAGTCCATTAAGTAAAATACTGAAATAATTAATTAGTAATAAAAAAAATTTATTATTTATGCCTTTATGACAATAATTTATTGGTATCATCGACTTATAACCTTTTGTAAAAATGTATTCTGAAAAAGTTCCGATTTAGAATTCGACTTACTTCTGATTGGTACTGTAACACATCAACCTCCTTAAAAAATGATTTGACAGGAATTTTTTCTTTTCCCCTTTATCGATGAGCTTTCATAGATATTATTATAGTGATGGTACGAGAGGTTTGAGATACCTTGTATATAATAAAATATGTCGCTGTCTAACAAACTGTACTGAAATAGAATTTTTAGTTCAATTTGACGTTGTCAATAATATTAAGAAAAAATCGCAGCTATTTGGACACAAATATTACATTTATTAGCAAATAAAAAAGCATGTCAATTATTATAAGGTAGGGTACATATGACAAAAAAACATGGAAATAAGATAATGCTTACTATAAAAAATGTTAACAATAAACAATGCATATTATATAACGTCGACAAAAATTCGAATGTTAGCACAAATTCATAACATAATTGTACGTCGGGGTGTCCGAATCCACGATAAAAAATAGGCTTCCCCATTTAACATTCCAAAGTTCCCCCCTCCCTTCAAGAGGGTCTAGAGGGTGGTGTATTTTTACACAAAAGTTTTTCCCCCATGGAACTGTTTGGCTTTGATCCGAGATGTTTTTCCCCAGAGTGCTTACCTCCCGAGATATTTGGATGTGTCAGATTGAAAAACTCACCCGGTATATTCAGAATTGAAAACCCATTAGTAATGATCGAAATGTGCTACCAAAATGTTGTTCAAATCGACCCGACAAGACAGGACTTATTTTTTTTTTTTAATATTTGTAGATATAGATTTATTTTCTGAAGCGTGTATTTAATTTGGTGCAGATGTTGAACTGATAGTAACATTGAAATTAAGAAAAATTGGTTGTCTGTAAAGTCGGTTTACGGACGATAGTTTTACGTGATAACGTATTCCGTAATACATAACCTAAATTTATATAATAATTATAATAATTCGAATCTATGATATTGCATCTTTTGCTTCAAATTTAGGTTAATTTTATTTTTTTAAATTACTCACCACCTATAATATAATTGTTTTTTTTTTAACTTTCTTTCTTTCGTATTTATTTTAAGTCTCAAAGATTAACTGTCATAATATTTTGAAAACTATTGTTTCATTGTTTATATCAAATTCCAAAACCTACTTACAATATTTAAGTATTTTCATACGTCAAAAAATTGATTTTTATAATGATAAAATTTGTATGAAAACGATTTTTTCGAGAGATGAGACCTAGCTAAAACGATTTTTTGCCCCCCAAAATCCCTTTTAAGTAAATTTCATCCAAATCGTTAGGGCCGTTTTCGAGAAAAGCACGCACAGGGTCAGGCGGAACGTTAGGAACGTTACACTTTTTCGTGCATGCAGCCGGTGTTTTATCAATTTATAAGATTGGTGATTCATCAATTTATAAGGTACGTTATCACGTCAAAAAAAATATTTTAAGAGATGTATTAAGTGATTAATTTTTGTTCGAAAACAAAAAAATTAAATTCAGCTAATAAAGTCAAACTGCCTGTATTAGCAAATTCACTATATTGTCGGCAGGGTTATTTTGTGTTATGTACTCTACCATTGGCATGCAATGTTAATTGCTATGGTTTATAATAAGTGTTATTTTTATAATTATTATTTATTTTTTTGTAGTTGAAAAAGTCTAATGCCCGGTTTACATTATTCCAGTCCAGCGATCCAGTCCAGTGCTGGACTGGATCGCTGGACTGGATTCGTTGTCTACATTATTCCAGTCATTTAGAAGCCGTTTTCATTGTGAACACTACAGTGACAATGATTTCAAAAAGAGATCAGTTTCGAAAATGTTTCAAACGTGCTCAATCACTCTTGCTACAAGAAGTTATTAATGAGGTTGATAATGAACTAAGAAAAAAGGAACGGAATGGCACTGGATTGGCCGTCTACATTATTCCAGTTGCACTGGATTGATCGCACTGGATTCAAAAGTAGACCGCGAATCCAGTTACTGGACTGGAATGCTTACTGGATCCAGTGCATTCCAGTGAGGGTTTACATTATTCCAGTTGCAATCCAGCACTGGACTGGATCGCTGGACTGGAATAATGTAAACCGGGCATTACTCTATAGATGAAACGTTGTACAATTAATAAGTGTAATTTTTGTTGTCAAATAGCTGCCCTTTTTTCATAATATTATTATCACGATGGATCTTATATAATATTCGGTAATGATCATACTCCGACTTTATATTTCATACATCCTTAAATATAATTGTTGACGAGACGTGTTCCACTCGCATTTTTCCCGTCTTTTTTACCATTTTGACTCGTAACCCTAAAAACATAAAAATTCTTACCTGTAATGATGTAAATATTCTTCGTAATAATCCGCATTACATACTCGATCAAGGCAAGAATTAAGTCCAGAAAAACAAGTAAAATTATAATTATCGTAGAGTCACTGTCTTTTGCCATATCTTTCAATGCACTAACAATCATCTGTAATATGTGTATCAGAGTTATGAGCAACGAGCCAAAAGCAATGGTGCCAAGATGGTAGCTGTAGAGAGTTTTACAACTGGACTTTATCGGTGATTCAAGGCTGCTTTTATCACGTGTGAAGAACCATTGAGATACGGTGGAAGCCAGTATAAAATACTGATAGTCGATGATGAATTGCCACGCCCAGAGAAATGTGAATAAGTTGAAGACAAAACCCGCTATTTGAACACTGCCAATCGCATACTCGTACTTATTCGATGCAGACGTGTAAGTATTTTCAACAGGTGTCAGTGGCATGTTACTCCAAATCAGCACGTTAAAATAGATGTACAGTGACGTGATAAACATCAAACTTATTAGTGTCTGTAATTAAAAATAATTAAAAAACAAATTCGGACGACACAGTGTCACCACCAACTAAGTATTATTAAGATACTGATAATTATCAACATGATCAAGGCATTTTGGTCTTTAAAATCAACCTTTGACAGCCTAAAAATTTAGGTGCTTCCAAAGTAAAAAAATTGAAACAACTTACACAAAATGGCAGTAAAAAGAGCAATGGTATGTCTTTAATCACTTTGGATGCTTCTTTGAACACCATTTGAATGAAACTGAGGAATTTGAGAACGAAACAGATCATACTCAGTACCAGAACTAAAGCGACCGTGCTCAATATTGCATACATTAACATTTCCGTGCAACGTCCGCTTACCATTTTATATCTTTCAGTGCCTCTTGGCAAAGTTTTTAGTTCTTTGCGATATTTTGAATACCAAACCCTAAAAATTATCGTTTTTTAACTAGATTAGATGATAACAATAGTACTAATTTATCAAATTCTTACGAGAGTGGTTTACAGTTAAACGTCATTAACCTAAAAACTATTGAAGCGATTTGATTCAAATCGCCAGAAATATGTTCACTAAAATTTCAGAAGTGACCTATAACACAATTTTTTTATATAGCCCCTTTTCCCATCGTACCTCATAAAATGCTTGCCGTGGGTCGGAATGAAGATGCATTATTCAGTTTTAATACTTGTTACGAGGATAGATATGATTTTTTTTTTGGTGAGGTGGTAAGTTAAAAGTACAGGAAAACGGTTATTTGCGGTTAAGGATGGAAGGATAGAGGAAGCGAAGTTTGGGCCCGAACTAACCGCAAGAAAACACAAAAAAATCAGTGTAAGAACTCTTCACTTATTGAAATTAAACGGATAAAAATTAGTTTGAGTTAAAAGTACAAATATATTAAAAAAAAAGGTTTAATACAATACAATATTGGATATAAAATGGAAAAAAAATAATTGGAATATCTGCTCGTAGTAATACCAATTTTCGACTGAACTCCAAATATTACAAGTACAATTAGCTCAAAAAAATTTAACAATTTCAAAATGACTTTCATGAGTCGTGCAATACTTTTATAATTATATAATAAAAACTTTGGTCGATGCTTTTACATTACATAAATTGTATTTCGGTGTATGTTGAAGAAATAATAATAACCAACATTTTCAAAAATCAATTTTCATTGCAACATAAACAAAGTTTCTACCGCTATATATTATAATAAAATTAGTATTTGGTGTTAATTTTAAATAGTCACTGTAAATAATAAATTTCGCATTTGGCATTTTGGCGCCCCTCGCCACCTGGCTCTACCCAAGGGCCGGCGCAGTGTGCGTAATTATAAAATCTTTTTATTAAGAATCGCCACGCGTGAGTAATATATAATTTCGGGGCCCTGCTAAATTCGGGAGAAATAATAAATTACTTCATGTTGACGCGTAGAGTGCTAATAATGAGTCGAAACTGTACGATAATGAATTACTGCGTAGTTTCTGGACCAATAGGAACGCGGTAGCGAGCTGAAACTGTACAGTAATGAATTAAAACTGCATAGTTTCTGGACCAATAGGAACGCGGTAGCGATTTGTATATTATATGAAAACAGCATCGCAATTCAGCGAAAGTCAGGGCCATCTTGTGTGCGTTGAGGGCGGTGGGTACGTCAATCAATGAAGTGATTTATTATTTTTCCCTCTTTTATCAGGGCCCCGATTACATATTATTCGTGCTAGTTGAATAAAATATTATGTGCGACCATTGATCGAAGGAGAATATTCCACTCGCGTGTTACCGCACTCGCTACGCTCGTGCGGCAAATTTTACGCTCATGGAATCTTCTCCTTTTCTCACTAGTCGCACAATATAGTATTATGTAATAAACCGAAGTAATGGTTAAGTCACTCAGTGTCCATTTCTGTCACCACGAACGTGACCTTCAATTACCCCTACGTTTCCCCTCTGCAAATTATAAATTGAGAAAATAACAGAAAGGTGTGAGCATCATAAATACAGCATTTGAAAGGAGCCTAATCAATAATAATTAATTACAAAATAAAGTAGTATTTTTGACTTACCAATAAATAATAACAATGGCAGCATGTACTACTGGTACAAGAATTAATGAAAAGCAAACGTAGCATTCTGGTACTGTACGGAATAAAAAGATCTGGAATAGCGAAATTGCTAAAGAAACAAATTTAAATAAAAGGAATGTTAATAACTTCAGTTAACGGACGTCTATAAATAATTTGCTATAATTATCTCAATCAACCTAAATAATTATTATTCTTTGTAAATTGCTGAAAAAAAAACTCGGGTCGCAGTGCAAAACCTTGCCCACAATATAGTGTATTAGCTAATACAGGCAGTGTGACTATTCGTAACTAAGGAAACTCTCCATTCCATAATTTTGTTCTACGAAATAGGTCATATGCATGTATTTTTTTATATTTTTAACAGATTATTTAGTCAACTATAATACGGGAAAAAAATGATAATCATTTAAAAATGTAATATTATCATAAGAAAAAAAATATTAAATTTCACATTCGAAAATAGACAGTTTAAACTTTAAACAATCGGTCATGTTGGCGGGCTTATGTGACGTCATGATATACGATGCATGTCAACCTTGATGTCAAATTGTCAATGTTCTTAATGAAGTTTATTTGTTGTTTTCTCTAAATACTGACATAATCTTATTGTGAGACGACACAGTCGTCATGGAAACTGTTGTTGATATATACTCTGACGTCACGCTGCGTTTTGAAAATTCGAAAATAGCGCGTATTTTCTACGTTTCTATTTTATTATTTGTATTTTTTTCAGTGATTAGATTAATAAAATAACCATTACGATATGATCAGGAACTAAAATATATTTTGAAATAAAAATTTAAACCAATTTGGAGTCTCATGCATATGACCTATTAAAAAAAAAATACCTATTACGGTTCCTGAAGGAAAATCGAAAATCCGGCTCCTGTGTTCTGTAGGTACTGTAAGTGTGCCAAGTTTCAATTTCGTAAGACAACCTTGATATAGATTTGTTTTCACCGAGTTCGTTTAGAAGTACAGGCTGCAAAAAATGTGACCAAAGCTATATCCCTTTCAGAAGCTGGGAATTTTTAAACGCTTTTATTTAGCTTGACTCCGTATATTTCGTGTTTTTAGTGTATTTGCCATAAGGCACTTACACTATTGGCGCCAGTCGGATGGCGGAACCTAGACGTCGGATCAAAATTTCTCGACGTTTCATAGCCTGCTAAGAAGTTTGGAACCATTTTCGGAAAAGTATGTTTATATTATAGGCAAGACGGCGAGGCGTTTTGGGTGTATTTTTCGGGCACAGGCGAGATTATTGTTGGAATCGCTTCGTTTTAGGGTGTAGTTCAACCCCCTAAGTTTGCTTACAAATTGTTGGTGTGCTTGATGTTATAATTGGCAATTAGTGACGAAAATAGTGCTTTTTTCTCTATTTCCTTTAATATCTCCGTTCCTCTTGACTTTTAGTATAGCATATGCATTGAGAAAGTTGTTCCTTATGAAATTTCCTAAAAAATGAGCACTGACAGAGGTCGCTAAGTGCAATTGTTAACTTGCAAATAGCCCCGAAATTAAAAAAAAACGTTTTTTCACTATTTTTTTACTAAAAAGTGACCGCACATAGATGGTTGAAAATTTTCAAAAATGATTTTTATGTTGACCCAAACTTTGTATATGGTCTTCATTAGGCCTAGTCTGATACCTAATTCCTCTATGACTTTTTTTGATTTTGGGGCGTTTTCCCTCTAAATTTACCGAAACATGTCGTTTTGACGACATGTAAAAATTTATAGATACTGTTTGTTTTTTTAATTGGATAGCTCAAAAACTTCAACCAAAACACTAAAATAATGTTCTCTGACAAATAATGTGAACCATTTAAAATGTCTGATAGCTCGAATATGTCGAAAAAACGACTATAAAAAAATTAATTAAATTAAATTTTATTTATCAGAGAACATTATTTGAGCGTTTTGGTTGAAGTTTTTAAGCTGTCCAATTAAACAAAACAAACAGTATCTATAATTTTTTACATGTCGTCAAAACGACATCTTTCGGAAAATTTAGAGTGGAAACTAGAACTAGGAACGCACAGCAAGATTTGACAAAGTATAGCCACTCAACAAAACAACAAAACAGACTTCCTAACGTAAGGATTACTTTATCCCAAATCTTTTTCGATATTTCTTTTTAGAAAAAAATACTGATATCAAAACTATTACATTCTCCTCTCGCCACGACCTCGCACCCAGGCGGTCGGGCTGCAACTTTCTTCCAGATAGCTGTTCAAAACCATTACCTAATTCCAGATCGTACACGTTAAATAAGACGAACTCAAAAAATTAAACCAGGGGTGTTCAAACTATACTGAAATGGTTAATAGCTAATTTGAATTGTCGCAAACAAGAACAATGTTATGCTATGTAACAAAGATATAAAAAACGTCTATAGGGCTCGCTTTCACGACGAGATTCAACCCTTTCTAAAATATAACGCCTTTTTAAAATGGACCCAATCGGGACACTTTAAGGGTGGATTTTAGAGATTGAAAAACATTTTTGGGCCCAAAAATACCGATAAAATTCTCCGAATCGTTTCAAAATTGAAAATTAACCCATTAATAAAGATAAAAATATGCTGCCAAATTGGATTAAAATCGGTTCGGCAGGACCGGACTCAAAAATTTTATGAAAACGTTAGTGTGTAGATATGGATTTACTTAGTGAAGGGTGAATTTAATTTGGCAAATTGATAGTAATATTAATTTTAAGAGATGTATTATGAGGTTAAAATTTGTATTTTGTCCAAAAACAAAAAGGTTAAGTTCACATAATAAAGTCACACTTCCAGTGTAAGCAAATACACTATATTGTCGGCAGGGTTTCGCACTGCGACACGAGTTTTTTAATCTTAAAAATATGAAAATAGAATTGTTTTGTTGAGAAAATGTTTGATTACATGCGATTTTTTATGAGAAGTGTTGACAGACTATTTACTAGGATTATTATTATTTAGAATTTAACGTTACAAAAAATGTTTCATTACTGCGAGCTAAAAATATTCTAAATAAACTTACCTATGGCAATCGTGCCACAAATATAAAATGTACTCCACGGTATGTCAAATTTCGGGAGAAGAAGTGCTCTAGATTGCTAAAAGTACAACGGTATCGTTATGTAATAAAAAATACATACTCAATAGTTTATCATTATTCAGGAGCGGTAGTACGGGCACCAAGGCAACTATAAATAAAAAGCTTGATTTTTTTTAATATTTCGGTAGATGGATGATAATATGTTTTCATTGATTTCTCCAAGACTAGTCGGTAGAAATTAAAAAAAACTATTTAAATTAAAGTTAAAACCTTAATTAATTATTGAAAACAAAAAAAAAAAACGTTGTGCCCAACTAATTAAAAAGATATTTATTTAAATAGGTTTTTTTTTTTAATTTCCACCGACTAGTTTTGGAGAAATCAATGAAAACATATCATCCATCTACCGTTTTACCATAAAGCCAATGTTAAAAATGCCTACTTTTGAAGTCATATATTTATTTAAATAATCGGGCAACCCTCCTAAAATTTTCAGAATTGGTTTAGACTTAGTCCAAATTCATATAAAAAAAGACGGGTTGCACTCCGGGAGTGCCGTCAGAAGTTAAAACTTGATTCATTTAGGGCAGTGATTCCCAAAGTGGTCTATATCGACTCCCAGGGGTCGACGACAACTTGCAAGGGGTCCATGTCAGCGGGAAAAAAAATCGGGAGTCCATGAAATGAAAATGGGGGTCAACGATAGTGAATCTCCTAACAAAAAAAGAAACAAACTGGACATCGTTAACCGAAGAGATTTAAGATTAAATCTAACTAAATTTATGCCAAACGATGAAAATTTATTATTAAAGCATCAGGTTCATCCCTCACACTAAAAGCATTTATTTTTTGCTTAGTTATTTTATGTAACAGAAAGTAAATTTTAATTTGATTCGTTTAATTTGAATCTAATTAATAAATGTATAAAACTAAACATTTCACACTACATTTCACTGCCGTTATAAATTTTATACTATATATATATATTATATTATTATATATATATTATATTATTATATATATTATATACTATATATTATATTATATAATATATATATAAATTTAAAAAGTGAGTAGCACTATACCGGTTGTCAAAAATACATTTGAAATTAATGAATATGCAAAAAATCAATATCAGATAAGCAGGGGGTCTACCCAAAACCGAAAAATATGGCAAGTGGTCTACAAGACAAAAAAGTTTGGGGACCTCTGATTTAGGGCAAGTCTATGTTAAACGACCAAAGCGCAGAAAAGTTTGAACTAATATATACTATATATATATACTTACCTTATTTTATTGACTCGTGCATATAGCCTAAGCTGCTGCGCACGATAACAAAAAAAAAAAAAAAAAAAAATTCCAAGAAATTCCGTCTGATGTCGCCAAAACACAACTTATAGTGTAGTTAAAAACCATTCGATTGCATAGAGACAGTTTTCTCGCTCACCCAGTTCTTACTTGACCTGACGCGAGTTTAACATTTTTTACCCATTACAAAAAAAGTGTACAACGCCGCTAAAGAAGTTTTCACTTCAAAAAATCAAGCCTTTTATTTAAAATTGCCTTGGTGCTCGTACTACCTTAAGAAGATAATCGTTCAATATTTACCGGTTTTTTTTCTACACATATATTTCTGAAAAGAAGTAAAAACAATAAAAACATGTAATTATTTGTTAACAGTTCCTTTTACTTACATTCTTTTAAATTCGTTATAAAAATCGCCTTCAGGACAGTCAGCAACACATTCCCTCGTAGTTCCTTCAGACGTGCTCGCAATATACAAGTATCTAAAAAAATTATTTAATATTATTAAAGCCTGAGAAGTGGGGGCGTGTAATAGAGGAGTCATGGAAACGCCATAGAAATGGCGTTGCTACGTATCATCGCTAGAGCCGCTCTGTTGGAAAAATAGTGCAGAAATGAGCTATATCAGTAGGTATATTCTAAGAGCTACTAAACTGATATAGGCATGCAAGTGGCATACTTTATAACTATTGAACCTGTGCGAATTATTCTCACTAAATAAGTTTAATAATTATCACTTTATAAAATTATTTTTTAAATATGATTGCAGGTATTCAATTCGTTTCTAATTTTGCACACTGCTTATAACGTTCTTCTTTTTGTTGTATTACAATATCAAGCTCAGATGACAGATTGAAGAAATATTTTACTAAAATTGTCATATAGAGGCGCAAATAGCAAAAGCGTCGAGCTAAGCCGTCAGATGGCATCATGCAGCATTGCTGTGACGTTGTTCAGCGTTGCTCGCCGTTTCAAAATTAAAGCCGTCAGATGGCAGTATACAGTATTGTGTCTGTTGTATTACAATAATATGAAGGTCAGATGACAGATCGAAGTGTTGACGTTGTTTCAAAATTAAAGCCGTCAGATGGCAGACGTTGTTCAGCGTTGCTGTATTTTAATTAATTTACAAAAACAAAAGCATTAATAAATTTTTTAGTTGTCGATGTCAGTAGAGCAAGCAATTGTCTGTAAAATGATATATAATTTATGTGGAGAAATTGTGAAGTTTTTTCTATAAAGGGAGGCAAACATCTTTAACCTTAGCGTATTAATATATATGATGTAGTTTAACCGGTGCAAACAACCAAAATAACATTTTCGATCCGGATCGAAAAGTCATTTAGTGAAATATTGATTTATAATTTTATTATTTTTGTCAATATATAGTCGGAAAAAAATTGGTCGATAATTTTATTTCTTTGAAAAACCAAAAGTGCACATCGCCCTAAGTTAAAATAATATATTTTTCAATAAATAAAATTATCGACCAATTTTCCAGACAATATATTAACAAAAAATATAATTAATACATTATTGTCTGAAAAATTGGTCGATAATTTTATGTATTGAAGAGTTCTAATCAGACGTTAATCAAAGATTTAAAATAATATATATTTATATATATTAAATAAATATAAAATATATTTAAAAAAAATATTTATAAAGAGAGTACAAAAAAAGACTTCTCGAAAACTTTGGTAGCTCTCGGACTACTGTAACATACATAACCCATATCTGCATTTTTTATCCTCGGATCTGAGCTTTGGTTACCTATCATAGATGCGCTACTAGCGTCTTCTCAAATTCGATTCAAAATGAATGCTATCAAATAAAAGATTCGGTATTAAAACACTTCTAATTTACTTTTTGTCCGTTAAATCCAAGTTTGTGCATGGAAGATTTACAATTGAATTAGGCGGATTGTCTTCACCACACAAATTGCCACAGTCATCGTATCTTTGCATGATCCTTGCAACGTTACCCCCAGAAAATGAATCACCAACGAATCCCAGCTGGAAAAACAATCGATTGGCATAAATTAGCGACCGTGAATCATTCCCTACACAAAAAAGAGGTGCGTTATGTTATTATGGATAGATAGATAAATATTCATTTCGTCCAGTGATTCCCAAAGTGGTCTACATCGACCCCCAAGGGTCGACGACAACTTGCAAGGGATCCATGTCAGCGGGAAAAAAAAATTGGGGGTCCATGAAATGAAAATGGGGGTCCACGATAGTGAATCTCCTAACAAAAAAAGAAACAAACTGGACATCGTTAACCGAAGAGATTTAAGGTTAAATCTAACTCAATTGATGCCAAATGTTGAAAATGTATTACTAAAGCATCGGGTTCATCCCTCACACTAAAAGCATTTATTTTTTGCTTAGTTATTTTATGTAACAGAAAGTAAATTTTAATTTGAATCTAAAGTAGTAAATGTATAAAACTAAACATTTCTCACTACATTTCACTACCGTTATAAATTTAAATCGTTCAAAGTGAGTAGCACTATACCGGTTGTCAAAAACACATTTGAAATTAATGAATTTGCAAAAAATCAATATCAGATAAGCAGGAGGTCTACCCAAAACCGAAAAACATGGCAAGTGGTCTACGAGACAAAAAAGTTTGGGGACCTCTGATTTAGTCAGTCGAAAAAATTATATAATTTATTAGGACCTAAAATAAGTGAGCGTTTGTAGTCGGTCCGTCACATCATAACTCTTGAATGGCTACGGATAGGTTGAAGTGTGTGAGAGAGAGAGGTTATAACGACGTATATACGCTCTCTGTCACACTTTAACCTACCCGCACTCACGTATAATATTAGAGAGTTTTTAAACCACATGGCTGACATTTAGGCTCGAGTAAATAATTTCGATTACATATTTATTTTTTATTTTATTAAGCACTTCAATTTGAAGGTATTAAAATTTCAAAAAGACCTAAAGGACATTTTTTTGCAAATAAAATTTTGCAAATTTTGTTTTTAGACATTACAAATACTCACCCCAAAATATATGCGATAGCTCTCTTACTATAAACAGTTCAAAATAACTCACCGTTATTAAAATTACAATCACCAACAAAAAACTGAAACATCTATCTGTGATTTTACGCTCCTTAGCGATGCCGTCAAACACTACGAGCTCTCCTTCTTGTCCTAAAAACTGTAAAGAAACAAATTTAACACTTTTCTAAAAGTACTAATATCTGAGCCGTTTAAAAATTCTGCGCATTTTTAACCGACTTCAGCAAAAAGAAGGAGGTTCTATGTTCGTCTATATATATTTTTTTTATTTTTTTTTTTTTATGTATGTTCACCGATTTCTCCGTCAATTATGGACCGATTTTCAATTTTTTTTTTTATTCGAAAGAGTGCACCTCAGAGGTGGTCCCATCGGAACCAAGTCAGGATCTGATGGTGGAATCCGGAGAAATCGAGGGAAACTCTAAAATTTCAAAGGCACGCATAATGTTTTTTATGTATGTTCACCGATTTTTAGTGTTAGATAAACACTAAAAAGAGAAAAATAAAATATTTTTAACAAAAAAATTGAACCGACTTAACACTAAAAAGTAAAAAATAATTGCGTACATACCTATTGAAATGTTTTGGAGTCGGTGTAGTTCTCGGAATAGATTTCATTTTAATAATAATAAATATTTATTTCCCAACAGATGTAACTCCAATTTTGACTGACACCGACTCCAAAACATTTCTATACGCACTTATTTTTTACTTTTTAGTGTGAAGTCGGTTACATTTTTTTGTTAAAAATATTTTATAAGTTTCTATTTATTTCTGGAACGTGCTTTTCAATTAATTAACAAACAAAAACTAGTTCACGCTTATTTTTATTTTATTATTAATTATGTGTGTTAAATTAATCAAATTTCTGCCAATTATTTACCATTGTCAATTTTCTATTTCTATTGGTAAAAAAGTCGAAAACACTGCAAACACCAATTCTTTATTTGAGCGCTGCGTCACTGTTTATAAAGTGGAATTCTACTTGCGATGTACTTGACGAATATTTTGTCAATAGTGACGAGAGAACAGGAGTATCTACTTGCAGAAGTGTTCACCACTGGGTTCTTTCCCGCAAATAATTATCAAAATACCGCAAATAATTTTGTATGCACTTGAAAAGGCACACTCATTAGTGCCTTTCTACAATAAGCACAGTGAATGACAGCCTCCTGTTTGTTTTAAGCCATATAGAAACGTCAGGTTTGATTTGTTTGGTAGTTATGGAAATTAATAATGTATTACAGTCTACAGAAAATCATTCCACTTAAAATGCAACATATAGCAAAAAAAACTTACTTAAAAATAAATTTTTAATTAAAAATAGAAATTACAATTTGTCAAAAATATCGCCACATATGTCTAAATAGTTTTTAAATTTTTTTAACACAGGATTAATTTGTTTTTTCTAGAATAATATTGAATTATAATATACTGGCGGTCCCGCCTGGTTTCATCCGAGTGTAAAAGAACGAATGGGGAAGGAACGGACATGAGTACGGACATTCATCTTAGTTTACCGAGATGAATGTTGTGTTCATAGTTGACGGCGTTACCGTTCAAAAGTTTTTGTCGTTAAAAAGCAGTATTTATACTTTTTTTAAGTAATAAATTTCTTTTAATATAATAAATTATTTTTATATAGGTGCCTATAGTTGTAACAGTTTTCAAATGAGCTATTAATTAGATTTATTTAATTTTAATTAGTCGTAATAAAATTTTAAAAAAATGAAATGTAAGCCTTAGAAGAAAGCAATGTAGAAAATAAAAAAAATAATAATATATTCGCCGACGTGGGGCTTGAACCCTAAACAAGGTATTAAGAGTCTTACACTCTACCGACTGAGCTATCCGGGCTTGTAAACTTTACGTTTGTATTAGATTAAATTTTTGGCAAATACTTACCATTATCAATTTTCTATTCCTATTGGTAAAAAAAGTTGAGAACACTGCAAACGTCAATTCTTTATTTGAGCGCTGCGTCACTGTTTATAAAGCGGAATTCCGGGGTTCTTTCCCGTAAAATAATTGTCAAAATACGACAAATTTGCCTGATATCGAAGCCGACAGTCACACGTCCACACTAGTGTAGCTTTGCCGATCGGCATAGGACACAGATATTTTTCGCTCACAACAAAATGCGGTAATTTGCATTTTAGACCTTCATTGCAATAAGAAATTTATTTTATTTTAAAAATACTATATTTAAAATATTATATTTTACAAATACTATGTTTTGTTAACATACTTTGTGAAAATTTCTATTTACAAAAAAATAAAAAATATATAAATGTGTATTTATTAATTTGAAACTTTCAATATACGTGTCTTTGAATCTGCCTTCTGTCTCCTAGGGATTTTTTGAAGAATCGATTCTCGATTCTGAATTTTTTTAAATTAAATATAAGTATATGAAATATTTGGCAAAAAATTATTTTAACAGGCTTGGGTAAAGGTAGGAAAAAGGCCTTTATTCTGTAGGAAATGCGGGAAAAATGCCAAATACTTTAAGTAAACATTTGGTAATTATTTAGAATTGGGGCTCCAGACAAAAATTGTTCAAAAGAATTTTTTAATGATTTAAATAGTTTCTAGTACCTTTGAATAGAATATTTAAGAGGGGGGTGAAAATTTTTTTTGAGCGATTTTTGTCTGGAGCCCCGATTCTAAATATTTACCAAACATTTGTTAATGCGTTCTGAAGACAAATGCAATGTTTGCGGAAAAGCATTTACAAGGGTCAATTAAACACGAGGTGGCGTGCACCGCCATGTCAGGTTTTATTGCGAATAATTTATTTCATAATATTTGTTTTAAAATAATACACTGTCAATTGTGCAATAAATTCACTAGTGAAATTACAATATCACTGCGACCATATAATATATATAGTATGGTTTTTTAAAAACCGAACACCCTTTTATTTCTTAGAGGAAGGGTTTTCAAAAAAAAAGTTTCGGACAAAAGTTACAGGGAATCAAGGGGGAAGAACAGTGATGTAGTTTTTTTTTCGTTTGGTGGAGGTGTCTCCAAAATATCAAGGTCACCTACACTTTCTTAAATACGACCCTCTATTTTTTATCTAGGATTATTGTTCTTTGGGTCAAAGAGATCAACTCTTGAACCAAACATTTTTGGATTTGATGCCATCGTGAACCGCTGTTTGATTCTCAATTCATCCCGTTTCCTATATTTTAGTGGATTGTGTGAGTCGGAAAAACCCCTGAAAAAGTTTTTCCGACTCACACAATCCACTAAAATAGGAAACGGGATGAATTTTAGTGGATTGTGTGAGTCGGAAAAACCCCTTAAAAAGTTTTTCCGACTCACACAATCCACTAAAATAGGAAACGGGATGAATTGAGAATCAAACAGGGGTTCACGATGGCATCAAATCCAAAAATGTTTGGTACAAGAGTTGATCTCTTTGACCCAAAGAACAATAATCCTAGATAAAAAATACAGGGTCGTATTTAGAAAAGTGTAGGTGACCTTGAATATTTTGGAGACACCTCCACCAAACGAAAAAAAAACTACATCACTGTTCTTCCCCCTTGATTCCCTGTAACTTTTGTCCGAAACTTTTTTTTCGAAAACTCTTCCTCTAAGAAATAAAAGGGTGTTCGGTTTTTAAAAAACCATACTGTAGGTATATACCGAATCGAATCGTCAATTGAATTATAATTAAATAATTTGTTAATATGTCTGAAAAATTGATCGATAATTTTACTTATTAACTTTAATTTAGCCTACAAAATATAAAATAGTTGGCAAAACCAAAAGTGCACATCCCGCAAGTTTTCCACTGTACATATTATAATGAAAAAAAATTGAGAAAATAGATTTAAAAAAAAAAAAAACAATTAAAAAGTAGAAAAAAAAATAAAAATAAAATGGAATAGAAAAAAAAATATTACTTGTGTCAGCGGGAATCGAACTCGGCACCTTGCTATTACTGGACTTCGCGTTTAACCGCTCGTCCATTCTGACATCCCAGCTTGTCTTGTTATTGTGGTATAGAAGTGGAGCAGTTATTCTACGTAATACACTACATTACAATAACAGTAATAGGTATTTTTTTGTTTTTTTAAGGTATTTTATTTTAACTATTAGCTGTCAAAAATAATAAAATAAAACTGTTTATAAAAATTAAACTACTGAACACATTTATGTGAATTTAAATAGGATTCTGGTCTGATACTAAACAAAGTGAATAAAATATAACCCAAGGCAGTCCGACCAAAATTGCGATCTGTAGAGTCGTGACGTACATACGTACATACGTACATCCGTACATACGTACAGACCAACCGACAACTGCTGTTTGTAATTTTCAATTACAATTTTAATAGTATTTATGAACTCGAATTGATTTAAAAATGATTCTGTTTTATAGATCAGAATCTCCTCTTTTCAAAAAGCTTCATTTTGAATGGATTTCGTGTGAAATTAGCTTAGATATAACTTCTTATATGAACGAAAGTCAGCTCTGACGCACAAAGCGATAATAAAGCACATACCGCTAATTTAGCGGTATGTGCAACATGTATTAATTATCTTAGTAAGTATTAAAATGATAAATAAAAATTATTTTGTTTTCTAAATTTGCCAATAGAAAAACTTCAGTGAAATTCTCAAAGCACAGTCAACTTTGTTTTCATTTGTATAATAAATTAAAAACTGGATATATTTTATCTCTATCTATATCTATCTTTATCGGCTAATGGCAATGTATATAATATATAGAGCATAAAATTCTCTAAAATATTGCTTGCGGCTGCCATCTCCTATAAAAATAATGATCCACTTAGTTGCAGTTTTTATCAATGCGTGACTCCACGCGGAGTGCCCAAAATTGTTATTCAATAAATAAAAATCGACCAATTTTTCAGACAAATATATTAACAAAAAATAATAATTAATACATTGACGTTTCGGTATAATTGTTATTATTTACACATATAATTGTTAAAGTACTTAAAAAAATTTTGGAAGACACGTAATACTTCAAGGAAATGATACTTTTTCATCTGAAATTGGTTTCATAATATCATTTGCTTGTCCCAGTCAAAAGTTACAGCCATTTCCGTACAGCCGCGCGCGCTCCTACAAGCCTATTGCAATCTGAGCAGGCGATAGACGCGTGCCAATTTGTGACCTTAGTTAACAAACTTCTGCTCGCTCGAATTTCGTGTGAAAAATCCATGTTACACATGGTTCTTTCGTAAAATTTTCCATTCTTTCCAATTTTTTTCTAAAAATGAGTCGGGACGGGGATATTGTCAAAAAACTGTTTTAGGCGCAATTTTTCCAATATGGCGGCGCGAGCGGCAAAGATACGAAGTGGCAAAGTAGAAATTTGGAAAAAGCACATCGAAATCTATTAAAACACCAGTTTTCAACACTCCCGGAAAACTTTTCAGGTAAAACTACCAAATGACTGTATTAAGTAACTATGCCAAATAATAAGAATGCATCCGTGCTTCGTCTCAATCGCGTGCGAAGCCGCGAATAACGGCAAGTATATTATAAATCAATATTATTCTACAGAAAATAAATTCATTCAGTATTAAATAATTTTGAAACTGTTTAGACGTAAGTAGCGATATTTTTGAAAACTTGTTATTTCTATTTTTTAATTAAAAATTTATTTTTAAGTATGTTTTTTTCGCTGTATGTTCAATTTTAAGTGGAATGATTTTCTGTAATTAATTATTAATTTCCATAAATACCAAATAAATAAAACCTACTTATATGACGTTTCTATGGCTTAAAACAACAGGAGTCTGTCATTCATTGGGCTTATTGTAAAAACGCACTTATGAGTGTGCCTTTTCAAGTGTATACAAAATTATTTGTCGTATTTTGACAATTATTTTACGATGAAAGAACCCCGGAATTCCGCTTTATAAACAGTGACGCAGCGCTCAAATAAAGAATTGACGTTTGCAGTGTTCTCAACTTTTTTTACCAATAGGAATAGAAAATTGATAATGGTAAGTATTTGCCAAAAATTTAATCTAATGCAAACATTATAGTTTGGTCAATGAGTGCTCATAAGGGGAATGTAGATGGAAAAGTCGAAAGCAGAACGTTTGACTTAGGAACTTTGTTTGGACTAGTTAGGAGATAAAGATACTAAAAGTCCTTACCCCTCCGAGGTACGCCCGAAGGGGGGGGTGCACAAAGAAGGTCCCGTTTTTTGGTTTTTTGCTTTCGTCTCTAAAACGGTACGTTGTACGAAATTTTGTTGTAATACATATTGAAAGATGATAAAATTCTCTACAACTTTAGCTTTCACACTTTTTATCTATCTCCAATCTTTGCCTAGCTATGAGCTCCAAAAAATTAAGTATATGAAAAACTAGTTCAATGATGATTTTTGTTTTAAACAGTTTAGGTATTTAGTATACCATTAAATTGCAGTCTTATATATTTAAATTTACCTAAACATGCTGAAATCGAAAAGCCTGATTTTCGGACGAGAATAGAGTAGCGTCGCGCATACAAAAGCTAATAAGCAAATAGGTGTTCTAGTCAGTCATTCGAAATAAATATGTTTTTCGGTAATGAATATCGATTATCGTTTGGTGATCTGGCAGGAACTAGGGGGTGCCTATCGATCGCGGGGCCCTGGGCACGTGCCCAGAGTGCCCAGTGGAAAAGAGGGCCCTGCGTGGAGGTACTCCCAGCTTATGTTATTTTTGAATAGTGTGTGGGTGTTTTTAATAGTGTGTATGAGCAATACGAAATAATTTTGACAAATTCGTATTGTTACAATGTGCTAAAGAGAATTTAACACATTTTTGAAAATTGACCATTTTTCGGAGCTCATAGCTAGGCAAAAATTGGAGATAGATAAAAAGTGTGAAAGCTAAAGTTGTAGAGAATTTTATCAGCTTTCATTATGTATTACAACAAAATTTCGTACGACGTACCGTTTTCGAGATGAAAGCAAAAAACCAAAAAACGGGACCTTCTTTGTGCTCCCCCCTTCGGGCGTACCTCGGAGGGGTAAGGACTTTTAGTATGTTTATGTCCTAACTAGTACAAACAAAGTCAAATGTTCTGCTTTCAACTTTTCCATCTAGAAATTATTCGTTGCTTAAGCTATTATTAATTTTCAAACAAAAATACACGTGAACTATTTTTTGTTTGTTTATTGCCGAAGAATTTTCTTAACACGTTCTAGAAAAAAGTGGACACTTAAAATGCGTTTAAAAAAGTATAAAATTGGTATCTTTACAGTTTTTAGGACAAAAAGGAGAGCTCGTAGTGTTTAACGGCATCGCTGAGGAGCGTAAAAGCACAAATAGACTTTTCAGTATTTTTATGTTGATTGTGATTTTTATACCGGTAAGTTATTTTGAACTATCTCTATAAGAAGAGCTATCGTACATTTCTAGGTAGTAGGTATTTGTAATGTCTGAACACAAAATCGAAGACTTTGTTGAAGCCATGAATTTTTAACTTTTCTAAATTTTATTTGCAAAAAATGACAGGCATTTTGAAACCTTCAAATTTAAGTATTTAATAAAATTAAAAATAAATACTCCAGATCATCTAGTCGATTCTATACGTCAGCCAGGCGTTTACAAAACTGTCTATAAATTGAAGTGAGAGCAACTAAGATGCTACGGATAGTTTGAAGTGAGAGAGAGAGAGAGAGAGAGAGCGTATTTGGGCTGAGTTGGACAGTTGCGATGCGATAATATATGCCTTTATAAGCTCTCTTTCACACTTCAACCTACCCGTAGCATCTTACTCGCATTCACGTATAAATAGACAGTTTTGTAAACGCCTAGCAGACATTTAGATCCGACTAAATGATCTGTATTATTTATTTTTTACTTCACTGAATACTAAATTTAAAGATATTAATGTGTCAAAAAACCTCAAAACCTATCCTTAAGGAGGTTAGCGCATGAAAAAAATAAAGATTTTTCAATAAAATTTTTTCCAAGCAATCATAATAGTGTATGTAACCTAAATTAATTTTTTGAAAATTTTTGACCGCTTAGTTTTTGAAATATTAATACTTGAAAAATAGAAATTTAACACGGTAGATATAGAGAATCAGTACACGATTTGTCTTTAAACCTATTTTTAAATAAAGATTTTTTTATAAAAATAACTAATAGATTAAAAAAACCTTTTTATTTACATATAAAAAAAAAATTAAATTTATTGACCATTTAAATACTTAATTTATATTTAACATTTTTTGGACTAAATCTATATATATACTAGCGGTCCCGCCCGGTGTCACCCGGGTGCAAAAGAACGAATGGGGATATTTGAATCTTTGATTAACGTCTGATTAGTACTCTTCAATAAATAAATTATTATAAATCAATGTTTTTTTAATTTTTGACAGAATTTTTTCAAATCATACATAAGGCTGTTTATATTTTAAAACCATGGATACGAATTTAAAAAAAAATTCGTGTCTTTAATAATTATAATTAAAGGAAGAAAAAAAATTTAGGGGTGGACTACCCCTAACATTTAGGGGGATGAAAAATAGATGTTGGCCGATTCTCATAGATACCGGATAAGCACAAAAAATTTCATCAAAATCGGTCAACCCGTTTCGGAGGAGTTCGACGACAAAAACTGTGACACGAGAATTTTATATATATAGAGATAAAAATCAATGCTCTTTTCGTTGTAATTTTATAACTCAAGAACGGGCACACCTATCCAAACCAAATTTTTAGGCTTTGTTCGGACTATTTAGTAGATGGTTTATGTGAAGTTTTCACAAAATCGGTCGAGCGGTTCTTCATTTATCACATTTTTTGTAACAAATATCTATAAAAATCAATGCCAAGATATATAAAAAATGTGATAAATGAAGAACCGCAAACTTCACATAAACCATCTACTAAATAGTCCGAACAAAGCCTAAAAATTTGGTTTGGATAGGTGAGCCCGTTCTTGAGTTATGAAATTACAACGAAAAGTGGCATTTTTTAAAAATCAATTTTTTGACGTATGAAAATACTTAAATATTGTAAGTAGGTTTTGAAATGTTATACAAACAATGAAACAATTGTTTTCAAAATATTATGACAGTTAATCTTTAATTACTATTCAAGTGAGACTTAAAATAAATACGTATTTGAAAGAAAGTTAAAAACAATTATTATTATAGGTGAGTAATTTTAATAAATAAATTGAATAAATAAATTTTTAACCTAAATTTGAAGCGAAAGATGCAATATCATAGATCAAGATGACGGCGAATCAGTTTTACAAGTACCGGCAAGTGTTTTAAAGACCAGTTATCCACGAATACTTTACGCTATTTTTTTTCGAGCACGACGGCGCAGCCGGAGTGCTCGAAATAGCGCAAGTGTTTTAAAGACCAGTTATCCACGAATATTTTACGCTATTTTTTTTCGAGCACGACGGCGCAGCCGGAGTGCTCGAAATAGAGCAAGTGTTTTAAAGACCAGTTATCCACGAATATTTTACGCTATTTTTTTTCGAGCACGACGGCGCAGCCGGAGTGCTCGAAATAGAGCAAGTGTTTTAAAGACCAGTTATCCACGAATACTTTACGCTATTTTTTTTTCGAGCACGACGGCGCAACCGGAGTGCTCGAAATAGAGCAAGTGTTTTAAAGACCAGTTATCCACGAATACTTTACGCTATTTTTTTATTGACGTATGCAGTCATATATATTTCCATACAAACATATACGCACATGTATATTTTAAAATAGCTAGCAATTAATAAAATAGATAGATAGATGTTCCAATTAAATTTTTTTATTATTTCACTTTATACGTAGCGAAGCACGTACAGGGCCGCTAATAACTGTATAAGTTGGACGCATCTTCAATTTACATTAACAAATTTGGCAACGCTGTAACTTATTCTACCAATAATAAAGACGAAGGTTTATTATGGGTTAAAATGGCACTGGCGGGAATTACAAAATTTAAATCAAAGATATTTGTAATCAATATTATTATTTTTATTTAAACTATGAAACATATAACGTTATATAATTATTTTTTGGTTATAAATAATTTAGACTGTATAAAAAAAAGTTACCATGGCAACATCAACAACTCGAGTAACGTGAAGTCTAAATGACAGTTTTTTGATTATTAATTTGACAGGAGTAGCTTGAAACGTCAAATAAAATATTACTAAAAACCTTTATAACAATGACATTCACTCATAATTAAAAATGCAGTTTAGGTTATGACTGCTGTCATGAACGATATACCAAACGCGAGAACAAACTCAGTTATACCATCTACCGAAAATTAAATTTAAATAATAATATGCAATGTTGCCAAGCTCCTTTCTTTCTCAGAGATGATTAAAAATGAATAATTAAGAAGAAATTCTCTTAATAAAATGGTCGATAAATTTATGTTTATAGTTCTAAAATATATTTATTCGTATTTTTTGAAAAATTACACACAAGGAAAGAAAAATTTCAATTTTATTTTATTATCTCAAGATTGGCAATTTAATCAAGTTGTCAACCGTAAGTTTCATTAATTAACTTTTAAAAATAATAATTGATTATTGAATTAATAATAACCATGAAATAGTACAATCTTATTATATTATGATCAATTAAAAAATAATCCTATTATATTTTTCTTTTCCTTTTTAAATAAGTTTAGAATAGATGTTCAACTAGTAGAAAGTAGGTACCACTCAAACCTCCTTAAGAGTATTCGTCCCTGCAAATACCCCCTGCACCCTTCATCTCAAATCTTTTCCCCTCGCCTAAAAACGGTTTGCGCTCTCCCGACGCTATTTTTAAAGCTAGAGGGTTCTGGTAAACGCCAAATGAAAGACAAAGAATCAGACTACAGATCCTTCAGGCGAATTTTTTGAAAAAATTCCTGAAAAAACTTACAACCTTTTGAAAAAAATAATAAGTTACGTAATATTTCACACGTAGGGGAAACTGTTTTTCAAAAAATTCGCCTGAAGGATCTGTAGTCTGATTCTTTGTCTTTCATTTGGCGTTTACCAGAACCCTCTAGCTTTAAAAATAGCGTCGGAAGAGCGCGAACCGTTTTTAGGCGAGGGGAAAAGATTTGAGATGAAGGGTGCAGGGGGTATTTGCAGGGACGAATACTCTTAAGTCAGGTATTCGATTTTGTGTTTAGACATTACAAAAGAAGTTTTACAAATGCCTACCCAAAAATATTTGATAGCTCTTGGAGTATTATGTGATATTTGGGATGTATTCGTTTTGGGCGATTACGTTTTCACAGACGCTTTACGTCTCGAAATAGTGTAACAAAAGCGTGAGCGTCAAATCGTGCTAACTACTAAAACGAACAGTGTATAATAGTCCGGCATTATAATAAAAACTTTTTAACAAAAAAATTAAACCACCGAAAAACTGAAAAGCAAAAAATAATAAATCTTTTTATTTAACTAAGTTCTATCTAAGTAGTTGAACGTATGTGACAGTCTAGTATATCTAAGTAATTTTGAGTCGGCGTCAACAATCCTTCGCCGGAAATCTCTGAGCGTTCACGAAGTTAATGTCAGCGACAGAGCAACCCGAACGGGCACACTGAGGACACACGTCTTTGCGAGTGGTCGTGTGGAGAGCGCATGTTTGGAATGTTAATGTTTATCGCTGGAGATTTCACGTATCATTGTTAATTTGATTTGGTTATTTCTTTTAGTGATCTTTGTTCATTGATGGTTTGACGCCGACTCAAAATTACTTAGATATACTAGACTGTCACATACGTTCAACTACTTAGATAGAACTTAGTTAAATAAAAAGATTTATTATTTTTTGCTTTTCAGTTTTTCGGCGGTTTAATTTTTTTGTTAAAAAGTTTTTATTTTATAATTTTTTGTGGCTATATAATTTATAATTGTAATACACAAAGCATGAAAATCTGTGAGTGAACTATAAATCACCTCTATTTTCCCACCCTTAGGGTAGGAGTTTTTTTTCCAAATTTATATGAGACGAGCCTCGAGGTATACCCTATCCAATAAAAAAATAATTATCAAAATTGGACCTTTCTGTAAAAAGTTATGTGTGGTCATACATTACAATCAGTGAGTGAACAATCAATCATCCCCTGTTTTCCTAACCTTAGGGTTGGAATTTTTTTACCAAATTTATATGGGACCAACTTCGGGGTATACCCTTTCAAACAAAAAAATAATTATCAAAATCGGACTACTCTGTAAAAAGTTATGCGTGGTCATACATAAATAAAAAAAAAAAATAAAAAAAAAAATATACGCGTCGAATTGCGAACCTCCTCCGTTTTTGTTTTTCGTCGGTTAAAAATATACCCTCATCTGTTAATTGAACAAAATAGTGTTGAGTACAATATAAAGAATTAAAACATTTAATCACTGCCAGGATAGTCCTGCTAGCATTAATATTAATTAATCAATTAACAGTCAAGTTTTTTTATAATTTTTTCCCTGGCGATAAATTTTGGTTATTCAGTCGGCATTACTTTTTAGTCTTTCAGGCGGCATTACTTTTCTAGATATCAGCCAAATATTATCGTATTCATAATTCGTTGTGATTTAATATAGCAATTTATTTTATCAATTAACACGAGAGGGAAATAAGTTCAGTTTACTTACCTGTACCTCTTTTTTGTGTCGGAAATTGCGTCAGGGTCGATCCATTGTCGTTTTTCCAGGTCGGATTCGTTGGTTATTCATTATCTGGGGGTAAATTTGCAAGGATCATGCAAAGATACGATGACTGTGGCAATTTGTGTGGTGAAGACAATCCGCCTAATTCAATCCTAAAACTTCCATGCAAAAACTTGGATTTAACGGACAAAAAGTATGTTAAAAATGTTTTAATACCTATTCATTTATTTGATAGAATTCGTAATCTAACTTGAGAATGCGATCACTTCACACTTCAACCAAAAAAATGTCATTTTTGTTGTTTGCACCGATTAAACTATATTATAAAGTATGCCACTTTCGGCCTAAATCACCATTCAAAAAGTTCAGTAGCTCTCGGTTTAGTATATTGGAGCAGTAGCAATATGACGAGAAAACGCGTAACTAGCATTGCGTTCAACTTCAACCCGAGAGGTTCATCTCTACCTACTATTTCCATGGTGTTTTTATGTCTCCTCTATTACACGCCCCCACTACCGAGGCTCTAATAATTAATATTGAATATTTTTTTTTAGATACTTGAATATTACGAGTACGTCTGAAGGAATTACGAAGGAATGTGTTGCTAGCTGTCCTACAGGCGATTTTATTAACGAACTTAAAAAAAAGTAAGTTAAAAACACCAAATTCACTGTTTAAAAAAGTACATCTCTTTATAGTCTAAGATCCCAAGTAAGATCTACCTTTATATAAAATTTGATCAAATAAAATATATTTTTTGACGTGATAACGTCTTATAAATTGATGAATCACCAATCTTATAAATTGATGAAACACCGGCTGCATGCACGAAAAAGTGTAACGTTCCTAACGTTCGTAACGTTCCGCCTGACCCTGTGCGTTCTTTTCTCGAAAACGGCCCTAACGATTTGGATGAAATTTACTGAAAAGGGATTTTGGGGGGCAAAAAATCGTTTTAGCTAGGTCTCATCTTTCGAAAAAATCGTTTTCATACAAATTTTATCATTATAAAAATCAATTTTATAGCCTTAGTTGCTGCACACTGTTTTTTTTAATAAAAAAAAAAAAAAATCAATTTTTTGACGTATGAAAATACTTAAATATTGTAAGTAGGTTTTGGAATTTTATATAAACAGTGAAACAATTGTTTTCAAAATATTATGACAATTAATCTTTGAGACTTAAAATAAATACGAAAGAAAGAAAGTTAAAAAAAACAATTATTATTAAATAGGTGGTGAGTATTTTAATACATAAAATTAACCTAAATTTGAAGCGAAAGATGCAATATCATAGATTCGAATTATTATAATTATTATATGTAGAATTTAGGTTATGTATTACGGAATACGTTATCACGTAAAACTATCGTCCGTAAACCGACTTTACAGACAACCATTTTTTTTAACATAATAATATGTCAATAGGGTTGCCGTAATTGCTATAATTAATTAAAATTATAAAAAAATATATTTTTTTTAATTTCACTGACGTGCTTTGCAAATGAACTTAACTCCAATGGAAAGCATATATAATATACACCAATTTGCAATACCTAGGTTGCCAACCTTTTTCGGGTTCTTATTACCTTCTCTAGGTACTTACGTTGCAATCTGTCTATGGTTCAGACTAGTGATGTGCCGGATCGTTAAAAATGCATATCCGCGGATACGGATCTGAATACGGATATTTGGTTTCAAGATCCGCGGATATGGATACGGATACGGATCTTAACTTTCTTAGAGTACGCGGCGGTAAATATTGCACATCGACCTTTGGAAAGAGACTATCTGTTATGGGAAAAAGTTATTGACTTCTTTAAAAGTTAACTCTCATAACAGATTGTCTCTTTCCAAAGATCGGTGTGCAATATCTCATTATAAAGATAGTTTTTTATTAGTACCTTTGAGTTATGTACTATTGGTATGGTACTCACTACGATAAATTTTTGCAATATAAAGGTGCACATCGACCTTTGGAAAGAGACTATCTGTCATGGGAAAAAGTTATTGACTTCTTTAAGAGTTAACTCTCATAACAGATTGTCTCTTTCCAAAGATCGATGTGCAATATCTCATTATAAAGATAGTTTTTTATTAGTACCTTTGAGTTATGTACTATTGGTATGGCACTCACTACGATAAATTTTTGCAATATAAAGGTGCCAAATACGATTTTAAGAAATAAAAAATAATCTGAATGGAATTTAACAGTTTTTCATTATTACCTAATCACCTATATATATATAAAATTTCATCTATGAATTGAAAATTAATAAGGTAAAAGATCCGCCATAAAACTAACGGATACGGATACGGATACGGCTCTTGTTTCTCCCTCGGAGCTCCGCGGATACGGATACGGATATCCGGCACATCACCAGTAGCCTTATACAAACAGGTAAGATGATTGCTTTCATTTTGATACATTTTTCAAGTGGTAAGCAGATGAGCGCAATTAATAATACCGAATTACCTGTTTGTACATGGCTACCAGGTAATAAGGACCCGAAAAAGGTTGGCAATCTAGGTGTTGCAAATTTTGTATATTATATGCTTTCCATTGAAGTTTAGTTCATTTGGCAAGCACGTCAGTGAAATTAAAAATATTATATTTTTTTAAATTGTAATTAATTATAGCCATGAACATTTTTTTTACGGCAACCCTATCGATATATGATCAGAAACATATTTTATTTGATCAAATATAATTTTCATCCGGTATGCAGATCAATGAAGGTACTTGGGATCCTCTACTATTATTGTTTGTATTTCTTTTCAGATACCTATGTGTCGAAAACAATGAGGTAAATATTGAGCAATTATCTTTTAAAGCTTCTAAAAACTGAAAGACTTTTGAGTATGCATTTTACATTACATAATTATACCGTTGTTGTACTTTTAGGAAACAAAAATTTTTTATCTCTGGAAACTTGAAATACCGTGGGTTAAAATTTGTGTTTGTAGCGCGATTGCCATAGGTAAGTTTATTTGGAAATAATATCGACTTTTTAAAATGATCTTTCCAGCTCGCAGTAATTCAACATTTTTTGTAAGGTTAAATCTAAAAAAATCGACTGAGTATTGAATAGTTGGTCTACACTTCCCGTAAATAATCGCCAGTAATCAACAAAACTTGCGGTCAATCAATATAATAAAATGCAAATAATGTTAGGAGTTATTTCATTTGGGGTCACGAAAATAACTTCAAATAAATAAAATTGTCGACCAATTTTTCTCAGACCAATATATTGACAAAAAATAATAAAATTACAAATCAATATAACACAAGATGACGTTTCGATCCGGATTTGGATCTTCTTCAGAAATATCTAACAAATATAAAAATTAATTAGTATTAAGTTATTTTTACATATTTCTGAAGAAGATCCAAATTCGGATCGAAACGTCATCTTGTGTTATAATGATTTGTAATTTTATTATTTTTTGTCAATATATTGGTCTGAGAAAAATTGGTCGACAATTTTATTTATTTGAAGAGTTCTATTCAGACGTCAATCAGAGATTTCAAGAAAATAACTTTATAAATCGGCAATTCCAAATTTTCGACAGAAAGAATAAGTCATTAATTTGGGTAAAAAAATATTAATACATTCTAGATGTCAAAATATGAATAAAATCATCATAATTTTTTTCTAAAATATTTATTTCAAAAAGTTGCTCAGAAATCGTTTTTTATATACCGATGATTTTTTTGTGAAAAAACAATTTTATTCAAAATCTACATTTAAGATTATTTTCGAAATCATCTTGGTTTTTGGGCTTGTAAGTCGTGGTTCATTCGTATTTCTACCTAACGTTTCGTCAACAACTCCAATAAACATTATCAAAGACGATATGGCAGCGGGCGAAGTGTCCATCAAGGCGTCTCACAGATACTTAGCAAAGGACTCCGGCCTACAAGGCCGGGAACTAAGAAGATTTGGAGCAACACACACACCCTCACACATACGCATGCACGAGCGACTATAAGACTACAAAATTATAAATTATTATTACATTTCTTTTAATCATTAACCTACCCTAGAACTGGCTCTGCCAAGTTGGATATTTAATTCCAGTAATTAACCGTAAGTGCATTTTACATTGTACATTGTATTGGATTATAACTATTGTATGCAGTATGAACTTTTTTGACGTGATAACGTCTTATAAATTGATGAATCACCAATCTTATAAATTGATAAAACACCGGCTGCATGTACGAAAAAGTGTAACGTTCCTAACGGTCGTAACGTTCCTAACGTAACGTTCCTAACGCGTAACGTTCCTAACGCGTAACGTTCCGCATGACCCTGTGCGTGCTTTTTACTAATTTCTCGCTCAATTTAAATCATATCGGTTTGAAACCAGTCTTACACGAAAGAGGAGAACATTTTACATAGATTTCGTATAACAGAATTTGCCTAAACAATTTTTTTATACAAATTTATATAGAAAAATTGGTTGTCTGTAAAGTCGGTTTACGGACGATAGTTTTACGTGATAACGTATTCCGTAATACATAACCTAAACCTCCCAAAATTTGGTTTCAATCCGCTTATCCTTGGTGTCGGAATGATAAGAAATGTCAAAAGTGACGTTTGCAACTTACAAAGTATTATGTTCTAATAATAATTAGTTATTCCAATACTTAACTTAGAAGGCGTTGCATTTCACAATATACTAATGTCAAAAAAATTGAATTAAACATTAGAAATGCAGCCGTTTTCATGTTAAGACAAGACATACGTTTGCTTCTAATTTCCATGTACGGCAAACAAAGACAACCGACCGCGTCGCGCCATGCATTAGACAACATTGCATTATACAGCTATTTTTCTATATAAATTTGTATAAAATATTTTTCTATATAAATTTGTATAAAAAAACTGTTTAGGCAAATTCTGTTATACGAAATCTATGTAAAATGTTCTCCTCTTTCGTTTAAGACTGGTTTCAAACCGATCTGATTTAAATTGAGCGAGAAATTAGCAAAAAGCACGCACAGGGTCAGGCGGAACGTTATACGCGTTACGAACGTTAGGAACGTTACGTTACACTTTTTCGTACATGCAGCCGGTGTTTTATCAATTTATAATATTGGTGATTCATCAATTTATAAGACGTTATCACGTCAAAATAGCTGTATAAATGCAATGTTGTCTAATGCATGGCGCGACGCGGTCGGTTGTCTTTGTTTACCGTACATGGAAATTAGAAAATAACGTATGTCTTGTCTTAACATAAAAACGGCTACATTTCTAATGTTTCATTCAATTTTTTGACATTAGTATTTTGTGAAATGCAACGCCTTCTAAGTTAAGTATTTGAATAACTAATTATTATTAGAACATAATACTTTGACAGTTGCAAACGTCACTTTTGACATTTCTTATCATTCCGACACCAAGGATAAGCGGATTGAAACCAAATTTTGGGAGGTTTAGGTTATGTATTACGGAATACGTTATCACGTAAAACTATCGTCCGTAAACCGATTTTACAGACAACCAATTTTTTTGGATTAAATTATTATTACTAGTCTAGATTTACTTACTGAAGGATTTATTTAATTTGGTACAGATGTTGGATTGATAATATACTCCAGCTAAGAAAAAAGATAACTTTGGGGGACGTATTAGGATTATTTTTTATATTTTGTCCGAAAATAAGGTTAGGTTCACATAATAAAGCCCCACTACCTCTTTTAGCAAATACACTATATGTCGATGGGGTTTGGCACTGCCACCCGAGATTTTTTTTTCTTTCAGCAGTTTACTTAAGAATAATAATTATTTAGGTTGATTTAGATAATTATGACAAATAATTTATAGACCCCGGCAAAAGAAGGTGTTAACATTCATTTAATTTAATGAAATTTTTTTATTGTTCTTTTAGCACTCTCGCTATTGCAGATCTTATTATTCCGCATACTCCCAAAATGCTACGCTTTCTTTGCAATACTTCTTGTACCAATTGTCACAGCTGTCATTGCTGTTTGTTTATGGTAAGTCAAAAATACTACTTTATTTTGTAAAATTAATTATTTAAATTTGTCCGGGTTTAAAATATGTTTGCCAGGCGATTTCAAAACTGTGTGTATGTGTATGCGCGCGTGAAAAGGGTTAATTGATTTTACCGAAATTTGGTTCGCATGTTGAAATTCATCACGAAGCTTATTTAAAATGAGCCCAACCGTCAACCAGATTATTTTGAGGATGAAACTAAAAACCGTTTAACGTAAAAGAACTTTTTTATCTATTTCATTTTTAAGTTTTTAATTTGCTTTTTTAAAAATACGATTTTCAACCGGGCGAAAGTTGGACCGGTCAGTTAGTTATTTATTGTATTGTTATCGGAACTATATACGTATGCAAAGTTTCAGCTCAATCGGAAACCGGGAAGTGAGTCAAATTTAACTTGCAAGATTTGATTTTACACCAGGACATGTGAAACTCAATAAAAGCTTGTTAACACGATAATTTTTAGGTTTTATTATGCAAAAAGCGAGAAAGAAAAAGAAACTATGCCAAAAGATAGGACGTTTGGACGTCCATGGGGATTACTACGAGGAAATATAAATCACACATTATTCTATGCAATATTAGCGACGGTCTTTTTTTTTATTTTTCTGGGTCTACTCTATTGCGTAAGACATCGCATCAAATTCCTTCACATGATGTTCAAAGAAGCATCTGAAGTGATTAAAGACGTACCATTGCTTATTTTACTGCCATTTTGTGTAAGTTATCTTAAGTTATTTTCATTTTTGTTACGTTGGAAGCACCCAGAATAACTAATCGATTTGAAAACAATTTTTGCTGACCAACTTCCATACTATAATTGTCAAATAATATTGATATTATTTCACAATTATAGTGGAAGTTTGTCAGCAAACATTGTTGTGTTAATACTAGATGATTACATGTAAAATTATTTTGTTATTTTTTTTAATAAATTATTGTCTTAATTGTTGCACCTTGGTTTAACCGAAATTGCCGAAACGTCTTAAGGTTTTTTGTTAATAAATGGATAGTGAGACCAATCATTTGTTTTATTATCTATTGTTATCTAATAACTACAGCTATCAATCGAGCCAATTAGCAATTATGTCTATTTTGAAAATGTTTATACTTATACAGGGTACCAACCGTACCACCCTAATATCTGTAAAAGTTCATCGATAAAGAGGAGAAGTAAAAAAATACGTGTCTAATAATTTTTGAAAAGCTTTTGAATTGTACCAAATTTGTCATCCCCACCCCATCACCTCGGGAGAGGAGGGGATAACTTAAAAAAGTTAAATGGGAACACTTATATTTTATTGCAGATTCGGATACCTTGGATCAAAATACGTAAGTTTAATCCGAAACAGTTTTTCAAATTTTTGATCTAATACGCTAAAATTTCAAAAATCATTTCTTCATTAGACTAACGTTCCACTCAATAATCTAAAGAAATTTACATTAAATCACAAAAAACAAGCAATACTTTTCCTAAAAGCTATCCAATGACACTAAACACTACCCTGGGGGTGTGGAGAGGGGGGGCCAATTTTGAATTCTTAAATGGAAACTTGTAACTTTATTTTCGACGAAATTTGAAAAACTCTTTGGCACAAAGCCTAAACATTTTAATGCAAGGAACCCGAATCTGCAATAAAATATAAGGGTTCCCATTTAACTTTTTTAAATTACCCCCCTTCTCCCCCCAGCTGATGGGGTGGGGGCGCCAAATTTTTTCAAAAATTATTATAGACAAGTATTTTTTCTTTTCCCCTTTATCAATGAACTTTCATAGATATTAGGGTGGTACGGGTGGTCAATCAATATTTTTACGATTTCGTGACCGAAATGTAATAAATGATTGATAAAATTAATAATAATACTTTATTATTATCCACATCTACTTGAGCCTTGGAAATCTGCTCATAAAAAAATTATGATTTTATATCCTGTAATTTTTATTAATTAGACAACATAAAATAAGAAAAATTTCTATACTTACTTTATTTCGGACACGAAATTGTTTGTATTTCAGAAAAAATGATGTTTGTTGTAAGAAATTTAAAAAACATATTTTACCTAAAAATGAACTTAGAACGTTTTGCGGCACGTATTATTTTCAAAAGAAAGCTTTCTAGGAGGCGTCGAAAAAAAATTAATTTTTAACGACCAGTCTAATATATACAGAGTGTCCCATTAAGAATGGGACATAGAACAACCGCAGATTCTCCAATTCAAAATAAAACAATTAAGCGAAATATGCTTAGATATAATGTTACTCGCTCTACCAGTGGCGTACGGCAGGAGTAAGTAATGCTTGTATCCCTTCTAAATGTTACGCCGCTGTCTAAATTTTAATTTTGACTATAGTTTTAATTTTTTTGATATTTTCTTAGTCAATAATGTACACTTGTTAGTTTGTTGTAAAGCCATTGGTTTTCGAGATATTCGCAGTTAAAGATAGATAGACATGTAGTACTTTTTATTTGTATTATTATTAATAATATTCATTTTTACAATTTTGTCTTAAAAAAACTGCGAATATCTCGAAAACCAATGACTTTACAACAAACTAACAAGTGTACATTATTGACTTTGAAAATATCAAAAAAATTAAAATTATAGTCAAAATTAAAATTTAGACAGCGGCGTAACATTTAGAAGGGGTACAAGCATTACTTACTCCTGCCGTACGCCACTGGTAGAGCGTACTGAACTAATTTTTTTATTGTTAGGTGCATTTTATGATATTTAACAAGTGTGCCGATTTGAGTAAAATTATACGGTGTATTAAAAAAATTATGGACTTAATAATTTTTCAGTTTTCAACTTCAACACCCCGTACTTCGGAAACGAATAACATTTTATCTAAGCATATTTCGTTTAATCGTTTTATTTTGAATTGGAGAATCTGCGGTTGTTCTATGTCCCATTCTTAATGAGACACCCTGTATATAGATATTTTGTTACAGACAATAATAATTTGGTTTCTTATCACGGCATTGTACATCTATTTCAACGTGTTGATTTGGAGTAACATGCCACTGAAACCTGTTAAAAATACTAACACGACTGCATCGAATTATAAGTACGAATATGCGATTGGCGGTGTTCAAATAACGGGTTTTGTCTTTAACTTGTTCTCATTTCTCTGGACGTGGCAATTTATCTCCGACTATCAATATTTTATAATAGCTTCCACTGTATCTCAATGGTTCTTCACACGTGATAAAAGCAGTCTTGAATCACCGATAAAATCCAGTTATAAAACTCTCTATACCTACCATCTTGGCACCATTGCTTTGGGCTCGTTGCTCATAACGCTGTTACGCATAATAAGAATTATTTTGGCATGCGCAAGCGCAAATGTTGAGGAGAGTGAAGATGAGGAGAATCCGTGTAGTCTGATATGCCTAGGGATAGTAGAGTTTGTCGTGCGGGTTATTACGAAGAATGCTTACATCGCCACAGGTAAGGATTGGTGTTTTTAGGGTCCGGATCAAAAACACGAACCAGTGCGAATGGAACATTTTTTCTGAGGGTTTCCTACCGTCATAACAATTATTTCAGAATGTATGGAATATGGAGTCAGAGTATGATCATTACCGCATTATATTGTTAGATAGGAGCAATAACCTATATGTATTAGATGTCGTGTTCATCGTGATAATAATATCACAGGTATTAGGACTAAAATTTTAGATTTATTGATTGTACGACGTTTCGCCTATAGATTTAAACTTTTTCAAGTACAGAAAAATAAATAACAAATATAAAAATCAACACCAATTACTAACTCTAGCAATAGTCAGAGTTCCCATCGGCAAAAAATTTATTGATACATACTCTCCCCAAACTTTGTATATGGCTTCATTAGGCCTATAAGTCTGATACCTATTTCCTCTATGACTTTTCTTGATTTTGGGGCGTTTTCTCTCTAAAGTTTCCGACTTGCTGTTTGTTTTTTTTAATTGGATAGGTTGCAAACTTCAACCAAAACGATGTTCTCTGACAAATAATATGAACCATTTAAAATGTCTGACACCTCGAATATGTTCGACAATTTTGATTGTTTCTTTATAACAGTTAAATTAATTTAGTTTCAGAGAAAAAGTTTTCGACAAAAATATTTCTTGATTTTAATTTATTCTTTATTGAATTGAATATATATTAGTAAAAAACACCAAAAAATAGTATATTGTGCAACTGGTGCGACAATGACGCACGAGTTGCACATACATACTATTTTTTATTACGAATTAAATTGAACTAAAATTTTATTACGAATTAAAAAAAGAAATTAGAAGTAATAAAAATTAAAATTAAATCATTAAAAAGTTGAAAATTCAGTTAAAATTGTTAAAGTTGTCAAGAATAAAAGTCTATAATCCAAAATTTTAACCTCAAATCTGCTTCAAATGACAGTTTGTTTCGTTGACATTAACACCGTTATTGTTTTTTTTTTCTCTCTGAATTTGCGTGCGGCAAACAATTTCAGTGCGACAAATAAAGTTTCCGCACGCAAATTAAAATAGTTACTTTTCAACCGTAACAGCATGCGTATAGATACCACTTTTCCCGCATGAGTAATAAAAAAAATATATATGGCCTGAAAAATTCTAGCGCGATTAATTGACATAAAGAATATAATTGTTTATTTCTTTATAACTGCTGAACCAAAATTTGGCTACACAAATGACGATTTAATGGCACTGAACACTAATTGTGAAAATGTAGCTTGCACTTGACCGATTTTTTTAAATATATATTGTGCTATTGATAATAATTTATTGTTTCAGCAATTTATGGATACAGCTTTATACCGGCCGGTAAGCAAGCGTTCCATCTTTTGACGTCTAACTTTACCACTACGGTAGCCGTAGACTGCGTAGGTGATATAGCCATTTTAATGTTCAAATTCCTTGTTGTTCTCGTCAGTGCTGTCATCGGATATGTTTATTTGAAAATGCAGGCATGTTAATTTGTTAAAACTGGCGTATTTACCATATGGCACATAACACTATTGGCGTCGGTCGGATGGCGGAACCTGGGGGTCGAGCCAAAAGTTCTCGACATTTCATAGCCTTCTGGATATTTTGGCATAATTTTTGAAAATGTTTGTATACGAAGCCATTGTAAGGATGTTTTTAGGCTTGAAAATTATTTTTGAGTCTAATAAATATAAAAAAAATCCCAGCCAATTGGGCGAAGGAACCATTCCAATTTTAAAAATATTGACATTTGATTATAATAAAGAAAATAAAATTTCTGATATCGCGTGAGGTGACGCGGGTAATAGCTAGTATTCGATATGATATTAACTATTCCTTGCCATGGTTACCTACATACTACATAGTATGTTCCACGTCATGTAAAAATTAATCAAAGCATGCCTAACTAGTTTATTTCTGACAGATTCAAAAACAAAAGAGCGGATGATTTTTTTTATTTTCAAAATATTTCCGAAACTATAAAATTTAGAAAAAAATTTTTTTTTACAAAACTTTCTTGAAAAAATAAATAGAATAATAAGCCGTTATGAAAAGTATACCATTATTATATAAAAAATACCGTTTTATCATATATCTCTTCTGCGCATGCGCCGATTTTCCCCAAAAACAATAGGGCTCTTCATATTTGCATACCAAACATCCTCCCAAAATTTGGTTTCAATCCGCTCATCCGTTTGACCTGTATCGTGTTCACAGACTAACAGACGCACAGAGATTTTTCCAAAAATATGTTTTTTGGATTCGGAGGATAAAATAATAACAATATAATAAAATAATAACAATATAACAGATAAATAAATAAATAAAAGAACAAGTAGATAACACTTTAAAAGAAATTAAAAAACTCATCTACTGAATAAAATGAGTTGGTCAGTAAAAAATGTTTTATTGCGGTTTCAAATTGTTTTCGTCTTTGCATATTATTTTTTATTTTTGTAGGTAACATGTTAAAAATTTTAGGTGATATTGCGATTGCGATACAATCTTGTTGCGAGAAATAGTCGTAACGATGAATTGTTGGCTATGAATTGTTTGTCACGCGAACCATTGTCCTCAAAGTTTAATACTGTAATCAGAATTGTTGTTTTTTTTTTATATAATATGTTGTTATAAAAAGACGGATAAGAAATAAGTCCTTTTTATGTCCTTTGAAAAGTTTCAATTTGTTCTATGAGGACAGCGTGGTGTAATGGTCAGCGTGCTGGCCTTTGGATCATACTGTCGTGGGTTCGAATCCCACCTCTGCTCATGGATATTTTGTGTTTGTCGTTTAGACCTAGCTTTGATATTTAATGATACTGGCCAGATACTAAGAGGTAGTGCCATCCCCCAAGTGATATTCTCTTGTATATGTGCATATGCTCTATATATGTGGATATATACAATTGGATATACCTTTAAAAAAAAAAAATTGTTCTATTTTGTTATAGGGTTTCGAGCCGATACAAATCTTTCTTTATATCCTTCTAATTACTTTACTTTCATCCGTCATTGCTGATTCTTATAATGATGTTTTCGGGGTAAGATTTTTAATACAATATTCGAATTGTATAAGAAATAAATAAATCAATTTAATTTATATTTTGCCTTGTTTAATTTCAGACTATCATTGAAACGATATATATATGTTTCTGTATCGACGCGGAATCAAATGACGGAGATAAAAGACCGTATTTCATGACAACCGGGTTGATGGAATTTATGGAAGAAGGAAAGAAATATGTAGAGCTTAAAGAAGAAGAGAAGAGGAGAGGATCTAGTACACTGGACGACTGTTGTAAATTATTTTTGATGATAAAGTAACGAGAAATTGTGTACCCGTATGTATTCGTTACTTAAAGAGCCAGTACCCGTTACTTTCGTATCGTTACGTTACTCGGTACTTTTCATACGACATACAATAGTGTACTTAACAGCATCAAGCAATAAGCATGCAGCTTCGCATCAAAGCGCGTCGCATATTATGTGATACGACATGAGTCATGACTTCGTACTTTATGAATACTTATAACACATTGTGTTCGTATAACTGTATCAAACGAGTCGAACTGACATGGATACGAAACATGCGAGTAACGAAATGAATTTGTAAGTAACGATTCGTTACTTCGAGTCAGACGATGTACTCGTTACTCAGTAACGAATACATACGGTTTGTTACAGCTCTATAAATTATTATTTTAAATTACATACGTATTACATTATATGTATATGTTACGGTTAATACAAGAAAGAAGTTTATTCGCGAATTAACCGGCTAATACCCGAATTAACCAAACGTCAAGGATTGGTTAATTCGGGTATTAGCCGGTTAATTCGCGAATTAACTACTTTCTTGTATTAACCGTAACATATACACAAATTAAATTATCTGTTCTTTAGCGCAAACTCTTTTTACTGTCTAAATTATTGATGAAAATTGTTGTACTTTAGAAGTCACAATTGAGCTAATTTATGTACCTGTAAATAACTTATTAACTTGTAATATAATACATAATGTCGGGTAAAAAATATAATGGTGAGTTATTAATTAAAATACCTATATAAAACTTCTAAAGAGATATATTAAAGAAAATTATTAATATTTCTTCCAAATATGTTGGTGGGAAAATATCTACTCTGCCTACCCGCTAAAGTTGCAACTGGTGAATTTCGAAATACTTTTGTTTTTTGACGAAACAAAGGTACCAGGGTTTTAAATTATCTGATGATCTTGAACGAGTGCGACGAATACTTGTGGATACATCTCTATTGGTGTTCTTTGCAGAAATTTGTATCGGTTCTCGTACATATTTGCAGAGATATTGGCGACAACAAATCTTTCTGCAGACCTTCGCAATTTTCGTTTCCGGCCATCTGATTATTTCAAACTTATATTTTGATTTCATCAAACAAAACATTCTTCCAGTCCAATTATTACTTTCACACAAAAATATAGCATAAAACTCAATTGGTGAGTTAATTTTGACCAGAAGTTTATTTCCATTTGTCCAAGGTAAATGTTTACAGAGGTTGCCTCGTTCCGTTAGATAGTAGTGGGGGGATGACCTGTAAAATGATTACATAGCAACGGCTGTTGTTGATAAACTTTAATAAAAGTCGTAATTTTACAATTATTTGTGGGAAAGAACACAGTGGCTAACACTCCTGCAAGAAGATACTCCTTTTCTCTCGCCACGACTGACAAAATATTCATAATAGAACATCGAAAGTGGAAAGCCGCTTTAAAAACAGTGACGCAGCGCTCAAATAAAGAATTGGTGTGTGCACTGTTTCCGAATTTTTTACCGATAGAAAATTGACTATGGTAAGTAATTGCCAGAAATTTAATTTAAAACAAACATTAATTTTTAAATAAAAATTTAATAAACGACTCAGATGTAGGTACTTTTAAAAATTATAAATTTGGTTTCTTTACAGTTTTTAGGACAAAAAGGAGAGCTCGTAGTGTTTGACGGCATTGCTGAGGAGCGTAAAAGCACAAATAGACTTTCCAGTATTTTTATGTTGATTGTGATTTGTATAACGGTAAGTTATTTTGAACTGTTTTAATAGGAGAGCTATCGTACTGTACCAAAACTGTTCTTTCTGTAACAGAAAAACCACTAAGTAGGTAGTAAAATAAGAATTTAAAGTCACTACTAATTGTCTATGTACACAAAAACGCTTTACTACTATACACTAAAATTTATCTGCAACACTTTAATTTATTTGTGTAAATTTATATCTGCATTAAATGGTCTATTAACCATACAGCTTTATTTAGTTATCTATATCACGTCTTCGCTGCACCGTGTCAATATCGCGACTCCCTCTACTGACTGTGACTGCATATATTCTCCTGCCGCGTGGGTCAAACTTTAAACCGCGACACGCAATTCCGCCGGCACTTTGTGCTGTTGCGGCATCTAGTTCGTCAGGCGATACAAGGCAGTTTGGCTTCCTGCTTGTACTCATGCCGCCATTCTGTGTGCTATCGTCAGACCGACATCGATGTTTTAGGAAGCCAAGGCATGTTGCAGTACATTTTTAGATAGGTATTTGTAATGTATGAACAAAAAATCAAAGAGCTAGCTAAAGGGTAGTGGGGCTTAGCCAAGCCGTGAGTTTTAACTTTCTAAATTTTATTTGCAAAAAATATTTTTGAGGCATTTTGAAATTTTGATACATTCAAATTTAAGTATTTAATAAAATAAAAAAATAAGTACTCCAGATCATTTAGTCGAGTCTATATGTCAGCCAGGAGGTTACAAAAAACTGTCTATTATACGTGAGTGCGAGTAAGACGCTAGGTGTAGTTTGAAGTGTGAGAGAGAGCGTATATGGGACGAGTTGGACAGTTGCGATGCGATAATATATGCTTTTATAAGCTCTCTTTCACACTTCAACCTACCCGTAACATCTTACTCGCATTCACGTATAAATAGACAGTTTTGTAAAGGCGTAGCAGACATTTAGATCCGACTAAATGATCTAGATTAGTTATTTTTTACTTTATTGAACACTAAATTTAAAAATATTAAAATATCAAAATCTCCCAAAGACTATTTTGCAAATTTTGAAAATTCACAGCCCCACTAAGCTTCAGTCAGGTATTCGATTTTGTGTTCAGACTTACAAAAGAAGTGTTACACAAATTTTCACACTGCTTCAAACGCCTACCTAAAAATGTTGGATAGCTCTCGGGCTATTATGTGATATTTGGAGTGTATTCGTTTTAGGCGCTTACACGCTTTTAGCGCTGTCAAGTGGTGTTTTTAGAGTTTAAGTCGATGCTGTATGCGCTGACAATGCGCGCTTATCGTTGAGCTCAAACGATCGGCATCACGCTCACAGACGCTTTACCTACCTCTCGGGTTAGTGTAGCAAAAGCGTCAAATCGTGCTAACTACTAAACCGACAGTGGATATACAGGGTGTTTGGCACATGAACCGACACAATTTTTTGGGGGATTCTCGTGGTCATTGTGATCATTTTAACCCCAATGACTAATTTCTAAATACCCGTTAATTTTTTTTTAAAATGATTTTTAAATTATTTTTTTCTACTGGTTTTTATTAATACAGACAGTTTAAAAGTCCATAGGGTCTTTTTCCTGATACTATATGCATAAAATTATGATTCATTTAGAACAAGGAGTCATTCGAGAACTCGATAAATGTATTTTCGTGTCTCTAGTACCAAAAACAAACAGGTTACGATTTTTTGAAGGCAATTTTTAGGCCAATTTTCGAAAATAACTAAAAAAAATCGTATCTCGATAACCATGACACTTAGAGCAAAAGTCATTGGGGTTAAAATGATCACAATGACCACGAGAACCCCCCAAAAAATTGTGTCGGTTCATGTGCCAAACACCCTGTATAATAGTCTAAGATATACCCTCGTCTATTAATTGAATAAAATAGTGTTAAAAAAAGCTGAGTACAATATAAAGAATTAAAAAATGTAATCATTGCCAGGATAGTCCTGCTGTCATTAACATTTATTAATCAATTAACAATCAAGTTTTTTTTATTATTTTTTCCCTCGCGATAAATTTTAGTCTTTCAGGCGGCATTACTTTTCTAGATATCAGCCAAATATTATCGTATTCATAATTCGTTGCGATTTAATATAGCAATTTATTTTATTAATTAACACGAGAAGGAAATAAGTTCAGTTTACTTACCTGTACCTCTTTTTTGTGTCGGAAATTGCGTCAGGGTCGATCCGTTGTCGTTTTTCCAGGTCGGATTCGTTAGTTATTCATTATCTGGGGGTTTTATTAAAAATATTTTTTAATTGTTATTTTTTTATTATACAGTGGAAAACTTGCGGGATGTGCACTTTTGGTTTTGCCAACTATTTATTTCTTTAATAAGAATATTTTTTCAATTGTTTTTTTTTATCATACAGTGGAAAACTTGCGGGATGTGCACTTTTGGTTTTGCCAACTATTTTCAATTTTGCACAATCAATTATTTTTTTAAAACAATTATTATCTAGAGGCCATTTGCTTTCATTAGGCACTCTACACGACGGAATATTTTTAGGGTTCCGTACCCGAAGGGTGCTCAAACGGAACCCTATTACTAAGCCTCCGCTGTCCGTCTGTCTGTCTGTCTGTCTGTCAGCGGGCTGTATCTCAAGAACCGTAATAGGTAGAGAGTTGAAATTTTCACAAAATATGTATTTCTATTGCCGCTAGAACAACAAATAATTAAAAACCCCCCAAAACTCCCAAAAGAGGAGCAAACTAAGTTTTTTGCTTATAATTCCCTCAATTTAAATCAGATCGTTTCGAGACCTGTCTTAAACGAAAGAGGAGAAATTTTTACATAGATTTTGTATAACAGAATTCGTCGAAACACTTTTTTTATACAGCTTTATATAGAAATATAATGTATAAATTCAATTTTGTCTAATCCATAGCATACACGGGGATCGTCTGTCTTCGTTTGTTGCATAGTGTACTATGGGAATTTAAAAATTGCGTATGTTTTGTCTTAAAAAAAAAGATTGCATTTGTTCAAAAATGAATGTCATTTCAAATATTAGTCAGTCTTTTGACATTAGTATTTTGTGAAATGCAACGCCTTCTGAGTTAACGATTTGAATAACTAATTAATTAATTATTAGAACATATTGCTTTGACAGATGCAAACGTCATTTTTGATATTTTTTACCATTCCAACACCATGTATGAACGGAATGAAACCAAATTTTGGGAGGATGTTTAATATGCAAATATGAAGAGGCCTATTGTTTTTGAGAGACGTCGGCGCAAGCGCAAAAAAAATATATATTATATTGTTGTTTTTATAAGATAATAGTATACTTTTCATAATATTATTTTATTTTACAGGAGTTTTGTAAAATAAATTTTTGAAAAAAATCAGCGCATGCGTAGAAGAAATATATACTATAAGGCTGTTTTTATATAATAACGGCATACTTTTCATAACGGTTTATTATTCTATCTATGTTTACAAAAGTTTGGAATTTTTTTGGGAAAAATTGGCGCATGCGCAAAAGAAATATATGCAATAACGTTGTTTTATATAATGATGATAGTAGGTATATATTTCATAATGGTTTAAAAGAAAGTTTTGTAAAAAGTTTTAGGGGGAAAGGCGGCGCATGCGCAGAAGAGATATGTGCTATAACATTGTTTTTATATAATAATGGTATATTTTTCATAATGGTTTAATATTCTAAAGTTTTGTATTTTTTTTTTTTTTTGGGAAATCGGCGCATGCGCAACAGAGATATTTGCCATAACGTTGTTATTTGTTATGATGGTATATTTATCAAAACTTTATATTATTTTATTCTACAAGAAATTTTTGTAAAAAAAAAGTGTTTATAATATAAAAACGCCGGGGTGTATTATATAAAATTTCACGCCTTGAAATTCTTGAACTACTTGCATACTCCCACTGGTTACATATTGTTATAGCGCCTCTCTTGTTTCTTTTAAAAAAGTATTTAAAAAGTACATAGTGTACGGAACCCTTCGTGTGCGAATCCGACTCACACTTGACCGGTTTTTTTGTTTTTTTTTTTTATTTTTTAGGGTTCCGTACCCGAAGTGTGCTCAAACGGGACCCTATTACTAAGCCTCCGCTGTCCGTCCGTCTGTCCGTCTGTCTGTCAGTCAGCGGGCTGTATCTCAAGAACCGTAATAGGTAGAGAGTTCAAATTTTCACAGAGTATGTATTTCTATTGCCGCTAGAACAACAAATAATTAAAAACCCCCCAAAACTCCCAAAAGAGGAGCAAACTAAGTTTTTTGCTTATAATTCGCTCTAGGTATTTAAATCGGATCGATTCGAGACCTGTCTTAAACGAAAGAGGAGAAAATTTTACATAGATTTTGTATAACAGAATTCGTCGAAACACTTTTTTTATACAGTTTTATATAGAAATATAATGTATAAATTCAATTTTGTTCAATCCATAGCATACACGGGGATCGTCTGTCTTCGTTTGTTGCATAGTGTACTATGGGAATTTAAAAATTGCGTATGTTCTGTCTTAAAAAAAAAGATTGCATTTGTTCAAAAACGAATGTCATTTCAAATATTAGTCAGTCGTTTGACATTAGTATTTTGTGAAATGCAACGCCTTCTGAGTTAACGATTTGAATAACTAATTTTAATTATTAGAACATATTGCTTTGACAGATGCAAACGTCATTTTTGACATTTTTTACCATTCCAACACCATGGATGAGCGGAATGAAACCAAATTTTGGGAGGATGTTTGATATGCAGATATGAAGAGGCCTATTGTTTTTGAGAGACGTCGGCGCAAGCGCAAAAGAAATATAATATTGTTGTTTTTATAAGATAATAGTATACTTTTCATAACGGCTTATTATTTTGTTTTACAGGAGTTTTGTAAAATAAATTTTTGAAAAAAATCGGCGCATGCGTAGAAGAAATATATACTATAAGGCTGTTTTTTATATAATAACGGCATACTTTTCATAACGGTTTATTATTCTATCTATGTTTACAAAAGTTTTGTAAATTTTTTGGGAAAAATTAGCGCATGCGCAAAAGAAATATATGCAATAACGTTGTTTTATATAATAATAGTAGGTATATATTTCATAATGGTTTAAGAGAAAGTTTTGTAAAAAATTTTAGGGGGAAAGGCGGCGCATGCGCAGAAGAGATATGTGCTATAACATTGTTTTTATATAATAATGGTATATTTTTCATAATGGTTTAATATTCTCTAAAGTTTTGTATATTTTTTTGAGGAAATCGGCGCATGCGCAACAGAGATATTAGCCATAACGTTGTTATTTGATATAATGGTATATTTATCAAACTTTATATTATTTTATTCTACAAGAAATTTTTGTAAAAAAAGTGTTTATAATATAAAAACGCCGGGGTGTATTATGTAAAATTTCACGCCTTGAAATTCTTGAACTACTTGCATACTCCCACCGGTTACATATTGTTATAGCACCTCTCTTGTTTCTTTTACAAAAGTATTTAAAAAGTACATAGTGTACGGAACCCTTCGTGTGCGAGTCCGACTCACACTTGACCTGTTTTATTTTTCATAGTCTGCTTGACCCACAACTATCCGAAATGTTTATTCATATTAAAATCACAGCATTTGGCCATAATAATCTTCAGCTATGCTTTTCAAGTCTCTAGATTGCAGCGTTTGGCTCTGGAAGCTTGTGACAGACGGACCGGATAGACACTGGAGAGAGACAATAGGTGTTCGATTTTTCCAAAAAAAAAAAAAAAAAACAACATTTTAACGGTCATTTAATTATTATAATATTAGCCTACAGAAAAGTGTTCATGAAAAAAGTAAATATCGTGGTTTTCAAAAACTTATTTAGATCTTGTGCATCTACAGCAGCGGTCAGTGTCAAAAATCGCGTCTTTAATCGTGTCTTTCACGCCTTCTGCTGTGCCTTTCAGCACGCCTTTTGCTGCGCCTTTGATCCCGCCTTTCAGCCCGTCTTTCAGCCCTTTTTTTGTTGTGTATTTCGCCACGTCTTTTGCCGTCTCTTGCACCACTTCTTTTGTTGCTTCTTTCACCACCTCTTTTGCGCCTGTGACCACGCTTTTGACTACTTTGTATGCTGCTACGACTCCGCTAACAACTGTTTTTTATAAAATTCTATTAGATCGAATCCTGAAAATCAATTTTGAAGTTTTATTTACTTACGGAGGCCCCAAAATCTGTGTCCAGAATCTAGAAAATAATAAAAAAATACTTTACATGATGCCTTACAAAATTGTATAACCATTGGGGTCGTCCCACATTTCTTAAATTCACAGTATGTACATTTTTGACTTCGGCAAAATTTCGTCTGACCTGAATTTTTGTGAAGACATTTATTTTAATATCCTATAGTTTGGTCAATGAGTGCTCATAAGGGGCATCTAGATGGAAAAGTCGAAAGCAGAACATTTGACTTAGGAACTTTGTTTGGACTAGTTAGGAGATAAACATACTAAAAGTCCTTGCCCCTCTGAGGTACGCCCAAAGGGGGGGAGCACAAAGAAGGTCCCGTTTTTTGGTTTTTTGCTTTCATCTCGAAAACGGTACGTCGTACGAAATTTTGTTGTAATACATAATGAAAGCTGATAAAATTCTCTACAACTTTAGCTTTCACACTTTTTATCTATCTCCAATCTTTGCCTAGCTATGAGCTCCGAAAAATGGTCGATTTTCAAAAATGTGTTAAATTCTCTGTAGCACATTGTAACAATACGAATTTGTCAAAATCATTTCGTATCGCTCATCCACACTATTAAAAACACCCACACACTATTAAAAAATAACATAAGCTTTAACCTATTGAAGGCCCTGGGCACATTAGGATTATGGGGCCCCTATGACCTTAACAGAGCACTATTTTGTTAGAATAGACAAAGAAAGTAGATAAACAAGGTTCTAGATTCTAAGTCGAGGAATGTGATATAAAATGCATATATTTAAAAGGATCACGTTCCCAATTTTAACATGAAGGACACAAAAAAATAAGTATATGAAAAATAGTTCACTGATGATTTTTGTTTAAAACAGTTTAGGTACTTATTATACCATTAAACTAGGAGGTCCCTATCGATCGCGGGGCCCTGGGCACGTGCCAGAGTGCCCAGTGAGAAAGAGGGCCCTGCGTGGAGGTACTCCCAGCTTATATTATTTTTTTATAGTGTGTGGGTGTTTTTAATAGTGTGGATGAGCGATACGAAATGATTTTGACAAATTTGTATTGTTACTATGTGCTACAAAGAATTTAACACATTTTTGAAAATCGACCATTTTTCGGAGCTCATAGCTAGGCAGAGATTGGAGATAGATAAAAAGTGTGAAAGCTAAAGTTGTAGAGAATTTTATCAGCTTTCATTATGTATTCCAACAAAATTTCGTACGACGTACCGTTTTCGAGATGAAAGCAAAAAACCAAAAAACGGGACCTTCTTTGTGCTCCCCCCCTTCGGGCGTACCTCGGAGGGGTAAGGACTTTTAGTATGTTTATCTCCTAACTAGTCCAAACAAAGTTCCTAAGTCAAATGTTCTGCTTTCGACTTTTCCATCTAGAATTATTCGTTGCTTAAGCTACTAAGCATAATATCTTGAATAGTGCACTTAGTTTGCACAGTAAGGGAATAAATTCTAGTTTTCAGTAAATATCTAAAAAATTATTAATTTTTCGAGGAAAGCAGTGATGAGAAAAATTGTAGCTTATAAAATTCTTCACAAAATAGGCTTGAATATTATTTGAATAAATCGTATTAAAAATTTTCATTTTACGATTTATCCTCCGAAATTTCTGAAACGCCCCCGTCGTATATATTTGCCATTTTACAAATAATTATTCAATCTTGACTAAAATTTGCATGCTCTTTTGAGATATATTGTCCTTACGATTCTGAAAGATTTAGTCTTCCAATTTTTATATTTTCATTTGCAGAGCAGTTTTTCACGAAATTTCCGCATCTCCAGTGGCACATTCGTCACAATGATTTTTTATAAATATTTATTGAATGAACTTTGAGTACGTTGTTTATTTTATTTTCCGTTTTACAGCAAGTTTTCTAATTTTATTGTAGGTGTCGCATATAAGAAAATAAACGTTAAAACATTATACAAATATGAAATAATTATTCAATACTGACCAAATTTTGTGCGCTTATATGAGACGTATTGACCTAACGATTTAGAAATTGCTAGCCCTTTAAGTTCTTAATTTTTATTTCAAGAGCGATCATATAGGAAATTCAGACAAAAACTTGTAAAAAAATAACGGTAATAACAAGGTCAAGATTTTTGTATTTCGAACAATTATGAAAAATTCCATCAATCTTTATAAATAAAAATGTAATATTCGTTTCTTCAAAAATACCTATTACCAAGATGTCACACCTGTGACAGGTGAGAACATGTTTTTTTTTTTGGAAATCAGCGTTATGCAACGCTATCTGTATGACGTTGAGCAACACACGCAATTCTAAATATTTCAAGGCAACGGGAACGCCATATTATGTTGAATACAGCGCCATCTGTTGAAAGTTAAAACAACACACTTTATAGCAGGCCTGGGCAAATGGCGGCCCGCAGCACAATTTTGTCCGGCCCGCGAAGCATTTTATAAATTTTAAAAAAATTGTAAAGAAATAGCAAGGGCCAGAACAGACGAAAAAAGGACCTAAGGAACTTTTTTTTCAAATGCGAAAATAGAATATGAGGACCTTTTTTTTTGCTCTGCAAATTTTTGGCCCGCGGTCAAATTTTCATCAGCTATTTGCCTCCGCTTCTGCTCTATAGGTATACTAAATATTTTACGGCAACGTAAATGCCATTTGTTGAACGTAAAAGTAGCTCAAACCAGACTGAGCTACTGCGACGCGTAGTCGGGTACAGCTAGTATTCATTAAATATTTTTATCATAACATAATGTGATCTTTGTGGCAAATGCACCTCTGACTCATATATAAAATCCGGGGAAAAAACCGCTCTATAGAAAAGACAATAAATAAACGTGTATACAAATTTTCATCTCAATCGGTTGATGATATCTGCTTCAAAATTACCGAAGGCATTTCCGCCATCTTTAGAAGTCCGCCATATTGGATTTAGAGTGACGTCACACAGCTAACCATGCATTGTCATTCAAACTAAACGTGTATACAAATTTTCATCTCAATCGGTTGATATCTGCTTCAAAATTACCGAAGGCATTCTAGTCGCTCACTTAGTAACGTCAGGAACGTTACATTTTTTCGTGCATGCAGCCGGTGTTTCATCTTTTTATTTTGACGTGATTCATCAATTTATAAGACGTTATCACGTCAAAAACTTTGAGAACCGTTAGGCTTAAATAAATAAAAATTTAAAAAATACATGTTTTCATACCATTATCAAGGATGGGAATTCCTCTAATTTGAACATATCCATCGTAACCTTAGACAAAAAAATATTTATTAGGCATAATTTAAATAAAAATTACTAATTTTTTAATTTTTTAAATAATAATTTATCACAAATAATATTGAATACCGAAAAAGGATAATACTGAAAAGTTATAGAAAATTATTAGCAAATTAATTTAAAATGTATAAAACATTGTAAAATATCACGTGACTATAAATTGCGGTAGGAATGTTTGTGACGTTGTTAAGTTAAAATTTGTAATTGTGTGTATCTTTACACATGAATGAATTTATAAGTTAGGGGTTAATGCACGTCATCCTGCAAGAAATTTTGTGCTCCTCCTTGTCCTGGATCTAGTCCTCCAATAGTTTGGATATTCTCATGAACTCCAGAAGATTGCTGACTGGATTATCCTGTGGAATTACTCCGTGAAGTATATTATCTAATATAATAATATATGGCCGCATTATTAGAAAGCCTACCAGTTCGCAGGTAAACCCAATTGATATCCAATTAGAGGATATCAATTGGGTTTTCTATTTATTATGACAAAAATTATAAACTGAAAATATGGATTGGTGCTGGCTATGTTTTCTGTTTATAGTTTTTGTAAGAATAAATTGAAAATTTGCCTGAGCATCCTGTTTTTTCATGGCTTCAAAAATATTCAAAAAGCCTTAACATAAGGTAATATTTTTTTAAAAATTACCTACTGTAAAAAATTACTTACCTATATGTAAAATTACTTATATGTAAATAATTACTTACGTTGAGTGAGAGTTTTCAATAACTCTATTAACTTTTCATCGTCTATAAAAAAAACAACATAAATATTTTAAATTGTCTTAAAAATGTAGGAATGCCAGAAAATAACATAATCATTATAATTAAATATATTCCCAAAAAATTCCATATTCTGTGAAAACTTTAAGAATTTGAATTTTCGTTAATAAATTTTTTTGTAGTCATGAAATCGACAACTTACTGACGCGTCAGACTGGAAAATAGGAAAACTATCTCCATCACACAATATAAAAAGTTGATTTTGCAGTGTTCAAAAATGAGATACTGAGAAACTTAGCTGGTTATTGTTAAATTTTTTTATTGTCGTTTTTTCAACATATTCGAGGTGTCAGACATTTTAAATGGTTCATATTATCTGTCAGAGAATATTAGGTTACTTGGATTCTAACGTCGCTCGATTTTCCCCCAGGGGGAAGCCATAAAGAAGAAACAAAGATTCCGCTTATAACTCACTCAATTTAAATCAGATCGATTTAAAACCTGTTGTAACCGATGGCAAACATCTTTCGGTTATCTCTCTATGTTGCATAGTGTAATATGGTAATTTAAAGATTGCGTATGTTCTGTTAAAATTAGTCGATAATTTTATTTATTAAAATAGCAAAATAAAAGATTGCATTTGTTCCAAAACGGACGCCATTCCAAATATTTGTCCAATTCAACGTCTCCTGAGTTAACAATTTGAATAATTAATTATTAGAGCGTAATACTTTGACAAATGCAAACGTCATTTTTGACATTTTTTACCATTCCGACACCAAATTTAAGAACTTAAAAAGTTTTATTTAAACTAGTTTAGTCTATGTATAAGTACCTACTTATAACAACCAACGACAGAATAAGTTAAAGTTTGGATACTTACTCTTTATTATATATTTTTTTCGTTATATTAGGTCAGTTATTGTTTTGTCGAAATGCAATAAAAATACTTCATGGAAAAGAATTTGAAAAATTAGTTTTGGAATTAATATTATTGAATTGATAAATAAAACTTAAAAAATAGTATATTGTGCGACTAGTGAGAGAAGGAGAAGATTCCATGAGCGTGAAATTTGCCGCACGAGCGCAGCGAGTGCGGTAAAACGCACGCGAGTGGAATATTCTCCTTCGATCAATAGTCGCACATAATACTTTATTCAACTAGCAGGAGTAATATGTAATCGGGGCCCTGATAAAAGAGGGAAAAATAATAAATCACTTCATTGATTGACGTACCACCGTCAGTGTATACACAAGTTTGCCATGACTTCGCTGAATTGCGATGCTGTTTTCATATAAGTATACAATACCGCCTACCACGTTCCTATTGGTCCAGAAGCTGCTTGCAGTTTTTTTTCATTATTTAGCGCTTGGGCTTGCTACTGAGTTTCTATTGGTCCAGAAAATTCATTATTACACTAGTGAAGTAATATATTATTTCTTCCACGTTTAGCAGGGCCCCGAAATTACATATTACTCACGCGTGTTGAATAAATATTGATTTTTTGCTTTATCCGCCAAGAAAAAAAATTTTACGCCCTTGAACCCCAAAAACGACTTAATCTGTCTTGTGTCAGTAGGTTCGAGCGTTCGCGCTTTCCCAATTAGTGCAAAAAAAATGAAAATAAGTGCCTTTTAATACAAAAACAATTTCTTTATAGAACTGATGTCCGATATCTCATTTTTTCTATGAAAGAACATTTTTACGAGATTGAAATACAGTTACCTTGATTCTCCAATAAGTCAGGCGGAATTATTTCCATGGCTTCAGCGATTTTTTCAGAACCTATTTATAAAATATATCATTATGCATTTCACTGGATAAATATTGCTAAACTCTGACGGACATTTACTGACATCGGATGGTTTTTAATTTTTTTAAAGTTATATACAACAACCCTATGAACAATTTGGTAGGTAATATATCTTGTTCAAAATAATTTTCGTGCGAAGTACTACTCTCTTGATTTTTTTCAAAGTTTTTGACGAGATGTTAGGAAAGTTACAAGGAGGACACTATATTAATTATTAACGATCTCATTAAACAATTATATGGCGCTTCACATAAGAAGCCTGTCTATAAAACTCCATCCGAATCGATGGAAAGATGGCGGAGTAATAAGATTGTGACATTACAGACAGACAAACAAACTGATGGCCGGACAGCTGATATGACCAAATTGTAAGGGTTCCATTTTTTGCCATTTAACTACGGAATCCTAAAAAGAAGTAACTTGTATTATTGATTAATGTGAAATAATAAGACATTTTGCGAATCTTACATTGAGTCCGATCTATATTAAGACCTGTTCGCAGATGTTTCGGTCGCAGTGTATCTGTAATCAAAATAGAATACGGTTGAAAGAGAGATGGGGTTTCTCAATTTTAATCAGGGGCGCCGACTTTTGGCAAATACTCATTTGATTTACAAAAACTGGCAAAATGCGACGGTACTTTAAATCTTCAGACATTAGAAAGCTATTTGAACTTTATAGCATTCATCAAGACTCCGAGCAAACGAGCATAAGGGTCTCGTTTTTTTATTCTGAGGTACGTACACTAAAAATTTTAAAATAATTCAAATAAAATAAAAAAATATTAAAATACCTGCTGCGCCTATTTGTGTCCTTGGGGTTTCTATAAATAAAAATATTGCATATGTATACATTTTTATTTAAAATCTTAAAAGAAAACGAGCCTGCTTTTCTTATAAGTAAATTACAAACTAAATAAAATTTTATTTATTTGAAGAGTTCTATTCAGACGTTAATCAAAGATTTAAATTACATAAACGCTGAAATCCATAATATTCTTGGACAAGGACAGATTATCCAATTTACCTATCAAATATACATAAACAGAAACTTTTGTTAAAGAATGTAGCGATTACTAAAGCTGTTGGTAGGAAAGAGTTCACAGTCAGAGCGTTACAAACCTTTATCCACCGATTTGTACTTTAAAAGCGTAGATTTTCCATCCATAATCACTGCAAAAAATAACAACGTTACATTACTTATTAAGGTAATATATAACTGTAATATTTAAATGGGTGTGTGTGTGTGTGCGTGTGTGTGCACGGTACTCTCGATAGATTTAACCGATTTAAACGAAATTTGGTCAACATATTGGAATCTATCGCCGGATAAAGCTTATTTAAAATGGGCCTGTTCGGTCCATATTAAGAGTGTTATTTAGAGATTGAAAACATTTTTGGGCCTAAAAATTCCGTAAAATATTTAGAATTCTTATAAATTTGAAATTGAACCCGTTTTTAGATATTAAAATATGCTGCCAAACATTTAATAAAATCGGTATGACAGGAACGGACTTACTTTTGAAAACGTTAGTTTGTGGATATGGATTTACATACTGAAGAGTGTATTTAATTGGGTGTAGGCGTTAATAATACTGAAATTAAGAAAAATAATGTCATTTTAAGGGTTGTATAAAGAGGCACAATTTTTTTAATTTTGTCTAAAAACAAACTTAAGTTAACGTAATAAAACCAGAATACCTGTATTAGCAAATACACTATATTTTTAGTAGGGTTTCACCTAGCACTCGCCTTTTTGACTTCAATTTATCTCATATAGTTATTCTATCCCCACAGTGAGCCTGCAGGCTAAATTTATGCCAATATCCCCTCTCACAATAATTATAAAATTTAATGGGGTTTGTGAATTAAAAATCCCTTCTTAATGGGTGATTACCTCATAAAAGGAACCTACTGTCCAAATTACAAGTTTATAGCTCAAGCGGTTTGACCTGCGCGTTGATGAATCAGTCAAGACAAACTTTTTTATTTAATATATATAGGTCACGGTTTTGGCGCGCTATAGGAATTTAGTTCAAAAATTATTTTTAAATTACCTAAATATATATTTTTAATTAAGAAGTAAAAAAAAATATTAAAAATGGTTTTGCTATAAAACTTACATATGATCTTTTCATTGATGTAAGAAAAATTCATTCAAAAACCTAATTGTGGGCGCATTTAAGTATGTGAATCAATTTTTTTTTTTTGGTAAGAAGATTCTTGAAACCAAAACCAAACGAAATGTATAAACTATAATAAACGGCTTAGCGTACAAAATACATATTGTTAATATTTCAACTTACAGTACATGCCATAGGTTTTTATGATATTTTGTGCTGAAAACATATTACAAAACTAATTAATTCATTCATTAAAGGCTCTTCATTTCTTTTCTATTTTTATCAATTGTGTTCTTTTATTGAATCGAAACTGCATAATATTATTTTATATTACCTAACATAATTAGGATAGATGTTAGTACAAAAGTCTACTGGAAAATAACTTAACTGTTACCGAATTTAAAAGATAATAAGAAATCAGTAATTCAATTTTTTTAACCATTTTTTACAATCATTATGTATATTACTAAACACTACTTGACGAAAATTATACAGATGGTACATGGTAACTAGGCAGGGGAAACAAGGGTACGTGCCCAGAGCCCAGACGGAAGATGACCCTAGAAAAATAGAACCTGTCCGAAACTATTTTCGGACAGGTTCCCAAAAAGTTGCAAATTCCCTCCCCCTCTTCCCCTACCCACTGCTGGCCTAGCAACATAGTACCTTTTTTTAAATAATAAATTTTAGTAAACGGGGGTCCAGGAATGAGGGATTGTCCAGGACCTGGTATCCTGAACATGTTGGTAACCGATTGGGGAGAGACCCTCCAGGTATGCAAAAATTTGCAAGGCAAACAATGATAATTGTAAATAATATATATTTCTCTACGCAATCTGTATAAATAAGTACGAGATTCCTTAAAAAATTATAATTAGTCTGCCACAAACTTGATGTTCTCCATCATAATATGATCTATTAAATTTTAGTAGATTGTTCAGTAGACTTTGTACTGTGGAAACTCGCACTGTGTGTTTAGAAACCAGGAAAATAACACTCCGCCGGAGTACTTCTATTATAGACGCTCGACAGCTGAGGTTATCAGCGGTATTTCCATAATATGACGAATGAATCAAATTATTTAATATTACAAAGTTAATCTGTGACTGGCTTTATATTTGTAGACCAACATACCTGCCCCATGAGACGGCGTTTCGGAATTATCCGTATCTGAAACGTAAAATATCAGTAATTGATAATAAAAATATTCATATTTATGTTTATTAATGAATATTAAATAACAAACCGAATAAATTATAGTATTAGTAGAAATAGTACTAGAATTTAATTTCCATTTGTACCGAATAATTATGTATTCCTTTACTCAATAATGTGGAGTAGGTACACGATATATAAAGCGATATAATATATCATATCAATAATGGTATATTACGCGACTAGTGAGAGAAGGAGAAGATTCCATGAGCGTGAAATTTGCCGCACGAGCGTAGCGAGTACGGTAACACGCGAGTGGAATATTCTCCTTTGATCAATGGGCGCACATATAATACTTTATTCAACTAGCTCGAAAAATATATGTAATCAGGGCCCTGATAAGAGGGAAAAATAATAAATCACTTCATTGATTGACGTACCCACCGCCCTCGATGCACTCAAGATGGCCCTGACTTTCGCTGAATTGCGATGCTGTTTTCATATATACAAATCGCTACCGCGTTCCTATTGGTCCAGAAACTATGCAGTAATAATTCATTACCGTACAGTTTCGGCTCGCTACCGCGTTCCTATTGGTCCAGAAACTATGCAGTAATAAATTGTCGTACAGTTTCGGCTCATAATTAGCACTCTACGCGTCAACATGAAGTAATTTATTATTTCTCCCGAATTTAGCAGGGCCCATTATATATTACTCACGCGTGTTGAATAAATAATATTTTTAAATGGTTTTCAAATTTTAGCTTGAAAAAATTCTTGTTAAGGATGTAATGAGGGATATCTCAAATCATCAAGATGACAATTGAAAACTAGATATGAGTTATAATCTTAAACAAATGCAAGTTTTAATATAACTATGTTATACAGATGTGCTTTGGTGCTCGGTTGCAGAAAAGATTGTCAAAAAATTTGATTTAATCTTAGATTGTGAATATACATATTTTCCCATACGAAAAGCAGTGTCGATCCTCCTCGAAAAATAACTGATCGATTGAAACGATTTAAGGAGGTTGATCCGTTACAGTCCCAATCAAAAGTAAGTCGAATTCTAAATGGGAACTTTTATAGTTTATAAGTCGATGATACCAATAAATTATTGTCATAAAGACATAAATAAATAATTTTTTTTAATATTAATTAATTATTTCAGTACTTTATTAAAAAATAGAGAATAGTTACTTCTTACCACAACAAGTTTATTAGTGGATGTACATTTCGAGAGCTATGCTCTCATCTTCAGCAAAACACTAAACTCAGTTTAGCTCTCGAAATGTACATCCACTAATAAACTTGTTGTGGTAAGAAGTAACTATTCTCTATTTTTTATTAGATTCAAACCACAGTGCTCCTAATATTTTTGTTATCAGTACTTTATATTTAATGGACTAGCTTTTGTATTTTTTGTACAAAGTTAGGTTAAAAAAATAAATTTATGTAAATATCTGTATTTTACATATTTTTTGCAGTAAATAATTGAAAAAAGAAATTAGAAGTAATAAAAATTAAAATTAAATCATTAAAAAGTTGAAAATTCAGTTAAAATTTGTTAAATCTGTCAATAATAAAAATCCATAATCGAAAAGTGCTAAGGTTTAATAATTTTTTTTATTGATTAAAAGTCTCCTAATTAAATTGGAAAAAATATTAAAATATGCGTAAGACATTGATGCTTTACATAGATAGTTTTCGGAACTGTTGACATTATTTGCTTATTTGCAAAAAATTAAAATGAACAGTTTGCATGCTAGGTTGACATATTTTCCATAAGACTACATGTAAAAGTTTTTTTTAATTTTTAACTTTATAAATCTCCTAATGATTTTGGATTTTTTACAGAAAATTTTGTCATAAAAAAATCTATTAAAAAAACTTTATTTCAGATTTTTTTCATTATCTTCGTAAAACGGCTCAACCTCCTTAAGCATCGTTTTTTTGTACAGTTTCTATGTCGAAACATCGGTTTTTAAAAAAATTAATAAATATGAAGATAACTTAAAATCACAAATAAATTTCGACTTACATTGGGCATATTCACCTGAAAAACAAATTCAAAGATCTTATTATCACAGGAATAACAAGAGAGAAACTAGGTGAGGACGGTCTCTTCCAGACTACCGTCTGCCCACCCTTAGAAATAAAAATTAATAAAAAATGTTAAAATTCAGATTTTACGAGTAAAAAATATACCTCCTGATTGAAGTACGTCAAAATCCTCATCTAAAACACAAATAAAATAATAATAAAAAAACTGCAATATTATTTATCTACTTGCACTAATATACATTTTACCTAAAATAATTAATATAGCTCCTCCAAAATCACAACTAATTTATTAATTAAACTGCGAAAAACTAATAGCTGTGAGCTCACGTACCACTTTTCACGAAGTGTTTGAAGCACGTAGAAATTTTGACCAATGGTACAGATAGATGAACAAGAAAAAATATGTTTGCCTGATTTACCGTGATACTACAGGTACTGCGCATACAAGTAATGCGCCCAAAAATGTATGTCAAAAAAAGTGTCTGATTGAAAGAAATCATCTAAACATGCTTTGAATAATTGGAACATATTATGTAGGTAACCATGCCAATGAATAGCAAATATCGTATTTAATACTAGCCATTACCCGCACACCGCACGCGATTTAATACAAAAAAAAAAATAATCCGATCAAAATGGAATGTGTTTCTTTTGTAATTTGTAGAAAAATGTCAATAATATCGACAAGATTATAATTTAAGATACAGTGATGTGGTTATACCATTAAATGTGTCTCCTACTAAAGTCTGTCATCAACAATGTTATACATAATTTTTCTTGTTCATCTATCCTATCTGTACCATTGGTCAAAATTTCTACATGCATCAAACACTTCGTGAGCTCTTGGCTATAAGCAAATGAGCGATTGATCGAGCGAAATGTGATTTATTTCATTTTTGTTTTTTTATATTTGTTTAATAAATTAAAAATTTAATAATTTTTTTATTTTTATATTTCTATTAACAATTTTTTTAACTTCCCGCTTTAAAAAAAAAAAAATTTTTTTTTTCTCAAAAATCGGGAAGTTATTGGTTTCACCCCGATTTTCGAAAATCGAGTTTTCGCCAGATCTCGACGTTTTGAGGTCCTAAGAAGCTATTGAAACTATTTTGGCGATGATGTCCGTAGGGCTGTATGTGTGTGTGTGTGTATGTAAACCTTTTATATCTTTTGAACGGAGTGTCCGACTGAAACGCGGTTTGCGGCATCTGACGTGATCTTGGTGAACTTAGACTCCTGAAAATTTGAAACGATTCGGCCCAAAAAATTTTGAGAAATCTTGAAAAAACAAGTTTCAAAAATTTTTAAAAATTTGTTTTTGTAAAATATTTTCTAAACTACTAAACCGATTAATTCCAAAATCTAATCAGCTCTTCTCCTTAACAAACTGCGTCGATTTCCGCAAACCGCATGCAAATCGGTTCATTTGTTCACGAGATACCGTGAACGAAAAAATCGTTAAAAAGTGTTTTTTTAAAATGACTCTTAAAATTGTTATCAGATCGATTTTTTGTAATAAATTACTTTCTTAGGCTAAAAAAACTGCGTCGATCACCGCAAACCAGATCAAAATTGGTTCATTTGTTCATGAGATATCGTGAACGAAAAATTTGTAAAAAAGTGTTTTTGTTTAAATTGCTCGTAAAATTCCTATAAGATCGATTTTTCTGTAATAAATTACTTTTTTAGGTTAAAAAAATTGCGTCAACTGCCGCAAATCGCATCAAAATCGCTTCATTTGTTCATGAGATATCGTGATCGAAAATTTCGTAACAAAGTGTTTTTTTTTTTTGGAGCTCGAAGAGCTAAAAAATAAACTTCTTGCTATATATTATATATTTTTGAGCGTTTTGAACTCGAAAATAGCGTTAAGTTACAGGGATGGCCTGCAGGGTCAAACTTCTTTTCAAATTTTTTTTGAAAGAGTTATTATTTTGTGTATAATATACGTAAATTTTCAACATTAATATAAAATACGTAAGTAGCATAGTCCACGAATCGACGCACCTCTTTTACTGTTATAATAAATAGATGTACTTACTTTGTTCTGACTCCGGAGTATAATCCATAGCTTAAAGAAAAAAAAAATAAAGTCAGCCATTTCCTATTCGGTGAGATAAAATCAAGACTATATTATGATCAATATTATTGTTATAAAAAGTTTCGTTCTTTATTTCTTTATAGCAAAACAAAAATTTGGTTATAGAACATATAAGAGGGAAGCTGGCGGCACGGAACACCAATTGTGCAATTAGAGTGTATCGAGAGCGGAACAAAAATGATAATTAAATCATAGTAATGCCATAGTATAATTAATATGGTAATACATCACGTCAAGGTTCTACCAAAACCTGTATGTAGGTACTCTATATAACGGAAAATAAAAATTATATTTTATTTTAGAAAAACTTACCGATGTCTTGTATGAGTACGTATTGTGTACAGAAAGGAATTGTAGAAAATTGAAAATTGAAATGAAAATTATTTTACTTCTAAATTTTGAAAAAATGGACTGACTCTCACAAGTGAATTTAAAAACTGAACTTCATACCAAACATGAAAATAAATATATACCAACGCTATCAATTTTGTAAATAAACAATAATGTGTAAAAAAAATTATAACAACCGGTCAACAATGAATAATCAATTTTTTTTGGTAAATAAATTCATAATTCTTATCATTTGTAGTTTCTTATTTTTATTTAAATGAACAACAATACAGTTTACAGTATATATAAAAAAAATAAAATAAAACAATAAAGTTAATAAAAAAAACAAGTCAAGTGCGTGCCACACTCGCGTGGAAAGTTTCTGCGCCATCCCTTTTTCGTGAAGGCTTTCATTTAGCTTTTCCTGTAAACCGTAAATGAAGCACTATAATATTTAAAAATTTTAGCTTTCATAGTTTTGGAGATAAGGGGTTAAGTGCTAGATTTTCATATATTTTATTTCATATCTTTTAAAACGCATTTTAAAATTATACCGATCCATGTTATTTGATATACGTCACATGGTGCACTTGAAAAATGTTTTTTTTATTTTTTATTTGTCCCCCAAAATTAACCTTTCAAAATGTACCAAATTTCGACTTTTTCATCAAGAAAACTCAAAGAAAATAAGCTGTGACAGACAGAGGGACACAAGAGTGATCCTATAAGAGTTCCACTTTTTCATCGGATATACGGAAACCTTAAATGATTAAAAGTTTTAAAACCTAAAACTTGTTCTAACACCGCACAAACTATACAGGTGAATCAAAACAATGAACACCATTTGAATTGGCTATATTTCTGTAAAACTTTTTACTTTTTAGTATAAGAAGCTAGAAAGATCCGGAAACATTCAATTTCATTCATTATAGCTAGGTGCCGAGTTATAAACGTAATTATTTGACTTTCTGCATTTCTTTATCAACTTTTTTCTCAATTGACCTTCCAATGATCTTGAACCTGATATGATGGCGGTCAGTGAACCTCAGTTTCTAAGTCAGCGACCCTTATATCTGATTTACTGTAATTCGTTATCAGTTTTTTTTACAGTTTGACCTTCAAATGACCTTGAACCTGATGTGATAGAGGTCAACAGGCCTCAGATTCGGAATCAGCGGCCTCAAGAACCCTAAGTTATCCTGGTCAAGCCTGGTGATCAAGTTTAGATATTTTTATATTTATATAAGTACACCGCGCACGAATAAACAGTAAAATCATCCTCTTTAACCCCCCTTTAGGGATGCTAGGGAGGCTTGGGAGTGGTCCGTTTGTGGTAAAATTGACTTATTATTGTTAGTAGATATTAAAAAAGAAAAAAAAAACAATTTTTTTACTCAAAAATGAAGTGGATCAAAAACCGCCCTTATTGACACTCTTCTTTATGGCTTTTCAAAATTGCGGAAATTTTAAATAGATAAACTTTTTAGTTGGTGGCATTAGAAATCCAATAAAAAAAATTCATTCAAATCCATTCACTATAGCTGGAATTACAATTTTTATGGATTCTCAATTTCTCTTATGAATTAGAGAGGAAAATAAATGGACTACAGCAGTGCGTTGTCAAAAGATTAATTTTTATTTTACGTCTGTAATCATTATTAAATACATGAAAAATATCATAATTGTTATTTTGTTAACAAAAATAAGATTTAAAAAATCTTGAAATAAAAAATGTATATCATCATTTTTTTATGGTTAAGAATAAAGCTTGTTTCCATGTGTTTGTAAGTTTTGAGTGAACCAGATTTTAAAAATCAAACACGAGATGGCGCAAAAATCAAAAATACTTTCCTAGCGTATAGAGATAGATATATATTTATTATTTTTAACAAAAAAAGCACGATAACAATACATAAAATGCATTACACAAGTAAATTACAAATTAAAATAATCATTAATGCTATAAAAACATTTATATGTCATAAATCATGAAGAATACATTTAAAGTTTCTAAAATCATCAATATTTATCATATTTGACAAAAACGGTAAGGAATTTTGGAATAACTTATGTATCTTGAATGTGTGGGGACACAAATTCCAAAAAATATATCAGAAGTATGTTAAAACACTTTCGTTTAATGAGCATCTTTCGTATACATAACATCAGATTAAATCTGTCTACAATCAAATTGAAAAAAAATGAAGAATTTTTTTACACAGAAAAAATATATTTATAATTATTTAGAGTGTAATATTATATTACTTACAAAGTTTTGAGAATAATCAAATTTTAGTTGTATAGCACTGGCTTCAGCGAAGTTGGGGCAGGATATATGGAAGCATGAACATGACTTTGGAATTAAATAAATAAATAAATAAATTTCATAGTGAAAATTGTTCTATATCAACGAATGAGAGAAAAATAAATGATTTTAGTTTTGAGTACCTACATTTTTGAAAATTTGAATTTTGAAAGTTTTAAATTTTAATACGTGAGTTAAAACATCACTATCAGCCGGCTGATAGTAAAGTAATGTTATTATTTCTGTAAAAAAGATTTTTTACAGAAATAATTGCATTTCATAATTAAAAATAGGAACAAAAACCTCTATTAGAGGCTCCCACCTAGGTTAATTATTTCTCATCACATTTTTTGCGCTATTCCAGAATAATATTTTAACAACCGAAAATAATTCATCGTTTCAATGACAAATGGAATTTCGCGGAACCCTGGTGACTTTTTCACGGAACCTTCGGGTCTTGGGAACTCACTTTAGGAATCGCTGGTTATGCAACAAACCCACGTCATAGAAATAGGGTTTTTAAGCATCTAATCGAATACATTGTAAAATTAAATTTTTACACAACGTCCTCAGACGCCTAAAAACCACTCTTTTTTCCGTTATCGTGCGCGAACGCGCGAGAAAGTTTATTAACGGAAATTGCTCATAAACATAAAATATAAAAATATGTTAAAATTTTTAATTAAGATTCTCAGACTCACTACAGTAAATTCCCAATATGCTGGGAAGCTAATAAATAAAGTGGGACAAGCAAAGCCATTACTAATTCAATTCCTACAATCAATTTTCTTTAAATATTATTTTCTAAGGGTCACTTGCTTTCATTAGACACCCTACTTGTGAAGTAGAATTTTTTTTGATAATCTGCTTGACCCATAACTATCCGAAATCTTTATTCATATCTAAACCACGGCATTTGGTAATAACAAGCTTTGGCCATGTCAAATTTCAAGTTTGTAGCTTGTAGAGTTTGGCTCTGGAAACGGACAGACACCGAAATGAGACAATAAGTGTTCTAAAAAACAACATTTTTACGATCATTTAATTATTATAATATTAGCGTACAGAAAAGCGTCTCTGAAAAAAGTGAATATCGTAGTTTTCAAAACCTCATTATCATTTTCAAGTGTGTTCATAGGCGCTCCTGCTGGGACCCGATAGCGACATCGACTGCGTGTGCGCTTGCAAATTACTAGTCGAATATTAAGTCTACGATTGCCAAACCAAGACCTAAAACTGTTTTTATAAACAATTTTTAGCGTGTTTGCCATATTCTGGACCACCCGTACCACTCCAATATCTATGAAAATTCATCGATAAAGGGGAAAAGAAAAAATACGTGTCCAATAATTTTTGAAAAGCTTTTGAATGGTACAAATTTGGCACCCCCACCCCATAACCTGGGAGGTGGAGGGAGTAACTTAAAAAAGTTAAATGGGAACACATATTTTATTGCAAATTCGGATTTCTTGCATCAAAATGCGTAAGTTTTGTCCGAAACAGTTTTTCAAATTTTAGATCTCATATCCTGAAATTTTAAAAATTATAATTTATTCATCAAACTACAACGTACGACTCAATAATCTAAAGTAATTCACATTAAATCACAAAAAATAAAAAATACGCTTCTTTTTGTAATTGAAAAAGCTAGCCAATGAGAGAAAACACCATCCTGAGGGATGTAGAAGGGGGGCAATTTTACATTGTAGCAAGTATTGTTTCATTAACTCTCTCTCTCTTTTATGTAACATTGTCAAAATTACTTTTCCTTAGCTACGCAGAAAAATTGAATGTTGTTATCAATTCTGAGAAAATTGATTTTATCTACTTTTACAAGACAAATCTTTGATTAACGTCTGAATAGAACTCTTCAAGTAAATAAAATTGTCGACCAATTTTTCTCAGACCATACGATATATTGACAAAAATAATAAAATAATTTTATTTTTGTCAATATATCGTATGGTCTGAGAAAAATTGGTCGACAATTTGATTTACTTGAAAAGTACTTTTACAAGAGTTTGTAAATTTTTTGGGGAAAATCTGCACATGCGCAAAGGGATTTATGTCATTGTTGTTTTTTATATAATAATGAGAACGTTTTATAATGATTTATTATTCTGTTTTACAAGAAAGTTTTTTGGGTGTTCTTATGTAATAAATTTGGTAAAATTTTTTGCGCAGTGAAAAGGGGAGAGCGTTTCGGGGGAGTTCCTTAAAACAACGATAACGGGGTGGTTATTACGTTTTAAAATTCGCCAAAAGCAAAGCGTTAATTTAGTAAACTGTTACCATCAATTTTGCAGAATTTTCCAATAACACAAAATATACCTCTATCGCATCCGGGTGAAACTAATAAATTAGGTATTGAACTTAATAAATTTTTTTTATTTATTTTATAATGCAAAATTAAAAATTAATTAGACTCGTATTTTTTCTTTTCCCCTTTATCGATGAACTTTGATAGACATTAGGGTTGGTACGGGTGGTCTGAATGAATATATATATATATAACTCTCGACACACTTGATCGATTTAAACGAAATTTGGTCCACATGTTGGAATCCATCTCCGCACGAATCCTGTTTAAAATGATTCCAGTCGAGTCATTTTAAGGATGGAATTAATGGCTATATATATATATGATGTGGCTACGGAGAAAATGGGTGACTCGGTGCAAAGCTGAAAATTTTCAGAATAATAGGAGATAGTACAAGTAAGTAGGGAAAAAATTGCCAGAAGGCGCTAATGTTGCGAAAAATTAGTGCACTTCTGGCAATTTCTATACTTATTCTGTAATTCAAAACTAGATTATATATTATATATATTTATATAGTTATAAGGGCCTACTGAAAATTCAAACATGATATAATAATTACATTCGACAAATATTCAAAATTATTAATGTCATTCTGATAGAAATAAAATTAATCTTATATAATATTTTCATTAATAAAATTTCGTTGTTATAACAACGTAGATTTTTAATTTATTTGATTTTATTTCTATCAAAATGACATTAATAATTTTGAATATTTGTCGAATGTAATTATTAGGTATATCATGTTTGAATTTTCAGTATGCCCTTATAACTATATAATTGTATAATATATTATATAATATATAATCTAGTTTTGAATTACAGAATAAGTATAGAAATTGCCAGAAGTGCACTGATTTTTCGCAACATTAGCCCCTTCTGGCGGCTCTTTATCTTCCGCCTAGCCTTCTGGCAATTTTTTCCCTACTTACTTGTACTATCTCCTATTATCCTGCAAATTTTCAGCTTTGCACCGAGTCACCCATTTTCTCCGTAGCCAGCTCTCCGTCTATAATTATTAAGGGGTTAAAAAAAGTTTTTGGGGCCAAAAATACTAAAAAAATTCTCGGAATCGTTTCAAATTTGAAATTTAACCCTTTAGTAATTATAAAAATATGCCTCTAAAATTTTAATATAATCGTCCCGACAGGACCGGACTTACAAATTTTGTGAAAAGTAGTTTGGGGATGTGGACTAATATACTGAAGGGTGTGTTAAATTGAGTGCAGATGTTAGATTGATAATAATATTGAAATTAAGAAATAAATATTAAATTAAGGGTTGCATTAGAGAGAATTTTTTTTATTTTGTCCAAAAACAAACTTAGGTTCACGTAATAAAGTCACACTGCCTGTGTTAGCAAAAATACACTATATTGTCGGCAGGGTTTGGCATTGCGACCCGAGTTTTTAGGTTGAATCCTGCAAGTCAATTTTGAGTAATATATCAGGATGGACTAGAGAAATTGTATGATTTTTTAGTTACTTACCAAACCAAAATCTGTGTCCCGAGTCTAAAAAATAATAGAAAAACATCACAAAATTGTATAATAATTAGGCCACATTTGTTAAATTCACAGTACATTAGATTTTGACTTCGATAAAAATTTCGACCAAAATAAATTTTTATGAAGGCATTTATTTTGATATCCTTAGCATATCTTCCATAGTGCATTACGGCGACAAAGGGGGCAAATTCTAGTTTTCAGCAAACGTTTCGAGGAAAAATAGGGATGAGAAAAACTAGCTTATAAAATTCTCCACAAGAAAGGCCCCTAGACAATTATTACTTGAATCAATCGTGTCTTTTCATTTTACAAGTAATCCTCCGAATTTTCTGCAACGTTCCTGTCGCATATAACTGCCGTTTTACAAAATAATTATTCAAACCTGACTAAATTTGTTATGCTTATTTGAGACGTATTGATGTAACAATTCGCAAAGTTTTTTTCCCCCAAGTTCTTAATTTTTATTCCAAGAACGATCATATAGGAAATTCAGAAGAATATAACGCTCTCTGACGGACGTTAAAGCAACAAACACAATACTAAATATCTGGATAAAGCGCTACATGTTAGACATTAAAACAATACACGCTATACTAAATATTTTACGGCAACACGAGCGCCATTTGTTGAACGTAACAGCAACACAAGCAACCTATAGGCCAATATTTCACATATGTGAGAAATAATGTGCACTATTCAAAATTATAAAATTTTGACATACCGGACAGCTCCGTTTAGAGATTTACTAACAGTTAAGAAATAAAAATTAAAAAATACATGTTTTTTATACCATTTTGAGGAACGGGAATTCCTCTAATTTGAACGTACCCATCGTAATCTTAGACAAAAAAAAAACATTTATTAGGGATAGATTGAATTGTAATGACATTTAATGAAAATGGAGAACAATTCTTAGGTTCAAATTGGATATCACTTCGAATTTAAATTTATTATTACAAAACAGAAAATATTGATTAGTGCTGGCTATGTTTTGAGTTTAGAGTTTTTGAAACAATAAATTGAAAACCGAACGCATAACCCTGTTTTTTGGTGACTTTAAAAATATTTAAAAAGCATCGACATAAGGTATTATTTTTTACCAAGAATTAGTTTAAAAAATTACTAATTACTTACATTGAGTGAGAGTTTTTAATAACTCTATTAACTTTTCGTTATCTATAAAAAACAACATTAATATTTTAAATTATGTTAAAAATACAGGCGTGTCAGAAAATAACCTAAACATCATAATTTTTATATACAATAATGGAATTATCTTCAAATAAAAGTCAAATTAAAAATTAAAAAAAAAAATCTAGTCACTAGTGCGAGCCGAACTAGCGAGAAGACAATATCATTAACTTCAATATCAACTTAGAATTTTTTATGCTTATTGCATAATTTGCCTTACGGCAGAAGTGCTAATGACCTCAGAAGTCGAAGCACATCTTTGTTTTTTGTTTTCCTAAATAAAAAAAAAAAAAAAAAAACTTAGAATTTTTGTTTAGGTATTCCTGTAAGCTATGAGTAAGGCCCTATATTCCCCTTTTTCTAATTTTAGGCTCAGTAGTTTCAGAGATAAGGGCGCAGGGATGTTCAATATCTTTTAAACTAGCGTTTTAAAACTATAAAAAAATATTACAGCCAATTGGGAAGACGGGACCATTCCAACTTCAAAAATATTAACATTTGATATAGTATAATATAGAAAATAAAATATGTTATCGCGTGCGAAGACACGGGTAACGGCTAGTAATAAATATTACACTATTCGTTGGTTACCTACATATATATATATTCCACGTTATGTAAAAATTAATCAAAACTTAACTAATTTCTTTCTGATAGATCTACAGAGCCAAAGAACAGCTGATTTTTTTTTATTTTCAAAATATTTCTTTAGTTTTGAAAAAATTGGTTGTCTGTAAAGTCGGTTTACGGACGATAGTTTTACGTGATAACGTATTCCGCTCGAATATCATATTTAATAATACATAACCTAAATTTTAGTAGCTGTCAAACTTGGGCCGATCGTGCTTCTCTATCGCTTATACTGCGCTCTCGCTTGCACGCACAGGGTCAGGCGGAACGTTACGGCGTTACACTTTTTCGTGCGTGCAACTGGTGTTTCATCAATTTATAAGACGTTATCACGTCAAAAAAAATTTAAACAAAACTTTCTTGAAGAAGTAAACAATAATATACTGTCATGTAAAGTATACCATTATTTTATAAAAACAACGTTATAGCATATTATATCTCTTTTACACATTTTTTTTCCATATTTGCATATCAAACACCCTCTCGAAATTTGGTTTTGATCCGCCCATCCGTTTGACCTGTATCGTGTATACAGACAAACATATGCATATTATATTTTTCCAAAAATATGTCTTTTGAATTCAACGAACCTCAAAACGAAAAAATATTTTGAAAAGTGAATTTTGACCCAAATTACTACCATTTCACATTTATAAGTTGGAATGGTAATATACATATTAATTGCATTTCACATTTGATACGTCACATGATTCTCTTGAAATATATTGTTTATACTTCTTAATTTTAATTTTAGAATCGGAATTCGCTTATTTATGCTATACGTCTGTGATTAGATCATCCAACTCCTATATATATGTATCAAATTTCAACTTTTTTCGTTCAAAAATTCGGAGAAAATAAGCTGTAACACATCGATAGACAGATATTCACGAGAGTAATCGACTCCGTTTTTTCATCGGATGTACAGGACCCTAAAAACGACTTAATCTATCTTGTATCAGTGGGTTCGAGGGTACGCGCTTTCCCAATTAGTGCAAAAAAATAAGTCTAAATCCCATTTAGTACAAAAACAATTTCTTTAATATAGAACTGATATCGGTATCTCATTTTTTCATTACACGAAAGAATATTTTTAAGAAATTGAAATACAGTTACCTTGATTCTTCAATAATTCAAGCGGAATTGTTTTTATGGCTTCAGCGATTTTTCCAAGACCTATAAAATATAATTATCATTATGCATTTCACTGGACGAATATTGCTAAATGCTGATGAAGAGAACTAACTTGTAATATTAAATATTAAGTCTTATTAGTAGAAGTTTTGTTCCAAAATATGTATTGAAGGAGATTTATTTGGTTGAGGAACAATTGAAAATAAGCTTTACCAGTGTATCGCTTGTGGCCAACGTTTCGAAAAATATATTTTCATCATCAGGGCCTCAATGCATTGAGACCCTGATGATGAATTATTTTCAATTGTTCCTCAACCAAATAAATCTCCTTCAATTAAGTCTTATGACATTTTGTGATTCTTACAGTTAATCCAATCTAAATTACGACCTGTTCGCAGATGTTTCGGTCGCAGTGTGTCTGTAATTAAAATATAATAATATGCAATAACCGGTTGATAGAGGGGTGGGGCTCCTCAATTTTAATCAGGGGCGCCGACTTTTGGCAAATGCTCATTTGATTTACAAAAGCTGGCAAAATGCGACAGTACTTTACTGATATCAAAAAATTATATGAACTTTATAGCATTCATTAAGACAAGCTCCAAATCTAGCACCGTTTGCGAGGCGCTTAAGAGTTTTTTTATTCTGAGGTACGAACCATAGATTACATAAAAAATTATAAAATGCTTCAAATAAAGAGGTAATAAAGATATTAAAATACCTGCTGCGCCTATTCGTATCCTTCGGGTTTCTATAAATAAAAATATTTTTTAAATACTTAAATTAAATTGTAATACAGTGTGTTCGCCTTTAGTGTTAACAGTGAATGATTCTTGTATTTTACTCGAGACAAAAAAAGTTTGAATAGTTTTTAATTCAACTCTTTTACTATTGGAAACTGCTATTCTTTTGTACTTCAAACTCATCCCGAATTGTACTACATACACTTTAACTTCCCGCTTAAAAAAAAAAAATTTTTTTTTTTTTTCAAAAATCGGGAAGTTATTGGTTTCACCCCGATTTTCGAAAATCGAGTTTTCGCCAGATCTCGACGTTTTGAGGTCCTAGGAAGCTATTGTAACTATTTTGGCGATGATGTCCGTAGGGCTGTATGTGTGTGTATGTATGTATGTAAACCTTTTATATCTTTTGAACGGAGTGTCCGACTGAAACGCGGTTTGCGGCATCTGACGTGATCTTGGTAAACTTAGACTTAGAATTTGAAACGATTCGGCCCAAAAAATTTTGAGAAATCTTAAAAAAACAAGTTTCAAAAATTTTTAAAAATTTGTTTTTGTAAAAAATTTTCTAAACTACTAGACCGATTAATTCCAAAAACTAATCAGCTCTTCTCCTTAACAAGCTGCGTCGATTTCCGCAAACCGCATCAAAATCGGTTCATTTGTTCACGAGAAACCGTGAACGAAAAAATCGTAAAAAAGTGTTTTTTTAAAATGACTCTTAAACTTGTTATCAGATTGATTTTTTTGTAATAAATTACTTTCTTAAGCTAAAAAAACTGCGTAGATCGCCGCAAACCATATCAAAATTGGTTCATTTGTTCATGAGATAACGTGAACGAAAAATTAGGAAAAAAGTAATTTTTTAAAATTACTCGTAAAATTCTTATCAAATCGATTTTTTTGTAACAATTTACTTTCTTAGGTTAAAAAAACTGCGTCGATTGCAGCAAACTGCATCAAAATCGGCTCATTTGTTCACGAGATATCGTGAACGAAAAATTTTTAAAAAGTGTTTTTTTAATTGCTCGTAAAATTCCTATGAGATCGATTTTTCTGTATTAAATTACTTTTTAAGGTTAAAAAATTGCGTCGACTGCCGCAAATCGCATCAAAATCGGTTCATTTGTTCATGAGATATCGTGAACGAAAATTTCGTAACAAAGTGTTTTTTTTTTGAGCTCGAAGAGCTAAAAAATAAACTTCTTGCTATATTTGATATATTTTTGAGCGTTTTGAACTCGAAAATAGCGGGAAGTTACAGGGATGGCCTGCAGGGTCAAACTACTTTTCAAATTTTTTAAACGGCAAAATAATCTTTTTTGTTACATTTTCGAAATCTTTGTTTTTTTTTCGATAAAATCATATAAAATTATCACAAGTTTACATAATTTTTTTTATAAAACAAACAGTAACAATTAATTATTAATATTTACACATGCGTGGAGTGCCAAGATTAATTAATAAATTAATACCGTTTTTCTCGAATATTTCCTTATGTAACCTTTTAAAAATTTTGTATGAATTTATAGAAAAAAAATTAAATATCGAAAATATAATGGTTGCCGTTTGAAAAAAAAAAAATGTTGTACACTTTCGGTTGAGTTTGAAATACAAAAAAATATATCTCAGTAGTTTTCGATAGTAAATTTAGAGTTCAATAAAAAACTATTCAAATATTTTTTGTACCTGGTAGAATATAAGAAATATTCTGTTACCACTGTCGGTAAACACAAAATATTATGTGTAGAGCCGATCTCTAAACACCAATAGCATATCATAAAGATGTCTTATTCATTCAATTTGGAATAAAATTAAAAATTTAATTTGCTTCTAAGATCTACATTTAGCTTAAAAAATCCACTATATTAAGAACCTGAAATATTCAAGCATTTAAAACGAACCGGACTTACAAATTTTATGAAAACAATAGTTTGCGGATATTTACTTACTGACGAGTGTATTTAATTTAATCTTGGATTGAGAATAACTGATATTGCAATATGAAATACTTTATAAAATTCTTTAATGAATTATACATCAATTTTTATCAAGTAGGTTTTCGAAAGGTAGGCACAAAAGACCGCGTACACTTAATAACCACGACCAGCACAACACGGAGCAGAAAAACCTGTTTTTGAAGATACCCATTTTATTTAACGCAATAGGCCAGCACCTGCAAACAGCAACCAGCAATGACCGTCAGTTTAGCCTTGCTGAACCGATTTTCATGTGCTAGTGATGTCTCGTTTTCATTAATAAATTTTCAATGATAAAACTATACGCGAAAATTGCAAAGTGTCTGCACCAAAATTTGCTGGTCCGTGTTGTGTTGTGCTGGTCTAGTGTGTGACATCGTGCAGGTGGCAAGTTTGTGCTGTTCTGATGCTTTAAAGACCGCGCATACTTGTCAAGCATGGACCAGCACAGCACAAGTCCGTTTTTCAAACGGTGTCTTCCACAACTAACTATATAACTCTTTCCCACCAAGAGTCAATTCTTGGACAAGGTCAGAGGATCTAATTCAGAGTGTTACAAACCTTTATCCACCGATTTGTACTTTAAAAGCGTAGATTTTCCGTCCATAACCACTGAAAAAATAACAACATTCATTGAAGTTACCAGTCATTGTAATATATAAATGTGTGTGTGAGCACGATTACCTACTCTCAAGTCTCAACAGTGATGGATTTACGCCTAGGCCCGTGAGGCCCGGGTCTAGGGCAGCATAATTTGAAGGGCGACAAAATTTTTGAAATAACAATATTTTAGAGGCGAAAAGTAAAGACAATCAAAAATTGGTTCAAATTAGTTTTCATAAAATTTTTTTCTATAGAATATATTATAATTATTAATTAATTTACTTCTCAATATGGGTAAGATGTTAATTTTTTAATAGATCAATTATAGTCTTTATCGAGTAGCTTACTTTCTGTTCCTTTAGTGAAGTTAATTTATAACTTATTTATCTGTCATGTTTATTTAGTATATTTAATAAATAAATTTCAATAAATAGTTATTTAAAAAAAAAAATATTGGACCAAAATAGGTCATATGCATAAGACTCCAAATTGGTTTAAATTTTTATTTTGAAATATATTTTAGTTCCTGATCATATCGTAATGGTTATTTTATTAATCTACTCACTGAAAAAAATACAAATAGGTAGAATAGAAACGTAGAAAATACGCGCTATTTTCGAATTTTCAAAACGCAGCGTGACGTCAGAGTATATATCAATAACAGTTTCCATGGCGACTGGGTCGTCTCACAATAAGATTACGTCAGTATTTAGAGAAAACAACAAATAAACTTCATTTAGAACATTGACAATTTGACATCAAAGTTGACATGCATCATATATCGTGACGTCACATAAGCCCCGCCAACATGGCCGATTGTTTAAACTGTCTATTTTTGAATGTGAAATTTAATTTTTTTTTTCTTATGATAATATTACATTTTTAAATGATTATCAATTTTTTTTCGTATTATGGCTGACTAAATAATTTATTAAAAATATAAAAAAGTACATGCATATGACCTATTAATGAATTTCATTTTATCAAAAAGGGCGGCGCATCGAATGGGGCCTAGAGCGGCAGCAAGTCTAAACAGACTTAATCGATTAAAACCACATATTGAAATCCATCGCCACACAAATAGGCCTATTTGGGCTGAAAAAAAAAATTGGCCTAAAACCGAAAAAAAATTTCAGAATTCTTTCAAATTTTAAATTTACCCTTTAATAATTATTTTAATATGCTGCTAAAATTTTAATAAAATCGGTATGCCAGGACAGTGGTTTTGATATAAAACTTGCATTGATATTTCCATTTATGCAAAAAAGTTCATTAAATTGCGTTAAAATTGAATTAAAATGTGTAAACTATAATAATTAACTGCTTTGCGCACAAAATACATGTTAATTAATATTTCAACTTACAGTACATGCCATAGGTTTTTATGCTATTTTCTGCTGAAAACATATTACAAAATTACATCAAGTCAATTCATTGATGACTCTTCATTTCTCAAGTAACTAGTAACGACCCTGGTATAAGTACTGAACATGTAGACAATTGGGGAGAGATCTACCAGGAATGCAAAAATTCGCAAGGCAAACAATGATAATTGTAAATAATATATATTTCTCTACATAATATGTATAAATAAACAAGTACAAGATTCCTGAAAAAAAAAATAATAACTGCCACAGATTTGATATTCTCCATCATAATATTGTGATCTATTAAATTTCAGTAGACTTTGTCCGGTGGAAACTCGCACTATGTAGTTAGAAACCAGAAGAAACAGTACTCCCTCAGTCCTCAGAAGTCAGAGCACTTCCATTACATAATTATGCTCGACATCTGAGACTATCAGCAGTGTTACCATATGATCAATGAGTCAAATTATTTAATGTTAGAAAGTGAGTCTGTGACAGGCTTTATATTTGTAAAACAGCATACCTGGTCCGCCTGAGGGTTTTTCGTTATTATCCGTATCTGAAACGATATAAAAGTGATAAAATATGTCATAGCAATAAATAATATTTTAAAATGGTTTTTAGATAAATTTAAAAATGCAGCTTGGAAGAACTCCAGTTAAGGATGTATGAAGGATATCTCAAATCAGCGAGAAATGAATGAAATTTTGTCAACTTATTTCTTAACATATCTGCAATAAGTCATCAAGAAGACAATTGAAAGCTAGATATAATTTCTTATCTTAAAAAAATGATAGTTTTAACATCAACGATAAAATTTCCAATTCGCCTTTTTAATTGTCATGTTTAGCAGTTTTTTCAATTGGCATAAAATTAAACATAATCTATAGCGATCCAGTTGCACATTCCATAATATGATATAGAATTCTACAGCATAAAACAGTTTGATATGTATGAGTTTTTTTATCACACACAGCACTAGCCATCTATATTTAGCTAAGCTATATAGATGTGCTATGGTGCTCGTTTGCAGAAAGGATTGTCAAATTTCCCCATACGAAATGCATTGTAGATCCTGCTCGAAGAATAATTAATCGATCGATTGAAGACATATTTTTTTCTTAAACTGTATACACATATAATAGTACGCATCGATTTTTGTAGTTTCCATGTCGAAACATCGGTTTTATACGCATTTGATCAAAATTTAACTTGAAAGGCGATCTTTTTCTATGTAGAACAATCATTTGTTTTTCTGTGATTAGGTATACAACCTAATTAGTGCAGGGCATAGTGGCGCATTCGTTTGCAAAATTCGTTTGGTTCGTAATTTTTTTTTTTTTAATGTCCAGGAGGCTCTCCTGATTATAACAGTGTAACATGACACTCAATATCTGTTGCCGTTATTGTTTAAACAACGAAAAACTGAAAATATTGCAAAATAATTTCTTTTGCAATAAATATTTTTTTATATATTTTTCAGACTATTTTGAATCGAAAAAGTCCACTCATTATCGTATCTTCAACCGGTGAATTTTTATGAATTTTTAAAAATTAAAAATCGTAAATCGTGATTTTCTTGAATTAAATAGTACACCTGAAAAAAAAATACCGTGATTTCTATTTTTTTATTAAATATTTAAACTTTAATTAAAAAAATGGCGTAATCAGATTTCAAATATTTTATTAATTATTATGTTTATTATTCATAATAACAATATGCTCTTTACGCGCATGCACTTTAAGGATAGTAGTATTGTCATCTCACTCCCAGTCCTATGTATGACATTAGTAAGAGAGAGGCAGATGGTACGCTTCGACAAATTATTGCATATTGTTATTATGAATAATAAACATAATAATTAATAAAATATTTGAAATCTGATTACGCCATTTTTTTTATTAAAATTTAAATATTTAATAAAAAAATAGAAATCACGGTATTTTTTTTTCAGGTGTACTATTTAATTCAAGAAAATCACGATTTACAACGATTTTTAATTTTTAAAAATTCATAAAAATTCACCGGTTGAAGATACGATAATGAGTGTAAGGACTTTTTCGATTCAAAATAGTCTGAAAAATATATAAAAAAATTATTTATTGCAAAAAAAATTATTTTGCAATATTTTCAATTTTTCGTTGTTTAAACAATAACGGCAACAGATATTGAGTGTCATGTTACAATGTTATAATCAGGAGAGCCTCCTGGACATTAAAAAAAAAAATTTACGAACCAAACGAATTTTGCAAACGAATGCGCCACTATGCCCTGCACTAAATGTTCTAGATGACAGGCTCAGATGTGTTGAAACTGTAATTATATGATCACAATGCAATGTCTGTCAAATCAAGTTTTTTGATAATCTTTTCTCAAGCGTGATAAAAAAATTAACAGATAGCAAGATAACTTAAAATCTTAAATTTCAACTTACATTGGACATATTCACCTGAAAAACAAATTCAAAGATATTATTGTCGCAGTGATAACAAGAGAGGGACCAGGTGAGGACGGTCCCTTAGAAATTAGAATTAATTATTATTTCATATATTATTATTATTATACAATTTAATTAATTAAAATTTAAAAGTTCAGTTTTTACGAGTAAAATACCTCTTGATGGCAATACGTCAAAATCGTCATCTAAAACACAAATAAAATAATAATAAAAAAACTCTGCAAAATTATTTACCTACTTGCACTGAAATTATTCATTTTACCTAAAATTATAATATTAATATAGCTCCACCAAAATTTCAAAAATAAGCAAACAAGCGATTGATCGAGCGCTATGTGATTAATTTAATTTTTGTTTTTTATATTTCTTATTTAATAAATTAAAAAATGGTGTCTTTTTGCATTTCTCATTAATATTTTTTTTTAATTTAAGTACTGATTTTATTTTGTGTATTGGTACATAAATTTTAAATATTAATATAAAATGCGCAAGTAGCATAGTTTCCTTTGTGTGGCCACAAACCAACACACCTCTTTTACTGTTATAATTAATAGATGTAGATTGTAGGTATACTTACTTTGGTTTGGCTCTGGAGTATAATCCATTGCTTAAACAAAAAAATAAAGTCAGTCATTTCGTATTCGTTCAGATAACATCGAGACTATTAATCAATATTATTGTTATAAAAAATATCGTTCTTTAATTCTTTATAGCAAAACAAAAATTTGGTTATAGAACATACAAGAGGGAAGCTGATGGCACGAAACACCAATTGTGCAATTAGAGCGTATCGAGTGCGGAACAAAAATGTTAATCAAGTCATAGTAATACCATAGTATAATTAATATGGTAATACATCACGTCAAGTTTCTACCAAAACCTGTATGTAGGTGGCTCAAAATCACCAAGGTGAGAAATTTGCTTCGCCAGAAAATAAATTACTAAATTCGTAATTTTATTGAACAAATGAATATAATGAAGCATTGATATTGATTTGTTTTAACTTTGTATCGTGAAATTTACTTTAAAAGTGAATTATATTTGAAATTATTTGAAAAATTACATACGAAAAATCATTTCGAGAACGCGTCCCAAAGTACAATTTTCAAAAGTAAGCTTCAAGAAATCATATTAATTCATCGCTATTAGAACAGTTTCCATTACATTACCATAGTATTTTTATCAGATTACCAGATTTTGAAAATAAAATTTAAAAAAAATATTTTTTTTATTAGAAATAGGCTAAAATATGTTGTCCGGGTGCGTATGCTTCATTTCAGTGAACGCACTTGTAACTGACCGAAAATAATTTAAAATGAACGCAGTCATCAGATACTAGAGCTCAGTAGTGGGGACAAACGTCTGTGATAACCGGCTGTCAAAGTATTTTTCGTGAAATAAATTTGATTTTAGAGGTAAGTACCCATCAACTCATTATTTACAAGGCGTACATCAATAGTTCATCATCCCGGGAATGTGTTTATTACTTTAAAATACTGAAAGAATACCTTTTTAAGTACAATGTCATCAACATAACCTTAAATATTTAACATCCATCGTATCCGACCGCATCTAAGATGGCTGCCGTAAAAAAAGCGCGCGTTTTATTGAAATTGTCATTTCGAGAACGGTCATTTCGGGATCGTTCCCGAACTTGATAACACGTTCTCAAAATGACGGTGAAGTTCCCGGAATGACAATTTTTTTGACATATTTTACCTCAAAAAGATATAATTCGTATTACTTTTAATTATTTTTGAATTTAAAATTGATTAATTTTTACCTAGAACTCTGTATACAGCAATAAAAGCTTATTATAATAATATTTAGACATTTCATTGACTTTTCAAAAATGTTCATTTTTAGGGAACGCTGTGTTAAAAAAACAATATTTCAAAAAATTTTAATTGTATGCTTGCCCAGCAAAGGTATTGTTTCTAGATAAGTTTAGTGACACTATAAACACATTTTTATGATTATAGCTTGTAATATTTTTCATCAAGAAATCAATTCTGAAATTTGCGACCTTGGTGATTTTGAGCCAGGTACTCTGTATAACAGAAAATAAAAAATTTATTTTATTTTAGAAAAACTTACCAATATCTTGTAGGAGTACGTATTGTGTACAGAAAGGAATTGTAGAAAATTGAAAATTGAAATGAAAATTATTTTACTTCTAAATTTTGAAAAAATGGACTGACTATCACAAGTGAATTTCAAAACTGAACTTCATGCCAAACATGAAAATAAATATATACCAACGCTATCAATTTTGTAAATAAACAATAATGTGTAAAAAAAATTATAACAACCGATCAACAATGAATAATCAATTTTTTTTTGGTAAATAAATTCATCATTCTTATCATTTGTAGTTTTTTATTTTATTTAAATAAACAACAATACAGTTTACAGTATATATAAAAAAATAAAATAAAACAATAAAGTACCTAATAAAAATAAAAACAACTGCACCATTCTGTAAACTTTGAGTGGAGCCCTATATATGCTATTTATTTTAAAATTTTAGCATCCATAGTTTCGAAGATAAGTGGAAAGTGATCAATTTTTTTATATTGTCTTTAGGTATTATCTTTCAAAATATGCATTAAAAATTATAACGATCCATTTCATTTGATACGTCACATGGTGCTTTTGAAAAATGTTTTTTTTTTTATTTTTAATTTGTTCCCCAAAATTAACCTTCCAAAATCGGTATTCGTTTATTTACACTATAAGTCTTTAACTGAAACATCTAACTCTTTATATTTTATTTGGCTTGCAATAGAGACGACGTGGAAACGCCACAATGTAAACAACAATTAGAGTGGAAAGACATTGAAACGCGACAATATTAAAAACAGATTATTGGAGACTTAGGCCGTTTGTCCACCGCCGCCGTCACCGGGACGTCACCGAGAATGAGATGATGGCGCAGATTTAGCGATACATACATTTACTGTTGGATTTTTAAAAGAAGACCGGTCTATGGAATGTAGTCCTATGACCTTATTGCAGAAGAGCGCACATGTATTTTATATTAGTAAAAGGTACTGATCCTGGAACCGCTTCTATGCAATAAGGGAGTCCAGTCGATCAAACGTATAACAATTGTGTTATCGCGATAATTGTACTATTGCTATTATAGCCGTACGACTATACAGCGACACTTGCTAACAGTACAAAAAAATCATACACCAGACAGTACATAGGCGTGCGTCCACGGACTAAGTTGAGAGGTGTTGTCTGAATATCATCAAAATGGAAAGTAAAAAGGGAAAAACAGTTAGAAGTGGCGCTAGGGAGGTCATAGCGAATGTAATTAAAATGTGCGAGTTAGAGGCTCAAAATAATGCCTTAAAATTTAAAGCTATACATTGTTTGTATGCTTTGCTATGCGCCGCCTATGAATTCCGATAATTTGGGAACACATCAGCGACTTCTTGCCCTTTCCCCACCGGTCTTCTTTCGCCGATCGCACAGTACTATGGCAATGTGTCCACCGCACGCCCGTCACCCGAGCGCCGTCATCCCGGCCGCCGATGTTTCGAGTAGTTCGGCGTGACCGCTAGAACTCGGCACGGTTTTATGACGGGCCGATGTGCCGGCAATACAAAACACGTTTGTCTTGTCCATACACTATACCGTCGCACCGCGCCGTTCGCCCGGTTTTTGTTTTGTCTATCATAAAATTTGTAAAAAAATGGCTAACAAATTCAAATACGATATTTATACATTAATTGAACTTGTAGAGAGTAAAGACTGTTTGTGGGATAAAACAAAGGATGTGTCCAAAGATAAAATTTTGAGAAAAAATGCGTGGCGCGAAGTTTGCGTTTTTTTGGAGCCCAACTTTGAAAATATACAATATACAAAGCTCTAGAACTGAGCTCGCGGTGGACACACGATCGCCGTCACGTCATCTAAACTCTCGGCCCGAAGTAATCTCGTTCTCGGTGACGTCGGCGGTTGACAAACGGCCTTAGAGCAAAAATAATAATACCAAACAAAAAAAAAGATCATTTAATTTGTATTTATTATGTAATACATATATAATTTTACTTTAATAAAATTATATACATTTACACAAATTGTGTTCTTGCTCCGCTTGTTTCCTCTTCTCTTCTTTCAATTCTACAAATTTCTTTGCTTGCTCCATAAATTCCATCAATTCAGCTGTCATGAAATATGGTCTTTTAGCTCCCTCATTCGATTCAGCGTCGATGCAGAAACACATATATATTGTGTCAGCGGCTGCCTAAAATAAATAAAACCGGTTTAGTGCAAGTCGAACTCAGTACCATTCCGTTTTCCGTCAGAATTTTAAGACTTATGATTTTTGTTAAGGTTTTTTCTGTAAACTATGTAGTCGCGTCAACTTCGAACTCCGCAGAAAAATCCCCGATTTTGATGATTCTTTTTTTTAATTTAGTTTTTATTATATTATTGAAAATCAGAAACATTTTGGGGCGGGGAACGAATTATTTATATTGTTTAGGGGTTAGGGGCAGTCAGAGGCATGAAAAAATTAAAAAAAAATTCGACAAAATTTAATTTATTTTATAAAGCTAATAATATTTCAACTTGACTTCATTAAATCTTCAAAAAAAATAAATAATTTTGGTCAAAGTTATAGCCATCTATTGGACCCCTCTCACAAGTAGGTAATGCTTTGCGGTGACCATCATAACTTTGTGCTGGTTCTAAAATCGATAAAACAAAGAAAAGACTTTAGTTTAATAGTAAATCTAGGACTTAGTCAAAGATTTTTCTTTTTGAAAATTAATAAAATGGCGGCATCTAAAAGCTTACACCCGAATTTGCAAGAACAGATATAAAAGCCGAAGTTTTCAACCAAAACAAAAATCCTTTGATCAAGTCCCTGTTTTTTATGCCTTCAATAAGCTGTAAAAATTTTATTGAAATTCATCAAATGGTTCTTGAATTTCAGTGGTCACAGACTTCGAAAACATAGTTTCGAGAAAAACGCAAGTCATTTGATTCCCTGGGCCATATAATTTTTTTTGCATTTTCTTGTAAGTAGTATGATGTTTCGAAAATACTCCCTGAAAATTTATAGGTGCACGCCTCAGCTTTTGGAACATTTCTAAGGATTCTACCGATTCCACCGGCGGTCCATCACAGTATCGTTCAGTTTTTGTCGACCTGTATATCGGAGAAAATAGGCTGTGACAGACGGACAGACAGACCTGAGAGTGATTCCGTTTTGTCATCTAATGTACGGAACCCTAAATAGGTAAAAACATTTTCGAGTTCTAATCATTAAATTTATTTAATAATTTGAATATAATAAACAAAATCTTACCCCGATAAAATCAATAATAGCGTCAGCAATGATGTACGAGAGTAGAAAAATAAAAACGATGTAAATTATAAATTCTGTGTCCTCGAAATCCTGTAAAACATATAAGTTGAAATAGATTGTTTTTAAAAAACATCAAGTTGTTTTATACCCATCGATTTAACTGATGCTTGTTGTCTTCTTATCTCAATAAATAATAATAAAATTTAAAGCTAATTTAAAACTATTTCTTTTAAAAAACATTGTTTTTATAATATTGATGAATGTTTTATTTGTAGTTATTAGTTTTCTATGTATTGTAATTGACGATGTCTCCACTTAGGACAGTTACAATCTATCTATTTATTGTCTATATATACAATAGTAGCGGTCCCGCCCGGTCTCACCCCGGCGCAAAAGAATGAATGGGGGGAGGGACGCACGTTCATGTTCGTTTAGCGAGATGAATGTTGTGTCCAAATTTTATGATGATCAAAGTTACCGTTCAAAAGTTTTTGTCGGACGGACAAATTTTGAGTTATATTTCGCAACATTTTTCATTGATGCTCCGCTCCTATTGGTCGTAGCGTGATATTATATAGCCTATAGCCTTCCTGGATAAATGGGCTATCAAAAAAAAAAATATTTTTCAATTCGAACCAGTAGTTCCTGAGATTAGCGCGTTCAACTATCAAACAAACAAACTCTTCAGCTTTATATATTATTAGTACAGATATACAGGGTGTTCACGCGAGGAACAAAGGCAAGTTTATTTCGGAAATGAAGACGCTTACAGAAACATGTTTCAGACAAAAGTTGTTAGGTTTGATCTGCTCTATAGCTGGAAAATATTTTCAACTATACAGGTTGTCCTATTTAAGCGGGGCAGGCCAAAGTTATGTTTTCTTTAATGCAGCACCCTGTTTTTATTTGATTTTTGAATTCTGCACCTAATTGTAAATAGAAACTGTAAGAGAAACGTTGCTCGAAAAATTAGCAGTTTTTGAGTTATTCAAGTTTTTTTGAAATTTTTGACATATGCAGACCTTTACCTAAAATTCGAGATAGCCCAAACGAAAAACTTTATCAAACTGATATTTTGGAGATCAATAGGTAATGAAAGAGAAAATTAATTTTTGTATTCAAAAAAATAATTTACTATACAGGGTGTTCAAAATATTGTACTTCTTTTATCTAACTTAAATCGCGTATAACTTGTGAAAGTTAAATACAACGGGGTGGTTTTTATGCCCGAATTGCTTTCTTTAGGATATTTACTAACACTTTTATAAAGGGTTCCCTAGACCTAAATTTGGTATTTTCGTGTTTATTGCGACTTGAATGCGATATTGCGAAATTTCACCTTTTAAAAGAACTGTCGCAGTGTGCTGTGAAGTATTTTTACCTAAACAGTTGAAAATGTCATTTTGTTTAATTGTGACAGATTTCGATTTGCAGTAGGTTCTTATTTTTTTATTTCAGTTTGTGTTTCCAGGGTAAAATTTAAACAAAAACGAATTCTCAAAATGCATTTTACTGTTAGTGAATACAGTGATATGATTTTAATTTTAGGAGAAGTAAAATGTGTTGTTGATCGGGCAGTACGTTTATATCTCGAAAGATATCCAGATCGTCGTCAGCCCGATAGATCTATTTTCCAGAAAACGTTAGACAGATTTCGTGCTACTGGTAATGTCGTCTTGAAAAAAAGAAACAAAAGAGAAAATGATGAAAATGAAATTATGGTGTTGGCTGCAATTAATGCAGATCCAACTACGAGCCAGCGAATTATAAGTAGGGAAGTTGGGATTTCTCTGGGTAAGGTAAATAAAATTATTAACCAACATAAATTTCATCCTTACCACTTCAATTTGACGCAAGAACTTCGTGAAGAAGATTTTCAACGCCGAATAAATTTTTGCGATTGGTTTTATCACGAAAAAAATAATACACCTAATCTAGAAAATTTTATTTTATTTACGGATGAAGCAACATTCAAAAACAATGGGAATGTGAACCGACATAATATGCATTATTATGCTATAGAAAATCCGCACTGGATGCGGGAAGTTGCAAATCAAAAGATATGGTCAATAAATGTGTGGGGGGGTGTCATTAGTGATAAGGTGATTGGACCGTTTTTCTTTGAGGGGCATTTAAATGGAGACATGTACCTGGAATTTCTGCGGAATCGTTACCACAGCTACTAGAGGAAGTACCGCTTAATATTAGAGCCATAATGTGGTTTCAACAAGATGGGGCACCACCACACTACTATCGACAAGTACGCAATTACTTACCGACAATATTTCAGCAACGTTGGATTGGAAGAGGTGCTCCGGTTGCTTGGCCTTCTAGGTCACCAGATCTGACCATTATGGACTTTTTTCTTTGGGGTTATGTGAAGCAGTTGGTATATGCAACAGCTCCTACAACACCTTATGACATGAAGCAAAGAATACGTATTGCGTTCGCAAGTATCACAGCTGAGATGCTTCAGAACGTCAGAAACAATTTATTAAAGAGAATACAGTTGTGTATTCAAAATGAAGGCCGACAATTCGAGCACTTGTTTTAAGTTTTGATTCTGTTATGTTGATTTCATAATTATTTTTTTAAATATTACTTTTGTAAAATAAATACATTTGTTTAGTTGATATGAGTTTTAAAATGACTATTTTCAACTGTTTAGGTAAAAATACTTCACAGCACACTGCGACAGTTCTTTTAAAAGGTGAAATTTCGCAATATCGCATTCAAGTCGCAATAAACACGAAAATACCAAATTTAGGTCTAGGGAATCCTTTATAAAAGTGTTAGTAAATATCCTAAAGAAAGCAATTCGGGCATAAAAACCACCCCGTTGTATTTAACTTTCACAAGTTATACGCGATTTAAGTTAGATAAAAGAAGTACAATATTTTGAACACCCTGTATAGTAAATTATTTTTTTGAATACAAAAATTAATTTTCTCTTTCATTACCTATTGATCTCCAAAATATCAGTTTGATAAAGTTTTTCGTTTGGGCTATCTCGAATTTTAGGTAAAGGTCTGCATATGTCAAAAATTTCAAAAAAACTTGAATAACTCAAAAACTGCTAATTTTTCGAGCAACGTTTCTCTTACAGTTTCTATTTACAATTAGGTGCAGAATTCAAAAATCAAATAAAAACAGGGTGCTGCATTAAAGAAAACATAACTTTGGCCTGCTCCGCTTAAATAGGACAACCTGTATAGTTGAAAATATTTTCCAGCTATAGAGCAGATCAAACCTAACAACTTTTGTCTGAAACATGTTTCTGTAAGCGTCTTTATTTCCGAAATAAACTTGCCTTTGTTCCTCGCGTGAACACCCTGTATAAAACAAATTTCCTTGCCTGCATTTTCAGCCAAACATATCCGATGACAGTGGTGACCAACACAACTAGGAATTTGGACATGCTAATGACTGTATCACTTACGCAGTCGATGGCTACCGTATTATTAAAGTTAGACGTCAAAATATGGTACGCTTGCTTAGCGGCCGGTGCAAAACTGTATCCATAAATTGCTGAAAACAATTATCTATATATTAACAGGCAAGCAGTGGTTCATAAACTACTGGACCGATTTTGACGATCGAGGTGCCATTTGGAAAGGCTCGACGCACAGATGTGCAATAGGGTGTCGGAATTGCGATAAGTGGATTTTAAGGGTTCAAAATCAATATTCAAAAAATCAATTTTTTACCTAACAAAATAGATTATGAGCACGCTGTGGAAAAACAATTTGTATTAGATATGTCAAAATAATTACGATTCACTTTTATAATTATCAAATTAAACAGTAAATTATAATAAATAAATATAATAACAAGTAATAATAAATATCCTAGATTTTAGAGCAACATGACAGCTAGTTATTATTAATAGCAAAATACAATAAAAAATCGGTCATATTCGATAGACCAGTACAGTTAGCCTAAAATCAAGTGAAAAAGGGACAAAATTAATAACAGAAAACGAATGATGAGGAAGGGAAGAAACTGCCGTCAGAAATACAAAAACCAAAAATTCAAATGCGTAAAAGGCCGGAGGGATGTGGGGGGCGCGTTTTAGGGGTCAAACGCGGTTTTTCGTTATTTCCGGCGAAAGTTGACCTCCAATCGAAAAATATTAAATTGCAATGTTGTAGGTATTAAAAGGATCTACAACTTTTATGAATATAATTTTTTCACATAACCTTAAATATTCAGAGAAATATCGAAAAAACCGTGTTTTTCGTTTTTAATTTTTTTCTCCTGCAAAAATGATTTTTTTTTCATGAAATTTTCAGGAGACTTATCCTTTCTATGTCATTAATAAGCTGTAATTTTTTCGAACAAAAAAATTAATTTGCCAATGTAATATTAACAAAAAACCGAAAAATTACCCCTAACTTCAACCTTCAAAAATCTGAGAATGGGGTTTTCTTCGTTAAAATGTCTACTTTCAGATGGTATATTTCATTTGTTAATGAAACATCGAATTCCCCTTTTATGAATGATTTTAACTGTACATTTTCATATATAATTGCTAAATTTGAACAATATTCAAATTCAATTTGGCATATATGAAAATGTACAGTCAAAAGCTAACTGCACTGGTCTACGAGGGCAACTCGCGCGCTGAGGACCGTATAGCCAGCAAACGAATAAATGTACCTAATATAATATAGTAAATTACATTAATCCGTAAGAGGTCTATTTTTTTAACATTTTGATAGGAAACCGCAAAAACTTGGTTAATAAATCGGAGTTATAAATTCATGTTAATTTACAATTTTCATGTTTCTCAAAAAAGACGTAACTTTTATATTCTCTTTTGTGATGTATTTTCAATATTGTGAAAATAAATCAGACACAAACTATTAAACCATTTTCACAGGTGCCGACTAATTATGACAGCGAAAGGTTTACCATAAGAACTTCCCGTTGGACTCAGAATCTTGAAATTTGGCAGGAAAGAAGATCTCAGCACAAACAAAGGAAAAATTCTGAAAATGATTAATTTCTATTTCTGTGACATCATTGCGTGCCAAAAAAATTTTTAACAAGTTTGTCAATAATTGTCAATCTCAATTAAATAATTGTTACAATGGTACGGAACCCTAAGGGCACGAGTTCCACTCTATTTTGATACGGAACCCTAAAAAAAAAAAAACCCTTTACCCGTGATGATGTAAACATTCTGCATATTAATTCGCAGGACATAGTCCAATGGCGCGCAAATGCAATCGACAAATCTCAGAATATTCATACAAATATAATTGTTGCTATCCTTTACCATATTTTTCAATGTAATTATAATAATTCTTAATTTGTGCACCAGAATTCTGACCAATGAGCCCAAAGCAACGGTTCCAATATGGTATTTTCTATAAATGTTATTAGCGGCTTCAAACGAAGGTTCAACGCTTTTATCACGCGTGAAGAACCATTGGGATACAGTTAAAGCCACTACAAAATACTGAACGTTGACGAAGTTTTGCCAAAACCAGAGAAATAGGAAATAGATGTAGACAAAACCCACAATTTGAACACCGTTAATCGAATACTCATATTTAGAATTCGATGCAGGCGTGTTAGTATTGTCAACAGGTTTCAGTGGCATGATACTCCAAATCCGCACGTTGAAATAGATGCACACTATTGCGATGGCAATCACAAATACTGTTACCTGTAGAGTAGAACAGAAAATTTATTTGTAGCGACCAAAAGAGGAGGTATACAAAACGTTAGCTCTCTGGTTTGGTAACATTTGTTAAAATTATGCTCGAAATAATTCAATTTGTGCACATGCATCTTAGACTATACATCCATGATATGCATGCATTGCGAACAAAATTAATATTCCTTTTTCTCTACAAGTATGATTCGTTTTTGCAATATAAAGATTCTGTTAGAATCAGGGGAGCGTCCCCAAATTATAATATCATATTTAATTATTGAAAAAACGAACGCATTATATAGATAGATTAGGCTATTTTGATTAAAATAGTTTTTTTTTTAACTGGTAACGAGACGTATTTAATTTTTTACAAGTGACGTTTACATGCTCGCAACATTTTAAATTTTCATGTACAAAAATAACAATTTATCATACCTAAGTAAAAATAAAAAAAAATAGATTCTGATTTAGTTCTGCAGGGCAAATGTCACTATTAAATCATTATCTACATTCTCAAAGCATTTTTGGCCTATTACATCAATGTTAGCCAGTCTGAATTTCAAACCAATCAGGTATTCTGTAATGGACTTGTTAAAAATTAGTTCCTAGAAGGCTTCAATTTCAGCCGGTCTGAAGGAATCGAATAAAAAGCATCAAATAAAAGGCATCAGTATGCCTCACACAAAAAAGCGTCCCAAACCAGTCGGAGAGGACCGGTACTTTTCTGGGCACCAAAGCACTGCTCCTGATCTTTTTTGGTCGAAAAATTAATAAATCATTGGTTATTCCTAACATTAGAACTCTGGATTTAAACTTCACTATGTAAAACAGATTGTGTACATTTTGTGAAATAACATCCAGAGTTTTTTATACAGTACCTGGGTGACCGAGCTTTGCTCGGAAAGTTAAATAAAATACTGATATTCCAAAACTTTGAGAACCGTAGGTTCTCTGTCGCTTCCCTTTGTGGACCTACGTCTCCACCTTTGTTACAGTCTTACCTCGCGGGGCTGCGCCCCGCTCGGTTGTAATAGACACTAGTCGAGCCTTCGGCTCTCCATATCAGAACCGTAGGTTCTTTGGGGAAGCTTCGCTTCCCTTTGTGGAGCCTACGTCTCCACCTTTGTTACAGTCTTACCTCGCGGAGCTGCGCCCCGCTCGGTTGTAAACGACACTAGTCGAGCCTTCGGCTCTCCATATAAGAACCGTAGGTTCTCTGGGGAAGCTTCGCTTCCTTTTGTGGAGCAATAAGATATTGCTGGAACAGTTTGACTCCTTTGTGGAGAGGATTGTCGGCCCTTATGGCAATCCGGTACTTGTAAAACTGATTCGCCGTCATCTTGATCTATGATATTGCATCTTTCGCTTCAAATTTAGGTTAAAAATTTTTTTATTTAAAATGACTCACCTATAATTATAATTGTTTTTAACTTTCTTTCAAATACGTATTTATTTTAAGTCTCACTTGGATAGTAATTAAAGATTAACTGTCATAATATTTTGAAAACAATTGTTTCATTGTATAAAATTCCAAAACCTACTTACAATATTTAAGTATTTTCATACGTCAAAAAATTTATTTTATAATGATGAAATTTGTAAGAAAACGATTTTTTCGAGAGAAGAGACCTAGCTAAAACGATTTTTTGCCCCCCAAAATCCCTTTTCAGTAAATTTCATCCAAATCGTTAGGGCCGTTTTCGAGAAAATATTTAGGGACATAGGTACATAGATAGGTACATAGGTAGATACGAGTACATAGGTAGATACAAGATTAGCTCGTTTAATAATATAGGGATATTACTTGATTATTTTATTTATTCAACTCACGCGCGTTATTCATGTTTTATCATGCCTAGAAACCGAACCCTAAATAGCCATTTACCGACTGGTGACAATTACTTGTCATAACTCAATGAAGATTCCTACTAGCTCGGCCATTGTGGAGTAATGAAAATAAACGTAACTATTTTCTGAGTCGTAACGAAATAGTAGGTAACAACAACTCCGTTGTTACCCATTGGGGCTAAAATTGAGAGGCCGAATGTTTTCGACATGGAGTTTATTCATAACCGGCTAACTTCAAACCAAAACATTGAATCGTGCTGTTTGGTGCTGTTAGTATTGACAGTTTTTTTTATAAAGAAATAAATAGATATTTACAACATCTCATTAATAACAATAAATAAAACATGAATAACGCGCAATTGTTGAATAAAATTATGGGCGTAACTTGTAGGCTAAGTCATGACCTGTCAGCGCGATGAATGACTTAGACTACTAGTTACGCCAATAACTATTATAGTAATATAATCAAATATCTTATTTATTGTTTGTGTCACGTCATCTATTGACGTCCATCAAAAGTAGCCTCAGTTTGGTTCGTTTGGTTAATAATTTTCTTCTAATAAAGTTTAGAATTCGTTGTATTTTCTTGTTTGATGTTGATGTGTCTTCGCATTATCATTAAATAAAGGTATGTTACTTTTTACTAAGCATGTGCAGTCTAATATATATGTTATTCGCAATAGCCGAAATCGGCCACTGCCCGAAATTTTTGCCCAAAACGCGTTGCGGGTAAGGAAATATACTCACAAAGCGTTTTCTGTTAGTTTTTGCGGGACATGGGTAAAATTAAACGCTCACAACGCGTTGTGGGTAAATGCTCGTACCCACTACACGAATTAAAAGATTTTGAAGCGTCGCATCGGTTTGTGGGCATTCCAATCTACCCACGTCGCGTTGTGGGCGTCTCTTTACACACGATGTGTTTTAATAATAATAATAACAATTTTTCTAATAGCTTTTAATAATACCATTAATATCATATATTTTAATAAAAATAAAGTATAACTCCAAAAAACATGTATACCTAATAAACACTGAGTTTATTTTTTAAATATGAAAGTATGTATTAAAAAATTCACAACAGTTTTTCTTCTACGCTCTACTTATTCTTGCACGGATTGCTTTTGTGACATTTTGAGTAGCACTTAACATTTTTCCTGACACAAGAACATGCCTTTGTTCCGCATGCTTTAAAACACTGGCAGTGAAGAAATCTTTGTTTTGATCCCGAGGAAACCATAGCAGGTTCAACGCATCGTGTGTAAGAAGAGACGCCCACAACGCGACGTGGGTAGATTGGAATGCCCACAAACCGATGCGACGCTTCAAAAACTTTTAATTCGTGTAGTGGGTACGGGCATTTACCCACAACGCGTTGTGGGCGTTTAATTTTACCCATGCCCCGCAAAACCTAACAGAAAACGCTTTGTGAGTATATTTCCTTACCCGCAACGCGTTGTGGGCAAAAAATTCGGGCAGTGGCCGATTTCGGCTATTGCGAATAACATATATACTGATTTTGCAACGTTAGTATTTATATAAGTTTTTTAAACAGCGGCTTACAGTGCTCACGACGGCTTGCACCTGCCATAATTCGGATAAATTTTTTTTTGTAATTTAAAAATTTGAGCTGTTATTGGCCTATTTCCAATTAAACCATATTGTAATATTGTGTGAAATATGGAATAGTAAATATTTACTATCGTTTCAGTGTTTAGATGGCTGTTTTTTAAGACTCGAATCCTATACGTTGCTCTACATACAGATTTTTAAAAATGCGCTTACGAAACACGCTAAAACTGTCTGCCAATATAGAAAACTTCTATATTTTGAAATTAAGCCCTGCTCCAAGCTCACAAACAAAGCAAGGTGCTTGCAGCATAAAAAATGAAAAAAAAGTATTAAAATAACTTACAACGAGTGGCTCTATAAATAAATTCGGTACGCTTGAAATCACTTTGGACGCTTCCTTGAGCACCATGATAAGGAATTTGATACGTTTGTACAGATAACTAATCAACATCAGCACGAACAATACACCGACGGAAGCAATTATTGCCAACCAAAACATTAGTGTCGCATCTCTGTGTACTTCACGATAATTGACGCTGTCTTTTGGCAAAGTGTCTTCTTCTTTGTGGTATTTTGCATAAAAGAACCTAAAAATTATCGTAAGATTAAAGGATGAATCCTGGTGGCATAGGATCGATGAACTAAGCAAATAGGTTTATTTATTGCATTTTATTGTCTAATGTTTCGGCAAACTTTATGCCATCTTCGGAGAATCTAGATTTATATATAAAAAGTTTTAAATTATTGTTGTTACAGTTGTTGTCTTAGACTGCGCGTGCTTCGTTAAAAATAATATACATATGTTTAATGACAATATGAAAACACACCATCATGAAACAAGAAATCACAGCGAATTAAAAGTCTACAAATCAAACCTCAGCGTTGCTCACGCCGGCGTTCGCAATGCCATGATTCGGATATACAATAAAGTGCCGGATTACATTAAAAGGTCAACCTGCCTCATTAATTTTAAAAAAGCGCTAAAACATGTTTTATTAGAGTCAAATTTTTATAGCGTAGAAGATTTTTTAAATTTTTAAATTTTTTTTATATGACGCAATTTACATTCTTTGGAATTTTATAAATAAAGGTTATATTATTATTATTATTATTATTATTATTATTATTATTGTTAAAGTTATTGTTCTTAAAGTTGTTATTGTGAAAATTATTGTTGTTAAAATTAAAGTTAAAAATTGGAAGTAAAATAAATAAACTTAATACCAATGCTGTCTGTTTTTTCAGTATTGTTGTTATGTATTTCAATCCTAATAAAATTTGAAGCAGTTTTTCGTCTAAGTGCTCTCTCGAGACTTATTCGTGTGTTCATAATTAATAAAATAATTTCAATTTTTTTTTCATTTTAATAAAAATCCCCATAAATAAATATAATGTAACACGCTCCCAATCCCTGACTGCTATGTCAACTAGAAAAGTTTTATTGTAGAAGCAGATTTTGTAGAAAACGATTAAATTTTGTCCAAAAACAAACCTAACTTCACGCAATAAAGCCACACTGCCTGTTTTAGCAAATACACTACATTGTCGGAAACGCAACCCGACTTTTTTTTATTAATTAGAAGTTGTTGTTTTGTTTGTTACATTGTTTCTATTTCATTTCCATAATATTAGTATTTTTAGTTTGTTTATCTGTTGTATTAACATTTTATTGTTGAAAATAAACATTTACCATCACAACAAAGAACAGTTTTGTTACAATAATAAACCGAAGAAATGTTTAGGGCTCAGTTCTCATTTCTATCACCACGTATGCGACCTATCAACTATCCCTACGTTTCCCCTCCGTAAATATAAATTAAAGGCTCCACTACTGTTGTCACTACCGTGTTTCGTTTTAGTCGCGTGCGAATCCGCGGGTAATGGCTATTAGTAATAAATATATGACAACGTCCTGCAAATATGGCTATTATTCTATATTAATCTATCTTTTATATGCAATCTACAAATCGGGATGAAGCTGGACCAGGCCATTAGTAGATTATAAAAACAAACAGGCGCCAGTGTTATAACTGCAGCAGAATAAAGAAAGAAACTATCATTAAAAAATTACGAAATAGAGTAGTATCTCTGACTTACCAACAATAAATACAAACAGTAGCAGTTAGTACTAGTGTAAGAATTATTGCAAAGTAAACGTAGCATTTTGTTAGTATACGGAATAATATGTACTGCACCAGTGAAAGTGCTGAAAACAATAAAAAATGTTGTTTAATTTAATGAAACTTTAAAAACATAAATAACAATAATTTACAATATCTAAATCAACCGAAACAATTATTGTTCAATAAACTGCTGGAAAAATACGGGTGGCACGGGTCACGGGCTGCACGTGACGCGGGTGGAAATTTACTAAACGGAGTTCGGTAAATGACCACCCGTGTGACCCGTAAAAAAACGACCCCGGAATAGTTTTTTTAAGAGTTCCACATATAACACTCCTCTTTTCACTGCCCCAAAAGAACGACCCTGAGCCACACGTATTTTTGGTGCGAATAAAAAAATTAATGTAGTTTCGCTATAAAACTTTTATGTGATCTTTCCAATAATGTAAAAAAAAATTCATTCTAAAACTCAATTTGGGTCATATATTATGAAGTTTTGTTATTTTGTTAATGTTTACTGTCAGTTAAAGGTTTTTGTTATTTTTTCACGATCAGTAATAAATCTCTGAGATTAAGAGGCGCATGCTCTACCGACTGAGCTAACCGGGCTTGTAAATGTGCGACGCTAATATTTCAATATTCAGTTAGAGAATTTCACCTGAATAGAAAAATTTTGACATGCAACCAAACAAACAAACTCTTCAGCTTTATATATTAGTAATTAGTATTGATAATGTATTCATATTGTAATGAGATGCCACTTAAGGTAACAAAGCCACGCACACTGTTTTATCGGAACCGCAACAATACGCCCATTATTGTAGAAACCGCATTAGCAACAATACGCACAATGTTGTCAGAACTGCATAGAAGAATGCGACTGAAGACCCTAATAAGCGAGTCAGATAACGACATAAATTGATACGTGGATATAATTCATAAATAATCGTTACAGAAATATAGAGAACTGTGTACTGTGTAGATAAATTATAAATAAGTGCGCTATATAAATTTTGGTGTTTCCTGTGATTTAAATCCTCGTTGTACATAAATATACTTTGTAAATAGTGTTGTATTATTATTGCTTAGAAATTCGTTTGTTTTCCCGTTATTTATTTTATTGTAGAGAAGTACTTTTCAGTTTGTTTTATTAACATTTATTTTTGTAAACAAATATTCTAACCACAAATAAAAAAAAACAGTTTTGTCAGTTTCCTTACAATATTATAAAAAGTTCATATTTTCATTTCTAAATAAACTTACCGAAGGCAATAGCGCCACAACTACAAATTTGAACCCATGGTATATCGTGTCTGAAGAAATCAAAAGGAATGTCCTAAAAGTGCATAAACATTATACTCGCGTCAATGAATACATAAAACAGGCAAAACTTCGAACTCCGCAAGAATAGCTCCGATTTTGATGATTATTGAAGTAAAACTTCTTTACGCTCGCTTGACTTGGGGAGTAATAGCACAGATATTGTTTAAGGGGATAGGGAGTTTCCGAGATAATTATTATATGGACTCGGTGTAGGCAAGACTAAAACTTCAAAACGCGTTTTTCTCGAAACTATGTTTTCGAAGTCGCTAACCACTGAAATTGAAGAACCACTCGATGGATTTAAATGAAAGTTTTATAGCTTATTGAAAGCATAAAAAACTAGGAAACTTCGACTTTTATAACAATCTGCCCTTGCAAATTCGGGTGTAAGCTTTTTTGAAAAAAAAAAGAAAATATTCGATTAAGTCCTAGATTTGCTATTAAACTAAAGAATTTTTTTGTTTTATTGATTTTGGATGAACCACCACAAAGTTATGATGGTCACCGCAAAGCATTACCTACTTGTGAGAGGAGTTCAACTTCGTCAAAAATTATTTTTTTTTTTTGAAAATTTAGTGAAGTCAAGTTAAAATATTATTAGCTTTATAAAATAAATTAAATTTTGTCGAAAAAAATTATTAAAACATGTTTCATGCCTCTGACAACCCCTAGCCCCTTAAACAATATAAATAATTCGTTCCCCGCCCCAAAATGTTTCCGATTTTCAATAATATAAAAAACAAGATTAAAAAAAATCGTCAAAATCGTAGCTGTTCTTGCGGAGTTCGAAGTAAAAGGCTTCATTGGCGTGACTATTATAGTTATGTAACAAAAAATTAATCAACTTTTCACAAGCTTAAAAATATACATAACTTACCACATTTTTTTCTATACAGAAATGTCTGAAAAGAGTAATAACAATAAATAATTATAAAAATGTTCTTAAAACTTAGTGAATTTGGTACTTTTTAATTTACTTTTTTTCAAGTTCCTTAATAAAATCGCCGGCAGGGCAGCTAGCAACACATTCCTTCGTAATTTCTCCGGATTTGTTCGTAATATACAAGTACCTAAAAAAATATTTAAAATTATTAGAACCTGGGAACTGGGAGCACGTCATAAAAAAGTAATGGAAACGTTATATAAACAAACAAGTCTCGGTACACGGCACACGCTTAGCTATACGCCTATTGCGTATCGTCGGTGGCGCCGCTCTGCTGAGAAAAACAGAGCGGAAATGAGTTGTAAATTCTACGTCAATTTATACTCAAAAACATAATATTTGTGAATTTAAAAAAAAAAAACGAATACTACTTAAAAAAAATTGAAAATCATAACGGTTTTGGTTGTGCTTGTCTTCGTTTGTCGAGCGGTAGGTGGTAGGATTATATTCAGGCATTCGTCTGTGCCAATTTTGAGTGTATTTTTTTAAGTTAAGAATTTGTAACGCCCTTTTTAAGCGAGCTTGCCCAAATATACATTGACGGAAAAAATTAAAGGATCAAAAAAATTTCCAAGTTTTTCGAGGTTTTTCAAGTGGCTGTATTTCCCTTAAAAATTGTCGTACTGGAATTTTAAAAAAAGGATTTTAAAGCTCGAAGTTTCTAGTTTTGAGACCTTATGATGAAAATTTTTTTCAAGCAACGTGTTCCGCTCAATCCTAATGAATACCGAAGAAAAAAATTTTTCGAAATTTTTTCGGTTCTTTTTTTTGGTCTACGAACTTGGAAAAATTTTTTACAACTTATCCACTATATGTATCGGATAACTTGTTCATTCAGCTTTAATTTGCTTTTTTGAAAAGTTCGATACGACCACTTCTCGCTGAGATATCGAACTTTGAATGGAAAAGGATCTTTTTGTCTTTAACCTTCATAGTCCAGTCGATGGAGATAATTTTAAACCAAAAGCTCCAGAAATTCGCAAACAGACTCAAATTTTTTTTATGAGTAGTTTAAAGTGTACTGATTGAAATAGAAAAAAGTTCATTCGTTTATCGATTTCCCAAAGTCGAAAAAAATTTTGAAAAAAATTTTTATTTTAAAAATTCTTGAATATTTTAAGCTGGGATAAAGATAGAGATAAATAAAAAATACTGCCTTGTAGGGGACATTTTTTTCTATAAAAAAGATATCTTGTACTTTTTTCGTCAGAGCTATAGTTTACCTGGAAAAAATTCGGAAAGTTAGTAAGTCATCTTACGTCGGCAAACAAGCAAATAAATCACTTTGCAGAAGCAAGAATCATTAAATTTTACTAAAATGTTTATAACACTATTTGTCTAGAAATGCATATTCTAAATATTCCAAATAAAAAATTAAAAAAAAAACAAAATTTTCAAAAAAAAATTTCAAAATTTGCAAAAAATTTTCGAAAAATAAAATTGTTTTGTTTTTGGCGTCGGAACCAATTTTTTTTAGGTTTTTTGGACAATTCTAAAGAAAAAAGGTCTCTTATGATTTTCCTATAAAATGCACCATTTTTGAGATATTAATTCTAATTAGCTTTTTATAAAATCTTTCAAAATTATTAATGATTATCAAAATAATGAAAAAATAATAACAAACAATTTTTTATTAAGTAGTCATGGAAAAATTGGTCGATAATTTTATTTATTGAAGAGTTCTAATCAGACGTTAATCAAAGATTTGTTTACCTGTTTTAATTTCCATTGTATTTTTTACCTAGATACTTTCTTACCTAGCCACATATCACATTCTATTCCTTGAGTATTTATCTTCGTAATGTAATAGTATGAAATTTTATATTCAACGATATAAAAAGATACAAACGAATAACCAAAAAAATGTCTGTTTTCTCTTTATGGATGAAAAATCGTTAATATTAAAAAATTTTGAAAACTTAACAAATTTATACTTAGTGATTCTTAATACACTTAATTATACCTACGATTTAAAAAAATATACATTGAAATCCGTTAAGTTTTCATCGTGTTACAGAGGTTTAAAAATATTTTTTCCAGTGAATTCAAGATTCCGAAAAAATTGAAAATAGTAACATGCGCCGTATTTAATAACGAGATAAGATTTATGGTCAGGAATTTTTATTTATGAAAAAGAACATCTAACTAACAGTTTACCAGGTTCAAAAAAAATTTACGACTTTTCCTTATGTTTAAAAAAAATTATTATTGCAACGTTCGAATTTCGATTCAAATATATATCTATAGTTGCATTTTTATACATCATATTTTATTAAAAAAAAAAAATTAACTACACCATTGAAAAGTTCAGATTTTCTACTTGAAGATAGGCTATTTGAATTTTTATTTTATTAGTCTATAAGTATGTAGAATATTATAATTCAATACGCCGGACATGAAAAAGTAGGTTCTCGCATGGCTAGCCGAGCATCCTGCGCGTAAAATAGATACATAGTTTATCGATTTTTTTGCGGGCAAACTATAAGTCGGACGAAAAAAGTATAAGATATCTTTTTTATAGAAAAAAACGTCTTCTACAACGTGTTAGTTTTTATTTCTTCCTATCTTTTTCAAATTTCAAAATATCAAAGAATTTTGAAAATCAAAATGATTTTCAATTTTTTTTTTTATTTTGGGAAATCGATAGACGAATGAACTTTTTTTTATTTCAATCAGTACACTTTAAACTACTTATTAAAAAAAAATTCAGCCTGTTTGCGAATTTCTGGAGCTTTTTATCCCCACCGATTGGACTATCAATATCTCAGCAACCGCTGACCGCACAAGAAAATTAAGGAGGGTTTTGAAATCTTGAATAAATCTCCCACAAAAATCAGCTACGGTTTTTTAAAAAAATATCTCAGCGAGAAGTGGTCGTATCGAACTTTTCAAAAAAGGAAATTAAAGCTGAATGAACAAGTTATCCGATCCATATAGTGGTTAAGTTGGAAAAATTTTTCGTAGACCAAAAAAAAGAACCGAAAAAATTTCGAAAAAATTTTTCATCATAAGGTCTCAAAACTAGAAACTTTGAGCTTTAAAATCCTTTTTTTTAAATTCCAGTACGACAATTTTTAAGGGAAATACAGCCAATTGAAAAACCTCGAAAAATTAGGAAATTTTTTTTGATCCTTTAATTTTTTCCGCTAATTTATTTAACGGAACCCACGATCTTGCACCTCTGAGCTCGCTAGCCGAAAGTTTCGTTATATGTACTCCATAAGGATGATATAACTCACCTGTGCAATTTTTATCCACCGCTCAGCAGCATCATTCACAGATGCGCTATAAATGTTTACTAGCTGGATTCAAAAAGAATGATTTCAATTAAAAGATTCGATTTTAAAAAAGTTTAAACGTACTTATTGTCTGATAAATCCAAGCGTTTACATGGAAGCTTCATAATTGGATTTGCCGGATTGGTCTTACCACACAAGTTGCCACAATCATCGTATCTTTTTGTGACCCGTGCGATTTGACCATCTACACTCAGGTGTCATTTTAACATTTTGATTAAGTTTTACACTTACTAGCTTTCTTATTTTTAGTCCAATTTTAGCGACAGAGAATATTTAAAATAAAAATTGAATAATCAAAAAATTTTCAAAATCGAATAAATCAAAATTTTGGCTCAATTTTTTTTAGCCTACTAGTGGAGTGGATTAGGAAAAAAAGCCTTGAATCCGGTATGTCTCGAATCGAAAAATGTTTCCTACAAAAACTGTAGAATCGGGCTCCCCCGACGGTGATATGCCGCTTTAAAGTTCCAGAAATCTCGTTTTTGCCCCATAACGCGGCCATTATTAGAGGGGGGACAAAAGTTTCAATAAGAGTTGTAGAGAAAAAGAATCCGCGTAAGCTCTTTCCAGACCGGGTCGGATCGGACAAAACGTTCGCGAGATATCGCCATTTTAGTGCGCGAAATTTTGAAAAACAAAATGCCAATTTTTTAAAAAACAATTGCAGCTAGGAGCTAAAGGTACTAAGGAACTCTTCTTTTCACCGGAGGCTGGACGCGGTGGGTTAATTAGAACGGACAGGAGAAAGGAAACGATTTCTTTTAGAACTCCCATAACTTTGGTTTTAATCGACGTAAACCCGGTCCCATTTTTTTCGTTTTTTTATCTATTTTTATGTGACAAATGAAAAAAAAAAATCTTCCAAACTCAAAAGCTGGTGAGCGTAATAAATTATTGTTACATTAACTCTCCCTCTCTTGTCAATATATTGTCAAAAAAACGTTTCCTTAGCTACACAAGAAAATTGAATGTTGTTATCAATTCTGAAAAATATTAAGGAAGTTGAGCCGTTTTACGAAGATAATGAAAAAAATCTGAAATAAAGCTTTTTTAAGGAGGTTGAGCCGTTTTACGAAGATAATGAAAAAAATCTGAAATAAAGTTTTTTTAATATTTTTTTATAACACAATTTTCTGTAAAAAATCCAAAATCATTAGGAGATTTATAAAGTCAAAATTTTACATGACGTAGTCTTATGGAAAATAAGTCAACCTAGCATGCAAACGGTACATTTTAATTTTTTGAAAATAACCAAATAATGTCAGCAGTTCCGAAAACTAACTATGTAAAGCATCGATGTCTTATGCATATTTTAATATTTTTTCCAATTTAATTAGGAGACTTTTAATCAATAAAAAAAATTATTAAACCTTAGCACTTTTCGATTATGGACTTTTATTATTGACAGATTTAACAATTTTAACTGAATTTTCAACTTTTTAATGATTTAATTTTAATTCTTATTACTTCTAATTTCTTTTTTTAATTATTTACTGCAAAAAATATGTAAAATAGAGATATTTACATAAATTTATTTTTTTTAACCTACTTTGTACAAAAAATACAAAAGTTAGTTCATTAAGTATAAAGTACTGAAATAATTAATTAATATAAAAAAAAATTATCAATTTATGCCTTTATGACAATAATTTATTGGTATCATCGACTTATAAACTATAAAAGTTCCCATTTATAATTCGACTGACTTTTGATTGGGACTGTAACGGATCAACCTCCTTAATCTATCAATTTTCCAGCGTAGCTAAAAGTAAAGAAAGAAACACTTCTCTAAAAATATACCTATTATATAGCATATATCGAGTGATGTCAAAAAACTAACAAATATTGTAAAATTTAGAAAAGTGAATTTTGACCTAAATTAGTAGGTGTCTTTCCCCTTATGCCTGTGGTGTTGAAATGGTAAAACCACTAAAATAGGACTAAAAATAAAAAAAGATGTCGAGCCTGAACTTAATCAATATTTTAAAATAAGCGTTTTTTTATACCACTTATTGATGCATAGACAAGGTAAACTATCTGAAACAATAATCGTTTAAATTAGCGACCATGAAACAATTTCCTTTTAACCCCCGACCCAAACAAGAGGTGTGCTAATAATATGTTAGGGTTTTGTATGTCAGTCTTTCGGAAAAATAATATGTGAAAAAAATGTGAAAATCGGTTGACCTGTAGGGCAACTCTACAACGTTCTGCTATGCGTTAAATACGTTTCAATAAATTGATACTATTGTGCTTATTAAACAATACCAGGTCGACCGAGCTTTGCTCAGAAGAGTTCAATAATAATAATGCGTTTAACGTCCGTTTCTCGACTTTATGTCATAACAGACGCCATTCGCAACCATTACTATTTTTTTCTACCACACTTCCCGTTATTTTCTACAATTTTTAAACTCCAACTTAATTAATAGCAACGGGCGAATGAAGAAATTTTTAGGAAAGGTAGGCAAATTTTGAGCATAGGAGTTTGACAGGTAATCGGCCATGGCCTCGAATAAGGAACCATCTCGATATTTATCTGGAATTGTTGAGGGAAACCATGGAAAACCTCAACAAGATGGCCGGTACAGAAATTACCGTTTCTCGGCGAGAGGCACTTCAATAAATATAGCATTGAACGAATTATTAGAAAAAAATATTTTTCTTAATTTGCTCCCGTCTGGGACCAAAAATTTAAAAGTCGGGCGACGTTAGGATCAAATAGACCCTGAAACGAATCGAACAAAAAAAATTTTAATAATCGGCTAAGTAGTTGTTATCTACGTGGAATAACATTTCAAATGATTTCAATGAAACTTCTCTTGATTGTTATTTTATCGAACACTTTAATATGAGCCTATTCCGATTAAAATTGAGCGTCCTAATTTTGAGAAAAACGATATCAAAGTTCACAGCAACTTTAACATGAAATATAGCCATCTATGTGCGGTCATTTTTTAGTAAAAAAATAGTGGACTAGTGGGCTATTTGCAAGTTAACAATTGCACTTAGCGACCTCTGTCAGTGCTCATTTTTTAGGAAATTTCATAAGGAACAACTTTCTCAATGCATATGCTATACTAAAAGTCAAGAGGAACGGAGATATTAAAGGAAATAGAGAAAAAATCACTATTTTCGTCACTAATTGTCAATAATTATAAAATCAATTATAATCTCGCCTGTGCCCAATAATGCACTTTTTAATGTTTTTACCTCCTCGCCGTCTAGCCTACTACTACAAACTGACAAATCGCAACGTTAGCAAATGTCGGCTCAGAGAAAACTATATTATAAAGAGTCGGGTTGCAAACTGGCTCTACTCAATTCAAATTTTATTTTTTATTTTATCTGTATCATTGACAACATCAATTACACCTGACTATGTATCATTTCTTTTAATCTATGGTCCATCTATCCCGCCAACTCATAATAGCCTGTCATTTGATATGCCTCTCATCTCCTTAATACTTGGTTATATTGGGGAAGGAGGGGGGGGGGGGTTGTCTTCACATGGTCGACTCTGCGGGACTACTATAATATCTATAACATATTTTACTTCAGTCGTGTGTGCCGCGACACGCTTTTTTTAGTTTTTTTATTTAATTTTGTTACTTTTAAAGTATCATATAAATAGTATAGTGAAGTACAAAATGACTTACCGGTAACCATAAAATATACTCAAGCCATTTGAAATGTCTATCTGTAATATTGCGCTCCTCAGCGATGCCGTTAAACACTACGGCCTCTCCATTTTGTCCTGAAAACTATAAAGAAAACAATTTGTTACTTTTTTTATGGTACTGATATTTGAAACTAGTTAACGACTGTTAATCGACCGTTTCAAAAATTTCAAGCATTATATTTCTTTTTTTTGAAAACTGCTCAAAATTTCCTATAGCAGTAAACAAACGAAACATAGTTTGTGCTCTTTTTTTTTATTTAAATCATTAACTTTTAGGTAAATACCATCATCAATTCTCTATAAGCGCGTTTCCACAACAGCAGTCGGTTTTTTTCTGTCTGTTTTGTTTATTAATACTTTTACTAGGTGTCTGAATTTTGCTTTAATTTTTTTGCGTTTATTCACAAGTGTCAAGTAAATTACTAAAAAACACCATAGTGTGCTCTTCAATTAGATTTCACTCTCTAAAAGTCGTTTCTCTCTTACACATATTGTTGTAAAATAATACTCAGGTATCATAAAATTCATAGAACATGTGAGAATTTATATTATATTTTAATGTTTTGGTAACCGACAATTTGACAAACAAATCGGAAACGTTTAGACGGTTACCGTAGTGAAGCAAGTGATTACAATATGACCCAATATAATTAGTGTTTGATGCACGTAGAAATTTTGACCAGTGGTACAAATAGGATAGATGAACAAGAAAAAATATGTTTGCCTGACTTACCGTGAATACTACAGGTACTGCACATAGATACAAGTAATGCGCCCAAAAATTTATGTCAAAAAAAGTGTCTGATTTGTCTCCGCACATTTCTTCTAAACCACGCACCGGATCTTAAAATGGTTTTCGCTAATAGAAAGAGAAATATACGAGGAAGGTTTCTGTATACAATTTGTAAATATTTTTTCAAAATGGCTGAAATACGACGGTTTTTTGTCAAAGACTGTATAGTTAAAAACAGAGTCTCTTTCTTTTTCTCCGCTCACTTCTTCTAAACCACACATCGGATTTTGATTTTTTTTTCGGTAATAAAAAGAGCGATAAGCGAGGAAGGTTTATGTATATAATTTGTAAATATTTTTGATAAAATGGCTTAAAAACGACGTGATTTTGAAAAAACTGTATATTTTTTTTATTTTGTTACTCAATTATGTTACTATGTTACTCAATTTTGTTACTTAACCACAATAAAATCACTGAATGGATTTACATAACGATTACTATGTATTACATTTACATTTGCGAAAATGCAGTTTTTCCATTTTTTGAATTTGTAAGATTTGTGAGTAAACTATATGGCCTACAGACGTCGTTCTCTGCTTAAATTAAAGCTAATTACATTTACTACAATATCTTTTCCTACGATTTTTCTCTTAAAATAGGTATTTTCCCCGATATCGGGGTCGAAAATTGACCAAATCTTAAAATTTCACTTTTTTGAAAAAAATGATCAATTTTTGGAAATCTGTATCTCGGTAAGTATTGAACCTACAGAGCTGGTTCTGGTCTCAAATTGTAGAAAATTTAGTCTACTTAAAAAAATATAAACAATATTTTATAAAAAAATGCATAGTTTAGGACCTATATTGAGAACACCAAAAAAAGTGCGAAAGTTTTGCGGTTTTTCGAGTGCTGCAAAGTTAGCACAGGTCTTTCGAAGCTGCAAACTTGGATATACGCTACTGGTAGTGGTCCTAACAACATATTAAAAAATCAGAACTAGACGTTAGTTTGCGATTTTAATGTTCGATATGACTGGTCTGTTTTAAAAAATTCTCGATAAAAAAAATATACATTACTATGGTAAATGTTCCCAGAAAATACAAAGAAACGAAAAAAACTCGAATCCGAACATTTTTTTTAATCATTATGTACAATTGTGAGCTATTTATTATTTACACTATAATTACTCGAAAAACGTAAGATTCCATGTTACATAAAAAAATTACAAATCGAAATATACTTCTATAATTAACAACCAATTAAGTTAATAAGATTTCGAAAATATCAATTAGCAAAAATTAAATCATCTTGCATTGGAAAATCTCCCATCCACAGAAGGTGCGGCAGAACAACATTTAATAACGGTGGAATTATAATTCTGGATTATTAGTTCGTGTATTTTTACAATCAACAACACAGCACTTCTGATTTGATAGTTTTTTTTCCCACTAAGGGTGTCCGACATGATTATCCTCAACATAATATCCCATGCATTTGATCCCCAAACAAAATATCCCCATACATGATATCTCTCGACATAGGTTATATACCTATATCGTTCTCCCATTAATTCAGCGATGTCTGCTGGTTTTTTGTGTATAAATTGTATTTTAAATAGCCCCATAATATGTAAGTAAAACATTTCATTTTATTTTTAAACGCTTTATATTAGTTTGGGTTGTAACTATGTATGTATGTCCGTAACGGAATCTTTGAGCATAATTTTCACCAATTTCCCGAAGTCTGATTAATTTGAAACTTTGCATACGTATCAAGGACCGATGACAATGCAATAATTTGATAACAGTTTCCCGTTATCCTTATTAGGACCCCCAGGATTAATAAATTCTTTTATAGATCCTCAAACTAAAAAGTGAAAAATAAATATAGTTTAAAAAAAACTAAAAAACACGCTTTATATCGGACTAAAAAGTAAAAAATAATTGTTTTAAAATAAGCTTAAAAAGCGTGGGGCGCTTTGTTCCACATTTTCGTACATCGAGCGCCCAACGCTTTTTAAGCTTATTTTAAAACAATTATTAGCGATTAGAGCGACATCTGTCAAGAATAAAAAAAAATTGTTTCTGACAAGCTATATAATTTTTGCTGTAGAACCCGATTCTGCAATAAAAAATGGGGTTTTCCATTTAAATTTCGAAGGTTGGTTAGAGAGTCGTACTAATAATGGGAAGGTCGCGGGTCGATCCCCCCATGGGACATATATTTTTATTTTTTTACGATGTAATTTTGTTTTTTACTACAAAGTTTAAAAATAATAAAAGAAATAAATTTTTTTAAAGCGAACTAAAAAGTAAATATAAGATTTTTCTTTACAGACAGATTTTAACTTGCAGGATTACGAATATAAGAAGTGTAGAGAGTAGCTATCAATGAAAAAATCTATTTATGAGAGAAAACGAACAATGCGCCCCACGTTTTTTGTTTCAAAACCTACAAGTTAAAAATCTGTCTGAAAAGAAATGATTTTATACTTTTACCATTCCAACCCACAAGTGGGGAATGGTACTAGTTTAGGTCAAAAATCACTTTTCAAAATTTTAGAATATTTTTTCGTTTTGAGGTCCCCCATATCCAAAAAACATATTTTTGGAAAAACTCTGTGCGTCTATTAGTCTGTGAACACGATACAGGTCAAACGGATGAGCGGATTGAAACCAAATTTTGGGATGATGTTTGGTATGCAAACATGAAGAGCCTTATTGTTTTTGGGAAAATTCGGCGCATGCGCAGAAGAGATATATGCTAAAACGGTATTTTTTGTATAGGAATGTTATACTTTTCATAACGGCTTATTTTTTTATTTATTTTTTCAAGAAAATTTTTTCTAAACTTTATAGTTTCGAAACAATTTTAAAATAAAAAAAATCAGCTGTTCTTTTGTTTTGAAGATGTCAGAAATAAACTAATTAAGCATGCTTTGATTAATTTTTACATGACGTGAACATATTATGTAGGTAACCATAGCAACGAATAGCAAATATCATATTGAATACTAGCCAATACCCGCGTCACTTCACGCGATATCAGAAATTTTCTTTTCTTTTTTATACCATATAAAACGTCAAAATTTTGAAGTTGGAATGGTCCCAATTGGCTGGAATTTTTTATTTCTTTCGTTATTAATTATACCTATGTATAGATAAAAGAACAGATAAAAATTATGAAATCTGAACATTCGCTCTAGGAATCTTTGACTTGCAATAGAGAAAACATGGAAACGCGACAATATAAAAAACAGATTATTGGAGACAGAGAAAAATAATAATGCCAAACAAAAAAAAAAGATCATTTTGTATTTATTATGTAATACATGTATATTTTTACTTTAATAAAATTATATACATTTACACAAATTGTGTTCTTGCTCCGCTTGTTTCCTCTTCTCTTCTTTCAATTCTACAAATTTCTTTGCTTGCTCCATAAATTCCATCAATTCAGCTGTCATGAAATATGGTCTTTTAGCTCCGTCATTCGATTCAGCGTCGATACAGAAACATATATATATCGAGTCAACGGTAGCCTGAAATAAATAAAACCGGTCTAATAGCCCAAGAGGTAACACTAAAACCAGTGTTGGGCATAATCGATACATTTCAATAATCAAATGAATCGAAATAATCGGTTTTCATAATCGAATGGTCATTCAAATTATCGATTATGAATGATAAATCGAATGATCATTCGAATTATCGATTATGAATAATGCGCAAACCTGGCAGTTTATAATTTCGTTTTATATACTTTTACAGTGTAAGCGAATGATCATTCAAAACATCGATTATGAATTATGTGCTAACTTTGCAATTTCGATTTGTTAATATTACTTAACACAATATTAATAATGGAATCACTGATATGATCGGATAGAAATATATTTTTAATCCCTAGATGGATACATCGTCAATTTACATAATGAGTTAAACATTAAAATTGAAATTTAATGCAGAAACCGAATGATATTATATCAATATATCATATTATAATCGACAGTCGACATAGCAATAGTACTGTGTCAGGATTAGTATTCATTTCATATTTCATAATCGATTCAAGCGAATGATATCTCGGTTGCCATAATCGAATGATCCAACAAACTACAAAGTATATACAATCGAAACACCCCCACTTCCAGTGCTAGCAAAGCCTTCCCATCCCAGTGCATGTAGATGCAGAAACCGAACGATATATCGATATATCACTATAATATCGACAGTGGACATAGCAATAGTACTGTGTCAGGATTGAATATTCATTTTATACTTCATAATCGATTCAAGCGAATGATATCTCGGTTGCCATAATCGAATGATCGATTATTCGGCCATAATCGAAATATTTCGATTATATCATTCATAATCGCCCAACACTAACTAAAACCCTATGAAGTTCCGAATAGGAAAATTTATTATATTTATATTTTGAAGTTTACTTTTATAAGTGGTGCTCAAACTCATATTATGGTCGGCGGGTTCCAATGGGCCGAACTATGCATTTAATTACAAAAAGTATAGGTATATTTGTATTTCACATAACTAGCTCTTGCAATTTTTTCCTAATTTTATAATTTACCCCCCAAAATTAATCTCCAAATTTGGAATGCGTTTCTTCTGACTGTGTAAAATATAAACCTATATATTATATATATATATACATATATATTGTAACAAAACTGGAAAAAGTGTTCTTTGTTGTTGTGAAAATATTCATTTACAACAATCAAACGTTAACAGAACAGATAAACTAAAAAATACTTCTCTATAATGAAAATGAAATAAAAATAATGTGACGGAAAACAACTTCTAAGTAATAAAAATACCACAAAACACTATATACAGAGAATGCAACTATTTACATGAAATATTTATGTAATCGATGTATATATTTATTATTTACATATGAAATCAATGATTGTCTGGCGACTGACTGATTGTCGTACGGTAAACACTGTCTACTGTACTACGCCTCTTGCGTTTGACTGACTACTCTGTCTCACTGCACTCGCTGTTCTGTATTTGTAGGGGCACGCCTCAGCTTTTGGAACATTTCTAACGATTCTACCGATTCCACCGGCGGTTCGTCACAGTATCGTTCAATTTTTGTCGATCGGTGAATTCGGAAAAAAAGACCCGAGAGTGATTCTAACCCTAAATAGGTAAAAAATATTTCGAGTTCTAATCATCAAGTTTATTTAATAATTTGAATATAATTAACAAAATCTTACCCCGATTGAATCAACAATACAGTCAGCAATGATGTACGAGAGTAGAAAAATAATAACGATGTAAATTATAAATTCTCTATCCACGAAATCCTGTAAGACATTAATAAGTTGAAATATAAAGTTTTCAAAAAACATAGAGTCGTTTTATACCAATCAATTTAACTGATGCTTTTTGTCTTCTTATCTCAATAAATTTTAATAAAATTTAAAAGTAGGTAATTTAAAACTATTTTTTTAAAACACTGTTTTTATAATATTGATGAATTTTTGATTTGTAGTTATTAGTTTTCTATGTATTGAAATTAACGATGTCTCCACTTAGGGCAGTTCCAATCTATATATCTATCTATCTATCTATCTAATGTGTCTATAAATACAATGTATATAAACAATTTTCCTTGCCTGCATTTTCAACCAAACATATCCGATAACAGTGGTGACCAACACAACCAGGAATTTGGACATGCCAATGACCGTATCACTTACGCAGTCGATGGCTACCGTATTATTAAAGCTAGATGTCAAAAGATGGTATGCTTGCTTAGCGGCCGGTACAAAACTGTATCCATAAACTGCTGAAAACAATTATTATCTATATATTAACAGGCAAGCAGGTGTTTTGGTACGGCTATCTCCTCATAAACTACTGGACCGATTTTAACGATCGAGGTGCCATTTGAATGGGCTCGAGGCACAGATGTGCAATAGGGTGTCGGAATTACGAGTCACTTTTATAATTATCAAATTAAACAGTAAATTTTATAATAATAAATATCTTCGATTTTAGAGCAACAGGACAGCTAATTATTATTAATAGCAAAAATCATTAATTTCTATTTCTGTGACATCATTACGTGCCAAAATTAATTTTTAACAAGTTTGTCAATAATTGTCAATCTCAATTAAATAATTGTTACAACGGTACGGAACCCTAAGGGCGCGAGTTCCACTGTATTTTGATACGGAACCCTAAAAAAAAAAAACTCTTTACCCGTGATGATGCAAACATTCTGCATATTAATTCGCAGGACATACTCCAATGGCGCGCAAATGCAATCCATAAATCTCAGAATATTCATACAAATATAATTGTTGCTATCCTTTACTATATTTTTCAATGTTATTACAATAATTCTTATTATGCGCACCAGAATTGTGACCAACGAACTCAAACCAACGGTGCCATCATGGTAGTCGCTTAAAGTTTTATAACTGAGCTTAATCGATGATTTAATGCTTTTATCACGCGTGAAGAAATATTGAGATACAAGGGAAGCCACCATGAAATACTGATCGTCGATGCTGTTTTGCCAATTCCAGAGAAATAGGAAATAGATGTAGACAAAACCCGCAATTTGAACACCGTTAATCGAATACTCATATTTAGAATTCGATGCAGGCGTGTTAGTATTGTCAACAGGTTTCAGTGGCATTTTGCTCCAAATCAGCACGTAGAATAAGATGTACGCTATTGCGGTGAGAATCACAACTACTGTTACCTGTAGAGTAGAACAGAAAATTTATTTGTAGCGACCAAAAGAGGAGGTATACAAAACGTTAGCACAACAGTTTTCTTTACAATAAATCATTAAAATAGTATGGAACTTTGGAAATTAATTATTTTTTTAATTCAGTATTAAATGTTTTGTGCTGTTTTTCATTTGTACGTTGTCCGGTAATTTTTGGTACATTTTATAACATACAGTGTGTCCCCGGATTGAGTTCACAATAGGTGAGATTGACCAAAATTTTTCGAATTGGAATTTCATATTTTGGGATTCCGCCTAGGCTGAACTAATTTGTTCTATAATGAATATGTATAGGTACTCCAGTTTAGCCTAGAATATACTGGTTTATCCTATCGCACATAGGTAGAACTAGTTTGGCCTAGACAAATCTAGTTTGTCCTGAAATCGGGTTTGGTCGGTAACATATACACAAACATTTCCCATTTATCACTCTTTCTATTAGTGAAAACCGTTTCAAAATCCGGAGCGTGGTTTAGAAGAAGTAAGTGGAGAAAAAGTCAGAAGCTGACAGAGTCTCTGTGATATACTATGTAATGTTTGACAAAACACCGTCGTAGTTTATCAATTTTGTAAAGAATATTTACAAATTATATACACAAACCTTCCTCGTTTATCGGTCTTTCTATTAGTGGAAACCGTTTCAAAATCCGGAACGTGGTGTAGAAGAAGTAAGTGGAGAAAAAAACAGATGCAGACAGCGACTCTATTTTTTACTATAATATAATCTTTGACAAAACACTGTCGTAGTTAAGCAATTTTGCAAAAAATATTTACAAATTATGTACACAAACCTCCATCGTTTATCGCTCTTTCTACTAAGGAAAACCGTTTTAATATCTGGAACGTGGTTTAGAAGAAGTAAGCGGATAATTGTTTTACTTATTTTTATTCTTTTGTATTATTTTTCTGTTGTCTGTACTATTTTTATTTTACCTGGACTTCGGTCTGTTGGTAATTGAATAAATAATAATAATAAAATAATAAGCAGGCAGAGGCAGACAGCGACTTTGTTTTATAATTTATAGTGGTTGTTTTCACTTTTTTTCTAACATATCAACATTTCCGGAACCTTTGGGTGGATATTCCGTCTATATTCGTTAAATGGGCCCAACAAGCAACAAAAAATGTTCACCCATTGAGCTCTGTCAATTTGTCTTTCTTCTCAAATACAGGTTTTGGAACAAGTGGGTCCCAGTTACTACGCAACCCAGTGAACATATTAAATTATATAATATATTCTTGAAGGCAATTCAATTCTCTACAACTTCCTCTTAATAAATTTCTTTCTCAGATAAATAGCTTATAGACGACCTGAAGGAATATTTGATAAAAAATATAAGGTAAAGGTCTTTCTTTCGAAAAATGTCACTTTTCTGGGGCGTGTAGCTCAAAAACGGTCGAGAATTTGAAAAAAGTGTATGTAGAATGAAAGCTGTATAAAATTTTATTAGCTTTAATTTGGCATAAGAAATTTTTCGCATGCGACGTATCGTTTTTGAGACCTAAACTAAAACCCCAAAAGTGGTACCTTTTTGGTGCCCCCCTCCCTCAGGCTGACCTCCTAAACATCAGGACTCTTTGTATGTTTGCTCCCTAAGGACTCTGAACAAGTACCTGAAGGAATCGCTTACGTCCCTGATCACACACTCTACAACTTCTTTATTGACTGGACTACTACCTAGTACCTTCCTGATTTTTGAAATACGTTTTATTACAAATATTATATTGGTACCAAACACTCGATAGTTTGAGAAAACAGAATTTTTATTTAAGATTTTTGAAAAAGGGCTTACGAAACACGCTAAAACAGTCTGCGAGTAGAGAAAATTCTAACCACCAGATATAGGGTTAAGCATTCCGGGACTTATTTTGAAATTAAGCCCTGCTTCAAGCTTACAAACAAAGCGAGGTGCTTTCAACCTAAAAACTGAAAAAAAAAACATTGAAATAACTTACATGGATTGGCACTGTAATAAAATTCGGTAGGTGTGAAATCACTTTGGACGCTTCCTTGAACACCATGATAAGGAATTTGATACGTTTGTACAGGTAACTAATCAACATCAGCATGAACAATACACCGACGGATGCAATTATTGCCAACCAAAACATTTCAGTCGCATCTCTGTGTACTTTACGATAATTGACGCTGTCTTTTGGCAAAGTGTCTTCTTCTTCGTGGTATTTTGCATAAAAAAACCTAAAAATTATCATTTTTTGACAAGAATTAATTATTATACCAATTTATGAATTTCTTACGAGATTGGTTTACCTATATTTGAATGTTATTAACATAAAATTGTTGGACCGATTTTGATTTAATCGTCACTAATGTGTTCATTTAAATTTCTGAAATCACTCAAGAGAGCTGGACTGAAAAAATATATTACATAGAGCCCCCTTTTCCCGTCTTTCAGAATGCTCATAAAATTCTTGCAACGGGTCGCACTGAAGATGAATATTCAATATTGTGTTGACAAGCAAAATATATTTATATTATTTTTTTAACATCAGAGTAAAATTACCTTTTACTTTAAGTTTGTGACCAAATATTGAGACAGGTATGTTAAGAAATAATATATTATAATACGGCTATTATTCTATAATAATCTATCTTTTATAGGCACTCTACTAATCGGGATGAAGCCGAACCAGGCCACTAGTAGATTATAAAATTAACAGACAGGCATCAGTGTTACAACTGCGGAATATAGCAAGATACTATAATTTAAAAAATACAAAATAGAGTATTATTATTGACTTACTCACTTACCAGCAATAAGTGCAAACAGTAGCAGTTAATACTAGCGTAAGAATTATTGCAAAGTAAACGTAGCATTTTGTTAGTATACGGAATAATATGTACTGCAACAGTGAAAGTGCTGAAAACAATAAGAAATGTTGTTTAATTTAATGAAACTTTAATAACATAAATAATAATAATTTACAAATCTTTGATTAACGTCTGATTAGAATTCTTCAATAATAGTATATTGTGCGACTAGTGAGAGAAGGAGAAGATTCCATGAGCGTGAAATTTGCCGCACGAGCGCAGCGAGTGCGGTAAAACGCACGCGATCAAATCCAGCAGTTATTCCATTATAACATATTTTGTATTCATATTGTAAGGAGACACCACTGGAGGCGACAACACGATACGCACATTGTTTTATCGGAACCGCAACAATACGCCCATTGTTGTTAGAACCGCATTGGCAACGACATAAATAGACGCGTAGACATAAGATAAATAATAAATAAGTGAAGCAATACACTAAACTGAGTTTAGTGTATTGCTGAAGATGAGAGCATAGCTCTCGAAATGTACATCCACTAATAAACTTGTTGTGGTAAGAAGTAACTATTCTCTATTTTTTATTAGATTCAAACCACAGTGCTCTTAATATTTTTGTTAATAAATAAGTGCGCTATATAAATTTTGGTGTTGTTTTTTTTTGTGCATAAATATACTTTGTTAATAGTATTGTATTATTATTGAGAAATTCGTTAATTTCACGTTATTTATTTTATTTTATTGTAGAGAAGTACTTATTAGCTTGTTGTATTAACATTTATTTTTTCACCAACAGAACAGTTTTATTACAATATTATAAAAATATCATATTTTTATTTCCAAATAAACTTACCAAAGGCAATAGCGCAACAACTACAAATTTGAACCCATGGTATATCGTGTCTGAACAGAACAATAGGAATGTCCTAAAAGTACATAAACGTTATAGTTGTGTAACAAAAAAAAATTAATCAACCAGTCTTTCACAAGCTTAAAAACTCCATGGCCCTTCCCACACAAATCCTCTGGTCCATCCATCATATTATATCCCATTGTTGTGTGTATTGGGATTTTTTTTTAATTTTATTTTTTAAAAGTAATCTAGCTAAACAAGACGGCTAATTACATTAAATCAGTATATTAAAAAAAAAATTGGTTGTCTGTAAAGTCGGTTTACGGACGATAGTTTTACTTGATAACGTATTCCGTAATACATAACCTAAATTCTACATATAATAATTATAATAATTCGAATCTATGATATTGCATCTTTCGCTTCAAATTTAGGTTAATTTTATTTATTAAATTACTCACCACCTATAAAAATAATTTTTTTTATTAACTTTCTTTCTTCCGTATTTATTTAAGTCTCAAAGATTAACTGTCATAATATTTAGAAAACAATTGTTTTATTGTTTAAGTATATAAAATTCCAAAACCTACTTACAATATTTAAGTATTTTCATACGTCAAAAAATTGATTTTTATAATGATAAAATTTGTAAGAAAACGATTTTTTCGAGAGATGAGACCTAGCTAAAACGATTTTTTGCCCCCCAAAATCCCTTTTCAGTAAATTTCATCCAAATCGTTAGGGCCGTTTTCGAGAAAAGCACACACAGGGTCAGGCGGAACGTTACGCGTTACGAACGTTAGGAACGTTACGTTACACTTTTTCGTGCATGCAGCCGGTGTTTTATCAATTTATAATATTGGTGATTCATCAATTTATAAGACGTTATCACGTCAAAAAGAAGCTTAAAAATATAATCATAACTTACCACATTTTTTTCTATACATAATAATTGTCTGAAAAGAGTAATAACAATAAATAGATATAAAAATGTTCTTAAAACTTAGTGAACTTGGTACTTTTTAATTTACTTTTTTTCAAGTTCCTTAATAAAATCGCCGGTAGGGCAGCTAGCAACACATTCCTTCGTAATTTCTCCGGACTTGTTCGTAATATACAAGTACCTAAAAAAAAAATATTTAATATTATTAGAACCTGGGAACTGGGAGCACGTCATAAAAAAGTAATGGAAACGTTATATAAACAAACAAGTCTCGGTACACGGCACACGCTTAGCTATACGCCTATTGCGTATCGTCGGTGGCGCCGCTCTGCTGCAAAAAACCGAGCGGAAATGAGTTGTAAATTCTTCGTCAATTTATACACAAAAACATAATATTTGTGAAATAAAAAAAAAACGAATAATATCTTTAGAAGCTTTTTTGTTGATTTTTGCAGTAAAGCATCCCAAACACAGGTATGTAATAGATTTTTTCACTATTATATAGTAGCTCTAATAAAAAAACTCATTGCAACTGTTAGATATAATATTATGATCTAAATATGTTCATAGGCCCTGAAGATGAAAATAAATTTTTCGAAACGTTGGCCACTAGCGAAACATTGGTAAAGCTTATTTACTTATGTTCCTCAACCAAAAACCTTCCTTCATCGTAACGGTCAATAATATTGGGAGTATATAAAAATACTGTCAATATTATTAAACGTACGAGGGGTAAATACTGATAATACTTTCGCGATTTTGGAAGTATTTGGGTGGAACCAAAATACCAGTATAAATATAAACACCAATTTTCTTCCTAATCATAACGACGATATTCACGATACTTTGCTTTTGTTATCCATCATAGATACGCAATAGGCCCAAAACGGAGTAGTTCCTCAAAATATTCAAAACGATATACTTAAATAATACTACAAAACGTCGTTGAGGCCTCAAAAAATTGGTTGTCTGTAAAGTCGGTTTACGGGCTATAGTTTTACGTGATAACGTCATAAAGAAACATTGAAAATTATTAAGGAAATCAATTACAGTTATTATAGGTATTTCTATACACACCATACTCGTAAAGTGTTGAAAAATAACTTTTTTTATTTTTCACCTTATACATATACGTTTCCAAACATTTATTTTTACATATTTAAATAGTAAAATTAGAGTTCTAACCAACTGTAGAAACGGTTTTTAAATATAATGAACTGTTTTCAAAATACACGCAGTTTTAATAAACGGACGGTCGGGTGGTGTGGATTGTTCACTCCCTGTAAGTATATATACGAGCGAACTGTGGCAGTTCTATTGGACGTTTGTGTCTTGTGATCTTTATTAAATAAATTTTAGTAGCTGTCAAAATTGGGCATATTATCGTGCCTCTATCGCTTATATCGCTCTCTCGCTTGCACGCTCAGGCGGAACGGACACTTTTCGGAACGTTACACTTTTTCGTGCATACAGCCGGTGTTTCATCAATTTATAAGACGTTATCACGTCAAAAATTAGAAACAGTATAATGCTTCCACTACACACGTGGCCAGAACCGCCACTTACAGGCACTCACGATTGTGTAGAGGGCATATTCGTCGGTGCGTGGACATCATCGCCTGTAATCGGCAGTAATCGATTGATTGTCAGTACATCAAATGAATGCGCTCGATTGTGTGGAGGGCTAGGTAATCATCGCGGCGATGATAGGCACTTATTTAAGTGGCGGTGCTGGCCACGTGTGTAGTGGAGCCTTTATATGTGATGTACTGATTGGAGGCAGTGACGTAGCGTGAACTAATATAGACTGGAGCGAAGTCGATTCACCGGGGCCCTTTTCTTTCTAGTCCTAAGTTCAATGCAGTGATCCTATCATATTTGTATGGTAAAAAACGACTACTGAGGACCGACCTCCCACACGAGTAAAATGTTTATTTTTTGTGTTGCCATTTTCGTAAAACATGACTGGTCATGACATTATATTTAGTAGGGTCTCAGGGTACTAATCGTACTACTTATTTAGCGTAGGTATAATATAGTTCATGGTGTTTGACCTCAAGTCAACTCAAAAGGGGGTCTGGCGCGAGGCCCCCGTACTGATTGAAGTGTGGATACTTATTTTACTCAGAATTTCTAGATCTACAACATTTGTATAGACAATGTTTCTGATAGCGTTGGTTGTTTTTGAGATAATGTTAATTAGTTAAAAACACGTTTTTTTCTGAATATTAATTTGCACGTCGCGGTGGCTAAAGCTCACCTAGCAGGAAGCAGAAAATTTTCGATTTTAAAAAAGTTTAAACTTACTCTTTGCCTCTTAAATCCAAGTGTGTACATGGAAGCTTTCGAATTGGATTTGCCGGATTGACCATACCACACAAGTTACCACAATCATCGTATCTTTGTGTGATCAGTGCCAATTTACCAAAACCTACACTCAGGCGTCATTTTAAAATTTTGATTAAATTTTACGCTTCATAGCTTTTAATTTTTAGTCTGATTTTAGTGGCAGATTACTGTAGATACAATTATTATTAGTTTTAATATAGGTATTGGTAGAAATTTTAAGTGGAATTGATTATTTGACATGTTATACAAAGAAAATTAAAATGTGTTTTTTCATAATTATTTCAAAATGCTAGCTGGGTCATTCAATGTCAAATCGACCGATAGTTGGAATCGACCCCTTCCGATTTGGATGAAATTTGGTCAGAAGTATTCTTTCATCTTATAACAAAGTTTTACCAACCAAAAAACATTAAAATAATTTTTTCAAAAGCTATTCAAAATTTAATATAGATATTATCATTTTTCGAATTTTTTATTTTTTGAAAATCTTGAAACACATCACAGTTGTAAAAATCGACCTTAGTTTATTTTAAAAAGAATATTTGTGGCTACAAAAATAAAATATAATTGAAATTTTTTTTGAAAAATCAAAAATTCGAAAAATATTGAAATTTTTAAAATTGAATAAATCAAAAACTTATTTTTTTTTTTTGCAGACTACTAGTGAAGTGGATTAGAAAAAAAGCCTTGAATCTGGTATGTTTCGATTCGAAAAATGTTTCCTACAAAAACTGTAAAGTCGAATCTCGCCGACATTTTGGTATTAATATTTTTTTTTTTGATTCGGGTGATCTTAAACGAAAAAATATTGTAAAATTTTAAAAGTGAATTTTGACCTAAATTCCTAAATTAGGACCTTTCCCCTCGTGGTGTTGAAATGATAAAATCACTAAAATAGGCCTGAAACTTAATCAAAATTTTAAGATAAGCCTTTTTTTGTACCTCTTGATGCCAAGATAAAGTATGCAAACTGAAACAACAACCGATTAAATTAACGACCATGAAACAGTTTTCTTTTAACCCTCGACCCAAAAAAGAGGTGTGCTATACGTTAGGGTTTTGTATATGGGTCTGTCGGAAAAATAATATGTGAAAAAAAAATGTGAAAACTGGTTGACCCGCAGGCCAATAAATTCTACAACATTCCGTTATGTGTTAAATACGTTTCAATAAATTGATACTTTCGTGTTTATAAATCAAGATCTGAGCGACCGATCTTTTTTCGAAAGAGTTCAATAAACTTAGCATTGAGCGAATTATTAGAAAAAAAACTATTTTTTTTAATATGCTTCCCTCTGGGATCAAAATTCAAAAGTCGGGCGACATTAGGATCAAATAGACCCTGAAACGAATCGAACAAAAAAAAAATTGGTTGTATGTAAAGTCGGTTTACGGACGATAGTTTTACGTGATAACGTATTCCGTAATACATAACCTAAATTTATATAATAATTCGAATCTATGATATTGCATCTTTCGCTTCAAATTTAGGTAAATTTTATTAAGTAGAATAATAAAACACTATAAAAAGTACACTATTATTATATAAAAAACAACTATGGCATGTATCTCATTTGCGCATGCGCCGATTTTCCCCAAAAAATTTACAAAAATTTCTAGTAAAAATAGATAGAGTAAAAACCGTTTTAAAAACCATATTATTATTATATAAAACATCATTATAAGAGATATATTCTTTTACGCATGCGCCGATGTTCCCCAAAAACAATAGGCCACTTCATATTTGCATATCAAACATCCTCCCAAAATTTGGTTTCAATCCGCTTATCCTTGCTGTCGGAATGATAAGAAATGTCAAAAGTGACGTTTGCAACTGTCAAAGTATTATGTTCTAATAATAATTAGTTATTCCAATACTTAACTTAAAAGGCGTTGCATTTCACAAAATACTAATGTCAAAAAATTGAATTAAACATTAGAAATGCAGCCGTTTTCATGTTGCATTTATACAGCTATTTTTCTATATAAATTTGTATAAAAAAACTGTTTAGGCAAATTCTGTTATACGAAATCTATGTAAAATGTTCTCCTCTTTCGTTTAAGACTGGTTTCAAACCGATCTGATTTAAATTGAGCGAGAAATTAGCAAAAAGCACGCACAGGGTCAGGCGGAACGTTACGCGTTAGGAACGTTACGACCGTTAGGAACGTTACACTTTTTCGTGCATGCAGCCGATGTTTTATCAATTTATAAGATTGGTGATTCATCAATTTATAAGACGTTATCACGTCAAAAAAATTTAATAAAAGGTTAAGATATTCGGTGGAATAACTTTTTAAAGGATTTCAATGAAAAGCTCTAAAATTCATTCAGAGAATTAATATAATCACACCTTTTATAAAAAGTCACCAAAATGTTCTGTCGCTATCTTATTCAATGCTCTGCCCTTAAAACTAAGAAATGAGTTCAACATAAATAAATTCAAAGCTAATTTATCACAACATTTAATATAACGGTGTATATACAAGCTAATAGTTATTGGCGTAACTAGTAGTCTAAGTCATTCATGGCGTGTCATGACTTAGCCTACAAGTTGCGCCCATAATTTTATTCAACAATTGCGCGTTATTCATGTTTTAATTATAATAGTCTTACCGGTACGAGTGTTGCAAGAAGCCTACACCAATACATAGCACGATCTGTAACATTGCGCTTCTCTACGATGCCGTTAAACACTACGGGCTCTCCATTTTGTCCTGAAAACTATAAAGAAAACAATTTGTTACTTTTTTATGGTACTGATATCTGAAACTAGTTAACAGCTGTTAATCGACCCTTTTAAAAATTTCAAACATTATATTAATTTTTTTTTTTTTGAAAACTGCTTAAAATTTTCTACAGCAGTAAACAAACATTTTTTATTTGAATCATTAACTTTTAGGTAAATACCATCATCAATCTTCTTATAAGCGCGTTTCCACAGCAGTAGTCGGTTTTTTTTTGTCTGTTTTATTTATTAATACTTTTACTAGGTGTTTCAATTTTGCTTTAAACTTTTTGCGTTTATTCACAAGTGTCAAGTAAATTACTAAAAAACACCACAGTGTGCTCTTCAATTAGATTTCACTCTCTAAAATTCGTTTCTATCTTGCATAATTATTGTAAAATAATACTCAGCTGTCATAAAATTCACAGAACAGGTGAAAATTGTTATATTTTAATGTTTTGGTAACCAACAATTTGCAAACAATTTGGAAACGTTTAGACGGTTACCGTGCTGACGCAATTGATAAAAGTTAAGAAAATAAAAACAATAATTTTTAGACGGAGAGCTGGCTACGGAGAAAATGGTGACACGGTGCAGAGCTGAAAATTTGCAGAATAATAGGAGATAGTACAAGTAAGTAGGGAAAAAATTGCCAGAAGGCTAGGCGCAAGATAAAGAGCCGCCAGAAGGCGCTAATGTTGCGAAAAATCAGTGCACTTCTGGCAATTTCTATACTTATTCTGTAATTCAAAACTAGATTACCTATATATTATATATATTATACATTATATAGTTATAAGGGCATACTGAAAATTCAAACATGATATAATAATTACATTCGACAAATATTCAAAATTATTAATGACATTTTGATAGAAATAAAATTAATCGTCATATATTTTCATTAATAAATTTACGTTGTTATAACAACGTAATTTTATTAATTTATTTAATTTTATTTCTATCAAAATGTCATTAATAATTTTGAATATTTGTCGAATGTATTATATCATGTTTGAATTTTCAGTATGCCCTTATAACTATATAATGTATAATATATATAATATATAGGTAATCTAGTTTTGAATTACAGAATAAGTATAGAAATTGCCAGAAGTGCACTGATTTTTCTCAACATTAGCGCCTTCTGGCGGCTCTTTATCTTCCGCCTAGCCTTCTGGCAATTTTTTCCCTACTTACTTGTACTATCTCCTATTATTCTGCAAATTTTCAGCTCTGCACCGAGTCACCCATTTTCTCCGTAGCCAGCTCTAAGCCATTTGTTCCTTTGCCTGATTGCGACAGTAGAATGCATTTTACAGTAAGTTATATCGATAGGTACTGAATTTCATTCAGGGCTGTAGTCGAGCTGCTGTAACCGAAAAATTCCACGAAATCTACATTTACCTGAACGCAGTAAACGATTTTAAAATCGTTCCATGCGCGCCGAAGTCAATCAGTCGATAAAAAAACGATATCTGAAGTGTACGAATGCGTTGAGGGGAAAATTCGTTCGACATTCAGTTTAGTGTTTACTTGGTGTTTACTTGGACTTAAAAATTTTATGAAAACGTTAGTTTTTAGATGTGTTTATTACTTAGTAAAGAGTGAATTTAATTTGGTAAATTGACAGTAATATTTAAATGAAAAAAAATTATTTTAAGGGATGTATCAAGGGGTTAAATTTTTTTGTTTTGTCCAAAAACAAAAGAGAAGTTCACATAATAAAGCCACACTGCCTGTATTAGCAAATACACTATATTGTCAGCAGGATTTCGCAGTGCGACCCGGTTTTTATTTTTTAATTAATAATTAATTATATGCAGGGATGTCACGATATGCAGGTTGTATCATTATGGTATACAACCCTGATGTCGGGTGACGGTGTATCATTATTTAAACACAGTAGGGATGTATGGTGATGGAAATGGTATTAAAAATAAATGCATTAGCGAGATCGGGAAGCGTTGCACAAAATGAACGTTGAGCCCCCGCCGCCGACATTGATGAATGGAATTGGCAGACTTAATCATTAATTAATCGATATTATACATGCATGTGACTTCACTACTCTGCTTTTAACCAAATTATGTCTCTAACAAGTGTTTTCAATTTTCCTGCCAATTAAGCTTTTACGGGAACACTAGTTTCCGACCCGGTTTCGCCCGGGTAGATTTTGGTTTGGCAACGAAATGATCACGAGCAACACTATCTCATAATTTACTTCTTATACCAGGGTTAGCGAATCTGCGGCACGCGACATAATATTTTTGGCACGGAAAAAAATAACTATCAAATCATTCAAATAAAAAATATGAAATGTGAGGATTTGACGAGTTTTAAAGCAATTTTGATTCACTTTTTGCCCACTAAAAATTACTTTGTTTACTTTTTGGTACCTCATAGTTACATTAAACATTTTTTAAGAAAAATTGGCAAGTTGATGTGAAAAGACTCGCCATTCCGTTATTAATCAGTTTAGCCATCATACATTTATTTAGCTCCGAAATATCATCCGAAATCCTCGACACTCGTTTTCGCTCACTTCTCAATCCCATTTTGTCGCAGTGTACTGTTTTTAGCTATCTGATTGAAAATTATTAAAAAAATATTTGTAACTTAATCTTTATAACCACGCCATCTAAACGTACCGTAGCCGTCAATGTGAATAGATAGATAGATAGATAATATATTTGTGTTGCCATTAATTAATACTTATTATCTGATTTGGTGATTTGATAAATCTATTCTTTGTCTTATAGCAACTTTTTGTCAAATCTTTGATTAACGTCTGAGTAGAACTCTTCAAATGAATAAAATTGTCGACCAATTTTTCTCAGACCATATACAGGGTGTCCCATTAAGAATGGGACATAGAACAACCGCAGATTCTCCAATTCAAAATAAAACGATGAAGCGAAATATCCTTAGATAAAATGTTACTCGCTCTACCAGTGGCGTACGGCAGGAGTAAGTAATGCTTGTACCCCTTCTAAATGTTACGCCGCTGTCTTAATTTTAATTTTGACTATAATTTTAATTTTTTTGATATTTTCTAAGTCAGTAATGTACACTTGTTAGTTTGTTGTAAAGTCATTGGTTTTCGAGATATTCGCAGTTAAAGATAGATAGACATGTACTTTTTATTTGTATTATTATTAATAATATTCATTTTTACAATGTTGTCTTAAAACCAAACAAAGTAGAAACTAATGTAATGAAATTTTTACACAAGTGTACATTATTGACTTAGAAAATATATCAAAAAAATTAAAATTATAGTCAAAATTAAAATTTAGACAGCGGCGTAACATTTAGAAGGGTACAAGCATTACTTACTCCTGCCGTACGCCACTGGTAGAGCGTACTGAACTAATTTTTTTATTGTTAGGTGCATTTTATGATATTTAACAAGTGTGCCGATTTGAGTAAAATTATACGGTGTATTAAAAAAATTATGGACATTAATAATTTTTCAGTTTTCAACTTCAACACCCTGTATTTCGGAAACGAGTAACATTTTATCTAAGCATATTTCGTTTAATCGTTTTATTTTGAATTGGAGAATCTTAATGGGACACCCTGTATATTGACAAAAAATAATAAAAATACAAATCAATATAACACAGGATGACGTTTCGATCAATTTTTTGTCAACTAACTGCGTTTACTTGAATATGAGATTTTTGTTTCTCCGTGATATCCTAAAAAGTAATTGAACCCTTTAAAAAAATGTCACACATTTATAATATGTGACAGCATTGAGCTCAATTTTTTGAGGGCCCCGTCCTGCGTCCAGCTCGTTTGCGAGGGACCAAACACTGTCTTGTTACGCTACTGAATATTAGAAACATATACTTTTATTCTATACTGAGCATAGGAATAAAATCGCATTCGGACCATTAGGGTGCAAACATAAATTTTTGTCTTTTTTTACGCCGTAAGCACTGGCATATCTAGGAGGGCAAAACAAGCACGGAAAACCCAGCTTAAAAATTTCTAATTTTCCCCCTCCTGGGCCAAAAACTGGGTACACCCATGTTAACGTCTAAGAAAAGGACACAGTTTTTGAAACAGAGATACTTGATTCAGATTGAATGCAAGTACATCAACCAATCCTATCATCGGAGAAATCAGGGAATTACATCGCAGAAAGAGACGCAGATATATATTTTCGATAAGCTTTGTTGCGTACACTCACCGCACATTGAGTAGATAGGCAATGATTCATATAGGTTATTATTAAACTGATTCTCAATGACCGTTCTTGAATTTTGATTTGTTTCAAAACCTATAATGTGTTCTTATTGCATTGTTATCTGTAATTTATATGCATACACTTAGATAGCAGCACTAGCAGGAAATAGCCACAAAGGCTGCAGCCAAATTGTGAAGCCAAGCATGCAGAGATAATAATGCGGCAGTGGAAAATGATTGCGCAGCCTCGATTATATTATGTAAGCACTTTATATACCTACATATTTCTGATATTTTACTTTACTTCACAAATTACATTTAATTCCGTGAATAAAGACGTAGGTACTATTTATTATAATTTATTTTGAGGCCATCACCTTTCAAAATTATCTAGGCCTAGTACCAACAGAACCGCTCCACGTATCGAAACTTGATATTTTGTAGAGTGCATATTATTCCCCATATATTGTATAGTAATAACTTTGTATTGACGTGTTTCCTTGGTGAACAAAATAAATATTATTATTATTATTATTATGTGAAGGATAAATTCCTTAAAGAATTTTGCATCCACAAGCCCCCTAAACTTCGGGTTCGTCACCGTCACACAAGGGATACTTGCGGAGCAAGTTGAAACCATAACCGCGTCTCAAACCATGAAATGGGCGATTACAGTGAGTTTGGGTCGTGCGCACGGAGTACACGGAGCGACCCAATAAGCACAGCCTTCTGCATGCGGCAGACTAGTGATTCAGCATTGCGCTGACATGCCGGAATAGCTTTCATACTTGCCAACAGTGACGGTTTGGCTCCTCCAAGGACACCAATTATAAGGACAATTAATTTGACAGAATACTCTGGGTACTGCTTCCTGAGCTCAAAAAGTAGGTCTTGATATTTTGTCCGTTTGTCAGTCTCCTTCGCGGCTATGTTCGTTTCAGCAGGTGCTGAGAACTCGATGACATACATAGATCGCGCAGATTTATCAAGGAGAACTATATCAGGCTTTGTAGCTGAAAGTTGCCTGGTAGTACTGAATGAATAGTTCCAGAAAATTTTACATGATTCATTCTCTACAACGGACTCAATATCTCCAGGAACATAAGGCAGAACGGGAGTTTTATCAACACCGTAATGATGCCTTAGGTGATAGTATAAGACTCTTAGAGCAGCATTGTGGCGATGGATGTAGGCACAGCTTGCATAATAACTGCATGCCGATAAGAGATGCATGAGCGTCTCTGGATGCGATCGACATGCTCTGCAAGAAGTATCTATTACTTCCGCATCCATAATTAAACGGCGGTACACAAGAGTGTTTATAACGCCGTCTTGACACGCCAAAACAAATCCCTCAGTTTCAGACTTCAGCCCAGCTGACCGCAAGAAGGCAAACGTCAGATCCTTTGATAAACCACATGTATCGATGTTCTTATAATAAATTCCATGCATCGGTTTATCGGTATGTTGTTTGAGCAGGAATTTTTGCTCTGCCTTCTTTATTGTATGCCTTGCCTGATCTGGCGTTAGAGATGCAAACGATGCATCTTGACGTTTTCTAGCGGAACTGAAGTCAAAATCAAGGCTGAGTTCATTTGCTGCTCTGTTTGCTGCTTGAAACAGAAACGCCCCAACACCCGCATATTCGTGTTATTATTATTATTATTATTATTATTATTATTATTATTATTATTATTATTATTATTATTATTATAAACAAATAATGTACACCACCTTTTTACTTTAAAACTGCTGACTTTATCGACCTGACTTTTTTGCCATAAATTATATTCAATAAAGTAATCTTATTCCGGATTGCAGCTTTTTCAAAACACTAGTTCGGACCGCTGACTTGCTGACTGTACTATATATTTTATTTACACCCTAAAATCTTGAAATTTGTGACCACGACCTCTTGGATTATTTCATATCTATAGGTACTAATATATAAAGTTGAAGAGTTTGTTTATTTATTTGGTTAAACGCGCTAATCTCAGGAACTACTGATTCGAATTGAAAAAAAATGTTTGTTGGTTAGCCCATTGATCGAGTAAGGTTATAGGCTATATAATATTACGCTACGATCAATAGGAGCGGATTACCAATGAAAAATGTTGCAAAATGTACCTCAAAATTTGTCCGTCATTAAATTCTATTCAGGTGAAATGCCTTAACTAAATATTTCAATATTAGCGTCGTACATTCACAAGCCCGGCTAGCTTAGTCGGTAGAACATACGACTCTTAATATCAAGGTCGTGAGCTTAAACCCCACGTTGGGCGAATATATTTTTATTTTTTTTATTTTCTACACTGCTTTCTTACATTTAAATTTATTTACGACTGATTAAAATTAAATAAATTTAATTAATAACTGATTTGAAAACTGTTACAACTATATAGGTACCTATATAAAAATAATTTTCCTACAACGTTTTCAATGCTTTTTATCGACAAAAACTTTTGAACGATAACTCCGATCATCATGAAATTTGGACACAGCATTCATCTCTGTAAACTAAGATGAATGTGCGTACTCATGTCCCTTCCTTCCCCATTCGTTCTTTTGCACCCGGGTGAAACTGGGCGGAACCGCTAGTACTTTGATATGTATAATATCATGAGATATTTTGCTACAAAGCTAAAGACAAAAGCGGGTCGATTTTATATTATTATTCGATTTAACGAAGTTGTTATCAGATGTTGGTTTTGTGTAGCTGTCCATTGTTATGTTTGATCACGATTATGTGCATAGTGCAACAATTGGTACTCAAACGAAGTCAAATAGCATTATTGCTATTATATAAACCTTATTTTGTAAACTGATAAGCTGCGTTCCGTAAAAACATAGGTATAAGTTCGTCCATCACGGGAATCGAGTCTCGAAGATTTTTCCTGCTTTGGAGTTGGAAAACTGTTGTCCCCATACACCGATATTATTTTGATTTCATTAATATTTTGTTTTTTAATGAATTTTTTCTTTCTTTTTAGGTACTTAGATATCCATGATTACTTAATAAAAAAATTGTTTGTTATTAACTTTTCATAATTTTCGATAATTAATTAACTTCATTCTACTATAAAATAAGTAGATATAATATACTATAGTTATTGGCGTAACTAGTAGTCTAAGTCATTCATCGCGCTGACAGGTCATGACTTAGCCTACAAGTTGCGCCCATAATTTTATTCAACAATTGCGCGTTATTCATGTTTTATTCATTGCCTAAAAAACGAAGCCTAATATCTATTTATTTCTTTATAAAAAAAACTGTCAATACTGACAGCACCAAACAGCACGATTCAATGTTTTGGTTTGAGGTTAGCCAGTTATGAATAAACTCCATGTCGAAAACATTCGGCCTCTCAATTTTAGCCTCAATGGGTAACAACAGGGAGTTGTTGTTACCTACTATTTCGTTACGACTCAGAAAATAGTTACGTTTATTTTCATTACTCCACAATGGCCGAGCTAGTAGGAATCTTCATTGAGTTATGACAAGTAATAAATTGTCACCAGTCGGTAAATGGCTATTTAGGGTTCGGTTTTTAGGCATGATAAAACATGAATAGCGCGCATGAGTTGAATAAATTAATTTTTATTACTCATGCGGGAAAAGTGGTATCTTTACGCATGCTGTTACGGTTGAAAAGTAGCTATTTTCATTTGCGTGCGGAAACTTTATTTGTCGCACTGAAATTATTGTTTGCCGCACGCAAATTCAGAGAAAAAAACAAAATAATAACGGTGTTAATGTCAACGAAACAAACTGTCATTTGAAGCAGATTTGAGGTTAAAATTTTTGATTATGGACTTTTATTCTTGACAATTTTAACTGAATTTTCAACTTTTTAATGATTTAATTTTAATTTTTATTACTTCTAATTTCTTTTTTTAATTCGTAATAAAATTTTAATTTTAATTTAATTTAATATCGTAATAAAAAATAGTATGTGCAACTCGTGCGGCATTGTCGCACTAGTTGCACAATATACTATTTTATATTTTTTAGATTATTTATTATTTCTCAATAAGATCCAAATCCGGATCGAAACGTCATGTTTTGTAATATAGATTTATAATTTTATTTTTGTCAATACAGGGTGTCCCATTAAGAATGGGACATAGAACAACCGCAGATTCTCCAATTCAAAATAAAACGATTAAGCGAAATATGCTTAGATAAAATGTTACTCGCTCTACCAGTGGCGTACGGCAGGAGTAAGTAATGCTTGTACCCCTTCTAAATGTTACGCCGCTGTCTAAATTTTAATTTTGACTATAATTTTAATTTTTTTGATATTTTCTAAGTCAATAATGTACACTTGTTAGTTTGTTGTCAAGTCATTGGTTTTCGAGATATTCGCAGTTAAAGATAGATAGACATGTACTTTTTATTTGTATTATTATTAATAATACATATTCATTTTTACAATTTTGTCTTAAAAAACTGCGAAAATCTCGAAAACCAATGACTTTACAACAAACTAACAAGTGTACATTACTGACTTAGAAAATATCAAAAAAATTAAAATTATAGTCAAAATTAAAATTTAGACAGCGGCGTAACATTTAGAAGGGGTACAAGCATTACTTACTCCTGCCGTACGCCACTGGTAGAGCGTACTGAACTAATTTTTTTATTGTTAGGTGCATTTTATGATATTTAAAGTGTGATATTTTAAGTGTGCCGATTTGAGTAAAATTATACGGTGTATTAAAAAAATTATGGACATTAATAATTTTTCAGTTTTCAACTTCATAATGGGACACCCTGTATATAGTTTGAAAAAAATTGGTCGACAATTCTATTTATTAAATAAAAATACATTAAAAATCTATTATCATCTTTAAAAAATAAAACCATCATTTACAAATTACAAACAAATACACATATATTTTAAATCGTCGTTAAAAAATACAAATAAAAAAGTAATTAATTTGCTAATAGCAATTTAAAAGTGTTAATTAAAACGTTATATCTATATTCAAAAGCTTGTAATTTAACCTCACATACAAAAAAAACTTACCAAAACATTTAAAATAAAAGCTTTATCCACTTTTTGTGTTTGTTCCAGTGTCCCAGTGTCCCACCGTTTTACATTATACATTACTCTCCTGAAAGCCATTGTTCAGTTGTGTTCTTTCGGCAAATCGTAGCGATAAATCATTTTTTAGAGCAAGGCTATTTATCTCAGATTTATATATGCATCTATATTACATACGTACTTACCCATTGACTTAAAGAATGGACTATACATTCTCTATATAGTGGAGGTTTATACCTTGAACCCGGGTTCACTGAGCCGATTTTTGTAAAACCTTTTGGAATGTATTCTTAACACTAAATACGAAAATGTTTACCCATTTCCATTTATTTTTGGCGCTTTTGATATATTTTTTTTTATTGACAAAAGTAATCCCAGGAGTCGATACATTATTGAATTTTAAGCAAAAAATGTCCTGTGAAGTTATTTATTTGGATCGATATCTATCGAGTTATTTGCGATTAATAATCTCGATTTTTAATTGAAATATGGACGTTTTCGAGCGCTATTTCACGAATAACTCAAAAACTAAAAAAATACTGAAAATAGTAAAGATTAAGCTTATTAAATAACGAATCGATTCCATATTTTTTCTATTTTTGTACGTACAATAGAAAACAAAGTTATGACCGTTTAAACATGAAAGTTTGTTCGCTAACAAAATTATTCATTCCTTGCAAGGATGATGGTTTGACTTTGACATTTTTAATAGAATCACCTGATTTTTTATGTTTAATCAATGACTGTTCCCAAATCAAACAACATTTACTTCTCGTAATTTTCTATGCAAGGTTGTTGTTTAGGCATAAAAATTTATTGTTTCAGGAAACCGATTTTTGACATGCATTTTAAGAGTTGAGGGAGGCATCGGGTAAAAAAATGTTTCAGACAAATGTTGCATATTTTTTCTGTAAACTATTAATGATTTCTATAGTTCAACAAAAAGAAACTTGTATACAATATATGCGTCATTCCTAAAAATAGTTTTGTGTTTAGTACATGGGGAATCTTTCTTAGGTTTTTGATTAATGCTTTAACAAAAATAAAATAATAATAGATCCAATATAATAGTAACCTAGTCTATATCTGACGGGGAAAAAACGCGGAGTCTATATTATTCTGTAAGTCATTGTACTTACCTACATACTTTGGTACTGCGAGTACGAACCGTGAGTACCAGCGTAAGCGTTTTATATTAATTTCAGTAATTTATCAAGGTTAACCTCTGCGCCGGTCACATCTGAGGGACAATTAATATTCACTGAGTCTTATATAACTTCATTTTATATTTTACTGTTCATGTGAGTGCTGCACTAAATAAAACTAGTAAATTGCCAACATATAAATTCTAATCTATATATTTAAAACACGAGCCCTAAATCTCTAGACAATTCTCTAGTCATCCCTACTAAACCGATTGACACAATTTTTTTTCAAACTGAAGCCTTTAGTCCACAGATATGTTATCGCTATTTTTTTTTTTGGTGAATTTTCTTTAAAAGGAGTGATTTCAAGCGATAATAGTAAAAATGACGAGGGGGTAGTGGGGTGAAGAGGAACGTAAAGAGAGAAAATCCTTCGAAGTTCACGAGACATGAGTGTGAGAGAAATGCAAATATGTACGTATGTCGGAGATTTTACAAACAGTTTGACAAGTCGACTTTGACAATTGAAGTGTATATTTAAATTAGTTAGTTTTTTAGCGCAAATATTCCAAATATTAATACACAAATAAATTTTATTTTATTTTCCAAATAATTTAAGAACGTGTAAGTTTATGTTAATTTAATGCCAAAATAGAGTTTTTAAATATTACGTGGACTGTACCAAGTCTAAAATTTGGTTTCAGATCAGAAAAAAATAGTGAAAATCGTAAATGTATCAAATGAGGTTAGATTTTCTCAAAATGAATTGTGACAGCTCTTGCGGGGTAACCATGACAACGATGAACTCGTACATTTTCTTTGAATTTATATAATCAATTAAATATAGAGACAACTTGATGGATCAAGCTAAATCAAAAGAAAAATAACTGTAAATGGAAACTAATGCAAGAGTAATAAAATTATTGTCGTAGGTCTGTATCAAAATATCGATTTTTGAAAACAATATGAAAATACATGCAAAAGGTTTTGCACGTGCACACTAGTACCTCTTTAAAACACAAGCTATTTTTTTTATAGTTCGCCAGTGGTACTGCGCAACCAATTTACAAATATATTTTTTATAGAAACTTTTTGTCCTCAAATGTGTCCTTACCATTTTCCTTTAGCCATTCCAGCTTCACAAGTGGTACTAATTTAGGTCAAAATTCACTTTTCAAAATTTTATATTTTCTCGTTTTGAGGTTCCCGAATCAAAAAAAAAAAACATATTTTTGGAAACAGTCTACGCGTCTGTTTGTCTTTTTTTGAACTTCTGTAACGTGGTGTAGTATGTTCACAGTAGACTTCTCCCACTACCACTGCAGTCAGGCTGATTATTATCCCCTCTTCTGCTGAGTGTGTTATATGATTATAAATCGCTAGTTGCAAATCATTCGATATTTGACTTTTAATTTCGAATGACATGCATTGTTACAATCTGTTATAAGGTGGGATGATTTTAAACTATATTTTTAAAGTCAAACTTTTATTCTACCGCCCTGAATTTTTCTGGCCGTCTGTTGCATGTCGCATTACAGGCGGCCGCGGAGTAGGGGTAAAGTGAAAGGCGTTCGGAGTAGGCGCTCGGTAGAGCAGCCAAGGCAAATATGGCGGCGCCCATGGTTAGCATCAGCTGACCGTGTAGTATGTATAACACATAGTCAGTCTGTCATGCGGGCAAGTGCTGTACAGTGTTTACATGTTTTTATTCGTGTATTCATGTGAATATTGTTGTTTATAATTAATCGTGATGGATAAGTGTCTACAATCCAACGCCTACAATCCAATAAAAGTTTCACTTGCGTCGTGGTTTCTTAAAACCACACAACTGTTTTTTTTTTATTCTGCTGTTCTGCCTGGACAACGCCGGGCAAATACAAGGGTTCCAAGGCACTACGACCAGTAAGTTTTTTTGTATTGCGCTTAAAATTGCAAATACATTTAAATTAATTTAACACAATCCATCATAGATGTAAATTATTTTCTACGACGTTAGTTTTAAGCGATAAAAACAAAGGGAGAAGGTTTTTTTATAAGCGAAACAGTTGCACTGTCAAATAATGATAGATCTTGATAGATCGACTGCATACCCGTAGAAACAGTTGCTGCTAACTCCTATGGGAACCGTACTGCATCTTATACAAGGTGCAGTATGAAAATAGAGAGACTGATATTTTAACTTCCCGTGCACTTGGCAACACTGTAAGAACGACGTCATTGTGTTATTTCACTATTTAATTTGTACTAAAATTTCCAGCCAATTAGACGAAGGGACTATTACAACATCAAAAATATTGACATTTGATATAGTATAATATAGAAAACGCGTGAAAAGACGCGGGTAGTCGCTAGTATTAAATATAATATTTGCTATTCGTTGGCATGGTTACCTACATGATATAATATGTTCCACGTCATGTAAAAATTAATCAAAGCATGCTTAACTAATTTTTTTCTGACAGATTTACACAACAAAAGAACGACTGATTTGTTTTATTTTCAAAATATTTCCGAAACTAATTTAGGAAAAACATTGTCTAACAAAACTTTCTTGAAAAAATAAATAGAATAATAAACCATCATAACGTTATAGCACATATCTCTTTTGTGTATGCGCCGATTTCCCCCCAAAACAATATGGCTCTTCATATTTGCTTATTTAACATCCTCCCAAAATTTGGTTTTAATCCGTTCATCCGTTTGACCTGTATCGTGTTCACCGACAAGCGGACTAACAAACAGACAGGGTTTTTCAAAAATGTGTTTTTTTGGATTCGGGGACCTCAAAACGAAAACTATTGTAAAATTTTGAAAAGTGATTTTTGATCTAAATTAGTACCGTTCCACATTTAAGAGTTGGAATGGTAAAAAATCGGTTCGTTATAGCAAACAAACGGAACTTTCTTTGTTTTTTTCACGGCTCCACAACTTTATTTTATAGCAACTGTTTCGCACAATACAGTGGCTTCGTCAGACAAAGATCATGAATAATTAAACGAATTGAATTATTGAATGAACTAATGACTGAATAAATGAATAATTAACGAAATTGATTTTTTTAAGCTGACAGTTTAAGATCTCTGTATGACAAAGCACGTGTGTTGGGCGACACAATTGTTATAAAATAAAAGTAGAGTGACCTGTGCGAATTATTCGGACTAAATAAGTATAATAATTATCACTTTACAAAATTATTTTTAAATATGATAGCAGGTATTCAATTCGTTTCTAATTTTGCACACTGCTTATAACGTTCTTCTTTTTGTTGTATTACAATATGAAGCTCAGATGACAGATCGAAGAAATATTTTACTAAAATTGTCATATAGAGGCGCAAGTAGCAAAAGCGTTGAGCTAAGCCGTCAGATGGCATCATGCAGCATTGCTGTGACGTTGTTCAGCGTTGCTCGCTGTTTCAAAATTAAAGCCGTCAGATGGCAGTATGCAGTATTGGGTCTGTTGTATTATAATATGAAGGTCAGATGACAGATCGAAGTGTTTCAAAATTAAAGCCGAGAGATGGCAGACGTTGTTCAGCGTTGCTGTATTTTAATTAATTTACAAAAACAAAAGCAATAATAAATTTTTTAGTTGTCGATGTCAGTAGAGCAAGCAATTATCTGTAAAATGATATATAATTTATGTGGAGAAATTGTGAGGTTTTTTCTGAAAAGGGAGGCAAACATCTTAAACCTTGGCGTGATTCTCTAGTGTAAAGAAAATAAGACGTCAGACTTACAAGCAATCTTCTTTTGTGTTTTTTAATAAACTTTTTAGTTTTTATTTGTTAATCATAAAAAAGATTGGACCTATAGTTACGCCATCGATTAAAGTGTTTGTGAGGTATCTGTTAAACTTTTCCATATAAATTTTATTGAAATGCGAGCTGTTCTTTGACAATAATGCTCTTTGTCTTTTATTATTTGAATTGTAGACGTTGTCGAAACGTTGTGATTTCATCTATATATAAACGTCTTTTATTTTAATTCTAAGACAACTTTGAAAGCAACACAATAGGGAACAAAATACACAACAAACAACATTTTAACATATACAACAAGCTGAAATACCACTTGAAGTAAAATCATCACATTAGAATTTACAAGTATTTCAATTTAAGCAGTTAAACATACGACAATAGATTTAATTAAATATCACAGAGGCATCGGTGTGAAAGTGACGAAATACTGGCGCTAGTGCAGCAATTGGGTTGAAGGGTTGAAGTCAGTGTTGGTTGAGGTTCGGGTTCTTCTTCCGAACAACCGCACGGTGGGGCATATATGTCGAGAAGTCAATCAGAATTGGGCTTTTGAATGAAATTTTTTTTTGTCATAAATGGAAAGATCATATATAAGTTTTATAACAAAACTATTTTTCTTTTTTTTATTTTCGTTATACATAATTCAAAAGTTATATCAAATTAAAAATAAATTTTTGTACCCAGTTCCGAGAACGCGCCGACATTTCCCGAACATAATGTGACGTCATAATGGTAATTTATATTATTATAATAATACATGTAGAAGCCATTGATAGTATACTGCGTATATACATTTTAATATTATGACGTCACAACTGTCAAAAACAATTTTAGTGCGTTTGCAGTCACGTGATTTTTTTTAATATTCTATCAATTTTAAATTGCTTATAATTCATTTAAAAAAAGTTTTTTGAAAGTTTTTCGCATCGATTATCAATATTATTTATAATAAAGTTTTAAAATACAATAAAAAAATCGATAATTATTTTTTTTTCAAAAGCCTAATTATTGTAACGGTATAATGCTCGGCTGTAGAAAAGAAAAATATTATTTGACAATGATCTTAGATTGTGATCATATAATTACTGTTTCCACACATCAGGAGCAGTCCAATGTCGTATTCAAACTCCCTTTCATCTAGAACACTAGATAGTACTCACACAAAAAATAAAACAAACGGTTGCTCTATACAGAATGAGTCAGACCACCCGTACCGTTCGTTTTTTTTCGAAAACGATTAGTCGTAGAGAGTTGTGTCAAAAATCTGCATTATAAAAGCCCTAATGAAGAATCGAATGGTGATATTTTTTTCCCGGAAAGGTCGGCTTCCCAATTAGTTTGCTCCAGAATGTTCAGAACTCCGGAATATTAAATGGCACGATAGGTCAAAAGTGGTGTTGTTGAAAAGATCTTTAAAATATAAGCAAGTTTTGTAGGACATTTTTTTTTATTACTGCCACCCCTGTTAAGTAATATTCGTTTGAAGTTATTAAATTAACATGTTATAATAACGAACTTGATTTTAAAAGTTGGCATTTAAAATCTAGTAGGGAGATCGATTGACGTAAGACTGGATATAACACGCTATTGATAGCAGAATACAAATATCGTTTTTTTTTTGTGTTTATTTCAATTAAATACCGTTACTTTTCTTAACTAGCAATCGTTTAATTGCTTTTTTGTTCAAGTTTATAAAAATCACTGTAAGTAAGTTTTTTTTTCTTCTTTTTCTGTTTTTCTTTAAAAATAACCCCCTTTTGGGGTTATTGTTCATCCTTGTTTATCTCTCTCTATCTTTCTTCTACATCTATTTTTCTTCTCAAAATCGCCAATAACGCCACCTAAAATACAAAATAAGAAATCAATTAAATTACAACTTTCTCGCCCTGGCCTTTTAGCCAGGGCAGAAATGATCCCTAAAAAACCGACTATCGCTATTAATCTAAACAGATTCCTCTTTAAAAAATTAACTAATAACACCACAAAATGAAACCACACGCGACATCTATACCAATCGCCTCCAACCAAAGAGGCAATCAACTTATACACACCCCAGACAACAACCAAACTAAAAATGAAACCAACACTGCACAATCAGATACTGATAACGCAATTCCATCTACATCCAATAAACAGAACAAACCAGCTACTGACCCTCCTACAACCCAAAAGAAAACCTATTCGCAAACAGTACAAAATTTCATTTTCCCAAAACGTGACCAGGGATTACTTTTAAGCTCCGCAGAAGGTGTAAAGCTAAAATCGTACGTACTTTCAGTCGCAAATATTGTGAAACCAAAAAACATCATAGCAGCGTCCAGAATTTCTAACAACAGAATCTGCATATATCTCAGCTCCAAATCGTTAGTAGACTCTTTTGTGCAGGAAAACCCAACTATTTTAGTTGATGAAAACATTATCACTGTGCGCAAACAAATTACTCCTTCAAAAAAACTGCTAATATCAAATGTAAATATAGCAATACCAAACGACTTACTTTTAGAACAACTACACACCCACAACATCAAAACTCTCTCGCCTATAAATTTAATAAAAATAGGAGCACCAGAACGTGATCTTATTCACGTGGTTAGCTTCAGAAGATATGTATATATCCAACCTCTGGAAGACGAATTACCTGAATCTATCTTCATCCCCTTCGACGGAGAGCTTTTCAAAGTCTATTTAAGCGTAGAAGAACAGCGTTGTTTCAAATGCCACCAAGAAGGTCACCCGGCATCACAATGTCGTTCCCCTGATCCAATTCCAGAACAAACTGAAATAAATAACAAAAAACGCCCACTACCGTCAACAACCTCAGAAGACACCCTTAAACCTCCAACAAAAAAAATTAACGAAAACATAACAGTTGAAAAACACATTCTTACACTCTCTGAACAAATATCCGACTCTGAATCAGAACAGATACCAACCCCTGAATCAAACCAAACAGATTTCATCAAACCTCTCCCGAAAACAAAAAAACCAATCCCAAACGACACAAAACAAAAAAACACAACAATTGAAAGCACAAAAAAGAAAAAGACTAAATCAAAGAAAAAATACACAACAGAACAAATTTTCCAGCCAGCAGAAAATATAATTGAAAAATATGATAAATCATACCCAGTCACATACACACAGCTAATTAATTTAATAAACGACTATAATGAATCCTCAGACAAACTCGCAGTAATTCATACTTATACAAAAGACACCGGAAAACTAATCGAAATGTTAAAAGACCTACGCCCACACCTTCTACGGACAGGTAAACTGAAAGTCACGAGAATGATTTCGAACCTAAGCAAGTTAACAAATGCTGAATATGAGACAGACGCCAACATAATATCTGACACCTCATCACAACAATACACAGAATATGAAACAGATACAAACGACATATCAAACTCTTACACCAGTTCACAAGGCCATGGCTCTGATACAATGGAACATTAATAGTTTCTATAGCAGACTTAATGAACTACAAATACTGATCACAGAATCCAATCCTTTAATAATAGCTCTACAAGAAACTAATTTCAAACCCCAACATACCCCAAAAATAAAAAACTACCATATAGAAAGAACAGACAGACAAACAGACCACGCCAGCGGGGGAGTAGCTATACTCATCCATAATTCCACATACTTCAAGCGAATTACCCTCAACACTAACCTTGAGGCTGTAGCAATCTCAATTCAACTGACACAACGAATTACAATATGCAATATTTACATACCAAACAATAAATCTTTCACTACCAACGACATCGAACAAGTATTACTACAACTCCCAACCCCATACGTCTTAGTAGGTGACTTTAACTCCCACAATTCACTATGGGGCTCACATTATACAGACACTAGAGGAAGAAAGATCGAGAGATTGCTTGACAATGACGATATAATCTTACTAAACGATGGTACTCATACTCACTTTTCATCAGCTACGGGCAGAACTTCGCCCATCGATCTCTCTTTTTGTCACAGACATTTAGCTCCCCTATACTGGCGTGTCTACCCTGACCTGCACGACAGCGACCATTACCCAATCCAGATAGATCTACCCAGCTTACCTGCTATCATAAACCCCCCAACCATACCCAAATGGAACCTTAAAAAAGCAAATTGGGATCTCTTCAGTAAGCTTCTCACAAATAGCGAACCTATCTACTCTGACGAACAAACCCATATAAACGACCTAGTGGATCACCTAACATCAAAAATCTCGGAAGCAGCAAAGAAATCAATCCCACAAAAAATAATTAAACCACATCAGAAAAACATTCCCTGGTGGAACATCCAATGCGACGAAGCTATTAAAAATCGCAAGAGAGCCCTGAACAAATACAAAAAACAGAGAACAATTGAGAACTTGATAGAATTTAAAAAGCAAAAAGCTATAGCTAGAAGAATCCTAAGACAAAGCAAAACTGAATCCTGGGCCGCGTATGTCTCATCAATAAATTCTGAAACCACCTCAAGTGAACTATGGAACAAAATAGGTAGAATGCGAGGAAGAACCTCTCATTCAAACATACCAGCTATAAAACACCATACATCAAGCATAACTTACACTGACCCCTTGGACATCGCTCAAACTTTTGCGGATTACTACGAAGCATCATTCAGCACAAATTCTTATACTCCTGCCTTCCAGAACTACAAAAAAGAAGCTGAAACCGAAGAAATCGACTCGTCTTCAAATAACCTGGAATCATTTAACCTTCCAATAACTCTCCAAGAATTTGAGGACGCACTACATGGCTGCCGAAACTCTAGCCCAGGCCCAGACAATATTCCTTTCGACATCATAAAAAAGCTTCCAAATAATATTAAAAAATCCATCCTAACCATTTACAACAATATCTGGCAGAAAAACTCCTTTCCCGCCCAATGGTCAAGATCTATAATAATACCAATCCACAAACCAAGTAAAGACAAACTAAACCCTGAAAATTACCGACCTATAGCCCTAACAAACTGTTTATGCAAACTACTTGAAAAGATTATAAATAAAAGATTGATATGGTATCTAGAAGAAAACAATCTAATAAAACAGAATCAATGCGGTTTCCGGAAGAACCATCGCACAATGGACCCTTTGATATACCTGGAAACAGACATCTTCAACACTTTTTTGAACAAAGAACACTTGATAAGCGTCTTCCTAGATTGTACCAAAGCATACGACAAAACATGGAAATACCGAATAGAACGAATCTTAAGCCAATGGAACATTAAAGGAAACATGCTCAAATTCATCACAAACTTCCTAAAAAACAGAACTTTCAAAGTGAAAGTAGGACCATTTATGTCTGACACTCACAATCAAGAAAACGGCGTCCCTCAAGGATCGGTACTAAGCGTCACCCTGTTTCTCATCGCCATCAATAATATTGTAGACAAAATAAAAACACCAGTAAAATGTTTACTCTACGCCGACGATATAGTCATATACTGCAGTGGCAACGATTTAACTGAAATACAACACCATCTACAAACGAATATAGAAAACCTACTAGAATGGACAAATAAAACGGGATTCGTGTTCTCTCCGAACAAAACCAAAGCTATCCATTTTTGTAAAGTCAACAAATGCCACCATAACCCACAAATAAATCTAAGAACAGAAACAATTCAATATACGGAATCCCTACGATATTTAGGCGTAACTTTAGATAGGCGATTAACATGGGTTCCTTACCTAAAACAACTCAAAAACGACTGCCAAAAAAGCTTGGACCTACTCAAGACTCTCTCCCACCGTCAGTGGGGAGGAGACAGAAAAACCCTCCTCTACATATTCAACACCATCATCAGATCAAAACTAGACTACGGGTGCATCTTATATTCAACAGCCAATAAGAACATACTTAAGTCAATAGACTCTGTATTTAACCACGGACTTAGACTATCCCTGAATGCTTTTCGCACAACCCCTATAGACAGCCTATACAGTGAAGCCGGCGTACTACCTCCATCTTACAGACGACAACTACATACTCTAAAATATTATGCAAACCTATTGGACAAGAGACAACATCTAAATTACGATAAAATACTACATCCCTCTTTCCCAGCTTTACACGATCTGAAACCCAAAGCTTCCAAACCCCTTGGTATCAGGGCCCAAAAACTGCTCAAAGAGGAAAAGATCCAAATACCAAACACGCTACTGACCCAAACTGATCCTCAATCTCCACCATGGACACTCCCCCAAATACCTATGAATATGAAGCTGACGGAAACACCCAAAACATATACTCACCCACTAATCATAAGAGCCAAGACAAGAGAGATCCTAAGCCAATATGAAAACCATATCCACATATACACGGACGGATCAAAAGAAAATGACGAAACCGCATGTGCTTTCATTATACAAGAAGAAGAAATACATAAATACAAGCTAAACTCCATAGACAGCATATTTACAGCCGAACTATTCGCAATAAGGGCCAGCTTAAAAGTAGTTAAAACAAGAACAACTTGGCGACAAGTGCTAATTGTTAGCGATTCCCTCAGTTCACTTGCAGCGATCAATCAAACCCACTCACCATTCATCATAGTCCAAGAAATCAGACAACTCCTACTAGACCTACATCACCAAAATACCACAGTCAAGTTCTTGTGGGTTCCTTCTCATGTTGGAATTCAAGGGAATGAGCTGGCCGATACCAGCGCAAAAGAGGCTTTAACATTGGAGACAGTCACAGAAGAAAAATCAACAAGTGTACAAGATATGAAAAACTACATCAAACGCATCATTACCTCCACGTGGCACGATCAATGGAAAAATAACACACACAACAAACTACGAAAAATTAAAGAAAAACCTATTTTCTGGGAAAATGTATCAAAATTGAACAAACAAGAAGAGACAGCAATTACTAGGCTAAGAATAGGACACTGCAAATATACCCACTCTTACCTCATGTCAAAAGATAATCCACCAGTGTGCACTACCTGCAACAAACAGATCACTGTAGAACACCTCCTCGTCGATTGTCCTTCATACGCCCTCCAAAGAACTGCCGCTGGACTTGGACAGAACCTCTGCGACATTCTGAAAAATGACGAAAAACGTACCAAAGATTTAATACGGTTCTTACATGAAACAAATCTATTGCCTAAAATATAACAATAATCCTACCTACTTACCCTGACTTACTTGACAACTACCCTCCTTTAGTACCACCCTGTAAAAAAAAAAAAATATATATCATTTTATTAGAACAAATAATTTAAACATGTACTGAAATCAATTACTATAGTTTACTAGATACTTTATACTTACCTTTATACGCCAAATCAGATGTAATTTGTTAACAGTGCTAATGATCACATGGTCGATGCACCTTTTTTGTTGTATTTGTGTGTTAAATAAAAAAAAAAAAAAAAAAAAAAAAATCTAGTTCCCTAATTAAACAATAATATGTGTCACAATATTTTTTTAATAATTGCAATTATTTTTTTTGTCGGAAAATACTTAGAGGTACTCATAGCATATCTCTAGAAGAGCTCATCAGTGTTTAGAAGTAAATGGAAAACAGTTTAAGTATTTATGGCATTGTTTAATTATAGGTAACTAGATTTTAAATGTCGACTTTTAAAATTAATTAATTAATTAATTTCAAACGAATATTACTTAACAGGGGTGGCAGTAACAAAAAAAAATGTCCTACAAAACTTGCTTATTTTTTAAAGATCTTTTCAACAATACCACTTTCGACCTATCGTGCCATTTAATATTCCGGAGTTCTGAACATTCTGGAGCAAACTAAAAGGGAAGACGAGCTTTCCGGGGAAAAAAATATCACAATTCGATTCTTCATTAAGGCTTTTATAATACAGATTTTTGACACAACTCTCTACGGCTAACCGTTTTCGAAAAAACGACCGGTACGGGTGGTCTGACTCACCTGTATATAAAAAGAGATTGCTTTTCAAGCTGAATTTTTATCCAAATATGTAGATAAACGTTGTTGCGAAGTAGAACTGTACAAAAAACGTTGCTAAACGCATGCATACACAGTTTAAGAAAAATATCGTTTCAATCGATCAATTATTTTTCGAGAAGGATCGATTTTAAACTCTAAATTGCATAGCGACGTATGGTCGGTTGCCTGTACCACAGGCGTTTAAAATTTTTCAGCGGGCCTAAATAAATATATCTAATATTTTTTAAGAAATCTCTAAAAAGTTCAAAATAAAACAAAATTAAAAATTTTGAAAAAACCCACTACGGGTGTAAACGTTGTAATCGAAAAAGGATTAAATAAAATTTTAAAATTCCCCGACTTAAAAGAGGTGCTGATACAAGTGCTCTAGCGTTGCCACATAAATTATTCAGTTATATTGTGAAGATAAATAAACTTTGGTGTGTGTAAACCATTGAGTGCAATTATATAAATCTGGTTTTACATAAATAACTATTTGTAAATAGTCTTGTGATTATAGTTAATAGACAAACTGTGTGAATAAGTATACTAGATAAACTTTGATGTGTTCCTGTGTTGTAAATATAATTTAGTGACTATATTCTCTGTTACTTAGTTTTCTATTTTATTATTTAGAATTTATTTGTTTTGTTTCTGTTATTATTACTGTTACGTTTGAGAGGTACGCTTTCGTTTGTATGTTTAACTGTTTTGTTAAACGTGTATTATTGTAAATAAATAATTTCCACCACGAAATAGAACAGTTTTGTTACAATATCTACAATCACAATAGTCGTATTAAATTTATCTTTATATACAAAAATGTTAATAATTTTCACAGTGGCACCTAGCGACTGCTAAATATTATTAATTAAACTTTAAAACTGAACCATAAACATAAGTTACAGGTATTTCTGGGACTTATCGTTTTTAACCTCGTTCCCCCGATATTGTGCCCCACTGTGAACCGTCGCTCCCCCGCTCCGGTCCTCCCGGTCTCTTCAGATAGTACTCGTCGTGACTGGCGGTGAGCGGTGAAACAGAACCAGGCGGTTGGAGCTGGATGTCGCTCTTATCGTAACTCGAATTCCCAAAGTTGTCATAGTTAACTAGATTGTAGTAGTATGAACGCCCGATGCTTATTGTTCACATATAGAGAAAGTGTTGATGCGCAACTTGTTTTACAGGGCTTACAATTTTTACAGCTCGGTAACTGGATTGCAAAAAAAAGTTCAGCCAATAGGTCATATGCATGAGACTCCAAATTGGTTTAAATTTGTATTTCGAAATATATTTTAGTTCCTGATCATATCGTAATAGTTATTTTATAAATATAATCACTGAAAAAAATGCAAATAATAAAAAATAACTGTAGAAAATACGCGCTATTTTCGAATTTTCAAAACGCAGCGTGACGTCAGAGTATATATCAACAACAGTTTCCATGACGACTGTGTCGTCTCACAGTAAGATTATGTCAGTATTTAGAGAAAACAACAAATAAACTTCATTTAGAACATTGACAATTTGACGTCAAGGTTGACATGCATCATATATCATGACGTCACATAAGCCCGCCAACATGGCCGATTGTTTAAACTGTCAATTTTTGAGTGTGAAATTTAATATTTTTTTTCTTAGATAATATTACATTTTTAAATGATTATCAATTTTTTCTCGTATTATGGTTGACTAAATAATCTATTCAAAATATAAAAAAAATACGTGCATAATATGACCTATTGAGCAACAAAAGTTGGCACAAAAACGACTTAGCCTATTTCGATGCAATTTCACTGAAAGTAGTAAGTTCAATAATAATAACTTTATTTCACAGTGACTTAAACATGTGTTTGATTCGTCATAAAAAATAAAATTTGCAGTAAAAATCACATATATAATTCATTAACGATGTAAAAAACTTGTTTGATGAGGAATTTTTCTTATACTTTTTTAAATACAAAGGTCCTTTCAATAGCATTTATTTCACAGGGTAGATTATTAAAAATTTTCACACACATATAAGTCCTGCTCTTTTTGTAGAAAGAGAATTTATAGAAGGGAACCATCATTAAGCAATTTTTGCGAGTGCTGTAACTGTGGTGGTTATTAAAATCGAACATTGAGCGGTTGTTTAACACAAAAATAGATAATTTATATATTATACATTAGCGGTCCCGTCCGGTTTCACCCGGGTGTAAAAGAACGAACGGGGAAGGGAGGAACATGAGTACACACATTCATCTTAGTTTACCGAGTTGAATGTTGTGTCCGAATTTCATGAAAATCGGAGTTACCGTTCAAAAGTTTTTGTCGATAAAAAGCAGTATTTAAACTTTTTTTAACTATTTTTTTTTAAATTAAGAAAATAAAATTAAAATACATTTAAATGTAAGCCTTAGAAGAAAGCAAAGTAGAAAATAAAAAAATAAAAATATATTCGCCCAACGTGGGGCTCGAACCCACGACCCGGTTTTTTTTATACTTTTCATAACGGCTTATTATTCCATTTATTTTGTCAAGAAAGTTTTGTTGAAAATTTTTTTCTAAGCTTTGTAGTTTCGGAAATATTTTGAAAATTAAAAAAAAAACAGCCGCTCTTGTTTTATGGATCTGTCAGAAATAAACTAGTTCGGCATGCTTTGATTAATTTTTACATGACGTGGAACATAATATTGTGTAGGTAACCATGGCAACGAATAGTTAATATAGTATTGGATACTAGCCATTACCCGCGTCACCTCACGCGATATCAGAAATTTTGTTTTCTTTATTATAATCAAATGTCAACATTTTTGAAGTTGGAATGGTTCCGTCGCCCAATTGGCTGGAATTTTTTTTCTCAAAACCGCAAACTTGACTAAACTTCTCAAACTTTAATTGAATATAAGTATAAGATGATGGCGGGATCCCCGCGGACCACTATTTCGCGATAAAAAGGTGAACCCTGAGAGTTATAAACAGTGTAGTTGAATGAGAGCGATGAGGATGAATATTGTCCATGCAAAGTGCAAACCGGTGTTGGCAAACATGTACAATAGACGCGTCACGTCAAACGGCACCGTCCCAGCGTTGCCACTTGTCGACGACGACGTCCGCGTCTGTAGCTTCGTCTGCCGTTCCGTTTTACTCTACAGGTTGTCCCAGAAACAACGTCGAGCGTCGAGAGAAAGTTTGCCGTTGTTTAAAAAGTGCGTTGTGCAACTAGTGAGATAATGCTGCACGAGTTGCACATACTATTTTTTATTACTCATGCGGGAAAAGTGGTATGTTTACGCACGCTTTTACGGTTGAAAACTAGCTATTTCCATTTGTGTGCGGAAACTTTATTTGTCGCACTCAAATTATTGTTTGCCGCACGCAAATTCAGCGTTACCATAGTTACCAATACAATAACAATTTTAACTGAATTGTCAACTGTTTAATGATATAATTTTAATTTTAGTACTTTTAATTTCTTGTTTTAATTCGCAATAAAATTTTAATTTCAATATAATTTAATTCGTAATAAAAAATAGCATGTGCAACTCGTGCGGCATTGTCGATTGCCCACTCAAGCGAATGAGCGCACTCGCTTCGCTCGTGCGCTCCACTTCGCTTTCTTGAACAAACGACAACTTCCCGCACTAGTTGCACAATATACTATTTTATTACGAATTAAATAAAATTAAAATTTTATTACGAATTAAAAAAGAAATTATTAGAAGTAATAAAAATTAAAATTAAATCAATAAAAAGTTGACAATTCAGTTAAAATTGTTATTGTATTGGTAACTATGGTAACTCTGAATTTGCGTGCGGCAAACAATAATTTCAGTGCGACAAATAAAGTTTCCGCACGCAAATGAAAATAGCTACTTTTCAACCGTAACAGCGTGCGTAAACATACCACTTTTCATGCATGAGTAATAAAAAATAAATTATTTTCCGGTTGTAGCCAGACGATCCCAAGAGGTTAGTGGGCGTTTGCTTTTTTTGCAAACTATAGGTAAATACGATAAAACAGAAGAGCGGCTGTTTTTTTTTCATTTTCAAAATATATCCGAAACTATAAAGTTTAGAAAAAAAATTTATTAACGAAACTTTCTTGAAAAAATAAATAGAATAATAAGCTGTTGTGAAAAGTATACCATTATTACATAAACAATACCGTTATAGCATATATCTCTTCTGCGCATGCGCCGATTTTCCTCAAAAACAATAAGGCTCTTCATATTTGCATACCAAACATCCTCCCAAAATTTGGTTTCAATCCACTCATCCGTTTGACCTGTATCATGTTCACAGACTAACAGACGCACAGAGTTTTTTCAAAAATATGTTTTTTTGGATTCGGGGGACCTCAAAACGGAAAGATATTGTAAAATTTTTGAAAAGTGATTTTTGACCTAAACTAGTACCATTCCCCACTTGTGGGTTGGAATGGTAATAAATAATTATAATAACCAGAACTATAACGCTCTATTACTAGCTTTACTCATTCTTGTAATAATAATATCACTTACGCATATTATAGCTTACTCAGTATACACCAATTTAGCTCAGAAATCGTGTGCCGGAGCCCCAATTCAGTGTACATTTTCTCTTACTGCTCGTCCTCCTTTTGTATTAGCGTAATATTATGTTTAGATGAGTTATGTTACAGTTAAAAATTATTATAATATATTACAAAGTAGCTACTGTTTGCTACAATTGTTAAGAAACACACGTGTTTCTATGTTGATAGCGTTGTAACAATGGGTGTTTCTTAACAATTGTAGCAAACAGTAGCTACTCTGTAATATGTAATAATATAGTCTTGATGTTACTTATGGGAAGACTATAGATTTTTAAAGAATTTTTCAAATCAGTTCAGTAATTCCTGAGGTTATCCGCGGTTAATTCAGAGAAGGATAAAAACCTTCTTGATTCGGAACATCGCATCGCAAGGAATATTTCCCCATCTTTGACGTTATTTCTGAGACAACCGGTATAGTCTGCCCTAAGTGTATCTTTCTATCTGTGAATCTACCTTTGTACACTCATGCGGGTAGAGCCACTTTTAAGGAAATTACCCTTTGATCGATTTGAAGCGAAATTATCAAATACAGACTGATTCATAATGATAGTCTGTATCTTGAAAACAACAAAATGGTTGTTCTTTAAAATTTATACCGGGTGTTTTTTTTTTTAAACTTTGGTCGTTTTTTTTTAACAACGGGTTGAATAAAAAAAGTTCGAACGAAAGTTGTTGGGTCTCGAGGAGGAAATCGTTTGGACACAATAACTTCCCCCACCACATCACTCCTTTGCAGGGGAGGGGGTGACTTTTTTTTTTGAATGGAAACCCCCATTTTTATCATCGAATTTTTTTTTGTTTGTGAAAATGAATATCTTTTTTTAATTTAACTTTTATTTTTTTTTTTTTGAAAATCGCAATAATGATTTTTTTATGAGCGTTTTGGTAAAAAACTACGAGCCGAATCTGTTACCATGGAAAGTTTTCTCGAGAGCCTGCTGATTCTTCAATGTGTTATCAGTTATAGACGGAGAGCTGGCTACGGAGGGGTCACTCGGAGTCACTCGGTGCAAAGCTGAAAATTTTCAGAATAATAGGAGATAGTACAAGTAAGTAGGGAAAAAATTGCCAGAAGGCTAGGCGGAAGATAAAGAACCGCCAGAAGGCGCTAATGTTGCGAAAAATCAGTGCACTTCTGGCAATTTCTGTACTTATTCTGTAATTCAAAACTAGATTATATATTATATATATATTACGTTATATATAGTTATAAGGGCATACTGAAAATTCAAACATGATATAATAATTACATTCGACAAATATTCAAAATTAATTATTAATGTCATTTTGATAGAAATATAATTAATCGTCATATATTTTCATTATAACAACGTAATTTTTATTCAACCCGTTGTTTTTCATAGAAAAACGTCCAAATTTTTCAAAAAAACACCCGATATAAAAAAATTTCGAAGTATATCAGATGTGACTTTAATTCAAGAGAGTAACTCCAAGTTTCTTTTCTGTTTATACTGGTCTACCCGATTTGAATTAAACTTGGTAACATCTACTGATGTGCCAAATTAAAGTCAAATCTGTTTTTTGGTCGGTTACAAACGGGTTAAGTGTCCGCCATAGCCGAAATTAACACGAGCCAAAGATAATAAATGATGTATCAATTCTTCACGTCTTGTAAATGGTGGATTACTTAAAAAACACTGCTACTTTTTAACCCCTCTGGTAGATATTACTAAAGTGCACACGAATTTGAAACTATTTTCTGCCCGGCTTGAGTTAATACAAAGTTCCCATCAAAACCGACCGCGAGAAAGTCCGCAGGTAAAGGCTAGTAACTGAAGTTGTAATATTATAATATTGCCAAGATATATTTTCAATGGCGATATATTTACATTTTTATAATGTTTTCCCCTGTTTAAACATATAGCCCCTTCGTACTTATAACTTTATATCGTAGTAGTTGACTATGAAGTAATGTTCTGTCAGTTCCCGTTTCTCATGAAAATTCGACCCAAGTGAATTGCCAAACGGAATATCGTATCTCCAAAGACCAAGACGTTTCCTCCATTAATTGTCTACTTGTATATAACGCATTAGCGATGGGATATTTCGAGTGAAAATAATCAGAATATTCGATTATTAAAATATCTCGAAAGATTATTTAAAATTAATAATTAATAAGAAAAATCGCAGGATTGTGGACAAAAAGTTAGATTTTGTCTATAGATTTTATTGTACTTGAAAAAGTCTAAATCTATACGCTAAGAAAGTGTCTTTTACATGCGATCTTTGCGCCATCTCGTATTTGATTTTTTTAAAATCTGGTTCACTTAAAACTTGCAAACCCATGGAAACCAGCGTTTTTCTTAATTATAAAAAAATATTTACTCAAAATGTCAGTAAAAAAACTACAAAAATGATATAGGTACATTTTTTATTTCAAATTTCTTTGTTAACAAAACAACAATTATGATATTTTTCATGTATTTAATAATGATTACAGACGTAAAATAAAATTTAATTATCCTTGATGACGTATAGCTGCAGTCCATTTTTTTCCCTCTTTAATTCATAAGAAAATCCAGGAAAACGGTGTAATTGTAATTCTGGATGTTTAGTTGGTGTATCTTTACAATTAACACCACAGCACTTCCGACATGATAGCTTTTTACCCATTTTATTCAACTATTAATCCTTATTAAAATGTACGTATTTTGGCTGAACCAGAATTAAAAAAAAAACACGATAGGGCGCAAATGTCGCCTGTCAAAAGATACTTTCGAAGCGTATAGACGAAACGTTGTACACTAATAAATCTAATTTTTTGTCCACAATCCTGCGATTTTTCTTATTAATTAATTATTATCTCGAGGTTGAAAATATATATTAGATATCGTGTCCATCGATAATAATTAATAAGAAAAATCGCAGGTTTGTGAACAAAAGCTATATTTATAAATGTACGACGTTTCGATTATAAATTTAGAAAAAGTCTGCATTTATAGACGAAACGTCGTACATTTATAAATATAACTTTTGTCCACAAACCTGCGATTTTTCTCATTAATTATCTCGAGGGACACGATATCTAATATATTATTTAAAATCATTCGAAGAATTTGTATACCTACGAGCTAGGACTTATAATACAAAATTCAGTTATACATTCTTTCTCTGCTCTTTGAAACGCTGCATTTCTCAGTATTGAATATGATTACTTACTTATCTGACTCTATTCTGTAAAGCATGGCATCAGGTGATTCTCTCAAGTCTCACAATCGAAAACGAGAGCTAAATAAACTGCGCTGTACAGTATTGAATATGATTATTTATGTCTTTGATCTGCGTCTGTTCTACGAAATACTGTACGCAGGTGAATCTATCAAGACAGACAATCGAAACTGAGAGCAAATTCATTCGAGAGTTTAAACATTTATTCATTCACGCATTGTGTTGTATCTCTTATTATTATTATCATATATCATTTCAAATAAATCATTCGATTATAAAAATCTTTCGAGTAACAAGTTTTCGATTATTAAAACAATTCGATTATTCCCAAGTCCAAGCCTACATATACATTGAAAGGAAATTGCAATGACTATAGTCTATTCGCAATGAAAGTTGTAACCACATCGGTGGGGGCATTTTAAGTTTTGATGATCGATCGAAATACATTTTATTTCCACTAGGTTCGTCTTGGTATGGAAGATTGGAAGTAACCAAGGTACAACAAATCGAGAAGTTAAGATTGATTTTAACCGAGAACAATTTGAATGGCCATGCATGCTCAGCGTACCTATATAGAAAATGAATGCTTGAAAATAAATACACAGAAAAAAAATTATAGTTTTAAAAAACTAAAAAAACAGGCTTTAATAATAAAACGAACTAAAAAATAGAAAATAATTTTTAAGTCTGAGCAGTTTGCGTTACAGCAATAGAAAGTCCAACAATCAATAATAATTTATGACTAATTAATTTGGAATACGTTTAAAATAAAAATTAAGTTATTAACAAAATAATTCAATTATAGTAAAAAAACGTGAGGTGCTTGATATTAAATGTTACAATTATTTGATTGGGAGCTATTTATAAAATTAGTTGTATAATAAAAATATGCAAATTAATTAGTCATAATTGATTATTGGTCTTTTTATTGCTTTAACACAAAATCTTCATACTTAAAAATTTAAAGCTGGTTATTTTTAGTTTTTTAAAATTATAATTTATTTTTTTAATTTTTAGTCTCAAAAACCATCAAATATTTTTTTTTATAATTTTCTAATTAAATTTGTTTTTTGAAAATTTTTAAATTTATATTTATGAAATAATTGTATTGTCATCGGTCCTTTACACGTGTGCAAATTTTCAACTTAATTAAACTTCTTGAAATTGGTGAAAAATACGCAGAAAGATTTCTTTACATACATACATCCATACAGATCAAGCTAATAAAAGCGTGTTAAAAAGAAGTTTTTATCTCTACAGATGCATCATCACTATTTTTTTTTATTATTGTAAAGAAACAATAATCTGAACAATCCTTTCTAACATGCTTGTGTAATGTGTATGAATCGAAACTGCTCAAAGTCAGCAATCGAAAGATGATCCACTGTCAGACTCATTTGTTACAATAGCGCAGAGGTCGGAAACCTGAGGCTCTTTTGATGTAAAGTTGCGGCTCTGCAGTTTCGTACGCAAAAAATAATTATTTTTACACGCTTTATATTAACTTCACTTGTAAGTTTGTATGTTTGTAACCTTCCTTTGGACTACAGCAAGTGGTTTATTACTGTTAGTATGTTATGCCACTACTGTAAGAGCAATCGTTGACCGAGCGGTCTAAGGCGCGGGTCTTCGCTGACGTCAACTCTCAGATTCACCGGTCGTGGGTTCTAATCCCGTCCACGCCGAAATGAAAAGTTTGTATTTTTCGGCAAATTTTTGACAATGAATCTAACTAAGAAGTGGAAAATAAATATAGTTTAAAAAAACTAAAAAACACGCTTTATATCGAACTAAAAAGTAAAAAATATTTTTTTAAAAATAAGCTTAAAACAATAATGAATAAAAAATACAAGTATTATTGAGAATAAAGCGTGGGGCGCTCGATGAACAAAGCGCCCCACGCTTTTTTTACAATAATACTTGTATTTTTTATTAATTATTGTTTTAAGCTTATTTTTAAAAAAAATATTTTTTACTTTTTAGTTCGATGTAAAGTGTTTTTTTTATATAAACCCTTAAAAATCGTCCAATCGATCCATGATTGAGCACCATGTCTATCTTTCAGCCATTTCCACTCGCGTCTCACCCGCACCGCCTCCGTCGCGACGTGTCGTCTTCGGATATATATATTATACCTATATAAGCAAATACTATAATATTGAAACGAAAACGGTGGCTCTTTAAAAACTGGGAAATTTTGTAAATTGTAACTTTTGACTCTTCCGTCTCGAAAGGTTGCCGACCCCTGCAATAGTGAATCAACGATAGTATCGTACGCAATGGAGCTATATTTGGCAAAGAGGGATCAAAAGCTGGCGAGTGTTATAAAAAATTCAGTGAATGAAAGTTCAACTGATCTGCCAGTTGGGAATTTTGTCTGGGCTTCGTTGTTGACGTAACAGACTAAATAATTGCTGATTCAATAGGCGATTACACTAAATTTCATTAAAACGTTATCATTCTTTTTCTCGCTGACAATTATTAATGTGTAACATCTTAGCTCTCGAGTCTTGGTATGGGTAGTAATTTTGTGAATATAGTGGAATGGGTTATTTTTGAATGGGGCAGAAGTTAAGGAAGTGTGCGTTGGTGCGGCCAACAGTTGGAGCATGTGCTGCAGCGTATAAGAAAGAAAGAAAGAGAGAGTGAGAGAGAGAAATAAAAGGGCAAAAAGAGAAAGAAGACACAGCTGTCAACCGCGCTTTTAAAAACACAGTGTGAAATTCACGTCTTTTGATAAAACTTTTTTTTCATCAATAAAGACATTATTATTATTATTAAATAAACATATATAACATAATAGTATATTGTGCAACTAGTGCAGCAAGTTGTCGATTGCCCACGAATTAAAATCTCGTTACCTAATTAAACAATGTCACAAATGATCAAAGTGTCTCCAATTTACTTCTAAACACTGCGGAGCTCTTCTAGATATGTTATGAGTACCTGGGAGTATTTTCCGACAAAAAAAATACAATTGCAATTGTTGAAAACTTATTGTGACATTGTTTAATTAGGTAACTAGATTTTAAATGTCGACTTTTAAAATTAAGTTTGTTATTCTGACATGTTAATTTAATAATTTCAAACGAATATGACTCAACAGGAGTGGCAGTAACAAAAAAAAATGTCCTACAAAACTTGCTTATTTTTTAAAGGTCTTTTCAACAATACCACTTTCGGCCTATCGTGCCATTTAACATTCCGGAGTTCTGAACATTCCGGAGCAAACTAACAGGGAAGCAGACCTTTCCGGGGGGAAAAATATCACTATTCGATTCTTCATTAGGGCTTTTATAATACAGATTTTTGACACAACTCTCTACGACTAACCGTTTTCGAAAAAAACAACCGATACGGGTGGTCTGACTCACCTGTATATTATAGATGAATAACAACTAATAGGCCGAGAGCTATCAAACATTTTTGGGTAGGTATTTTTACTGCGAAAAATTGTGTACCAACACTTCTTTTGTAATATCTGAAAACAAAATTGAAGGATAGTGGGGTCTAACCAGGCCTTGAATTTTTAACTATGCGAAATAATAATATCAGTATTTATAAGTTCGTTCCAAGCAGCCAGCGAACGGTTTCGAAACCGTCACCCGCATGCGCAGTAGGTAAGACGAAGCTGTTAGTGGCGATTTTAGAACACGTTTTACCCACTGCGCATGCGGGTGACGGTTTAGAAACCGTTCGCTGGCTGCTTGGAACGAACCTATTATTTTTAGATATGTCAGATGTTTTGTATGATAGTACAATATTCAATTCTGTTTATAGTTTTGTTTGGCAAATATTTCATAGCATTTTTATTAGTTTTACAAAGTCGTGCGGATTCATTCGAGTCTTTCATCGACAACAAACAACAACTTCTTCCCGTCTACCGTTGCCGGTTCTTCTTCTCCTTCAGTTTTTTTTTTTCCTGTGTGTCAAGTTCTAGTGTCTGTGCGGTGTGATTAGAGACGTGTTTTGTTGTTAGGACGAACTTTTTCGTTTGAAAAGAAAACAAACGCTTATTTAGATTATTGTTGACTTTTCTTTGTCTCGTGAAGCTCTATTCTTTTACTCAATTGTAAATAAAAAGAAAAACATAAAGAATAAATTGGAAACTTTCATTTGTACAATATACTTACAGAGAATTCACTCAAAAAACGATCCTCAATGACTGCAGCTACCGTACATCTCTGGATTAAGTTTAAAACACAAAATATAGTTTAAAAAAAACTAAAAAACACGCTTTATACCGAACTAAAAAGTAAAAAATATTTTTTTAAAATGAGCTTAAAACAATAATGAATAAAAAATACTAGTATTAGTGTGAAAAAAGCATGGGGCGCTTTGTTCCACATTTTCGTACATCGAGCGCCCAACGCTTTTTTCACAATAATACTTGTATTTTTTATTCATTATTGTTTTAAGCTTATTTTAAAAAAGTAATTTTTTACTTTTTAGTTCGATATAAAGCGTGTTTTTTAGTTATTTTTAAACTATATTTATTTTCCACTTTTTAGTTCGATTTATTGTCAAACATTTGCCGAAAAAAACAATTTTTTTTTTGGCGTGGACGGGATTAGAACCCACGACCCGTGATTCCGAGAGTTGACGTCAGCGAAGACCCGTGCCTTAGACCGCACGGCTACCACTGTAGTTACAGTGCTGGCATATTATTATACTACAGTAATAAACCACTTGCTGTAGTCCAAAGGGAGGTTACAAACAAACATACATACAGCGTGTCCACGGAAGTTCTTTACAAATGGATTTTTTTTTTATTAATTATTGGAGCAAAATTTTTTTTCTGTGGAAAAGTTCTGCTTCGTCCAAAACCTCTAAAACACCAAAGAAATTTTTTTTCGGCCTAAAGTTATATGAGGGAAATAAAAAAGTTTTATTTTACTAAAAACAAAAATTATCTGTGATATTCAAGATTTTCGCCCGTAGTAGGTTTGGAAAACAAAGGAATAGCACGTATTAAATGTCAAGTAATTAAAAATAAAATGCCTGTAAAATTAAGTTTACAAGAAAAAATAGAATTAGTGTTAATTGTACAGACAAGCTGCATTGGAAGATATTCTGCAAACCCTTGGCCAGCCAGATCACCCGATTTGACACCCCTAGATTATTTCCTCTGGGGCTATCTAAAGAAAATGGTGTACTCTGAAAGACCTTTTCAAAACATTGATCAATTGGAAAGGATTATCACCGAAAAAATCCATCAAATTCCTTCTACAATGATTCAAAATTCAGTGACAGATTTTGGAAGGAGAACCGTTCTTTGTATGGAGAGACATGGAGGATATGTTGAATTCTGATTTATAATTCTGAATAAATAATTACTTAGAAGTTATAGTTATGTTATTATTTTGAATTAAATTTGATTATGTAACTAATTTTAGGAAAATCTTGAATATCACAGATAATTTTTATTTTTAGTCAAATAAAACTTTTTGAATTCCATCGTATAACTTTAGGCCGAAGAAAATTTTCTTTGATGTTTTAGAGCTTTTGGACGAAGCAGAACTTTTCCACAGAAACAAATTTTTGCTCTAATAATTAACAAAAAAAAATTCCATTTGTAAAGAACTTCCGTGGACACGCTGTACATACAAACTTACAAGTGAAGTTAATATAAAGCGTGTAAAAACGAGGAAAAATGCGCTTCTTTTACGTGCTAACCTAGTAGCTGTGAGAGAGCGTTGCACCTTGAGCAGATCTAGGAACATTATGAGATTTTTTTAAGCAGAGGCTACTGACTTTAGACGGAAATACAACATACTTTAACTATAGTTTAAAAAAAACTAAAAACACGCTTTATATCGAACTAAAAAGTAAAAAATATTTTTTTTTAAATAAGCTTAAAACAATAATGAATAAATAATACTAGTATTATTGTGAAAAAAGCGTGGGGCGCTCGATGTACGAAAATGTAGAACAAAGCGCCCCACGCTTTTTTCGCAATAATACTTGTATTTTTTATTCATTATTGTTTTAAGCTTATTTAAAAAAAAAATTGGTTGTCTGTAAACTCGGTTTACGGACGATAGTTTTACGTGATAACGTATTCCGCTCGAATATCATATTTAATAATCACGCACAGGGTCATGCGGAACGTTAAGAACGTTACACTTTTTCGTGCATGCAGCCGGTGTTTCATCTTTTTATATTGACGTGATCCATCAATTTATAAGACGTTATCACGTCAATAATTTATGTTCTATTTCTCCTATCTTCTACATATAATAATTATAATAATTCGAATCTATGATATTGCATTTTTCGCTTCAGGTTAATTTTATTTATTAAAATTATACTCTCCACCTATAATAATAATTGTTTTTTTTTTAACTTTCTTTCTTTCGTATTTATTTTAAGTCTCAAAGATTAACTGTCATAATATTTTGAAAACAATTGTTTCATTGTTTATATAAAATTCCAAAACCTACTTACAATATTTAAGTATTTTCATACGTCAAAAAATTGATTTTTATAATGATAAAATTTGTAAGAAAACGATTTTTTGCCCCCCAAAATCCCTTTTCAGTAATCCAAATCGTTAGGGCCGTTTTCGAGAAAAGCACGCACAGGGTCAGGCGGAACGTTAGGAACGTTAGGCGTTACACTTTTTCGTGCATGCAGCCGGTGTTTCATCAATTTATAAGATTGGTGATTCATCAATTTATAAGACGTTATCACGTCAAAAATTTTACTTTTTAATTCGATATGTCAGTTTCTAGTGTAATACCTTCATTTACATAAACTAAGCTTAATTCATATGATAAATATATAATAAACAATTAGAAAAGTATGAAAGATTTTTTATTAAAATTAACTATTTATGACAAGGGTATCTACTTCAGAAATTTAACCAAAAAAATAGAACGATCATAGCGGCTTAATTGCATACCTTTACATGGTAGAATTAACTATTGTAGAAGAAATATAACTTAAAATGATTAATTAATTGTAAAGTTTGTCACGTAATATAAAGGTACGGGTACACAAGTAAAGCATTGATACACGAGCAAGCACTATGATGCCCGCATCCATTCTGTTCTTAGAGTATAGTAGATTTTCCAATTAATAAGTTAAGCTTAGTATTCAACTCTACCGTGTACCTTACAAGCTACATTAAATTGCTAAACATACGGTTTTATACTATACTAAATGGGGATCCGCGATATGGACTACTCTATCTGGCGGCGAAACTTACTAACTAACATGTGAGAAACAAGCATATGAATCGTACTGTCAATAAATACTGTTAATCGTAATTTTTTTTATAATAATAATAATAATAATAAAAACATTGATAAATTAATAAATGACTTATTCTGAAACCTGAGAAGTTTTCACCTCGTGCAAACACAAATAAAAAGTTAGTAAAAGATTGTAATAGTACCACGACATTTCAATGCAGATGGTTAGTTATTTTACCAAGTAAGTAGGTATTATACTTTGTCTTAGTATTGAAAACTTAATTTATTAATTGAATAGTTATTATTATTAAATAGCAATAAGAAATTTGATAGAAAAAAATAAAGTTGAAAATACATTTTAACAGATGACTATTTTTAGATTAGGAACTTACCTGTTGCAATAAAGTAATGTTTCAATAATATGTTTGCGACGTTCATCAACACTGCATTGATATATCTATTTACCACTTTTATTTCTTGTGGATTACTCTTTAAATCGGAATTTTGTAAACAGAAAGCATTAAAATTCACTTCACTTGAAGGTTCTGTTTCAATTGAGTTTTTGCATAATCTCAAGCTCTACCCGACTATACTCTATAATAGTCAGAGTGCCCGTCGGAAAAAATTTTATTGACACATACTCTCCCCAAACTTTGTATATGGCTTCATTAGGCCTAGTCTGACACCTATTTCCTCTATGACTTTTTTTGATTTTGGGGCGTTTTCCCTCTAAATTTTCCGAAACATTTAAAATGTCTGACACCTCGAATATGTCGAACATATTCGAGGTGTCAGACATTTTAAATGGTTCACGTTATTTGTCAGAAAACATTATTTTAGCGTTTTGATTGAAGTTTTTAAGCTATCCAATTTAAAAAGCAAACAGTATCTATAAATTTTTACATGTCGTCAAAACGACATCTTTCGGAAAATTTAGAGCGAAAACGCCCCAAAAATCAAGAAAAGTCATAGAGGGAACACGTGTCAGACTAGGCCTAATGAAGCCATATACAAAGTTTGGGGAGAGTATGTGTCAATAAAATTTTTGCCGACGGGCACTCTGACTATAAGGTATGTTGGGTCAAGTACGATAACTGTATGTGCCCAAATTTTTATTTTCTTTTTCTAAGTCATAGAAAACGTTAAAGTTTGACGTTTCAAAAAAGAAAACTTTGCGGATTATTCACAAATTTCCTCAAAAATACAAAACTTTTCGTCTTTCACTATAATTTTTTTAATCTAGCCAATCAGAAATCACATATACACGCCATACCAACTAGTGTAGAATTACTGTATTACTATCTCACTTTGTATACACGACTACATAATTGTTTTTTTAAAGAACTCCTCTCAAACGCCTTCCTCTTTTCACTGCGCAAAAAAAAATAATTTTCAAAATAATAATTATGTATAATATAACCGGTATGTTCCAAGCAGTCCGAGAACGATCACAAATCCGTCATCGTCTTGCGCACAGACAGTCTTGCGCAGTAACAAGATCGTGACGGTTCTGTTACTGTTCTTAACCTTATAACGTTAACTGATTAAGCACGCTTGTTAAGATTCAAATGTTCGCTCGATTTTCTGGTCTGAATCCACTTTAAGTATCAACGGGACTTTAAGTTTTTTATATATTTTTTTATGATTTGTGTAATTGTCCTACAATTAGGTATTAAAACTTAAAAGATAACAAGAATATATATCACAAGTAAAACGTGAGATCACGTAGCCATTTGTGAAAAATGGAACAAGTTAAACACAAAAATGATTATTTTAAATGGGTCAAAATACAATTGAAACTTAATATCATGGAAGATTTTATAGACACGAGTTCCGGATTATTTTTTGTGCATATCTATAAAGTAATCCGGGCGTTTGTCGTTGTGCTAATGTTTCAAAATTCAATTTTCCTAACACTGAAATTATATATGAATCCTGCAAAAACTCTGGGCGACAACATGGATGAGATAATAAACCTGGAAATTTATGCTGCAGCCATTTTTATTTATTTCTATTTCAAAAAAAATATACAGACCCTAAGGATTTTAATGGACGAAATGGATCGAATATATCGATACTCGATTCGAACTGGTTTGAGTGACGTCACGATGGAGCCATTTTGTAGGGCACTGCATATATTTTTTGCCATATATTTTTACTGTGCAATTGTTGGTACGTACAATTATATTATGTTTTAACTAGCCTTTGCCCGCAGCTTTGCTTGTGTTAATTTGGGCTTCTCAAAATCGTTAACTTAACCAGAGGTTAGCCCATTAAAAAGTATTGTTTATTTTATGTTTGTGTACCGGTACAAAATTTCATCACAATCACTTTTTCGAATACAATTTCTGAAAACATGCTTTCTTGTTCGTCAGACAAAATACTTAAAACGCTAAAATTCGTTACAAAAAAATAATACTATTGTGAGAGATTATGCAACAAAAATCAGAACAACGATTGATCCTGTCGGCCAACCCTAAAACTTGTCATTGTTTTCGAACACTATGAGCTCTAAAACGTTATTTTGAGCTCAAAAATGCTAGGTTAGATTTTTTTTATTACTATATAATCACAAAAAATTAATTAAACAAAATGTTGAGCAATTATTCGGCTATTCAAAACTCTAATCTTACTAAATTTTTAGACTAATCAGTCAAGTAGATTAGGATTTATCCGACAAAAACGTAAAAAACTGTTATTTTTAACATTGGCGTAGCAAGAGGGGGGCCAGGTGGCAAACAATATTAATTGTTCACGTACAAATAACAAGATAAATCTACAATAATCTACGTTTTCTTTGTCGTGAAATTTCTCCAGAAAGTCGTGTTGATCGATTTCGCTTCTATGAACAGTTTTCAAATTATGTATAAGTAGCAGCTGGTAATGGTAGGTATAGATGAAAATTTTGCCCCCCCTACGATAAAATCGTTGCTACGCCTATGATTTTTAATTTTTATTCTTTGAATAACTTTAAAACTACGTGATCGATTGACTTAAAATCTATAGTCAAATCTAAGTCTCGATAAACGCTAAATCCGGCAAAGCCGATCTCAATCGGTTGATTTGTTCTAAAGATATCGGTACGACCAAAAATTGTTTATACACACACACACGGATGTCAATCCAAAAACAAAAACCCCAAAAAGTCGAGATCTGAGGATAACTCTTTTCTCGAAAATCGGACCGAAACCAATAATTTTCCTTTTTATTTTTTGAAAAATTTTAATAGCCGGAATTTAAAAAGGTAACGTTAATTTACATAGGTAATGTAGTAGTCGAACCTAATAAAATTCCTATTGCTTTTTCAGGTTCAAGTCCTTATCCCACTGGAGCCATTTATCAAACAATGAAGAGCAAAAATGGTACAAAATATCTGCCATTTGCGTTATGGTATCCGTTCAACCCGCAAATCTCGCCGATTTATGAATTGACATTCATAGCACAAACGTTGGGCCAAGCTTTGATGGCTTTTTGTTTCAGTAATTCTGACATAATTTGTATAACTTTGATGTATTTGACCTACGGGCAACTCAAATTACTTAATGTCCATTTAAAAAATATTTGTTATACTGCGTTACGTGATTCAGGGGCTGATTTAGAAACGATCAGAAAATTTGCATCTAATTTCAATAAATTCGATAACAAAAGGTGATACGCTTGACGTCTAAATCTAAAATAATGCTTATAACTCTTATTTTAAAAAAACTGTGTCTTGAACAATCCTCTGGAGACTTATAAATACCCTTCGAAGGGGACAAAAAATTATGATCGTTAACTATTAGGGTGCAACTTTACAAAAAAAAATAATATAGTTCAACATAATTTTCTAGTTGAAGCGCTATTCTGATTCTGATAACTAAACTACATATTGAAATCACATTGAAATCACACATGATAGTCGATGTTTTTTACTGTTATGTAGGTATTTAGGATTATACAGTATGTAAACGCGTAAGGTGCACATAAGGAAATTAGCATTGGGAAAAAATACTTGGATCAGAGTTAGTCATGACTGCATTAATTGTTATTTCTATTGAATTATCGTGGTAATCTATTTTATTTTGATTTATTTTTATTTTACTTGGCTTTTTTAATAATAAAAAGCTCTTATAAATCATTATTTTAATTTTTTTGTACAAAAATAAAACAAAAAAAAAATGTTTGGAAACATTTCATTCAAAAATTTTCTGACTGGTATGACGTATGCGCGTTGGTAAATCAGTGACCCAATGTCTTTAGGTTCAACACGAATAGGCGGAGATATTTGATCTCGCACCATATTTAAGTATTTTTGGGAATTTAATGTCCCATTAATAAAAAAAAGTCCGATTATGTTGTAATCATTTGAATATTTTCTTCGGTAGTAATACACATTCATTTTGCAAAAGACTTTTATCTGTCAAATTGAAAAACAAGATTTCAAGGCTCACTCTGATCCAGTCATTTTTTCCCAATGTTAATTTCCCTATGTGCACCTTACGTGTTTACATACTGTATAAAAACAAAGAATATAAATTTTGTACACTTATTATAAGAACTTCATTTTAAAACAATTATTCTGCTGTAGACGCTGCAGATTACCTCAGCTGTCTAGCGTCTATAATCCACAATCCCTCTCTCAATTGTTTAGCTTAAGATCTTTGTCCGGCGAATCAACTGTGATGTGTGAAACAATTTTTATAATATAAATTTCTTAAATTAAAATGCACACAAAACACGGTACTGATTTATAGTGTCAAAATTTTCGTTTATGGTTTCTAGAAATGAACTATTAAAATTGGAGAATTTTGAAAAGGGTCAAAGCAATATAGTAAGCACAAAAATTGAAGATGAAATCATAGCAAGATATGGAAAAACGTATGAGTATGAACTTACCAAACTATTAACAGATTGTGTCCATCATCACGCTGATATTTTAAGGTTTTCGAAACAGGCTAACGAACTTCTCGCTCCGGTTATATTTATCAAAACCACTTTTGCAACGATGTTTATTTGTTTAGTTATATACCTTTTAACCACGGTAAGTAAACTGAAAGTAAATGAAAAAGCGTTAAAGTTGAGCACCCAACCGATATTAATAAATATTGTAAATAAGAGACACTCGATGACATACATATGTCAAAAACGTTTGTCGAAGTATGATTTCTGCTGTGTTTAGTGCACCGCGCATGATATATGGCACGCCGTTTTACTATTTAATAGTAAAATATTTTTCCAAAAATTATAAAAATATTTAACAATTTTAATTTCAGAAAAAAATTTTGAGTGAATTTAATTTATGTGGTGACATAATAAAAATACAATATTATTATGTCATGACATAAAATCAAATGCTTATACATAAGAAGAGATAGGAAAAACGACGAATTATAATTATGTCATGACATAAAAATAATGTATTTTTATTATTTCATGACATAATAATAATGTATTTTTATGTTGGCATATAATTTTAATTCAAACATTTTTATTATGTACATAATTTTAATTCAAACATTTTAATTATGTACATAATTTTAATTTAAACATTTTTATTATGTACATAATTTTAATTCAAACATTATTATTATGTACATAATTTTAATTCAAACATTTTTATTATGTACATAATTTTAATTCAAACATTTTTATTATGTACATAATTTTAATTCAAAAATTTTTATTAAAAAATGTATTAAAAAATTATTTCTGTTTTGACTTTTTAAATTTCAGATAATTTTTTTTCTACTATTAAATAGTAAAACGGCGTGCCACATGATATGTCGAAGTCAAACTGTATTTTAAACGCTTTAGCCATTTCATAAAACGGCGATGTTTTTTTTAAACTAACTTTCAACCACTTCATTAAGATATAGAACCAACAACTACTGACCTAGACCTTGTTAAAATATGGTTGGTTCAATTAAATAAATGTATATCTATTAGCCACTTTTCAAAACAGCTCAAAATAAATCTCTAAATTGTCGAAATCAGTTCCTATTTTTGCCATTTGATTTTTACACTAACAAAATTAAAGATTATTGAAGAATGTTAACGCTACGGAAGGATTTTGACGCATAGGCAATATATTTTCAATTCTTTAAGTTTAAATTTTGCACCATACGTATGTCAAATTCTCTCTTTGCCTAAAATCATTCTTACTAACTCCGTAATTATTTATTTTACTTTACAAGGAATCGTATATAAAATATACAATTTTCACAAGTAATCAGATATTATCATTGTTATTACTATGTTCCTAAATTACACTAATACTAATTTTTGTTAAAATAATACACGATAAAACTTAAAAAGGAATCATCATTAATAGGTATATTAAATTTTAGGCCGGAGAATCTGTCAACAGAGCACAAATGATGCAATATATAGTACTTGAGCTAATAGAGCTATCTGTCTTATGTTTTCCTGCTACATGGGTGACCACTGAAGTAAGTAAAAAAATCCAGCCAATTGAGCGACGGGGCCATTCCAACACTAATAACATTTTATATAATAAAGAAAATAAAATTTCTGTTATCGCGTGCAGTGACGCGGTTAACGGCTAGGATTAAATATTAGGATCACGAAGTATGTAACTAGGAGACCTAGCTTCCTATGTTTGCTGTGTTTCAAGATGGACCGTCTTCTGACGCACGCGATACGGCGTTTTACACCTGTTTTTGTCATAGTTACCAAAGTTGTTTAGCTTGACAGACATGTTACCCAATATCTGACGCCATATTGTTTCATGCGACAAATCTACAGAACAAAAGAACAACTGATTTTTGAAGTGAAAGCTTCTTTAGCGGCGTTGTACACTTTTTTTGTAATGGGTAAAAAATGTTAAACTCGCGTCAGGACACGTGACCTGATCGAAAATTCGTAAGACAAAATTCGTAAGACGAAAACTTTTGTACACTTTTTTTGTAATGGGTAAAAAATGTTAAACTCGCGTCAGGACACGTGACCTGATCGAAAATTCGTAAGACGTTAATATTCAAGTTTTAACTTCTGCCGGCACTCCCGGAGTGCAACCTGTCTTTTTTTTTCTTAATATTTCCGATCTTTCTTGAAAAAATAAATAGAATCATAAACCATTATGGAAAGCATACCATTATTATATAAAAAACCGCGTTATAGTATATATCCGTTTTGTGACGATTTTGCCCAAAAACAATAAGTCTCTTTATATTTGCATATCAAAATTTCTACAAAAAACTTGGTTTCAATCCGTTTATCCGTTTGACTTGTATACAAACACACTTTTTTCAAAAATATGTTTTTTTGGATTCGGGGGAATTAAAAGCGAAAAATATTGTAAATTTTAAAAAGTGATTTTTGACCTAAATTAGTACCATTCTCCAGTTATGGTGTTGGAATGATAAAGATCCGTAGATGACGCTTTTTGCTTAAACATAATAAGAGAGCTGTAACAAACCGTATGTATTCGTTACTGAGTAACGGGTACATCGTCTGACTCGAAGTAACGAATCGTTACTTACAAATTCATTTCGTTACTCGCATGTTTCGTATCCATGTCAGTTCAATTCGTTTGATACGGTTATACGAACACAATGTGTTATACTTATAAGTACCTATTCATAAAGTACGAAGTCATGACTCATGTCGTATCACGTATGCGACGCGCTTTGTGCGAAGCTACATGCTTATTGCTTGATGCTGTTAAGTACCTACACTATTGTATGTCGTATGAAAAGTACCGAGTAACGTAACGATACGAAAGTAACGGGTACTGGTTCTTTAAGTAACGAATACATACGGATACACAATTTCTCGTTACTTTTACAGCTCTACATAATAATGAAAAATCATGATCGTCTTTTGTTATTCGTCAATAGTAACAATGCGTGTGCTATACTATAATTATTGATAAAAAAGTTAATACTGAAATAGCTATTTAAAAAGATATACCTATTGTTTCAGAGTGTAAACATCTCAGACGCTATTTACGAATGTCCTTGGTACCTGAATCTAAAACAATTCAAAACTTTTATGATATTTATGCCAATGCGTGCTCAAAAACCGATTTATTTCACTGCGTCTAAGTTTTTCAAGCTGTCACTCGAATTGGGCACAAAGGTAAACTCACGATTTATTTTGTAAAATAAATTTAGACCTTCTTTCACAATTATGTTTTTGATGGTATTAAGTTTCGAATGTGATATGTGGTGGAAGTACGTGACCATACGGTGGAAGAACGGGTATTCAGTTACCATTATTAACAAACTAGAATCTGAAACAAAAATAATTCATTAACACATGTACAATTTCAACAATATTTATACCGTATATTACCTTCCTTATATTGTTTATCTTCGATTACTTACCATTATTACTTACCCAATGATTCCGCCATATTAATACAACTAAATCACACTACGATGCATATAGCCCAGTTGCTGCGCGTCTATTAAAAAAAAAGAAACTGTTTCCCATGATAAAAAAAAGTAAAAGCTATTTCACATTTTTTTGAAAACATTATTTAAACACAAAAACTATATCAATAGATATAACATTAAAATTAATTAAAAAAACACTATTTCTCTAAATTCTAAATTCTTAACTATAGCGGCCCGGTCCTGCTTTGCGTGAATTTGTAGATTGCCATCGTTTTTTCGTTGACTTACGTTACAAAATTAGTCTCCACGAAAAGCGATAATATATAATCTACGTCCATCCTGAAGATCTATTCTAAGTATTTGTGAAAAAAATTTGAAATCGGATGAGTCGTTTCGGAGATTACCTCCTATATTCAAACTTATCAACTTAACCTCTTTATAACATTAGTATAGATTAATACACACATTCAAACAGAACATCAGGAAAAATGTAAAAACAACAGGAAAAATAATCTAGAACAGTGTATATTTCTTTACCATATCTCAGTATAGCAAGCAGACACCAATTTAGCTCCTCTGCACATGGGTCGACAGTTCTGCAATGTAGACCGGTTTAGGATGCGATTATTGTGCAATCGATTGACGATCTATTAAAGTTCTATATATTCGCCCACGGGCGCTACTGAATCCGAAATGGATAAAGATTGCTGCTCCTACTAGTGATGTGTCCACGTGACTCTTTATTGGGAGCTGGCTCCGTGCGCTCCGCTCACTAAAAAGAGTCGTTCAGAGCGACTCGTTCAAAGGAGCGACAACTACACAAGAGTGCAGACTGCAGAGGTGTGAACTGCCATCATACATCCTCAGGAGTCATGTAGCATTGCACAATACACACACTCAGCTCTGAGCTCATTTTAATATGATTCTGATCTTATATTATTCGCATTTCGGATAAACTATAAAGTATAATAAAAGCTTAACAATAACAATGTATATTATTACAATATTATATCTTTGTCAACGACGTCAATGTGAATGGTTTAAGTCACTATAAGCTTAGTACTATTACACTTACAGTGTGTCATTCAACATTAAATGACTCAGCAAAGATAACTCCGTACGTGCAAAGTTCACTAGTGCCTCTGTGACCTGTGCTGTGTGCGCTCTGTAAATGTGCGAATGCAACAGTACAGAACAGCTCATCACAGAGCAATGGCGCTCGGAGTGAGTCATTCACAAAAAAAAGCGACTCTCTCCGCTCCGAGAAGGGAGTCGTTCATTATGAACGACTCGCTCAAGAGCAACACATCACTAACTCCTACTTTACAGAAGAAAAATTTCGCTATAGCATGCAACCGTGCAACTGAAATTTCTTCTCGATCTGCGAAGGGTCGCATAGAACTAGTTTAAAATTGATCGTGTGTCAGTCGATTCATGTGCGGCTACCCACTCTCTAACACTCGACAGGTGACAGAACGAACCGGTTTGAAACTCAAATTGCAGAACAGTTGACCCGTGTGCGGAGGACTTTAGTAGTTTACAAATCGCGTAGCAATTTCCGACTTGTTTGAGTTTCGCTTAATGCTCGTTCCCATTTTGTCGTAGCGTATATATATATTATACCAGTTGGAAACAGGTAGACTTTTAAATAGTAAGAAAATTTTTCAAATTTCTTCAGTAGTTCGTAAGATTATCCACAGCAAATAAACAGTTTATCTTTTTTTTTTAGGTCATCAGAACGTCATTTTCTCTTTTCACAGCTTTACGAGCTATGGGTGACTAAATCATAAAATTAATTATTAATGGTGAATTAGGACAGTCGTATAAAAAGTATTAGATCTCACGTGCACAAAAATGTAGAAATTGATTTTATAAAATCAACTTGATTTTGCTTTACCGTTATTTTGGCAAGTCTAAATTAGGTTAGTTTCGAGGGTCAAAAATAAAGCAAGTTAATTTATACCAGTGGTTCCTAAAGTGGTCCCTATGAACCCCAAGGGTTTCTTGGAGCATTCAGGGGGTCCTTGGAAAATTAAAATCGATTTTGGGGTTTCTGAACAACGTCAGGGGGTCCGCGCAAGGTTTAATTTAAAATAAAAATATTGTGACACATTTTTATTAACACAAAAAAAGAAACCGACTAAAAATTAGTACTCGTGGAGATGCGTTGCTATACTACACAAACATTGAGCGGAACATAAATACACTCATCCCATCAGATTCATCCAAGTCAATAATTTATTTTGTATTTTAAAACAAAAGTTATAATCTCAATAAATACTTCTTCAACCTATATGTTTTATTTATAGTTTATTTTTACGTCATCATTTACCATTCAGGACATCAGTTATTCTACGTAATATACTACATTTACAATAACAGTAATAGGTAATTTTTTGTTTTTTTTTAATTTCAACTATTAGCTGTCAAAAATAATAAAATAAAACTGTTTATAAAAATTAAACTACTGAACACATTTATGTGAATTTAAATAGGGTTCTGGTCTGATACTAAACAAAGTGAATAAAGTATAACCCAAGGCAATCCGACCAAAATTGCGATCTGTAGAGTCGTGACGTACATACGTACAGACCAACCGACAACTGCTGTTTGTAATTTTCAATTACAATTTTAATAGTATTTATGAACTAGAATTGATTTAAAATGGTTCTGTTTTATAGATCAGAATCTCCTCTTTTCAAAAAGCTTCAATTTGAATGGATTTCGTGTGAAATTAACTTAGATATAACTTCTTATATGAACGAAAGTCAGCTGTGACGCACAAAGCGATAATAAAGCACATACCGCTAGTTTAGCGGTATGTGCAATAGATTTTCAGTGTAGTATTACAAATAAAGATAAATTAGAAATATTCATTGGTACTAAACCCAGATAAGCATGCGTATTGCATTGCCGCCTACTTACATGATAGGGAAATTCACTGAATATTAATAATTAAATTTTACTGAAAAGCAAAGTTTTGATTGAATAAAGTTCTGAAATTATATGATTTGAAATATATTAAAACACTGTAATTATACTGATTATGTGATAGTCACAGTGAACAACTTATAAAAATGAAATAGTTTCGAAAAAGTTATAATTCAAATGGAGCATATTTTTTTACAGTTAAACAGATTTAACACAAGTCATCTTTATTGTTTATGTCTCATATTTTTAAAATCCCAGGAACTGTAGACGTTAACGTGGAATACAATTAGAATAAGCTGAAAATTTACAGAGAGAATCATATATATTAATACGCTATGGTTTAAGATGTTTGCCTACCTTTTTAGAAAAAACCACATAAATTATATATCATTTTACAGATAATTGCTTGCCCTACTGACATCGACAACTAAAAAATTTATTATTGCTATTGTTTTTGTAAATTAATTAAACTCTGAACAACGTCTGCCATCTGACGGCGTAACGTTAACACTTCGATCTGTCATCTGACTATGGAGGGTAACCCTCCATACATCTGACCTTCATATTGTAAATACTTCATACCGCCATCTGACGGGCAACGCTGAACAACGCTTTTGCTACTTGCGCCTCTATATGACAATTTTAGTAAAATATTTCTTTTACAACAAAAAAAGAACGTTACAAGCTGTGTGCAAAATTAGAAACGAATTGAATACCTGCAAACATATTTAAAAAATAATTTTGTAAAGTGATAATTATTATACTTATTTAGTGCGAATAATTCGCACAGGTCACGCTAGTCGAATTTATTCAAAAAGTTTGACTTCCAGCACGTGGTCTTAAGCACACGTTAAATTTTTTCTACTGTAAAACATTTAAGTTTCGTATTTAAATCCCTGCACTGACCAAATCACGTCAATCGTATTTGAGAATCTGAAACCATAAATATACAAAAATGGACAAGCCGAAAAATTTTAACAATTATTTGAATAACGCCAAAATTAGCATGAGATGTCTGGCAATGTGGCCAATTGGTGGAAAAAATAAACTAAACATTGTTTTAGAAACGTCTCTAAAAATGTTTAGTAGAACCTGTTGTTTTGTTCACCTTGTGACGACATTTTTTGCGTTTATATATTTGGATTCCAGTGAAGATATAATAAAAACTACTCGTCTTTTCGTTGCGCCTTTAATCGTTCTAACAGCATTTGCGCAACTTACTTATTTTCAAAATAACGGTCACCGAACTGAAAAAATTTACGCGAAAATAAATGAGATACTTAGGCATAACTCCGATCGAAATTATGAAGTCGAAACGTTGAAGAAATATTACAAAATAAGTCAAACTTTTATCCTTTCCTGGGCAATTAGTTCATCTCTAGGTATGTATCTTTTTTTAACAAGTCGCTTAGATGTTTATAACCTCAATTTTATTGATTGTCTATAATCCAGAATGTATCCCTAAACGGCGTTTGCAAAGCTTTTCATTAGCTTTATCAATTTTTTAGTAAGCGTTTTCTAAGTCCTATTACACGTGTATAGTTGAACCTAGTGTCCTTTTTAAAGGACATTTATTTGAAAAATGTTTTAATGCTTAACGATTCATATCCAAATGTCGTTACTGACGGTACAACATACTTTATTCAACTCATGCGCGTTATTCGTGTTTTATCATGCCTAAAAACCGAACCCTAAATAGCCATTTACCGACTGGTGACAATTACTTGTCATAACTCCATGAAGATTCCTACTAGCTCGGCCATTGTGGAGTAATGAAAATAAACGTAACTATTTTCTGAGTCGTAACGAAATAGTAGGTAACAACAACTCCGTTGTTACCTATTGAGGCTAAAATTGAGAGGCCGAATGTTTTCGACATGGAGTTTATTCATAACCGGCTAACCTCAAACCAAAACATTGAATCGTGCTATTTGGTGCTGTTAGTATTGACAGTTTTTTTTATAAAGAAATAAATAGATATTTACAACATCTCATTATAAATAAAACATGAATAACGCGCAATTGTTAAATAAAATTATGGGCGCAACTTGTAGGCTGTCATGACCTGTCAGCGCGATGTTTTCAGCACTCGTCTCCGGTGCGCAGTATGCACTCGCTTCGCTCGTGCCTGCGCACCTACGACTCGTGCTGACACGCCATGAATGACTTAGACTACTAGTTACGCCAATAACTATTATCATATTCAATTTGAGATATTAGCCTCAAATATTTCATTAACATTTCCGATTATTAAAAAAATATGGTTAGAGTACGATAACTCGATGTGTAAAAAATATCCATTGGAAATACACAATAATATTATTATTTTATATAACATATAACAGTGTTATTAGCCGTTAGTGCGGAAAATTGATTTTTATAAATATTTTTTTTTTGCGTAGTGAAAAGGGGAAAGCGTTTGTGGAGAGTTCTTTAAAAAACAATTACGGGGTCGTGTCGATGCGACGGCGATTTCATTGCGCAATGAAAAGAAGAGGCCGTTTGGAGAGAAGTCTTTAAAAAACAATAATACGGGGTCGTGTTGATGTGATGGCGTTTTTTTTTTGCGCAGTGAAAAGTAGAAGTCGTTTGGAGGGAGTTCTTTAAAAAACAATAAATTACGGGGTCGTATGTATACAAAGTGAGATAGTAATACAGTAATTCTACACCAGTTGCTATCACGTGTACCTATATCATGTGATTTCTGATTGGTTAGATTAAAAAAATGACAGCGAAAGACGAAAAGTGTTTACGTATTTTTGAGATTTGTTAATAATCTGCAAAATATCTTTTTTTGGGACGTTAAAATTTAGCGTACTCTATGATTTAAAAAAAATGTCAAAATTTGGGAACATCGAACTATCGTACGGGACCTAAAATACCTATATATATTTTTTTTACAAATAATAGTTTAAGGATTGCATGGGTTATACACTTTCTAAATTTTAAAAATTAATAACTTGTACAATAAATAAAATTATCGACCAATTTTTCAGACAATATATTAACAAAAAAATATAATTAATGCATTAACGTTTCAATCCGGATTTGGATCTTCTTCAGAACTGATCTAAAAAATATTAAAAATAATTAATATTTAAATTCTAATTACCTTTTTATAAAATCTTTCAAAATTATTAATGATTATCAAAATAATGAAAAAATAATAATAATAACCTGTAATTACACTTCGGTTCGGAAACAAAAAACAGTGAAGAGCTTTTCGAATCGATTTTCACATGTTTGCCTCGGCATTATTTTCAAAACATCCTGTATAAGTAACACTGGAAAACGAATAAAGATTTTTAATTTTCATTTTTAGCTGCACAAGAAACCAGTATTAAAACCTACGTTCTCAATTCATCCAACAACACAAGACAGTCACAAATCGATGCTTGGTTCCCTTTTGATAAAACCAAAAGTCCCTACTTCGAAGGTGTTTTTATGTTGCAAATGTTTAGTCAAACATTTGGTGCCTTAAGTTTCGTGAACGTCGATATTTTTCTAACTGGCTGCATTCTCTTTTCTTATGCTCAATTTAAGATTTTGAACGACAATTTAAGAAATCTTCAAAAATATGCATTAAGCGACAGTGTTTCGAAAACAGGCAATGACAAAGGTAATTTAATTTTCTAATATAACATCTAGAAATTATAATATAAACATAATGTTCCAATCAGTAGCGTAACAATAGGGTGGCAGAACGGGGTATAAATTCCACGGGAGAATCCTAGCATTTATTACTACAACATTTATTAAAATTTAGTTTTGTATTTAATTAAGTTGCCTACTAAAATATATACACAAATTAACCAAAAAAATTCCAGCCAATTGGGCGACGAGACCATTCCAACTTCCAAAATGTTGACATTATTGATTATAATCAAAAAAAATAAAATTTCTGATATCGCGTGAGGTGACGCGGGTAATGGCTAGTGTTCAATATGATATTAACTATTCGTTGCCATGGTTACCTACATAGTATGTAAAAATTAATCAAAGCATGCCTAACTAGTTTATTTCTGACAGATCCATAAACCAAAAGAGCGGATGATTTTTTTTAATTTCAGAATATTTCCGAAACTATAAAGTTTAGAAAAAAAATTGGTTGTCTGTAAAGTCGGTTTACGGACGATAGTTTTACGTGATAACGTCATAAAGAAACATTGATAAACTCTCTAACGTTACGCGAGAAGAGAGAGAAATGCGTACAAGCCGACGCTTGGGCCGATCGTGCCTCTCTATCGCTTATACCGCGCTCTCGCTTGCACGCTCAGGCTCAGGCGGAACGTGACACTTTTTCGTGCGTGCAGCCGGTGTTTCATCAATTTATAAGACGATATCACGTCAAAAATTTTTTAACAAAACTTTCTTGAAAAAATAAATAGAATAATAAGCCGTTATGAAAAGTATACCATTATCATATAAAAAATACCGTTTTAGCATATATATCTTCTGCGCATGCGCCGATTTTCCTCAAAAACAATAGGGCTCTTCATATTTGCATACCAAACATCCTCCCAAAATTTGGTTTCAATCCGCTCATCCGTTTGACCTGTATTGTGTTCACAGACTAACAGACGCACAGAGTTTTTCCAAAAATATGTTTTTTGGATTCGGGGGACCTCAAAATGGAAAGATATTGTAAAATTTTTGAAAAGTGATTTTTGACCTAAATTAGTACCATTCCCCACTTGTGGGTTGGAATGGTAAAATATACATATAACGTTTGTTAAGCTTCTTTACATTCAGGGAGGGCCTAGTCCCATGAATTTGCCACAGGCCTCAAACGGTATAGTTACGCTACTTGTTCCAATTCACTTATAGGAACTGTCTTTTTTTAATGACCTTTCATTTGTCAAAGTTCATAACATTAATAGCATTCTCCTGTGGCTTCGACCTTATCCAGAGATTCCCACTAATTTGACAAAAATTCAATCTTAACCCGAGATTGTCGGTTTAAAAAATGCTCTTAAAAGATCGCTTAGTCACTAATGAACGAAAAATTATGATATCTTTTTTTATATTAACCAGATAAAAACGCTACCTCTGAAGACGAAAACGCGATCAATGTTAATCTCAACGACTCCGTGGAATTATTCAAAGATTACAATGTAATTGAAGAGAATGAAACGAAGGTGGAGAAGTTTCTAATAAAAAATATTCAGTTCCATCAAGATTTGCTTGCATTTTGCGACGAATTTATCGACTTTGTATCGCCGATGGTTTTCGCTAGAACTCTTTTTACTTTGATTTATACAGCTTTGGTGTCATTTTTAGCAACCACGGTAAAACTATTTTTTTCACTAAACTTATTTATGATCCTCAACCAAAACCTTCCTTCATCGTATTAATAATTTTATTAAAAGCAATAATATATTTTATTCAACACGCGTGAGTAATATATAATTTCGGGGCCCTGCTTAATTCGGGAGAAATAATAAATTACTTCATGTTGACGCGTAGAGTGCTAATAATGAGCCGAAACTGTACGATAATGTATTACTGCATAGTTTCTGGACCAATACAAACGCGGTAGCAAGCCGAAACTGTACGGCAATGAATTATTACTGCATAGTTTCTGGACCAATAGGAGCGCGGTAGCGATTTGTATATATGAAAACAGCATCGCAATTCAGCGAAAGTCAGGGCCATCTTGTGTGCATCGAGGGCGGTGGGCACGTCAATCAATGCAGTGATTTATTATTTTTCCCTCTTTTATCAGGGCCCCGATTACATATTACTCGTGCTAGTTGAATAAAGTATTATGTGCGACTATTGATCGAAGGAGAATATTCCACTCGTGTGTTACCGCACTCGCTACGCTCGTACGGCAAATTTCACGCTTATGGAATTTTCTCCTTCTCTCACTAGTCGCACAATATACTATTATTATTTGTGCAAAATGTACTATTTTTTAGTCTGCAGATTTGCTGGAAGACCTCCATCTTATAGAGTACTTCTCCTTAAATTGCGTAGAACAACTTTTTGTCAGCGTTTTGGGTACTCTAATAACAACTGAGGTTTGTCTAGAATAACATTTGATTAAGCTGCGCTATGAACGAACCAAAATCATAACGCCAATAAATAGTCGAGGTCAGGATTCGGGATTTTTTGGGGTTTTTGCTTTTTTTGCCAGAGCGCTAATTTAGAGACTCTCCTGTTTTCGAGGTCACTGAACACGCTGTTGAGGGTCCCACAATTTTTTCCCTCGGAAACCAGTTCAAATTGGCTCCCCTGATTTTCCCTCCTTGGAAAAAAATTCTAAAAAATTTTGAGCACAACAATTTTGTAGAGAATTAATATTCCTACAAAATTGTTGTGTTCAATTTTTTTTATAATTTTTTTCCAAGGGATGAAAATCAGGGGAAGTCAATTTGAAGGGGTTGCCGAGGGAAAAAAATTGTGGGACCCTCACCATCGTATTCAGCGACCTCGAAAACGGGGGGGAGTTTCTAGATTGGCGCTCTGGCAAATAAAGGTACCCCTTCCGACTTCTGACCACAACTATAAACAATTATCGTTTAAAAAAATGTCGACTGTTTCGACGCTATTCTTAGAAGAAATTAAACATGGCGGCGATAATTATTGAAACTATCGACATCTTTTTGAAACGGTAATCGTTTTTTGATCTCAAATCAAGTTTTATGATTTATCAAAACTTTTTGATTTTTTGACAAATATAAAAAAATAAAATTGTCAATCTAAAAAGAGGTGTTGAATTTTTCCAGAGTGCTTTAGTATGCAATGCGATTTACGACAGTCGCTGGTATTTGAGCAATAAAAAAATTAAAAAGTCTGTTCTACTAATGATAATGAGAGCTCAAAAGCCCGTTGTGGTAATTGGTTCGAAATTTTATGAATTATCTGTGGAAACCTTCGCAAACGTAAGTGTTGTTTAGAAATCGGTCAAAAAAAATAAAAAAAATCCAGCCAATTGGGCGACGGGACCATTCCAATGTTGACGTTTGATATAGTAAATATAAAAAAAAGATAAAATAAAATATCTGTTTTACCGTGAGGTGACACGCGTGATGGTTAATATTCAATATGATATTTGCTATTCGTTGCCATGGTTACCTATACAATAATGTTCCACGTCATGTAAAAATTATCCAAAGCTTATTTAGCTTATTTATTTTGTCAAGAAAGTTTCGTTAAACATATTTTTTTCTAAACTTTATAGTTTCGGAAATATTTTAAAAATAAAAAAATCAGCTGTTCTTTTGTTTTGTAGATTTGTCAGAAATAAACTAGTTAAGCATGCTTTGATTAATTTTTGCATGACGTGAACATATTATGTAGGTAACTATGGTAACGAATAGCAAATGTCACATTGAATACTAGCCATTACCCGCGTCACCACATACGATATCAGAAATTTTATTTTCTTTATGATACTGTGTCAAATGTCAGAATTTTGAAGTTGGAATGGCCCCGTCACCCAATTAGCAAACTTTTTTTTTTACCTAATCAACACATTTTTTTTTTAGATAATTAGATCATCTGTGTCGTACTACACATTCATGAGAAATTTGAAAAATTAAAACCATTGCACGGTAAAGGTTTTAAATATTAGATTTGAAGGGGGAAAATCATATTAAAATATAAATAACTATAAATGCGTGCAACGTACCGAAACAAGTTTCATTGTATACCTATATTCGATGTCTGTATTTAATTACAAAATAATTTCCTAATTATATCTCGTTAAGTACATTTGTAATTAAAATATAAATAAATAATCTATCCGAATTATGTGATAATCAAGCTTCTTTTCCTGTATTTACAGGGTGTTCAAATATTCATAAAATCAAAAGGAGTAAAGAAGAAAACACATAAAATAAATGTACATGGAAAAATTAATATTTACCTTTTCACGCACGACGTGTTTTGATCTGAAAAAAATGTCTCATTAATAATTTTGTAATTAAATTCCAGATATAAGAAATCTGTTTTTTTTAATAGTTCTTTATAATATTGTTATTAACGTTAGAAGGCTAAACAGTGACCGTCTTAGTGACGGACAACAAAGTGATAAGGGTTCCTTTTTTCCTTTAGCGGTACGGAACTCTAAAATAATTGAGGAATCTAGAACACAACTTGACAATACAATAAAATCTATCCCTTCTCTTTTCGTAGTTGGATAAAAAGTTTAAATTTACTAGCGGGGCATCATTTAGGAAAGTTTAAATTTTACATTACATAAACCGACCAGAGATGCAAGCGCATTCATCATAAAGCGGCCTACACACCTTGAAACAAGCTGCGATACAGGCATCCACTCTTATGTTCCATGATGCAAGTAGCACTGTGTGTAGTACTGAATCACGTATTTGGCATCAGTTGCGGCTTGCAGCGATGCAGAGTCAGGAATCCCATTTTGGTCGGCGAGCCACGACGGCGAGTCGGCGATGCTGATGCAAGTTACAGCGTGTGTATAATTGCGTTGATGCCAAGACGATATTAATTTATCTTCCCGCGCCATTTTAGAGATAACTTTGTTATTTGTGTGTGTAGGATTGAAAGTGATCGTGTATTTTAGGAAGAGTTCATAAACATTTATCATCTGCATACGTGTCTTTGGAATACAAATGTACTTTTAGCTCTTCCAATAAATTTGCATTTGAATAACGCTTTCTTTCTATAAACCATCTTTTTGACCATTTCTTTTTTGATTTCCTTTTATGGAGTATAAAGAGTACCCCAACTACTATTAATAAAACTGGTATTGGCAAAACGTTCCTCATTTTATTCGTTAAGAACTAGGTAAATAACTTAACCTACTGTTCTTGCGTTGCATGAACATGGAGTCGTTTATGCAACTGATGCAAGTTTCATGAAACATAGACTCGATGCCTGCATCGCAGCTTGTATCAAGGTGTGTGGGCCGCTTAAGAGACGAATTTTTTTCAGCATACTGTACTAGTATCAATTAGAAATATTATAAAAGGTGATGCCTAATTTTAACTTCTGACAGTTTAATAGCGGTTATTATAAGTAAACACATCTAAACTGTCACATTAAAAAAAAACTACAATTTTGTGCAATAAAAAAATTAACTTGCAAAATGAGTCAATTAAACAACCAAGCTTTAAACAAATACTTATACTTCAACCGAAAAATCATGAAATTCTGCGGAATGTGGTCTTTAACTGAAAGTTATTCGTCAGGTATTAAAAAGTGTTTCGGTACACTTTTTCAGTGTTTGACAAGGTTTCTTTTGTTTCACATAACAGTGACGAGTTTCTTATGTTTCATGAAAACAAGTGATAGAGATTTCTTCAAATCAACTGAAATTGGTATCATCGTATTGATCTATATCATTGCATTCATTCAGTTGTCATATTTTCAGTTCAATAATAAATTTTTGAGAGAATTACGTAACGATTTTAATACAAAATTTACAAATTGTTCAGCTTTTTATAAAGGCACAGTATCGATGGAAAAATATTTTCAAATGTCAAACAAAATTACATTTGTTTGGAGTATTTTAGTACTAATTGGTAATTTAAATATTATTATAGTCCGTATTGAAATAGCGTAAAGTAATAAATTATCCTTAATATACGAAGGAGTATGGTGTATAGAATTGGCCAAGGAGAGGGGTCGGCAACCTTTTGAGACGGAAGTGCCAATTTACAAAATTTCCCAGCTTTTAAAGAGCCACTAAACATTTTCGTTTCAATATCATAGTATTTGCTTATACAGGTATAATATATATATCCGAGGACGACACGTCGCGACGGGGGCGGTGCGGGTGAGACGCGAGTGGAACTGGCTGAGAGATAGACATGGTGCTCAATCATTGATCGATTGGACGATTTTTAAGGGTTTATATAATAAAATAATTATTTTTTGCGCATGGAACTGGAGAGCCGCAACTTTACATCAAAAGAGCCGCATGCGGCTCGCGAGCCGCAGGTTTCCGACGCCTGGCCTAGGATATGCACAGGATTTCTTTATTATTTATGGTACACGAAAATCTACTACTGGTCTTCTAACCAAAATGATTTATTACTCTACACAATTTCAGGATGGAATATCATATTTATTTTAATTTAGAAAATCAATATTACCAGAATTATTTAATTTGCTGTTAATTATTTAGCAATAATGCACAACAACGTGCAAAAAACAATCGAGCATTCCAACACCACGATTCATCCACTGCCCCTAGAAGTTTGGTTTCCCAATGACTTGATATCGAGACCCGGTTACTACCACGCGATTTTTGTGGCACAGATTTTGGGTCAACTGGTTATGGGTCAAGCGTATATGAACAACGACACATTTTGTGTGTCCTGTGTGATCCTAGCCTACGGACAATTTGAAATCTTAATTCATAGACTAAAAAATGTCTGTTATATCGCCTTGGAAAAATCTGGTATTAAGACGGATGTTATACAAGATATAATAGATAATAGGTAAAATCCCAAATATTTACTAGAAGTACGTTATGTTGAAGACGAATAATAATTCTGCTTCTTTAATGGCTATATTTACCGAACGTAAGTAGCTATTTATTCGGTTCATTTGTTTTATTCCTCCGAATAAATAACGATAATTCAATTCACCAAGCATAATAATGTTTACCGCAGATATAAATCTATTCTGGCCAAATTCTCGGGTATAAATATTTATTCGCTACGTAGATCATAATACCTAACCGTATCTACAGTTTGCTCTTGTGAATTTATTTGTGTTGTTTATTAACCTTTTGTGACGTGTATAGTTGTACAACATTAAAGTTAGTGGATGTTTTGTGTGCAATTGGGTTAGGATAAAACGTTATTATTTTAATGAAACTTTTTTTTGACGTTTAAACTAACGCCATCGGTCGGATTTTTGGGTGAACGTCATAATATTCAACAAAATTACCAAGGAGTATAGTTCAGTTTTTATTTATTCTTCAACTAACTATTTATTACCTGATAATTTGTTGGTGAATTGAAAGTAAATTTTATTGTAACGAATAAATTTGTTCCAAGATTAGTAATTTCTATCTTTAATAGTGTTCGATGAATATGGCCATAAGACGAGGTTTCCTAGGAAAGCGATACCGTAGTATAGCGGCCGTAATATGGTTACGTAACAAAAAACGTAAGGAATAGAAGAAAATGAATGCCGCTTTTCTACGTTACAGTGATGCCACCGCGATCGAGAAAACCACATACACTTACTTCTATTGACACGTTTTTTGTTACCTACCGCTTAAACAGAGTTAGCGGTGCGCTAATTTTTAAAAGATTTTTTTTAGTTTCAAAAACATTTCTCATTGTTTTTTCTTTTGTTGTTTTAGTTTAGATGCAAATCTTCAGACGGAAACCGGAAATAATTACAATATTTTTTTCGATCAGGATTATTTGATATGGCAGCATCGAAAAGAAATTGAACATGAATTGAACGAATGCGTCGAGCAGCATCAGGAACTTTTAAAAATTTGTGACAGATTTGGAAAATTTTTGTCTCCAATGTATTTTATAAAATTCGGATTTACAACCTTCTTTCTTTGTTTAGTTGGATTTTTAACAACAGAAGTAAGTATTTCATTAAAAACTATCTGTATCCGACCACGTGTTACTGTGGCTCAGTCTGGTCTAATGGAAAAAAAGAAAAGAGAAAGCACACGTTTCAAATTCACAATGCTTGCTGGTATACAATATTTTCCGTTGTTCCATTGTCTGTGAAGATATTATAGGCATTGTCTGGTTTGCCGACTCTAGAACATGTAACATATAATTGCCCATGTGAGAAGCAATCCGTGGCTAGATCTAAAAAATTAATTGAACAGTGTAATCGGAAACATTAAAAATGCTAAGTGACACTAGCTATCATGAAGCACGCTGTCCGGCATGAGCAATGTTTAGTATTGCGTATGTTGCTTTAACGACCAATAATTGGCGCTGTCTTTCAAAACAAGCGTGTTTTCATCTGTTTTCACATGTCACAGATCTGACATCTATATTCTATAAAATAGGATATAAAAACAAGCACGTATTCGAATGCAACTTTGTGTCAAAATTTCAAAACAATCGAAATGTAAAGTTTTAAACAAACGAGCATCGACATTTTCACTTATATAGATAGATTTTGAAGAGTATGTTCAAATACTATTTCGACGTGGCTTTTCTATCATTACGAAACATTTATTAATAGTATATTGTGCGACTAGTGAGAGAAGGAGAAGATTCCATGAGCGTGAATTTTACCGCACGAGTGTAGCGAGTACGGTAACACGCGAGTGAAATATTCTCCTTCGATCAGTGGTCGCAAATAATACTTTATTCAACTAGCACGAGTAATATGTAATCGGGGCCTTGATAAAAGAGAGTAAAATAATAAATCACTTCATTTATTGACGTACCCACCGCCCTCAATGCACACAAGATGGCCCTGACTTTCGCTGAATTGCGATGCTGTTTTCATAGATACAAATCGCTACCGCGTTCCTATTGGTCCAGATACTATGCAGTAATACATTATCGTACAGTTTCGGCTCATTTTTAGCACTCTACGCGTCAACATGAAGTAATTTATTATTTCTCCCGAATTTAGCAGGGCCCCGAAATTATATATTACTCACGCGTGTTGACAAAAAATGATTTTCAGGCTGAAAACTTTTTGGAAGTGGTACCGTTTCTGGGATACCTATTGTTGAACATGGTGGAACTATTCGTACATTCCTTATGTGGATCAATATTATCGCAACAAGTAAAAATATATAAAATCGCTGGTTTTTATACCAATTATTACTAATAAATAAAATATTTCTTTAAGAGCTTACGTGTTAAAGACGCAGTGTATGATATGCCGTGGCACATATTCGACAAAAATATAAGATATTCGGTGCTGACTATAATTATGAGAGCTCAGAAACCTGTCACCTTGCCAGCCGGAAAATTTTTGAAAACAACTCTCTCGACTAGTATACAGGTTAGCGAATTTTTACATTAACTTTGATACATACAGTATTGGCCAGGTGCAGAGTAATAAAAAAATTTTTTTGACGTGATAACGTCTATAAATTGATGAATCACCAATATTATAAATTGATAAAACACCGGCTGCATGTACGAAAAAGTGTAACGCGTAACGCATAACGCGTAACGTTCCGCCTGACCCTGTGCGTGCTTTTTGCTAATTTCTCGCTCAATTTAAATCAGATCGGTTTGAAACCAGTCTTAAACGAAAGAGGAGAACATTTTACATAGATTTCGTATAACAGAATTTGCCTAAACAGTTTTTTTATACAAATTTATAATATAGAAAAATATTCTATACAAATTTATATAGAAAAATAGCTGTATAAATGCAATGTTGTCTAATGCATGGCGCGACGCGGTCGGTTGTCTTTGTTTGCCGTACATGGAAATTAGAAGCAAACGTATGTCTTGTCTTAACATGAAAACGGCTGCATTTCTAATGTTTAATTCAATTTTTTGACATTAGTATATTGTGAAATGCAACGCCTTCTAAATTAAGTATTGGAATAACTAATTATTATTAGAACATAATACTTTGTAAGTTGCAAACGTCACTTTTGACATTTCTTATCATTCCGACACCAAGGATAAGCGGATTGAAACCAAATTTTGGGAGGTTTAGGTTATGTATTACGGAATACGTTATCACGTAACACTATCGTCCGTAAACCGACTTTACAGACAACCAATTTTTTTTTCTAGTTAGCAACGATTATTTAGAATAAAAAAAATTTTCTAGTTAGCAACGATTATACCATATTTTTTCATTAAAAAATGTGGTATAATCAACGATTATACCATATTTTTTCATTAAAAAATGTGGTATAATCGTTGCTAACTAGAAAAAAAAATTTTTTTTATTCTAAATTAATACGGTAGATCCCTTTAATATACTTTAATAAATTTTTCATCAAAATATTGTTTTTTACTATGTCAGATTCAATTTATTAAGCGCCGTGACAGCGTTTTTTCAAATATCAATCAGCTTTTACAAGGGCCGTGTCAAATCACCACCTTAATTTTTTTCTGAAAGAAGGTTTGACATCTATTTTATACATAAAAATTGGTCTGTCTGCCAAAAAATGTTTTTTACTACGACAGACTTCATAAAAAAAAATTTATAACAAATGAAGTCTGACAAATTTATTAACAAAAATTGTCAGCCAGACAAATTTTTTCAAAAATGGTATACATTATTTACTACACATTGAATAAATTTCAAGCAGGTGTTTTAGAAAAAAAATCATGTTTTTTTTAAATTCAAAAATTCATAAAAAATAACAATTACCAAATTTTTAGTCTGGCGGGCGTAACATGTTTCTTACATGTTTTTCAGCCATTTTCACTTTATAATTTTGAGGTGTTCTTTGGGGTAAATTCATGTATTTTCATAAAAAAAATAATTTATAACAAATGAAGTCTGACAAATTTATTAACAAAAATTGTCAGCCAGACAAATTTTTCAAAAATGGTACATTATTTACTACAAATTGAATAAATTTCAAGCAGGTGTTTTGGAAAGTAAAATCATGTTTTTTTTTAATTAAAAAAAAATACCAATTAACAAATGTTTACTAGTCTAACGGGCGAAACATGTTTCTTACATGTTTTTCAGCCATTTTCACTTTATAATTTTGAGGTGTTCGTAGGGGTAACTTTTTCTCTCATGACTCATTGGACTATATTTTTTATATTTATTTATAAGAGCATGAACAATCACCCAACTACATTACTCATCTTTTTGGCTTCGTCTTAGTCGAGTAATATTTCTTTTTATATTTTGGATTATCTATTTAATTATAATTGAAGCAAATAATTATTGACATTACTTTTACGCTCTCTTATAAACATTAAAGCCGACCCTTCCTGTATGTTTATGATATTTTCCTTTTTTTTACAGGTCCTGAGAACATCCTTTTCATATTATACATTCATAAGAAATATGAGGACATAAAACCCAAAAAATTGTATTATAAAAAAAACACATACAGATTTTTACATAATCAACTACGGTGCGTAATTCAGTTCAAAATAAAATGTCCTTTAAATGACACATAAAAAGTAGTTTAGCGTAACATAGTCATTCATGTTTACTTTGAAAATAATGTCATAGATCACGTCAATTTCAATAAAAAATACTTTAAAAACACGCCTACGATTCCCTCTGATCCCGTCAAAATTCAACGAAATGGGGATATTTGGGAAAGTGTCTTAGAAATAATTATAACTCCTTATCTATACTAATAGGTATACAGGATGTATCACAGGAAACCGAATATACAGTATGTAAACGCGTAAGGTGCACATAGGGAAATTAGCATTGGGAAAAAATACTTGGATCAGAGTTAGCCATGACTGCATTAATTGTTATTTCTATTGAATTATCGTGGTAATCTTGAGAATTTCTATTTTATTTTGATTTATTTTTATTTTACTTGGCTTTTTTAATAATAAAAAGCTCTTATAAATCATTATTTTAATTTTTCTGTACAAAAATAACACAAAAAAACAACTCTATCTGTTTGGAAACATTTCATTCAAAAATTGTCTGACTGGTATGACGTATGCGCGTTGGTAAATCAGTGACCCAATGTCTTTAGGTTCAACACTAATAGGCGGAGATATTTGATATCGCACCATATTTAAGTATTTTTGGAAATTTAATGTCCCATTAATAAAAAAAGTCCGATTATGTTGTAATCATTTGAATATTTTCTTCGGTAGTATACACATTCATTTTGAAAAAGAATATTATATGTCAAATTGAAAAACAAGATTTCAAGGCTCACTCTGATTCAGTCATTTTTTCCCAATGTTAATTTCCCTATGTGCACCTTACGTGTTTACATACTGTATATTCGGTTTCTGATAGGCCTGCACTGTGTCTTAGATATACGAAACGTAACTGGCTATGATCACACTTTTCGTAACGCTCCCGTCACGCATACTCCCCAAGTCAAGCGTGCGTAAAGAAGTTTTACTTCAAAAACTTAATATGCTATACATGTAAATAAAAAAATACAAAACATGTATATAAATCGCTTGAGCTGTAGAAAAAAAGCGATTTATGTTTAAAATATATATATAGTAGATCATTGCTTATAGGAACAGAAATATAAAAATAAATAAACGTATTTATGCTTAAATTCTTGCAGTTTTATTTCATCTGCGATATGTAAAAAACGTAATGCGGTGTTAAAAACAAATATAGGTTCGTTGTGTACAGATTTTCAAGCATAAAACTGATATAAAAATTCTCATCGAATTACAATGTGTAAGTTAAAAGCCAGTATAAAATGCATATCTCGGGACACATTTTACTATCGGTGTAGGCACACTTTTTATCTCGTAAAAGCAGTTTTATTAAGCCGCGGTGCGCTGGATAACTGAAATATACCGCTGCTGTGTGACGCCTGTGTATTGAAAACATTACCAATAGTAGCAGATATCATACAGCTTGTCGTTTAACTGTTTTTAAAATGGCACTTAGAAACACATACAGACGATTGACAAATAGCCATCATGGGTACAGTTTCACGTGACATTAAATCGCGACTTTTGATGTCATGACACTAAATATCATAATGTAACAAAACTGCTGTAGTCCGTGGCGGAAATTATTTATTTACAAGAATAATTGTTTAACAAAACGGTTAAACAAACTAACGAAAGCGTACATCTTTAACTTAACGAATAATAACGTTAACAGAAACAAAACTAATAATTCTAAATTATAAAATAAAAGAGAATAAAGAGTCACTAAATTATGTACAAAGAAATATTTACAACACACAGGAACACAACACAAAGTTTATCACTACACTTGTCTATTCACTATAAGTCATTTATTTAAAACCACTCACTAGAGTTATAATTTATTTCCTTAGATTAACTGAATTTATGTCGTAATGCCAGAGCACGGTGTCAACACAACGAACAGCTCCAATAACTGACTGACTGACCTGCTCACTCTGTTTCGCCTTATATAGTTTCTCGGTCCATCTTCTAGAATGTTCGGGACGAATCGAGTTCCTTTACATGCGTGTGGGTGTCCAAGGTCGGGCGCCCGTTACCTGTATCCATTGTTGTTGGCTGACCTTCGAGTATTGTATAGACTTTTCTAAAAACTCCCATAGGCGCATCACTGGGGGGGAAAGCGCAACAATAACTTTTGTCCAAGGTTACTTATAATACGCGCCAAGGATCTAAAAGGTTCGGAAGTTAGTCACAAACAGCGTCGAAAAGGCAAATTTTAGAGCCGTTGATACTCCCACCACTTCCCAGCTGCCTGCACGGAACGTTCGCTCGTCGGTGATTGGCCGTTATCGCTCGTTGCCTTTGTCACTTGTCGCTTTCCTGCTTTAAAGTACAGTCGACTACGCTATTGTCAAGTCGTTATTGTTATTTTTTAGTTTTGTTGAGTTGCGAGTTTGTAGTTTTTCAACAGACTGTACAACCGCAAGCCCATATTCGCATCTAACTTCCGAGCCATTTAGATTCGTGGCGCGTATTATAGATGTTTTATCCAAGTGTGTAGGCTTTCTCGGCCGATGTCGTTTGAAATCTTCTCGGTTTCCGGGCTTGTAGACCGTGGTCCATTACTATTTCTACCTGACGTTTTGTCTACAACTGTGGTAGACATTATCAAAGGAGATGTGGCAGCGGGCGAAGTTTTCTTCTAGGCGGCTCACAGGTTTTGCTGTTCCTCCTTTGATAATGTCTACCGCACTTGTAGACGAAACGTCAGGCAGTAATACCAATGGACCAGGACGTACAAGCCCGGAAACAAAGAAGTTTTGGAAGAGTTGATATCTCGTTCTGTTGAATGACGTCATCCGGTGAACCTCTCAAATGATACTCAAATCTTTGATTACCGTCTGATTAGAACTCTTCAATTAATAAAATTATCGACCAATTTTTCAGACAAATATATTAACAAAAAATATAAAAATTAACACATTAACGTTTCGGTCTCGATTTGGATCTTCTTCAGAACTGATCTAAAAAATATAAAAATTAATTAATAATTAATTTCTAATTGGTTTTTGAAAAAAATTCGCTTCAAGTTTTTAATTATCAAATATTGAAAAAATAATAACAAACAATTTTTAATATGTAGTCTCGGATTAATTTTTATATTTTTTAGATCAGTTCTGAAGAAGATCCAAATCCGAACCGAAACGTTAATGTATTAATTTTTATATTTTTTGTTAATATATTTGTTTGAAAAATTGGTCGATAATTTTATTGAATGTTGACCCGCTTCCTCCCGCACTACCAGAGGAACTCCCTTAATAATTAGCCTTCAGTGAACTGTCTACTAGATGTCATCGCTACTATCACGTGACATAAGGTTTCAACATTAACGCGAGTTAAATCGCGGGTATAAAAAAGAAACAAGCCATCTGTATAATATTATTTTGAACGCGTGCGATATATTTATACGTAACTGCTAGATATGCACAGACTGAAAAAAACTCCTTTGGGAGAATGAACAAAAGCCGGCAAACAACTTCTCGCGTACGGTACGGTTCACTTCGAACAATATAAAAAATATATATCGATAACTTTCCCTACATTTAACACTATTATAGTGTAAATGCTTCAAGCAATAACCACTTCGTTGGATGCAATTTTCAATCTGTATCTAAAATTGGAATCGCCGCGCTGATCGAAATACTATAATACTTGAATAATGCACCAGCTTTTTTGTAGTTTTTAGTTTCAGTAAAGAGATTTGCTTCAACTTAACAACATATATATTAATACGCTAAGGTTAAAGATGTTTGCCTCACAATTTCTCCACATAAATTATATATCATTTTACAGATAATTGCTTGCTCTACTGACAACTAAAAAATTTATTATTGCTTTTATTTTTGTAACTTAATTAAAACACAGCAACGCTGAACAACGTCTGCCATCTGACGGTTTTAATTTTGAAACAACGTCAACACTTCGATCTGTCATCTGACCTTCATATTGTAATACAACAGACACAATACTGCATACTGCCATCTGACGGCTTTAATTTTGAAACAGCGAGCAACGCTGAACAACGTCACAGCAATGCTGCATGATGCCATATGACGGCTTAACTCAACGCTTTTGCTATTTGCGCCTCTGTATGACAATTTTAGTAAAATATTTCTTCGATCTGTCATCTGAGCTTCATATTGTAATACAACAAAAACAAGAACGTTATAAGCAGTGTGCAAAATTAGAAACGAATTGAATACTTGCGCAATCATATTTAAAAAATAATTTTGTAAAGTGATAATTATTATACTTATTTAGTGCGAATAATTCGCACAGGTCACACTAGTTTAGTATAATACGCGCCACGAATCTAAAAAGCTCGGAAGTTAGATGCGAATGCGGGCTTGCGCTTGTACAGTCTGGTGTAAAAAAATAAACTCGCAACTCAACAAAACTAAAATAACAATAACAACTTGACAATAGCGTACTCGACTGTACTTTAAAGCAGGAAAGCGACAAGTGACAAAGGCAACGAGCGATCACGGCCAATCACCGACGAGCGCACGGTCCGTGCAGGTAGCTGGGAGGTGGTGGGAGTATCAACGGCTCTAAAATGTGCCCTTGCCACGCTGTTTGTAACTAACTTCCGAACCTTTTAGATTCGTCGCGCGTATTATACACGCTCACGTCGAACAAAAGCTTACTGGACATCACTACTAAAATTTTATTAGTGAATTTATAAGGTTATAATATGTGATGAAGAACATCAACTCGGTCAAACGAATTCGATTTTTTTAAATATTTTGTGATAAGTATTTCGTACAGTGACGTAGAGTAGGTTTTTTTCTTTGGGGAGCAAATTTTAATAATAATTGCAACCTATACAATAATACCTGTATTGAACGGGTGTTATAATTAAAATTAAAGTTTAAAAAAACTCAAAAAAAAACACTTATAGCAATGTGGACTAAAAAATAAAAAAATATTTTTAAATGTAAAGATTTTGTTAAATAGCGATAGGAAGTCCCCCAATATTGAGTTGGGGAACTTCCCATCGCTGTTGAACAAAATCTTTATGTTTAAAAATTCATATTATTATCAACCTAATTAATGACAGTATCAAAAATGTCATTTATATTTCGCTAGCGGCCCGTCCCGATTTCATCAAGGTATTAATACATAGTCTCCATCTCTCTCTGTTTCTTTTTCTCTTTATGGAAATATTATATTGACCATCTATTAATCTGATTGTCACATTTTTTATTGAAATTTTCATATGAAAATCCAATCCAATCCGACTTTTCCTGTGAATTTTCCAAACCTTCTCGTGACAATTACTAACACAACAAAAGAATATAGTTAAAAAAAACTAAAAAACACGCTTTATATCGAACTGAAAAGTAAAAAATATTTTTTTTAAATATAAACTTAAAACAATAATGAATAAAAAATACTAGTATTATTGTGAAAAAGGCGTGGGGCGCTTTGTTCCACATTTTCGTACATCGAGCGCCCCACGCTTTTTTCACAATAATACTAGTATTTTTTATTCATTATTGTTTTAAGCTTATTTAAAAAAAATATTTTTTACTTTTTAGTTCGATATAAGTAAAGCGTGTTTTTTAGTTTTTTTTAACTATATTTATTTTCCACTTTTTAGTTCGATTTATTGTCAAAAATTTGCCGAAAAAAAAAACAATTTTTTTTCGGCGTGGACGGGATTAGGACCCGTGATTCCGAGAGTTGACGTCGGCGAAGACCCGTGCCTTAGACCGCACGGCTAACCACTGTAGTTACAGTGCTGGCATATTATACTACAGTAATAAACCACTTGCTGTAGTCTAAACGAAGGTTACAAACAAACATACATACATACATACAAACTTACAAGTGAAGTTAATATAAAGCGTGTAAAAAATCAGCCAAATCGGTCTAAATGATTATCACGCAATTAATTTACATTAGGTTGACCAAGTGACATCGTCCTCGCACTACTATTGGACGGACGGAACGAGGTAACCTCTGTAATCTACTAACCTTGAGTTTGTGTAATAATTTAAAGTTTTTATAATTAACAAGTATAAAATGCGAATATTATTGCGGGAGAAGATAAATGATAGCATCAGCAGCTCAATGGTAGCGCAATGCTACTCAATTCATACAAAGCTTTGCATTCGCTTATGTAAGCATATTATGAAGTTGGTACGCCGTGGTAAGATCATTAATTACAGTTAACGCTAATGACTCTGCACTTTTCTGTCATCCACCGGGCTCCCGTGTAATCACCAACACGCGACCTTCCCTCCTATACACGTCTTTTTTACAGGAACAGGAGGAATTAAAAACGGTTCACTGTCTGAAAATACACATTTATATACTAAAACCATAACCCAATATGATTTTTAGTTTGTTTTATGTGTTGCCAGCACGCTCGAATTTGGTTTAAACAGATAAAAAATATTTTGAAATTTAAAAAAATTGGTTGTCTGTAAAGTCGGCTTACGGACGATAGTTTTACGTGATAACGTATTCCGTAATACATAACCTAAATTTATATAATAATTATAATATTTCGAATCTATGATATTGCATCTTTCGCTTCAAATTTAGGTTAATTTTATTTATTAAATTACTCACCACCTATAAAAATAATTGTTTTTATTAACTTTCTTTCTTTCGTATTTATTTAAGTCTCAAAGATTAACTGTCATACTATTTATAAAACAATTGTTTCACTGTTTATATAAAATTCCAAAACCTACTTACAATATTTAAGTATTTTCATACGTCAAAAAATTGATTTTTATAATGATAAAATTTGTAAGAAAACGATTTTTTCGAGAGATGAGACCTAGCTAAAACGATTTTTTGCCCCCCAAAATCCCTTTTCAGTAAATTTCATCCAAATCGTTAGGGACGTTTTCGAGAAAAGCACGCACAGGGTCAGGCGGAACGTTACTAACGTTACGAACGTTAGGAACGTTACACTTTTTCGTGCATGCAGCCGGTGTTTTATCAATTTATAAGATTGGTGATTCATCAATTTATAAGACGTTATCACGTCAAAAAATTGGTTGTCTGTAAAGTCGGTTTACGGACGATAGTTTTACGTGATAACGTATTCCGTAATACATAACCTAAATTTTAGTAGCTGTCAAACTTGGGCCGAAGCCTACTGCGCTCTCGCTTGCACGCACAGGGTCAGGCGGAACGTTAGGAACGTTACACTTTTTCGTGCGTGCAGCTGGTGTTTCATCAATTTATAAGACGTTATCACGTCAAAATACCTCACTTTTGAAAATTATTATCTGTAAAAGCAAAAAAATTTTCAAATATTAAGACATTTTAAAAGAAAACACACTGTGGCTGATTCTAGTCGACCGTATAATCTATACTAATATATAAAGCTGAAGAGTTTGTTTGTTTGGTTGAACGCGCTAATCTCAGAAACTAATGGTTCGAATTGAAAAAAATTTTTTTTTGTTGGATAGCCCATTTATAGAGGAAGGCTATAGCCTATATAATATCACGCTACAACCTTAATTGGAGCGGAACATCAATGAAAAATGTTGCAAGATGTATCTCAAAATTAGTCCGTCCGACAAATATTATCAGGTGAAATGCCTTAACTATATGTATATAGCAATATTAGCGCCTCCCGTTCACAAGCCCGGATAGCTCAGTCGGTAGAGCGTAAGAATCTTAATGCCAGGGTCTTGGGTTCAAGCTCCACGTCGGCGAATATATTTTTATTTTCTACATTGCTTTCTTCCAAGGCATACATTTTAATTTTTTTAAGTTTTATTACGACTAACTAAAATTAAATACATCTAATTAATAGCTCATTTGAAAACTGTTACAACTATATGTACTTATATAAACATACAAAAAATTAAATAATGCTCAAGAAATGGTAAACACTTTTTATTCACTATTTCAAAAAAATTTACGTACATATTTGTCTGCCTTCTGTTTCAGATGTTTTTATTTTTTTTGCTTTCATCTATTTTTATGTTGAGTTATTTAATACGGATGAGTATTTTTTGTCAGCAAAATAATTTAAAAATGCAATTTATTGCAAATAATATCAATATTCTCTTTTGATTTCTTTGAAAATTGTTAAAAAGTGCCATTGTAACACCACGTCTTAAAAAGTCACGCCGCCACTGGTGTACTCTGGTGGTCATGTAGAAAAAAAAAGGCAAGATGGCAGCGGAGCGTATGATCTAGGAAGTAGTGTTCATGTCAAAAAAACTTAAATTAATTAATATGTTGAATTAAATAATAATAATTGTTACATTATTAAAGTGTACAAACAATTTCACGTCATGCCGCCTCTACTATTCATCGGAACGAGGCAACCTCTACGTCTGCGAACCTTGGGTAAACGGTATTTTCAACAGATTTTTTCTTGATTTTAGACAGTAACAAAAACTAACGTTCATAATTGCATTGCTTTTTAACCTATCATTGAATCATACCTACTCTTGGTGTACCAAATTTCATTGCAATCGGATTCCGGCTTTGAGTGTTATTGCAGAACAAACAAACACACAATTATCCTTTAAAGTTTTGTTATTGGTATTGATAAATAAATTAATTAAAAGCAAAATGTAGAATCAAATATTTGATTCATCTAACACTCCAATTAAAATTTATAACCGTAATAAAAATGAGTTATAAATACCGGTAAAAAGAATACTCCGTATTTATATCAAATCCCAGTTCAGTACCAGCAAAAGATAATAAATCGATTTTCATCTAGGGAAAACAGAAAGTTGGAAAACTTTTTATTTGTTTTAACATTTTATCTACAGTATGTGAACACGTAAGGTGCACATAGGGAAATTAACATTGGAAAAAATGACTGTCTCAGAGTGAGCCTTGAAATCTTGTTTTTAAATTTGACAGATAATATTCTTTTGCAAAATGAATGTGTATACCGAAGAAAATATTAAAATGATTACAACACAATCGGACTTTTTTATTAATGGGACATTAAATTTCCAAAAATACTTAAATATGGTGTGAGATCAATTAATATCTCCGCCTATTCGTGTTGAACCTAAATACATTGGGTCACTGATTTACCAACGCGCATGCGTCATACCAGTCAGACTATTATTGAATGAAATATTTCCAAACAGATGGAGCTGTTTTTTTTGTTTTATTTTTGTAGAAAAAATTAAAATAATGATTTATAAGAGCTTTTTATTATTAAAAAAGCCAAGTAAAATAAAAATAAATCAAAATAAAATAGAAATCCTCAAGATTACCACGATAATTCAATAGAAATAACAATTAATGCAGTCATGGCTAACTCTGATCCAAGTATTTTTTGCCAATGCTAATTTCCCTATGTGCACCTTACGTGTTTACATACTGTATATACAACTGCAGGATGAAAATGTGTCATTGTAAAGGTGTTTCAGAATTAATAAAACACTTTTAGGTATATTGTACTTTCTTTTTCTTGAAATTTTTCTCCCAATTTATATACGGATTATTTTTTGTGAACGCAACCAGCTTCGCACGGCTGTTTCGTACAGGTTATTTTGACAGTTAAGCAGGGGTAGATACATAATTTTTCTTATTAATTCTTTGGTCTCATAATAATCAAAAACAAAAAAAGTTTCGCCGTTTGTAAAGGAAATAAGTAAGTTATGTATCAAATGCGTGAAATATCATTTTATACTAGCGGCGAATGGGGAAGGGAGGAACATGAATACACACATTCATCTTTTTATAAAAAGCTAATTAGAAATTAAATATTAATTATTTTTTATATTATTTTTTAGATCAGTTCTGAAGAAGGTCCAAATCCGGATCGAAACGTTCATGTACCTATTAATTATATATTTTTTTGTTAATATATTGTCTGAAAAATTGGTCGATAATTTTATTTATTGAATAGTTCTAATCAGACGTTAATCAAAGATTTGTATAAAAATATTACTTATACCAAATATAACGGGACATTACAAATGAAAAAACGATCTTCTTTTAACCATGTCAAAACCTATGTTTAAGTTAAAATTTCTAAATAGGTACTTGCTCATCTACGCGACTAATCAGGTCTAAGGCGGTGTGTATTGATATGTTATGCGCGAGGACCGAGTAGTCCACGAGTATATGGTTGAAGGTACTCTAACGGTAAGTAACTAGCCCATACACAGATATGTAGGTGATTCAACATAGGCTAGTTCCTAGCAATTTAATCCCCGTATCTTCCGAGCGCACAGTTAAATTTACATTAGATTTACGAGCTTTTAAACACACCAACAAAACTCCTACATTGTCTGTACATTCAAAGCGTTTTGGATGTGTAGAAACTTGAAATTGGGTGGGCTACTTTAAATTTCTACCAGGCCCGGAGTTAAGGAGGTTGAGCCGTTTTATGAAGATAATGAAAAAAATCTGAAATAAAGTTTTTTTAATAGATTATTCATGACAAAATTTTCTGTAAAAAATCCGAAATCATTAGGAGATTTATAAAGTTAAAAATAAAAAAAAACTTTTACATGTAGTCTTATGGAAAACATGTCCACCTAGCATGCAAACGGTACATTTTAATTTTTTGCAAATAACCCAATAATGTCAGCAGTTCCGAAAACTAACTATGTAAAGCATCGATGTCGTACGCACATTTTAATATTTTTTTCCAATTTAATTAGGAGACTTTTAATCAATAAAAAAAAATTATTAAACCTTAGCACTTTTCGATTATGGACTTTTATTCTTGACAATTTTAGCAATTTTAACTGAATTTTCAACTTTTTAATGATTTAATTTTAATTTTTATTACTTATAATTTCTTTTTTTTTCATTTACTACAAAAAATATGTAAAATACAGACATTTACATAAATTTATTTTTTCTAACCTAACTTTATACAAAAAATTCAAAAGTTAGTCCATTAAGTAGAATACTGAAATAATTAATTATTATTAAAAAAAATATTTATTTATGCCTTTATGACAATAATTTATTGGTATCTTCGACTTTTGTAAAACATTTTGTAAAAATTTATTATGGAAAAGTTCCCATTTAGAATTCGACTTACATTTGGTTGGGATTGTAACGCATCAACAAATATTACAAAAACCATAAAAAATAAGTTCGAGAATTTTAAATGATAAGTTCACACCTTTCAAGTGTTCCGTGCAAACGAATTACTTTGATGACCGTCCATCCATCTGTCACAGGCGATTTTCTCTGAAACTATTTGACGTAAATTTTTTTAACACAGAGATATAGTGTGCAGTGGCCCAATCACAAGACGTGAAGCACAAAAAGTTGAATTTTGATTCTGGGAATTAACTTCATGAAATGAAAACAAAACTTTTAACAAAGGCATCATCGTGTAGGTTCTAGGGTGTTAAATTAAAGCTTATTGATGGACAAATTCAACAATTATTTTTTGCATTTTTTTTATTTTCTGATAATTTTGAATAAAAAAAACACTTAAAAATTGCTGTTCTCGCCTTTTATCACCAAAAGTATCGCTCAGAAAAATCATGAACATTAAGAATTCGGTGTAGATTGAAAAAAATTATCAGGATTGAAAAATTCTAGCGCGATAAATTGTTATAAGCAATTTAATTGTTAAAATTTCAAATTAATGAAAAAATGTCAAATTGATATCCCTGTAATATCGAGTCATGTAGATTACAGATGCCTAGCTCAGTGGTAGAGCTCTAGACGCATAATCTCGGGGTGCTGGATTCGAGTCTCATATTGGTTGAAAGAATATATATTTTTTATAATTTATTCTTTATTGTAATAAATATCTTTTTTTAAGTTTGAAAGCTTAAAGAAAACAAAAAAAATTGGTTGTCTGTAAAGTCGGTTTACGGACGATAGTTTTACGTGATAACGTATTCCGTAATACATAACCTAAATTTATATAATAATTATAATAATTCGAATCTATGATATTGCATCTTTCGCTTCAAATTTAGGTTAATTTTATTTATTTAAATTACTCACCACCTATAATATAATTGTTTTTTTTTTAACTTTCTTTCTTTCGTATTTATTTTAAGTCTAAAAGATTAGCTGTCATAATATTTTGAAAACAATTGTTTCACTGTTTATATAAAATTCCAAAACCTACTTACAATATTTAAGTATTTTCATACGTCAAAAAATTGATTTTTATAATGATAAAATTTGTATGAAAACGATTTTTTCGAGAGATGAGACCTAGCTAAAACGATTTTTTGCCCCCCAAAATCCCTTTTCAGTAAATTTCATCCAAATCGTTAGGGCCGTTTTCGAGAATAGCACGCACAGGGTCAGGCGGAACGTTAGGAACGTTACGAACGTTAGGAACGTTACACTTTTTCGTGCATGCAGCCGATGTATTATCAATTTATAAGATTGGTGATTCATCAATTGATAAGACGTTATCACGTCAAAAAATATACGCAATCATTTGTTGTAAATGAATTAAATTTTTATATTTCCAATTTATTCATGAAACCTTATTGATACACGAATTCAACAATATAATACAGAGTGACCCCGGTTGAAACGAAACTTGTATAAAAGATGCAAAATTATCTATTTAAATATTACCTAATTTTTTTGGGTTTAGTTCTGACTTCAAAAAAAAATATTTTCCTCTACAATAAAGTGCCTTTTACGTTGCAAAAAGTTATTAAGAACAGTAGAATAGAATCCTTATTCATTTATGGTTTTTCATTTTATCTCTATTCTGTTGGTAATCTTTTTCTGTAAGCGCAACTTCATCCTGTTGATTTCGATGATAGAGTGTGCGCGCGCATCGTAAAAATTTTGCATAACGCGCCAAAAGGAAATGTTGACCACGCCGGTTACAATAATTCCAGCACGGGCTGGTTGCACGCTTGTAGAAATAAAACCTCAACAACCGAAACGAGTATATTATGTATCGCGGTGGGAAAGTGTATGAAATAATTCTCAGAACATTATACTCACATTTATTATATTAAAAAAATATGTGTAATAAAATAAACACACATATTTATACGGCCAAACAATGACCGGTCTAAATTATGCAAAGGAATATTATGAATATTTCAGTGAAAAATTTACAAATATGTGAATAATTAATTTAAAAGGGTAGATTTTTAATTCTGAAAGTAGTCAAAATGCTTTAGCGTATTCAGGACGTGTTTATTGTAAGCCTTCTGGTAATAAATGTCTAAAATCTATACTAATATATAAAGCTGAAGAGTTTGTTTGTTTGTTTGTTTGGTTGAACGCGCTAATCTCAGGAACTACTGGTTCAAATTGAAAAAAAATGTTTTTGTTGGATAGCCCATTTATCGAGAAAGGCTATAGGCTATATAATATCACGCTACGACCATTAGGAGCGGAGCATTAATGAAAAATGATGCAAAATGTATCTCAAAAATAAGCTTCTATTCAGGTGAAATGCACTAACTAAATATACTCATATTAGCGTAACTCCGGGTGGCTTAATCGGTAGAGCATGCGACTGTCAATATAAGGGTCGTAGGTTCGAGCCCCACGTTGGGCGAATATATATAATTTTTTTATTTTCTACATTGCTTTCTTCTAAGGCTTACATTTAAATTTATTTTAATATTATTTAATAAATATAAAAAAAATATTAATTAAAAAAAGTATAAATACTGCTTTTTATCGACAAAAACTTTTGAACGGTAACTCAGATTATCATGAAATTTGGACACAACATTCATCTCGCTAAACTAAGATAAATGTGTGTACTCATGTTCCGCCCTTCCCAATTCGTTCTTTTACACCCGGGTGAAACCGTATGGGACTGCTAGTTTAACAATAATATCTGTCATCTCGCATCCACTCAACAATTTTTGCTGACAAACTTTCGCTAATAGTTAAACAATTGTCTGCAGACATGTAATGTGACGTGTTAAATTAAATAGATAGCGAGACCAATTGTTAATTCTTTTATAATTAAAATTTCATAAAAATAAATAAGAGTGATAAGAAAATTATGATAAAAAAGTTATTTTTTTCTTAAAACTTTAACACCCTGTATTGAAAAATTAAAAGGTTTAGGACATATGTTTATATTAATATTTCCAAGGATTCACACCCTTAAGTATTGGCACTCAATTAATAAACATCCTGTATAAGATAAATGAAAAAAACTAAACTCAACTTTATTTCATTCACGCTTAACGCAACTATGTATGTATAACATCTGCAGTGAACAGTTTATGTGTTTAGTGCGAAATACTTATTTACTTTACTTCGATTTTCTCTACTTTAAAGTAAGAAAAATTATTAAAACTCGCAAACAGCGACGTAAATGAAGTAGGAAACATTTTATTACTAACACAAATCGAAGAACTTTTAAACTAACAAAAGAAAGAGGTAAACATAAACCTGATAAAAACAATTTCAGATTGAAAACACTCAACAATAGAAAAGTTCAGTTTCCAAAATGGTCGCTCTATCTTTTAAATCAGTTTTATTTTTATAGTAGCTGTCCCCGACCACGCGCTCAGTCTGTTTTGCGTGTGTTACTGTTACGTTCAAAAGATGGCGATCCCTTTGCCGAAAAATATTTCGTATAGCATGTTTTGCGTTAAATCGCAACACCTGGCATTCAACATTATGGCGCCACTATTGCCGTAAAATTTTTAGTATAGCGTGTGTTGCTTTTACGTTCAACAGATAGCGCTGTTCTTCAAAAAAAGCATTGTTTCACAGGTGTGACATCATATAATAATAAAAACACGCAACGTCGTGTCAAAATTTCAAAGCAATCGGTGAAGAACTTTCGGGGATTTAAGATTTTGAAAAACAAACATTTACATTTTTCTATGTAATCTATGTAAAATCTTCTCCCACTTCATTCAAAACTGGTTTCGAATCGATCTGATTTAAATTGAGCGAATTATAAGCGTAAAACTCTTTTGTTGTCAATTTGCTCCCCTCTGGAACCAAAATTCAAAAATCCGACTCCGTGAGAATCAGTCCCATGCCATATATTATAAGTGTGCCAAATTTCAACTTTCTAGTCTACGGACAGACATACAATAAGTAATTATATGAGTAGATTTTCGTTACAATTTTTCGTTACGTTTTATTACGATTTTTTGGCGTGATAACGTCTTATAAATTGATGAAACACCGGCTGTACGCACGAAAAAGTGTCATGTTCCGCTTGAGCCTGAGCGTGCAAGCGAGATCGCGGTATAAGCGATAGAGAGGCACGATCGGCCCAAGCGTCGGGTTGTACGCATTTCTCTCTCTTCTCGCGTGACGTCAGAGAGTTCATCAATGTTTTTTTATGACGTTATCACGTAAAACTATCGTCCGTAAACCGACTTTACAGACAACCAATTTTTTTAACACTTTTTTCTTTCAATTTTTTTAGCGCTCTCCATTTATATCTATCACGTCCCATAAAGAATATTTTTGATAGTGGAATAATATGGCCTAAAACAATCAAGTTTTAATTATGTTCCTGTTAAAAAAAATAAACAAACTCTATTGTTAAAAAATATCACGTGTGAAAATACAAAACACAGAGGTGAAATAGAAATGGGTATATCGAAATCTATGCTCAGAGAGTGGACCATAAATTCTCCTCGTGCTGTTACTACAGCCAAACAAAATCGACCATACAAATGAGGAAATTCTACTCCGTTCAAAAAAAAGTACTGATAAAAAATATGTTTTTCCAAAAATCATTTAAATACGTCACTCTTTATTAAAAAAGAGCAAAGTTTAGTTTTTATTGATGGTGTGAGCTTTTACACTCGAAATAATCCAATAACAGTTAAGGGAGTGACGGCACTAAGTCTATCAATAAAAGAATTTTATCTTTTGGTTTATATTTCTTTCTTTTTACATTCGATTGTTCATTTCGTTCTTGAACAATTTTATAAATTAATATTTTGTTCAATACATTAAAATATTCTACGTTTAAAGTGAATAAAATTGTAAATTCATTTTAAAGTTCATATTTTCTAAATTTTCAGGTGAATAATAACAAATTATGGCAGGAAGAAGTTTTACTTCAGTCGTGTGGTCTAATTTCGTTTGATGATTTTTAAAAAAAATTGGTTTAATGTACTTCTAGTATCATGACTATGAAACAAAATATGGTCATTAAAATTAAATAATGACCTCAACTCCTGTCAGCATTGGAGATCAATCTTATAAGTTTCTTTTGTTGTAAAAACACGTAGAGGCGGCATTATCCCACAATGTCCGTTCTGTATACAGTATGTAAACACGTAAGGTGCACATAGGAGAATTAATATTGGGAAAAAATGACTGGATCAGAGTGAGCCTTGAAATCTTGTTTTTCAATTTGACAGATAATATTCTTTTGCAAAATGAATGTGTATAGTTATACTACCGAAGAAAATAATCAAATGATTACAACATAATCGGACTTTTTTATTAATGGGACATTAAATTCCCAAAAAATACTTAAATATGGTGCGAGATCAAATATCTCCGCCTATTCGTGTTGAACCTAAAGACATTGGGTCACTGATTTACCAACGCGCATACGTCATACCAGTTAGACAATTTTTGAATGAAATGTTTCCAAACAGATGGAGTTGTTTTTTTGTTTTATTTTTGTACAAAAAAATTAAAATAATGATTTATAAGAGCTTTTTTATTATTAAAAAGGCCAAGTAAAATAAAAATAAATCAAAATAAAATAGAAATCCTCAAGATTGCCACGATAATTCAATAGAAATAACAAATAATGCAGTCATGGCTAACTCTGATCCAAGTATTTTTTCTCAATGCTAATTTCCCTATGTGCACCTTACGTGTTTACATACAGTATAGGAACATGGTAAAAGGCAAGGAATCTAATAAAAATTTTGGAGGAGAGTGCCTTGCATAGCGTATCAAATGTCGGTAAGTTAGTAGGTATGTGAAAAAAGTAAACAATGACTCCATGCATTTTGTGCGCCATTGTTGGTGGTGCAGTGCAGTAGTCATGAAACAAACCTCTCGTGGGAATTATGTTAAATGTTTTGTTCGAACTATATACACTGTAATGTGTTACCGGCCAAAACTACACAGCCTGTCTCAACAAAAAAAGAACCAGCCGTGTTCAAATAAAGCGTACCTTAAGAGTATTCGTCCCTGCAAATACCCCCTGCACCCTTCATCTCAAATCTTTTCCCCTCGCCTAAAAACGGTTCGCGCTCTTCCGACGCTATTTTTAAAGCTAGAGGGTTCTGGTAAACGCCAAATGAAAGACAAAGAATCAGACTACAGATCCTTCAGGCGAATTTTTTGAAAAAAAATTCCTGAAAAAACTTACAACCTTTTGAAAAAAATAATAATTGCGTAATATTTCACACGTAGGCGAAACTGTTTTTCAAAAAATTCGCCTGAAGGATCTGTAGTCTGATTCTTTGTCTTTTATTTGGCGTTTACCAGAACTCTCTAGCTTTAAAAATAGCGTCGGGAGAGCGCGAACCGTTTTTAGGCGAGGGGAAAAGATTTGAGATGAAGGGTGCAGGGGGTATTTGCAGGGACGAATACTCTTAAACCTACAACCTCAATCAACAATAATAACAACAGACTTGAGAATAGTAGAGGAAGTAGCAACGCCATTGTTTATATGGCGTTTCCATGGCTCCTCTATTTCAAGCCCCAAGGTCCGAATTCCTGAAATATAAGAACTGGCAGAAATTGTCAACTGGATTTCCAACTTAGGTATTTAATATTCCAGCCAATTGGGCGACGGGGCCATTCCAATTTTAAAATGTTGACATTTGATATAGTATAATAAAGAAAATAAAATTTCTGCATATCGCGTGAGATGACGCGGGTAATTTTTCAAACATTATATTAACAAAAATTATACAGTTATAATTAAAGTATTTGACTTTCGATCCGGATTTGACCTATATATTATATGTTTCACGCCATGTAAAAATTAATCAAAGCATGCTTAGTTTATTTGTGACAGATCTACAAAACAAAAGAACAGCTGATTTTTCTTATTTTCAAAATATTTACAAAACTATAAAGTTAAGGAAAAAAAATTTAACAAAACTTTGATGAAAAAAATGAATAGAATAATAAGCCGTTATAAAAAGTATACCATTATTATATATTATTGTATAAAAAACACCGTTATAATATATATCTTCTGTGCATGCGCCGATTTTCTCCAAAAACAATAGGGTGCTTCATATTTGCATTCCAAACTCAAAATTTGGTTTCAATCCGCTCATCCGTTTGACATGTATCGTGTTCACAAACAGACTATCTGACCTACAGAGTTCTTCCAAAAATATGTTTTTTGGATTCGGGAGAGCTCAAAACGAAAAGATATTGTAAAATTTTGAAAGGGATTTTTGACCTAAACTAGTACAATTCCCCAAAATAATAAAAAAATTGTATCTACTATTTATACAGCTATCTTTCGACACGGATTGAAAGTATCACGGAGCGTTGCAATATACACTATAAAAATCGGCTGCGCAGCAACACGCAATGAGCCCTATTGAAGATACTGTACATTATAGACGCTCGAAAGCCGAGATCATTAGCAATTTAGAGCGGGTTATCCTTTTGAGAGACATACGATATATTCATGCAACATGAGCCGAAAAGAAATTACCTTTTATTTATGTTAATTTTTTTCTAAACCAGCCCTCTCTATATTAAATGGTTCACAGCATTTCCATTAATATGTTTAAAGTTGATATGTTGTCGAATATTCTCTCATTTATTTTATAACAATTATTTGTTTCTACAACGATTTGTAGTTTTATAAATTGTCTTTAAATCAGTACAGCTATACATATTATTAAATTTAACTGTAATATCGAAAGGGGAATTATAAAACGGTCGAATAAAAAAACAAATTTGTTGACTGATGATGAGATACTGTTTTAATAACTTGAGATATTAAAATAATAGTTGGGTGACTAAATTACTAAGTGAGCGACTAGAATGCCAGATATCTTCTTTTGTTTTTACTTTTTATTTTTTTTTTTCACTTTGAGACTACAACTTAAAACTCACATTTTCATGAAGATTAAAAACCACCGCTTTTTTTGATAAAGGGGTATGCGAATTGTCTCGCATTGAAACGCGATGAGGCAAAGGTGGAGTTTTTAAAAAAATAATTCCGGGGTGAACGATAAACGGGTATGCAAATTGTAATTCCGGGGTGAACGATAACGGGGTATGCGAATTAAATATTTAATAATTGTTTGAATAGAACTGCGTTTTCTAAAAAATGTATATTTAATTGACAGTCATTTAAATATATATTTTTTAGAAAACGCAGTTCTATTCAAACAATTAACTATTAACAACTTAGTAATTTAGTCGCTCACTTAGTAATTTAGTCACCCAACTATTATTTTCTCGTCACGCGCAGTCAGTCGCTCACTTAGTAATACAGTAACCCAAATTGATTATTTTTGTCACCCAAAATTGTAATTTACAGTCACTCGTTTAAATACTATACCCATATCGAAAAAACTGTCACTTTTTGAGCTCATAAGGTTATTTACATACTATCAGAGCATAATCTTCCGTTTTCAAAATTTGTTGTTGCCCTGCCCTGGCTAATCTTCGACACGGTAAAGGATGTGATCTAGGGTCTAAGATCTGCAAAAAGACGTAGGGTGATTTTTGTGAAATCAAAAAACTGGTAAAAACAGAAATAATGAAAAACCTACAAACAGCAATTCTTAAGTGTTCTTTAATATTAATGTTATTTAAAAAATCCAGTCAGATTATTTGCTTAGTCACTTCTTGAATTTTTGGTCATATACTATTGAAAAATTCAACTGTGACAGATAGTCGAAAAACGGATGGGCCAATAAGTAACTTCTCTTTTAGAATACGGAGCCCCAAAAATTAACAAACAAGTTTGTAAAGCCCTGCTTTTTTAACATTCTTAAATATAACATGCGATGGCTATTATTTTTAAATGTTTGCTGTCAAAAACATCGTTAGCAATGTTGTTAGACATTGTTGTACTGAAAAAATCGGAAATGTAGAACGGAATATAAGATTGTAATTAATTTGTATTCAAATGATAAAAAAATAATTAAATACTTTAAATGAAGACCTTAACGAATTTCAAGTACCCTCTTAATGTTGTTTTTATTAGAACGACTATATTTTACGTTCTTCGCTTTAATTGTGTTTTCAAGTTGAATTCTGTAATTAATAAAACGCAATAAAAATCATTAATTCAAGTACAACGAGGGAAAATAATCAAGCAGTTGAAGCTTCAAGGAGTACAACTGAAATGCTTGAAAAACTTGTTTGCAGTACTTGCTCTACTACGCAGATCATTATTTTTATTCAAATGTTTATTCTTATAATTTTCCTAAATCTTTCAAATTATAATGATTATGTAATCGTCAGGCCACAATTTCCATCTATATTACATACAGGGTGTCTCAATACACATCCAATTTTTTTAAGTATAACTTCTTTACGCTCGCTTGACTTGGGGAGTAAGCTGGTGAGTGCGTGACGAGAGTTACGGAAGTGTGATCGGGCGAGGCGAACGGAAGAAGATAGAAAGAGGATGACATATACTTCACTAGCTAGTGGCGCCATCAGGTGGCCGAAACAAATACTTCAGATAATATACCAGATAAATGGGGGGTTCTAAAAGTGTTCGAAACGGTTCGTGTAAATACGGCACCGTGCTTTGCAAGAACTTGGCCGCCGTATCTCGTGCACTATATGATTAAACGTACAGTACACAATTCTCTCAACACGATACACGTTGCTAAGTTATTTAAATCGTGCTATAATTCCTTAATTGAATTTCTTTGTTGCTAAACACTAGCTACCGGTGAAATTTAATTAATGCCTCATTCCCGACCACCTTTGTGCTGTTAGGGTAGCTCCTACAGGATAATATGCGCCGGTGGTGTGACGGCGACGCGACGCGGCGTTGGAACATCGCCTAATAACGCTGACGTGCGCTAAATTTTCACTGATACTCTTCTCCAAGTTTAAGGTTTTGTAAAATATACGAAACTCTGCGCGGTCTAATACCGCGTACCTTCGCGTATCGTTGGTTGCGCCAATATTTCGTCAGCTGTTTTTGTTTTTACAGTTCCACGTATGCATCTGAGGAATAGATCAATGGCTCATTTTCAATAATTGTCACTAGTGATATGGGAAGGAAAATTTTCTAAAATAGAAAATTTTTCGGAAATTGTTCAATCTCAAAAAGGCATTTTTTTAGTAAATTTATATACAGTAGTATGTAAACGCGTAAGGTGCACATAGGGAAATTAGCTTTGGAAAAAAATACTTGGATCAGAGTTAGTCATGACTGCAGTAATTGTTATTTCTATTGAATTATCGTGGTAATCTTGAGGATTTCTATTTTATTTTGATTTATTTTTATTTTACTTGGCTTTTTTAATAATAAAAAGCTCTTATAAATCATTATTTTAATTTTTTTGTACAAAAATAAAACAAAAAAAAAACAACTCCATTTGTTTGGAAACATTTCATTCAAAAATTGTCTGACTGGTATGACGTAGGCGCGTTGGTAAATCAGTGATCCGATGTCTTTAGGTTCAACACGAATAGGCTGAGATATTTGATTTCGCACCATATTTAAGTATTTTTGACAATTTAATGTCCATTAATAAAAAAAGTCGGATTATGTTGTAATCATTTGAATATTTTCTTCGGTAGTATACACATTCATTTTGCAAAAGAATATTATGTGTCAAATTGAAAAACAAGATTTTAAGGCTCACTCTGATCCAGTCATTATTTCCCAATGTTAATTTGTGCACCTTACGTGTTTACATACTGTATACTGAGCATAGGAATAAAATCGCAATCGAACTATATTTCAATAGACCGTTTAATGCGGAAGGAAATGTTTCTGCCGGTTATGCTGACGATAGAAACCATATTATAGCACCTAGCTGTAACTAGAGTACACCGGAAGTGGATGTGCCGTAGCAAGAAGCAACAACACAGCTACACTAAACGCCGGTGTCAGCCGTCTAATCAACCGACCGAACTAGCCAGTCAGCAGCAGCTAACCCATTAGCCTGAGCGAGACCCATTTTGTCTAGTTTCGGCTTGCATCTTGCGAGCAGCTGTCATATTCCATGTTTGAGATTGCCATGTTGACCGGAGTAATATTTTAAACTTTTTAAAGATAAGCTCTTATTGAGATGTGCTAAATGAGAAAAAATAATTTAAAAAAATTTAGGTTCGTAATTATAAAAGCGTGGGCTGTGACAAATAAGCGATCGGAGTTTACAGTCCCCGCTTTTTTAATTATGAACCTAAATTATTGAAAATTATTTTTTTCCCATTTAGTACAATTGGGCTTTTGAATGAAATTTTTTTTGTCATAAATGGAAAGATCGTATATAAGTTTTATAACAAAACTATTTTTCTTTTTTTTATTTTCGTTATAATTCAAAAGTTATATCAAATTAAAAATAAATTTTTGTACCCAGTTCCGAGAACGCGCCGACATTTCCCGAACATAATGTGACGTCATAATGTTTTAGTCAATACACATGTAGAAGCCATTGACAGTATACTGCGTATATACATTTTACCATTATGACGTCACAACTGTCAATAATTTTAGTGCGTTTGCAGTCACGTGATTTTTTTTAATATTTTATCAATTTTAAATTGCTAATAATTAATTTAAAAAAAGTTTTTTGAAAGTTTTTCGCATCGATTATCAATATTATTTATAATAAAGTTTTAAAATACAATTAAAAAATCGATAATTATTTTTTTTTCAAAAGCCTAATTCAATAAAAGCTTATCTTAAATAGTTTTTTTACTAATATTTTATTTAGTTTTTTTTGGTATATTAAAACTAATCGATTATTTAATTCTAAAACCGATCGAATCATGTATTGTCATCCGGAATAGATATAATATGTACAAAATTTCAAATCGATCGGATATGTGGCGCCCGCCATATTGGGTCAACGATCGTATTCCACTCGTCGCTTTTTCATTTGATATCTAAGTCAAGAGGTTTGTGAATAAAAAGGTAATCCGCCATCTTAGAGTGTTTGCCATATTGGATTTAGAACATTATTAGGTATACTATATTGCATTGCGATCGATTTATACACGTGTGCAAAATTTCAAAGCTCTAGCTTAATCAAAATTCAATCGAAATTTTGATTGAAAGATTTGACCCAAACTGACTGCCTGAGAAATATTATGTATACATATACAAAAGCTTATAAAAATGGTATGTGCTTAAGGCCTAGCACACATGAAGAGCGTTCAACGCGCGTTGAACGCTCTTCATGTGTGCTAGGCCTAAGACCGCATTTGGAACACATAGTGAATTCTATCATCTCTCAAATCCAATTAAAAATGAGAAAAATCGGCTTGAAAAAAGACCGAAAATTCCGTATAGCCAATGTTGCACGTCTAAACAGTGACAAAATTTTCAAATCGGTGCAGTGGCTCTCGAGATTTAAAGTGACTTACAACTTTCTTTTTTATGTGTATTCGTATACGATAAAAAATGTGTGCAGATATACCGATGATTTCAGTCAGTTAGTACCATGAATTCTATAATATATATTGAACTGATTTGGTGTTTTCTCTTCCACGCATAATATATATCAGCTCGTAGATTTTATTTGGATCATAGAGATCTGTATTCAGTCTTTAATTAAAAAGAATTAAAATAAACCCCACTAAAAATTATCAACTATATTATTTTTAATTGTTCATCAAAACTATGTGATAAATAGTTTCCATTTTTTTAATTCTAATATATATACAAATCTTTGATTAACGTCTGATTAGAATTCATCAATAAATAAAATTATCGACCAATATTTCAGACAAATATATTAATAGTATATTGTGCGACTAGTGAGAGAAGGAGAAGATTCCATGAGCGTGAAATTTGCCGCACGAGCGCAGCGAGTGCGGTAAAACGCACGCGAGTGGAATATTCTCCTTCGATCAATGGTCGCACATAATACTTTATTCAACTAGCAGGAGTAATATGTAATCGGGGCCCTGATAAAAGAGGGAAAAATAATAAATCACTTCATTGATTGACGTACCCACAATAAGATTGCCATGACTTTCGCTGAATTGCGATGCTGTTTTCATATATACAATACCGCCTACCACGTTCCTATTGGTCCAGAAGCTGCGTGCAGTTTTTTTTCATTATTTCGCGCTTGGGCTTGCTACTGAGTTTCTATTGGTCCAGAAAATTCATTATTACACTCTACGTGTCAACATGAAGTAATTTATTATTTCTCCCGAGTTTAGCAGGGCCCCGAAATTACATATTACTCACGCGTGTTGAATAATAGTATATTGTGCAACTAGTGAGAGAAGGAGAAGATTCCATAACTCCGATCATCATAAAATTTGGACACAACTTTCATCTCGATAAACTAAGATGAACGTGCGTACTTATGTCGCTCCCCCCATTCGTTCTTTTGCACCCGGGTGAAGCCGGGCGTATATCTTATGCTTGATTAATTTTATAATTTATTTGACTGTAGAAACTCGCATAAATTACTATTTTATTTATAAATACCCACACCTATATTATATTTAAAAAGTTAATACCTACTAGTCTTTTTTGTCTTCTAATATTTTAAGCCCTTATAAAAAATGAATTTGATGTAAAGTTTTGTCTGATATTGTTGTCTGGCGTCAATGTGTTGTTATAAAACAAATAAAATAATATTTAAATGTATAACGGTTTTCTTAAGAAACGTGATTAGATCTTGATAAAAGATTGACAATAAGCAGTCTTGAACCTGACGATCTAAGTACTTCAATGTTAGTATATTCTGATATTGTATGCATAAATTAACCATTATGTGGTCAAACGGCAACGCACTGATTGTTTCACTTAGGCAAAAACCAGTCTCTCATTAAATATGGTGATGACTTCAGTTGTTTACACTTTATCTGTGACATAATAACATAATAAACCTAGAATTGCATATAATTTATAACCTAGGTACATAGGTTTACTAATAAACTTATTAATAAATCTTGTCGCGATTTGTTTATTGATATGTTTTGTATGCCAGTTCACCTCAATTTGAACAAAAAATAAAAATATAAACTTTTAGCAAGAAAAAAATTGTGGAAAAATAGGCCGATTTTCAGGTTTCTTTTCTTTCAAATATCCGCCATTTTTTTTCTTTTTTAGGATTTTTTAGTAAATGAAGTGAATTGGCACGTAAGAAATCTTTCTTTTTAAGATACCATTTGATTTTTTTGTTTCGGTCTTGCCGATTCTGAGATTAACTGTCGGCCATGCAACAGCATTTTTTAAGGGCTCGACTTTGGATATTATTTAAAAAATGAAAATTTAAAAAACAAAATTATTTTTGTACTCAAGAAGTATTAAATAATATTGTAAACAGTTTTATATCTACCTATATCTAATAAAGGAACGCGAGAAAAAAAAGTTAAATTTGATTTTTTTAGTCTTCTAAAGTGGACAACCACCTTAAAGGAAAAGTGTTTTGTAATTTTGAACTTTTTTCTCGCACAAAATCATATTTAAAATCTAAACAAAGGAGTCGATATATTTATATTGAAACAGAATAAAGAAACATGACGCTAAATCATTCACAAAAGTTTGAGAAGCTTTGGCTACTTTAATTCTTTACAGGATTTAACTGTAATCCTTTTCCGTACAAACATTGAAGGAAGTTATATAAAGCCCCACTTCAGTTTACACACGTCAAACTATGCTGTGCTTGCACTCTGCAAGCATTTACGCTACATCCATTCATCAATCGTCTTCAAATTTTTGAAGTGAAAACTTCTTTAGCGGCGTTGTACACTTTTTTTGTAATGGGTAAAAAATGTTAAACTCGCGTCAGATCGTCAGGGTCACGTGTTATGATCGAAAATGCGTAAGACGAAAACTTTTATTTATACAAAGTTAGACATCTAGCGTTGAAATATCGTACATAAAAATGCAATCTATGATACAAACCATTTTGATCGAAAATTCGTAAGACGTTAATATTCAAGTTTTCACTTCCGCCGGCACTCCCGGAATGCAAAGGGGTTTTTTTTTTTAATGAAACTTCCTTTGGCACGATAGGGTAAAATTCATTTCTAACGCCGCTGAAAATGTAACAAACGTTTGGTTTTTTTTTATTACAGTTATACCAGTTTTACTTCTGTAGTGTGTAGTGTAAAACACACAGTCTCTTTTTTTATAATAAACTGTGTTTTTTATTATTTTTTCTCAATTTGTCAGTGAAATGATACCTATATTTTTAAATATGACTTACCAAAAGGGGCTGATTGATGACTTCTGCATAGATAATTTAGCTTTTATTACTGGGAAAGGAAAAAGAAGGGAAAATGATAAAAGCTAACTCCTCAGATATGCGTAGTCGCACTAACAAACCAAATTCTACTTTTAATTTATCAAATCAGCAAAAAAGGGAACCAAATTTTATTATTAGGTTTGTATTAAATTTTAACTAAAATTCACTTGCTTGTACGCAGACAAAAAAAAACAGTAACACAAAAAAAAAAAACCACTTGGCCATCTATTATTCGATATATAAACTTATAATACTTAAATCTTTAGTAGTGTCAACAAACTGGAAAAAAATATTCACACTTTTACCAATTTTGATTTGAACCTCGGAATTGGGCGTTCAGTTCATCAATTAATTATTTTTGTTGTAACTTCACCTCTGTTTTTTTTTATTTCTTTGTAGTTTGTACCAGCTTTACTCTAGAATGACTAAATCATTTTTATTATACTTGACCGACTCCTCACCCACCGTTTCTTCTGTTCGTCTCGCTTAGCTGACCGACCTGACGCCGAGTGCCCATTTTAAAGCCCTGTAGGTATACAATTAATTAAGTACATACTTTCGGCATCAATTGTGAGGCAGAAAGTCTAACATTTACGTATTGGTGGGATTACAAGCACTGATGCGAGAAGTACGTACGTTCGGGCAGCAGTAAAGAAAATAACCTAACGAGTGTTGTTTAGATGTCGTTTCCATAGCAACCCTATTACATTTTAGCTAATAGTCGCGAACAGTTGTCATTCGTGGGTTACCTATAACCTCAAAGCTGCTTCCTTGGAATTTATCTGTTTTTATGTAATTAATTAATTAATGTATTTAATAAGTGTACTTACAACCGAGGTATGAAGAAAAATAGTATACACCACACTGGTTGAAAGTTTGATACTTTGCACTGCGCGTCACGATACCTGAAACGAAATTTTTGTTATTATTTTTGTTCTTTAAAAACACCGTTAAATACAAAACGGTTTGAAAAGAAAAAAAATTGAGTCAGTCAGTTAATATGTGTAGTACTGTATATTTCAGTAATACTCTTTTTCGATAAAAGAGAAAAATAGGGAGACGGTCGGAAGAATGGGAGATTTTATATAATTTAACATTTTCTCACATCTTCTGAAGCTACGCTTCACAGGTAGACAGACTTTGGTATACAACGTATTTTTACTATTTGATATAAAAATATTATATTCCAACAATGGCACAGACGAAAAAACGGCTATGTATTGTGATTTGTGTTCAACGTTGCCAAATAATTATTTTACCAAAAAGTTAACAAAACACTCAAAGGTTTGTATTTAAATAAATGATTTACGAGTAAATACGAAAATACTAAACAATGGGTAGAGCTTTAAAAACATGGCGACGTTGGGGGATCATTTCCCATAGTTACTATGGTTACTATATAGTAGACAGCGCAATTGTGAGTTTTTTTAAGTGCAATAAAATGATAAGTACCAGCACAATATGTAATTGGGCTGATACAAATCACCGAAAAAGAAATTTCCTTGAAGGGGAACATATATTTAATGACGGTCATATCATAAAATTAGGCAAAAATTCAACTGAAACATAACCTTCAAGTAAGGTGAATTTTAATGCTTTCTGTTTACAAACTTCCGATTTAAAGAGTAATCCCCATGAAATAAAAGTGGTAAATGGAAATATTATTATCATTGTAGTGTTGATGAACGTTGCAAACATATTATTGAAACATTACTTTATTGCAACAGGTAAGTTCCTAACCTAAAAATAGTCATCTGTCAAAAGTATTTTCAACATTTTTTTCTATCAAAATTCTTAATGTTTTTTTAATAATAATAACTATTCAATTAATAAATTAAATTTTCAATATTAAGAATAAGTATAATATCCACTTACTTGGTAAAATAACTAATCATCTGCATTGAAATGACGTGGTACTATTACAACCTTTTACTGACTTTTTATTTGTGTTTGCACGAGGTGAAAACTTCGCAGGTTCCATAATAAGTCATTTATTAATTTATTCAACGTTTTTTATTATTATAATAAAAAAAATCACATTTATCAGTACCGATTCACAGTACGATTCATAATTCATGTTTCTCTGAATATAGTTGTAAGCTTCGCCGCCAGATAGAGTAGTCCATATAAAGGATCCCCATAGATATTTATTTTTCCAGCAACTAATCTATACATTTCTGTTGAAGTGTTTCCCTAGAGATAGATAATTAATTATAGTTATGGACGCTAAATAGCAGAATTCTTGAAGTTTCTTTTTGTTCCAAAAGTCAATCGAAGAATCTCGTTAGAGATTCTTTTCTGTGCTAAATGCCGACGAATCTCTAACAGATTCTTACACATTAATTTTGCCTGTCTCCCATATAACGCCGTGTTATAAAATACAGGCGGTATTCCGAAAATTCAGGTGTATTTTGAAAAATTGTGAAAATAGCTGTTTCATATTTAATTTCAACTAAAAATCAGAATACCTGGCAACACTGTTTGCGTTTTACAAACATGTGCGTCGTTTATACAATATTATGTTTACTTCTATTGTTGGCTTCTTTTGAAGGCCTTATCATTTTGTTATTCTCCATTAGGGATTACATATTAGAGTCACCCTCCTCTTCGTCAGGGTCTTCTATCAACAACTCTAGTGCTCCAACAACATTCACGTTTATAAACATTATTCAACTCAAGGACTTAGTTTCAGGCACTTGAAAAAGATTATTATTATACAGGATACGCTAGATATTGTCTAAGCTTATATAACGGCTTTGAATGGAGTCGTACATTTAATACTCAATTATAATAAATATTTTAGCTTATTCAAATAAATAAAATTGTCGACCAATTTTTTTCAGACCATATATTGACAAAAAATATATAGTCTGAAAAAAATTGGTCGACAATTTTATTTATTTGAAGAGTTCTATTCAGACGTTAATCAAAGATTTGAATTTTACCTTATTGTTGATAAAACCTAATAAATGTAAATTTTATGTCCATAAATTTCCGATTCTGGTACACGCCTGATTTGGATCAATTTTTTTTTTAGTGATTAAAATTCCCAAATGGATTTTTGACACAAATGCACCATATAATTTTTTTTATATACCTATGAGAATTTTTTAATATCGAAATAATAATATTTCGATATTAAAAAAAATATCAAATTGAATTCTATTAGAAACTAATTACTAATTAATTTTTATATAGAGTGTGTCCCCGGATTAAGTTCACAGTAGATGAGATTGACCAAAAATTTTCGAATTGGAATTTCATATTTTGGGATTCCGCCCTGCTTGGTCTGAAACTTATTTTTAGTTTACTTTCGATTTTTTAAATCAAGTAGGTCTTTACAGTTGAGCAAAACCTCTTTTCGTTTCAGGTAAAGTACCTTTTCCGTTCATAGTACGCAAAAGTGTCACTAAGAAAAGTTGTTCACAATGAAAAATTATGCAAATTATCAGAATGATCGGCCTACTTTGATAAAATCCACTTTTGTTTTGTTTTGTTTGAAAAACAATCGCGTGTAGGAAGCCAAATAGAGTAATTCTCGCGCCCTTACGACAATGTTTACGTCCATAAAAAGTAGAAGACAAAGTTAACGGAAAAAATCCAAAATGTACAAAGAACTTGAAAGATTGTAATATCATAAAAGATTTAATTCAATAAGTCGAAGGACAGTTAAGTTACATTGTTTAAATGCTTATGCTGTAAGCTACATTTTATCGGGTCATAGAGTTAAAATGCTTATATGTGTTTTTACGTTCCTCTTGATATTTATTTAATAAAAATTTAATCTTCTTTTTTCAGGACAACTTATATAATGACATAAAATTTAGATTTTCTTTTGTTTAATCCCTCTCATCTTATATCAAACTGTATCTTATCCAGAGGATTTAAAAAAATGGACGGCACCGCTAAGCAGTTTTGTGTTTTCCTTTTTAATCTAGTCAGCAAAATATAATCTGGATCTCCTTATGAACTCCACAAGATTGACCATTGGATTACCTGCATCTATGAAAGTACGATACTGCTGGACAATATCAGAAACGTGAAATTTAATTTAGGGGGACGAGTCTATTACGAAATACTTAAATTAAACGAACACCCCTTATAATATCTTATTATTCGGGGCAAATGATTATATGGCAGAGCTATTTTTCAAGTTATTGTCTAGTACAATGTGTAATACTTGTGGTTACTCGGAGTAAAGTAGTACGGTATTGTGACTTTAATAAGAGATCCCTGAAGTCTCCCGGGTGGATTTATTCTCTACTGGAAGAAGAGCGGACGCCTGTTGTGGATGGGAGACCTCTGCTGTCGAGAGAGAGAAAGAGAATAGAGCTATCTGTCTCGAGCCAGAAACGAGAGCTTGGGATCTCTATATGGATGTTCATATTACACAACATTATATTATGTACAGGATGACCTCCTCTCGAATATTCATTAAGGTTTATATATTTCAACTAGCGGGCCGGTCCGACTTTACCCGAATTTATAGATTGCCACCGGTTTTTCGTCGACTTAGGTCGCAAAGTTGGTCTCCACGAAAAGCTCTTTTATTTTAACGCGATAATATGCAGCCTATGTCCATCCCGAAGATCCATTGGTGAAAAAGATTTGACTTCGAATGAGATGGTTTCGGAGATTACTTACTGCATCCAAACTAACAAACTTTACTTGTTTATAATTTTAGTATAGCTAGATAAGGATTTTAATAAATCTTCGCTTTATTAATAAATCCAGATAACTCCGCCCTTAAAAACATTATCCGACATTTTAAAATCAATAGATATATTACAAAGAAGGAACGTTTGTTTGTTTCTATGGGATAATCTCGGGAACTACAGAACGTTTCCGTCTCTCCGTTAGCATAAAAGCTGCATTTTATCCTTTTAACTGTTCGACCCAGCTTAGCCCGGATTTGGTTATTTCTTGAGGTTAATACAGTTTTCTTGCCCGACCTCGCCCGAATGCAAATCGAATTGATTTCAAGTTGGAATAAAAATAAAGTACTGAATTAACTAATTGATTATAAATTCAAGTGGACGCATTAATTAAGTAATATAAATTCTAGTACATTCGGGCGGAGCCTTACTCGGCACCTAAAATATCAGAATCTTATGGACACGCAATTATTGTGACAAATAACGTATACAACGTCTAAACCAGAAGAGCTGCAGACGTTTTCTTGTGCTCACTAAGATCAGGATGTAATTTTCTACAACCGCCGCTTTGTAAAAATTATGAAAGATTTCGATTTTCGTGAAAAATCCACGTTTTTTCTGGACCCATTCTTGATTGTCCATTAATTACCCGCTTTCTGCGATTCAAGATGCCACATACGCACCCTGTTTCTATCTATGTTCCCACTAAATAGCCCATCACTACCTTAAAAACGTTTCATATACTTTTTGGTAATCGCCAACGGGACCTTCGATCAATTCAGTATCCGTTTCCCGTGGTATTAATCATTCATAATTGTGGCAGGAGCATCCTGTACATAGGCACAATAGTCCTGTAGGAGAGCCACATAGCACAGCAATGCAGGAGCGCGGAGCAGTGGCTCGTCCTAATTAGAGATATATTATGTTCTATGAAGCGCGATGATAATAAATGTAGCCCAGAGATTAGATTATACACACACATACATACAGACAGAGAAGGAGAGAACACGTACTATACCGATTACAGAATGTCCCAGAAGTAACCTCGAAGCTTTTCATTCTCTATGAAATTCAGAACCGAAAAACTCTTTACAAACAAAATACCAAATTGAAGTAGATTTATTTGGTTGAGGAACAATTGAAAAATAAGCTTTACCAGAGTATCGCTTGTAACCAACGTTTCGAAAAATATATTTTTATCTTCAGGGCCTCAATGCAAGATGAAAATATATTTTTCGAAACGTTAGCCACAAGCGTTACTCGGGTACATAAATGTCGGGCAAAATCTGAATAGTACTTTCAACTCGTCTTTGTTCATTGATTGTATGCGACAGCGCAATAAGGACGAAGCAGGGGCGGATTTGATATACCTTGGCTGCCCTAGACCTACGGAAGATTGCCGCCCTCCCTACTCCCTGCCAATGACCTTTTTTTAACTAGCTTAAAAAATTTTGTCTTTTCCACATTATTGAAGAGCAAAAAAAAAACCGAATGACCTTTTTTTTAACAACCTAACTTCTTGACAAATTTTATCGTGTGTTGGCACAAAATAGGAGAGCAAAAAAAAAATCCTTTCATTTCCACAACAAAAAAGTCTTTTTTCGTTGTGGCTGGGTGGCATTGGATATTAAAAAGTACTAGAAAAAAAATCTCACTAAGTTTTGCCGCCCTCTAAATTTTGCCACCCTAGGCCTATAGGGAAATCCGTTTCTGGGGCGAAGACGAATATTTGACTTACAGCAATGAAAAACTCAATGATAATAAATTCTCAGTAATTTTGTAGATATTTCAACCTCAAAATAGAAAATGGTAAGTAGTTTTTCAAACCGAAATTTTACAAGAAAAATGCGTATACAAAATGATCGGCGTTTATTTTTGTACACCATGTATAGTGAGCTGGGATGGCTGCACAATATACTTAAATTGGGATTAAGTTCATATAGTTAATTACGACCCATCTACGCAAATATCTATATGTGCTAACTTTACATTGCATGTTTTGTGACGTAATATCATGTAAATTAACGACGCTTCGACAAATAACCTCATTTCACGTCACATATTAATGACTCTATCGCCATCTATCTATTACCCTCTCTCTCTCTCTCTCTATTCGCATAGTTGTCAAATCGATTGTAATTGTCTGTATTGGTAATTTAGTTTTTTTTAAATATGCACTAAAAAGTAATAAAATAATTACAATTATTGTTATTTTTGGAGTCGGTGTTATTATTGCTAGGTATATTGTAGTGTTTCCTTGGCTAACAATAATTGTAATTATAAGTCGGATTAATTTTTTTGTTAAAAATATTTTATTTTTCTCTTTTTAGTGTTAGATATTTACTAAATAAATTATGCAGTTATTTTATGAAGTATTGCAATGGGTAAAATTTGAGGTTCCCTCGGTTTCTCCGGATTCCACCATCAGATCCTAACTTGGTTCCGATGGGACCACCTCAGAAGTGCACTCTTTCGAATAAAAAAAGAATTGTGAAAATCGGTCCATAATTGACGAAGAAATCGGTGAACATAGGTACATAAAAAAAATATACAGTCGAACATAGAAGTCGGTTAAAAAGTAAAACTTGACTTACTAATTAAATTACCTTTTATAAATCAATTACTTTTGATAATTGGAAAAATTAAAAAATATTATTGTGACACACTACTATACAACAATATTTTGTAATTGATGCTTCAATGTACAAAGTTCTTTGGTATTTTGAATACTTGAAAGAAGTATTTGAAATACTGTCGATGCAAATACTTTAGAGATAATTCAGTTATTTGTTATGATATTTAATAAACTCAAAAAATACTTTATTTTGAATTTGAACATATTTTTTTATATGCCAAGCTGCATTAATTTCGACAGTTATCATAAACATAAAATATAAATAAGTTTAAAAAAATCTAGACAAGCTTTTTTTCGCAAGACATGAAAATATTGTATGTAGGTATATAAAGTTTCAAATCGATTGAATATGTAAAAGTGAATCAAATTTGGGTTACAAAATTTAACAACTAACTAAAACGCATATTATATATATGAAACTAATTATAAGAAAAATACACCCTAGCACTGGCTATATGATATACTACCGGTACAATACCGATGAAATAAATTATTATTATTATGATAAAATTAGACGGAATACAAGGCTAAAATATTAAAACAAATTATTTTTAAAATTGTGACTTTTTACTAAAGATTTTGAAATTCCTAAAGAAAGCAAAAAATATTGCCAAAACGTTGACCAATAAATAATGTTCTAGTGAATAAAAATTGTTTTAATATTTTAGCTTTGTATCCCGTATAATTTTATCATATCACAATATCAAGATGTCTTATTTTATTTTATTATTATTATTATCTGAAGCTTGTAAAAAAGACGTTAAATACCTTAGTTGTTGGGCATCTATAATCTACAATTTTAGTCGTACCTACATCAATCTGTCTAAAATATAAAAAGGCACTGGAGCTTTACCATCTACTTTTAAAATTAATGGCAAAAGTTATTAGAAACATCTTACATAGGGAATATTATCTTAAATTTATATATGCAGTTAAATAAAGCATCTTTCGGAGATTACGTCTCGAAGCCGGAACACACAAGTTGTAAATTTGATGGTTTATTGCTTTTTTTCCAATAAAATATGAATATTAATCAGAATGAAAAATACGAATAAGTTATTTTTATAGCGAACATAAAAACTAATTCCTAACAAATGAATCATCTCGATATTGGAACGTAGACATAATAACACCGATGAATGAGATGTCATTATTTATTGGAACTCGGAAATTCCAATCTTCTCAAAGGATTAAAGAATAGAATTCCAGTAATATTAAAGACAGAAGTGATATACAGAATGTTTTCTTATATACTCACTAGTGATGTGCCGGATATCCGTATCCGTATCCGCGGATATCCGAGGGAGAAGAAAGATCCTTATCCGTTAGTTTTTGGCGGATCTTTTACCTTATTAATTTTCAATTCATAGATGAATTGAATGATGATTAGGTAATAATGAAAAAATGTTAAATTCCATTCAGATTATTTTTTATTTTTTAAAATCGTATTTGGCACCTTTATATTGCAAACATTTATCGTAGTGAGTGCCATACCAATAGTATATATCTCAAAGGTACTAAAAAACTATCTTTATAATGAGATATTGAACATCAATCTTTGGAAAGAGACAATCTGTTATGAGAGTTAACTCTTAAAGAGGTCAATAACTTTTTCCCACAACAGATAGTCTCTTTCCAAAAGTCGATGTGCAATATTTACCGCCGCGTACTCTAAGAAAGTTAAGATCCGTATCCGTATCCGCGGAAATTGAAACCAAATATCCGTATTCAGATCCGTATCCGCGGATATACATTTTTAACGATCCGGCACATCACTAATATTTATATATGACGTCTGCGAATCAAAAAAGAGAGGTTATAAAAACATATTTAGTTATTATAACAATATCGGTTTCAAATAAAAGCTAGTAAATAGCCAATTCCAAAAATATATATTATAACAATTTTATGCTACCATTTTGACACAAACTATCCAAAAAGAATTGCGTAAAAATGACTAACTAAAAAGAAGGAAATTAAAATTAAATATTTAAAAAAAAAAAACAAGAAACCCGACTGCACAAAAATGAAACTAAAAACTATTGAAAAAAAAAAAAACAAATCGGAAACCAATTAAAAACAAAAGGAAGAGACAAATAGGTATCCACCTGCCACGTATTGAGGTTTTCGAACTTATTTTCTACGTTTTATTAGTTATTAGTTTAATTTTTGTGCAGTCGGGTTTGTTGTTGTGTTTTTTAAATATTAAATTTTTATTTTTGTTACAATTTTATATAATACAAGATTGTGTATCTAGGACATAATGAAGTCAAATTTAACGTATGTTACTCGAGTCAAAATCGCATTTACAATGGAAGTAATAGGTGATAACTGGTAAGTAATTCAATGAAGAGGTAGCCCAAATCAGCCCTCATTTCCAACGTCAACGGGAATGAAAGCTGCACTTGTGCATTTTCTCCTGTCACGAAATATTTCAAAACGTCTTAACTTCGAATAGAATACAAATCCTACAATAGTACAAAGTATGAACTAGGGCATTACGTGTAGTAAGTACCTGTAACGTACTAACAAAAGTAAAATCTTAACATATGTACGTATAAAGTCTGACAACAAAGAAATGCAAAGATAGAAACAAAATATGTAAACCGCGTATCACATATGTTACACTTATGTATTACTGATCAAGTTTGAAACTATCCTGGTCAAAAATAAGAATATAAATAAAGCATGATAAAGATCAATAACAGACATTTGAATTTATCTAAACGGACAGATCGATTTCTGGTGACTTTGAAAATACGTTTAAGGAGGTTACGTCAAAAATTCGAAATGATTATTTGTTAAAATTTCAAAGAAATATTCTTCTCAGCGATATACATCGATATTCGATATATTTAAAATTTTGAACATTTATGGCCATTTTAAAAAGGGTAGTATTTAAACGAGTGACTGTAAATTACAATTTTGGGTGACAAAAATAATCAATTTGGGTTACTGTATTACTAAGTGACTGACTGCGAGTGACGAGAAAATCAACAGAACAGCAACTTACAAACATCCATTTGAGTTACTTAAAATACAAAATGGGAAGCTTCATAATATTTGAGCGACCTAATATTTGTTTGAGTGTCAACGTTACGTCCTGCTTTTTTTCCAAAATTCGACAAATGATTTATTTATTTTGAGCGGCATTTTGTTAATAGTTATTGTTTGAATAGAACTGCGTTTTCTAAAAAATATATACCTATTTAATAGACTGTCAATTAAATATACATTTTTTATTAAACGCAGTTCTATTCAAACAATTAACTATTTAATTCGCATACCCCGTTATCTTTCACCCCGGAATTGTTTTTTTAAAACTCCACATTTGCCCCTTCCCGTTTCACTGCGAGACAGTTGAAGTTCGCATACCCCATTATCGTTCACCCCGGAATTACAATTTGCATACCCGTTTATCGTTCACACCGGAATTATTTTTTTAAAAACTCCACCTTTGCCCCATCGCGTTTCACTGCGAGACAATTCGCATACCCCTTTATCAAAAAAAAGCGGTGGTTTTCAATCTTCATGAAAATGTGAGTTTTAAGTTGTATAGTCTCAAAGTGAAAAAAAAAATAAAAAGTAAAAACAAAAGAAGATATCTGCTTTAAAATTACCGAAGGCATTCTAGTCGCTCACTTAATAATTTAGTCACCCAACTATTATTTTAATATCTCAAATGGATTATTCACAACCCAATGTTTGTAAGCCCGTTCTGAATTTTATTATTAACCAATAGTTGTCGCTAGTTTAGTTATTTTTTCGCTTACTATATTTCATACCGCTCAAGTTATTAAAACATTATCTCATCATCAGTCACCAAGTTTTTTTTTTATTCGACCGTTTTATAATTCCCCTTTTAAAAATATGAACGGTCCGCCATTATGCTATGATTGGTCAGATAGAACGAGGCAACTTTTGTAATCTACTGCGACCTCGACAACGTGCTTGCCGAAACTGTTTTTTAATAAACGAAATAATAATTATTGCATAAATTTATTAGTGTTTTTCTTTTCTAATATTCTGAATCATATCCACATTTATCAGATGGAAGCGATTCTGTCTGTTTAATAAAAAGCATCGCATGAGTAAAGGCCGCTGCACACGAGGCTAGAAACGCTGCTAGAAATGCTGCTAGGAGTTCTGCTAGCCGGTAGGTTGGGTACGAAGCTGGAAATGACGCCACTGCGGGCTGCTTTGCTAGCTCAGAAGATAGGTTTTAACATTAGAACAGGGGCTATTTTCCCTGCTAGATTTGTTGCTAGGTGTGAGCAAGAACCAATCAGGAAGCAGTATCTTCACGTGGGCACTTGAACACCCACATGACGTCATTCTGCCAGACAACAGACACGTTTTTCTCTGTGTTTATATTCGAACTGTCACTGCGCGCGCATCAGATCTATCCACAAATCACGCTTTAAAAATAATCTCGTGTGAAGCGAGCACTTAACAGCAATCAAGAAAACCAGCTCAAGAAAACTAGTAGGCAAATCTAGCAAGGAATCTAGCAGCGTTTGTAGCCTCGTGTGCAGTGGCCTTAAGTCAAAAGGAATGGCGTATATTATACAAAGCAGTTAGATACAAATCCACCGACACAAATATAGCAATGAAAGATGGAACAAAGCTCGAGTTTGTCGACTATGTTGACATCGGTAAAATACATACGTCACTGTGTCCGAAAACGATTGAATGAGCTTATTATACAAATGCGAAGAAAACGGACAGTCATTCTGGTCAACCAGTGGTGGTGAATTATTATCTGTCTCTTCATGCGGAATAGACGCTGATGACCTCAGCTGTTGAGCGTCTATAATTCACAATCTCTCTCTTCATGCAGAAGTATTTATTTATCAACTTTATCTCAATTTGACCTTCAAATGACCTTGAACCTGATATGATAGAGGTCAACGAACCTCAGATTTGGAATCGGCGAAACCAAAAACCTACATATCTGATTAAATACGACACTCATTCATTTAATACAAGACGTTCCTTTTTGCTCGAAATACCATAATACAGCACATCTCTAGACAGAATGATTTTCTTTGCACAGCCCCCCCCCCCTCCAAGTTGTGGAATGACCTGTTGTAAGACGTATTCAAAATATACCCACACCATTCTTTTAGATAGATATACTAAAGCAGATCTAGATTACCAGTACGTTTTATCTCAATATTTTATTCTCTATCTGTATTACATTTTATTATATAAACTAGTAGCGACCCGCGGCCTCGCTTAGGTCAAACTCTATGCGGATACAATCTTTAAATTTCAGTTGGCAAAGACTATATTATTAATTTGTGATAGATTTCAATGAGTAAAACAGCATTCAACAGTAGAGTGTTTTATTCACAGAGACGGCTTGTGTATATGAAATAATTGCTGTCATTCATTGTTATTATTATTGTAACATCGTGAGTATTCCAATTTTGCGGATTTATATTATCGAGTCGAAATTAAATTTTTTTATGCATAATAATTTTTAATAGGCCGTCAGTAGGTATTCCTTGACGAAATTATTAATTTAGATTTTATATTTTAGCGCTGTATTAAAGTAGGTAATTATGTTTTATATTATTACTAGCGGTCCCGTCCGGTTTCACCCGGCACCTGGCAGGTCTGTGATCTTGGTATATAAGCTTTTTATCTTTAAGAGTGCTTTGCAACTTTTTATTATTATTATTATTATTATTATTATTATTATTATTATTATAGCACAATTTCTATTTAAAATTAGCATTAGCACAGTTAAATCTTATGAATTAGATATTATTATTTATGTATAAGAAGGAGATTTGATGAACATGTTAACGTCTATATAGAAGGCAGCCACCATTTGTCATTTGGTGGCAAGTGAGAGACGTGAGCTGCACGCCACTGTGTCAGACAGTGTCTACGAGAAACGGTGTCCCAGTCTGAGCTGGGACATGGCTGGATCACGTACGTGACACATGCTTATGTGACAGATGTAAAGCCGGTCTCTCACATGAAAGGAGATCATCGCGTTCCTTAAGAACCGTGCACAATGTTTCGATAGAAAACCATTATTCAGATGTATCCGGCCAAAAACGACGCCAACAATAACAGTCTATAATATTTATGTATAAATAATAGTAATCGTTTTCTGCCCTTAGTGTGGGGGGTAAAAAACCGATTTCAAAAACAAATGTAGTCAAAATTTTGCCGCTAAAATAACAGTTTATTTAGAAACAAGTTGCCAGATAATAGGTTACCAAAATAACAGTTTACCAAATTATAGTTTACCAAAATACAAATTTTCAAAAATTAAAGGTTATTACATCGACTATTTACATTAACAAAATAATAGGATATAAAAAATTGGTTGTCTGTAAAGTCGGTTTACGGACGATAGTTTTATGTGATAACGTATTCCGTAATACATAACCTAAACCTCCCAAAATTTGGTTTCAATCCGCTTATCCTTGGTGTCGGAATGATAAGAAATGTCAAAAGTGACGTTTGCAACTGTCAAAGTATTATGTTCTAATAATAATTAGTTATTCCAATACTTAACTTAGAAGGAGTTGCATTTCACAAAATACTAATGTCAAAAAATTGAATTAAACATTAGAAATGCAGCCGTTTTCATGTTAAGACAAGACATACGTTATCTTCTAATTTCCATGTACGGCAAACAAAGACGACCGACCGCGTAGCGCCATGCATTAGACAACATTGCATTTATACAGCTATTTTTCTATATAAATTTGTATAAAAAAACTGTTTAGGCAAATTCTGTTATACGAAATCTATGTAAAATGTTCTCCTCTTTCGTTTAAGACTGGTTTCAAACCGATCTGATTTAAATTGAGCGAGAAATTAGCAAAAAGCACGCACAGGGTCAGGCGGAACGTTACGCGTTACGCGTTACGAACGTTATAAGGATTTAATCATTTAGGAACGTTACACTTTTTCGTGCATGCAGCCGGTGTTTTATCAATTTATAAGATTGGTGATTCATCAATTTATAAGACGTTATCACGTCAAAATAACAGGTTACTAAGATAACAGGCTATCAGAATAACATGCTACCAAAATCGAAAAGTTTCCTATATAAAGAGGTTAGTAAAATAATAAGATATTAATATTCAGGGCCGGCAGAACAGGCTCAGCCCGAGTGGGTAGTTTGATTTTGAAAAAAGCCCCTCTTCCGCACCAACAAAAAATGAAAAATAGGAAACAAGTAAATGAACATAGGAATTGGTAAAATGAATTCATTTTTATAGCTTAGACATTGTTTTGTTAATCACAGTCGCAACTTAATCTGTACAAAATCTATTTCTTCGTGCTAAATACTTGAAGTAAAAACAAGACCAACTTTACATTAGAACATGGGATTAGTCTCGTTTTTGCTTTCAGGCGATATACACAGGTATAAATATCAGAATTGCTTAAAATTTCCGAGTAGGTAATTACCCACTCGGGATTTTTCCGAGTAGGGAGTCCTCTCTATACCCTCTTAGGGTAATGCCGGCCCTGTTAATATTAAAAGAACAGGTTACCAAGATATAACAGGCCACCAAAATAAATGGTTATCTCATCAACAAGTCACTAATATTACAAGTTAATAAAAGACGTCGCCAAAATAATGGAATTAGGTTACCAGGATAACAGATAGCCAAAATAGCACATCAACAAGCTACTACAATTTTTTATTAACGTCTCATTACTTTTCAATAAATACATTGGTCAAGTTACTAATATAACAAGTTACAAAAATACAAAGTTATCAAAATAACAGGTTAACAATATGGCAGGTTATTTCTTTTCTCGCATTTAGCCATATTTTACTAGTTGTATTCTAATCACTGTTATTACGTAACCATAGTAGTTGCAAAATTTATAAGCACTGTTTGTAATCACTAGGTAGTTACTTTGTTTAGCACGTGGTTTGGCAAAAAAAAAAACAAACCCTGGTAATCACCGTGGCTATCGTTAGTAGAATAGGTTTGAATATTTACTTTCAAAGTGCTTTTAGCACTGAAAAACTGTCGAAATTATGGCAAAATTCAGATATAAAGTACTTTCAAAGTCTTACTGGAAACCAAAGATTGAAAACTTGTTTTGAAATAATCTAACGTATTGTTGCGTGCCCCCTGTTGGGACGACTATGGCTTCTGTAGAATCTTCTAGCAACAACAATGGAAAGCAGGTAAAAAACCCGACCTTCTTAGAATTGCTTGGAAAATGCAATGCATGTAAAACGTTTAGATGCTTCCAGAACATTCGATAGGTGGGGGACGAAGCTATAAAATGCAAACTGAGTGGTTGGCTAGTCAGTACGTTGTTCGTGAGGCGTTTATGTGTTTATACAGTGCCAGTGCGTGTGACATAAATTATTAAGTGCAGTTATATAAATCTGGTTTAACATAAATAACTTTTTGTAAATAATCGTGTGTATATAGTTAACAAGTGTTCCTGTATTGTAAATATTTTGTGTACATAATTAGTAACTCTATATTCTCTGTTACTTAGTTTTTCATTTCATTAGTTAAAACTATTAGTTTCGTTTCTGTTAACGTTATTATTACTGTGCGTTTAGAGAAGTGCTTTCTGTTTGTTTATCTGTTCTGTTAAGGCTTCACTATTGTAAATAAATAATTTTCACCACGGACTAGAACAGTTTTGTTACAGTATTTTTCTATTGTGATACAAATATCAGCAACTCTACTGTATGTCTTGTTTAACAATAAAAAGATATCACCGAGTTGCTAGACACATTTTATAGAAAGCCATTATTCAAATGTAGCCAGGCAAACACGTGATATAAATGTGTAAAAATAGAACAGTGTTTTTCTTCAATATAAATAAAACATTTCGTATGTGTGTACATTCAAAATATTTGCAAAAAAACCGGCCAAGTTCGAGAGGGTCTCGCGCACCGAGGGTTCCCTACAAACTTTTAAGTATGTAAATAAAGAGTCCATCACGGAAATCGAGTTGCGAAGATTTTTCCCGCTTTGCCGTTGGATAATTACTGTTGTCCCCATACATCGATTTAGTTTACCAACTAAATGTATAATTGCAATCAGTTCAGATGGATTACCCGAACTGTACTGTATACCGTGACTATATGATAACCTAGCGGTCGTACCGTGCTGTATGCGAGAGTTGTCATAATTGAATTTTAATAAATGTTCTAGTATATTTTTCAATAAATAAAATTATCAACCAATTTTTCAGACAAATATATTAACAAAAAATAATATAATTAATACATTAACGTTTCGGTCCGGATTTGGATCTTCTTCAGAACTGAATTATCACAATAAGTTATTGTTATTATTACTGTTATTTTTTTTTTCTCACATATTTGTATCTTTTTGTTTGGTTTGGATTGTAAACCAGCTTTAAGCTGAATTCACGCCTTTTGATAAAACTTTTTTTTTTCATCAATAAAGACATTATTATTATTATTATTATTATTATTATCTAAAAAGTATATAAAAATTGATTAATAATTAGTTTCTAATTGGTTTTTGGAAAATTTGCTTTGAGTTTTGAATTATCAAAATTGAAAAAATAATAACAAACCTAATACCTATATACTTCTGTATAAACGCACTGTTAGTGGACGTTTGTTTTGGATTAGAACTGCTACTGTGTACGTGCGTAGCACGTTGTTGCAGTTTGTGTATGTATATAGTACAGAATGTATTGTGTATACAAATTTTGGTTTGCTGTTTGCTGTTTCACTTCATTCATAGGTTCCCAAAAAACTCTACGTTGAAGTTGAACCTTCTAGCCCACAAGAACGAAAATAGCATCTGCAAAGAAAAGACTGACAAGGCATGGATTGTACATTAAAGATGTGTTCGCCTTAAATTCGTTTATAATAATCTGATTCGTGATATTTCTCTCAACACAGTTAAAGTACCGAGTTGCCAACATAAGTGAATTCAATATACCAAGCTAATTAGCAAACAGTTGAAGTACGTATGTGTAAACAATCAAGCATATTCCTTCTGCAATATTTAAGCTGCATTCATAATATATATACCAATAATTAATTTGGGCTGTTACAAAACAGGTACGATCTGACAAAACTCGAGCTCCTAGAACTATATGAGACATATTTGGTAGAGTTTTTATTTTTTCAAAAATCATAATTTTATTAAGTTTTACTACAACTTTTTTACACTAAGAGTTCAATATTGTGACGCACGCCATAAACACTGCGCGCATTGGTGGAAGCAGGTAGCAAATCCCGAACATTCTAGAAATTGTGGCATATGATATTATGTACCGCGCCTGCAGTTGAACACAGTTGAACAGTCAGTCAGTCGAACGCGAGAGTGTAGCGACAGTGGTTAGACATAAATCATTGAGTTCGGATATACATTTCTAGCACGCTTAGATAAATATCTCTTGTATATACCTACTTCAATGTACCTAGAGACTTTGTATTATTTTTATTACATAGAAGTTGTTGCTTTATTTGCCTGCACATAATCCGTAGACATTTGGGTTTTTTCGTTCCATTTTCGACGCGGTCGTAGATCTCACTTTCGCTCGGCACTCGACTTTTTAAGCTTAGTGCATTCCTCTCGATCCAAACTTTCCGTTGACTGCGTTTTCTTATAATTCCGAGCTCATTGCCAATCAAATGAGACGATTTGTTTAACTATTTTGTAATAATCTAATTTAATATTCCGGCGACTATTTTCATTGTCTCCTAGTGCGATGACGTAACAGGCAAAACAAATCGTGCGCGACGAACTCGTAAACACATACTCAATCCGTTGTGGGCTCAGCCGCTGTTAACGCATTATTAGTCCCATTGTTATTAGCGACTGAAATTTAAGGGTGTAAGTTCAGCCGTACTTAAGGAGGTTGATGCGTTACAGTCCTATTCAAAAGTAAGTCGAATTCTAAATGGGAACTTTTCCATAATACATTTTTACAAAAGGTTGTAAGTCGATGATACCAATAAATTATTGTCATAAAGGCATAAATAAATAATTTTTTTTAATAATAATTAATTATTTCAGTATTTTACTTCATGGACTAACTTTTGAATTTTTTGTACGAAGTTAGGTTAGAAAAAATAAATTTATCTAAATATCTGCATTTTACATATTTTTTGCAGTAAATAATTAAAAAAAGAAATTAGAGGTAATAAAAATTAAAATTAAATCATTAAAAAGTTGAAAATTCAGTTAAAATTGTCAAGAATAAAAGTCCATAATCGAAAAGTGCCAAGGTTTAATATTTTTTTTATTTATTAAAAGTCTCCTAATGAAATTGGAATATGCGTAAGACATCGATGCTTTACATAGTTAGTTTTCGGAACTGCTGACATTATTTGGTTATTTGCAAAAAATAAAATGTACCGTTTGCATGCTAGGTTGACATATTTTCCATAAGACTACATGTAAAAGTTTTTTTTAATTTTTAGCTTTATAAATCTCCTAATGATTTTGGATTTTTTACAGAAAATTTTGTCATAAAAATATCTATTAAAAAAACTTTATTTCAGATTTTTTTCATTATCTTCGTAAAACGGCTCAACCTCCTTAACGAGCGAGTAGACGTTTTCACGTCAAAAGCACTGTAAGTCATCTGTCACTGCTTTTGACGCAACCTGTATACAAGTCGTGCAAAACATGAAGTGCACTTAATTCACAGTAAAACTAAAGTGCTTATACAATTTAATGCACTATGCGGTTTTATTGGATAGTTTTAGTTAATCCAGATGTAACCGCTGAGCGCACGGCTCTGTGGCCAACACGTTTGTGGCGGTGTAAGCGCTAGTACTACTAACTAAAATAAACATCTAACTAGTTTTCGTTATTGTAAACATTAAACAGCTACCCGCCTTCTATAATCTCTTCTTCTATATCTATATATATACATCCTTCTATCTACAAAATATATATTTTGCAATCCGTGCTTTGAAAGCTCACAAGAGCTCGTTCACGCTAACCGAACGCCGAAATGATTTTTGAAGTGAAAACTTCTTTAGCGGCGTTGTACACTTTTTTTTGTAATGGGTAAAAAATGTTAAACTCGCTTCAGATCGAAAATTCGTAAGACGAAAACTTTTGTACACTAGTTTTGTAATGGGTAAAAAATGTTATACTCGCGTCAGGACACGTGAACTGATCGAAAATTCGTAAGACGTTAATATTCAAGTTTTCACTTCTGCCGGCACTCCCGGAGTGCAACCCGTCTTTTTTTTTATCTGGTTATTAGTTTATATGACTGCATACTTCAAATGTATCCCACACGGTTTGTCGGGTGGTTATTCACCGCCTGCCTTCCGGAAAGAAATCAGATCGAAAATTTTAAACGCGATTTTTAGTTTTGTCAAACCTGTTAAAATGACCACCTGTAACCTGAGTACCTGACCATCTCTCTACGACGTAAGTATAAATCATAAATTTAATTTGATGACTTATCTTATATCATGGATTAAAATTATTGTAGATTCTGATGATGGGAGATACCTAATTCCCGAAAGCGTTTAATTTCCATAAAAGAAAAATTTTAATTTTTTTGGAATTATTTTATTAACGAACCTACATTATTACAAACATCCAAATTCATCGTCACACTCTTCAAAGAATTATGGATACTATACTATAATTTAGTATAGGTAGTACTATAAAATAGAAGGGCAGTTAAAAAAGTTTATTAAATTAATATAATTAAACTGATAAAACGTATTTCGTGTTTCAACTCAAGCCTTGCTAAACCATTTTATATTGACTGTTTGATAGAAAACGTTCCTACAAAATAAACGTTGCACACGAGGCTAGATTCCTTGCTAGATTTGCCTACTAGTTTTCTAGCGCTGGTTTTCTTGATTGCTGTTAAGTGCTCGCTTCACACGAAATTATTTTTCAAGCGTGTTTTGTGGATAGATCTGGTGCGCGTGCAGTGACAGTTCGAATATAAACACAGAGCAAAACGTGACTGTTGTCTGGCAGAATGACGCCATGTGGATGTTCAAGTGCCCACGTGAAGATACTGCTTCCTGATTGGTTCTTGCTCACACCTAGCAACAAATCTAGCAGGGAAAATAGCCCCTGTTCTAATTTTAAAACCTATCTTCTGAGCTAGCAAGGCAGCCCGCAGTGACGTCATTTCCAGCTTTGTACCCAACCTACCGGCTAGCAGAACTCCTAGCAGCATTTCTAGCAGCGTTTCTAGCCTCGTGTGCAGCGGCCTTTATATACCTATTACAGTCAAACATGTCAAAGCATCTTTTTATTATTATTTTCATATACTATAAAGTAATACTCGAAAATAATAAGTTTTAGGTAAATACAACAAAAACTACTGTCAATTTGAAAGTCATCTTTTTCTTAAGTGTTTGAATACAACCTGAGGATATTTAAGTCACATGCTACTGAACCCTAATTTTTTTTTCCTATTTCGATTGTAATACGACTTTAAAAAATAAAAGTAGACACCTTTATCACTAAATAACCATGGTAATAATAGATATATATCTAGTTAAAACGAGTGCCAGCGAGTCTTAACAGTCACACAAACCGTAATACCAAATATATTATGGTACAGTAGAACTTCTTTAAGTCGAAAACCTCCAAAGCTCGAAAAAATGTTTTGTTCCTTTCCCTTCAAGCCCCAATACTTCCATTACTCGAAATCTCAACCCTCTATAGGTCGAAATAATCAGTGAGTCCCTACAAGCTATTTCGGTACACATTTTCCTTCCATAACTCGAAAAAATAAATTGGACCTCTGTATCTCGAACATAGCAATGTTTTATTTCATAACCTTTACAACTTGATCACTTGAAACTAATTACTTTTATAACTTAGCATCGACAAGTCGACTATTTCCTTCATAAGTCGAATAAGTTATATTTTTTGGCGTTTCCCTTGAAGTTCGACTTACAGAGGTTCTACTGTAGTTTTGCACGTACCTCTTATAAAATCGTTGCTATTTATTTAATTTTCAAAATTGTGACAAACGTCGCTTCTGAGAAAAACAACCTATACAACTGATTTAGGGCGACCAGTTTTTGTGGCACTAGTGCATAATGGATCACTTTACATGCCTGTGTATACTGGCGTTATAAAGCAGCGAGGAGGTTGTGCAAAACATTTTTTTTAAAACACCCAATATATGGGAAAAGTCTTAAACTCGCTTTTCCAATAGCTTAATCGTAATGGATTTCACTTTTGAACTTTTCCATTTAAGAAATTACTAAGACGAAAAGAGTAGGCAGGTACATTTTCCAACTTCACTATATATTTCCGTCTTTTTTGATCGAATCGAAAGTAAGTATACTTATTATGAGAGAGCATATACAAGCAATTTATGATGAACACTGAATTCTTGTAGCCTTTATACCATTTTCCGTACCGACCCTAACAGACATACGTGCCCCCACATTCACTCCCTTGGACTTTTAACCAATTTTACGGTGGGGCATACGAGCTAAAAAATTGATTCCGTCATGCGATAGATAGATAGATAGAAAGATAGATATTCATTTATTTGCATTTCCAAAATAAAAAGGTGCAATACGTCAATACAATAGCATTCAATAAAATAATATAATTATCAAAAAATATAATTCGAATCGTACGGACAACCGTTTAATGTTCTAACTTTTCTTTTAAAAACGTCTAGATTCTGTATATTTTATTGATTTAAAATGTAAATAAATTCTATAATGGCGCCTGACAGCTGCAGTTAATTCCATATTAATATTATAAAGAAGTAAAGTTTGTAAGTTTGGATGTAGTAGGTAATCTCTGAAACTACTCATTCAAAAATTTTTTCACCAATATTTAGAATGGAGATAAATTTTGCAACGTAAGTCGATGAAAAAACGATGGGTATCTACAAATTCGCTAGTTATATAAATATATGTTATGATATAATTAGATAAATCCGGTTACTATGGATAGACCAGTACAGTTAGCCTAAAATCAAGTGAAAAAGGGACAAAATTAATAACAGAAAACGAATGATGAGGAAAGGAAGAAACTGCCGTCAGAAATACTGAAACCAAAAATTCAAATGCGTAAAAGGCCGGAGGGATGTGGGGGGCGCGTTTTAAGGGTCAAACGCGGTTTTTCGTTATTTCCGGCGAAAGTTGACCTCCAATCGAAAAATATTGCATGGCAATGTTGTAGGTATCAAAAGGATCTACAACTTTTATGAATATAATTTTTTCACATAACCTTAAATATTCAGAGAAATATCGAAAAAACCGTGTTTTTCGTTTTTAATTTTTTTCTCCTGCAAAAATGATTTTTTTTTCATGAAATTTTCAGGAGACTAACCTTTCTATGTCCTTAATAAGCTGTAATTTTTTCGAATAAAAAAATTAATTTGCCAATGTAATATTACTAAAAAACCGAAAAATTACCCCTAACTTCAACCTAAAAAAGTAATGTAAAAATTTCAAATTTTCAAAAATCTTAGGATGGGGTTTTCTTCGTTAAAATGTCTACTTTCAGATGGTGTATTACATTTTTGTTAATGTAACATTGAATTCCCCTTTTATGAATGGTTTTAACTGTACATTTTCATATATAATTGCCAAATTTGGACAATATTGTTCAAATTTGGCAATTATATATGAAAATGTATTAATTTTGACCTTGTCAAAAGCTAACTGCACTGGTCTAGGATAATTGCCGGTAAATATAAAAAAATACCTAAACATTTGGTAAAAGTGATAAATGAACCTGTACCTATTTATTAAAACAGGCATTTATTAATAATTTCCAATATAATTTGGTTGATGGTTGTCGTTTACTTAGAAATAATCATTTGCACTTTAAAGGGAAACTAATTAAACAATAAGAAATGTTGTCAATTCGAATGAATTTTGAATGTCAAACAACAATTAAATGCTTTTTAAGAAATTTAATAGGAATCTCCCTTCTTATGCTTGTCACATAACTGTTAAATTATCGAGATTTTTGCCATTAGCACTAATTACTTATGTATATAAAAATAACATCATGAAATATTCCATACATAGGCAACACAGAACAATTTTCACAATACCATCAAGTATTTTCTGATCCGTCCAATATTTTCTAATCAATTAAAAACTAGTTTTTTTCGATATGTAAGAACAATGAAATGTCTAAATCCGTCGAAATCGACTTTTTCGCCCCGACAATACTTTCACTCCTCAAGTTGTTCGAAACTATCAATAAACAATGAGAATTATTAATAACAACCGGTTAGTTTGATGAATCTACCTAAATTTATTATTTTGGTTATTATTCATAATGACGAATAATTATTAATAATCACACTGATCATTCACTGTCACTGTATGTACACATATAACCCTAAAAAAATTTATAAATACCACACTCTAAATATTCCACAATTAAAAAGATTTTACAAAAATATATTACTAAAAAAAGCTCAAATGCACAAAAACAAGAAAAAACAAAGATGTCATAATACTTTAATCCTTAAAAATTGTTACAATCTTTTGATCACGTTTCATTGTTTTATGCCCCACCGTGCGTGTTTCTTATCTTAACCGAGTGTTATTTCTGTATGCGCACAGAACTGTTGTAATACACCAGTCGTGATTTGAGTATAAATTAATTTGAACTTTAGAACTTGATATAAATTCGCTTTCAACAGTTGATCCAGTCAGCTTATTAAACTGTGTGTTGTGTGCTGCATTTCCACTTCAACGATCGCCTTTATTTTTCTTAAAGATAACACTCAATCACTTGTTTCGTTATGTAACAAACGCAAAACCGTTGTTCAAGAACTTAATGTCAGACTTTCCAACTCTCAGACTAATTCAATTTTGGTCAAATACAGTATGTAAACGCGTAAGGTGCACATAGGGAAATTAGCTTTGGGAAAAAATAATTGGATCAGAGTTAAAATCTTTGATTAACGTCTGAATAGAACTCTTCAAGTAAATAAAATTGTCGACCAATTTTTCTCAGACCGAACGATATATTGACAAAAAATGATAAAATTACAAATCAATATAACACAAGATGACGTTTCGATCGAAACGTCATCTTGTGTTATATTGATTTGTAATTTTATCATTTTTTGTCAATATATCGTTCGGTCTGAGAAAAATTGGTCGACAATTTTATTTACTTGGATCAGAGTTAGCCATGACTGCATTAATTGTTATTTCTATTGAATTATCGTGGTAATCTTGAGGATTTCTATTTTATTTTGATTTATTTTTATTTTACTTGGCTTTTTCAATAATAAAACGCTCTTATAAATCATTATTTTAATTTTTTTGTACAAAAATAAAACAAAAAAACAGCTCCATCTGTTTGGAAACATTTCATTCAAATTTAAGTGTGTGAGATCCTGGATGATGATATAGTAAGTTGTTGTTTTTAGAGGAAGAAGGGTCATAGAAAACTATCAAGACGAAATTTTTATTTTTCGCAACGTTTCGTGTTGTAATTAACACTTCATCAGGCGATCTACAAACATTAATACTAATGAATCTCACAAATAAATACAAAATTATTACAACCTTATCTTAACCTTACCATAAAATACTAGATCTTGACATAGTCAAAATAAAATTATTATTGTCATATTATCGCAATGTAAGTTGAAATAATGTTAATAATGTTTCATTCAAAAATTGTCTGACTGGTATGACGTATTCGCGTTGGTAAATCAGTGAGCCAATGTCTTTAGGTTCAACACGAATAGGCGGAGATATTTGATCTCGCACCATATTTAAGTATTTTTGGGAATTTAATGTCCCATTAATAATAAAAGTCCGATTATGTTGTAATCATTTGAATATTTTCTTCGGTAGTATACACATTCATTTTGCAAAAGAATATTATCTGTCAAATTGAAAAACAAGATTTCAAGGCTCACTCTGATCCAGTCATTTTTTCCCAATGTTAATTTCCCTATGTGCACCTTACGTGTTTACATACTGTATATATAAGATGTATTATATTTCCATTAAGGATTTTCAGAAATAAACTAGAAATTGTAATTTCGGCCAGTGTGGTGTAATGTACTATTATTCAACACGCGTGAGCAATATATAATTTCGGGGCCCTGCTAAATTCGAGAGAAATAATAAATTACTTCATGGTGACGCGTAGAGTGCGAATAATGAGCCGAAACTGCACGGTAATATATTACTGCATAATTTCGGCTCATTATTCGCACTCTACGCGTCAACATGAAATAATTTATTATTTCTCCCTCTTTTACCAGGGCCCCGATTAAATATTACTCGTGCTAGTTGAATAGAGTATTATGTGCGACTATTGATCGAAGGAGAATATTCCACTCACGTGTTACCGCACTCGCTACGCTCGTGCGGAAAATTTTACGCTCATGGAATCTTCTTCTCTCACTAGTCGCACAATATACTATTATTAACTAGGTACAATATATCGCTTTTATCACGTGGAGAAAGTCGCGGGCAAAACGCTGATCAATAATATGTTTAAGGAAGTTTGACGAAAATTTTAACGTGAACAGACATTGTATTGCCAGGTAAGTTCAAAGATCAATGAAAGTGCTTTGGAAAGAGGGAGGAAACGAAGGACTGATGTACTAAGAAGAGCTTTGCGTGTCGCATGTGAAACATGCACGAAACCAATTAAATTGACATATTTGATACCGGTATCTGTAACGGTTAATAATTCGTTACGTTAACTCGGTTTTAACCCTCTGAGTCACGAATCAATTCAAGTCGACCAAGAAAAATATAACATTTTTTTTTGTTTTTTCAGCCGTACTACTCATGTAACATATTAAAATGGCATATTTTTTCAAAAATATCGACATTTTTGAATTTTTGCAAAAAAAAAAACGATTATTGGATGTTCGTTTCGATCAGCAATAAATAAACTAATTTTTTTATCCGGCTTTATTTTTCATATTAAGGAGGTTGAGCCGTTTAACGAAGATAATGAAAAAAATCTGAAATAAAGTTTTTTTAATAGATTTTTTTATGACAAAATTTTCTGTAAAAAATCCAAAATCATTAGGAGATTTATAAAGTTTAAAATTAAAAAAAAATACATGTAGTCTTATGGAAAATATGTCAACCTAGCATGCAAACGGTACATTTTAATTTTTTGCAAAAAACCAAATATTGTCAACAGTTCCAAAAACTAACTATGTAAAGCATCAATGTCTTATACGCATATTTTAATATTTTTTCCAATTTAATTAGGAGACTTTTAATCAATAAAAAAAATCGATTATGGATTTTAATTTTTGACAATTTTAACTGAATTTTCAACTTTTTAATGATTTTTATTACTTCTAATTACTTTTTTTAATTATTTACTGCAAAAAATATGTAAAACACAAATATTTACATAAATTTATTTTTTCTAGCCTATAACTTTGTACAAAAAATTCAAAAGTTAGTCCATTAAGTTTAAAAAAAATTATTTATTTATGCCTTTATGACAATAATTTATTAGTATCATCGACTTATAAACTTTTGTAAAAAAATTTTATCGAAAAGTTCTCATTTAGAATTCGACTTACTTTTGATTGGGGCTATAACGCATCAACCTTCTTAAAAGCCTGTACCTACTTTTACATTTTGCTGATTTTTTATATTTTCAAAATATTTACAAAATTCAGAAGTTTAGAAAAAAAATATTTTTACAAAACTTTTTTTTCAAAAATGAATAGAACTAAATCTTTGTAAAAAGTATACCATTATAATATAAAAATCAACGATATACCACATATTTCTTTTGTGCATGTGCCGATTTTAAAACAAAAGCAATAGCCGGCGTTTCCTATTTACATAGTAAACAACCTATTAAAAGGCTTAGATCCCCCCCCCTGTGTCACATTTTCTTTGAACCCACCCCTGTCAAGTGACGTCCTACCCTCTACCCTATAATTTTTTAATTCCTAGAATTTTTTTTAACAATTTACTTAAATTTGTGCAGGTCAATAAATCACAGTTTATTTTTATTAATATTGTGGCATCACTTTTAAAAGTCCCCCGAAAACGTTTCTGTCACAAATCTAAGATGCCCCCCTATATCTCCTAACGTGTGACCTAATTTATGGATGACCCGAGCAGGAACATATGATTTAATGAATTAGTGATATAAACATTAAACATAGTGCTAATATCTTTTTGACTCAGCCTGTATAAAGAAATGAAGTTGGATGTTAGTTCTGAAACAGTCTGCTGGGAATACTTCACCATACGAAGGACAGATAGTTTTATACTAAAAAGTAAAAAGTTGAAAAATTACAGCTGTCGCTGAAAATAGAAAATAAAAAAACAAAAAAAGGAATATTATGCTCACTATAAAGTTGAGAAAATTTAAACTTATTTTGATGTATTTACAAATCAGCATTGCCAATAAAAAAAAAACTCGGGTCGCAGTGCCAAACCCTGCCGACAATAATATAGTGTATTTGCTAATACAGGCAGTGTAGTTTTATTATGACACGATCTCGCTTTGATCCATTTTTTAGTTAAACCCACTTTATAATCATCAACTTGAAGGGCATACGTGATACGATTGTAGTACAATCAATCTGGCGAAAAAAAAATCATTTCGTATCAAAAACACCCAAAAAGGTGAAACTTGGTGAGTCGTTAGAGAATGATGAAAAAAAGGTTACCTGGCAATGGCCACCTGGTACCTGTTCAAATAGTCAAAAAAAACTCAAAAATATTTTGAAATGCATTTTTCTCGAAAACTATCCATTTTACAGAAAAATTTATTGAACAAAAAATGTAGAGGGCATCGTTATCTACAATTAATGTCATTGGTGCTATGTTGTACAACAAAAAATGTGCGCAGTAGGTGGCGCTAAAGTGCCAAAAAAAGTGTTTTTCCACTTTTTTGCCCTGAAATTTTCATTTTTCAGTTACGATTCAAATGGAAAAATTGTTCCTTTTTATTTTATAAACAACTTTTATTTCAACATTTTTTTCATGCAACTTACTTTTCATACAACTTATTTTCACTTCAACAAGCTGCAGCTCTGAAACGGTAAGTTGTATGAAAAAAATGTTGAAATAAAAGTTGTTTATAAAATAAAATGGAACAATTTTTCCATTTGAATCGTAACTGAAAAATGAAAATTTCAGGGCAAAAAAGTGGAAAAACACTTTTTTTGGCACTTAAGCGCCACCTACTGCGCACATTTTTTGTTGTACAACATAGCACCAATGACATTAATTGTAGATAACGATGCCCTCTACATTTTTTGTTCAATAAATTTTTCTGTAAAATGGATAGTTTTCGAGAAAAATGCATTTCAAAATATTTTTGAGTTTTTTTTGACTATTTGAACAGGTATTTGAACAGGTACCAGGTGGCCATTGCCAGGTAACCTTTTTTTCATCATTCTCTAACGACTCACCAAGTTTCACCTTTTTGGTTGGTTTTGTTGAGGTTTTTGCCAGATTGACTGTACTATTGGTTGATAAAATCTGTCACGAGCTGCCGGTCTATAACGCCCATATTATTATTAATCCAACATCTGCACCAAATCAAAATACGCCCTTCAGACCCTATTGGAACGGTTTCATTTGAATTTTAGCAGCACATTTTTAACTTTACCAAACGGTTAAATTTCAAATTTGAACGAATCTGACAATTTTTTCGGTATTTTTTTGGGCGCAACAACTTTTTTCAACTCTCTAAATACAACCCCAAGAATGGTCCAATTAGGCTAATTTTAAACAGGTTTCGTGCGGTGAGGGGTTCTAGACTTAATTTTGTTTAAATCGATTAAATCTGGCGTGCTGTAAACATTTCCAAATATAAGGTCAAGTTGTTCAGGCGGCTATGAAATGTAGAGAAATGTTGGTCCGACCCCTAAGTTCCGCTATCCGACCGACACCAATAGTATATGTGCCATTGTGCCATATGGCAAATACACTAACAAGCAATAGGTACACACAGTTGAATTTTGAAACTTTATTTTAGTTTATTGCAATAAAAGTCTGAAATTGAAAATACATATTTTTCTTAATAATAAATTGAAAATACAATTGATATTATTATCACTTTTCGGATCAGAGCTGAAGGTTTGAATTATGACCAGCGCAACGATAATAATTCGTAATAGTTATTTGAAAGAGATTCTTTACACGCTTTATATTAACTTCACTTGTAAGTTTGTATGTATGTTTGTTTGTAACATTCGTTTGGACTAAGCAAGTGGTTTATTACTGTTAGTATGTTATGCCACTACTCTAAGTTCAATCGTTGACCGAGCGGTCTAAGGCACGGGTCTTCGCTGATGTCAACTTTTGGATTCACCGGTCGTGGGTTCTAATCCCGTCCACGCCGAAATAAAAAAATTCTTCTTTTTCGGCAAATTTTTGACAATAAATCGAACTAAAAAGTGGAAAATAAATATAGTTTAAAAAAAACTAAAAAACACGCTTTATATCAAACTAAAAAGTGAAAAATAAATATAGTTTAAAAAAAACTAAAAAATACGCTTTAAATCGAAGTAAAAAGTAAAAAATATATTTTTTTTAAATAAGCTTAAAACAATAATGAATAAAAAATACAAGTATTATTGTGAAAAAAGCGTGGGGCGCTCGAAGTACGAAAATGTGGAACAAAGCGCCCCACCGTTTTTTCACAATAATAATACTTGTAATTTTTATTCATTATTTTTTACTTTTTAGTTCGATATAAAGCGTGTTTATTAGTTTTTTTTAAAACTATATTTATTTTTTTAAATAACAGGAACACATGCTATTTGAAAGAACTATTTTGTCCATCAGTAGCACCTAAATAAATAGTAACTTAAACCGATCAAAGACTAATTCGAACGTTCAATTTATCAATCAATTTATCAAAATTAAATAAAAGTCAATCCATTTATCTGTCACATTTCGATTTATCATTGTGTATATCTACTGTAAAAGTTTTAAGTACAGTTAGTCGCCAGAGAATATTGAATTGTGAGCATTTTAGTGACTAATGGATAAATAAAATATATAACTGATAGAAGAAAATCTCCTATATTTTCACATTTTCTAAACAACTAACAGAGAGTCCTGAAATCATATTTCATTCTTATCAGTGGCGTAACTATATAGGTACCACCTGAGCGAATTCATTGGATGGGGCCCTCCTTTAATATAAAAAAGCTTCACGTTATAGTTTAATCTTTTCGAAACATCATACTTCAAGAAAATGCAAAAAAAAATAAAATCGATTTTTTTAAAGATCTAACTACATCTCACCCCTTAAGGACGTAGTCTGGTGTTCGGGTTTTGAAAAAACGAATTTATTTTTTTTACATTTTTAGTAAGTATAATATATTGAGAAAATACTGTAAAAATTTTAGACGGAAATATTAAATATTTACAAAGCTATAGCATACACTCGAGAGCAGCAACGGTCTTACGGTAAACTCTTACCTCTCAATTGTTATCACGTTACCCTTATACTCTCGCAGAGTAGAGCAAAAAATTAACAGAAAACGATGCCTTTGAAGAAACGGAAGGTTTACTATACACCAGGCATAGCTGATTAGTGTAAATATTCAGTTTTATTTTTTTGTAAGAAAACTGAAATTAAAACTTTAAACGCGTTTTTCTCAAAACTACGTTTTGCTAAGCGGCGCGGGTGATTGAAACAACTGTATACAACCGATTGCTTTCAATTTTGCACAGGGTATTCTACACAACAATAGCTCCGTCCGGTACTAGAATTACTTAATTATAAAAACTATTTCTAATTTTTTAAACCGATTTTCAACGAAAAAATCACGATTTTCTCGTTGTTTTTTTTCTAAAACCCGCCATTTTGTTATTTATCAATAAAAATGTTTATTTCTAGTACGGGATAGAGTCACAAGCCTACGAAACAATAACCAATTTAATTTTTATAATTCAGTTGACTCCAAGTGACGTTATCACCCGCGCTACCCACCTACCTCCATTTAAAGTTTTCTACTTTAGGTTAAAAAAACAATTATAAAATGGCGTAAAAATACCAAAAAAAAATGTTTTTTCTTAGATAACGATGTCAGTAAAAACATGTAACAAAATTGAAAACATTGTACCTACATTGTTTTGATATTAAAAAAAAATTCTGAAATAACGCTTGAAAACGAGCCTGAACATAGGACTACGTCCTTAAGCAGTAACTGACAGATCACTTTTGTAAATTAGGTACTGTATTTTTATTCCGCAGTCACAAAACAGTACAGTACAGTCACGAAAAGCAGTTATTTTATAGAAGGGTGTGCAAAAAACAGTTTTAGCAATTCTCAGATACAACCAGGGAACGAGGGGCCTGTAATTGAAAAGTTATGGAAACGCTTCATAAACAACCGTATCGCTAGACGCTGTTATTCTCAAGCCCTACTATGTTAGACAAGTTATATTAGCAACTACAACAATACTGAAATTACAAAAGTGATTACCTAAATCCAGTGCAGCGAAGAGCATTGTTAAAGTAATAAATCGCGTTGCAGATCCACTAATGGAGAACGCGTGAGCTAAATATAAAAATATGCGATGAATGAAATGCAATTGGATGATGCGATTATATTGATTATATTTCGTGACGAAAATAATATTACATACCTATCCACTGGTTTTTCAATGACATCGCCACACACTTTTTTTTTAAGTAGGAGGGATCTGCATTTCAACAATATAAAAAAAATGGTTGTCTGTAAAGTCGGTTTACGGACGATAGTTTTACGTGATAACGTATTCCGTAATACATAACCTAAACCTCCCAAAATTTGGTTTCAATCCGCTTATCCTTGGTGTCGGAATGATAAGAAATGTCAAAAGTGACGTTTGCAACTTACAAAGTATTATATGTTCTAATAATAATTAGTTATTCCAATACTTAACTTAGCAGGCTTTGCATTTCACAATATACTAATGTCAAAAAATTGAATTAAACATTAGAAATGCAGCTGTTTTGATGTTAAGACAAGACATACGTTTGCTTCTAATTTCCATGTACGGCAAACAAAGACAACCGACCGCGTCGCGCCATGCATTACACAACATTGCATTTATACAGCTATTTTTCTATATAAATTTGTATAAAATATTTTTCTATATAAATTTGTATAAAATATTTTTCTATATAAATTTGTATAAAAAAACTGTTTAGGCAAATTCTGTTATACGAAATCTATGTAAAATGTTCTCCTCTTTCGTTTAAGACTGGTTTCAAACCGATCTGATTTAAATTGAGCGAGAAATTAGCAAAAAGCACACACAGGGTCAGGCGGAACGTTAGGAACGTTAGGAACGTTACGTTACACTTTTTCGAACATGCAGCCGGTGTTTTATCAATTTATAATATTGGTGATTCATCAATTTATAAGACGTTATCACGTCAAAAAAATTCCAGCCAATTGGGCGACGAGACCATTCCAACTTCAAAAATGTTGACATTTGAGTATAATAAAAAAAAATTCTGATATCGCGTGAGGTGACGCGGGTAATGGCTAGTATTCAATATGATTTTAACTATTCGTTGCCATAGTTACCTACATAGTATGTTCCACGTCATGTAAAAATCAATCAAAGCATGCCTAACTAGTTTATTTCTGACAGATACATAAAACAAAAAAGCGGATGATTTTTTTTTATTTTCAAAATATTTCCGAAACTATAAAGTTTAGAAAATAATTTTTTTAACAAAACTAAATAAATAGAATAATAAGCCGTTATGAAAAGTATACCATTATTATATAAAAAACACCGTTATAGCAAATATCTCTTCTGCGTATGCGCCGATTTTCCCCAAAAACAATAGGGCTCTTCATATTTGCATACTAAACATCCTCCCAAAATTTGGTTTCAATCCGCTCATCCGTTTGACCTGTATCGTGTTCACAGACTAACAGACGCACAGAGATTTTTCAAAAATATGTTTTTTGGATTCGGGGGACCTCAAAACAGAAAGATATTGTAAAATTGATAAGTGATTTTTGACCTAAACTAGTACCATTCCCCACTTATGGGTTGGAATGGTAAAACTCGGGTCGCAGTGCCAAAAACCTGCCGACAATATAGTCTATTTGCTAATACAAGTCTGGTTTTTGGACAAAATTTTTTGGAAGCTTTTTCTACGTTCAACGAACGGCGATCCCATTAGCGTAAACTATTTAGTGTAGCGTGTGTTGCTTTAACGTTCAACAGATAGCGCTCTTTGGCGTTGTTTTACAAAAACAAGCGTGTTTTCACCATAGATATATATATTTAATAGATTGCGCCTCCCGTACCTTTTAGAAGCTATTTTGTACGTGGAAAACGCCGTAAAAAGCGCGCGAGATTCAAAAATATTAATTATTTTATAATATGATTTTATTGAGAAATACAACAAAACTCACAGTAAACAGTGATATTTCGCTCCAAAACCTATTTTTATACTGAAATATTTCAAAAATTACAAAAAAAAGCATAAATATAATGTTAAAGCTTAGAACATTTTACATTGTCAATTTGGCATCAAGGTTGACAAGCATTGATGCCAATCTCACAATGTAAAATGTTCTAAGCTTTTACATTATATTTATGCTCAATTTTGTAATTTTTGAAACGTTTCAGTATAAAAAAAGGCTTTGGAGCGAAAGATCACTGTTTACTGTGTTATTATAAAATAACTAACATTTTTTAATCTCGCGCGCTTTTTACGGCGTTTTCCACGTACAAAATGGCTTCGAATTTGAACCATTTCGCACAATGCTCAAGGATAGGCATCCGCTATCTATTAATATATATATCTGTGGTTTTCACCTCTTACAGGTGTGGCATCTATATATAATAAGTATAAAAAAACACGCTCGTATTCCAAAATTTTAAAGCTATATCGATGAAGAACTTTACCGAGATTTAAGATTTTGAACAAACGAACATATATATTTTTTATTTATATAGATTTCAATAAGTAGTTATAAGATTTTCAGTTTTTAAATAATTTAAACAAAATTACATATCCAATTATTGTTATGCGGTAAGTAAATCTTTCACGAAGTGCAGTATGCTTTTCTCACATTTTATCATAATGGTAATTAAAAAGACAATTTCATAAATTTTAATGACCTTATAAAAATGTATAAATTTCGCCGTCGCAAAACTTAGGATGCTTTAATAAAGTAACATTTAATAATTCCTAATTTTGAAACAGCGTTACTATATTATTATACAAGTTTTCCTATACGGAAAATTATATGTATATCGTGTATTTTATTAACCAAAGTTCAAAATTTAATGTCTCTTTAACAGCATCAAGGGCCGCGTGAATGTAATGTTAGGCAGGCTGCTTAAGAATCTAGAACTGTTCAAACTATTTTTTATAGATCTCAGATTCGAAATCAGCGACCACAAAAACCTACATATGTGATTTTCTGTATTTATTTTTTTTTATTTGACCTTCAAATAACCATGAATCTGATGTGGTAGAGGTCAACGGACCTCAGATTCGGAATCAAAAAAATGTTTTGTTCCTTTCGCTTCAAATTCCAAAACCTTCATTACTCGTAGTCGCAACCCTCTATATGTCCAAATAATCAGTGAGTACAAGTCATTTAAGTACATATTTTTTCTCCCTGACTCGAAAAAATAAATTTGTTCTCTAATTTTAGAAAAAAAAGTTTAAAGTAAAAGTTGTAGAAAATTTGTAGATTTAAAACTTAAGTCATTAGCATTTTATTGTTTAAACAATTATTAGAAGAGATATCTATGGGTCCAAAAGTCAATAAACAAATCGTAATAGTTGAATAAGTCGTAAACGGTAAGTGATACAAAAAAAATTATTGAACAAAAAAGATAGTAAATTTATTTATCTACAATAAAGGTTATTACCTTTTTTGGCCTCAAGTGTACGGTTACGGAGATATAGGCTGAAACGGTTTTTGTCAAAATGGCGGCACTTCCGCCCGCCTAATTTGTAAGGATTTTGTGCATTTAGGGTCAGTACGTGATACTGAACCTATTTAAGAAAACGAAAAAAAGTTGTAGGATAATGCAGAAAAAAATTCTCTATTACCTGTACTAACTGTAGTATATTTACATACACAATAAAGTCAACATAGCCTTTACAAAATTCTTGTAATTTTTTACCACAAGCTCTTGGACTAATAAGCAGGACGGTACAAACCCACTTCTACAAGAATGATTACTTTTTAAACAACATATCGGTATTTATTTTTTGAATTTCTATTTTTTTACAGTAAAAATAGTTAGAAATAAACCAAGGTGATCCGTCAATGTTTACGACCTATACAGCTCGGACGTTCTTACGTACGTACGTGCAAACCAACCGACACTGCTACTCGTAAATTATTTTAGAATCACCTTAGAAATTGTTCCACCTTAGAACACAATCTCTCCATTTTCAAAAAGGTGCAATTTTAATAGATTCCTGTAAGAACGAAACTCAGCTCTGACGCACAAAGCAATAATAAAGGACACCAGCTAACATTGTAGCGTTGTGTGCAATGCAATGCATCAATTTTAACGGCAGAAGAACAAAAAATTATGCTTACTTCAATTGAACTGGAAACACACAGGAAATAGTTTTTACACACCAGATAAAAAAGGGTCTGGTCTGGTAACTGCTTAGAGGAAGTAGAGAAAAGCCACGGTCTGTAAGTGTCGACCTCCTTCCTACATTCACAGCACATGAACCTTAACTTTATACACATGCATATATAGAGTACATCCAGCTGAGTTGTAAGCAAATTTAACTATGCATAAAATTATAACAGCCATACGACTCGAATCCGCACTGCACATTATACACCAGTGGTTCACAAACGGTCCGTTGCAATGTACGCGATCAGGGCCCTCGTAAGACCTCACGCCACCCGCGTGCGGATTCATAATTGACGCCCCTTATTGGGGATAAACTCACTAGACGATATGTCAAATTGAAAAACGTTAAAAATCCTAAATAACTAATACTGTAAGTGCAATTAATAGAAACTTTGTTTCCTTGTCTTTTTGCAAATATTTCTTCATAGAATCAGACATTTTGTTTTTTTCTTCTTGGCTAATTTTCTTAAGTTGCTGAAATTGTGCACCCGAAGGTTTTTTTCTTTCATTACTTTCCTGAAATGCAACAATGCTTCACTTCACATCATCATTACAAAACGATTTGGAAGGTAAAAATACTAATAAGATAATTAATTTTTTAAAACAAATAAAAATGTGAAAAATGTAACAGTGAAAGATACTTTACAAATGATGGGCTAAAAGTAAAAACGAGTCAAATTTTTAATCAGGACAAAAGCGGGATGAAATATAATCAATTAAAATGAAACACATTAAACAGTGAATTTTGAAAATTCACTCCGTACAGAGTGAACTTCAAAAATTCTCTCTTCACGCTAAAAAAATCACTCCGCGAAGTAAACTGTTCTCTACAAAAACAGTTTACTCCGTGCGATTTTTCACGGTGTTTTTCTCCTGTCGTACTTATGAATGAGAGAAAAATTTAGTTTCACCGCTGAGCTGAGAAAATTCATTAAGTCAAAATAATCATTAGTTTATCAATTAGTAAAAAGTATTTGTTGATTGAAAAATACTTTACTTCACTCCCATCTTGCAGGAATCGACAGGAAAAAATCAAGATATAAACATACGCGGGAGTCTCCCGATAGGGGCGCCCTGTTTACGCGCTGATGTGAACTAACTATCGAATCGAAAACTGCGCGCGAAATATTTCGAATTCGAATTTCATTAAAAAATAAATAACTACTCGTAAGAGTTTGTCACGCAGGCTTGAGTTATATGCAAATAAAATTGAAATAATATCAGTTATATATTTTTTCTATACAGCACAAAAACATATCACAACTAGGCCATTTGCCGCCCCTTGAATGTGCTGCCCGCGTGCATCGCACACATCGCACTATAGGGCGCGAGGGCCCTGTACGCGATTTATATATTATATAGGTATCTAACTGATCTATACATGACTTAAAAATATTAAACATATTTTTATAAGGAAACAAAAAAAGTGATCGTTAATTACTCGAGAAGTAATTGACCGATGACGCTAAAATTATTCATGCATGTTTGGGTCAACATAGACATCATTTTTGAGAATTTTCAGCCATCTATGTGCGGTCATTTTTTAGTAAATTAATAGTGAAAAAAACGTGATTTTTAACTTTCGGGGCTATTTGCAAGTTAACAATTGCACTTAGCGACCTCTGTCAGTGCTCATTTTTTAGGAAATTTCATAAGGAACAACTTTCTCAATGCATATGCTATATGCTAAAAGCCAAGAGGAACGGAGATATTAAAGGAAATAGAGAAAAAAACACAATGTCGTCACTAATTGTTAATTATAAAATCAAGCACACCAACAATTTGTAAGCAAACTTAGGGAGTTCAACTACACTCTAAAATGAAGCGATTCCAACAATAATCTCGCCTGTGCCCGAAAAATACACCCAAAACTACTCGCCGTCCGCCTAATAGTATGTCACACCACAAGGGTAGAAAGTTTGATCGGATGACTTGGGATCTATCGCCTTACTACTAAATTTCGCGGCATATTGGTTAAAAGCCTCCGATCTATCCTATAATATTACTCAGTTTTTCTCATGGAATCGTAGAATCGAAGAGTTTGCGAACCACTGTTATACACACATCTTAAAGTTACACACACACAAACACAACTACTTAGTTCAACTTAAACACATACACATTTTATCTCAATTATGTTAAAATACACATTATTATATATGTATTAATATTGCTCATATAGTCTGGTATAGTATCATTAATTATTAATTTACTAATAAGTGAAAATAGCACTCGAGTTCACATTCAACTGAATTCAAATGTCGATGACATTAAAGTCGTCATTTATTTCAAGGTCAAAAATAACGTTCCGTAACTATTTTTATCAAGGAGAGTTCACATGGCTTCTTTTTATTATTATGTGTAACCATGTTTGCTGACCTCTTGTTTTGCGAGAAAAAGCAATTTAAAGTTGTCAATAATAGTAGCGCAATTAAAACGGACGTTGAACGTAACGTAGTATGACGAACAAACGAACGTTTAGTCTGCACATTATTCATTGAGTCGAGTTTTAATATAGCTGTAACGATGTCGAAACTTACTGTTTGAATTAATTATTAAACGTAACATTTTAATCTGTCATAGCATCATATTATATATTAATACGCTAAGGTTAAGATGTTTGCCTCCCTTTTTAGAAAAAACCTCACAATTTCTCCACATAAATTATATATCATTTTACAGATAATCGCTTGCTCTACTGACATCGACAACTAAAAAATTTATTATTGCTTTTGTTTTTGTAAATTAATTATTAAACTTATATACATAGATATACATTAAGACACAATACAGCAACGCTGAGCTTCTGCCATCTGACGGCTTTAATTTTGAAACAGCGTCAACACTTCGATCTGTCATCTGACCTTCATATTGTAATGCAGCAAAAAGAAAAACGTTATAAGCTGTGTGCAAAATTAGAAACGAATGGAATACCTGCAAAATAAATTTTGATTCATTCAATTGAGTTGAATGATTTATTTACATAATATATACATTAAGACACAATACTGCATACTGCCATCTGACGGCTTTAATTCTGAAACAGCGAGCAACGCTGAACAACGTCACAGCAATGCTGCATGATGCCATCTGACGGCTTAACTCAACGCTTTTGCTACTTGCGCCTCTATATGATAATTTTAGTAAAATATTTCTTTGATCTGTCATCTGAGCTTCATATTGTAATACAACAAAAAGAAGAACGTTATAAGCAGTGTGCAAAATTAGAAACGAATTGAATACCTGCAATTATATTTAAAAAATAATTTTGTAAAGTGATAATTATTATATTTATTTAGTGCGAATAATTCGCACAGGTCACTCAATTTGTGATTTTCTTCTGGCTAATCCGTATATTATAAATGTATCTTTGCAAAATAACAATGACTGGATAATCATGGACTATCATTTGGAAACGTGTATGTCTTGAACAAATCTGTATTAACTAAATGGAATTGGATAGGACACACGCTGCGAAAGACAAATGATGACATAGCGCAGAGAGCCTTGGATTGGAACTCACAAGGATATCGAAAAAGAGGAAGACCAAAAATATCCTGGAGAAGAACTGTTCGAGAAGAAGTTATGGAACAAAGAACTACCTGGCTTCAAGTCAAAAATATGGCAAAAATGCGGTGAGCGAAGGCATCAAAGCGTATCGAAAATATATCTGCATCTCTTTCTTCGATGTAATTCCTTGATTTCTCCGATGATAGGATTGGTTGATGTACGTGCATTCAATCTGAATAAAGTTTCTTTGTTTAAAAAACTTTGTCTTTTTCTATGACGTTAACATGGGCGTACCCAGCTTTTGGCCCAGGAGGGGGCGAATTAGAAATTTCTTAAGTCGGGTCCCCCGTGCTTGTTTTTCCCTCCTGGATACGCGAGTGCTTACGGCGTAAAAGACAGAAGTACAGTGTAACCTCTCATAACGGACACCTCTAATGAGCGGACATAATCTCTCTTGAGCGGACTCTCTCTTGGCCGGACGCGGACGCAATATTTAAGTACAAAACTTGTAAAATTCTCTCTTAAACGGACACAAAATTAAAAATGTTGCAACACGTTGCACTATAAAAAAATTATTTAGGCGAATTCATTACCATCGATAATAACTTATTAGTGGAAGATGATGATGACACCTCTTTTAACAAAATTGTAAAAAAAGGCGACAACCTGACGTTAGTTGAATCTGACGAATCCGATGAAGAAATAACCATAACTGATCAATCTAATGCTATAAGTTATCAGCAGGCCATTGGTATGGTGAAAACAATTCAAGAATTTGCCAAAACTAAAGGAGATTCAACAGCAATGCAGATGTTATCTGACTTGGAATTACATTTTCAAGACAACATGCTTAAAACTAATACGCGTCAAACTACCATAATTGATTTTTTCAAGCCAACTAAGCTATACTTTTTATGTTTGATTTTTTGATTTCATACGTATGTATATTAATGTATATGAGAAAACAATAAAATTCTACCCTATTATGTAAATAAAAAATATGTATGTACATATGTAGTATGTATGTATGTACATATACATAATAATATGTGTTTTTTAATTTTTCCCATACGCGGACACCTCTCTTAAGCGGACATATTTTAATAGTCCCGAAGGTGTCCGCTTAAGAGAACTTTCACTGTATATGTTTGCACCCTAATGGTTCGATTGCGATTTTATTCCTATGCTCAGTATAGAATAAAAGTATATGCTTTTCAATTTCAATACTACACTTTAATACTTTGAGTATTTTAATAAATCTAAACCGTGCTTTAACAACACAAAATTACATAAAATGTAAAGGACGATGCTGTTAGTTCGCAATGACTAAACTGAAAGTTGGGTCATAACTAAAGTCGGCGCTACGGGGACACTAATTTAGCTGTTCAACGTCGCCATTCATACATAGCACACAAATTATGTACAGTGTGCCCAAGAATGACAAAAAACTATCTAATTCATTCTGTGCAACTGTCAAAAAGAGTTAAATTAAAATTTAATTACATTGAAAAAAGAGTACGAATCGATATGAACAATAAATATGATTGGATAACTTCAATCATTCCTAGACACAGTGTAAATCCGCAATTACGTAATCACTTGCTACAGAAATATTACACTTTACCCCTAAGAGAATTGAATTATAAAACTAGGTCACTGACTGCCAGAATTTGATAATTTATGTAGCCAACTACAATAATTTGATACATTTACTAGCTCTTACCCGCGGCTTTGCTCGTGTAAATGTCGGTTTTGGCATACTAATTCTTACTTACTCAATTTATTGTCAAACTTAACTTAAAAAATATTGACATTTGATATAGTATAATACAGAAAATAGTAATATCGCATGCGGTGAAGCGGGTAATGACTAGTATTAAATATTATGATATTTGTTCTGTGTTTGCACCTACATAATATGTTCCAAGTCATGTAAAAATTAAGCAAAGCATGCTTAACTAATTTCTTTCTGACAGATCTACAGAACAAAAGAACTGCTGATTTTTTTAATTTTCAAAATATTTCCGAAACTATGGGTACGAAGCTAGAAATGACGTCACTGCGGGCTGGCCTGCTAGCTCACAAGATATGTTTTAAAATTAGAACAAGGGCTATTTTCCCTGCGAGATTTGCTGCTAGGTATGAGCAACAATCAATCAGGAAGTAGTATCTTGTCACGTGAGCGACTTGAACAAGCACCCACAAACCAACATGGTGTCACATTCTGTTCAGAGTCAGACAACAGACACGTTTTGCTCGGTGTTTATATTCGAACTGTCACTGCGCGCGCACCAGATCTATTCACAAATCAAGCTCGTGTGAAGTGAGCACTTAACATCAATCAAGAAAACCAGCGCTAGAAAACTAGTAGGCAAATCTAGTAAGGAATCTAGCAGCGTTTCTAGCCTCGTGTGCAGTGACCTTTGTGCGAATTACCATTCGAATATCATCACGTATCGGAATGGTAATTCTTATAAGATTACCAATTCATATATAAGAAATATTGAATATATACATAATATAATAATTAATATTTAAAATCCTTAACTGAGTATAAACAAAGAGAAAACCGTTTTTTATCATTTCAATATTAAATTTATGATATGGCAGAGAGGTTATCCTTTCCGGTAGGGTATTATGCATTCAGGATTGTTGTACAATAAAAAGAGGTTACACCTAGGTAAAATCAATTTATTATGACAGGTTTAATAATTGTGTTTAGAACTAGAAACAATAAATATTTTTGTGTTTTTGTATACAGCACAGAGAAAAGTAAACGTATATTGAAGGCAAATAAAATACTATGTTTTGCAAAATAGTTCCTACAGCTATCACGAAAAACAATTCCAGACAACAATGAATGCAAGAAAAAAAAGAACTATCCAGCGCATATAAATACCACTACGATAGTTTAGTGAAGAGACAGTGATACATTGTGCTTCATCGAGTTAATGGACAAATAGTTGTGACATAAATTAAGTCAGTACCGTGGACAGTACTGAGGTAACTGCCGAGATAAATAGATAAATTAACTGTGTAAATAAACAGTGCGCGAAATAAATAGTTTAACATAAACAATCTCTTTTTTAACTGAAAGAAATTTTTATAGTCTAGACGAATTTTCGTAACATATTTTACTGTGTAATACCTATGTACTGACCTTTTGTATCCAACTTTATTAGCTATGCAAATAAATTATTATTATTATTATAGTTAATAAATAAGTGTGCTAAATAAACTTTGGTGTGTTTATGTGTTGTAAATAGTTTGTGTACATAAATAGTGACTTTGTATTCATTATTACTTATTCTTTTATTTTATTAGTTAGAATTGTTGTTTTGTTTGTTTGTTTATTTGTTTTATTAACGTTTCACTATTGTAAATAAACATTTTCCAGCACAAACAAGAACAGTTTTGTTACAGTATCGTTGTTAAATTGCTTTCGTATTGCCTTGTGTGCGGACGCCAAAATCTTTTGCAAAATCACACACTCAGTTTGTAAATCAGTCTGTATAATCTGTTTATAATATAAATTATCCCAGGATATGCATAAATTGTGCGAGAACGTCATCAAATGTGAATTGAACATTGCGAATGGAAAGAGACCGTATAATAATAGAGATAAATATGTAACTGTTAGTGCGGTCAAATGGGACGGTGGTCATAAAATGTCTACGGCAACGTAGGTACTACGTTGAACTACGTTTGCATGAACAAGTAACGCTAATGAAATGTGTAACACGTTTGACACTTTGTAATATTACATGATGTTTACAAGAAGTTCCTTTAAACCTTCGTCCAACACCCTTGCTTATAGTATTTTATAGTTAGACTAGAGTGACCTGTGCGAATTATTCGCACTAAATAAGTATAATATAATTATCACTTTACAAAATTATTTTTTAAATATGATTGCGGGTATTCAATTCGTTTCTAATTTTGCACACTGCTTATAACGTTCTTCTTTTTGTTGTATTACAATATGAAGCTCAGATGACAGATCGAAGAAATATTTTACTAAAATTGTCATATAGAGGCGCAAGTAGCAAAAGCGTTGTGCTAAGCCGTCAGATGGCATCATGCAGCATTGCTGTGACGTTGTTCAGCGTTACTCGCTGTTTCAAAATTAAGGCCGTCAGATTGCAGTATTTACAATATGAAGGTCAGATGACAGATCGAAGTGTTGACGTTGTTTCAAAATCCGTCAGATGGCAGACGTTGTTCAGCGTTGCTGTATTTTAATTAATTTACAAAAACAAAAGCAATAATAAATTTTTTAGTTGTCGATGTCAGTAGAGCAAGCAATTATCTGTAAAATGATATATAATTTATGTGTAGAAATTGTGAGGTTTTTTCTAAAAAGGGAGGCAAACATCTTAAACCTTAGCGTATTAATATATATGATATGATAAGCATAGCGAGCATCTATTGATCTATATGTTACGGTCAATGTCCGGTATCCGGGCAATGTCGACAATGCCCGAGCCATAATGTGTTTTCAATCATCAATAATTGTAATAGACAGCTGAAAAATATATTCTTCAATAGTTGATATCAGTGATAAAAATTCCATAAAGCGTTAATGATAACTTATCATGATAAAGTTACAATCAAATATCAGCGTTTCATGTTTATAAAAAGTCTATTTTTAAAGCTTGTCCGATTTCGGACATTACCCGATGTGGCTCGGGCATTGTCGACATTGATTGGTCAATGTCGACATTGCCCGGATTCCGGACATTGGCCGTAACATATATATACAAAAACAAAATCCTTTCGCCTCGTCTGTCTGTCTGTCTGAACATGCTTCTCAAAAATTACTAACGGATTTTCGTAATTTTCAATGATAGAAAGAGCGATAAACTAGTTCGTTATAACCTGTTAAGTCAACGCTTATTGTGGAATAATTTTTTTAGTCAATTGATAACTGCCAACTTTACTATTTTTATTGTTTATATTATTATTTTGCTTTCCTTCTTTGTTAGAACCGTTTCACACTTTAACTGGATAATGGTATTACTTTTTGTTTTTGTTTAATTTTTTTTTTATTATGTAGGTACAATTTCCATAATATTTACATATTTTTGTTTATGTTTATGTGTAAATTCGTTCATTTTTTTCTTGCTAATCTAGTTACTAATACAGGTTAGTTTACCTTAAGGAGCGAGTATTTTTCTGCATTTAAATTAAATTTTTTTTCTGTACTTGTATAGAAACAAATATATATTTACTAATTTACTCATTTATATTAACAAGCTTTTAGGTCACGTTAACAATTATAATATGTTTTTATTTGTTTGATTGTTTTTATTTTCCACATTTTAGTACACTTTAAAAAAAACTTGTTTTTAAAAGGATTTTTAGTTATATTTTATTGTTTCCGTTTAAGGACGTAGTCTGGTGTTCGGGTTTTGAAAAAACGAATTTATTTTTTTTACATTTTTAGTAAGTATAATATATTGAGAAAATACTGTAAAAATTTTAGACCGAAATATTAAATATTTACAAAGCTATAACATATAGTCGAGAGCAGCAACGGTCTTACGGTAAGACTCTTACCTCTCAATTGTTATCACGTTACCCTTATACTCTCGCAGAGTAGAGCAAACAAATTAGCAGAAAATGATGCCCTTGAAGAAACGGAAGGTTTACTATACACCAGGCATAGCTGATTAGTGTAAATATTCATTTTTATTTTTTTGTAAGAAATCTGAAATTAAAACTTTAAACGCGTTTTTCTCAAAACTACATTTTTCTAAGCGGCGCGGGTGATTGAAACAATTGTATACAACCGATTCCTTTCAGTTTTGTACAGGGTATTCTACACAACAATAGCTCCGTCCGGTACTAGAATTACTTAATTATAAAAATTATTTCTATTTTTTTAACCGATTTTCAACGAAAAAATTTCGATTTTCTCGTTGTTTTTTTTTTCTAAAACCTGCCATTTTGTTATTTATCAATAAAAATGTTTATTTCTAGTACGGGATAGAGCCACAAGCCTACGAAACAATAACCAATTTAATTTTTATAATTCAGTTGACTCCAAGTGACGTTATCACCCGCGCAACCCACCTACCTCCATTTAAAGTTGTCTACTTTAGGTTAAAAAAACAATTATAAAATGGCGTAAAATTAAGCAAAAAAAAAATTTTTGTCTTAGTTTACGATGTCAGTAAAAACATGTAACAAAATTGAAAACATCGTACATTATTTTGATATTAAAAAAAAAATTCTGAAATAACGATTGAAAACGAGCCTGAACATAGGACTACGTCCTTAAGTCATCTACCTATAAGCACATAGCATGGCTGTGTTTCATCAGAACCGATGCCGACCAAACCGAACCATATAAACTTAAATATAAAAAATAGAATAAGTAGTTACTTCTTACCACAACAGTTTTATTAGCGGATGTACATTCAGCAGAAGATGATAGCTCCCGAAAAGAAGTAACTATATTCTATTTTTTATTTTTGTTTCAACCACAATGCTCTTAATATTTGTACCATATAGACTGTTTAAAAATAGTGAACTAACTATTCTGATTGCAGCATCAGGGCATTGTTATCAGATTATTATATTGTCGTCGATAATAATACGTAAATATGCATAATTTAAGAAGAAATAGATCAAGTGAAAATGGTTCGAAATCGACCCACAAGATTTGATCCAAACTGACTGATTGACTGACAAATAGGTGAAATTGAATAAAAGCTGTATAATTTCCTACCGCAATTTATAGTTTGAGAAACACTGGTCTACCAAGCAAGAACAGTCTGCGAACAATAATTCAATCGAATTATTTGAAAGATGACTTTTTAAGTTAATTAGGCACGCTGGAACACAGAAGAAAATAATAATTGTGTTTCAAACAAAAGGGAACTTGAACTATACCTACTATAAAACATTTACGTTGGTTCTTTGTAAGACAATTCTATTAAAATTTCTAATTGATTTACGTAATTAAAAAAATAAAAATCTTCTTCTTTTCAACAATTAACTGTTTATGTATTCGTCGTATATTCAATATTGAATACAAAATGTCTAGATTTCTTTTTATATATATAAAAATTACGTGTCACGTTGTTTGTTCGCGTTTGTCCTCGATGAACTCCTAAACTACTGAACCGATTTTAAATTTGATTTGCACACCGTGTGCAATTCGACCCAACTTGAAAGATAGGATAGCTTACATTTCAATTTATAGTCGCAATATTATTTTATTGCAAATTATTTGTCTATTCCTTGACAGTCATAATTATCTGTTAGCTCCAGGATTGAGTGAATATTCAATAGATGGCGCAACGAACTTAACAACCATATAAGATGGCGATACCAGTTGACTGGATTGAGTGAATATTCAATAGATGGCGCAACGAACTTAACAACCATATATCTAGATCGAGGATGTAAAGAAACTGAATATCGTTTAGAACAAATGCTTTTTTTTCGAGCACGACGGCGCAGCCGGAGTGCTCGGCATGCGGCACGACGGCGCAGCCGGAGTGCTCAAAATAGAGCAAGTGTTTTAAAGACCAGTTATCCACGAATACTTTACGCTATTTTTTTTACACACATATACGCCCATGTATATTTTAAAATAGCTAGCCTTAATAAAATAGATAGATAGATAAATAGATGTTCCAATTAAATTGTTTTATTATTTCACTTTATACGTAGCGAAGCACGTACAGGGCCGCTAGTATTTATATAAATATAACGTTTTTAACTTATACTCTTAGTAAAAATCAAATCGACTAGAGCAGTGGTCACCAAATGGCGGAAACTAAAAATTTTGTTCGAAAACGGCTCCACCCATTTTGATAAAATTTTACAAATGGATACACTCCTTTGTAATAAAAACTATCAAACATTTTTGGATAAGTATTTAATTAAGGCACCATACAAATTGTGTAACACTTCTTTTGTAATGTCTGAATACAAAATCGAAAACCTGGCTCAAGAGTAGTGAGCTCTAACAAACCCTTGAATTCCTAACTTTGCGAAATTTTGTTTGTAAAAAAAGTCATGGCGGCATTTTTAAAATTTTAATACCTTCAAATTTAGTATTGAACAAAATAAAAAATAAATAAGCCAGGTCATTTAGTTGGGTCTAAATGTCTGCTAGGCGGTTACAAAACTGTCTATTATAAATGAGTGCGGATAAGGCACTACGGGTAGGTTGAAATGTGCTGAGTTGAAGCGTGCGGCCACAGCGGTGCGAAATACTTACAAGTGAAGTTAATATAAAGCGTGTAAAAATATGTTTTAAAAAGAATATCAACAGTGTAAAACATAAAACACTCATAATTGTGTACAGAATTTCCCAAATTGTTTTCCATCTTAGTGTTCAACTAAGTAAAAAAATATTTTTATTACAATAAATAAACTATATTGGGTTTTATCATAGTCTACAGATATTGTTTGAATTATAAATCCAATACAAGAGCTATCAAACATTTTACAGCATACAAATTTGTGCTCAACATCAGTTACCATATTATGTACATTTTTAGATCCGACGATAAAATTAATTTAAAATATAATACATAAATAAGTAGATACAATATTATGTACGTATTATTTTTTTAATAGTGTGTGAAATATATATTTTACATACTATTTTAGGCGTATGTATGTTTGAAATAATTAATCCAGAAGGTTTTCCAACAGTCCAAAGATCATAATCACAAAGCATATTATGTTCTATTAAAAGTGGTCGCATTGTGTCGCAGTAGTAAATAATAATAATAATACATTTCTTTGTTTGTTAGATAAAACATAACAAGTATTGTCAATTACGTAGGTATTTAACTAAGATTTCCAAAGAAATCGTCAAGAAACAAGAAAGTTATCATATATAATTAATACACTAAGTTTAAAGATGTTTGCCTCCCTTTTTAGAAAAAACCTCACAATTTCTCCACATAAATTATATATCATTTTACAGATAATTGCGTGCTCTACTGACATCGACAACTAAAAAAATTTATTATTGCTTTTGTTTTTGTAAATTAATTAAAACAACTTCTGCCATCTGACGGCTTTAATTTTGAAACAGCGAGCAACGCTGAACAACGTCACAGCAATGCTGCATGATGCCATCTGACGGCTTAGCTCAACGCTTTTGCTACTTGCGCCTCTATATGACAATTTTAGTAAAATATTTCTTCGATCTGTCATCTGAGCTTCATATTGTAATACAACAAAAAGAAGAACGTTATAAGCAGTGTGCAAAATTAGAAACGAATTGAATACCTGCAATCATATTTAAAAAATAATTTTGTAAAGTGATAACAATTATTATACTTATTTAGTGCGAATAATTCGCACAGGTCACACTAGTCTAAATATATGAAAGCAACCGTGACTGACTGATCTATTAACGCACAGCTCAAACCACTGGACAGATTGGGCTGAAATTTAGCACATAGATAGTTACTATGACGTAGGCATCCGCTAAGAACAGATTTTTGAAAATGCAACCCCTAAAAGAGTGTAACAGGGGCTCAAAATTAGAATGGAGAAATCTTATAAGTTGTATCATTTCGAAAATGCGCAGGATTACTCCTGTCAACAAATAAATAAACACAATATGTTTCGTGCTTTTCCTAAAACAATCCTCTCAGAGGGTTAAAAGAGGTAAATAGTCTAAAAATCAACATGGGTGTCATTTTCAAGGGTTGATCACGTAAATGTCGTCAATTTTGAAATTTATTACACTTGAACAATAAAAAAATTCTAAAAAGTCAAAATTTAAAAAAATAAATGGCTAAAACCGTTGGCAAAAGCTAGTAGTTAATAAAATTTTTGGGTAACTTTTAAACTTATTATAGTATGTAGTATGTTAGAAGATAAATAGTTTTATATGTCTAAGCCCTTTACTGTCTAACGTAGTACTAATCAACTCTGTAAAAATTACTGGTTTGCCTCGTATTATAAGAATGTACAGTAGAGGTCAACATAAATGTGAAACATTAATATGCGAAATGGAAACCTCGACACTGTACCTATATAGCACCGACCTGACTAAATCACACCTACACACGGATGATGTAATAATATACATTTCCTTGGTATAATAATAGATAACAATCTAACATTGGAACAACACGTACTAAAACAAAACTAATTAATGTAATAAAAAAACTCGGGTCGCAGTGCCAAAAACCTGCCGACAATATAGTCTATTTGCTAATCCAGGTCTGGTTTTTGGACAAAATACAAACATTTTGCACCTTAATACAACCCTTAAAGTAATACAGTGTAACCTCTTTATAACGAATCTCAAGGGACCAAGCATTTTCTTCGTTATAAAGAGTTTTCGTTATATGGAGGGAAGAAAGAAAAATAACCAAATTTCACTTAATCAATTTATTGCAAACACATATAATCTGTTAATTTTGCCTGACGTTTTTTGCTATGCCAATATTTGTTTTGTATTTTATAGGTACCTTATGCATGTCTTGGGATGTGGTGGAATCATCTTCATTAAACAATAGGAATTTTTCGACAAGTTTGGCGGCAACGAGTACTTGTTAAATAGTCGATGATGGTTCAGAATCGTCCTTTTAACGTCTGTAAATATTTGCTGACGCCTAAATATGAGCCTATTTCTTCGTAATAGAGAATGGCTGTTGCGCTATAAAGAGGGTATTAATGTATGGGTTTTAAGGTAAACCAACCAAACTGTAAAGATTTCTACGTTATAGGGAGTTTTTCGTTATAACGAAGGACGTTATAAAGAGGTTACACTGTATTTATTTTCTATTATCAATTCGACACACCCAATTAAATACACCCTTTAATATGTGAATCCATCTCCATAAACTATCATTTTCATAAAATTTATAAGTGCAGGCCGATTTTATAAAAATTTTAGCAGCATATTTTAATAATTACTAAAGGGCTAAATTTCAAGTTTGAAATAATTCTGAAAATTTTTTCGGTATTTTTGGGCCAAAATGTTTTTCAATCCCTTAATACCATTCTATTAAAATAGCCTGAAATGGCCTATTTTTTACACGATTTATATTAGTTTCACTTGTAAGTTTGTATGTATGTTTGTTTGTAACCTCGTTTGGACTACAGCAAGTGGTTTATTACTGTTAGTATGTTATGCCACTACTGTAAGAGCAATCGTTGACCGAGCGGTCTAAGGCGCGGGTCTTCGCTGACGTCAACTCTCGGATTCACCGGTCGTGGGTTCTAATCCCGTCCACGCCGAAATAAAAAAATTGTTTTTTTTTTCGGCAAATTTTTGACAATAAATCGAACTAAAAAGTGGAAAATAAATATAGTTTAAAAAAAAACTAAAAAACACGCTTTATATCGAACTAAAAAGTAAAAAATAATTGTTTTAAAAAAAAAAGCTTAAAACAATAATGAATAAAAAATACTAGTATTATTGTGAAAAAATCGATGTACGAAAATGTGGAACAAAGCGCCCCACGCTTTTTTCACAATAATACTAGTATTTTCTATTCATTATTGTTTTAAGCTTATTTTAAAAAAATAATTTTTACTTTTTAGTTCGATATAAAGCGTGTTTTTTCGTTTTTTTTAAACTATATTTTTTATATAGACTTGGTGCGGTAATAGATTCTAATATGTGAACCAAATTTCGTTTAAATCGGTTAAGTAGGTTGACAGTTATTGTGCTTACACATAGGTATATAATATGTATAAACATTTTCAAAAATAGTTGCAGATTGTTCAGAGGGCTATGAAACGTCGAGAAATGTTGATCCGATCCCTAGGTCCCGCCATCCGACCGACACCAATAGTGTATGTGCCACAAATTCGAAAATTCTGCTGCGTCAAGTACTGCTCCGTGTCCTATACTATAACAACGGGGTCTTCTGGAGGACATCAAACAGATATAGTTCATTAGAAAATTATGTATTCAGATTTCCAACGGTCATCGACTTTACTTATATGGTAGTATGTCAACACAAACTCGAATGTATGTACATATATACTATATCTATTTTGTGAAATAAAAAAAAAACTGTTTGGTTCCCACTGAGTTTATTATAATAAAACTCCATCTGATCCACCGGATTGGTATTTGCATAAAAATTTAAACTGGTTACCGGATATCAATAAAAAACTGAGTCCTTGAATAATTGTGGCAAAAATTATTCGATTGCTGATAAATACGATATAATGAAAACTTTATATTTGGAAACTTCTAATGTAAAGGTCGATCTATGTCGCAAAAAGTACGTGGTATATTAAAATGTTTTGTACTTTGTTTTTAGTTAGATAAATTAATGTACTATTGTATTTAGTCACGTATTTCAGATGAATTAAAAATGTTGAAATTATAAACTAAGATGGTAATAAATCGTCTGTTGTACATAAAAACAGGTTTAGATAACTGCAAATTATACAACAAATTAATGGTGACGGTGAATAAATTCTTCTATTGTAATCCATAGTAGTATAATAATAATTAATAAACTAATTGGTATAGTTTCTCAGTCAATAAGTTATCACGCAATGAAAGAGAACAATGACAATATTACCATTCTAACATCATAAGTCCATAAGTGGGGAATGATAATAATTTAGATCAAAATTTACTTTTACAAATCTACAATATTTCTTCGTTTTGAGGTCCTCGAATCCAAAATAGGTACATATTTTTGAAAAAAGTTAGTACCTACGTCTGTTTGTTGTATATGTCGCCGGGATATTGTCAAACCCGTGATATTATAATTTCACTTAGTGAAATTATAATATCACGAATCTTTGTCAATCGTGATATTGTAATTTCACTAGTGAACTTACAAAATCACGGATTTGACAATATCCCGGCGACATATACACGATACAGATCAAACGGGTGAGCGGATTGAAACCAAATTTTGGGAGGTTGTTTGATATGCAAATATGAAGAGCTCTAGTGCTTTTGGGAAAAAATGTGCTATAACTTCATTTTTTCACCCGGAGACGATTCGAACAAAAAACAAGTTTTTTAAAATCGGTTAAGGCGTTTGAGCTGTACGCGTTCCACAAAAAAGTGGGACGTACAAATTCACAGATTCACAGACAAAGCGAGTGTAGGTATATAAAGTTATAGACGCTTCCAGCTATCGCTTGGGTTGCGCCTAAAAATGGCGTATTTAACATTACAGCCTAAAATCCGCCCATATTTCCAATTCTACTAATACTTTTTTGTGCAATATCTCTTTTAAAAAAACATTGTTCAAAGTATTTTAATCAAGATACTTAATCGTTTTCTATGTAGGTCAGCTATTTGTTTTTCAATGGGTATAATCCAGGGGTCGGCAACCTGCAGCTCGCGAGCCGAATGCGGCTCTTTAGATGTAAAGTTGCGGCTCTCCAGTTTCATACGCAAAAAATAATTATTTTATTATATAAACCCTTAATCCATGATTGAGTACCATGTCTATCTCTCAGCCATTTCCACTCGCATCTCACCCGCACCGCCCCTGTCGCGACGTGTCGTCCTCGGATAAATATATTATACCTATATTATAAGCAAATACTATAATACTGTTTAGTGGCTCTTTATAAAAACTGGGAAATTTTGTAAATTGTAACTTTTGGCTCTTCCGACTCAAAAGGTTACCGACCCCTGGTATAGTCTAACGTTTTACATAAAAAACATTAGACTGTTCACACGGCTATAAAAACTACAATAATATGTGGTCACACTCTAAGGTCGTTGGCAAACCAGCCTTTTTGACAATCTGTTCTGGAACCCGGTATGTTATCGATTCGTGCCTGGGTCAATAGTATGAATCAACCTTAATATATTTATTATTCTAGCTCATAGCATATGCCAGGGCCATCTAGTTCACACACTATTACATAAAAATAATAGGAAACAGTCTGAAATTTAAAATATAACCCACCTCCGTATATTGAACATTTATTTACAACCTGTTTAACCAGTCAACTTTGTTTCGATATTTTTTTTTTGCGATTTTAAGCCAATCTATGATTTATGAAAAATCCAGTTGACACGCAAAATGTAAAAGACGCTAATGACTTCTGTTGTCGGACGTCTATAATTCGTTATATGTATTTAATTCAAAATCCAGTCTGTAAATGTAGCCATAATTCTATTATAGGTTGAGTCTAACATTATTTTGCATACAAGTTAATACACGTACTATATAGCATTCCAGCCTGGCTTCGCCCGTGTAGATTTTGGTTAATGCCCATATTCACTGTACACTATTAAAGATCGAAATTACTAATCTTGGAACAAATTTATTCGCTAGAATAAAATTTACTTTCACCATGCAAAATATCAGGTAGAAAAGTTAGTTAAAGAATAAAATATATACACCGCATTTTACTCCTTGCTCTTTTTGTTGAATATTTTGACGTTCACCCCAAAATCTGACCGATGGCGTCAAAAAAAGTGTCACAAAATAATAATGTTTTATCCTAACCCAATTGCACACAAACCTTCCACTAACTTTAATGTTTTACAATTACTATACATTTCCAGAAAATGTTAATAAACAACACATAAATAAATTCACAAGAACAAACTGTAGATATACAAATCCACGTTTAGAGGTTAGGTATTATGATCTATGTGGCGGCCATTATTATTTTATCAGGTGTATAAATGTTTATACCCTGGGAGTAACACAGAATAGATTTATACCTGCAGTTGCCCGCAGTAACCATAATTATGTTTAGTGAATTGAATTATCGCTATTTATTTGAAGAACAAATGAACCGAATAAATAACTACTTAGGTTCGGTGAATATGGCCATAAGTAAAGAAATAATCGAGAAGATAAGGAAACGACCTGACAAAAACTGAACATTTCCTCTAGGAAACTTTAAAACTGTGCAATTATACAAACTAAGTCAAAATTTCCTAGAGGGAATTTTCAGTTTTTGCTTGCTAACAATTTATGTATTCAAATCTTCTTGGTTTCCGGGCTTGTATGCCGTGGTCCATTGGTATTTCTACCTGACGTTTCGTCTACAACTGCGGTAGACATTATCAAAGGCGATGTGGTAGCGGGCGAAGTGTCCTTCTAGGCTGCTCACAGGTAAGTGTGTCGACATGTGTGGTACTTCCGTCTTTTATGGTCAACGTGCTCGTGTTCTCTACTCGGTCGTAGCATGCTATTTATGTATTATTCACTTGTATTGTTTTATTCGCGCGTTAAAATTATTAAGTGAATCGAAAAGAAAAAAATTTTAAAACAGTGGAAAACATTTTCAATTTGGTTCAGTAGTTCCTGAACAAACATATACTTTTGCTCTCTATAAATATAATATTTGATTATGTAAACAATGATCCGATTATAAATATTCCACAAGTATAATTTTATAATATCCAACGATTTAAGTGTGTTAATTCAAAATTGTTTAATACTCACTGATTTGATACGACACAAAATTCTTCCAAACTGACTGGAAAACCATATTCTATGTTATAATAGGGTTACATAATGTGACCTTCTACACTTATATATTATATCAAAAATTATACTACTGTTGATAAACTTTAATTAAAAACAAGACAAACTGGTTTGGTTAGGAAATCCCTAAGTTTAAAAAAAAATAAAGGCTTTTTCCAAAGGCACCACAAACATAACCCAATTTTCCCATTATTTAGTGTAATTCTCATTTAAAAATAACCATTGTCAAAATAAAGTAGCTCAGAGGTGGCAAACCTTTCTACACCTACGTGCCAATTTTTTTCAAAAATGTTTAATGTAGCCATAACGTGCCGACAAGAACTAACGAAATTAAGTTGTCAAAAAAATTAATGAAACATAGATAAAAATGATATTTTTTTTATAATACATTGAGCGCCATGAAACTTTTTCGTATTTGTTATTTGATAATAGTCAATTGTTTTCAGCATCTAGCATATTTTTAATTATTTCGATTTTGCACCTCCATTAATGCCGTGCAATAATCTGTCGCGTACCACCTGTGGCACGCGTGCCATAGGTATCCGTATATAGTCGCTAATACAACTAAAGTCGTTATTAAAAGCTTAGAAAAGTAGTGAAATATTTTTCTACGGAGTTGCATCACTTCTCTTTACCATTTGTTTTTTTCAAAATCCATCACTTTTCACCTGTCAAAATAAATAATATCCGAAAAATATGGCGGAAGAATTTGCAACCATGAAAAAAGGCCTATTTAATCACTTCTTAACCACCACAATTTTGTTATTGAATGTTCATGTGGATCAGCAAAAACTAAACTTATTTTTTTATCCGACTGTATTGATGTTGAAAGCTTGCTTTCTTGTACTATTATATCTGCACTTTGGACTTAGTACTTTTTTTATTTATTTATTAAGAAACTGCGTAGTTAAATACTTCAGATATAAAAACTGACTCACTTAAATTTAAATAAAATATCATTTCCCATACAACATAATTTAAATAATCTGAATAATTTAACGGAAAATTTTTTGACTTTTTTTTAGAATGCAGTTTAATGTATAATAAGGTTCAAAATACATAAAATTGAAAAAAATGACTTCTTTTTGTTCCAATGTTTGCCATCAAGAGCTTTCGGGCTATTATACATCGTAGATTGTACAGTAATTATAATAGTTCACCAAAAGATCCAGTGTATAAATATGTCTACCCATCTTATGCAAATTAAAAATGAATACTTGGAATGGTTAAAAAGTTTTTTTTCTTACGTCGCACATGCTAGACTGTATTTTATTTTGTTTTTTTTTTTACAATTATCTTATGCATCAGTTATGTTCATTTTTAATTTAAAATTTTATTTTTATACACTTTTATTACACTTGTTCTCGTCTAAGTGTAATTATAATCAAATGTCAACATTTTTGAAGTTGGAATGGTCCCGTCGCCCAATTGGCTGGATTTTTTTTAAGGTAATAAGAAATTGGTACACGGGTCAAAACCTGAAAGTACTGGTGGCGGTGTAACATAACTAGCGTATGTCACATTTTTTTTTACGTAACTTAAAAAAAATATATAAGTATTTATCATTTGAAAAACAAGCATAAGTACCTACGTATTTATCAAAACGAACAGTTCAAGAATACAACTTGATTTTTGAATTAAATAACTTTAAATAATATAATATATCTTAAAAAAAAACTTCGGAGAAGTAAAAACTTCGTTCTGTGCTAAATTCAAAAACTTGAGGCGACTGAATCTCAGAATTATAACTTAAAAAAAAAGAATTTCGAGGCAGACAGGAAATTGAAATCAAGCTCGAAATTCTGTGCCTAAGACGTCGAAAAAATGTGCATTTTTAGAATTTTGAGGCCACAGATTCCATGAAGGCCAATTTTGAAGGCATGAAAAAAAATCAATGAACAAGGCCAACCATTAAAAACACAAAATTTTTTTCAGATCATTTATAAAATACTTATTTTGCATTTAAAAAAGAAGTTTCACTTTGAAAACTTTCCACTTTTTAATTTTTGTTGCACTTTTTATGATAAATATGTTTTTTAATAAATTAATTTGTTTAAATCTAACTTCAATCATATATTTTGTTATTTTTTAATAAAAAATTTGACGAAAGTGTATTTTTCAAAAAACAAGAAAATAAAAAAAATTAAAAATTAAAAAAGAAATAAAAATATATGAGAAAAAAATTGAGAAAATAAATTAAAAATAAAAAAAAAAACAATTAAAAACATAAAAAAATTAAAAATTAAAAAAAAATAAAAATAAAAATATATGATTATATATAAATATCAAGTGGAAATAAAATGGAGTAGAAAAAAAAATTTCCAATGATTCTGGCGGGAATCGAGCCCGAGACCCTGTTATTATAGTTATTACTATAGTCTAACGTCGTAACCGCTCGTCCACGGGGACACTCACAGTATAAGCTGTTATTGTGGTACAGAAGTATATATGGGTGATACGAAAAATCGGTCCTATGAAAGTCACGTGATCACAGAACTATAAAACTTGGAAACTGGCCTCATATACACGGCGTTATATGAGAGCCAGGCAAAATCAATGTATAAGAATACGTTAGAGATACGTCGGCATTTAGCACAGAAAAGAATCTCTAACGAGATTCTTCGATAATCTGTCCTTGGCATAAATGACTATCATAAAAATTCTATTTTAAAAATTACTGAAAAAATAATAATTTTAGAGTACCTTTTAACTTCGAAGCATTAACATCAAATATTTTATTAATTTAAATTATATTAAAATTTAATCTCTCGACGGTGAATTTTTGGACGTGGCGAGGCCTTAGCCCGTCATTTATTCCACGTTAACAAAAATACACCAGCAAGAGAGCTGTACAGTTAATTTTTAAAATCAAGAACTACGGCACATTGGTCTTTACATCCACCTACGAATGAGAAAGAACAACTATTGTAATTTGTGTGAAAAAAATAAAAAAAGGTGAACTTATCTTCGTCTTTATATTATCTCCTTCAATTGTTCGGATTTGATCCCGCCTTTGAGAGAGTATGTTATAGCGGAAAAAATACATCTAAAAACAAACGTGAGCCATATATATGGAAATTAGCATTGGGAAAAAATACTTGGATCAGAGTTAGCTATGACTGCATTAATTGTTATTTCTATTGAATTATCGTAGTAATCTTGAAGATTTATATTTTATTTTGATTTTTTTTTATTTTACTTGGCTTTTTTAATAATAAAAATCTCTTATAAATCATTATTTTAATTTTTTTGTACAAAAATAAAACAAAAAAATTGGTTGTCTGTAAAGTCGGTTTACGGACGATAGTTTTACGTGATAACGTCATAAAGAAACATTGATGAACTCTCTGACGTCACGCGAGAAGAGAGAGAAATGCGTACAAGCCGACGCTTGTGCCGATCGTGCCTCTCTATCGCTTATACCGCGCTCTCGCTTGCACGCTCAGGCTCAGGCGAAACGTGACACTTTTTCGTGCGTGCAGCCGGTGTTTCATCAATTTATAAGACGTTATCACGTCAAAAACAACTCCATCTGTTCGGAAACATTTCATTCAAAAATTTTCTGACTGGTATGACGTATGCGCGTTGGTTACTCAGTGACCCAATGTCTTTAGGTTCAACACGAATAGGCGGAGATATTTGATTTCGCACCATATTTAAGTATTTTTGGGAATTTAATGTCCCATTAATAAAAAAAGTCCGATTATGTTGTAATCATTTGAATAGTTTCTTCGATGGTATACACATTCATTTTGCAAAAGAAGATTATATCTGTCAAATTGAAAAACAAGATTTCAAGGCTCACTCTGATCCAGTCATTTTTTCCCAATGTTAATTTCCCTATGTGCACCTTACGTGTTTACATACTGTATATACATAGAACGCTGAATAATGCATTTAAAATTTTATCGCACCTAGTTAATACACTAAACAGGATTAGGAATAGAAATGGTAGGGTGAAGTAACAAATAAAAAGTTTCATTTATATAAAAGAGCGGGAATTGATTTTATAGCTCATTATAATATGATGATACAAGGTTTTTAAGTCAATATTACGAAACAATTTTTAAAAATAATATCAGTGCTCTCAAAAAAAATATAAATATGAAAGAAAAAATCGGAGACATTTCGCATTTAAACAGTAATGTGTTTAACCAGCTTCTCATAACTGCAAGTTTTATTTTTTTGTTTCGGTTAATTCATTATTGGTGGAAAAACAGGCGGGTTTATGAATTGGCAGGAAAAATTCCTGGGCCAACGTGGATTCCACTTATAGGATGTAAAGAAATGGTATTCGCGGGACACACAAGTAAGTTTTTTATTTAGGTATAAAATAGGATTTTTAATAATTTTTTCAACGGCACACTTGAAAATCATGTTAAACACGGAAATTTTATTTTTCTGGCATAAATAGCCATTTGTCTGTCAGTTATTTTTTTATATTAGAAGTGAAGTTTGCTCAAATGTGAAATGTCAACATTTTTCAAAATGAAGTGAAGAGCAACTATTTTTTAAGGTGTAGGCCAAAAAATAATATGTGTACCTCATGCGTAATGGTATTATGGCTCGTGTCACTCAAAACTCCCTGGGCTAAATAGATATTTATTAATTGTTAGTTAAAATCGAATAACTATACGTCATATAATCAATATTAAATAATAATAATAAATTAAAACTCGGGTCGCAGTGCGAAACCCTGCCGATAATATAGTGTATTTGTTAATATAGTGTGGTGTGGTTTTATTATGTGAACTTTCCTATTTTGTTTTTGGGAAAAATACAAAATTTAACACCTTAAGAGTATTCGTCCCTGCAAACACCCCCTGCACCCGTCATCTCAAATCTTTTCCCCTCGCCTAAAAACGGTTCGCGCTCTCCCGACGCTATTTTTAAAGCTAGAGGGTTCTGGTAAACGCCAAATGAAAGACAAAGAATCGGACTACAAATCCTTCAAGCGAATTTTTTGAAAAACACTTTCGCCTACGTGTGAAATATTACGTAACTTATTATTTTTTTCAAAAAGAATTTTTTTCAAAAAATTCGCCTGAATGATCTGTAGACTGATTCTTTGTGTTTCATTTGGCGTTTACCAGAACCCTCTAGCTTTAAAAATAGCGTCGGGAGAGCGCGAACCGTTTTCAGGCGAGGGGAAAAGATTTGAGATTAAGGGTGCAGGGGGTGTTTGCAGGGACGAATACTCTTAATACATCCCTTAAAATAATATTTTTTTTCTTTATGTCAATATTATGGACAATATACCAAATTAAATTCACTCTTCACTAAGTAAATCCATATCTGCAAACTAACGTTTTCATAAAATTTTTAAGTGCGGTTCTATCGAGCCGATTTTATTAAAATTTTAGCAGCACACTGAAGGGTTAAATTTTAAATTTTAAACGATTCTGAGAATATTTTCGATATTTTTCTACCCTTAAAATAGTACGATTGGGCCCATTTTAAATAGGCTTCGTGCGGTGATGGATCCCAACATGTGTACCAAATTTCGTTAAAATCAACTAACTCTTTCAAAAGTTATTGTCTGTACCACCAATATTTCTAATTTTAATTTAGAATTGAAAATGGGGCTAAAATTGTTTTTTAAAAGTTATGTAATTTGACAATATTCTAGGTTGGGTATGAATAGAGAATACAATCCCGGATATCGGGAATCTTATCGTTTTCTAGTCGATAATTTCAACTTCTTTGAAATTTCTATATTAAATATTGATTGTAGATACGGCGCAAGTTTTGGCCGACATTGTGGAGAAATACAAGTCCCCATCCAAAATTTATTTGGGACCAAACCTCGCGATTATTATTTCCGATCCTGAACACCTGCGAATTGCACTCACCAGTTCAAAAACGATGTCAAAGGGATTCTTTTACGTTCAAATGGAACATTGGATGGGTAAAGGCTTGATTACTGCACCAGGTAAAGCGGTCATTTTCAGTACCTATTGTAACAAAACTATTTTCTTGTGGTGGAAAAATGTTTATTAATACCAACGTATAACAAAAACAACAAATAAACACAAACGAAAAAGTTCTTCTTAAAAACGTAACAGAAACTGAACAACAAATTGTTGCTAATAAAATAAAAGAATATAAACCGTTATCTATGTAATGTAATTATATCATCACAATCCAATCTGTCAAATTAATTTGATTGACTTTGCTTTCTCAGCCCAACATTAATTTCAAATACGATACAACCTTATATAAATTTTGACAATGACCAAGAAGGATTAGTTATAATAAAAGACTCGAGGAAACTACTGAATCAATTTTTATATACGCGGTTTCAGTGTATAGATAGAGAAAATATTTGGGAAAGTCCTGGACTATATAGTATATCGCATTACGCCACTTTAACAGATGGCTGTTATTTCCAGGCAATGCCGAGTTATACAGAGTGTGTCATAAATACCGGGGCGGTCAATTATTTCGAATACTGCACGTTTAATTAAAAAAACGAAAAAACACGTGTCCAGTATTTTTAAAATATCTATTCAGCGACACTAAACTTGACCTCCCCCCCCTCCTGGTAGCAGGGACGGGGGTAACTTTGGAATTTTAAATGGGTACCCCCAATTTTTATTACAGATTTGTATTCTACGTTAAAAATAAGACACTCTTGTCTGAAACATTTTTTCGAATACTGAGTAGATGGCGCTGTAAATGACGGTGCGCACGCACAAATGTAAACGTGTCTGTTGTCTGAACAGAATGACGTCATGTTGGTTTGTTGGCGTTAGTTCATGTCGCCTACCTGCTACCTGATTGGTTCTTTCTCCGTCATTTACACCGCCATCTACTCAGAATTCGAAAAAATGTTTCAATCAAAAGTATCTTATTTTTTAGCGTAGAATATAAATCTGTTTTAAAAATTGGGGGTACCTATTTAAAATTCTAAAGTTACTCCCAGATGGAGGGAGGGGGGTCAAGTTTAGTCTCGCTGAATAGATCTCTTAAAAATACTGGACACGTGTTTTTTTGTTTTTGACGTGATAACGTCTTATAAATTGATGAATCACCAATATTATAAATTGATAAAACACCGGCTGCATGCACGAAAAAGTGTAACGTAACGTTCCTAACGTTCGTAACGCGTAACGCGTAGGTAACGTTCCGCCTGACCCTGTGCGTGCTTTTCTCGAAAACGGCCCTAACGATTTGGATGAAATTTACTGAAAAGGGATTTTGGGGGGCAAAAAATCGTTTTAGCTAGGTCTCATCTCTCGAAAAAATCGTTTTCTTACAAATTTTATCATTATAAAAATCAATTTTTTGACGTATGAAAATACTTAAATATTGTAAGTAGGTTTTGGAATTTTATATACTTAAACAATAAAACAATTGTTTTCTAAATATTATGACAGTTAATCTTTGAGACTTAAATAAATACGGAAGAAAGAAAGTTAATAAAAAAAATTATTTTTATAGGTATAAATAAAATTAACCTAAATTTGAAGCGAAAGATGCAATATCATAGATTCGAATTATTATAATTATTATATGTAGAATTTAGGTTATGTATTACGGAATACGTTATCACGTAAAACTATCGTCCGTAAACCGACTTTACAGACAACCAATTTTTTTTTTAATTCAACGTGCAGTATTCGAAATAATTGAGTATCTGATTCTGATTCTTTGAGTCGGCCTTCAAAACAGGTTCAGCATAAACCGATACTAGAACTGAAATTTCTTTGGAAGTTAATTTTTGACAATATTACTCAAAATGCTTATTTTTGAGTTTTGTACCGCGTAATTTCACTTAGAAGAAAACAATAATTATAGATATTTAACACGTAGATGTCTGTTTTTTTAGAGGAGATTTGGAGGCATCATAAGAAAGTAATAAATCCAATATTTAATCAAAAAGTTTTAAATTCTTTTGTTGACGTATTTGTTGAAAAGAATGACATTCTTGTTAAGGAGTTAAAAAAAGAAGTTGGCAAAGGTTACTTTGATCTGTTCAAATATGCCAGTCCTTGCACATTGGATAGTGTTTGTCGTAAGTAAATAAAAATAAATCAAAACTTAAAAGAAATATAATTTTTTAATAGAATTACAGCTGCTTTCGTGTAGACTTAATCGATCGTTTGGGAGAAAACATGATTTTTAAAAAATATTTGTTTATTTTTAGAAACCATGATGGGTGTTAATTTGAATATACAAGGCGGAAATGTGAGGTTTGCGGATGAAATTGAGATGTAAGAACTAGTTTTTTTTTAATTTTAAGAGTCAAAGGTGCAGACTTCAGCCAAGAAAGATATAGTTGAATCGTTTATTACAATTATTAAATAAATTTGCTAGAATAATACAGGGTTCGGCAAAATTTTATTTCTTCAGTAGGATCAAAATTAATAAACAATTATTTACTAAAACAATGATTTTGACTGAAGCAGTAAACTTGAGAGTTTGTGTTACAATTATTGACAGTTTACAAAATTAGGCATTAATTAGGAACGGAACTACGCGCCTTTTGTGTGAATGAATGATATCCTGAAAAAAAAAAACGATTTACAATGTAAACTTGAAGTTCGTGAGTGCAATAAAAATTACTGATATCAAGTTTTGATCGATGAGTTTTTTCTATAAATTTTGTTCTTATTGCACTCTCGAAATTTGATGTCACTTTATTTTTGTGGCACTGATAAAACTTAAGGAGGTTGAGCCGTTTTACGAAGATAATGAAAAAAATCTGAAATAAAGTTTTTTTAATAGATTTTTTTATGACAAAATTTTCTGTGAAAAATCCAAAATCATTAGGAGATTTATAAAGTTAAAAATTAAAAAAAACCTTTACATGTAGTCTTATGGAAAATATGTCAACCTAGTATGCAAACGGTACATTTTGATTTTTTGCAAATAACCAAATAATGTCAGCAGTTCCGAAAACTAACTACCTATGTAAAGCATCGATGTCTTACGCATATTTTAATATTTTTTCCAATTTAATTAGGAGACTTTTAATCAATAAAAAAAATTATTAAACCCTTAGCACTTTTCGATTATGGACTTTTATTCTTGACAATTTTAACTGAATTTTCAACTTTTCAATGATTTAATTTTAATTTTCATTACTTCTAATTTCTTTTTTTAATTATTTACTGCAAAAAATATGTAAAACACAGATATTTACATAAATTTATTTTTTCTAACCTAACTTTGTACAACAAATTCAAAAGTTAGTCCATTAAGTAAAATACTGAAGTAATTAATTAATATTAAAAAAAAAATCATTTATGCCTTTATAACAATAATTTATTGGTATCATCAAAGTTTATGGAAAAGTTCCCATTTAGAATTCGACTTACTTTTGATTGGGACTGTAACGCATCAACCTCCTTCATTATGTATTGTAAATGTTTTTTTTTAAGATAAAATAGCTGTTCAAAATGGGTAATACAATTTGTTAGATATTTAATATTACAGTAAAACCTCGTTAACACGAACTCGTAAAAATCAGGCAAAAAGTTCGTGTTATGTGGGAGTTCGTGTAAACCGAGTATGGCATAAAATACAGTCATTTTTTAAGTGTCAAATCATGATTTATTTTAAGTAAACATTGAATAATTATTTATTATAAATTATCTAATAACATTAATTGTTCTTAAATATTATCTGAGTTTGAAAGTTTGTTTTTATTTGTTTACAAAATACATTTCAATAAACAAGAGGGGAAACATTTTGAGGTATGTTTCTATTTATAGGATTTCGAGTGAATTTTTAATCTCTCAGTCCTTTGTCTATTTTTAGAATGTGAGTTAATTACTTTTGTAATCCCTTAAGCGAATCTTTTCTTTTAGTTGTACCTATTGTATATTCATTGACCAAAATGATCAAAATATATGATTTGAGAATTTTTGTAGTTCGTATTATCCGATAATTAACCGTGAAGGGACGAAAAAGTTGTTCGAAGTTCGTATTAACGAGGGTTCGTGTTAACCGAATATAATTACATTAAAGCTTATGTGACCATTGTCGAGAGCAAATTTTTGTTCGCGTTAAACCGAAATTCGTGTTAACCGTGTTCGTGTTAACGAGGGTTTACTGTAATTAATTATTGATACATAAGACCTAACAAATTGTATTGACAATAATTATAATAATTATCAACACAATTTGAGATGGCAAACATTATTTTATATATTTCCATATTTTCAGAGCAAGTGATATCGCAAGCAAAATGATTAATAATCCTCTCTTCCAAGTGAAAGCTATATCATTAGCGGCTGGAATCGAACAAAACAGGCAGAGATCAATTAATTACGGTCATAGATTTAGCGACGATATAATACAGAACAAAAAACGCTTGCTCAAAGAAAAAAAACAATCAGGTAAATTCGTTTTCGCCGAAACTTAGTTAAAATTACAATAATTAATAATTTCGTTCAGATTATTTACATAATTAAATTTTTGTTTGCAGTTAAGGTTGATGATGACGATGGAGTCCGAGTACCGCTTTACAAAACGCGGAAGGGATTTTTGGATTTATTATTAGACGATCATGATTCAGGTTTTACAGATCAAGAAATAAGAGAAGAAGTTATGACGATGGTTTCCGCGGTAAGTCTAATTTTGCTATAATATACAAAATATTCAGAAAGTCCCGCAAAGGCTGAATATCTCAAAGAGATTAAGTCTTTTTGAAAAATGTTGCGAATAAAAGTTGGTCAACTCGTTGTAATGTAAAAAAATTCCTCCCAAGGGGATGCCTTCATGGTGGGGCAGGGGATAACTCTGAAATTTTAAATGGCAACCCCAATTTTTTTTTATTGGGTCGTGTTCTTCGAGCAAAAAAAGACATCTTTTGTCCCAAGCTTTTTTTTGTTCAAGCTACAGATCACCGAGTACGCGGGATAAAATTTACCGTGTTACCTCACTCCTCAAATAAAATTTGTTCATTTTGTAACAGGTCAAGGAATGGCACTTTTTTGCTTCACCTTGATAATAATCTTAAAGATGTTTATAAAATAGAATTTGCACAAAATGAACAAATTTTATTTGAGGGGGTGAGGATAAAACGGTAAATTATATCCCGCGTACTCGGTGATCTGTAGCTTTAATAAAAAAAAAATGTTGGACAAAGACGTCTTTTTTTGCCCAAAGAACTCGATCCAATAAAAAAAAATTGGGGTTGCCATTTAAAATGTTTCAGTTATCCCCTGTCCCTTACGGGGGTACCCCCTTAGGAGGAATTTTTTGACATTACAAGGAGCTGAGCAACTTTTATTCGCAACATTTTTCAAAAAAAACTTATAATCTCTGAGATATTCAGCTGCTGCGGGACTTTCTGAACACTCTGTATAATATTTAAGTATTTACAAAAGTTCACTCTATAAAACAAACTGTTGATAATTTGTAATACCATGAAAAATTGAAATTATTTTATTTGTGAAACAGGGAAATGATACTACTGCTAATGTCGCCAGCTTTGCTCTTATAATTTTGGGAATGTACAAAGACATACAAGTAAGTATTTTGCCATTTTACAATCCACATAATAATATATATTGTCCTAATGTATGTCTGTCTGTCTGCTTGCCTTTAATACGCGCCACGTATCTAAAAGTCGAAAGTTAGATACGAATGCGGGCTTGCGTTTGTAGAGTCTGTTGAAAAACTACAAACTCGCAACTCGACAAAACTAAAATAACAATAACAACTTGACAATAGCGTACTCAACTGTACTTTAAAGCAGGAAAGCGACAAGTGACAAAGGCAACGAGCGATCACTGCCAATTACCGACGAGGGCACGTTCAGTGCAGTTTGCTGGGAGGCTCTAAAATGTGCTTTGCGACGCTGTTTGTGACTAGCTTCCGAACATTTTAGATCCGTGGCGATTCTCGATATGGTATAAATTTTCGCTTAATACTCATCTTGGCGTAATATTATTACATAATAGCATAGGTTATTTTATTTGTTAAATTTTAAAAGATATACTATTAGTGGCCTCACAAAAACTTATGATTTTCGTAATAAATGACAGAAAAAAGTATATGAGGAGTTGATTGATGTTCTGGGCGACGATCCAACGCGTCCAATTACTGCTGAAGATCTTCCGCGATTGGAATACTTGGAACGGGTTATTAAAGAAACAATGCGACTTACGAATCCTGTACCGATCGTGGCAAGAGAAGTTAGAGAAGAACTGGAAATCGGTAAGTCAAGAATAATACGAGGAAGAAAGTTGCCTCTCAATATTTTAAGCAAATAAAATTATTATTATTATTGAGAGAGGAGTAATCTTTAAAAGCTTTGCATCCACAAACACTCAAAGTTTCACTCATTCTCATCAATAAAGGGACACTGCAAGGTAAACCTGTAACCGCGTCTACTAATAAAATTCTAATAATTTCACAATCTGTCTCATTCTTAAAACATTTAATTAGGTACTTCATTTAGATTAAACCTAAATTATTTGTTCATTTTGTATTTATTAGAGAACTTTACATTAAGTGAAATAATTTGCTTTTAGGGGGAAAAGTGATACCAGTTGGTGCTAGCGTTGCAATCACAATCAATTCGTTACACAAAGATCCCAAATTGTGGCCGGAACCTCATAAGTTTGATCCTGATCGCTTCTTACCTGAGGAGGTTGCTAAGAGACACGCGTACAGCTATCTTCCATTTGGTGGAGGTCCACGAATATGTATAGGTAAGAAAAAACGAATGAAAATATCCCAATCCAACCTGTGTTTCCAACTCATCGATCGCGGTTGACTGGTCTTTCACTCTTTGCTGGCGGAACAACTAGGAGAGGGGGCGAGTTAGAATATTAAACACGCTAGTTTACTATTTGAGGAGCTTGACGTTATTTGAGGAGGGATAGCATTCTAGGGCAATGGTTTCGCCGCAACACCTTAATGCTGATCTCCATATAATATGTTCTAGATTATAGAGATGAGATAAACGGGTCTTTTTAGTGATCTACATCTTTGCATCTGGACCCCATATGTGAGCCGGCTCCCTGAACCGGTTCAAAAAGAGCCGAGTTCTGAATATGTTATTCGAGTTAACTGAGCCACTGAGTTAGTTGAGTCAAGTCAATCATATCACCTAATATTATGCCAGGGACTGACTCACATATTATAAGGCGGGGTTTTACAGGTTGCTACTTGCTATGTTACAGAAAGCATATTACAATATGAATACAATACCTTAAATAGTTGTGACTTAAGTAAAACATTGTAATAAGCTGTAGCGCCTGTGCGTATAGTGTGTACCATAGCCAGACATATGATGCATGAGTCATTTGAGCTGACAGAGCTTCTGTGTGTTAAGTGTTTCACTGAGTTACGCGGATCCGTTGAGCCGTCGGCTCATAAAAAAGTGAGTCGGGTCTCACGGATCTTCTGTCGGAGCCGACTCTTTGAACCGGTTCAGATCTGAGTTAACCAACCCTACTAGATTATGTAGGTCGTTTTTCGATGAGTGTGACGCAACTGTGGTAAAATACCTATTGTTTATAAAGTAAAAATGCTCCACGTTTAGATCCTGAAGTGTCTATAATTTTGTTTCAGGTATGAAATATGCGATGATGGCCGTTAAAGTATTAGTTGCTTCAGTTCTCAGGAATTACGAAACCGAATGTGATTATAGAATTGAAGACATCAAAATGAAATTTGTCGTAGTATATAAACCCGTCGATGGCCATAGAATTAAATTATTATCACGCAATCGTCAAAATAATGCCAAATGACATTTTAAAGTTAAATATTATATTAATAATAAAAAAATGACGAGTGCAGAGCACTCTTAGGTTTATATGTTTATTTTTTATGTGTAGGGTCAAGTTGTCAACAGTGGCTCAGACGGGTACAGTGAATCATTGCTAAAAACGAAATAAGATTGATCTATAATGCCATTCTTTTTATAATATAACAATGTATATTTGGCGTGAAGTTGTCTATAGTAAACATCAGCCACGTGTGCTTATCAGTTCAAGTGATACATGTAATTGTTTGTTTTTATGTGTCAAAACTTTTTTTTACGAGGTAAGATTCATCGTACTTTAGTCAATCGAGGGTACTACTTATTTGCATGTTTTTGTTTCATTGTAAACTGCATACATTTAGGTACATTTTAACGTAACAATTATAATCCAAACCTAAACTAAAGTTAAAATTTTTGACGTGAGATATCAAAATAGCCGGTCAGTACACAGTGGTTCAAGTAGACTGAGTAGACAGTGAATCATGATCCATTCTGTATCTAACATTTTTTTTTATTTTAACAAAAAAAAAAAACAAGTGAATCGGCTGCTGTGGCCATTATCACTACAAAATGATTACAATACTGCAAAAAATACAAATTTATTAATAATAATGGAATTTTACTTATTAGATAGGTAAGTATGGTAAGTAACCTAACATTTTATTAATCAACCAGCTAATGTCTGCATTTTTATTTCATTTCTTTGATAAAGCATCTATAAAACCCATTTTTAATTATAGTGATTCACTGTAAACCTACACGAGACACTGTGTACTCAAGGCTGAACCACTGTACCCATTTAGCAGTACACAGTGAATCATTTTCTACTTAAAAAAAAAAACTTTTATAAAACATTTTTCTTTGTAGATAATGAAAAAAAAAATAATGAAAACTTAAATTAAATAACCACACTAAACAGATGTCATATTTTAGTTTTCTTGGTACCTTAAAATTTTATAATATAGCCAATAGAAAAAAAAGTGATCCACTGTTGACAACTTGACCCTAGACAATTTTTTTTAGTGATTTTCACTTTGTTTTTATTAGTACATACTAATAGATAGCTAAAAGAGTGTTTTATTCACAAAAATATTTAACGGAATACTAGAATATTTCATAATAACTAAAGATAATGTAATTTATTATTAAAACAAAAACTAATTAATATTTCTTCAGAACATATTATTACAACTGAATTTGCAAATAATAAGTTAATTTAATCGGGATATCGCCGAGGTAAGTTTTTTTTAGGTCAAGACCCGAGTTTAGATTATAACCTATTCCGGTTTTACTTGGTATTGGGAAAGACTTGGTCATCCTGCTGTTTTCATTATCGTCAGTAAGTACTCTGGTAGTTTATCGATTTTTCTTTACCTGGTATAGCTGATAAGATCCTTAGTACACCAGTATGAGATGATATGACTAGATCTTTCTAGAAAATGCGGCAAAGGAAGCTGAGAAAGTTAGTTCGAGTTTTGTCGGATCATTTATTATCATTCCATTTCCACAAGTGGGGAATGGTTTAATTTAATTCAAACTTCACTTTTCAAAAGTGTTCATCTATTTGTCAAACGGAAGAACGGATTGAATCCAAATTTCGGAATCTTGTTTAAAATGCAAATATGAAGCGCCCCATTGTTTTTGGGAAAATCGGCGCATGCTAGAACGTTGCTTTTTTATATATATAATAATGGTATACTTTTCATTATCGTTTATTATTCTATCAATCTTTGTTTTGTAAAAAAAATGTTTTTTCTTAACTTAAAAAAATTTTGAAAATAAATTGAAAATAAAACAAATCAGTTTTCTCTTTTTTTGTACATTTATTATTAGGTAGTTGACGCTATGCTTTGATTAATTTTTACATGACGTAATAACATATTATGTATAGGTATCAATGCAAACGAATAGCAAATATCATAAATTTTAATACTATCCGTTACCCGCGCCACCGTATGCTTTAGCGGAAATTTGATTTTCTTTAGTATAATATGTTCAATGTCAATATTTTAAATTGGCTGTAATTTTATTGTTTAAGTTGAAAATTTTAAAATACACATTTTATTTGTTATTAAATTGTTTTATCATCCGCTAAATTTAACGCTTCTCATTTGTTTTATAAAACTTCATTTGAAAACTTCGTTTATGCATATGCATTTATATTTGCAAGAGCTGCAAGGAATGTTATGTAAAATATCATAATGCAATGTTATAACAAAGTTTTGTTCTCCGTTTAATAACGGTAAATTCTGAACGGGCGCATAACTTTTACATAATACAGAGTTATCATATAAAATTATATAAAAGCATCTCTGTCCATATTTTTTACGGGTTTTTCAAGTTTTCTTTTTTTTATAGTAGGTATGTATGATAAACGGGAAACACATTTTTTTCTTGTCTTCATGTCTCGCACTCACATCTAGAGAAGTTTAGGTGAAACTTAGTACACTATCAATTAGTACCTACAAACATTCAAATTTAAAGTACAAAGAAATTTATAATATCCCACTAAAAATGTTACTTTCGGATCATAATTTTTATTTATTGTTAACATAACTCCTATTAGTCAGAGTGCCCGTCGGCAAAAATTTTATTGATACATACTCTCCCCAAACTTTGTATATGGCTTCATTATGTCTAGTCTGACACCTATTTCCTCTATGACTTTTCTTGATTTTGGGGCGTTTTCCCTCTAAACTTTCCGAAAGATGTCGTTTTGACGACATGTAAAAATTTATAGATACTGTTTGTTTTTTTAATTGGATAGCTTAAAAACTTCAACCAAAACGCTAAAATAATGTTCTCTGACAAATAACATGAACCATTTAAAATGCCTGACACCTCGAATATGTCGAACATATCAAAACGACATCTTTCGGAAAGTTTAGAGGGAAAACGTCCCAAAATCAAGAAAAGTCATAGAGGAAATAGGTGTCAGACTAGGCCCAATGAAGCCATATACAAAGTTTGGGAAGAGTATGTATCAATAAAATTTTTGCCGACGGGCACTCTGGCTGTATAAAGGTGGCTTCTCACGGCTCGTTTTATCGCAGGCCGCGTCGCGCCGCGCCGATTTGTACGCGCGAGCACGCGCCACAGGCGAGCCCGCGGCCGCCCGTTCTCACGGCGTGCGTTGCGCCGAGCCGCATCCAGACCGAAGCACGCATAGACGCAGCGTACTTTTTAAAATGTCGCCTGAAGAAGAAGCCATCGCTGTTGCTTAAGCCTTTTTTTGTATTATTTTATGAGCATTATTTATTATTGACAAAAAATAATACACCAAGATACAAAAAACCATAGATGACACAATCATGATTCATTACTGAACATCCAAAGAATAATTTTTTGACAAACTTTGGCCCCAATGTTCGGTAAGACTCATTACTGTCAGTTGTTTTAAAAATACAGCATTGAATTCTACGGAAAATTTCCGATTTTTTACATATTTTGGTTTACTGTATATCGGTAAACAGCTGAAAAATTTAGAATGACTGGTCTATTTCTAAGTCAACTAGAAGTGATCTGAGTATTTGATAAGTGAGTTAGTGAGTATTAAATATCGTGCAACTGTACGATTTCGCACATTTTTTCCACACGGACCAGGAAAGTTTGGCACCGAAATTTTTGCAGTTTTCAAGAAAGAATTTTAAAAAATCCATTAATAAATATCAAGTTATAATTTCAAGACAACGAATTCGAATCAACCTAAAAATGGTTCCACATTATAGAACAGAATCTCCCCTTTCCAAAAAGTTACAATTTGATTGTAAATCAACGTAGGTATAACTTCTTGTATGAACGAAACAGCTAGACGCGCAAAGCGATAATAGAGCATACGACTGCTACCAGTGTAGCGATGTGTGAAATAAGAAACTTAATATGGGCAATTCTGCATTAAGTTTTGAATGTTGTATTTTTTTATATTGTTGATATTCTTCTTTTCAAACAATTTCTTTATACATGAATTAGTAAAAAGGTTGTGGCCTTCGGGATCCAGTTCTGAAACTAACCACTCAACTTATAATTCCGTGTACAATTATAGGCGCGATGATAGAATTAAATTTAAATACGCTGCATAAATAAGAAATAATTGTTATTTTTAAATATTGTATTAAATATATATTTTATATATTATTTTGGGTGTAGGTATGCCAGGAGCTAGGAATTAATCCGGAAGGCTTTCCAACAGTCTAAAGTTCTTACAAAACATGTTCTAATAAAATTGGTCCCAGCGTGTCGCAGTAGTAAATGACCTCGACTTTACATAAGTAGATGACCAATGATGTGCCCGCCTATTCATATAATGCCTCCACTACACACGTGATCAGCACCGCCACTCAAATAAGTGCCTATCATCGCCGCGATGATTGCCTAGCCTTCCACACAATCGTGCCGGTCCGATTGTGTGTACGGGCGCACGATGCTGGCCTAGCATTCCTTTGATGTACCGACAATCAACCGATTACAGGCGATTATGTCCACGCACCGACGAATATGCCCTCTACACAATCGTGAGTGCCTGTAAGTGGCGGTGCTGGTCACGTGTGTAGTGGAGGCATAACACTATCAGTATCGAGTCACATTCCGGATTACATAAAAAAACATTCTTGAATTGAAAGTAGTCTCATTATTCTCATCACTAAAATATTTCAATTCCTTAAAGTAGTATATTTTAACTCAATTTCCTTGTATTTTTTTACCATTCCAACCCACAAGTGGGGAATGGTACTAGTTTAGGTCAAAAATCACTTTTCAAAAATTTTACAATATCTTTCCGTTTTGAGGTCCCCCGAATCCAAAAAACATTTTTTTGGAAAAACTCTGTGCGTCTGTTAGTCTGTCTGTGAACACGATACAGTTCAAACGGATGAGCGGATTGAAACCAAATTTTGGGAGGATGTTTGATATGCAAATATGAAGAGCCCTATTGTTTTTGGGAAAAATCGGCGCTTGCGCAGAAGAGATATATGCTAATACGGTATTTTTTATATAATAATGGTATACTTTTCATAACGGCTTATTATTCTATTTATTTTTTCAAGAAAGTGTTGTTAAAATTTTTTTCTAAACTCTATAGTTTCGGAAATATTTTGAAAATAAAAAAAAAATCATCCGCTCTTTTGTTTTATGGATCTGTCAGAAAGAAACATTTCACACTACATTTCATTACCGTTATAAATTTAAATCGTTCAAAATGCGTAGCACTATACCGGTTGTCAAAAATACATTTGAAATTAATGAATTTGCAAAAAATCAATATCAGATAAGCAGGGGGTCTACCCAAAACCGAAAAACATGGTAAGTGGTCTACTCTAGTTATAACATTTTTAAATTATTCTTCAAAATAATTTTCTACCTATTGTTTAATAAAAACTTCAATGATTAATGGAACAAACGAATTATCAATTAATTGCTTCGAACATTGGAAAAGTACTCGAATTATCCAATAGTAGTTTGAATATTCCAATAGTCCAATATTAGAATATTGCCCTAATACCTAAACTTGTCGCACTATTCTATATGCCCAAGGTTAAAATTAACAGCGCTGTTAAATTTCTGTCTCACTTTCACTTACGTGATGCTGAATTTGTAAGAAAGTGATAAAAATTTAATAGCATTGTAAATTCTTACATTGACCATAGAGGAATACCATTAAAGTGTAAGGTACTATTTAAGCAAGGTATTAAAGCAAGTTTTAAATAAATGTTATGATTTATGATAATAACAGATCGCACATTATTCATATTATTTTTAATGGAAAGAAATATAGTGATATTACAACATTTTACCATTCCAACCCACTAGTGAGGAATGGTACTAGTTTAGGTCAAAATTCACTTTTCAAAATTTTATATTATTGTTTTTTTTTTGAGGTTCGAATCCAAAAAACATGTTTTCTTTATACCTCGATCGAAAGTACGTACTTTCGTCCCTTATAGCAGGGACGAAAGTTTGACATTTACTCCCTTTTATTTATTATATTAAATGACAGAGGTAACCCTAGTTACGAGTATAAATACGCATGAGAAATTTTTTCCTCCCGCCGTTCTCACTGGGAGTAAATGTCAATCTTTCGTCCCTGTTGACGAAAGTACGTACTTTCGAGCGGATATGAAGAAAAATCGTATACACCACACGGGCCTTAAAAGTTGAAATCTCGGCCCTGCGCGTCATGAGCCCGAGGCGAATTCAACTTTCGGCCCTTGTGATGATTTATACTATTTTGGAATACGATACAGGTCAAATGGATGAACGGATTGAAACCAAATTTTGGGAGGATGTTTGATACGCAAATATAAAGAGCCTTATATTGTTTTCGGGGAAAATCGGCGTATGAGATATGCTATAACGTTGGTTTTTTATATAATAATACTTCTCATTAGTATTTAAATTATTTTTTAAAAAAGTTTTGTTAAGAATTTTTTTTTAACCTTATAGTTTCGGAAATATTTTTAAAATAAAAAAATCAGCTGTTCTTTTGTTTTGTAGATCTATCAGAATGAAATTAGTAAGGATCCTTTAATTAATTTTTAGATGACGTGGAACATAATATATCATATTTAAAACTAGCTATTACACGCGCCACGATATTTTTAACCGACTTCAAAAAAGGAGGTGGTTCTATGTTCGACTGTATATTTTTTTTTATGTATGTTCACCGATTTCTCCGTCAATTATGGACCGATTTTCAAAAATTTTTTTTTATTCGAAAGAGTGCACTTCCGAGGTGGTTCCATCGGAACCAAATCAGGATCTGATGGTGGAATCCCGAGAAATCGAGGGAAGCTCTCAAATTTCAAAGGCACGCATACTTGGCCTACCCATTGCAATACTTTATCTAACACTAAAAAGAGAAAAATAAAATATTTTTAACAAAAAAGTTGAACCGACTTCAAAATATGCACTAAAAAGTAAAAAATAATAACTATTGTTATTTTTGGAGTCGGTGTCAGCCAAAATGAAATCTATTCCGAGAACTAGAGACATGTAAGATTTAAATTGCTACTTTCGAATTCCGATGTGACACCGACTCCAAAAATAACATTAATTATTAATATCCTATATCAATTAATGTCAATATTTTTGGAGTTGGAATAGTCCCGTCGCCCAATTGGCCAATTTTTTTTTTAAATATTATTAGTGGATATTGCATTTTAAGTGAAGTGCATTAATATTTTCCATTAAATACGAGATAAACAAATTACGCATAAATTTAGAATATGAGACATGGATGAGTGACACGCCATTTGTTTTTTTTTTTGCATCTAACTGGTCTAACTGGTTAACTTTTAAATTCATTTTTGCGACAAAAATTCTTTCAAAGTTACTGCATACTTAGCTAATAAAAATTCAGTTGGTACTCAAACTTTTGTAGATGAGCCGACTCAAATAATTTCAATTTTTAAGGTCACCTATAGGGTTATTTAGACATAGCACCACTTCATATTTTTAAAATTTTTTATTTTTAATTTATTCATGAAAAAAGTTAAAAATAAAAAACGAGTGTGCTTTAGACCACACGACTGAAGTAAAACTTCTTCCTGCCATAATTTGTTATTATAAAATGAATTTACAGTTTTATTCACTTTAAACGTAGAATATTTAATGTATTAACAAAAATATTAAGAGCACTGTGGTTTGAATCTAATAAAAAATAGAGAATAGTTACTTGTTACTTGTTGTGGTAAGAAGTAACTATTCTCTATTTTTTATTTAATGTATTGAACAAAATATTAATTTATAAAATTGTTCAAGGACGAAATGAACAGTCTAATGTAAGAAGGAAGAAATATAAACATAAAGATAATGAAAACAAAAGTAATACATTACAATTACTCAGCTATCGTTGGATTTTAAGCGTAAATCTTTATGAAATATTATTTAAAGTAGATTTACAAAACTTTTTTCTGTCACCCGATAGCGCCACTGGCCAGTAAAGTATGTGTCGTTCTATTGTTAGTACTGTTTATATTTTCGGCCTCATGATGGCGCCACTAGCCAGTGAAGTATTTGTTTCGGCCACCTGATGGTGCCACTAGCCAGTGAAGTATTTGTCATCCTCTTTCTATCTTCACTAACTTATATCTCCCTCTCAACTTCCGTTCGCCTCGCCCGATCACACTTCCTGAGGAAAAATCGAAAATCAGACTCCTTTAACTTTTTCCCAGTGTCCTATACTATAAATGTACAAAGTTTCAACTTCCTAGTTCCTATGTTAACGGAGGTTGCCATATGAAAGTCAATTTAATAATTTTCGAGAATTCCTCTTATTACTGTACCTATAGAGAGAATATCAAAATTGGGATTTATTAGATCCTATACCATAAGTGTGCAAAGTTTCAGCATCCTAGATCAACGTGCGCCTTCTGAATGGTGTGAAAAGACGGACAGACAGACATACAAACTCAAAGTACAGAAAAAACTGTTTGGTTTCTACTGACTTAAAATAACAAACCTTCGTCTAATCCCTTGCATTGGTATTTGTATAAAAAATGTTAGACTGGTTACAGAATAATAATAATTAAAAAACTGGATCCGTGAATAATTATGCCAAAAACTATTCGATAGCTGATAATACTAGATAATAAAACCTATATATTTGAAAACTTCTAATGTAAAGATTGATCTACACTGAACTAAATAAAAATATGTAGATAAAGTTGATTTTAAGTGTTTTACTGTACAATCGATAATGTACTACAAACTAGAAAATAAATAAGACTCACCATAGGGGGCTGTGATTAACTCAAATAAATAAAATCGTGACGGGCATTTAGTAGAAAACTTTTATTTGTCTAAAATTGGAAATAATATTTTGCTTTCGACTGTTTTCTTCGACCATAATGTAACTATAAATCCTTCACGATTTTATTTTAGTTTAATCAAAGCCCTCTATGAAGACTCATATATTTATTTTCTATAGTTTTAGCACATTATCGATTGTACAATAAAACCGTTTAACTTTAAAGTTTTTCTACCTATTTTCATTTTTAAGTTTTTAATGTGCTTTATTAAAAGTGTGATTTGTATCTGGACAGTGGACGGATCAATTAGTTATTATATGCTATAACGGTGTTTTTATGTAATAATGGTATACTTTTCATAACGGCTTATTATTCTATTTATTATTTCAAGAAAGTTTCGTGAACATTTTTTTTCTAAACTTTATAGTTCTGGAAATATTTTGAAAATAAAAAAAAATCAGCTATTCTTTTATTTTGTAGATCTGTCGGAAATAAACTAGTTAAGCATGCTTTGATTAACGAATAGTTAAGATAATATTGAATACTAGCCATTACCCGCGTCACCTCACGCGATATCAGAAATTTTATTTTCTTTATTATACTATATCAAATTTTTTTTAGATGAGTTTTAGTTACAGTTAGTAATTATTATAATATATTATAGATAGTCCAGGGGCCAGTAACAGGTTTTTCTTACCAATTTCCGCATGCCTCAAAGACTCGTAAAAAGCTTTAGACAGTTGGACTATGTAGCATCGTGGCCGTCAGCTGCGGCACATCGGGGGAATAGGTAGCTTTATAGCTTCGGAAATATTTTGAAAATAAAGAAATCAGCCGCTCTTTTGTTTTATAAATCTGTCAGAAATAAACTAGTTCGGCATACTTAGATTAATTTTTACATGACGTGGAACATAATATTATGTAGGTAACCATGGCAACGAATAGCAAATATCATATTGAATACGATCCATTACCCGCGCGATATCAGAAATTCTTTAATATAATAAAATGTCAACATTTTTGAAGTGGTCCCGTCACCCAATTGGCTGGAATTTTTGTGTATTTTGTCAAAAGAAAAGTTCAACGTTAAAATTAATCAACGAAGATTTGTGCAAGTGCCGTAATATACTCACTATTCGAAAAAATTATAATTTAGCAGCAAGAGATGTAATACTTCCTGAACAACCTAATGATTTTCAACTGTATCATAGCGATTGCTATCGACGCTTTACAGCTTTACCGCCAAAATATCGACGTTCCCAACTTTCTCTTCTACCACACCCTTTTTTGTATCAGCTGACAATCTTTCCCCCAATATACAAGCAGCTGACGATTTTATTTATTTTAAATATTATAAAAACTACCTTTTGACAAAGTTTCATGTGATAGGGAATGACTGAATTCATATTAATTTCGTCAAGTTCGTATGATCAGCTGACGTAACATCCACCATCGTACAGCCAGCTGACGTTTTTTTTTTATGAAAGATCATTAATAACTATCTTTTGACAAGTTTTCAATCGATAGGTAATGATAAAAAATATTATTCAAATAAATAAAATTATCGACCAATTTTTTTCAGACTATACCTATATTGACAAAAAATAATAAATTATAAATCAATATTTCACTAGATGACGTTTCGAAATAATCTAAAAAATATATAAATTAATTAGTATAATATCTACTTTCTAATAGAATGGAGTTTGAATTATCGAATTTTAATGAAAAATTAATAACGAACAGTTTTTTGATAAGTAGTCATGGATACCTATGTACCTAACAGACGTTTGTCAAAGATTTGGATATAAAAAATATTATCTTTTTAACCGTGCGTGGGAGGCTATTCCACCGATACTGGCGCAGCTGACGGCCACTATGCTATATGGTACTACTGTCTGAGCATTTTGCGAGTTTTTCAGCCGCGCGGAAATGGACGACCTAAATAGGTCGCTGGCCCCTGGACCAAGAGTAGCTACTGTTTACTATAATTAATGTAACTCAGTCCGCCGCGAGAGTGGAAAGATTCGGGGTTCGTATCCCGACGGTGACATTGTTTGAAAAAATAAACTAATTTTTCTATGTTGATAGCGTTGTAACAATGGGTGTTTCTTAACAATTGTAGCAAACAGTAGCTACTCTGTAATATACTATATCAAATGTCAACATTTTGAAGTTGGAATGATCCCGTCGCCCAATTGACTGGAATTTTTCTTACAATTGCGTATTGAAATCCAGGATGTTACCTGAACCAGTTGTATGAATCAACCTTATTCTACTTATTATTCAAGCTAATAGCACGCACCAGGGTCGTCTAGTTCACATAATATTAAAAATAATAGGAAATAGTTAAAGAAGCCGGCTAATATTTAAAATATAGCCCACCTACTTATACTAAACATTTATTTGCAACCTGTTAAGCAAGTCAAGTTTTATATTAATTTTTTGCAGTTGGAATTTTTTAACTTACTTAATTTACCTACTCTATCATATTTTTAAATCCACTTGATACCCAAAATGTAAAAGACGCTTATTACCTCTGCTGTCGATCGTCTATGATTCACAAATCTACTTAACCATAAATATTTGTTAACATAATAGTCAGAGTGCCCGTCGACAAAAATTTTACTGATACATACTCTCCCCAAACTTTGTATATGGCTTCATTAGGCCTAGTCTGTCACCTATTTCATTTTAAATGGTTCATGTTATTTGTCAGAGAACATTATTTTAGCATTTTGGTTGAAGGTTTTTAGCTATCCAATTAAAAAACAAACAGTATCTATAAATTTTTTACATGTCGTCAAAACGACATTTTTCTGAAAATTTAGAGGGAAAATTCCCCAAAATCAAGAAAAGTCATAGAGGAAATAGGTGTCAGACTAAGCCTAATGAAGACATATACAAAGTTTGTGGAGAGTATGTATCAGTAAAATTTTTGCCGACGGGCACTCTGACCATAATATTCATAATAAAGTTTATGGTCGAGTCCAAGTTGTTGAGTAATAAATATTTACTTACTTATTTATTTTTACTTATTTATTTGCTTTGTGTAATGAATTGACGAACCTCCCTGCGGTTTGCATGTAGGTATAGGTATATACATATAAAGATTAATATTTTTTTATTATTATTATTATTATTATTGGAAAATCAAAAACCGGATAAAAGATTTATTAATAAAAAAGTGTATTTATTCTATAGAAGAATTTTACATAACCGTTTTCCCTGAAAGTAATCGGAAGATTAATTTTTCTGGAATGTTATAAATAACTTTCAATTTTCCTGCGTAACTATAGAAATAAATGTTGACAATGCTAGCTACATTAGAGAGAGAAAGAGAGAGAGAGAGTAACAATAGTTTCTACAGTTAAGTATTATATCACTAGAGAAGAAGTAGACTTTCAAACGTGAAAGATTTTGTCAATTCGGTTCAGTAGTTCCTGAACATACCCGCGACAAACGAACAACAAAATTGTTTGATACTCACTGTGTTCTTCCAAAAATAACTGGAAAATCGAGTCCATGATAATAAAGTTTTATAATATCACCTTTAATACTTACATATCTAAAAAATTAGTCTGCTGATGATAACATATTTTAATTAAAGCTGATTATTTATTAGGGAATCCCAAAACTTTCATAACAAAAGCTATGCCCAGAGGCGCTACAAAGAGTACTACTACGCAATACGTTGCTCGAACCATCAGTGATTTAACAAAATTCTCATTAAAAAATGTCTAAACAAAGTAAGAGCTTGGATAAAGTTAAAGCTTTTTAGTACAAATTTCGTTTGAAGCCGTTAATACTACCATAAATCTAATAATAACATAAGTCAATTTTCGGGCGATAAAAAAAAATTCTGGAGAGGGCCACCCTTATCACCTAGGGGTATAAAAAATAGCCTACGACCTATTCTCAGACCTACCAATTATACACAAAAAAGTTCATAAAAATCGGACATGCAGTTTCGGAGGAGTTCGATAACAAACACTGTGACACGAGATTTTTATAGATATATCTCGTGCGTAATGATATTGTGACTCATATGACCGTTTTTTTCTCGTTTTCAACATACTGTCACATTCGCCATTATCATCATACACTAAAGTGACCAGATAACAGATTTTAACATTGGTAAAACGTGACACCATCCATTAAGCGGAAGGAGGGGGGGTCTAATTAAAAATTTTGTCTATATAGAGCTACAAAAATTTTCAAAGAACGCAGAAATAGTATTGTTATATATTTTTTTTAATTTCAACATAAATGCCATTGTTAATTAAGTCCAAACAACGGTGGTCTAATTCAGGGCCGTATCAATCATACGGGGCTCCCAACATGCGTAAGCAAAAATTAATAAAAACTTCCCAATATTTTTTTCAATTCAGAAATGACAAAAGTCAAAAAAATCAACTTCTTTTTTTTCCGCGTAAAGCGTGCGTTCAAAAGTTGGCAACACCCTACATCGGTTATCGCGGGTTGCGGGATTTCCCCGTTTAAATCATTTACTTCAACGAGGGAATCCCACAATAATCGATGTACATACGATACGATGATGAATTGTTTGTAAAAATTTTGGAAAAAGTGACAGATAGATAATTGTGATGAATAAATATTTCTTTTAATTTTATGCAAACATTTTTTTTCTTTTGTGAGAAATCTTTACCCTTCCTAAGGGTCCCCAAACAAACTTTTATACGGGGCCCCGCCAAGGCACGCTACGCTTCTGGTCTAATTCATACACAAGATCAAACAATGCGATGCTCTATAATCGGTTCTCAACAGTTATTTGTTATTATTAACATTATAAAATTAACGAAAATAATATAAAACTCATATCCTGGCTAAATAGCCACATTGCCGCCGAAAACCGTATATTCCCTTCCGTTCTCCCGTCGATCCCTAGTTTGTCATGCATTCTTTCAAAAAAATCTGGACTTTTGTAAAACGCCGCGGGATGCGCGACAAATTGATATAAAAATCGGGACTGTTCCGCCAAAAAAGCGGGACGTCTGATCACCTTTGCATAAATAAAAGTTGATAATTATAATATCACTGGATTTTTATGACAATACGTCTTGCAACTTAGTGTAAAAGCACTGTCGTTGAAAAATTAGGCAATACAGCAATTTAATCACTTTTATTAACCACAACAATTTTATAATTGGATGTTCATTTCGATCAGCAAAAACTAAATATATTTTTTTATCCGATTATATTTCATATACATACATACTTTTATATTTGCACTTTGGACTTAATAGGTTTTTTTTTATAAGTATATTTTTAAGTACCCACGTAGCAAAAAAACTGCGTAGTTAAAATATGTTAGATATAAAAAAAAAACAGATGGTTATATGTCAATTAAATACTCACTTAAATTAGAACAAGAAACTAGCATCCAGAAATTTTAATTTTTAAATATACGAATAATTTAACGGAGGACGTATTTTAAAATAGGTACTGTTTTATAGGCTGTATGCACGAAGCCTACTAGCGCCGCTAGTGAGTAATAGAGAATTATTGAACTCACTTTTTATGGAAATCGCGACGTGTTTCTATGGTCAAAAACTTTAGTTGGCCATGATGTGTCAAAAAAAATGTAATAAGGAAAACTGATGTTAATTTGTTTACACTGACAGCGGAACGTCAAATTAGAGCGCCAATGGTCTTTATTTTTTTACTTAAATCGCCATCAGCGCAACAACCCGGAACACAGAAGCATTTCCAGATCGCTTAGTTTTCCTATGTTTTCTTTGTAATTAAAAAACTTCATAAAATTATAACTATTTTCACTTTTAATAAACATTGCTCACTGACATAAGGATTTGAGCTTGAAGTTTCCCCTAGTGCTCACCACAAACGCTCGCATCGAAAAAATGTAACATTGCCCATTGCGGATTTTTTTTTTACTTTTTAGAGAATGTATTTTAGTGTAGTATAAAACAAGGCTCTATAAATATACAACATTTAAAAAATTACATTTTTTTGTCCCAATGTCCGATTTTAAGATTTCGGACGTACTATTATTATTTATTATATAAATCTAATTGCAATACATTTTATATTAAATGTCTCATTTGTACGTGAGTTCTGGTAACTAATTCAAGCGATAGAAGATATTAATATCAATATAGGTAATATGCAAATTTAGAAAAATACTCGGATCGGTCAAAAAGTTTTTTGGAGGTATGCTTCTTAACAGAGTTGCGGATGCAGACGGAAACCGCTAACTTCGGATGGACAATCCAATTATAAAAATAAAAGACGAGCGTCACGTTGTGTGACGATTTCTCGAAGCAAATACGCACCTACGCATTTGTGTTCAGATCATTGTTTAGACAAAGAAAGGACCGAAGTACGTACAGTGCTTCAATATAATATATACAATGTATACGAACTTATTATTGAGTATAATACTGAGAATAACATCCCTAATTAAATAAATAAAATTATCGACCAATTTTTCAGACATAACAAACAATTTTTTATTAAGTAGTCATGGAAATAATTGTGAATACCTAAAAAGAAAGAAAAAATTATTAACAACAAAATATTATTTTATATATTACTTAATTCCGTATCTAATTGAGCATTGAGAGAATTTTTATTTGATTTTATATGTAACATTTCCGAAATATTTTTTTTTTAAAAATTAGTTTCATTATCCCAATTAATTTTGTGGTCAAGTTCTAATTTGTGTTTAGTTATTACATTATGTTTGTCAGGGATTAATTTATGATTATTTTGGTGTTCTCTTATTCTTGTTTTAAGAGCTCTTTTTGTTTGACCAATATAATTCTTATTACAATTTTCACAATTAATTTTATATACAACATTATGCTTTTGTAATTTATTAATTTTACCTTTTCCCTTTTTAATAATTTTATCAAGTTTATTTTTAACATTAAAAACAGTTTTTGTATTTAAATTTTTAAGAAATGAATTAAATTTTATTGAATTTTTAATATATTATTGTCTGAAGAATTGGTCAATAATTTTATTTGTTGAAGAGTTCTAATCAGACGTTAATCAAATATTTGAATCCCTTATTATGTGGTGAGTGGTCAAGTACGTCTGCCGTGTAAGTACCAAAGGTTATTGGTTCGACCCTCAAACACGCTAGTTTATTGGTTTTTACTTTCTGTTACTACTGACTGGATTGTTTGACTTTTGAAATGGACAATCTGGTTGCGCACCGACGTATATTTAAAAGTTGTAGACATATGGAAACTTTGTGTCGACAACCATGAATATTTTTATTCCAGATTTATCAGACTTAATTGGTATATAAAGGGTGTCTCAACAAGAGCGCAGGATTTAAATTTGCCGCCATTTTGTTAATACGAGTTGTACGGCGATATTTTTTTGACAGTTGTCACGATTTAAGAATATGGAGAAGTATTCAAACGAACAACGTTTAATTATTATAAAAAAACATTACAAAAATGGTGAAAGTTTTGCGAAAACACTTCGCCAATTACGTCAAGTTTTCTGTCACAATTATGCGCCAAATGAATCGACACTGAGGCATTTAATTACAAAATTTGAGACCAAACTTACGCTGATGGATCAGAAGACCATTGTTCGTCGTCGCTCTTGTCGGTCACTCGAAAATATAGCCACAGTATGGGAATCTGTATTTCTTTGAAAATGCGGCTAGAAATGCGCCAACTTAGTGTGCGGTATCGCAAAATGTTAAGAGTTTTTGTGGCCTTAATATTGGATGTAATTGATGTGAAGGACACGTTGTGACCTGCCACACAGGACGTGAAACAATGATGCTACTGCGGACCAAGATTTCAGGCCGTGTCATTTCTCGATTTGGCGATCAACATTGACCACCAAGATCATGCGATCTAGCACCGATGGACTTTTTTCTTTGGGTCTATGTGAAGGAAAATGTGTATGCGAATAAGCCTGGAACTAGACATGGGAAAAGTCGTTACTATGAGATCACAGTGACTGTTATTCCGGTTACACAAAAATCACAGTGAAAAATCATCATGACTTTGTCACGTCGATCACTCACATCACAATAAATGTTTTCTAGTTTTTAGGATTTTTTAGTTGATTATCGTTACAGTTGTCACTCCGATCACGAATACACCATTTAGTAATAGGTTGTCATCTGATACGGCGTTACTTGTCTGTTATGATGTTTAGATGCAAAGATATAGTTAATTCAAAATAACCTTCACACTTGTACAGGCTTAGGACTGTCGCATTTGATAACATATAACGTAAATATTCTTTTTTTCATGGGGAAACGGCAATCAATGCAAGGTTTTTTGCAATGCGTGAGCTGTTTTCTCTAAACATTTAGCGGCATTATATTTTTTGTGCCAAATTTAAAATTTTACCTAAGTGGTTAGAAAAAGCCGTTTACAAGCCGCAGCTTTGTGTTGATTGCTGAATTCAGTGAGTAGTGACTGCGGTGACATGGAACGACATACGTTACTTTGGAACGTAGATATCTCGTCAGATCATAGTGTCATGTTTGAGCGACAGTGACTGCGGTGACATGGAACGACATACGTTACTTTGGAACGTAGATATCTCGTCAGATCATAGTGTCATGTTTGAGCGACAGTGACTGCGGTGACATGGAACGACATACGTTACTTTGGAACGTAGATATCTCGTCAGATCATAGTGTCATGTTTGAGCGACAGTGACTGCGGTGACATGGAACGACATACGTTACTTTGGAACGTAGATATCTCGTCAGATCATAGTGTCATGTTTGAGCGACAGTGACTGCGGTGACATGGAACGACATACGTTACTTTGGAACGTAGATATCTCGTCAGATCATAGTGTCATGTTTGAGCGACAGTGACTGCGGTGACATGGAACGACATGCGTTACTTTGGAACGTAAATATCTCTTGTCAGATCACAGTGATTATTTTAGACGGCTTGTCACAGTGATTTTTTCATCGTGAAGTTATTTTTTCCCCAACTCTACCTGGAACAACTGATCATCTTAAAGAGGAAATACAGCGCGTTATTGGCGAAATACAGTCACATTTATGCGAAAACGTTATTCAAAATGTCAACAAAAGAAAAACCCTGTGCCAGAGGTTTCGTGGTGGCCATTTGACTGATGTTGTATTTCACGTTTAATCGGAATTTGATTTTTTTTTATGTTGAAGTAAAAATGTTTGCTTAATTCAAAAAATAAATGTGTTTTTTTTTGTTTTAAATTAAATCCGGTGCTCTTGTTGAGACACCCATTACATAATAAATCCATAGCGGCCGCGACAAGTTCATCCAACGTCACATAGCCGTTTGGTGTATAATTGCTACGGCAATTATTGACAAATATTTCGACGACTTGTCTGATCGGTGCCATTTTATCAACTTCACAACGTTGTTGTCTATCACTGACATCATCAAATCTCAATACACGTAATAAAAATCGAAATCTGTTCTTTGACATTGTAGCATAAACAAGCTCTAACCCAGTGCCTTTGGAATTATCTCAGAAATCTTTTAGGTTGCGCCGTTCAGACCGTGACACTCCAATGACAAGCAATAAGCCAAGAAACTCTTTTATTTCCAACAAATCTGTAGATCTTGCATCTCTGTCTCTTTGATATTTGTTTTTTATAGTGTCATATAATCTCTAAGATATCTTCGGAAGACAAATAGCTTGAAACAAGTACATGCTTCTGTCGCATTTCTAGCCGCTTCTCCTTTAAGGCCTGGTGGTATTGTATGGATATTTTGAGTTCTGGAACGAGTTGATGGTGGCACTTCTTTATTCCAAACAGTACCGTTTCTCCTCAAATTGGATATTGGCACTTCATCTTCTGAGATAAAATCATCCGTTTCTTCCTGGTCACTGTTACTTTGATGAGAAGACTCCTCAACCAAAGCTTGAAAATCAGGCAAGTGATCTATTTCGCCCTCGTCGCTTTCAATGATGTCATCGTCAAGAATGTCCTCGTCTTCCAATAGTTATCTCTCAACTTGTGCGTCGTTCTTGATATCATATTTATCATAAATCTGCGAAAACATAAGCAAAATTGCAATATAAGTACTGAAACATAACCTATAAAACAAAAAAACTCAAAATTAGAAATATTTTATAATATTTTCCACATCATTACTCCATTTAATACTTGAAAGAGAAATAAGAATCACATTTTTCGTTACGCCAGTGCTCGCGGGGACTACAATGGTAGTCCTGCAGTTTTGGCACTAAATTGTGGACTCGCCCGTATGCGCCGGTAACGCACGTGTTACTGACCTTACGCGTAATTGTCTTTTTTTTGAATAGCTTGAAGCACAACCTGTTAGCGCGAGTAATAAAAAAGTTGCAGTAAAATATTATGTTACCATGGCCTACCATAGTAGGCCATGCGTGTAGTAATTCAAGAATTACAAGGCGCGAAATTTTACATAATTTACCCCGGTGTTATGTTTGAAGATCGATGTATATATTTAACGATACTTGAAGCTTAATAATATAATTTTATTTACTTAATCTGAGAAACAAATAACAGTTGAAAATATTGAAACACAGAAAAAAAAATAATTTTAATAATTTCATGGTTCTCTATATAATATGGTATTACGTCATGCAAAAATTAAACAAAGAATGTTTGTCAACTACCTAACTAACATCTTCAGAATAAAAGAACAACAGATTTTTTTATTTTCAAAATATTTTTGAAATTATGAGTTTAGAAAAAAAATTGATAACTTTCTTGTAAAAACAGATAGAATAATAAACCATTATGAAAAGTACACCATTATTATATAAAAACAACTTTATAGCATATATCTCTTCTGCGCATGCGCCGACTTTCCCTCAAAGAATTTTTTACAAAACTTTCTTTAAAATAGGATGATAAAACATTAAAATTACACCATTATCTATTATATAAAAAAATAACGATGGCATGTATATCTTTTGCGCATGCGCCGATTTTTCCCAACAAAATTTACAAAACTCTTGTAAAAATAAATCGAATTATAAACCGTTATGAAAAGTATACCAATGTTATATACAAACAACTATAAAACTTACACCTCTTTTGTAAAATAGAATAACAAACCATTATTAAAAGTACACCACCGACGTTACGAGCTAAGTTACGCGGAGACAAATCGAACAAAAAAAAGTTTTTTAAATCAGTTAAGGCGTTTGGGCTGTACGCGTGACACACAGATTCACAAACAAACCGGGTGCATATAGGCGCTTCCAGCTAAAGCTTGGTTCGCGCCTAAAAATGTAAAAAAAATGTAGTTTGCTTGTGCAATTAGTCGGCAATTGAAATTGAGAGAGAGAAACTTGACTAATAAACCAAACCATGTAATATTTCTACCGTAACATGAAATGCGGGTTTTACCAACACTTTTAAAATTGTATCGCACCTAGTAAATATACTAAACAAGATTAGGCATAGAAATGGTAGGGTGAAGTAAAAAATAAAACATATCATTTATATAAAAGAAGCGGGAAACGATTTTATAGCTCATTATATTATGATGATACATGGTTTTAAAATTAATATAACAGACAATTTTTAAAAATAATATCAGTGTTCTCAAAAATACATAAATATGAAGCAAAAAATCGAAAGCATTTCGAGATTAAGCAGTGACGTGTTTAACCAACTTCTCCTAACAGCATGTTTTATTTTTATATTTTGGTTAATTCATTATTGGTGGAAAAACAGACGGGTTTATGAATTGGCAGCGAAAATTCCCGGGCCAAAGTGGATTCCGATTATAGGATGTGCAGAAATTGTTTTATCGAGACATATAAGTAAGTGATGCATAGATTTTTATTTATAAACGATGACCTGAGAATGGATTTTTTGGTAAAGAAAAATAATATTAAAAATACCTGTCTATCAGTATTAAGTAGTGTTGATCCAATAGAATGTTAAGATGAAAAGATTTTTTTATACACCTATATCTAATATACAGTGTGTCCCCGGATTGAGTTCACAATAGGTGTGATTGACCAAAAATTTTCGAATTGGAATTTCATATTTTGGGATTCCGCCCTGCTTGGTCTGAAACTTATTTTTAGTTTACTTTCGATTTTTTTTTAAATCAAGTAGACCTTTACAGTTGAGCAAAACCTCTTTTCGTTTCAGGTAAAGTACCTTTTCCGTTCATAGTACGCAAAAGTGTCACTAAAAAAAGTTGTTCACAATGAAAAATTATGGCGTTATGCAAATTTTCAGAATGATCGGCCTACTTTGATAAAATCCGCTTTTGTTTTGTTTTGTTTGAAAAACAATCGCGTGGAGGAAGCCAAATAAAGTAATTGAAGTTTAATTTATTTGAATGTTAATTTGAACACGTCTATTCATCCTGTTTTCTCATCTAAGATTTATCATGTAATCGTTAATAATAAATATTTTTCTACTTCTATTATCAAAGTAGGCCGATCATTCTGAAAATTTGCATAACGCCATAATTTTTCATTGTGAACAACTTTTCTTAGTGACACTTTTGCGTACTATGAGCGGAAAAGGTACTTTACCTGAAACGAAAAGAGGTTTTGCTCAACTGTAAAGGCCTCCTTGATTTAAAAAAATCGAAAGTAAATTAAAAATAAGTTTCAAACCAAGCAGGGCGGAATCCCAAAATATGAAATTCCAATTCAAAAATTTTTGAATTTTGGTCAATCTCACCTATTGTGAACTCAATCCGGGGACACACTGTATCTACGTAAGGTCTTACATTTTTAGCTTCCCGCTGTAAAAATAGAAAATCAAACTATTTTTTTTCAAAAAAATCGGGAAGTTATTGTTTTCACCCCGATTTTCGAATATCGAGTTTTTCGTCAAATCTTGACGTTTTGGGGTCCAAGAAAGCTATTCGGACTATTTTGGCGATGATGTCTGTACGGATGTAAAAATGTTATATCTTTTGAACGGAGTGTTCGATTGAAACGCGGTTTGCGACATCTGACGTGACCTTGCTGACCTTAGATTTTCTGAAAATTTGGAATGATTCGGCCCAATAAATTTTGAGAAATCTCAAAAATACAAGTTACAAATATTTTAGAAATTTGTTTTTTTTTTTAGTAAACCGATTAATTCAATAATCTAACCAGCTCTTCTCCTTAAAAAACTGCGTCGATTTCCGTAAACCGTATCAAAATCGGTTCATTTGTTCACGTGATATCGTAAACTAAAAATTCGTAAAAAAAGTGTTTATTTTAAATTAGTCTTAATTCTTATCAGATTGTTTTTTTTTTTAATTATATTCTTAGTTTAAAAAAGCTTCGTCGATTGCCGTAAACCACGTCAAAATCGGTTCATTTGTTCACGAGATATCCTGAACGAAAAATTCATAAAAAAGTTAAAATTACTCGTAAAATTCTTATCAGATCGATTTTTTTGTAATGAATTACTTTCCTAGGTTAAAAAACTGCGTGGATCGCCGGAAACTGAATCAAAATCGGTTCATTTGTTCACGAAAAATTCATAAAAAAATATTTTTTTTGAGCTCGAAGAGCTAAAAAATAAGCTTCTTGCTATATTTTATATATTTTTGAGCGTTTAGAACTCGAAAATAGCGGGAAGTTTCGGGGTTGGTCTGCAGGGTCAAACTATTTTCAAATACATATTTTAATTAATAGATATGCGAAATAGGTGTTTGTTTGATCGTTGAATTACGCAACGGTTATGCGTGTTTCGAGTGCGCTATTATTATTGACGACATTAAATTACGTTTTCTCACAAAATAAGAGTTTTAAAGTATTCTAGGTGAGATATGAGTAGAGAATTTAATCCCGTATACTGGGAATCAGATCGTTTTCTTGTTGATAATTATGACCACGTTGGGATTTCAATAAAAATAACAATTGTAGATACGGCACAAGTTTGCGCCGATCTTGTGGAGAAATATAAGTCACCATGCAGGGCTTGGGTGGGACCAAAACTCGTGATTTTTACTTCCGATCCTGAACAACTGCGAATTGTACTCACCAGTTCGAAATCCATGTCAAAAGGATTCTTTTACGTCCTAACAGAACCATGGATGGGCAAAGGAATGATTACCGCACCAGGTAATTTAATTATAAAAATTATAGTTAAAAAAAAAAACAAACTAAAAAACACGCTTTTAGCAATGTCCACTAAAAAGTAAAAAATATTTTTTAAGTTTATAATGATTTTGTTGAACATCGATATAATATAATTTTAACATTCCAACACCATAACTGGGAAAAGGTACTAATTTTGGTCAAAATCCACTTTTCAAATTTTGAATAAGCTTATATAATGTGAATGGCTTATTCAAACAATTAAATTGTATCGAGTTGGGCGACATCCTATCGCTGTTGAACAAAATTTTTATGTTTATAAATTATTTTTTTTACTTTTTAGTGCACATTGCTATAAAGTGTATTTTTTTAGTTAGACGCCATGTTATCAGTACTAAAAACTTTGCTAAAACCTTTTGTAGGTATGTGAGTTAATCCAGGCCGTAGGCAAGGGGGGGGGGGTTTGGGGGTTCAAACCCTTCCCGAAATGCTTTAGCCAATCCACCGTTTTATACATACTACTAAAATATTTTCTACTCTTTTTTCGGATCTGTGGATTCCACGTTTTTCGGCATCCATCTGAAATGTAACAATGAAGGATGAACGACAGAAATGCTCCATCTCTCTCACTCGTCTTTCATTGTTACATTTCATATCATATGCCGCTTTGGCGTTGATCGCAAGTCAGTACAAGGTTAAATAAGTTTTTTCGTAACTAACAATTACATTTACAAATAATACGGATTCATGAAAGTGTTTGGTAAACTTGTCAAATCAAACAAGTTTTGAAGAGGTTAAAAATAGTTGATGCGGAATGGCCCACTACACCACTAGAAGCGCTGGACAGCTGTAACGCAGTAATGTTTCCCATGATTCACAAGCTACAATAGTGTCAACACCAGAGCGTACTTTTTCCTCGTTGAGGAGGCTAAAAACATTTTTAAGAAACAGCATGAGACAGTCACGACTGACTGGATTAGCCTTGATGAGCGTTCATCGTGATGTCGAAATCAGTCCAGAGATCGTTGTCATGCGCTTTATTTCTGGTGACAATACGCGTCGGTTGCCTTTTAATTAAATTTTTTATTTATGTTAAATTATACTTACTATAATAAGCATATATTATAATTTTGCATAAATAAAGTTGTTACTTATTGTCTCTGGTCCAGAGCTCGAAGTGAATTCCTGGCTACGGCCTTGGGGTTAATGGATGATAAAGCTTGATGAGTAGATTTCAAAAATAGTTGGCAAAACCAAAAGTGCACATCCCGCAAGTTTTCCACTGTACATATTAATATAATGAAAAAAAAATGAGACAATAGATTAAAAAAAAAAAACAATTAAAAAAATAGAAAAAAAATTAAAAATTATATAATGAAAAAAAATTAGAAAATAGATTTAAAAAAAAACAATTAAAAAAATAGAAAAAAAAATAAAAATAAAATGTAATAGAAAAACTATATTACTTGTGTCAGCGGGATTCGAACCCGGCACCTTGGTATCTATGACTGGACTAACGCTTTTAACCGCTCGGCCATTCTGATATCCCAGAATGCGTTATACTGAACACATTTATGTGAATTTAAATAGGGTTCTGGTCTGATACTAAACAAAGTGAATAAAATATAACCAAGCAATCCGACCAAAATTGCGATCTGTAGAGTCGTGACGTACATACGTACAGACCAACCGACAACTGCTGTTTGTAATTTTCAATTACAATTTTAATAGTATTTATGAACTCGAATTGATTTAAAAATGGTTCTGTTTTATAGATCAGAATCTCCTCTTTTCAAAAAGCTTCAATTTGAAATTTGAATGGATTTCGTGTGAAATTAACTTGAAAATAACTTCTTATATAAACGAAAGTCAGCTCTGACGAACAAAGCGATAATAAAGCACATACCGCTAGTTTAGCGGTATGTGCAATATGTATACATTATAAGGATTTTACTGTAAAAACTAATAATTCTGATTACACATGAAACTTACCGCAATGAAAAAAAAACAAATCTGAAGACAACACGCAACAGGTGAAGTCCTATTTTGTCTCTTTCTTTTGTTTTTGAAAGGTCTCACCTGCTGCGTATTGAGGTTTTCCGACTTAGTTTCATTCTTTTAGTTTATATCATTTTTGTGTCGGGTTGTCTGTTCTTTTAATATTTTTTTTTTTCAAAAAAATTTTACACAAAATGTTACCTTATTTTTTTTTTTTTTTTTGTACAGCGAATAGGATAACCTAAATTCACTGAGAAATTAGAATAAATTAAATTATTTTTGATATTTAATATCTGTTTTAGAGGACATCTGGAGACGTCATAAGAAAGTTATAAATCCAATATTTAATCAAAAAGTTTTAAATACATTTGTTGACGTATTTGTTGAAAAGAACGATATTCTTATTAAGGAGTTGAAAAAGGAAGTTGACAAAGGTTACTTCGATCTGTTCAAATATGCCAGTCCCTGTACGTTGGATAGTGTCTGTCGTAAGTAAATAAAAATAAATCAAAACTTAAATGAAATAAATTTTTTAATAGAATTTCAGCTACTTTCATATAAACTTAATCGATCGTTTGGAGGCAAAACATAATTTTTTGAAATATTTGTCTATTTTTAGAAACAATGATGGGTGTTAATTTGAAAGTACAAGGCGGAAATGTGAGATTTGCAGATGAACTTGAGATGTAAGAACAATTTTTTTTAAGTTTTAAGAGTCGAAGCTACAGACATTAGTCAAAGAACATAAATATAGTTGAATAATTTTTTACAATTAGGCTTTTGAAAAAAAAATAATTATCGATTTTTTTATTGTATTTTAAAACTTTATTATAAATAATATTGATAATCGATGCGAAAAACTTTCAAAAAACTTTTTTTAAATTAATTATAAGCAATTTAAAATTGATAAAATATTCAAAAAAATCACGTGACTGCAAACGCACTAAAATTGTTTTTGACAGTTGTGACGTCATAATGTTAAAATGTATATACGCAGTATAGTATCAATGGCTTCTACATGTGTATTGACTAAAACTATCCTAAATTTAGTATAAAAAAGTATTGTTGACAAGTAATTCTATTTAATAATGTGTGACAAAGCTTTTATAAAAGTCAATTCTGCTAATATACTTACTATATTATTTATGATCACAGATTTTCTAAAAAGTGATACATTTCTGTAATATTCGTACACCTTTGTACAAAGCAAGCACGATACATTTAAGATTCCACATTTTTGATAAATTTCTTAATATATTGACTGTATTCAATCAATGAGAGGTTAAAATTCTGTCAATTGCATGTTATGATAATAGAAATTAACATTATGACGTCACATTATGTTCGGGAAATGTCGGCGCGTTCTCGGAACTGGATTCAATAATTTATTTTTAATTTGATATAACTTTTGAATTGTAACGAAAATAAAAAAAAGAAAAATAGTTTTGTTATAAAACATATATACGATCTTTCCATTTATGACAAAAAAAAATCATTCAAAAGCCCAATTAAATAGAGTTGCTAGAATAAAATGTCCGGCAAAATGTATTAAACATTTTAGTTCTTTAATAGGATCAAAACTATTAAACAATTTACTAAAACAACAATTTTGACTGAAAAATTAAACTTATATTAAAAATTTGGGCCACAATTGTTAACAGTTGTCAAAATTGAGAATTTGTCAGTAAGAACTTCGCGCCTTTTGTGTTAACAAAATTCAATTTAAATCAGCTATCGCTGTGCCATTTCCTTGACCATCTGGGACTACTTAAAAAGGTAAAAAACGAACAAAAGAAATTAAATAATGATATTTAACGGCGTGTCTTTCATACGGTATTGCAAAATGTCGTCTATCGTTTTTATATCATATTTATAACATGACAAACTTCCATCCTTTTAGTTTCAAAGTATATGTATATACAGGGTGAGTCAGACCACCCGTATCGGTCGTTTTTTTCGAAAACGGTTAGTCGTAGAGAGTTGTGTCAAAAATCTGTATTATAAAAGCCCTAATAAAGAATCGAATGGTGATATTTTTTTTCCCGGAAAGATCAGCTTCCTTATTAGATTGCTCCGGAAAAAATAAGCAAGTTTTGTAGGACATTTTTTTTTATTACTGCCACCCCTGTTAAGTAATATTCGTTTGAAATTATTACATTAACATGTCATAATAACAAACTTAATTTTAAAAGTTGGCATAAAAAATCAGGAGGTTGATGCGTTACAGTCCCAATCAAAAGTAAGTCGAATTCTAAATGGAAACTTTTCCATAATAAATTTTTACAAAAGGTTATAAGTCCTTGATACCAATAAATTATTCTCATAAAGGCATAAATAAATTTTTTTTTAATATTAATTAATTATTTCAGTATTTTACTTAATGAACTAACTTTTGAATTTTTTGTGCAAAGTTAGGTTAAAAAAAATAAATTTATGTAAATATCTGTATTTTACATATTTTTTGCAATAAATACTTAAAAAAATAAATTAGAAGTAATAAAAATTAAAATTAAATTATTTAAAAGTTAAAAATTCAGTTAAAATTGTTAAAATAGTCAAGAATAAAAGTCGATAATCAAAAAGTGCTAAGGTTTAATAATTTTTTTTAATGATTAAAAGTCTCCTAAATAAATTAGAAAAAATATTAAAATATGCGTAATACATCGATGCTTTACATAGTTAGTTTTCGGAACTGCTGACATTATTTGGTTATTTGCAAAAAATTAAAATGTACCGTTTGCATGCTAGGTTGACATATTTTCCATAAGACTACATGTAAAAGTTTTTTTTAATTTTTAACTTTATAAATCTCCTAATGGTTTTGGATTTTTTACAGAAAATTTTGTCATAAAAAAATCTATTAAAAAAACTTTATTTCAGATTTTTTTCATTATCTTCGTAAAACGGCTCAACCTCCTTAAACAATAATAAATGTCACAATATTTTTTTAATAATTGCAATTTTTTTTGTCGGAAAATACTTAGAGGTACCCATAGCATATCTAGAAGAGCTCATCAGTGTTTAGAAGTAAATGGAAAACAGTTTAAGCATTTATGGCATTGTTTAATTATGTAACTAAATTTTCGTCATTATGACATGTAAATTTAATAATTTCAAACGAATATTACTTAGCAGGGGTGGCAGTAACAAAAAAAAATGTCCTCCAAAACTTGCTTATTTTTTAAAGATCTTTTCCACAATACCACTTTCGACCTATCTTGCCATTTAATATTCCGGTGTTCTGAACATTCTGGAGCAAACTAATAGGGAAGCCGACCTTTTCGGGGAAAAAAAATATCACTATTCGATTCTTCATTAGGGCTTTTATGATACAGATTTTTGACACAACTCTCTACGACTAACCGTTTTCGAAAAAAACGAACGGTACGGGTGGTCTGACTCACCCTGACCCTGTATACAATTTGTCACACCCTGTGCATCAATAATTTATTTCTTAATGTTTTTCATTATCTCGGTATTTTCAGGATAACGGAAACCGGAAGCAAATTGATAAATAATCCTCTTCTACAAGTAAAAGCTATATCAATAGCGACTGGAGTCCAACAAGAAATAAATAGAGGAACCCATTACGTTCATAAATTTAGCAATGATATATTACAGAGAAAAAAACGTTTGCTCAAAGAAAAACCTATACCAGGTATTTTTTTTTGTGGAAACTTCATTAAAAATTCTATAATCAATTATTTCGGTGAGATTAATTATATAATTAAATCTTTTTGGCAGCGCCAAAAATTATTGATGATGATGATGATATCCGAGTGCCACTTCACAAAACACGGAAAGGATTTTTGGATTTGTTATTAGACGTTTCTGATTCAACTTTCACAGACGAAGAAATAAGAGAAGAAGTCATCACAATGGTCACCGCTGTAAGTTTAATTTTGCTTTTTAAAATTTTAAAGAAATTGCGGCGTATTTAATCATGGAATACCATGAAACATGATTTATGTTCAATCTATATGTGTATTTCCGGATGTTACGCCCTAAAGCTGGAACAATTAGACAGTGTCCTAGGATAATGACTTCGCCATCACTGACTTATGGACTAAGAGCTGGCTACGGAGAAAATGGGTGACTCGGTGCAGAGCTGAAAATTTGCAAAATAATAGGAGATAGTATAAGTAGGGAAAAAATTGCCAGAAGGCTAGACGGAAGATAAAGAGCCGCCAGAAGGCGCTAATGTTGCGAAAAATCAGTGCACTTCTGGCAATTTCTATACTTATTCTGTAATTCAAAACTAGATTATATAATATTATATATTATATTATACATTATATAGTTATAAGGGCATATATTAGATATCGTGTCCATCGATAATAATTAATACGAAAAAATTCGCAGGTTTGTGGACAATGGTTGTATTTTTAAATGTACACTTATAAATGACATTTTGATAGAAATAAAATTAAATAAATTAATAAAATTACGTTGTTATAACAACGTAATTTTATTAATGAAAATATATGACTATTAATTTTATTTAATTATATCAAAATGTCATTAATAAATTTGAATATTTGTCGAATGTAATTATTACCTATATCATTTTTGAATTTTCAGTATGCCATTATAACTATATAATGTATAATATATATAATGTATATAATATATATAATCTAGTTTTAAATTACAGAATAAGTATAGAAATTGCCAGAAGTGCACTGATTTTTCGCAACATTAGCGCCTTCTGGCGGCTCTTTATCTTCCGCCTAGCCTTCTGGCAATTTTTTCCCTACTTACTTATACTATCTCCTATTATTCTGCAAATTTTCAGCTCCGCACCGAGTCACCCATTTTCTCCGTAGCCAGCTCTCCGTCTATTAGATGATTAGCTAGTTAGTAAAAACTAAAAAGAATGTTTTATTTTCCACGAAACAGGATAGTTTTGGGTCGTGAAATCCAAAACAAAACCGGTACCTATTCGAACTACGTCTCACTTTCTAACAATAAATTTTAATTTATAATAATTTAAAAGAATCATCGACCATTTTTTTTCTGTACAGGGAAATGATACTACTGCTAATGTCGCCTGCTTTGCTCTCATTATTATGGGAATGTTTAAAGACATTCAAGTAAGTATTTTACCATTTTACAATGCTAATAATAAAAAATCTGCCAAGCTCGTATTAGGCACACACATGATAGGGTTCCGTAGTATTCGTATGACGTATTTATGGGCTATTTATGGATCGAAATCATTGCTTGACAAATATCATAGTCTAACCTAGAAATGAGTCCTTGCTATATGTTGATACTGTTTCGTAGATTATTATTAATATAAATGAAGTCAAGTTTCAATCAATTATTTATATATTAAAGTCACTTTGAGGCCTTCCACAAACAAACCAAAATACAAATATTGCCAAAAGTTGGTGCATGTCCGATAATCATTTTAGGTGCTCTTAGAATTGTTGAAACTCAAAAGGCACACAGGGTGGGTCAAAAAATATAAAATTTGTACGAGTAAAGTGCCCTTATTTCAAAAAAAGCGAAATGTTTCAAGAAAAAGTTGTTTAGAATTAAAAGTTAAGCCCAAATACCTAAGAAAAAAAATTTTTTTTTTGAAAAACCAAAATTATAATTTTTTTGAAATTTTTTTTTTATACTTACCTTAAACACACTAATAAATTATTCAAAATCAAATCAATTTCGCATAACTTTGTTCAAATTCAGGCATATTTGTAAAATTAATTGTTGCAACGATATTAAACACCCTGTATGCTGTTTGAGTTTCAACAATTCTAAGAGCACCTAAAATGATTATCGGACATGCACCAACTTTTGGCAATATTTGTATTTTGGTTGTGCATTTAATTAAAAATTTTCCCATATGTTGCACACTTAAGTGACCACACTGTATATTTTACATCAAAATATAATATAAAACGAACTCCCAAAATATTATACCTTTTTTAATAAATGGCAGGAAAAAGCATATGAAGAGTTAGTTGATGTTCTGGGCGACGATCCAACGCGTCCAATTACTGATGAAGATCTTCCGCGAATGGAATACTTGGAACGGGTTATCAAAGAAACAATGCGACATATGAATCCAGTGCCGTTGATAGGAAGAGAAATAAAAGAAGAGCTGGAAATCGGTAGGTCAAGAATAATACCAGGAAAAAAGTTGGCTCTCAATATTAAACACCTTAAAAAACCACTCCAAAGATTGCTAAATGTGTGCTAAAAACTCATATAGGTATACCCTATAGCAGATCCATCTGTATTTCTGTCAAATTATTCAGTAAACTGCCCATAGCAGTAGGTACAATATCTTTTTGTAAGAAAAAGCAGTTGATTGAGGCTTATCTTTACAAAAACTAAAAGATTTCCATTTTAATTTATGTTTTTATTTTAATTATTTGTATCTGACAATGTTCACGCCCCTTGGCTTGTTGACTTTAAAACAAACAAAATTATTATTATTGTACAGATCGGAAAACTATGACGGCATAAGTGTTTTGAAGAGAGAAGGAGATTTCAAGTAAAAATATTTGAACCCTTTAGAGACCATCTACGTTTCCCGTAGAACCGAGACAGCTGATGTCAATTGTATCATCTGTCTCGCTTTTACGGAAAACGTAGACCATGACAAACCTAGCGGACATGATCAAAACTGAGAACACCCCCTTCACATAAAATTCGAATAATTTCTCGGTCTACATGCCTAATACTTAAAACTTTTAACCATTTTAATAATTAGAATAGTTCAGTTTTAAAGAAATAACAATAATAATTTGCGTTTAACATACTTATTAAGAATTATTAATAATGGGAATGCGGACTATAGGTATATAATTCTTTCCTTTATTGCTAAATGGAAAATAATAATACTTATTAAGTTAAACCCAAATTTTTAATTTATTAAACAACTTTATAGTTAAAGTAGGATTAATTTTCTTTTAGGTGGAAAAGTTATACCGGTTGGCAGTAATGTTATAATGACGCTCAATTATTTACACAAAGATCCTAATTTGTGGCCGGAACCTGATAAGTTTGATCCTGATCGCTTCTTACCTGAGGAGGTTGCTAAGAGACACCCGTACAGCTATCTTCCATTTGGTGGAGGCCCACGAATATGTATAGGTAAGGAAAAATGAATAATAATATCCCAACCTGTGTTCCCAACCGATCTAGCGCAAATTTACTTACTCAAAGGTATATTAAATTTGGTGCAGATGTTGGATTGAAAAAAAAAATTATTTTGAGGGGTGTGTAAAGAGGTTAACTTTTTATATTATGTCCAAAAACAAACTCAAGTTCACGTAATAAGGCACAATACCAATGATCCAATAGAATTTCACGATGAAGGAAAGTTTGGTTGATGATGATAGTGGCCAACGTTTGTATGAACTCATACCAGTGATTATGTATATTGTTAAAACAGTTTACCACCATTTGACCAGCTTGAGGCTCTGAAAATTAAAATAAATTTTTCGAAACGTTGGGCACTAGCGTAACATTGGTAAAGCTTATTTCTTGATTCTGAACCAAACCTTCCTTCATCGTCTTATACATTAATTGTCGGCAGAGTTTTATCACTGCGACTCAAGTTTAATAAAATTTGGGGAACTTGACGCAACATGGTTACATGGGAGGGGGGAGTAGCCTTCCAGGTCAGTGCTATCGCCACAACATATTAAAGTCGATCTTTATGTTCTCGAATTTGTAACATGGTTGTAAAGATTTGACACAGCTGCAGTAAAATAAATCCTATTGTTTATAACGTAAAAATGATCCTGAAGTGTATACAATTTTGTTACAGGGATGAAATATGCAATGATGGCGGTGAAAGTGTTAGTTGCTTCCGTTCTTAGGAACTACGAAACAGAATGTGACTATAGAATTAAAGACATCCAAATGAAATTTGTCGTAATACATAAACCTCTCCATGGCCATAAAATTAAATTAATTTCGCGCAAACCTCAAAATAATGTCAAATGATATTTTAAATTTGAGTAATATAAATGATAAATCAATGATAATATAGGTACTATTATTGTTAAAAAATTAATGGAGACTGCAAAACATTCGTAAATTTTATGTGCAAACATCTTTTTACTGATTATGGTGACATGGTCTTAGTTCGATTATTTTAGTTAATACTAATAATTATCATTACTTACACGATAATCGCTAGTATAGACTATAAATTATTGTGAAAAATAACTCTAATAATTTAGAGTGATGATGATCCTGTTTAAATGTTGGAAGATTAAAAAGGAAGTATCCTGGTGGCATAGGATCGATGAACAAAGAAATACTGAAGGTTTTTATTGCATTTTATTGTCTGACGTTTCGGAAATCTTTATGTCATCTTCGGAGAATCTAGAAGATTTATATATGAAAAGTTTTAAATTATTGTTGTTACAGTTGTTATTGTTCTTAAAGTTGTTATTGTTAAAATTATTATTTAATTTTAACAATAACAACTTTAAGAACAATAACTTTAACAATAACAACTGTAACAACAATAATTTAAAACCTTCAGTATTGCATTGTTCATCGATCCTATGCCACCAGGATTCTACTTTTCTTTCAATAGACTATAATATCACGAGAAAAATATTATTTATTAGTTTCATTAGTAAGAAGTACCTAATTTCAAAAACATTTTCACTGTTAAATAGATGATACTTCGCTAATTGCTTTAGGACATAGGGAGCAAATGCCCTGATTAAAATTGGATTGAATTCGTTTGATGAAGGCTTAGATCTATAGCAACTGTTCGGCCCGGTTTCTCCAGGGAAAATATATAATTTAGCTCACTATACTGAACAAATTTTAATGTGATTTTATATAGGCCGGGTGCACAGAGGACTGATTATAATTTGGAGAGAGATCGAGCAAAACGATTGGTATTGTAATAGCAAATAAAAAATAGGAACAAGGAGCAAATATATTTATTGATATAACGCGTTAGTACCGTTGACCCGCGATAATCCGACAAACGTTTTGTAAGGTGGTGTCGGATTATCGAATTTGTCGGACTATAGAGTACTGCCACCGAGTCCTTGTGGTCCAGAACTTCTTTTTAAAAAGCAGGACCTTGTAATTCGACGAATTACATACAATATAAACGACGTGATGCCGCGAGCAAGTTCAGCATGCATTGACGAAGGTAAATGTGCTTTGTATCTACTGCTATAGGCATGTCGGATTATAAGGGGTGCCGGATTACCGCGGGTCAATTGTACTACATATTATCACTCAAAGAGTATGATACAAAAATTAACTTAGATTCAAATATTCTTGTAGAGAATAAATTTCTTGGCATTATTTATATTTTTTAGATTTAGTAAAAACTTATTGTACGATTTCAATCGGCTGATTCGCTCTAATGATATCGTACGACAAAAATTTGTTTAAACACATACATACGTACGCACATTAAGTGTTAAATTTACCATTTTTGGACTGTAACCGGTGATATATGGATTTTGGAGAGGAAGCGCGTAAAGATGTTTACACTTAATAATTTTTTATTCCTTAATATTTAATTTTACATAATGTGTTATAGTATGTTGAGAATTTCCTGCTCAAATTGGTAGACCAGTGCTAGGGCAGGAGATCAAAATATAATATGTACATGGACATATAATTATTGTTAATTATGTTTTGTTACTTGTGTGTGTGTGTGTAAACAATTATTGTTGTTAAAAATCTCTGATTGTATCAGATATAACTATAATTACTGATAAACAGTATATTTTTAATAATTAAATATAAATAATACAAAAATTAAAAATATAAAAACATTGAATCTACGGTTTTTTCTTCAATCCTTTCTTAGCAAAGAAAATAGTCCAAGAAGTAGCGATGGATTTTCGTAAGTGCCTGCGTAAGGCTAAATAATGTTAAATATAACCTGTATTATAGGTGTTCTACATTTGAAAATCTGAGTCTGACAGCCTTACCACCCAGAATTTAATCCGAAAACTATTAAAAATGTCGACTGTACTTTTAACTAATTATTTTTCTAAATCAAAATAGTTGGCAAAACCAAAAGTGCACATCCCGCAAGTTTTCCACTGTATGATAAAAAAATAACAATTAAAAAATATTTTTAATAAATTTAACAAGATTTAAAAATTTAAAGATATAAATAATTAAAAATTGAAAAAATATTTTTTTTTAAGTTTGCAAAAATAAAAAAAATTAAGAACTATACATAATATAATATATAATTAATATCAAGTGGAATAAAATAAAACAAAATAAAAAGAAAAAAAAAAGAAAAAAATCAATGATATCGTAAGGATTCGAACCCAGGACCTTGTCCTTGGGGATCCAACGGCATAACCATTGCGCCACGGCTGCCTAATACGTGTAGTGGTGTTATCACGGTATACAAGTGTAGCACTTGTTTTATGGATTACACTATATTTGCACAGCAATTATTATATTGTTTTTAAACTATTTGCTGTCAAAAATAATAAAAAATAAAACTGTTTATAAAAATTAAACTACTGAACACATTTTAGTGAATTTAAATAGGGTTCTGGTCTGATAGTAAACAAAGTGAATAAAATATAACCCAAGGCAATCCGACCAAAATTGCGATCTGTAGAGTCGTGACGTACGTACATACGTACGTACGTACATACGTACAGACCAACCGACAACTGCTGTTTGTGATTTTCAATTACAATTTTAATAGTATTTATGAACTCAAATTGATTTAAAAATGGTTCTATTTTATAGATTAGAATCTCCTCTTTTAAAAAAGCTTCAAATTGAATGGATTTCGTGTGAAATTAACTTAGATATAACTTCTTATATGAACGAAAGTCAGCTCTGACGCACAAAGCGATAATAAAGCACATACCGCTAGTTTAGCGGTATGTGCAATAAATATATTTAATAATACTAAGTAAAATAATTAAGATAATTCAACGTGATTTTAAAGAAAATAATTTTAAAAAAGTACACGAATATATTAAATTTAACTATAAAAGACCGCGCACATTAGTTCTGCACAGCAAGCAATTATCTGTAAAATGATATATAATTTATATGGAGAAATTGTGAGGTTTTTTCTATAAAGGGAGGCAAACATCTTTAACCTTAGCGTATTAATATATAATATGATCTATAATAGTCTAAGAGCCAGCTTAAATCTGACAACACATTTTTTACGGTATCTGAAATTTCGTCCAGTGAGACTTCTATACCCAGTAAACAAGAAATGGGTACTAGCTAAGCCCGGCCGCGGTAGGTTTGGGGTCCTTCAGGTGAGTCAGGTAGGAAAATTAAGTAAATTTTTAAAGTATTTTACGGCGTCTGCCGTTTTAATATGTTATAATATACGAGCTGATATGAAGAAAAATCGTATACACCACACGGGCCTTAAAAATCTCGGCCCTGCGCGTCATGAGCCCGAGGCGAAATTCAACTTTCGGCCCCTGTGATGTAATATACTATTTTGGAATAGGATACAAGTCAAATGGATGAACGGATTGAAACCAAATTTTGGGAGGATGTTTGATACGCAAATATGAAGAGCCTTATTGTTTTCGAGGAAAATCGGCGTATGCGCAGAAAAGAGATATGCTACAACGTTGGTTTTTTATATAACAGTATAGGTACTTTTCATTATTATTTAATTTATTTAAAAAAAAAATTGTTAAGAATTTTTTTTTCTGAACCTTATAGTTTCGGCAATATTTTTAAAATAAAAAAATCAGCTGTTCTTTTGTTTTGTAGATCTATCAGAATGAAATTAGTTAAGGATGCTTTGATTAATTTTTAGATGACGTGGAACATAATATATCATATTTACTTAAAACTAGCTATTACTCGCGCCACGATATTTTTAATATCCTATATCAATTAATGTCAATATTTTTGGAGTTGGAATAGTCCCGTCTCCCAATTGGCCATGTTTTTTTTAAATATTATTAGTGGATATTGCATTTTAAGTGTAGTGCATTAATATTTTCCATTAAATACGAGATAAACAAATTACGCATAAATTTAGAGTATGACATGGATGTTTGTTTTTTTTTTGCATTTAACTGGTCTAACTGGTTAACTTTTAAATTTTTTTTGCGACAAAAATTTTTTCAAAGTTACTGCATAGCTAACAGAAATTCAGTTGGTACTCAAACTTTTGTAGATGAGCCGACTCAAATAATTTCAATTTTTAAGGCCACCTATAGTCAAGGTTATTTAGACATAGCACCAATTCATATTTTTAAATTTTTTCTTGAATAAATTAAAAATAAAAAACGAGTGTGCTTTAGACCACACGACTGAAGTAAAACTTCTTCCTGCCATAATTTGTTATTATAAAATAAATTTACAATTTTATTCACTTTAAACGTAGAATATTTAATGTATTGAACAAAATATTAATTTAAAAAATTGTTCAAGAACGAAATGAACAGTCTAATGTAAGAAGAAAGAAATATAAACATAAAGATAATGAAAACAAAAGTAATACATTGCAATTACTTAGCGCTCGTTGGATTTTAAGCGTAAATCTTTATGAAATATTATTTAAAGTAGATTTACAAAACTATTTTCTGTCACCCGATAGCGCCACTGACCAGTAAAGTATGTGTCGTTCTATTGTTAGTGCTGCTTATATTTTCGGCCTCCTGATGGCGCCACTAGCCAGTGAAGTATTTGTTTCGGCCACCTGATGGTGCCACTAGCCAGTGAAGTATTTGTCATCCTCTTTCTATCCACTAACTTATATCTCCCTCTCAACTTCCGTTCGCCTCGCCCGATCACACTTCCTGAGGAAAAATCGAAAATCAGACTCCTTTAGCTTTTTCCTAGTGTCCTATACTATAAATGTACAAAGTTTCAACTTCCTAGTTCCTATGTTAGCGGAGGTTGCCATTATATGAAAGCCAATTTAATAATTTTCGAAAATTCCTCTTATTACTGTACCTAGAGAGAATATCCAAATTGGGATTTATTAGATCCTATACCATAAGTGTGCAAAGTTTCAGCATCCTAGATCAACGTGCGCCTTCTGAACGGTGTGAAAATACGGACAGACAGACATATAAACTCGAATTTTTACATATAACGAAAAAACTGTTTGGTTTCTACTGACTTAACATAACAAACCTCCGTCTAGACTCTAGTCCCTTGCATCGGTATTTGTATAAAAAATGTTAGGCTGGTTACGAATAATAATAATTAAAAAACTGGATCCGTGAATAATTATGCCAAAAACTATTCGATAGCTGATAATACCAGATAATAAAACCTATATATTTGAAAACTTCTAATGTAAAGATTGATCTACACTGAACTAAATAAAAATATGTAAATAAAGTTGATTTTAAGTGTTTTACTGTACAATCGATAATGTACTAAAATCTAGAAAATTAATATGACTCACCATAGGGAGCTGTGATTAACTAAAATAAAATCGTGAGGGGCATTTGGTAGAAAACTTTCATTTGTCTGAGATTGGAAATAATATTTTGCTTTCGACTGTTTTCTTCGACCATAATGTAACTATAAATCTCCCACAATTTTATTTTAGTTTAATCAAAGCCCTCTTCTAGTTTTAGCACATTATCGATTGTGCAATAAAACCGTTTTACTTAAAAGTTTTCTACCTATTTTAATTCTTAAGTTTTTAATGTGCTTTATTAAAAGTACAATTTGTATCCGGACGGATCAGTTAGTTATTATATAGGAACTACATACGTATGCCAACTTTCAACTCAATGAGAATAAGTGGGCGAAATCGCGGTCGCAAAATTTGAATTACGTACCTCTCTGTGCGGAACGTGAAGCTACATAAATCGACCCAAATTTTATCATTCCAACTGTTGTATAGATTACATAAGTTCAATTTGATGTTTAAGAATTATGTAATCTAAAAGTAAATTTAATTAGAAATATATTTTAAGTTAGTTCTGAAATAGAATTCATTGAATAATGTACTTTAAGTTATTTTTTATGTTAATATTATTATTTCAATAAATATTCTAATTTAAAATAAAACTGATTTATCTTATTTATATAAAAGATAATATAAAACATGGCGCAGTCGAGGTAAATAAAAATTAATAAAATAATAAAAAGGAAGGAAGAAAAAAAAAATACATAAAACGTTATATCGATAAAATTAAAATTTAATAAAAACTAAAATAAAATGGAATATTACAATAAACCACCACCGCTAAATTTAAGTGGAAATATTAAAGAAAACTTTAAAAAATTTGAACAAGAAATAAAAATATTTTTTGAAGCTACCGAAACCTACGGAAAAGAAGACAAAGTTCAAATTGCAAGATTTTTGAATTTAATTGGCACGGCAGCATTAAAAATATATAATACGCTGGATGTTAGCAAAAAAGCAGATGCAAAATTAAAAGATGTAATTGAGGCGTTCAGAAAATATTGTGAACCCAAAAGTAATGAAGTAATGGAACATTTTAAGTTCTTCAGAAAATACCAAAAGGAAGGTGAACCATTCAATACATTTCTAACCAATCTAAAGGAGCTGATAAAAGGATGCGAATTTGGAAGTTTGGAAAATAAGTTGCTAAGAACACAAATTATACTGGGAATCAACAACAAGGATCTACAGGAAAAATTATTAAGAGAAGAATTGACTCTCGACAAAGTGATCCAATACTGCCAGACAACAGAAGCGGCCGAGGAGTCGAGGAAGCAGTTGGAGACATCGTTGGAGACCCAGCAAGTAAATAGGATTAGGTATACAAATAGTAATAATAGTTCTAGTAGAAATGAGAATGTTAGAGAAAATCAAAAGGAAATGTATAAATGTAAAAGATGCAATAATGTACACGCTTATAAAAATTGCCCGGCGTTCGGTAAAGTTTGCAAAAAATGTGGGAAAAATAACCATTTTGCTGTTTGTTGTAAAACAAAAAATAATAGACAGGCCCACGAGGTAAATGAAGTAGATGATTCAGATAGTTCTAATAATATGAATTTAGATTCAATTGAAATTTTGCCGGTAAATGAAGTAAGGGAATGGCACGAGGAAATAAAAATTGAAAATAAAATTGTAAAAGTAAAAATTGACACGGGCGCGCAAGCCAACATATTACCTGTTCAGTTTTACAAAGAAATGTTACCCAATGTTAAAATAAATAAAACTAAGTCAAAGTTAGAGGCTTATGGAGGGTTTGAAGTTAAAACATTAGGAGAGATAACTGTGTTGTGTAAAAGTAAAAATAAAGTAGCAAATGCAAAATTTTTCATTGTAGAGAATAAACAGGCGATAGCCCTATTAGGGTTGAAAAGCTGTATTGATTTAGATTTAGTAAAAAGAATTGAAAATATAAATGATAGCAATGATACAAAAGATAGATTTATAGCTGAAAACAAAGAAGTTTTTAGTAAGTTAGGATGTTTTCCGGATTCCTATAAGATAGTATTAAAGGAGGGAGCTATACCTTCAGTAAATGTTAGTAGACGTGTACCTCTTATGCTTAAAGATAGGCTGAAAAGAAGTTTAGATAAGCTAGTAGCTAAAGGAATAATTAGTCCAGTAGAACAACAGACAACAGAATGGGTAAATAATATAGTAATTGTAGAAAAACCTGATAAAAGTTTAAGAATTTGCTTGGACCCAAAAAATTTAAACGAATACATTCTCAAAGATTTTTTTCCAGTACCGACATTAGATGAAATAAAACCAAAATTAACAAATAAAAAATTTTTTACTTTAATTGATTTAAAAGACGGGTTCTATCATATAAAATTAGATGAAGAATCACGCAAATTATGTACTTTTTGTAGCCCCTTTGGACTCTATTCATTCAATCGATTACCATTTGGCATAAAATCAGCACCTCAAATTTTCAACAAATTTAATCAAAAATATTTCGCGGGAATAGATAATTTAATTATTTACTTTGATGATTTATTAATTAGCGGAAATACTAAAGAGGAGCATGATAAGGCGCTTAGACAAGTTATAGAAAGAGCTAAAAAGTTTAATATTAAATTTAACGAAAAAAAATTACAGTATTGTGTACCTGAAGTAAAGTATTTAGGATTTATATTTAATGAAAAAGGAGTCACTATTGATCCAGAAAAGTCGAATGCAATAAAAAATTTAAAATTACCTACAAATAGAAAAGAGTTGCAACAAATTTTAGGAGTTGTAAATTATTTAAGGGAATTTATACCGAATATGTCACAAATTATATCGCCATTAAGAAATTTATTAAAGAAAAATGTCGAGTTTAATTGGTCTGAAAATCATACAGAAATTTTAAATAAACTAAAGAATTTGATCAGTCAGGCTCCGATATTAAGTAATTATGATGTAACTAAAGAAATTACAATACAGAGTGATTCAAGTAAAGACGCAATTGGATGTTGTTTATTACAAGAGAACAAACCAGTCCATTTTGCTTCGCGTTGTTTAAGTGAAACTGAGCAAAGATTTGCTCAAATCGAAAAAGAACTACTTTCAATTTGTTTTGCATGCGAGAAATTTCACACATATATTTACGGTAAAACTGTAACAATTTTAACAGATCACCAACCGTTGGTTTCCTTGTTATCAAAGGACATGCATCAAATTAAAAATAATAGATTGAAGAGATTAAAATTAAAATTGATGATTTACGATTTAAAAATTAAATATTTGCCAGGTAAATACATGTATATTGCGGATTTATTATCCAGAAATTACATAAAACACCCTATAGAACAAAGTTCAAATTTAAATGACATTGTACATGTGATTAATGTCCCAAATATAAATTTTAGTGATCAAAAATTAGAACTGATGCAGAATGAAACAAAAAATGATGATGTATTAAGTAAAATTATTGATTACTATATGGCCGGTTGGCCTAAGAAAAATAAAAAAGTGACGGGCGAATTAAAACATTTTTTAAATTTAAAAAATGACATCACTTTTGAAAATCAATTGTTGTACTTAAACAATCGTTTGATTGTACCAAAAAAAATTAAGAACTCTTTTGCTTAATACATTACATGAAACTCATATAGGAATAAGTAAAACTAAATTAAAAGCAAAACAAACGGTATATTGGCCAGGTTTAATGAGTGATATTGAAAATATGATTACTTCGTGTTCAGTTTGTATGAGATTTAGTAATTCAAATAAAAAAGAACCATTATTAAATTACGAAATAGCTGATTATCCATTTCATAAAATAGCTATAGATATAGCTGAACATTGTCAAAATAATTATCTAATAATAGTCGATTTCTATTCACGTTGGATTGAAGTTGAAAAAATGAAAGATAAAACGAGTAGTTCTGTTATAAAAATTTTAAAAACTGTTTTTAGTAAATATGGAATTCCTGAAATTGTTATATCTGATAATATGCCGTTTGATAGCGATGAATACAAAAACTTTTCTAAAGCATGGAATTTTAAAATAATTACGACTAGTCCTCATTACAGTCAAAGCAATGGTCTTGCAGAGAAAGGTGTGGGGATATCGAAAAAAATGTTAAAAAAGTGTCTATATACACAGTCAGATTATCAATTGTATTTATTAAATTATAGATCTACACCATTATCAGATTTAGGGGTATCTCCAGCTAAACTATTTTTGTCGCGAGAGATTCGAACAAAAATACCGATTCATAACAAATTGCTTAAACCTAAAATAGTTAACATAAAAGACAAACTCAAATTAATAAGACAAAAAACTGAAAATTACTATAATTTATCTGCTAAAAAAGTCGAAACTAAATATAAAGAGGGAGATAAAGTTTGGGTTTGGGATTTTAAAAATAAAATTTGGAATAAAGCAGTTGTTACTGAAAAGCTCTCTCAACCAAGATCATATCTTATTAAACAATATTACAACGGTTCAATTTGCAGAAGAAACACGAAACATTTAAAACACAGGAAAAAAGACTTTGATTTTTCAAATGTTGAAAATGTTGAACAACCTCATAATATAGAAAAGAAAACAAAAAGTGGCAGAGTTGTAAAACCACCAGAGAGATTAACTTACATTTAATTTATTGAATTATTTAGTTAAAATTTATATGAAAAAATTTCAAATAAAACGGGCATGTTGTATAGATTACATAAGTTCAATTTGATGTTTAAGAATTATGTAATCTAAAAGTAAATTTAATTAGAAATATATTTTAAGTTAGTTCTGAAATAGAATTCATTGAATAATGTACTTTAAGTTATTTTTTATGTTAATATTATTATTTCAATAAATATTCTAATTTAAAATAAAACTGATTTATCTTATTTATATAAAAGATAATATAAAACACCAACCCACTAGTGGGGAATGGTACTAGTTTAGGTCAAAAATCACTTTTCAAGAATTTTACAATAGCTTATCGCTTTGAGGTCCCGCGAATCCAAAAAAACATATTTTTGGAAAAACTATGCGCGTCTGTTAGTCTGTGAACACGATACAGGTCAAACGGATGAGCGGATTGAAACCAAATTTTGGGAGTATGTTAGGTATGCAAATATGAAGAGCCCTATTGTTTTCGGGAAAATCGACGCATGCGCAGAAGTGATATATGCTATAACGGTGTTTTTATGTAATAATGGTATACTTTTCATAACGGCTTATTATTCTATTTTTTATTTCAAGAAAGTTTCGATAACATTTTTTTTCCAAACTTTTTTTTTTTTTAAACCGCAACCTATGGCTTCAGGGTTTAACCCATGTGCCAGCATCTTATTCCCTAAAAAATAAAATACATTCAAGACTGGGACACAATGATGGATAGGTTACTTTCCAAACTTTATAGTTCCGGAAATATTTTGAAAATTTAAATTGGTTTTCTGTAAAGCCGGTTTACGGACGATAGTTTACGTGATAACGTCATAAAGAAACATTGATGAACTCTCTGACGTCACGCGAGAAGAGAGAGAAATTCGTACAAGCCGACGCTTGGGCCGATCGTACCTCTCTATCGCTTATACCGCGCTCTCGCTTGCACGCTCAGGCTCAGGCGGAACGTGACACTTTTTCGTGCGTGCAGCCGGTGTTTCATCAATTTATAAGACGTTATCACGTCAAAAAATCAGCTGTTCTTTTGTTTTGTAGATCTGTCGGAAATAAACTAGTTAAGCATGCTTTGATTAACGAATAGCAAATATAATATTGAATACTAGCCATTACCCGCGTCACCTCACCTGATACCAGAAATTTTATTTCTTTACTATACTATATCAAATGTCAACATTTTGAAGTTGGAATGGTCCAGTCGCTCAATTGACTGGAATTTTTCTTACAATTGCGGTACTGAAATCCAGGATGTTACCTGGACCAGTTGTATGAATCAACCTTATTCTACTTAGGTATTATTCAAGTTCATAGCACTCACCAGGGTCGTCTAGTTCACATAATATTAAAAATAATAAGAAATAGTTAAAGAAGCCGGCTAATATTTAAAATACAGCCCACCTACTTATACTAATAGCCCAGTCGGTGGAGACAATTTTAAACCAAAAGCTCCAGAAATTCGCAAACAGACTCAAATTTTTTTTATGAGTAGTTTAAAGTGTACTGATTGAAATAGAAAAAAGTTCATTCGTCTATCGATTTCCCAAAGTCAAAAAAAATTTTGAAAAAAATTTTTATTTTCAAAATTCTTGAATATTTTAAGCTGGGATAAAGATAAAGATAAATAAAAAATACTGCCTTGCAGGGGACGTTTTTTTCTATAAAAAAGATATCTTGTACTTTTTTCGTCAGAGCTATAGTTTACCTGGAAAAAATTCGGAAAGTTAGTAAGTCATCTTGCGTCGGCAAACAAGCAAATAAATCACTTTGCAGAAGCAAGAATCATTAAATTTTACTAAAATGTTTATAACACTATTTGTCTAGAAATGCATACCTATTCTAAATATTCCAAATATATTAACAAAAAAATATATAATTAATGCATAAACGTTTCAATCCGGATTTGGACCTTCTTCAGAACTGATCTAAAAAATAAAAAATAATTAATATTTAAGGATGTGTATAAGGTCAAATTGTGTAGTACATCTAATTAAATTTTTAAAATCATAAATATATAAAAATTTTCATTTGCGAAGACTTTGTGTTAATTTTAATGATTTTATAAAATCTTTCAAAATTATTAATGATTATCAAAATAATGAAAAAATAATAACAAACAATTTTTTATTAAGTAGTCATGGAAAAATTGGTCGATAATTTTATTTATTAAAGAGTTCTAATCAGACGTTAATCAAAGATTTGTTTACCTGTTTTAATTTCCATTGTATTTTTTACCTAGATACTTTCTTACCTAGCCACATATCACATTCTATTCCTTGAGTATTTATCTTCGTAATGTAATAGTATGAAATTTTATATTCAACGATATAAAAAGATACAAACGAAAAACCAGAAAAATGTCTGTTTTCTCTTTATAGATGAAAAATCGTTAATATTAAAAAATTTTGAAAACTTAACAAATTTATACTTAGTGATTCTTAATACACTTAATTATACCTACGATTTAAAAAAATATACATTGAAATCCGTTAAGTTTTCATTGTGTTACAGAGGTTTAAAAATATTTTTTCCAGTGAATTCAAGATTCCGAAAAAATTGAAAATAGTAACAAGGGCCGTATTTAATAACGAGATAAGATTTATGGTCAGGAATTTTTATTTATGAAAAAGAACATCTAAAGAATAGTTTACCATGTTCAAAAAAAATTACGACTTTTCCTTATGTTTAAAAAAAATTATTATTGCAACGTTCGATTTTCGATTCAAATATATATCTATACTTGCATTTTTATATATGATATTTTATTCAAAAAAAAAAATTAACTACACCATTGAAAAGTTCAGATTTTCTACTTGAAGATAGGCTATTTGAATTTTTATTTTATTACTATATAAGTATGTAAAATATTATAATTCAATACGCCGGACATGAAAAAGTAGGTTCTCGCATGGCTAGCCGAGCATCCTGCGCGTAAAATAGATACATAGTTTATCGAATTTTTTGCGGGCAAACTATAAGTCGGACGAAAAAAGTATAAGATATCTTTTTTATAGAAAAAAATGTCTTATACAACGTGGTATTTTTTATTTCTTCCTATCTTTTTTAAATTTCAAAATATCAAAGAATTTTGAAAATCAAAATGATTTTCAATTTTTTTTTTTATTTTGGGAAATCGATAGACGAATGAACTTTTTTTTATTTCAATCAGTACACTTTAAACTACTTATTAAAAAAAAAATCAGCCTGTTTGCGAATTTCTGGAGCTTTTTATCTCCACCGATTGGACTATAAACATTTATTTGCAACCTGTTAAGCAAGTCAAGTTTTATATTAATTTTTTGCAGTTGGAATTTTTTAACTTACTTAATTTACTCTATAATTTTTTTATATCCACTTGATATAAAAAATGTAAAAGACTTAACCATAAATATTTGTTAACATAATAGTCAGAGTGCCCGTCGGCAAAAAAATTTACTGATACATACTCTCCCCAAACTTTGTATATGGCTTCATTAGGCCAAGTCTGTCACGTATTTCATTTTAAATGGTTCATGTTATTTGTCAGAGAACATTATTTTAGCATTTTGGTTGAAGGTTTTTAGCTATCCAATTAAAAAACAAACAGTATCTATAAAAAACTCGGAAAAACAGCAATTGAATCACTTTTCTTAACCACAACAATTTTATTATTGGTTGTTCATTTCGATCAGCAAAAACTAAATATATTTTTTTATCCGATTATATTTCATATACATACATACTTTTATATTTGCACTTTGGACTTAATAGTTTTTTTTTTGTTTTATAAGTATATTTTTTAAGTACCCACGTACCAAAACTGCGCAGTTAAAATATGTTAGATATAAAAAAACAGATGGTTATATGTCAATTAAATACTCACTTAAATTAAAACAAGAAACTAGCATCCAGAAATTTTAATTTTTAAAAATACGAATAATTTAAAGGAGGACGTATTTTAAAATACTGTCTTATAGGCTGTATGCACGAAGCCTACTAGCGCCGCTAGTGGGTAATAGAGAATTATTGAACTCACTTTTTATGGAAATCGCGACGTGTTTCTATGGTGATAAATCAAAAGCTTTAGTTGGCCATGATGTGTCAAAAAAAATGTAAGAACGAAAACTGATGTTAATTTGTTTACACTGACAGCGGAACGTCAAATTAGGGCGCCAATGGTCTTTATTTTACTTAAATCGCCATCAGCGGAACAGCCCGGAACACAACAAGCATTTCCAGATCGCTTAGTTTTCTTATGTTTTCTTTGTAATTAAAAAACTTCATAAAATTATAACTTTTTTCACTTTTAATAAACATTGCTCACTGACATACGGAAAATTTGAGCTTGAAGTTTCCCCTAGTGCTCACCACAAACGCTCGCATATAGAAAAATTTTTAACTCAGCCTCCTGCACATAGCCCATAGCGGATATTTTTTTTACTTTTTTTAGAATGTATTTTAGTGTAGTATAAAACAAGGCTCTATAAATATATAACATTTAATAAATTTACATTCTTTTGTCCCAATGTCCGATTTTAAGATTTCGGACGTACTATTATTAATTATCTAATATATAAAATTCTCGTGTCACAGTTTTCGTTGCCATACTCCTCCGAAACGGCTTGACCGATTTTGATGAAATTTTTTGTGCTTATCCGGTATCTATGAGAATCGGCCAACATCTATTTTTCATCCCCCTAAATGTTAGGGGTAGTCCACCCCTAAATTTTTTTTTTTATTTTTTAGACAAAATTTTTAATTTCTATTTTTTAATGATACAACATACAAAAATACATACAATCCTCAATTTTCACCCTTCTACGATCAACCCTTATTTTTTAATAGCCATTTTAGTAATTTAATCATTTTTCCTCTCCGGTCGAAAACTGATCAATCGTCATTTAATTAGTTATCCCCGCCAGATGTTTACAGGTGTCACTTCGCCAACATCTATTTTTCATCCCCCTAAATGTTAGGGGTAGTCCACCCCTAAATTTTTTTTCTTCCGTCCCCATTCGTTCTTTTGCACCGGGCACGACGGCGCAGCCGGAGTGCTCGACATACACACATATATTTTAAAATAAATAAAATAGATAGATAGATGTTCCAATTAAATTGTTTTATTATTTCACTTTATACGTAGCGAAGCACGTACAGGGCCGCTAGTTTATTATATAAATCTAATTGCAATACATTTTATATTAAATGTCTCATTTGTACGTGAGTTCTGATAACTAATTCAAGCGACAGAAGATATTAATATCAATAAAGGTAATATGCAAATTTAGAAACATACTCGGATCGGTCAAAAAGTTTTTTGGAGCTATGCTTCTTAACAGAGGTGCGGATGCAGACGGAGACCGCAAACTTCAGATGGACAATCCAACTATAAAAATAAAAGACGAGCGTCACGTTGTGTGACGATTTCTCGAAGCAAATACGCACCTACGCATTTGTGTTCAGATCATTGTTTAGACAAAGAAAGTACCAAAGTACGTACAGTGCATATACGTACTTATTATTGAATATAATACTGAGAATAACATCCCTAATTAAATTAATAAAATTATCGACCAATTTTTCAGACATAACAAACAATTTTTTATTAAGTAGTCATGGAAATAATTGTGAATACCTAAAAAGAAAGAAAAAATTATTAACAACAAAATATTATTTTATATATTACTTAATTCTGTATCTAATTGAGCATTGAGAGAATTTTTATTTGATTTTATATGTAACATTTCCGAAATATTTCTTTTAAAAAAATTAGTTTCATTATCTAAAATTTTTATATTATCCCAATTAATTTTGTGGTCAAGTTCTAATTTGTGTTTAGTTATTACATTATGTTTGTCAGGGATTAATTTATGATTATTTTGGTGTTCTCTTATTCTTGTTTTAAGAGCTATTTTTGTTTGACCAATATAATTCTTATTAATTTTATATACAACATTATGCTTTTGTAATTTATTAATTTTACCTTTTCCCTTTTTAATAATTTTATCAAGTTTATTTTTAACATTAAAAACAGTTTTTATATTTAAATTTTTAAGAAATGAATTAAATTTTATTGAATTGGTCAATAATTTTATTTGTTGAAGAGTTCTAACCAGACGTTAATCAAAGATTTGAATCCCTTATTATGTGGTGAGTGGTCAAGTACGTCTGCCGTGTAAGTACTATTGGTTCGACCCCCAAACACGCCAGTGTATTGGTTTTTACTTTCTGTTACTACTGACTGGATTGTTTGACTTTTGAAATGGACAATCTGGTTGCGCACCGACGTATATTTAAAAGTTGTAGACATATGGAAACTTTGTGTCGATAACCATGAATATTTTTATTCCAGATTTATCAGACTTATTTGGTATATAAAGGGTGTCTCAACAAGAGCGCCGAATTTGCCGCCATTTTGTCATATTTATTAGTGCAGTTTACCAAAATCTCTAAGATATCTTCGGAAGAAAAATAGCTTGAAACAAGTACATGCTTCTGTAGCATTTCTAGCCGCTTCTCCTTTAAGGCCTGGTGGTATTGTATGGATATTTTGATTTCTGGAACGAGTTGATGGTTGAACTTCTTTATTCCAAACAGTACCGTTTCTCCTCAAATTGGATAGTGGCACTTCATCTTCTGAGGTAAAATCATCCGTTTCTTCCTGGTCACTGTTACTTTGATGAGAAGACTCTTCAACCAAAGCTTGAAAATCAGGCAAGGGATCTATTTCACCCTCGTCGCTTTCAATGATGTAATCTTCAAGAACTTCCTCGTCTTCCAATAGCCATCTCTCAACTTGTGCGTCATTCATGATATCATATTTATCATAAATCTGCGAAAACATAAGCAAAATTGCAATATAAGTACCTACCTACTGAAACATAACCTATAAAACAAAGAAACTCAAAATTAGAAATATTTTATAATATTTTCCACATCATTACTCCATTTGATACTTGAAAGAGAAATAAGAATCACTTGCATTCTTTGTTACGCCAGTGCTCGCGGGGACTACAATGGTAGTCCTGCAGTTTTGGCACTAAATTGTGGACTCGCCCGCATGCGCCGGTGTCGCCCGTGTTACTGACCTTACGCGTAATTGTCTTTTTTTAGAATAGCTTGAGGCACAAGCTGTTAGCGCGAGAAATATAAAAGTTGCAGTCAAATACGTTACCATGGCCTACTATAGTAGGCCACGCGTGTAGTAATTCAAGAATTACAAGGCGCGAAATTTTACATAATTTATCCCGGTGTTATGTTTGAAAATCGGTACTTGAAGCTTAATAATATAATTTTATTTACTTAATCTGAGAAAAAAATAACAGTTGGAAATATTGAAACACAGAAAGGAAAAAATAATTTTAATCATTTCATGGTTCTCTATATAATAATTATGTTATTACGTCATGCAAAAATTAAACAAAGAATGTTTGTCAACTACCTAACTAACATCTTCAGAACAAAAGAACAACAGATTTTTTTATTTTCAAAATATTTTTGAAATTTTGAGTTAGGAAAAAAAATTGATAACTTTCTTGTAAAAACAGATAGAATAATAAACCATTATGAAAAGTACACCATTATTATATAAAAACAACTTTATAGCATAGGTATATCTCTTCTGCGCATGCGCCGACTTTCCCTCAAAGAATTTTTTACAAAACTTTCTTTAAAATAGGATGATAAAACATAAAAATCACACCATTATTATATAAAAAAACAACGACGGCAGGTATCTCTTTTGCGCTTGCGCTGATTTTTCCCAACAACTTTTTACAAAACTCTTGTAAAAATAAACCGAATTATAAACCGTTATGAAAAGTATACCAATGTTATATACAAGCAACTATAAAACTTATACCTCTTTTGTAAAATAGAATAATAAACAATTATTAAAAGTACACCACCGACGCTACGAGCTAAGTTACGCAGAGACGAATCAAACAAAAAAAAGTTTTTTAAAATCGGTTAAGGCGTTTGGGCTGTACGCGTGACACACAGATTCACAAACAAACCGCTTCCAGCTAAAGCTTGGTTCGCGCCTAAAAATGTAAAAAAAATGTAGTTTGCTTGTGCAATTAGTCGGCAATTGAAATTGAGAGAGAGAAACTTGACTAATAACCACACCATGTAATATTTCTACCGTAACATACAATGCGGGTTTTACCAACACTTTTAAAATTGTATCGCACCTAGTAAATATACTAAACAAGATTAGGCATAGAAGTGGTAGGGTGAAGTAAAAAACTAAAAAATAAAACGTATCATTTATATAAAAGAAGCGGGAAACGATTTTATAGCTCACATATGATGATACATGGTTTTAAAATTAATATAACAGACAATTTTTAAAAATAATATCAGTGTTCTCAAAAATACATAAATATGAAGGAAAAAATCGGCGCCATTTCGAAATTAAACAGTGACGTGTTTAACCAACTTCTCCTAACAGCATGTTTTCTTTTTATATTTTGGTTAATTCATTATTGGTGGAAAAACAGGCGGGTTTATGAATTGGCAGCCAAATTTCCCGGGCCAAAGTGGATTCCGATTATAGGATGTGCAGAAGTTGTTTTCGCGGGACACATAAGTAAGTGATGTATAGATTTTTATTTATAGACAAAGACCTGACAAAGGATTTTTTCAAGTGTTTTCGTAAAGAAAAATAATATTAAAAATACCTGTCTATGTGTATTTGAGAATCTGTTCGTCTGTCTGCCTTTCTCCCTAGCGGTTTCAGTGCCAGTTTAAATTCAGACAGGTAATATGTGAATTTTCCATGTATCTAATAATTAATTAAAAGATTCTTTTACCACTCCAACCCACAAGTGGGGAATGGTACTAGTTTAGGTCAAAAATCACTTTTCAAAAATTTTACAATATTTTTCCGTTTTGAGGTCCCCCGAATCCAAAAAACATATTTTTGGAAAAACTCTGTGCGTCTGTTAGTCTGTTTGTCTGTGAACACAATACATATCAAATGGATGAGCGGATTAAACCAAATTTTGGGAGGATGTTTGGTATGCAAATATGAAGAGCCCTATTGTTTTTGGGGAAAATCGGCGCATGCGCTGAAGAGATATAATAATAATAATAATAATAATAATAATAATAATAATAATAATAATAATAACTTTATTTCACATTGACTAAAAAGTGTGTGATTCGTCATAAAAAATTAATAAAATTTACATTAAAAAAAATAAAATATACATTAAAAATCTAAAAATCACATATATAATTCATTAATGTTATAAAAAGTTTGGGCGATCAGAAATTTTTTTAATACTTTTTGAAATACAGAGGCCCTTTCAATAGTATTTATTTCACGAGGAAGACTATTAAAAATTTTCACAAAACGGTGTTTTTTATATAATAATGGTATAGTTTTTATAAAGGCTTATTATTATATTTATTTTTTCAAGACAGTTTTGTTAAAAAAAAATTTTTCTAAACTTTATAGTTTCGAAAATATTTTGAAAATAAGAAAAAATCAGCTGCTCTTTTGTTTTATGAATCTGTCAGAAATAAACTAGTTTGGCATGCTTTGATTAATTTTTACATGACGTGGGACATATTATGCAGGTAACCATGGCAACGAATAACAAATATCATATTGAATACTAGCCATTACCCGCGTCACCTCTCACGATATCAGAAGTTTTATTTTCTTTATTAAAATCAGATGTCAACATTTTTGAAGTTGGAATGGTCCCGCTGCCCAGCTGGCTGAAATTTATTTACCATAATATTGATTAATTATTCAGAAAACATAAAATGACATTGTGTGCTCGCGGTCGGTTATTGTACTCATCTCTTCAGACTTGATTTTTATTTGAAAAGATTTTTTTATACACCTATTAGCCCAGTGCATTTAGGAATTGACCCAAAAATTTCAGATACATTCTTTCTTTTGTTGCTCATTCGAAAGGGTCTTCGATGGAGACCTTAACCCTGAATTTGCGCATTCCTCAAATTGCCCCGTCCGCCGCCATCTTGGATTTTGTTTTTTTTCTTCAATTGCTCATATCTCGCGTTCTAATAATCCCACAGCAATCGTTCTAGGATCGTTGGACTCGTTAGGATTTACTCTTTAATTGAATGTCTATCAAGTAAAACTCTCCAATGTACTGGAAAAAAGTTATTAGCGTCCAAAGTTTAAGTTCTTTTCCAAAAGTTCTTGCGCCCGGTTTTTCCGCGCGCATCTCTTTTCAGTGCATCTGACACCCCCACTGACAGTTTACTATTTAAAGTAGACTCAATTTCCAGTATTTTAAAAAAAAATTCATCCCAATCGGTTGATTCCTCGCCCACCAATCCACGATCAAAGTTGCGCTTTTCATTTCGTGCTATTTTGAAGCCTCTAATACTCGCACTTCGCGCTGCATTTCTCGCTTTTGTAACAAATATAATGCAAATTAATTAAGACCAACGACATTTTTGTTAAATCTGTGCTAAGAACACGCGGTTTACATTAATTTTTTACTTAAATTTATAACTCAGATCAATAGTAGAGTGTGTGAGTCGGATAATCATGTAAATATTTTGAGCCGAAACGGGATTACCTCCCCCCCATTTTCGAGGTTGCGAAACACGGTGGTGATATTAAAATTTCAGTTTAGGGTTGAGCAACCCTCCAAAACGGACAAAAACCACCCTCAAACGGGGTTAAACGCGCATTACGTTATTCCCTTTCCGAAAGAAATGTTTTACTCTTGTTTTTGAGGATGCTGAGCATGGTGCTGGTGTTGAAAATTGCCGTCGATTCTCACCAACCCCTTCACATCTGATCCCAAAAACGGGTGATTTTTTTTTCATATCACCAGCATAATTGGGTTATCTCCCCGTTTCAGAGGATTCTGAGATTTGGCCGGCGAAGGGGTTGGTGAAAGTCGAATGCAATTTTCAACAACTCCACCGTGCTCATCATTCTCAAAAATAGGTAAAAACATTTTTTCGGAAAGGGAATAACGTAATGCGCCTTTAACTCCGTTCGGGTGTGGTTTTTGGCCGTTTTGGGAGGTTGCTCAACCCCAAAGAGAAATTTTAATATTACCACCATGTTCCGCATCCTCGAAAAGGGGAGGGGGGTAATCTCGTTCCGGCTCAAAATATTTACATGTTCGTCCGACTCACACACACCACTATTGATCTGAGTTATAAATTTAAGTAAAAATTTATGTAAAAAACGTTTTCTTAGCACAGATTTAACGAATATGTCATTGGTCTTAATTAATTTGCATTATATTAGTTACAAAAGCGAGAAATGCAGCGCGAAGCGCATGTATTAGAGGCTTCAAAATAGCACAAAATGAATAGCGCAACTTTGAGCGTAGATTGGTGGGCGAGGGATCAACCGATCGGGATGAATTTTTTTTTAAAATACTGGAAATTGAGTCTACTTTAAATAGTAAATTGTCAGTGGGGGTGTCAGATGCACTGGAAAGAGATGCGCGCGGAAAAACCCGGCGCAAGAACTTTTGGAAAAGAACTTAAACTTTGGACGCTAATAACTTTTTTCCAGTAGATTGGAGAGTTTTACTTGACAGACATTCAATTAAAGAGTAAATCATGACGAGTCCAACGACCCCAGAATGATTGCTGTGCGATTATTAGAACGCGAGATATGAGCAATTGAAGAAAAAAAACAAAATCCAAGATGGCGGTGGACGGGGCAATTTGGAGAATGCGCAAATTCAGGGTTAAGGTCTCCATCGAAGACCCTTGCGAATGAGCAACAAAAGAAAAAATGTATCTGAAATTTTTGGGTCACACCTATAAAATATTTCTAAATGCACTGGGCTATATATCTAATACATTTACGTAAGGTCTTGCATTTTTAACTTCCCGCTGTAAAAATGAAAAATCAAACTTTTTTTTTTTTCAAAAAAATCAGGAAGTTATTGTTTTCGCCCCGATTTTCGAAAATCGAGTTTTCGTCAGATCTCGACGTTTTGGGGTCCTAGAAAGCTATTCGGACTATTTTGGCGATGATGTCCGTAGGGCTGTGTGTGTACCTATATACGGATGTAAAAATGTTATATCTTTTGAACGGAGAGTTCGATTAAAACGCGGTTTGCGACATCTGACGTGACCTTGCTGAACTTAGATTTCCTGAAAATTTGGAATCATTCGGCCCAATAAATTTTGAGAAATCTCAAAAATACAAGTTACAAATATTTTAGAAATTGTTTTTTTTTTCAATATTTTCTAAACTAGTAAACCGATTAATTCAAAAATCTAACCAGCTCTTCTCCTTAAAAAACTGCGTCGATTTCCGTACACCGTATCAAAATTGGTTCATTTGTTCACGTTATATCGTAAACTAAAAATTCGTAAAAAAGTGTTCATTTTAAATTAGTCTTAATTCTTATCAGATCGTTTTTTTAATAAATTATTTTCTTAGTTTAAAAAAGCTTCGTTGATTGCCGTAAACCACAACAAAATCGGTTCATTTGTTCACTAGATATCCTGAACGAAATATTCGTAAAAAAGTTAAAATTACTCGTAAAATTCTTATCAGATCGATTTTTTTGTAATAAATTACTTTCTTAGGTTAAAAAAACTGCGTGGATCGCCGCAAATCGCATCAAAATCGGTTCATTTGTTCACGAAAAATTCGTAAGAAAATGTTTGTTTTTTGAGCTCAAAGAGCTAAAAAATAATCTTCTTACTATATTTTATATACTTTTGAGCGTTTAGAACTCGAAAATAGCGGGAAGTTTAAGGGATGGCCTGCAAGGTGAAACTTTTTACACGCTTTATATTAACTTCACTTGTAAGTTTGTATGTATGTATGTTTGTTTGTAACCTTCCTTTGGACTACAGCAAGTGGTTTATTACTGTAGTATAATAATATGCCAGCACTGTAACTACAGTGGTAGCCGTGCGGTCTAAGACACGGGTCTTCGCTGACGTCAACTCTCGGAATTACGGGTCGTGAGTTCTAATCCCGTCCACGCCGAAAAAAAATTGTTTTTTTCGGCAAATTTTTGACAATAAATCGAACTAAAAAGTGGAAAATAAATATAGTTTAAAAAAAACTAAAAAATACGGTTTATTTCGAACTAAAAAGTAAAAAATATTTTTTTTAAAATAAGCTTAAAATAATAATGAATAAAAAATACAAGTATTATTATGAAAAAAGTATGGGGCGCTTTGTTCCACATTTTTGTACATCGAGCACCCCACGCTTTTTTCACAATAATACTTTTTTATTTTTATTCATTATTGTTTTAAGCTTATTTTAAAAAAATATTTTTTACTTTTTAGTTCGATATAAAGCGTGTATTTTAGTTTTTTTTAAACTATATTTATTTTTTCAAATACATATTTTAATTTATAGATATGCGAAATAGGTGTTTGTTTGATCGTTGAATTACGCAACGGTTATGCGTGTTTCGAGTGCGCTATTATTATTGACGACATTAAATTACGTTTTCTCACAAAATAAGAGTTTTAAAGTATTCTAGGTGAGATATGAGTAGAGAATTTAATCCCGTATACTGGGAATCAGATCGTTTTCTTGTTGATAATTATGACCACGTTGGGATTTCAATAAAAATAACAATTGTAGATACGGCACAAGCTTGCGCCGACCTTGTGGAGAAATATAAGTCACCATTGAGGGTCTGGTTGGGACCAAATCTCGTGATTCTTACTGCCGATCCTGAACAACTGCGAATTGTACTCACCAGTTCGAAATCTATGTCAAAAGGATTCTTTTACGTTCTAATGGAACCATGGATGGGTAAAGGAATGATTACCGCACCAGGTAAAACTTTCAATTTCATTATATGAAATTACAGTTAAAAAAACAAAAAAACACGTGTTTATAGCAATATCCATTAAAATGTAAAAAATATTTTTTCTTCATACCTCGATCGAAAGTGCCTACTTTCGGCACCAATTGTAAGGCAGAAAGTCTAACATTTACACCTTGGTGGGATTATACCGCAAATGCAGAGAGGTCATACGTTTGGGCGGTCGTAAAGCAATAGATGGAGAGCTGGCTACGGAGAAAATGGGTGACTCGGTGCAGAGCTGAAAATTTGGAGAAGAATAGGAGATAGTACAAGTAAGTAGGGAAAAAATTGCCAGAAGGCTAGGCGGAATATAAAGAGCCGCCAGAAGGCGCTAATGTTGCAAAAAATCAGTGCACTTCTGGCAATTTCTATACTTATTCTGTAATTCAAAACTAGATTATATATTATAATATATATTAAACATTATATAGTTATAAGGGCATACTGAAAATTCAAACATGATATAATAATTACATTCGACAAATATTCAAAATTATTAATGACATTTTGATAGAAATAAAATTAAATAAAAATTACGTTGTTATAACAACGTAATTTTATTAATGAAAATATATGGCGATTAATTTTATTTCTATCAAAATGTCATAATAATTTTGAATATTTATCGAATGTAATTATTATATCATGTTTGAATTTTCAGAATATGTCCTTATAATTATATCGTGTATAATATATATTATATATAATCTAGTTTTGAATTACAGAATAATTATATATAATCTAGTTTTGAATTACAGAATAAGTATAGAAATTGCCAGAAGTGCATTGATTTTTTGCAACATTAGCGCCTTCTGGCGGCTCTTTATCTTCCGCCTAGCCTTCTGGCAATTTTTTCCCTACTTACTTGTACTATCTCCTATTATTCTGCAAATTTTCAGCTCTGCACCGAGTCGCCCGTTTTCTCCCACAACAACCAATAAACTGTTGTTCAGATGTCGTTTCCATAGCAACCCTATTACATTTTAGCTAATAATAATCGCGAACAGCTGTCATTTGTGTATTTACGTATAAATTCAAAGCTTGCTTGGAATTTATCTGTTTTTATCTAATTATTACATAATTAATTAATCAATGTATTTAATAAGCGTGCTTACGACCGAGGTTTGAAGAACACACTGGCCGAAAGTTTGATACCTTGCACTGCGCGTCATGTTGCTCTCGACTTTGCCTCAGGCATCATGGCGCGCAGGGCAAGAATATCACACTTTCGGCCCTTGTGGTGTAATATACTATTGAAATATAAATGATGATTTTGTTCAACAGCGATAGGATGTTCGCCAACTGGATATAATTTTAACATTCCAACACCATAACTCGGGAAAGGTACTAATTTTCGTCAAAATTCACTTCTCAAATATTGAATAAGCTTAAAATGCAAATGGCTTATTCAAAATTTCAAAAAATTAAATTATAACGAGTTGGGCGACATCCTATCGCTGTTGAACAAAATTTTTATGTTTATAAATTATTTTTTTACTTTTTAGCTCACATTGCTATAAAAGTGTATTTTTCTAGTTAGACGCCATGTTATCAGTACTAAAAACTTCGCTAAAAAGCTTGATGAGTAGATATAAATATGTATACACTACAAGGATTTTATTATAATAAAAAAAATCTGATTACACATAAAACTAACCGCAATGAGAAAAAAAAGCAAATCTGAAAACAACACGCAGCGGGTGAAGTCCTATTTTGTCTCTTTATTTTGTTTTTGAATGGGTCTCACCTGCTGCGTATTGAAGTTTTCCAACTTAGTTTCATTCTTTTAGTTTATTTCATTTTTGTGTCGGGTTGTTTGTTTTTTTAATACAAATTTTTTTTCAAAAAAATTTTACACAAAATGTTACCTTATTTGTTTTGTTTTGTACAACGAATAGGATAACCTAAATTCACTGAGAAATTAGAATAAATCAAATTTTTTTTGATATTTAACACGTACAAATCTGTTTTAGAGGACATCTGGAGACGTCATAAGAAAGTTATAAATCCAATATTTAATCAAAAAGTTTTAAATACTTTTGTTGACATATTTGTTGAAAAGAACGATATTCTTATTAAGGAGTTGAAAAAAGTAGCTGACAAAGGTTACTTCGATCTGTTCAAATATGCCAGTCCCTGCACATTGGATAGTGTTTGTCGTAAGTAAACTAAAATAAACCAAAACTTAAATGAAACATAATTTTGACGTGATAACGTCTTATAAATTGATGAATCACCAATCTTATAAATTGATAAAACACCGACTGCATGCACGAAAAAGTGTAACGTAACGTTCCTAAGGTTCCTAACGCGTAACGTTCCGCCTGACCCTGTGCGTGCTTTTTGCTAATTTCTCGCTCAATTTAAATCAGATCGGTTTGAAACCAGTGTTAAACGAAAGAGGAGAACATTTTACATAGATTTCGTATAACAGAATTTGCCTAAACAGTTTTTTTATACAAATTTATATAGAAAAATAGCTGTATAAATGCAATGTTGTCTAATGCATGGCGCGACGCGGTCGGTCGTCTTTGTTTGCCGTACATGGAAATTAGAAAATAACGTATGTCTTGTCTTAACATGAAAACGGCTGCATTTCTAATGTTTAATTCAATTTTTTGACATTAGTATTTTGTGAAATGCAACGCCTTCTAAGTTAAGTATTGGAATAACTAATTATTATTAGAACATAATACTTTGACAGTTGCAAACGTCACTTTTGACATTTCTTATCATTCCGACACCAAGGATAAGCGGATTGAAACCAAATTTTGGGAGGATGTTTGATATGCAAATATGAAGTGGCCTATTGTTTTTGGAGAACATCGGCGCATGCGTAAAAGAATATATCTCTTATAATGATGTTTTATATAATAATAATATATTGTTATATAGTAGCTACTGTTTGCTACAATTGTTAAGAAACACCCATTGTTACAATGCTATCAACATAGAAAAATTAGTTTTATTTTTTCAAACAATGTCACCATCGGGATACGAACCCCGAATCTTTCCACTCTCGCGGCGGACTGTGTTACATTACACCACAGTGACACAACTATCAAACTATCATACTAATATTTATAGCATTGGTAACTGATTTTTTCACATCATGCGAGAGCCAATTATATTAGTTAACGCTAGATATGAACCACTACAGTAGTGAGAGCTATGAGTTACCAATGCTATAAATATTAGTATGATAGTTGTGTCACTGTGGTGTAATGTAACACAGTCCGCCGCGAGAGTGGAAAGATTCGGGGTTCGTATCCCGATGGTGACATTGTTTGAAAAAATAAAACTAATTTTTCTATGTTGATAGCATTGTAACAATGGGTGTTTCTTAACAATTGTAGCAAACAGTAGCTACTATATAACAATATATTATAATTATTACTAATTGTAACTAAACTCATCTAAATAATAATATAGTTTTTAAAACGGTTTTTACTCTATCTATTTTTACTAGAAATTTTTGTAAATTTTTTGGGGAAAATCGGCGCATGCGCAAAAGAGATACATGCCATAGTTGTTTTTTATATAATAATAGTGTACTTTTTATAGTGTTTTATTATTCTACTTAATAAAATTTACCTAAATTTGAAGCGAAAGATGCAATATCATAGATTCGAATTATTATAATTATTATATGTAGAATTTAGGTTATGTATTACGGAATACGTTATCACGTAAAACTATCGTCCGTAAACCGACTTTACAGACAACCAATTTTTTTTAATAGAATTTCAGCTACTTAAATATAAACTTCATCGATCGTTTTGAGGCAAAATATAATTTTTTTAAATATTTGTCCATTTTTAGAAACAATGATGGGTGTTAATTTGAAAGTACAAGCCGGAAATGTGAGATTTGCAGATGAACTTGCGATGTAAGAACAATTTTTTTTAAGTTTTACGAGTCGAAGCTACAGACATTAGTCAAAAAACATAAATATAGTTGGCAAAACCAAAAGTGCACATCCCGCAAGTTTTCCACTGTATGATAAAAAAATAACAATTAAAACATATTTTTAATAAATTTAAAAAGATTTAAAAATTTAAAGAAATAAATAATTAAAAATTGAAAAAATATTTTTTTTAAGTTTGCAAAAATAAAAAAATTAAGAATTATACATAATATAATATATAATTAATATCAAGTGGAATAAAATAAAACAAAATAAAAAGAAAAAAAAAGAAAAAAATTAATGATCTCGTAAGGAATCGAACCCAGGACCTTACCCTTGGGGATCCAACGGCATAACTATTACGCTACGGCGGCCTACCACGTGTAGTGGTGTTATCACGGTATAGAAGTGTAGCACTTGTTTTATGGATTACACTATATTTACACAGCAATTATTATATTGTTTTTTAAACTATTAGCTGTCAAAAATAATAAAATAAAACTGTTTATAAAAATTAAACTACTGAACACATTTTAGTGAATTTAAATAGGGTTCTGGTCTGATAGTAAACAAAGTGAATAAAATATAACCTAAGGCAATCCGACCAAAATTGCGATCTGTAGAGTCGTGACGTACGTACATACGCACATACGTACAGACCAACCGACAACTGCTGTTTGTAATTTTCAATTACAATTTTAATAGTATTTATGAACTCGAATTGATTTAAAAATGGTTCTGTTTTATAGATTAGAATCTCCTCTTTTCAAAAAGCTTCAATTTGAATGGATTTCGTGTGAAATTAACTTAGATATAACTTCTTATATGAACGAAAGTCAGCTCTGACGCACAAAGCGATAATAAGGCACATACCGCTAGTTTAGCGGTATGTGCAATAGTTGAATAATTTGTTACATTTAAGGACGTAGTCCTATGTTCAGGCTCGTTTTCAACCATTATTTCAGAAATTTTTTTTAATATCAAAATAATGTACGATGTTTTCAATTTTGTAACATGTTTTTACTGACATCGTAAACTAAGACAAAAAAATTTTTTTTGCTTAATTTTACGCCATTTTATAATTGTTTTTTTAACCTAAAGTAGACAACTTTAAGTGGTGGTAGGTGGGTAGCGCGGGTGATAACGTCACTTGGAGTCAACTGAATTATAAAAATTAAATTGGTTATTATTTCGTAGGCTTGTGGCTCTATCCCGTACTAGAAATAAACATGTTTATTGATAAATAACAAAATGGCGGGTTTTAGAAAAAAAACAACGAGAAAATCGTGATTTTTTCGTTGAAAATCGGTTTTAAAAAATAGAAATAATTTTTATAATTAAGTAATTCTAGTACCGGACAGAGCTATTGTTGTGTAGAATACCCTGTGCAAAACTGAAAGCAATCGGTTGTATACAATTGTTTCAATCACCCGCGCCACTTAGAAAAACGTAGTTTTGAGAAAAACGCGTTTAAAGTTTTAATTTCAAATTTCTTACAAAAAAATAAAAATCAATATTTACACTAATCAGCTATGCCTGGTGTATATTAAACCTTCCGTTTCTTCAAAGGCATCGTTTTCTGTTAATTTGTTTGCTCTACTCTGCGAGAGTATAAGGGTAACGTGATAACAATTGAGAGGTAAGAGCAGGTAAGAGTCTTACCGTAAGATCGTTGCCGCTCTCGACTATATGCTATAGCTTTGTAAAGATTTAATATTTCGGTTTAAAATTTTTACAGTATTTTCTCAATATATTATACTTACTAAAAATGTAAAAAAATAAATTCGTTTTTTCAAAACCTGAACACCAGACTGCGTCCTTAAATAGAGTTGCTAGAATAAAAAGTCCGGCAAAATGTATTAAACATTTTAGTTCTTTAATAGGATCAAAACTATTAAACAATTTACTAAAACAACAATTTTGACTGAAAAATTAGACTAAAAAATTTGTGCCACAATTGTTAACAGTTGTCAAAATTGAGAATTTGTCAGTAAGAAGTTCGCGCCTTTTGTTCAATTTAAATCAGCTATCGCTGTGCCATTCCTTGACCACCGATATTTCTCTGGGACTACTTAAAAAGGTAAAAAATGAACAAAATAAATTAAATAATTAATGATATTCGACGGCGTGTCTTTCATACGGTAATGCAAAATGTCGTCTATCGTTTTTATATCATATTTATAACATGACAAACTTCCATCCTTCTAGTTTCAAAGTATATGTATATCTTAAAAAAAAAACTTCGGAGATGTAAAAACTTCGTTCTGTGCTAAATTCAAAAACTTGAGGCGACTGAATCTTAAGATTATAACTAAAAAAAAAGACTTTCGAGGCAGACAAGAAATTGAAATCAAGCTCGAAATTCTGTGCGTAAGACGTCGAAAAAAAATGAATTTCGAGGCAGACAAGGAATTGAAATCCAACCTTGAAATTCTGTGCTTATAAAAGCTACAAGAGCAACAGCAAAAAAAAATGCGAAGACTGTGTTCGCATAACTCCTTTAGTTACCACTAAAAAAAATGCCGTCTGTGCACTTTTTTTTGCTGTTGCTCTTGTAGCTTTTATAAGCACAGAATTTATATACACGGCGTTATATGGGAGCTAGGCAAAATCAATGTATAAGAATACGTTAGAGATACGTCGGCATTTAGCACAGAAAAGAATCTCTAACGAGATTCTTCGATATGTTGCAGTCAAAACTCTTAACCAGTCAAAAGTACCATTGACTAGCAAAATCAGTCAAAAGTACTTTTGACTGAACAGGTTGGTCAAAAGTGGTTTTGACTGAAAATTATTGGTTATTAGTACTTTTGACTGCAAATTTGCGGTTAAAAATACTTTTGACTGACGCTCTTCGTCAAAAGTAGTTTTAACTGCAATAAAGCATCAGTCAAAAGCACTATTAACTCTTAATTCTTAATTCTTATCGCGACCACCATGCCCTATAGAAATATGAGCAGCATCAATAATGTCGTAGATTTCCTCAGCCGGCAAAAAATATTTGACAGGTTCTGTGTTTGTAACCAATTTTTTTATACCACAAACTTCAATGATGTTAAAGCGTTTTAGTCTACTGTACTGTAATGGTGTTTTCTTTTCATCAAATTTCGCGTCTTCCACATCCATTGCAAACTTTTCAAATTTTTCTTTTGTCATCACATTGAAATGACTATCTTTCATATCTTCTATCGCTAAAATTCTTTGCAAAAAGCGTTATTTCTTTTCGTAGTCACTCATTTTTGTTCTAATATCAGCACGTTCTCCACTAGTAATGAGTAATATAAAAGTTTATATGTGCGTTTGTCGTTATTTTTATCGACCACCTTAACTTTTTAAGAGTTTTGACTGATACAACCAGTCAAAACCACTTTTGACGGAATCACTTAGTCAAAAGTACTTTTAACCAGCTCCATTGGGCAAAAGTACTTTTAACTGTTATTTTAGTTAAAAGTATTATTGACTAAAGCATGCGGTCAAAAGTACTCTTGACTAATTTTGCTAGTCAATAGTACTTTTGACTGGTTAAGAGTTTTGACTGCAACATATATACAATTATTTCCTAATGTTTTTCATTATCTCGGTATTTTCAGAATATTGGAAACCGGAAGCAAATTGATAAATAATCCTCTACTTCAACTAAAAGTAATATCAATAGTGACTGGAGTCGAACAAGAAAGAAATAGAGGAATCCATTACGTTCAAGAATTTAGCAATGATATAATACAGAACAAAAAACGTTTGCTCAAAGAAAAGCCTTCACCAGGTATTTTTTTTGTGAAATCTTCATTAAAAGTTCTATATAATCAATTATTTCGGTGAGATTAATTATATTATAATTAAATCCTTTTGGCAGCGCCAAAAATTATTGATGATGATGATGATATCCGTGTACCACTTCACAAAACACGGAAGGGATTTTTGGATTTGTTATTAGATGTTTCTGATTCAACTTTCACAGACGATGAAATAAGAGAAGAAGTCATCACAATGGTCACCGCTGTAAGTTTAATTTTGCTTTTTAAAATTTTAAAGAAATTGCGGCGTATTTAATCATGGACTACCATGAAACATGATTTATGTTCAATCTATATGTGTATTTCCGGATGTTACGCCCTAAAGCTGGAACGATTAGACAGTGTCCTAGGATAATGACGTTCGCCATCACTGACTTAGATGATTAGCTAGTTGGTAAAAAGAATGTTTTATTTTCCACGAAACAGGATAGCTTTGGGTCGTGATATCCATAACAAAACCGGTATTCGAACTACGTCTCGCTTTCTAACAAAAAATTTTAGTTTATAATAATTTAAAAGAACCATCGACCATTTTTTTTTTCTGTACAGGGAAATGATACTACTGCTAATGTCGCCTGCTTTGCTCTCATTATTATGGGAATGTTTAAAGACATTCAAGTAAGTATTTTACCATTTTACAATGCTAATAATAAAAAATCTGCCAAGCGTGTATTAGGCACACACATGATAGGGTTCCGTAGTATTCGTATGACGTATTTATGGGCTATACGCATCAACGACTTTAATAGCTTCAAGCGTATTTAAAAAAAAAAAAATTAATTGAGCAATGTTTTTATTCACTAGACGATTTTTATACCTCATAAGTTGTATATACCTATATATTGGCACTTTCTTACTATTTTTGAAGTGAAAACTTCTTTAGCGGCGTTGTACACTTTTTTTGTAATGGGTAAAAAATGTTAAACTCGCGTCAGACGTCAGGTAAAGTAAGAACTGGGTGAGCGAGAAAACTCTCTAATTTATACAACGTTAGACATCTAGCGTTGAAATATCGTACCTACATAAAAATGCAATCTACGATACATACCATTTTGATCGAATATTCGTCAGACGTTAATATTCGAGTTTTCACTTCTCCCGGCCCTCCCGGAGTGCAAACCTTTTTTTTTCTATGTTCTAATTCTTGCATTTTGTATATTGTGACTTGTCATATTCAAACTATGTTTTGACGCTATGATGAATAAACTATCTATCTATCTATCTATCTATCTATTTATTGATCGAAATCATTGCTTGACAAATATCATAGTCTAACTTAGATATGAGTCCTTGCTATATTATGTTGATACTGTTTCGTAGATTATTATTAATACAGTAGAATCCGGATAAAGCGACTGTTAAGGGACCGGCTATATTACGCCGTACTAACCGGACGACGCACAAAACGGCATGAAATTTTATATAATAATATCTCATTTTGACGTGCGTTGACACGAAGTTAACGCAGTGATTCATTAAAAGGGGAAAAAATACTATGGAATTTACTCGGGAATAAAACAGCGTGCATCTGGGAAGGAAGGGAGTGGGTGCATCGAGATAATGCAAGTATTTGCCCTTGAAATTATGAATCATTTTGAGATGTGCGTCGTTCTAACCGAACAACTTTTAATAAATTAATCGCTTTAACCGGAGTCGTACTAAACGGATATACTTTCGCAGTATGTTTTATGAAAATCAAACTTGAGGTTGCATTTACGTCGTTAAAAGCGGTTGGCCGTTATAAACGGAGTCGTACTATTTGGATTCTACTGTATAAATGAAGTCAAGTTTCAATCAATTATTTATATATTAAAATCACTTTGAGGCCTTCCACAAACATATGTAAAAAAAGTGAGTCATTGCGGGATGCCTGGCAGATGTGAAACAGCTATAAATTTATTTATATACATTTTTAGAACATTTTGTTTAGATAAAATTAAATTTATCCATATTTATTCATATAATATGATCCTTAAATTTCAATTGATTACCCCCTTTACCCCATCTACGGCCTTGACAGCATTAATGCACGATTTTACTCCCATCCTAACGCGTCAGTATATATTTTGCATCAAAATCTATAATAATATATAAAGCTGAAGAGTTTGTTTGTTTGAACGCGCTAATCTCAGGAACTACTGGTTCAAATTGAAAAAATGTTTTTTTGTTGGATAGCCCATTTATCGAGGAAGGCTATAGGCTATATAAAATTAGGCTACGACCATTAGGAGCGGAGCATTAATGAAAAATGTTGCAAAATGTATCTCAAAAATAAGCTTCCATTCAGGTGAAATGCAGTAACTAAATTGGTAGAACACATGACTGTCAATATAAGGGTCGTGGGTTCGAGCCCTACGTTGGGCGAATATATTTCTATTTTTTTTTTTGTTTCTACATTGCTTTTTTCTAAGGCTTACATTTAAATTTATTTTAATTTAATTTAATTAATTAAAAAAAAAATTATAAGTTAAAAAAACTATAAATACTGCTTTTTATCAACAAAAACTTTAACGGTAACTCCGATCATCATGAAATTTGGACACAACATTCATCTCGGTAAACTAAGATGAATGTGTGTACTCATGTTCCTCCCTTCCCCATTCGTTCTTTTACACCCGGGTGAAACCGGACGGGACCGCTAGTATAATATAAAACGACCTCGCAAAATATTATACTTTTTTTAATAAATGGCAGAAAAAAGCATATGAAGAGCTAGTTGATGTTCTGGGCGACGATCCAACGCGTCCAATTACTGCTGAAGATCTTCCGCGATTGGAATACTTGGAACGGGTTATCAAAGAAACAATGCGACATATAAGTCCAGTGCCATTGATAGGAAGAGAAATAAAAGAAGAGCTGGAAATCGGTAGGTCAAGAATAAACCGAGAAAAAAGTTGTCTCTCAATATTAAACACCTTAAAAAATCACTCCAAAGATTGCTAAATGTGTGCTAAAAACTCATATAGGTATACCTATAGCAGATCACAACACAAATTTTTAATTTATTAAACAACTTTATAGTTAAAGTAGGATTAATTTTCTTTTAGGTGGAAAAGTTATACCGGTTGGCAGTAATGTTATAATGACGCTCAATTATTTACACAAAGATCCTAATTTGTGGCCGGAACCTGATAAGTTTGATCCTGATCGCTTCTTACCTGAAGAGGTTGCTAAGAGGCACGCGTACAGCTATCTTCCATTTGGTGGAGGCCCCCGAATATGTATAGGTAAGGAAAACTGAATGATAATATCCCAGCCCAACCTGTGTTTCCAACCGATCTATCGCGAATTTACTTACTCAAAGGTATATTTAATTTGGTGCAGATGTTGGATTGAAAAAAATATATTATTTTGAGGGGTGTGTAACGGGGCTAACTTTTTATATTATGTCCAAAAACAAACTCAAGTTCACGTAATAAGGCACAATACCAATGATCCAATAGAATGTCACGATGAAGGAAGTTTTGGTTGAGGATCAAGAAATAAGCTTTACCAACGTTACGCCTAGTGGCCAACGTTTGTATGAACTCATACCAGTCATTATGTGTATTGTTCAAACAATTTACCACCATTTGACCAGCTTGAGGCCCTGAAAATTAAAATAAATTTTTCGAAACGTTGGGCACCAGCGTAACATTGGTAAAGCTTTTTTCTTGATCCTCAACCAAACCTTCCTTCATCGTCCTTCCTTCATTGTCAAGTTTAATAAAATTTGGGGAACTTGACCCAACATGGGAGGGGGGAGTAGCCTTCCAGGTCAGTTCTATCGCCACAACATCTTAAAGTAGATTTTTATATACTATGTTCTCGAATTAGTATCATAGCCCAAGATCCCAGAGTCTTGAGTCTTGAAATGAAACATTTTTTTTGAGTAGTATTTTACGTACTTAGAATGCTTGGCGTACCTCCATCATTAAGTCTGTGACAAATGTACAGGTACCAGGTGAGAAAGGTGAGTAAAAATAAGAGTAATGACCAAACATCCCCCCCAGACGTAAAAAATAGTCATAAAGCTCTCGCGCTCATACTAACAGCTGACTATTTTTTACGTCTTGGGAGATGTTTGGTCATTACAATTTGTCTGGTTGTTGAAATATAATTTTGTAATAGTTGTCTGAATAACATATATAAAAATCAAGCATTTAAAAATAAGTGAAGTTCATTAATTTTTCTCTGAGCTTTAAAGCGTCTGTCAGAAGTTGTGGTCAGCGGAAAGTGACTGGCGATACTGGATACTAACTTATAGTGATATTTTACAAAACATATATAAATATCAGCCATTTAAATTTAAATTAAGCAACTCTTATTTTTACTCACCTTTCTCACCTGGTACCTGTACATTTGTCACAGACTCAATGATGGAGGTACGCCAAGCGTTCTAAGTACATAAAACACTACTCAAAACGTAAGGTTTCATTTATTTAAAAATAGGTTGTGTCTGGCGGCTCTGGGATCTTACTCTATCATGGGTGTAAGGGTTTGACACAGTTGTAGTAAAGTACAATTGTTTATAAAGTAAAAATGCTCTACGTTTAGATCCTGAAGTGTCTATAATTTTGTTTCAGGTATGAAATATGCGATGATGGCCGTTAAAGTATTAGTTGCTTCAGTTCTCAGGAATTACGAAACAGAATGTGACTATAGAATAAAAGACATCAAAATGAAATTTGTCGTAGTATATAAACCACTACATGGCCATAAAATTAAATTAATTTCGCGCAAACCTCAAAATAATGTCAAATGATATTTTAAATTTGAGTAATATAAATTATAAATCAATGATAATATAGGTACTATTATTATTAAAAAATTAATGGAGACTGCAAAACATTCGTAAATTTTATGTGCAAACATCTTTTTAGTGATTATGGTCTTAGTTTGATTATTTTAGTTAATACTAATAATTATCATAACTTACACGATAATAATAATAATAATACATATTTATTTGCATTGCCAAAAGAAAAATGGATACAAAACGTCACTTACATTTACTTACATCAAGTCACAAAGATCATAAGGCACAGATCTAAGGAAATATTGTTTTAATTCTTTTTGGAACTTCCTAGAATTCTTTTCTTTTTTAATCTTTTCTGGCAGCCTTCCGTAAATTTTGTAACCTATATATGTAGGGCATTTTTCATAAAATGCAGTTTTATGTTTTATGGCAACATTATTGCTGGGTCGTGTATTATAGTGCCTCAAATTGTAATCTTTATCAACGAAATAATTTAATTTATACATTTCAGTAATAAGTTCATAACCAAAAACCCCGTAGTATGTTAAAATCATATGTTTCTCAAAAACTGGTCAGCAAGAGTCCATATATTTCAAATTAAATATCGATCTCAAAATTTTCTTCTGAATTTTAAAAACTCTATTTCGGTCTATTGATGCACCCCAGATAATTATATTGTATTTTATAGTTGTCAAAATAAATGCATGATAAAATATAAGTAGAGTTTTTTGGTCGTATACATTCTTCAGTTATCTTATCTGATAATAATAATAATAATTAAGTTTCTTGCAAATATTATTGATCTGCAATACCCATGTAAACTTTTCATCTATGATGATACCCAAATATTTTATAGAACTGCTGAAATGTATACGATTCTTTACTGTATCTATTTTCTGTACAGGGTTTCTGATTTTAAACTGAACTGAAGTTGTTTTATCTAGATTTACAATAAGTTGGTTTTTATAACAATACTCAGTAAACTGATTGGTCACTATTTTGATTTGATTTTCTACTTCGATTGTTGTCGAGGCCGCTATCAATACGGTAATATCATCAGCATACATTATTAGTTTACCTACTGTAATTAAATTTGGCATGTCGTTTATAAAACACAGGAATAATAATGGGCCTAGGCTACTACCTTGGGGAACACCTATTGATATATTTTTCTCAGTTGATTTGTAATTTCCAATGTTGATGTACATAAAACGATTTAGTAGATATGATTTTATAAGATCATTTACCTGACCTCTTACGCCCATTGCATGAAGTTTCCTCAACAGAAAGGAATGATTTACAGTATCGAAAGCGGCACTCAAATCAAAGAATAAACCAACAACAATGTTGCCATCATCTAAATTTCTACATACATATTCACTAATTGAGATGCATGCAGTAGCTGTAGAACATTTTTTCCTAAATCCATGTTGGGCCAAATGTAATAAATTATAATGTTCTATGAATGATACAAGTCTATTATATAAAATCTTTTCCATGCATTTAGCATGCACTGATATTAATGAAATAGGCCTATAATTTTTTACATCTCTAGCAGAGTCCTTTTTATGCGGGGGTTTGATTTTTGCTATTTTTAGCCTATCAGGGAAAATGCTGCTTTCAAAAATCCTATTAATAATGGCAGTTAGTATCGTTGCAACATAAGGTATACAATTTTTTAACACAACTGCGGGTACGTCATCAAAACCGGTAGAAAATGTGTTAGGGAGGTTTGTAATAGCATTTACAACTTCTGAATAACTTACTGGGTATAAATACATACTACATGGATTATTATTTTTTAATACTGTACAGTTTTCTGATATATTATTTCTGAAATGGTTTACTATTTTTTCTTTCACAATTTTGTCAAAATGTTCGGAAAAAACATTGACTACTTTATTCATTTCTGTAATTTCAGCGCCGTTATCTTCTAAAGTAATTTCATCTGATTTATTTTTTTCCCTATTTAAAAATCTATTTATTTTTGACCATACCTGTTTGGACTTATTCGTAATATTATTAATATTGGTATCATTGAAAAACTTCCGCTTTGCTGCAGATATATCATTTTTATGTTTATATTTAAGCTTTTTATACATATTATTTAATTTATCATTATCCCCTTTAATTTGAAATAAATGTTTAAGATCTTGACTTTGTTTTATTATTTCTTGTGTCACCCAGCTTTTATTACATTTATGGTTTTCGTTTTTCATTTTCATTTTCGTAATTGGAAAGCAAATATTAAAACAGTGCATAAATTCTCTCCAATACCCATCAAGCATTTTATTAACATTATCTAATGAAAGTAATGAACTAAATTCGCTAGTATAGACTATAATTTATTGTGAAAAATAACTAAGAATTTAGAGTGATGATGATCCTGTTTAAATGTTGGAAGATTAAAAAGGAAGAATTCTGGTTGCATAGGCTCGATGAACAAAGCAATACTGAAGGTTTTTATTGCAATTTATTGTCTGACGTTTTGGCAATCTTTATGTTATCTTCGGAGAATCTAGAAGATTCATATATGAAAAGTTTTAAATTATTGTTGTTACAGTTGTTATTGTTAAAGTTATTGTTCTTAAAGTTGTTATTGTTAAAATTATTGTTGTTAAATTAAATAAAAATTTTAACAATAACAACTTTAAGAACAATCACTTTAACAATAACTGGTTAATTAACATGTATACCTTCACGAAAAGGCTTTTTTGCTCCGTGCAGTGCAGGTTTGTGCATGATAAGTGTGAGCAGTCTTTAAAAACAATTTGTAACGAAGAAAATATTATTATAAGTATTCTCCTCATTATAAACATGAATTTTTTAAAAAAGTACATTTGAAATTTAATTTTTTGACGTGATAACATCTTATAAATTGATGAATCACCAATCTTATAAATTGATAAAACACCGGCTGCATGCACGAAAAAGTGTAACGTTCCTAAATCCTAACGTTCGTAACGCGTAACGTTCCGCCTGACCCTGTGCGTGCTTTTTGCTAATTTCTCGCTCAATTTAAATCAGATCGGTTTGAAACCAGTCTTAAACGAAAGAGGAGAACATTTTACATAGATTTCGTATAACAGAATTTGCCTAAACAGTTTTTTTATACAAATTTATATAGAAAAATAGCTGTATAAATGCAATGTTGTCTAATGCATGGCGCGACGCGGTCGGTCGTCTTTGTTTGCCGTACATGGAAATTAGAAAATAACGTATGTCTTGTCTTAACATGAAAACGGCTGCATTTCTAATGTTTAATTCAATTTTTTGACATTAGTATTTTGTGAAATCCAACACCTTCTAAGTTAACTATTGGAATAACTAATTATTATTAGAACATAATACTTTGACAGTTGCAAACGTCACTTTTGACATTTCTTATCATTCCGACACCAAGGATAAGCGGATTGAAACCAAATTTTGGGAGGTTTAGGTTATGTATTACGGAATACGTTATCACGTAAAACTATCGTCCGTAAACCGACTTTACAGACAACCAATTTTTTTTATTTTAAACTTTCTTTTTTTTTCAAAATAAAATACATAAAATAGAAAAAAATCATGAAACGAGAAAACTTGATCTGTATGGTTAATAATATAAACGGAATAAATACTTTTATAAGGTACTTATAAAAATATACGAATGATATTTTCCAGAAGAAAAAAGATTAAAAATATATATACGCATAAAAAACTTGTTTCTTTATAAAATTCGTAAGTTGCTTTTCAATTCGTACAAGTTGGTAGTTCTTAAAAGTTTTCCAGTTACGGTTATTACTTTTTCTATACACATTCAAACATTTACAGTTTATAATAAAAAAACTTTAAACATGTGAGATCTAAAAAAGTTAAATTAGAATATTGTAAGAAAAGAAACAAACTACACTTTATTTGTAGTTTTTTTTTTGTTTTGTTTTGTCTGTGAAACTTTTAAGTAAAGCTGAATTATTTAAATATTGTTCTCCAATCTTCTTGTTTAAATGGAGCTCTCTAAAAACAAATACGGCAAAAATATAATATAAACATCTCAGACAGGCTGAGGTAATTTTACCGTGTCTTATTGAAAATAGTGCGCTGAATCGATTAGGCCTAAAGGCAAATTCGTATCTCGATTAGTTTAGAAGCTATGTCGGTTTAAAATTGTAAAAAAACAGTTAAAAACGGAATTATCTTCGGAACTAAAAGAGTTACATGGTTGCGGAAGGTTGGAATCGATTCAGAATGACTTTTTCTATAAGTATTTATTTATTTATTTATTTATTATTATAGTAATCAACAGGTATAAACCCAATAACAGATTACACTATAACAAATATAAAGAAATATAAAGAAAGCCTTAAATAAGCTTAAATAAGCTATAGGTATGTCTAATATCAAACGAAACAGAGCTATTTTTTTTCCAAAAATTTTTCATTTTAGTAAGGGTTCCAGCGATCTTACAAAAAATAATAATTAACCAATATGACAAATTATTGCAAGCAGGCTATCACTTTGTACAGCGACGTACTTTGTGTTGCCTGCTCTACAGTTATTTCAGTGTAGGTTTTTAGGATTATAATTAAAATCAGAGTTCAAAAAACCTCAAAAAAATCACTCTTAAAAAGCAACATAAACTGAAAAGTAGAAAGTTATTTTTAAATATAAATATTTTGTTCAATAGCGATGGGAAGTCCCCCAACTCGTTCCTATCGCTGTTGAACAAAATCTTTATATTTATAAAATTATTTTTTTACTTTTTAGTTCACATTGCTATAAAAGAGTATTTTTTTCAGTAAAACTCCGATTAAATAAGAAAATCTTGTAAAAGGAAGGAGAATACGAGTTTCAAGATTTAAAAGTATGACAAAAAAGCATCAGTTCAACAGTTGGATAATTCTTTCACAAAGCGACTTTTGTGTGTAATAGCAAATAGAAAATTCACAGAGCTCAAATTTAATTTCCTTAATAGAAAATCTTATATGATGTAACAAAACCTATTTTTTAATACGATAAAAGTTTTTTAATTAACTCATATTGACTCGTCTCTCTCGAAGGGAAACAAAATGTGATTACATAATACCTATAACATGTAAAGCAGGAGTGTCAAACTAGCGACCGGCACCCATGAGAAAAAGTGAAGAAAATTAAAAAATGTAATAATTATCGCCAGACGAGGCACGTGACCATTTAATTAATTAAATTATAAATCACATTCATATGTATGATGTTTAAATATTTTTTTTGCAAAAAATGTTGACAACAATATACACTGTAACACTAGCCACTACTGCCATAAGCCGTGTGTCGTTTATCATGTATGTGTATGTACGACGTTCGTCAAATCCGTCAACGTTGTTGAGTGAATGAGATAGATTCAACACTTCTAGCATATGATAGAGAGAGATAATAATGTACTGACGGTAAATGCAGCTCTAAAGCCGTTCTAAATAACACGCTATGACTTGTAGGTCAGGAATTGCACGGTGTACATCGAAGGTATGACATTTCATGTGCTGCTTCGGAGCTCAAAACACTGCCTAAATGCAAGAAAGTGTCACACAAAACACACCCGAGTTTTGTGGTCTGTCAGTGACTATTAAACTTTATTGATTGTGTAACTATTAGGGGAGACGAACCGAATACTGGAGACTTTTTCAAAACTTTAAAAAAAAGCATAATATAATTGAAAGAAACATTTATTTATTTGTTGTTGAAATAATTGTGTACTATTACTCTTTACATTAGAAAAAGAATTAAACTTATATCTCTAATAAAAAGTTTTATATAAATTTCTTTTTAAAAAATTACAAATGTCAACAATGAGATCTTATGTACCCCAATATTGGATATAATGAATATCCAATATTGGGTATGGAATTCAATATTGGATATCCATGGATGGGTATACTAATAGGAACTTACGGTATTTTCTTAGCCGCAGGCCGACATGAATTCAATATCTATTATTACTATATTTAAATCTTTTTATTATAAATTTTAATTTATATATAATATAAATTAATTGATTTATTGTCTTAGAACGGTATTTTCACATAAGTTTCCAAGGTTAATAATTGAGGAACACCAAAAAATTTAGAGGCTTTTAAGTATCCCATTTCTTTATTCAATTTATCATTATATGCTTTTGCATCGACTCCGGGTCCCATTTCCTTTGTTGCTTTTTTCAGATAAACAGCCCATCTAAACAAATAATATAACATTTGAACACAAATTGCATACTTCACTCGATGTACCCCAATATTGGATATCTAGTATTGAGAATAGCTAGGTATCCAATATTGAGGTAACTACCTACTTCTACAAAAATTAGTTATGAACAATTTACTTAGTCCGATAATCGAGAAAATTCAATAAATATACTTTAATAACTATGTCCCAAGCTAGCATTTATCACTACTATAAAATACAACACTACTTAGGATAGTTTAACAGCGTTTTGAAGTCACATTACAAAATATCAACGAACGAAAAATATCACTTTGAATTTTAACAGCTCACTGACGTTAAATATGGCGTTGTCGTCGGAGAAAGGACCACTAAATTCACATTAACAAAGCAGTTCAATATCTCAAAAAGAGGTAACGCTGCTAGTTTTCTATAAAACTAAGTATCCAATATTGCGCACGTATCCAGTATTCGGTTCGTCTCCCCTATACTATTTCCTAACATCAAATATTGGTTAAATATGGAGAACATAATTCATTCTAAAATTATTTGGTTGTTCTGCAGCTCTGCAGCTCACTGACTGTCGTAATTTATTGAGGAACCCGCAGTCTCAGTATCATGTGATTTGTTTTGAATGAAAAAAAAAAAACTGGATGTTTCGTCTGCCTACGAGTTGCACTAATTCTGGAAATTGTTCGTGATTTAAATGAATTTGACACCCCTAAAACGAGTCAATAGTTCATAATGGAGCTGCAATAACGCCTCCATAAATATGGAAAAGCGATCAGGCAGATACTTGGTTACACGAGTGACGCGTTAAAACCCAGGACATAAAATTTTAGTTTGGAAAAAAGTTGAGAAAACAATAAATTTTGTAATATCAAATTTATTTAATATTTACTTATATTATGTTTTTTTTTTATTTTTTTTTATCAAAATATTAACAAACATCGTGGGCGGTGGGGATCTAGTCACGTTGACTGTACTTACACACACACACAGCCATATTTTATTTCATAACTATGATTTGATTCAGTTTACCGTGTGAAAAGAAGTTTTACTGTAGAAATGTTACAAAGCAATTTTATTTTTGACGTGATAACGTCTTATAAATTGATGAATCACGTCAATATAAAAAGATGAAACACCGGCTGCATGCACGAAAAAGTGTAACGTTCCGCCTGACCCTGTGCGTGATTATTAAATATGATATTCGAGGAATACGTTATCACGTAAAACTATCTTCCGTAAACCGACTTTACAGACAACCAATTTTTTTTATAATTAACCTGTTTTCGATTCACATTTTTATATCACATTATGTAGATATCGTATATTTTATACAACAGAAAATATTTCCAACCTAAAAAGTCCACATAAATACATATTATACGTATAAACAACAATGAAACCACTGATATATACAGTTGTGTTCTGAAAGAAATCGTTGAAATGTGGAACATTCATATCACAGAACGGAACGAAAGAGGACACGAAATTTACAGTAGCGGAACGTAACTGATAATCCCAATTTTTTTCCTGACACAAATAATTTTTGTCCTGCTCGGTTTTTATTTAAATTTACAATAATCGGTATCATCCTCAAAAATCACATTCCAAAAATTTATTTTCTAAGGTTTTTTCGAAACTAACAGAAAAATAATCGTCTAAATCGCTTCAGTAGTTTTGGAGATATAGCTGGTCATACATATTCATTCACGAAACTGAGGACATTTTGTACGAAACTTACCGCTCAAACAGACTAAAATATTATTAAATTATATTGAGCTAGCAACCCGGTCCGGCTTCACCTGAATTTGTAGATTGTCGCTGTTTTTTTTGACGATTTACGTTACAAAAATGGTCTTCACGAAAAGCGCTTTTATTTTAGTGTGAATATATAGCCTATGTTGATCCTGAAGGTTCATTCTAAATATTGGCGAAACAATTATGAAATCGGATGAGTAGTTTCGGAGATTACCTCCTACATCCAAACTTACAAACTTTATCTCTTTATAATATTAAGTATAGACTAGTGTGACCTGTGCGAATTATTCGCACTAAATAAGTATAATAATTATCACTTTACAAAATTATTTTTTAAATATGATTGCAGGTATTCAATTCGTTTCTAATTTTGCACACTGCTTACAACGTTCGTATTTTTGTTGTATTACAATATGAAGCTCAGATGACAGATCGAAGAAATATTTTACTAAAATTGTCATATAGAGGCGCAAGTAGCAAAAGCGTTGAGCTAAGCCAGATGGCATCATGCAGCATTGCTGTGACGTTGTTCAGCGTTGCTCGCTGTTTCAAAATTAAAACCGTCAGATGGCAGTATGCAGTATTGTGTCTGTTATATTACAATATGAAGGTCTAATAGTTTCTGCCTTTACTTGATGAAAATCCATTATAAAATAAAATAAATAAAACAATTAAGTTAAAAGAGATTTTCACTTTAATTATAAAAATATGACACATGTTTCGCTGTCACAGCAGCTTCATCATATGATGAAGCTGCTGTGACAGCGAAACATATGTCATATTTTTATAATTAAAGTGAAAATCTCTTTTAACTTAATTGTTTTATTTATTTTATTTAATATGAACGTCAGATGACAGATCGAAGTGTTGACGTTGTTTCAAAATTAAAGCCGTTAGATGGCAGACATTGTTCAGCGTTGCTGTATTTTAATTAACTTACAAAAACAAAAGCAATAATAAATTTTTTAGTTGTCGATGTCAGTAGAGCAAGCAATTATCTGTAAAATGATATATAATTTATGTGGAGAAATTGTGAGGTTTTTTTCTAAAAAGGGAGGCAAACATCTTTAACCTTAGCGTATTAATATATAATATGATCTATAACACTATCACCTACTTATATATACGTGTCGAATTAATAACCTCATTTTTTATGTCCGGTAAAAAAAACAAACCAGGCTCAGTGAGAAGCCAATGATCACGGGTAATGAAATTTCCAAATCTCTTCATGTCACAATGACTTCCAAACGTACCGTTTTATATATACAACAATATTCAGTTTAGTCGTATTATATATTTGTAGTCGAATGGCAAAAACGTTTATGTCGAATTTGTGGTACAAATTTAACTTACTGTAACAAAACTGTTCTAGTTCGTAGTGGAAATTATCTATTTACAATAATAAACGTTTAACAAAGTCGTTAAACACACAAACGAAAGTACTTCTTTAACTTAACAGAAATAAAATAACAGTTCTAACTAATGAAATGAAAGACTAAGTAACAGAGAATGTAGAGTCACTATTTATGTATACAAAATATTTACGATACAGGAACACACCAAAGTTTATTAGCACACTTGTCTATTAACTATATACACACAATTATTTACAAAAAGTTATTTATGTCGAACCAGATTTATATAACTGCACTTAATGATTTATGTCACAACGCACTGATACTTGTATCAACACATGAACGCCTTACAAACAACTGACCCCATACCAGTGACCCGCTCGCATTTTATAGCTTCGATCCCCGCCTGCACAATCTTCTAGAAGGGCCGAGAACCTCTCTTTACCTGCATTGGCTTCTCCAGGCCATTCCATGAAGGTCAGGTTTTTTGGCTACCTGTTTTCCATTGTTGATGTTGCGAGAATATTCCACAGAAACCATAGTCGTATCAACAGGGAGCGCGCAACATTACTATGCCTATCCATCGCTGACGGAGCAAGCTCTATATATAACAGTGATGTCAAAGATACGGCCCGTGGGCCGCATCCGGCCCTCAAGCCATCTTAATGCGGGCCCGCGACCAGAATTTATACAATGAGGATATTTGACACCTGACATCAAAGAGCTTATCGAAAACAAGAAATACTCTATCAAGACTGGTAATCGGAATCGAGTACTAATACCGTTCGTATTATCATACATCATGCGAAGGAATCATTTCTAATGAATCATTCGATTATCAAAATCATTCGAACAGCCAATCTTTCGATTATCAAAATCTACGATTATTTCCAACGCACTGAGAAATTAATGAAATTTTGTAAAACGTTTTAACAGGTAATATTTCAAAGCAGTTTACGAAGTAGATTAAAAAATATATAATTATAAAATTTACATGTGCTCTAAGATGATGGCTTGTTACAGAACAAATTTTGAGTTCAGGCCACACATTTCCTTTCTGAATATTAGATGATTTAAGTTAGCTCTACTGAAAAAGTTTTTCAATATTAAAAATAAAATGCTCAACAACGACAACTGAAAGATCTGCAAATAGACGGTAGACAGACATTTTTTTAAAAAACTACTTACAATGGGTTCAGGAATTTTAAAAAATCACCAAAAATTTGGAATTAAATTTTTGTACGTTCACTAGACTTCCACTGGAAGAGGAATCTGAAAATAAAGGACAGCTTGGTGTAGTGTTTAGCGTGTTAGCCTTTGACTGGCGTTGGTTCCATGCCCATGTATGTTTTATAATATCGTTTTAATTTGACGTAACGACCATAGTTGTTGAGCATCTATAATCTACAATAGAGTTAAAATTGCAGAAAATTTGACATAAGCAAATTTGCCTTTTGGTCACAGTTACACGTGTGTTAGTGTATGGGAAAGTACGGTTGTTACATTGTATTGAATTCAGTGCGTTATGTTGAACACTGAAGTCATATCGTATACCCGCCAGTAGCCCTGCGAACACAAAACGCACAGATTTCAAACCCTGCTGTGCTTAAACCCTGAACAAGGAATGATTTTCTTCCGACAAGACACGTCATCCTATCTTAGAGGCATCATCGCGATAACAGATCGTCTCGTCATAAATTTCTTACACGTAATCCTATGTTATGGATATAGTATGTTATAGGTACTTGATCGCTGCGACGAGTTTCGTCGCCTCGTAAGATTCTCTATCTTGCATAATACGGACGCGACGTGCAGTCTTGACACGTCATCCTATGTTAGGTGGATCCTATGATATTGGTACTCTATATCGTCACGTCGCCTGACTGCATCTATCTCGAATGACTGTATTTAACATCGCGACGTGGCCCAGGGTTGTCAGATGACGGATTTTTTACGTGATAACGTCTTATAAATTGATGAAACACCAGCTGCACGCACGAAAAAGTGTAACGTTCCGCCGTAACGTTCCGCCTGACCCTGTGCGTGCAAGCGAGAGCGCAGTAATGTATTATTAAATATGATGTTCGAGCAGACTACGTTATCACGTAAAACTATCGTCCGTAAACCGATTTTACAGACAACCATTTTTTTTTCTCGTACCAGTGTTGCTAAAGATCTCGTACTTTCAACAGCTAATCTCGTACAAGTATAAATTTAAAGTAGGTATATCGAATAAAATTTATAATTTATGCTATTTACTGTACTATTTAACTTTGAGTAGTCATATTCTTTGCGCTTTTAGCTATCAATTCAAATGAAACAATTAGAACTGATAGTGATTAACATTAGTGTAATAAGGACAACAACAAATAAATACATTAAACGGGGATTCCCCACTCAAGTTGTCTAGTTTCATATAGTGATGAGGTAGTGCATTTAGTGATGCGCCCAGTCGATCGTTTTGTGGTGTGTGAAGTAGGTAAATATCCAAATTCTTACACTTTTTGGCTGATACCTAGCGAAGGCAGTCATCATTGTTAAAATCTCGTACAAAATTGTACGAGAATTTTGTTATTCTAATTGTATCTCGTACAAAAACTGTAAATCTCGTAATGGTACGAGGTTTCTCGTACGTCTGGCAACCCTGACGTGGCATCTCGGTACGACATCTTACGCCCACATTTGATCGTCGCGACATCAGCTTCATTCTATCACGTGGTCTGACTGTTGTCAAGAGGTCTCTTTAAGATACTTCCTATAAAGACTTTAGAAGGAAATAGAAATTAGAGTCTATTCAGGTAACTTTCGCTGTACTTAATGCCTTTCTAACTGAGGGAATGTATTCTTATTGAGCTTTCCCTGTATATGATCTCTTGTTAAGTGTTTCTCTTTACGAGTCTCTTACAGGAACTTTCTACCAGGGTGGGTCTTCTTAAAGAACTTTCACTGTACTATCAACACGGAGAAAAACATCTATAATCTTTCCCACCAGCATACATAGTGTAACATAACTGTTCTAGTTCGTAGTGGAAATTATTTATTTACAGTAATAAATGTTTAACAAAACACTTAACACACAAACGAAAGCGTACTTCTTTAACTTAACAGTAATAATAACGTTAACAGAAACAAAACTAATAGTTCTAAATAATAAAATAGAAAACTAAGTAACAGAAGATATAGAGTCACTAAATTATGTACACAAAATATTTACAACAAACAAACACAACAAAGTTTATCTAGTATACTTATTCACACTTGTCTATTAACTATATTCACACGATTATTTACAAAAAGTTATTTATGTAAAACCAGATTTATATAATTGCACTCAATGGTTTACACACACCAAATTTTATTTATCTTCACAGTATAACTGAATGATTTATGTCGCAACGCCAGAGCACTTGTATCTACACATGAACAACACGGACAACTGACTGACTCGTCAACCCTCCGCTCGCATAGCTTCGTCCCCCGCCTGTGGAATGTTCTAGAAGCATCTCAACCTTTCTTGACATATATTGCCTTCTCCCGGAAATACTATGAAGGTCGGGTTTTACCTGCTTTCCATTGTTGTTGTTGTCATACATTCTATGGAACACATTATCGTCCCAACAGGGGGCACGCAACAATAGTTTTCACATGAACAGAACATACTCGTATAGGTGATTGGTTGTTCTGCTGAGCTGAGTTTCAAACAACCAATCAGATGCTGTCAGACTCTGTATTGGTTCATGGGATAGACTGAAGTATATGAAGCGCTAAGTGAAACACTAGTGTTTTCGAAATATTGATGGGGCTTGGTGGATCAATCGAGCTGAACATTGGGTCTCAGAGAATTCAGTGATGTGCGGTAACGAGAAATACTTGTGACACATTTAATTTCCTATCTCGGTCCACGCGCGCCATTCTATAGTCTTTACCTATCTATACCATACAACGGTCGGGCCCCTATTGTGTGGGCAAAGGGGCATCCGACCATTGCATTGTCATGCTGACGCACACATTCGCGTTGGGAACAATCCTACTGTACGCACAGCACACCCTTGTGTTTCGTTCGCAATCGAACCTCTCCCTACTGAGTGGTTCATAGCATTTCCAATTATTATTTCTACATGCTTGTTAATATTGATGCGAGATAAAATGTTCATAACCTCCAAATATTACTCTATCTCTATTTACGCCTAATTCGATTTAGAAACTACAGAAGTTTACTAGTGTGAAACCGCGAATTCGTTCCCTTTGTGTTGTAGTCCGTGGTGGAAATTATTTATTTACAATAATAAATATTCGAACTGTCACTGCGCGCGCACCAGATCTATCCACAAAACAAACTTGAAAAATAACCTCGTGTGAAGCGAGCACTTAACAGCGCTAGAAAATTAGTAGGCAAATCTAGCAAGGAATCTAGCAGCGTTTCTAACCTTGTGTGCAGTGGCCTTAATACCATGCATCTACTGGAACAGAAAACACAGGAAGGAAAAATCAACTGATCATTCTACAATGCAAATAACAATCTTTTTCTTTAATAAAACAAGATATCTGTTCCTAGAAAACAAAATATGCATATTGTGGTATATGGTAGTAATACCTACTTGTAAATTTAAGCATTCGGAAATTGGAAATATCTCAAAGCGGAAAACAGACGGTGCAGTATTATGTTGACAGACGCCAGGGATGGGTGTAATTCGTAAATTTATCGAAATAAATTATGCAGAAGAGATTATAGATGCAAGGATGTGTGTTTATCTCCACATTTTTTTACGATATTCAACGCACATGCTCCTTTCGTTGTCGAATTTCCTCCATCCAAGTTCAATCCATATTGATTGCTTTGGTGTTATTGAATTTATCAACGCTGATGCACATTTTTGGTATGTTTATTTAATGATAATAATAATGCTTTTAATGTTCGTTTCTCGACTTTATGTCATAACAGATGCCATTACTATTTTCCATCTGTCATACACTTCCCGTTATTTTCGACATTTTTTTAACTTCAACTAATTAATAGCAATGGGCGAATGAAGGAATTTTAGGACATTAAAATAAGGTGGGCAAATTTTGACAGGTAATCGACCATGGCCTTGAATAAGGAACCATCTCGATATTTATCAGGAATTATTGAGGGAAATCGTGGAAAACTTCAACAAAATGGCAGGAATTACCGTTTCTCGGCAGCAGGAAAAAGTCCCAGACACACCTGTCCCCGCCGGGATTTGTTTATTTAATAAAAAAAATGTCTGAACGTAAATGTGCGTGCCACATATTAGAATTTTCGTAACATTCAGTGCACTCAATCCGTTCGTTGTCGGATTTTTCACTTCTTTCAAAAAGATTTAACAAAAACGTGGACATATCTGATTTACAATATGACGCACTTTTTCGACGATGTCTTTCTCAACTTGCTAGCGTCAAGACCACTATTTATCAAAAAAAGAATAAATTCGTGTAGAGATTTCTTGTCTCGTCGAGAGTCTAGACAAAATTCGTTTCGATTAAAAAAATATGGTTTAATATCGAAGGCTATTGGATACTAATTTCTTGTTTCCAACCGGTCCCCGCAAATCGAGTTACTGTCATGCGAGTAGCCAGTGGCAGTAGCTGTCTCTCGCGACAGCAGCTCGCACTGTGTAACCCAGTCTGGTCTATATAATCTCTCTATCCTCTCTTTTCCCATCTCTCTCTCCTCTCACGGTGACTATTTGGAACTGGCAACATTGGACACTAATTTCCTCAGTTTTTAACCGGTTCCCGCAAACCGAGTTACTGTCATGCGAGTAGCCAGTGGCAGTAGCTGTCTGTCGCGACAGCAGCTCGCACTGTGTAACCAAGTCTGGTCTATATAATCTCTCTATCCTCTCTTTTCCCATCTCTCTCCCCTCTCACGGTGACTATTTGGAACTGGCAACATTGGACACTAATTTCCTCAGTTTTCAACCGGTTCCCGCAAATCGAGCTACTGTCATGCGAGTAGCCAGTGGCAGTAGCTGTCTGTCGCGACAGCAGCTCGCACTGTGTAACCCAGTCTGGTCTATATAATCTCTCTATCCTCTCTTTTCCCATCTCTCTCTCCTCTGATGGTGACTATTTGGAACTGGCAACTCGTCCATCCCTATATTAAAACACGCTTCTGTTTTTATCATCGTCGAAGGCACATGAAGCTGACAGCTGCAAGGCTTCCGCTGTGATTGTTCCGGACTCAGCCCCCGACGACATGAATATTTTAGACCCTTAACACAGAGTTGCGGAAAATCCTTTTCGATTTCCGCGGTGACATGTCAACGTCAATGTTTATTTCAGTATATTATCATCTGCAGAAACGAGTTTTCCACGATAACACAAAACAACATTATTATCATAAAAAAAGGAAATTGTATTATTTTTTATGACTTGACAGACATGTCGATATTTGTTATGTAAATTTTGTGTACCTACGTACTACCCGAACAATATCCGTTCCAAGACTTGTGACACGTATTTTTGTTTTCATACACAAATATCATAATGATATGCAAATATATAAAAAAGTATTTAAAAACGAAAAGGTAGTACGAGCACCAAGGCAATTTTAAATAAAAGGCTTGATTTTTTTTTATATGAAGTTGGACTAAGTCTAAACCAATTCTGAAAATTTTAGGGAGGGTTGCCCGATTATTTAAATAAATAAATGACTTCAAAAGTAGGCATATTTAACTTTGGCTTTATGTAAAACGGTAGATGGATGATATTAAGTTTTCATTGATTTCTCCAAAACTTTTTTAATTAGTCAGGCAAAACGGTTTTTTTTGGTTTTCAATAATTTATTAAGGTTTTAACTTTAATTTAAATAGTTTTTTTTTAATTTCCACCGACTAGTTTTGGAAAAATCAATGAAAACATATCATCCATCTACCGAAATATAAAAAAAATCAAGCCTTTTATTTAAAGTTACCTTGGTGCTCGTACTACCTTAAATAAAAAAACAGACAGATTAGTTCTTCTAAAAGAAAAAAAATGTCTGTAGGCTCGCGGATTATAACTGGGAGCCCGTGACCGATTTTGGTTAGACATTTGGCTAAAGTTGATGTCTATTTTTATATATTCGATAATTCAAACTCCATTCTATTAGAAAATAAGTAGATATACTAATTAATTTTTATATTTTTTAGATTATTTCTGAAGAAGATCCAAAATCCGGATCGAATCGTCATCAAGTGAAATATTTATTTATAATTTTATTATTTTGTCAATATATAGTCTAAAAAAAAATTAGCCGATAATTTTATTTATTCAACACGCGTGAGTAATATGTAATTTCGGGGCCCTGCTAAACGTGGGAGAAATAATATATTACTTCACTATAGTGTAATAATGAATTTTCTGGCGTGGGAGAAATCATATATTACTTCACTAGTGTAATAATGAATTTTCTGGACCAATAGAAACTCAGTAGCAAGCCCAAGCGCTAAATAATGAAAAAAACTGCAAGTAGCTTCTGGACCAATAGGAACGTGGTAGGCGGTATTGTATACTTATATGAAAACAGCATCGCAATTCAGCGAAATCATGGCAATCTTGTGTATACACTGACGGTGGTACGTCAATCAATGAAGTGATTTATTATTTTTCCCTCTTTTATCAGGGCCCCGATTACATATTACTCCTGCTAGTTGAATAAAGTATTATGTGCGACTATTGATCGAAGGAGAATATTCCACTCGCGTGTGTTTTACGCTCATGGAATCTTCTCCTTCTCTCACTAGTCGCACAATATACTATTATTTATTTAATATATTATTAATAATGAAACATACTATTGTTAACTGCAAGGATTATGGACTTGGTATAATAGTTCATATTTTCAATTTGGTATTTCTTAACAGTAAATTGGACATTAAATATTAGGTAAGTATGTGATTTTTTTTATAAAAAATATTTAAAAAATAGAAATTTAAATTATACAATTATTTTTACATATTAAAATATGTGTTGACATTTGAACGGTTCAGAGCCCGCCAATAGGCTATATGCATGTAACATTATTAATAACTTATATTTAGTTCAAATATTATTTTTTGTAATCTTTATTGCAATTGATTAAACTCTAAATAGCTTTTCTTTCTTCATACCGCGCAAAACTGGCGCGTTTGAACAACCAAAATATCTTGAACAAAATTAAAAAGAGTATTTATTTTTTTAATTCAATAAAAATGTATAAATGAATGATTTTATGTGTTTGATAACTTTTAATATGAAAATAATTGATTTAAAATATTTTTTAAAAATTGAGCATTTCGTAAATGACGTCAAAAAACTGCGAAGCTTTGTAGTGTGCTTGGATAGTGTATCCACTGTTGCATAATATACAGGTTTTTTTTAAAAACTTTGAACGTTTTTCTTTAAAAAATAACGGGTTGAAAAAAAGGGGAAATCGTTTGGACACAATACCTCTCATTCAAAAAAAACCTGAAAGGGATGAAATAGGGAATGAAAATGTGTATGGGGAACCCATCATTTTCCAAGCTAGGGACATGAAATTAATATTTACGCTTTAGGTAAGAAATAAAGAATTAGATGTTTCAGCGTTTTTGCAAAATATTCCTCAATGGATAAAATAGGGGATGATTTCCAAATTCTTAAATACTTAAATCGTCGACAGTATTTGGCACTGCGCTCCGAGCTTTATATCTTGTAGACATAAAAATGATAATACAAGAAACTGACAATGAAAATTAACCACGATAATACAACGTCAAAAGAAACAATTAAATTTCCTAATTAAAGAAAAAGTCTCTCCTTTATCTTTTTTATATAAAGAAAACAAAAATAAACCATTTAAGCAGTTTTAGTTAGAGCGTCGGAGTTAATGCAATTAGAGGGCATCGAAACACTCATTAAATACAGTAATGTGACGTTCTCGCCGTTTGACAATCGCGGTTTGCCTTCTTGGAAAGCTTTAAATAATGAATGAACGCTGGAAACAAAACAAACTCGAGATCTCTAAGCCTCCCTTGACTAAACTGTCGAGTATTATAATACTACACCACTTCAATATTATATTATATATACTATACGTGTACAAACACAAAAAAAAACTTAAAAATTGCTCCACTGTGCAGAGTCGTAACGAATGAACAGTGGATAAAAAAGAAAGAAAATGCGAAACACTTGTGGGTTTTTGTGTTTATAATATAATATTTTATGTCACTAGCCAAAATATCATTACGTCCGAGATATATACTACATTTACAAATACTGATTTTCACTTCAGTTCAGTATAATTTAAACATTTTTGACAGTTCCATTGTATGTATAACAATCGTCAGTTTTGTTAGGTTGTTTATGGAAATTATCATTCGCGCCTGCTGTTGTTTCGCATACAGTATGTAAACACGTAAGATGCACATAGGGAAATTAGCATTGCGAAAAAATGACTGGATCAGAGTGAGCCTTGAAATCTTGTTTTTCAATTTGACAGATAATATTCTTTTGCAAAATGAATGTGTATACTACCGAAGAAAATATTCAAATTATTACAACATAATCGAACTTTTTTTATTAATGGGACATTAAATTCCCAAAAATACTTAAATATGGTGCGAGATCAAATATCTCCGCCTATTCGTGTTGAGCCTAAAGACATTGGGTCACTGATTTACCAACGCGCATACGTCATACCAGTCAGACAATTTTTGTTTGAAATGTTTTCAAACAGATGGAGTTGTTTTTTTGTTTTATTTTTGTACAAAAAAATTTAAAATAATTATTTATAAGAGCTTTTTATTATTAAAAAAGTCAAGTAAAATAAAAATAAATCAAAATAAAATAGAAATCCTCAAGATTACCACGTTAATTCAGTAGAAATAACAATTAATGCAGTCCTGGCTAACTCTGATCCAAGTATTTTTTCCCAATGCTAATTTCCCTATGTGCACCTTACGCGTTTACATACTGTATACTTTTTTATGAAAACAGTTGTTGAATCTGTTACATCGCGTGCGTTTTACTTTACGCACTAGTGTTGTAATACTGTTCCAACTTTTATCATAGAAGTTTTTAAAACTAGAAAATGACCCTATGAGTTATAGGCTTTGTTACCTGAGTAGTAAAATTTCGTGATGAACCGGAACTACAAATTTCCAGGAAAACAGATTCGACAGAGAACATAGTTCCTGGAGCTATACATACTCGAATCTACTCAAGTCTACTTCCTGGCCAGCTTTTAATTTTTTTACGTCATATTTAGCTGTCACCGTATTCGAACCTCAATATTTACAGCTCTTGAAAATCCCAGAACTGTTTTTTTAAGTGAAACTTGTTAAGCGACGTATCTCTTAAGAAATTTTCTGTGACATTAAAGGGGAAATGAATTCAACAGTGGGGAAATATAAGACAAACCTTGAGCGCGAGAAATTACGGGGTAATTTGCATATACACATTTGCACATATATTATGACGTATGTCACAAAATTGGTTTATTCAATGGTTGTGCGTGAGTTTTATAATCTATATCTGTACTAATATATAAAGCTGAAGAGTTTGTTTGTTTGTTTGTTTCAACGCGCTAATCTCAGGAGCTACTGGTTCAAATTGAATAAATTTTTTTTTGTTGGATAGCCCATTTACCGAGGAAGGCTATAGGCTATATAATATTTCGCTACGGCCATTAGGAGCGGAGCTTTAATGAAAAATGTTGCAAAAAGTATCTCAAAAATAAGCTTCTATTCATATGAAATGCACTAACTAGATATACTCATATTAGTGATGAAAGAACACAACCTCAGGTAGATCAATCGGTAGCGCATAAGACTGTCAATATCAGGGTCGTGGGTTCGAGCCCCACGTCGGGTGAATATATTTTTATTTTTTTTTTTATTTTTTACATTGCTTTCATCTAAGGCTTACATTTAAATTTATTTTAATTTTATTTAATTCATTTAAAAAAAATATAAAAAAAATATTAGTTAAAAAACGTTAAATACTGCTCTTTATCGACAAAAACTTTTGAACGGTAACTCCGATCATCATTAAATTTGAACATAACATTCATCTCGGTAAACTAAGATGAATGTGTGTACTCATGTCCCTTCCTTCCCTATTCGTTCTTTTGCACCCGGGTGAAACTGGGCGGGACCGCTAGTATTGTATATATCTGTCAATGTACTATATTACAAAAAAGTGTGTATTGATAAATAATTAATTTATGTAGTGTTTATAGTTGGCATACATATATAATACTAGCGATCCCGCCCGGTTTCACCCGGGTGCAAAAGAACGAATGAGGGGAGAAACATGAGTACGCACATTCATCTTAGTTTGCCGAGATGAATGTTGTGTCCAAATTTCATGATGATCGGAGTTACCGTTTAAAAATGTTTGTCGGACGAACAAATTTTGAGTTATATTTTGCAACATTTTTCATTGATGCTCCGCTCCTACTGGTTGTAGCGTGATATTATATAACCTATATCCTTCCTCGATAAATTAAGTATCCAACAACAAATTTTTTTTTTTCGAACCAGTAGTTCCTGAGATTAGCGTGTTCAACCAAACAAACAAACAAACAAACTCTTCAGCTTTATATATTAGTATAGATATAGAGAGGCAAAATCAATGTATAAGAATCTGTTAGAGATTCGTCGGCATTTAGCACAGAAGAGAATCTCTAACGAGATTCTCCGATATTATGTTTATGTACCTATTCATTATGAAAATCAAAATGTGTAAGAGTATGCGCGATATCAACTACGTCTTCATATTTCAACTGTAGTAATAATTTTGAAAGAAGTTTCACTTCTCCCGTGAGTTTATGTGAGTGAGCCTCACACGTTTTTTTTAACTTTTAGCACGTCGTCTATTGTTACAAAATAACGTTGAATGAACATTTTATTCTATGAGCTGTAACTGAATACAATGCTACCTATACTCTGAGCTAAACTCTAAGGGTGCAAAGGACTGGGAATATGACCACTGAGAAGAGATCAGCTTAAAAATGAAATTGCACACGTGAAAGCTGTACACTGCGCTTTCCCGGATGTCTAAAGTTTGTGAGCTCAACGCAACAACTTACTAGGGTCTGTCAAAAAAACAAAACAAATTTTGAATATTTTTTAAAATGAAGGAAGGTTAACATTCTATTGGATCCAACACTACTTTATACTGAAGACAATATTTTTTAAGGTCATCAATTATCCGGGATAATAATTAATAAGAAAAATCGCAGGGTTGTGAACAAAAAGTTAGATTTATTAATGTACGACGTTTCGTCTATAGATTTAGACTTTTTCAAGTACAACTATTTTGTAGTTTTCAATTTAATATCAATTTTCACTTGTATTCCGCGCGCTTACGCTCGTGCGATGACGTCAGATGCAAAACAAATCCGGCGCGACAAATTCGTAAAGACATGCTCCACTTGTTGTGGGCTCAACCGTTCTTAACGTATTATAGCGATTGAAATCTAAGGGTATATTTAGTAGTCATGTGCCGGATATCCGTATCCGCGGATATCCGTATCCGCAGATATCCGAGGGAGAAGAAAGATTCGTATCCGTATCCGTTAGTTTTTGGCGGATCTTTTACCTTATTAATTTTCAATTCATAGATGAAATTTTATATATATAGGTGATTAGGTAATAATGAAAAACTGATAAATTCCATTCAGATTATTTTTTATTTTTTAAAATCGTATTTAGCACCTTTATATTGCAAACATTTATCGTAGTGAGTACCATACCAATAATACATAACTCAAAGGTACTAAAAAACTATCTTTATAATGAGATATTGCACATCGATCTTTGGACTGAGACAATCTGTTATGAGAGTTAACTCTTAAAGAGGTCAATAACTTTTTCCGATAACAGATAGTCTCTTTCCAAAGGTCGATGTGCAATATTTACCGCCGCGTACTCTAAGAAAGTTAAAATCCGTATCCGAGGATATACATTTTTAACGATCCGGCACATCACTAATATTTAGTAACACAAGAAAGTTCAACCAGCTATCAGGTACTTAACGTCAAAATTTTTTGGTAAAAATATGCAACGAGAAATTAAACTCGCGTTCCTAATCATCATTTAGTATTATTTTCTCGTCTAAAAAGGCATTGTCCATTACAGGAACAACGATAAAAACTCGACTAAAAGTTAAGTCTATTACATTAAATTATAAAGTATTCCCTAGTATTCAACATGCAAGCCTAACTTAATACAATAGAATTAATATTTCACTAAATGTGGACATATTGTTGTATCGCACGCACGCACACACATAACACGCGCCTACAAACTGTCATTGAGTTGAAAATAAAAAGAAGATGATTCATTAACAGATTCACTGTCTGATCTGATCTTTTCAACAATACCACTTTCGACCTATCGTGCCATTTAATATTCCGGAGTTCTGAACATTCTGGAGCAAACTACTAGGGAAGCCGACCTTTCCGGGGGAAAAAAATATCACCATTCGATTCTTCATTAGGGCTTTTATAATGCAGATTTTTGACACAACTCTCTACGACTAACCGTTTTCGAAAAAACGAACGGTACGGGTGGTCTGACTCATTCTATATACTAAGCATAGGAATAAAATAGCAAACGAACCATTAGAGTGCAAACATAATATACTTCCATCTTTTTTTAAGCCGTAAGCACTGGCGTATCCAGGAGGGCAAAACAAGCATGGGAGATCCGGCTTAAGAAATTTCTAATTTGCCCACTCCTGGGCTAAAAGCTAGGTACGCCCATGTTAACGTCATAGAAAAAGACAAAGTATGCAAGTACATCAGTGGCGGATCCAGGATTACGGCAAGGGGGGGGGTCTTGAAATTTTTTTACTCCTTTTGCGTAGAATTCACGAAAAACATAAAAAGCTTTTTTTTTATTGCGCAGTAAGATTTTAATTTGGAATTTTTGATTCTCTGGAAGGGGGGGGTTTGAACCCGAACCCCCCCCCCGTGGATCCGCCACTGAAGTACATCAACCAATCCTATAATCGGAGAATTCAGGGAATAACATTGAAGAAAGAGACGCAGATAAATTTTCGATACGCTTTGTTGCTTTCACTCGCCGCACATTGAGTAGACAGACAATGATTCATATAGTAAATTATTAAATATATGGTATAAATATAGATAGGTTCATCACGGCTAGACAGAAACTACAGGCGACCGACTGAGGGTCGTTGTAGGCGCTACTCCATTTTAATACATGAATACCTTCACGAACAGGCTTTTATTGGTCGGTGCTGTGCTGGTCGTTCTGGTTCGTGCTGGATAAGTGTGCGCGATCTTTTAAATGTTAGATAAAAATTTTAATTATTTCAGTTAAACGAAGCTCATTCCAATGATTTAATAAATAAAAAAATCGTTTATAATCTATCACTTTGTCTTTATTGATTTTAGCTCAATGGCAGACATTCGGACTGAGCAATAGGCAGTCCAGTTCTAGCCCTCACGGTACAATGGTGGAGGGTCTCTTGTACAATGTACTCCTTTTCCAGTTGCACAATGGAGCGCACCTCTGTTAAAACAAAGGACATATTAAACATGTTACACTCGTGAGACAAGAACTTGTCACATGCTTACAGCTATTATATGAAAACTAAGCACATAATAACTAAGTCTACCTTTTTATTTATGTTTTTTGTTTGAAAAAAATTCTTACAACCAAAAAACACAATTAACAAACAATGCACTATTTATATCTCAATTTGTTTTTACCGAGCGGGCGGCGTAGTGGTGAGAGCACTAGACTCCAGTACGAGTTCGAATCCCTGCGGGGGCAGATGTGGCTAGGACTTTTTCCTGTTGACGTTTTCCAATTTTCCATGGTTTCTCATTCAAGACCATGGCCGATTACCTGTCAAACTCATATGCTCAAAAGTTGCCTACCTTATCCTAATGTTCTAAATTCATTCGCCCATTGCTAATTGCTATTATTTAAGTGGAAGTTTAAAAATGTAGAAAATAAGGGGAAGTGCGATTGATGGAAAATAGAAATGGTGCGAATGGCGTCTGTTATGACGTAAAGTCGAGAAACGGACGTTAAACGCATTATTATTATTATTATTTTAATATGTGTGTGCATACTAAAAAGTTCAGGAAATATCTAATTTCTTGGAAAAGCCTTATTCAATCTTTAATGATAACGCTTTCTATATATAATATAAATTAGGCATTACGTAATCTTCTCCCTATCTGATTTCCGAAGTCTCATGTTTTTTTGCTAAATTTTTAAAGTGAAAACTTCTTTAGCGGCGTTGTACACTTTTTTTGTAATGGGTAAAAACTGTTAAACTCGCGTCAGATCTGACGCGTCAGGGTCACGTGACCCTGACGAGTTGTTGAGACGGTCTACCGTACTTGCTTCGGCAGTACATATACTAAAATTCGCTAGATGTCAGTAGCAATATAAGTTACATGCAGTGCAAAAATTTATAAGCTATAAGCTTTAACAAAACCTTAAGAGATGTCGCCATGTACTCAGGTTTCGTAAAACTACAAATTTAGAAAATTACATCCAGTGACTGGCTGCATGTAATTTTACAAATGTGTAGTTTTACGAAACCTGGATGCATAGCGACATCTCTTAATGTTTTGTCAAAGCTTATAGCTTATAATTTTTTGCACTGCATGTAACTTATATTGCTACTAGCGAAATTTAGTTTAAGTACATCTAGGTTTTCACTTCCGCCGGCACTCCCAGAGTGCAACCCGTCTTTTTTTTATGCGCCAAATTATATTGGCAAACTATTTTCGCTCTTAATAATCATTTATAAAATGCTTCGCGGGCCGGACAAAAGTCTATTGCGGGCCGCTATTTGCCCAGGCCTGGTCTATACCTTTTGCGTCGAACACAGACACAAAATGTTCTGTGTATATTCTGTTTCCATAACTGTCGAAACTATTAAGTTCAAAACCAATATTCCGCAGTCGCGTCACGTATACAAAATGGTAGCCTCGAGGTGATTTTTGTCACAGGAATTTCAAACATGCTACACACACGTCGTTTTCGATGTGACATTTTTTCAACCAAATGGAAAATATTTGACGTTGGGGGAAGAGGGTGAAAGAAGTCGTGGCACGGGAAATGAAATTCAATATAATGTAATTTTAGTATGGAAGAGATAACTAAACGTGTGTGACAGATATGAATTTAAAAAATATTGATTTAAAAATATTTTGTTATGCCGAAATGTGAATTATTTATAGGAATGGGGAACCAAAATTATACGAGCGCTGTACACTGACAAATTTAATAACTATGTGGTATGTATTAGTGATGTGCCGGATCGTTAAAAATGTATATCCACGGATACGGATCTAAATACGGATATTTGGTTTCAAGTTCCGCGGATACGGATCTTAACTTTCTTAGAGTACGCGGCGGTAAATATTGCACATTGACCTTTGGAAAGAGACTATCGGTTATGGAAAAAAGTTATTGACTTCTTTAAGAGTTAACTCTCATAACAGATTGTCTCTTTCCAAAGATCGATGTGCAATATCACATTATAAAGGTAGTTTTTTAGTAACTTTAAGTTATGTACTATTGGTATGGTACTCACTACGATAAATGTTTGCAATATAAAGGTACCAAATACGATTTTAAAAAATAAAAAATAATCTGAATAGAATTTAACAGTTTTTCATTATTATTTAAACACCTATATATATAAAATTTCATCTATGAATTGAAAATTAATAAGGTAAAATATCCGTAAAAGATCCGCCAAAAACTAACGGATACGGATACGGATCTTTCTTCTCCCTCGGATATCCGCGGATACGGATACGGATATTCGGCACATCACTAGTATGTATTACCAAATATTTTATGCTGTTAGACATATAATGTGGGCAGACAAAAATTTCTATTTGAAAATTAAAGAATTATTAATTCAATCGGTAACTATAACCCTCAAATAAAAAATATTTTTGATTCGTTAATAGCGCAGCTTTGAGCTTTGTGAAAATATGTAAAAATGTTGTAATTTTTCCGTATTTTTAAAAATGTATGGAGGCTCACCCCACCGAAGTTCTTGAGCCAGACCAGCTTAAATAATATTTTTCAGGGACAGTTCCTCTTTGAGCGTAGCAGTCTGTTGCATACCTGCAGAACAACAAAGATCTATGGTTCTTCATAATTTTAAAATAGAAATAGTGTAATACTTACACAATCAACAATTATCGGCAGACCACAAAGCTCGTGTGTGTTCTGTGTGGCAGACTTTCTTGCGCTCAGGCGTTGTTCTGCGCTCCGAAGCAGCACATGAAATGTCATCATTAGATGCCCCGTGCAATTCCTCACCCCCAAGTTAAAGCTACTTATTTAGATCGGCTTTGAGCTGCATTTACCGTCAGCACATAAGTACAAATAAGCATCTATCACATTTAGTCAACATCTTTGACAGCTTTGACTCGGCGGTAGCCTACGTATGTCGTGCATATACATACACATGGTTTATGACAGGAGTGATTAGTGTTACAGTGTATATTGTAGGTTGTTATCAACAGTGTTTGAAAAAAAATAATATTTAAAACACCATAAACATTCCTAGCCCATGTTAGGGCTCTTGTTAACGACCGTTTTAGTCAACGTGTAACGGGCCGACGCGAAACGGTTACCTTTGTACACGATCCGCTAATATACGTGAGCGCGTCCGTTGTTATCGATATCAGTTCTATACTTGAAGGGCGAAAAAGTGCAAGTACGTTATGTCTTGCTTGTTTATTTTTGTAATTTTCTAAAGTCTTGTCCCAACACTGGCCTATTATGAACAAGGCTAATTAATAAATTCATATCAATATCAATTTTAAACTCTATATTCACAATGACCAGCACAAGGTAGGTATAGGTAAAAACGTGCGCGCACATCTGTCGTCGTCAACAGACTTCTATGAAATTACGTGGTCCACTGCATCGGACCGACCGCCGTCGCGCCGAGAGGCGACGTGCGGGTATCCGTTGAGTTTTGTTGCAACGGTTACATGCTCGTCGCTTTAACAAACACCCGCACTAACCTATTGAACACTGCGCGTCGGCCCGTCGTCCGTCATAAAAATCGGGCCGTTATCCGTTGTCGTTAACGAGAGGCCTTAGGAAACACCTTCGATTGACCCATTTAAAATGTTCAAGCGCCGCCATTGCATATTTCCAGCTGTGTGAAAATGGGTATGCTCTCGCAACGGCTAGCTCTCGGACGAATCGGTATTTTAAGTTGTGCTAGTCGTGCGATGAATCTGATCAAAATTCAACAATGCGAAAAGCTGTTCTGCCAAGTCAGTCGATCACAAAACCTCGATTGCATTTCCAGGAAACTATCCACATTATTCTGTCAAAGCTTAAATAATAGAATCAAACTTTTAGAAACTTAATAAGACTTTGAGAGAAAACTCAACTTAAACTACAGCGCGTCTTGTACCCTGCTTTAACAACTTTGTATACTTGGTGTTTCTGAAAACTGTCAAAGATTAAATAATTAAATCGAGCCTTAATTGAATTAATTAATACACTGTGATTTAAAAACAACTACGCAATTATCAAAATTTGATAGCCGGGACGACACTTTTATAATGTGCTAGCAGGAACGACCATTATCCGCATCATCATCATCGGCGGCTTAACGGAACTGTTTAAAATGTATATGTAACGGTCTATACCCGATTTCGGTCAATGATCGAAATAAATGCGCAAAACTAGTTTTGGCCAACGAATATTGCCCAAACCCGAAATCTTACATTTAAACGGGTGTTGAGCAAAACTAGTTTTACGCATTTTTAATTGGACAAAACTAGTTCTGTCCATTTCTGAACGGACAATACAAGTTCTACTTGTTTCATTCAATCAACATCTGAACCCGAATAAAAGTAGGGTTATGTTTTTGTTTACTTATTGAATTGTTCTCCTGTATGTTATAATTAATATAATGGTGGGATATTCAGTGTAATAATTAAGTAAAAATGCAAGATGAATTCGAGTCTCAACTAGTTCGGCTATTGGAGGCTTCTGAAACATATTTTTTTGACGAAACATAATTACCTTAGTACACTAAGTGAGGTTAAGAAAGCAAATTTGTTGAAAGCTGAATTAAAACCTCTGTCTGCTAAACAATACAGAAAAATAAATCACTTTGATATAATAAGTATCGTTGATGTGGAAAAGTTAATTAAAAAACGCAAAGAAGATTCCGATGCCATACAAGTATTGTCCGTTCAGAAATGGACAGAACTAGTTTTGTCCAATTGAAAATGCGCAAAACTAGTTTTGCTCATTTTATAACCCGTTTAAATGTAAGATTTCGGGTTTGGGCAATATTCGTTGGTCAAAACTAGTTTTGCGCATTTATTTCGCTCATTGACCGAATTCGGATGTAGACCGTAACATATACACTTTTTAATTCGTACAGAAACGATGCAAGTTCGTTTACATACGTTATAATCTTACGAACGAGGAATAATGCAGTGTACTGTTCAAAATTGCTGAAGCCATCTGACCATTCTTTTCTGGGGTTATTTCCTATATAGTTTCTTCCCGTTTATAGTTCAATAGATTTGAATCCGTCTGACCTTTTTAACACTTTGACGAACAAACCGGCTTAGACCGTCATAAGCAAAACTTCAAAAGTTTGACACGACGGCTGAAGCCGTCGTATACTACGGAACGTTTTATAACCAGACGAGTGTAGCAGTCTATTTTCCAGTGTCGAATACATACCCTGTGTGCTTTGTGTCACCGTACAAATATCTACTAAGGCAATATTGTCACAGCATAACAAGTAATTCAATTTCAAATATATGAAAAAACTATAGTGTCAAAATTGGAACAAAACTGAATTTTTAAGTGTCCGTCAAAGTATAAATACTCTTCCAGGGTTACTTCTTGTTTTCTCTTACTGCGTAGTTCAATAGACCAATGTAATAGACAGTCGATATCTATTTTTGTGCAAATACAATCCTGGTTTTAGAGATTTGAACTGCTTACTGTCTTAGAGACTACAAACTGTTCAAACTAAACTACATACAGTTTCCCACAATACACATAGATAAACATAAGCGCGTGAACCAAACCGACGGATAACAGAAAACAAAAGACAGGCGTTCTACCATAATATCGCATGATGGCATTCGAAAATAGCCGAACGGCTATGTCAGCCCCGGTTTATGAGTTTGTGCATCCCTAGGCAGTACGTTTTTGCCCCCCGTCGGATATCATTACTAGCAATGTCTATTTTTTTAAAAGTACAGATAAAATACTCGCGATGCTCCTCAAAACGTCAGCGTTTCTAGGGTTTAACTTTTTGGTTCCCTAGGTTTCTTTTTTATGGAGAACGGTGCCCTAGTTTTTCTCTTAAATACGGAGAAAAAATGCAGTATATATTATTCACGTAACACTTATAATTGAAAAGTTCAAACCATAATAAAGTGATTATTTATATAAATTCTGTGGAAACATAACTTTTAATTAGAAGTCTAAATAAAAAAATATTTGTTTGTGGTGCCATCTCTGTGGTGATGCCCTAGGCATTGGTGTAGCAAGAGGGGGGCAGGTGGACACGCTTTATATCGAACTAAAAAGTAAAAAATATTTTTTTTTTAAATAAGCTTAAAACAATAATGAATAAAAAATACTAGTATTATTGTGAAAAAAGCGTGGGGCGCTTTGTTCCACATTTTCGTACATCGAGCGCCCCACGCTTTTTTCACAATAATACTAGTATTTTTTATTCATTATTGTTTTAAGCTTATTTTAAAAAAAATATTTTTTACTTTTTAGTTCGATATAAAACGTGTTTTTTAGTTTTTTTTTAAACTATATTTATTTTTCACTTTTTAGTTTAATATAAAGCGTGTTTTTTAGTTTTTTTAAAACTATATTTAGTTTCCACTTTTTAGTTCGATTTATTGTCAAAAATTTGCCGAAAAAAAACAATTTTTTTATTTCGGCGTGGACGGGATTAGAACCCACGACCGGTGAATCCGAGAGTTGACGTCAGCGAAGACTAGCGCCTTAGACCGCTCGGTCAATGATTGCTCTTACAGTAATGGCATAACATACTAACAGTAATAAACCACTTGCTGTAGTCCAAAAGAGGTTGCAAACAAACATACATACTTACATACATACATACATACTTACTTACATACATACATACATACATACATACATACATACATACATACATACATACATACATACATACATACATACATACATACATACATACATACATACATACATACATACATACATACATACATACATACATACATACATACATACATACATACATACATACATACATACATACATACATACATACATACATACATACATACATACATACATACATACATACATACATACATACATACATACATACATACATACATACATACATACATACATACATACATACATACATACATACATACATACATACATACATACATACATACATACATACATACATACATACATACATACATACATACATACATACATACATACATACATACATACATACATACATACATACATACATACATACATACATACATACATACATACATACATACATACATACATACATACATACATACATACATACATACATACATACATACATACATACATACATACATACATACATACATACATACATACATACATACATACATACATACATACATACATACATACATACATACATACATACATACATACATACATACATACATACATACATACATACATACATACATACATACATACATACATACATACATACATACATACATACATACATACATAGATACATACATACATACATACATACAAACATACATACATACATACATACATACATACATACATACATACATACATACAAACTTACAAGTGAAACTAATATAAAGCGTGTAAAAACTCCCGAAGTCAAGAGCACAAGACTTGTTTTGCATCCAGCTATATCCTTCCATTTTCTATGGTCCATGGTAACAATAGTTTCAATCTTATCACCGAGTTCAGACCACCTAACATGTCACAAGTGTTGGAAACTTACGAAACAATTTACGGCAGGAGATTACTAGTATTGCAGCAGAGGTATGTACGTACCCTACTAACAAGTACCTATCCTGCATACATACATATTATGTAAGACAGGGGTTCTCAATACTTTTTATATGAAACACTAGTGTGACCTGTGCGAATTATTCGCACTAAATAAATATTACAATTATCACTTTACAAAATTGTTTTTTAAATATGATTGCAGGTATTCAATTCGTTTCTAATTTTGCACACTGCTTATAACGTTCTTCTTTTTGTTGTATTACAATACGAAGCTCAGATGACAGATCGAAGAAATATTTTACTAAAATTGTCATATAGAGGCGCAAGTAGCAAAACCGTTGAGCTAAGCCGTCAGATGGCATCATGCAGTATTGCTGTGACGTTGTTCTGCGTTGCTCGCTGTTCCAAAATTAAAGCCGTTAGATGGCAGTATGCAGTATTGTGTCTGTTGTATTACAATATGAAAGTCAGATGACAGATCGAAGTGTTGACGTTGTTTCAAAATTAAAGCCGTCAGATGGCAGACGTTGTCTAGCGTTGCTGTATTTTAATTAATTTACAAAAACAAAAGCAATAATAAATTTTTTAGTTGTCGATGTCAGTAGAGCAAGCAATTATCTGTAAAATGATATATAATTTATGTGGAGAAATTGTGAGGTTTTTTCTAAAAAGGGAGGCAAACATCTTTAACCTTAGCATATTAATATATATGATTTTTTCGAGGTTTCCGCGTTGCAGTTACACCTACGTACACCAGTGCGTAGCGACACGACGGTTTAGAATCGCTGACGTAAGACATACATTTTCTACCGCCCACTTCCTGCTATATGCCGGGTAGATATTATTAAAGTCAAAAAATAGATTTCCTAGAAAATTTTCGAACATTTCCTCGGACGATAGTTTAGAATTATTTATTTATTTATTATCATTATCACTATCACTGTTACTGTCACTGTCACTATCACTATCATTATCATTATTAATAATAATAATACGCAGGATTAGCGTAAATATAAATTTGAAACTTCTCGTGAATTTTTAAAAAAAAAATGGTCTTGCACATAATCGCAAGCTGTAAAAAATATAATGATTCATTCCGCAATAACACTAAACAGAAAAAATCATTCAAATTGGTTCATCCGTTTTGGAGCTAAAATGCCACATCCTTCTTTTTATGGCGTCGTCGTGAGTTCAAAATATGAATTTAATCTAGACAGTGGCGTAGCGTGGACTAATCCAGACGTTTTTTTTTCGGTAGGTACCTACCTATTCCCAAGATCAAGTGATCCTGTAGATCATATTTAGCAGGGTCTTTTAGAATTTAGGGTACTAATCGTACTATTTATTTAACGTAGATAATACAGATCATTGTGTTTGGCCTCAAAATAACAAACAAGAGGGTCCTCAAATGCGCGAGGCCGTGGGAAAAGTCCCGTTTCACCCACGCCTAACTACGCCACTGAATCTAGATTGGGTATTAGCTTTCTGATGATGCTATTACAAAAATGCGGGATGACCCTATTTTAAGCAAGTAGTTTTATTATTTTACAGTTAACTACTTACAGTAGAGATCATGTATTTTCAACCTATCGGAGCTAGTCTACTCGTGTATTTTCAACTTCTCCTTCATCCTCACTTCGTAATAAAAAAAAAATATTAATGTTTCCAAATGTATTTTTACACTGGCTGAGAAGCGTAAGAGGAAACACTTGACGTGAGATATAGGAACTAAACTTGAAAATTCGCGAGAAAAATCAGTTGAAAATGTATGGTGTTGAAAACACATGAGTCCAAGTATACATATATTATTTCGCGAGACACTATGTATACAAACTAATATGTATCTGTCTTGAAACATGGTGTGGTACTGACTTCGCTGAATTGCTATACAAAACCACCTGCTTGGAAGACGAGGCAGGAAATTCTGTTTCGGCGTACGTAGAATATAGATTTTAAGCAATCGTATCACGGTTTTGTCGTAGCGGTTCCCGTCATTGACTTGTAGAAAGAAACAAAATTATAGCGTCGAAGTTACATGGAATGTTAACACAACATAAATATAACCTATATTATTGTATACTTTAACTTAAAAAAAAAACTTCGGAGAAGTAAAAACTTCGTTCTGTGCTAAATTCAAAAACTTGAGGCGACTGGATCTCAAGATTATAACTTAAAAAAAAAATAATTTCGAGGCAGACAAAAAATTAAATCAAGCTCGAAATTCTGTGCCTAAGACGTCGAAAAAAAATGAATTTCAAGGCAGCGAGCGATAACAGTAAATTGCTATTATTGTCGTATAGAAACACTATAAGGGTGATACAAAAATTTGCTAAGACGAAAGTCACGTGGTCACAGAACTAAAAAACTTGGAAACTGGCCTCATATACACGGCGTTATATGGGAGACAGGCAAAATCAATGTATAAGAATATGTTAGAGATTCGTCGGCATTTAGCATAGAAAAGAATCTCTAACGAGATTCTTCGATACGTTCCAGTTTTAAAATTTAATTTTCTGTCTTTTTTGTCGACTTTTGAATAGAAAATCACCTATTTAGTAAAAATGTATATTCCATATTTCATAAAAAGACAAAAGCCAGTCGGAAAACCACAACACGCAGCAAGTGGGGACTTATTTGTCTCTTGGGTGCCTGCTGCATGTTGGAGATTCCGACTTGTTTTCTTCTATATTATGTAGTTATTAGTTTCATTTTCATTAATTTTTATTTTCTTTCTTGCAGTCAGTCAATATTTACCCATATAGGAGTTTTTTCTTTTTATTTTTAATTGATTGTAGTTAATGTCAAAATAGTAGCATAATAAAAAGTGTTATAATATACTTATACGCATATAATATATAAAATTGACTATTTACCTACTAGTGACGTGCCGGATATCCGTATCCGCGGATATCCGAGGGAGAAGAAAGATCCGTATCCGTATCCGTTAGTTTTTGGCGGATCTATTAATTTTCAATTCATAGATGAAATTTTAGGTATATATAATATAGGTAGATAGGTAATAATGAAAAACTGTTAAATTCCATTGAGATTATTTTTTATTTTTAAAATCGTATTTGGCACCTTTATATATTGCAAACATTTATCGTAGTGAGTACCATACCAATAGCACATAACTCAAAGGTACTAAATCAACTATCTTTATAATGAGATATTGCACATCGATCTTTGGAAAGAGACAATCTGTTATGAGAGTTAACTCTTAAAGAGGTCAATAACTTTTTCCCATAACAGTCTCTTTCCAAAGGTCAATGTGCAATATTTACCGCCGCGTACTCTAAGAAAGTTAAGATCCGTATACGTATCCGTATTCGCGGAACTTGAAACCAAATATCCGTATTCAGATCCGTGTCCGCGGATATACATTTTTAACGATCCGGCACATCACTACTATTTACTGCTTTTATTTGATACTCGTATTGTTATAATAATAATCATAGCCGTAGTAATTAATTTATTCTAGGGGGGGACCAAATTTTCAACTTTACTTACCATTACCAGCTGCTACTTATAAATAATTTGAAAACTGTTCATATAAAAGAGAAATTGATCACCACGACTTTTTGGAGAAATTTCACGACAAAGAAAATATGTAGATTATTGTAGATTTATCTTGTTGTTAGTACGTGAAATATTAATATTCTAGAGTAGGCCAGGCGGATTCTAGGATAAGCCACCCCCCCTCCCTCTTGCTACGCCAATGATAATAATGATACAAATATTAAGAGCACTGTGGTTGAAACAATAATAATAATATTTTTTTATTTGCCAATAGAGGTACATGTAGGTACCTCTATGACACGTCAAATTCTACATATTATTATATATAACAATTTTTTCCCATCTCTATTTTGATTCACAGACGTCATATTATACCCTATTATATACCCTATGTCACTCCCAGGATTAAGACGAATCTAACAACACCTCATATGTCAAAATTCATCAAGTCGCTTGCTCCAGAGTGTACCAAAGAAATCAACATTCACACATACATACATTCGCAAAACATCACCCTCCTTTTGGGACAAGAGTATTCGTCCCTGCAAATACCCCCTGCACCCTTCACCTCAAATCTTTTCCCCTCGCCTAAAAACGGTTCGCGCTCTCCCGACGCTATTTTTAAAGCTAGAGGGTTCTGGTAAACGCCAAATGAAAGACAAAGAATCAGACTACAGATCCTTCAGGCGAATTTTTTGAAAAAAAATTCCTGAAAAAACTCACAGCCTTTTGAAAAAAATAATAAGTTACGTAATATCTCACAGGTAGGCGAAACTGTTTTTCAAAAAATTCGCCTGAAGGATCTGTAGTTTGATTCTTTGTCTTTCATTTGACGTTTACCAGAACCCTCTAGCTTTAAAAATAGCGTCGGGAGAGCGCGAACCGTTTTTAGGCGAGGGGAAAAGATTTGAGATGAAGGGTGCAGTGGGTGTTTGCAGGGACGAATACTCTTTTAAGTGAAAACAAACTATAAATGTCATTTGCTCGAACTCAACTTTCGAGTGTAAAGAAGGACTGGGTGGTTATAAATGAAAATCTATTGATAGAACAACGTGAGCTTTATTCCGTAACATATCATCTAATAACGTACAACACTAAAACCAAAGACCCTCATCATCCAGGTGCAAAATCTAATATACACCCTCCTGCTGTGTGAGTTAAATTGACCCTAACGTTAACGCTGCCAGCTGTGGCTTCATTCGCTCATTTCCCGTCCTACAGGACAGATCACAAGTTGACAGACAAATCAAAACCAGAATACGATACGAACAAAAATCAACTGACAACAAAGCAAATCCTGCGCGACAAACACGTACACGCACGATCTATACGTTTTAGGCTAAGCCAACAGTGTACTTAAAGAACGAATAGACGTTTTCAAGTAAAAAAAAATTGGTTGTCTGTAAAGTCGGTTTACGGACGATAGTTTTACGTGATAACGTAGTCCGTAATACATAACCTAAATTTATATAATAATTATAATAATTCGAATCTATGATATTGCATCTTTCGCTTCAAATTTAGGTTAATTTTATTTATTTAAATTACTCACCATATAATATAATTGTTTTTTTTAACTTTCTTTCTTTCGTATTTATTTTAAGTCTCAAAGATTAGCTGTCATAATATTTATAAAACAATTGTTTCACTGTTTATATAAAATTCCAAAACCTACTTACAATATTTAAGTATTTTCATACGTCAAAAAATTGATTTTTATAATGATAAAATTTGTAAGAAAACGATTTTTTCGAGAGATGAGACCTAGCTAAAACGATTTTTTGCACCCCAAAATCCCTTTTCAGTAAATTTCATCCAAATCGTTAGGGCCGTTGTCGAGAAAAACACGCACAGGGTCAGGCGGAACGTTAGGAACGTTACGACCGTTAGGAACGTTACACTTTTTCGTACATGCAGCCGGTGTTTTATCAATTTATAAGATTGGTGATTCATCAATTTATAAGACGTTATCACGTCAAAAAAAGAGTGTGCTTTAGACCACACGACTGAAGTAAAACTTCTTCCTGCCATAATTTGTTATTATTCACCCGAAAATTCACAAAATATGAACTTTAAAATGATTTTACAATTTTATTCACTTTAAGGAGATTGATGCGTTACAGTCCCAATAAAAAGTAAGTCGAATTCTAAATGGGAACTTTTCCATAATAAATTTTTACAAAAGGTTACAAGTCGATGATACCAATAAATTATTGTCATAAAGGCATAAATAAATATTTTTTTTTAATATTAATTAATTATTTCAGTATTTTACTTAATGAAATAACTTTTGAATTTTTTGTACAAAGTTAGGTTAAAAAAAATAAATTTATGTAAATATCTGTATTTTACATATATTTTGCAGTAAATAATTGAAAAAAGAAATTAGAAGTAATAATAATTAAAATTAAATCATTAAAAAGTTGAAAATTTAGTTAAAATTATCATGAATAAAAGTCCATAATCGAAAAGTGCTAAGGTTTAATAATTTTTTTTGTTGATTAAAAGTCTCCTAATTAAATTGGAAAAAATATTAAAATATGCGTAAGACATCGATGCTTTACATAGTTAGTTTTCGGAACTGCTGACATTATTTGGTTATTTGCAAAAAATTAAAATGTACCGTTTGCATGCTAGGTTGACATATTTTCGATAAGACTACATGTAAAAGTTTTTTTTTTTAATTTTTAACTTTATAAATCTCCTAACGATTTTGGATTTTTTACAGAAAATTTTGTCATAAAAAAATCTATTAAAAAACTTTATTTCAGATTTTTTTCATTATCTTTGTAAAACGGCTCAACCTCCTTAAACGTAGAATATTTAATGTATTGAACAAAATATTAATTTATAAAATTGTTCAAGAACGAAATGAACAGTCTAATGTAAGAAGAAAGAAATATAAACATAAAAATAATGAAAACAAAAGTAATACATTGCAATTACTTACCTCTCGTTGGATTTTAAGCATAAATCTTTATGAAATATTATTTAATGTAGGTTTACAAAACTTTTTTCTGTCACCCGATAGCGCCACTGGCAAGTAATGTATGTGTCATTCTATTGTTAGTACTGCTTATATTTTCGGCTACCTGATGGAACCACTAGCCAGTGAAGGATTTGTTTCGGCCACTTGATGGCGCCACTAGCCAGTGAAGTGTTTGTCATCCTCTTTCTATCTTCACTAACTTATATCTCTCTCTCAACTTCCGTTCGCCTCGTCCGATCACACTTCCGTTAATGTCTCGTCAGGCATTCACCAGCTTACTCCCCAAGTCAAGCGTGCGTAAAGAAGTTTTACTTCAAAAAATGAACTAAGTGAAAATCATCTATTAATCACAAATTCTTTCTATTAGGCCTTTCAACGCTAAATCTACTTTCAAAGTACTTTCAGAATTCAATTTTACTATGGTATCCATTGTCCACAGTTTTCAGTGCTAAAAGTACTTCTAAAGTTAGATTTAGCTTCTTTTATCTTAAATCGCAGAAGAGGCTAAGCTCGAGGAAGACTCAAGTTGTGAAAGAGATTTACCTTCAGGAAGACACACCTTGCAAAAGGGATTCAACTCGAAGAAGATTCTTCCCTGGAGTAAAAGGCACGTCCATGAAGGGATTCAACTCGAGGCAGAGACTAGCCTAGAAAAAGAGACACCTCGAAGAAGAAGCTCGCTTTGATGAAGGGACGCCTCAAAGAAGTTCACCTCGAAGAAGAGGTTCGTCTAAAGCTCTCTCTATGCGTAGAATTCTAGTATGTTAGCCCGTAGTCTAACTTTATATCACATATGCATTTAAATTTCACCTTTTCATTGTGTTATGTCTGTGTAATTCAGCGGCCATTTGCAATGTTCGAGGGGCAAAGTGGCTCGAATAGGTGCAGAGATAAATATGTTTTATGTGCGGTACAAAATGTACGTGCAGTCTTTGACCGCGCTTACTTTATCACAAGAATAAAATAATGAATACTCATGGAGTGATCCACAAATTCGCATCAAGCATAATACTATCTGCTGCAAAAACGATCAATTATTTGTTAATTTTCGCCTCCTTCCAGACGTCTGAATAATTTGAAATTTTACACACGTATTAAGGAGGTTGGTGCGTTACAGTCCCAATCAAAAATAAGTCGAATTCTAAATGGGAACTTTTCCATAACAAATTTTTACAAAAGGTTGTAAGTCGATGATACCAATAAATTATTGTCATAAAGGCATAAATAAATAATTTTTTTTAATATTAATTATTTCAGTATTTTACATGGACTAACTTTTGAATTTGTTGTACAAAGTTAGGTTAGAAAAAATAAATTTATGTAAATATCTGTATTTTACATATTTTTTGCAGTAAATAATTAAAAAAAGAAATTTGAAGTAGGTACCTATAATAGAAAATAAAATTAAATCGTTAAAAAGTTGAAAATTCAATTAAAATCGTTAAAATTGTCACGAATAAAGGTACATAATCGAAAAGTGCTAAGGTTTAATAATTTTTTTCATTGATTAAAAGTCTCCTAGTTAAATTAGAAAAAATATTAAAATATGCGTAAGACATTGATGCTTTACATAGTTAGTTTTCGGAACTGCTGACATCATTTGGTTATTTGCAAAAAATTAAAATGTACCGTTTGCATGCTAGGTTGACATATTTTCCATAAGTCTACATAGGTATGTAAAAGTTTTTTTTTTAATTTTTAATTTTATAAATCTCCTAATGATTTTGGATTTTTTACAGAAAATTTTGTCATAAAAAAATCTATTAAATAAACTTTATTTCAGATTCTTTCATTATTATCTACGTAAAACGGCTCAACCTCCTTAAGAACCCATGACAATACAATAATTTATATAAATATACAAAATATTTATAAAATAGTGAATATATAAATTATTTATATAAATTGATTACTTAACTTAAAAAATTACTGTAAGCAGCTAACGGGCGCGCAGCACTGTACGTTGCGTTGCCTACCCATAGGCGTAGTTTAAAAAAAAACAGACTTTTATAGCAATGTGCACAAAAAAGTACAAAATAATTTTAAATACCAAAGATTTTATTCAACTGTGATAGGATGTTACCCAACTCGATATAATTTAATTTTTTGAATAAGATTAAAATGAGAACAGCTTATTCAAAAAATAAAATAATATCGAGTTGGGGGACATCCTATCGTTATTGAACAAAATCTTTAGATTTAAAAAATTATTTTTTACTTTTTTGTGCCCATTGCTAAAATTCTAAAACAAAGCTTCAATTCGGTATTTTTGGACCATCTCTAGATAAGTATGTGCGGCATTGGGTATTAGTTTTAAATGTATGGCATCTATCGGTTTGATAATACTGTGGCTATAAACCGCGTACAACATACTGCAATAGAGATAATAATAAATAGTTTGATTCATATTGCATCCCAGTTCCATTTTTCATCTGCTACAATGCAAACTTAGTAAATAAAATAACTTAAGCGCTTAATCCTTAAAGATAGAATAACTCAAACGAATTTACGGATATGACCTATAAGTATAAAATTATCACGTAGGTACCAATATCTAACATAATTTTATTTAAAGATGTATGAAAGGTATCTCAGATGACCGAGAAATGAATGAAATTTTGTCAACATATTTCTTGATATATTTGTAATAAGTAAGTAGGTACCCAAAATTTCAGAACGGTTAAATTTAAAATTAAGAAATTAATATGATCTCTTACGGCAAAATTCATAGTTTAATACCGATACAACGATGGTAAAATCACCGGGAAAAACTCATATTTTCTATGTTCGTTACATATTTAAGAAACTTCAAAATTTTAACTTTCGTCACCGTTGAAAATCATGAGAAAAAATATTTATTATTTACTTCAACCTTAATTTTATACATAATTTCTCTTTTTATCAATACCATTTTATTTAAACTATGAGAAAAAATTAATGGTATAAATCATATACCCACCAAAAAATAATAAAATAAAAAGTTTTTTGAAAATATATTTTGATTAAATTTAAACTTAGAACATTAATAACTTAAAAATACGCCTAGAATAATAATAAATAATAGTATATTGTGCGTCTAGTGAGAGAAGGAGAAGATTCCATGAGCGTGAAATTTTCCGCACGAGCGTAGCGAGTGCGGTAACACGTGAGTGGAATATTCTCCTTCGATCAATAGTCACACATAATACTTTATTCAACTAGCACGAGTAATAATATGTAATCGGGGCCCTGATAAAAGAGGGAGAAATAATAAATCACTTCATTGATTGACGTACCCACCGCCCTCGATGCACACAAGATGGCCCTGACTTTCGCTGAACTGCGATGCTGTTTTTATATATTCAAATCGCTACCGCGTTCCTATTGATCCAGAAACTGTACAGTAATATATTAGTTTCGGCACATTATTCGCACTATACGCGTCAACATGAAGTAATTTATTATTTCTCCCGAATTGAGCAGGGCCCCGAAATCATATATTACTCACGCGTGTTGAATAAAATCAATAATTTTATTTTTTTGGTAAAATAATAAAAAAATAAGTAAATAATAACTAATTCAATAAGCTACCTCTTATAATAGCTAAAAAAATTAAACATATTTTTCCTTTTAATATTCTTAATATTTCCCCATTAAAATTATTCTAAGGTAGAAAATTTAAATTTTTAATTATAGTATAGTAAATCAATTGAACACTATAACTAACAATTAATTAACTCAGAAGAAAAATAATATAAAAAATACAAAATTAATTTATATATAGATGATATCTCTAGAATATATTATAGATGATATCTCTAAAATTAAATCCTTCGAATAAAATCCGAACAAAAAAGGCAACCCGCAAATATTTATACTTAAAATAGTCAAAGGTAAATAATAATAATATTATTAAACAGAGATATACAATCAGAATAATCTTTAACTTAGCCAACAACATTTTAACACACATAATATATTATATTTCAGTGTGTATGTAAAATTAAATTGAAATAATTTTCCGATTAATCAGGCTGTTCATAACAGCTATAATACAAGACAAAAGAAACACTGTGCAATTCCTCAGCAATACCTGTAGCTTTACAGTGGCCCAGTTTGATCTGGAATTAACATTTTCAATAATTTACTTGGCAAGATAAATCTATTTTAAACTGCATTAAAAAATTTTTTAACTTCCCGTTTAAAAATAAAATCAAAAATTCAAAAAAATCGGGAAGTTATTGTTTTCACCCCGAGTTTCGAAAATCTTGTATTCGCCAGATCTCGACGTTTTGAGGTCCTAGGAAGCTATTCTGACTATTTTGGCGATGATGTCCGTAGGGCTGTATGTGTAAAATCGGTTCATTTGTTCACGAGATATCGTGAACGAAAAATTCGTTAAAAAGTGTTTTTTTAAAACTACTCGTAAAATTATTATCAGATCGATTTTTTTATAATAAATTACTTTCTTAAGTTAAAAAAACTGCGTCGATCACCGCAAACCACATCAAGATCGGTTCATTTGTTCCCGAGATATCGTGAACGAAACATTCGTAAGAAAGCGTTCTTTTTTGAGCTCAAAGAGCTAAAAAACAAACTTCTTACGATATTTTATATATTTTTGAGCGTGTTGAGCTCGAAAATAGCGGGAAGTTACAGGGATGGCCTGCAGGGTCAAACTTCTTTTCAAATTTTTCATTCAACAATGTTTCTATTCAATTGATGAATATTTTACATGAAATATCTTGTATCATAGTTATAATATTTTAATTAAAATTTTTGTAATGACACTTTCTTGCCTTTTGATTTAAGAAAATAAATCCTATTAGTATTATTATTATTAGTACAATTTGACGCTGTTGCTAGTTTGCTACCATCTTATCATTCATCACTAGAGCTACTACTTACATCTCTAAACCAACTACTTGTATCTCTATAATAGATATGAGCGCCGATGGGTAAAGGAGCGGCGGCGGCGCGCCGACTTTTTGAGGTCGGCGGCGGCGGCGTAGTCGGCGGCGTGACCTTAGGAGCATTTTTTAATGATGGGCAGAATACAATAAAACAAAACATGTAGTTTAACAATCAGAATTATTATTTATTTAACACAAATTATTTTTATAAGGAAATGGTTTGTAGCCTAGAGCTAAAATATTTTTGGCACTTCGATTGGCAGAAAAAAATCAACGTTGTCATAAAGTTCTAATAACAATTAACAAAAAAATAAATCTTAGTGAAAACAAAGATGTTTCTTTTAAGTCATAAAAAAATATAAAGTAGTCTTTAAAAACATGTTTTCAACATTTTCTGATCGTTTAAACATATGCCTTTTCGCTCGGCGCGCCGTTACATTTTCACGGCGGCGGCGGCGGGAGGAAATCGTCGGCGGCGACGGCGCGCCGGCGCGGCGCTCATATCTACTCTATAACGACTACTTCTTTAACTACTTTCAGAACTACGCCAACTAGGTTCATAACTAGACCAACATAATAGTTGGTCTAGTTATGAATCATCACTATTATAACTACTATCATTACTACTTTGATCACAATGTTTATGTGGATGATCATCAAGACAGCTGTAGCACACAATATGATCAAGAAAGTCCGATTCTCTGAAAATAAACTGAATATTAGTTTCCACGAGACATCCCAACGTCCAATGAAATCTACAATAACGTTATAATAATTTCCTATTCACTGCAACCTAACAGCACGTGAACAATGAATAGTTGTATTATTGTATGGACATTAGGATGGTAATGACCCAGTGGTCGATCCATCTGCTTTACCATTCCAACACAAGTGGGGAATAGTACTAATTTAGGTCTAAAGTCACTTTTTAAAATTTTTCATTTTGAGGTTCCCTGAATCCAAAGAACATATTTTTGGAAAAAAAATATGTGCGTCTGTTTGTTTGTGGGTCAAACGAATGAGCAGATCGAAACCAAATTTTGGGAGGATGTTTGATATGCAAATATGAAGGGCCCAATTGTTTTTGCGAAAAATGTGTGCATGTGCAGAAGACTGAACATTTTTCATTTCGTCAATATCATAGGTATAAATACAAATGATGATAGGTAGGTAGGACTGTTTGATGAATGTCGTTAATTTTGAAACAAAACTGTGATTCACTATCAAATAATAATTAATAGACAACTTTAATACGAACCTAACAGAGTTTTTTTTTATTATAAACTTTAAAAACGTATATGTACTGCTTTAAAAAGGTATGTTTGGCTTTTAAAAAAGATAATATGTCCCGCCTTTAGGGCAAAATTTCCGACCTAATACAGAGCCGAGTCCGACTTTTGTATTTTAGGGCTTGGCAACCCTAGGCGTGAGGGACAGTCGATTAGAGGTATTTGGCAGGTCACGTTGTTACGGTACGTGTGTGTGTCTCCTGCATCTTCCTTCAGATGATTGCAACCATGTTCGGTAAGTTATTTTTTTGTAATATATCTATATTTAATAGTGTCTTCTACCCAGTCCCACTTGGGGACTAACAATTATGGTGTAAATTATATTATATTTTTATGGATAATGAGTACTTTTATTTCGATGAACCAATCCCGTCGAAATTCAAAAACTAACCTAAGCCTTCCGCTCTGGTTAATAACATAACTGATCAAACAGTTACAAAAATATAATATTATTAAGTGTGGGACGAGTCTAGACTTTAAATTGTTTAACTACTTTGCCGCTCCATTAAGCGTACCGTAGTTGAATAACTCCTTAAAATAAATTATGTATAACGAGCAGGCCCTGGAAACGCAATGCATATTATAAACGTCAAAATAATTACGATTCACGCTCTAAATCACCAATTTGGACTGTAAATTATTTGACTTGGAAGGAAAAGAGAGGATAATATATTTTTATTGAGTAGTTTTAAGTAACATTTCAGTTTTTATAGTGTTTTTACATAATACCTATTAGGTTCAATCAGTCTACAGAATATTAGAAGTACATTTTTTGCTTAAAGTTGTAGCTTAATAATTGAGAAATACAAGAGTACACAAATCTGTAGGGGGTCACAAATTGTCCAGAAAACTGTCTTGGAAATAACTGAATAATGGTTTGTTTTAAGGACAAAAAAGATCATTATCAATCTGAAAGTCGATTCAAAATCAAACAATATTACGTATCTAATTGAAAGTACCTATATATTATGTGAAAGTGTATATATGCGGAGGGTAATCTCCGAAACTACACATCTGATTTCAAAAATTTTCTCATCAATATTTAGAATGGACCCTCAGGATGGACATAAGCTATATATTATCGCATTAATTTTGTAATTTAATCGGCGGAAAAATGATGGAAATTTACAAATTCGTGCGAAGCCGTACCGAGCTACTAGTAGGTACATTATATATATTTTGAAAAAATATAATCCACACAAGTCTCTCATTTTTAATTATTCTCAGAGCAAAACAAAAAACCTTACCCCCTCCAACTGTAGTCCGTGGTGATTTTGGCATTGCCGAGCGGATATACATTCCGATCATTCTCGAACGAATATGGAGTATCGGTGCATCGGATGGATGTACCTGGTCCTACAGTACTTCCAAAGCGATATGGGGAAGTTGTTTCGGGAACCTTAGGCTTTATTACCTTTAAATATTTTTTGTTTAAATAGGTTAATTTGTTTTTTCCTTATTATTTATTTAGGTAAGTTTTTGAAAATGGAAAAATAATATCAAAATAAATAAATAATCTTTATTTCATGCTATTTTTTTTTAAATATACGCATAGCGTCACCGCTTTAAATTATGTCTGAAATTCTTCCATACTATAATGTGGCCTCTCTTTTAGCATTAGCTCGATTTTTTTTCGGAATTTTCCGATGTCATTCGTATTTATTATTTGATCCGGTAACCTGTTAGGTATATTTACGGATCATTGCATTGCGTGAACCTAGACGTATTTATTTAATTTCTTACAGTTACGTTTATCATGTTTACGTGTGTAATTGTTTATACTGAAAAGATTAAAATTTGATCTGACAAATGTGGCACATTCTATAGAATATAAATATCTGTTACAGTTAGTAAAAAAATGATAAAGCAAATGTGCCGCACAAATCCAAGAAATCAATATTGACTTATTTTTGACTAAGTTCAACAATTGGCATGATAGGAAGCTGCAACTTTGTTGAATTATTCAAATTCTAATTCTTTTTGTATTTTAAATTATGGTACGGAAATCAATTCATTCTGGAAGGATACATTCTGAAAAAATATTACAAAATCAACATATCAGAGCATATTAATACTAAGTTTATTGAACTCTTCCGAGCAAAGCTCTGTCATCCAAATATTATTAATTAAGATAAGTAATACTTACGTCATTGGCCAGCACGCCAGTACTGTAGGGTTTTAACTCCTTGACTGCTGCTTGGGTTTTTGCCAGCTGTTCATCACTTCGTTGCCTTCCCGAAAGCACATAAATTTGGCCCGGATCTTTAGTGTTTGGTGTCCTATTATTCTTGACAGTCTTCGTTAAAAGAAACAATGTTTATATTTTTAAAAGTCTGAATATTTAAAAGTGAAACGTTGCCTTTTTGTTTGTCTTTCTTTCACTCTGCACTGAATGAATTTCAATAAAATTTTTAATATACATGGCTACCTAATATCAGAATATATAGAGTAATATTTTTATTTAACTTCCCGCTTTAAAAAAAAAAAAAAATTTTTTTTCAAAAATCGGGAAGTTATTGTTTTCACCCCGATTTTCGAAAATCGAGTTTTCGCCAGATCTCGACGTTTTGAGGTCCTAGGAAGCTATTGAAACTATTTTGGCGATGATGTCCGTAGGGCTGTATGTGTGTGTGTGTGTATGTAAACCTTTTGTATCTTTTGAACGGAGTGTCCGACTGAAACGCGGTTTGCGGCATCTGACGTGATCTTGGTGAACTTAGACTTCCTGAAAATTTGAAACGATTCGGCCCAAAAAATTTTGAGAAATCTTAAAAAAACAAGTTTCAAAAATTTTTAAAAATTTGTTTTTTTAAAATATTTTCTAAACTACTAAACCGATTAATTCCAAAATCTAATCAGCTCTTCTCCTTAACAAACTACGTCGATTTCCGCAAACCGCATCAAAATCGGTTCATTTGTTCACGAGATACCGTGAACGAAAAAATCGTAAAAAAGTGTTTTTTTAAATGACTCTTGAAATTGTTATCAAATCGATTTTTTTGTAATAAATTATTTTCTTAGGCTAAAAAAACTGCGTCGATCGCCGCAAACCAGATCAAAATTGGTTCATTTGTTCATGAGATAGCGTGAACGAAAAATTAGGAAAAAAGTTATTTTTTATAATTACTCGTAAAATTCTTATCAAATCGATTTCTTTGTAATAATTTACTTTCTTAGGTTAAAAAAACTGCGTCGATCGCCGCAAACCGCATCAAAATCGGCTCATTTGTTCATGAGATATCGTGAACGAAAACTTCGTAACAAAGTGCTTTTTTTTGAGCTCGAAGAGCAAAAAAATAAACTTCTTGCTATATTTTATATATTTTTGAGCGTTTTGAACTCGAAAATAGCGGGAAGTTACAGGGATGGCCTGCAGGGTCAAACTTCTTTTCAAATTTTTTTATATAATTTTTGAAAATTAATGAAAAATTAATTTTAATTTTTCATTAATTTTCAAAAATTATATATCAGAGATTATATAAAAAAATTCAGTCTTAATTCTATTGTAAAATAAGTAGATACTAATTCATTTATATATTTTTTAGATTACATATTTCTGAAGAAGATCCAAATCCGGACCGTAACGTCATTTATTAAGATATTGAATTATAATTTTACATTTTTTTGTCAATATACAGTCTGAAAAAATTGATTGATAATTTTATTTATTTGAAGATTTCTATTCAGACGTTAATCTAAGATTTGAATTAATCATTAATATTACAAAGTTTTTATTACCTATACGATAAAGTGCTCATAGCCCCTTGACACTTGGGGGCCCAGGGCTTAAGCCTTATTAATGCCACCCCTGGATGAAGACGCAAAAAGTTAAATTTTAAACTATTAACCTACCTGACTTCGGGACTCGTTGGAGATATTGGACTTACAGCACAAACGCTTAAAAAAACCGCAAAACATAGTCACAGTTGAACTTCCTTCGCTTTTAAACACCGATATTTAATTACAAAATTGATAGAAAATAAATTCAAAACTACTTGTGTATTATCTATTGACAACATTATCAAAATTTTTGATAAAAAAAATAGTTTACAAGTTGCAATCTCAATAATTCAGTGATTAATCTGCGATTAGGAGCTATTCAAGTATTGGATGTACACAAGTATTTTTCCTTATTTTTTTAACACAAAGGCTGCCAGGTCCAGACTGGACATCCAGGCATAGCCCGGTGTGCTGGGGCCAGCCGGTCTGGATTCATTTTCGACAACTTAAAGTTAAACATAGATACAGATTGCAATAACTGCAATCATTTGGGGGCCTGGTCCATGCTCTTAAGCCTAGGGATTGCTCCCGGGAATTCCCGGGAAATTTCATCGCCTTCAGTACCAGGAAATGAAACCCATTTCCTAAGAAATCCGGTACTACAAAAAATTATACTAATTTAAATGTTTTATCTATTTTTTCAAGCTGTAAATGCTGTATAATCGTCGCCGATGATTTGAAACATAAGGTTTTATTTAAGTAATGCTTCGCAAAACGTTTTTGAATAACATTTATTTCTTTTCAATATCGTTATGTAAAAAAAAAATTGGTTGTCTGTAAAGTCGGTTTACGGACGATAGTTTTACGTGATAACGTATTCCGTAATACATAACCTAAATTTATATAATAATTATAATAATTCGAATCCATGATATTGCATCTTTCGCTTCAAATTTAGGTAAATTTTAATAAGTAGAATAATAAAACACTATAAAAAGTACACTATTATTATATAAAAAACAACTATGGCATGTATCTCTTTTGCGCATGCGCCGATTTTCCCCAAAAAATTTATAAAAATTTCTAGTAAAAATAGATAGTTGGCAAAACCAAAAGTGCACATCCCGCAAGTTTTCCACTGTATGATAAAAAAATAACAATTAAAAATATTTTTAATAAATTTAAAAAGATTTAAAAATTTAAAGAAATAAATAATTAAAAATTGAAAAAATATTTTTTTTTAAGTTTGCAAAAATAAAAAAAAATAAGAACTATACATAATATAATATATAATTAATATCAAGTGGAATAAAATAAAACAAAATAAAAAGAAAAAAAAAGAAAAAAATCAATGATTTCGTAAGGAATCGAACCCAGGACCTTGCCCTTGGGGATCCAACGGCATAACCATTACGCCACGGCGGCCTAATAAGTGTAGTGGTGTTATCACGGTATAGAAGTGTAGCACTTGTTTTATGGATTACACTATATTCACACAGCAATTATTATATTGTTTTTAAACTATTAGCTGTCAAAAATAATAAAAAATAAAACTGTTTATAAAAATTAAACTACTGAACACATTTTAGTGAATTTAAATAGGGTTCTGGTCTGATAGTAAACAAAGTGAATAAAATATGACCCAAGGCAATCCGACCAAAATTGCGATCTGTAGAGTCGTGACGTACGTGCATACGTACATACGTACAGACCAACCGACAACTGCTGTTTGTGATTTTCAATTACAATTTTAATAGTATTTATGAACTCGAATTGATTTAAAAATGGTTCTATTTTATAGATTAGAATCTCCTCTTTTCAAAAAGCTTCAATTTGAATGGATTTCATGTGAAATTAACTTAGATATAACTTCTTATATGAACGAAAGTCAGCTCTGACGCACAAAGCGATAATAAAGCACATACCGCTAGTTTAGCGGTATGTGCAATAGAGTAAAAACCGTTTTAAAAACTATATTATTATTATATAAAACATCATTATAAGAGATATATTCTTTTACGCATGCGCCGATGTTCCCCAAAAACAATAGGCCACTTCATATTTGCATATCAAACATCCTCCCAAAATTTGGTTTCAATCCGCTTATCCTTGGTGTCGGAATGATAAGAAATGTCAAAAGTGACGTTTGCAACTGTCAAAGTATTATGTTCTAATAATAATTAGTTATTCCAATAGTTAACTTAGAAGACGTTGCATTTCACAAAATACTAATGTCAAAAAATTGAATTAAACATTAGAAATGCAGCCGTTTTCATGTTAAGACAAGACATACGTTATTTTCTAATTTCCATGTACGGCAAACAAAGACGACCGACCGCGTTGCGCCATGCATTAGACAACATTGCATTTATACAGCTATTTTTCTATATAAATTTGTATAAAAAAACTGTTTAGGCAAATTCTGTTATACGAAATCTATGTAAAATGTTCTCCTCTTTCGTTTAAGACTGGTTTCAAACCGATCTGATTTAAATTGAGCGAGAAATTAGCAAAAAGCACGCACAGGGTCAGGCGGAACGTTACGCGTTACGCGTTACGAACGTTAGGAACGTTACGTTACACTTTTTCGTGCATGCAGTCGGTGTTTTATCAATTTATAAGATTGGTGATTCATCAATTTATAAGACGTTATCACGTCAAAAGTTACTGTCTAGTCGACTATACGAGTTTCTGTTAAGTTACGACTACAAGTTTAGAATTTTTGTGAATTTTTCAAAACCAGACTGAATAGGTACAATTTATTAAATTTGAATTTAAGATTTCTTTTTCATGACAAGAATGATCATTTATTGTTAAAGTTGAGTTATCAAAGAGTATTAGACTGATTGTAATATTAAAAGTTTATTGAATTACGTAGGCTAATTCAGTGATTTGTAATGTGATTAAACTTCTTCAAAACTATTTCCAACATTTTATTTCACGCACAACAAGCATTTAACACATTTTTTCTCTAGTATCGAATTTCCCGGTACTGGATCTCCTCCAGCACCAGGAAATACAAATTCGATTTCAGTACCGGAATTGCAAACCCTACTTAAGTTCTAGGTAGATTGTTTGGACCAGAGATATTTAATATTATATTAAATATTATATTTTATTAAATATCTCTGGTTTGGACCAGTCTGAGTTTGCTTCAGGGCTTGATTTACCCTGCACATGCTAATTAGGCTAGAGCCTAGCGCTCAAAGACCGAGGGGGTGCTGAGCTTGCCTTTTCAAGCCCCACTTATTTACAGAAATAAATTTGATTTAATTTGGACAAAATCGCGGATCGGAAAGTTAGTAAAATATAAAAATCAATTACACGTATATTCGTGGGCTCTTTTATGAAAAGAACCTTTTTTTGTGCTCTTCAAAGTTCAAACCTACTAAAAAAAGGATTAAAATTTTTGGCGTAATCTATATTACCATTCCAACCCACAAGTGGGGAATGGTAGGTACTAGTTTAGATCAAAAATCACTTTTCAAAATTTTACAATATCTTTTCGTTTATATATTTTTCATATTTTTGGAAGAACTCTGTGCGTCTGTTAGTCTGTGAGCACGATAAAGGTCAAACGGATTGCAACTAAATTTTGGAAGGATGTTTGATACATAAATATGAAGAGCCCTATTGTTTCTGGAGAAAATTGGCACATGCGCAGAAGAGGTGTTTTTTATATAATGGTGTACTTTTCATAACGGCTTATTATTCTATTTATTTTTTCAAGAAAGTTTTGTTAATTTTTTTTTAAACTTTATAGTTTCGGAAATATGATGAAAATAAAAAAAATCAGCTGTTCTTTTGTTTTATAGATCTGTCAGAAATAAATTAGTTAGGCATGCTTTGATTAATTTTTACATGACGTGAACATATTATGTAGGTAACCATTGCAACGACTAGCAAATACCATATTGAATACTAGGCATTACCCGCGTCACGTCGCAAAATGTCAGAAATTTTATTTTCTTTATTATACTACCTATATCAAATGTTAATATTTTTAAGTTGGAATGGTCCCATCGCCCAATTGGCTGGAATTAACAAAAATTTTTTTCTTTACCCTCCCTCTGAAAAAAAATATCTACGTCCTTGCCGGGGGAGGGGCACATATTTAGTTAGCCTAGGGCTGTCAGAATTTTAAATCAGGCGCTGGTCTGCTTGGTCCAGGTCACTCCAGCAGATAAATGAAATAAGTAAATAATGTAAACAACAATTCAATTTTATTAAACATGTTTTAACTATAATTTATTCGAATTTTACTTGACATTAAAACCTGTTACAGGAAATTTATTTAATAAATCCTTTAAAACAAACGGAAACAATGAAAATATTTTAAAGCGTTCTCCCATTTTATCTTTATCTAACATCATATTGTAACCATATGTCAAAATTTCTTTTTCTTCTTGATTAGCTTTCTCAAGTAACATATTCAGTCTTACATCTATTCCCATTGCACGCAAAAAATCTCCTTGAGGAACAGGCCCAAACGTAATCAATTTATCATTTCTCGTAGCAACTGATCGCAACTGGGAAAAATCTACATCTGCCGTTAAATCCGCTGTTCCAGGATCCAATAGCGGGTCGTGCAATTTATGTTTTTTAAAAGACTAAAATAAAAATAGATACCTACATGTTTCAGATTTAACCAAGGGGAATTAAAAAAAATAAATTTGGTGACCGATGATGAGATACTGTTTTAATAATTTGAGATATTAAAATAATAGTTGGGTGACTAAATTATTAAGTGAGCGACTAAATTACTAAGTGAGCGACTAGAATGCCTTCGGTAATTTTGAAGCAGATATCTTCTTTTGTTTTTACTTTTTATTTTTTTTTTTTTCACTTTGAGACTACAACTTAAAACTCACATTTTCATGGAGATTGAAAACAACCGCTTTTTTTGATAAAGGGGTATGCGAATTGTCTCGCAGTGAAACGCGATGGGGCAAAAGTGGAGTTTTTAAAAAAATAATTTCGGGGTGAACGATAAACGGGTATGCGAATTGTAATTCTGGGGTGAACGATAAAGGGGTATGTGAATTGTCTCGCAGTGAAACGGGAAGGGGCAAATGTGGAGTTTTTAAAAAAAACAATTCCGGGGTGAACGATACCGGAGTATGTGAATTTAATAGTTAATTGTTTGAACAGAACTGCGTTTTCTAAAAAATATATATTTAATTGACAGTCAATTAAATATATATTTTTTAGAAAACGCAGTTCTATTCAAACAATTAACTATTAACAACTTAGTAATTTAGTCGCTCACTTAGTAATACAGTAACCCAAATTGATTATTATTTTTGTCACCCAAAATTGTAATTTATTTACAGTCACTCGTTTAAATACTACCCTTTAACCAATGTATTACCTTCCAAACTTACCCTAAATGTATCTTCTTTATCACCGTTATGACCATAATCAGCAATAAGGGCAAACCCGCCATCTTCTTCTAACCGTGAAGCCATATGTTCCATTATAACTAGAGCATCGGGACAAATTTCAACATGATTTCTAGTTTCATCGTTTTTTATATAAACTTTAGCTGGAGTTGGAGTAGGTGACAAAACGTATCTGAATTTTTCAGTTTTTGGATCACAATCGACTAATATTTCAATCCAACCTCTATCAGTTTTCTAAAAAGTTCACAAGATTTTATTTATGGGTGGCGTTTATTTATATATCTTTATTTTGTACGAAAATTTCATTCTTTTATTAACTTTCTTGATGGCAAATTGTAAAATTATATAAAAAACAAAACGTAGACTTTTAAATAACTATATGCATGAAATTTAAACTAAAAAAATAAATCATTCTAATTGTATTATCAGGTTTTGATAGTACAATAAAACACAACACAAAATTGATTCTTAATAACAAAAATAAAAAGAATATTTAAATAGAATGTAGTGTAATGCAGAGTAATAATATAAAATAAAAATAGTTAAAAATTGTGGGAACATTTAATTAAAACCAACATATTGCATCACAAAGACAGTCATAATTGGAATTAATACGATATTGTAGAGAAGATTATGAAAGTAAGACATAAATGTGTAACAAATAAAGTGATGCATTATAAAATAAGTCACTACTGGATATATTAAAAAAAAATACTACTTATTTATTTAAAAATAAATTGTCTTTATGACTGTATTTATCTAAACATTTGAACATGTATTCCCGACAATTGACAATATGGCACTATTTGCGATAAATATAACTGAAATAGTTGTGTGTGATAGTTGAGTTAATAATATTGCCATTATTTGAGATAATACAGAAAAAATTGCTGATCATTTATGTCTATTTAACTCAAATCTTCACTTTTTCGAGTTACGACTCTATTTTATCAGAGGTGCGGTATATATATTTTTTTTTCAAAATAAAATATATGGAATCCAGGAATCGCATATCATAAAATATTATATATCCGTTAGTTCTTGCAGAAAAATGTTTGCCTATTGTTATGGCACTTCGGCGTGACCGATTGTACATCCGGATAAACACTGGAGGGTTTAGATTTGAATCCCGCCAGTGACATGTAATTTTTTCCTTTAAATATACCCTTAAAGACCGAGCACAGTTATTCAGCACCAACCTCTAATTTATGTATCGGCAAAGCATCAAAAAATTCATGAGCAACAATTATTGAAAACTGCTTTGGAACTTCCTGTAAACGCTGATACCAGTACACAGGAACGCCCGTCTTTGTGTATCCTGCTTTATAATGATTCACTTCATCATCAATAACTTGTTCCGACTTCTCCGAACATAGGTTTTCAAACTGCAATCGACTTAAATGCGGACTTATTTCAACTAAATGAAGACTCATATCTTTATTCAATTTAAAATGACTGAAAACCTATGAACAACGAATTACTAAAAAATATTTTTTTTGAAATAAACAGACAAGAATCGTAACTGAAGAAAAGATATTACTTTCAAAATATCTTGAGACAGCGTGCCCTTTCCTGGACCCAACTCAATCAACTGAAAAGGTTTTGGAGATCCTATTTTGGCCCATTCGCTTATACACCATATCGCTATCATCTGAAATGCATTTTTAAATTATTGTAGGTATCGATCCTCGATCGAATGCTTTCATAGTGTTCAGAAGAGTACAAATATTAACACTGATGAAGTTTTTATAAGCCATGGCTTCCTTTAGTTTAATTATTCACAAGCTGCTAAGTTACCTCACCAAATAGCTGTCCCATTTCGGGCGAAGTTATAAAATCACCCTCATTGCCCAGAACATTGTTATGCATGTAATATCCAGATAGTGGATTTGTCAGGACTTCTCTCATGTAATCTGCGACTGTAAGAGGTCCATTTACGGCTATACGAGACCGTAATTGACGAGATAACGACACTGAAGCAGATTGTACCGTTCGTCTCAACTCATTGACAGGATTTGTATAATCCGTACAATATTCTTTGAAACACGACTTCAGGAGTCGTGTTGTTCGTCGTATAAACATTATGTTATGGACTTCAAATTATAAACCTACAAATTATTTTATAAACCCAGTTTTAAATTTCAGAACCGCTAATAACCATAAACATATTTTGAGGTTAAGAAATTTGACACTTGACAGCTTAGATATAACCATAGATAATAGGAAGATAAATATCCTAGTTAACCAAAATAAGACCACTTATGATGCTCGCCGCTAGGTGGCCACCTATTGACGAGCATCATAAGCTAAACTTTTTTAATCTGCGAGTGTAGAATATGTAGAGTTTCCGTAGTGAATTGTGCTGATAATGGTTCGGCCGTCTGGTGTCTAGCATCATAACTACATATGTTTTCCGTAGTGAATTGTGCAGGCAATTTGGTCCTCTAGTGAGTAGCATCATAATTACATTTGTTCTTCAAAGATCCTCTTACGTCATTCGACTGTATTGTACAATATCCCGCGGTGACATTATTATTGGGCTTTTAAATATTTTTCTTTTGACATAAGTAAATGAATAACTTTAATTAAAATTTTATTTTTAAACAAAATAATATGTCATTCACAATTGTAGAGTAGAATACATAACCAAAGTGGACGACAAATGCACCTGTATTACATGTTATAAATTTGTTAGTAGGTGAAAAAATATATGATTAATTATTTAACGGCCTGACAGTTGAATTTTTCTTAGATTTTTCAGAGATGATATTTTTTTTGGTATCTATAGTCAAGAAATATAATAAAGAGAATGTTCGACTATTTTTTTTTAAATTCGTATTCATGGTTTTAAAATATAAACAGCCTTATGTATGATTTGAATAAATTCTGTCGGTGCGTTTATAAATTGTGTCAAAAAATTATTTCTTATTTCATTTCCGAGAATTTTTCAATAATGGCTTGTGTTAGTAATTCGTGCAGTTACGTTTAAACTGTGAAACAGACCAAAAAAACGTTACCACGACTATTCAAAATCAAATTTGAAAATTCAAAAATTTTGAATTATATTTGGTTTTTTACATTTATTTAGAAATTTAAGTGCCGTTGTTTACGTGGCGTTTCTATGGTTTGAAACAAACTGGGAACTGTCGTCACGTCCGTCAAAAAAAAAACACAAATTGATGGTTTTTAACAATTTATAAACCATTGAGCGAGTAATTAGGATCAGTATAGAGGTAGCTTTAAGAATATCTGAACTTTTAGTTTAACCATAATGTAGGTGGAAGCACAAAACAACATTCAGTTTGTTGGTCAGGGGTATGAAACGTAAGAGGTTTACTATATAAAATTTGTCGTTACCTGGTTAATAGTCTTTATAATACGTTAGCCAATGATATAACCTATAAAGTAGACAAAATGTTCCGAATTTGTAAGGAAATTAATGTAAAGAAATGTTTAAAAACATGCTCAGAACTAGGAATAACTGGGCTAGCAAGAAATAAAAATGACGGCTGTCGTTCTTTATACGTCAAACATGCATCCCGTACAAGTGATCAAAAAATTGAACCCTTTGGATGGTTTCTACTTGTAAGTATTGCTTTGATGTGATTTTCTTTTGGAAATACTAATAATATTCTAGAACTGTACACTGTAAGGAAAGTACTTCAAAACTGCGAAGCGTTTTCCAAATTAATATTCGATTAAAAATTGGTTCAGCAAAACACCGTTTTAATGTGAGACACTTGTTACTACTATTGTCGAGCGTTTATAATCTACAGTTTTAGTATGCCTTCGAGTTAAGAATACGCGGAATAGTAATATTTCTAGTATTAATTTTTAAACTTTTAAGTTAGTCCCAATCACAACGTTTGGTCTCGGAACATGGCAAGTTCAGAGAAAAAAATGGAAAGAACAGTTAATAGCGGATTTAGAAAAAAGAGTTCATTCTAAAACAGTTGAACTGCCTGAAGAGTATGTATATTAGACATTGTGCATACCTTAATAAGATTTATTTTTTGATTATTTTATTTTCCAATTTCAGTTTGAGTGAATTAAAATCTCTTGAATATTGCAAAGTTCAAGTTACAGGACATTTTGATCATTCAAAAGAAATTCATATAGGCCCACGATCATTATTAAAAAACGGAGACGCTGCTTCAGAAAGTGGACTCTTATCACGAGGTGGAACCGGCTCTAGTGGCTTTCTTGTTGTTACACCATTCCAACTTTCCGATAGAGAGTATGTTACGAAATTAATAAAAACTAGTGATGTGCCGGATATCCAAGGGAGAAGAAAGATCCGTATCCGTTAGTTTTTGTGCGGATCTTTTACCTTATTAATTTCCAATTCATAGATAAAATTTTATATATATAGGTGATTAGGTAATAATGAAAAACTGTTAAATTCCATTCAGATTATTTTTTATTTTTTTAAATCGTATTTGGCACCTTTATATTGCAAACATTTATCGTAGTGAGTACCATACTAATAGTACATAACTCAAAGGTACTAAATCAACTATCTTTATAATGAGATATTGCACATCGATCTTTGGAAAGAGACAATCTGTTATGAGAGTTAACTCTTAAAGAGGTCAATAACTTTTTCCCATAACAGATAGTCTTTATCCAAAGGTCGATGTGCAATATTTACCGCCGCGTACTCTAAGAAAGTTAAGATCCGTATCCGCGGATCTTGAAACCAAAAATCCGTATTCAGATCCGTATCCGCGGATATACATTTTTAACGATCCGGCACATCACTAATAAAAACACTCCTTTAAAAAAAGGTCCCAGTTTTACATTGTATTGAAAATTTTAAATTAATATAATGTTTAATAAACTGTTTTAGTATGACAATTTTAATTAATCGAGGATGGGTTCCTAAAAATAAAAAGAATCCAGAAACTAGAAAACAAGGTCAAATTTCGGAAGAAGTTACTCTTACAGGAGTCGTACGTGTACATGAGGATCGACCACCATTTTTGCCTCAGAATAAACCCCAAAGTGATTCTTGGTTTTACAGGTGAATAATTTGCATTAATTAATAAAAAATGATACCGTCGAAAACCGAACTTAATCCAATTTTTACCTTTCTACAGAGATCTTCATGCAATGTCACAGATTACGGGAGCTGAACCAATATTTTTAGATGCCACATTTGATAGTACAGTAGAGGGTGGTCCTGTCGGCGGCCAAACTCGTGTAACGATTCGAAATGAACATCTATCGTATATAATAACTTGGTACAGTCTAAGTGCTCTTACCGGAGCTATGTGGTATAGACAATTCATTAAAAAACTGTCTTTACTGTAATAAAAACAAATAAACAAACAATTATGTAAATAGAATAAAAGTATATGTTTAATTTAAAATATGTATGTACACATTCATAATATTTTTTGTTTTTTAGTATTAAATCAATATGCATCTAATTTTTAAACCATAGATGGCACAAAAGCTAGACTTCTTAAAATATAAATTGCTTATTTGTATTCGATATTTTATTTTTTTTATAATAAAAGAATAAAAAATAAAAATATAAGAATTAAAAAATAATAATAAATCTAATCTATTGGACTGATTCTTTTTTTATAACTTAATATCTTATTATATAGAAAACATCTTTATTTTTACTATAAATCTGTTTTCCTCAAAAACTAATCATGCATATTACATAATAATATATAAAAAATATAATGATTATAATGTTTTAATAATATTTAACATTATTCACAAAAAATACATATAATTATATTCTACAGAGAAAAAATATTTTGTGACCACATCTTTGGCTACGCAATGAAATTTTTAAGAGACTGCTAAATTTTTAGTTCAAACTTTTTCACAGTAATTAAACAAAATACATTAAAAACAAAATCCGCCGTATCCAATTTGTTTTTGTATCCATCGCTTATAAGTTCGTTCCAAGCAGCCATGAACGGTAATAAAACCGTACAGAGTCTTGTCACTGCGCAAGACTGATTTGCGCACTAGCTCAAAAATCGATACTGCGCAAGACAGTTTTGCGCAATAACAAGACTGTGTACGGTTTTATTACCGTTCGCGGCTGCTTGGAACGAACTTTATATATAAGTATTCAAAATTCAACTTTAAATTATAAATAATCGTTTGACAAAGAGGTTTAATACTGAATCTCTTTAATTTGCACTCTTGGCAGAAAAAAATTAAGCAGATTTCATTTTATGATCAAACTTTCATAAATGCAAATATTTTTAGTTTTATATTTGCAGCCGTGTTATATCAAAGGCTTAAAGTAAATCCATTTCACCATTGCTACAGAACATGTCTTTTTATTTCTAACTATACTTTTTTAAACTTGCAATTTGCGTTCATGCCATTTCGAAAAATGAAAAAATCACAATTTGGAAATTCAACTGAATGTTTTCCAATTGCTTTAGCGCAGTACAAACTTGGAAACAGCTGCTTGTTCATATCCGGAGAGCTGATGACACAATTTAGGGTATGTATTTTAGGCAGGTTGAAATAATGAAAAAACAGTAATTTATCAATGGGTGAATCTGAAACTGCTGTTTTGTTTTGAAAATCTGCCAGAAAAAAAATAGTTCACAAAACGTTCTTGAAAAAATAAATAGAATAATAAACTGTTATGAAAAGTATATCATTATTATACAAAAAACAACGTTATAGCATATATCTCTTTTGCGCATGCGCCGATTTTCCCCAAAAACAATAGAGCTTTTCATATCTGCATACCAAACATCCTCCCAAAATTTGGTTTCAATCCGTTCATCCGTTTGACCTGTATCGTGCTCATTGCGTATATTAATAAAATATCTTCGGGGGGTTCTGCCCCTACTTTATAACTGACAAAATGTTCTGGCATTTTCATTTCTGGATTATATAAATGCTGAACTCAAAGATTATAAAAGTTTCAAGTTGCCTAAAACATGTTTTTTGGGGATATTTTTTTGCAGATGTCATATGCTGCGCAGGCGCGAAATAACCGCAAATGCTCAGGCAGACTCACCATTCCAGATTCACCTATTGATAAATTACTGTTTTTTCATTATTTCAACCTGCCTAAAACACATACCCTAAATCGTGTCATCAGCTCTTGGGCTATCAGTTTGTTTAAAACAAAACACGTGCTAAAACAATCGAAAACGCTTAATTTCCAATCAGAATTTTCAAATGATCTGAGCTCAGTCCTAAAAATATTACGAAATTAATTTCAATAATATAATTTATTGCTCGCGTATTTTGGAAATCTAAACTATTGGAACAAAAATTTCCAAAATCGCATGAGATTAAATTTGGAACAAATGTTTGGTTTCAGTGTTTCACAACCGCGCAAAAACCATTTAAAACCACATAATAAGACCATTCTAATTCCAAACCACTTTATTTCTAATGAATTAATAAATGGCAGCAGTTTTTTTAGGAGATAGGGTTATTTAAGATAATTGATATGTAATTTAATAATAAATGCAATCAAATAGGGCCGATTTTTCTATTAGACAAACTAGGCTTCGATGTACAACTATTGTGTAATTAATTTGTCAACGAAAATTGCTATAAGCGATGAGAAAAATAGACAATTGCCTAGAATGACACAATCACTAAAAACGGCACCTGAAAAGCAAGTAATCACATCATAGTGCAGCATTATACAGAACAATCTCACTAAATGATCACTAATTGATTTTTTGGATTGTCGAGATACAAAAATTTGGAAAACTAAATCTTCTGTACGACAGAAAATTTTGAACAATGGCGGTAGTCAATATTTTTCTGTAAAAAATATAAAGTTGGATAAACAAACCTTATTTTAAAAACTTTTTTTTCTGTAAATTTTTCGATTCAATCGTGTTTTTTTGTTTTTATTCTTTCGAACTTTCTTTCTTAATAAACCTTACAAAACTGGAAAATTTCGTTATTATTATTAGGATTTTAGAAATAAGCTTTCTTAACTCAACTCTCGCGACTTTTTTACGCAATAATAGGTACTTTCCGCCATTTTACAAACCTTTGTCTATGGAACTGTCCTAAATTTTTAATAAAAACTAAACATTTCTCTACTCATACTTCCAACTTAATAAATTAAGAAATTAAAATCATATATACTTTGGATACATATTTATTGTGGACTTTTTTATGAACTATTATTTCCAAAATATATAAACGTGACAGATAATTTGAACAATTAAAAATTTGAACGTTTTTAAGTGACAACAAATGACAATAATTACAATTTAAAACAGCCATAATCACATTTAATCTTTTCTCAAAACATGAAACATATATGGGAAGTTCTAATTGGCTTATGTATTTGGAAAAAAAACAGATAATAAAATTTGTTGGCACAATCAGCTCTTTGCAGCTGATAAAACAACAAGAATATTCTACTCTCACTATTAAAGTACAGTCACATCACCTTTCCACTTTTTAACAAGGGTGATTTTAGACTGTGCCATTTAAAATTATCTATAACTAAGTTTACACATCAGAGTCAGTAAATATTCTATAAGAGACGTCGTGAATTCAATTTAACAAAAGAGTTGACTACTTCGACAGTCCAACCACAGATGGCAGTGCCAACCAAACGCATAGAAAGTTTTCTCCAATGAAAATGTACATTAAGGCCGCTGCACACGAGGCTAGAAACGCTGCTAGGAGTTCTGCTAGCCGGTAGGCTGGGTACAAAGCTGGAAATGACGTCACTGCGGGCTGCCTTGCTAGCTCAGAAGATAGGTTTTAAAATTAGAACAGGGGCTATTTTCCCTGCTAGATTTGCGGCTAGGTATCAGCAAGAACCAATCAGGAAACATGGGCACTTGAACAAACGCCCACATGGCGTCAGTCAGACAACAGACACGTTTTGCTCTGTGTCTATATTCGAACTGTCACTGCGCACGCACCAGATCTATCCACAAAACAAACTTGAAAAATAGCCTCGTGTGAAGCCGAACACTTAACAGCAATCAAGAAAACCAGCGCTAGAAAACTAGTACGCAAATCTAGCAGCATTTCTAGCCTCGTGTGCAGCGGCCTTTAGACTACAAAAACTGGTTCGATTTTCAATTTGGCAGAACCGTTTATCTCTGTCAAAAATTAACGTCCTTCTTCGAGATTCGTAGTCGCTTCTTATAGAAATACCTAGTCTTTGTTTTTAATTCACTTTTATACTTTATCTGAAGTAAAAGTGTATTTGTGGCAGTGTAAACATAGCTTATTTTACTCTGAACTATTTCATCTCACTAGTGACAAATTATTATGTTAGTAACAAATTTAATTGAACTATTTTATTAACTTCACATGTCGATAGGTATAGTCTTTATTTTTCAAAATGAAAAGAAAATCAACTTTTTTTGATGTTACAAGATATACTTGAAATTCGACATAGACATCGCCATTAATTCAATTTTTTACAGCCACCAACTAGCAGGATAATCTGGACCTAGTGAAATGTATTATTTAGTAATGTTGTTGATGAGTTTTCAGTTATTTTCAGTTTTTTACTGAACTTGGCCGAAACTTGACAACCATTTTGCGTCTGGCCTTGAATTTCAGATATATCCTGTAGCATGTGCACGCAAACCAGTAAAAAAAAGACCGAAATACTTGGATCCAGAGTCAAATTTCTGATAAATATATATATTTATTATTTTAATAGCACCATGTTATCATATTCTTGTTACAAAATTTCAATATTTACGAGATCAAATTCTAATTTCGGATTTAGTCAACGCACAGATTTTTTTTACCACTGATAGAATCTAATCACTTAGATTTAACCAGGTAACTAAAAAAATTGGTTGTCTGTAAAGTCGGTTTACGGACGATAGTTTTACGTGATAACGTATTCCGCTCGAATATCCAGGCGGAACGTGACACATTTCGGAACGTGACACTTTTTCGTGCATGCAGCCGGTGTTTCATCAATTTATAAGACGTTATCACGTCAATATATAAAATCGTAACACCGTCAGCATATTTCGAAAACAGATTGATCGATTTTGATGAAATTTGGTACACTAGTGACCAAACTTGACAGTATAGACTATAAAACATAGGTATAGGTAACTTTTTATTCAACTTCGTGTTAAGACAACATAATATAATAAAGTTTGTGCGAACAAAGGTAATATTTTTCAGAAAATTAATTTTCCAAAAAATGTTTCTGATTGAATTTTTTTTAATTTAATTTTTTGAGTTTGGTCTCACTAGATATTGACATTTTTAAATCAGGAGTTTTTAAATACCACAGTCAATATAATAATACCAAAATGAATATTTCGGTGTTTTGATAATACCATAAAGTTATATTAATAATCATATCGCTTGCCATAGTTTTTACGACTTGAAGTCGGAAAGTTAATGGTGAATTTTCAAGATGGATCAAAACCATTCGAAAAACCAATTTAATCAAAATTCTTTGGTTGATTTCGCGAACCAGTTTTGACGTGAATTAGAAAAAAATCCACCTTATGTTGGAAATATACAAATAAAATAAAACGATTATTAAAATTACGTTTGGCCACACAAAATATCTGGAATGATTATTTTGGCACAAAGTAATTTTATTATGGCTTTTATTTTACTAAATCTATTTTATTTATAAAGTTTAAAATCTGTCTTGTCACTTTTACAACGCAATTGATTAGAGATTGTTAACAGGTGATTAATTTTATTAAGACTAATTACTTACATAATACACCGTTACGTATTTATTTCTTCTTTTTACCGTTACGGGTTTGGGTGGAATTTGTTGAATTCGATAATAAACCATTGTTTCTGAAAATCATATATATTAATACGCTAAGGTTAAAGATGTTTGCCTCCCTTTTTAGAAAAAACTTCACAATTTCTCCACATAAATTATATATCATTTTACAGATAATTGCTTGCTCTACTGACATCGACAACTAAAAAATTTATTATTGCTTTTGTTTCTGTAAATTAATTAAAATACAGCAACGCTGAACAACGTCTGCCATCTAACGGCTTTAATTTTGAAACAACGTCAACACTTCGATCTGTCATCTGAGCTTCATATTTTAATACAACAGACACAATACTGCATACTGCCATCTAACGGATTTAATTTTGAAACAGCGAGCAACGCTGAACAGCGTCACAGCAATGCTGCATGATGCCATCTGACGGCTTAGCTCAACGCTTTTGCTACTTGCGCCTCTATATGACAATTTTAGTAAAATATTTCTTCGATCTGTCATCTAAGCTTCATATTGTAACACAACAAAAAGAAGAACGTTATAAGCAGTGTGCAAAATAAGAAACGAATTGAATACCCGCAATCATATTTAAAAAATAATTTTGTAAAGTGATAATTATTATACTTATTTAGTGCGAATAATTCGCATAGGTCACACTAGTCCGCATTATATAATATGATAATTTATGGATCAGTTTTGCTAATATAGATGTTCGATTTTATCAAAGATCTAAGACTCCTTCATTGTTCGTAAAATTAAATTAAAAACAAGAAAAGTTAATTACTTCTCGGAAGGATGGATCTGGTATTAAATAGTAGCACTAAATAGAATTAAATTCCGACATAACCTATGTTTTAATATTTATTCTGACGGTACGCGAGATTTTACGAATATATTTCAAGTGAAAAATTTATTCAAACACTTTTTTAAATCGATGCAATTAAAAATAACCTTTATGGTGCCCTATTGCGGAAAAAAATTAACTGTGTTCAGTAGAAGTTTGAAAAAATAAAAGTAATTCAAGTTCCTTAATTTCAATTGTTCTCAGAACAAAATAAATAAAATTCTCTTACCTATTATCCGAGCGCGGTACTGTAGCACGTTGATCTTCCATCCGACCTGACTGAAAACGCATAATAAGTGAGAAAAAATCTTCATCCGGCACTGTAGTCCCGCTAGTATTGGTCGTTGGCGGCCTTACAGGTGCTTCACTTTCAGCGTCAACTTCAGCCGGCAATGCAGATCTCTGTTCTTCTAATCGAGAACTCTGCAAAAATTGTCATTTAAGGTTATACGCCCAATAGAGCAATGTATAGATAATACGCTGAAATTTTAATATGTTAATTATGGGTATCTCATACATTCAACTGCATATTTTAAAAAACATTGACCGTCTAGTTTTCAAGATCTTAATTATTAAAAATGCGATTTTTAACACAGTGATAAATGAGAAGACTGCCCGGAAGTGTATATAAAAATAAGATTAAACCAAATTGGCTATAGACAAATTTTTAAAAAACTGATTATTCGAAAGTTTAACTCGTTTAGATAACGTAAAAATTAAAAAAAACTAAACTTTCCCGTGCAGTTTTGGAGAAATATTAATTAAAAATTTTCGAAACAACTCTCAAAATCTCTATTTTCTAGATTTGAATTATATCACCATGAAAACCACATTACACGAAAAATTTTTCATAAATTTTGTGTTTATTAAATAATTTTTTTGACGTTGCTAATAACTAAAACTTGAAAATTGGATATTATCTCATTTACCGTGTATTAAAAACTGCATTTTTAATATCCAATATCTCAAAAACTATGCGTCTAACGGTTCAAAGGTTTTTAAAAACAAAATGTCAGATAAAATCTTTCATGTACACTGGGCTTAACGAAATATACTGCTAAAGTCACCACTTTATGATAATATGTCAAATGTTTAAATATTAATTTTTTAAATATTAAAAAATAAAGCTATGATCTACAGGATATAATATTTTCATAAGAAATAATAATTTACCAAGTCATATAACATTTTTTGACGTGATAACGTCTTATAAATTGATGAATCACCAATCTTATAAATTGATAAAACACCGGCTGCATGCACGAAAAAGTGTAACGTTCCTAACGTTCGTAACGTTCCGCCTGACCCTGTGCGTGCTTTTCTCGAAAACGGCCCTAACGAATTGGATGAAATTTACTGAAAAGGGATTTTGGGGGGCAAAAAATCGTTTTAGCTAGGTCTCATCTCTCGAAAAAATCGTTTTCTTACAAATTTTATCATTATAAAAATCAATTTTTTGACGTATGAAAATACTTAAATATTGTAAGTAGGTTTTGGAATTTTATATAAACAGTGAAACAATTGTTTTCAAAATATTATGACAGCTAATCTTTGAGACTTAAATAAATACGAAAGAAAGAAAGTTAATAAAAAAAATTATTTTTATAGGTGGTGAGTAATTTAATAAATAAAATTTACCTAAATTTGAAGCGAAAGATGCAATATCATAGATTCGAATTATTATAATTATTATATAAATTTAGGTTATGTATTACGGAATACGTTATCACGTAAAACTATCGTCCGTAAACCGATTTTACAGACAACCAATTTTTTTTATTACAACAAAATACAGACGCAGTCTTTACTAATACGGTCGTGGGTGTATAACCTTAAGTTAATTTCATACTTGTACGAAGCGTCTTAATGTCGATAAATGAAATATTTACCTGACATCTCATTAACATTTCAAGAAAAGTATCATCGGGAGCGTTACTAGCATTACTCTCAGCCAATCGTTGTAACGAGTTCGGTTGCAATCCTGGCAAATGAGGCAAAGCTACTCTCTGTTCGTCCATGCGTTTCGATTGCATTCCCGCAATCATATCCATTAAATCGTCCGGACCGTCTGTGTTCGGTGCTCGTTCGTTATTGTTGTGATTATGGTTCAATGGTGCGCGTTCATTACGATTATGGTTGAGCGTTACGGGTAAATTCAAACCGTTACGGTTTTCTTTATTTTCATGCACTTGCAATGAGCAACGTTGATCATCCATCCGTTTAGATTGGAAACGAGACAATAAATCAAAGAATGAATCTTCGTCTTCTGCTTTGGTTGATGTCCCCGATGAAGAACTAACCGATGTAGGTACGGTTGTATGATTTCCTGTTCGTTGTTTACCATCGGGCGTTAGCTAGATATAAAAAACATTTACACTGGAGTTTTTTTTTTTTTTTGCTTAAAAATTTATTGATACTAGTGTTCTCTCAAAAAAAATTTGCAAACTAGATGGCGTTATAAATCGGAGCAGTTTTAAGCAACCAGCCGATGCACCTACTTGATAGGTACTGGAGAGTGGGGAGAACACTACTATTCGGTAACAACAACCTACTAATAAAATTACAATTGGGCTTTTGAATGAAATTTTTTTTTGTCATAAATGGAAAGATCGTATATAAGTTTTATAACAAAACTATTTTCCTTTTTTTTATTTTCGTTATAATTCAAAAGTTATATCAAATTAAAAATAAATTTTTGTACCCAGTTCCGAGAACGCGCCGACATTTCCCGAACATAATGTGACGTCATAATGTTTTAGTCAATACACATGTAGAAGCCATTGATAGTATACTGCGTATATACAGTTTACCATTATGACGTCACAACTGTCAAAAACAATTTTAGTGCGTTTGCAGTCACGTGATTTTTTTAAATATTTTATCAATTTTAAATTGCTTATAATTAATTTAAAAAAAAGTTTTTTGAAAGTTTTTCGCATCGATTATCAATATTATTTATAATAAAGTTTTAAAATACAATAAAAAAATCGATAATTATTTTTTTTTTCAAAAGCCTAATTGCTTACAGACTTAAAATTTGACCTCACTGTTAGAAAAATTGTGTATTTGTTTACTAAATTCAGTGTTGCTAAACGTCCAGACATTGTTCGGCAGTATCTAAGAAGTGACTGAACATTTATAAAATTGCCCAAAAAACGCACGAGTCTAAGTACACTTTTTCAGCAGATCACCGCAAACTAAATGTTGTTTTTCTATTTTGTTTTGTCTTGTTTTTTTTATTTCCTCCATTAACATTTTGATTTGATCACAATACAAATTATAGGTTATGTTTAGATATTAATGACATTTCAGTAAAAATGCAAGCATCACTACCACTGCACACGAGGCTAGAAACGCTGCTAGATTCCTTGCTAGATTTGCCTACTAGTTTTCTAGCGCTGGTTTTCTTGATTGCTGTTAAGTGCTCGCTTCACACGAGACTATTTTGCAAGCGTGTTTTGTGGATAGATCTGGTGCGCGCGCAGTGACAGTTCGAATATAGACACAGAGCAAAACGTGTCTGTTGTCTGACTGACACCATGTGGGCGTTTGTTCAAGTGCCCACGTGAAGATACTGCTTCCTGATTGGTTCTTGCTCATACCTAGCAACAAATCTAGCAGGGAAAATAGCTCCTGTTCTAATTTTAAAACCTATCTTCTGAGCTAGCAAGGCAGCCCGCAGTGACGTCATTTCCAGCTTCGTACCCAGCCTACCGGCTAGCAGAACTCCTAGCAGCGTTTCTAGCCTCGTGTGCAGCGGCCTTAACTCCATAAATGTCAATTTCTGAACATTTCAATGTCGAAATATTTAAATGTTTGGCAATACTTATAAATATTCAAATCTGGAAAGGTATGCTAATACACAAATATCTTCAAAAACTGGAGCTATTCAAGAGCTATTTATGTACCCTGTTTTAAGTGCATATTAACATCTAATTCTGTACTTTTTTCATGCAACTGTTTTCATCTACAAAAAGCAAATTATTCACACAAAAAATATGCAAAAGTAACTAAAGATTTACTACAAAATCTGTACTTGCGACAAACCTGGCTTGTAACTTTGATAACCCTTGGCCAAGCCTAAGTAATGCTTTGCTATAGTTGATTTTTAAGCTAATAATAAAGCAACACAAGTTCAAAATAACACAATCATATCCCAAAGAAATAATAAAAAATAACCGTTATATTTTGTAACCTTTTCGTTTTTTGAATTATAGTTTGAAAATATTGATCGTTTGTCACAGATTAACTCAACTATGAACTGAAAAACCGACACTAACGGTGACAGGTCTAAAATAAGCTCAAAAAAAATATCAACCGAATTATAAAATTGTAGTTACCTCAGAGAAGTCAATATTTAATAAGTTTGAATAACGAATATTATTCAAATAATGCAAACTAATAGACTAAGAGCTGGATACGGAGAAAATGGGTGACTCGGTGCAGAGCTGAAAATTTGCAGAATAATAGGAGATAATACAAGTAAGTAGGGAAAAAATTGCCAGAAGGCTAGGCGGAAGATAAAGAGCCGCCAGAAGGCGCTAATGTTGCGATAAATCAGTGCACTTCTGGCAAATTCTATACTTATTCTGTCATTCAAAACTAGATTATATATTATATATATTATACATTATATAGTTATAAGGGCATACTGAAAATTCAAACGTGATATAATAATTACATTCGACAAATATTCAAAATTATTAATGTCATTTTGATAGAAATAAAATTAATCGTCATATATTTTCATTAATAAAATTACGTCGTTATAACAACGTAATTTTATTAATTTATTTCATTTTATTTCTATAAAAATGACATTAATAATTTTGAATAGTTGTCCAATGTAAATTATTATTATATCATGTTTGAATTTTCAGTATGCCCTTATAAAACTATATAATGTATAATATATATAATATATAGTCTAGTTTTGAATTACAGAATAAGTATAGAAATTGCCAGAAGTGCACTGATTTGTTCGCAACATTAGCGCCTTCTGGCGGCTCTTTGTCTTCCGCCTAGCCTTCTGGCAATTTTTTCCCTACTTACTTGTACTATCTCCTATTATTCTGCAAATTTTCAGCTCTGCACCGAGTCACCCATTTTCTCCGTAGCCAGCTCTCCATCTATAACTACCTCTTCCTGAGCCAAATTTTAATTTTTTACGTCCAACAGAGAAAATCGCCTGTGACAGACGGACAGACATCGAAGTGATTTCATAATTGAACACAAGCAAAAATTGTGGGGCAGCCTCATTTAAGGTACATCAAATACAGTTAGTCACAAAAGAAGTTTGATAAAATGACGTTTGAAAAATTAAAAAAAGAAACAAAACACAAAAAGCACCTTAATAAGACTTAGTTGTTCCATGCTTTCTCGTCTCACCCTATGATATCTTTGAAGAACTTGTGCCGGAGTATTTACAGCCTCAGTAGTTTCCGAACTTTTTTCAGAAGCTGTTGTAATAGTATCATGAGGTTCAGTATTGCTATCATTTACTTCATCGGGTGATAGTTCATCTTGAGGCAACCCCAACACTTTACGTAAATCAGCAATATTCATTTTTGCCGTTGCTTGCCCCATTGGGTCCCCTAACTGAAATATACAAAATCGGGTTTGAGAATAGCCAGTTACTAATCAAAGCACTAGTAAAAGGATCAAATAGATTTAAAATTCACCATTTTATTGGCATACCTCTTTACTAATTTCCAAATGTTTACTCGCAAAATAGAGCGCTTTTTCGTGATTATGTAAAGCGGCATGGGCATTACCAAGACTCCAGCATGCCCGTCCCTCTCCGACACGATCTTGTAAGTGTTGCGCGATTAACAAGTGTCTTAGATGATACTCAACTGCAGCCGAATAATCTCGTAATAGAGTATATGTATTTCCCAAGCTGTAGCAGGCCTGTGCTTCTACTGCTCTATCGCCTAGTTCTTGAGCTAGGACTAGTGTACGCCTATTTAAAACATTATAGATTTAGCTTAAAAACACTCAAATCATATATATTAATACGCTAAGGTTAAAGATGTTTGCCTCCCTTTTTATAAAAAACCTCACAATTTCTCCACATAAATTATATATCATTTTACAGATAATTGCTTGCTCTACTGACATCGACAACTAAAAAATTTATTATTGCTTTTGTTTTTGTAAATTAATTAAAATACAGCAACGCTGAACAACGTCTGCCATCTGACGGTTTTAATTTTGAAACAACTTCAACACTTCGATCTGTCATCTGACCTTCATATTGTAATACAACAGACACAATACTGCATACTGCCATCTGATGGCTTTAATTTTGAAACAGCAAGCAACACTGAACAACGTCACAGTAATGCTGCATGATGCCATCTGACGGCTTAGCTCAACGCTTTTGCTACTTGCGCCTCTATATGACAATTTTAGTAAAATATTTCTTCGATCTGTCATCTGAGCTTCATATTGTAATACAACAAAAAGAAGAACGTTATAAGCAGTGTGCAAAATTAGAAACGAATTGAATACCTGCAATCATGTTTAAAAAATAATTTTGTAAAGTGATAATTATTATACTTATTTAGTGCGAATAATTCGCACAGGTCACTCTATAAAAATAAAAGTAATAAATAAAAGAGCAGTAACGTATTGTCAGAATCTATTTTCAGACGATTTTTAGCTTCCCGCTATTGAAAATTTTCAGAAAAAAGGAGTTATTGGTTTCAGTTCAATTTTCGAAAATCAAATTACATCAGATTTCGACGCCTCCGTGTGTGTGTAAGTAAATTTTTGTTGTACAATATCTTAAGAGCGAATCAACCGATTGATTAGGTTTGCGGCATTCGAACAGGTTTACTGAGACTTAGAAATGATTAAATTTTAGTCAATCAATCAAATAGATTCAAAGTTTTAAACTACAACCGAGAGAAAGATTTTTATTTGCTGTATTATTTTTACAATTGCTAATTTTTAAATTTCCAACTACAGCATATTTTTTTCACTGAATTAGTGAAAGCATAATATTAAAAATAAAAATCTTTCTCTCGGTTGTAGTTTAAAACTAAAAGCAAGTCTGGCTAAAATGATAAAAGTCAACATTCTTGTAATGTTGTATTAAAATAGCTCTCGCAGGTAGTCTATTCTGTGGTGCATTGTGCATTATGAGAGAAATCAAAAACTCACTGTCGTGGGCACTGTAGAGTAATGTAACTCAGCCAACGCGAAATTTGTTGTTTCGGGTTCAAGTCCAGACAGTGACAATTAAATTTTTCTTTTAGAAGGCTTTATATAGCCTTCTAAAATATTATGACGATAAAATCGTTTAATACAGTAGAGACGCGTTAATCCAAACCTTCATAATCCGGATTCTTTGGTAATTCGGACAGTCGTTTGATAGTATTATGTACATTGTAGTCCGGATTTTTCCAGTTTCAGTAATCCGGATCATGATACTGTCTTAGTTATTGAGTAGCTGTACCGGCACTATTTGCGTCAACACTATTGGCCGGCGGTGTGTTACAAACAGTTACATACATATTTGTTGCCGGAGAAGTGAGAGAATTTAGGTGGTTTTAGTATGTATGTGGTCGTTGTCAAACTCAGATAGAAATACATAGAGAACGCACTATGGCGCCGCGTAAACGATCACACGTTACTTTATCACTGCAAGTAAAAAACGAAATTCTTGACAAATTAAAAAAGGGAGCCTCAAATATACAGTTAGCCGCAAAATATGAGCATTTTAGTTTGTTTTCTTGATAATTAAAATTACATTCAGTAATCCGGACATTTTGATAATCCGGATCAGCTGTGTTTTAATTAGTCCGGATTATCGCGTCTCTACTGTATTATGCTTTCACTAAGTCAGTGAAAAAAATATGCTGTAGTTGGAAATTTAAAAATTAGCAATTGTAGACTCAAAGTTATTCAAAGAATAAAAAGTGGTATATTTATGAGAGTTCTGGCCCACTCCCTTCCTCACCAGAAGCTGAAAAAGATCACGAAACAGCTCCTGGTGAGGATGACAGGGGCGAGGGCTCTCATAAATACACTACTATAAAAATTAATGTTTTATAAACACAATAGTATCGAATTTATGCAACATATTTAACACATAGCGGAAAGTTTTAGAGTTGGCACACATTTTTTGTGTAGACCTGCATTCGTTTTTCTGTTGATACAATCTATTCAATATAATACAAATTTCGACGACCTTAGGCTGTTCCGTCGTGAATAGAAACTTCAATTATATGATCATATTCTAAGGTTATTGTGCGACCCGAGTATTAGACAAATCTTACTTGTAATGTTGAGCAGCAGCTTCAAACTGTCCAAGAAAAATATGCGAGTTACCAAGATTACTATTGGCCCGTCGTTCAGCTGCTTTATCACCGAACTGTCTAGCAATTGTTAAACGCATTTCATGATAACGTATTGCTTCGGAGAAATCACCCAAAAGATAATGTGTATTGCCAAGATTTCCACAAGCGCGACCTTGTGCCGCTACGTCATTCAGTTCTCGCATTAACGTCAAATTCTCTCTGCAAACAAAAACGTGTTAATTGAACTAAATTAGATTTTTTAAATATTAAGGTGAACTTACAGTAGTGTCAAAACACCCGGTCTTATTATCGTACTTTACAAAAACGCATTATGCATACGCAGAAAGAATAACCTTCAGCTTTTAGAACATTTTATTTAAAACGGTTGTGTTCTTCAAGCGTGGTGAAATAACGGATAGAAAATAAAGTCTCGTCTTACCCCCCGGGAACCTGGAACTACTACATCAACCGCGATAAAAAGTAACCTGTGTATTAATTAGTGATGTGCCGGATATCCGTATCCGTATCCGCGGATATCCAAGGGAGAAGAAAGATCTGTATCCGTTAGTTTTTGGCGGATCTTTTACCTTATTAATTTTCAATTCATAGATGAAATTTTATATATATATAGGTGATTAGGTAATAATGAAAAACTGTTAAATTCCATTCAGATTATTTTTTTAAATCGTATTTGGCACCTTTATATTGCAAACATTTATCGTAGTGAGTACCATACTAATAGTACATAACTCAAAGGTACCTACTAAATCAACTATCTTAATAATGAGATATTGCACATCGATCTTTGGAAAGAGACAATCTGTTATGAGAGCTAACTCTTAAAGAGGTCAATAACTTTTTCCCATAACAGATAGTCTCTTTCCAAAGGTCGATGTGCAATATTTACCGCCGCGTACTCTAAGAAAGTTAAGATTCATATCCGTATCCGCGGATCTTGAAACCAAAAATCCGTATTCAGATCCGTATCCGCGGATATACATTTTTAACGATCCGGCACATCACTAGTATTAATATAGGTCATAAATTACCTTCATGCAAAATTTCATTATGATCAAGTTACAAACATACATACAGATTTCCAAATTGATATTATATGTTTCCGTATTGACATGGCTGATTATGTCAGAAGATGTAGAGGCCAATAAATCATATATTAAAAAAAAATTATAGGTTTTCTGTACGACAAAGGTTTGAGGGATAATAAGAAGCAATTGCATTAAATACGAAAATAAGACGGGGTATTTAATTTTTTTTTTTTAATTGATTTTACAAATAATACATACTCATAGTATTTCACCGCCTGTTGCAAGCAAGTCCTGACATCTTCAGGAAACTCTCCAGGATCTTGCTGGCCTACTCTACCGATATGTTTTCCTTTGGCATGATAAACGTTACCGAGATTATATAATGCACGGCCTTCGCTTAATCGATCTCCCAATTCTCTCGATATTTCTAAATGTCTTTTGCAACAAATCATCGCTTCATCAAATTTTCCCATCACTTTTAACGTATTGCCCAAATTACCCGATGACTTAGCCTCACCCAATTTATCACCCATAGTTCTGCAATACAATATTATTATAATATCTCAAATTTATTCAATACTACCATTCCGGTCGGAACAATATAGGTTTGTTCCAAACAGCCGCGAACGGTAACAGAACCGTACACAGTATTGTCACTGCGCAAGACTGTCCTGCGCACTAGCTCAAAAATCGATACTGCGCAAGATAGTCTTGCGCGGTGACAAGACTGTGTACGGTTCTGTTACCGTTCGCGGCTGCTTGGAACAAACCTTATTATTAAGAGCAACAAATCTCTTATATAATTTAACTTTACTTACCTTGCTAAAGTTAAATCATGTTTATGATATTGCATTGCTTTCACATAGTCACCAAGATAGAAATACGCGTTGCCTAGTTGAGAGTAAATTGCACTAAGCGTACGTAAATCATCCGTTCCTGCTTGGATCGCTGCTTGCAAAAAAGCTACGCCGGCTCGACAATCTCCTGCTTTACATAATCTCTCACCTTCTAATGCTAATTCTAAACACATACTGCTCGTACCACCGTCAGCCTAAAATATTAATTTCGTTCGGGTCTCGTATTTTGTTTTAACTTCGATGTTCAGACAAATACCAAACTTTTGGCTTTTGAGATTTAAAGCTGAATTTATTCTAATCTAATAGTTTATAAATTAGCTTTTCCCAGTTTAAAATTGAAACCACATTTAAACTCCTCAGCCTGGGAGTGGGTTAGAATTTCCGAGCAAGGTACCTACACAAATATAACGAACCCCTTGGAACGGAACATATAAAATTCATTAATTAATTGCATTTACAATATGATCTAAAAAGGGAACAAGTTAACAACTGCAGTTTTGTATATAACTGATACATTTTGTTGACTTTTTTATGTATATTATGCAAGTTTGTACAGTAAAAGAGTTACTTAATCTAGGTTAACGTGGATTATACTATAGTCCAAAGCAAAATATTAATAGTTGGAAAGTGTAACAGGCTGATCAATATACTAATTGTTTTTTGTTTAAACAAAAGAGCAAAACTGCAGTTCAAAACTGAAAGGAATTATAAGAGATCATTTTTATACAGTAATCACCTGTTGAATAATATTGTAAAATTAATGATTTCTTAAAAACATGTTTGCATATATCTTATTTGAAATTATAATTTATAAGTGCCATATAACAGGCGTTTCTTACTGAATTGTTATCATACCAAAATAGGTGTTATAAAAGTGTTCTGTGAATATTAAAAAGAAGGCTTGGCACTCTGGCATTTAATTTTAGAAACCCACCTGAGCTTCACTAGTTAAATTTTCAGCACTTGCACTCAACGACATATTGTTATTTTTGTTTCAATAAAAACTCATTAAAATCAATAAAAAATAATATATTTTGAACTCAAAAACATAAATAAATAAGTTATTTAAATTTTAATGTTAATCATCACTGTAAACAAAATCCAATGGCGTTAAGCCCTCAGTGTTGCCAACATGGTTCATTAAAGAATGTTTCCAGATAATCTCCAGTCTAGGGTAAACTTGAGCAATTAACTTTGCTGTTGTGGAAAATACCTCCATGGTTTTTTGATTGTTTCAATGTTTTTCCATAAAAGTAAGAAATTCGTAACAATAAACTTTATTAATATCATTATTACATTTGCAAGTAATCTATTATCTGTACAAAAATACAGTATACTTTTGTAAAAATAACAATGGAGACATATTTATAGTGTCGTTTTTAAATGAGTTAATTATTTGTCATAATATTACAGAAAATTAAATTATGTGAAAGTGATTGTCAGTGCAATAATAAAGTCGGTTATTTCTGCGATTTAGCCTTCAGAGGGCCGCTGGAAGGATTTCAAATATATCTGAACTTTCTGGTAAGCAAAAAAATCATAATAAATACCTACAATTACGTTTATCCATCGATCCAATAGTTTCTCTGAATTTTAACTCCCATCAAAATTCAAAGTTTTGAGTTGTGTATACAAATGGCATCCTTGCTAAAAAAAGCATTGAAACTGATTTTACTTTTTTATTAAATTAAAAAGCAATTTTAACATAAACACATTTATTTGTCATTTAAATGTTCATAATTTAATATATACAGATGAATTACAAACACTATGTATATTATTTTAATATTCTACAACATTTCTACGAATAATAATTAAATATATACAAAATTTTAAAATATCGTTCATACTGCTAAAATTTTAATGATAATAGGTATTTATCAAAATTACAAAAATGACAAATATATAACATATTTTTATTATTACAACTTGAACACAAAATATTTTCAAACACTTACAAAAAACGATTCATATTTTGTTACATAAAATTGTAAATATTAAAAATGGACTTTTTTCAATTTTTATTAAGTGTAAAACAATAAGTTTCAAGTAGTATACACATTTACAACGAATGCCAAAAAGTTGCAATGTATAAAATTTACGAAAAACAATAATTTCAAGGTTTGTCATTTATCTAATTTTACTATACCTATTAATTACCAGTCTAAAACGGAACAAATTGATTATTTATAAATATTTTTACAAAATTACATATTTTATCTACACACATCTATGTACTATAATTACTATTTTACTGATTAATAATTATTACTAGACGTCAAATAATATTTGTAAATTATATTATTTATGTATAAATTATGGCACAACGTACATAATTTTGTTCATAGATTGCAAATATGTCTATTTGTATTTTCTTCTCAACCTCAACACTAATATCCAATTATACATAGATTTATTAATTAATCCAGTTTCATTTAGTACTCTTGCGTTATTTATAGATAATTATTTTTTGTCCTTTCGTGTTTCTCAGTAACATTATCAGTTTATTACTTATTACTGACAGTAAATACAAGACAAAACAATAGAAAATATCTATAATATTAGGCAGTCGACAGAAATGAAATTTCAGACCACGCACATACACATACGTCGACTGTAATGATATTTTTATGATAAACGCCTAGATGTCAGACAACCATTCAAGCAGACTGTATCTAACAAAGCAGCTGCTGCTAGTACTAAATTTAATTAAGGTTCCGTACATGCGATGAAAAAACGGAACCCTTATACAATAGGACCACTCTCGTATCTGTTTGTCTGTCACAACTTATTTTCTCCGAATCTTCTGGACGAAAAAAGTTTAAATTTGATACATCGCACGTTGAAAACAATAGTGACACTATATAAAAAAGTTAACTTTTCACCTTTTGTAAGATTCATGTTTTACTGCAAAAGTGTCACTATACGAAAATTTTCGTTTGCTCATAAACCCATTTACTTCCGCTAGACTGAGCTAGTGTCACTTTATATTTTGAAAGAATTGCCTATGGTCATGCTCATGACTGATATAATGACACTATTTTAATTGTGTCAAAGCAGTTGTCTGGTACGCACGTCGCTGTAAGTGAAAAAGTGACACATTTTGTTAAACGACAGTTTACTGATTACAGTTGCTGCAAAAATTAATGCAAGTAAGTAAATACATAAAATTACACATTTTGTTTAGTGACACTTTTGGCAGTTGAAGTCTCCAATTTACTGATTATAGGTTATGACAACAATGACACTTAACAAAAAATTATTGTAAAACGGTCTTTTTTTTAATAAGTTTATTTTTAACATTGTGGCCAAAAAATAAATTAAAACAATAATAAATTGTCTCATTATTAACAAAAGAATCTCTATAAGCAGTATTTTAATAGTAACTTTTTTAGGACAAAACAATAATATTAAAACTAAAAAATGCTCTACTGTAAAATGTCATTTTTTGCATAATGCCACTTTTGTTTTCAACGTGCGTGACATCACGAACGTATATTGTAAATAAACGTATTCCGATTTTGATTTGATTTTTATATTTGATTACATTTAATTCCTCAGAGCGAAGGGTCAGTTAATTGAATTTCCAGAACTGGAATCATGTTTTGTGCGACAAACATTACAATTATTTGACTCCCAACAAGAGAACGGTAACGCCCTGCTTCTACCGTGACTGTTACTCAAAAACAGCACTGTTATTATAAATCAAAATTATAAATTGGGTCACTTTTTACCTTGCATTTTGTTTTGTGCTAAAAACAATAAAATGATCTGAATCAAAAAATAGAAAATAATGCTAAAGCTCGACGTCTTCCATGAACTGCAACACAACAACAGCCATCATGTTATTTTAATGATATGTACAAAACAGAGAAAAGTGCGCAATGCATTTTTATCAGTAAAGATCACCGAATGAAAGAGGTTGTGAATTTTGTGTCGGGCCCCCGTGTAAATGATGATGAATGTCATCTAGTCCTGGGGTATGTTGTAGACTATTGGAATCGCTCATCAAAGCAGATGCAGACGTTGGAGTTCCAGGCCCACCTTGACCGGGCCCATTTGCTGCTGATTGACCACCTTCTTGTCGCATTAGATTCCTTCTCCATTTCGCTCTCGCGTTTTGAAACCACACCTAAATAAAAAAAGCAAAATTTAAAAAAAATTTGAAAGTAAATCCACCGGATAATCTTGATCAAAATTAACGCACAATTCGACTTTTACCATTCCAACCCACAAGTGGGGAATGGTACTAGTTTAGGTCAAAAATCACTTTTCAAAAATTTATACAGGTCAAACGGATGAGCGAATTGAAACCAAATTTTGGGAAGATGTTTGGTATGCAAATATGAAGAGCCATATTGTTTTTGGGGAAAATCGGCGCATGCGCAGAAGAGATATTATATGCTATAACGGTGTTTTTTATATTATAGTGGTAGGTATACTTTTCATAACGGATTATTATTCTATTTATTTTTTCAAGAAAGTTTTGTTAAAATTTTTTTTTCTAAACTTTATAGTTTCGGAAATATTTTGAAAATGAAAAAAATCAGCCGCTCTTTTGTTTTATGGATCTGTCATAAATAAACTAGTTCGGCATGCTTTGATTAATTTTTACATGACGTGGAACCTATTATTATGTAGGTAAACATGGCAACGAATAGCAAATATCATATTGAATACTAGCGATTACCCGCGTCACCTCACGCGATATCAGATATTTTATTTTCTTTATTATAATTAAATGTCAATATTTTTGAAGTTGGAATGGTTCCGTCGCCCAATTGGCTGGAATTTTTTCTACTGAAAGAATAATTGAGCGGAAAGCATGTTTTGTTTTTTGATGAATCCAGGGAAAGCTTTGAAATGATCAGATGCTCGAGAACGACTATGACGGAAGACTTGGAAATAATTTTCTACCTGCAATATCTCAGCAAGAACTACTTATAGAAGAGTATAATTTTCTTCGATGCCCAAACAAAGTTCACGACTATCAGGTGTTTTCAAGCTTATCCTAGTTTCCTCTTCCAGTCTAATAATTCCTTCAATATAACCTAGTTGCTGAATATTGTACGTTAATTTTTATTCAAGGTATATTATCAAATTATTATAGTAAGTAATTCTAAAACGTCATTGCTGTGTGCACGAAGCCTATACTAGCGCCGCTAGTGTGTAATAGAGAATTATTGAACTCGCTTTTTATGGAAATCGCGACATGTTTCTAAGGTGATAAGTCAAAAACTTTAGTTGGCCATGATGTGCCAAAAAAAATTTAATAAGGAAAATTGATTATTTGTTTACACTGACAGCGGAACGCCAAATTAGGGCTCCAAATGGTCTTTATTTTACTTAAATCGCCATTAGCGCAACAGCCCGGAACACAACAAGCATTTCCAGATCGCTTAGTTTTGCCCATGTTTTCTTTGTAATTAAAAAACTTATAAAATTATAACTATTTTCACTTTTAATGAATATTGCTCACTGGCATACGGAAAATTTGAGCTTGAAGTTTCCCCTAGTGCTCACCACAAACGCTCGCGTCGAAAAATTTGTAACTCCGCCGCCCTGCACATAGCCCATAGGGGAACTTACAATTCTTATAGAAATACATGTTGAAGTTGATGAAAAAGCAAACAGAGGTTTTTTCTTTAAATTAAATTAATGATTCCGGGAAAAAGCATCGTTATTAAATGAGATTGTTTTTAAAGACGCACCTGCAAAACTCTTTTTGAAAGTCCAGTCTTCTGTGCAAGTTGCTTAAGATCCTTAGCATCTGGATTTTGGTTGATTGCAAAATACGATTTCATGGTTCTAAGTTGATGGTGTTTGAACGAGGTACGCATTCGCTTTGTGCGTTGATTGGAACCCTGCTGTGTTGACCCTGAACCTGGTGATGCCACCGACGAATCGTACGATAAAGATTCCATCGACGACGATAAATCACTAGGATGTAATAACTCTGAAAGTAAAAAAAAATATGTAATATTTCTTAGACGTAGCTGCCGGTTGAGTTGACGTTCAAATACTATAATGATGTCTAATGTACAATTAGCTTTCGGAGAAAGCGAAATATTATTACAAAATTTTTAGATGTGGTACTGTATATTCGAGTTCTTTGACTATACTTGGCCATAATTATCATATATATTAATACGCTAAGGTTTAAGATGTTTGCCTCCCTTTTTAGAAAAAACCGCACAATTTCTCCACATAAATTAATTATATATCATTTTACAGATAATTGCTTGCTCTACTGACATCGACAACTAAAAAATTTATTATTGCTATTGGTTTTGTAAATTAATTAAACTCTGAACAACGTCTGCCATCTGACGGCGTAACGTTAACACTTCGATCTGTCATCTGACCTTCATATTGTAAATACTGCATACTGCCATCTGACGGGCAACGCTGAACAACGCTTTTGCTACTTGCGCCTCTATATGACAATTTTAGTAAAATATTTCTTTTACAACAAAAAGAAGAACGTTATAAGCAGTGTGCAAAATTAGAAACGAATTCAATACCTGCAATCATATTTAAAAAATAATTTTGTAAAGTGATAATTATTATACTTATTTAGTGCGAATAATTCGCACAGGTCACGCTAGTTAGGCATTAATATATTATCAGCCTTTTGCGAAATCACCATAATCGTGAAAAGGTTGCAATGTTATTATTCTTCAGCTATATATTTACCAATTCTGAAATTTGATTTTTAAGTATTGAATATATGACTTTTTAATAAAAATGAAACAAATTGCAATCTCTTTTACTTAGTTTCAGGAAAATTTTGTATTTGCCAATAAGGAGTCGCATTTATTGTTAAAAATATTATTTATTCAACACGCGTGAGTAATATATAATTTCGGGGCCCTGCTAAATTCGGGAGAAATAATAAATTACTTCATGTTGACGCGTAAAGTGCTAATAATGAACCGAAACTGTACGATAATGTATTACTGCATAGTTTCTGGACCAATAGGAACGCGGTAGCGATTTGTATATATGAAAACAGCGAAAGTCAGGGCCATCTTGTGTGCATCGAGGGCGGTGGGTACGTCAATCAATGAAGTGATTTATTATTTTTCCCTCTTTTATCAGGGCCCCGATTACATATTACTCGTGCTAGTTGAATAAAGTAAAGCATTGATCGAAGGAGAATATTCCACTCGCGTGTTACCGCACTCGCTACTCTCGTGCGCCAAATTTCACGCTCATGGAATCTTCTCCTTCTCTCACTAGTCGCACAATATACTATATTTTCACATCCGCATCCCTGATTTATATACAAAGTGAAAACAATCCTACAGTCTTAACTTTTTGATGAAATTTGCTATTTCATAAAATCGATGAAATATTGTGAAGTAAGCACTTCTCAGAGAGTTGAGTCTCCACACACGGTATACAATAGCGTACAATGGAACAGTACGCGATATGGGGGCGTCTATGTTATAAAAACAGCCCACTGATTTCAAAGTGTATGGATTGTGGATAGTCGACTATTCCCTATACAACACCTAAAGTCTCTCATGGCCGGTTTCTTCACTCTTGGTTATCTGCTAGGTAGAGGCACCTGGAAGATAACCAACAAATTCGGTTTTCTTCACAACTAAAAACTTCCTACCTGCCAGATAACTTTAGCTGGTGGTCCAAGTACCAGATATCTGCCAGATACGTGCGCGCATCTCATAACTATCTCTGCGCATGCGCCGCATCTGTCAAAAGTTTATTCTTATCTCGGGTGTTGTCAAAGTGGTCACAGAGGTTAGAGAACACAGCCACTATAATAACTGCAAGAAGAACGCTCTGATTGACATTAATGTATTTTCGGATACAAGCAGTGATGGAGAAGAAAATAATATTAGACGTCCATACACTTTTCGTGAAAGGCCTAATCGAAAAATTGTTGTTATTATTATTTGTGTTTCTACTATTGTTATTGGTTGTAATTTTGTGAAAGATTTTATTGATTAATGATGATGGATAATTATTGTTGACTAGAAATTGTTTTATAATTTTAAGATTTTTGTTATGGAATTGTGGACTAGAAATATGTGTTGATCTGTAGCCTACACATTCTGGACGATATCTGAACTTTTTTTCTGATAGTCCGTTCCAATATAAACACAATGTAATAAAAAACCTCATCTACAGATCAACACATATTTCTAGTCCACAATTCCATCACAAAAATCTTAAAATTATAAAACAATTTTTAGTCAAATATAATTATCCATCTTCATTAATCAATAAAATCTTTCACAAAATTACAACCAATAACAATAGTAGAAACACAAAAAATAATAACAACAATACCAATGAAATTTGTACTTTTTTCTCTATTCCATTCATTCCCTTGTTATCAGAGAAGATAAAATGCATTTTTAGATCAGAAAACATTCAAATATCTTGCAAAAATCATAATTCTATATATAAAAACTTTTTTTCTAAACTCAAAGACAAACTGAAAAATTACAAAACTCGGAATTAGTCTATAAAATTGATTGCAACAATTGTAATGCTACATATATAGGTCAAACTTCTCAATATCTGTTAGAGCTGTAACAAACCGTATGTATTCGTTACTGAGTAACGGGTACATCGTCTGACTCGAAGCAACGAATCGTTACTTACAAATTCATTTCGTTACTCGCATCTGTCGTATCCATAACCGCATCAAACGAGTCGAACTGACATGGAGTCAGTTCGACTCGTTTGATGGGGTTATACGTTATACGAACGAAGTCATACCGTATCACGGAAGCGAAACGCCTCTCTCCACAAAACAAAAAAAATTATTCAAATAAATAAAATTGTCGACCATTTTTTTTTCAGACCATATATTGACAAAAAATAATATAAAAATATTTTATTTATTTGAAGAGTTCTATTCAGACGTTAATCAAAGATTTTAAAAAAATTATAATAAAATAAATAATGTGATAAAAACCTCTGTACAACTACAAAACAAAAAATAATAAAATAAATGAAAATCTCTCTATAAAACAAAAAATAATAAATTAAATAAAAATCTCTACTTCACAAAAAATAATTAATATAATAAAAAAATTAAAATCTTTCCACAAAAAATATGATTAGAAATAAATTCATCCATGTTCAAAATAATCTTCCTACCGCGCCAAAATCGCTGTCAAACTACAACTTAAAGCTAGCCGATTAAAGGCTTTTGCAACGTTGACAAATTGAGAATCAAGGAGGTTATAAAAGATTATACGATTTGCTATCCTATAGATCATATTTTGTGAAGAAAACCATTCTTGCAGATAAATGTATCTGAAAGGCAGATAACCGGTAGTTAAGTATTTCGTGAAGAAACCGGGCCTCAGTCCTCATAATACCATTAATAGACGATCGAACTTGGTACGGACCGGACAACGGATATGGTCCGCTCCGTACCAAATCTGTTCGTCTATAACTCTAGACAGTAATCTGCGTGTCCGCTCGGTTCGATGGTTTGCATATCGTACTTGGTCCGCTTCGTACTAAATCCGCGCGTGTGTAGTAAAGTATTAACAGACGATTGAACTTGGTATATACAGCGTGTCCCATTTTAATGTCCCACCCCGGATAACTTTTGTCAGTGACCTTGAATGAAAAATTGTTTGGTACAAAAGCTGTACAACTTGGAGGGGGACATTCGATGGCACTAATACTTTTGACCTTGGGTATAAGGTTCAAGGTCATTCAAGAGCAACTTTGTTTTTTTTAATGGAACGTCCTATTTTTGACATCGGCAATCGATTGCGCGTGAAAAAATATGAGACTTTTGTCTGAAACTTTTTTCGAAAACGGGCAAATTTTCTCAATTAATTTAGCCTTCAAAATTGAAAATTTTTGAATTTTCAACTCGAGAATGGTGAGATTTTCTTCAAAAACAATAGGGATTTTCATATTTGCATACCAAACATCCTCCCAAAATTTTGTTTCAATCCGTTCATCCGTTTGACCTGTATAGTGTTCACAGATTAACCGAATAACCGACTAACAGACTAACAGACGCACAGAGTTTTGCCCGTTCTCGAAAAAAGTTTCAGACAAAAGTCTCATATTTTTTCACGCGCAATCGATTGCCGATGTCAAAAATAGGACGTTCCATTAAAAAAAACAAAGTTGACCTTGAATGACCTTGAACCTCATACCCAAGGTCAAAAGTATTAGTGCCATCGAATGTCCCCCTCCAAGTTGTACAACTTTTGTACCAAACAATTTTTCATTCAAGGTCACTGACAAAAGTTATCCGGGGTGGGACATTAAAATGGGACACGCTGTATAACGACGTCATTAGTCATGATCAAAATTCAAAACGTTGTGCAACATGGTATAAATTTTGACAGAACGCGAAGTTCTTGGACACAAGGAGACTGAAAGATTCGGTCGTATGTTGCAACCAGCGAGCTTGATCCGCCGTACCATGTCCGTTCCCGGCCCGTACCAAATTCGATCGTCTATATTAATACTATACCTAAGCGGAAGACGTACTGAGGGGCAGAGGCGGCGCGTGAACATTTTAAATGGGTGTTCTGCAGGGACAACCGGAAATAACTCCTAACGCGGTGAGGAAAGAGGGGGAGGGGTGTAATAAAATTATAAATCACATCATGTTTACGATGTTTCATTCACATTTGTATTCGCGAATATCTAAAATTTGACATTCGTTTTTATAAGAAATGTTTCTAAATTTTATTTTTTTATCCAGGTATTCGTATTATTTTCAATTTTATATTTTTATAATTATGATCCGGGGGGGGGGGGGGGGTATTAAACCCTTTTCACCCCACCCCCCCTTATCTACGCCCTTGGATCTTGAAGTCCCGCATCAATATAGCCCGGCACAGGTTGGTTTCATACCAGCGTTGCCAGTTTTTTTTTTTTGCCAAGTCGGGATTTTGGAACTCTTTGAGTGAAAACAGCGGGATTTTTTCGTCGAAAGCGGGACATAGTAAAAAAACGTAGGTATATAATCAGAAGTTTTCAATCTTTTTATTTGAATTAAAATTACGTTTACGTGACAATAGATAGCAAAAATAGCCATAGAAAATGTATTTTAATAAAAATATAATATTTTAAATCAGATTTACCCTATCGTTAAATAGTTGAGTCTTATTCGTCTTCAGAATAAGTTATCCCCGAAAAGCGGGACTGAGCCTGTCCCGCGCGGGATATTTAATTTTGATTTAAAAATCGGGACATCTCGTCAAAATCGGGACGTCTGGCAACGCTGCTTCATACAATGGTCACCGTTCACGATCCATAGATAAGAGATCATTGAACCAACCCCGTAGCAACTATACTAACCCTTACACTATACATACTATTTACTCAACAAAAATATGCACTTGTCAACTCCCCAGCAATATTATAGAGGTACACACTTACATCTACCGTATGTTGTTCACAAGGTTCTCATGTCTTGTGCAAATAATACATACAGCATACTTAAAGTGGATCTCATTTGATACGACATGCTCCCTCTTACAAATACCTAAGTACAACACCTATATACACATGCCATTATTTTACATTATGTTTTATTTTCATGATATTACGTTTATAATACAGATATTGCACACACAGACAACGCTTTGCGCACTAGAGCTAAGTTTCGCTCTTATAAACAGTTACTAGCGCAGTTCTGTTGCTCTAAAATCAAGAAAATTTATTGCAACTTATTCCGTAAGCACCAAAGGGGAGGGGAGGTCTTTGCTGAGCTTAATTTGCTTACTTACAATGCTTATACTTTTGATGACAAGGTGGGGGGGTCAAAAATTATTAAAATTCTGCTTACGTAAATACTTGAATGGCCCTTAAGTATAATAACTTCAGACAAGACTTTTAGAAAGAAATATAAACATTATTACCTACTATTGTCTTCTGAGATCTTTACCAGTATATTCTACAAGTTTTTTGTTGTATCCCACAGCGCCCATCAGTCAAAAGAATTGAATAAATTTTGAACAAACATGATATTAAGACAGGATGTTTTAACATATCTATAGGTACTAATATATAAAGCTGAAGAGTTTGTTTGTTTGTTTGGTTGAACGCGCTAATCTCAGAAACTACTGGTTCGAATTGAAATTTTTTTTTGTTTGATAGCCCATTTATCGAGGAAGGGTATAGGCTATATAATATCACGCTACGACCAATTGGAGCGGAACATCAATGACAAATGTTGCAAGATGTATCTCAAAATTAGTCCGTCCGACAAATATTATCAGGTGAAATGCCTTAACTAAATATTGCAATATTAGCGCCTCACGTTTACAAGCCCGGATAGCTCAGTCGGTAGAGCGTAAGACTCTTAATGCCAGGGTCTTGGGTTCAAGCCCCACGTCGGCGAATATGTTTTTATTTTTTTTTTATTTTCTACATTTCTTCTTCTAAGGCTTACATTTCATTTTTTTTAAATTTTATTACGACTAATTAAAATTAAATAAATTAATAGCTCATTTGAAAACTGTTACAACTATAGGTACCTATATAAAAATAATTTTCCTACAGTGTTTTCAATTAAATATTTATTATATTTTATTAATTACAGTAATTATTGTTTTAAAAGAAATTTATTGCTTAAAAAGTGTAAATACTGCTTTTTAACGACAAAAACTTTTGAACGGCAACTCCGATCATTATGAAGTTTGGACACAACATTCATCTCGGTAAACTAAGATGAATGTGCGCACTCCATGTCCCTTCCTTCTCAATTCGTTCTTTTGCACCCGGGTGAAACCGGGCGGGACCGCTAGTCTAACTATAAAGAATAATAAAAAACCATGGTGGAAACATCTCCACCATGTTATAAAACTCCACCTTGCAAACAAGCACGCTTGCAGATCAAGAAACAAATGAATGGTGGACAGTTGAGTCGTGCGATGCGTGGATGTTCTGCAAACTGCAGAGTGATTACAATTCCGCGCATCACGAGCAGGCGCCGACGTAAAAACTGTTAATGTCTTTCGAGCAGTTAAATAGTACAATTCCGATGCAAGAGCTTTTGCCGCTGTGACACTGTAAACACGTTTGTAAATGAAATATCCGTCATCTAAATATGGTCAACGCACGTTGGTTATAAAAATTACATCCAGATAAAGAATGATTTCAAAATTGCAATGCGACTGACAAAAAAATCAATAAAACTGTAATATAAATTGCTTTCCGGATATTGTTGACGATGCATTTTAAAGATACAGTAACCTGTTTTATTAAAATACTGAGTTGAAACGACTGGTTTCTATTTTATAAGTTACTGTTTTTTGTTAGTTGTAACTGTGGCTTCTTTTTATGGGCAAGAAAAGAAACACATAAGGGCTTGACAGAAAATTAGAATATCCTATTGGTATACATAAATCGAAATTAATGTCAAACACTCATGGACTAAGAGCTGGCTACGGAGAAAATGGGTGACTCGGTGCAGAGCTGAAAATTTGCAGAATAATAGGAGATAGTATAAGTAAGTAGGGAAAAAATTGCCAGAAGGCTAGGCGGAAGATAAAGAGCCGCCAGAAGGCGCTAATGTTGCGAAAAATCAGTGCACTTCTGGCAATTTCTATACTTATTCTGTAATTCAAAACTAGATTATATATTATACTTATATATTATACATTATATAGTTATAAGGGCGTACTGAAAAATTCAAACATGATATAATAATTACATTCGACAAATATTCAAAATTATTAATGACATTTTGATAGAAATAAAATTAATCGTTGATCATAAGGTCGATGCACCTTTTATGTTTTATTTTTGTGTTCGTCAATAAAAAAAAAAAAAAATTATCGTCATATATTTTCATTATAAAATTACGTTGTTATAACAACGTAATTTTATTAATTTATTTAATTTTATTTCTATCAAAATGTCATTAATAATTTTGGATATTTGTCGAATGTAATTATTATATCATGTGTGAATTTTCAGTATGCCCTTATAACTATATAATGTATATTATATTAAGTAAATTATATTAATTTCACTTTTGTGCAGTCGAGTTTCTGGTTTTTTAAATAATTAATTTTTATTTTCACCCTTTTTTAGTTATTTTTACGCCTTTGATGTTTTTCTTTTTTTGTAGTTTGTTGTAAAAAATGGTAGCATAAACGTATTACTTCTGGGTAAAAATTGTTTCAAAAGAAAAATCAATACAATGTAAAATACTTTTTGTGTGGAATTGTGACAATTAAACTTTTTAGTTTATAGTTATATATTGCGCCCTTGATTTCAAAACGGTTAGTCACTCCTGTTTTAAAGCATGTATCGTATAAATAAGCTATATAAACTTTAACCAATTATAATGCATTCAGTGTGAAATGTAGCTGTTCCACGCAAAAAATGTTAGTGTAGTGTTCCACAACTTCAAAAAGATTGAGAACCCAAAGTTGTATATAGCATAGGCCTACTGATATTGGAAAGATAGTTCGAGTTGCACCGGCAATTTATTGTTGGTAGAATTTGTGTAAATGCATTGTGTCTTTGAAATACGTTTATACAATTCCCAAGTTAATGTTCAGTGTTCACATTCAAAAGCTCAGAACTTCTTTATAGCACTTTATTCTCGTATAGTATTACTAAACTATAAACAGTAGAACGCCGATTATCCGAATTAATTGGGACCGGGGTCGATTCGGATAATCTAAATTTCGGATAATCGGACGCAAAACATGTAGTGTCTTGCCTGTAGCTCTCAACCATAACAGTTGAAATATATCTGGACTCCAGCGAGTTCCAACTTCGACGTGTGCTGGTACCATTGTAGCGTCTACACGGCATTTTTGTATTCTTGCGTCCCCACAAAACTTGTTTTTATTGAAAAATTACTTGGTTTTAGTTTTTTATATTACGTTTAGGACCGATTCGGATAATTGGCGATTCGGTTAATCGGCGTTCGGATAATCGGCGTTCTATTGTATATATACGAAGACTTTCTGCAACATAACTTTGATCCAAGTACAGTAACACTCCTATTCAGGAAAACCCTGGTTTCCAAATAAGTATAGCTGTACCGAAGTTTTGAACTAAGTCTTCAGGATTTTAAAAAATCAAAGCTATCGGTCGAGTTCTTGAGACAAACGATCTATTTAAAGCTTTATTTTATGTAATTTAAAAACAGTTTGGTTTGTCATTTTTATACCGAGCAGAGTCGGTTTAGGACCTAAAAAATCACCGGGAATATTGTCAAACGCCTCTACGAGACAGGTCTATAAAGTTAGCATATCCACATCAAAAGCCCACAGCAACAAAATAAATTTTTATATAATCTCAGAGCAACAAATTAGCAACAAAATCATACGCAAAGAATAAGTTTGTCGCTGTTGTTCCGCCGCTTTGAGCCGTAATGGCTGATGTAAGTTAGTTGCCAATCGTAACACATCGTTAATTTTTTTCCTATGCACAGCAACAAAATAAATTTTTATATAATCTCAGAGCAACAAATTAGCAACAAAATCATACGCAAAGAATAAATTTGTTGCTGTTGTTTTGCCGCTTTGAGCCGTACTGGCTAATGTAAGAACGTTATCAATCCTAATACATCGTTAATTTGTTTCCTGTGCACAGCAACAAAATAAATTTTTATATAATCTCAGAGCAACAAATTAGCAACAAAATCATGCGCAAAGACTGAATTTGTTGCTGTTGATTTGTCGCTTCGAGCCGTACTGGCTAATACAAGTATATATAGTTATTTGTTTTTTTTTTTTTAATTATAATTCTTTATTTTTAATCTCGGAACGTAGCAATAAAGTGTTTGTTTCGTGTCATAGGCTTTTCTTTAACCTTATGAATTTTCTTATTTTTAACATTTTTTTTCGATCGGTTTATATCCTACCGATCTCTTATCATTTAGCCTGAAAGTGATTACACCATTCAAAAGCAACAAATTAGCAACACATTATGGTACTTTCATAATGAGTATATCTAAGCTACTTATAGAGATACAACCACTGGCTATGCCATCTTTATATAACGCTACCGTATCCATTGTTTCTCGAAAACGGTCAGAGCAACAAAATCAGTTTTGGGGTAACAAATTAGCAACAAAATAGCAACAAATTATGGTACTATTAACTTCGTGGGCTTTTGATGTGGATATGCTAACTTTATAGACCTCTACGAGACCGTGTAACTAAGAAGGAAAAATCGGACCGAACTGCATCGGTCCACGGGGGATCGGCGGCCCACCGGGAAAAGTCCTGCTATTCTATACTATATTATTAAACGAACTTTTATTTCTCGAAAACGGCTCTCTATGTGTTTTGGTACCTAATAGTTTTCGCGACTTTTTTATTGTATTTATCAACATTTAACATATTAGATCCGATTAGATTTTTAGCAAGATCAATTTAGTGGATCCTGAGATATTTAAAATTTAACAGGTTTTCATTATTACCTAATCACCTATATATATATAAAATTTCATCTATGAATTGAAAATTAATAAGGTAAAAGATCCGCCAAAAACTAACGGATACGGATCTTTCTTCTTCCTCGGATATCCGCGGATACGAATACGGATACGGATATCCGGCACATCACTAGAACCTACTAACAAATATACTGCCGTTCTAATCTAAAAAAAAAAAAACACAGTACCTTTACCCCCCCCCCATGTGTAGTCAATTCACTGTCTACAGTATATGTGTAAAATTATAAGTTATAAGAACTTTAAGTTTTTTCTTGAAACTAGGGGTTCAGAGATACTGCTTTTTAGGTGAGAACGGCAGTATAAGCTATAACCATAGTATATCAGCGAACAGGACTTATGCATTCAGTGTGTTCGTAGCTGCAGCTGCAGGGCCACATTTTGTTATATCGACAGCACTAATTTAAAATAAAATACATATAAAAACCAACACACTCATTTATATATAGGTTGATTTCAAAAAGTGCTCCATGGCAAAACAATTTACGTTCTAAAAAAAATTATTTTAATTTTTGTTAAATTTTAGATAGTCAGCTTCTAAAATAAGATGGACACATTGAGCTAATGACCTTAGTTATCGAGCATCTATGATCTAGAAAAATATCAGCTAAAAGAGATAATTACAGAACTATACACTTATCCTTAAATCCTTAAAAAACAATTTTTTACAAGCACAATTTGGAAAATATTTGATAAAGTATTATTTTTGTCAAAAATGATTTTTAAAGCAAGCACAAAAATAATTTTGCTTTTTTCACATTTAAGTGTAGAAACTGAAAAAAATCCGTTGAATCCAATGAACAAAAAAAAAGCTGTTTAATCTATACATTAGACGCTATGCGGCCATATTCAAATGCATTTTTTAGTTTTTGAGAGACTTTAAACGGCTATAGCTTGTAAACTAAAAGAGTACAGAAGTGTGCGTATGACTAGATAGCTACGTCAGTTAAAAATATATATGTAATGTGTAAAAAAGACCGTCGAACATAAATCTATATATAAAATTTGAAATTTATGATTTTCGGACTTTTTTCTTTCACGCCAAACGAGATTCAAGGTTAACGGGAAACATTAAAAGTTTTGATAAGTGAGTCAGTATAAAAATGATTTGCGTTTATAGTTTACAGATAATCATATAAAACCTTCGAATGGTCGTAGTTTCCAAACTAAAAGAGATACAGACGTTTGCTTACGCTCATTGAATTCAGCGTATTTTTGTCTGTAATCATTCTCAATTTCAAAGGTATATTAAAGAATTCGATTTTTGCAATTTTTTCAAGGCATACCCCCTTAAAAAATGCGATTTTTGACGATAACCGAAATCTTTCGGAACTTTGGCAAAATCATCACACTTATAGAAAAAACGAGTGTGCTTTAGAGTTTAGACCACACGACTGAAGTAAAACTTCTTCCTGCCATAATTTGTTATTAGGTATTCACCCGAAAATTCACAAAATATAAACTTTAAAATGAATTTACAATTTTTTTCACTTTAAAAGTAGAATATTTAATGCATTGAACAAAATATTAATTTATAAAATTGTTCGGGAACGAAATGAACAGTCTAATGTAAGAAGAAAGAAATATAAACATAAAGATAATGAAAACAAAAGTAATAGTACATTGCAATTACTTAGCTCTCGTTGGATTTTAAGCGTAAATCTTTATAAAATATTATTTAACGTAGGTTTACAAAACTTTTTTCTGTCACCTGATAGCGCCACTGGCTAGTAAAGTATGTGTCATTCTATTGTTAGTATACTGCTTATATTTTCAGCCACCTGATGGCGCCACTAGCCAGTGAAGTATTTGTCATCCTCTTTCTATCTTCACTAACTTATATCTCCCTCTCAACTTCCGTTCGCCTCGCCCGATCACGCTTTCCGTAAATCTCTCGTCAAGCTGCACTCACCAGCTTACTTCCCAAGTCAAGCGTGCGTAAAGGTCAATTCACACATGCGGTACCTACTGTGCGCCGACTGTGTCGTAGCCGTGCACCGACTGTGTTGTGTTGTGCATATTCACACCAATCATGTTATTACGTGCCACAGTTGGTTGTTTGTATCATAGATTCAAGAGAGGAGGACGTGGTGATAGCATGCGGAGCGTATCTAGTATTAACGGAAGAGGTGAAAAAAAGAAAGAGGAAGATTTGGATTAACCGTTTATGGAGAGCTAGGGAGGAAGAAGGAGAATTTCACACAGCATTTGCTCGACTCAAAGATGATCCAGAACAATTTGTTCGATACTTTCGCATGACTTTCTTGAAATTTGACAATCTGCTGAAACTTGTAAAACCAGACATACAAAAAAAGAACACAAAGTGGCAAAATCGTGACACCCGAAAATGAACGAGCACTGGCCGAAACATGACGACCGCCCTCTGGTCGCCTTCCAATAGTTCTCACTAGAGCGGTTATGCACGTACCGTGCTCCTATCGTGTCGGACCGTAACCTTGAGAAATCGCTTTCAGAGCGGTCGGAAGCAACACAGTCAGAGCACAGTCTGTGCCTAGACCTACATGTATGAATTAAACAGTGCAATTCAATACATTTTCAATGGAAACTTCAGGTGATCGATTTAGTTCAAATCGACACAGTCGGTGCACAGTCGGCGCACAGTACCGCATGTGTGAATTGACCTTAAAGAAGTTTTACTTCAATAAAAGAAATGTCAAATTATATTATTTAGGACATCTTGTATACAGAAGCATCCCACCTCATGAGATGTATAGGAAACAAGACGCATATACAATCGGAAATTCTTTTTATTTTATTGTTAAAACCCCGAGTTCAGTTTGTGTCTCCGAATTGAATTCAAGCAGCGATTGTCTTATCTGGAGGTCAGGTTATTTATGGGCTACCGCGGTCGGTAATGTCGATGGGTGGCCTTACCGGCCGAACACATACCACGTCGTAGATTCATTGATTGGATAAGAATGCGTCCAGTAGCCAATAATGTGGTACGAGTATTGGAACTGAAGCCAACATGGCTGATCATGGATTCAACACAAAACACAATATTATGGTATTTATATTATGTGCACATGTCATTAACTCGTCAGTCATCATTGTGGCCCTTTTACAGGGCTGCATTTTTGTTATTTCTAACTTCTCTAAATTGAAAATTTTAAAAAAAGGAAGTTATTTAGGTCCGATTTTTGAAAAAAACAACATTTTATCACGGTTTTATCGCATAAACCCCTAATCTACTACAAAGATTTCGATAGAGTGACGTCACTTTTGCTGATTGGTGTTTTAAATTACGCTACGTTTCACTTAGTTTCTAATAAAGATCGAGCTCAAAAAAAAACTTTCTTATGAATTTTTCGTTCACGATATCTCTTGAACAAATGAACCGATATTGATGCGGTTTGCGACAATCGACACAGTTTTTTGAGAAGAAGAGCAGTTTAGATTTTGGAATATTTCAAAAAAACAAATTTTGAAACTTATATTTTTTTGATTTCTCAAAATCTATTGGGCCAAATTATTCCAAATTTTCAATAAATCTAAGTTCAGCAAAGTCACGTCAGATGTCGCAAACCGCGTTTCAATCGAACACTCCGTTCAAAATTAATAAGAAGTTTACATACCCATATACACACACACACACACATACAGCCCTAACGGACATAACCGCCAAAATAGTCAGAATAGCTTCCTATAGGACCTCAAAACGTCGAGAAAACTTGATTTTCGAAAATTGAAGTGTAAACAATAACTTCCCGATTTTTTTGAAAATCATTGATTTTTATAGAGGGAAGTTAAAAAAACAACAAACAAACATAGATCTCTTTTAACAAAATAAAAGAACTAAAAATTTTCGTTAACCAAATCAAAAATATATCCATTCTTTTGTATAAAATCAAAATAGTATATTGTGCGACTAGTGAGAGAAGGAGAAGATTCCATGAGCGTGAAATTTGCCACACGAGCGTAGCGAGTGCGGTAACACGCGAGTGGAATATTCTCCTTCGATCAATTGTCGCACATAATACTTTATTCAACTAGCATGAGTAATATGTAATCGGGGCCCTGATATAAAAGAGGGAAAAATAATAAATCACTTCATTGATTGACGTACCCACCGCCCTCGATGCACACATAGATGGCCGTGACTTACGCTGAATTGCGATGCTGTTTTCATATATACAAATCGCTACCGCGTTCCTATTGGTCCAGAAACTATGCAGTAATAATTCATTACCGTACAGTTTCGACTCGCTACCGCGTTCCTATTGGTCTAGAAACTATGCAGTAATACATTATCGTACAGTTTCGGCTCATTACTAGCACTCTACGCGTCAACATGAAGTAATTTATTATTTCTCCCGAATTTAGCAGGGCCCCGAAATTATATATTACTCACGCGTGTTGAATAAAGATCTTTATTAAAAAAATGATAATTTAAAACTTCTGAAAAATATCAAAAAGTCTAGATTATTAAAAGTTTAACAAAAGCCGGGACACGTAAATATTTGACCGGACACGTAAATATTTGACCGGACACGGCCCTAAAAAGCCGGGCACCTGTCAATTTGAGTTTTTTAAACCTGAAGCGCAACCTTGCGCAATGCGCACTGCAGTGTATTCTTGAGGCATCCAACCCTGTAACAGACGCCGGCCGGTCGGCACATCTTTTGATTGTCACAAAAACGAAGACATAATAAAACACACTTTAGTGCCATTGTCCGCCCATTAATCGTGACGGCTTTCGTCTCACACCTGCTCCAGTATAATATAATGTCGTTGCACCGCGCCGCCGTATCCCCCCTCCCTTCCACGCTTGCGTGACATTGACTGATAACGCCTCGTTAATTGTAACAGTAGCCATCAACCTCCTGGCTCCCTCTATGACCGGTTACGTTGGACAGACAATTGACAATCTGGCATGATACCGACAACTTGTTAAAACAAAAGACATAAAGTTAATTTTTAAGAAAAAGCTAATGGTATTCCAATAGGCGCTGGTAGAAAATGTACGCACTGAACCGAAAGGATACCTTGTATCAAATGTTCATATTTTTTTTATTACTCATGCGGGAAAAGTGGTATCTTTACGCATGCTGTTACGGTTGAAAAGTAGCTATTTTCATTTGCGTGCGGAAACTTTATTTGTCGCACTGAAATTATTGTTTGCCGCATGCAAATTCAGAGAAAAAAATTGGTTGTCTGTAAAGTCGGTTTACGGACGATAGTTTTACGTGATAACGTATTCCATAATACATAAACTAAATTTATATAATTATATTTATAATAATTCGAATCTATGATATTGCATCTTTCGCTTCAAATTTAGGTTAATTTTATTTATTTAAATTACTCATCATATAATATAATTGTTTTTTTTTACTTTCTTTCTTTCGTATTTATTTTAAGTCTCAAAGATTAGCTGTCATAATATTTATAAAACAGTTGTTTCACTGTTTATAATATAAAATTCCAAAACCTACTTACAATATTTAAGTATTTTCATACGTCAAAAAATTGATTTTTATAATGATAAAATTTGTAAGAAAACGATTTTTTCGAGAGATGAGACCTAGCTAAAACGATTTTTTGCCCCCCAAAATCCCTTTTCAGTAAATTTCATCCAAATCGTTAGGGCCGTTTTCGAGAAAATCACGCACAGGGTCAGGCGGAACGTTACGCGTTACGAACGTTAGGAACGTTACGTTAGGAACGTTACACTTTTTCGTGCATGCAGCCGGTGTTTTATCAATTTATAAGATTGGTGATTCATCAATTTATAAGACGTTATCACGTCAAAAAACAAAATAATAACGGTGTTAATGTCAACGAAACAAACTATCATTTGAAGCAGATTTGAGGTTAAAATTTTCGATTATGGACTTTTATTCTTGACAATTTTAACAATTTTATCTGAATTTTCAACTTTTTAATGATTTAATTTTTATTACTTCTAATTTCTTTTTTTAATTCGTAATAAAATTTTAATTTAATTTAATTCGTAATAAAAAATAGTATGTGCAACTCGTGCGGCATTGTCGCACTAGTTGCACAATATACTATTGTAGAATTACTTTTTAACTAACTTCAACAAAAAAAACATATTATCAATACGTCATGTGTTCAGCCCTAACTTTTCGAGGGGTTAACCGATTTAAAAACACCATTTTGAGCAGATTATTTACGGATTGATCACATATTTTTTAAAATCAGTTTTAATAGACTTAAAAAGATTTTTCGAAGTAAAACTTCTATAGGCACGCTTGACTTAGTGAGTAAGCTGGTGAATGCCTGACGGAAGATGCGTGATCGGACGAGGCGAACGGAAGTTGAGAGGGAGATATAAGTTAGTGAAGATAGAAAGAGTTGAATGACACATACTCATTATTATTATTGTCGATTCGAAATTGTTATTTTTTATGTTTAATAATTTTTGACGTGATAACGTCTTATAAATTGATGAATCACCAATCTTATAAATTGATAAAACACCGGCTGCATGCACGAAAAAGTGTAACGTTCCTAAATCCTAACGTTCGTAACGTAAAAGAGGAGAACATATTACATTGATTTCGTATAACAGAATTTGCCTAAACAGTTTTTTTATACAAATTTATATAGAAAAATAGCTGTATAAATGCAACATGAAAACGGCTGCATTTCTAATGTTTAATTCAATTTTTTGACATTAGTATTTTGTGAAATGCAACGCCTTCTAAGTTAAGTATTGGAATAACTAATTATTATTAGAACATAATACTTTGACAGTTGCAAACGTCACTTTTGACATTTCTTATCATTCCGACACCAAGGATAAGCGGATTGAAACCAAATTTTGGGAGGTTTAGGTTATGTATTACGGAATACGTTATCACGTAAAACTATCGTCCGTAAACCGACTTTACAGACAACCAATTTTTTTTTACTTCAATCAAATCTATCGTACCCCTCGACGAAATTATTAATTTAGTTAAGATGTGACGGTTCCCGATGTTTCCCCTTCTCTTCCAATACAAGCATTACCGTAATTCGCTGTCCATTAATTAGAGGTCGCTGAGAAAAATCCACCATTGTTAAAGTATGGAGCGTTTTAGTTTACATATTTTATAAAACGCTGTCATCGGCACTGAGCTATGGACAGGCAGTCCGTATAGAGTTATTAGAGCCGACACTTGTCAGCTGTCACAATATGCTCATTATCTCACCGGGACATTATTTATTCAATAATATGTACAAATAGATAATATGCATATTCAATTCTTTAACTTATACAAAATGGTATATATCAGAAAATACACTGGGATCGACCCACATTTTTTATTTATTTACTAGCCGTCCAGCCCGGTTTCACCCGGGTGCAAAAGAACGAATGGGGAAGGAAGCGACATGAGTACGCACATTCATCTTAGTTTACCGAGATGAACGTTGTGTCCAAGCTTCATAATGATCGGAGTTACCGTTCAAAAGTTTTTGTCGGCGGTCCAGCCCGGTTTCACCCGGGTGCAAAAGAACGAATGGGGAATGATGGGACATGAGTACGCACATTCAACTTAGTTAACCGAGATGAATGTTGTGTTCAAACTTCATAATGATCGGAGTTACCGTTCAAAAGTTTTTGTCGGCGGTCCAGCCCGGTTTCACCCGGGTGAAAAAGAACGAATGGGGAATGATGGGACATGAGTACGTACATTCATCTTAGTTTAAGGAGATGAATGTTGTGTCCAAACTTCATAATGATCTGAGTTACCGTTCAAATGTTTTTGTCGGCAGTCCAGCCCGGTTTCACCCGGGTGCAAAAGAACGAATGGGGAAGGAAGGAACATGAGTACGCACATTCATCTTAGTTTACCGAGATGAATTTTGTGTCCAAACTTCATAATGATCGGAGTTACCGTTCAAAAGTTTTTGTCGGCAGTCCAGCCCGGTTTCACCCGGCTGCAAAAGAACGAATGGGGAATGATGGGACATGAGTACGTACATTCATCTTAGTTTACCGAGATGAATGTTGTGTCCAAACTTCATAATGATCGGAGTTACCGTTCAAAAGTTTTTGTCGTTAAAAAGCAGTAGGTATTTATACTTTTTTTAAGTAATAAATTTCTTTTAATATAATAAATATTTAATTGAAAACACTGTAGGAAAAGTATTTTTATATAGCTACCTATAGTTGTAACAGTTTTCAAATGAGCTATTAATTAGATTTATTTAATTTTAATTAGTCGTAATAAAATTTTAAAAAATTGAAATGTAAACCTTATAGAAGAAAGCAATGTAGAAAATAAAAAAAAAAAATATATTCGCCGACGTGGGGCTTGAACTAAAGACCCTGGCATTAAGAGTCTTACGCTCTACCGACTGAGCTATCCGGGCTTGTGAACATGACGCGCTAATATTGCAATATTTAGTTAATGCATTTCATCTGATAATATTTGTCGGACGGTTATATTTTGCAACATTTTTCATTGATGTTCCGCTCCAATTTGTCGTAGCGTGATATTATATAGCCTATAGCCTTCCTCGATAAATGAGCTATCCAACAAAAAACATTTTTTTCAATTCGAACCAGTAGTTTCTGAAATTAGCACGTTCAACTAAACAAACAAACAAACTCTTCAGCTTTATATATTAGTATAGATTTTCGTTACAATCTACACTGAAAATTTTATAAAGCAATTTTTTTTGAAAAATTTCACTTCCAACGCTATCGGAGAGAGACAAAAAATTATTTTTCTAAATTCTCACCATTTCTGTTTCTGGAAAAAGTTACTTTTTCTATGGATTTGTATAGAAAATGAGTGCTAACGAAACGCATCCCGTTGAATTAACAAGCCTATAGTATTTATGCTTATAAATAATAATAACACAAATTAGTGATTTCGGCAAACGCAAATAAAAACTAAGTTTGTTTTTAATAGACTATTTTTCCTTGTACAGTGGTACCTCGACAGCCGAGTATAATTCGTTCCGCAACCTTGCTCGTATCTTGAATTACTCGTATCTCGAAGCAAATTTCCCCATATACAAAACAATTGAACTACCATTAATCCGTTTCAACCCCCAAAATGTCACCCCAGTTTGAATAATAAAAACGTATTTATAAATGACAAATATGTATTGTACAAAAACAGAAAAGAGAATGTAAAGAAATAAATTAGATATCCTCACTGGTCTTTGCCTTTTTCGCTACATTTTTCTCGCTTTCACTGTAGGCCGTTTAGAAAAAAACATGTCCAAGGAGGTTTGTTTCTTCCTCCCTCTCAGAATGTTCCGGAAATGAGTTAGGCAAGTGTCATTAAACCTGCTAAACCGAACTCGTATCTCGAATTTCGCTCGTAACTCAAAGCAAAAAATCACTCGCTAGCCGGCTCGTATCTCGAAAAACTCGTATGTTGGGGCACTCGTATGTCGAGGTACCACTGTATTATTATTTATTAGATCAGTGTGAAGATTTTCAAATATTTTGACCAACAAAATTTCAAACTAAAAACCACGCGACGTAAAATTCAAAAAAAGAATGTACTACTCGGATTAAGATAATAAAAACCAGCATTAACATGTTGCGAAGTCGTGGGTAAAAACTAGTATATATTTTGAAGAACATTTCAAAAACTTACCTAAAGCACTAGCAGACATTCTCATTGAAATTGGCATGTCAGCCGATCCTGGAGATTCGTTTTCTGGGGGAATTTTTCGTTTTCTCGGTCGTCCTTTTTGAACAGTCGTTGTTCCTAAATGATATGCTAATCCTGAAAAAATTAAAAAAATATCGTTTTAAAAGAAGACTTCGAAAATCCTCAGAGAGCGTTTTTTAAATACCTAGTTCATAAGCTACCATCGTACAAAAGTCTACTGGACAACAATTGGCTACTATAATTTTATAACTGAATTTACCAGATAATAGATAGATAGATGTTTATTAATTGTTAGTTAAATCGAATAACAATGCATTATATAATCAATATTAATTAATAATAATAAATAATAAGATCAGCATAACAGTTTAAAAACTAAGATACTAGTTTATAGTGTAAAATATTTAATGATACGCGTTACTATAGTTTGCCTCATCGAGCTTATACATACCTGGAGGGATCATGCAATGTTTTTTCTTATGCAGTGACTACTTAAGAAAATCCGGAGTCATGCTTTCTCTCTAACACCGTGCCCTGATTGGCTGATTCAAGTGGTACACTATCGCGACAACCAATCAGAGCACGGAGCGAGAGAGAAAGTTTGACCCCGGATTTTTTCTTAATTAGTAACACAAATGCACCCGCTTCGCTCCCTCCAGGTATGTAAGCTCGATGGTTTGCCTCACTCAAAATTGATTCTATTTGGTACATTCCAATGGTTGAGAGATAGGCATCAACATTATAGTATATAAAATTACGGCGGAAGCTTGAACGACTAGGATTTTTTGAACATTCGTTATAAATCGGAATTATTACCTGGCGACGTTGTGCCAGCTCTAAACATGGAACTGATCTCAATGCCTGAACAGTAGTCACCAGGACCGCTGTAGAGGAGTTCGTAATGCGGCCTGCAATACACCAGACCATCGCGCATGCCGAAGTGATCGCCTTTGGCCAGAGGAACTGCGCATTGAGCGCACGTGAAACAGTGCACGTGGTACACCAGGTCTCTTGCTCTCATCACCAACTCTCTGGCGGAAATGCCGGCCTGGCATCGTCCGCATCTCTTCACAGCGAACATTCTGCAATCGGTGCAGAGTGCAGACAAAATTATACAATATTCAAAATCTACAGTATGTAAACACGTACGGTGGCAGATAGGGAAATTAACATTGGGAAAAAATGACTGGATCAGAGTGAGCCTTGAAATCTTGTTTTTCAATTTGACAGATAATATTCTTTTGTAAAATGAATGTGTATACTACCGAAGAAAATATTCAAATGATTACAACATAATCGGACTTTTTTTATTAATGGGACATTAAATTCCCAAAAATACTTAAATATGGTGCGTGATCAAATATCTCCGCCTATTCGTGTTGAACCTAAAGACATTGGGTCACTGATTTCCAACGCGCATATGTCATACCAGTCAGACAATTTTTGAATGAAATGTTTCCAAACAGATGGAGTTGTTTTTTTGTTTTATTTTTGTACAAAAAAATTAAAATAGTGATTTATAAGAGCTTTTTATTATTAAAAAAGCCAAGTAAAATAAAAATAATTCGAAATAAAATAGAAATCCTCAAGATTACCACGATAATTCAATAGAAATAACAATTAATACAGTCATGGCTAACTCTGATCCAAGTATTTTTTCCCAATGCTAATTATTTCTCTATGTGCACCTTACGTGTTTACACACTGTATACGGATACAAACAGAAGTTTACATCTCTGAAACTACTGAACCAATTCTACAAATTTTTTTACTAATAAAAAATAACTTGATTAAATTTGAGTTCATGGGGGAAGTACAGTAGTTTTATGGTGGAAGTATGGATATTTAAAAAATCTTAGTTCAAAAGTGACTACCTATTTTAAAGGTCGCCGAAGCCAGACCGGAAAGCACAGTAGGTAATCCCGTGTTCACAGGGTTTATCGGCAAAGTATTAATCCGTAACAAAATATTATTATTTAACTCATATCTTTACAAATCCAGCCATAAATCTAACAAGACCGAGTCTTTATCTGCTTCGACATGGTTGAGAAGCAGCTTCAAGTCTATAGGTACCTACTCAATATTTTGCACGCACATAATGCACGCATATTATATTTCTAGTGATGTGCCGCTCCTGAGCGAGTCGTTCATAATAAACGAGTTCTTTCTCGGAGCGGAGCGAGTCGCTCTTTGTTTTGTGAATAACTCACTCCGAGCACCATTGCTCTGTGCTGAGCTGTTCTGTACTGTTGCATTCGCACATTTACAGAGCGCACACAGCACAGGCCACAGAGACACTAGTGAATTTTGCACGTACGGAGTTATCTTTGCTGAGTCAGTTAATGTTGAATGAAACGCTGCAAGTGTGATAGTACTAAGCTTAACAGTAACTTAACCATTCACATTGACGTCTTTGACAAATATATTAATATTGTAACAATAAACATTATTATTGTTAAGCTTTTATTATACTTTATAGTTTATCCGAAATGCGTATAATATAAGATCAGAATCATATTAAAATGATCTCAGAGCTGAGAGTGTGTATTGTGCTGTGCAATGCTAAGTGACTCCTGAGCATGCATGATGACAGTTCACACCTCTCTGCGTACTGTCTAGTGTCGCTCCTTTGAACGACTCACTCTGAGCGACTCTTTTTAGTGAGCGGAGCGCACGGAGCCAGCTCTCAATAAAGAGTCATGTGGACACATCACTAATATATTCGATTTGAATTGTATATTCAATTTTATCTGATAACGTCGTAAAGACTTCACTTGCCAACAAAAACTGGATGTAATTGATTTTATTATACTTATGTGAATTGTAGAAACGTGATGCGCTATACGCTTTAGATCATGTTGATGTAAAAACTATAGACAACACAAACTTTGAATTACGATTGCATAATACCGGTTAGAAAATTATAACTCGATCTTTTTAGTTTTTTAAAATATCGCTCGTACATTAAGTTTATCATGGTCTACTTCTTCCATGGGGTCTCCAAGATTTTTGTAATGTTGGAAAACAATTCCTTAAAGTTGCAGTATAGGTATAATTTTAAACATAGAGATAGAGTAGTCTCGCTATACAGAGATTCATAATCGCCAGATAGATTGGCTGCTTGTAGTTGAATCACGCCCGCTGGTTCTTTAGATAACTGATATGTACATCTCTTTCCATAAGCATACCTCTCAAATCCATGTTTGACGTCATTATATGACGTCTAAGATTAGCCGTTTTTTAAATACTTGTTTGTAATTAAAAGGAAGGATATAAGCACGAAAAAATTGCTTTACAAAATTTATTTATGCATGAGGAATAATTTGTACTGTTCAAAATTATCAAATTTTGATAGGTGGGACGAACCTATTATTGAACCGATATGAAAAATTCTTTCACTGTGTAAATTACAGTTTGAGTCAGGGCCATGAAAAGAAAAACAGAGGATTGAATGATAAAACTTAACAAAACTAAAAAACGAGCCTATATTGCCAAAGCAATGGACCGTTTGAAAATCAGTCCCAGGTGAAAACACGCAGTTTTTCTCCTCCTTTCTACGTTGAATCTGGCTTAAATTGAGAAACGGCTTTTAGTTTTCTTTTTTTTTATAACCGACTTCAAAAAAGGAGGAGGTTCTATGTTCGTCTGTATATATTTTGTTTTTTTTTTTGTTCACCGATTTCTCCGTCAATTATGGACCGATTTTCAATTTTTTTTTTATTCGAAAGAGTGCACTTCCGAGGTGGTCCCATCGGAACCAAGTCAGGATCTGATGGTGGAAACCGGAGAAATCGAGGGAAATTTCAAAGGCACGCATACTTGGCCTACCCATTGCAATATTTTATCTAACACTAAAAAAAGAGAAAAATAAAATATTTTTAACAAAAATATTGAACCGACTTCAAAATATGCACTAAAAAGTAAAAAATAATAATTATTGTTATTTTTGGAGTCGGTGTCAGCCAAAATGAAATCTATTCCGAGAACTAGAGACATGTAAGATTTAAATTGCTACTTTCGAATTCCGATGTGACACCGACTCCAAAACATTTCAATACGCAATTATTTTTTACTTTTTAGTGCATTTTTTGAAGTCGGTTCAATTTTTTTGTTAAAAATATTTTATTTTATAAACAGAACGAAATTGACACTTCTTCACAGAAATGTTTGTCGACTCCTATGAAAATGTGTCAGAAACCAGCAACGCCAAGCTGCATGGTAAAGTGTTAGTTTTAGCAAGCCACTTCTCCACCCACCGCCAACGCTTCCCGTATGTTATTATAAACAATTATTATTGTATACATAACGTATATAGTTATCGTACAGGTAAACGCGCGTCGATTGTTATACACAAGCTTTGACGCAGGGTAAAAGCCCCGATTACCGACCGCCTACACAAAGAAAGTCTACCAAAAGAGTATGCATATAGGGTCCCTTATTTGGGGTATGAGGCATGAAAACAAACGAACGATTTCATGTTCAGTTATACAAAACGCTCCTGTCCCGTTGTGACATTTCAGTAACCCAGACATATTTTCTGATGCAAATTCTGCTAGATGTCACAATGTAGGGTGTTGAGTCGTTGGTGCGCGTATAAGCGAAGTGCCAGAGCGACGTTACGGCATGTAATGATTCAATGAATTGACCGAACTTGTAGTTGAAGAGATTTGCTATAGAGGTTTGTGTGATTTTATCTAAAAATGAATCGTAGAAGTTAATAAACATAGGTATAATAATAATTGTGAAAAATAACTCAAATAATTTAGAGTGATGATGATCCTGTTTAAATATTGGAAGATTAAAGGATGCAACCTGGTGGCATAGGATCAATGAACTAAGCAAATACTGAAGGTTTTTGACGTGATAACGTCTTATAAATTGATGAAACACCGGCTGCACGCACGAAAAAGAGTAACGTTCCGCAAGCGAGAGCGCGATATAAGCGATAGTCTCTGTCTTCTCGCGTGACGTCAGAGAGTAGTGTGCGTTCAACATTTTTTTCGGCTGTTCCAGCGAAAGCTACATCTGACAGATGGCCAGATAAATTATACGGTTTGTTAACAAATATATAATATATATACATTCTTTTAAATGTCTTTTATAATTGCTTAAAAATATGTATTTTGCTTTGGTTGATCAAATTATTAGTCGGTAAAAATATAGTTTGACAGCTACTAAAATTTAGGTTATGTATTATTAAATATGATATTCGAGCGGAATACGTTATCACGTAAAACTATCGTCCGTGTACCGACTTTACAGACAACCAATTTTCTTTTTATTGCATTTTATTATTTATTAAAAAACCTTCAGTATTTGCTTAGTTCATTGATCCTGTGCCACCAGGTTTCAACCTTTAATCTTCCAATAATAATAATAATGCGTTTAACGTTAGTTTTTCGACTTTATGTCATAACAGATGCCATTCGCACCATTACTATTTTCCATCTACCAAACTTCCCGTTATTTTTTTTAACTTCAACTTAATTAATAGCAATGGGCGAATGAAAGAATTTTAGGAAATTAGGATAAGGTAGGCAACTTTTGAGCATAGGACTTTGACAGGTAATCGGCCATGGCCTTGAAGAAGGAACCATCTCGATATTTATCTGGAATTGAGGGAAACTTCAACAGGAATTACCGTTTCTGCGAGAGGCAGCAGGAAAAAGACCCAGCCACAGCTGCCCCCGTCGGGGTTCGAACCCGATACCTCTCGAATGAGAGTCTAGTGCTCTCACCACTACGCTACACCGCTCGGTAATATAGGTATATTATTTACAACAAATGTTTTCCCTTGTCGATAATCGCATATATAATAAATATTTTATCGACTGTGAAAAATAACTCTAATAATTTAGAGTGATGATGATCCTGTTTAAATGTTGGAAGATTAAAAGGATGAATCCTGGTGGCATAGGATCGATGAACTAAGCAAATAGTGAAGGTTTTTTTATTGCATTTTATTGTCTGATGTTTCGGCAATCTTTATGCCATCTTTGGAGAATCAATGCTGTCTGTTTTCTCAGTAGTAGTGTTGTTATGTATAAAATAAATGAAAATAAAAAATGTCATCAAAAGGTATTTTGTCGACTATAATTAATGTAAATGTGATCGAGGCTAGAAGTCGGAACTGGGTCTTTTACCCTACACAGGCGTTGATGGGTGGAAGTGTATAGAGAACCTGAACCTTGCTGTATTTATACTTGTAATGGTTTGTCCTTATTGAAAGAACATTAATAGGTTCGTTCCAAGCAGCCAGCAAACGGTTCCGAAACCGTCAACCGCATGCGCAGTAGGTAAAACGTGTTCTAAAATCGCCACTAACAGCTTCGTTTTACGTAGTGCGCATGCGGGTGGCGGTTCTTTACCGTTTACTTAACTTAAGGGGTTAGGTGGGTTTCAAAGGCTCAAAACAGGTACATTTTTACGATTTTTTTTTATTTAACCAACAAAATATTTCATTCCATCAATTTACCATATAAAAGGTATATATTTCATAAGTAGTTTGTGAAATTTTCATTAAAAAATATTGAAAATTAAGGCGTGGGCACGTCGTTTCCTGTGACCCCTCAAAAAAAAGTTCTATCGGCGTGGTCAGGATAACTCATGACAGATTCATCGGAAATGCAAAAACCAAAAATTTTCTGTTAGTAGATGCTTAAAGCTTGTGCTTGGACGAAGGAAAAAAATAAATAAATAAAATTGCATTTTTGGCGGCGTTGAGAACAAAAAAACCCTTTTTTTGAGTAAAATTTGCACCCTTCATGGCCTTAAAAAATCACTTAAAATAGAAAAAAAAACAATCCTTCGTTCAAGCACGAGATAATGTTATTTTGAAGAAGTGTGCAAAATTTCAAAGAGATCGGTTCATAATTTTTCGAGAAATCGTGACCACCGATTTCAAAAGCGTAGTTTCGAGAAAAACGCGATTAAAGATTTACATTCAAATAACATAGCCTGAAGGGTAGAACATCCGAAGGCTATATCTCTTAGAATATTACTCAGATCGTTTTAAAACTTTAAGAGAATATTCTAAACATATTGAATTATAAGATAAGCAAAAAAAAAAATAATTCGATTTTTTGAAATTTTGAAACCCACGTAACCCCTTAATTGGTAGATATAGATACATACAAATGCGTACATTGTAACATTTTATCATTCCAACATCGCATAAAAATATTTTTAACCGCTTTTTTTTTTATTTTCTGGGTGTTTTTTTATCATACAGTGTAAAACTTAACTGGGTGTGTCCTTTTGGTTTTACTAACTATTATGTCATATCTATCTGCACTCTACACTTGTCAACAGCAGGTTTACATAAAAATCATGATAGGCGAAGAAAAGTTCTAAAATTAGATCGTTATGGGCTAACAAGATAGAGAGGGACTCTAGGGACGTTATGTAATGAGGACGAGACCTTCAGTCTTCTCTCCTGCTGTCAAGTACACATGAGTTTTCACACAACACATCATCGCAGAGGGGTGGAGTTTGATTTGTTGACAAGTCATATGTGACTACACACGTCATACATACCTACTGTGTATACTTATTATAGTGATGTGCCGGATCGTTAAAAATGTATATCCGCGGATACGGATCTGAATACGGATATTTGGTTTCAAGATCCGCGGATACGGATACGGATTTTAACTTTTTTAGAGTACGCGGCGGTAAATATTGCACATCGACCTTTGGAAAGAGACTATCTGTTATGGGAAAAAGTTATTGACCTCTTTAAGAGTTAACTCTCATAACAGATTGTCTCTTTCCAAAGATCGATGTGCAATATCTCATTATAAAGATAGTTTTTTAGTACCTTTGAGTTATGTACTATTGGTATGGTACTCACTACGATAAATGTTTGCAATATAAAGGTGCCAAATACGATTTTAAAAAATAATCTGAATGGAATTTAACAGTCTTTCATTATTACCTAATCACCTATATATATAAAATTTCATCTATGAATTGAAAATTAATAAGGTAAAAGATCCGCCAAAAACTAACGGATACGGATACAGATCTTTCTTCTCCCTCGGAAATCCGCGGATACGGATGCGGATATCCGGCACATCACTAATACTAATCAAATATCAAATAATTTCGATCTTTGATTAACGTCTGATTAGAACCCTTCCATAAATAAAATTATCGACCAATTTTTCAGACAAATATATTAACAAAAAATATAATTAATACAATAACGTTTCAATCCGGATTAATTATACTTTTTTATTAATATATTTGTCTGAAAAATTGGTCGATAATTTTATTTATCAAATAATTTCGACTTCGTTGTGTTCAGGAAAATGCTGACATGGTTTTACATTACTAGCTGTACTTAAGAGTATTCGTCCCTGCAAACACCCTCTGCACCCTTCATCACAAATCTTTTCTCCTCGCCTAAAAACGGTTCGCGCTCTCCCGACGCTATTTTTAAAGCTAGAGGGTTCTGCTAAACGCCAAATGAAAGACAAAGATCCTTCAGGCGATTTTTTTGAAAAACAGTTTCGCCTACGTGTGAAATATTACGTAACTTATTATTTTTTTCAAAAGGTTGTAAGTTTTTTCAGGAATTTTTTTTCGCCTGAAGGATCTGTAGTCTGATTCTTTGTCTTTCATTTGGCGTTTACCAGAACCCTCTAGCTTTAAAAATAGCGTCGGGAGAGCGCGAACCGTTTTTAGGCGAGGAGAAAAGATTTGAGATGAAGGGTGCAGGGGGTATTTGCAGAGACGAATACTCTTAAAGGAATATCGGACGCATTATTTAGAGCAGAATTTGTTTCTTCTAACCTGTAATAATCCTCCTTGCAGTAGATGTTCCCGTCGCGCGAAAAACAGGTGAGTTCCGTGTCGAGGGGCAGCTGACACTCACAGCACTTGAGACAGGGACTGTGCCACTGTCTGTCGACGGCCAGCAGGTAGAAACGATCGTGAATACGGCCACCGCATCCGGCACATGAAGCCGCCGCCACGCCGCCTCCGAGACCGCCGTCACTCATGGCCGGACTTGCCGGACACATGTTAATACCGACGTCACGTTCCTTCAGCATGTTGCGTCACTTCTGTAACGATCTTATTGGGGTAGTGCTACATACGACTGTCCGACGGCGCTTGTCCCACCGATCTTCGTTCACCATCGCTTTCAAGGCGGTAACACTTGCTAGCATTTGAAAAGGTTGCACAGCATAACTGCTGAAAAAATTCAATCTTTTAACTATTTCGAATAAAAGCTTGTACGGGGTTACAGAAAGGATTGCCAAAAAAATTGATTTGACAATGGCATCAGATTGTGATCATATATAATTACAGTTTTCATACATCAGGAGCAGTCTACTGTCGTATTCAGATTCCCTGTCATCTAGAAGAGGGGTCGGCAACCTGCGGCTATAATCTATCTTAATATATAAAAAGTACGTGTCACATCTTTGTCCGCGATGGACTCCTAAACTACTACACCAATTTTAAATTTGATTTGCACACCGTGTGCAATTCGATCCAGCTTGAAAGATAGGATAGCTTACATTTCAATTTATAGTCGCAATATTATTTTATTGCAAATTATTTGTCTATTCCTTGACAGTCAGTAGATGAATAAGGGGGTTTCTGGGCCACTTAAAAAATAGCTTGAAAACAGCTATTTTTACCCCCTCCACTTTTATAGATTTGTGTACAATTTCTCGAATTTTAAAGTAGACATATCAAGTTTGGACTCAAATTAATCGGGGATCTGAGACGAGTTCAACGATGGTATTCAAGTAGGGGGTGGCAGCAACCCTTAACATTTCCACCTCTTTCGAATTTTAAAGTACATCAGTTTTTTTGGACTTAAATGAAGCAGGAAGCATGGTGTTCACCGGTGGTGGTTTACCCCCACTCCAGCTGAGTGTAATTTGACACCTGAGGAGTGAGCTCAAACCGGCGTATTATACTACTACAGTCATAATACAACCATATAAGATGGCAATACCTGTTGACTGGATTGAGTGAATATTCAATAGATGGCGCAACGAACTTAACAACCATATATCTAGATCGAAGATGTAAAAAAACTGAATATCGTTTAAAACTGCTCGGCACGACGGCGCAGCCGGAGTGCTCGAAATAGAGCAAGTGTTTTAAAGACCAGTTATCCACGAATACTTTACGCTATTTTTTTAAGAGCACGACGGCGCAGCCGGAGTGCTCGACATACACACATAATATACGCCCATGTATATTTTAAAATAGCTAGCAATTAATAAAATAGATAGATAGATAGATAGATGTTCCAATTAAATTGTTTTATTATTTCACTTTATACGTAGCGAAGCACGTACAGGGCCACTAGTACTAATATATAAAGCTGAAGAGTTTGTTTGTTTGAACGCGCTAATCTCAGGAACTACTGGTTCGAATTGAAAAAAAAATTTTTTGTTGGATAGCCCATTTATCGAGGAAGGCTATAGGCTATATAATATCACGCTACGATTAATAGGAGCGGAAAATCAATGAAAAATGTTGCAGAATGTCAGTCAAAATTTTTAACAATATACTTATACTCAGGTGAAATGCCCTAACTGAATATCCCAATATTTGCAGCACACGCATAGTAGCTCGATTAGCTCAGTCGGTAGAGCGCTCGACTCTTAATCTCAGAGTCGTGGGTTCAAGTCCCACCTTGGACTAATATGTTTTTAATGTTTTTTTTTTTTTATTTTCTACATTGCTTTCTTCTAAGACTATCATTTAAATTTATTTTACGACTAATTAAAATTAAATAAATCTAAATAATAGCTCATTTGAAAACTATTACAGTACCTATATATACTTATATAAAAATAATTTTCCTACAGTGTTTTCAATTAAATATTTATTATATTTTATTAATTATAAAGTAATACCTAATTGATTTAAAAGAAATAATTATTACTTAAAAAAAAATATTTTCATTCATCTCGGTAAACCCCATTCGTTCGTTTGCACCCGGGTGAAACCGGACGGAATCGCTAGTATATTATATATAGGTATAATATATATATCCGAAGACGACACGTCGCGACGGGGGCGGTGAGGGTGAGACGCGAGTGGAAATGGCTGAGAGATAGACATGGTATACTCAATCATGGATCGATATTGGACGATTTTTAAGGGTTTATATAATAAAATAATTATTTTTTGCGTATGGAACTGGAGAGCCGCAACTTTACATTAAAGGGTTACACACTACCCAGGCGCGTCAAAAAAATAAACTTTTTTTGTAAATTTTTTTTACGAACTCTAGGTGGCGGATCAAAAAAAAAAGTTGAATAAAAAGTGTTCAAATCTGCCCCCCTCTCCCCTATATTAAAGTTCTCAAAAATATTTGCTATTTATATAGGTATATATAACAAAATGGCGTCGTGGTAGTATAAAAAACAGACAATTTTTTTTAGGTGAAAAACGGTGTACATTGTAGCAGACCTGGTGTACCATCAAGTTCAAAAAAGATTTTTTTTTCTTTTTTTACAATCGTTTTTCCAGGGAAGTACCGAGGATTTTAAATTTTGTTTGAAAATTCACAAACTTGTATGAGTTTTTTTTTTCATTTTTTAACAAAAACTCGAGCTTAACTTGTTAACTGCAAACGTCATAATTTTTCAATCATAAAAATCTTCCACGGAAAAACTATCTAAGAAGTTGTCATTTAAATTTCAAGTCAATCGGACAAAAATTGAGCGAGATACGGTGTACACCAATTAGAAAAACGTAGTTTCGAGAAAAACGCGTTTAAAGTTTGAAAATGTATTTCTTATATGAAATTTTCAAAATTTTTGAGAACTTTAATATAGGTATGCGTAAAAAAGCCCTAATTTTTTTTTTGATCCGCCACCTAGAACTCGTAAAAAAAATTACTAAAAAAGCTTATTTTTTTGATGCGCCTGGGTAGTGTAACCCCTTAAAAAAGCCGCATGCGGCTCGCGAGCCGCAGATTGCCGACCCCTGGTGTAGGAACCTTGAAACCCATTACAATAACTTCCCAATGTAGGTACTGGGAAGTTAATAATATAATTCCACTCCTGTAAGTTGAAGTGATGTACCCAGCGTAGAATAATTTTATATATCGACAAAATATATACAATACCTACATAGTACCTACAGAAGGTAGACGAGTCGCGTGGGCGCGGGGAAACGAGGAGACAATCATTGCGTGTGACGATGCACTACAAATCAGTTCATTCTCGCGCGATAATTGGCGAGTAATTAGTTACAACACGCGTTCAAAAACTTTATTATAATTGCTCTTAATTTAGCTATTGGACATTGATTGTCTGTTTGTATAGGTATACAGTGAAACCAACAATGTCGGGATATTTATTTCTCAAGAAACAAATTGATGACAGATCTGCTCATTTTACTATTTTGCTTATTTTTTAAGTGAACGTGTTTACCTGCATGAGAGTAATTTCGAAAAAAAAAAACGATACCGTCAGGAGTAGGGGAAATGAGCCGCTAGCCGGGAACCGATTGGCTGGCGGGTATAATGTAGATACGCATGCTTTGAGGGTGATACTCGATCGACACGATCTGTTTAATGTTTACTTGGTTACATTACGAATTCAGCTTTTTAAAATCATCAACAGCTAAGATTTTTCGGCCTATACCAACATCATGTTTTCGATTTATTATTTTTTGACGTGATAACGTCTTATAAATTGATGAAACACCAGCTGCACGCAAGAAAAAGTGTCACGTTCCGCCTGACCCTGTGCGTGCAAGCGAGAGCGCAGTATAAGCGATAGAGAAGCACGATCGGCCCAAGTTTGACAGCTACTAAAATTTAGGTTATGTATTATTAAATATGATATTCGAGCGGAATACGTTATCACGTAAAACTATCGTCCGTAAACCGACTTTACAGACAACCAATTTTTTTTTAATAGGAAATTAAAATAAGGTAGACAACTTTTGGAGTTTGACAGGTAATCGGCCATGGCCTTGAATAAGGGACTATGCAATTATTCAGGGAAACCATGAAAATCTTCAACAAGATGACCGGTACAGACATTACCGTTTCTTGGCAAGATTATATATGTGTATGTGAATGTTCCAGACTACTAAAGCTAAAAACTACTAAACCGATTTGATTTAAAAGCCTACAGTTTAGCGCATAGACTACATATTTTTATGCAACAAAAAAAGGAGTGCGGACAATGAGCAAACAGCTATTTTATTAGTACCTACTAGCGACATCAAACGGAATTTATGATAAGCTCTCAGCTTAGCATTCAGTCGCTGTAACTTTATTACAGTCGGACTTATGTATTTTCAATATCATTTATTTTAAACTTTACTCACTTATTTTCTAGTTTTTAATCTTAACTTTTCAAATTGCTCCGTGCTAAGCTACCCAGTCAATGAAAAAATACGTCTGATAACGTTTAACCTCAAATAATTAAAGATTTTTTTCTGATTGATCCTAATACTTGAATGCTTTTTACTTTTTATCTCTTTTTTATATACTAAGCTTATTTAAGGCTTTCTTTATATTTCTTCATATTTGTTATATGGTGTAATCTGTTATTGATTACTATAATAATAAATAAATAAATAAATAAATAAATAAATGACTGCCACGAAGTGAGAATGAAGTATATAAGTTGAAAATACAGGAGTGCATTAGTTCCGACAGGTTGAAAATCATGAGTTGTACTGTTTTTAAAATGGGAAATTATTCTAAAACGCGAAAACGTTGTCACGGGCAGCATATGAGCAACGTCGGGATTTAGCTATTTTAACTATAATAATATTAAAGTAATAATGCAATGTTATATTATGCAGTATTGTTGTACAATTTATACGTGCGCAATTTATCCAAGCAGTAGATATTATTTATTATTATTAGCATACAATATGTTTAATTTATAATCAACATTAAATGTCACTTAATAATATATAATGATCGATTCTGTCACAGATAATTAATATATTTGCATCGAAATAAGGTTATGCGGCACTATTTGTTTATCACATAATACAATAATTACACAATATTTAATTTACATGACATTTGGACACCGATACAAAATATAAGGATTCTCGATGCACATTGGCGGAAATTTTAAACTAGCATGTTTAAAAGCAGCGAACACATTTCCTGTAGTGCGTTGTGTTGTGACGACAGTCTGGGAGCAAGGGATATGCTGCCCGCTTGATAACGTGCAAAAGATGCTCTCTGATTCATGCATATATCTATATTAATTAACTAAAAGCAATGTCCAGACGCATTTAAAAATGGATAATATATCTATTAATTAACTATATGAATCATTGTCTATCTACTCAATCTGCGGTGAGTCAACGCAACAAAGCGTATATATCGAAAATATGTCTGTGTCTCTTTCTTCGATGTAATTCCCTGATTTCTCCGATGATAGGATTGGTTGATGTACTTACATACTTTGTCTTTTTCTATGACATTTGACATGGGTGTACCCCAGCTTTGCACCCAGGAGGGGGCAAATTAGAAATTTCTTAAGAAGGGTCCCCTGTGCTTGTTTTTACCCCCTGGATACGCCAATGCTTACGGCTTAAAAAAAAGACAGAAATATATCTTTGCACCCTATAATGGTTCGATTGCGATTTTATTCCTATTCTCGATATAGAATAAAAGTATATATTGATTCATTCAACGTGGCGTTGCCACACAATACAACGGAGAACACAACAGAGAAATGTGCACGCGGCCCAACTAGGTACGCCAAATCTGACACTCCTTCATGCGCGCAATGTCCTTAAAAATGGGACCATAGTTTTTTCTTCACGTATAATATTATGATACGAAAAATCGGTGATACGAAAATCACGTGGTCACAGAACTATATAAAACTTGGAAACTGGCCTCATATATACACGGCGTCATATGGGAGACAGGCAAAATCAATGTATAAGAATACGTTAGAGATTCGTCGGCATTTAGCACAGAAAAGAATCTCTAACGAGATTCTTCAATAGCTTTATTAGTCAGTATAGATAGGTACCTACCTATTGATAGAGCGTATCACAAACTCATATTATAAAATAACCTATATTAAAAAAAACTTGCGATAAAGTCATAATTTTTTTTTAATTAAATTATATTATTATCATTAATTAATTGTACCTATACTTGAAGACACTAAGTGTCACTGATGCATTTAAACTTGTATATATTCAATTCATCCAAGAACCGGATTTTCTTGTGTATAATATTAATTGATTTAATTCATTTATAATGCAAGACAATAATTACAGTTTATGATCTGCAAGAAACGACGTCTGAGAATTCTGAAAATGCTATTACGATAATCTGTGACTGACAATTCTAAGTAATGAATTATTAACCGACTTCAAAAAAAAGAGACGGTTCTCTATTCGCGCTTGTATCTTACCATTCCAACCTACAAGTGGGGAATGGTACTAGTTTAGGTCAAAAATCACTTTTCAAAAATTTTACAATATCTTTCCGTTTTGAGGTCCCCCGAATCCAAAAAACATTTTTTTGGAAAAACTCTGCGCGTCTATTAGTCTGTTTGTCTATTAGTCTGTTAGTCAGTTTGTCTGTGAACACGATACTGGTCAAAGGGATGAGCGGATCGAAACCAAATTTTGGGAGGATGTTTGGTATGCAAATATTAAGAGCCCTAATATTTTTTGGGGAAAATCGGCGCATGCGTAGAAGAGATATTTGTTATAACGGTGTTTTTTTATATAATAATGGTATACTTTTCATAACGGCTTATTATTTTATTCATTTTTGACGTGATAACGTCTTATAAATTGATGAATCACCAATATTATAAATTGATAAAACACCGGCTGCATGTACGAAAAAGTGTAACGCGTAACGCATAACGCATAACGCGTAACGTTCCGCCTGACGCTTTTTGCTAATTTCTCGCTCAATTTAAATCAGATCGGTTTGAAACCAGTCTTAAACGAAAGAGGAGAACATTTTACATAGATTTCGTATAACAGAATTTGCCTAAACAGTTTTTTTATACAAATTTATATAGAAAAATATTTTATACAAATTTATATAGAAAAATAGCTGTATAAATGCATTCAATTTTTTGACATTAGTATATTGTGAAATGCAAGGCCTTCTAAGTTAAGTATTGGAATAACTAATTATTATTAGAACATAATACTTTGTAAGTTGCAAACGTCACTTTTGACATTTCTTATCATTCCGACACCAAGGATAAGCGGATTGAAACCAAATTTTGGGAGGTTTAGGTTATGTATTACGGAATACGTTATCACGTAAAACTATCGTCCGTAAACCGACTTTACAGACAACCTTTCTTTTTATTACGCCGCAGTTAACCATATTTTATTTATTTATTGTAGATTATACACGCTCGACAACTAAGATCATTAACTTCTAATTTCAGCAAATAAAATTAAACAAACATCCATATTTCATAAACGCAGGTGGAATTCCAACCCATATGACAGATTGTTTCAAAGGCCAACATGCTAAAGCGTTATACACCAGGCTGTCTTACCCTAGGAACATCTAAATATATTATAACAAAACTGTATTAACTATTAGTTCGTGGTGGAAATTATTTATTTACAATAGCGGTCCCGTCCGGTTTCACCCGGGTGTAAAAGAACGAATGGGGAAGGGAGGAACATGAGTACACACATTCATCTTAGTTTACCGAGATGAATGTTGTGTCCAAATTTCATGATGATCGGAGTTACCGTTCAAAAGCTTTTGTCGATAAAAAGCAGTACCTACCTATTTATACTTTTTTAAACTAATAATTTTTTGTAATTAAATAAATAAAATTTAAATGTAACCCTTAGAAGAAAGCAATGTAGAAAATAAAAAAAAAATATTTTCGCCCAACGTGGGGCTCGAACCCACTACCCTGATATTGATAGTCGCATGCTCTACCGATTGAGCCATCCGACGTTGTATAGTTACAACGCTAATATGAGTATATTTAGTGCATTTTACCTGAATGGAAGCTTATTTTTGAGATACATTTTGCAACATTTTTCATTAATGCTCCGCTCCTAATGGTCGTAGCGTGATATTATATAGCCTATAGCCTTCCTCGATAAATGGGCTATCCAACAAAAAACTTTTTTTTCAATTTGAACCAGTACTTTCTGTGATTAGCGCGTTCAAACAAACAAACAAACTCTTGAGCTTTATATATTAGTATAGATAACAAACGTTTAACAAAACAGTTAAACTCACAAACGAAAAAGTAGAGAAAGGTATACCTATTTATATATCTTTCACGAATTACATTAAAAATAAATAGAAACTAATTATTAATTGTTAATCAAAGATTTGAAAATTGCTATTAGATTTGCTTCTGAACTAATACCTTTGAGCGACTTCTATCAGATGTCGCTACTCGGTAGGTACTAAAACAGTTTTTTTTTGTTTGCTTCTGAACTAATAGCTTCGAGTAAATTCTATGAGATGTCGCTACATGTTACTAAAACGGTTTATTTTTACAAAACACCGTAATAATATTTAATAAAAACTATTCTATAGCGTAAGTTGGATTAAGCAAGACAAATTTACAAAATTGCAGTAAAATCGGTTCACTGGTTTCAAAGATTAGCACGGACGAACATCGTGGCACGAGATTTTTATTCTATAAATTTTTGTAAATAATTTTTTACCTAAATGTTCCATAGGTACACATTTTTTACTGGGCTACATTTCATAGCGAAGCTTAAATTTTGTATATTTTTGTACTAATCGCAGTTGAGTTTTTTAGAATAACTTTTTTTTTAATTTGTTTTGAAAATTTAAATTCTAACAATACCTCACTAAACGGGTAAATTGGTAGGTAAATATTATGTATAGGTAGTCGATTTTTTTTTCGTAGAGGAAATTTGATAATTTAAGTTGTTGTATTTAGTTAAAATTATTTTTGGACTTGAAACTTTTTATGCTGTCATGATGTTATTTGAAAATGAAATATTCAGTTTCATAGCATAACCATAAAAAACATTTTTTTTAAATAAGCTGTCAAAATAATTTCACTGAAAAATTTTTTTTGCAAAAACAAAGCAATAAAATAAAAAAAAAACAGTACCTAGGTACAGAGAAAGAAAAGTATTATGTTGAAATCGGAGCTAAAACAGTGTTTTATAATCAAATTTTTAACATTTATCCAAAGAGAATGAAGGATTTGCATTTACAATACCCATTTGCCAGACATCCGTATAAAGATATTACCTAAGTCTTAAATTTTTTAATGACAAATAATTGTGTCATTGACAGATGCAATATTTTAAAATCACTAAATTCCAATTTTCAACAGACATAAATTTCAAAGTAAAGCTGATTTTCAAAAAAAGCTTCAATTACAATAAAACAACGCAACCAGATCTGATTTCTCATACCAACCAAAAAAAGAAAAAAAAACCGACAATAGATAGATACCAATTATTCTGCTGTAGAAAATTCCTCACCTTATAACATTAGATATTTCTCAGTCCGATGTCAATAACACAATCAAAATAATAATAATAATGATGATGCCTCACAATTCACTGAATAGGATGTCACCTTCACCTCACATTACCACGCGTTTATTTATGAATAAAAACAACCGGTTATGTAGCTATTAATGAATAAAATTCTTTCATTTCACACATGTACAGGGTGTGAACACTTGTCCTTAAGGTACAAACACACTGTCGGTTCATCAGAGGCGTCGACGCTGCAAAACTAAAAACCTGAAGGATTCACTGCTTTTTGCCCCCCTTTGCACCTTGGATGCTGGGTAGCATCAGCGCCACTCCCTCTTATCTGACACGCAGACGCGCTCTTGTCACGCCCCTATGCGATCGTACAGTTTCGTTCAGCCAATCGACTGTGTCCGTGGGAGACAATGACTGTTGTGCGATTGGCTGATCGACAAATAAAAATTGATGGCGCTACGTCAGAACTTTGACAACGCAGCATCGACTTTAACAGCGGACAGTGGCGTGGTGTCTCCACTCTTTTTCAATCGATGAAAATGTAAAACTTCCACTTGTCGGCAAATCATTTCATTGAGAACGTCTAGCAGCGCGGCTCGGCTTCGCCCGAGTAGATTCTTGTTTGGAAGTGTTCCTAATTGGTCTTTGAACTTCTTCTTCTTTTCAATCGATCATTTCTTTTTTGAGCAGACTAGCTATTTAAAGTTACGAATGTTTCTAATTTATAAGAAAAACGTTTAGAATTGTATCAGGAGAACAGTCTAAGGTCATTGCTATCAAAGTCAGTTTTTTTTTACAATGCGTTCTACAACCCATGGCATTGTAGTACCATTTTTACTTTAAAAAAGGATTTCGCATACATTTGTAAGATTTTCTGTTTCTGTAAGATATTCCTATATACCTATAGTAAACGCTAGAATATTTTCACGCTCAAGCGACCCGAAATGAAATGTGTGAAGCAATAAATCTTTTGAAACGTACAGGAAATCGCAATTACAAGATATCACTTAGGTAAGTAGGTACCGAGTGAACGATAATTCTGACTGAAAATAATCCTTTTTTTCGACCTTGGTTTAACATTTAACCAGTAGTTATAACAAAAGTGCTTTATAAGCTTTTTTATTGTTTCGATCGTATTGACATGGCTGATTATGTTAGAAGGTGTAGAGGCCAATAAACCATAATATATTAAAAAAAAGCTTTTTTAATGATTCAAGGAGGTTGATGCGTTATAGTCCCAATCGAAAGTAAGTCGAATTCTATAAATCGGAACTTTTTCAGAACAAATTTTTACAAAAGGTTATAAGTCGATAATACCAATAAATTGTTGTCATAAAGGCATAAATAAATCATTTTTTTTATTATTAATTAATTATTTTAGTATTTTACTTAATGGACTAACTTTTGAATTTTTTGTACAAAGTTAGGTTAGGAAAAATAAATTTGTGTAAATTTTTGTATTTTACATATTTTTTGTAGTAGGTAAATAATTAAAATAAGAAATTAGAAAAATGAAAATTAAAATTAAATCATTAAAAAATTGAAAATTCAGTTAAAATTGTTAAAATTGTCAAGAATAAAAGTCCATAATCAAAAATTGCTAAGGTTTAATAATTTTTTTTATTGATTAAAAGTCTCCTAATTAAATTGGAAAAATTTTTAAAATATACCTAATATGTAAGACACCGATGCTTTACCCTGCAGTTAGTTTTCAGAACTGCTGACATTATTTGGTTATTTGCAAAAAATTAAAATGTACAGTTTGCATACTAGGTTGACATATTTTCCAGAAGACTATACATATTAGAGTTTATTTAATTTTTAACTTTATAAATCTCCTAATGATTTTGGATTTTTTACAGAAAATTTTGTCATAAAAAATCTATTTAAAAAACTTTATTTCAGATTTTTTTCATTATCTTCGTTTAACGCCTCAATCTCCTTCAAGTACGTAAAACGTCGAAATTTTATGGTTCGACCACTTGACTGACGCCATTCATTGGAAAAAATGGATATGAACGATTCCAATTTTCAAAACAGATTTTAAAATTGTCCTAGCTGTACGCGCGAATTCGCACACGAGCATTTAGAATTGCTGATGAGATATTTTTGACTTATTATACCTAGCTACAAAGAATGTAATTTTTTCCTTGAACAGTAGGTATATAAAGATAAACGTAAGAATCGAATTGATTGATTTTGTTAGTATTCAATGCGTATACCTATTTAGTGTGCATCTTGTTTATATGACGATTCCTTAAGATACTCTCATTACAAGCCCTCAGTTTATAGGCTCTAATCCCAAAACTCGAAAAATCGAATTTTGCAACATTTTTCATTAAAGCTCCGCTCCTAATGGTCGTAGCGTAATATTATATAGCCTATAGCCTTCCTTATTAAATGGACTATATCCAACAAAAATTTTTTTTCAATTTGAACCAGTAGTTCCAGTGATTAGCGCGTTCAAACAAACAAATTCTTCAGCTTTATTAAAGGAGAATAAATTGAAAATATCCTACTATATTATATAACCCAAGCTGATTGTGCAGACTTTATAGAAAGTAATAAATTATAGAAGTCGAAAAAAAATTGATGTACAATTTTTTTATGGTATCTATCAAGTTTAGTAAATTACAGAGGTTACCTCGTTCCGCTGGACAGTAGTGGGTCGATGACGTCATCCAGTGGACTTATCAATTGATATTGCATTATTGATATAAAAATATGAATGGGCCGCTATATAGCTGACTTCATTCATAAAAAGAGATAAACCTCTCAAGGTCAGTAAATTACTGAGGTTACTTCGTTCCGTTGAATAGTAGTGCAGTGGAGGTGGCGTCATCCATCGTACCTATCAATTGATATTGCGCGATTGACTTCATTCGTGAAACGAGGTAGCCTCTGTAATCTACAGACCTTCGGTACCTGTCTATTATGGAATATAAAGAACTTTGTTTGAGAATCATTTTTCTACCGCAAATAGTTGTACGCATATAGGTATATACGACTGTTTTAGAAACACTGGTTTTTTGTTGTAATGACTATTCGTGATAAGACAAGTATGATATAATTTCAATAGGTATTGGATAGTAGGTACAGTAGAACTCCGATTATCCGAGGTAACATGGGGAACACCCTATACTCGGATAACTGAAAACTCGGATAATCCGGACTTATTTTTTATTCACTAAAAAAATAAACACAAATATACTTTAAACGGTTTATTAACGTTTTTACCATGTAAATAAGTAGGTATATTATAAAACATTGAAATAGAGAATAGGGGAACCACTACTCACACGAATCAAGGGGATTCCCCGTCAGCCCCGACGATTTTAAATGAAAATATGTACATTACTTACTATATTTTAGAAGCTCGGTTAATACGGATATTGAGTCTTTAGTGGCTCGATTAATCCGGATCATAGACGCGCGTACCTCGCATTAGATTGGCTCGGTTAATCCAGAACTCGGATAATTGCGACTCGGATAATCGAGGTTCTACTGTACATAATATTATTTGAGTAATTACACAATTTTATTAGTCATAGGTATTCTGTCTTACAGCGTGCATAAAATAAAAAATATTTAGTTGCTTAATTTTGCAAATTGAGATGGACGCCGGAATTGAATAAATTATAGGTAGTGTTTTCAAAATTCAAACTAATAATATTTTTCGTTACAATAAATAAAAAAATACGTTCTTTTTTCAATTGTAAGTTTTATTGTGTTATTGTGTTACGACAAGGGATTTAGTCAACTTGAAACAGTAATGTGAGAGTGGAAAAGATTAATTCAATTCACATTTTCATATTTATTTTTTGAAGTTATCAAGTTTTGCTGTATTTTATATAAAAAATAGTAGCTATACGAAAGTTGAAACGTATTTACTACAAATTTATTTACAGTTAATAAACTGATTCTTTCCATACTATAGCTTCTCTAATACGTAACACTATTATGACTCGTGTGACTGTTAAACTCGCTAAGGCTCGTGTCACATAATAACTATTATAAAAATTATAGTTAAAAAAAACGCGCTTTTATGACAATGGCGCTAAAAGTAAAACATTATTTTTATTTCGAACTCGATATTTTTGATTAAGCTTTAAGTGAAAACGACTTACTCAAAAAATTAAATTATATTGAGTTGGGGAACATCCCATCGTTTTTGAACAGAATCATTACATTTAAAAAATATTTTTTTACTTGTTAGTGTACCTATACATTTCTGTAAAAGCGTATTTTTGAGTTTTTTTACCTATTATTTTAATTAACTCACTAGAAACCACGCTTACGGATAGGTGATTCGACGGGCACGGCTCGTTAGCCTGCTTAAAGTAATGCTTCAAGTTAAAGTTATGAATTTATATAAATTATTTACATATATTTATAAATATTTATATAAATTATTGTATCGCCATGGGGTTTTAATGCATGTGCAAAATTTCAAATTATTCAGACCACTGGAAGTGAGTGAAAATTAATTTGAAAGATTCCATTAGATAGATACATACATACAGGTGAAGCTAATAAAAACGCAAAAAAAGAGCAAAATGGAAAAGAAATATATATAACTGTTGTTAAATTAACGCATATAATTAAAGAAATGTATTTAGTACATTAATTTATCTCGTGTAAAGTGTATTATCGTTTGTGTTATTGTGTGCCCATGCTAATAAATCACACGAAAAGAGTACATAATAAATAGGCAAGTATTGTTTGATGTCGGTCCGATAACGTAATGATAACGTTAGCTGATGTGAACTGTGTAGAGACATGGGGATGTCGTTACCACGTGACCAATAACTTAACCATTTACAATGTGCGGAAGTTAAATTATATACCGGGTGAACTATGATACTGCAGTGTGCATGAAATATGTTAGTTCCTGATTGACGACACATTTTCCTGTGAAGAAGATTTTTGACAAACTTTGCTGTGAATTAAAAGCTGTTAAGAAATATCTGCTGCTTTAAAAGAAAGGTCAGTTTTATTTTTTTTTTAATTGTCGGTTGGTTTTTGCATGAGACGACATTTTTGGAAATATCGTCTTGTCGTTGAAGAAAGATGGGAAACATTGCGAAACATTGGTAAAGCTTATTTTATGATCCTCAACCAAAACCAATTCCTTCATCTTAAAGATGGGAATATTTGTGTTTTCAAATTATTATTTGTTTGTACTAAAATTATCAGAGAACGGCTAGACCGATTTAAATGAAACTAAGGTATAAGGGTATTTGACAATACAAAAATTATAGGTAATATTAAAGACGATCATTTGTTGAATACGAAATCAGAAATTTTCGGTTTGTGTTCACAAAAACAGGAGGTTGATGTATTATAACAATTTTAAAATTTCAATTTTTTGACTTGCCAAGAAACGCGACCCGCCAAGACCGTTTGAAGTGTGACGTCACACTTGCAGTAAACATCACATATAGGTACTATATAAACACACAACACTTGTCACTTAGTTCAGACAAGTGAACCAGATATCTCACTATTACATATTTTCATTTTTGAATAAGAGTTATACCTACAGTAAATGCCATACTGAGATATTCCCAGATGTCTCATAGCTCATTATATTCCCCTGTTTACTGTAGGTACGCATTTGAAGACTGATGTCATACTGGGTTATAATCATTTTCAATGTGAAATATTTCACATACAATATATTTGAATATAGCATTCGAAAATTTTGAATTTTTCAGTTCATTGGTGCACATATCTCAAAATCACCAATTTGTAAGATATCTCACTCTTGCGTAATCCGGTAACAATATATAGATAAACTACGGCAAAGAGGGGATGGGCAGTGAGCGAAAATGTACCGTTAGTCGCACGCGATATCTAAAGTAGAACTGTAACAAACCGTATGTATTCGTTACTGAGTAACGGGTACATCGTCTAACTCGAAGTAACGAATCGTTACTTACAAATTCATTTCATTACTTGCATGTTTCGTATCCATGTCAGTTCGACTCGTTTGATGCGGTTATACGTTATACGAACGAAGTCATACCGTATCACATATGCGACGCGCCTCGATGCGATGGTACATGCTTGATGCTGTTGCCTGTTAGTATACGTTTATATGTCGTATGAAAAGTAACGAGTAACGTAACGACACGAAAGTAACGGGTACTGGTTTTTTTAGTAACGAATACATACGGGTACACAATTTCTCGTTACTTTTACAGCTCTAATCTAAGGCCCTTCTCACACGAAGCTACTCAAATGAAACTAAACTGATTACTAACTAAAATCACTAACTAGTTAGTAACCAAACTTTGCACACGATGCTACTCAAATCATTGTTTAATCACTTGTTTCATTTGAGCTGTCATAATGTTTTCTGAATCTGAATCAAGTGATGAGGATATTATTTTATATTATTATAATCAAAAAAGGCAACGACGAATGAAAAAACGCCAATATTGGATTCATCCTTATATAGAAAAAAATTTAAATTGTAGGGCATTTGTTGCTGCCAAAGAGCTACAGGAAAATGATGCGAAATTTTTGGCATTCTATAGAATGTCCAAAGAAACATTTTTAAATTTAGTGGAAATATTTTCGAGAATAATCACTTAACGTGTAATTATATAGGCAAGGATGCCTTTCGACAGCTTCTACCAGTTTTAAATTTTGGATTGGATCAGCCATTTTTGTTGTTTTATAGGTAACTGGTTAGTAACTAGTAGCGTGGCGACCAGCACGCCGCGTCGCTTGAAACTGATCACTAACTGGTCACAAACTGATTACTAACCGATAGCGCCGTGTGCGAACCTCCATTGAAATACTAGTGCTAGAGACTGATTTGTAACTCGAGTTAGTAATTGGTTTCGTTTGAGTAGCTCCGTGTGAGAAGGGCCTTAAGTACATTGGTAAGCTAAATTATGAGAGCAAATTGATATAATATGTTACGAAAGATTTGTTGCTCTTAATTAAGTCACCGCCAAACTAAAACCTGCCCGGACGAAGCCGGGCCGGACAGGTAGTTAATGATAAATTGATAAAAGGAAATTCTTAACGTAATCGAGATCTCTTCTAAACGTACAGTATGCGCAATAGAAAAACAAATGCAGTCAGTATAGACAAACAACATAGCGGAAAGAAACAATGGTCGGAGATGTGATTCTGTACTGTGCACCAGATTGTATCTCGAAGTGGAGTGAATTATTTTCGCGTAACCTTTTGTTTCGAGTCACAGAGATAGAGCAGCCAGATAAAGGTCTATTATTACACTTGCGTACCTCGTTCTGATAACTTGTACAAAGTGTTTCTTTTTGAATTAATTTGAATATTATAAGTTTAGTCGTTCAAGACTCCTATACAACTCTTTTGTTATTTATACACCGAATCAAAAAAGTGACTTTTTCGCGCGTTCCAGTACGGTACTATTTAATACTAGCCTGTACCCGCGGCTTCGTTCGCGTTATACAGGATGTTCAGTAAATCTTGAGTTTTTTTATTAAGATCACATTTTAAGAAGTATCACTACAGAAGGATTATTGGACACACTGTATGTATTATGTACTTATATATTACTAGCGGTCCCGTCTTGTTTCACCCGGGTGCAAAAGAACGAATGGGGAAGGAAGGAACATGAGTACGCACATTCATCTTAGTTACCGAGATGAATGTTGTGTCCAAACTTCATAATGATCGGCGTTACCGTTCAAAAATTTTTGTCGTTAAAAAGCAGCATATATGCTTTTTTTAAGTAATAAATTTCTTTTAATATAATAAATATTGAAAACAAAGTAGGAAAATTATTTTTATATACCTAGGTGCTTATAGTTGTAACAGTTTTCAAATGAGCTATTAATTAGATTTATTTAATTTTAATTAGTCGTAATAAAATTTAAAAAAATTTAAATCTAAGCCTTAGAAGAAAGCAATGTAGAAAATAAAAAAAATAAAAATATATTCGCCGACGTGGGGCTTGAACCCAAGACCCTGGCATTAAGAGTCTTACGCTCTACCGACTGAGCTATCCGGGCTTGTGAACATGACGCGCTAATATTGCAATATTTAGTTAAAGCATTTCATCTGATAATATTTGTCGGACGGACAAATTTTAAGTTGTATTTTGCAACATTTTTCATTGATGTTCCGCTCCAATTGGTCGTAGCGTGATATTATATAGCCTATAGCCTTCCTCGATAAATGAGCTATCCAACAAAAAAATTTTTTTCAATTCGAACCACAGTAGTTTCTGAGATTAGCGCGTTCAAACAAACAAACTCTTCAGCTTTATATATTATCTAGTATAGATATCTGTTCAGTCGTTTGTCGATTTTGTAAAAAAAAAAATACTTTAATTTGGATGAGAGCCCCGCCTTAAAGTGCGAACGAATCCGGATATAAAGTAGTTTATCTTTTGAGTTGAGGACAAATTTAATTGAAATCGAATTACGGGTTAAGAATTATGGCAGAACAGACATATAGAGCGATACACAATATTCGTTGACAGTTTTATTATTATTAGGTATTGACAATACAAATTTAGCCAACATAACTAATATGGCTCTATTCTGCACGGTTATGTTAAAATTAACAGCGCTGTTACATTTTTAAGTTATGTAATACTTTTGTTAGAAAGCGAGAAAAAATTAACAGCACTGTAAATTCTTGCATCGACCATACAGATAATAGCGCCAATAAACTACAAAATTATTTTTCTTTTTTTATGTTTTCCTTTTATTATGTTTTTTTTTCATTTGATGTTTTTCTCTTTGGAGATATCTTTTGAATGGATATTATTTAATATGTAAAAAATAGACATGAAAGCACTTTTAATTTTAACACATAATTTATAAAATTTTATTTAAAAAATCATCGATAAAAAGTCGTTTAACTTTAAAATTCGATTACTTTCTTGAGTGTGTCACTAAAAAATATACAAATGCATTCTACAAAATTGAAGATAAAATAAAATTATAAAGTGCGTGATGAAACTTTCTTGGGCACAAAATACAATAAATGAATAAAAATATGATTATAACATTGTATATTCATTACAGCATTTAAAAAAATGGATTTATATATATTTTTAGTGAACTTTCTATCGCAGTACAACCTTAAGATTCGCTGCACTCTCCCGCTTCTTCGCTATCTTTCTGACACACTAGCAACGACAAAAACTCAACAAGCGTGCGAGCAGGGCGTCCTGCCATTCCCTTTCGAAGATACGTTTCATCAATCCCATTTGCAGTCAAAACACCATAATTATCCATATGAATCCATTCCCCACAAGGAACAAACTCATAAAACAACGACGCAATTTTGCAAGGCTCTCCAAATTCTTTTCCCGTTGAGTGTAAGTCAACAGCCTTATCGGAAGAAACCAAAGTTTGGAAATGATTCCAAAGCGGGAATCTCCATACTCTGTCGCCTGTATGCATGGAAGCAGCTTGTAAAAACTTCCACAACGTTTCTGAATTTGACCAAACTCCGGTTGCTCCACGTCCCATAGATTGACGCATATCACTAGAGATAGTCCCTAGGTCAAGGATGAAACGTGGCCAAAAGGTTTGTGCATAAGCCAAAGCATCGAGCATTATCAATCGCCCTGCATTATCGGTGCTGTCAATTTGAACCTTTTTTCCATCCATTGTGGTGATCGTATCTCCGGGACGCATTGCGGAACAACCGGGCATGTTTTCACATAATGGAATCAGGCATCGTAGATTAATCGGTAATTCCAACATTGATACGGCTCTGATAGTTGACACAGCTATCGCTGCACCGGCCATATCACCGCGCATTAGTTTTTGAGCTTTCGTTTTTTTCAAATCTATTCCCCCGCTATTGAATGTCAAACCTTTACCGATCATAACGATTGGCCTTTCGTCGCGATCAGCACCATAATAACTCAGCTCAAGAAAAACTGGCGGCTCGCAAGAACCTTTCGAAGCTAAAAGAAGTCCGTTCATCTTCATCGATTCGGCCCACGCTCTTACTTTAACTTCTACGTTAATTCCAACGGTGCACAACAGATCGACGCAATTCTGCGCAAACTGGGATGGAGTTAAATAATTACTGGACAATTCAGTTAGATATCTAGACATATTTTGAGCGGCGGCTTTTTGTAAGCCTATTTGCCAACCGGACCAATCGCAACTTTCGTACAACTCCAGTTTTGGAATGAACAGTTGATCCTTACGATTTTTGTTTTCCTGATAAATCCAACTACCCATGGCTGCCCCTTCGGCTGCCGATTCTGCATGACCAAAGCTTTCACAATACACACGTTTTACATACTTTTCTTGCAAGCCTATTGTGGCAGCCGCTGCTGCAGTACGAATATGTTCTTTTCCTGTATCCATTTTCTCAGCTATTTCGTAACCGGAACATTCTTTTCCGAGGCCTACAACGGCTACGACTGGTATGTCAGGACACAAATCGTAAAAATACAAAACTTTACCTAAATCTGGCGCAGGCCCTTGTACTTTTAGGTAGTGCTCGAGTTTTCCGTCAATTTTTTTATTGAAGTTTTCTGCTACTTCTGTGAGTTTCCCTCTTTCTTCAGGAAATTCAGGATCTTTATATATACCCAGAACCAAACCTTTTCTAAACTGGTTTTCTGTAGGACATTTTTTATCGATGATGATACATTTGTTATGAACAGTGCGCGACAGCTTTGGTGGTTTCACTGAATTAATAGTATTTTGCGCGTTACATCGAAACTGTTTTCCAACTTTAAATATTAAAGACATTATAAATTTGTTTTATGACCCAGCAAAATATAAATGAAAAATACGTATACACAAAATTTGTACTATAAAAAAAATTCAATGTTTTCATAAATGAAACAACATTGTTTTGTTTGAAATAACTATTTTTTGATTTGTATATTATCGAATAATAGGCAACTTAGATTTTCAAAAGAATGGTAACAATGCATCAATAATATAATTTGACACCAATAAATTGTTGTCGTGGAAATAACCTATAATTGTTGATTTGCAATGTCTCCGTAATTAAAGCGTGTAGCAAAATTACCGAAGACGTTTTTATAAGCCTTTGATTTTTATTTTCACTAAAATATTATTTTTTCTTTATTCTATTTTATTTTTCTGGTTGAGATATAGTTGACAAGAACAGCAGATGTGAGTTTGTAACGTATTTGGTGAAATGATAATAATATAAATACTGACTGCCTGACTTTAACGTGTTAATGACGGTTTTTTGACAACTGCTGCCATTTATACAGTGTGTCCCCGGATTGAGTTCACAATAGGTGAGATTGACCAAAAGTTTTCGAATTGGAATTTCATATTTTGGGATTCAACCCTGCTTGGTCTGAAACTTATTTTTAGTTTACTTTCGATTTTTTTAAATCAAGTAGGCCTTTACAGTTAACCCAGGGGTTAACTGTATCCTATAAATAAGATTATTTCCCTGAGTTCTTCAAAATGCTTATCAAACTGTCCCAAAAAAACCCGTTTCGAAAGTTGCACAATTTTTTTAATAATTCAAATCTTTGATTAGCATCTAAATAGAACTCTTAAAATAAATAAAATTATCGACCAATTTTTTTCAGATTATATCTAGTGAAATATTGATTTATAATTTTGTTATTTTTGTCAATATAGGTATATTATATAGTCTGAAAAAAATTGGTCGATAATTTTATTTATTTTTTTAATAATTACTTAAAAATAGTACAAAAACTTTACACACATTTTTATCACAACAGAAACCGATAAGTAAAATACCGCAAAATTTTATCTCCTTGCTAAATACTACCGATACTGATTTTAATAAGAGTTCAGATAACATTTTCATACCATATCTTGCCACTTACCACGTTAATTACAGAACCACAATTTGTACACTCATGCAGTAACAACACAGGATGTAAAAATTAAGGGTGTGAAAACATTTTTTTGTTACAAAAATTTTAGTAGGTATATTAATACGAAACCAGATATTTGTTTCCAAACTTAGCTTTTTTCTAAACGTTTCTACACAAAACTGATTCTAAAAATTTATTTGAAAAAAATGTGTTAGCCAAAACATTTTGTTACAAATAACAGTTTTATAAAAGCTGAAATTTTGTAGAGTGGTATGTCTACTTCTGTGATGAAGATAGTAAAGACCTGGCGGCCCGTTAACCAAAAACCTGTTCAAAGTTTTAAAAGCAGTCACTTGGCGGCGACAGATGACATTCTTTAATAAAAATGTCGATCTATACCTACATTTTTTGGCAAATATCAATGTTCGAATCTTTTAGGACGGGTGCAAGAAATGGTATAGGTACGTCATATGTAAGCATAAAAAATGTGTTTTTAAAAATCCCCATATTTACCAATGGCCCAGTCCAGTTAGATTTCATGCTAGTCGGCTTATTTTACTTCCATGGTTTCTTTCTTTAAATGAGTGAGACAGATTGATTGTAATGTTAGAACTTTAAAATATTCATTAAAAAAATTAAAGAGAGGGCAAATTAAGTGCTTTGTTATTTCCTTATTATTGTTATAATTATAGTAGGATATTGAATTTTTTTTAAATATATGTACTTGAAAACGCCAGTGCTAGGGTGGAAGTTTACATATCCTGCAGGTTATGATTGAATATTTTTTTCCGTAAAATAAGAAAAATGCCCAAAATTGCGTATTGATTTGCAAATCGAAATTTGAATTCTAAGCATTACCTATCAAATTAGAAATATACAAATAGGTATTATATTATGCAACACTAAGCAGACTAAGGATTTCTATTTGCATATTTATATTACGTTCTGATTTCGTCATGAAATATGAATTTATTATCAAATTAGTTTAGAAATTCGAAATAGTATATTACATCAACAAGGGCCGAGATTTCAACTTTTAAGGCCCGTGTGGTGTATACGATTTTTCTTCATATCCGCTCGAAAGTACGTACTTTCGTCAGCAGGGACGAAATATTGACATTTGCTCCCAGTGAGAACGGTGGTAGGAAAAAATTTCTCATGCGTATTTATACTCGTAACTAGGGTTACCGCTGTCATTTAATATGATAAATAACAGGGAGTAAATGTCAAACTTTCGTCCCTGCTATAAGGGACGAAAGTACGTACTTTCGATCGAGGTATGAAGAAAAAGTATTTTTGACGTGATAACGTCTTATAAATATTGATGAATCACGTCAATATAAAAAGATGAAACACCGGCTGCATGCACGAAAAAGTGTAACGTTCCTAACGTTCCGCCTGACCCTGTGCGTGATTATTAAATATGATATTCCAGCGGAATACGTTATCACGTAAAACTATCGTCCGTAAACCGACTTTACAGACAACCAATTTTTTTTTGAAAAATCGTGGCTTTCAAAAATTATCATTTATTTTCATTATTACGCAAAATTAGAGTTACTTAGGTACATATCCGTTAAACAATTTAGAAATGAACATTTACTTAGTTTCGACTAGCTAAAATGAACATTTATTTAAAAAATAATTTTTAATTGAAACAATTAGTGCTAAATTAAGAAATATGAGTATGTCGATCGATTGTGTGTGTATTTCCCTCAGCCTTGAGTTGGTTTTATGAATGACGGATCCCTTGTTCTAGAGTGCAGTGTCGCGTGCCACCCGATTCATTGACAACGCCACAACTGTGACGTGTCAAACGGTGTAGCTTTTGTTTATTTAGATATTGTACACTTAGGGACAAATTACACTTTTCACACTACAGTGGACAAAGACTGGAATCGATATTTAAACTAACTGAAATTTCCTAATTTTTTTCGAATAAAAAAAAATTGACATATTAATATTAAAAATTAAAATTAGTAAGACTTTAATTTTTTCCACAATGTAATATGCACACGCTCGACAACTCAGTCGATACGCTTTTAATTTTTGCAAGATTTTTAATTTTTTAGAGGTTTGGAAAGCTTTTAAAATTAATTATGTTTCGTAAAAAACGTTTATTACTATTTTATTTTTCAAGCAATGACTACTTATATCATTTTTAAATAAAAATATACAATTGAAATTTTCATCAGTTCATAAATTTGAACTTGGCAACTCATGGTTTGTCAAAGTTGAACATATAAATAACGGCATCCGTACGAACTCGACTAGTCTCTAAGCAAAATCTAATTTACATACCTATTGCATTGTATCCTCTTTTTTGTTTTTGGGCTAGACAATAAAGATGTATTATTATTTATTATTATTATAGTTTTCCCGTAGAGTTGGAGTGAAAATTCACTGCTAAAATGGCCGATTCAAAATGTATTGTTTTAGCTTCCTTTTTCGAAATTTTATTTTGCAGTATTTAAATTATTTTGCTACCTGAGTTTTTTTGTTGAAATTCAAAATCGGTTAGCTTATATAATTTTAATTCTAAACAATCCTATTGCTACTTGACTTATAGGTGGAGTTTAGCTGTAATGTCGAATTCACCATTTTCCACGTATAATAATAACTAACAGTATGTAAAATGTTGTGTTTATGCTAAAATTTCTATCACCAGATGTCATATCGTTTTACATCAAATCCCAATAAGTTTAAAAAATATACGGTGTTCGGTTCAACGTGAGCATTCAAAAGTTTCTTGAAGAGAATCATACATTTTTATCTTGGTAATTGTTGAAAGAAAAAAATTGTTAGATTGTAATTAACTTAAAATGTAAGATTTCGGAAATTAATATTATTATAGGTATAATATAAGAATAGGAAGCAGTAAATAATGTCCGGATATTCTGATCCACTTCCACACAGGTAAAAGTTTTAGTTCAATGAAAGACAACGGAATTTTATTTTAATGATTTTTTCAAAAATTAAATTACTCAATTTTGATGCTTACTATAAGTATTGAGTATTATGTTCGCTGGTTTGTAAAAGCCCAGATGAATAATACAGAACTGTTATATGTTTGAGTTAGTAAAACAGTTTATAAAAAATCGTTTTAAACTCTATTTTTATATTTTTTAAAATAATGTTCAGAAAACGATTTTGTTTTCAGTGCGTTATATAGTAGGTACTAAAAAAATAAATATACTTATATTTAAATAATAATAATAAGTAAGAAATTTTAGAAAGTTGTGTAGGTATAATAATAAATTATAAATCACTATAAAAAATAGTTTCCCCCTCTTTCCACATTACGAAATTCGTATTTTAGAAAAGGGTTGTAATCATTTAATCAACAATAATTAATTTCTAAAGGAATTTTACATTGAGACTTAAAAAAATGGGTGGGGATAAGAAGTTAGAAATATATATAAAAAAGTTTCTAGTTACTGTAAGTCAGCAAAAATCTTACAAACAAATTAACAAGTCTTTTTTTTATAAACAGGAATAAAAAATATTTTTAAACTAATTACAGAGTACGAAATAAATTAAAAATACCAGGACCACGCCCAATTTGAAAAAAATAGTCGTATTTGACACATCCATATAATTATTGTTGTGCAAAAATACAATTTTTTTCTGGGTCGAAACCTCCAAACCAATATTTCCTTCTTAAACTTGGCAGGAAACCTTGCAAAAAAACACGATAAAAATTATTAATTAAATTTTGATTATAACGTTGGTCAGCGGTCACAGTGGCAAATTCTGCCGAAAAAATATTGTATTTGTTGAAAACATACACACGCATTGTCAAATATTTCACGTTGACGTTAATAACCTTAGTTGTCGAGCGTCCAAAACTCTTCAATCTATATAAAATTTCACTTGAAATTAATGCGCGTTTTTTGACCCAAAAAAAAAAAAAATGGTTGTCTGTAAAGTCGGTTTACGTACGATAGTTTTATGTGATACTGTATTCCGCTCGAATATCATATTTAATAATACATAACCTAAATTTTAGTAGCTGTCAAACTATATTTTTACCGACTCTCTATCGCTTATTTTGCGCTCTCGCTTGCACGCACAGGGTCAGGCGGAACGTTACACTTTTTCGTGCGTGCAGCTGGTGTATCATCAATTTATAAGACGTTATCACGTCAAAAATTAACTCGTTTTACATGAAAGTGATTTTTTTCTCATGTTTCAAATATTCTCGTACGTATTGTACAAATTCAAAATTATTGCAGAAAGCATTTGACTTGACAATGATCTTAGATTGTAATGATATAATTGCAGTTTTTATACATGCAAGAGCAGTCTAATGGCCCTGTTATGTAGGTCGTAGGACATCAGATTGTACTCACACAAAAACAAAATATGATCGATTTGCATAGAAAAAGATCGCTTTTCAAGCTAAGTTTTAATTAAAATGCGTAGATATTTAATCTCATTTCGAAGTGGAAATTGTACAAATAACTATGTTATAACACAGTTGACAAAAATATCGTTTTAATCGATCTATTATTTTTCGAGAAGAATCGATTTTAACTTTTATAGTGCTTTGGAGAAATATGTGATCTCAAAATTTTACTATTCGTAAACCAATGTTTTCATAAGCTTCATAATTCTACGTCATCTGATCAATGTAAAAAAATCATTTTAATCTCTATGAATCCGTTCGATTTTGAAACAATTTCCTCAACTTTTTTTTGATATTTCTTTACCCATTTTTTTAAATACACTTCTTAAAATGATTCGTTAAGGCCTACTTTAAATAGGTTTTGTGCAGTGATGGATTCCAGTATGTGTACAAAATTTCATTTCAATCGATTAGGTCTTTCATAAGTTATTATATTAAAAAATTAGAGGAGATATTTCTAAAAATAATTGTTCAGAATAACGTAAATTGTCCCGCCATCCGACAAACACCGCAATAATGTTTGGTCATGTGTATAGGGAAATATTAATTATTATTTAATAAAAAATGCAGAGCAAAAACCACGAAACAATAACAAAAATTACGAAACATGTGTTTCGGTCTAACGGAAATTCAAAAATTTTGTAAATAAATTTATAACAAAAAAAAAATGGCAATGTATACATTGTGGATTATAGACGTTCGACAACAGAGGCCATTAAAGTCATACTTTCCATACATTTTTATAAGCTTGCTGTATTTAGATTTTTATTTAATTTACTGTAACACATCCTGTTTTAATATAATTATATGCAAGTTGTTTGTATTTGGGTAAAGATTTGGCTATTATTTCATTATATAGGGTGTCCCAAAATTTACGCAAGATTTGAATTAAATAGAAAACAGAGTTTTTTGACGTGATAACGTCTTATAAATTGATGAAACACCGGCTGCATGTACGAAAAAGTGTCACGTTCCGCCTGACCCTGTGCGTGCAAGCGAGAGCGCAGTATAAGCGATAGAGAAGCACGATCGGCCCAAGTTTGACAGCTACAAAAATCTATTTATTAAAGATCACAAGACACAAACTTCTAATAGACTGCTACAGTTCGCTCGTATATATACTTACAGGGAGTTAAAAATCCACACCACCCGACCGTCTGTTTATTAAAACTGCGTGTATTTTGAAAACGGTTCATTATATTTAAAAACCGTTCTACAGTTGGTTAGAACTCTAATTTTACTATTTAAATATGTAAAAATAAATGTTTGGAATCGTATACGTATAATGTGAAAAATAAAAAAAGGTATTTTTCAACACTTTACGAGTATGGTTCGATGTTTCTTTATGACGTTATCACGTAAAACTATCGTCCGTAAACCGACTTTACAGACAACCATTTTTTTTTAAATAAATTTTAATTTCTTTATTGGAACATAATGTACATAGTCTAGGGTTATGTATGAATTAATAACACATCGGACATAATATGGCCTCCACGACTTTGCTGACAAATACGAACTCTTTTTTCTAAGAACCAAATCCTGTTAATAAAAGTTTGGACACTGTAAAGTTCTATGTTTGTTGACAACAACAATATGTAAATATCAAGAAGGGACAACCGGGATGAAACGTCCACAAACTCGCGGTTGTGCCGCAATCGGTGTTTGTACTTTGCCGCTAGGTAAACATTGTGTTACATATATTTGCGGTGGAGGCACGAAACTTGATAACGTTGCTTCGGTTGCTTATATTGCGACTTATATACCACCAGCGGTCCCGTCCGGTTTCACCCGGGTGTAAAAGAACGAATTTGGAAGGGAGGAACATGAGTACACACATTCATGTTAGTTTACCGAGATGAATGTTGTGTCCAAATTACATGATGATCCTTAAGGTTTCATTTATATTTTATAGTCAACAAAATATTTTTTTTTACATAAATACCTACCCTAATTTTTAACACGCCGCAATGTATGTCGCTCAATGAACTTGGTAGGTGCAACTCTGAACAAGAACAATAAGACTACAGATATAGTGGTCAGTTAAGCTTTACAATCGTTGAGACGACGGATCTTAGGACCTGGGGGCAACAATTCGTCAAAACTTGTTGAAACGATGCAGACGCAAAACCCATAAATACTGAATTACTGTTATCGGCTGTGCTACAGTTGGCGTTTTGTCGAAAGCTGGGTCTGTTAATTTTATTACATGACTGCGGAAAAAAGGACGGTTATATTTTATTAACGATCTACTAGTGTGACCTGTGCGAATTATTCGCACTAAATAAGTATTACAATTATCACTTTACAAAATTATTTTTTAAATATGATTGCAAATATTCAATTCGTTTCTAATTTTGCACACTGCTTATAACGTTCTTCTTTTTGTTGTATTACAATATGAAGCTCAGATGACAGATCGAAGAAATATTTTACTAAAATTGTCATATAGAGGCGCAAGTAGCAAAACCGTTGAGCTAAGCCGTCAGATGGCATCATGCAGCATTGCTGTGACGTTGTTCAGCGTTGCTCGCTGTTTCAAAATTAAAGCCGTTAAATGGCAGTATGCAGTATTGTGTCTGTTGTATTACAATATGAAGGTCAGATGACAGATCTAAGTGTTGACGTTGTTTCAAAATTAAAGCCGTCAGATGGCAGTCGTTGTTCAGCGTTGCTATATTTTAATTAATTTACAAAAACAATAGCAATAATAAATTTTTTAGTTGTCGATGTCAGTAGAGCAAGCAATTATCTGTAAAATGATACATAATTTATGTGGAGAAATTGTGAGGTTTTTTCTAAAAAGGGAGGCAAACATCTTTAACCTTAGCGTTAGTTTGTTACCTCGTAGGGCCCAATCTACTGCGTCCATTTTCATAATTAGCAGTAGTCGATGACCTGTTCAAGCTGAATTAAAAATGTCGGTCTTCGAGCCCCCGACACACTGACAGGCTGACTACCAAACATAAATAAAAGCTTGTAAAAAAATTTGAAAAGTAGTTTGACCCTGCAGGCCATCCCTGTAACTTCCCGCTATTTTCGAGTTCAAAACGCTCAAAAATATATCAAATATAGCAAGAAGTTTATTTTTTAGCTCTTCGAGCTCAAAAAAAAAAACACTTTGTTACGAAATTTTCGTTCACGATATCTCATGAACAAATGAACCGATTTTGATGCGATTTGCGGCAGTCGACGCAATTTTTTAACCTTAAAAAGTAATTTAATACAGAAAAATCGATCTCATAGGAATTTTACGAGCAATTTAAAAAAAAAAACACTTTTTAAAAATTTTTCGTTCACGATATATCGTGAACAAATGAGCCGATTTTGATGCGGTTTGCTGCAATCGACGCAGTTTTTTTAACCTAAGAAAATAAATTATTACAAATAAATCGATTTGATAAGAATTTTACGAGTAATTTTAAAAAATTACTTTTATCCTAATTTTTCGTTCACGTTATCTCATGAACAAATGAACCAATTTTGATATGGTTTGCGGCGATCGACGCAGTTTTTTTAGCTTAAAAAAGTAATTTATTACAAAAAAATCAATCTGATAACAATTTTAAGAGTCATTTTAAAAAAACACTTTTTTACGATTTTTTCGTTCACGGTTTCTCGTGAACAAATGAACCGATTTTGATGCGGTTTGCGGAAATCGACGCAGTTTGTTAAGGAGAAGAGCTGATTAGTTTTTGGAATTAATCGGTTTAGTAGTTTAGAAATTTTTTTACAAAAACAAATTTTTAAAAAATTTTGAAACTTGTTTTTTTAAGATTTCTCAAAATTTTTTGGGCCGAATCGTTTCAAACTTTCAGGAAGTCTAAGTTCACCAAGATCACGTCAGATGCCGCAAATCGCGTTTCAGTCGGGCACTCCGTTCAAAAGATATAAAAGGTTTACATACATACATACACACACACACACACACACACACACACACACACACACACACACACACACACACATACATACAGCCCTACGGACATCATCGCCAAAATAGTTTTAATAGCTTCCTAGGACCTCAAAACGTCGAGATCTGGCGAAAACTCGATTTTCGAAAATCGGGGTGAAACCAATAACTTCCCGATTTTTGAAAAAAAAAAAAAAAATTTTTTTTTTTTTTTTAAAGCGGGAAGTTAAAAAATGGTGTAGGTTTAGAAATGGTTAACTGAGACACATTATACTCAAACACATTAAAAGGAATTGAAATATATTTTGTTGAAGTTGGCTTGTATTTGCTACGCCATGGCACCTGAGGGCTGCAGGTTCAATTTTTTCAACATGCAAACAGAATATAAATCAGTATGATTTGTTTAGTGATGAAGCATGAAAGATATATATTTCTGCTTCAAGAAACATTACTCTAAAAACGGTCGGCAGCAAATCGCATCTATCAGATCGTCGTTTGTTATTACTTCTATTTTTGAAACCATTTATTAACAATAAAACAATGCCTTATAGTCAGAGTGCCCGTCGGCAAAATTTTTACTGACACATACTCTCCCTAAACTTTGTATATGGCTTCATTAGGCCTAGTCTGGCACCTATTTCCTCTATGACTTTTCTTGATTTTGGGGCGTTTTCCCTCTAAAGTTTCCGAAAGATGTTTTGACGACATGTAAAAATTTATAGATACTGTTTGTTTTTTTAATTGGATAGCTTAAAAACTTCAACCAAAACGCTAAAATAATGTTCTCTGACAAATAACATGAACCATTTAAAATGACTGACACCTCGAATATTATGTCGAACATATTATCCCGATGGTGACAATGTTTGAGAAATAAATTTTTCTAATATAGCGATGCATAATACGCGCCACGGATCTAAAAGGTTCGGAAGTTTGTCGCAAAGGCACATTTTAGAGTCGTTGATACTCTCACCACCTCCCAGCTACCTGCACGGAACGTGCGCTCGTCGGTGATTGGCCATGATCGCTCGTTGCCTTTGTCACTTGTCGCTTTCCTGCTTTAAAGTACAGTCGATTACGCTATTGTCAAGTTGTTATTGCTATGTTAGTTTTGATGAGTTGCGAGTTTGTAGTTTTTTAATAGACTGTACAAGCGCAAGCTCGCATTCGCATCTAACTTCCGAGCCTTTTAGATTCGTGATGCGTATTATAACAATGGGTGTTTCTTAACAATGTAGCGAACAGTGGCTACACTTGTAAGTTATTCAAAATTGTTGTATTTCTTGTTATGTGATTTTAAGATGATATATTAACGGAGAAAAAGAAACCTTCACGCCTGTACAATATGTTTATTTTTATTGTCAACATTTCATCTATAATATAAGACTTTTTTAGGGCTCAAAATGTAATTTATTGGGCATTAGTCGTTTTAATCATTTTGCATAATTTAAAGATGATATAATAATGCGGGAAAGATGGATCCTTCAGGCTATGCAATATATTTATTTTTTTGCCAACGTTTCGTCTACAGTTTGTGATTTCTTCAGGGCTCATTATGTGCAATAAATTACATTTTGAGCCCTGAAGAAGTCACAAACTGTAGCCGAAACGTTGCCAATAAAAAATTGGTTGTCTGTAAAGTCGGTTTACGGACGATAGTTTTATGTGATAACGTATTCCGCTCGAATATCATATTTAATAATCACGCACAGGGTCAGGCGGAACGTTACACTTTTTCGTGCATGCAGCCGGTGTTTCATCTTTTTATATTGACGTGATTCATCAATTTATAAGACGTTATCACGTCAATAATTTATGTTCTATTTCTCCTATCTTCTACATATAATAATTATAATAATTCGAATCTATGATATTGCATCTTTCGCTTCAAATTTAGGTTAATTTTATTTATTAATTAAAACTCACCACCTTTAAAAATAATTGATTTTTTTAACTTTCTTTCTTTCGTATTTATTTTAAGTCTCAAAGATTAGCTGTCATAATATTTTGAAAACAATTGTTTCATTGTTTATATAAAATTCCAAAACCTACTTACAATATTTAAGTATTTTCATACGTCAAAAAATTGATTTTTATAATTATAAAATTTGTAAGAAAACGATTTTTTCGAGAGATGAGACCTAGCTAAAACGATTTTTTGCCCCCCAAAATCCCATTTCAGTAAATTTCATCCAAATCGTTAGGGCCGTTTTCGAGAAAAGCACGCACAGGGTCAGGCGGAACGTTACACTTTTTTGTGCATGCAGCCGGTGTTTCATCAATTTATAAGATTGGTGATTCATCAATTTATAAGACGTTATCACGTCAAAAATAAATATATTGTACAGGCCGAAAGTTCTATTTTTCCCGTTATTATATCATCTTTAAATTATTCAAAACGTTATTCTCTGTATACGCAGTAGGTTACATGTTCGGTATTCGAGTCCCTGGAAAAAAACTACAATTTTGCATTTAATGCTTAGGTCTTAACTTTAAAAACCCGTTTTATATTTAATTCATAGTTTTGTAAGGTATAATTAATATATTCTATTAGAAATAGTCTGTATTTGGGTTTATTAAATGCAGCAGGTGTAAGCGTTTTATGTTTTAACCAGCTGCAAGACACGATATCCATCACAGAGTCGATGTAACTCAAAAAACAAATTATATATTAGTCTAAACAGTTTTCGGTCTTCAATTTGTCATTTTTGTATCAACATATCCGTCTTGTAATATACAATATTTACACCTCTATCATAGAAACGTTTCATTATTTTAATTATTTCATGCATTAAGTATCTTTCAAAATAATAATTTACATATTTTTTATTAACTGTTTTTGAATTTATCTGTATTTGTTATCTATACATATTATTAACAAACACCGGATCGGCAATAACAGGAAATTGGTATAGTTTAAATTTGATTGTGAAGTAGCATAATTAAGTATTAATAAATCGTATTTTCAATTTAATTTGTTTAATTCATATTAAAAACTGCGCATACTTTTAAAGCAAAATGTCGCAGCACAAATCAGAAACTTTTTGTGCTGGTTTCATGTGCGGCAAACATTTTGCAGTTTTTAAGTATAGTTTTACCAACGCGCATTAATTAAACTTAAAAAATTCCAGCCAATTGGACGACGGGACCATTCCAACTTAAAAAAAATTGGTTGTCTGTAAAGTCGGTTTACGGACGATAGTTTTACGTGATAACGTATTCCGTAATACATAACCTAAACCTCCCAAAATTTGGTTTCAATCCGCTTATCCTTGGTGTCGGAATGATAAGAAATGTCAAAAGTGACGTTTGCAACTGTCAAAGTATTATGTTCTAATAATAATTAGTTATTCCAATACTTAACTTAGAAGGCGTTGCATTTCACAAAATACTAATGTCAAAAAATTGAATTAAACATTAGAAATGCAGCCGTTTTCATGTTAAGACAAGACATACGTTATCTTCTAATTTCCATGTACGGCAAACAAAGACGACCGACCGCGTCGCGCCATGCATTAGACAACATTCCATTTATACAGCTATTTTCTATATAAATTTGTATAAAAAAACTGTTTAGGCAAATTCTGTTATACAAAATCTATGTAAAATGTTCTCCTCTTTCGTTTAAGACTGGTTTCAAACCGATCTGATTTAAATTGAGCGAGAAATTAGCAAAAAGCACGCACAGGGTCAGGCGGAACGTTACGCGTTACGAACGTTAGGATTTAGGAACGTTAGGATTTAGGAACGTTATACTTTTTCGTGCATGCAGCCGGTGTTTCATCAATTTATAAGATTGGTGATTCATCAATTTATAAGACGTTATCACGTCAAAAATATTTACATTTGATTACATTATAATATCAAAAACATCGTTATAATAGCATCTCTTTTGCGCATACGCCGATTTTCCCCAAAAAACAATAGGGCTCTTCATATTTGCATACCAAACATCCTTCCAAAACTTGGTTTCAATCCGTTCATCCGTTTGACCTGTATCGTGCTCACAGACAAACAGACGCACAGAGTAGTTCCACAAATATGTGTTTCGGATTCGGGTGACCTCAAACGAAAAAAATATTGTAAAATTTTTGAAATATGAATTTTGACCTAAACTATAGCACCATTCCCTACTAGTGGGTTGGAATGGTAAAATAATTTAAATAATGAATTAAAACATAGCTATATACAGTGACGTAACAATAGGATGGCAGAACGAGCAAAATGTCACATGCCCCTTGCTTGAGGAGAGCCCCCGGCCCGAGAGGCTGTTAGGACAGGAGGAACCTAACATTTATTAGAGAATTTGGTAAAAAATATTAATTTTGTGTTTAATAAATTAACTCAAGAACATGACGAATTATACAAATATATACTTTACTTCGTGATTTATAAAGATGATACTACAACGTGAAGCTTTTTAATATTAAGAGGGGGCCCCATCCGATGAATTTGCCACAGGTCTTATGTGGTATAGTTTCGCCACTGGCTGTATAGCATTTCTGGAATCAAAAAAGTTTCATTAAAATTCGTCTAACAGTTTTTAATTTAAATCCGTTCAAATATACATGCATACGAAGAATTTTATATAATAGTAACAGATTTGGATATTATATTAAAATTTTGTCTGCAGTGGCGACAATTATATAATACCCAGCTATAAATTATAAGATGACGTATAATAAAATATGCAATTAATGTCCACTTAAGCAATATGTCCCTTCACATAATATTACATTAACAATCGTGTCACTAATTCATAATTCTTTCTTATTGTTATCAGTAAATCGGCTACAACAGTGCTTACATTTTACGTATTGCATGCTTGATACTGAAAAATAATAGGTCTGCTCTGTTGACGTGTCTGGAGTTTACTGAAGTGATTCAATGACTAATCTATATCTATCATATATATTAATACGCTAAGGTTAAAGATGTTTGCCTCTCTTTTTAGAAAAAACCTCACAATTTCTTCACATAAATTATATATCATTTTACAGATAATTGCTTGCTCTACTGACATCGACAACTAAAAAATTTATTATTGCTTTTGTTTTTGTAAATTAATTAAAATACATAGCAACGCTGAACAACGTCTGCCATCTGACGTCTTTAATTTTGAAACAACGTCAACACTTCGATCTGTCATCTGACCTTCATATTGTAATACAACAGACACAATACTGCAAACTGCCATCTAACGGCCTTAATTTTGAAACAGCGAGCAACGCTGAACAACGTCACAGCAATGCTGCATGATGCCATCTGACGGCTTAGCTCAACGCTTTTGCTACTTGCGCCTCTATATGACAATTTTAGTAAAATATTTCTTCGATCTGTCATCTGAGCCTCATATTGTAATACAACAAAAAGAAGAACGTTATAAGTAGTGTGCAAAATTAGAAACGAATTGAATACCTGCAATCATATTTCAAAAATAATTTTGTAAAGTGATAATTATTATACTTATTTAGTGCGAGTAATTCGCACAGGTCACACTAGTATATATAAAATTCCCGTGTCACAATTTTGACTGCGCTAATCTCCGAAACCACTGAACAGATTTTAATGAAATTTTGCAAATGTGCCTTGCTTGGTGCAACTTACGCTATACGATAGTAATTATTAAATATTTTGAACAGAATTACGATGTTTTCTCAAAAAAACTGTTTTATTAACACGTAACGACATATGATAGAATTTACTTAAACTATTAGCTCAGAAGCAAACAAAAAAAACTGGCTTAGTACCGAGTAGCGGCAGCTGTTAGAATTCGCTCAAAGCTATTAGTTCAGAGACGAATCTGGTAGAATTTTCTCAAAGCTAATTAGTGTGTGTATGTCAATATGTATGTCAATATTTTCTATGGTGGTTTGTAGTTCTTAGTCCAGTCAAAATAGTCACAAAAAAGTCCAAACCTAGACAAAACTTCGACTGAGCTAAAAATTTACACAGATCTTTGAATAGTCATTTTAAATAAAATGTGAAAATTCCCCGTGCTAAAATTTTTATACAAGGTCAAAGGTCGTGGAAGTTGGTTTTTCGCGAATATCTCTTAAACGGTTAGTTTTATTGTAAAAGTAGTTATAATCAAAATTATAGAGCATTCGATTTCCGACAAAAAAGGTTCTTATACTTTTTCTGCTATAAACGATTGTTCGCATGTTTAGAAATTTTGAAAACTGCAAACTTGGAATTCTCACTAATATGCGCTCCTTTCCACACCACCTTGGCGGTAGAGTACTTAGCGCATTTTTTTCTTACTTGGTATCCTCTGTAGGCATAATCCACGATCTATGTAGATTGTAGACGATCAAAAAGAGATTATAAACGTGATTACGAAAAAATAATAAATTTTTATTGATTTGGAAAAAAAAAGTTGTTATCAATCTTTGGATTCAATATATTCAGCCACATTTTCTTTCTTTTTATTATTATTCTTCTTCTTCTTCCTCTGACTGCAGTCAATTTGTACAGCTTGAAACAGTCCGTATACAGCAGACCTAACCTGTAACACATCGGAGTATCTTGGTACATGTGAGTATTGTAAATACGATGTACACAGCATGCGGTCTTCTGTCCTCCTTACTATCAGATTTGATGGGGACATCTCCTACTGTTTCATGAACAAAACTCTTAACATTCTTACTTCCTTCGTGGGAACGAGATTGAAACCAGGAATTGCGTTGATATCACTAATTATTTATTTATATTAATATTATTTATTAAAAAAAATATTTATTATATTTTGTAACAAGATAACCGTAGATAATATTCAACAATCATTTTTAACGATTCTCTAACAGAAGACCTTTAGTTTGAAAACGAAGAAAACACTGAATATTAAAAGAGTAACCAGACAATAGTGACGCTTTTTTCTCGATGCATGCTTCAATAACCATGTTAGCAACATCAGGAAATAATTAAATCTTTATTGCACTACCCCCTATAACTGTGATGGATCATTTGAAATGATAATCAAAAATTTTATGTCTCGCTACTAAAATAGCTAAGAATGTTGTAAAATTAGAGTTTCTTTGTTTGGTACATTTTTATTATTTTTTTTTGGTGTTTAAGACAATAATTTGTTCAATAAATAAAATTATTGGCCAATTTTTGAGACAAATATATTAACAAAAAATAATAATTAATACATTGACGTTTTGGTCCGGATTTGGAACTTCTTCAGAATTTGTCTGAAAAATTGGTTTATAATTTTATTTATTGAAGATTTATAATCAGACGTGAATCAAAGATTACAATAATTTGTTGTTTAAGAGAGCTCGAAATCGCGAAGGGTTTTTTGGTGCTCATTATATTTAATCCCAAAACTACTTTTTACGGGTATTTGTCGCTATTTGTTAAATAATTTTCATTCTTGAATTAAAAGTGTATGTAATAAGCTAAATAAACCTTAAGAATAATAAAAATATGTTTATTTAAAGAAAGTATTTAGAAAATACGTATTTTGTATCTATAGTATTTCAAATACAATTTCCAAAAGTATCTTGTATCTGATATCTCAAATACTTTCTTTAAAGTTAAAATTAATACATTAACGTTTCAATCCGGATTTGGACCTTCTTCTGAATTGATCTAAAAAATATAAAAATAATTAATATTTAAAATCTAATTCGCTTTTTATAGAATCTTTGAAAATTATTTATGATATCAAAATAATGAAAAAATAATAACAAACAATTTTTTATTAAGTAGTCATGGAAATAGTTGTGAGTACCTAAAAAGAAAGAAAAATTATTAAAAACAAAAATTATTTCAAAATAATAATATTACCTATATATACCTATACCTATTATTTAAATTTTCTGTATCTAATTGAGCATTGAGAGAATTTTTATTTGATTTTATATGTAACATTTCCGAAATATTTCTTTTAAAAAAATTAGTTTCATTATCTAAAATTTTAATATTATCCCAATTAATTTTGTGGTCAAGTTCTAATTTGTGTTTAGTTATTACATTATATTTGTCCGAGATTAATTTGTGATTATTTTGATGTTCTCTTATTCTTGTTTTAAGAGCTCTTTTTGTTTGACCAATATAATTCTTAGAGCAATTTTATTTATTGAAGAGTTCTAATCAAACGTTAATCAAAGATTTGGACTTTCTTTAAAGTATCTTGTAACTTGTATTTTGGATACTTTTTATAATGTATCTTATACATCTCTGCGACACATGTAAATTTTAACATCACACTTAGTTTCTCGGTGTAGATTTTTGAAGGAACCAGCATCCTGCGTTATATAGAAATCGTGCTTTATTACATTCAACAAAGGATAAAACAGAATGTCGCATACAAGTACAAGGTGCAAATACAAAAAAACCGGCTTGACACATAATGGATCCTTTCACAAGTTCGCGATCGCCGAGCACTTTTGTTTTTTGCAATAAATCCCTTTTAATTAAACCGGCCACTTAAACGTAGTTACAAATATCACAATTACTTAAATTAATTGAGTTTAAATAATAACAGTCGTTAATTTATTTATTGGTGCAACTGAACTACATTTATCTGCAACAGCTTTACGAAAAAGACAAAAACTTGAAAGAATCCTGACGTCGAGCTGCGTAAAGTGACTTGCATTAATCTGATCTTTTGAAGTCGTCAAGTAAAAGATATAGGTCGCGGTTTCTGCGAGTCAAAATGAAACGAAATGCGGCTTAGATACTATATCGTTGAGACCAGTGACTCTCAAACTTAGGTATAACTTTTTATGGGAGTTCCGGTCATTTAACACGTAAATATTTGATTAAAAATATGCCACCAAACAACGCAAAATCGAAAAAATGTGAAAATCTTTCATATTAATACGCTAAGGTTAAAGATGTTTGCCTCCCTTTTTAGAAAAAACCTCACAATTTCTCCACATAAATTATATATCATTTTACAGATAATTGCTTGCTCTATTGACATCGACAACTAAAAAATTTATTATTGCTTTTGTTTTTGTAATTTAATTAAAATACAGCAACGCTGAACAACGTCTGCCATCTGACGGCTTTAATTTTGAAACAACGTCAACACTTCGATCTGTCATCTGACCTTCATATTGTAATACAACAGACACAATACTGCATGCTGCCATCTAACGGCTTTAATTTTGAAACAGCGAGCAACGCTGAACAACGTCACAGCAGCAATGCTGCATGATTCCATCTGACGGCTTAGTTCAACGCTTTTGCTACTTGCGCCTCTATATGACAATTTTAGTAAAATATTTCTTCGATCTGTCATCTGAGCTTCATATTGTAATACAACAAAAAGAAGAACGTTATAAGCAGTGTGCAAAATTAGAAACGAATTGAATACCTGCAATCATATTTAAAAAATAATTTTGTAAAGTGATAATTATCATACTTATTTAGTGCGAATAATTCGCACAGGTCACTCTAGTTTAGAGTTATTTTTCTAATCATGGGGTAGGGCTGGCAAAGGTAAGAAATGAGAAATGTTCGCCAACGTTTCGTATATTGGCATAAAAAAATCATCTCTTTAAAAAAATGACTTCTATACAGCGTGTCCCATTTTAATGTCCCACCCCGGATAACTTTTGTCAGTGACCTTGAATGAAAAATTGTTTGGTACAAAAGTTGTACAACTTGGAGGGGGACATTCGATGGCACTAATACTTTTGACCTTGGGTATAAGGTTCAAGGTTATTCAAGGTCAACTTTGTTTTTTTTAATGGAACGTCCTATTTTTGACATCGGCAATCGATTGCGCGTGAAAAAATATGAGACTTTTGTCTGAAACTTTTTTCGAGAACGGGCAAAACTCTGTGCGTCTGTTAGTCTGTTAGTCGGTTATTCGGTTAGTCTGTGAACACTATACAGGTCAAACGGATGAACGGATTGAAACAAAATTTTGGGAGGATGTTTGGTATGCAAATATGAAAAGCCCTATTGTTTTTGAAGAAAATGTCACCATTCTCGAGTTGAAAATTCAAAAATTTTCAATTTTGAAGGCTAAATTAATTGAGAAAATTTGCCCGTTCTCGAACAAAGTTTCAGACAAAAGTCTCATATTTTTTCACGCGCAATCGATTGCCGATGTCAAAAATAGGACGTTCCATTAAAAAAAACAAAGTTGACCTTGAATGACCTTGAACCTTATACCCAAGGTCAAAGGTATTAGTGCCATCGAATGTCCCCCTCCAAGTTGTACAACTTTTGTATCAAACAATTTTTCATTCAAGGTCACTGACAAAAATTATCCGGGGTGGGACATTAAAATGGGACACGCTGTATAACACATGAGCAACAAAAGCATATTTCAAGGGAATGAGAGTCGCTTTTTTTATCGGGTCCTGCAAACCTAGGCCCGACAATCCATGCATTTCCATGTTGACCAATGACTTAAGGCCGCTGCACACGAGGCTAGAAACGCTGCTAGATTCTTTACTAGATTTGCCTACTAGTTTTCTAGCGCTGGTTTTGCTTGATTGCTTTACACGAGACTATTTTTCAAGCTTGATTTGTGGATAGATCTGGTGCGCGCGCAGTGACAGTTCGTATATAAACACAGAGCAAAACGTGTCTGTCGTCTGACTCTGAACAGAATGCGACACCATGTTGGTTTGTGGGTGTTTGTTCAAGTGCCCACGTGGCACGATACTGCTTCCTGATTGGTTCTTGCCCATACCTAGCAGCAAATCTCGCAGGGAAAATAGCCCTTGTTCTAATTTTAAAACCTATCTTGGTTGCCTGCTGCAGTGACGTCATTTCTAGCTTCGTACCCAGCTTATCGGCTAGCAGAACTCCTATAGCAGCGTTTCTAGCTTCGTGTGCAGTGGCCTTTAGTCTACCTGAGATTCGTCAACTGACCGAAGCATTAATTTTACCGTCTCTTAGACTAAAAGTTGAACTGCCAGTTGTCGAAAAAAATTGTCTTAAAAATATATTAAATATGCCAACAAGAATGAGGTACGTATTTATGATACTGAACGCATAAATAGCCAGAAGATATTGAGCTGGACAAAAAAGTTTTGTTCAAAAAAAGGATCGCATAAATAATAAACAATTAAAATATATGTTAAATTGTTTGTTTTAAAAAAGAAATTAAAAAGAACTGAACGTATTTAAGAGTCTGTGACTGGCGTCATATGAATTTATGAACCGGGGTCCCCTTTTCGAGACCCGGAGGCGACGATATATTATCCACATGTTATACAAACCGAGGGTTGTTTGCAATATATAACCACAGAAAACGATTACAGAAACGACACTCATCGCGTGATTTTGAAATCTGCTATTGTATTTTAACACTTTGACGGACACTTAAAAATTCAGTTTTGTTCCAATTTTGACACTATAGTTTTTAAATTTTTTCATATGTTTGAATTACTTTTAAAAGTTGTTATGTTGTGACAATATTGCCTTAGTAGATATTTGTACGGTGACACAAAGCACACAGGGTATGTATTCTACACCCATCTGGCTATAAAACGTTCAGTAGTATACGACGGCTTCAGCCGTCGTGTCAAACTTTTGAAGTTTTGTTTATGAGTTTATGACGGTCTAAGCCGGTTTGTCCGTCAAAGTGTTAAGTTTCAAATGTACTTAATTACAGTGTAAACTCCATTTAACGTCACTCGATATAACGACAAACTCCTCAAACGTGGACATTACTTAACTCTAGTTGGGTAACCTTGTTGCTCATAGAATGATACACTCTAAATAACGACACACCCACTGTAAATAACGACAACATAACGTCATCATTAAGCAACAAACATTACTTGTTTGTTATTTTGTTGCTTTGTTGTCGGCATCATGCGTACCGAAGATTCTAAAAAAATCGTTCTTTTGTTTGTTGAGATTTAGCTCAGTTGCTTATCGATAAGTTATTATATTTGTTGGCCAGTTGTAAATGTTATATATTATTATGAGTAAATACATATTATAGTAAAAAAATATTAATGGATTATCTTTAACGACAACTCTCAATAACGCCACAAAGTGTACAGTTCCTTGAGTGTCGCTATATAGAGTTTATACTATAGTTTCTGTTGCATAATAATTTGGGCTGTTGAATTTAAAAAAAATGTGATTTTTTAATTTTTTAAAAATAATTATTGAATACCGAAAAGGAATAACATTTTTAAGTCATAGATAATACAACTTAATTAAAATGTATATAATTCATATTTTATCTGTGAAGATAGTAAATTATTATCAGTATAGCGCACCCGTCGTGGCAAGGGGTGTTGTAAATAAACTTTAATGGCAGTGTTAAAGGAGATTTATTTGGTTGAGGAACAATTGAAAAATAAGCTTTACCAGAGTATCGCTTGTGGCCAACGTTTCTAAAAATATATTTTCATCATCAGGACCTCAATGCACAATATTTATTTTCATATTGGACAGAACAATTTTATAACTGTTTTATGATATTTTTAAATTTGAAAACTGTTAAAATTCATAATAAATGATCATGTATAATAAATTACAATAATTTGCACAATTTACCATCTCAACTTGCCTTGAGGCCCTGACGATGAAAATATATTTTTCGAAACGTTGGCCACAAGCGATACTCTGGTAATGCATATTTTTCAATTGTTCCTCAACCAAATAAATCTCCTTCAATACAATCTGCCACAGATTGTAAAAAATATTGATATCAACAAAAAATCCCTTTTTAAAAAAGAAATAAGTAAATTTTTATTGCAAAACAATTTTTATGATTTAAATGAATTTTTTAATAAATAATGTTGTAAAACATTTTATTGCTGACGCTATTAATGTGTTTTAAAAAAATACTTTCTAATAAAGTGGTTATTATTATTATTATTTTTGGAACAAAACTTCTACTAACAATTTAATGGCAGTATTTAAAGCAAAAGACAGAATATTGATATTATTTGCAATAAATTGAATTTTTAAGGTCCTTGGAAAACGTGAAATAGGTTGATAAAAATATTAACGCTCCGCCAGCTGACGTCATTCCTGCGCTTACGCTGATTGGTCAGGTGGAACGAGGCAACCTCTGTTATCCACTAGCCTTGCGTAAAACTACGGTTGGCTACTGACGCTTCTGACAATCTTATCTTCTGTAGCATAACCAGCGTTGGTTGCAAGTTATTTATAGGAAGTAGTTCAACATTGCTTAACGCTACAAAAAATATTGTAATCCTAAATAAATCATTAAATGAAATAAGGATTTTTTATGCAGATGATTGTACAAATCACGTTTATACATTTCGTTGTTGCTTAATGTTATTTTTTTTATCCAGTTTAGATCTTTATGATTTAAGTACTATACATAAAAAGGATTTCGTTTATATTACACCTACAAATTAATGATCAGTAAACCACGTAAATAAATAACCAGTACTTATCAAACTATAAACCGAATACCTGAATTCACTGCACGAAAAGTGAATAGTGTATTATTCAAAATATTCTTACTTTATAGAGCCATAAGCCAATATTTTTTATTTTTATATTTTATGAACAGAATATTAAAAAAAAAAGGTTATACAATTCAACACGTATTTTACCATTCCAACCCACAAGTGGGGAATAGTACTAGTTTAGGTCATAAATCATTTTTCAAAAATTTTACAATAACTTTTCGTTTTGAGGTCTCCCGAATCCAAATAACATATTTTTGGAAAAACTCTGTGTGTCTGTTTGTCTGTTTGTTAGTCTGTGAGCGATACAGGTCAAAAGGATGAGCGAATTGAAACTAAATTTTGGGAGGATGTTTGATATGCAAATGTGAAGAGCCCTATTGTTTTTGGGAAAAATCGGCGCATGCGCAGAAGAGATATATGCTATAACGGTGTTTTTTATGTGATAATGGTATACTTTTCGTAACGGCTTTTTATTCTATTTATTTTTTTCAAGAACCTTTCGTTAAAAATGTTTTTTTTAACTTTATAGTATCGGAAATATTTAGAAAATAAAAAAAATCAGCCACTCTTTTGTCTTATGGATCTGTCAGAAATAAACTAGTTCGGCATGCTTTGATTAATTTTTACATGGCGGGGAACGTATTATTATGTAGGTAACCATGATAACGAATAGCAAATATCATATTGAATACTAGCCATTACCCGCGTCACCTCACGCGATATATAAATTTTATTCTCTTTATTATATTATATCAAATGTCAATATTTTTGAAGTTGGGATGGTCTCGTTGCACAATTGAAATTTTTTTTTTTTGCTACGTTCCGCGATATCTTCGCCAATCGTGAATCGATTTGTAATTTTCGACGCCATTTTTTTTTTTAATGTTTTATTTGATTTCAAAAAAGGACTTTATTTAATTAAAATAACTTTTTTTCTTTTACATAATACAGCGTATGTCTTTGAAAAAATATTTCTTTCAGGTCTAGAAATTAAAGAAAGTGAGCGGCATATTGTTTATTATAGACGCACGACAACTAAACTATTGGTCTTTATTTCAGTTTTGCTAGTTTTTGTAACGAACAAGATATCTTGTAGTGCTGAGATCAGTTGGATAAAATACGATGAAGAATTCCTTCTCATATTTTTTTAGCTGATGACGAACTTCTCTGAACGTTGTCAGGGGCGATGCACAAAGCCATTACGCACGCAGATATCATCTGATAACGAGCGAGATATCTCACACTAAGGTCGGTCAGAGGTGAAAGATGGCCAGTTATCTACGTGCTGTTGTGTATTCATAACAAAAAGGTAAAGGTACCAGCAGTATGAAACTAGCTTTTCCCGGATTTGCAGACTGCCTATATTAAAGACTAGACATTTTATTCGCGGCTTCGCACGCGATTGAGACGAAACACGGATGCATTCACATTATTTGGCATAGTTACTCCTTTCTCGATGTAGACCCCCCCTAATAAATGTCAAAATTGATGACATTCACGTGATCAACATCCTGACAAACCTTGAAAATGACACCCATGTTGACTTTTAGACTATTTACCTCTTTTCACCCTCTGAAGGGGTTGTTTTTGAAAACGAATGAAACACGTGTTTATTTATTTGTTGACAGGGATAATCCTGCGCATTTTCGAATTGATACATCTGTCTTATATGATTTCTCCATGCAAATTTTGAACCCTCGTTACACCCTTTTAGGGGTTGGATTTCCAAAAATCTGTTCTTAGAGGATGCCTACGTCATAATTAATTTTGTGGACTCCAATACTGCCCTAAAAAGGCAAAGGGCAGTAAGTGACATTTGTTGACAAAATGAGTTCATACTGAAGCCAACGACAGCAGTAAGTGCTGCAGCTTTTAAGAGTATTCGTCCCTGCAAATACCCCCTGCACCCTTCATCTCACATCTTTTCCCCTCGCCTAAAAACGGTTCGCGCTCTCCCGACGCTATTTTTAAAGCTAGAGGGTTCTGGTAAACGCCAAATGAAAGACAAAGAATCAGACTACAGATCTTTCAGGCGAATTTTTTGAAAAACAGTTTCGCCTACGTGTGAAATATTACGTAACTTATTATTTTTTTCAAAAGGTTTTTTTGTTTTTTCAAACGGTTGTAAGTTTTTTCAGGATTTTTTTTTTCAAAAAATTGGCCTGAAGGATCTGTAGTCTGTTTGTCTTTCATTTGGCGTTTACCCTCTAGCTTTAAAAATAGCGTCGGGAGAGCGCGAACCCTTTTTAGGCGAGGGGAAAAGATTTGAGATGAAGGGTGCAGGGGGTATTTGCAAATCGACCCCCAGATGAATTGCACACTTTCTTCCTAGGTAGATTGATGAGGCAAAACAGCAGTATCTGATTTTTAATAAATTATACTGTGTTTAGGCAGATGGCAGTATTTGTGCAAAATATCTATTACTACTCTTTACCTTATATATTATTAAACATAATGCACATTTTAGATCTAAGGCAAAGGGCAGTATGTGCGAAGTAGTTTGTTATAACAATCTATAATATTAAGTAATAATCTCTTGTTTCCTAATTATATAATAATTTAGCTGATGTTGAATCTAGAGCACATCATTCTAGTTTCACTTACAATTGTTAACAATTGTGAGTTTACATAAATAATGTTATGGCAGAAAGCAGTATGTGATTTTTTTTGTTATTAATAATAAAAAACTAATAAAACAAACGAAAAAATACTTTTGTTGTCTTTAAAAAATGTTTCCCCCATGTTTTGGTTTCCATAATCTAAAATTCTGGACGGTCAAGACATTTTTAGTAAATCTTGATTTACTCAAATTCATAAGTTGGTCACTTACTGCCTTTTGCCTTTTTACGGCAGAATAGTGCGTTTGAGGTTGATTTTTGGAGTGTGATGTTTGAGGTAGACTTTCGTAAATTTCAACCTTAACCTGCCATAATATCACTTACATAATTACGTATTGAATACAAATATTTGACCATAGGTCTTGAAATAAACCGAAAGGAAACGATTGTAGCCGATGGTACAATTTATGCATTCAGGTGTGTCATAACTAACACAACCGACATAACTCATTCACGCTCGCGGTTACGAGAATTTCATTCAGGTTTCGCATGTAGAGGAAAGTCAGGACAGAATTCTGCCTAACAGAAAAAGTGAGTTTTTCGAATTGGGCTTTTGAATGAATTTTTTTTTGTCATAAATGGAAAGATCGTATATAAGTTTTATAAGAAAACTATTTTTCTATTTTTTATTTTCGTTAAAATTCAAAAGTTATATCAAATTAAAAATAAATTTTTGTACCCAGTTCCGAGAACGCGCCGACTTTTCCCGAACATAATGTGACGTCATAATGTTAATTTATGTTATTATAATAATAAATAATAAATTAGTTATATTTAATGAAAAATATTTAGTTTCTCATAAATTACAGTCACATTATTATTTTGTGAAAAAAAAAACTTCCATTGATGCTTTCGCATCTCGAACCTCAGCTGAATTGAACCGAAAATGTATCATTTTTTTAGAAAATCTGTGATCACAAATAATATCTACAGTAAGTATATTAGTAGAATTGGCTTTTATAAAAGATTTGTCACACATTATTAAATAATAATAATAATAAATGTTTATTGCTCTAAATGTACAAATTTAGGCAATAGGGACAGGATCAAACTAAAGTTTGATCTTCCTCCTGCCCCTGTACATAAAATAGAATTACTTGTCAACAAAATTTTTTTATACTAAATATAGGATAGTTTTAGTCAATACACATGTAGAAGCCATTGATAGTATACTGCGTATATACATTTTAACATTATGACGTCACAATTGTCAAAAACAATTTTAGTGCGTTTGCAGTCACGTGATTTTTTTAAATATTTTATAAATTTTAAATTGCTTATAATTAATTTAAAAAAAGTTTTTTGAAAGTTTTTCGCATCGATTATCAATATTATTTATAATAAAGTTTTAAAATACAATAAAAAAATCGATAATTATTTTTTTTTCAAAAGCCTAATTATATAAGCATAGTGAGTTTGTTTTAGTACTTAACATATTAGGCCTGCAGTTCAAACAGCAAAAGTCTTCTCTAACAGTGACCCTTTTTGAGAAGTGGGTCAAATTTTGTTAATTATTTTTTTTAGTACTAGCTCGTGGGCTACTAAGTCAGTAGCGTTACTTGGAAAGGGAGGGGGATGGTTAAATACTGCTTTTTTTTTAGTTCGAAACTTTTTTTGGACGACACACGACGTTTTACGACCATACTGGAATCAGCGTGTTTTTTTTATATAAACATGATGATTTTGCAAGAATTCCGACAGATTTCGGTTTCCGTTAAAAATCACATTTTTTTAAGGGGTATGCCTTGAAAAAATTTCAAAAATCGGATACTTCAATATACTTTCGAAATTTCAAATTAAGAATGCTTACAGAAAAAAATACATACAGATGTTTGTTTGTGCTCATTGGATTCAGCGTGCTTTTGACGTGATAACGTCTTATAAATTGATGAATCACCAATCTTATAAATTGATAAAACACCGATTGCATGCACGAAAAAGTGTAACGTAACGTTCCTAACGTTCCTAACGCGTAACGTTCCGCCTGACCCTGTGCGTGCTTTTTGCTAATTTCTCTAATTTAAATCAGATCGGTTTGAAACCAGTCTTAAACGAAAGAGGAGAACATTTTACATAGATTTCGTATAACAGAATTTGCCTAAACAGTTTTTTTATACAAATTTATATAGAAAAATAGCTGTATAAATGCAACATGAAAACGGCTGAATTTCTAATGTTTAATTCAATTTTTTGACATTAGTATTCTGTGAAATGCAACGCCTTCTAAGTTAAGTATTGGAATAACTAATTATTATTAGAACATAATACTTTGACAGTTGCAAACGTCACTTTTGACATTTCTTATCATTCCGACACCAAGGATAAGCGGATTGAAACCAAATTTTGGGAGGTTTAGGTTATGTATTACGAAATACGTTATCACGTAAAACTATCGTCCGTAAACCGACTTTACAGACAACCAATTTTTTTTTTAAAGAGTTTAAAAGACGAGATCTTCTTTATTTCGCCCCTAAAAGTCGATGCTACCAAAAAATGATTCGAAATATAGCTGCATATTATTGGCGATAGTGCGGCGTTCGATTTCCCTGATTTCCCCGACAGTAATATTAAATCTCGACCAGGTAACGACTATTTGGAATGGAAGAGACTGCCATACAAACAATCGTAAAACATTCTGCAGTTAAGTCTGTGCTGTCATCACTCATGGCTAACTAAAAACTAATTTAGCCACGGCCAGTTTTCATTTTACTCTTTTCGAATCGAACCATCGTCGTTGCAGTAGCGGCTCTCGAAGGGAGCACAGAAAATGCACTAACAGTTCTGTGAACAGCACATCGTCGTTGGTTCTGTAATACCTCTTATGTGCAAAAAGTAAAATTTGCAGGAAAGGCCAAAAAGTGGCTATTTCAGCAATGGATGGTAAGACCTAGCAATTTCAGAGGTATATTACTAATTCATACTTATCTTCACTATACGTGTTTAATTAAGACGAAGTATTTTCTTAAAAAATATTTAACGTTAATTTCTGATTTATTGGCACATGGGAAGAATTATTTGATACAACTTTTCACATAAGAGGTACTTCCTCTTGTTGGTTACTGTAAAATTAATTTGGAGGTATTACTAGTGTATAGAACTCCGTTTCCTGAATCTTTTCATCTAAAAAACGTAAAATCTGCCAATTATACACATAAGAGGTATTACAGAACCAACGACGACATATCGATAATCCATAATTTTAACTTTATCGAATTTCCTAGGTTCGTAGATGTTGTATCGACTCGGTACATTCTCGATGGTGTATTTCTCGTCTTGACGAAATCTCGATAACTTAATCCTGATCTCATCTCGAAATACAAAACGAGAAAAATTATTAATCGCAGGTCGAGATTACTCGTTCCGTTATTATATTCTATTATAACTAGTGTGACCTGTGCGAATTATTCGCACTAAATAAGTATAATAATTATCACTTTACAAAATTATTTTTTAAATATGATTGCAGGTATTCTCAATTCGTTTCTAATTTTTGCACACTGCTTATAACGTTCTTCTTTTTGTTGTATTACAATATGAAGCTCAGATGACAGATCGAAGGAATATTTTACTAAAATTGTCATATAGAGGCGCAAGTAGCAAAAGCGTTGAGCTAAGCTGTCAGATGGCATCATGCAGCATTGCTGTGACGTTGTTCAGCGTTGCTCGCTGTTTCAAAATTAAAGCCGTCAGATGGCAGTATGCAGTATTGTGTCTGTTGTATTACAATATGAAGGTCAGATGACAGATCGAAGTGTTGACGTTGTTTCAAAATTAAAGCCGTCAAAAAACTCCCTCATGAGAAACTCTGCCTCTGTGAGAAAGTCTTCCCCTGCGAGGTGTCCGCGCATATTCGTGGCTTCTCATCCTTTGATCGCTAGACTATTCTCTATTCAACCGATACTGGATTTTACGAATACTCAAAACAGCCTTATTATTCCAAATCTTGTAGGCCGTAGTCCACTGGTATTTCTACCTGACGTTTCGTCTACAACTGCCGTAGACATTATCAAAGGCGATGTGACAGCGGACGAAGTGTCCTTCCAGGCGACTCACATGTAAATGTTACTTACCCGCTGCTACATCGTCATTGACAATGTCTAGCGCAGTTGTAGACGAACGTCCGGTAGAAATACCAATGGATTACGGCCTACAAGATCGAAACGATTTGGAACAACACGGTCGTGAAAGTCAACACACTTGGACCCCTATTATTACTTCTATTCTATTTTGCCGTTCGTACGCCACTGATAGTTAAATGCCAATAAAACTGATAGTTGAAACTAAAAACTATAAACCAATAAATAAATTACAAGTTGTAATTTATTTATGAATTTAAGATGTTAGTTTTAGAATTGGCTATTTGTTTTCCAAGGTGTGGGATTTAATTTTGTATTAAACATAATGTTCTTGTATAAGTCTACACCTAAATATATATTGTTAGTACTATAGCATATAAAAACATTCTTTTCCAATAACAAACGTTCTTGTTCCCGTTCTTTAAAAAGAACCTCTTCTACTTAACGGTTATGAAATAACTTATTGTTGTACGATGCGTGTATCCCAAAGACCTAGCATTCCCTATATTAATTAATACAATGTGATGATGACAACATCCAATAGAAGCCTCGTCTTTTTCTAAATTATAACATAATATTATAGTTGTGCACTTTTGCAGGATATAAAAGCGATAATCAATGATGTTCATAAGTGTTATATTGTTGATAAAAACACATACCTATATTTTAGATTGGTTTAATTAAATTTCATTCATAAAAACTTTGTAAAAAACACACAAGCCTGTTCTGTAAGGACCAGCTCTTGAATAACACTGTTATTTATAAGAACCAGATCTTTAAGAATCTGCTCTTTGAAAATACACGTTCTTTAAGGGAAAAATAAATATAGTTTAAAAAAAACTAAAAAACACGCTTTATATCAAACTAAAAAGTGAAAAATAAATATAGTTTAAAAAAAACTAAAAAACACGCTTTATATCGAACTAAAAAGTAAAAAATATTTTTTTTAAAATAAGCTTAAAACAATAATGAATAAAAAATACTAGTATTATTGTGAAAAAGGCGTGGGGCGCTTTGTTCCACATTTTCGTACATCGAGCGCCCCACGTTTTTTTCACAATAATACTAGTATTTTTTATTCATTATTGTTTTAAGCTTATTTTAAAAAAAATATTTTTTACTTTTTAGTTCGATATAAAGCGTGTTTTTTAGTTTTTTTTAAACTATATTTATTTTCCACTTTTTAGTTCGATTTATTTTCAAAAATTTGCCGAAAAAAAAACAATTTTTTTTCGGCGTGGACGGGATTAGAACCCACGACCCGTGATTCCGAGAGTTGACCTCAGCGAAGAACCGTGCTGTAGACCGCGCGGCTAAACACTGTAGTGGCATTGCTGGCATATTATACCTACTACTGTAATAAACCACTCGCTGTAGTCCAAACGAGTTTACAAACAAACATACATATATACAAACTTACAAGTGAAACTAATATAAAGCGTTTAAAAACACTTTTTTTACGATATCGTTGAAGTGGATATATTTTAATGTTTCACATGTTACAAAGCATCATTGAACAACATTTTGTAATTTTTTGTAGAAAAATATTGAGAAATAAGGCGGTGACGAAGCATTTTCGAGAGAGCCTTTTAAACAAGATGATTTGCGATGTACCTATACAATATCTCACCGTAGAATTATTTGAAATCAAAAAATCAAAACTATTAGTCAAAACAGATGTTTTTCTAGACCCCAACTTTTTTTTTGTATTTTTTAATTTTTAAAATTTGGTGGTGGTTTAAAGTCAAAATTGCGATTTTTCTCGAAAAAATCTGCAACTTTGTAACTGTCAAACCCCCTTAATGTAACAAAAAAACGTTGGGGTCTGGTTTTTTATATGTAGAAAGTGTGTACAAAATTTGAAAAGAATCGGTGCAGTAGTTTTTTAATGACGATGTACACAGACTTTTGAAACGTGGTTTCGAGAAAAACGTAATTAAAATTTATTTTTTTAACAGCTCCATAAAGTACAATCCCTGGAGCAACTTCGTTGCCTTCGGCTTTTTCTTTCAAGCCTACGTCTTATTCTAGGGGGTACTGCGTTTATATACCCAAAACTTATATAAACTGTGTTTATTTACTAGGCGCTGACTCACCAAGTAGCCCAAGAGCTGATGACACGATTTAGGGTATGTGTTTTAGGCAGGTTGAAATAATGAAAAAACAGTAATTTCTCAATGGGTAAATCTGGAATGGTGAGTCTGCCTGAGCATTTGCGGTTATTTCGCGCCTGCGCAGCATATGACATCTGCAAAAAAATATACTTTTGTCTACTTTATAACCGACAAAATGTTTTGGCATTTTCATTTCTGGATTATATAAATGCTGAACTCAAAGATTATAAAAGTTTCAAGTTGCCTAAAGCATGTTTTTTGGGGATATTTTTTTGCAGATATCATATGCTGCGCAGGCGCGAAATAACCGCAAATGCTCAGGCAGACTCACCATTCCAGATTCACCCATTGATAAATTACTGTTTTTGCATTATTTCAACCTGCCCAAAATACATACCCTAAATTGTGTCATCAGCTCTCCGGCTAAAGCGCCGAACTCTTGCCGCTCCGCAGTATTAGAGGAGGGTAGACTTAAAGGTTTATGACTGAGAGTTTTGCTCCGATTGATTTGAAATTTTGGTACAACGTTCTTTAATTAATGTTTTACTATAAGAAAACGCAGTAAAAGTTTTTCAGAAGCCCTCTCCCCCCCTAACTATGTATCTGTTCTTTGAGAACTTATATTCTTTAAGTTGTTCTTTAAAGCCTATTCTTACTGAATGCGCAATCATAAGAACTGGTATATTAAGAACGTTTACTTTTCCAGTAACAGTAAAAAATGTTACTGTTCTCGTTACTACATCTATAGTACATAAACTATGCAGGTATGATAGTTACTGTGCGATCGGCGAAAGAAGACCGGTGGGGAAAGGGCAAGAAGTCGCTGATGTGTTCCCAAATTATCGGAATTCATAGGCGGCGCATAGCATGGCATGCAAACAATGTATAGCTTTAAATTTTAAGGTTTTATTTTGAGCCTCTAACTCGCACATTTTAATTACATTCGCTATGACCGCCCTAGCGCCACTTCTAACTGTTTTTCCCTTTTTACTTTCCATTCTGATGATATTCAGACAACACCCCTCAACTTAGTCCGTGGACGCACACCTATGTACTGTCTGGTGTATGATTTTTTTGTACTGTTAGCAAGTGTCGCTGTATAGTCGTACAGCTATGGCAATAGTACAATTATCGCGACACGACAATTGCGATACGTTTGGTCGACTGGACTCCCTTATTGCATAGAAGCGGTTCCAGGATCATTACCTTTTACTAATATTATGTAATATAAAATACATGTGCGCTCTTCTGCAATAAGGTCATAGGACTACATTCCATTGACCGGTCTTCTTTTAAAAATCCAACAGTACTGCGGGTTCGTGTAGGTATATTATTTATTTAACCCTACATCATATTTAGAAGTATCTAATTTGCTTCGTTTGACAATAATGCATAGCTAGCAACAGGTTTATACCGTATGTTCGTGAAATATAATTGCAATAATGTCGATCTTAGGGGACGTCCATTATTTTTTTTTAAACTTGGACATCCCTCCTCCTTAGTGAGATTTTGTAAGATGTGGTGGAAATCCCTCTCCTCCTCACGTGAGATTTTTTAAATAATTAAATTATTTGATACTAGCGGTCCCGTCCGGTTTCACCCGGGTGTAAAAGAACGAATGGGGAAGGGAGGAACATGAGTACACACATTCATCTTAGTTTACCGAGATGAATGTTGTGTCCAAATTTCATGATGATCGGAGTTACCGTTCAAAAGTTTTTGTCGATAAAAATAGTATTTATACTTTTTTTAATTAATTAAATAAAATTAAAATAAATTTAAATGTAAGCCGTAGAAGAAAGCAATGTAGAAAATAAAAAAAATAAATAAAAATATTTTCGCCCAACGTGGGGCTAGAACCCACGACCCTGATATTGACAGTCGCATGCTCTACCGATTGCTCCGCTCCTAATGGTCGTAGCGTGATATTATATAGCCTATAGCCTTCCTCGATAAATAGGCTATCCAACAATTTTTTTTTTTTAATTTGAACAAACAAACTCTTCAGCTTTATACAGGGTGAGTTTTAAGTTGATGCTTTTTTTACAGCGTGTAAAAATCAAATAGACGAGCAAATATTTCAAATAGTTTTTTTATCAAAACTCAAAAATAAGAGAGAAACAGCCTTTCGAAGTTTAAATAAATTTTATTAAATTTTCTTTTATTTTGAGGTCGGTCCTGGGGTTATATTATGTCACTATGGAAATAAGTTGTTATTATCAAGTATGTTGGTGCTTATTTGAAACTGACATGTGTATTGTTCTGTTTTTGAGAGATAATAACAACTTATTTCCATAGTGACATAATATAACCCCAGGACCGACCTCAAAATAAAAGAAAATTTAATAAAATTTATTTAAACTTCGAAAGGCTGTTTCTCTCTTATTTTTGAGTTTTGATAAAAAAACTATTTGAAATATTTGCTCGTCTATTTGATTTTTACTCGCTGTAAAAAAAAAGCATCAACTTAAAACTCACCCTGTATATTAGTTTAGATGTTCATGTAGGTATTTAATACCTAAGCGTTATTATACTAATGTCATTTTTTCTGTGAAATAAGAGGAGAAAAGTTATACAAAATGTTATCTGTTATAATAATGTATATTTTCTAAATTAAAAAGTTGATGTAAATTTTCATCGACCCCCTCTCCCTTTAAATGAGATTTTGCCGAACCTTTTCTCTCCCATTTTAAGTTTACATAATTAATGGATAGTCTAGCTTAATCCGAGCGTTTGAAGTAGACTCTGTCTGTATGAAGCTTTATTAAAAACGTAAGTAGTTATTTATTCGATTCGTATAATTCAGTTCACCAACCATAATTATGTTTACTGCAGGTATAAATCTATTCTGTCTTACTTTCAGGGTATAAACATTTATTCTCCTGATAAAATAATGATGGCCGTCACAAAGATCATAATACTTAACCTACAAACGTGGATTACACTTGCTCTTGTGAAATATTATTTATGCGTTGTTTATTAACCTTCAGTTGTAAAACATTAAAGCTAGTGGCAGTTTTGTGTGCAGTTGGGTTAGGATAAAACATTATTAGTTTGTGAAACTTTTTTTTTGACGTTTACACTAACGTCATCTGTCGGATTTTTGGGTGAACGTCAAAATATTCAACAAAAAGAGCGAGGAGTAGGTATAGTGCAGTGTATATTTATTCTCTAGCTAACTTTTTACCTGATATTTTGCTTGGTTTGAAAGTAAATTTTTTTCTAACGAATAAAGTTCCAAGATTAGTAGATAACGTTTATCTTTAATAGTATTCAGTGCATATGGTAGATAGATAGATAGATGGATAGATAGATAGATAGATAGCATTTATTGTCAGTAGAGATACAACATGGGCATGAGTCTTTTTGATGTGATCCTTATTTCCAAGCAAACTTTTTTGAAAACGATTCTCCCATCAAGATAATATGCAAAATACTCAAAAACCAAAAAGGTTCCTTTGATTATAGAGGCTACCAACGAACCGGTTGAGAAATTTGTTGCTCTTGACTATTCCGTTACCAAACCAAAGATTATCCGGACAAAGCCACGCCGGAAAGCTATATTAAAGATAGAAGAAGACTGGCAGGACATTTGTATTTGGTTAGAAGAAATTAAAATAGCAGTATACAAGTTTATAACTTAAAAGATGTCGATAGCAAAGTCATGGGTTCTAAGGTCCATGGGATGGTGGTGAGATGTCAGTATACAAAGCAGAACAGACAAAATAACACGTTGGCATTGCACAGATATGTAATTACATAATTATATTAAGACACGGATTTTCAGAAACGGGTGCGTCATCATGCTATGGCCCATCACTCACCGCTAAAACAGGTAGATGAAGGCTTGAATGTAGAGACGATCAGAAAACGACATTTAAAGTTAAGATAGGACAAATACTAATATATAAAGCTGAAAAGTTTGATTGTTTGTTTGAACGTACTAATCTCAGGAACTACTGGTTCAAATTGAAAGAAATTTTTTTTGTTGGATAGCCCATTTATCGAGGAAGGCTATAGGCTATATAAAATCAGGCTACGACCATTAGGAGCGGGGCATTAATGATAAATGTTGCAAAATGTATCCCAAAAATAAGCTTCTATTTAGGTGAAATGCACTAACTAAATATACTCATATTAGCGTTGTAAGAATACAGCGCCGGCTAGCTCAATCGGTAGAACACACGACTGTCAATATCAGGGTCGTGGGTTCGAGCCCTACGTTGAGCGAATATATCTTTATTTTGTTTTTTATTTTCTACATTGCTTTCTTCTAAGGCTTACATTTACATTTATTTTAATTTTATTTAATTAATTAATTATTAGTTAAAAAAAGTATAAATACTGCTTTTTATCGACAAAAACTTTTGAACGGTAACTCCAATCATCATGAAATTTGGACACAACATTCATCTCGGTAAACTAAGATGAATGTGTGTACTCATGTTCCTCCCTTCCCCATTCGTTCTTTTACACCCGGGTGAAACCGGGCGGGGCCGCTAGTATAATATATATGTAGAGTGAGATCTAGCTCAAGTTTGCTATTATTGTTGTTAAGCCATACTTATTGTTACATAAGAAAAATGTATATTGAAATAATGTCACCTTCGGGACTCCAACCCAAATCTTCCACTATAGCGGCTAACTGAATTGATTTGAAAATGTCTGACACCTTGAATATGTTCGACATATTCGAGGTGTCAGACATTTTAAATGGTTCATGTTATTTGTTAGCGTTTTGGTTGAAGTTTTTAAGCTATCCAATTAAAAAAAACAAATAGTATCTATAAATTTTTACATGTCGTCAAAACGACATCTTTCGGAAAATTTAGAGGGAAAACGCCCCAAAATCAAGAAAAATCATAGAGGAAATAGGTGTCACACTATGCCTTAAATGAAGCCATATACAAAGTTTGGGGAGAGTATGTGTCAATAAAATTTTTGCCGATGGGCACTGACTATTATGACAAATTCAATTATTTATTCCTGTAATTGGTGAGTAAGGGCGAATACGTCATGCGTTGGAATTAGGGTTACCAGATTGGCGGGACTAGGCTGGATTGTCCAGCAATTTTACACGTTGTCCAGTGTCCCGGTTTTAGGCAAAATGTCCAGCTAAAAATAAAAAGCATGCACCGCCGCCTCTCAAATGAACAGCTCGCTTCACGGTACGTATTACGACTCAAACGCAGGTTGACCGAATGCTTTGATTTAATGAAATCAGAGCTAATAATTCGATTGAACTTTGAGGAAAACTGTACTAATTTTAAATCTTTTCTAAATACAGAGAAAGATTCTAAAATGATAAAGGCGGCTAAGGGAAGTACTAAATATATGTGGCAAAAAAAAATGACTTAATAGGTACTATTGACTGTTAGATTAAGCTACCTCTGTTTTTGTACCAATTTCAGCTCAATAGTTCATATTTTCGTTTTTCTTATAACAATAATACCTAAAAAAGTACATATTACTTAATTATTTGTCGTGTTTCGGTTAATTAATGCAGATTTTTATTTTGTCCAGCCGAAAATCCTTTTGTCCAGATATTTTAGAATATTGTCCAGAAATTTTGATTTCTCAATCTGGCAACCCTAGTTGGTATTGATTAACGCAGTTAATGAAACAAATGAAACAACCTGTACAGAGATACCAACCTGAACGTATTATAATAATAATCAATGAAGCATTTTTCTACCTGAGCGAACATCGATGAGTGATGTGAAATAACGCCCTGGACCCGGTGATTATCGCATTTAACTACTGTTTAATTCTAGGGTACGTCAGATCGTACCCGGCAGCCGTTCGACTCCTTACGCCGCCGCTCCGGTACACAAACACGGCACATTTATACTTATATAATGGCTGACTCATCGTCTTTTCTCAAATAACCTTCTGAACACAACTGTTTGGTTAATCAAACTCAACAATTGATTTTTTTCTATCTATGCGAACATCGTTTGCTGATCATCGTTCGACTGAAATAGGTCAAAAGATCAATAACTTTAAGATACAGTGTAAACTCTTTATAACGTCCTTCGTTATAACGAAAAACTCCCTATAACGTCGAAATTTTTACGATTTGGTTGGTTTACCTTAAAACCTATACATTAATACCCTCTTTATAACGCAACAGCCATTCTCTATTACGAAGAAATATGTTCATATATTTTAGGCGTCAGCAAATGTTTACCGACATAAAGAGGACCATTCTGAACCATCACCATCTATTCAACAAGCACTTGATGACGCCAAACTATAGGTATATGTGTTTGGAATAAATTAATTTTGTGAAAATTGGTAATTTTTCTTTCTTCCCTCCATATAACGAAAATTCTTTATTACGAAAAAAATGTTCGGTCCCTTAAAATTCGTTATAAAGAGATTATACAGTACATTGAAGATTATTGTTAATTTGGTTGTTTTTTTTTCTTCACTCCATATAACGGTAACTATCTATAACGATAAAAAATGCTCGGTCCCTTGAGTTTCGTTATAAAGAGTTTACACTGTATTTTAAATCATCTATAACTCAATATATCTATAATAAAAAAAACGAGTGTGCTTTAGACCACACGACTGAACTAAAACTTCTTCCTGCCATAATTTTATTATTAAGGAGGTTGAAGCATTACAGTCTCAATCAAAAGTATGACGAATTCTAACTTTTCCATAATAAATTTTTCAAAAGGTTATAATTCGATGATACCAATAAGTTATTGTCATAAAGGCATAAATCAATTTTTTTTTAATATTAATTAATTATTTCAGTATTTTACTTAATGGACTTATACTTTTGAATTTTTTGTACAAAGTTAGGTTAGAAAATCTAAATTTATGTAGGTAAATATCTGTATTTTACATATTTTTTGCAGTAAATAATTAAAAAAAGAAATTAGAAGTAATAAAAATTAAAATTAAATCATTAAAAAGTTGAAAATACAATTAAAATTGTTAAAATTGTCAAGAATAAAAGTTCATAATCGAAAAGTGCTAAGGTTTAATAATTATTATTTAATTATTATTTATTTTATTGATTAAAAGTCTCCTAATTAAATTGGAAAAAATATTAAAATATGGGCAAGACATCGATGCTGACATTATTTAGTTATTTGCAAAAAATTAAAATGTACCGTTTGCATGCTAGTTTGACATTTTTTCCATAAGACTACATGTAGGTAAAAGTGTTTTTTTAATTTTTAACTTTATAAATCTCCCAATGATTTTGGATTTTTTACAGAAAATTTTGTCATAAAAAATCTATTAAAAAAACTTTATTTCAGATTTTTTCATTATCTTCGTAAATCGGCTCAACCTCCTTAAATACATGGAAAATGTCCTTAGTTGTTATTTTGCTAACAAAAATAAGAAACTTGAAATAAAAAATGTTTATCATTTATGTAGTTTTTTTTTACTTTTTTTTATAATTAAGAGTGAACCAGATTTCAAAAAATCGAACACGTAATGGTGCAAAAGTCGCGTGTCATAGATACTTTCCTAGCGTATAGTCTGATGACATTAGCATATATTTGTAAACAAAAAAATTATAAATATTAAGCCGCGGTTTATTGCCCAATTTCTAGACTGACGTAATATGTCATTTCAATTATTAATGAGTTCCAAACCTGTAACTTGAACGGAAATTGGTCGGCACAGTGGTACCCAATATGTATGAAAAAGAGCAGTAAAATAGATTTTAAAATTGTTTTAATGTCATTTTTTGCATTTTTTTCTTTTGAAAAAAACTTTCTAAAATATATTTTTTTTGTTTTAAAATATAAGTATATTTAACAATCGATTGCAAAAAAATAAAGGAAACCTAATAGATACCCAATGTTTTTTAGAGCAAAAATGCATTAAAATAAAAATTAGAGCTGTAACATAAACCGTATGTATTCGTTACTGAGTAACAGGTACATCGTCTGACTCGAAGTAACGAATCGTTACTTACAAATTCATTTCGTTACTCGCATCTTTCGTATCCATGTCAGTTCGACTCGTTTGATGCGGTTATACGTTATACGAACGAAGTCATACCGTATCACGTATGCGACGCGCCTCGATGCGATGGTACATGCTTGATGCTTTTAGTACACGATTGTATGTCGTATGAAAAGTAACGAGTAACGTAACGATACGAAAGTAACGGGTACTGGTTCTTTAAGTAACGAATACATACGAGTACACAATTTCTCGTTACCTTGACAGCTCTAATAAAAATTAATTTCAGGACACAAAGTCATAACCAGGAGAACCAGCTCGAGCGTAGAGGTGGACCGATATCTGTCGCATGAACTAATATGGCGTCAGCTACTGAGTAACGTACACACGTTCATTGCTTACATGTGTGTAGTGTCTGTGAAGTTAAACAACTTTGGTAACTATGGTAAAAACAGATGGAAAGAACCGCTTTTGTCAGGTAGTGATAACAGCGCCAGAAAACGGTCCATCTCGAAACACAGCAAGCATAAGAAGCTAGGTCTACTGATTAAAGACGTCGTGCTTTAGAATTAAATAATCTACATAGTATAGTACGCGCCACGAATCTAAAAGGTTCGGAAGCTAGTCACAAACAGCGTCGCAAAGGTACATTTTAGAGCCATTGATACTCCCACCACCTGCACGGAACGTGCGCGCTCGTCGGTGATTGACCGTGATCGCTCGTTGCCTTTGTCACTTGTCGCTTTCCTGCTTTAAAGTACAGTCGAGTACGCTATTGTCAAGTCGTTATTGCTATTTTAGTTTTGTTGAGTTGCGAGTTTGTAGTTTTTCAACAGACTGTACAAGCGCAAGCCCGCATTCGCATCTAATTTCTGAGCCTTTTAGATTCGTGGCGCGTATTATAAATGAACATTTTTCACCGAATATGAACATAATTTGTAATATAAATCGGTCCATAAATCCAGACAGGACGACCAGGCGCGACGGCCCCTACATTTGCCCACCTGACTGCGGGCCTGTTACGACGGATACCCTTATGAAATCAATGCGTTCACAAATAATTAATTTAAGTATAAAGCGTAAATGTAAATATGTATTGTTTCAGTCGCGATGTTGGTTTTCTTTAATCGATTAGGCATAAAAGCTGTTGAGTAGCGCTGCAGCCGCTTTAAATGTGACGCCAGCGTACACCGTCTGCTGTTATTTACGACGAGGGCGTGACAGAACTCCATAAAAATCATCATATATATATTTTTTTTGTTCGTCTTCTTTTTGTATAAGGTATATTGCAAAATGCGTTATACATGTATGAGGTGCTAGAAACACAGAGTAAAGACGAGCTATATTTCACTACCGGTAACTTAGTCGGTAATATTTGGATTAGAGATGCCACGAATATTCGGCTACTATTCGGTATTCGGCCTATTCGGCTACTTTTTTTAATATTCGGTATTCGGCCGAATGTTGCGTACTATTCGGCCGAATACCGAATATAAAAATCATGGGGAAAACGCACATATTACTCAAAAATATGCGATTTTTTTCTTAAATCGTATTATTTTGTCAAGCTTTTAGTGACCAAACAGTGATATTTTTTAGTAATAAGGACTATTAATAACACAATTTAATGTAACAATGAACAAATAATGCGTGTCGTGACACGGTCTAGTTGCGCAAATGAAACAAATACGCCCGCAGCGTTGCTACCGCACGCTCCGTAATGGGACAAGTCGTAACCTGTCACCCGCGAAATGTGCAAATAATTAGCCGAACATTCGCCCGCCGAATATTCGGCGCTTCGGCCGAGAACATGGCCGAATATTCGGTATTCGGTATTCGGCAAAATCACTATTCGTGGCATCACTAATTTGGATTACACTGTTCACTGCAGTGTGCAGTGAGTTCAGTTCAGATTAGCTACCGGCAACTGACTAGCGAAAAAAATAATCGTCACATGAACTACTACGATCCGAAAAAAAATAAAATAAACGATAACTAAGTAATCGTGATTATATTATTATGACAAACTTTAGGGAATACAAAATGTACCGAATTTATTAATCACTAGCGACTCGTTCCGGCTTCGCCCGAATTTGTAGATTGCCACCGTTTTTTCGTCGACTTACGTTGCAAAATTGGTTTCCAGTCTCCACGAAAAACGCTTTTATTTTAATGCAATAATATATAGCCTGAAAGTCTATTCTAAATATTGGAGAAAAAAAAAATTGAAATTGGATGAATAGTTTCGGAGATTACTTCGTACATCCAAACTTACAAGCTTTAACCCTTTATAATATTAGTATTGTAACAAAACTGTTCTAGTCCGTGTGGAAATTATTTATTTACAACAATAAACGTTTAACAAAACAGTTAAACATACAACGAAAGCGTACTTTTTTAACAAAAAGTAATAATAACGTTAACAGAAACAAAACTAATAGTTCTAAATAATAAAATAGAAAAATAAGTAACAGGAGAATATAAAATCCTAATTATGTACACAAAATATTTACAACACACAAACACAACCGAAGTTTATCTAGTTCACTTATTCGAACTTGTTTATTAACTATTTTCACACGATTATTTACAACACAGAAGCTATTTATGTAGAACCAGATTTATATAATTGCACTAAATGGTTTACACAGCTCATTTATCTTCTATCTTAGCAGCTACCTCGGTGTTGCTGTATCGACACTGAACAATATTTATTTCACAGTTGTCTGTAATCCACTGTACGGACGCTGCAACTAACCAACTGACTGACTGACTTGCCAACTACTCCGATCGCATTTTATAGCTTCGTCCCCCGCCTGGTAGAATGTTCTAGAAGCACCGAGATCCTCCCTTTACATGTATCGCCTTCTTCAGGCAACTTTATGAAGGTCGGGTTTTTACCCGCTTTCCATTGTTGTTGTTGCGAGAATATTCCACAGAAAGCATAGTCGTCCCAACAGGGGGCGCGCAACAGTATAGATTGTAAGGAATAATATGTGGATTTCACTGTTCCTGCAGTGGTCAGTGAGACGTGAGTACAGTTCAGACTGGCTACCGGTGATTACATGTCCGCTGCTCAGTCTTTACAATGATCACTAGTCACTGTTTTAATAAAATGTGTGATTTTTCTATTTTTAAAATCGGAGAATCTCGTTAGAGATTCTCTTCTGTGCTAAATTCCGCACATAAAATAAAATAAATAATAAATATTCACATAATAAAAGCAAATCAACGCATCTCCGTCCGATCGTCCAAAGAATCTCTAACAGATATATATATACGTCTATGAATTTGCCGGCAGTTCGTATATTTCTTAATATTTTGTTTGTTATTTCAACCACAAATTAAATCTTACCTCCACTTTAAATTACAATTTTTTATATTTACAGAAAATTAAAAATGAGATTTATGATATATTAACGGAAGATTAAAAATTGCCGATTCTAAAGCACAGTATAGTATCCACTAAACAAATAAGTTAACTAATAAATTCAACCCAATGCAGCTTATAATTTATTAGGCGGATAATTTAAAAAAATAATTTCCTTACATTTGTTAAAAAAATCCAATTTCTACAAAAACGTCACTTATCCGCATCTTTATGTATTTAAAATTAAATAATACCTAATAATAATAAAACTTTATTTGTCAAAAATTGGTATTATTTTAGTAATTCGTAAAATGAAAAATATAATTTATTATATAATTGGGCTTTTGAATGAAATTTTTTTTTGTCATAAATGGAAAGATCGTATATAAGTTTTATAACAAAACTATTTTTCTTTTTTTTATTTTCATTATAATTCAAAAGTTATATCAAATTAAAAATAAATTTTTGTACCCAGTTCCGAGAACGCGCCGACATTTCCCGAACATAATGTGACGTCATAATGTTTTAGTCAATACACATGTAGAAGCCATTGATAGTATACTGCGTATATACATTTTACCATTATGACGTCACAACTGTCAAAAACAATTTTAGTGCGTTTGCAGTCACGTGATTTTTTTTAATATTTTATCAATTTTAAATTGCTTATAATTAATTTAAAAAAAGTTTTTTGAAACTTTTCGCATCGGTTATCAATATTATTTATAATAAAGTTTTAAAATACAATAAAAAAATCGATAATTATTTTTTTTTCAAAAGCCTAATTGCGCAAACTTTGTTGATAATTAAATTTGATTGCATTAGTTAAAAAAATATACATATAATAATAATAATAATACGTAATAATAATAATAAATGTTTATTGCTTAAAATGTACAAATTTAGGCAATAGGGACAGGATCAAACTAGAGTTTGATCTTCCTCCTGCCCCTGTACATAAGACTTGAATCAGTACATTTATAAAATCACATTTACAAAAAGAAAAAAATTAAATCTAGTTAGTTAACACACAGGCACGAAAATTGTTAGTATTAAGTTGCCTTTTATAAACAAATTGTTTTATCAATATTTTTAGTTTTGCTGGTTTCAGATTCAAAATTTTTGTTGATATATTCAGGAGTTTATTTTAATCGTTCTTTTAATATACATTTAATAAGAAACATAACTTACTATTTGTAAAGTCACTCTGGGAACTAATGGTTTTAAGGCCACCATCAGTTAGGGTTATCTGGATTTGGCACAGTTTAGTATTTTCAATTTATTATTATTTTCTAATATTAAATTGAAAATTTAATTCATACTTTTACCAGTTCTCGGGCGTAAATATAAACGTATTGTTGTGAGCATGCTACCGGAATACTACCTGTTTGGTTTGCGCTCCAAACCCGTTTACAACTGTGGTGACTCAAGAACGCTTGGCACCATCATTCAAATAACCAGCAAACAGTTAAGTTTTGAATGGTCCTATAATAGAACATAGCTAGTAAGTGTCCAAAATGAACTATTGCTTCCGATACGTATATATCTGTGACCAAAAATCAAAATGTCTTATGTGGACTTTTTGATAAAATAATTATTTAAACACGAATAAAATCAATTATGCTGGGTTGCAGAAAAGATTGCCAAAAAATCTGATTTGGCAATGACCTTAGATTGTGAACATACATATTTCTCCAAATGAAAAGCATTGTAGAGTTTCAAATCGGCCCTGCTCGAAAAATAATTGATCGATTGAAACGATATTTTTCTTAAACTGTGTATACCTGTATTTAGTATCGTTTTTTGTACAGTTTCCACTTCGAAACAACATTTTTCTACGCATTTTGATTAAAATTTAGCTTGAAAAGTGATCTTTTTCTATATGTAGAACAATAATTTGTTTTTGTGTGAGTACAATCTAATATGCTAGATGACAGGGAGTTTGAATACGACATTAGACGGCTTCTGATGTATGGAAACTGTGATTATTATGATTACAATCTAAGGTCATTGTCAAATAAATTTTTTTGACAATCCTTTCTGCAACCCAGCATTAGTGTTTTAAGCAAGACTAGTGTGACCTGTGCGAATTATTCGCACTAAATAAGTATAATAGTTATCACTTTACAAAATTATTTTTTAAATATGATTGTAGGTATTCAATTCGTTTCTAATTTTGCACACTGCTTATAACGTTCTTCTTTTTGTTGTATTACAATATGAAGCTCAGATGACAGATCGAAGAAATATTTTACTAAAATTGTCATATAGAGGCGCAAGTAGCAAAAGCGTTGAACGAAGCCGTCAGATGGCATCATGCAGCATTGCTGTGACGTTGTTCAGCGTTGCTCGCTGTTTCAAAATTAAAGCCGTCGTCAGATGGCAGACGTTGTTCAGCGTTGCTAATAATTAATTAATTTACAAAAACAAAAGCAATAATAAATTTTTTAGTTGTCGATGTCAGTAGAGCAAGCAATTATCTGTAAAATGATATATAATTTATGCGGAGAAATTGTGTGGTTTTTTCTAAATTTGGAGGCAAACATCTTAACCTTAACGTATTAATATATTATATGATTACGCAACTAAAGTTATTTATAAGAGAATAGTATATTACACGACAAGGGCAGAAAATTTGAGATTCTTGCACTGCGCGTCATGATGCGGACCAAGGGCATCATGACGCGCAGTTCAAGGCTCTCAAACTTTCGAAAGTATACTTATTAATTAATTATTTATAAATTAACATAAAAACACAGATAAATTTCAAGCAAGCACCTTTGAGGTTTAACTTTAAACAAGTGGAATATTTATTACTTTTTTTTTAAATTCGTGAGACTCTCGTGAGTTAGAAGTGAAACTTCTTAGGTTCTAGTATTTGTTGATGATTTTATTATTTCAGGATTAGGAAAGGGTTATGTGGAATTTGTTACCGTGACTATACTAGATAATGCTAGGTATAGGCACAGTAAACCTGTAGTGCGTATGATGCTTTGAAAGAGAGTCAGGGCCCGATCTTGGGGGGGGGAAACCGGGCAATTGCCCGGGGCGGCAAAATTGAGGGCGGCGCGGCGTCGGCGGCGAAAATTTGAAAGATGGTTAAACAAAAAAAATTACACCATCTATGGAACAACGCATGGGTAAAAGGCGGCAAATATTATTTTGCCCGGAGCGGCGAAATAACTGGATTGGGCCCTGGAGAGAGTAGAAATGATTCTCTCACTCTTTCCTCTGACTGCCCGTTGAAGTCGGAGAAGGGGAAGCCTGGGCCAATCGGCTCTACCGCGCTCAAAGAAATTTCGTTTCCAATATAGGTACACTCTTCTTCAACTAGTTTACGTAGATGCTTTCACAAGTTAGAAGAAAAGAGTGGGTTAAAGGACCCCGGACGGAACATATGGGAATCGGCCCTCGGTTAAAATCTTCCATACTCGGGGATATTATCCAAAAATCGACGCTGATCAAAAGTCTCCATGGGCACGAAGTCCGGAAATGCGATCCCGGGGAGTTATTATTATTTTGATTGCAATAAAAGTATAATAAAAGTATACTTTTATTGCAATCAAAATAGGGAACATGAGCAAATGCACCCGTCTCCTTGTGATATTCTATTATAGACATATCTACATCACATAGATATATCATATACAGTATATATGTCGCCGGAATATTGTCAAATCCGTGATTTTGTAATTTCACTAGTGAAATTACAATATCACGATTGACAAAGATTCGTGATATTATAATTTCACTAAGTGAAATTATAATATCACGGGTTTGACAATATCCCGGCGACATATATAGGTACTGTATATGATATGTCTATGTGATGTAGATATGTCTATAATAGAATATCACAAGGAGACGGGTGCATTTGCTCATTTTCCCTATTTTGATTGCAATAAAAGTATACTTTTATAGCAATCAAAATAATAATAACTCCCCGGGATCGCATTTCCGGACTTCGTGCCCATGGAGACTTTTGATCAGCGTCGATTTTTGGATAATATCCCCGAGTATGGAAGATTTTAACTGAGGGCCGATTCCCATATGTTCCGTGCGGGGTCCTTTGGAAGGCGGAGATATTGGTTGCTCTGGATTGTTTCGTTGTCAAATCAAAAATAATAATAGAATGCCTTGGACGGCTACGAGTTTAAGTCGCAGATAAGTGAAGCAGTGAGGTATGTATGTATCTATAGATATAAAACCGGCAGCAGATGTTTTCTACTGTCTCTAAATTGCTACCCGAGTCGATGATATACCCAATTAGAACAGAATCCGACCAAATAACTCGCATATCTTGTATATACACATAAACGGGGCCCCTTTGTGATCTTATCGATACAAATATATGGTCCAGTTATATGTATATCTATCTTACATGTTACATTGAAATAAGTTCTATAATGTCGGCCGAAATCAAATCGGTAAAACAAACGTAGCGATCCTAGAAAAAATATTTAGCTAATGAACAGTGGCGCAGCAGAGCTGCAGAACAACCAAAATCTTAGGTATACATCATATAATTTTAGGATTAATTACAGTATAATCTCACTAATCCGGCACTTCGATAGATCGGCACGTCCAATAATCCGGCACCCTCCGCCCACGCCTCCCTCGCCCCTTAATGTTAATTTAATACATTACATACGCATTTATTCCCTCTATGAAATGCTTTATTTTATTCATTACCTATGACTTTTTTCACTATAATCCAGTAATCCAAACATTCCAATAATACGGCACCCTCCGGTTTTTAATAGTGCCGGATTAGTGAGATTACACTGTATATTGTAACAAATCTGTTCTACATCGTGGTGGAAAATATTTATTTACAATAGTACAAACAAATTAACAAACAAACTAAAAGTACTTCTTTATAACCGAGCGGGGTGGTGTAGCGGTTAGAGCACTAGACTCGCATTCAGGAAGTACCGGGTTTGAATCCCGGCGGGTGCAGATGTGACTAGGACTTTTTCCTACTGCCTCTCACCGGGAAACGGTAATTCCTGTATCGGTTATTGTTGAGGTTTTCCATGGTTTCCCTCAATAATTCCAGATAAATATCGAGATGGTACCTTATTCAAGGCCATGGCCGATTACCTGTCAAACTCCTATGCTCAAAATTTGCCTACCTTATCCTTAATTTCCTAATAATTCCTTCATTCGCCCATTGCTATTAAGTTGAAGTTTAAAAAATGTAGAAAATAACGGAAAGTGTGGTAGAAAAAAAATAGTAAAACCTTAACAAAACAAATAAACAAACAAGCAAAAAGTACTTCTTTATAACGTAACAGAAACAAAACAACATTTTTAACTCATAAAATAAAGTTTTGAAAAGTGAATTTTGACCTAAACTAGTACAATTCCCCACTTGTATGTTGGAATGGTAAAATAGCCATTCCATTCGATCGATTATTTTTCGATCAGAATCGATTTAAAATTCTCCAATGCGTTTGTTGTGGATTATCGAATCAAATGCTTTCTGGAATCCAACATTGGTATAGAATCTACTATCGCACATCAATAAGTACGATTAAATAGGGAATAACACTTATATTTGAAACAGGCTTTATAAAGGTATAGTTCACGCTATCTTTTGCTTTCTTCCGTATACTATCATGTAAGTGCTTGTATTTTTTTGAGGAATTTTTTTGAGGAAACTAGAAGGTATTGCCTATCCCAGAATTGTGAAAAAAAATTGAAATTTAACAAAATGGCAGAGTTTTGAAAAAAAGTCTAAAATGTTGCTCAAAATTACATTTTTCATCCGATCTGGAGGGTCCATTGTATAGAGAAATATACAAAATATGCAGAAAAAAAATCAAATCGATCGGATAATCGAGTAAATATGAAAAGTATAGTTTTGAGAAAAACGCGTTTAAAGATAACAATAATTCAGTATAGCAAATAAAACTTTCTAACTGATGAGCGGATATTCTTTAGAAGGCTATAGTTCAAAAAACTTTTTAACAAAAAAATTAAACCACCGAAAAACTGAAAAGCAAAAAATAATAAATCTTTTTATTTAACTAAGTTCTATCCAAGTAGTTGAACGTATGTGACAATCTAGTATATCTAAGTAATTTTGAGTCGGCGTCAACAATCCTTCGCCGGAAATCTCTGAGCGTTCACGAAGTTAATGTCAGCGACAGAGCAACCCTAACGGGCACACTGAGGGCACACGTCTTTGCGAGTGCTCGTGTGGAGAGCGCATGTTTAGAATGTTAATGTTTATCGCTGGAGATTTCACGTATCATTGTTAATTTGATTTGGTTATTTCTTTTAGTGATCTTTGTTCATTGATGGTTTGACGCCGACTCAAAATTACTTAGATATACTAGACTGTCACATACGTTCAACTACTTAGATAGAACTTAGTTAAATAAAAAGATTTATTATTTTTTGCTTTTCAGTTTTTCGGCGGTTTAATTTTTTTGTTAAAAAGTTTTTATTTAATAATTTTTTGAGGCTATATAATTTATAATTGTAATATACACAACTCAGCATGAAAATCTGTGAGTGAACAATAAATCACCCCTATTTTCCCACCCTTAGGGTAGGAATTTTTTTTTCCAAATTTATATGAGACGAACCTCGAGGTATACCCTATCCAATAAAAAAATAATTATCAAAATTGGACCACTCTGTAAAAAGTTATGTGTGGTGGTGGTCATACATTACAATCAGTGAGTGAACAATCAATCATCCCCTGTTTTCCTACCCTTAGGGTTGGAATTTTTCTACCAAATTTATATGGGACCAACTTCGGGGTATACCCTTTCAAACAAAAAAATAATTATCAAAATCGGACTACTCTGTAAAAAGTTATGCGTGGTCATACATAAATAATAAAAAAAAAAAATAAAAAAAAAAATATACGCGTCGAATTGAGAACCTCCTCCGTTTTTGTTTTTCGTCGGTTAAATTAAAAACGGTTTGAGATACGCAGTTGAAATTTTAGTATGTTATTTTTGAAGGTATAGACTATCGAAACATACAAAGAAAAAAATCGATTTTTTCAAAGTTTTACACTAGATGTGCCCCTTAAATATTTACCGTAGACAACCATTGTTTTCGCACAAATTCTGTCTCAGTAATAATGTAGGCTTTCACGGCCGGTCTTGATTTCCGGGCTTGTATGCCATGGTCCATTGGTATTTCTACCTAACATTTCGTCTACAACTGCGGTAGACATTATCAAAGGCTATGTAGTAGCGGAAGAAGTGTCCTTCACTTCGCCTGCTACCACATCGCCTTTGATAATGTCTACCGCAGTTGTAGACGAAACGTCAGGTAGAAATACCAATGGACCGCATACAAGCCCGGAAACCAAGAAGATTTGAATAATATGTCAATTTTAGAAAAAAATGCTTGAACCTATTATAAATTTCAACAGGACGTGAAAACGACAAAACGTTTAAAATAAAAAATATTGTACTTACAACTTTAGAGAGAAATATATGTCTAATTAATTCTAAAAGTTTTAATTATTATAAAGGTATATTCCATCTGTTATAGAAATATAGCTCGATACATCGAATTGTCTAACCTTTAATATTTATGTACGTGATTTGAATACGTTAATGGAAACGCTAGCATACAAATTGAAAAATTAAAAATGGTACACACACATTACTGCGGTGTGGGTTATATGAGCTACAGTGGCACTGCGTCGCATTTAACACCCAACGGGTACGAAACAGTTGTGTTTTACTTGTTTTGAAGTACATCGATTAAGGATACATGAAATAAATGTAATTATATTTATTTTAAGCACACAGACACGGAACGTATCGGTTCAGACAAACGGTTTAATGTAACTATCTATGCCTTTATTTAGAATTCTTCATCTTTATATATAAAAATTACGTGTCACATGTTTGTCCGCGATGAACTCCTAAACTACTGAACCGATTTTAAATTTGATTTGCACACCGTGTGCAATTCGACTCAACTTGAAAGATAGGATAGCTTACATTTCAATTTATAGTCGCAATATTATTTTATTGCAAATTATTTGTCTATTCCTTGACAGTCATAATTATCTGTTAGCTCCAAAGGACTCTAACAGATGGCGATACCTGTTGACTGGATTGAGTGAATATTCAATAGATGGCGCAACGTTTCATCGAGCACGACGGCGCAGCCGGAGTGAACCCTCGAAATAGAGCTTAGCTCCAAAGGATTCTAACAGATGGCGATACCTGTTGACTGGATTGAGTGAATATTCAATAGATGGCGCAACGTTTCATCGAGCACGACGGCGCAGCCGAAGTGAACCCTCGAAATAGAGCTTAGCTCCAAAGGATTCTAACAGATGGCGATACCTGTTGACTGGATTGAGTGAATATTCAATAGATGGCGCAACGTTTCATCGAGCACGACGGCGCAGCCGGAGTGAACCCTCGAAATAGAGCAAGTGTTTTAAAGACCAGTTATCCACGAATACTTTACGCTATTTTTTTCGAGCACGACGGCGCAGCCGGAGTGCTCGACATACACACATATACGCCCATGTATATTTTAAAATAGCTAGCAATTAATAAAATAGATAGATAGATGTTCCAATTAAATTGTTTTATTATTTCACTTTATACGTAGCGAAGCACGTACAGGGCCGCTAGTATATTATATTATATGCCGGCACTTGTCATGGCTATTTGTATTTGTGTATTTGGCATATTTGGCAAACAATTACCAAGTGTGGACAGTCTATTTGACAAAGTGTTGGCCTTATTTGCCTATTTGACAAATAAGGCCAATACCAAATACGCGTTACCGTGCTCTTGTCGGTTTTTCGAGGCACATCAAAGGAGTCAAATAGGCAAATACGCAAATAAACCGTCTACACAATGGCCATATTCAGAAGCGCACGCGCCGTGAACCTGTACGGACGTGCAGTATTTTTGTGTCTGTGCTGGGAGCGAGAACTGGAACAATTACTATTGAAAATGAATTGGGACAATGAAACAGTGCTAAAATTCCTGGAATTTTGAACCTTGCGTTCTGCTGCCAAATGTTTGTGTGTTTGTTATTTGACTGTCATGTGTGGATAGTCGTATTTGCCTCTATTTGCATGTTTGTCTTGAACGTCATATATTTTGCCAAATACAACAAACATCTAATAGCGAACACAAATAGCCATGTGAAGTGCCACCTATATATGTAGGTATGTTTGTTTGAACCGATTTAATATTAGTCTCTCAGAGTCCCAGATTGGTGACGCAAAATTATTTTCTATAGCTTTTGGATAGACTATATATTATAGATGCTCAACAGGTGTATTATAAAAAATCTGTCAGTCGGCATACACAAACCGACTGGTAAGAGCTCGGGGTTCTGGAAGCGCTGTTTCTCAAAAAAATTGGTAAATTCAAAATACATTCTAATGTTAACCTCTTACTAAGTGTGTGATCGATTGTCAAAATATTTTTACTGATTATTTTGACCTAAATAGAACACAGTGTATTTGGTTTTCCGTTCAGTTACAACGATATATTCTTTACGACTCGCTACAAAAATTTACGAGTTCTTACTGACCGGCCCTTTTCTTGTTTTAATGCGCTGATTAAACTGTTTATATAGAAATAGTGCCGCGGGTAAAGTAAATAGTGTAACTGCATACATACCTAATATGAAAATATAGAATTACAAAATGTTTGTGTGTTTGAAGCTGAAAGAAACAAAAAGAAACGACTTATTAAGGCTGCAGATCTCTGTTTTTTTCACTCTACTGAAGTAGAACTTCGACACAGTATTTATTTTTTAACTAGTAGCAAATCATAATTTCAATTTTATTGTATTTTTAATAATAAATTGAAAATCCAATTAAAGCTTTTTTAACCATTTCTCCGATTAGAACCTGAGACTGCGAAACTTTGTAATAAAGGAGCCACGGATTCTAAAGCCCGATACAGTATTTCCAGTAAAGATTTTTTAACTGATCGCATTTAAGGAAGTACCCTCGGTACGCAGTAAGTCAAAGAATTTCAGTCTTTTACTTGGGTAACGTAGTATATAATTTGGCAACACCGCATGCTTTGCCATAGTTCCAAGTGCTTATGTACGCAGCATAAGTCAGCACGCGGTGTCAAATTCTCATTAATTTATGAAAATGAGCGAAAAAAGATATTATTGGAAGGGAATAAAAGTTTTTTGGAATACTATGCTTTTAGCATTTATTCAATTTACGTATGTTTTTACGATATCAAAACTGCTGCAGCTTCGTAACTTACCTTTGAATGACGCGCCATAAACTATAATATTGCGGTGTTGCCATGTTTATGAATTGCTAAAAAGCTCGGCTTTGTTTTAGTTATTTCTATTAACATAAGCAAGCTTTATACGTTTTGGAAACAGAAAAATGTTCATAGAATATTCGTTTATATTTCCTGAAAATTTTATCAAAATCTGTTTGTCAATTCCAACGTAATGAATGATGGAGTGCGTCAAAATCACAGATTCCCATAAGACTCCATGTTAAGTGCAGCGAAATAAAATTATCAATATCTTTTTTCAAAGTCAACCAAAAATCACAATAATTTAACTGAGTCATTTTTGAAAAGGTTTTGACATATTTGCAAATTTTCGTAATTTTCTATTTGTTAATTCATTTATCGAGGGTATTTCCTTAATAGTCGCGTCAATGAATACATAAAACAGGCAAAACTTCGAACTCCGCAGAAACAGCTCCGATTTTGATGATTTTTTTTTTTAATTTAGTTTTTATATATTATTGAAAATCAGAAACATTTTGGGGCAAAATTTAAAAAAATTTAATTTATTTTATAAAGCTAATAATATTTCAACTTAACTTCACTAAATTTTCAAAAAAAAATTGGTTGTCTGTAAAGTCGGTTTACGGACGATAGTTTTACGTGATAACGTATTCCGTAATACATAACCTAAACCTCCCAAAATTTGGTTTCAATCCGCTTATCCTTGGTGTCGGAATGATAAGAAATGTCAAAAGTGACGTTTGCAACTTACAAAGTATTATGTTCTAATAATAATTAGTTATTCCAATAGTTAACTTAGAAGGCTTGGCAAATCACAAAATACTAATGTCAAAAAATAAACATTAGAAATGCAGCCGTTTTCATGTTAAGACAAGACATACGTTATTTTCTAATTTCCATGTACGGCAAACAAAGACGACCGACCGCGTCGCGCGCGCGCCATGCAATAGACAACAATGCATTTATACAGCTATTTTTCTATATAAATTTGTATAAAATATTTTTCTATATAAATTTGTATAAAAAAACTGTTTAGGCAAATTCTGTTATACGAAATCTATGTAAAATGTTCTCCTCTTTCGTTTAAGACTGGTTTCAAACCGATCTGATTTAAATTGAGCGAGAAATTAGCAAAAAGCACGCACAGGGTCAGGCGGAACGTTACGCGTTATGCGTTATGCGTTACGAACGTTAGGAACGTTAGGAACGTTACGTTACACTTTTTCGTACATGCAGCCGGTGTTTTATCAATTTATAATATTGGTGATTCATCAATTTATAAGACGTTATCACGTCTAAAAAAAAAAAATTTGGACAAAGTTATAGCCATCTGTTGGACCCCTCTCACAAGTAGGTAATGCTTTGCGGTAACTATCATAACTTTGTGCTGGTTCATCCAAAATCGATAAAAAAAAGTGTTTAGTTTAATAGTAAATCTAGGACTTAATCGAAGATTACCGGTGGCGGTAAAATAAAACATAATATTGTTTTAATGTACAAGCTCAGACAGGAGTGCGTTCGAGGTCATTTTGGCGGGAATTTGCAGCGTTCATTCTAGCGGCCACTAGGCGGACAAACGCTTCGTGTCATATGATGACGTCAAAGCTGGATTTAGCCAGCGCATCACTTTCGCGCTAAGATAAAGATGAGTATGTCTATGGAAAGAGATGTAAATATCAGTTATCTATACAAATAACCGTGATTCAATTACAGGCTAGCGATAATGTACTCCGTAGCGAGATTATTCTTGCAGAAAATGCTTAAGAAAAATGTTCAAAATAATGCTTTTATTTTCTATTTCAATCTGCGTAACTTTTTAATGAAGAAATGTTTTTACACTATAAACGAGTATCTTAGTTTTTAAACTGTTATGCTGACCTTATTATTAATTAATATTGATTATATGTCACGTTGTTATTCGGTTTAACTAACAATTAATAAACATCTATCTATCTATCTATCTATAGACACCACAACCCTAAAAAATAAAAATGTGGGACGAACCCATTGCGGAAACAAAATTTCTTGTGATTTATTTAAAAAATCTTTAAATAAAAAAAAAATTAGATACCGGCCTTAAATTGGGACCCGTTTGTATTATGAATACAAGCCGATAGAAGAGAACGTCTTGCACCATAAAGAAGGCAATCAACATACCTAGATTTTTAGGGTGACATCCCTCATTTAAAACTCATTTCTGTTAAGAAATGCGAGTCGTTTTTGATTTACGGAACGTCGGGGCACCGCCCCCGCACCGTATGTGTATGTAAAGAGACCGCGGGCGGAGCGCCACCTCTGTGTACAAGCTCTAACAATACCGCATGCGGCGCTAACAAACATGTGTTGAACTTCAGCAGCTCTCAAATATTTTATATATAGGTACGGTATTTTTTTAAGTACCTTTCGACAGACATAAAGGCACATTTTAGAGTCGTTGATACTCCCACCACCTCCCAGATACCTGCACGGAACGTGCGCTCGTCGGTGATTAGCCGTGATCGCTCGTTGCCTTTGTCACTTGTCGCTTTCCTGCTTTAAAGTACAGTCGTTTACGCTATTGTCAAGTTGTTATTGCTATTTTTGTTTTGTTGAGTTGCGAGTTTGTAGTTTTTCAACAGACTGTACAAGCGCAAGCCCGCATTCGCATCTAACTTCCGAGCCTTTTAGATTCATGGCGCGTAGTATAGCTAGCCAATAGGCTTTGTGTACACAAGGATTACTGGCTTGACAGTCGTACCTACTATTAGAAATGAACTCAAAATAAACACGCATTCTTGATTTATTGTAGAAATTATAGACGCTCGTCATCTGAAGTCATCAGCGTCAAAGATTTCAATATGCTTGCGTCTGCAAATACAGGATTTGCTACTGTGAGTGTTGTTTAAAAATATTGAATACCACTGGTTACTGTAATACATAAATACACTAATCTAAAAGCGGAAGAGATCAACTGTAACACTAGATGTCAGTCGTAATGTGACAGATCGCTTTGTTTTAAGGTGGTTTTGTGGTCGGTTTGGTTCGCCACAAAGCGAAAATTCATTCACATAAATTATTTACACCGATAGTAGAATATTAACCGATGTTAGAGAAATGTCGCAGTAACAGAATATCGTTTACAGCGCCACCTCTTCATCCTGATTAATATAAATGATTAATGATTCATATTTAGCAATCCAGGCGTGTATAACTTTTCAGAAGTTCGCCATTGGGACGAATATTAATAACTAGCGGTCCCGTCCGGTTTCACCCGGGTGTAAAAGAACGAATGAGGAAGGGAGGACCATGAGTACACACATTCATCTTAGTTTACAGAGATGAATGTTGTGTTCAAATTTCATGATGATCGGAGTTACCGTTCAAAAGTTTTTGTTGATAAAAAGCAGTATTTACCTATATATACTTTTTTTAACTAATAATTTTTTTTTAATTAATTGAATGAAATTAAAATAAATTTAAATGTAAGCCTTAGAAGAAAGCAATGTAGAAAATAAAAAAATACATAAAAATATAATCGCCCAACGTGGGACTCGAACCCACGATGCTGATATTGACAGTCGCATGCTCTACCGATTGAGCCACCTGAGGTTGTGTTCTCACAACGCTAATATGAGTATATCTAGTTAGTGCAACATTTCACATAATAGAAGCTTATTTTTGAGATACATTTTGCAACATTTTTCATTAAAGATCTGCTCCTAATGGTCGTAGCGTAATATTATATAGCCTATAGCCTTCCTCGATAAAATAAAAATGTTCTTATATAGCCAACTTTAGCTAAATCTATAACTGTATATTTATTTTCTGATCAATTTCTAATATTAGTTAATTGAAAAGTGTTTGTTTAACAATTTTTAAAATTTAATATTTATTTTCAGATTTTGGCCTGCGGTTGCTACTATCTTCGTGATTTAACATTTTTTTAAATGTGCTGATCATCTGTCGGGTAGCATTTGGATGTTGAATAGTTTTTCGGTAAGTTGGATTTTTATCGGCATTATTCACACCTAGTTTTTAGTTTTCAATAGAGTTACGAACTAGCAGGTACTTATTCTTATCACTCAAAAACATTGCTCGCTAAAATGTCCGACAAAAACTTTTGAACAGTAACTCCGATCATCCTGAAATTTAGACACAACATTCATCTCGGTAAACTAAGATCAATATGCGTACTCATGTCCCTCCCCCCCATTCGTTCTTTTCCACCAGGGTGAAACCGGACGAGACGGCTCTTATATATTTAAATATAATCTTAATAAAAAGTACATGTTTTCTAAGAAATAGCTTTAGTTTAGAAATTCGTGGTGTGCCTCAAGTTTCCGTGAATAATTAAAGGTTTCGCAAACTATTTTAATTTATGTTTACGTTTTCTCCAAGAATCGATTTTTTTCAAATGACACGTTATCTCAGAACAAAATAATATATCATGTAATTTGAGTGTTTACCGTAAATTTCCGAATAATATAGAAAAACAACTGCAGTGTTATTATAATGAGACCGAAATGCATAATATACGTGCATTCATTTTGTCAGTGGCGTAGTTTATCACTTTTCAAAATGAATAATTACACATGTAGGATATTATATTGGGTGTATGGGCCAGTGAAATACTCTATATTTTGTTGGAAGATTAAAGGATGAATCTTGGTGGCATAGGATCGATGAACTAAGCAAATACTGAAGGTTTTTTTTATTGCATTTTATTGTCTGACGTTTCGGCAAACTTTATGCCATCTTCGGAGAATCTAGAAGATTTATATATAAAAAGTTTTAAATTATTGTTGTTACAGTTTAATTTAAAAAATTAATTTAAAACTTTTCATATATAAATTTTCTAGATTCTCCGAAGATGGCATAAAGTGTGCCGAAACGTCAGACAATAAAATGCAATAAAAAAACCTTCAGTATTTGCTTAGTTCATCGATCCTATGCCACCAGGATTCATCCTTTAATCTTCCAACATTTAAACAGGATCATCATCACTCTAAATTATTAGAGTTATTTTTCACACCCTATATTTTGATTGGCAACGCCATTTGTTATAAAATTTTGATATTAATTAATGTAATCTAGTGAAATGTAGATGTTTTCTATTATAAACAAATTTTATCAAAGAACGTCACTTAAAAATAAATACATTAGATATCGTGTCCATCGTGATAATAATAAATAAGAATTTCGCAGGATTGTGGACAAAAATATTAGCTTTATTAAATGTTTATCAAAAATAATAATTTAATTTTCTGTACTTGAAAAAGTCTAAATCTATAGACGAAACGTCGTACATTCAATGAAGCTAATATTTTTATCCACAATCCTGCGAATTTCTTACTTATTCCTAAAAATAAATTCTAAAATTTATGCATATCGTCGTTGGTTCTGTAATACCTCTTATGTGCAAAAAGTGAAATTTGCAGGAAAGGCCAAAAAGTGGTTATTTCAGCAATAGATGGTAAGAACTAGCAATTTCAGAGGCATATTACTAATTCATACTTATCTTCACTATACGTGTTTAATTAAGACGAAGTATTTTCTTAAAAAATATTTAACGTTAATTTCGGATTTATTGGCACATGGGAGGAATTATTTGATACAACTTTTCACATAAGACTTACTTCCCCTTGTTGGTTACTGTAAAATTAATTTGGAAGTATTACTAGTGTATAGAGCCCCGTTCCCTGAATCGTTTCATCTAAAAAACGTAAAATCTGCTAACTATGCACATAAGAGCTATTACAGAACCAACGACGATATATTGAATTCTCTTCTGAAAATTCGCACACTCATTCGCATTCTCGAATATCACTTCCGAATATTCGCGAGTCGATCGAGTTTCCCCCTGAACGCAATCGTATCTACACTACCCGTCAGTCAATCACTTCTGGTTCCCTGCTAGCAGCTCATTACCCCCACTCCTGTTGATGTTGTTTTTTGCTTCAAACAAAATTACTTTCATCGTTGTTGAAGTAAGGTCACTTCAAACATATTTTAGGGAAAGTAAAGGTGATTTCGAACTTTTGACGTGATAACGTCTTATAAATTGATGAAACACCGGCTGCACGCACGAAAAAGTGTCACGTTCCGCCTGAGTCTGAGCGCGGTATAAGCGATAGAGAGGCACGATCGGCCCAAGCGTCGGCTTGTACGCATTTCAATGTTTCTTTATGACGTTATCACGTAAAACTATCGTCCGTAAACCGACTTTACAGAAAACCAATTTTTTATGAAACTTATTTTTGGAAACTGTAACGTCACTGCTGAAACAAAAACCTCCGACCAATTGCATGCAATTAGCGTTGTTATGCGTGTTCGTGAATGCAGCAGAGACATCTCTCAGATAAATTACCAAGCACATAAATTACTTCTTCGGAAATCCTGGAGGCTGTTTTATACTTCCCTGTTTTTACCACGCTCCTTCGTACACCAAAGAATCGTGCGTATTTTATGCCTTTAAAGTCACGTAGAAATTTAATCGTTTCATAAAATTTTAATGACATTATTTATTTTCTCGCGGAATGAAAAGAAATTATTTTTATTTGAACCTCAGCAAAACATAAATAGCCGTGAAAAAAATATAAGAATCTTAGCTTTTACTGCTCGTTTGTGGTGGTTCACAATCACTGTTTCTTCAACTATTCAATATGATCCCTTATTCACCCGCATAGTTTTCTATGTTACGAGAATTTAAACGTGTGTTTGTGCATACAAAATCGGTAGGGGAGAACGGGGTCAATTGTAACAGTGACTATTTTAGTGACATCTACCAAGAAAATGATAAAATGATTCACCAGCGACTGAATGTAGGTACATCAATACAGTAGAATCATTTTCTCATTTTATTGGCAGATGTCACTAAAATAGTCACTGTTACAATTGACCCCTGTTACAATTGACCCCGTCCTCCCCTACATGAAAAACAGATCTAGTGGAAATCTTTAACTTATGAAATTAGCTTTGTTCAATCTTTGATGGTATAATATGCTTCCAATTAATCGAGAAGAGCCAGATTTGTATGTATTACTAGCGGTCCAGCCCGGTTTCACCCGGGTGCAAAAGAACGAATGGGGGGGCAGCATGAGTACGCACGTTCATCTTAGTTTATCGAGATGAATGTTGTGTCCAAATTTCATGATGATCGGAGTTATCGTTCAAAAGTTTTTGTCGGACGGACAAATTTTTAGTTATATTTTTCATTGATGCTTCGCTCCTATTGATGATATTATATAGCCTATATCCTTCCTCGATCAATGGACTATCCAACAAAGAAACATTATTTCAATTCGAACTAGTAGTTCCTGAGATTAGAGCGTTCAACCAAACAAACAAACAAACTCTTCAGCTTTATATATTAGTATAGATATATACAGATTGGTACCTACAAAAAAATATAAACAGAAAAAAGTGATGAAATCTGAAAATTCGCTCTAGGAATCTTTAAAACTGTTCAATTACAATCTAAGTTACGATTTTATTTATTTGAATTAATTGAGCTAACGTCTGTATAATTCATTAAAAAAACAACTCTCACATTATGTGGATTTTGTAACCCGTTACTATATATACAGACACCGAACAGCAATGCCATATTATATGTAAAATATATTATAAACAAACTGTTCAGCTTTATTTATTAGTATAGATTTGATCGAAATAAATTATTTAGAATCAGATAAAAATGACAAAATAGCATAAGTTTAACGCAGATTTAGATACAGAAAATGTCGGTTGCATTTAAACGCCATATGACATTTTGTGTGTAGTGTTAATCTAAAAGTTGTATTTGGTTGCCGATAAAGGTCCTTATGGACTAATAGCTAGGAGCTGGCTATGGAGAAAATGGGTGACTCAGTGCAGAGCTGAAAATTTGCAGAATAATAGGAGATAGTACAAGTAAGCAGGGAAAAAATTGCCAGAAGGCTAGGCGGAAGATAAAGAGCCGCCAGAAGGCGCTAATGTTGCGAAAAATCAGTGCACTTCTGGAAATTTATGTACTTATTCTGTAATTCAAAACTAGATTATATATTATTATATTATACATTATATAGTTATAAGGGCATACTGAAAATTCAAACATGATATAATAATTACATTTGACAAATATTCAAAATTATTAATGTAATTTTGATAGAAATAAAATTAAATAAATTACGTTGTTATAACAACGTAATTTTATTAATGAAAATATATGACGATTAATTTTATTTCTATCGCAATGACATTAATAATTTTGAATTCTGGCAATTTTTCCCCTACTTACTTGTACTATCTCCTATTATTCTGCAAATTTTCAGCTCTGCACCGAGTCACCCATTTTCTCCGTAGCCAGCTCTCCATCTATTATGATCAGCAAAGATAAAACGCAATATCTAAACAAATTAGTATCGTGGTGATAATTTCCAATTTTCAAGAACAGTTGTAATATTTAGGTTACAATAATTACATTGAACTAAAATAAATTTTCTCGAGATATTAACTTTAGGGGCGCCTTACTGTGTCGGTTCTTTACAACGTAACTTCATGTTAATTATCTGTAGTTTACTTTTTACAGATATCCTGTTACGTTTTTATATTCTCTATACATGAGACATTTTGGTTAATACGATGAAGGAAGGTTTTGGTTGAGGATCATAAATAAGCTTTACCAATGTTACGCTTGTAGCCAACGTTTAGAAAAATTTATTTTCATCTTCAGGGCCTATGAACATGTATATATATTTACTAGCGGTCCCGTCCGGCTTCACTCGGGTGTAAAAAAACGAATGGGGAAGGGAGGAACATTAGTACACACATTCATCTTAGTTTACCGAGATGAATGTTGTGTCCAAATTTTATGATGATCGGAGTTACCGTTCAAAAGTTTTTGTCAATAAAAAGCAGTATTTATACTTTTTTAAACTAATAATTTTTTTAATTAATTAAATAAAATTAAAATAAATTTAAATGTAAGTCTTAGAAGAAAGCAATGTAGAAAATAAAAAAAAAATAAAAATATATTCGCCCAACGTGGGGCTCGAACCCACGACCCTGATATTGACAGTCGCATGTTCTACCGATTGAGCCATTCGAGGTTGTGTACTCACAAAGCTAATATGAATATATTTAGTTAGTGCATTTCACCTGAATAGAAGCTGAATTTTGAGATACATTTTGCAACATTTTTCATTAATGCTCCGCTCCTAATGGTCGTAGCGTGATATTATATAGCCTATAGCCTTCCTCGATAAATGGGCTATCCAACAAAAAACATTTTTTTCAATTTAAACCAGTAGCTCTTGAGATTAGCTTGTTCAAACAAACAAACAAACTCTTCAGCTTTATATATTAGTATAGATATAATTTAGATCATATTGTATGTAACAGTTGTAGTCTACAAAGAACCATGCTCAAACAATAGGTATGTTTTTTAATTAGAGCTACTATAGGTATAATAGTGAAAATCCTATTACATACCTATATTATTATGAGTTTAAACTCACAATAATATGATCATGTATATTGTTAGAACAATTTTCCACCTTTTAGCCAGCATGAGAAGTCATGGGAACGCTACGAAAGAACATTTTCAATATTAATATTATAAATATGTACATTTGTAGATAAGATATGTTTATGAGATCTGTACACATGTTTATGTGGTTATATTATAAATACAAAGATCGCATCCTCGCGCTGCACGTTGGATCTAGCCGGTGGTCATTGAGGATATCGGCGCTCTCTCTGAATAGGACCCCCGCTATAAAACAATCGCGCCGACGATGACAAGCCAATGTCTACTTTGTAATGTCATAACTGCACTGCATGATTCTGAATCTCAATCAGTAGCAGGGGCGTATCTGGAAGTTATTTCTGGAGAGGAATTTTACAATGCACCGTCGGCAGTTTTTTTACACGCTTTATATTAACTTCGCTTGTTTGTATGTATGTATGTTTGTATGTATGTTTGTTTGTAACCTTCGTTTGTACTACAGCAAGTGGTTTATTAGGTACTGTAGTATAATATGCCAGCACTGTAACTACAGTGGTTAGCCGTGCGGTCTAAGACACGGGTCTTCGCTGACGTCAACTCTCGGAATCACGGGTCGTGGGTTCTAATCCCGTCCACGCCAAAAAAAATTTTTTTTTTCGGCAAATTTTTGACAATAAATCGAACTAAAAAGTGTAAAATAAATATAGTTTAAAAAAACTAAAAAACACGCTTTATATCGAACTAAAAAGTAAAAATTATTTTTTTTTAAATAAGCTTAAAACAATAATGAATAAAAAATACTAGTATTATTGTGAAAAAAGCGTGGGGCGCTCGATGTACGAAAATGTGGAACAAAGCGCCCCACGTTTTTTTCACAATAATACTAGTATTTTTTATTCATTATTGTTTTAAGCTTATTTAAAAAAAAATATTTTTTACTTTTTAGTTCGATATGAAGCGTGTTTTTTAGTTTTTTTTTACTATATTTATATGTAACATCTAATGGTGCGCTTGGTTGGGAGTAAAACCGTGAAATTGACGCGACACTTTTATGGGACTACGTTTTAGAGGAGAACGTTACGTTTGTTTGTGTGCGTTGGATTAAACATGACTTTAGTTGAAGGCGACATCTAGATACAGGGCGAAATTTAGTTACTATATTATTTCGTTAGATGACAGAGCGGGGCACTTGCTTTGTGTACGCGTTGTATTTTCACTTGGCTTTTGTTAAAGGCGACAATCAGATGACGTGGCAAAATTTAGTTACAGGGTGAAATTTAGTTATAGGGCGATATTTATATATTTTTCAAATCTTTGATTAACGTCTGAATAGAACTCTTCAAGTAAATAAAATTGTCGACTAATTTTTCTCAGACCATACGATATAGGTATTGACAAAAAATAATAAAAAAAAAAAATAATAAAAAAAATAAATAAATAAAAAAAAATAATAAAAAAAAATAAAAAAAAATTATGGTCTGAGAAAAATTGATCGACAATTTTATTTATTTATATATTTTTGTTAATATATTTGTCTGAAAAATTGATCGATAATTTTATTTATTGAAGAGTTCTAATCAGACGTTAATCAAAGATTTGATTATAGTTGGCTATTTTCTTTATTGTTTTAGACTAATAGGAAAATTGGATAAATAAAGTGTATTATTTTCTTGGAGATTCAGAAAATAACACACCGAATTTCCCGTTCACCTTAGACAATTTAGACATATTATTGAGACTTCAAACTATTGGAGATATGTTTCCCACCATTAATACCGTCACTTCCACCACATGCTTTATTTCTAGTTTTTTTGTTATAGGTAGAATAAATATGATAATTTTTATTTATTGGTTAATAAATATGATTGTAGCCAAAATATCAGAATATTGTATTGTCATCAAAACTACACATAACTGCAAAGTTTGACGTCAATTAAATAACTAGAAGAGGCTGAAATTCGAATTGTAAGATTTTCTTACATACACACAACATACAAGTGAAGCTAATATAAGCGTGTCAAAAATATAAGTTTAACAGCCGTATTTAATATGTTCTCTACTTAATTGCAAGTCGAAAATTTAGATTTTTATTGAATACTCCAAACCAGGCTCTGGTTTCTTTTCTGACCTTCTATTACTAATTTAAGTGATTTTTTGTTTATTATAAAGTTTTATGCTAAACCGCAATTTTTGTAATTTTACTGGTTTACCTAATGCAGATCTTTTGATACGATTATAATTTATTATATTTTTGAAGTGAAAACTCGCGTCAGATCGAAAATTCGTAAGACCTGATCGAAAATTTGTAAGACGAAAACTTTTGTACACTTTTTTTGTAATGGGTAAAAAATGTTAAACTCGCGTCAGATCGAAAATTCGTAAGACCTGATCGAAAATGTGTAAGACCTGATCGAAAATGCGTAAGACCTGATCGAAAATTCGTAAGACGAAAACTTTTGTACACTTTCTTTGTAAAGGGTAAAAAATGTTAAACTCGCGTCAGGACACGTGACCTGATCGAAAATTCGTAAGACGTTAATATTCAAGTTTTCACTTCTGCCGGCACTCCCGTAGTGCGACTCGTCTTTTTTTTTTCTTTTCTTTGAATCTTGAAAGTAAAATAGACAATCTACAGAATAATTTGTAGAGAATCTTTCAAAGATCTCTTTACCATTTAGAGATGAAATGTCATTTTATATAAAAGCAAGGTTGTTGTCTCGTTAAGAATGCACGCTGTACTCACCTATAAAAATGTTCTCTTCTGTTCACATATGCCATCTACTGGATCTTATGAAATATGGTATATAATTAAGTTCAGTATTCATAGTCTGCAGTACCATTAGATCTTTTAATGCGTCAGTCTCGCTAAATTAAAAAAAAAAAAAACAGTTCGATTAATCAAGAATTGCGGCCTGTAGAGGTCGAACGTACATACGCACGTACAGAGTTTTGGATTCCAATAAAATATAAAAATGATTCCGTTTTATAAAACAGAATCTCTCTTTTTTGAAAAGTTACAATTGTAATGAGTTTCATGACAAATTAACCTAAATATAATTACTTGTGCGACCGAAACTCAGCTCTGACACACAAAGCGATAATAGAGCACACTCCCGCTGTCAGTGTGAGAAATTCACGTTTCTAATATATAACACGGTCAATCTGCGTCGGCTACGATACAATTTTAGCATACGTGAAAAAAATTATACAATTTGATATAAGATTATAATTAATTATAGGTATATTTCAAATACTAACTTTTGACATCTGTTATGTACGTCATAACTTATGACGTAAAAATATAGCCCAGCCAATCACGATAAAACATCAACAAATGAACGACGTGCGAATAAGATGTTAGTTTGTTCGTCATATTACGTCACGTTTAACGCGCCTTTTAAGTGGGCTATTATCATCGTTTGTTTTTTCTCAAAAAAATAAGAGGTCAGTGAGCTAATAATGTTTACTATATTTAAATTTGGGTAGTATATGAACTATCTAAAAAAACATAGGTGCGTGTACTTATATACGCACGTTAGAAGTTATACTTCTTTGGCATGATCAAAACGTAATTTTTAATTTGCATGTAAAAATAATTTTTTTGAATTAAAACAGTAGATGGACTAAGGTGAGATTAAATACAGGTATTAAGGAGGTTGAGCCGTTTTACGAAGATAATGAAAAAAATCTGAAATAAAATTTTTTTAATAGACTTTTTTATGACAAAATTTTCTGTAAAAAATCCAATATCATTAGGAGATTTATAAAGTCAAAAATTAAAAAAAAACTTTTACATGTACCTAGTCTTATGGAAAATATGTCAACCTAGCATGCAAACGGTACATTTTAATTTTTTGCAAATAACCAAATAATGTCATCAGTTCCAAAAACTAACTACGTAAAGCATCGATGTCTTACGCATATTTTAATATTTTTTCCAATTTAATTAGGAGACTTTTAATCAATAAAAAAAAATTAATAAACCTTAGCACTTTTCGATTATGGACTTTTATTCAAGACAATTTTAACAATTTTAACTGAATGTTCCACTTTTTAATGATTTAATTTTAATTTTTATTAATTCTAATTTCTTTTTTTAATTATTTACTGCAAAAAATATGTAAAATACAGATATTTGCTTAAATTTAATTCAAAAGCTAGTCCATTAAGTAAAATACTGAAATAATTAATAATATTAAAAAAAATTACTTATTTATGCCTTTATGGCAATAATTTATTGGTATCATCGACTTATACCCTTTTGTAAAAATTTATTATGGAAAAGTTCCCATTTAGAATTCGACTTACTTTTGATTGGGACTGTAACGCATCAACCTCCTTAAATTCTACCCGCAAGCAAATATGATATCTACCATACTCTATCCTCCTCACTATCAATGGTCTTTACATCTATATTCTGTGAGCAACTTCATCCTGTTACAGTATCAACTTCAATCTGTTAGTTTTGACGTTACAGTGTCGACGTGCATCGTAAAAAAATAAGAAGTATAACTTCAAAAATGCGAGACGAACTCATTCATTATTCAGCTTTCTTGCGGCTTATGAATACCGTCTTGCAGATGATGTATCTTTACTAGTGCCGAGTAGCCGTGCTTTGGACAGCGTATATAATTTATATAGAATCTAAAAAAATATAGTCGATATCACAGCAGCGTCGATCACTGTTTGTGACGTGGGAACTTCATCTCTAGGTACATTTATATACATGATGGCACAAAAAACAAGTGTTCGAAATGGCTGATTTTTTGCATTTTCGAAAGGAAAAATGTTACCGCAATCGTGTTGAGTATGCAGAAAGATAGGTGTAAGGAGTTATATCGCTTTACGGAAGGTAATGTTCAGTGGTTAGCCGATTATTTTATCGGCGAATGCACAGAAACTAGCGGCAAAGTTTTGACTAGTGATGTGCCGGATCGTTAAAAGTGTATATCCGCGGATACGGATCTGAATACGGATATTTGGTTTCAAGTTCCGCGGATACGAATCTGAATACGGATATTTGGTTTGAAGTTCCTCGGATACGGATACTGATCGTAACTTTCTTAGAGTACGCGGCGGTAAACATTGCACATCGACCTTTGGAAAGAGACTATCTGTTATGGGAAAAAGTTATTGACCTCTTTAAGAGTTAACTCTCATAACAGATTGTCTCTTTCCAAAGATCGATGTGCAATATCTCATTATAAAGATAGTTTTTTAGTACCTTTGAGTTATGTACTATTGGTATGGTACTCACTACGATAAATGTTTGCAATATAAAGGTGCCAAATACAATTTTAAAAAATAAAAAATAATCTGAATGGAATTTAACAGTTTTTATTATTACCTAATCACCTATATATATAAAATTTCATCTATGAAATGAAAATTAATAAGGTAAAAGATCCGCCAAAAACTAACGGATACGAATACGGATCTTTCTTCTCCCTCGGATATCCGGCACATTACTAGTTTTGACACCAAAATAGAAGATTATATGTTTGCACATTTTGGGTGATCCTGATTACCAAAATGGTATTGCTGAAAATATTGGCGTAAATAGATCAACAGTAACAAAAACTATACCTGTTGTTTTGGAAAAAATAATTAATAGATGTAAGGAGTGGATAATATTCCCTACTGGAAGAAAAGTTGACGAAACAAAAGCTGATTATACAAGTCGCCTCAACTTTGCAACTGCACAAATTGGACAACAAGCAGTTGCTAAATAATTTCAGTATTTGCTTGGTAGCATTACCAAAAGATTACTCACCTCAGATCTAGCAATAGCTAAAAGCAAAACTTTTTACTTTAAGCGATTGCTTTTGCTTTTACTAAATGCTAGAAGCAATCGCTAGGTTTTTATTCACATCAAGACTAAGCCGTGCTTTATTACATAAATGTAAACGAACTTTAAAGTCACTCTATAAGTACATTGTCTGTTTAAATACAGACCAGGAACGGGATAATTATTAAACGACCATGTGGATCGACTGATAGTCTGCGTATCTTTTGATCTGTGGCCAAACTACTTATTAAAAGGCGCTTCTTAAAACTTGCAAGCTCATCAAATAGTCGACTAACCATAGTCCACATATATAATTATAACAGATACAGTGAAATCTTTGTATATTCGTCACTACGGTTCCACCAAAATGTGACTAAGGTAGACAGGTGACTGATTTATAAAAGGTCATGATGTAGAAGAAACTTCTTAAGGTTTCATGCAAGAGTACAGCCGATGTATTTTTCGCTGTTTTACCATTTCAACCCACAAGTGGGGAATGGTACTAGTTAGGTCAATATTCACTTTTCAAATTTTTTTAACTGTTGGTTTTTAATAAATCATATACATAATATACGCTAAGGTTAAGATGTTTGCCTCCCTTTTTAGAAAAAACCTTTACACAATTTTTCCACATAAATTATATATCATTTTAGAGATAATTGCTTGCTCTACTGAGTCTGACATCGACAACTAAAAAATTTATTATTGCTTTTGTTTTCGTAAATTAATTAAAATACAGCAACGCTGAACAACGTCTGCCATCTGATGGCTTTAATTTTGAAACAACGTCAACACTTCGATCCGTCATCTGACCTTCATATTGCAATACAACAGACACAATACTGCATACTGCCATCTGACGGCTTTAATTTTGAAACAGCGAGCAACGCTGAACAACGTCACAGCAATACTGCATGATGCCATCTGACGGGTTAGCTCAACGCTTTTGCTACTTGCGCCTCTATATGACAATTTTAGTAAAATATTTCTTCGATCTGTCATCTGAGCTTCATATTGTAATACAACAAAAAGAAGAACGTTATAAGCAGTGTGTAAAATTAGAAACGAATTGAATACCTGCAATCATATTTTTAAAAAAATGTTGTAAAGTGATAATTATTATACTTATTTAGTGCGAATAATTCGCACAGGTCACTCTAATAAATAAATAATATGGGAAAGTAAAAATTGAAAATTGGGAAAATTCTTAAGAGGTGTACTCTATATAAAATTGTTAAAAGTTGTTTTTTTTTGCTGGGTAAAAGATATTCGACAAACATGTTATTCCTGTATTAGAAAAATAATTCAGACACCGAAATGGCTACCGCAATTGGCCAAATTAATTTGGCCATTAAAGTAACAGACTTTATATCTTTATCTAAATAATTTTCTGATACTGAAAAATAGTCTTGTTAAGTCAAAGGTAGGCAGAATTTATTGACCTGTGTCTGATACCAGTTATATGTATATTTAATCTGTATATCATGACACAGAGAGGTGTATGTACAAGGCAACAAGTTTGTACCTATTATTAATGAAGTGCTGTCAGTGAAATATTTAGCTACTGTCTGCCCGCCTCAACGCTGCCTTGATTCATGAGAAAATAATACATAAAGTACCTGTCCACATCGCGCACATAACACCATAAATGCGGACGACCTTACTCGAGTTTATAGGCAAACCGAAAAATCAACAGTATACTTAAGCCCCGTTGAAACGGTCCGATTTAAAGGGTATCTCAAATGAAATTTTGTCAACTTGTATCTTATTATATCTGCAATAAGTACACAAAACTTCTGAACTATTTAAAAAAAATTCCAGCCAATTGGGCGACGGGACCATTCCAACTTCCGAAATGTTGACATTTGATTATAATAAAGAAAATAAAATTTCTGATATCGAGTGAGGTGACGCGGGTAATGGCTAGTATTCAATATGATATTAATGCTGGGTTGCAAAAAGGATTGTCAAAAAAACTGATTTGACAATGACCTTAGATTGTGAACCTACATATCTCTCCATATGAAAAGCATTGTAGAGTTTCAAATCGGTCCTACTCGAAAAATAATTGATCGATTGAAACGATATTTTTTTAAAAATGTGTATACATGTATTTAGCATCGTTTTTTGTACTGTTTCCACTTCGAAACAACTTTTTTTTTACGTATTTTGATCAAAATTTAGCTTGGAAAGCGATATTTTTCTATGTAGAACAATAATTTGTTTTTGTGCGAGTACCATCTAATGTCCTGTATGACAGGGAGTTTAATTACAACAGACTGTTCCTGATGTATGGAAACTGTAATAATATGATCACAATCTAAGGTCATTGTCAAATCAAATTTTTTGACAATCCTTTCTGCAACCCAGCATGTAAAAATTAATCAAAGCATGCCTAACTAGTTTATTTTTGACAGATCCATAAAACAAAAGACCGGCTGATTTTTTTTTTATTTTCAAAATATTTCCGAAACTATAAAGTTTAGAAAAAAATTTTAACAAAATTTCTTGAAAAAATATATAGAATAATAAGTCGTTATAAAAAGTATAGCATTATTATATAAAAAAATGCCGTTTTAGCATATATCTCTTCTGCGCATGCGCCGATTTTCCACAAAAATAATAGAGCTCTTCATATTTGCATACCAAACATCCTCCCAAAATGTCGTGTCGATAAATGTGAAAACGCCTATACGTAGGTATTGAATTGATAAGATTCTCGTTTAAAAACGTACATGTTTAAACACGGACTACATTTTTCCCTTTTATGTGAGAATAATTTCGACGAATTACATTATATCTTTAATTAATTGAATGGCATTTTTTATATATTTCTTTTTACAATCATTCTGACATAAACCACATTGCCACTTTTTATTAACTGGTTTAAAACTAATTTAATAAGCGAAATTATAATCAGAGCATCATTTTGTTTCACATAAACACGTTTTTTATCATTTTAAATTTAAGATCATAATTTAAATTATGACTGTTAAATGGTGTTTAATTTCTTTTTTAGCTAAAGCACCAACAATCGTTATCCATATCGTTCGCTACCGTCTCTATTTTTGGCTACTGTCTCTATTACAGGCACTCAAGGAGTTTTATGTGGAAGAGAAATAAAAATGTTTACCTTTTAGACAAAATTTATCTCAAATTGGCAATCTGTTATCTTGGGTACCATATATGATTAGAGAACTATTAAAATTTTTAGATTGCCACCGTTTTTCCGTCGACTTAAGTTGAAAAATTGGTCTCCACGTAAAGCTCTTTTATTTTAATGCGTTAATATATAACAGCCTAGGTTCATCCTGTTGGTCCATTCTAAATATTGGTAAAAATTTTTTTTTAAATTGGAAGAGTAGTTTCGAAGATTACCTCCTACATCCAAACTGACAAATTTTAATTAGTATAGATATATATTTTTATCTGTTTAACACCCAGCGTTGCCAGATGTCTTGATTTTTTTTTACCTAAAATTGAATGTCCTGCGTGGAACAGCGAATTTCACGATTTTCAGTTCATTCAGTATGGAATATTCATAGTGAATTTTATCAACACATTAAGGAGCAGAAAGTCACTAAGAGATAAAATCTTCATCCAAGTACAAAAATCTGGACTATATTCCTCGAAGGTCCGTCCCGGTTTCACCCAGATGCGATAGATATAATTCTGCGAAATGTTTTTCGTTTAAGACCCGGCGTCTGAACTAATAGCTTTGAGCAAATTCTACCAGATTTGCTTCTGAACTAATAGCGTTAAGAGAATTCTGACAGATGTCGTTTCCGTGTTACTAAAACATTTTTTTTAGGAAACACCGTAATTTTGTATAACATATTTAATAAAAACCACCTATAGTCTAAGCTGGACCAAGCAGGACACAGTTACAAAATTTCATTAAAATCTTTTCAGTGGTTTCGGAGATTAGCGCGGACAAAATTTGTTACACGAGAATTTTATATATCAAGATTATTATTTTAAGTTTCTAAACGATTTCAAAACAAATATTTTTAAATTTTATTGGTTTGTCGGATTCACATGATAAAAATTACTAATTTGCTAAAATAATTATAATTATTTTAGCAAATTAGTGATTTTTATCACCAGCGTTGCCAGATAATTATCTGGCAACGCTGGTGTAAGAGCATAGATTAAAATTTAAGACATACGGAACCGTACATCGGCACCGTAAAATATAAAATATATAAATGCCCAATAATCATTCAAATAGAAAAGAGCAGTTCTGATTAATGACATGCGCATGATGCGGCACATCACGGCTACCAACCTCACAAAACCATTAATCACAGTGTTAACAATGATCGTGGATTATGAATACTGTTGGTACGCATGGATCTATGAAAGATTCCTATACAAGGGGCCGGCGGAATGTTAGATAATATAATAACGACGGCTGCCGTCGATTAATCTCACGATATTGCCGTCCCCGTTCAGGGATGAACCGACTGACCTTTTTAAAAACCGCGCACACTTGTCAAGTATAAGTCTGCACGACCTGCGCACAGCACGGAGCAGTATTCCACAAGGAATAAGGACAACCTAAGTAGCATCAGGCCCAATTTAACTCTCTACACGAAAAGTCCTATATATTGCTGCACTAAAATATATTCAATCTCATTCCTGCGGAAATAAAAAATAATACAAACTGTCAGCAGTTTAGGAAAAACCTTAAGGCTTTCCTTGTTTGCAAATGTTTTTATTCTTTAGAGAATTTTTTAACGTGTAAATTGTTGTTTATATATTGTGTAAATGTTTATACGACTTCTCCTGTACAAATCTTTTTGTTTTTTGAAGCAATAAAAATTATTATTATTATTATTCCATGGAGAGAATTTTTTTTTTTGACGTGATAACGTCTTATAAATTGATGAATCACCAATCTTATAAATTGATAAAACACCGGCTACATGCACGAAAAAGTGTAACGTTCCTAACGCGTAACGTTCCTAACGTTCGTAACGCGTAACGTTCCGCCTGACCCTGTGCGTGCTTTTTGCTAATTTCTCGCTCAATTTAAATCAGATCGGTTTGAAACCAGTCTTAAACGAAAGAGGAGAACATTTTACATAGATTTCGTATAACAGAATTTGCCTAAACAGTTTTTTTATACAAATTTATATAGAAAAATAGCTGTATAAATGCAATGTTGTCTAATGCATGGCGCGACGCGGTCGGTCGTCTTTGTTTGCCGTACATGGAAATTAGAAGAGAACGTATGTCTTGTCTTAACATGAAAACGGCTGCATTTCTAATGTTTAATTCAATTTTTTGACATTAGTATTTTGTGAAATGCAACGCCTTCTAAGTTAAGTATTGGAATAACTAATTATTATTAGAACATAATACTTTGACAGTTGCAAACGTCACTTTTGACATTTCTTATCATTCCGACACCAAGGATAAGCGGATTGAAACCAAATTTTGGGAGGTTTAGGTTATGTATTACGGAATACGTTATCACGTAAAACTATCGTCCGTAAACCGACTTTACAGACAACCAATTTTTGCTTGACACGTTCCTATTACGGTCATGGTATGATACAGTGTAGTGGGCAGAGACCTTAAGGGTTTCGGTTTTTTTTTTGGGGCACGGGTCCTCAAAAAATAGTAAATTGGAAGCGTAACTATCGGTAGTCTTAAAAAAAGAAGAATCCGTCGATGTTTACTTATAAATAGTCAGGTACCAAACTTCTGCCATTCACGCCATTTGAGGAACAGAACCCTAAAAAGTCACTGTTGGTATAGAAGAAACAAACTGTACCATCCTTGCACATAGGTGTTTGCCATTATCTATGTATAAGTAAATATTCATTATGTAATGCGAATGTATTTGTGGACAGGCGTCCACAATACACGGTGATGTGTTAATTATTAATTGATAACTTAACTGTCGGTTCGGTCAGAGCTTCAGAGTAAACCATGATGCACATCGGTCAAAGACTTTGTTAAAAAACAGTAGTATGCATATTATGTCAATATGACGTAGCCAAAGACAGGTATTTCTATATAAGACACCCGAACAAGGAAGCCGATTTTCGACAGATGAGGCACACAATCAGGAGCGGATCTTGTTTTTTTTTTGTAGTATAGAAATTATTGAAGTCTAATGGGGCCCTAGTTTGTCAAAATTCATCCAAAAATTGTCAAAATTCACCCAAAAATTTGTCAAAATTTGCCTAAAAAATTGTTAAAATTCACCAAAAAAATGATAAAATTAATCCAAAATATTGTTAAAATTCACCAAAAAAATGATAAAATTAATCCAAAATATTGTAAAAAATTACGTAAAAAATTGTCAACATCCATCCATGGTATTGAAAATAATCATTAATTTTAACTTTTTTTTTACTATCCGATAAATACTCATGTTAATAAAAAAAAGTATTAAAAATTTTTGATAATAATTCATTTTTCAATAAAATATTTTAAACAAAAAAATTGAACCGACTTCACACTAAAAAGTAAAAAATAATTGCGTATTGAAATGTTTTGGAGTCGGTGTCAGCCAAAATGAAATCTATTCCGAGAACTACACCGACTCCAAAACATTTCAATACGCAATTATTTTTTACTTTTTAGTGTGAAGTCGGTTCAATTTTTTTGTTTAAAATATTTTATTTTTCTCTTTTTAGTGTTAATCTAACACTAAAAATCGGTGAACATACATAAAAAACATTATGCGTGCCTTTGAAATTTGAGAGTTTCCCTCGATTTTTCCGGAGTTCACCATCAGATCCTGTCTTGGTTCCGATGGGACCACCTCTGAGGTGCACTCTTTCGAATAAAAAAAAATTTGAAAATCGGTCCATAATTGACGGAGAAATCGATGAACATACATAAAAAAAAATATACAGACGAACACAGAACCTCCTCCTTTTTGTTGAAGTCGGTTAATAAATAAAATTATCGACCAATTTTTCAGACAATATATTAATAAAAAAATATAATTAATACATTAACGTTTTAATATTTTGGATTGAAACGTTAATGTATTTATTATATTTTTTTGTTAATATATTGTCTGAAAAATTTGTCGATAATTTTATTTATTGAAGAGTTCTAATCAGACGTTAATCAAAGATTTGAATAATTCATTTTTTTGAGCCCTATTAGTCCCCATGTAGATCCGCCCCTGTAGACGTTTTAACTAAATTTCCGATCGTAACTTCTCGTTTGCAATCGGGTTATTACGTAATCTGACACACATTTTCTGTCTATTTTTTTATTGTTTTACTCTATAAATCAGTTTTCAAAAGAAATGATAAAAATTTCAAGTTTTCCGACTTACCGAGAACAATAAACTGTCTTACAGGTACATGGTGCTTACTTCGAAATATACAGTTGACAAGACTGTAACTTCGGGTTACAGAGTGTAATTATCTAATTCGCAAGGCCTGGTAGAGAAATCATATTTAGAAGCGCCGCCTCTTATAGAATTTATCTACCCTGTGACGTAAGAACATACTATTTTATATTATTTCAATAATAATAATAATTAAACTTTATTCAAACGCTGATATAACAAATGTGTCTACTAATAAAAAAATCATAAATCAATGTAAAAATTTATAGTAGCTGTTTAGAATGTAATTAATTTGTAAAAAATCACTATTGTAAGTTGAATGAACTCAATTTACTTATACGTTACAAAATGCATTTGTGGATTTTATCGTCACTTAAAACGTAAATTGAAGATGCGGCTCCACCGCACTTACTTTCTCGATCAATTACATCAACCAAGGATTTTTATTCGTCAGTGAACTACCCTTTCCTGTCTTTCGTCTGAGGAATGAATGGCGGTATATTGTAGATTGCAGAGCTACGGCTTCTCCTATAAACTGGGTCGTAATTTTGAAAAACAGGCTACGGAATATTTTTTTCTAGTTATATTAAGGATCAATCTATGCCTGTATTGTAACAAATTTTTCCTTTTTTACTTTGTTAATTAATGGCGAATGCTTTTAAAAGACACTTTTTACGGTTTTTAAAATTTGTTTAAAACATTTTCTGTTAAAAAAATTAAAAAAGCGGTACAATATGGGCATAGATTGACCCTTAATCTTCATAAAAATAATTTTTCATAATTTTATCTCTCGTTTTACGATCAGATTTATAGGAGACCGCAGACCACTGTATTGCATTGAGAAAACCAGGGGAAACGGGCTCTTAATGGCATAGATTTGTAAAATATGACTTAAATATTTGGAGAAGTTTTTGTGTTAATCAGCTAACTGCGCTTTTTGGGAGAGTAGGGGAAAAAACCTTGAGGAGTTTTTTAAAACCCTTAAACAAAAAATTTCAGTCCGATCCGTTGCGGATAAAGAAACGTCTAAATCTGTCATAAGCCCGAATTCTAGTTTTTTGAAGTTACGTTTTGTATATTGGAAGTTGAGAGGGAGATATAAGTTAGTGAGTGCAACAAAGACAGCGCATTAATCAAAATTGTTTTTTTTTTACAACTATTGGCCGTTTAAAATGAAAACAATTGTTTTTGTATCAAAAATGCATTTCATCGAATTTTGCTGCATTTTGTAACGGGAAATAATGTAGGTTAGTTAATAATTAAATGTATTATAAATTATGCTGATAAATATATATACATATTTTGCCTATTAATTATTAAAAAATTATATTTTAAACATTTCGTCTTTGTAGATATGTGCTACAAAGTGAGGTTATATTGTGTCGTTAAATCAGTATGTCTAATAAAAATATGGTGATATATTATCGAATATTATTGTATCATTATTATATATTATATATATGGCAGGAAGAAGTTTTACTTCAGTCGTGTGGTCTAAAGCACACTCGCTTTTTTTTAATCATAGTTGATTGAGTCCTTCCGAGTTTGTGCCAGGTCCTGGTTATGCGCTAAAAATATAATCTAGAAAAACTGTAAAATTGATCACAAAACTTTAAAAATTCGAATGCATCAAAGTATTTCTTAAAGTTCAAAGCAGGTGAAAATATTATAAAATAATACTCTGTTCAAAGCAAATTCAGTTCCTGAACACGTGCGTTTGTACGCATGAAAAAACGTTTGTTCTCGCTTCATTAAAACTACCGGTTTAAAAATTGTGATAATCCTCGTAGCAAACGGGATTAATTTAACTACGATTAAACGGAGTTCATCCTGGAACTCTTTTCGATCCACCTGCTTTTTAAAAAGGATTTAACTATAAGGTCCAGGTGCGTCATTATATCATTTTTATGCGTGGATTAATATTCAACCTAGGGAAGATATTGCAATTTATAGACGCTCGACAACTCAGTCCTTAAGAGTATTTGTCCTAGCAAACACCCCCTGCACCCTTCATCTCAAATCTTTTCCCCTCGCCTAAAAACGGTTTGCGGTCTCCCGACGCTATTTTTAAAGCTAGAGGGTTCTGGTAAACCCCAAATGAAAGACAAAGAATTAGACTACAGATCCTTCAGGCGAATTTTTTGAAAAAAGTTTCGTCTACGTGTGAAATATTACGTAATTTATTATTTTTTTCAAAAGGTTGTAAGTTTTTTCAGAAATTTTTTTTCAAAAAATTCGCCTGAAGGATCTGTAGTCTGATTCTTTGTCTTTCATTTGGCGTTTACCAGAACCCTCTAGCTTTAAAAATAGCGTCGGGAGAGCGCGAACCGTTTTTAGGCGAGGGGAAAAGATTTGAGATGAAGGGTGCAGGGGGTATTTGCAGGGACGAATACTCTTAATATAATTACTTCGTTTTATTTAGATGTCATAAAACGCATTCTTCGCCGTCAAACTGTCGAAAATTGACGATCGTTTTCTGAATTGCAACAAAATTTATTATTTGAATAATGTATGTATATGTTTTACCATTTCAACATCACGAATGGGAAATGGTACCTACTAATTTAGATCACAATTCACTTTTATACAATAGTTTTTCATTTTGTGCGCCTCGAATCCAAAAACCAAATTTTTGGGAAAAGTATGTGCGTTTGTTTGTCTGTTAAACCGTTAGTCTGTTAGACACAGAAGTACTATAACGATGTTTTTTATATAATAATGATATCGTTTTTAATAATGATTTATTATACTATCACTTTAGATCTGTTAGAGGTAGTTGAGAAGCATGCTTTGATTAATTTTTACATGATGTGATTACATATTATTATAAAGATAACCGTGCAAACGTATAGCAATTATTATAACATTTAATACTAGCCGTTACCCGCGTCGCCGCACGAGATAACAGAAATTTTATTGTCTTTATTATAATATGTCAAATGTCAATATTTTATAAGTTAGAATCGTTCCGTCGCCCAATTATGGCTGGAATTTTTAAGTTAAATCCGCTTATATTTTGAGACAGACAAAAAAAAATTGACACTCGATTTTGATTTAGTAATCGAGATTGCATCAAATTGGGAAAAATCAGGATCAAAAGACCCTTTTATTTTATTTATCTGTATAATTAGTTTGCCAATTTTATTGTTTAATTAACTTTTCAGTCGTGTTTCAGTAATACTGGTACAAATAATAAGATTAAGAGTATTCGTCCCTGCAAACACCCCCTGCACCCTTCATCTCAAATCTTTTCCCCTCGCCTAAAAACGGTTCGCGCTCTCCCGACGCTATTTTTAAAGCTAGAGGGTTCTGAACTTCTGGTAAACGCCAAATGAAAGACAAAGAGTCAGACTACAGATCCTTCAGGCGAATTTTTTGAAAAACAGTTTCGCCTACGTGTGAAATATTACGTAACTTATTATTTTTTTCAAAAGGTTGTAAGTTTTTATAGGATTTTTTTTTCAAAAAATTCGCCTGAAGGATCTGTAGTCTGATTCTTTGTCTTTCATTTGGCGTTTACCAGAACCCTCTAGCTTTAAAAATAGCGTCGGGAGAGCGCGAACCGTTTTTAGGCGACGGGAAAAGATTTGAGATGAAGGGTGCAGGGGGTATTTGCAGGGACGAATACTCTTAACAAGAATTTTGGGAACACGTTTTTCCCAAAAACCCTCAAAAATTGAGATTGCGCAAACAAATGTTTTACTATATTTAATATTAAATGGTGGGCAATATTTCCGCATTTGTATATTTATATTTACATATTTTTCTACTTAAAAGCTAAAGGTGATTGTCGTGCCACGCGTACAATATTGCTTTTTTTTATTTTGGCACAAAAAATAAAAAAAATATCAGTTACGTGATAGTTAACGAAAAATAAAGTTTGTATAGACGTTTATAATGTAGGGGTTGTTTTTCCTTCTTTTTAGAAAAGATTCACACAGTGCAAATAATAGTAAAATCTGCTCGCGCAGCTAAAGGGGGCTCAATAAATACGAATACTTGCCTCTTCTAATCATTCACAGCTAGTTGAGTCTAACTTCACCCCATTGCATAGGGTTGCATACTATTATTCGTTTTGATATTACAAATAAGGGTACCTTTTTTAGGTATATCTTGTAAAGAAAATTTGTGATAAAATATCTGAGGAAAATCAATAATAAATAAAAACAATCTTAATTTTTCGTGTAGGTAACATTATTTTTTTAACAAAATTTCGACTTAAGGTAGTACGAGCACCAAGGCAACCATAAATATAAAGCTTGATTTTTTTTTAATATTTCGGTAAATGGATGATATATTTTCATTGATTTCTCCAAAACTAGTCGGTGGAAATTAAAAAAAAAAAAACTATTTAAATTAAAGTTTAAACCTTAATAAATTATTGAAAACAAAAAAAACCCGTTGTGTCCGACTAATTGAAAAGATATTCAATCTTTTTAATTAAATATCTTTTTAATTACTCGGGCACAACGGGTTTTTTTTGTTTTCAATAATTTACCCTCCGCATACACACAAACTAACAAAATTTGCACTCCGCTTTATAATATTACTATAGATAGTGCGTCAACTGTTGATTATATGCTCTAACTCTTTCTTTCTCAATCTGTCTCATTCTATCATGTCGCTTTTTCGTTTCATCGCCTCACTTATTTACTCTCATAATCGAATTGAGATTCTCCTCCTTTTTTGAAGTCGGTTTAAAAATAGAAAATCTAAAATATTTTTCGTAAACAGCCAGTATACAAACAATGCCCTTGCATTATTTTTTATGTTCTCGCGAACATAATACCTCTTCCCGTAGGAGCTGGTATGCAGTGGTGTAGGGGAGGAGGGGGCGTCGCGCACGTGTCAGGCCACCCGCCGGCGCACGTGACGCAACGTAAACCCATTCATTAACGCAACCGCAGTTCCCGTTGGTTCGTTTCACTGTACTCATCTACTCACTACTCTCTCGTGTCCAACTCAATGACCCTACAAACGGGCGCACGGTGGGCCGAAAAGTTGCTCAAAATTATTTTTTATCACTGTCTCCGCTAAAATTTCTGAAGACAGATTTTTTTTGAAAAAAAAGATGAAGGTGTCGTGGAACACCCGGTTGGAACGAAGTTCTTTTGGCTATTTATTATGTATCAAATAATTTTTTTACTAATTTGTCTATTAAATTATTCGAAAATTTTATTTATAATATAATATGCGTATTAAACAAAAATTAATCGTGTGATTTGCAACTCCAAAAAAATAAAAATAACATTTGTTGCGCATCGGGAATCGAACCCGAGACACCCGCATGGCAGACGAGTATTCTACCACTGAACCATGGAACTTGCCTAGATATCGCTATTTATATAAGTTTAATAACAAATCGTGACGTTAGAAGGCGTTGCATTTCACAAAATATTAATGTCAAAAATCCGACTAATATTTGAAATGGCATCCGTTTTTTAACAAATGCTATCTTTTTATTTTAAGACAGAACATACGCAATCTTTAAATGTCCATAGCACACTGTGTAACAGAAAAGGATAACCGATCTGCGTGCGTGATGTATTAGGCAAAATCCAATTTATAAAGTGTTTATTTCTGTTTTTTTATGTATAAAAAACTATTTGCGCAAATTCTGTTATACGAAATCTATGTAAAAATTTCTCCTCTTTCGTATAAGACAGGTTTCGAACCAATCTGATTTAAATTGAGCGAATTATCAGCGAAAATCTTTTTTGTTTTCAATTTGCTCCCATCTGGGACCAAATTCAAAAATCCGGCTCCGTTAGGATCTGTCCCAACCCCTTTATTATAAGTGTGCCAAATTTCAACTTTCTATTTCTACGGACAGACATACAATAGGTATAGTACGCGCCACGAATCTAAAAGGCTCGAAAGTTATAGATGCGAATGCAGGCTTGCGCTTGTACAGTCTGTTGAAAAACTACAAACTCGCTACTCAACAAAACTAACATAGCAACAGAGATAGAAATAACAACTTGACAATAGCGTATTCGAATAGCAGGAAAGCGACAAGTGACAAAAGCAACGAGCGATCACGGCCAATCACCGACGAGCGCACGTTCCGTGCAAGTAGCTGGGAGGTGGTGGGAGTATCAACGGCTCTAAAATGTGCCTTTGCGACGCTGTTTGTGACTAACTTCAGAACCTTTTAGATCCGTGGCACGTACTATCGAAGAATCTCGTTAGAGATTATTTTCTGTGCTAAATGCCGACGAATCTCTAACGTATTCTTATACATTGATTTTGCCTGTCTCCCATATAACGCCGTGTATATGAGGCCAGTTTCCAAGTTGTATAGTTCTGTGACCACGTGATTATCGTATCACCGATTTTTCGTATTAATTATATATTATGTAGATTTCTGTCTGAGACTTATTTAAGACAATTTTTGACACCGTCCCTCTTTTATGGCCCACTGTGGATCGTCTGGATATATTAACGACATGTGAAAATGTTGGTTTGTGTTATTTGTCGGACACTTGCCTTGCACTACGCACGCCATTGTCGGTGCAGATTTGAATATAGGATTCATTGCACAATGCATGATTTTTGTGTTATTGAAATCTATTCATTAATGGATAAATGATAAGAGGTTTATAGAAAACGTCTACCAAATTATTATTGTTTAGAAATAGTTTTCAGAAATTATTTACTAACAAGGGGCTCTTACAGATGACAAATCGCCGATTACCTACTGCACTAATTTTCTCAAAGTGGTAATTTTTGCTGTAAAATAGCTACGTTTCATGTCTATATAGCGGTAGTAAATTAATCCTTTTTCGCACTAGTTCGTAAAATGAAACAAAAGCAATGCGACTTTGACAATTCAATATCTCTGTCGTTTGCCGTTAAAATTGATATGAGCGACAGAGATAGACGCTGAACATTCCACAATAGATACAAATATGGCCGAATGTTAATTGTCAAAAATATTGACTTATTATTATATGAAAATCTGCTATTTTATAAGAAGTACGTGCAAAAAAATGTAGTATGTATCTCGTTTGCTTTAATGACTCGCTAATCGCTTGTTTTTAACAGGATATCACAACTCACAATAAAATAATGTTATACGAACTAGATACATAAATAATTTTAACTTTGATTAGGATTTTAAATGTCGGCGAGTTAAGGCACACCGCTCAACAGATCGGAACCAATTTTTAAACGTTTGGGTTTTTTAGAGAATTCCGCAGATTTTTTTTTATTTATTAAAATTGTGTTTTTCTGGAAAACCACTCGAATGATTTTGTTCATATTTTATAAATCAATAACCGGACAAAATATCTTTGTCTGAAAAAAATCAGAAAATGTAATTTATTGATAAAGTGCAGTAAAGACTATTTAGGCCTAGTATCAATTCATATTTTCATTTTATCCGTAAAATTAAAATTAAATTGTATTTTTATTTATTTTTGTTGTTTAAAATGTATACATAAACTTGTTGCCATGTTTTTGTCTTATGTACCTTAACTTTTGTTAATTGCTATGGTTAGTAATTAATGTTCGTACACTAAATAAATAACTTTTTGTCCACAATCCTGCGATTTTATTATTAATTATCTTGATAGACACGATATCTAATATATATATTGTCAGCAAAATAGACAAAAATTCTGAAAACACGTTATCTCATCTAAATATCATACAAGAATACTTATTCAAAATCTCGGAAAATTTGCAAGAAAACGAAAAGTTATATAATTTAATTAATTATATAATTTTAGTTGAAAGAATTAAAAACTTTGATTCCCCTATTTCTTTGTCCTAATTTGAAAAATTTTGAAAATATCAACTGGGTTTTCTAATTAACTATTACAATGCACAAAAGATCTTCTAGGTCGCAGTGTTTGTGAGATATACAGAATGTCTTATCACCCCAAATAAATCTAATCTAACTATTACAAAAAATAAGAAATTACGATTTTGGGTTGGGACTTGGGTCAATAAATTAAGAAAAAAAAAATTGGTTGTCTGTAAAGTCGGTTTACGGACGATAGTTTTACGTGATAACGTATTCCGTAATACATAACCTAAATTTATATAATAATTATAATAATTCGAATCTATGATATTGCATCTTTCGCTTCAAATTTAGGTAAATTTTATTTATTAAATTACTCACCACCTATAAAAATAATTTTTTTTTATTAACTTTCTTTCTTTCGTATTTATTTAAGTCTCAAAGATTAACTGTCATACTATTTATAAAACAATTATTTCACTGTTTATATAAAATTCCAAAACCTACTTACATATTTAAGTATTTTCATACGTCAAAAAATTGATTTTTATAATGATAAAATTTGTAAGAAAACGATTTTTTCGAGAGATGAGACCTAGCTAAAACGATTTTTTGCCCCCCAAAATCCCTTTTCAGTAAATTTCATCCAAATCGTTAGGGCCGTTTTCGAGAAAAGCACGCACAGGGTCAGGCGGAACGTTAGGAAAGTTACAATTTTTCGTGCATGCAGCCGGTGTTTTATCAATTTATAAGATTGGTGATTCATCAATTTATAAGACGTTATCACGTCAAAATGTTTACTCGAGAGGACTTAAGCACAATTTCCGGTACGGCTTTCAACATTTATTTTCAAATTACCATACGAAATTCAATGCAAAATCTACTTTCGAAGTCTTACCAAAAATCGAATGATTCAACAAACGTCTAAAAAGGAAATCACTAATCTCTATTCCGAACAGTATACACATGCTTTTAGATGTTCATCTGGCTTAATTCTGGATAGCAGGTCGTGATTTTTAACAAATGTTGCAGGAAACATCACAGATATTGTTCATTGATCGATGACTGTACGAAGAGGAAACAATAATATTTCGCGGACGAATAAACTTGCAATGGCAACGCGGGGATTGATAAGGAAGGATTCCGTACGTATAGGGTGTAGTTCTACGCACCGGCGTATATATAACGTCACAATCACGCTGTCGGATCACATGAGCCTAATTGGCGAGTGTCTGTTGAGCGTGACAAGCGATGCGTGTACGCCTGTTGTATCTACCTAACAGTGCCACTGGTGGGCCAGGGTCATATTCTACGTCAGGGTTTGAACAAGCATTCTTTTCATGACGACGTCGACGACATCAGTGATGATGGTGTGGTGGTGATAACGATGATGAAATTTATCATGAGGATGATGACGATGATGATGAAGAAGATGACGATGATGAGGATGATGATGATGATGATGATGATGATGATGATGAGGATGAGGATGATGATGATGAGAATGATGATGATGATGTTGATGATGAGGATGATGAATATGATGAGGATGATGAGGATGAGGATGATGATGATGAGAATGATGATGATGATGATGATGATGACGATGATGATGATGATGATGATGATGATGATGATGATGATGATGATGATGATGATGATGATGATGATGATGATGAGGGTGATGAATATGATGATGATGATGAGTATGATGAGGATGATGATGATGATTATGATGATTATGATGATGATGATGATGATGATGATGATGATGATGATGATGATGAGAATGATGATGACAATAGTGGTGGTGGTTGTGATGATGTTGCTCAATAAACGAACTTGTCAAGTTCAATATTATAATAAGTATTATAAAACTGTATTTTAATCTAAGTTTTTATATTGTAATTTTAAATTAAATAAAATCAATTGATATTTAGCTAGCAATGAAGAAGTATCTTTTTATAAAACCTTTTAAATATTTAATTAAAATAATTACAAAAACACAACAGTGGTAGTGGTGACAACTGATTATTATTATTATTGAGGCATAAAAAGCAAATTGCACTTATCTAGATTAATTTAATGAGTAATTGGCCAAGCGAGTAGCTTCTGTCATTAAGCTACTCATTTCGTATTCGAAGGAAACTTGGTATGAATCATGTTATAAGCTCAGTAAAGAAACGTATAGCATTTTTTTTATAAACTGGTATATTTAGGGTTCTCATTTCGTCGTCAATATGTTTATTTCAGCCATGGGACGTTGCAAACGATTCTGAGCACTTTATTTTTTTTAATTTTTGAGTGGAAGCTTAGGTTGGGGTCCACATCAATAACTCAAAAACATTGTTAAAGCTGATATTGATATTGAAAAGTACAATAGTAGTTTATGGATCTAGATGATAATGCATTATTTGTTGTGTCATTAAGGAACACCGTGCGACAAACGAGTTTTAACAGTCACACGAGCCATAAAAAAATTACTTTCGAGACACGTACTAAATTTTTTGCACGTAGGTACCTTCAATAAAATAGCTCACTCCATAATATCTGACGGGTGTCATATTCTGTGTGTGCGGCCATATTGTATTTCATTTGGGTTGTCTGTAAAATTTACGCCTATACTTTGTGTCGTTTATCGTAACTGCCAGGTCGCTTTTGGAAATTAATTTGATTGCTAAGATTGCATTTTTTGTTTCACTTTACCAGGGCCCGATCTAGGGGGGGGGCAAACCAGGCAATTTCCCGGGGCGGCAAAATTGAGGGCGGCGCGGCGTCGGAGACGAAAATTTGAAAGATGGATACAAAAAAAAATTACACCATCTATGGTAAAAGGCGGCAAATATTATTTTGCACGGAGCGGCGAAATAGCTCGATCGGGCCCTGCACTTTACGCACTAGTGTGAAACGGATCATTTTATTATCGCTATAATGCAGGCATGAAAAGCAACTTTTCTTACAAGAGAGTGTGCAAAACTTAATTTCGAACATGGATAACCAAATCGGAGGAGATTGTTGAATGAATGTACATCCTTTGAACAAAAGCGTAGCGCAGCCAACATAGATGGCAATAGCTTAGTGATTATAATGAAATATACTCGCGTGTAGAAATGGGATACTCCACATCTACATGATATTTTAATACCCTCTCAGCTTTCTAAGAGGATTTAGTTAGTTGTACGAACACACACACTAAATAATATGTGTGTGTGTGCGTAAAAAATAATCAACTTGCTCCTCGAGAGGTCTACTAAGTACATACTTACATATTGTGTATATTTAGTATTTTCAGCATCCTCTTCTGAAACACCACAACAGAATATTATGACAGTTATCCTGCGCAAAGTCAAATGCTTCTCTGATTGATTTGATTTTTTACGTCAACCGATGAGATTTACTTTTTTCCTAAATTGTACGAATTTAAATCTGAATTGTTAATATATTTTTTTAAGCGACTTCAAAAAACAAAAGTCAAGTATATTTTTTTATATTTTTGAATATTATTGAATCTTTTTTCGCCATGTAGTATGGTAAACTATGTTGTGTTGATCCTCTGGGGCAAATGGTTTTCGAAATAAAAAACAAGTTTTTTAAAACGACGTTTCGTCGACTGGAGTGTCGACCTCTTCAGGCTTTTAATGAATAAATTCTATTGATTACATGACAAACTTATATAAAACAGATTCTGATAAGTACGTGTGTACTTTTTTATATTTGTTCAGACATAACTTGTAGGGGTTAACCGATTTGAAAATTTGAAACATAATTGTGTTCAGAATGCTTACCGATTGTAATCATATAATTTTTTTAAATCGGTTCAGTCATTTCTAAATGACTTCATAAAAGGAGACTACCTCATATCTCCGGCATTTGTGAACCGATTTTGATAAATATTTTTCTCTTTAATAAGGGCATACCTTCAGGGTGGTCTCACAAAAATTTAACTTAAATTGGTTTAGCAGTTTCTTTTCAAAGTTAAGTATTGAACTATTAAAGAAGAAGCCACACTTTTATAAATATGAATCTAAATTATCAAAAATGATTTTTGAAGTAAAACTTCTTTACGCACGCTTAACTTGGGGAGTACGCTGATGAATGCCTGACGAGATTTCCGGAAGTGTGATCGGGCGAGGCGAACGGAAGTTGAGAGGGAGATATAAGTTAGTGAAGATAGAAAGAGGATGACAAATACTTCACTGGCTAGTGGCGCCATCAGGTGGCCGAAAATATAAGCAGTACTAACAATAGAATGACACATACTTTACTTGCCAGTGGCGCTATCGGGTGATAGAAAAAAGTTTTGTAAACCTATTTAACTTGCAGAGATAAATAATATTTCATAAAGATTTACCTACGCTTAAAATCCAACGAGAGCTAAGTAATTGCAATGTATTTGTTTTCATTATCTTTATGTTTATATTTATTTCTTCTTATATTAGACTGTTCATTTCGTTCTTAAACAATTTTATAAATTAATATTTTGTTCAATACATTAAATATTCTACGTTTAAAGTGAATAAAATTGTAAATTCATTTTAAAGTTCATATTTTGTGAATTTTCGGGTGAATAATAACAAATTATGGCAGGAAAAAGTTTTACTTTAGTCTGGTCTAAAGCACACTCGTTTTTTTTTACTCATATTTTTTACTTAAAGATTATGACGTTTGTTGGTGAGCTTTCATAATTTACAATTTTGATCGAAACAGTCTGTGCTATAAAGGATTATATTGATATAATATAGATAAAATAAACTTCTTTCAAGCTTATCTGCTTCTAACTTAAAAAATTACGGTAGGCACGGTAACCATCTGTATTCGGTATCAATTAGACGCGATATTATTTGATGTTACAGTTGGTATCTCTGATATAGTAGAACAGTTTTAATGATCTCTTTCTATCTCCGTACAGTATTTACTAGGGGCGCGACTGGCGTTTGTTGTTGAGAAGGGGTGATTCTGCATCCCCCTCTGTAACATATGTTCGGCATAAAGATTATCCCTTGTTAGATCGACTAGTCTGTTGTGATATTTATCATACCAGCAGCTCTATTGATGACTGATTATTGATATATTTATATAAATAACACGGATATTTGTGTAAATTGTTTGACTTAATTTCACACATAATATTTCGTTGACAACACCTCAAATATCGTACTATTTCAGGTAAAAGATCAGAATGATTCGCATAAACCCTAACAAATTTGAAAAATCCATGAACCATTGTTAAGCCTTGAATTATAAAAATTTTAAAAGTAAAGTAGTCGTCGTTTAAGCATTTTTTTACCTAACTCACCAGAAGGAGGATAATTTTTTTTTAATTTAGTCCCCCTATAAAAAATAATTAAATTGTAGGATTGTGCGACTAGTGAGAGAAGGAGAAGATTCCATGAGCGTGAAATTTGGTCGCACATAATAGTTTATTCAACTAGCACGAGTAATATGTAATCGGTGCCCTGATAAAAGAGGGAAAAATAATAAATCACTTAATTGATTGACGTACCCACCGCCCTCGATGCACACAAGATGGCCCTGACTTTCGCTGAATTGCGATGCTGTTTTCATATAATACAAATCGCTACCGCGTTCCTATTGGTCCAGAAACTATGCAGTAATAATTCATTACCGTACAGTTTCGGCTCGCTACCGCGTTCCTATTGGTCCAGAAACTATATGCAGTAATGCATTATCGTACAGTTTCGGCTCATTATTAGCACTCTACGCGTCAACATGAAGTAATTTATTATTTCTCCCGAATTTAGCAGGGCCCCGAAATTATATATTACTCACGCGTGTTGAATAAAAAATATTATACAACCTTATTCTTAATTTGTTTACGTTTTGTAAATGATTTAGTGTCCGACCGAAACTAGTTTTTACAGCCGAAACTTCATGTTTTCGTGGAAAAAATAATATAAACATTATCATAATCAGTCTTTATTTTTTTTTTAATTAATCACATATTTATAATTCTGCCTCTGATACCTACTTTATCTAATCATTAACTTGTCATATCATATTATTACCCCCTTATTTCAAAAAGCACAAATAAATATACTTTTTTTTAATATTATGAAATAAAATATATTAAAAGCTACAAAATAAAATTACTTTTTAGTAAAAAGTATTTACCTAATAAATATGTTTAGGTAGGTACACACAACAAAAAAGAGAAAACACTCTTTCATCTTAAGAACAAAATTATTTCTTCTAAACTTTGATCATTTTGTATGGAACTACAATAAAATTAAAATTAATAAGTACCTATACCTACCAAATACAACAACTAAATAAATTTTTAATGCAAATAATACTTCAATCGATCGAAGTGCAACTTCTTATATATTGAATAATAAATTCAACTGTGTCTTATTATTTGAACAAAAAGATAACATATTTACAACCATTATAAAGAAAACTATAAGTATTAAACTAATTGAAAACAAAAAAAAAAGTGTAAAAGCTCATAATATTATAATATGTCCCACTGGGGATCGAACTCGCGTTCTTCGTTTAACGCTTTAACCATCTGAGCTAAGCGGCCATTTAATCGACAGTTCGTACCATTCACAGAGTACATCACTCATTTCTGAACGCAATTGTGTCACTCTTTTAATTTTCGTTTCGTTCATTTTACTCTTCAAATCGTCGAGGTGCCGCATAAGAAATTTCACTTTAAAAACCCTTGCAAAAATCGAGAAGAAAATTAGCTTAGGACACGGAGATCCCGTTGAAATTGTATATTTTATTAGTGGTATTTGGTATTAGATTGGGGTCCAGACTCCGGATAATAGGCAGGGGTGAGGAAGACACGATAATGTGTGACAGTGACATTAACTTAATGATGTCATCGTCATTCAATTGATACTTGTAATGTAATTGGCCGGAGGGGTGACCATTTATCGGCTCGGATAGCCCTTTGTACATTATTTGGGGCGCTGGGCACTGCACTGATTATGCGTGTTTTTGAGGGAACGTGCAGTTATTAGATGGTTTAGAGTTTACGTCTGGCATGGAGAAACTATGTTATTTCGGAAACATTATTATTAAATACTGTTACGCACGCCAGCCGCCACTGGTATTAGTAGAAGCAGGTAGTAGGGTTTCGAACGTTCGAGAAAAAGTTAGAATGGGTACCCCACGCATACGAATACAGCCGCGCGACAGTGTACTGACAGACACAGTTAAGACGGTATAGTGTTAACATACACGGTCGCCAGACATAAATAATTGAGTTCAGATATAAATTTCTAGAGCGCTTAGATAAACATTTTTGTGTACCAGTAGTGACTTTTGTATTATTTTTATTACTTAGAAGTTGTTTTGTTTGTTACATTATTTCTATTTCATTTCCATTATATAAGAGTAGTATACTTTTAGTTTGTTTGTTTATTTGTTTTGTTAACATTTTATTGTTGTAAATACATATTTACCACCACATTGACGAACAGTTTTGTTATAGGTAATACTTTTTGCACACCCGTCAATAAACTGTTTTTCATACCACTATAGTGATAGTGAAACAAATCCTTCCGCGCTAGTGCGTGAAATAAAACAAGAAAAATATTACCTTACAGTAATTTCTAAAAGCGACCAGTCAGTTACCATTTAATTCTCTAAGAAGAACAGAGATAACAAGGCTACACAAAGCATGCATTATTGTTTTTGTAAACAACCCGAAATGACATGCAATATGATCGCATAATCAAACAGCTGTTAGATAAGTTATTATGAAGCGAATCAGCTATTTTATAAGAGGTACGTACAGAAAATCAGTATGTATTTCAAACTCGTGTGACAGTTAAAACTCGCGGGTACTCGTTTTAACACAATGTCTCAACTCGTACATAATATTATGAATTCACGATCTACATATAATTTCGGAAAAAACGGAAATAATTGAAAGGACCATTATAGTTTTGAGAAGACGAATGATATAATTCAGACTACTCTGTAAAAATGTTTACCACGGCTGTATTATAATGTGATTCCACTTTAACAAACATTGTAACATGATTTGATGATAAAGATCATATGTTAAAGAGGGATGTTAACTTTTAGAAAATCAGTGATAAAATAAGTGACATATGTGACATGCAATGTACGGACGTATAATATTTATTTTTAATAGTCAATGGTGGTTATTACATTATTAAAAATAAAATTGTTAACATTTGCCTTCTGAAATCACTTCTGTATTAAATAACTCGACACAAAAATGAAATCTTATGCCGATTTTCCACTAAACGGACAAAACAAAACACGAACTCATGTCGAATTAAACAAAACTGTAACTTTTCGCAAACTTTTTGAAGACTGGCATGTTTTGCGGCAGTTGGAATTTTGTTTTTCGAGTCCCGCTCAGAAGCGGTAACATCAAAAGGTTTCGACGTGTTTTGAAACTCGAGTCTGTTTAGTAGAAACGGTCGTGTTGTGTTTTCTATTTTCGCCTTGCTAGTCTGAATACGAATTTTGAACCAAAAATAACCAAAAACAAAAGTCGAAAAATAGCCCGCTTGCGGTGGAAACAAGAGGTTTGGGTTTGTTTCAGTTTTGTATTTGTTTTTCAGGTTCTAGAAAACACCTATACAATATAAACTCACATTGTTCGTCTATTAAATGCCAAGTTCAAACCCGAGAACAAAAGTTTTCAATCTATTTTTGAAATTATACTTGTGGTGCGTTATGAAAAAAATGACGAGAGTTAATTTTTAATTAGAAATATTGATGGTAGACTTCTGGGAGATGGGACTTTTTTTGTAGGAAACCTACTCTTTCAGAATATTTTTTGTGATTTCAGATATCTGCAATAGTTTATAAGATATTCGCAAAAAAAAACAAACCCCTCTTTTTTTACTAAAATGTTTATAAATTTGCAATTCCCCCTCCCATTTCAATTCTTTCAAAAATTTTCTAGGTGTTATACCGAATCGAATGACACCATGATCATAATTTTCGGTGAAGTAGGACTGGAATTTAACAAAATGGGACATGTGAGCTAGACTATTAAAGCATAACGTCGTTGGTTCTGTAATACCTCTTATGTGCAAAAAGTAAAATTTGCAGGAAAAGCCAAAAAGTGGTTATTTGAGCAATGGATGTTGAGAACTAGCAATTTCAGAGGTATATTACTAATTCATACTTATCTTTACTATACGTGTTTAATTAAGACGAAGTATTTTCTTAAAAAATATTTAACGTTAATTTCGGATTTATTGGCACATGGAAGGAATTATTTGATACAACTTTTCACATAAGAGTTACTTCCCCTTGTTGGTTACTGTAAAATTAATTTGGAGGTATTACTAGTGTATAGAGCTCCGTTTCCTGAATCTTTTCATTTAAAAAACGTAAAATGCCAATTATGCACATAAGAGCTACTAGTGTGACCTGTGCGAATTATTCGCACTAAATAAGTATAATAATTATCACTTTACAAAATTATTTTTTAAATATGATTGCAGGTATTCAATTCGTTTCTAATTTTGCACACTGCTTATAATGTTCTTTTTTTTGTTGTATTACAATATGAAGCTCAGATGACAAATCGAAGAAATATTTTACTAAAACTGTCATATAGAGGTGCAAGTAGCAAAAGCGTTGAGCTAAGCCAGATGGCATCATGCAGCATTGCTGTGACGTTGTTCAGCGTTGCTCGCTGTTTCAAAATTAAAGCCGTTAGATGGCAGATGTTGTTCAGCGTTGCTGTATTTTAATTAATTTACAAAAACAAAAGCAAGAATAAATTTTTTAGTTGTCGATGTCAGTAGAGCAAGCAATTATCTATCAAATGATATATAATTTATGTGGAGAAATTGTGAGGTTTTTTCTAAAAAGAGAGGCAAACATCTTTAACCTTAGCGTATTAATATATATGATTACAGAACCAACGACGATAAATTGGTTACGGTTATGCAAGACCTTTAAAGCCATTTTCACGGGAAATTTCGTAATTATTATCTATCAAATGATATATAATTTATGTGGAGAAATTGTGAGGTTTTTTCTAAAAAGAGAGGCAAACATCTTTAACCTTAGCGTATTAATATATATGATTACAGAACCAACGACGATAAATTGGTTACGGTTATGCAAGACCTTTAAAGCCATTTTCACGGGAAATTTCGTAATGAGTAACATTGTCCCCGCTATGAAGGTCTTTTTTATGCTTCAGTGTATTTTTTATACATAATCAATTAACCGTATTGTGCAGTAACTATAATCAACAAACAATTCAGCTGGGTACACGCTACTCAGCCGAGTCTGTTTTTCACCCTTTGACTTAGTAACTCAACAACTGTTGTATATTTGGTCGGTAAGTAGCAAGTAGACACATTGTTTGATGGCCGCTTATCAATGATGGATTCGTCGCGGTGCTCAATAAATCCTAATTAAGATGTGAAACGATCCTCAACAGGCGGCCGCACTCATTTACCGACCCATTCTTCACGCCATTCCAATGTCTGCAACGGGCACACAATACTGTTTGATACCTAACTATTATCAGTTAGGACTTTTCCATTTTTTAAGGATTTAATAATAATTTGAAACTTGATTAGATAACTTGCACGTCATGTTTTTTTCAGCATGAAGAAAAGATTTAGACCCCACATAATAGTATATTGTGCGACTAGTGAGAGAAGGAGAAGATTCCATGAGCGTGAAATTTGCCGCACGAGCGTAGCGAGTGCGGTAACACGCGAGTGGATTATTCTCCTTCGATAAATGGTCGCACATAATACTTTATTCAACTAGCACGAGTAATATGTAATCGGGGCAACTGATAAAAGAGGGAAAAATAATAAGTCACTTCATTCATTGATGTACCCACCGTCCTCGACGCACACAAGATGGCCCTGACTTTCGCTGAATTGCGATGCTGTTTTCATACATACAAATCGCTACCGCGTTCCTATTGGTCCAGAAACTATGCAGTAATACATTATCGTACAGTTTCGGCTCATTATTAGCACTCTACGCGTCAACATAAAGTCATTTATTATTTCTCCCGAATTTAGCAGGGCCCCGAAATTATATAATTACTCACGCGTGTTGAATAAATATATTTATAACGAAAAATTAAACATATAAAGGATTCATTTAAAAAACGCATATTAAAATATGACTTTTTAAAATTCGCGCCAAAACGTCATGTCAGGTGATCTGACGTCACTGCATCGAATTTTCATGTCAAATTACAAGCATTCTTCTTATTTTATAAGTCTATTGCTTATCGTTAGAGGCGTCGCTATTCTGAATGTAAAAAGTAGAAATATGTTTGTTTCTATAGAAACAAGAGAGTAAGATGGACACTAGACAGCTGTCAAACAAATTCGATGAAGTGACGTCACTGCTCGCTGATTGGTGTGTCAAACTACGTTCTGTTTCACTTATAATTAAGTTTTTTTGTTATTATAGAAAAGCGACATATTTAAAACTAGCGATCCCGTCCGGTTTCACCCGAGTGTAAAAGAACGAATGGGGAAGGGAAGGAACATGAGTACACACATTCATCTTAGTTTACCGAGATGAATGTTGTGTCCAAATTTTATGATGATCGGAGTTACTGTTCAAAAGTTTTTGTCGATAAAAAGCAGCATTTATAATTTTTTTAACTAATAATTTTTTTTTAATTAATTAAATATAATTAAAATATAAGCCTTAGAAGAAATCAATGTAGAAAATAAAAAAAATAAAAATATTCGCCCAACGTGGGGCTCGAACTCACGACCCTGATATTGACAGTCGCATGCTCTACCGATTGAGCCATTCAGGGTTGTATACTGACAAAGCTAATATGAGTATATTTAGTTAGTGCATTTCACCTGAATAGAGGCTTATTTTTGAGATACATTTTGCAACATTTTTCATTAAAGCTCCGCTCCTAATGGTCGTAGCGTGATATTATATAGCCTATAGCCTTTCTCGATAAATGGGCTATCCAACAAAAAACAATTTTTTTCAATTTGAACCAGTAGTTCCTGAGATTAGCGCGTTCAAACAAACTCTTCAGCTTTATATATTAGTATAGATAAACCTTTCAGTATTGCACTTTCCACATCTTTTACCTATTAAATATATTAACATTATAGTATCCGATTTAAAAATGTTTGTGCATGTTTCTCCATTGACACTTTTATCAGTTCTGGGATTAGAACCTCTAAACCTGGGGAGTGCAATATATGAGCTATATAATCAAAGCAATCGCTACACGCACCATTATTTAAAAGCCACGCACACTCAACAGAGATAGTAGAGAGCCAAAAATGCATATAGAATATTACGCCATTTAGTATGGATCTGAGAGAGTTCAATGCCAGACTAGACGATGGGTGTTTTTAATGTACAGACACAATATGTGCGCTGACAAGAGAGTCTAATTGACATGTTATAGCGTTGTGCCAACCCCTCGAAATAGCCGCGTTGGTTGCGATATAAATGATACGAGTTCATAAATCACAAGTACCGCAATGTCGCCAACCGTTTGATCGTATATAACCTCAAAAAATCTGTTAGACGGATTATTATATCTAAATTATGAATGAAAGCTTCGAAAAAATTATTTATAATATAGACTAGTGTGACCTGTGCGAATTATTCGCACTAAATAAGTATAATAATTATCACTTACAACTAACTTTGACAATATTACTAAAGGGAGACAGAGAGAGTTAATGTAATAATACTTGCTACAGTATCTACGAATCGAATATTGATTCGAGATTTACTGATTTCAATATTTGTCCAAAGTTATCTCATCTTTATGTGAACATCGATTTGAGGAATATGTGAGTAAATGAACAAACTTGGTTTGTATCGGTGATATCCACACATGGCTTTGATGACTTTTACATGGGTCATTAGTCAGAACTTGGAGCCAATCACGAACAATGTGCACTCGAGCCTAAGACATGAAGATATAACCGTAACCGGGTGTGACTTATGCCTTTATCATGTATGTTTCGACATATTTCTGACAATTATGGTCGACTTGCAACCAATGCACGTTTGCTCTGAATCAATTGACAATCCGAACACGTAATGCATGGCTCTTGCTTCATGTTTGTGTATAAATGCTATCAGTATCGGTGACCGTTTATATCACAGTTTTGATGTTCTTTTTCTACAGGGTGTACTGCGGAAGAAAAAATATTTTAAGGGATTGATTTTTTTTATTTTGTCTCAAGATAAATTGAGTTAACATAAGAAAGCCACACTTCCTGTATTTGCGAAAACATTTTTTGGCTCAGCGACCCGATGTCGTTCATAAAGTTGTCAGATGAAATAGATAAACAGTCTACGAAACGTTGAAAAGGACCCCGCACAAACCTTATGGAATTTGGTTCTCGGTTAAATTAATCAAAAATGGTTTGATTTTATAGTTTAAAGGCCACTAAGAAAAAATGTCCATGGGCGCATAGCCTAAAAACCAATAGATTTTTAGCTACAGATATGTTTAGCAAGATTTTAGACATAGGGATATCCATTGAATTCACAAACATGTTCCATGTACAACTTTTGTGCTTTTTTTTAGAAATAGAAAAATAGTCGAAAACTAGGTAATGCTGGAAGGTGTCACTGTGTATAAAATAATAATATCATAGTCAGATTCAGCGCTTAGGATTTTTAAGATTGCGAATTCAATATCTAAAATCTCGCTAAACATATATCTGTAGCTAAAAATCTATTGGTTTTTAGGCTATGCGCCCATGGATACTTTTTCTTATAGTGACCTTTAAACTATAAAATAAAACCATTTTCGATCGTTTGTAAAAATTTAGCATTTTCTTTATTTAGTTCAAGTTGGTAAAACCGACCACGACTTATGTCGATATATGGAAACAGCGCAAAGCGGGAAGATCTTCGAGACTCGATCCCCGGAATCCTGTGGTGGACGAAGTTACGAGCTATTTACAAGTTTGTACGGAACCCTTGGTGCGCAATTCCAACTCGCACTTGACCGATTTTTTATTAATTACTTTTTTTTAGTTTGAAATACTGTCTTTATTATATATGGGTCAAATTCACATTTAGTTCTCCTCAGGGGAAAGATTTTATGTTTTATTGGAATTATATCACTCCCATCAGGAACCCCAGCTAGTCGGTTTCTTGACTGACAGGTTCTCTAATAAGAGAGGTTTTTTCTGTTAAAGAACCTTCAGTTAAAAACGTATATAGGTGATAATAAAATATAATTGCAAAGTTTAAAAATAACATAAATCTGATAATGCTTTATGCAAAAACAATTTCAATTACGCGTTAACAAGAAATCAACACCTGCTTATTACGATTTCATTAAAGTTTTTATTGTTATTTGTTGTTGGTGTTATTGCTATAAATTAGTAGCTTTAATGAACTACAGCAGTATTAATAATTACTTTAGTAACTAACCTGCTGATAGATTGCATATAGTAAAAAGGCTTTTAATACCGTTTGGTCCGTATAGCGCCATTTCTCTCATATACTTTGTCTCGGTCTTGTATATATAAAACTTTATACGAGACGAGACATTTTCGTTCGACGAGACGAGATTGAGACGGTACACAACGAGACGAACTAGAAAATTTCGGTTTATACTAAACCTTTTTCTAGTAAATTGTTGCATTATGCCCCTATTCTTCAAAAGTCTTTTTTAAATGTGTTTTTTGACGTGATAACGTCTTATAAATTGATGAAACACCAGCTGCACGCACGAAAAAGTGTAATGTTCCGCCAGACCCTGTGCGTGCCAGCGAGAGCGCAGTATGCTTCGGCCCAAGTTTGACAGCTACTAAAATTTAGGTTATGTATTACGGAATACGTTATCACGTAAAGCTATCGTCCGTAAACCGACTTTACAGACAACCAATTTTTTTCAATTAAATAAAGCACAAAATTCCGTAATGGTTGATGTTAAAGGTTGATAAAAGGTATAATTGCAAGATTACCTTAGCGAAAAAACTTAAGTTGTTTTTTAAAAAAGGGGGTAAGACTAAAAGTTTTCAAATAAAAATGCTAAGAAATTAATATTTTATCATTCCAACCCACAAGTAGAGAACGATTTCTAGCTGAGGTCAAAATTCACTTTTCAAAATTTTACAATATTTTTTCGTTTTGAGGTCCCCCGAATCTATAAAACGAATTTTTGGAAAAACTCTGTGCGTCTGTTTGTCTGTGAGCACGATACAGGTCAAACGGATGAATAGTTTGAAACTAAATTATGGGAGGATGTTTGATATGCAAATATGGACAGCCCTATTGATTTTAGGGAAAATCGGCGCATGCACAGAAGAGATGCTATAACAATGTTTTTTTATATAATAATGGTATACTTTTCATAACGGCTGATTATTCTATTTATTTTTTCAAGAAAATTTCACTATCTGTAACTTATGCAATATGTTTAGTACATTATAAATATAACTAGAGTGACCTGTGCGAATTATTTGCACTAAATAGGGGAGGGAGGGGAATGGCGCTCACCTCTGTAACTCTGTCAAAAAGGAACGTAGCAACACGTCACGTCGCGTGAAGCGCGAGGGGAGGGGGCCTCTAATAGACAGCGATGCAAACGGACAGTCAGCTCGCGCCATGCGACCGTGAAAAGCGTTTCTTTGTTTGCGGCCGCGCTGATCTAATTTTTAATTAGGTGCTGAACAAGTTAAGTTGCTGGGTTCGCTATACTATGGACTCAGTGTTGCAGATTTGCGTAAACTTGTTTATAAATTTGCTGAGCGCAACAATATCAAAAACAATTATGATCAAAGCAGTAAAACAGCCGGATTGGATTGGGGACACTACTTTATGAGACCCTGAGCGGCATTACCCAAAGGCAGGGGCAATGCCGCTCAAACATGTTTTTTTAATAATGTTTTCCTACTACTAGTAGGTGAAAGATATATGCTTTTGTTGTTAAATTGTTGATTACTCGATAATTAAAGACTTTGTTACTGTTCTTAATTTTGATTTATAATAAATAATTTAAAAAATACACCATGTTTTCCTTAAGTGAACGCCATTCCCCCGTCCTACCCTAAGTATAATAATCATCACTTTACAAAATTATTTTTTAAATATGATTGCAGGTATTCAATTCGTTTCTAATTTTGCACACTGCTTATAACGTTCTTCTTTTTGTTGTATTACAATATGAAGCTCAGATGACAGATCGAAGAAATATTTTACTAAATTTGTCATATAGAGGCGCAAGTAGCAAAAGCGTTGAGCTAAGCCGTCAGATGGCATCATGCAGCATTGCTGTGACGTTGTTCAGCGTTGCTCGCTGTTTCAAAATTAAAGCCGTCAGATGGCAGACGTTATTCAGCGTTGCTGTATTTTAATTAATTTACATAAACAAAAGCAATAATAAATTTTTTAGTTGTCGATGTCAGTAGAGCAAGCAATTATCTGTAAAATGATATATAATAATTTATGTGGAGAAATTGTGAGGTTTTTTCTAAAAAGGGAGGCAAACAACTTAAACCTTAGCGTATTAAATATATGATGATAAGATAAATTTACTATATTGAATATTTACATATAGTTGGAAAATATGATCAATGTACTATTAATTTATTATTATCTAGGTAATATATTTAATTGCTTTCTAATAATTAGTATGAATATTTTAAGCAAAAAATATATACGTTCAACATAATATTATGAACTTATATGAGTAAATCATACGAAGATTGCATTTGTAATAATTCATTTAAGTAATATTGGAAAATGGTTAGTATTGAAAGAACGCTTAGCGCTGGGAACCGGGCTTCCTGGGGCTGAGGTGCAGCGCCCCGTCGAGCCCAACGCGAGCGACTGACCCCCCCTGTGTTTTATTGATTGAAACTGTTAATTATATATGTATAGGCCGTACAAATTAGTTACTCTTTCGATCTTTCTAAGAATTAAACATCCTTAAATTTATAATATCCATAAGTATTAGCTTTATCGTGCAATTTTAGAATAAATTATATTTTGCAATTATTCTTCTTTCAAATTAAAAACAAAACGTCAAAGACCGCAAAAACTTGTCAAGCACAAACCTGAAACCTGCATCGTGCACACTAGCCCACAAACCTAAAGAAACCAGCACAAACCCGCAAATTTAAGTGCAAGTTTCGTATTGTGCGAAAGACATTTTGCAGTTTTTTCAATGGAAAATAATTAATGAAAACGACACATCACTTAGTAGATCGGTCCAGCACGACTAGCCAGAAATTGCAGGCGACTGACTGACAGTCGTTGCTGGCTGTTAGTTACAGGCACTCCGTTGAAAGTACCTTCACGAACAGGTTTTCTTGCTTCGTGCAGTACAGGTCGTGCAGGTTTGTGCTGGACAAGTGTGCGCGATCTTTTAAGGCCGCTGCACACGAGGTTGCCACTAGATTTCATTACTATTTTTCTTAATTACTATTATGTGCTCGGTTCACACGAGACGTCTTTACAAGCTTGCTCTGCAGGTAGATTCGGTGCGCGCGCAGTGATAGTTAAGTGCATGTTCATTGTCTCTGAACAGAACACACACTATGGCATAGTGTTTGTTTGTCGGCGTTTGTTCAAGTCGCCCGCTAGACAAGACACTGCTTCCTGATTGGTTCTCGCTCGAACCTAGCAGCGGACCTAGCAAAAAAAATAGTCCTTGTTCAAATTTTAAAACCTATCTTGTGAGCTAGCAGGCTAGCCCACAGTGACGTCATTTCCAGCTTCGTACCCAGCCTACCGGCCAGCAAAAGTTTAAGCTGCAGTTTTTCTAACCTCGCGTACAAACATTTGAAGACGATGACAGCTACGTACGATCTCAAAATTTTTTAACACCTGACCGATAAGAATAATAACACTTTGGATACGATAGGTCCTGTAACATTGCAAATTGTTTTTCTGTTTGTATATCATTCAAAAACGACTGAAATATTTTGAGAAAAGTTTTTAAACCAGAAGATTTAGAAGTGCGTGTTCTCTTTTAGGTATCAGCGTGTTTTCTACATTACGATAAGTTTGAAAGTTGGAAAATGTCCGCCTGAAAAGTTAAAAAATATAGTTTAAAAAAAACTAAAAAACACGCTTTATATCGAACTAAAAAGTAAAAAATAAATTTTTTTAAAAAAGCTTAAAACAATAATGAATAAAAAATACTAGTATTATTGTGAAAAAAGCGTGGGGCGCTTTGTTCCACATTTTCGTACATCGAGCGCCCCACGCTTTTTTCACAATAATACTAGTATTTTTTATTCATTATTGTTTTAAGCTTATTTAAAAAAAATATATTTTTTACTTTTTAGTTCGATATAAAGCGTGTTTTTTAGTTTTTTTAAACTATATTTATTTTTCACTTTTTAGTTTGATATAAAGCGTGTTTTTTAGTTTTTTTTAAACTATATTTATTTTTCACTTTTTAGTTCGATTTATTGTCAAAAATTTGCCGAAAAAAACACAATTTTTTTTTCGGCGTGGACGAGATTAGAACCCACGACCCGTGATTCCGAGAGTTGACGTCAGCGAAAACCCGTGCCTTAGACAGCACGGCTAACCACTGTAGTTACGGTGCTGGCATATTATACTACAGTAATAAACCACTTGCTGTAGTCCAAACGGAGGTTACAAACAAACATACATACAAACTTACAAGTGAAGTTAATATAAAGCGTGTAAAAAGTAATCAGTACAAAATTATTTTTTGTTGTCAAAAAATTAGACGATGGCCGGTCAAAATAGTTAATCCGTAACAAAGTTACTGCCAGTAGTCCACTTCTGTTGACAGTTGACTGCAGTATTGTAGGTAGTGAATAATATCTTTTTTGTCCTCTATTGTTATTACAACAATAAGTAAGCAAATCACAATAAGAACTAATCTATAAAACAAACAAATAAATATAAAGTTGCATTTTGTTGATATAGAGGGTACTAATCGTACACTTTTAACACTTGTTCTGCAGATTAGAGTTATGATTTGTAGCCGCACAGAAAGAACTACTGTGTAAAAATCCTAAATAAACACAGGGATTGTGCCCTAAGTCAAAAACAGGTCTACTGCAAGCTGCTGCTTAGGTAAACACATGTATTCATTGTGTTTTAGCATCGAATATTTCACTTTTTTTATAACTGCAGCACTCGTTTATAAAACGTGGCATATTTTAAAGTATTTAATAAAATAGACAAATTTTAAACACCAGCTATTTTTTTTAAATATCTACGCATTTTACATTTTTTTACCCGACTACGGGGAAGCCAAAAGGAAGAGTTATGAGTTTATATACGTACCTATGTATGTTTGTATTTACGGATGTTCTACCGTAGCGCCTAAACTATTCATCCGATTTTGATAAATAAGGTGTCAATCGATTCGCTATTATGGCACGGGTAACATAGGTTACATTTATTTTTGAATTTTGGTCCCAGAAGGGAACAAATTGAAAACAAATAAAAAATAAGTTCAAAAACTAAAACCCGACTACTGAAAAGTATCCACGAATCATATATAATTAATACGCTAAGGTTAAAGATGTTTGCCTCCCTTTTTAGAAAAAACCTCACAATTTCTCCACATAAATTATATATCATTTTACAGATAATTGCTTGCTCTACTGACATCGACAACTAAAAAATGTATTATTGCTTTTGTTTTTGTAAATTAATTAAAATACAGGAACGCTGAACAACGTCTGCCATCTGACTGCTTTAATTTTGAAACAACGTCAACACTTCGATCTGTCATCTGACCTTCATATTGTAATAGATACAACAGGCACAATACTGCATACTGCCATCTGACGGCTTTAATTTTGAAACAGCGAGGAACGCTGAACAACGTCACAGCAATGCTGCATGATGCCATCTGACGGCTTAGCTCAACGCGTTTGCTACTTGCGCCTCTATATGACAATTTTAGTAAAATATTTCTTCGATCTGTCATGTCAGTTTCATATTGTAATACAACAAAAAGAAGAACGTTATAAGCAGTGTGCAAAATTAGAAACGAATTGAATACCTGCAATCATATTTAAAAAATAATTTTGTAAAGTGATAATTATTATACTTATTTAGTGCGAATAATTCGCACACTTCTTGAAATGGTTTTACTATGCTTCGCGGTGCAACGAAGCAGACAAGAGATACGCCGTGAATTTGTTCTTTAGTAGTGCGAATCCCGTGTGCGTTGTTCCTTTAAAACATGAATAAGCGAGGGGTGTGGTGTGAGGATAGTGGAGGAACATGTGTGGTCTTCGAGTTCCATCATCGCATGGCGACACGTCGTCAGATCAGATAGAAGGTGCTCACTGCTTTACTACTGCAGTCCACGTATTTTTAGGGTTGAACTAACATTGTTTTTAAATAAATAAAATTGCCGACCAATTTTTCTCAGAACAATATATTGACAAAAATAAAAATAAAAAAAATTAACAAATCAATATAACACAAGATGACGTTTCGATCCGGATTTGGACCTTCTTCAGAAATATCTAAAAAAATAAATTTTTTAGATATTTCTGAAAAATATATTTTTTTAGATATTTCTGAAGAAGATCCAAATCCGGATCGAAACGTCAGCTTGTGTTATATTGATTTGTTAATTTTTTTATTTTTTGTCAATATATTGGTCTGAGAAAAATTGGTCGACAATTTTATTTATTTGAAGAGTTCTATTCAGACGTTAATCAAAGATTTGAATTTAGCATTGTATTTAACACCGAAAAATAAACTAATACGATAATTTATCCAATAAGAAATTAGAAAGTATTGTTTTGTATTCACAAAAACACAGGTTCTTTATCATTTCAATTTTAAAATCGCAATTTTTTTATATCTCAAGAAAAGCTGCCTGTCATGTTGGTTTAAAATGTGACGTCAGACTTGCAGTAAACACACATTTACATAATATTATGTTACACACACGCATGACTAAACACTAAAAGTGCCTCGTGTAAACAATACCAATCCTTATTTGCACTTGTTTGTGTACTACAAGAGTGACGTCACAGCAGGTGAACATGTTAGCACGCGTTTTCGCGCCCTATCCAATTTAATAAGGAGACATTTAATCAATAAAAAAAATTATTAAACATTAGCACTTTTCGATTATGGACTTTTATTCTTGACAATTTTAACAATTTTAACTGAATTTTCAACGTTTTAATGATTTAATTTTAATTTTTATTACTTCTAGATTCTTTTTTTAATTATTTACTGCAAAAAATATGTAAAATACAGATATTTACATAAATTTATTTTTTTTAACCCAACTTTGTACACAAAATTCAAAAGTTAGAAATAATTAATTAATATTAAAAAAAAAATTATTTATGCCTTTATGACAATAATTAAATGGTATCATCGACTTATAACCTTTTGTAAAAATTTATTATGGAAAAGTTCCCATTTAGAATTCGACTTACTTTTGATTGGGACTGTAACGGATCAACCTCCTTAAAAACACTTCAGAATATTGAATATTTCTCAGCCCTGTCGTTCCGGTGTGTGTAACATGCGACGCACGCGATGATAAATTACTTATCTGAGCGATCATGCGAGCGACCGAAACGTCGGAGCCACAAAGAGTGCCCCTGTGCCCGTTGATGATTACAGGAAGTCTCTTGTCAAACTGCGTTAGTGTCGTATAGAGATACAATTTGGATCGACAAATCCGTAAGATGGACTAATTTATAACATTATCCGCGTGTTATATTCTAGTCAAACAAAAAAATGGAAATAAAAACGAGTTTTTTATTCATTTTTAATTTTTTTTTTATATATTTTCAAACTATTAAAAAATAGTGGGTTACGATAATATATTGTGGCGAAGGTACAATTATGCTAAAAACAAGCGACAGCAAATTTTAACAGTCACATGAGCCATGATATCGTCCCGCACGAGAGACAATATTTTTTGCACGTAACTTGTATTAAAAAATGGACCGGCTTGAGTCTAAGCGTGCTTATAAATAGAGCCAGAAATAAGCACGAGTGGAAAAAAGTGGTCTCCAACGTCTCCTACGAGATAAGGAACAACATCATCAACCTGTAATAAATAGCTGATTTTCACATAATTTTAAAAATTTTGACAGTTGAGTTATGAGATAGTTCACTTCCAAATGTAGACTATACATTTGAATTTCATGTTTTTTGTATTTCTTACCTTTTATTTTACGCACTAGTGCGAAATGAGTCATTTCACTATGCAGGCATGAAAAGCGGCTATTTGATAGGAGATCGTGAAATATATATTTGTGTTTATTACGTTTTTCTGTGTCTTTAGAAAGAAAAATGTCTTCACACAAATTCTCGACTTTTTTCAACTCCACCTAAATGTAGGAGGTGTTGCTTTTTGACGAGAAAAATTTTAAAACTCACGGGGTTTGTTAAAAGTTGGCAGTCTTGTTGACAACTGTCAAAAATATTTCAATATTCGAATCTGAATGTTGACACATCCCTTGATAGACGCTACTTTTGTATATGCATAAATGCAACTGATAAGCAAAGAAAATTATTTTTATTCAGTTTCTTATACATAAATAAAACTGCAAACGTTTAATTTTAATTAAAATATTAAATAATGCAATATTAAAATTCTTTGTTTTCGGAAATTAAAAACTTACATTATTTTTTTTGTTCTCATAATAAGTTTGTTGCAAAATAAATCAAAATGATACTTATCATGTTAACTTATTAATTCATTTATGTTATTTTTAAGTGTTGTAAAATGCAGATTACATTGTAATCTTTTTTTCTTCAATATCGGTGCACCGAAATGCACTTTCATAATTTTACTGAAAACTTAATCCACGTTGATTTTTATCCGTTGAATTTAAATACTTTTCAGATTTAAAAAAATACATGCAGTCATATTTTTAACAAGAAAATCGCAAAGGCGGAAAGATGTCAAGATTTAATTGCAGAACTGCAGGTCCGTTGGGTGGTTTTTCCCTTAATTCAAAGATATTGCACGTCATGGTGCCTATAGGTACTACATTTGCACAACACAAACTACATTTATATAATATAGGTACATTGATGTATTAATTTTAACTTGCTAGAAGTTTACATATACTTTGTGAAGATCTATCCCAAATTGGGATAAATAGGTACTGTCTGTTGTTATTTCACGTATTTTAACGGTCAGCTGCAGCGTTTTAGTGTTCCTTTCTCAGAAATGATTTAAGTTATCAAGTTGAAATTAATAAATAAAATTATCGACCAATTTTTCAGACAAATATATTAACAAAAAATAATAATTAATACATTAACGTTTCGGTCCGGATTTGGACCTTCTTCAGAACTGATCTAAAAAATATAAAAATTGATTAATAATTAGTTTCTCATTGGTATATGAAAAAAAATTCGCTTTAAGTTTTGAATTATAAAAATTGAAAAAAAAAATTCAAAACTTAAAGCCAATTTTATTTCATATACCAATTAGAAACTAATTATTAATCAAGTTTTATATTTTTTAGATCAGTTCTGAAGAAGATCCAAATCCAGACCGAAACGTTAATGTACCTATTAATTATTATTTTTTATTTATATATTTGTCTGAAAAATTGGTCGATAATTTTATTTATTGAAGAATTCTAATCAGACGTTAATCAAAGATTTGAAAGTTGAAATTAATATCAAATACTTATAGGGACCACCATAGTTATGTAAAAAATCATGTCTCTAACTCAATGCAAAAAAAATACACGATCTTTCAAAAATCACGTATTTTATCAAAACCTACAAAGTTGACCTAGAATAATCATTAATTTCTAATTCTGTGTAGAATTATTAAGTCCGCTAAGACGTTTTCAAGAACAGCTAGAGATAGCGAGTTGAAATTAATACCAAATATTAAGGTCTACTTCTACAATAATATAATCCAGTAAAATTCTAGCTTTTAACTCGATGCAATAAAAAGATTTTAAGATATCGTGTATTTTTTTGATACTCACATTCTCATCAAAACCTTACTATACTTCCAGTTGACCTAGAATCTTGAATTTTGGCACGAAGTAAGGTCTCATAACATCAGTAAAGGAATAAACTCTGGAAGGATTACCTTAAAGACTTAAGTTACAATACAACTCACACTAGAAACCACGATCTTCCAATTTTAATATAGTTCTTGACTTCTTACATTACATCTGCAATAAACCGTCGTTCTGAACCGAAGCTATAAGAATGCCGAGCATGTATTTGGAGATGTCGGAATTCTTAGAAAGCAAAGATGTACACACATAATGTACATTTATACGGTCATATGTCATAACGCTGTCATAATTCATAAATCTCGTGGTGGCGTTGTTTGCATATATACGGAGCGTTTAAAAAATAACAACGATATACTTAAATGTCATACAAATGCTGACCTTACTTCTTGAAAAAAATCCCAGTTGGTTTCAAATTCAATAAAACTACTCAAAAGTTCACATTTACTCTCGGATTCCGGTACGATTACCAGTCTTAAAACTAGATTTAAGAATGGAGATCACCATTTAGTTGAAGACAAATAACATTGTTAAATCCTCAGCCGCCGAATGTCTATAATCTACAATTTAATCTATACCAACAATAAACTCCCGGTGTGAAAATACCACTTGGTTTCCGTGCCCTGTTTTCTAAGGTTAAAGGAATAATTGAATAAAAGTATTATTTGTTTTCGGATAAACCTTGGGTAAGTTCAAAACCATCAAATGATCGTGATTCGTGGACGAAAATGGCAAAGGTCTACCGAAAAGATTTTGTGCCTGCAATATATCTGCAACTCTGTGCAGACGTCGAAGCAAATTCGTTCAAGGACCAAGGGCGTAGATAGGGGGAATTACCTCCCCCCAGGATCATAATAATACAAAAATAAAACTGAAAATAATACGAATACCTGGTTAAAAAATAAAATTTAGAAATACTTCTTCAATTTGTAAAATTAGTTTGGGAATTAATATTTTGCTTGACATCTTCCTTCGTGAGTATTCTTGTGTGATATTAATAAAACTTAAAAAAATATTGAATTTTTTGCTTTACCCTCCCCAGGAAAAAAAATATCTACGCCCTTGTCAAGGACACCAAATCGTTTCCTTCGCTCACGAAGATTTTCTTATTTGACATGTAGTTTGCTGTTTTGACGATTTCAATATTAGGTTTTACGGCTTAATAAATTCTAATTCTGGCGATCTCTAGAACCTGGTGAAGTGTGGTGATTTGTCAAAAGCCTCCTCCTTGACTGGGAAAAAATATAGGACAACATTTACAAAAGATCTTTTAAGCTGCCGTGATTATGAGGCACTGGGTGTCATCATCTCATACTTATCTAATCGGAGAATCTCGTTAGAGATTCTCTTCTGTGCTAAATGCCGACGAATCTCTAATAGATTCTGATACATTGATATTGCCTCTCTCCCATATAACGCCATGTATATGAGGCCAGTTTCCGAGTTTTATACTTCTGTGACCACGTGATTTTGGTCTTACCGATTTTTCATATCTGATATACTCTGGTTTCATCAAAAAACCAGCTATGCTTCCAGTTCAATAATTGCTTCAATATTGAACATATAACAGACAAACCAAGTCATGCGTTTTGAGACGGTGTGATTACCAAGATTCCTTACTAATAATAACGATAATTATACTACTTCCAAATCTTCAACCCAATCCAGTATTCTCGTTCTTTATATTGGCTCGCCCAAACCTTGAACTGGTTTCGTACACTCTCCCACCGTTGGAAGTTTGTGGGCTGTTTTCTTTTTGAACACTCTGTATATAATATACATACATAGTGTACTTTATCTGATGGCAACTCACTCTCTGGGTCATTCGTCAACCAAAACATGTGTGCCACATGTGACACCGGCTCAACTTATGATATTTGGGATTAATAAACTCGCCGGTCGATTTCAGCTACAATTTATGCTCGATTTCTGTTACGATTTTCAGCTTTAAATCTAGATTTAAAAATGCTATTTTTTCAACTAAATGAATATCTTATTTGGTTGAAAACAAACAACTATCTTAAGAGTATTCGTCCCTGCAAACACCCCCTGCACCCTTCATCTCAAATCTTTTCCCCTCGCCTAAAAACGGTTCGCGCTCTCCCGACGCTATTTTTAAAGCTAGAGGGTTCTGGTAAACGCCAAATGAAAGACAAAGAAATAGACTACAGATTCTTCAGGCGAATTTTTTGAAAAAAAGTTTCGTCTATGTGTGAAATATTACGTAACTTATTATTTTTTTCAAAATGTTGTAAGTTTTTTCAGGAATTTTTTTTTTCAAAAAATTCGCCTGAAGGATCTGTAGTCTGATTCTTTGTCTTTCATTTGGCGTTTACCAGAACCCTCTAGCTTTAAAAATAGCGTCGGGAGAGCGCGAACCGTTTTTAGGCGAGGGAAAAAGATTTGAGATGAAGGGTGCAGGGGGTATTTGCAGGGACGAATACTGCGAAACTTTACCCAACATGGCGCACAGCATTGTGTAAACAGAAATGAACACTGATGCATTGAGGATTACAAACTGTATAAGGAGTTTTCGGTCTGTTTGCTGTCTGTGATTCCATTTTTGCCAAAAAATGTACCGGTTTTTTTTTTTCAAGTTTTTTTCTCGGCAAGTTCAATTTTTCTTTGCTTGCATTATGGTAATAGGATTTCTTCAAGATTCCCGAGAAACTCTCTCACTCACTATTAGAGAATACAATCCCGGGATCCCGACTCTCGAGATCCCGGGATCCCGGCCGTTTTCTGGCCCCGAACTTGGCTAATCTCGGGATTGCCACAAACAGATCTAGTTTGCATTCCGTAATCCGTTGCGCCTTGACTAGATTATATTAATATTATTTATTACATAACGACAAAAAACAATCCTTAAATACGCGGTACGATATGTAAGAATATGAAATCTCCATATTATCCTGAAGTACAAGTACAAAATGAATCGGGGTTGGCAAATAGTATTAGACGTGAAATAAGCCTGTTCGAAAATGGAGGAGTTCGTGGATATCACTTAGAAACAGCATTTAAGTTCTATTGTCTAACTCTATTCCTTCAACTAGCGTAGAACCTGAGCGGGCGTTTTCAGCTGCTGCTTATGTTGGCAATAAACTACAAAGCAGGCTTGGAAGTCGAACATTGGATGCTTTGATATTTCTGCGATTGTATTTTCAAAATTCCAAATAGTTTTTTTGTATTGTCTTTTTGATTTCTTTCAAAAGTAAAGTTTTTTTTTGTTTTGTCTATTTTATTTTCTTACTATATTGTGATTTGTGTTGTGCAACGATATTAAAAACATTTTTTAAGTAATTACTCAAGTTTTCTATCATTTCAGCCCAATTAGAAACCACATAGTCTAATCTCGGAATAGCCCCGGGATTACGCATAAAAAATCCCGTAATCACGGGATTGAAAAACATGCTCGGGATTGTATTCTCTACCCATTACTCACTAGTGCGGTAAAGTAAAGACTGATCATGCTATACCGATTCCATGGTAAATCACTGTTCGTCTGTCAGTTTTTTTTTTGACTTACTATTAAAAATGTCTATAATTTTGTAAATGAAGTGAAAAGTCGCTACTTTATAGGAAGTGCGTGCAAAACTACTATATAATATATCTCGTGCATTATTTTATTACGGTTCGAGTGACTTAAAACTCGCTAGCGCTCATTTTAAAGATGATGTCACAGCTTGCCGTAATATAACCCGTTACAATCTACTATACACACACAAAATCAACAATATCTTTCGTTTGTCGTCGTGATTTCGGAACGACACGAGCAATATAGTTCATGTTTGATTGCATGTTGGTAATTCTTTAGTTTGTCGATATTCTTTCCGCGGTAGCGCAACTGTTTGGGTAATTAATTAATCTTTTTCATAATTAATTGATTCAGTTGTCCTTAAATAGGCAGATTAACATGAAAATAAAACATTTGAAATTTAATTTGTCGCTGCCTCCACAAAAATACCTCAGTTTTTTTGTTTCCTTTGTAGCAAAAACTATGCATTCTTTACACTACCGTTTAACCCGTCTTCATTCTTAGAATTTGCATTTTTTTATATAACAAATGTTTGCTTACAGAGGATGTAATAAAATCTAAAACTACTAAATCATTAATCGTATAAATGTGGGCCCATGTTCAAGTACATCAAAATTTAGAAGGTTTCTTTTTTTTGATGTAAAAAACTCATTTCTATAAGTGGCAGTTTTCTCCCCTATAGCAAATAACTACTTCGTAGATATAATACATGATTATAAACTAGTGTGACCTGTGCGAATTATTCGCACTAAATAAGTATAATAATTATCACTTTACAAAATTATTTTTTAAATATGATTGCAGGTATTCAATTCGTTTCTAATTTTGCACACTGCTTATAACGTTCTTCTTTTTGTTGTATTACAATATGAAGCTCAGATGACAGATCGAAGAAATATTTTACTAAAATTGTCATATAGAGGCGCAAGTAGCAAAAGCGTTGAGCTAAGCCGTCAGATGGCATCATGCAGCATTGCTGTGACGTTGTTCAGCGTTGCTCGCTGTTTCAAAATTAAAGCCGTCAGATGACAGTATGCAGTATTGTGCCTGTTGTATTACAATATGATGGTCAGATGACAGATCGAAGTGTTGACGTTGTTTCAAAATTAAAGCCGTCAGATGGCAGACGTCGTTCAGCGTTGCTGTATTTTAATTAATTTACAAAAACAAAAGCAATAATAAATTTTTTAGTTGTCGATGTCAGTAGAGCAAGCAATTATCTGTAAAATGATATATAATTTATGTGGAGAAATTGTGTGGTTTTTTTTCTAAAAAGGGAGGCAAACATCTTAACCTTAACGTATTAATATATATGATAAGATGTAAATGTTATAATATTAGGTACTAATTTTATCAGAGTGAGAGTCAATAGTTAACATTATATTTTCTATTTATAACAGTTAACAAAAATAATATTCTTTAACTGCATTTGAGCTCCGAAGATGACAAAAATAATTGTCAAGACGTCAGCATAATAAATGCAATTTCTAACATAGTATTGCTTTAGTTTTTTGATCCTATGCTTCGAAGAAGTTCTTCATCCAAATATAATCAATCGTGGATCATAGTCTTGTCTTCTTTGAGATGAGTTTTCTTTATAGAAAATAACCGAAATGTATCAAGGTATTGCGTTTTGTGCCCCTGGTAGGCTTAGAGACACATTATGAACAGCATATATTAGATATCGTGTCCATCGAGATATTAAACTTGTTGCCATGTTTTTAATTATTATGATTAGTAATTACTATTTATATTCATAATTATTGTTTTGAATTTTCTGTATGTACTTGAAAAAGTCTAAATCTATAGACGAAACGTCGTAAACTAAATAAATCTTATTTTTTGCCCACAATCCTGCGATTTTTTTTATTAATTATGTACAGCATTTTTCATGCAATAAAATCCCAAGTTCAAATTGATATTAAATGTTTCTATCAAAACATACACTAACGCAAATGAAGCCATGAACAGTTTACATACCAAAAAATTGGAATGCCCACTAAAAATAACAATATTTCTGTCTAGTTGGTAGATAGAGTAGGATCGTTTAGAGAAGATAATAGCGTCATTTCTGGGCACAAACGAGTTTCGCAAAGGATTGTCCTATGAACATGTGCGTCGCTAGTCGAGACGCGTCATTTATTTCTCTCAGCAGTTACCTCAGTACTGTTCACGATACTGACTGTCAATTTATGTCACAATTATTTGTCGATTGTTAACTCGAGAGAGAGAGATTGTGAATTATAGACGCTCAACAGCTGAGGTCATCAGCGTCTATTGTTAACTCGATAAAACACAATGTATGACTGTCCTCCACTGAGCTATCCCGTGGTATATATATGCGCTGAATAGTTCTTTCTTTTTCTTGCATTTTGAACAATTAAGACGATTGCTGTTCCACAATACAGATACTGCCTATGATTACCCCTGGAATAACAAATTACGCCGCTACTGATCGCTTTTCCCACTCTTCTTAATACACAGATTACCACCTTGCAACTATTTTTTCTATATGATACTAATCTACCAATAATGTTTTAAACATCTTATTATCAGTTGGAGGTAGGGTGGGGATGTGTTTAAAAACGAATTGACACTATTTTAATTTCGTGGTATGGGTTCGTCCAAAAACTGACGACGAAGAGAAAGAGACGGCACCACTTTAACCCGATCTTTCTGTCTAATCGTTCGCCGGTGACGTTGAAGCATGTGGGTCAATTTTAACGAAATTTAACAGTAATATTCTTGAAGCATTGAACAGTTGGTAACCCTAGCTGCCGTTGCAAAATGGTTGCACAAATGAAATGTTTCGTACACGATTTTATTGCCATTAAAACTAAACTGAATCCATATGTGTACATTTCAGGAAGAAGGAAATAATAATTTTATTTTTATGTCACCAAGCAGGGGAAAGTCTTTTTATTTCTTTAACATCGCATAGTCATGAGAAACCTTTTTGCGTAAACTGTAAGTCATGGTAAAATTATATGTTTATAAAATTTAATGTCATCCTTAGTGCTGTCAAATGAGCGAAAAAAAGGGCCAACGAACAAAAATAGTATTGTTACACGCTCCCCGTTGGGGCGACAAAAAATATCGTGAGACAACAATCTAACAATGACACACAAATTGTTGTGGAATAACAATAATTGTTCAAAATAACAATATGCGTAGGTAAAAAGGCTTTGTTGCCAAATTCCAGACAACAATGAATGCAAGAAAAAAATAAGAACGTTCCAGCGCATATATATACCACGAGATAGCTAAGTGGAGGACAGTCATACATTGTGTTTCATCGAGTTAACAATCGACAAATAATTGTGCCATAAATTGACAGTCAGTATCGTGAACAGTACTGAGGTAACTGCTGTGAGAAATAAATGAACTGTGTATATAGTTAATAAATAAGTGTGCTAAATAAACTTTGGTGTGTTCTTGTGTATAGTGACTTTGTATTCTTTTATTTTATTAGTTAGAATTGTTGTTTTGTTTCGATGTTTAGAAAAACACGCGTCGCGTTATACAAGCTGTGTATGTTTAATATTTATAAACATTTTGAGTAACTAAACGTGTGTGTATTAACATAGTTGATTCATGACAATCATCATCGTCAGCTTTACGCGTTATTTTGTTACGAACTTTGACAAGTTATGCGGTAAACAAACGAAATGCTTTGTTTTGTTTCGTCGAGTGTGTTTTAACGAGACGCTCACGCAATTGTTTTTTATAGCGTCCGAAAGCGCATGCCCTAGAACAGTGATGGCGAACCTTTTTGAGAAATGGGTCAAATTTTGTTCATTATTTTTTATAGTACTGGCTCGTGAAGCACTACGCCAGGGGCGTCACTTGAAAGGGGGAAAGGAGGATGGTTAAAAACTACTTTTTTTTATTCTCACCTTTAAAATCTTTTAAAAAATTTTCGTTTCCTTATTGTTTTATAACTTTTACTGTTGGAAGTGACGAGAAAAAAATAACGGTCGAAAATAAAAGAAATTTTTAAAGTTAAATAAAAATGACAAATCTATCATTTTTTGTTCACTTTAAAAATTTATAATAAACATAATAAATATAACTTTTAAATATTTATATGACGTAATTTTGTTAAGCATATTATATATGTAAAAAGGGCCCCATGAAGCAAAAAATGTATAGGCCAATTATTTAAACATATTTTGTTGTTTTCTGCAATGGAGACGGTTTTTCGAAAAAAATTAGTTAGTTAACAAGGGCCTCACTTTTTTAAAAAGAAATTTAAAAAAACCCCTTCGCACTCCGGGAGTGCCGGCGGAAGTGAAAACTTGAATATTAACGTCTTACGAATTTTCGATCAAAATGGTTTGTATCATAGATTGCATTTTTATGCACGATATTTCAACGCTAGATGTCTAACGTTATATAAAAAGTATCTGGCAATTACTATCACTTAGAGAGTCTCACCCAGTTCTTACTGACCTGACGCGAGTTTAACATTTTTTACCCATTACAAAAAAAATGTACAACGCCGCTAAAGAAGTATTCACTTGGTTTGTATCATAGATTGCATTTTTATGCACGATATTTCAACGCTAGATGTCTAACGTTATATAAAAAGTATCTGGCAATTACTATCACTTAGAGAGTCTCACCCAGTTCTTACTGACCTGACGCGAGTTTAACATATTTTACCCATTACAAAAAAAGTGTACAACGCCGCTAAAGAAGTTTTCACTTAGTTTTTATCATAGATTGCATTTTTATGTACGATATTTCAACGCTAGATGTCTAACGTTGTATAAAAAGTATCTGGCAATTACTATCACTTAGAGAGTCTCACCCAGTTCTTACTTGTCCTGACGCGAGTTTAACATTTTTTACCCATTACAAAAAAAGTGTACAACGCCGCTTAAGAAGTTTTCACTTCAAAAAAATTCACCGGAACTCTATTCTTTCAATTGTTAAGATGACACCACAATTTAGTCAAATTTTCAAATTGTTCTTTAATATATTTTATGTGTTGTACTCCTTAACAGGCGCCACCCCTTGGACTGTAACGGCCGCGCGGAACCCTATTTTTAACGTTAAATTAAAACTATAAATAATATTGAGTTCGGGAGGTGGGACTTTTTCCTCCTCTTTAAAAATCTTTTTTTCAATTTCCGCTATCGCTTATATTTTTTGAGTAATTGCCAAGAATCTGAGGAGCTTTTCTGTTATTTAATATTATTTTCACTTTTTTTTAAATATGATTTTTTTCTGATATCAATTTCTGCAAAATATTCACATGGATACGAATGTCAAAAAATATGCGAATATTCGTTACATCACTGATGTATATGTAGTAGGAGTAAAGAAGAAGCAAATTAGGAATCCAATTAGGGTTTCAATATGAAGTTAGAAGCTAAAACATATTTAAATTTGCAGAATTCCAACAAAAACCATTGATTTATAAGAACGGTTTCACAAAAACAATATCAAATGACATTGCATAGAATAAATTCCCACACTGTCAATTATAAAATTTTTATTCGACAAAAATTTGTTGTCTTACACACAGAATGTTTCAATATTAAACGGAATGAATTTATTTTAAGCAAGTCCACGACGGTTTTTTTAAGTGAAACTTCTTTAACTACGTATTTGAAATTGTCTGTAACAGGGAAATAATTCAACGGCAGAGAAATATAAGGAAAATCTTGGTAACGCAAAATTAAAGAAGACAAGATTCAACGGAGGGGAAATACAGAGTGACCGGTAATTGCTCGTATTCATCTAGGGAGAAGAAACTATGACTAATTTGGAATTATTTAACCTCTATCACTTGGGGGTCGGAAATGCGTCATTTTCGAGAAAATCTACTTTGGTTTATTTTTAACAAAAATCCGAATTTTAAGAGTTAAAAATTAAAAAAAAAATATTCTCACTTTTTGGCGTAAATTTTTCCATGATCTGTAAGTTTACTAATTGGCCAACCTTCCTAAAGCTGAAAACTACGAAATTTAATGTGAAATTTTATGTTGTGTGTTAAAACTTATAATAAATAAAAAAATAAAATAAAAATTCTTCACAGAAGTGTCATTATTACCTATAAAAAAATGACGCATATTCGAACTCCAAGTGATAAGGTTAAATCGTTCCAAATTAATCATAGTTTCTTTTCCCGAGAGGAATACGAGCAATTACCGGTCACCGTATATATGAGACACCTTAGTAAAGTAAAACGGATAATATGTATCAATGAAACAAATTCATAACTCCAAAAAAGTTTCACTTCCGTATTGTGGGTGAGAATCACGCGTTTTCTTTTGCGGTTCGTGCCGCCTTCACGAAAAAATACAAACAGAAATTAAAAAATAGTCATTTTTAGGAGGGATTTCGAAATATAACGGCTTTCTGTGACACACCATTTGCTTTTTTAGTTTTTTCCAATATATTCTGCAGTTCTACTTGCTACGTTAAAATTACTGTGTTTTCCGGTCGCCTTGTATATACAAATCTAATAGTAAAAAGAGTCAATCCAAATAAATCTTTCTCGTGCGAAATAAAATGGTCACCGAATGTTTGAACTAAACACGCATACAAAATGTGTGCTCGATATTTCTGCTAGGAGATTGTTTTGTTGTTTTATACATATTTTAAAGTTCGACCAAAAAGAATTTTAATTGGACGAAATACAAAGTTCCAAAGACACCTTAAAGCAGTCCCAGCTATTTCTTTCTTCAGTTATCGATTAATATCTAAGTATATACCGAACCGAAAAAAAAAACATTGACCACAGATTTTAAGTTGTGATATTTTGGTAGCAGTTTTACTTAACGACATATTTAACCAATAAATTATGTCAGACTTTCTACTGAAAAAATCGGATTTTATTTGTATTATCTTTGTTTCTAGTTTAAAACAGATTAATAAAGCGGTACATACACAGTCAAGTCTACTTTGTAATCATTTTGATTTGTACAAGCATGCTTAACGGGTGTCGTTTTCCACATACAATCCAAACATTTTGGCAATACTAGCGGTCCCGCCCGGTTTCACTCGGGTGCAAAAGTACGACTGGGGGGGGGGGGAGTTACATGAGATACGCACGTTCATCTTAGTTTACCGAGATGAATGTTGTGTCCAAATTTCATGATGATCGGAGTTAATGACTGAATATCATGCACCTTTTCCTTAAAAAAATTACTATAGTGTAGGCTGCATCCTACAGAGATAAAATGGAGAATTAAACGGACTGAAACTTCAAAAAAAAATTTTTATTATTTTTCCAGTAATCCCCATACTCTGAGACATAATTTTTTAAATATAAATTAAAAAAAATTATGCGTTTTAAGGGTTAAATATTAACGGATTTTTTATATTTAATTACCAACGTTAAAACTAGAAATATATTTTTTAAAAGTTATTGAACCGATTTAAATAAAACTTATATGAGATCACGTTAAAAGTGTGATTTAAGTAAAATTTATGTGGGACCACCCTAAAGGTGTACTTAATTACTCAGAATAAGAATAATTATAGTATAGTATAGTATGTTTTCTTCTTTTAGGCTGTACATTTAGTAATTTACAGATAAGATTTGTCAAACAACAATATAAAATAATGTTTAAAAGATTTACAATCTGCAATAATAATTACATAAAATCGATTTACAACTGGCGGAGATATCGCGGAACATACAAAAAAAAAAAAAATTGGTTGTCTGTAAAGTCGGTTTACGGACGATAGTTTTACGTGATAACGTATTCCGTAATACATAACCTAAATTCTACATATAATAATTCGAATCTATGATATTGCATCTTTCGCTTCAAATTTAGGTTAATTTTATGTATTTAAATTACTCACCACATATAATAATAATTGTTTTTTTAACTTTCTTTCTTTCGTATTTATTTTAAGTCTCAAAGATTAATTGTCATAATATTTTGAAAACAATTGTTTCACTGTTTATATAAAATTCCAAAACCTACTTACAATATTTAAGTATTTTCATACGTCAAAAAATTGATTTTTATAATGATAAAATTTGTATGAAAACGATTTTTTCGGAAGATGAGACCTAGCTAAAACGATTTTTTGCCCCCCAAAATCCCTTTTCAGTAAATTTCATCCAAATCGTTAGGGCCGTTTTCGAGAAAAGCACGCACAGGGTCAGGCGGAACGTTGGGAACGTTAGGAACGTTACACTTTTTCGTGCATGCAGTCGGTGTTTCATCAATTTATAAGATTGGTGATTCATCAATTTATAAGACGTTATCACGTCAAAAAACACAGAATTGAAAACCTCTCCCTTTTAAGTAAGTTAAAAACTAAAAATATTTTACAGTAGGTACCTACCTAACCTATACTATGAAACATTTTTTTAGTCGCTCAAAATTATTTCATGACTCTAACTTACAATGTCAGGATTTTTTACCAAACAGATATAAAAGAAAATCAAATAGTTCGAGTATTATTTGGTTTACCTACACTAATTAACGATTAAATAAGAATGTCGATGCTTAAAGAGTTTGGTTACCCCATTCATGTATTTCAACAGTCTCAACCTACAAGTTTATTAACATGTTATTTGGACTCTGATTGTTTTTATGGTAAAATTATGGCTTCCGTAATTTATAGATACAGTAAATTTCGTTCAACTTCTCCATAAAATGTTAAAAATATCAGCGCCGATAACATCTGTGAAATACATTAACATCAACGAACTTGTATATCAAAGTTGTTTTATGAATACACAGTTCAGACAATGCAACGTGTCATTTCACAACAGACAACTTTGCACATATCGCTGAACTGCGGTATGTGCTCTATTATCGCTTTGTGCGTCTCATTCATAAAAGAAGTTAATATATCTAGGTTAATTTCTCACGAAATCCATTCAAAGTGTAGCTTTTAGAATAGAAGAGATTCTGTTCTATAAAACAGAACCATTTTTTGATCGCTTCGAGTTCATAATTACTACTAAAAAGTAAAATTGTAATTGAATATTAATATTAATATTAAAATCTTTTATTAACGTCTGATTAGAACTCTTCAATAAATAAAATTATCGACCAATTTTTCAGAAATATATTAACAAAAAATAATAATTAATATGATGTCTAAAAAATATAAAAAAAAAGAATTAGTATCTACTTATATTACAAATCCGGACTGTAACGTAAAAGTATTAATTATTATTATTTTTTGTTAATATATTTGTCTGAAAAATTGGTCGATAATTTTATTTATTGATGAACTATAATAGTTTTTGGCGTAACTAGTAGTCTAAGTCATTCATCGCGCTGACAGGTCATGACTTAGCCTACAAGTTGCGCCCATAATTTTATTCAACAATTGCGCGTTATTCATGTTTTAATTATAATGAGATGTTGTAAATATCTATTTATTTCTTTGTAAGAAAAACTGTCAATACTAACAGCACCAAACAGTACGATTCAATGTTTTGGTTTGAGGTTAGCCGGTTATGAATAAACTCCATGTCGAAAACATTCGGCTCTCAATTTTAGCCTCAATGGGTAACAACGGAGTTGTTGTTACCCACTATTTCGTTACGACTCAGAAAATAGTTACGTTTATTTTCATTACTCCACAATGGCCGAGCTAGTAGGAATTTTCATTAAGTTATGACAAGTAATTGTCACCAGTCGGTAAATGGCTATTTAGGGTTCGGTTTTTAGGCATGATAAAACATGAATAACGCGCATGAGTTGAATAAAAGGTAATTATTAATGATTTTTATTCGTAAATTAGTTAAACAAGGGCCTCAGTAACTATTCTGAAACCATATTAATTATTTTCGGGATATAAAAATCCACACGAAATTCACGTACCGCTGTTTTGTTTTTTTATTAATACGATATAAAAGTCAGGTATCATCATCGTACATATCACGGTGGCTTACACGATCACAAAGCAACATTACCACACACATTTTTATGGCCGTTTTATTATATTTTATTGTCAGAATCTCCAGGTATTGCCTCATATTCATTACGGCTGTCATAATTATAAAACTATTCATGTATTACGTTCAAAATGGCTACACATCTGCGGTTAGTTTAGCTGCCGAAACTAGAAATTTTTAACAATTGAATCTCTGAAACTGCACGTGTCAAAAATTTGGGTACGTATGGTTGATGTGGAACTCTCTCATTCACTCAATGGTATATTTCAACGTCCTCTCTAGTTCACAATACAAAACTTTTAGATACGCGCCATTTTGGAAAATTTATTAGAACAGAGACAACACCTTCTCATTTATTTTTTGTTGATTTTAATTTTTTTGTCTTCTTAACGCGAGCATCGGGACATGTAATCATCTGAACAAAAAATGAGCGATATCGTCCCGAAGCAAAGACGCACGTACGTATTTGTGATCAGATCATTTCCTTAGACAAGGAAATGATAATTGAAACAAAGCGCACATATGTCGTTTATATATTATGATCTCTTGCGATAGAATTTCTAGCATGTATGTAAATCCTTGCATATAGATAATACAAAATGCAATAACTGTCTACTTAAGCACGTAGTCCTATGTTCAGGCTCGTTTTCAACAGTTATTTCGGCATTTTTTTTTAATATCAAAATAATGTACGATGTTTTCAATTTTGTTACATGTTTTTACTGACAACGTAAACTAAGAAAAACAATTTTTTTTTGCTTAATTTTACGCCATTTTATAATTGTTTTTTTAACCTAAAGTAGACAACTTTAAATGGAGGTAGGTGGGTAGCGCGGGTGATAACGTCACTTGGAGTCAACTGAATTATAAAAATTAAATTGGTTACTGTTTCGTAGGCTTGTGGCTCTATTCCGTACTAGAAATAAACATTTTTATTGATAAATAACAAAATGGCGGGTTTTAGAAAAAAAACAACGAGAAAATCGTGATTTTTTCGATGAAAATCGGTTAAAAAAAATAGAAATAATTTTTATAATTAAGTAATTCTAGTAACGGACGGAGCTATTGTGTAGAATATCCTGTGCAAAATTGAAAGCAATCGGTTGTATACAATTGTTTCAATCACCCGCGCCGCTTACAAAAACGTAGTTTTGAGAAAAAACGCGTTTAAAGTTTTGATTTCAGATTTCTTATAAAAAAGTAAAAATGAATATTAAATCAGCTATGCCTGGTGTATAGTAAACCTTCCGTTTCTTGAAAGGCATCGTTTTCTGCTAGTTTTTTTTGCTCTACTCTGCGAGAGTATAAAGGTAACGTGATAACAATTGAGGTAAGAGTCTTACCGTGGGACCGTTGCTGCTCTCGACTATATGCTATAGCTTTGTAAATATTTAATATTTTGGTCTAAAATTTTTACAGTATTTTCTCAATCTATTATACTTACTAAAAATGTAAAAAAAATAAATTCGTTTTTTCAAAACCCGAACACCAGACTACGTCCTTAAATATAGGTGAATTTCCATGAACATTTTCTGTCTATATAATTGGCTGATTTCGAAATTACGCAACTTACATATTTTGTTAGCCCAGCCTTTGATGTAATTCTACATAATAATATGTCATTTACTGCAACAGGATCAAGAAACCGGTTCAGCAGCCAATGCAAAAACGGCGTATGTTTGATTCTTATTCGATCTACTCCAGTGGCTCCAAGAATGCAATTCTAACTTCTAGGTATGTATTAATTGTTTTTTTATTTTCTTACTAATCCTTTGCTCACGTTAATGCCATTTTTTTGTACTGTTCAGCCGTCTTTAGTAATAACTTGTAGCCAACAAGATAATGAAAATCCGATAAAAATCAGTTCAGGGTTTTTGTGATAAATCCTGCAGAACAAGCAGATAGACACACTTTTTGTTGCTGATCTTTACCCAATAAGTAATAACTAACTTGAAATTTAGACATAAAAAAAATAATTATCAAAATCGGACTACTCTGTAAAAAGTTATGTGTGGTTATATACATTACGATCAGTGAGTAAACAATCAATCATCCCCTGTTTTCCTACCCTTAGGGTTGGAATTTTTTTACCAAATTTATATGGGACCAACTTCGGGGTATACCCTTTCAAACAAAAAAATAATTATCAAAATGGGACTACTCTGTAAAAAGTTATGCGCGGTCATACATAAATAAAAAAAAATTGGTTGTCTGTAAAGTCGGTTTACGGACGATAGTTTTACGTGATAACGTATTCCGTAATACATAACCTAAACCTCCCAAAATTTAGTTTCAATCCGCTTATCCTTGGTGTCGGAATGATAAGAAATGTCAAAAGTGACGTTTGCAACTGTCAAAGTATTATGTTCTAATAATAATTAGTTATTCCAATACTTAACTTAGAAGGCGTTGCATTTCATAAAATACTAATGTCAAAAAATTGAATTAAACATTAGAAATGCAGCCGTTTTCATGTTGCATTTATACAGCTATTTTTCTATATAAATTTGTATAAAAAAACTGTTTAGGCAAATTCTGTTATACGAAATCTATGTAAAATGTTCTCCTCTTTCGTTTAAGACTGGTTTCAAACCGATCTGATTTAAATTGAGCGAGAAATTAGTAAAAAGCACGCACAGGGTTACGCGTTACGCGTTACGAACGTTACACTTTTTCGAACATGCAGCCGGTGTTTTATCAATTTATAAGATTGGTGATTCATCAATTTATAAGACGTTATCACGTCAAAAAAAAAATATACGCGTCGACTTGAGAACCTCCTCCGTTTTTGTTTTTCGTCGGTTAAAAATGGGCTCATCCCACATTTTTTTTATTAATGTATTTCTTGCGTAACCATTACATCAATTTAAATCAGATCGGTTCGAAACCTGTCTTAAACAAAAGAGGATAAAATTTTACATTTTCATTTAACAGAATTCGCGAAAATAGTTTTTTATACATAGAAAAACAAAAATAAACACTATAAATTCGATTTTGTCTAATAAATCGCGCACGCGGATCGGTTGTCTTTGTCTGTTGCATACTGTGTTATGGACATTTAAAGCGTATGTTCTGTCTTAAAATAAATAGATTGCATTTGTTCAAAAACGAATGCTATTTCAAATATTAATCAGTTTTGTGTCTTTAATATTTTGTGAAATGCAACGCCTTCTAACTTCACGATTTGTTATTAAGCCTATACAGAGTGAGTTTTAAGTTGATGCTTTTTTTTTACAGCGTGTAAAAATCAAATAGACGAGCAAATATTTCAAATAGTTTTTTTATCAAAACTCAAAAATAAGAGAGAAACAGCCTTTCGAAGTTTAAATAAATTTTATTATATTTTCTTTAATTTTGAGGTCGGTCCTGGGGTTATATTATGTCACTATGGAAATAAGTTGTTATTATCTCTCAAAAACAGAACAATACACATGTCAGTTTCAAATAAGCACCAACATACTTGATAATAACAACTTATTTCCATAGTGACATAATATAACCCCAGGACCGACCTCAAAATTAAAGAAAATATAATAAAATTTATTTAAACTTCGAAAGGCTGTTTCTCTCTTATTTTTGAGTTTTGATAAAAAAACTATTTGAAATATTTGCTCGTCTATTTGATTTTTACACGCTGTAAAAAAAAGCATCAACTTAAAACTCACTCTGTATAAATAGCGATATCTAGGCAAGGTCAACGGTTCAGTGATAGAACACTGCCATGCGTGTGTCCCAAGTTTGATTCCCGACAGATGCACAACAAATATTATGTTTATTTTTTTAGAGTTGCAAATCGCATGATCAATTTTTGTTTAATAATAATATTGTATTATAAATAAAATTTTCGAATAATTTATCAGACAAATTAGTAAAAAAATATATGATAAATAATTAGCGAAAAGAACTTCGTTCCAACCGGGTGTTCCAGGTCACCTCTCGTAATCCTATTCTTTCGGGACACCGATTCGCAATGCCCCAGAGGATTGCGTTTGAAAACCACTGATGTATATAATATGTACACAAGTGCGATGTGTGCTTACTGACTGACTGAAAGCTGCCGACACAAGAGCATGCTCCAATTTGCGCGCCACTCGCTTTAACAAATTGTCAGTAATTAAGCACGCATACACACACGATCAGGCTAGTTCATCGATTTGATCAATTAAAAACCTCCAAGGGATTTGTTTAACTGGAATGACTGATGTTTATAGCGTGTCGATGTTTTTTCATTTGTCACATGCGAATGATAAAATTAGTCATTTTGTCATGTAAACGACTCCTGGGAGCATTGATCGCTCGTAAATGGATAGCGGCTAGTCCTTAGAAAACGTCTGAATTCTCTTAGAACGCCGAATCGTGTTATCACTAAGGTTATCTGCTGCACTCGACACTGGTTTTTCCGTTGGAGGTTTTTTAAATGAAATCTTTCATTAAAGACTCCATTAATAAAAAAAAAATTGGTTGTCTGTAAAGTCGGTTTACGGACGATAGTTTTACGTGATAACGTATTCCGCTCGAATATCATATTTAATAATACATAACCTAAGTTTTAGTAGCTGTCAAACTTGGGCCGATCGTGCTTCTCTATCGCTTATAGTGCGCTCTGGCTTGCACGCACAGGTCCAGGCGGAACGTTACGGCGTTACACTTTTTCGTGCGTGCAGCTGGTGTTTCATCAATTTATAAGACGTTATCACGTCAAAACTTCTTTGATTCATTACATTTATTAATATTTTAAAATATCTGTAAACAGATTTTAGTTACCTATATGACTAATTATTTTCATTTTTCACATATAAAATATAGTTTTAAAATAAAATAAAATGTGAGCAAACGTTCGACACCTGGCAAATGTGAAACATAAATTTAAGCAAAATTCTAGCTACTAGATTTCGCCCTGTAACTAAATTTCATCCGTGCATCTACTAAATTTCGCTCTATCAACTAATGAAAATCTAGTAACTAAATATCGCTTTGTAAGTAAATTTCACCCTATAACTAACTTATGCCCTGTCATCTAGTTCTAGCAACTAAATTTCACCCGGGCATCTACTAAATTTCGCCCTATAAACTAATGAAATTCTATAGTAACTAAATATCGCCTTGTAAGTAAATTTCACCCTCTAACTAACTTATGCCCTGTCATCTATTTCTAGCAACTAAATTTCACCCTAGCAACTAACGAAATTCTAGAAACTAAATATTGCCCTGTCACTAAATTTCATCCGGGCATCTACTAAATTTCGCCCTATCAACTAATGAAATTCTAGTAACTAAATATCGCCTTGTAAGTAAATTTCACCCTGTAACTAACTTATGCCCTGTCATCTAGTTCTAGCAACTAAATTTCGCCCTGATGGCAACTAACGAATTTCTAGAAACTAAATATTGCCCTGTAACTAAATTTCACCCGGGCATCTACTAAATTTCGCCCTATCAAGTTATCAACTAATGAAATTCTAGTAACTAAATATCGCCTTGTAAGTAAATTTCACCCTGTAACTATTTTTTGCCCTGTCATCTAGTTGTCGCCTTTAACAAAAGCCAAGCATATACACAAAGTACGCGTTGTCATCTAACGAAATTTTACTAGTAACTAAATTTCGCCCTGTTATCTAGATGTCGCCTTCAACTAAAGCCAACGTACACAAATGTAACGTCCTTCCATAAAACTGTCGCGCCAATTGCACCGTTTTACTCCAAAATAAACACACCATTAGATGATTCATATCAAGAACTCATTTTTTTCTTTATTTTACTTACCGATGTAAATTATTACCTAGTTTATATTTTTTTTTTTTATTTGACACAAATAATTTTTGATCTGAAGCAGTGGCAAATTCATCGGATGGGGCCCTTCCTCAATGTAAAGAAGCACAACCAACGCTATACCTACATTTTTTGTTTAATTTGTGTACCTATGTACTTTAGTAGGTATACCTAACTTAAATTATAGACGCTGATGACCTTAGCTGTTGAGCGTCTATAATTCACAATCTCTCTCTCCCCTAACTTAAATTAATTGAATACAAAACTAAAAAATTGTAATAAATTTTGTAATAATAAATATGCTCATGGATTTATCATGCGGGGGGTGGGGGCTCCGACCCGTTCTGCCACCCGATTGTTACGCCACTGGTCTGAAGATGTAATTTTTTTTACGAAAGCGCCTCATCATTATCGAATAAAAATATGTGATTTTATTTGAAACTTTATTTTTGGAATTGGCTTTCTCTTGTAACTTACTTTGATATAATTATTCTTTACATTGTTTCATTGCTTAGCCGCTCCATTAAGCGAACCGTGGTGATGATTCACTCTCTGCTATTTCAGAACCGCTGGTGTAAGACATAACTCGTGTTTATGATCCGAGCAAGCCGTGACGCCACATTAACAGCGTCTCATCACAACACACTTGCGTCGCCGATGCCTTTTTATACAGGATGTAACAGAAAAAAATATTCACTTAACGCACAACGAACTTTATGGGTATTTTTTTTTAATACCTCGATACAAATTATCGAAAAAACGTCATTACAGAAGTCGTCCGTTAAAATAAACTTTTTCTGTTCATTATATTGAGTGTAGACTCAATATGATGAAGAGAAAAAGTTTATAGTGTGAATTCCTATTCGTAGAAACTTCTCGATCGTAATCTATACTAATAAAGTTGAAGAGTTTGTTTGTTTGTTTAGTTGAACGCGCTAATCCCAAGAACTACTAGTTCGAATTGAAAAATAAATTTTTGTTGGATAGCTCATTTATCGAGGAAGGCTATAGGCTATATAATATCACACTACGACCAATAGGAGCGGAGCATCAATGAAAAATGTTGCAAAATGTATCTCAAAATTCCGTCATGTAGAGCTTCTATTCAGGTGAAGTGCCCTAATTAAATATTTCAACATTAGCATCGTACATTCACAAGCCCTGATAGTTCAATCGGTAGAGCATGCGACTCTTAATCTCAGGGTCGTGGATTCGAGCCCCACGTTGGGCGAATATATTTTAAACGTGTTTTTATTTTCTACATTGCTTTCTTCTAAGGCTTACATTTAAATTTATTTGAACTTTATTTACGACTAATTAAAATTATATAAATCTAATTAATAGCTCGTTTGAAAACTGTACTAGAGATACCTATATAAAAATAATTTTCCTACAGTGTTTTCAATGAAATATCTATTATATTTTATTAATTACAGTAATTATTGATTAAATAAAATTTATTACTTAAAAAAAGTATAAATATGAAATTTGGATACAACATTCATCTCGGTAAACTATAAGATGAATGGGCGTACTCATGTCCCTCCCTTCCTCATTCGTTCTTTTGCACCCGGGTGAAACCGGGCGGGACCGCTAGTGTTATATATGTACTATGTAGTCTATATTATTACGCTGAGAAAAGGGGGATGAGCAGTGAGAAAAAAAAATGTAAAACAAGTCGCAGATCCGCACGTGATCTCTGAGCTAAAATATTTGAAATACCTGTAACTGATTTTTTCTATTCGATTTATTTTTGTTTCACTAGGTATGTTGTGGAAGTTTAAAAGCAACACAAAATTATACAAACTCATGGTTGTCAGTTACAATAAAGATACCGAGTACGCAATGTTCCTTATGATTTTTGTAAACTAAAAAAAGAAAACTAATAATTTTTCATTACGACTGACAAAAAATGATCAGTGTTGACGCAGCTTTTATTGTTTTATTTTATACATTATACTAATACTTTATTAACTGTATTGATTACGATTTATTATGATAAAAGGGTATACCTTCAGCATGGTCCCACATAAATGTGATAACGTCTTATAAATTGATGAAACACCGGCTGCACGCACGAAAAAGTGTCTCGTTCCGCCTGAGCCTGAGCGTGCAAGCGAGAGCGCGGTATAAGCGATAGAAAAGGCACGATCGGCCCAAGCGTCGGCTTGTACGCATTTCTCTCTCTTCTCGCGTGACGTCAGAGAGTTCATCAATGTTTGTTTATGACGTTATCACGTAAAACTATCGTCCGTAAACCGACTTTACAGACAACCAATTTTTTTTTTGTTAACTACGAATTGCACAGCCACTAAAAACTAAAAAATAAACCTTCAAAAAATCCACTAAAAAGCGTAAAATAATAATAAATTGGTTGGCGCGGAGAACATATGTACATAAAAATGTATATAGTAATTAAATTGAAAGCTTCATAATTCTACGCTTTTTAATCGCTTTTTTAAAAGAGCTTTAATTTTTTTTATTAGCTTTCAAATATTTCCATATACATACTAACAAATCTACGTGGACATCAAATAACTTAAATATCTAGTAAAGATTTTGTTGTAATACAGACTCCTTCACTTATCAGTTATCTTATAATAGTGACCCGGTCTGGCTTCGCCCAAATTTGTACATTGCCACCTTTTTTTCGTCGTCTTACGTTGCAAAATTGGTCTCCACGAAAATCGTTTTTATTTTAACCCAATAATTTATAACCTATATATCCATCCTGAAGGTCCATTCTAAGTATTGGTGAAAAAAATTTTAAAATCGAATGAGTAGTTTCTGAGATTTCCTCTAACATCCAAACTTACAAACTTTAGCCTTTTATAAGTAATATTAGTACCTATAATAATTATCTGTACTAGGCAATAATATAAAGCTATGAAGAGTTTGTTTGGTTGAACGCGCTAATCTCAGGAACTACTGGTTCGAATTAAATTTTTTTTTGTTGGATAGCCCATTTATCGAGGAAGGCTAAAGGCTATACCTATAGTATATAATATCACGCTACGACCAATAGGAGCGGACTGGAGCATCAATGAAAAATGTAACTCAAAATTTGTCCGTCCGACAAAAACTTTTGCAAGGTAACTCCGATCATCATGAAATTTGGACACAACATTCATCTCGGTAAACTAAAATGAATGTGCGCACTCATGTCCCTTCCCATTCGTTCTTTTACACCCGGGTGAAACCGGGCGGGACCGCTAGTAATTACAACAAAACAGTTACAAGGTAACTGGTATTTAGTTAAGGGTAGTATTTAAACGAGTGACTGTAAATTACAACTTTGGGTGAAAAAAATAATCAATTTGGGTTACTGTATTACTAAGTGAGCGACTGACTGCGCGTGACGAGAAAATAATAGTTGGGTGACTAGTTCTATTCAAACAATTAACTATTAACAACTTAGTAATTTAGTAGCTCTCTTAGTAATTTAGTCACCCAACTATTATTTTAATATCTCAAGTTATTAAACAGTATCTCATCATCAGTCACCAAATTTTTTTTCCCCCTTTAGTTAATTGATTTCATTTTATCTATTGTATCATAACAGTTTAACGTCGTTATTTCAGCCTGGTCAACGTTGCAACAAATGGCTGAGAAGACGACGACACTTTCTCCGGACGACACTGGGGGACAACTTCGATGGAGCAGTTGCGGCGAAACACCGGTATTCGGATGACAGCAGAGAAGACACATAGTCGCGAGTGTGTATCGCATACGCCACGCCCACTAGCTTCGTGTGCATTCAACCGACCAATGACATATTACACATACACAATTTATATTATCAATATGAAAGGATCGTGGTGCTATACCGATCAAGCGATGTCGCCTCATCAAAATCAGTGTTGTTCCTATGAATTTGTTTTGTTGTATCTATACTAATATATAAAGCTGAAGAGTTTGTTTGTTTGTTTGAACGCGCTAATCTCAGGAACTATACTGGTTCAAATTGAAATTTTTTTTTTTGTTGGATAGCCCATTTATCGAGGAAGGCTATAGGCTATATAATATTACGCTACGACCATTAGGAGCGGAGCATTAATGAAAAATGTTGCAAAATGTATCTCAAAAATAAGCTTCTATTCAGGTGAAATGCACTAACTAAATATACTCATATTAGCGTTGTGACTACACAACGTCGGATGGCTCAATCGGTAGAGCATGCGAATGTCAATATCAGGGTCGTGGGTTCGAGCCCCACTTTAGGCGAATATATTTTTATTTTTTTCTTATTTTCTACATTGCTTTCTTCTAAGGCTTACCTACATTTAAATTTATTTTAATTTTAATTAATTAATTTTAAAAAAATTATTACTTTAAAAAAGTATAAATACTGCTTCTTATCGACAAAAGCTTTTGAGCGGTAACTCCGATCATCATGAAATTTGGACACAACATTCAACTCGATAAACTAAGATGAATGTATGTACTCATGTTCCTCCCTTCCTCATTCGTTCTTTTACACCCGGGTGAAACCGGACGGGACCGCTAGTTACTTATAAAGAAAAACAAATCACAGTAGAATATTGTATTACTGTGTAGATGTTAACAACACTTAGATGTAGATTTCGAAGTTTCACTTCGATAGTGTGTAGTTTAAACAACACATCACTGTTTACCGGACGGCGTTCATGACCGAACTGTACTTATAGCTTTGCCGTAACTTAGGTACAGACTAGCGTTCCAAATCAATGACTATAGAATCAAAAGAACAGTTTCTTTTTTTGAAAACTTTTACTAGTGGCCCGGACCGGCTTCGTTCGAATTTGTAGATTGCCATCGTTCTTTCGTCGACTTACGTTGCAAAATTGATATCCACAAAAAGCACTTTATATTAAAATGGGTATATAGTATAAGCTTTCTACGTTTTGTACATTTTAATAAAAACTTCTTTTTTTTTTTAAGTTTCTTACTTATATTTTATTATTTTAAATTGTGTCAATTTTTAATGAGAAGGAGAACTGGAGCGGCAAAATCTAGAGAGGTATCCTATGTATGGAATTATACAGGTAAGGTTAAATAAAAAATGTAGATATCTTGTTTTTGAAAATTATTATGAATTTATTTAGATTTTTCATTTGATAAATTTAAATATATATTAGATAATCATTAATAGGAAATTGACTACCACACCTTAAATCCGTTGTTATGTACAAAAAAAAAAAAAAATGAAACAGAACAATGTTAGGTAGTCTTATATGTAATAATAATATTTATTTATTCTACATATTATATTTAATTAAATTATAATGTGTTTGTGGGAGCAACAAAAACCTAATTAATAACAATAATGTAGGAGTGGGCGAGTGCTCTGAAATTCAACTAGCGGTCGAGTGAAGTGGTTTACAACTCGACTCGACCGGTACTTCGTTTGTTTATTTGTTTGTTTACGTTTTCGTTGCCTGTTTGATCTGAAAAAATAAAAGCGAAATGACTTGAACTGTTTTTAATTGATTCAAATAGTGCAATGAGGTGTATCTACTCGAAAAATCGATAACTAGTCGATTAATACAAGTACTCAACAGTCAAGTCGAATTGTAAACAAAAGAATAACGCTGTTTTATCAAAGTATGTAGGCTTTCACGGCTGGTGTTGATCCAAATCTTCTTGGTTTCCGGGCTTGTATGCCGTATTTCTACCTTCTAGGCTGCTCATAAGTAAGTGAACAGTCTAGAAGGGCATTTCTTCCGGTGCCACATCGCCTTTGATAATGTCTACCGCAGTTGTAGACAAAACGTCAGGTAGAAATACGAATGGGCCACGGCATACAAGCCCGTAAACCAAGAAGATTTGGAACAACGTTGTTTGTAAGAATATAATCAATATTCTTTTTTATTATCAAAAAATATGTACATTTCCAGTCTCGTACTGATTTGAGAAAAGTTTAGATGTTAAAAAAAAAAACACTAGTGGGTGTAACCTTTACGCGCGGTTGAAGTAAAACTTCTTTTGATTTGTTCTTACCATTCTCACTTTTCGGGAAATATTAGTAGGTCTTGAACTCTGTTTGACTACATCGATTATATAAAATTTATATGTGATATGTTTACAATTTTATTATATTTCAAACTAATACAATTATTAACCATTTCTTCTGTACACGTACACATCTTAATACAAGTATGTCGTCATAAACAGTGTATATTAAACGCGCACATGTGCGACGGTGATGCACGTCCATTTTTTTTGCAAACTAATTTTAATGAATTAGCTGTTTTGATTGACACATTTGATTTAAAATATTTACGTACAATTGATTCTTATTTGAATGGAATTTTTCAATTCAGAGTTATAAAAAATGTATTTTTTTTTTCATAATCTGAATTTGATAAAATGTTTCATAATTTTTTTTTGAACAAATTCCCACAAAAAAGTATCTCACTCAATGAAAAACACTATTAGGGACAAATTGAATATTATGTACGTCTCAAATTATTATTATTTTGAAAATAAAATTTATTTCACATTACCTACTGAACTTTTTACAATAAACAAGAGAATTAAAATTAAACTATACTTGCCATCGATTAGATAATTAATTTTTTGTCAATAATAAATAAAACAAAGTTTAGGCCCCTGTGTTTAAGCGGCCGTGATTATAAAAGCGCCACGACTAAAAAAAAAATCAAAATTTTAGTGCTGTTTTTTTTTTTTTTAAATCAGAAACTAAATAATTATTAAGCAAATGAAAAAAATTGAATGGTTTTAACTAGTGATGTGCCGGATCGCTAAAAATGTATATCCGCGGATACGGATCTGAATACGGATATTTGGTTTCAAGTTCCGCAGATACGGATACGGATCTTAACTTTCTTAGAGAACGCGGCGGTAAATATTGCACATCGACCTTTGGAAAGAGACTATCTGTTATGGGAAAAAGTTATTGACCTCTTTAAGAGTTAACTCTCATAACAGATTGTCTCTTTCCAAAGATCGATGTGCAATATCTCATTATAAAGATAGTTTTTTAGTACCTTTGAGTTATGTACCTACTATTGGTATGGTACTCACTGCGATAAATGTTTGCAATATAAAGGTGCCAAATACGATTTTAAAAATTAAAAAATAATCTGAATGGAATTTAACCTATACCTATATATAAAATTTCATCTATGAATTGAAAATTAATATGATAAAAGATCCGCCAAAAACTAACGGATACGGATCTTTCTTCTCCCTCGGATATCCGCGGATACGGATACGGATATCCGGCACATCACTAGTTTTAACCAATTAAAACCATTCAATTTTCTTCCTTTGGGCTTGTAAAGAACTGCATGGAAACGTCATATAGACAACGGCGTCGCTAGTATCTCGACTGTTCTCAAGTCCAGTTTAAATGTTGTAGCTTTTCTGTTTTATTTATTATTCAAAGATAACCTCTTCATAAATAAAACTTGATGTTTATTTTATTATGCAGCTTTCTGAAAGATGCATATTGTATGTAAATTATTTGAGAACCAAAACGCCATTTTGAATAAGTTATCATACAAAAGCTTATAAGATTTTGCTATATATAGCTACTTTTGGTTTGTGGAACTTGTTCGTTCAGTTTCAAGTAAAACCTATAATAAATCGATATTAAAACCAGTAGAATGTACCTGTGTATGTATGCAGGACCGTGTGTGAACGAAATTTTGGCAATAAGAAATTACTAGAGTGACCTGTGCGAATTATTCGCACTAAATAAGTATAATAATTATCACTTTCCAAATTTTTTTTTAAATATGATTGCAGGTATTCAATTCGTTTCTAATTTTGCACACTGCTTATAATGTTCTTTTTTTTGTTGTATTACAATATGAAGCTCAGATGACAGATCGAAGAAATATTTTACTAAAATTGTCATATAGAGGCGTAAGTAGCAAAAGCGTTGAGCTAAGCCGTCAGATGGCATCATGCAGCATTGCTGTGACGTTGTTCAGCGTTGCTCGCTTTTCAAAATTAAAGCCGTTAGATGGCAGTATGCAGTATTGTGTCTGTTGTATTACAATATGAAGGTCAGATGACAGATCGAAGTGTTGACGTTGTTTCAAAATTAAAGCCGTCAGATGGCAGACGTTGTTCAGCGTTGCTCTATTTTAATTAATTTACAAAAACAAAAGCAATAATAAATTTTTTAGTTGTCGATGTCAGTAGAGCAAGCAATTATCTGTAAAATGATATATAATTTATGTGGAGAAATTGTGAGGTTTTTTCTAAAAAGGGAGGCAAATTTTTAACCTTAATAATATATATGATAGGTATGTTCCAAGCAGTCAGCAAACGGACACGAAACCGTCACCCGCATGCGCAGTAGCTAAAACGAAACTGTATTGGTTTTGGAACACGTTTTAGCTACCTGCGCATGATGATGACGGTTACGCGTCCGTTTGGTGGCTGCTTGGAACATACCTACTTTTTCGATAGACCTTTTCATAGTTGACAACTTTTTGTGCGCATGCCTCAACCTCCGCCATATTTTTCGGGCACTTTTCATTTTAACAGGTGAAAAATTATTGAATTTGAAAAAAGTAAGTAGGAAGTAAATAAGAAATATTTTTTAAAGAAGTTATACAACTCCCTGAAAAATATTTAATTACTTTTGCGGACATTAACTTTTTACAATCAACGATTTATGACAGGACTGTATAACCTTTCAACCGGTTTTCGTGTACTTCCACCAGTTTTTTTTATCGTGGCACTTCAAGCAATGTCTCAATTGGGTACAAGTGTGTTCTTCTACTGTTTTGCGCACTGATTGAACATCGTCAATAATATTTTCATCTAAATTAACATTGGAAAACGTTACTGGTTCAGCCATTGCGTCAAAAAGTGCCCGAAACTTGTGAATACTGTGATCATAAATTATTATTATTAGCCTAGGAAAGTTACTCATATTTCTTATCATTTGAATACTAACAAAGTTGTTATCATCTTCAGGTTGGGAAAAAAAGTGGGAGTGTTTTGTGGTTATTTTTTTAATAATTTTAATGTCTTCACACCAAAGATACCATCCTTCAAAAGATTTATTAATGAACCTATTAAAATTTTATTTTATTAATAATTTTTTGATAGTTATTAAAAGTTTAATTACAGCAAAAACTTTTTATGACTACCAGAATTCTGTAGGCCTACTGACAGTGCTAATATTTTCAATTTTGTTTTAAAGCGACATATAAACAAAGGTATCTCTAGGAATTCGACTGTTCTTCAGCTATATGTTTATGACGACTCAAAAATTGAGATTGATCAGACGATATCTGCAGAGATTTAAGTCACGAGATAAAATCGAGGCCGCTGCACACGAAGCTAGAAACGCTGCTAGAAATACTGCTAGGAGTTCTGCTAGCCGGTAGGTTGGGTACGAAGCTGGGAAATGACGTCACTGCGGACTACCTTGCTAGCTCAGAAGATAGGTTTTAAAATTAGAACAGGGGCTATTTTCCCTGCTAGATTTGTTGCTAGGTGTGTGCAAGAACCAATCAGAAAGCAGTATCTTCACGTGGGCACTTGAACACCCACATGGCATCATTCTGCCAGACAACAGACACGTTTTGCTCTGTGTCTATATTCGAACTGTCACTGCGCGCGCACCAGATCTATCCACAAAACACGCTTGAAAAATAATCTCGTGTGAAGCGAGCACTTAACAGCAATCAAGAAAACCAGCGCTAGAAAACTAGTAGGCAAATCTAGCAAGGAATCTAGCAGCGTTTTTAGCCTCGTGTGCAGTGACCTTTAAAGTTTGATCCCGAGACGCAATGTAACATCAAAATAATCAGGATGAAGTTGGTCGCAAGAAAAGGCTAGGGGGAACAATGTTTGCATGCGCGTTGCGTCTAATAGCTGTGTTTATACCAATCCTTTTATTATTTTATTTCAATAAATCATTTGCAAGCAAATTAAAAATTAGTTTCAGTATCAGAAAACCAGTGTTCGTCGTCGAAATTACAAATCTCTTAATTTTTCAGGAGTAAATAAAAAAACGGTCCTGTGTAACGATTCTTTCCAATCTTTGTTAGACAGATAAACGTTTGTGTGTCCTTACTTCGTTTCTCTTCATCTGTGATTGTGTGAGTCGAGAGAGGAGAGTATATTGTCAGTGTTCGATCTCGGAATGTCGTTCAATCAGAATTAGTTTTTTTATGCTTCATTTTATTTTTTTACTGCCTTACTGTCTCTACACATTCAATACCTCTATAATAATGATTCACATTAAAACACAACATGAGTTTATTGAAAAGGCACGATTCACACTTCGATCGCGCCGTTTGGTCAATTACTTCACAGGACAATCAAAAATAGAATTAAAGAGTACTTTTGAAATATAGGGTAAGTAATTTGAAATTCGCATAAATCAAAAATTGAGTTTTTTTAAAGTGAAACTTTTATTCTATCGCCCCGAATTTTTCAGGCCGTCTGTTGCATGTCGCATTACTGTGCGAACGGCGAAAGAAGACCGGTGGGGAAAGGGCAAGAAGTCGTTGATGTGTTCCCAAATTATCGGAATTCATAGGCGGCGCATAGCAAGGCATGCAAACAATGTATAGCTTTAAATTTTAAGGCATTATTTTGAGCCTCTAACTCGCACATTTTAATTACATTCGCTATGACCTCCCTAGCGCCACTTCTAACTGTTTTTCCCTTTTTACTTTCCATTTTGATGATATTCAGACAACACCCCTCAACTTAGTCCGTGAACGCACACCTATGTACTGTCTGGTGTATGATTTTTTTGTACTGTTAGCAAGTGTCGCTGTATAGTCGTACAGCTGTGGCAAGAGTACAATTATCGCGGTACGACAATCGTTACACTATTGGTCGACTGGACTCCCTTATTGCATAGAAGCGGTTCCAGGATCATTACCTTTTACTAATATAAAATACTTGTGCGCTCTTCTGCAATAAGGTCATAGGACTACATACCACAGACCGGTCTTCTTTTAAAAATCCAACAGTACAGGCGGCCGCGGAGTAGGGGTAAAGTGAAAGGCGCTCGGAGTAGGCGCTCGGTAGAGCAGCCAAGGCCAATATGGCGGTGCCCATGGTTAGCATCAGCTGACCGTGTAGTATGTATAACACATAGTCAGTCTGTCATGCGGGCAAGTGCTGTACAGTGTTTACATGTTTTTATTCGTGTATTCATGTGAATATTGTTGTTTATAATTAATCGTGATGAATAAGTGTCTACAATCCAACGCCTACAATCCAATAAAAGTTTCACTTGCGTCGTGGTTTCTTAAAACCACACAACTGTTGTTCATTTCATTTTGGGTGTCATTTTCCATGAGTCTTAAGTCATATGGCAACAAAAAATGAGAATATAATTTGTCGAAAATCGATTTTTATTTAGTGATTAACAATTTAGTGACAATGTAGAGATTAATAAGTTTAAAAAAACGTGATTCACACGCCATCTGGTAGAAATTAAAATATTTACAATAAACAATTTAGTGATATGCAACGACATCTAGTAGAAATTTTTTAAACGATTTAATCAAAGGGTCATAAATCTTAGACCTGTAAGAATTACCTAGTAGTTAACTATGTACCTAAATCATCTTAAAATTAATAAAATAATATTAAAAAAATGGCGCTTAAGAGATATACATAAACTACTAAAGTTCGTATTGGTGCATTTCTTAAAAATTGCAACTTTATCGAAATTTAAATATATAATACAGCTCGGATCCTTTTGTACCTACGTACAGTCATAGAAATGAATACTCTGAATTCAACAAGCCCCTCCGTTGCGCTGTATCACTGACCGTTTCGAAGATAGAGCCGTTCGAAGAGATTTTCTGGAAAGTCTGGAATACGCATTCGATACATTTCAAATTCGGTGTACTGATAGAAAACGACACGCTGAATTCAATGAGCGCACCCAGAGATCTGTATCTAATACCGTTTCGGAGATATAGACGTTTAAATATTTCTTCTTCATCTAAATTCACTATAAAGGCCCACAGGACCTAAAGTTGAGCTTATATTTTGATTTGGAGTGTCATATCCTGTTAGTTTAAGCCGTGTGGACACGAAAAGTGAGTTATTAAAAAAAGTCGAAAATCGACTAAAAACGAGATTTTTCTCATAGTGCCTTAGTTTTTTTGTGATTTTTTTAAGACGATTTTTGACAGTCTCTCGGATCCGATTCAAATTCGGTAGGCTAATGGAAAATGACACGCTGAAGTCATCAAGCCCATCCGTTGCTTTATATCACTTATCGTTTCGAAGATAGACCCATTCAAAGTGCTTTTCTGGAAAGTCTGGAATACGAATCGAATACATTTCAAATTCGGTGTACTGATAGAAAGCGACACGCTGAATCCAATAAGCTCACCCGGAGGTCTGTATCTAATGCCGTTTCAAAGATAGAGACGTTCAAATGTTGCTTCGATGTTTAAACACACCTCATAGTTGTACGTCAATCTAGTGTCGTTTTAACTAAATATAGAACCCCCTTAGAGGATTAATTTTCAAAAATAATTTTCGAGTACACAGCTATGTTAAATAAGGAACCCCTGTGCAAAATTTCATGCATTTAGACCCACCGGTTTAGGCAGTGCGTTGTCTGTCAGCCTTTAGAGGGTTTATTAAGAAGAAAAAGTGAAAAATAGTAACCATTTAACTCTGCAAATTTCAACAAAACGTAAATATCAGAAATTTGCTATCCAGCTCCCAGAAGCAGTAAGAGGTATTTATAGTGAATAGAGAATAAAAGAAGACAAAACATAGTTGCATAATAGTTTTTTTACTCACACCACAATTTGCCGTCTTTAATGACAATCAGACTATTATCTAATAAATTATATTTTAAAAATTTTAACCCATTCCACAGTCAGGGCCGGACTAATCAACTTCGGCCTTTTTGAAATCTGAAAAATAGTTGAAAAAAAGTAAATTCAAATATTGCTTTTTTATTGAGTGTATAAAAAGAATTCTAAATTATCGGAAATATTAGTTTTTAATAAAATGAAACATAAGAACACATTTTCTTTAGATTTTAGAATAACCATATAAAAAGCTACATTCTACACATTTTTATTTATTTGTTTATTATACACAGTTGTCCAACAGCAAAGTAAACTATCTTGTTACAAATCTGTTCAAAATAGACAGTTTGACGGGTCTTTCTCAATAAAAAAGCAATTTACTTTTTTCAACTATTTTTCAGATTTCAAAAATACCGAAGTTGATTAGTCCGGCCCTGACTGTAGAATGGGTTAAAATTTTGAAAATATAATTTGTTAGATAACAGTCTGATTGTCATTAAAGACAGCAAATTGTGGTGTGAGTAAAAAAACTATTATGCAACTATGTTTTGTCTTCTTTTATTCTCTATTCACTATAAATACCTCTTACTGCTTCTGGGAGCTGGATAGCAAATTTCTGATATTTACGTTTTCCCAGTAGAAATTTGCAAATTGTTTCTTTTTTTCACCTTTTCTTAATAAATAAATAAAGAGGCTGACAGACGCACTGCCTAAACCGATGGGTCTAAATGCATGAAATTTTTCACAGGGGTTCCTTATTTAACATAGACGACTTTTGACAGTCTCTCGGATCCGATTCAAATTCGGTAGGCTTATGGAAAATGACACGCTGAAGTCATCAAGCCCCTCCGTTGCGCTGTGTCACTCACTGTTTCGAAGATAGACCCGTTCTAAGTGAATTTCTGGAAAGTCTGGAATACGCATTCGATACATTTCAAATTCGGTGTACTGATAGAAAACGACACGCTGAATTCAATGAGCGCACCCAGAGGTCTGTATCTAATACCGTTTCGGAGATATAGACGATTAAGTATTTCTTCTTCATCTAAATTCACTATAAAGGCTCACAGGAGCTAAAGTTGAGCTTATATTTTGATTTGAAGTGTCATTTCCTGTTAGTATAAGCCGTGTGGACACCAAAAGTGAATTATTAGAAAAAGTCGAAAATCGACGAAAAACGAGTTTTTTCCCATAGTTTTTTTGTGATTTTTTTAAGACGATTTTTGACAGTCTCTCGGATCCGATTCAAATTCGGTAGGCTTATGGAAAATGACACGCTGAAGTCACTAAGCCCATCCGTTTCGCTATACCACCTACGGTTTCGAAGATAGACCCGCTCGAAGTCTGGAATACGTATACCTACCTGATAAAACAAGATTTTCTCTTTATTTTCTGTACTTTTTTGGCCAATTTTAGGAAATCTCTTGGATACGATTCAAATTAGTTAAGCTTATATAGAAATCGACATTCTAAATTCAAAAAACCCACCCGCAGCTCTGTGAGCTTTACCATTTCCGAAATAAGAGACCATATACCAAGCCTTCTTGGGAGCTGCGAGTGAGGTTTAATCTATGGGTTTAGTGCCTACTTTGGGAAAAGGATACTTTTCAAATTATAGAAACTCATTTTTTGTTTCTAAATTGCTTAGCCTAACAAAATGACACGAAATCCATAAAATTCTGAAGTTTCTTAATTAAGTAACTATAGTTTTTTTTATATATTTCTACAAGATGGCGCTGTCAGGCATTAAACACTTTTTATAATTACTTTGTATTTCTAATAGATGTCTCGACTACAAATTAAACAATGACTGTGGAGATAATAGATCAGGTGTATATTAAATACTCGACACCTTAGTTTGATGCTATTTTGATATGGTTTATGATGTGCTCTAAAATGGCTGCATTTGCCTAAAAAGACTCTTCCAAAATGACTCTTCCATTGTATTGTTTCATGAAAAATGTTTCCCTGTTATTTGTTTTGTTTAGATATTTTAATACCATGATTTATGCGGGAAGTTACTATTTAAATGTGGTATTGTTCTTTTATAAATTAAAAAGGCTTTCGCTTGAATACGAAACCGTTACTTACTGATACCGATTTAAGCAAGTATTCAATCAATAAGAACACAAATTAACGATTAACTAATGAACAAAAATTATTGATTATAATACCTATTTTGTTGTATCGAATTACTGGAGAATAATGCAATGTAAATAATTACAAAGTGGTACTTATACGAACTGCATTGTATCAGGAAATTACTCCTAGGGGCTATGGAATTGAATCCCGAACAAATAAAAGGAAGAAATAATTTCGGAAACCCAAAAATTATTGTTTTATTATTTATTCTATAAAGATCTATACTACCATTCCTAGCCAGCACTGACCTTAGCCATTCGAACACCCCGGAGATATTCTTCAACGTCTTGTATTTCTTACTATTCTGTTAACTACTGCATTATGTCCACGACTCGGTGGCAAAATCAGTGTTCTGTCAGGACTGTTGGCCGGCCTAATAATTAAATTAATTGTGCATCTTTATGGATGCATATGGCGCTTAACGTGTTAATTAGAAAATTAAACTTTGAATTCATATAGTATGTAAAATAGTTAACATGTTTATTAACCAATTTTTCTTTTACGTAATTCTTTCTCAACTGGTTGATCCGCAGGTTAACTAATGCGCAGCGTCTTTTTGGACTAAAATTCAGTGGCAACTGACAAATGTTACGGATGCGGATGTCAAAAATTATTGCGGATGCAGACGTCTGCAACGTCCCTACTCTCTAGACCACAGCCACTTAGCAGAGCCACAGTTTAAATGGCATGTCAGGCAGATTTGTCCTTCAAGTTATATTTTTGTTTTAAGAACTGCAGTGCGTCTGGTTGAAATTCAATTCAGCCACTCGCACATGATTGGCTAACCGTACGTTGTTGTGCTTGTAAAAAACAAACCTCGGTGACACGACATCAAAGGTTCGTACTGTTTCCTGGAAGGGGTCTATGCTGTGGTAAAACCTCCTTCAATCGCAAGCGCCCGACATCTTCTTAGCAAGTAAGTTTGCCAATTCTCACTCAAAACTGTCGTATAGGTCAAATTAAGGGCTTAAACAGCGTGTTTAAGGTCTTGGAAATTGGTTGACGAACATCGAAGTACCTACAGTCGAACGCATCTGACAATAGGTCATATGCATGATTTTTTTTTATATTTTTAATAGATTATTTAGTCAACCATAATACGGAAAAAAATTGATAATCATTTAAAAATGTAATATTATCATAAGAAAAAAAATATTAAATTCCACATTCAAAAATAGACAGTTTAAACAATCGGCCATGTTCGCGGGCTTATGTGACGTCATGATATACGATGCATGCCAGCCTTGATGTCAAATTGTCAATGTTCTAAATGAAGTTTATTTGTTGTTTTCTCTAAATACTGACATAATCTTACTGTGAGACGACACAGTCGTCATGAAAACTGTTGTTGATATATACTCTGACGTCACGATGCGTTTTGAAAATTCGAAAGTAGCGCTTATTTTCTACATTTCTTTTTTATTATTTGTATTTTTTTCAGTGATTAGATTAATAAAATAACCATTACGTTATGATCAAGAACTAAAATATATTTCGAAATAAAAATTTTAACCAATTTGGAGTTTTATGTATATGACCTATTGTATATACTTTGCGTAACAAGTTAAATGTAAAACTTAGTGTGAATCCAGCTTTAAAAGTATATACGTAAACCGAACTGAATTTTATGGATAGCTTTTATTTATTTTACAATGACTGCTTGTCTTTTTTAAAATAAAAAATGTGTTTGTATGTTATAATTTAGTGCACCCAACTTTACAGTGACATTACTTTAGACAGGGCTTGGAAAAACTCATTCTCTAAAACAGTGTTTCCTAAACTTTTCTCCTCTGCGGATTCTTGAGAAATTAGCGTCCATTAGTCCTATGAGAAGCATTTGCATTGACAGTATACGAGGTTTCGATGTTTATGACGTGATAACGTCTTATAAATTGATGAAACATCGGCTGCACGCACGAAAAAGTGTCACGTTCCGCCTGAGCCTGAGCGTGCAAGCGAGAGCGCAGTAGTATATGCGATAGAGAGGCACGATCGGCCCAAGCGTCGGCTTGTACGCATTTCAATGTTTCTTTATGACGTTATCACGTAAAACTATCGTCCGTAAACCGACTTTACAGACAACCAATTTTTTTTTAAAACATTTTATCTGGTATCAAAACCATAATTAGCGGATTGAAACCAAATTTTGGGAGGATGTTTGATATTCAAATATGAAGTGGTCTATTGTTTTTTTAATGTATATTTTCGAGGAAGAAATGTGTAGTTGAGGTTATGTTAATCCTTTAAAACGTAATTATATTGAAGGGACAAAAATCGCGACTCGCGAATTCTGACCACATCTTAAAATGTGGCAGAATCATGTTGATTATGTTGCTTTCTGCATGCAAACGTCAAACATAGTGGGACAGCTATTTGATGTAGCCCGTGGCGGATTTACCGTAAGGTCCAATAGGTCCGGGGTTAGGGCGGCTAATCGTGACAAAACACATTATGACGTATGGCGGGCCGCACTGCACGGTGCAATAATCTTCCTAAAAACATGATCGGAATATCTAATTTAGATCAATATTTTGGACAGTTGAGTTTTTTTTAAAAGCATTTAAAACAGACAACTTATTAAAACCAACAATGTTGAGCTATTGTTGAGGATTTTTTTTATAAATTTGAGTTTAGTTCACATAACGCTCTTGTCTAAGTTCAAAAATGAGTTCGTGAGAGTGTATATGTTACGGTAAATGTAAACTCTTGGGAATTGTACACATTTACCGTAAAATGTGCCGGGAAATGTGTACATTTACCGCAATATCTACATTTAATGTACACATTATCCGGCACATTTTACGGTAAAAGTGTACATTTCCCAAGAGTTTACATTTACCGTAACATATATATACAATATATATTATCCCTAAAACCTCGGAAAATAATACAAACTATAAGCTATTAACACTTTGACGGACACTTAAAAATTCAGTTTTGTTCCAATTTTGACACTATAGTTTTTAAATTTTTTCATATGTTTGAATTACTTTTAAAAGTTGTTAATATGTTGTGACAATATTGCGTTAGTACTAGTAGATATTTGTACGGTCACACAGAGCACACAGGGTATGTATTCTACACTGGAAAATAGACTGCTATACCCGTCTGGCTATAAAACGTTCCGTAGTATACGACGGCTTCAGCCGTCGTGTCAAACTTTTGAAGTTTTGTTTATGACGGTCTAAGCTGGTTTGTCCGTTAAAGTGTTAAAGTTAACTAAACTTCTTAATCGATTTCGATAAAAGTTGGCAATAAAGTAAATTAATTATGTAGTCCATATGATGGGTTTTGAGAAAGGGGTGGCCATGGGGCCTAGGGCGGCTATAAGACTGCAAATCCGCCACTGGATGTATCCAAAGCATTTTTCGTTTTTTGAGGAAATATGAAAGTTTTCTAACCCCTTGGCATGTAGACGAACAAGTTAGTTGTATTTTTAACTTCTGGTTTTTAACATTAGATACGCGCTATCGCAGAACAACTCCCGATGAAAGATTCATAATATAATAGCAAACTGTATAATATCTATATAGTAGACCAGTTATTTACGCTTGCATGGTGCAAGAAGGTGTATTTTTTTTATTTTTGAATAAAATAAAGACCGTTTAAAAGTAAAATTGCTCTGAACAATTCCCAAATGTTTATAAAATATTTATTTACGAACATAAAATCGAATATTAAAAATACCCACAAAACACCCAAAACTTCTCGGGGATTGTATTTCAAATACTTCAGAGATCTGTTTGTCCAACTCTGAGGTTAAGTAACTTTAAAACCAGTACAGATGACGTGGAACTAATGAATAAAAATATATATCTGTTTGTTAATTATGTATTGATGTTTGGTTGCAGAAAGCTCTGTCAAAAAATCTGATTTTACAATGACCTCACATTGTGAACATCTATTAAAGTTTAATATCGTTGTCAAACTCTCTGTCATGTAGGGCATTAGGTTGTCCTCACAGCAGCAAATCTACATTCAAAAAGATCAGTTTTCAAGCTAAATTTTGATCAAAATGCGTATAAAATTTTGTTACGAAGCGGAATTGTTCATAAACACACAGTTTCAAAAATATATAATTTCAATCTTCAATTATATTTTGGATCAATTTACAATTATTTTAAAACTTTTCTTTTGGATAAATATATGTAATCACAATCTAAGCTCAGATCTTCTGACAATGTTTTCTACAACCGAGCATGAGTGTGTTAGTACCTATTTGACCATTAATATTTCACATACTCAGGCAAAGTAATTTGTCCAGCTCTGAGTTGAAACAACTTCAAAACCGGTATAGTACGCGCCACGGATCCAAAAAGTTCAGAAGCTAGTCACAAACAGCGTCGCAAAGGCATATTTTAGAGCCGTTGATACTCCCACCACCTCCCAGCTACCTGAACGGAACGTGCACTCGTCGGTGATTGGCCGTGATCGCTCGTTGCCTTTGTCACTTGTCGCTTTCCTGCTTTAAAGTACAGTCGAGTACGCTATTGTCAAGTTGTTATTGCTGTGTTAGTTTTGTTGAGTTGCGAGTTTGTAGTTTTTCAACGGACTGTACAAGCGCAAGCCTGCATTCGCATCTAACGTCCGAGCCTTTTAGATTCGTGGCGCGCACTATACGCATGTGGAACTACACAATGAATGGAAATTTTCAACCGTTTTAAGCATGGATAACTGACGTTTTACTGTATTGACTGCGTACGTGTGTGGGTATAATTCTGTTGATATGCGTTATAAATGTCTTATAAGAGTTGTTATTTAATTTAAAACAATTAATTTTTCACATTCTATGTTATTTTATAAGCTACTGAATGGCAAAGTGAACTGCTTTTTATGCGATTGCTGCAAATGCGCCATTTTAAACATAATAATTATGCATATACAGAAAACAAACACTATAAACATTTTTGTACTGCATTATTTATTAAGCCTATAACAGATGCAGGCCAATATATTAAGTTGGTACCTTCAAAAGCGCGAGTTTATGTTTGCACGATTTTTCAACTTCCCTCTATAAAAATTAAAAAAAAAAAATTTTTCAAAAAAAGTTATTGTTTTCACCCCGATTTTCGAAAATTCAGTTTTCGTCAACGTTTTGAGATCCTAGGAAGCTATACTGACTATTTTGATCCGTAGGGCTGTATGTGTGTGTGTGTGTATGTATGTATGTATAATTGTAAACCTCTTATTACTTTTGTCCGATTGAAACGCGGTTTGCGGCATCTGACATGACCTTGCTGAACTTAGATTTCCTGAAAATTTGGAATGATTCGGCCCAATAAATTTTGAGAAATCTTAAAAATACAAGTTTCAAAAATTTTTAAATTTTTTTTCGAATATTTTCTAAACTACTAATCTGATTAATTCCAAAATGTAATCAGCTCTTCTCCTTAAAAAAACTGCATCCTTTTCCGCAAACCGCATCAAAATCGGTTCATTTGTTCATGAGATATCGTGAACGAAAAATTCGTAAGAAAGTGTTTTTTTTTTGCTCGAAGAGCTAAAAGATAAACTTCTTGCTAGGGATGGCCTGCAGGGTCAAACTTTTTTTCAATTTTTTTTAATCAAATGTTTGTTTTTTGATACGATTAGAAGTTGGAACTGCCAAATATAGTTCTCGATATCTTATCACCAGTTTAAAAAAACTGTTATTTACAAATTGGAGAAAAAGTAAATTTTATTTTGGAAGACTTTGCCAAAAAATAAATAAAAATATTATGTGCAAATAGTTTAATTTTTATTCAAAAAAAAATTGGAAATATCATTTTTTTTATTTTGATTAAATTACTAAAACGGTTCATAAACATAAATTATTGTATTTTTGACTGTCAAAATAATAATACTCTATCATAATATTTTTCGTTGTTCCTAGCTTCAGCGGTAGATAATATAGCATGTACTGACCTTGAAGACCGTGGCAGTAGTTTCCCGGAAACTTTGAGCGCATTTGGAAAATTCTTCGGATGGCTCGGCGGTAAAATGATAATCTCTTTCGAAATTAAACAATACATGCGTACCATCTACCGTTGGCAAATGAAACGAACAAGTCTATGAATATTATAAAAGAATACAATGTCTAAATTGTCACGTATTTCTAATAAAATACATTTCAAATTTTACGTAAAAGATAATTATTCATTCTATTTATAACAACAATAAATAGTTATTATAATTTTATAATACAACAGTTTTATTTATAAATCTAGTTCATTTACATAATAATCTTGTTCGGACTTAAAGCTTTGCTTTGTAACCTATATTTTACAAACCACTTAATACCATTTTTTTTTTTAATTTACACCACTTTTTTTGTTAATAAATTATTTCAATACTATAATTTACTGTATAAATGTACAGTCAATCAAATTAATTTTACAATATTTTTAAAAAAAATTTCTAGTTTTTGTTATGCGTTTTACACAACTTGTTGAGTTTCACAATTTACACTGTTTTAATATAATACAACTCTTTTGTTTACTTGTGTTTTAATGCAAAAATTCCAGCCAATTGGATGACAAAACCATTCCGACTCCAAAAATACTGACTTTTGACACAGTAAAATAAATATATGAATATGTTTTCTGCTCCCCAACAACTCATTTCTTTTCTCCAGAACAAAAACTAATTTTTTTTTATTTTCACTCTTTACGAAACTACAAAGTTTAGAAAAAAACTTTTGACGTGATAACGTCTTATAAATTGATGAAACACCGGCTGCATGCACGAAAAAGTGTCACGTTCCGAAATGTGTCACGTTCCGCCTGACAGCTACTAAAATTTAGGTTATGTATTATTAAATATAATATTCGAGCGGAATACGTTATCACGTAAAACTATCGTCCGTAAACCGACTTTACAGACAACCAATTTTTTTTTCAAAATTTTAAGTAGAATTGTACATCGTTATGACTTATGATCGTTGTAATGGAAAAAATAAGAATCATATCGCATTCGCCAATTTTTTCCAAAAATTTTTAGGACTTTTTATATTTACACGCCAAAAAATGGTTTTGACCGTGTTATCTGCAGACAAACATATTTTTTGCAAAAAAACACGTTATTTTTTGTTCAATCAAGTAGGGAAGATATTGCAAAATTATGATAAATCTGACTTAAATTCTCGACTTGTGGAGTTAGAATGGTAAAACGGAATTACTATACTATCATTAATTTGCCGAAGAAACGGCCACTTGATGACTCCAGGAGATTTCTTTACATACAGTTTTGTTAGCACAAATTATCAGGAACAACCGTTACACAAACACATAACCAGTCTCAAGGACAATCCAAGGTCGAAGGACTATTTGGACCACCACTTAACATGAACGGTGGACTGTGCGGTGGTAAAGACTGTATACTTCCCGTCAGAGATCCTGGACCTTGTGGATATATGTCCAGATCTGCAAGCCCTCCTGAATCTGATCCAGAACATTTGTCTCCAGATTTACCTTCCTGTTTCAACATCATTCGTCGCCATTTCGCTCGTGCATTCTGGAACCAAACCTGTAAAGAAAATAACAAAATTAACATATTGTTTTTATAATAATTATGCTCGATTTCTGCTACATATGACGAAACCATCAGACATACGAAAAAACGGAAGATACGACAATCATTATTGATAAAATCAATGATAACTTATCCACCGCGATAGTGGAAGAATCGGGTTTGAGTCGCGACAGTTAAATGATAAATTTTTCTAATATTGTAACGTCAACATTTCATAATACAATACAGAAAAATGTAGCTATTAGTATATTATTGATAATATTGACAATACTCAATTGAGTACATTATTGAGTATTTCCACAACCGAATCAAAGGGAATTGAGATACTAGCAAAAAATTTGATAGGTCCCTTTTAATGATGGCGACTAAAGATTAGCTTTTATCGATTCAATGGTTAGTTGCCTCGTTCCGTTGGATAGTAGTGGGGAGGATGACGTCATTCGGCGGACATGTCAATTGATTTCGTGACAACGGCTGCTGTTTAATGGCATTATGTCACAAATATCAAAGCAATCAAAAGACAGAATCATATATATTAATACGCTAAGGTTAAAGATGTTTGCCTCCCCTTTTAAAAAAACCTCACAATTTCTCCACATAAATTATATATTATTTTACAGATAATTGCTTGCTCTACTGACATCGACAACTAAAAAAATTATTATTGCTTTTGTTTTTGTAAATTAATTAAAATACAGCAACGCTGAACAACGTCTGCCATCTGACGGCTTTAATTTTGAAACAACGTCAACACTTCGATCTGTCATCTGACCTTCATATTGTAATACAACAGACACAATACTGTATACTGCCATCTAACGGCTTTAATTTTGAAACAGCGAGCAACGCTGAACAACGTCACAGCAATGCTGCATGATGCCATCTGACGGCTTAGCTCAACGCTTTTGCTACTTGCGCCTCTATATGACAATTTTAGTAAAATATGTCTTCGATCTGTCATCTGAGCTTCATATTGTAATACAACAAAAAGAAGAACGTTATAAGCAGTGTGCAAAATTAGAAACGAATTGAATACCTGCAATCATATTTAAAAAATAATTTTGTAAAGTGATAATTATTATACTTATTTAGTGCGAATAATTCGCACAGGTCACACTAGGATTGATATTATTTGCAATCAATTGAAATTTAAAGTATAAGAGGTTTTCACAGTTCTAGCTAAATATAGACATTTTTAATATTGTCAATGTACGTACGCTGATTGGTCAGATGGAGCAAGGCGATCTCTGTAATCTACTATCCTAGGTATCGAGAAATCTTTTTAGTACTTATATTAAATCAAACCAGCAATTTTCAAGACTGTACATAATTTGACGTACATAATACAAAATACCTAGATTGATGTTATAGCGAAATACAAAACACCTATAGATTATGACGCTCGACAAGTTAGATCATTAGCGAAATAAAAAACACCGACTGATCTAGGTGTATGGCAGGGTGTGAAACGAAACCTTCGTCGAAAATTTCGTCTTCAAGTGCCACGATAGCACGCCTAATATCGATCGAGCGAGCCTCGGCTGTGAAGACGATGCGACGCGCTCGAGATGCGGTCGTCATGGCAATAACACACACACACACAGTGCGCCTCTCTTCGTCTCTCTGTCACTCTCTTTCTCCCTCTGTGTGTGTGTGTGTGTGTGTGTGTGTGTAACACGGCCATCTACAATAATTTCTCAACATGCGCATACCGACTTCTGTATACTCTCTCTTGCTGCAGGCAATTAGCAGAAATAGAAATATATACAGAAATGTCTCCTCGTGTAGTGGACCAGTTGGAAACATCATCCCTGCACGTATAAAACGCAACGTCTGTCTGTCTATACGCGATAAACTCATCCCTTCTAGAACATTTTTAAACATATACCAATCCCGGAACTGAAGAAATTATGAAATTCGAAATTAATGGCAAAATTGAAATTTGACAAATTTTTGCTATTGTCGATCAGAAAGTGGACCTTATTTTCTATATCCAGATTTTTTGTCAATCATTTCTTTAGATTCTATAGTTATTGATCAATGAATAATAATAGGAATACTAACTGGGGCAAGTGCATATTTGGATATCAATGAAGAATAATAGGAATTCTGACTGGGGCAAGTGCATATTTGGATATCAATGAAGAATAATAGGAATTCTGACTGGGGCAAGTGCATATTTGGATATCAATGAATAATAATAGGATTTCTGACTGGGGCAAGTGCATATTTGGATAGTGAAAAGCAACAACGTCATTATTAATAGTTATATTCGAATTCAGAATTGTTCATTTAATTACAACGGACTGTCAAAACATTTTTTCTCTGCAGAATTGTCAGTTAAGACGAGATTGATTATTACTATCCAAATATGCACTTGCCCCAGTCAGAAATCCTATTATTATTCATTGATATCCAAATATACACTCTCCCCAGTCAGAATTCTTATTATTATTCATTGATATCCAAATATGCACTTGCCCCAGTCAGAATTCCTATTATTATTAATTGATATCCAAATATGCACTTGCCCCAGTCAGAATTCCTATTATTATTATTCATTGATATCCAAACATACACTTGCCCCAGTCAGAATTTCTATTATTATTAATTGATATCCAAATATGCACTTGCCCCAGTCAGAATTCCTATTATTATTCATTGATATCCAAATAATTATGCACTTGCCCCAGTCAGAATTCCTATTATTATTCATTGATATCCAAATATGCACTTGCCCCAGTCAGAATTCTTATTATTTTTCATTGATATCCAAATACGCACTTGCCCCAGTCAGAATTCCTATTATTATTAATTGATATCCAAATATGCACTTGCCCCAGTCAGAATTCCTATTATTATTATTCATTGATATCCAAACATGCACTTGCCCCAGTCAGAATTTCTATTATTATTAATTGATATCCAAATATGCACTTGCCCCAGTCAGAATTCCTATTATTATTCATTGATATCCAAATAATTATGCACTTGCCCCTGTCAGAATTCCTATTATTATTCATTGATATCCAAATATGCACTTGCCCCAGTCAGAATTCCTATTATTATTCATTGATATCCAAATATGCACTTGCCCCAGTCGGAATTTGTTATTATTCATTGAACAATATTTAAATGGTCAGCTGGCCGCAATGTGTCAAAACAGTACACAGTCACTATGCCAGTTGAATGATTGATATGCAACCAGCTCTGTGACAAACGCGCAGCTCGGTCTGAAAAATGTTACATGTACACCGGTTCAAAGGAAAAATTACGATTGAATGAATGTATGCATGTTATACAGAGAACTGTTGTCTGTATACATGGCACAGACCGTTTGAAAAATGCACCGGCCGCGACGCATCTATTAATTCTGGTCGGAACTAAAAAAAAGCTCCATCGCGCCCGGTTCCAAAATAGTAACGCTTTTTGTTTCAAAACGATTACGGAACAAGAACGTAAGGTTTAAAATTTAAGTCTATACTTTGCTATTGTATTGTGAAACACCCATTGCAATAATTCAAAAGACTGTCGGGATAGTGGAAGATTCGGGATTGAGTCCCGACTAGGGTTGCCAGGCGTCCAGCTTTTTACGGTCGTGTCCAGCTTTTGGTCTGTGTACTTTTAATTATAGACTTTTTGATATTTTTCAAGAGTTTGAAAGTGCTTTTTTTAATAAAGATCGTTTTGTTTTTATCCAAAAAATGGATATATGTTTTTGATTTGGTTAACGAAAACTTTTACTTTTTTACTTTTTTTTGTATTGTGTTAAAAGAGAGCTATATTTGTTTGTTTTTTTTTTTTAATTTATCTACTAATAGTCTACAGAAGACTGAATATTTTTCAATTCATCAATATCATGTAATATAAGTATACAAATGATAATAGATAGGTAGGACTGTTTGTTGAATGTTGTTAATTTTATAACAAAACTATGATTCACTATTAAATAATAATTAATAAACAGCTTTATTACGAACTTAGCAGAGTTTTTTTTTTTAATTCCGGCTTTTAGGCCAAAATGTCCGGCCTATAATACAGCGCCGAGTCCGGTTTTTGTATTTTAGGGCCTTGGAAACCCTAGTCCCGACAGTGACATAACACATTTTTCTAATATTGCATTGTAACGTCAACAATGGATGATAATACAATAGCGAACTATAGCTATTTATTTGTATTATCAACGAATCTCTTGAAGAACGGTACAATATTTGGTGTTAAGACATTGAATATTTATCCTTTCCTGATGATGCTAACATGGATAACGGAACGCAAGTAATAATTCTGGTTCGATGAAAGCTACGTCGCGCCCTGTTTCATTATAGTAATCGCTTTTTAATTTGTTACTTTCAATAGGTATGTTCCAAGCAGCCAGCAAACGGTAAAAAAACCGTCTCTGTCATGCGAAGGTAGCTAAAAACAGATACAAACAGTCTAGTTTTAGTTACTGCGCATGCGGGTGACGATTTCCTTACCGTTTGCTGGCTGCTTGGAACATACCTAATGAATTTCTTCAAGGGGTAAGTATATTTAAGATGCAAAAACACTGAATATTACTGTGCGATCGGCGAAAGAAGACCGGTGGGGAAAGGGCAAGAAGTCGCTGATGTGTTCCCAAATTATCGGAATTCATAAGCGGCGCATAGCAAGGCATCGTATGTAAACAATGTATAGCTTTAAATTTTAAGGCATTATTTTGAGCCTCTAACTCGCGCATTTTAATTACATTCGCTATGACCTCCCTAGCGCCACTTCTAACTGTTTTTCCCTTTTTACTTTCCATTTTGATGATATACAGACAACACCCCTCAACTTAGTCCGTGGACGCACGCCTATGTACTGTCTGGTGTATGATACCACAATTGTGATACGATTGGTCGACTGGACTCCCTTATTGCATAGAAGCGGTTCCAGGATCATTACCTTTTACTAATATAAAATACATGTGCGCTCTTCTGCAATAAGGTCAGAGCGCTACATTCCATAGACCGGTCTTCTTTTAAAAATCCTACAGTACAACCATTTTAATCACCAACTGATGCTAACAGGATTACTCAAAAAAGTGCTTACAGTTAGGAACGTTTATTTACTATTCAATTGCATATTTTCGCCTGGAGACGCCACTGGCTTTAAGACAACATTATGAAATAATGATCACGTCTTAGTGTAATCACAAAACGCATAAATAATGTTAGGTTAGACTTTGACAGGCATTAAAATAAAAGGCTCAAACAATGCAAGTGCTCCATGTGTAAGTTGTAATAGCTGCTAATAGAGTGGTTTGCATTGATTTGCATTTATTATTTTTATTGAAATTATAGCGGTTTTAGTCGACAATGCACAATATATCATTAAGAGCATTTCATTCATGTTCTGTATCCCGGCCTGTAGCCTGCTCGATTATACCAAACATATAAAAATACTTTACTCGATCGTCTGTCCTTTTTGATGTTTGTCAGTCAATTTGTGAGACCTTGAACACAACTAACTAAATACGGAGCTTCATAATACGTGCAGTACCCAATTTCAGATAAACATTTTGTTGATTTTGTATGAAAAATACTTGTATTTGTATTGTAACGAGCCACCACTGGAGGGGGCGGTATTGTATTGCCATCAGAACCGCATAGAAGAATGCTGAAGCTTCTAGAATGCCGAAGAATGTTCCAGAATGAAGAACTTATATAAACAGCGCTAGCGTGGAAGGCCGTCAGTCAGTGACAATGAATAAATCACATTACAGACATGTATTTCTTTCTGAACTAGATTCAACATGGCTGTTTGTCAACAATTGTATTTATATTTTATTTTAAATAACATCGATTAATGAAATACATTTGTATAAACTATCGGAACTCTACACTCGATTGCAAGACTGCAGCAGAGGTTCACCTTACAAACAACAGGACCGCCCGTTATTTGAGCTGGTTGTGGGGTCAAAGTATCGCATTATAAGATGGAGCACTGGCTGCTGATATCGGATAACAATATGCACGCATTGTATACATATTACACTATCGATCACAAGTTCAAAATTAGATAAATAACTTCTCTTGTTTAAAAATTATCTATAGCTTATACAAGAACGTTCAAAAAATTTTTTTTTATAAAAATATAGGTATAAAAAACTCGGGTCTCAGTGCGAAACCCTGCCGACAATATATAGTGTATTTGCTAATATAGGCAGTGCGGCTTTATTATGTGAACTTAACTCTTTTGTTTTTGGTTAAAATAAAAAAGTTAACCCCTTAATACATCCCTTAAAATCATTTTTTTCTTAATTTCAATATTATTATCAATTTACAAAATTAAATTCACCCTTCACTAAGTAAATCCATATCTAAATATAACATATCCATATCTAAATTTTATGAAAACACAAGTTTACTGATATAAATTTACATACTGAAGGGTGTATATAATTTGGTACAGATGTTGAATTGATATTTATATTGAAATTAAGTAAAAAAATGTAGTTTTAAGGGGTAATTTTTTTTATTTTGCCCAAAAACAAAGTTAAGTTCATATAATAGAGCCACACTGCCTATAAAAGCCTATAAAAACTGTGACCCGAGTTTTTTTATAATTTATTGGTTCGGCTGCTAAGGTAGCTTCCTCTGGAGATTGATAGCTGAATAAATATTCAGTAGGATGCAATCAAAATTAAACTAAGATTTCGAAACAGAGAACAAAATGGTGTAAAAACCTTCCGAACTATATCAGAGAAGCTCATAGAGAGAATACGCGAGTGAGCCGTGAAAGTGTCTGCAATTCAGACAGAGAACAGTTTCTCATCTCTATGGTAACTAATGATACAAAATAATGCTGATTTGAGTAAACAAATATCTGGTTTTCTGGAATTTCTACAGCGTTCTCTCTCTCTGAGAACACTTTTACTTATGGCAAGCATCCGAACTCGCGTGCTCTAGTTACTAGAGCTGTAAAAGTAACGAGAAATTATGTACCCGTATGAATTCGTTACTTAAAGAACCAGTACCCGGTACTTTCGTATCGTTACGTTACTCGTTACTTTTCATACGACATACAATCGTATACTAACAGCATCAAGCATGTACCATCGCATCGAGGCGCGTCGCATACGTGATACGGTATGACTTCGTTCGTATAACCTATATAACCGCATCAAACGAGTCGAACTGCCATGGATACGACAAATACGAGTAACGAAATTAATTTGTAAGTATCGAGTCAGGCGATGTACCCGTTATTCAGTAACGAATACATACGATTTGTTACAGCTCTAGTCTCTACTAGTTACTTATCTCTGTTTCATAATAAATGATTTTGGGTCGGTAGTATAATCGAATATACCTATATGTACATAATATATATATAAAATACACGACAAACGTAACCGCGACCACCGCGCTCTGTCTGCATTCACGTGTCCACTCGTTCGATATTCGCAATAAACTCGCCTTGCCGCGTCGCTTTACATTGCGAATTATTGCAGCGCGTACAGAGATGTATTAAACATGCAACTTATAGCTGCTCTCTGCACGATTAAACCATACGTTCGCTTCTTTCGCTCGCGTGAAAGTCGATTTTGTTCGCACATCTCTTATATAATATGTTGCAGACCGTATAGTGGGCGTGTGTGAGTCGGAAAAAAACTCGAAAAATGTAAATATTTTGAACCGGAACGAGGATGTTGAACATGGTGGTGATATTAAAATTTCTCTTTAAGGTTGAATAACTCCCCAAAACAGCCAAAAGGTTATTTATTTTCTAAAAAGTTTTACTTAAAAATAAATATAGTTTAAAAAAAACTAAAAAACGCGCTTTATATCGAACTAAAAAGTAAAAAATATTTTTTTTTAAATAAGCTTAAAACAAAAAGCGTGGGGCGCTTTGTTCCACATTTTCGTACATCGAGCGCCCCACGCTTTTTGTTTTAAGCTTATTTAAAAAAAAATATTTTTGACGTGATAACGTCTTATAAATTGATGAATCACCAATCTTATAAATTGATAAAACACCGGCTGCATGCACGAAAAAGTGTAACGTTCCTAAATCCTAACGTTCGTAACGCGTAACGTTCCGCCTGACCCTGTGCGTGCTTTTTGCTAATTTCTCGGTCAATTTAAATCAGATCGGTTAGAAACCAGTCTTAAACGAAAGAGGAGAACATTTTACATAGATTTCGTATAACAGAATTTGCCTAAACAGTTTTTTTATACAAATTTATATAGAAAAATAGCTGTATAAATGCAATGTTGTCTAATGCATGACGCGACGCGGTCGGTCGTCTTTGTTTGCCGTACATGGAAATTAGAAAATAACGTATGTCTTGTCTTAACATGAAAACGGCTGCATTTCTAATGTTTAATTCAATTTTTTGACATTAGTATTTTGTGAAATGCAACGCCTTCTAAGTTAACTATTGGAATAACTAATTATTATTAGAACATAAAACTTTGACAGTTGCAAACGTCACTTTTGACATTTCTTATCATTCCGACACCAAGGATAAGCGGATTGAAACCAAATTTTGGGAGGTTTAGGTTATGTATTACGGAATACGTTATCACGTAAAACTATCGTCCGTAAACCGACTTTACAGACAACCAATTTTTTTTTTAATTTTTAGTTCGATATAAAGCGAGGTTTTAGTTTTTTTTAAGTATATTTATTTTCCACTTTTTAGATCGATTTATTGTCAAAAATTTGCCGAAAAAAAAAAACAATTTTTTTTCGGCGTGGACGGGATTAGAACCCACGACCCGTGATTCCGAGAGTTGACGTTAGCGAAGACCCGTGCTTTAGACCGCACGGCTACCCAGTGTAGTTACAGTGCTGGCATATTATACCACTATATAAACCACTTGCTGTAGTCCAAACGGAGGTTACAAACAAACATACACATATCTCACACATATTTCTAGGGATAAATGTGGATGACCGGCTTAATTGGTATGAACAAATTGATATTGTTATAAATAAAATCTCGTCTAGAAATTTCGTCATCTGGCAACTGAGGGACAAAGTCAATGCACAGATCTTAAAAATGTATTATTTCTCGTACATGCAGTCTGGAGTTATAAGAACTATGTCTTTTAAGGATCGTAGACACAGTTGCAGAATTATATTTAAAAATTTAAACATATTGACTGTAGTCTCTTTATATATTATGAATCTTTTATTATATGTAAAAAAAACAACTTATATAATTTTGACAATAATCGCAGACATACTTACTTAAATATACCTAAGCACAGATTGAACTTATCAGCTAAAAATCAGAAAATTGTTGCCATAAAATGTTTTAACCATCTTCCTAAGTGTATTAGAGAAATTAAAAGTTTAAAAGTATTCAAAAATAAAATAATGTCACTACTGCTAAGGAATATGATATACTCACTTGACGAATATTTTTCATTTAATTTTAATGATGTGTAATTTTTATTGTAATTTTTATTGTAATTTGTAATTTATGACGATTCCACATAGATTTTTTGATGTCAGGGATAATAAACTATTATTATTGTTATTATCATACAAACTTACAAGTGAAGTTAATTTAAAGCGTGTAAAAAAGCAACGAAATTACGGATAGAGGTCCCGTTATAATTCTATATGTATTTGTATTGGTTGTATATAACTGTCTGCGAGAGCAGGACCCTCCACAAGTATATATATTATGGAGTATCTCTTATGTACAATCCGATATAAAAGAAAAAGCTGCTGCAATGAGCGTGGGACGGGCGATTCAAATATGGGGGAACAATCCTTATACATGGACGTCAAATAAAATAAACGAGTACGCTCCCCTCGGGAACATGTGGAACGACGTCCAATTATACGGCGAGTTGAAAAAGCGTTCCGGCGTTATACTTCGACATCATTATGCCGCATATCTGTGTACTAAACGGGGTGTCTCTAAACTACGGTACCACAAATTCACCATCCGATTCTTTTTTTTTTTAGTAATAGTAATAGTAAATCTTTATTATAATTAATAAATTGGTATAATAGCGTCGATACAGATACAATACAATATGAATTAAACTGTACCAGAGAAAAGAAATCTTTGATGTCATATAAACATGCGCCCATTAATTTTTTTAGTTTGAAAATGTAACGGGGGTGCAAAATTTGCATGGTGAAATCAGATAGATGTGTCAATATGAAAATGAGTAGAATTACTCATGTCAACAAATAAATAATCACGTGTTTCTAGAGATGTGCCGGATATCCGTATCCGTATCCGCGGATATCCGAGGGAAAACAAAGATCTGTATCCGTATCCGTTACTTTTTGGCGGATCTTTTACCTTATTAATTTTCAATTCATAGATGAAATTTTATATATATAGGTGATTAGGTAATAATGAAAAACTGTTAAATTCCATTGAGATTATTTTTTTTTTTTAAAAATCGTATTTGGCACCTTTATATTGCAAACATTTATCGTAGTGAGTACCATACCAATAGTACATAACTCAAAGGTAATAAAAAACTATCTTTATAATGAGATATTGCACATCGATCTTTGGAAAGAGACAATCTGTTATGAGAGTTAACTCGTAAAGAGGTCAATAACTTTTTCCCATAACAGATAGTCTCTTTCCAAAGGTCGATGTGCAATATTTACCGCCGCGTACTCTAAGAAAGTTAAGATCCGTATCCGTATCCGTATCCGCGGATCTTGTAACCAAAAATCCGTATTCAGATCCGTATCCGCGGATACATTTTTAACGATCCGGCACATCACTACGTGTTTCATGCTTTTTCAAAAACAACCCCTACAGAGAGTGAAAAGAGGGAAATTCAAATTTATTAGGGGGGTCTACGTCGAGAAAGGAGTAACTATGCCAAATAATGGGAATGCATCCGTGTTTTATATCATTCGCGTGCGAGGCCGCGGGTAACGGCTAGTATGTCAATATTTTTCAAGTTGGAATGGTCTCGTCGTACAATTGGATATAATTTTTTAAGTCGGTTAATAAAATCAAATGTGAAAATATCTGTGCTCTATTATTATTAGTGATACAGCGTGTCTCTAAAACATCCTGTATATAATCGGTCGCAAAATTTATCATCCGTAGCCGAGTAGCAAAAGATGTGGCAATGGGACGTTTTTATTAGAACGTTCATTTATGATTTATCAAACTTATTTGCCAAAAACTCGATTCTAAAAATATACTGCCATCACCTAATTTTTATATATTTCAAGTGTTAAGCTGGAATCACTAATTTTTGTGCTTATTCAAAGGATAATTTCATGAAAATTCTGAATGCATTTTTATAGGGAATTCTTTCACCGTTTTTGTCTAATCATTAAATATATTAATACGCTAAGGTTAAAGATGTTTGCCTCCCTTTTTAGAAAAAACCTCACAATTTCTCCACATAAATTATATATCATTTTACAGATAATTGCTTGCTCTACTGACATCGACAACTAAAAAATTTATTATTGCTTTTGTAAATTAATTAAAATACAGCAACGTTGAACACCGTCTGCCATCTGACGTCTTTAATTTTGAAACAACGTCAACACTTCGATCTGTCATCTGACCTTCGTATTGTAATACAACAGACACAATACTGCATACTGCCATCTAACGGCTGTAATTTTGAAACAGCGAGCAACGCTGAACAACGTCACAGCAATGCTGCATGATGCCATCTGACGGATTAGCTCAACGCTTTTGCTACTTGCGCCTCTATATGACAATTTTAGTAAAATATTTCTTCGATTTGTCATCTGAGCTTCATATTGTAGTACAACAAAAAGAAGAACGTTATAAGCAGTGTGCAAAATTAGAAACGAATTGAATACCTTAAAAATAATTTTGTAAAGTGATAATTATTATATTTATTTAGTGCGAATAATTCGCACAGGTCACACTAGTATAAGTAATTTTAAACAAATTTTTTCCGGCTGATAAGAATTCAAGAAGTTGTAATTTTCATGTTTTTTTTCGGGAAATTATTCCCTCAGTTCCAGCCTTTGGGAAAAGAAATTAAAACTACCGGAACATCTTTTTTTTTAATGACAATTTTTTAATCTGTTGAAGATAGATATATGAATCTTACAAAGCCTTGTAAAATACAATATCGAGTTTATTTTGAACGATTCGTTGTAATAAACGCTGCAAAAGAACCACCGCCCCCACAATCGGGCGACTTCAAAAGATAAGATGTATGTCCGCCCGCCATTTTGTTCAGGCGGGACATTCATATCAATCTTTGTATCACTTTGAACCTTTCTTTTCTTTACGAATAAGTTGTTTAATCTTTTATTCTGTAATATACAACACGCATAAACATCAGAAACTCGTGTACTATTATTATTTTATGAAATCTGTCTTTTTGCAAAACACATTTTAACGGCGCCAAACGTTCACTAATCTAAAATTTTATTATATTGTCAAAATTCAAATTAATTTGTGAACTATTTTAAGCCCAGACATTTCGAAATAATCTATTCAGGGCCGGCGCAAGGTGCGTTTGATGCACATATACAGACGTTCGATAAATAAATTATATTATTATAACCAATGAAGTTTATATAAAAACTTTTGGCTAAATAGTAAGTTGTGTATCTAGTGCGTGATGACTTATATTTTGACGTGACTTTGATTGCCAGGTCCTAAAATACAAAAACCGGACTCGGCGCTGTATTAGGTCGGACATTTTGCCCTAAAAGCCGGACATATCTTTTTTAAAAGCCAAACATACCTTTTTAAAGCCCTACATACGATTTTAAAGCTGGACATCACATTCATAATATAAAAAAAACTCTCTTAGGTTCGTATTAAAGTTGATTATTAATTATTGTTTAATAGTTCATCACAGTTTTGTTACAAAATCAAGAACATTTATATCCATTCTTTTGGATAAAAACAAAAAGATAATTACTTATTAAAAAATAACAATTTCAAACTCTTGAAAAATATCTATAATTAAAAGTACACAGACCAAAAGCCTAAGAAAAACTGGACACGACCATAAAAAGCCGGACACCTGGCACACGAGGTATAATAGTATTTTTTGCAAGTACCCCATATAAAACAGCTGGTTTCCGATTTATTTTAAAAATGTTTGACAGTTCTTGAACAAGTTCACTTTTGATTATAGGCTCCGTTGGTATTGGCATACGGATGAACTTCTAATATAATATAGAAATGGTATCACGACAATGTTTTTTTCATTTTACGCAACTTTATACCAGTAGTGTTAAACGTAATATTTTTACGACCTCTATACAAACAAAAACTCATTTTACACACTTCGAGGATTTAAAAAAATGAAATTATAAAATTGGAAAAAGTGAATTTAAATCTGCAATCTGAATTAGTAGCATTCTACTTGGAAGGATAAATTGAAATCTTTAATAAATAATCTAATATCAGTGCTTGTCCAAAACTCGAGAGCCACTGAACCAATTTGATAAATTATTTCACTGTTTAAATGTCAAGTTATTGACGAGTTATTAATTACTAGAGTGACCTGTGCGAATTATTCGCACTAAATAAGTATAATAATTATCACTTTACAAAATTATTTTTTAAATATGATTGCAGGTATTCAATTCGTTTCTAATTTTGCACACTGCTTATAACGTTCTTCTTTTTGTTGTATTACAATATGAAGCTCAGATGACAGATCGAAGAAATATTTTACTAAAATTGTCATATAGAGGCGCAAGTAGCAAAAGCGTTGAGCTAAGCCGTCAGATGGCATCATGCAGCATTGCTGTGTCGTTGTTCAGCGTTGTTCGCTGTTTCAAAATTAAAGCCGTTAGATGGCAGTATGCAGTATTGTGTCTGTTGTATTACAATATGAAGGTCAGATGACAGATCGAAGTGTTGACGTTGTTTCAAAATTAAAGCCGTCAGATGGCAGACGTTGTTCAGCGTTGCTGTATTTTAATTAATTTACAAAAACAAAAACAATAATAAATTTTTTAGTTGTCGATGTCAGTAGAGCAAGCAATTGTCTGTAAAATGATATATAATTTATGTGGAGAAATTGTGAGGTTTTTTCTAAAAAGGGAGGCAAACATCTTTAACCTTAGCGTATATTAATATATTATATGATATGCTACGATAAAAGGGAAATGAGAGCAATTAGTAAAGGAAGCCTGGACAGGTAGTTTATTATAGATGTTTAGATATACGCATGTCTGCATTTTGTGAGTCCCCACCGAGACTGCTGCCACTGCGGCACTGTCCAGTACTAGCATTTGCACGCGAACCGGCATGTCCGTTGCAAATACAGTGCGGCTACTTACTCAAACGTGTACAAAACATACCTAATTACATTTATATCACGTTATAATACTCACTATTTTATTGTTATTAATCACAGTTATCTGTGCCGGTCAAGCATTGCCTTTTTGTGCACATTAAAACCGATCGTCGGTATACAATTCTCTTTCAATCACACTTACGGCACTTGCTAGTATTTCCGTCCTTGTCACACTTGCAACACGCACGAATGGCGCGAGGTTTAAAAACATGTTATATCAGACTTTTTAATGCATCATAAATAATTCATACGCGCTAAAGCATTATCGCGTCTTTTACTGGTTTTATACGGATTGGTTAAGAGTATCATAATATTATTCTTTAAACGTTCATACAGTACAGGCAGTCCCCGTTTTCGCGGATTTACGTAGAAAAGACTTATACTAGGCACAATGAAGCGTTAGTAGAATTTTTTTAACCGATTTTAAAAAAGAGGTTATTAATTTGATATAATTAAAAAATAAAAATATTTTTTTTGTTTCTTTCTTGCAATGCATGTAGCTACAATGAGGTTTTTTGAAATATCTTTTTCCTCAATAGGGTACCTACCTATTTATCTATACTAATATATAAAGCTGAAGAGTTTGTTTGTTTGTTTGTTTGTTTGAACGCGCTTATCTCAGGAACTACTGGTTCAAATTGAAAAAAAATTTTTTGTTGGATAGCTCATTTATCGAGGAAGGCCATAGGCTATATAAAATCAGGCTACGACCATTAGGAGCGGAGCATTAATGAAAAATGTTCCAAATGTATCTAAAAAATAAGCTTCTATTCAGGTGAAATGCACTAACTAAGTATACTTATATTAGCGAAGTAAAAATACAACGCCGACTAGCGCAATCGGTAGAGCACAAGACTGTCAATACCAGGGTCGTGGGTTCGAGCCCTACGTTGGGCGAATGTGTTTTTATTTTTTTTTTTATTTTCTACATTGCTTTCTTCTAACGCTTACATTAAAATTTATTTTAATTTTATTTAATTAATTAAAAAAAATTATTAGTTAAAAAAAGTATAAATACTGCTTTTATCGACAAAAAATTTTGAACGGTAACTCCGATCATCATGAAATTTGGATACAACATTCATCTCGGTAAACTTATATGAATGTGTGTACTCATGTTCCTCCCTTCCCCATTCGTTCTTTTACACCCGGGTGAAACCGGACGGGACCGCTATATAATATACTTTTAATGTTTGTTCAGCCATAACTTCTCTAGGACTTAACCGATTTGAAAAATTCGACGCCATTTTTATTAACTGACTTCAAAAATGGGTTTTTTATGCAGTATTTTACCTCATATCTCCAGCATTTGTGAACCTATTTTGATGATTATTTGCGGTGGTCTCACATATAAGTCTTACACAAATCGACTCAGCAGTTTGTTACTTTACGAATTGAAAAAGTCACTAAAAACTAAAAAAATTTCATCTCCTTCAAAAAAGACCACCAAAAAGCGTAAAATAATAAAGTTTTGAGGTCGACGCCAATCTAATAAAACTGGTACCTATATTATAAAATGCCTTTACTTAAAATTGGCACCGCCCTCAAAACTTTATTCTTTTAGGCTTTTTGGTGGTCTTTTTCGAGCATGGTTAAATTTTTTTGTGAGGATAGCTTTGAAAATTCGTGTCACCGTTTTCGATCAGATACAGGAAAGGTCAAAATCGACGTTAACGTGAAAGAAGCCAACGGTAGTAAAAATATATAATTTAATCTACAACTAAAGTACAAAATAGATGGTAACAGCATTTGACAGTGTGTCTTCGAAACGATTGAAACAGATTAAGAGATATTATTTTCAGTAAATTTAATTCATACTAAACAGACCATCAGCGTTGTGTTTTTATTACAGTGAAGTCGTAAATGACCATAGATAATTACTTCGTGTTCCACACACCGTGTTTAATATACAATGTGTCCATATTATGGTCACACAGCCAGACTCCCAGATATTAAAAAAAATCCTTCGAAAAATGAAATCGAACACTTCAACAGTTAGTATTTCATATACAGTATGTAAACACGTAAGGTGCACATAGGGAAATTAACATCGGGAAAAAATGACTGGATCAGAGTGAGCCTTGAAATCTTGTTTTTCAATTTTACAGATAATATTCTTTTGCAAAATGAATGTGTATACTACCGAAGAAAATATTCAAATGATTACAACATAATCGGAGTTTTTTTATTAATGGGACATTAAATTCCCAAAAATACTTAAATATGGTGCGAGATCAAATATCTCCGCCTATTCGTGTTGAACCTAAAGACATTGGGTCACTGATTTACCAACGCGCATACGTCATACCAGTTAGACAAATTTTGAATGAAATGTTTCCAAACAGATAGAGTTGTTTCTTTTGTTTTATTTTTGTACAAAAAAATTAAAATAATGATTTATAAGAGCTTTTTATTATTAAAAAAGCCAAGTAAAATAAAAATAAATCGAAATAAAATAGAAATCCTCAAGATTACCACGATAATTCAATAGAAATAACAATTAATGCAGTCATGGCTAACTCTGATCCAAGTATTTTTTCCCAATGCTAATTTCCCTATATGCACCTTACCTGTTTACATACTGTATATATAAACATTTCCAAAAATGATGCCAAAGTGTTTAGGGAGCTATGAAACGTCCGACCTCTAGATCCCGCCATCCGACCGACTCCAATAGTGTAAGTGCCTTATGGCAAATACACTAAAACTTAACAGGGCTTTGAGTATGTTACCGTGTACCCGGGAACACCCGATAAACCAGTCATACACCGAAGTAAGGTAAAAACCAACCGTCATCTTGAAATAAGATTTTATTTATGACCAGGTTCTTTATTACATAATTTCAATTCGAAAGACTATGGAGTTATAAAAATGTAGCCGTGAATACACGTATAAAGACCAGGCAGTTTACAACACGGGTCTTAAGTTGTTTTTAGACTGAGGCTATTTACGAAACATTTTTTTTCGATTTTATTTTCTGAAAACTAGAATACAAAACCGAATAATGGATAGCAAATGATCACTGTTTATATGAAATCTGTGCAGCGGCCATATTGATGATGGGTGATTTTAGTGGCGGGCTGTTTGATTTAACATTTTTAAAACCATATTTTTTTTAAATAAATAATATAGTTTAAATTTAATTGATACTTTTATTAGTTATTGGACCAAAGTTCTGTGACTAAAATTTTAGAAATTATTCATTGTTGTAGTACGATTCGCTAATGAAGCGGCTAAGCAATGAAAAAATTAGCGGTCCGATCCGGCTTCGTCCGAATTTGCAGAATGCCACCGGTTTTTCATCGACTTACGTTGCAAAATTGGCTATTTTCTACGTTGGATGGTTTCCAAGATATTTCTGAAAAACTGAGACAACATGCGGATCTGACACCTTCTCTCTTGACTCCTCCCCGAAATCCGACAATATTTTACAACATTTAAAGCAAATGGTAGTAAACTTTACCTTTGTTTGTTTTTTACCCTTTTGAGCTAATTTTACTGTCTTTATAATGTTATAACATTGACTATAATCATTATACAAACAAATAAATAAAATCGCAACTTTATAAGCTCTTAACAAAATTTCGACTTTAGACGTATAGGTACAGTTTATAGGCTACCCAGACATAATTACCGATTTTTAGAATTTAGTACAACTGGTATTGAATATACAGGGTGACCGGCAATTGCTCGTATTCGTCTCGGGAGAAAAACTATGACTAATTTGGAATGTTTTAACCTCTATGACATGGGGATCAGAAATGCGTCATTTTTGAGAAAATCTACTTCGGTTTTATTTTTACAGAAATCCGAATTTTGGGAGTTCAAAATAATATTCTCACTTTTTCGCCTGAATTTTTCCATGATCTGATAGCTTACTAATTGGCCAACCTTCCTAAAGTTAAAAACCACGTTTACTGTTAGATCTTTATGTTGTGTGTTAAAACTTACAATAAATTAAAAAAAATCAAATAAAAATTCTTCACAAAAGTGTCATGATCATAAAAAAATTGCACTCCGGGAGTGCCGGCAGAAGTGAAAACTTGAATATTAACGTCATACGAATTTTCGATCAGGTCACGTGTCCTGACGAGAGTTTAACATTTTTTACCCATTACAAAAAAGTGTACAAAAGTTTTCGTCTTACGAATTTGCGATCAGGTCACGTGTCCTGACGCGAGTTTAACATTTTTTACCCATTACAAAAAAAGTGTACAAAAGTTTTCGTCTTACGAATTTTCGATCAGGTCACGTGTCCTGACGCGAGTTTAACATTTTTTACCCATTACAAACAAAAAGTGTACAACGCCGCTAAAGAAGTTTTCACTTCAAAAATTCCGACCCGCAAATGATAAGGTTAAATCATTCCAAATTAGTCATAGTTTCTTCTCCCGAGAGGAATACAAGCAATTACCGGTCACCCTATGTAGTACCTATACTATTCGATTTAGTTTTGTTATCCTGTTTTTTTCAGTGTAAGCGCACCTTTAGAAATCAACGGTCACAGATTGATACCGAAGTGTTTTATGACGATTAGCTGTACAGACCACTGCCAGTTGATTGCACCGGTCGAAGACTTTTATGATATTTGATAAAATTACCCATTTGTGGGAACCTGGCCGCCATACATTTCACTATTGACTATTACTACAGACACGTAGGTGGGTTCCCATAAGAACCACACATGAATATATTACACTATAATATTTGTACGTCATATTTAATATACATAAAATGTATACAAATTATATCCACGACGAGTTTTATGATCTGTGTATTGTTAGTATGTGCGAAAATTTCACAATTATCCGTTTTTAAAACCGAAATTCGTTATCATGAAATGTTCACACAGAAAATGTCGCCATGCTTTTTTAAGACAAATTGTAGATTATAGACGCTCAACAGCTAAGGCCTCAGCGTCTATTGCTATTTTTTGAAACATCGTGCGACGCCTGGCAGATGTGAAATAAATTTAAGATTGCCAAATGCAACTTAAGTTACAAAATTCAAATCTTTCATTAACGTCTGAATAGAACTCTTCAAATAAATAAAATTAACGACCAATTTTTTCCAGACCATATATTGACAAAAATTATATAAAAATATAAATCAAAATAACAAAGGATGACGTTTTGATCCGGATTTGGATCTAAAAAATATAAAAATTAATTAGTATTAGTTATTTATTATCTACTAGAATGCACGAATGACTGAATGTTTATATTTTTTAGATTTTTCTGAAGAAGATCCAAATCCGGATCGAAACGTCATAGGTACTTTGTTATTTTGATTTATATTTTTATATAATTTTTGTCAATATATGGTCTGAAAAAAATTGATTGACAATTTTATTTATTTTAAGTTACAAAGTCCTATGGACACTCTACTTCTAGTAACTAATAAATCTCAGTTAGATATCGTCGTCAAGAAAAGCCATGTTACAATCCTAGCACTGGCAATAGCCAAGATTTTTGTACGCGATGTATTTTTCTTTTCTAAAATTATAACGCAAATTGTTGTTTTATGCTTAAATTGAATAACAGAGAAGGTTACAGAATAGTAAAAACATTTTTAACATATTATTTACAGATATGTATTATTTAAATTTTTATGCATTGCTATCTTCGGTTATAATCAAGGTACGAAAATGTTCACTACTGAATAAATTTCATTCATAAAAGTCATTGAAAAAGTTACATCAATCCTGACGAAAATCATTGACAAATTTTGCATTCATTAATCTTTTGTCATCAATTTATTAGGTATATAACATCGCAGGGAATGTCCGACTATACTTTTAAAAAAAAGCAATGTTTTGTAAAATAATGTTTTTGGGAAAGGTCATCGATTAAACAACTTTTACCTCCCGTAATTTTCTGCCCAAGATCGTTGTTTAGACATGAAAATTTAATGGCGTTTCGGGAAACCGATTTTTGTCATGCGTTTTAGAGGTTGAGGGAGACATCGGATCAATAAATGTTTCAGACAATTGTTGCATATTTTTTCCCGAAAAATCATAATTTGTAATAAAAAATAGGTGTTCCAATTAAAAATGTCAATTTACTCCCAACTCTGCGCAAGGGTTGGGGATGGGGGGTGGTCTTTCTCTCCAAACGATGTCCCCCTTCAAACTCAACAACTTTTATCTGAAAGTTTTTTTCCGGAAATTTTGGCCTGTCTCATTAATTTCCCATATTGATTAAAATGGGCCACTCTCACTGACTAATCAATCTCCAAAACTATACGTCCGATTGACTTGAAATTTAGCATAGTTACTCCTTTCTCGACGTAGACACAGGAAACCCATTAAGAACGGATTTTATGCAAATCCTATCCAAAACCGACTTTTAACCTACCATAACATCGTAAGTGACAGGGTGTGGATGGTTGCATAGATGAAAAGATCAATATAATATTTTCAGAGCAAGAAGAGAGAGTGACAGAAAGACTTTGCATTAATAAATCTTACAATTTTGCACCCGGGTGAAGCCGGGACAGGCCGCTAACATAGTATAAGCGACACAGTTTTCATGCGTCACCGGGTGTTATTAACATTGTTGCATTGCAATATTAGACCGTACTATAATGATGACTCACTCTCTACTATTTCCTAAACTTACTAGTCCTACGTCAAAAATGTACTTATACAATAAACAAGCCTATTATTGCAGATCAATTAGCACAAACATGGCGTAAGAATGAAAATCAAAGAGATAGCTATAGTGTAATGATCTCTACTTTCAAAATATTCAATAGTTCAATTCGTTCCGAAGTTTATTAGCAACTGTTTGCAATCCCAGTTGTGAATTAACTTAACGACTGTTAATTCGTATATAAATATTTGAAATAAACATTTTATGATTACTGTTGGCAGCTTGAAAACACGAACGGAACATGCTCAGTCAGATCTTCACGAAAACCGTGATGAAATAAGTAAGAGCATAACGGCAATGACATATTTTTACTTTTTATTGCAAAACCGGTACCGGTCCTTGCAGCCGTCCGATGTTCTTTTCTTATATAAAAGATTCGCGTGACTGGTGAAGGTTTTGGCTATCGCTGCGCTGTAATAATCGAGCCGTTTTTCACATTATGATCCAGATAATAGTTGAATAGGAATCAATGCCCTTCTCTTAACACCTTGTAGCACGTTGTCTTCATGAAAAAATGTAAGACAAACTTCTAAAAGGTGTATAAACACTTATTTCTTACAGTTAACTTTTTGATTAAGAATAGATGATAATAATAGGTTGTATCTATACTAATATATAAAGCTGAAGAGTTTGTTTGAACGCGCTAATCTCAAGAACTACTGGTTCAAATTGAAAGATAAATTTTTTGTTGGATAGCCCATTTATCGAGGAAGGCTTTAGGCTATCCGCTATATAATATCACGCTACGACCATTAGGAGCGGAGCATTAATGAAAAATGTTGCAAAATGTATCTCAAAAATAAGCTTCTATTCAGGTGAAATGCACTAACTAAATATACCCATATTAGCGTTGTGAGTAGACAACCGCGGGTGGCTCAATCGGTAGAGCATGCGACTGTCAAACGGTCGTGGGTTCGAGCCCCACGTTGGGCGAATATATTTTTATTTTCTACATTGCTTTCTTCTAAGGCTTACATTTAAATTTATTTTAATTTTATTTGATCAATTAAAAAAAAATTATTAGTTAAAAACAGTATAAATACTGCTTTTTATCGACAAAAACTTTTGAACGGTAACTCCGATCATCATGAAATTTGAACCCAACATTCATCTCGGTAAACTAAAATGAATGTGAGTACTCATGTCCCTTCCTTCCCCATTCGTTCTTTTACACTCGGGTGAAACCGGACGGGACCGCTAGTTATAAATAACTATACAGTTCCTCTCCGTCTTCCCGGAGTAGATTTTGGTCTTCCAACGAAATAGCCAAGAGGAACTTTCTCATATCATAGGTTACGGAAGTACACTTTACGCAAACTATTTCGAACCATTTTCGGGTCCATCTATATCCGAGGCTACAGATTTTTTCAGCGGATGTTAGGGTTCCCATAAAGAAGCAGTATTCCAAATTTCACACGTCATAGTGGAATAATTTCCAAGTTGAATAATCACGATTTTGGGCATTCGCAGACTAACTGACTGATAGATCATCGTAATTCACGAACCCATAGCCGGTGTTGGAACCGATCGTCCGAAGACTACTCGCGTCTAGTCGGTTTGTAAGCATAGACATGTGGTAGACAATGTTGGTTAGCCGTAACTATCTCGATATTTGTTTGGATTCAATGAGAGAAACCACAAAGACTCAACAAGATGGATACAAGAATTGTTAGATATTCAAGATTTATGGCTGAACAGAAAACATCTGTTTACGTTATAATAGAAAATATTGGCTGATTATTATTATCTATCAAAACCGAGCGAGGTGGCGTAGCGATGAGAGTCTAGTACTCTCATCGCTACGCCACCTCGCAATTCGGGAGGTACCGGGTTCGAATCACGGCGGGGGCAGATGTGACTAGGACTTTTTCCTACTGCCTCTCGCCGAGAAACGATAATTCCTGTACCGGACATCTTGTTGAGGTTTTCCATGGTTTCCCTCAACAATTCCAGATATATTATATCGAGATGGTTCCATATTCAAGGCCATGGCCGATTACCTGTCAAGATCCTATCCTCAAAATTTGCCTACCTTATCCTTAATTTCTTAAAAATTCCTTCATTCGCCCATTGCTATTAAGTTGATGTTTAAAAAAATGTAGAAAATAACGGAAAGTGTGGTAGAAAAAAATAGTAATGGTGCGAATGGCGTCTGTTATGACATAAAGTCGAGAAACGGACGTTAAACGCATTATTATCATTATTATTATTATCTATCAAAATAAATTTTAAATCACCCTTCGGTATAGTAAATCAGTTCATCGGAAAATAAATGGAAAAAGAAAATTAAATATAAAATTTGCAATTTCTCATCGTCTCTGCGTATTTTCTCCATAAATCTTAATCATCAGTTTTTTTTCTAGCACAATTCGCTAGTACAAACAATAAATCGAGCGTATAAAACAGAATCTAGCAAGCTTGGCATTGGCACGTAAAAACAATGACGCTACGTACACAGAGCAATAACGTAAGAGTGCTATGGCAAAATATCGCGAGCGCAGCACATTTTTTATACGGCCGGGAGTTAAACTAACATTACCTCACAGAAAGAACTGCGATGAATGTGTGTGTGTTTTTTCTTTCTACAGGTGTCTCGAAAGATTCCTTGTGAAATTTCGAAATATTATTGTTTTAGACCAGTAATCAGGGCTATTTTGCCCAAGTATCAATTTAAATATATTTTTATAAATAATTTTACGAAAATTGTGACAAATAATTTTATTTTCGTCTTTAGTTACGTTGCCGTCGGACGTAAATTGTCGTTTCAAGGTTATTAGCCTACTACCGTAATTGCGTCCGTGTTTTGTTGTAATAAAAACATGTTAGGTACACGATTTTATAAATTATATTTCTTATTTAAATATTATATTCTCTAAATATTAATTAGTTTTAAAATAAATTCCAGCCATTTGGACGACGGGACCATTCCAACTTCAAAAATGTTGACATTTGATTATAATAAAGAAAATAAAATTTCTGATATCGTGTGAGCTGACACGGGTAATGGCTAGTATTCAATTATATGATATTTGCTGTTCGTTGCAATGGTTACCTACATAATATGTTCCACGTCATGTAAAAATTAATCAAAGCAAGCTTAACTGGTTTATTTCTGACAGATCTACAAAACAAAAGACAACTGATTTTTTTTATTTTTAAAATATTTCCGAAACTATAAAGTTTAGAAAAAACTTTCTTGAAAAAAATAAGTAGAGTAATAAACCGTTATGAAAAGTATACCATTATTATATAAAAAACACCGTTATAGCATATGTCTCTTCTGCGCATGCGCCGATTTTCCCCAAAAACAATAGGGCTCTTCATATTTGCATATCAAACATCCTCCCAAAGGGTTTCAACCCGCTCATCGGTTTGACCTGTATCATGCTCACAGACCAACAGACAAACAGACGCACGGAGTTTTTCCAAAAATGTGTTTTTGTGGATTCGGAGGACCTCAAAACGAAAAAATGTTGTAAAATTTTAAAAAGTGACTTGACCTAAACTAGCACCATTCCCCACTTGTGGGTTGGAATGGTAAAATTAGTTGTATGTATGCGATATCCATAACGTATTAAAGTTTGAGATTTTTATCTGCATATTGTTCTAATGATCTAATAACCTTAACAAGACATGTTAGAAGTGACCTTTCCCTACTTCGACGCATATTGCGAGCAGAAAGTGTGCACAAATAAGGACGAACAAAAACAGAATTACTGATTTTCAGATCAGTGCTAAATATAATTTCAAAGTTGATTTAGCATTGCCTTTCAACTAGGGTTCCCAAACCTACCGGAATGCCCGGGAGACTCCGGTAATAATAGTTAACTTCCCGGGATGCAATAATTTCTCCGGTTTTTCTAAAATTATACACAACAAATATGGAGTAAGGAAAGAAACCGAATGAATATTTCTTTAGTAAAATCAGACTTACAAATACTAACAAAGTTCGATTTTTCATGTAAAAACTTTTTATGATTTTATGGTAAAAAACCGTCAAAAATTAGATACTGCTCGAAAGCAAAGTAAATTTAAAAATAAATAAATGATTGAGATTTTCTTTCATCGAGTAGGTATAGGTAAAAACGTGCGCGCACATATGTCGTCGTCAACAGACTTCTATAAAATTACGTGGTCCACTGCATCGAACCGACCGCTGTCGCGCCGAGGGGCGACGTGCGGGTATCCGTTGAGTTTTGTTACATGCCCGTCGCGTTAACAAACACCCACACTAGCCTATTGAACATTGCGCGTCGGCCCGTCGCCCGTCATAAAAATCGGGCCGTTATCCGTTGTCGTTAACAAGAGAAGAGTTGTATAATTCTAAATTTCGGAAACAAGAAGCCGTCAAAAGCGTCAGCGTTATGAGACACCTGTACAATCTACATCTACAGAATTGTATGTATAGGTACTATATATATAAGAAAAAAAATCTCGTCTATTAAAATCTTTCACTCGACTGCCGAAGTATTATTTGTATTTCACATTATACGTGCTCGCGACGGATGGTAAGTGGTCGGGGGAATTTTTATAATCCTGTATCCACTGTAGCACCATAGCCGCCAATACATACACGAAATCAAATCTTTCTTTGTCTTGTCCTGTCATGACAATATCTACTTAGAACATCTCAATTTCGGAAAACGCCTCCAACGGCCTCAAAATTTATATTTTTGTGTTTTTAGTGCATTCTATTTTTTACCCGACTACTAGTACAATCAATCTGGCGAAAAAAAAATCATTTCGTATCAAAAACACCCAAAAAGGTGAAACTTGGTGAGTCGTTAGAGAATGATGAAAAAAAGGTTACCTGGCAATGGCCACCTGGTACCTGTTCAAATACTCAAAAAAAACTCAAAAATATTTTGAAATGCATTTTTCTCGAAAACTATCCATTTTACAGAAAAATTTATTGAACAAAAAATGTAGAGGGCATCGTTATCTACAATTAATGTCATTGGTGCTATGTTGTACAACAAAAAATGTGCGCAGTAGGTGGCGCTAAAGTGCCAAAAAAAGTGTTTTTCCACTTTTTTGCCCTGAAATTTTCATTTTTCATTTACGATTCAAATGGAAAAATTGTTCCTTTTTATTTTATAAACAACTTTTATTTCAACATTTTTTTCATACAACTTACTTTTCATACAACTTATTTTCACTTCAACAAGCTGCAGCTCTGAAACGGTAAGTTGTATGAAAAAAATGTTGAAATAAAAGTTGTTTATAAAATAAAATGGAACAATTTTTCCATTTGAATCGTAACTAAAAAATGAAAATTTCAGGGCAAAAAAGTGGAAAAACACTTTTTTTGGCACTTAAGCGCCACCTACTGCGCACATTTTTTGTTGTACAACATAGCACCAATGACATTAATTGTAGATAACGATGCCCTCTACATTTTTTGTTCAGTAAATTTTTCTGTAAAATGGATAGTTTTCGAGAAAAATGCATTTCAAAATATTTTTGAGTTTTTTTTGACTATTTGAACAGGTATTTGAACAGGTACCAGGTGGCCATTGCCAGGTAACCTTTTTTTTCATCATTCTCTAACGACTCACCAAGTTTCACCTTTTTGGTTGGTTTTGTTGAGGTTTTTGCCAGATTGACTGTACTATACGGCGAACCCAAGAAGCCAAAAGAAATGGTTATGAGTTTAGTAGTCTATGTATTTACGGATGTTCCACCGTAGCGCCTAAACTATTCATCCGATTTTGTTAAATAAGGTCTCAGTCTTACATTTTTGAATTAGATTTATATACTTTTTACAAATAAAGATAAATATGAACTAGGATCTGATATTCACAACATTAATACACGCCAAAAAAGCACTCTAAGAGTTCCTTATAGTCGCTTAAATCTGAGCAAAAGATCCAAAGCCCATCTAGGGGTAACTATTTTTAATAAACTGCCTGTACATATATAATTAGCTACAGATGTAAAACATTTTGAAAAATTCTCTGAAAATGTATTTGCTGGAAAACGCTTTTTATAATTTAAATGAATATTTATTGTAATGTTCATTTACCTGACATTTTTAACTCTGTACTTTACAGTTTCTTAAAATAAAAGCTTATTATTATTATTATTATAGTCAATTCGTTATTATGGCCCGGGTAACATAGGGTACAATTGTTTTTGAATTTTGGTCCCAGTGGAGAGCAAATTGAAAATAAATACAAAATAAGTTCAAAAAAAAAATTAGCTAATTATGGTCCATTCTTAAACTTCGTGGAACTATTAATACGTTCGACTATCGCTTATAGAGGTACAGGCAAGTAGTAGTCTGGGTTATAGAGGTCCATGAATGAAAAACGTCTTTCTCTTATACAGATTTCTGTTCCTCATTTATAGACGTTTTAGAGGGTTACAAAGGTACCTGGCAATCATTCTCACTTAGAGAGTTTTCTCGCTTACCCTGTTCTTACTCACTCAGGCTTGACTGTATATAGATAAGGTCTCTTAAAACGCTTCTTGATATTCTAGAAGTGTGTTAATTTATAAGTTTCACTTCTACCGAATGTGAATTACCTGTTAATAAAAGATCAGTTATGTTCTATAGCTGATCTTTTATTAATAAAAGATCAGTTATGTTCTATAATAGCTGATCTTTTATTAATAAAAGATCAGTTATTTTGAAATTCCAGTGAGCAGCGCGCATTAAAGGTTTCTTTTGATTCGATCGCAGCTCGAGACACGACTCCGGTTAAAGAATGGTGCACACTCCGGCGTTGTTGCAATGCCGGAGTGTGCACTTGTGCCGGAGTTAACGAGGACGCGTTACAGCGTATTACCGGAAGGGGAAATAATACGTATAGGTACAGTACGTGTTTGTGTTGTAAACACCTATACACGCACGCACACACACACATACTTTACCGTCGTAAGTACATTACGTAACGAACGATACCATAGACCTATATTCCTGGACTGCCGGACTAAGTTATTCTCTCTAAACATGAATCAGTAATTTTTCACTGATTACATTTGTATATTCACTATTTGTCAATGCTAGAATCGTACCACGCAGAATTAGCGAATATAAAAATTCACTAATTATATAAGTGAATATAAAAATTCACAAATTATATAAGTGACCCCTTAAATGTCATTTGATATCAACAATTTTTTGAATACAGATTTTTTAAAATTTTTATTCATTCGTTATTTTCACTAGTTGAAACTAATATAAAGTATAATTTAGTTTTATATTTTTATAACTCGATTAAAAATTGATTACAAAATAAAGAATTAGAGAATTCGCGTCAAAAAAACTTTAATTCATTGTTAGTTATGATAGATAGATAGATAATAATTTATTGCTGATTCAATAATTAAAATTGGTTACAAACGTCAATTATATACAATTGATTTGTTTACAAATCATTTTTGTGCGGTGCAGTTCCGAGCAGGAATTTTTTTAGGCCGTTTTTTAGGGAATTTATATTTGTACATTTCCTCAAATTTTGAGGAAGTTTTTCGTATAGTTTATTGCCTTTATATAAAAGGATGTTTTATGTTTTATAGATAAATTATTGTGTCTTGTACTATAGTTTTTAACTTCATTTTTGTTGGTTAGCAATAAATTCGAATCGTAAAGAAACGTTATAAGCTCATAGATGTAAACTCCCCAGAAAGTTAAGATATTTTTATTTTTAAAAGTTGCTTTACAGCTTTCTCTAGGCTTTAAGTTGAAAATTAGCCTTATTATTCTTTTCTGGGCTATAAAGACTCTAGCACTACGATCCTATGTCATTGACTATAATTTAAAATCGGTAATAAAACGCAATGCTTTACTCTGAATCTACGAAAATATAAATAAAATGAACTAATTAACTTATACTTAAAAATTATATTACTTGTTTGTTTATCAATTTACAACGAATAATAATAAGTATCTATAGTAACTGTAAAGAGGCACCACAAGCGACACGTATAAAATCGAAGGTTCACTATTCTAACAGTGAATTTTACTTGATTTCACTATTCCGAAAGTGAATCAGAAGTCAATATTTTAAATAGTGACATTTTCACTAATTCATGCGTTTAGAGAGTTCATATATTCACGACGTGCTGAAAGTGACAAGAGCCTAGGGATCAAACCATGAGGAACCCGAAGATATATAGACGCTGTCTTTTTTTTTTGAAGCGAACACGTTTTCTGGTCGATTGTTCAGTCCAGTCCAGTCTGACAAAGTTAATTTGTAATAAAAAAATTTTAGTATTTTTTTTTGAACAGCCATTTGATGGACCTCGTCAAAATAAAGAGTGTATCCTTTTACGACGCACACTGGGGCCAAATATATAAATTGTTGGCAGAAATTATTTTAATATTTTTTTATGTTTTTCTAGGTAAATAAAACTTGTATAACGAACATTATAAAGATATTTAATATTTTTATGCTATGATTACAAATTGCCAAAAATAATTATTACATGTATTGGATTTCTGCAGCAACTTTATAGGGAAACGTCGGAATCATTATCACTTAATGATTCGTTGCTATCTATTTCTTCAAACTACTGATATTTGGTGCGTTTAGTGTCCATAAAACCTGATCCTTAAAAGAGAAGAAAGAAATATCATTAAAAATGACAACTACCATAGTCTCATTTTTCACTAAAATTTTCTTCAAAAGGCGCAAATATGCGCAACATTTTGTTCGTGATTCTACAAATACAAGTTACAAAGACTGATTCAGAGTTAGAATTAGGAACATGATCTGCCCTAATGACAAGTAAAATCATATATGTAGATTCAAGTAACAAGTTCAATTAACATATTTATTTTGGTTATATAATTAGAACATCCTATTTACCTAAAAACCGTAATAACAATTAAGAAACAAAAGACCAACCTGAGGGTAAACACTTCATGCTATTAGCAATTTTTTATATAATAACACTGAGGCGCACTGTTAACACAAAGTAATAGCCAAATTTCATTCCGCTCGTATAGCCGCCAGGATAACCAACAATTAAACTGGTCTGAACTGGATGACTGCATGATCTGCGCTCGACGCTTGGTGGTAGTGAGTACACGCACTACTCAACTTTAGTATCTAAGTATTATTTACTACCTGCTGTCGATTTCTACCATTGGAGTTTCTGCCACAAATTAGTGTGACTGTAGACTAATTTGCGTAAATAGATAAAACCCTTAAAGTATAAGCTACTAGAATTTTTTGTGAGCTCACCTGCAATACTCTTTTAGGTAATCCAGTTTTTTGTGAGAGTTGTTTCAAGTCTTTGGCGTCGGGATTGTGGTTGATGGCGAAGTACGACTTCATCGTCCGAAGTTGATGATGCTTAAAGGACGTTCTCATTCTCTTCGCGCGTTGACTGGAACCCATTCCAGGTGTTCCGGGTGATCTGCCGAACGGCATGTCTAGGTAATCGGAATTTAAATCTGAAACAAATAGAACGCATTTATTCCACTTTCAAATTTATAATATTACTAGTGTGACCTGTGCGAATTATTCGCACTAAATAAGTATAATAATTATCACTTTACAAAATCATTTTTTAAATATGATTGCAGGTATTCAATTCGTTTCTAACTTTGCACACTGCTTATAACGTTCTTCTTTTTGTTGTATTACAATATGAAGCTCAGATGACAGATCGAAGAAATATTTTACTGAAATTGTCATATAGAGGCGCAAGTAGCTAAGCTGTCAGATGGCATCATGCAGTATTGCTGTGACGTTGTTCAGCGTTGCTCGCTGTTTCAAAATCAAAGCCGTCAGATGGCAGTATTGTATCTGTTGTATTACAATATGAAGGTCAGATGACAGATCGAAATGTTGACGTTGTTTAAAAATTAAAGCCGTCAGATGGCAGACGTTGTTCAGCGTTGCTGTATTTTAATTAATTTACAAAAACAAAAGCAATAATAAATTTTTTAGTTGTCGATGTCAGTAGAGCAAGCAATTATCTGTAAAATGATATATAGGTAATTTATGGAAATTGTGAGGTTTTTTCTAAAAAGGGAGACAAACATCTTAAACCTTAGCGTATTAATATAATATTATATGATACGTTTCCATGGATTTTCTATCTATACTATCTATATCAGGCCTGGGAAAATGGCGGCCCGCGAAGCATTTTAAAAATGTAAGAGCGAAAATAGTTTGTGTATATAATTTGGCGCATAAAAAAAAATTAGAAAAATAGTAGTAAATAGCAAACAAGACAATGAGGAGGACCTTTTTTTTTTTTTTTGCTCTTCAAAATTTTTGTTGCGGAAATGAGTACTTTTTTTTGTCTCCAAATTTTTGGCCCTCGGTTATATTTTCATCAGCAATGTGGCCCAACGATCAAAAGATATGCCCGCCCCTGATATATATATGAACACAAGCCCTATTTTTCTAGTCAATCCGCTAGCAATCTCTATCCAACTGATTATGACACAATTTTTTAAAAAAATGAGGCCTTTAATTCACAAATGTGTTATCACTATTTTATTTTTGTGAAATTTCGTTAAAAGGGGTGATTTCAATTTTCAAGCGATAACAGTAAAAAAGACAAGGGGGAAGTGGGATGAAGAGGAACGTAAACAGAGAAAATCCATCGATGTTCACGATACATGAGTGTGAGAGAAATGCAAATATGTACGTATGTCTGAGATTATACAAACAGTTTGACAAGCCGACTTTGCCAATTGAAGTGTATATTTAAATTAGTTTTTTAGCGCTAATATTCAAAATATTAAAATTTTATTTTATTTTCCAAACAATTTAAGAAAGTGATCTGATTCTCAGATTACAACCTGAGGGCTTGTAATAAACGCCAGATAAACAAGAGCATCTCACGCTGGGCTATTTTCAACCCTTTATTTATATTACTATTATTTATCTATTTCTTATTCAATTATATCCAAATAAATAAAATTGGTCTGAGAAAAATTGGTCGACAATTTTATTTATTTGAAGAGTTCTATTCAGACGTTAATCAAAGATTTCAATTATATCCACTTTACAAGCTCCCTATGCCCGGGTTCTTAAGTATCAATTAGATTTTCAATGTATTATTATAATAAAAACTACTAAAAATTTACACTATTTACGGCGCCATGTAAACAGTCAAAAAAAAAAAAAAAACTTCGATTACTTCAAGAAGCGCCATTTTTAACCAGACTAAAACTGGTCTGCCATCTTTACATCACCCTGAATAAGCTTCAATGAGCGAAAGAGACCAGCAATGTAGAAAGAGAATAGCTGCAGAGAGAGAAAGAACTAGTGCAAAGAGAGAACAGACCAAGCGACACAATGAGCTTAACAGTTAAAATCAGCTTAGAGAACCCTCGCTACATATAGTTGATCCGGCGCTCGCTCATCGCCCGCCGTCCCGGATTTGTGCATGTCACACCACCAACAGCCCAATTAATATTCCGTCAAACGGATCAGAATTTTACGTCCACAATCAGCTCTTAGCAGGGCCGGCTCTTTCTTTTTTCGCCCCAAACAATAATTCCCCGTTCATATTAGACATAGAAAATTCGTTTTTACCAATCGGCTACCACGAGTCTTAATTATGAACAAGGATTTTTTTTAAATAAAACTTATTTTGGTACGATTTGCGTAAAATCGATTCATGAAATTGAAAGTATTACGAAACGTTGAAAAGGGTATGATCCTAGGCAACTCCAACTACACCGTATTCTATAAAAAGCGGCTGTGTAGCATTACGCTATGGCGGATGAAAGTTATAGCGGCTGCATTGTACGCAAGAAGTAGGTTGGAATAAGCCATTACATATTATGTAAAGATAAAGAATAACAACTGGTTATTTTTCTTTTGATTAAAATTATTTCGATATTCTAAAATTTAGAGTACATTTCTCGATGAGCTCAAAAGATTTTATTCTCTATCGCATAAAGACAAGTGGGGAGCACAATTGGTCAACATCTTTAATATTTTTTTTGTATAACGAATAGAACAATTTTATGTGTGTAATTACGGCAAGAATTTATCAAGAACGCATCAAAACGTAACGACTAAAAACAGCGCGGCTTTTTATATTAAATTATTGATATTATAAATTAACAAAGTTGTTGGAAACAATGTACATAATATATAAATAAAAAACTCGGGTCGCAGTGCCAAACCCTGCCGACAATATAGTGTATTTGCTTACACTGGCAGTGTGGCTTTATTATGTGAACTTAACCCTTTTGGTTTTGGACAAAATAAAAAATTTTTACTTAATACATCCCTTAAAATAATATTTTTTTTCTTAATTTCAATATTACTATCAATTTACCAAATTAAATTCATCCTGCACTAAGTAAATCCATATCTACAAATTAATGTTTTCATAAAATTTTTAAGTCCGGTCCTGTCGGGCCGAATTTAATAAAATTTTGGTAGCATATTTTAATCATTACTAAAGGGTTAAATTTCAATTTTGAAACGATTCGAAGAAATTTTTCGGTACTTTTGGGCCCAAAAATATTTTTCAACCCCTAAATCCCACCCTTAAAGTGGCCCGAATGGGCCCATTTTAAATAGGCTTCGTGCGGTGATGGATTTTAACATGTGGTCCAAATTTCATTAAAATCAATTAACTCCTTCGAAAGTTATTGCCCGTACCTATATATATATATATATATATATATAAATATATATATATATATACATATATAAACATACTTTTCCAAAAATGGTGCCAAAGTGTTTAGGAGGCTATGAAACGTCGAGAAATTTTGGTCCGACCCCTAGGTCCCGCCATCCGACCGACGCCAATAGTGTAAGTGCCTTATGGCAAATACACTAATAAAGGTGAACCAAGCTATAGTTATTATTACAAATAGTCGTGTTATTGCTTTCTGACACGCGAGGAAGTCCGCGTGTCTTATCATAAGAGTCATCATCAATAGGATTGCCGTTGTATTCTTGTACTATGCAATAAGTATCATGCAATACTTCCGAGGAGATATAGCTAAGAGTCGCCGATTTTGATCAAATTTTAAAATACTAAAATTGTTAATCGTATATAGGAAAAAGTTAACACTTTGACGGACACTTAAGGATGTATATAACATTTTTGAATTCAAAGATTTTTGCCTAAATTTAAAATATGTTATAGAATTAGACCTCCTGCATCGATTAAAACCAAAAAATAGATACCTTACCGACCTTTTTTATGAAAAAATTCATTTTAAAATCATCATTCACTCCATGTTATTTCTACCGGAAGTGTTAAAAATTTTGAGAAGATTAAAACATTTATCATTTTATTTCAAAGATTTATGATTCAAAAACCTATTACCAGTTTCTTTATACAATTTGCGATTTTTCAAGCCCAAAAAAACGTGGGATTACCGGCAATTCCACGGAAATATTTTATTTTGAAAGTGATGAAATCAATTCTCCGAATCTTAATCTTAATTAATGGCGGATGTAATGAGACAATGGGGCAACGTCGCGTTTCTGCATTTATGAAATGTCATATCACGTGAACCAACTGTCAGTTATTCTGGACCTGTCATTTAGAACACAAAATGCGTTTATATGTCGGATAAACGCTGTAATGTAACAAAAGTTTGTAAAAGATTTGAGATATTTATTTCTGTTTGGAAAACTAAAATGTTCGTACAGATTATCTGCAATTAATTTGAAAAAACTTTGCTTTAACAAAAATCTGCCAAAAGTAAACTTTAATTACTGACTTTATGTATCCGTTTATTACTTTGTGTAATGATAATTGATTTCTTAATCACCACTTTGATTGCTTGATAATAATTCATAATAAATAAATACTTTCTTTGAATTTTGATTTGACATTTTTATTTATTATTATTTTTATAGTATCCATAGCTTCAAATTTTTGAGGTCAGAAATTCTATCTCCACGTTATGTTTCAAAGTGTCAGAAGACCACGTGGACAGCCATGTTGCCTGACTATTTTTGACGAAAGTCACAGTAGTCAAATTAAATGTTAAATATTTGTTCATAATATTTAATTATAGGAAAATTTTTAGAAAATCATTCATAAAAAATCATTAAAATTAACACAAAGTCTTCGCAAATGAAAATTTTTATATATTTATGATTTTGAAAATTTAATTAGATGTACTACACAATTTGACCTTATACACATCCTTAAAAATTCAGTTTTGTTCCAATTTTGACACTATAGTTTTTTTTTATGTTTGAAATTGAATTACTTTTATAAGTTGTTATGTTGTGACAATATTGCCTTAGTAGATATTTGTACGGTGACACAAAGCACACAGGGTATGTTTTCTACACTGGAAACTAGACTGCTACACCCGTCTGGCTATAAAACGTTCCGTAGTATACGACGGCTTCAGCCGTCGTGTCGAACCTTTGAAGTTTTGTTTATGACGGTCTAAGCCGGTTTGTCCGTCAAAACTCAAAGTGTTAATAGCATCCAGCCGAAAATAGAATCTTCTATTTTCTCGGTACACAAAATTTTATAAAATTAAATCTTGTTTACCGATAAAAGATAATTTAGTGGTTTTTCGAATTAATTGCGGCAGTTGCAGTTATTTCAGTTCACCTGTATGCCGACATTTTAATCTGTAATAACTACCAATTATTTCTAGACAAAACACCGACGGTAATAGCAGGAGTCACCGTAAATGCATTATATTGCAGTTTATAAATAAATAAATGTGTTTTACAGCGCAAGGAAACAATAAAATAGCTATTCTTCTTTTCTTCAGCCTACATTAATTATTCAAATTAGCACAATACTTGTAACTATTAATTGCGTAATGATTTCATAAAGATGTCATTCTATTGCATAACTACAGTGCATCAGACTGTATATTACGATCTCGAAGCCACTGTCTAATAATATATCATATTCATTACAGGTGTTGAAAGTCCATAAAAGATTAGATGAAATATTTTTCTCTCAGTGAATCATATATCTATACTTATACTAATATATAAAATTATTTGTATGCATGTATGTTTGAACGAATTTAACTATTTGACGGTTTTTGATGAAACTTTTTTTGAAATACTTCTTATGATTCTAGAAATGTTATAGGCTATATTTTACTCCATTATTTTATCGCAATCTGAATTAATTTAATTATTTTTTTGCGTCTACTTCTAATGTTCCTACTCGTGAGTAATTAACCCCATTAGACCACTAGCTATCTATACTACTATTTCAATTCTTTGTTTATTTATTTATATCAAATTAATTCAACATAATATATAACCCGACTATTATAACATATATAAAGTCCATTGAGAATGTTTCTTATTGATATAAATTATATACTTTCTGCGGCGAGCTTTTTAAAAAAATAAAACAAAATAAAATAAAGGTGTGGCGAGATATAAAAAAACAGATCCTTATAGCTCGGAGTGTAAATTACTGTCAAACCATTCAGCACTGTCACCCAGAGTTTTACAAACATGAGACAGTAATTTATGGCCACAAGACAAAACTGCGTATGTCGATTTTTTTAAATTACCATTTCAACTTCACAATTTTACAATAGATACTTTCCACAATTAATGTCTCCTCAAATTAAAAACATGTTTTTTGCAAAAAGTGTGTTCCACTTTGAGCACGATACATGTAATTAGATGGCACTGCATGCCGCGATTTTTTTAAAAAAGCGTTTTCACCTATCACAGGTGTAACATCTATATAAGTATAATAAATAAATAAAAACAAGCGCGCATTTGACTGCAACGTTGTGTCCAAATTTCATAGCAATCGGTGAATAAATTTTACAAATTTAAGATTCTGACCAAACGAACATTACATTATTATTTATATAATATACTCTGCCAAATGTCAATATTTTTAACACGCTTATCTTGACCTGTACATGGTATGTAAAGGAATCGTTCAGCGTTATTTTCACCAATTTTAACACTTTGACGGACAAACCGGCTTAGAGCGTCATAAACAAAATTTCGAAAGTTTGACACGGCGGTTGAAGCCGTCGTATACGTATTTTCCAGTATAGAATACATACCCTGTCTGCTCTGTGTCACCGTACAAATATCTACTAAGGCAATATTGTCACAACATAACAACTTTTAAAAGTAATTCAAACATATGAAAAAATTTAAAAACTATAGTGTCAAAATTGGAACAAAACTGAATTTTTAAGTGTCCGTCCAAGTGTTAAGAAGTCTGATTAACTTGAAAATTTGCACGCGTGTCAAGGGCAGATGACAATACAATTATTTCATAAAAATAAATTTCAATTTGAAAATTTTGAAAAAAATCTGAATTTGAAAATTTTTAAATTTTAAATTAAGAAAATAATTTACAGTTTAAAAAAACTAAAAAAGCACGCTTTAATAGCAAAGCGAACTAAAAAGTAGAAAATAATAAATACCTAAATAATTCAATTAAAGTAAAAAAGCTCGGGGTGCCAATTCCGTTTATAAAGTAATAATGTTTTTAGTTGTTAATAAATATCTATCTATGTATCTATATTTTCATTATAACTCTAATTTTATAAATAGCTACCAACGAAATAATTGTAACATTTGATATCAAGCACCCTTACGCTTTTTTTACAATAATTTCTACTTTTTAGTTCGGTTTGCTATATTAACTCTTCCGGTTTGGTGGTCAGTTATCAAACAACCTATTCTAGATTTTTAAAACATATTTTCACGCTATCTATTGACAATTTGTGGTTAATTTATTAACGACCGTATTCCACGTAAGCCTTAGGTGATCATTATTTTTTTTAAATATTTTTCATAATAAATAAACCCCATTAAAACTAGAAATGCAGTTTTTTTTATTTATGAAATCTTTAAGAAGCCGTGGCTGAAAAATTTTGTTAGTTTTTATAAACTATAATTTTTGGAGTAGGAATGATTCCATCGTTCGATTGGTTGTTTTTTTTTTTAATATTGTTCCGTGACTTAATATAATAAATAAACACCTGTATATACGCGAATGATAATAGATATGTACAGAAATGTAGAAGCAAGAGTCGTCACAAGAAAAGATAAATATCGGTAGCATAGACAATCTGTTATCGGTGCGTCACTAAAACTTCGATAGATACAAGCCGTCACAACAGTCGATAGATCACCGTTTACTAGCTTAGTTATATGCAAAGCAGTACAGAGATTGTATCACTGAATAAACTTATTTAACAAGTCGTGAATTGTACAATATACAAGCTGTTCATCAAAATGTGTTACGATGACACTGTAAAATGTAGTCACTACATATTATAAAACAAAGTCCAATTTTTAAAATTGGCTAACTCTTCCAAAAGTGATGGCTGAACAAACATAAAAAATATATATTTACTAGTGTGATCTGTGCGAATTATTCGCACTAAATAAGTATAATAATTATCACTTTACAAAATTATTTTTTAAATATGATTGCAGGTATTCAATTCGTTTCTAATTTTGCACACTGCTTATAACGTTCTTCTTTTTGTTGTATTACAATATGAAGCTCAGATGACAGATCGAAGAAATATTTTACTAAAATTGTCATATAGAGGTGCAAGTAGCAAAAGCGTTGAGCTAAGCCGTCAGATGGCATCATGCAGCATTGCTGTGACGTTCTTCAGCGTTGCTCGCTGTTTCAAAATTAAAACCGTCAGATGGCAGTATGCAGTATTGTGTCTGTTGTATTACAATATGAAGGTCAGATGACAGATCGAAGTGTTTCAAAATTAAAGCCGAGAGATGGCAGACGTTGTTCAGCGTTGCTGTATTTTAATTAATTTACAAAAACAAAAGCAATAATAAATTTTTTAGTTGTCGATGTCAGTAGAGCAAGCAATTATCTGTAAAATGATATATAATTTATGTGGAGAAATTGTCAGGTTTTTTCTAAAAAGGGAGGCAAACATTCTTAGCTTAGCGTATTAATATATATGATACATCTTTTTTTACACCTGCTAAAAATAGCGATGACACATCTGTGGAAAAACAAAAAAAAACTACTAATAATGTAAACAGACAGAGTAGAAACCGTTGGAGAATAATCGCAAGAAAACTGCCCGCGTTTTAAATATATAGATGACGTCATTAGAGTCAATCAGAAGCCGGTAAAAAGCACGACTGCAAAACAAGACTTTAGTTTTTAAGATAAGACACTGCAGGATAGGTACTTTACATCAATAATTATCTAATGTGTAATAACAATTAGAGATAAAATTAAACCAAAACAAGAATTGGCTCTCAATCGTCTCGACACACGAAACGGAAGTTATAAAGCCTCCTACATCCATTTGTAACTAACATAAGAACGGTTGCCGTTGGCTGCGCGGTAAGACATGTATGTTATTTACCATACATACACGTGCGTAACGGCTACCGATGATAAAGGCCTGATAACGACGGCCGCAATGCATTCTGGGACATGTACCTATCTTCACCTAAGTACATACGAGAGACATGAAGTCGTGTAGGCGACCCATATATACGTACAATGTAACGTATTTCAGGTCTGTACAACTTTCATTATACAGAGTCATTAAGGAGGTTGATCCGTTACAGTCCCAATCAAAAATAAGTCGAATTCTAAATGAGAACTTTTCCATAATAAATTTTTACAGAAGGTTATAAGTCGATGATACCAATAAATTATTGTCATAAAGGCATAAATAAATTTCTTGTTTTTAATATAAATTAATTATTTCAGTATTTTACTTAATGAACTAACTTTTGAATTTTTTGTACAAAGTTAGGTTAAAAAAAATAAATGTATGTAAATATCTGTATTTTACATATTTTTTGCAGTAAATAATTAAAAAAAGAAATTAGAAGTAATAAAAATTAAAATTAAATCACTAAAAAGTTAAAAATTCAGTTAAAATTGTTAAAACTGTCAAGAATAAAAGTCCATAATCGAAAAGTGCTAAGGTTTAATAATTTTTTTATTGATTAAAAGTCTCCTAATTAAATTGGAAAAAATATTAAAATATGCGTAAAACATCGATGCTTTACATAGTTAGTTTCCGGAACTGCTGACATTATTTGGTTATTTGCAAAAAATTAAAATGTACCGTTTGCATGCTAGGTTGGCATATTTTCCATAAGACTACATGTAAAAGTTTTTTTTAATTTTTAACTTTATATATCTTCTAATGATTTTGGATTTTTTACAGAAAATTTTGTAATAAAAAAATCTATTAAAAAACGTTATTTCAGATTTTTTTCATTACCTTCGTAAAACGGCTCAACCTCCTTAAGCAGTCATTTTATAGAGTTATTAGTTTGACCACTCCTGGTTTGATGTACCAAGGTGTGGAAGAATACACGCATTCATCAATATACGTTTATCTTTAAAGTGTCTCACAATCTTTAAAATATTAACTGTCCATTGTATTTGTCGAACCTTTTAAAAAAGTGTTAAGCAATTGACGTATAAAAATAAAATACACAAGATCTAGTTCAAATAGCAAAGCCGCTTCACATACAGGGCTAGTTTTGTCACCGTGTCCTTTACGCAAAAGTTTTCCCGTTACATTTTTGATTTTTCTATACACCCTGTATAGTTTCATGTTGAAAATATTTTAATATTTATAACTAAATAATTTATGCATAGAAACGGAAAAAAAATTATTAAAACTAAATTAATATTAGAAAATACAATGGATTTTTACTTGAAACTGTCGGAATGTTTTATGATTTATTTACGCGGCTGCTTGCAACACACGAATGGTTAAGTAGCGGTGCAGATATGTCAGGTTGCGATTGCAAGCAGATAAGAAACACGGCTACAGGTGTAGGTACTAGGTAAGTATATACAGGGTGTATCACAGGAAACCGTACACAGGGAAAAGCACACAGTACCAATTAGTTAAGATCAGAGATTGCTTTGCCTTCTATTCAGAGGTCGTTGCCATGGTTAACACTTTACATTATGAAATCTATTCGGGATGGTGGCACAATCTGGATGAACCTAAAGACAAAATCGCCCAAGTATGTTTCAGTGTGACTTCTGTAATATTAGACAAAGTGAGACAAAGTCTTTATAACCGATTAAGCCACTGCTTAATTTAAAATGGAGGTTTATTTGAACATTTGTTTTAATTTTTTATTTTAACTGTTTGGTATTGGTTTAATTATTAATCAAAAAAATATTTTCTGAATAAATATTGTTTTATTAATAAAAATAACATCATTTAATACTGAAGATTTATTTTAACTGATTTTCTTAATTATTCCTTATTAGCAATTAATCAATAACTAAAATTATCGACCAATTTTTTAGACAGTATAATAACAAAAAATATATATAATTAATGCATTAACGTTTCGATCCGAATTTGAAACGTCTTCAGAACTGATCTAAAAAATATAAAAAATAATTTTTATTAATTATTTTTTATATATTTTGTCTGAAAAATTGGTCGATAATTTTATTTATTGAAGAGTTGTAATCAGACGTTAATCAAAGATTTGAATTAGCAATTATTGTTATTAAATAATGGTTAGTCAGCGTTACCATGGTACCCATGCTCATATTATGAGACCAAAGTAATCGTTGATCCTAATTTGCACAATAGAGATTTCCCAATGTATGGTTTTCTGTGATACATTCTGTATATCGTTGCCTTCATAACCGACAAGCGTATCTGATAAATATATTTATTTATAGAGCCAAATTTTAATTTTGTATTATACTCCTTTTACCGACTGTTTCGTGTTATCAATTTTGACAGAAACATTATCTTAGGGTAGCGGCACACTTACTCGATCATTGATTGGAAAACTTAGCATTTTTTCGGTAGATACAATTCGAATATTTACGAGATAATTCAAACAATATTTGTATTGAAAAGAAGCGTGCCGCGAATCAGCGGAGCTTTGTAACGGATTCCGTGTGAGTTTTGCTTATCGATAATCGCATTGTGGCATCTGATAATAATTAATAATTCATTAAAATTTCTTATAACTTAACGCATCAATAATAAATTTGAATAATAGATAATTATAATGAATCTATAATAATGCACATATTCAAATTCATTCTAAAAAATATATAATATATTTAAATATATTAATAATTCATATATTTTTGCACGTGCGGTCATGCCGATCGGTGAAAAAAATATTGACAGTATCTTTGAAAAATCTGCAGGAATTTTTTTATTATTTTTAAGGTCACTAAGGGTAATCTAAAACAGATTGAAGATTATAGACCAACCAAACAAACTCTTCAGCTTTATATAATGCGGCCCCTAGACTGACAATAATATTGCGCAATATTTTATATTGTACAATATTATTGACAGTCTGTGAATAATATTGAAATATTGTACAATATATTGAGAATATAAAAAACAGCCCCTAGACTGTCAATAATATTGCGCAATATTTTATATTGTGCAATGAATGATGTTGGAAGCATTGTACAATATATTGAGCATATCAAAATCGGTTTGATATTTATTGTGCAATCTAAAAAAGTTACAGTCTGTGGTTAATATTGCACAATAATAACCAGTTGTAATTGACTAACGCTGGATTGGAAGAATAGCGGCTTGCAGATGGGTGTTCTTTTTCTCAATAGCGGGGGTTACATTTTTAAAAGTTCATAAAATGTTGAAGCGTCCATTCGGAGAAAGTTGCAAAAATCTTTTGGTTCGCTTATTTTCAGGTCATTTAGCAAATTTTCGTGGGTGTACCTATCTCTTTTTTTATACCACTCTTTCATCCATTTACGCTTTTTCTTGGTCATAAAGCCAGTTTCAACATCACTTAGCATGTTCACTGATCGGGACTTTTCAGAGATAAATATTGTGCAATTTAATTCTGCTGTATAGGGCAAATTACAATTTTTGCGCAATATTATTGCGCAATAATATTGCCAATCTAGGTTAAAACTCAGTGTTTGTGCAATATTATTGTGCAATAATATAATAATAATTTGTATTGTGCAATATTAACCACAGACTGTAACTTTTTTTAGATTGCACAATAAATATCAAACCGATGTTGATATACTCAATATATTGCACAATGTTTCAATATCATTCACAGACTGTTAATAATATTGTGCAATCTAAAATATTGCGCATTAATATTGCTAGTGTATAGGCCGCTTAATATATTGGTATATATAGATACCGCTGGTCCATTTTAATCTATATGAAAAAATAATGAGACAAGGCAAAATTTCCGGAAAAAAACTTTCAGACAAAGGTTGTTGAGTTTGAGTCCCCAACCCCTGCGCAGGGGTGGAGGTTAGTTTGACATTTTTAAATGGAACACCTTTTTTTTATTACAAATTATGATTTTTCGGGAAAAATGTGCAACAATTGTCTGAAACATTTTCCACAATTTTTGTAGAGAATTTCAGGGGTATAAACAGTATCCAGATAAGCTCAGCAATTTTCACGTTTCCCGGTTTACTAAATAAAATGATCGTTTAATAAAAAATATTTAGTGGCACTAGGCCCACATAAACACTGTAGTTGGTGGTCGTAAAAACTAAATGTTACTGTTATTTCTCGTTACGAAAACCAGAGTTTCATAATTGCAATCTCACATGCTAATTTAAATAGTAAAAAATTCAATATATTTAACATAAAAAACAACTTTATTTTCTATAAAGCAATTCAGGTAAGTACGTCCACTTTTTTGAAAGATAAAAATGCCGACTAACATGATATGGTCACATAACAATTTATTTTCGGACGACAATAAATTCGTGATAGGCGCGATGACTTTATTTTAAAAATAGATTTGAAATGGTACATAAAATACTTTCGAGTCCATAAAGTCATTCGACATGTTTAAAACAAATACCGTCGAGATTTCCCACAATTCACGGCAATTAACTTATCAAAGCGCTTCTAGACTCGCCAAACCGTTCAATACTTAAATGTTGGCTATTTAACCGTTTTATCAGATAAGGTAAAAGACAGGCATCCGAAACGACACAAATAAAACTAAGTCTGAAAGCCGGGTTCACACGGAACAGACATTTTGAAACAAAATACCGAATTTGAGGAATCTATACTAATATATAAAGCTAAAGAGTTTGTTTGTTTGTTTGGTTGAACGCGCTAATCTCAGGAACAACTGGTTCGAATTGATTTTTTTTTTGTTGGATAGCCCATTTATCGAGGAAGGCTATAGGCTATATAATATCATGCTACGACTAGTGATGTGCCGGATATCCGTATCCGTATCCGCGGATATCCGAGGGAGAAGAAAGATCCGTATCCGTATCCGTTAGTTTACGGGCGGATCTTTAACGGATCTTTTACCTTATTAGTTTTCAATTCATAGATGAAATTTTATATATAGGTATATAGGTGATAAGGTAATAATGAAAAACTGTTAAATTCCATTCAGATTATTTTTTATTTCTTTAAAATCGTATTTAGCACCTTTATATTGCAAACATTTATCGTAGTGAGTACCATACCAATAGTACATAACTCAAAGGTACTAAAAAACTATCTTTGTAATGTGATATTGCACATCGATCTTTGGAAAGAGACAATCTGTTATGAGAGTTCACTCTTAAAGAGGTCAATAACTTTTTCCCATAACAGATAGTCACTTTCCAAAGGTCGATGTGCAATATTTACCGCCGCGTACTATAAGAAAGTTAAGATCCGTATCCGTATCCGCGGATCTTGAAACCAAATATCCGTATTCAGATCCGTATTCGCGGATATACATTTTTAACGATCCGGCGCATCACTAGCTACGACCAATAGGAGCGGATCATCAATGAAAAATGTTGCAAAATATAACTTAAAATTTGTTCGTCCGACAAAAACGGTAACTTCGATCATCATGAAATTTGGACTCAACATTTATCTCGGTAACGGAAGATGACATGCTGAAAAATTGCGATTTTAAAATTGAAGTAATAAATAAATCTCGTGTTTTTGTGAAAACAGACCGATAATTTCTAATTTCTTATTCGATAAAGTATCGTATTCACAAATACCTTTTCTTTTTTTAGGATTTGAATCATAATTCTCGTAACATTCTGTATATTGTAAAAAGTCAATTCATATTTTAAACACTTTATATAATCGTAGTGTTGACTATCCGTGAGAACAGAAAGGTGACAAAGACAGTGGGCGATCATCTCAGTCTAACATCGTATACAAGTTCTTTTTTTTAAGCGATGGCTTAAATCTATGAACAGGTATAATTAAACAGCAGTTAGGTGCTCTTAGCTATTGATATATCTATATAATATATATAAAAACCTATTGTGTTTGTGACGTATGTAAATTTCTGCAGTAATCTTTTCAATCTCTGGATCAATTTTGAAAAAGGTTTTCTTTAAACGAAAGTATATTTTTTCAGGAAAGAAACAAAACACTGAATAAATAAAAAAACAAACAAACTATTTGATGACATATACCCAACATTTTTAATAATAAAATAGTATAAAATAGAACACGAGGCTGATTTATTATTTCAATTTTAAAATTGCAATTTTTTGACATGTCAAAAACGCTGCTCGCTATGATGGTCTGAAGTGTGACGTCACAGTTGTAGTAAACACAGACCCGTAAGTGAACACTAAACGAGCCTCGTATAAGCGATGCATTTGAACAGAATGGCTTCAGAGGAGGTAAACATTGCGACTTATGTTTTCGCGCCAAATTTAAATTTAAAATTTTGAGAGCTATTTTATCCTTTGAAGAGTCAAATCAATTTTATTAAATATGATAAAATAAAAGTTTTTAAAACCAGTCTCTGCGCAAAGACAAACTGTCCTGAATTTTTCAATTAAATCAATCACAGCACCAACATAAATTTGTATGGCATATAAACAATACTAATTATCATGTATGCATGTAAGCTAATTACCTATCAACTGTCAACATTTGAATAAATTACTGTTTGACGCTGAGTACTTGAATATTATAAAACGCATTGATTTCTGAACGTATATGTCCACTGAAACAGTTATTTATATCTTGACAATCAGTCGCTCGCAAATAATTATCATAATAACCATAAAATTAATATGTTAATACGAAATTAATTGTCGCAGCAACGTACACGTAACGTAAATACTACAACACGTGTTTTCTCACTTAATGTTACGGTAATACGGTGACATTGCATCACTTCTTTAGTTACAGTACCGGTCAAATGTAGTCCGGCCAAACAAAAACTTTTCAAATGATAACAGCTATGTTCCAACCATAAGCGAAGCAGGGGGGGACTCCTAATTAAATTGGAAAAAATATTAAAATATGCGTAAGACATCGATGCTTCACATAGTTAGTTTTCGGAACTGCTGACATTATTTGGTTATTTGCAAAAAATTAAAATGTACTGTTTGCATGCTAGGTTGACATATTTTCCATAAAACTACATGTAAAAGTATTTTTTAATTTTTAACTTTATAAATCTCCTAATGATTTTGGATTTTTTACAGAAAATTTTGTAATAAAAAAATCTATTAAAAAACGTTATTTCAGATTTTTTTCATTACCTTCGTAAAACGGCTCAACCTCCTTAACTTTTAATTAGATAGTTTTTTGTTTCATTTGCTTCGACAAATTTGGGTGAAAATTATTAAAACATGCCGCGGATCCGTCGCTTTGCCATAAGACCAATGTTAAATATGCTTACTTTTGAAGTAAATTATTTATTTAAATTATATTCGGGTAACCCCTCTCAAATTTTCAGAATTTGTTTAGAAGTATTTAAACTTCATATAAAAAAGATTACATCAAGGTCAATATTTTTTTACCAGTAGTGTAGATCACATTTGTACATACAAATGTATTTACCATTAATTACCTCAAGGATGTCCCTACTTTAATGAGATTACAAATTAAAATGTGATTTTAATTAGACATCTTACAAACAATTAATTCTCTTTAATCGCCATTTTACAAATTGTTTAATTTCATTTTTCTGCTTGCATAATTCCTGCACCTTTTGAGGTCTTACAGTTTTTATTAGAATTTTTTTTATCTGTCCCGAACTGGAACTAAAAGTTACGAAAAAATTATATGAAACGGGACTTGGTGTATATTTTTCTTAACCTTTTTAAGAAACTACCGTCTGTCCTTGATTTTGGTAAAAAAATCATTTTCGTTTACTATCTCAACTAAACCATTTAACCTACATTTATTATGAATGTGCCAAAATTAAAGACATTTTTAATTTAATTTTACGGAAGTAATAAAATAAACAATTTCTATTTTCAATAAAAAACATAACTAGGGATTCCCAATACACGAAATATAACTGGATTGTTTTTAAATAAATCGGAACATATTATATAGGCTTGCTTAGCTCAAACAGGAAAAGTCATCTATATAATCTAGATTCTAGAACCTCAATTATTGGCAAATGCAATATAACTCGTTTTTTTGTAAAATTATCGAAAGTATATCAGATCAGAATACTCTGAACCAAACTTACTCAAAATTATAACAAGATTGAAATTAGTACCCGTGTGTTTTCGTAATAATAAGTGCATATTATAATATGGCAATTTTCAGTTATCACTTTTGGAAAAATTTAAAATATAGGTACAACTGGTTATCATCAGGACTTAAACCTGAACCTCCCAATTCAGGTTGGAGTCCTGATGGTAACCAGTTCTATATTTTAAATTTTTCCAAAAGTGATAACTGAACATTGCCACTATAATATCCGTGTGATTAAAGGAACACTTATTTCTCCCTAAATAAAGTTCTCAAGTTGAAAAAATTTGTTTACAATGTGTTTTTTCCAGTTTCCACTCAATTTTGAGTGAGAACCATGCTAGACCCGAGAAAATAGCATACCAGCAATTTTGTGAGGTATAAAATTTTCTACAAAAAATTTCGCGACGGCATATGTCTAAGATCAATAGTTTAGAAATAATTGCACTAAATATGAGTGTATTTCTATTGAAGAAAAATGCGACCGAGAACGTCTCAAATATAGTCTCATGAAGATGCGACTATAAAACAGTCTCGGTCTCGTGCGAAGCCCTATAGACGTAGCGGCGAAATTTCTCATTTACAAAAGATCAATAAAATTTTAAAATGCCTCCGAACTGCTTTATTGACAGTTGATAGACATTTCCCAATGGTGTATAAATAATTTGTATATTTAAAACCAGTCAAAGTTTTCTACGGAAACATAACTCTAATGAACCGGCTATTATGTCCATTATAAACTACTGATTATTTTTCTCAACAATCACATAAAAATCCAATAAATATTTTATTATGGAAGACCACCATATGTTTTTATAATTTTTAATTACAAGTTGTTTAAGATTTTTTTACAATGAACAAGTAGAAATTATATTCCAACAGACCAACGCTATAACTATAAGGTTATAAAATATCCGGCGCAAAATTACAGACAACGAACGCTGAACTTGAAAATAGTCGAGTTCAAGAGAAATAAATTATAGTTTAAAAAATACCTACTAAAAAAACACGCCTTAATAGCAAACCGAACTAAAAAGTAAAAAATAATTATTAACAAAAAAATTCAATGATAGTAAAAAAGCGTTGGGTGCTTGATATTAAAAAATTATTTCATTGGTAGCTATTTATAAGAATAGAGTTATAATGAAAATATAGTAATTGGCACCCCACGCTTTTTCACTATAATTGAATTATTGTGTTAATAATTATTTTCTACTTTTTAGTTCGGTTTGCTATTAAGGTAGTACGAGCACCAAGGCAACTTTAAATAAAAAGCTTGATTTTTTTTATATTTCGGTAGATGGATGATATGTTTTCATTGATTTCTCCAAAACTAGGCGGTGGAAATAAAAAAAAAACTATAAACTATTTAAATTAAAGTTAAAACCTTAATAAATTATTGAAAACAAAAAAAAAACCCGTTGTGCCCGACTAATTAAAAATATTTAATTAAAAAGATTAAATATCTTTATAATTAGTCGGGCACAACGTTTTTTTTTGTTTTCAATGATTTATTAAGGTTTTAACTTTAATTTAAATAGTTTTTTTTTAATTTCCACCGACTAGTTTTGGAGAAATCAATGAAAACATATCATCCATCTACCGTTTTACCATAAAGCCAATGTTAAATATGCCTACTTTTGAAGTCATTTATTTATTTAAATAATCGGGCAACCCCCCCTAAAATTTTCAGAATTGGTTTAGACTTAGTCCAACTTCATATAAAAAAAATCAAGCCTTTTATTTAAAATTGTCTTGGTGCTCGTACTACCTTAAAGCGTGTTTTTTTTAGTTTTTTTAAACCATCATTTATTTTAATAAGAAAAATCGCAGGATTGTGGACAAAAAGTTACATTTATAATTGCACGATGTTTCGTCTATAGATTTATACTTTTTCAAATACAATAAGAAAATTCAAAACAATAATTATTGTTTTGAATTTTCTTTGGGTTCCGTCAAAACTGACATTAACGGAAGCGCGCGCAGCATTGGTTAAAACAGAAAATAATAGAATCGTATGGAATATAATCTCAGCTCGTAGATCGGTATTGAATCTAATTTGCCTACCGGCAAAGCTGAGCGCACGGAAATAGCTATAAATATTTTAATGACCGATCAAAATGACGTATTACTCGGTCTTAGCGTAAATAAATGTTTAATTTATTCCTAAAATATATTTAAAGTACCTTTTAAATATTCAAAACAATATATTTATATGAGAATGTACCTAAAATCAAAATTTAAAATACAATTTATTTTTTTCATGTCATAACAGGCTCGTATCATTATAATTTTTCATTTCACCACCTTTCTCGTTACAATTTAGACGCTCTCAGTTGTCGAACGTCTATAATCCACAATCTACTTAAACTTCAACTAATGCGTACGAGACGAGGGAAAGGATAATAGAAAATGCTCAGTATAGAATAAAAGTATATTTATTCTACACTGAGCATAGGAATAAAATCGCAATCGAACTATTACGGTGCAAACATATACTTCTGTTTTTTTTTACGCCGTAAGCACTGGCATATCCAGAAGGGCAAAACAAGCACGGGGGACGCAGCTTAAGAAATTTCTAATTTGCCCCCTCATGGGTCAAAAGCTGGGTACGCCCATGTTAACGTCATAGAAAAAGACAAAGTTTTTGAAACAGAGATACTTTATTCAGATTGAATGCAAGTACATCAACCAATCCTATCATCGGAGAAATCAGGGAATTACATCGAAGAAAGAGACGCAGATATATTTTTGATACGCTTTGTTGCGTTCACTCATCGCACATTGAGTAGATAGGTAATGATTCATATAGTTAATTAATAGATATATGGTAAAGGGCCGATGAAGGGGAAGTACCGTTTCGCGGCGAAAAACATGTACGAAAAAGTTCCAGGGCGGAATTCGAATCCAGTACCTTCCGAACGCTCTCAACATTAGGCTACTTACACGGTACAAGTTGTAACGTGTGAAAAGATCTTTTTGAGGTATACCTATACAAACTTTCAAGTTTGTAAAATATTGCAAGAAAGAATTAATTACGTCTGTAAATTATGAAATGTTTAGAAACCGATAAATTACAACAAAAACTTGTATAATTTACTTTAAGCACACGTTGATTGAAACTTATTTAAAAACAATTTACAAATATTAAAAAATTATTTATTACCATTTTTGTTAATAAAAAACAAACAGTTTTAACAGTGAAATACTGTATGTCGGATATACATAAAAAAATCCAGCAAAATAATCACAAAAAAAGATATTTGACACGTTTAATTATTACCTAGAAATAAATAACAATTTTAATTGCTAATGAGTTATTCTAAAAAACTGATGAGCACGATATGAAAATATCGGTGTGAAAAAGCCTTACCTGGCGAGTGTCGAAAATAATTTCTAATTTGAAAAATTTCAATGGAATTTTTAAGAAAGTTTAAAATTGCGAATATTTCCAAAATCACTGATCCAAATAAATAGGTCTGAACTATTGAGTCCAAACATAAAAATATTGAAGTGTGTTTGCAGAACACTCTCCTTGATCAGCTGTCAACGTTTTTTGAGGTTATATGTCGCTGTCATTGTATTCGATTCTGAATTGTTTACATATCTCATTTTTCGATATTAGTTTCACTATGTAACGTGGATAATAATTCGAGAGCGTATCTGTCTTTAAACCTGGGTCAATAAATCATAATATTGACAACTATAAATAAAATACGTGTATGTTTATATAGTAGGGATATGCAAACAATGAATGTTGAGTCGAAACGAGTTTTTTTAATCGAGTTACGAGGAAATATTTTTAAATCAAAAAAAGTTATTAAACATTTTTAGTGGGTATCGATCGACTCAAAAAAATATCATTTCTCTTCGTGCACTAATCATCTCGGAAAAATAATCGGGTAGGTATATTTTGTTAAACATTGAATAACAATAGAAAACTGATTAAATAATCACTTATTTTCAGTAGGCAAAATTTTCTCTTAAGGTAGTACGAGCACCAAGGCAACTTTAAATAAAAGGCTTGATTTTTTTATATTTCGGTAGATGGATGATATGTTTTCATTGATTTCTCCAAAACTAGTCGGTGGAAATTAAAAAAAACTATTTAAATTAAAGTTAAAACCGTAATAAATTATTGAAAACAAAAAAAAAAACCGTTGTGCCCGACTAATTAAAAAGATATTTATTCTTTTTAATTGAATATCTTTTTAATTAGTCGGGCACAACGGTTTTTTTTTATGAAACACGACGGCGACAATAGTAGTGGACCCGTCGGCTCTACCATATTGAAGTACCACTTTAGATTATTTTTGCGTTACGGGGTTTATTTTCAAAAATCCTTTCTTAAGAGTTAGTACTCACCTACCGTGTATAAGAAACTCCTTCGTAAAATTTCATGCTTCTATAGACCTACCGGTTTAGACTGTGCGTTGTCTGTTAGTCAGTCCTATTAATTGTCAGAAAAGCGACCTTTTTCTATGTAGATCATTGTGTGAGTACATTCTGATGTTCTAGAGGACTGCAGGTAGTTTCCCAACGACATCAGACTGCTCCTGATGTATGAAAATTGTAATTATATGATCACAATCTAAGGTTATTGTCAAATCATATTTTTGACAAACCTTTCTGCAACCCAGCATTTGCACATCAAGTAACGTCCGGATCTATTAGGTGTTTATTTTTCACCACAGCCGACAATCGAGTACTTTTGTAATTGGTCCGGTACTTTGCACAGTCCTAGCGCATAATAATGTTTTATTTATTACAATAAAATGTGTATCAGTTGGTATGAATCATGCACGGTTGTCCATACTTGGAATACAACAGGACAAGAAAAACGGGGGCGTAAGGACGTAGGAATTCCATTGGTTCACTTAGATTTAGATACGCGTGTGTCATTCAACTTATAAAATGTAACCATAGTTACAAAGTGTTTTTTTGACGTGATAACGTCTTATAAATTGATGAATCACCAATCTTATAAATTGATAAAACACCAGCTGCATGTACGAAAAAGTGTAACGTTCCTAACGTAACGTTCCTAACGTAACGTTCGTAACGTTCCTCCTGACCCTGTGCGTGCTTTTCTCGAAAACGGCCCTAACGATTTGGATGAAATTTACTGAAAAGGGATTTTGGGGGGCAAAAAATCGTTTTAGCTAGGTCTCATCTCTCGAAAAAATCGTTTTCTTACAAATTTTATCATTATAAAAATCAATTTTTTGACGTATGAAAATACTTAAATATTGTAAGTAGGTTTTGGAATTTTATATAAACAGTGAAACAATTGTTTTATAAATATTATGACAGCTAATCATAGAGACTTAAAATAAATACGAAAGAAAGAAAGTTAAAAAAAACAATTATATTATATGGTGAGTAATTTAAATAAATAAAATTAACCTAAATTTGAAGTGAAAGATGCAATATCATAGATTCGAATTATTATAATTATTATATAAATTTAGGTTATGTATTACGGAATACGTTATCACGTAAAACTATCGTCCGTAAACCGACTTTACAGACAACCAATTTTTTTTTTTATTTTACAAAACAAAACAAACAATTATGTGCTTCAACGCTGGGGTTATTAGCACTACTAAATATAAATTTCAAAAGGTAAGTACATTTAACATTTACAGTAAGATATTGTTAATAATTAGTAAGGTAAGGTAATTATTCGTTATACTTTTTTTAGGATCTGTGATGATGACAAAGTGTTAAAACAATAGAGATATAAATAACTAGAGTTCGCTAATTCGTATGCTTGCCATAAGTGAAAGTGTCCTCAGTTGAGAGAGAGAACGCTGCAGAAAACCAGATATTTGTTTACTCAAATCAGCATTGTTTTGTATAATTAGTTACCATAGAGATAATGAACTTTTCTCTCTCTGAATTGCAGACACGGCTCACCCGCGTATAGTACGCGCCACGAATCTAAAAGGCTCGGAAGTTAGATGCGAATGTAGGCTTGCGCTTGTACATGTTGAAAAACTACAAACTCGCAACTCAACAAAACTAAAGTAACAATAACAACTTGACAATATAGCGTACTCGACTATACTTTGAAGCAGGAAAGCGACAAGTGACAAAGGCAACGAGCGATCACGGCCAATCACCGACGAGCGCACGTAGCTGAAAGGTGGTGAGATATTATAACGGCGTAGGTAAATCGCAAAAAAAAATAATTTTTAATTATAATGATTAAGGAAGTCCTCCAAGTCAATATACGGGGACTTCCTATTGTTGTAGAAAAAATCGTTATATTTAAAGATTATTTTTTTACTTTTTTGTTTAGTTTTTTTAAAATCTATATTTGATTTTTTCGTTACTCTGTTAAACGAAATTATAATACGCGCCACGGATCTAAAAGGTTCGAAAGTTAGTCACAAACAGCGTCGCAAAGGCACATTTTAGAGTCGTTGATACTCCCACCACTTCCCAGCTACCTGCACGGAACGTGCGCTCGTCGGCGATTGGCCGTGATCGCTCGTTGCCTTTGTCACTTGTCGCTTTCCTGCTTTAAAGTACAGTCGAGTACGCTATTGTCAAGTTGTTATTAAGTTCGTTCCAAGCAGCCGCGAACGGCAATAAAACCGTACACAGTCTTGTTACTGCGCAAGACAGTCTTGCGCAGTATCGATTTTTGAGCTAGTGCGCAAATTAGTCTTGCGCAGTGACAAGACTGTGTACGGTTTTATTACCGTTCACGGCTGCTTGGAAAAACCTATTGTTACTTTAGTTTTGTTGAGTTGCGAGTTTGTAGTTTTTCAACAGACTGTACAAGCGCAAGCCCGCATTCGCATCTAACTTCCGAGCCTTTTAGATTCGTGGCGAGTATTATACTTTCACCGCGACTAAAATTCGCATTTGGGTCAACCATGATCGTTCGATGTGTACTCGACTTGGCGATGAGGTGACGATGAGGCTCGTAGAAAAGACAACGACGGACCGACGAACCGGACCGATCGACGTGCGCATGAATGATGATCGCCGATCTGTATCGGTCCCTTGTCCGCTGTCATGGATCCCCATGTCACCAAACACACACACGCACTCACACTCACGCAACGAACATACTTGACACTGTTCTGTTTGTGATACCAATAGGGTCGATCTTGTACAGCAAGTTTACGGGGCTCAAAAAATGTTTAAGGAACAAAATATGTTAATTTATTGACGACCGTTTTACTAAAACTTAATAAATGCTAACTAGAGTGACCTGTGCGAATTATTCGCACTAAATAAGTATAATAATTATCACTTTACAAAATTATGTTTTAAATATGATTGCAGGTATTCAATTCGTTTCTAATTTCGCACACTGCTTGTAACGTTCTTCTTTTTGTTGTATTACAATATGAAGCTCAGATGACAGATCGAAGAAATATTTTACTAAAATTGTCATAATATAGAGGCGCAAGTAGCAAAAGCGTTGAGCTAAGCCGTCAGATGGCATCATGCAGCATTGCTGTGACGTTGTTCAGCGTTGCTCACTGTTTCAAAATTAAAGCCGACAGTATGCAGTATTGTGTCTGTTGTATTAGAATATGAAGGTCAGATGACAGATCGAAGTGTTGACGTTGCTTCAAAATGAATACCGTCAGATGGCAGACGTTGTTCAGCGTTGCTGTATTTTAATTAATTTACAATAACAAAAGCAATAATAAATTTTTTAGTTGTCGATGTCAGTAGAGCAAGCAATTATCTGTAAAATGATATATAATTTATGTGGAGAAATTGTGTGGTTTTTTCAAAAAAGGGAGGCAAACATCTTTAATATTAATATGAAATGAGAATTACGAATGTAAGGTTATAATGACTGTATATGGTGTTTTAGATATCTAAAATTGGTTTGGTAAGGAAGAAGGTCCGATCTGTAAAATTTGCGATTTTTTAAATTTTATTGCTATAGAATACATAGCAATAAAAATGTCAAATTCGCGGATTTTGCTAATCGAACCATCTTCTTTAACATAGCAGTAGCTATATACTAATAAAACAAACAAGTTTGTATCTCTAGATTTTTCGCGGTCTATAGGGCGTACTGAAATCCAATGGAGGCCCATTGTGTTAAAATTCAGCCAAAAAATGTCAACATTCGCCAAAAAAGTGTCAAAATTCATTCAGAAAAATTGTCGAAATTCACCTAAAATTCTTCCAAAAAATTGTCAACATTCACGCATGATAATGATAATAATTAATAATATTATTTTTCAAAGGATAATAATAGATCAATAAAGATATATGCTGTTAAGCTATATTTTTAATCGCAACGTTTCGTTTTAATTATTAAAACTTCCTCAGGCTCTTAAAGGATAACTTAACATTGGTAATATTATGTATTTCATTTATAATATGTAATTTTTTATAATAGGTAGTAGGTATACGGAGACATTTGGGGGACCAACCACCTAAGCTCTATTTGTTCCCATGCAGATCCTCCCAATATGAAAAATTATTTCAAAGTTTACAAGCTTACTTCTTACCAAGCTATGATATATGAAATATTTCGTTACCTAACTAAAATTTACTCGAGTGAAGCCAGAGCCGGGAAACTAGCTCGAAATAAAGTTGATTTAGGCAGTAGTATTTATTTATAATTCGTATTAAGAAAAAGTAAATCAGCTCCTAAAAATAATTTTATAACAAAGCGCCAACAAAATAATAAACCCCCGTAATAAAACAATTAAAAAACATCCTTGCATTCAGGTGTTAATTATAAGAATACGCACAAACAATTCCTGTTAATAAAATCTATGTTTAAAAAAAAAATCAGTTTTGTTTCGATGTGGTTAACATATAAAAACTGCAGTTTTCTAAAATAGCGGCTTAAAATAACGACGTTGTTAGTTTTATGGCTGAATAGGTGTAATATCTTACCCCATTTTATTTGTTATTTTTGTTTATAAAATACAATAAGGAAGGCCACGTGTTGATTGTATATCATTATGTATACCGTGTGTTCTGCTAAAAACGAAAAGATTCACTCTAAATATCTCAAGAATCATTATGGTTAAACTGCAGCAGAAAACGTATTTTTTGACAAAATCGGTAAACTCGAGATACCTAACTCGTTTTTTAAGCTATTGCATAGCTTCTATCGCGGGCTTTGAGCGCGGCGACCGAATCAAGAAATTCCGTAACGAAAAAACCTAACACCCCCCACTCCGACCGGCACAGCGGTGCGGCGTTGAAAGCCGTGCATCGTCTAACGTCGTTTCAGTTCGGCAGACTTCGGCACGGTGTTTGTGTGCTCATAACTGCATAACTGCTCATAACTGATTCTATCTTTATTTGTGTATAAATGAATTTATATATAATACTGCTATAAAAATAACCTACATTATTTAGGTTATGTGCAGAGAAAGTATATATGATATTATATCATATATAAATGTACATCGCCCGAAATTCTATGATCAAACTCTTAATATCGTTCTTTTTGTTCAAATTTTTTGAATGAATAATTGTTTTGGTGTGTAATTACACTATTTATACCTAATTATTTATACCTAGCTATTTTCGTTTTATAGAGAAGAAAAACTTAAAGACCTAAAAAGAATATGCAATAGCTTTACCGCGGCAGTTCCCGAGTGCCACACGTATTTTTTTTGTAAGATTATAGAAAGCATATCAAATAGGAATACTCTGGGCCAAAACTAAACACAAATTAGTGCAGCTAATATGACGTCTTAATATGGCGAAGAAAATGTTTTTCCAGATAACAATTACAGATATTAACAATTTTCGAAGTGAATAACTTCTCATGCGACTATACTTTGCGTTATTACTCTCGCTAGTTTATCATTGTAAGGCACTGTCAATCAATTTACTGATTAGCACAGGTTGGTTAGAGTGTTGCGCTAATTACGCGAAGGTCGCGAGTTCGATTCTCCAAAAACCGTAAATTTGTAGTTACATTACAAAAAAAAGACGGGTTGCACTCCGGGAGTGCCGGCAGAAGTAAAAACTTGAATATTAACGTCTTAATTTTTTGCATTTAGAAGCATTGTTTATTTATTGGCAACACTTGTAAATAAAATTTTTTACCCATTACAAAAAAAGTGTACAACGCCGCTAAAGAAGTTTTCACTTCAAAAATCAATGTTTTTAAACCGTAACATGCTACGCACGTACATAGTAACAGTTCTAATACAAAACAAGCGTCCGTTACCGGTGCGTTTCTTCAACACAATATACTCGCATACAACACGGTACGACAACTAGACTATCAGATACAGCCACGAGGCACAATACAGTTCAGTAGTTCATCTGAACTAATTGCAGTTACACGCTTATAATTGGCAAACTGACCCGCGACCGCTGTCGAAGTATGGGTACAACCGTTTTCCACGGCTAAGCGGGAAAAATCTTCGAGACTCGATTCCCGTGATAGACGAACTATTTACATGCCTACAAGTTTGTACGGAACCGTCGGTGCACGAGTCAGACTCGCACTTGGCCGTTTTTATTTTAATTAAATTGGCGATGGCATTTTCTATCGAAAGTTAATATAATATATACTAGTGTGACCTGTGCGAATTATTCGCACTAAATAAGTATAATAATTATCACTTTACAAAATTATTTTTTAAATATGATTGCAGGTATTCAATTCGTTTCAAATTTTGCACAAAGCTTACAACATTCTTCTTTTTGTTGTATTACAATATGACAGATCGAAGAAATATTTTACTAAAATTGTCACATAGAGGCGCAAGTAGCAAAAGCGTTGAGCTAAGCCGTCAGATGGCATCATGCAGCATTGCTGTGACGTTGTTCAGCGTTGCTCGCTGTTTCAAAACTAAAGCCGTCAGATGGCAGTATGCAGTATTGTGTCTGTTGTATTACACTATGAAGGCCAGATGACAGATCGAAGTGTTGACGTTTCAAAATTAAAGCCGTCAGATGGCAGACGTTGTTCAGCGTTGCTGTATTTTAATTAATTTACAAAAACAAAAGCAATAATAAATTTTTTAGTTGTCGATGTCAGTAGAGCAAGCAATTATCTGTAAAATGATATATAATTTATGTGGAGAAATCGTGAGGTTTTTTCTGAAAAGGGAGGCAAACATCTTAACCTTAGCGTATTAATTTATATGATATTATCTCTATGATTCTTAGCCAACGTTCAGGGTGAACTGTATTTTTGTAACACACGTTATATAACTACGGTTATACGTTTATTGGTAGGTGCCATAAACACTTTAGCATCGTAGCCGAACATAAACAAAACAAGGTGCCGACAGAATTGCACCAATAGAAAACATTTGTGTAATATAAAAAAAAGCATTAAAGGAGAGGTATATCAAAAAGAGATATAAATTTTAATAATCTGAGAACCTTTGATTTTTTTGGAGTGAGTCCATATATGGCTATTTTTTAAAGCTTATGGTTATATCATAATAATAAAAGAATCTCATTCTCAGAAATAAGCATCTTCAAATTGACGGCTGTCGACGTTCAATTATTATTGCTATTATATAATGCATTTATATTATCTTCTTTAACAATAAACAATTCCCCCTGAAACTAATAAAAGATTCTATAAACGCATAATTTTACCGCAGAAAATAAACATAAAAAATCTGTAAAAATTGATATTACTATAATATAACCGACACTGTATTTACAGACATTTTTTGAAACTGGCTAAACAAAAAAAATGCAGCGAATGTGAATTTTGATCTAAATTAGTAAATACCGTACCTAACTTGTGGAGTTGGAATGGTAAATCAATAAAATGTCCATACTTTTTTGCCATTAACTTTTTTTTAACTTTTGAGCGAAGCAAATTTTTTAAATGACGAAGAAAGTTGAAAATCAGATTTCGAAGGAATTAAACATTAAACCAGTGGTTTCCACACTTGATATTACTACGCATCCCTTAAAAATATTTAATCATTTGGCGCCCCCCCTGAAGATTTCATAAAATAAAAACACAAACATTTTTACTCAGGTATATGGATACTAAGTTACGAAATATTTAGTTGAACTATGCGCGATAAAGCACGATGGTATTTTTTCATTTATTCTCTGATTTTTTACATAGAAAACTTTAGCAGTAATTAGGAAAATTGTTCACTGTGACTAATTTTCGCGGCTCCCTTTAGACTACTCCGCGCCTCCCAGTTTGGAAAACGCTGCATTAAACCATGAAAGCGAGTAGTGTTCGACAAAACAGTTTCGGTTTAGTTTCGGTGTCGGCAGAAAATCTGCCAAAACTAGGACCGAAACTAGGTTCGTGAGCTTCCGTGCGGCGTTCGGGAGCGATCGGCGTAGTGTTAGCTGTCCGCTGTCGTGCGTTTATCAAATCGCTTCTATTAACACACAAACACATTATTTGCAACAACTAAAATGAACAAAAAGCTAAAAAAAAATACATTAGAATTTCCCTCGAAGTAAGTTTCGGTTTCAGTTGTAAAAATTGGTTTTGGTCGGACACTAATAGCGAGTTTTGAATGTTCGTCCTTATGTACATAGGCCTGGCTCCCTTTCTAGGGAATTTCTCAAGAGGATTTTTTTTTTTTAATTTTTTCCGCACTATTCCAGATAAGGGAAATTCATTACCGACGAAAGAAAATTCTCGGTTTTCTAATGAAGTTTTTTTCCTCTCAATGAATTGTTCATTAAACACGATGTATTTCTTTCAATGGCTGCACATTTTTTTTTGATATATGTAATGCACAAAGGGCAAAAAATTCAAAGTTAAAAAAGAATACTTGCAGCACTCTTGAATTGTTTTTTTTTTCTAAATCAATGTCGGTATTCTCTAATAGTTAACGAACGATTTCCGATTTCAGTTTCATGTAGCGTATCTAATAGCATAACGCGGTGTGGTGACAGTATAGTTGGTATATACTTAAAGTTATACCTACCTATGAATCGTATACAGGGCGGCAGGTATTTCATTGTTACAACAACGTCGCGTCGATATAGTAAGAAACCGAAGACATAAAGCCTCTGTTAGTTGAAAGGTAGACTGATTCATCGGTCACCACGGAAATTTATAGGTTGCCGGATCTAGATTTGCAGGATCGGATAAAAAAAAGCGATTTTTCACCACCCGGAAAAACGCTTTTGTCGATCATGCGTTACAAGTAAATTTTTTTTATTGAAAGGTAACAAACTTGTAACAAAAATAAATGCAGGTAGAGAAGGGACCAGAAGAATCTAGAAAACGCTGGAAAACCAACCAAGCGCCTATAAATACGACGTGCTCGGTGAGTCGAGACAGTTATATACAACGCGTTAACAGCGAGTGGTATGTACAGTGGGTTACAAATAGCTGTGTGACATAAATTGTTCAGTCGGTGCAGTAGGACCGAGGTAACTGTGAATAAATAAATGTAATGAACTGTGTAAATACTAGTGCAGGGCGGTTTAATAAACCATTAAGTGCAGTTATATAAATCTGGTTTAACATAAATAACTTCTTGTACATAATTAATAGACAAGTGTGCTAATAAACTTTGGTGTGTTTCTGTATTGTAAATATTTTGTGTACATAATTAGTGACTTTATATTCTTCGTTAATTGTTCTTTTATTTTATTAGTCAGAATTTACTGTTTTGTTTCTGTTACGTTAAAGAAGTACTTTCGTGTGTGTGTTTAACTGTTTTGTTAAACGTTTATTATTGTAAATAAATAATTTCAACCACGATCTAGAACAGTTTTGTTACAATAGTATATAGATTTGACGAAATCTTTCAATACCAGTCAGCAGTGAAATAGTTTCCCTGTATACACAGTCAAAAAAAGATGAACGCCGATGCATTTGGGCGTGACTTGTGAATGAACGCTAATGTTCCCACGGCGGTCACGCGCGTGTCGCACCGCTCGCCGGCTAGATACGTGACTCTTCTCTTATTCTAGCAGTGCTCTGTATATCGAGTATTGTCCGGGGGACCGCTCGACCGGTACGTGCCGGCTACACGCACCGGCGCCCACCGTCAGTCTCTCAAATAATAGCAGGTCCGAACCGAACGCCGCTAAACACCGCAACTAGATACTAAAAAGTTAAAACTAAACTAGAGTAACCTGTGCGAATTATTCGCACTAAATAAGTATAATTATTATCACTTTCCAAAATTATTTTTTAAATATGATTGCAGGTATTCATTTCGTTTCTAATTTTGCACACTGCTTATAACGTTCTTCTTTTTGTTGTATTACAATATGAAGCTCAGATGACAGATCGAAGAAATATTTTACTAAAATTGTCATATAAAGGCGCAAGTAGCAAAAGCGTTGAGCTAAGCCGTCAGATGGCATCATGCAGCATTGCTGTGACGTTGTTCAGCGTTGCTCGCTGTTTCATAATTAAAGCCGTCAGATGGCAGTATGCAGTATTGTGTCTGATGTATTACAATATGAAGGTCAGATGACAGATCGAAGTTTTGACGTTGTTTCAAAATTAAAGCCGTCTGATGGCAGACGTTGTTCAGCGTTGCTGTATTTTAATTAATTTACAAAATTTTTTAGTTGTCGATGTCAGTAGAGCAAGCAATTATCTGTAAAATGATATATAATTTATGTGGAGAAATTGTGTGGTTTTTCTAAAAAGGGAGGCAAACATCTTAACCTTAACGTATTAATATATATGATATCTACGACGTTTCATGGGATAACCGACTTAAAAAAAAGACGGTTATCAATTCGACGGACATATTGGGGCTAACCGATTTGAATGAATTAGATTCCGGTGTGTTCAGAAAGATAAAACACCTTACGAAAAAAACAGCATCATATATTTAAAAATTCGTCAATACTAAAGGAAACACTTGTCAATGAAGTATTTTTATGTTATAAGATCTAAATAGTGAATTCTGATATTTTCAGTCTTAAGAAAAGGTTCAGCAGTTTTTTCTAGTTTTGTAATTAAATATCAAGAAATAATAGTACCTAAATTAAATGTTTTTATATATTACTAGCGGCCCGATTGGTAAATTGCCGCCGTTTTTCGTCAGCTTACGTTGCAAAATTGGTCTCCAGACACCGCGCTTTTATTTTAACGCGATAATATATATAACCTATGTCCATCCTGAAGATCCATTCTAGATATTGGTAGAAAAAATTTTAAAATCGGACGAGAATTTTCGGAGATTACCGCCTACATCCAAACTTTATCTTCTTATAATACTATATAAAAAACCGGCCAAGTGGAAGTTAAGTGCCATATTTTTTCGCATTACTTCTCCAAACCCAACCTTCTCTTTTTTGAGCATACAAATATTGCCAACAGACAAGATAACATTAATTTCTAGAAAACTATACAGATAAGACCTAAGATTTTCGTTATAATTTACTATAAATTTTAAAACACATTTATAATTAGTGATAATTAGTGCAAAATATGTGGGTTAATAAGATATATAATTTCAAGTTTCTACGTTGTGTGGTTTCTGAGAAAATCGGCTGTGGCAGTAATACTGATAATAATAATTCCTAAATGTGTTTTAAAAAAGTGTTTCGTTTTTAAAAGAATAAAAAAACTATCGAAAGGTAACGTTAAATAGTTCTGTCAAGCGAATGAAGATATCTAATGAATACATCTGAGGTGTCTATTCTTATTTTACGACGATCATTTTTATGCTTACATCCTTGTTGGACGAAGGACATGCCGCTGAAATAGATAATGTTAACATAGAACCACAAGACTGCGAAGCCTGGCTACCTGAACGCAATGACAACCGGTGTTTAGTATCTCTTTGTATATTCGGATAAGACGCTTATGACCTAAGAGCGTCTATAATTTAGTATTGGATTATTAGTCAGACAAGTATAATACGCGCCACGAATCTAAAAGATTCGGAAGTTAGATGCGAATGCGGGCTTGCACTTGTACAGTCTGTTGAAAAACTACAAACTCGCTATACTCAACAAAACTAAAATAACAATAACAACTTGACAATAGCTTACTCGACTTTACTTTAAAGCAGGAAAGCGACAAGTGACAAAGGCAACGAGCGATCACGGCCAATCACCGACGAGCGCACGTTCCGTGCAGATAGCTGGGAGGTGGTGGAAGCCTCAACGGCTCTAAAATGTGCCTTTGCGACTAACTTCCGAACCTTTTAGATCCGTGGCACGTATTATATAAACGTCATTAACTTTCGGTTATCGGGAAATTGAACGGTACCAAATTTATTCTTTTAATTATATAAGGACGATACGCCGGTGAACTGTCATTAGGTATCGTTCACCGTTCCAATAACCATCTCTCATGTATTTTCAACCTCTCTTTTATTCTCACTTCGTGGTAGTCACAAATCAATCAGAAAAATCTTTAATAATTTGAGATTAAATGTTGTCAAAGGCATTTTTCCATTGGCTGAGCAATTTTTAGTCCCCACTATTCATGCATGCGTGAGAAGTGGGGGCTAAAAATTTGAAAATACGTGAGTACAATCAGCTGAAAATTGATGCTGTTGAAAATACATGAGTTTGACTGTTCTTCATTGAACATGAACTTTTTTGGTTCAAAGTCGAACTAAAAATGTACGTAGAAAATATTCGTAGTGTCACAGCTAATATTTACCATGAATTTGGTTTCAACCTGATGTCAATAAATTATTCATAAACACAATTAGGTCGCATATTACTTTAAGACAAGAATAAAGTTTTCAAAGAGTTGTCAAAAAACCAAGTTTAGAGATTAGATAGTTGAGTTGTTATTACTGACATCGGTCGGATGGCGGAACCCAAAAATCTCAACCTCTCTTAAATTAACAAAACTTAGGTCTTTTGTTGGTAAAGTCTACACACGCATTCGCTTTCATAATTCACGACAAGATATCAAACACTCCTAGCTACCGATATTTATAGACACAAAAGTATTCAGACAGACAAAATGTTATCAGTTGGTCCATCAAGAAGACGATCTTCATTGACATCTTTGTATGTAGATTTCCGGAACATCTTTGTTACAAAAAAATGTCTTTGAAACTGTTAACAATATTTTTACCTCAACGTATTTATTTGCGTTTAAATAACAGCACAACCGTCTTTGTAAAATAAAATAGGTGCGTCTTATTCACGTACGCGGGTTAAAAGTTAAACTTCTTTGGCACAATTAAAAACTAATTTTTAATTTGCATGCAAATAATTTTAGAAGTAAAATAATAAAAGAACTGTAGTTTACTATTTAACTAGCTGTACCCGGCCACGCGTTGATGCGGCTCAGTCTGGCTTGCGTGTGTTGCTGTTACGTTCAACAGATGACTCTTCCATTGCTGAAACATTTCGTACAGCGTGTGTTGCTTTAACGCCCTGCTGCATTCAATAGATGGCACTCTCATTGTCGTAAAATATTTATAGGATAGCGTGTGTTGCTTTAATGTCCAACAGGTGGCGCTGTGATGCCGTCATCTGCCTTTAAATAGTTATGTTTTATCTTTCATTCCGCCATCTGTGAGGCGATGCCTTTAAATAGCACAAAACTGCGTAAAAGGGCCGTTCACAAACTACGTGAGGCAAATTTGGCAATTTTTCGATCCAACTCCCTCCATCCTTGATGAGATGCTGCGGGATTTTGCTCGACACCCCCCTCCATCCCTCTAATCTCACGTGAGATTATTTAAAATGTGTATTTTTAATATAAATACGTAAATCTGTGCTTAATTACGTTGGATTTATTTAAAAAAAACAAATAAATATTATTGCAAATAATTTAGCCATATTTTGGTGGAGAAACATTTTTTAATTAATTTAACCCAGTTTTGTCGCAATTTTATAGTTTCTTGCGGAAAAAACACCTATTTGTCGAGACCCCTTCTCCCACGTCAGATTGGGTGAGGTTCGGCTTGACCCCCTCCCTCCCTAAACGCCTCATGTAATTTGTAATAGCCCCCAAACACGTTACTTCCGTCCGAAAAAGATTCAAAAAGTAGTTTTACTTCAAATATGTAAATTGGTTGTGTAAAAATCGCTGACGGACTGTTGAAAGAAAATGGTTTGTGCTTTAAATATATAGTGTGACAATTATTATTATTTTATTCAACATATTTATTAAAGTAAGTTTTTATCATGAATATTATATTTAATTCAACACATTTATTAATTTAAGTTTCAATTCTATGTACAGACAAATACACTAACAATAAGAATTGAGCGGAGTCCACCCCTGGGGTATTTGAAACCGTGATAATCAATAGTGCATAAAACCAATAATTGGAATTTCGTGCATCCATTGATCTGTTTGTGGGGAAGTACTTATATTAGTTTTTATCAACTGTCGCGCCGCTGATCCGGGATAAACAAACTTGCAAATGACGAATGCAAATGTAATATCGATAGGCAAAGAGGTTTTTTGTCTTAACGTTTATCGCTTAGTAAGTTTACCTGTATTTGGAAATGATTTAAAAGAAGGCTAGGTTATGGCTATGGTACCACTACAATCTGAATTATTATTTCTCGAAACTATATCAAGATGTTCCAAAATGCCTTCAAATATTGTTTTTTTGTTTTACTTTTAAATCGACTTCAAAAAAAAGCATGACATTTCGAGGGATTAACCAATAAAAAAAAACTCGACGTTATATTCTTCAGAATGTTTACGGATTGGTCTTATAGAATTTTTTTTTAATTGGTTCAGACGTTTTTAACTGACTTCAAAAAGGGTTTTGTATATAATATATATTACTTTATATCTCCAGCATTGTGAACCGAATTTGACGTGTTTTTTCTATTTAATAAGGCATACCTTACGAGTGGTCTCACATAAATTTTACTTAAATAAAGTTTAGTAATAAAATATTAAAGAATAAGGTGGTCATTAACGGGCAAACTAAGTATGCAAACCCACTAAAAAAAATTTAACCTCTTTCAATAAAGGCTACTAAAAAGCGCAAAACAAAGTTTTGAGGTCACCACCAATTTAATGAATGTACATTGCAGCGTTGCCAGTTTTTTTTTTTGCCAAGTCGGAATTTTGGAACTCTTTGAGTGAAAACAGCGGGATTCTTTCGTCGAAAGCGGGACATAGTAAAAAAACGTATATAATCAGAAATTTTCAAAATTGGTGCAATAAAAGCATTTATTATTATTATTATTAAAATACCTATTTATCTTTTTATTTGAATTAAAATTACGTTTACGTGACAATAGACAGCAAAAATAGCCATAGAAAATGTATTTTAATAAAAATATAATATTTTAAATCAGATTTACCCTATAGTTGATTCTTATTCGTCTTCAGAATATAAAAAAAGAAAAACAGAAATCAAAATCAAAAAAGTTTTATGCATTAGAAAAATATGGCGTTTCAAACAATAGTCTGTGGAGTGAGTGTTACAAATTGCAACTTACAATAAGAGAATAATTATTTATAAGAATTACTTATTCATGATATTTCTGTGAAGATTTAACTTCTTTTAAAGTTATCTCCGAGTTATCCCCGAAAAGCGGGACTGAGCCTGTCCCGCGCGGGACATTTAATTTTGATTTAAAAATCGGGACGTCTGGCAGCGCTGGTACATTGGTACATAAACAGTTATATAATTTTAAATTGGCGCCGATCACAAAACTTTATTATTTTACGCTTTGTCGGTATTTTTTGAAGAAGTTTCAATTTTTTTTAACTATCTTTTTCAATATAAACGAAGCCCTAAATATTCAATTGCCGGTAATCTCACCTAAAAACACTGCTAATATAATCGTTATCAAAAAGTACGCACATATATCTAAAAACAGAATATTAAAAAAAATTGATGAAAATAGAAGATATCGTGATAATAATATGTCGATCGTTCAATCAAAATATTTGACGATGTCTTGACAACTGTGAACTGATACTAAAATCTAATGTTATATTTGTGACATATGTACAGTTTTTTGACGACAAATGAAAAAAAAAATCAAGTTTTTAAGTGAGACCATCCATCATCCATTTTAACACATCGATAAGTTTATGTACGTCTCGTGTACAAGCTGAACGAGTGAAGTCAGCTATGTTATCGTGTCCGTTTTTCAATACCTCAGACGAACTATGTTGAGTCTAAATATCACCTTTAAAATCAGTCAGTGTCGTACCAAAAACGTACTTTAGGCTTGTGCAAAACAATTCCACAGCTTAGTGACAGCTGACATTAGATTATGGGTGTAGAACTGTGGTTCAGAAGTATTTCTTAGTACGGTTTTCATTAGTTGCAAGTTAAATAACCTCAAAAATAAGGTAAATAAGGTAAGTGTTATAAAATATCACAAAAAAACGAATTACGTGGAACGTCGTTTTTGTTGAGCGGAACTGTCATGTGTCACTGTTTCACTGGACACCCTTGCAGGAAGAATGGATTGAAATCTTTCTTTTAACTTATAATAGGGAATACTTCAATTTTATCTTTTTCCTAATCACTTTTTGACGTGTAAAAATATCTTTATCCGATGATATGAAAGTAAGTAAATTTTGCAACAGAACTGTGTAAAGGGGAAATCAAGATTTGAAGGTAATTGAGAACAATTGAACTGGGAGCATGTCTTGTTTATTAAACCAGGGTAAATCTTTTTGATTTCCAGAGTTGTAGATCGTGATCCATTGGTATTTCAACACTCTCAAAGGCGATGTGACAGCCGGCCAAGTATCCTTTCCCGCTCACAGGTTATAGTGTGCCGATGATTGGTGTTCTCCCTTTTTATGTGCTCGGCGCGTCAGTGTTCTTTCTCTGTCGTCGTTCGTTCTTCCGTGGTTGGTTGTTCCGATCAGTTTTGTATAACGCAGTGCTGGTGTCCAGATTTTACTTAGATTTGGGCCTTCATCTTTTAGGTTGAAACTCTATCCAGAAACCAAAAAGATTTGGAAGAACGCCGGCCTTGAAAATCTGCACACTTGGATAAACCAGGGTAAGTCTGAAACCATTAAATGGTCGTGGGGAAAGATTTGTTGCCTGCAATATTTCTATAACTTTGTGCGAACATTCTTCCCCAGGACACCAAACATATCTGCAATGAAACCATTTAGAGTCGTCAGAAGGCATTTGCTTCGACTCTCGTAAGGAATTGTGGATATATTGTAGGCCCCAGGACACCAAACATATCTGCAAGCAAACCATATTTAGAGTCCTCAGAAGGCATTTGCTTCGACTCTCGCACGGAATTGTGGATATATTGTAGGCAGAAAATCTAGCACCTGATCTTCGTCATATTCGTGATATCAAACTTATCCTGGTTTCAATCGATGGATTTAGTGTAACAGAAGCCGAGCACCAAGACGCGATGATCTCAGCCGCCACTGGCCGGACGCTGTTTGGTGTTTCCACCTGTGACAAGCGAGCCTGGTGTCACCACATCACCGATCGTCGTTGCAGAGGTAAAATGTTGAGTCGTGTTCTGTGCACAAACCCGTGTGTGTGTAGGCTCCAGAAAGTTGGTGCCTGTCGTCTGAACGAGATTGCATCGAATTCGGTCCACTTCAGTTCCCACCGGTGACATAAAGTCAACAACACACTGACAATACACAACACATCAGTGTGACTGTCAAATCAGCCGAAATCATGCTGTAATAAGTGGAGGGTTACCAGACTGGCGGGACTTGGCTGGATTGTCCAGCAATTTTACACTTTGTCCAGTGTGCCGGTTTTAGGCAAAATGTCCAGCTAAAAATAAAAAACATGCACCGCCAGAGCTAATAATTCGATTAAACTTTAAAGAAATCTGTACTAATTTTAAATCTTTTCTAAATACAGAGAAAAGTTCTAAAATGATAAAGGCGGCTAAGGGAAACACTAAATATATGTGGCAAAAAAGTTACTTGATAGGTACCATTGACTGTTAGATTAAGCTACCTCTGTTTTTGTACCAATTGCAGCTGTACAGCTCAATAGTTCATATTTTCGTTTTTCTTAAAGAAATAATACCTAAGTAAGTACATATTACTTAATTATATGTCGTGTTTCGGTTGATTAATGCAGATTTTTATTTTGTCCAGCCTAAAATCCTTTGGTCCAGATATTTTAGAATATTGTCCAGAAATTTTGATTTCCCAATCTGGCCACCCTAGTTTACACACATTTTATTATACGAAATGTAAGCAAAAAATTCTCTTCTTTCGTTTAAAGTAGGTTTCGAACCGACCTGAGTTTAATTGAGCGAACCATAAGCAAACGAGGTTGAAATCATTTCCCCTTTAAGGTAACAGATTTCCCCTTCGACGGCACAGATCATTTCAAATTCAAACAGATGCGTCCACTAAAGAAGTTTTAGTTTTTACTTCAAAAATTCAAAAGTCTTCTCAAATCTTTGATTAACGTCTGATTAGAACTCTATTAACTAAGTCAGTGTCGCATATTATCTCTTTCTATTTAAACATAATATCTCACAGATGTAGTGTTTACGACATTAAATTTGTTCTTCCGAGTAGAACGACTAATATTTTAATATGCATAATTAAGTTCAACATTATCCGTACACTGTTTTAATCACAGTAGAGTTGAGAAATTGTTGATATCTCACAAGCATCGAAGTCACAGAGTGCACCCAGAGAGTTAGTGGTATGCAAATAGCATCGGAAAAGTCACTGACCTTTGACTATAAAATAGACGCAAGAGCTAAATCATAATTATATATCTAAATATGTATTATTGTGTGAAAAACTGATAAAGTAGAGCGCGTAACACGTACCGCGTTAAGGTTCACACCAAAACTCAACTGACTAATGGATTATTATTTGCGTTCAAATAAAGTACCAATGATACGTCTTGCTTTAATGATTTTAATAGCCGTCAACGCAGGGTTGCCAACTTGGGGGTTTTTTAGAGACGTTTTGACTTTTAAATCGATTAAGTTTGACTAGTGTGACCTGTGCGAATTATTCGCACTAAATAAGTATAATAATTATCGCTTTACAAAATTATTTTTTAAATATGATTGCAGGTATTCAATTCGTTTCTAATTTTGTACACTGCTTATAACGTTCTTCTTTTTGTTGTAAAAGAAATATTTTACTAAAATTGTCATATAGATGCGCAAGTAGCAAAAGCGTTGTTGAGCGTTGCCCGTCAGATGGCAGTATGCAGTATTTACAATATGAAGGTCAGATACTCAGATGACAGATCGAAGTGTTAACGTTACGCCGTCAGATGGCAGACGTTGTTCAGAGTTTAATTAATTTACAAAAACAATAGCAATAATACATTTTTTAGTTGTCGATGTCAGTAGAGCAAGCAATTATCTGTAAAATGATATATAATTTATGTGGAGAAATTGTGTGGTTTTTTTCTAAAAAGGGAGGCAAACATCTTTAACCTTAGCGTATTAATATATATGATATGAAACATCTAATGACGCGTTTGGTGAGTAAAACCGCGCAATTGCCGCGACAGTTTTATAGGACGTCGTTTTACGGGAGGACGTTGCGTTTTAAGCGTGTGTGCGTTAGTAAAAGGCGACATCTAGATAACAGGGCGAAATTTAGTTAGTTACTATAAGTATTTCGTTAGATGACAGCGCATGACGCTTGCTTTGTGTATGCGTTGGATTATGATTTGGCGACAACCAGATGACAGGGCAAAATTTAGTTACAAGGCGATAATAAGTTACTAGAATTTCTCTTAAATTTATGTTTCACATTTGCCAGGCGTCCACGACGGCTCACAGCTCACGTTTTTTTGTAATATTTGTTATTTTACACTTTTAGACCCCGTAGTTATTAACTTCAATAGAGCTTCGTTTTGATTGTGGAAGTATCATATGGTATAATATTTAAATATATCAGCGAATTAGAAAAAGGAAATTAAAAAAAAAAATTGTTAGCTTACTGAAGCATTCCCCGAGATGACGGGTGTCATATTTTTAACACACAAACGCCCGGTATATAGGGTGACCGGTAATTGCTCGTATTCCTCTCGGGAGAAGAAATTATGACTAATTTGGAATGATTTAACCTCTATCACTTGGGGGTCGGAAATGCGTTATTTTCGAGAAAACCTACTTCAGTTTTCTTTTTAGAAAAATCCGAATTTTAGGAGTTAAAAAGTTAAAAAATCTCACTTTTTGGCCTGAATTTTTCTATGATCTGATAGCTTACTAATTGGCTAACCTTCCTAAAGTTAAAAGCCAGGAAATTTACTGCTAGATTTTAAGTTGTGTGTTAAAACTTACAATAAGTAAAAAAATTAAAAAAATTCTCACTTTTTGGCCTGATTTTTTCCATGATCTGAAAGCTTACTAATTGGCTAACCTTCCTAAAGCTAAAAACCACGAAATTTACTGCTAGATTTCATGTTGTGTGTTAAAACTTACAATAAATAAAAAAAATAAAATAAAAATCTTCACAGAAGTGTCATTATCATAAAAAAATGACGCAGTTCCGACTCCAAAGTGATAGAGGTTAATCATTCCAAGTTAGTCATAGTTTTCTCCCGAGAGGAATACGAGCAATTACCGATCACCTGTATAAACAATTTTTTAAGACATGTTCATACTACGTGCTACATTGATACATAACCTGCCATTTACAATATTTTATACATTGCACTATCAAAATTATGTCGTTATTATGATAAATTACAATGTTTCTTTTGTAATTAACGTGTTAAAAAACAAATACATGATCACCGGATATGCAATAAAATAGAAAAAAAACGTAAATTTTACTTTTAAATAAGAGTTCATTTGTAAATTATATTAATATGGTCCAATTAAAATTTCAAAAAAATGTACATTTTAATATAATTTGCATAAAACGATAAAATGAAAAACCATGAGATGCTAGATCATGACCTGATATAGAAATTTAACTGCCGAAATTCTAAGCATTTTTAGCTAACCGGAAATCATTGTTTTATCTATTCAAAACATAAATTAGATTATTAAGCAATTATTAGTAATAACTTTTTTTCATAATATGCAATAATTACGACATATTTATAATTCACCAATTTTTAGTTTGATTAATCTTAATAAATAGGTACAAGTAATTTCATTTCCACAAAATTTCAATATACAAAAATAGTACGTTTACGATATGTTTGAAATGGGGTCGAATTTAACTTTTTGGTGCCCTAGGTTTTTATAGTGAACAATGTCTTATAGTTCCTTTTTTACTGTCAATTTGCATAATTACAAATGAAAGTACCTACATGGAATACAAACTACATCTATATTTATACTATACTAATACAAATAAATAAATACTAATAAATTCTATATCTATCTATCTATCTGTCTACTAATATATAAAGCTGAGGAGTTTGTTTGTTTGTTTGGTTGAACGCGCTAATCTCAGGAACTACTGGTTCTTATTGAAAAAAAAATTATTTGTTTGATATCCCATTTATCAAGGAAGCCTGTAGGAGTATAGGCTATATAACATCACGCTACGACCAATAGGAGCAGAGCATCAATGAAAAATGTAGCAAAATGTAACTCAAAATTTGTCCGTCCGACAAAAACTTTTGAACGGTAACTCGCATCGAAAAATTTGATTCGCCTCCTAGCACATAGCCCATAGTGTGCCTTATTAATTATTATAAATCCAACACTGAGTCTTTCTCATCTGACTACGCTTGGATTAAAATAAGAAACCGGTCAAAATCGAATTTAACGTGGGCTAGGTCCCGGATAACAGCTAGTGTTAAAATAACATTTATGACAACTGACAAGCATTCGAGAAAAGAATGATTCAAAATATCTCATCAATCGTCAGTTTTATCAGCGCAGAATACGAGTTTAAAAAGGTCTATTTTTCTCTTTTTTTGAGCAATCATTCAAGCATGAAGTCTATAAAGAGATGTCGGACAGTGGCGTAGAGCCTATCTCTTATTACGGAGTGAATAAAAATCTATTCATTTTGTCCCAATGTAAAATTCCTATTTTTTACGTATCGTACAGTTATAGAACTTGGATCAAGAAAGTTCTCAATTTACCGATCTGATTTTTAATCCCCGGATTAACCGAACCTTAACCCGGACTATTCGGGCAATGTGATTGTTTTTTATATGATTGACACAAATAATTAAAATAAATTGATTTTGTTATAGAAATTTTTAGTATTTTTTTAAATCTTTAAAAAGTCAATATTATTCGGGTTTTACAATTATTCGAGGTTAAGACTAGTGATGTGCCGGATCGTTAAAAATGTATATCCGCGGATACGGATCTGAATACGGATATTTGGTTTCAAGTTCCGCGGATACCGATCTTAACTTTCTTAGAGTCATGGCTAATTACGCGTATTACAGACGTAGAAGCCAACAAACCGTACCTATATTAAAAAAAAAAAAACTTTCTTAGAGTACGCGGCGGTAAATATTTCACATCGACCTTTGGAAAAAGACTATCTGTTATGAGAAAAAGTTATTGAACTCTTTAAGAGTTAACTCTCATAACAGATTGTCTCTTTCCAAAGATCGATGTGCAATATCTCATTATAAAGATAGTTGATTTACCTTTGAGCTATGTACTATTAGTATGGTACCTACTCACTACGATAAATGTTTGCAATATAAAGGTGCCAAATCCGATTTAAAAAAATAAAAAATTATCTGAATGGAATTTAACAGGTTTTTATTATTACCTAATCACCTATATATATAAAATTTCATCTATGAATTGAAAATTAATAAGGTAAAAGATCCGCCAAAAACTAACGGATACGAATACGGATCTTTCTTCTCCCTCGGATATCCGCAGATACGGATACGCATATCCGGCACATCACTAGTATAGACTTTGACTACAATAGTCCGTCTAAACGAGATTCTACTACATACATATGTTTGTAGTATTAAATCAAAGCATTTTAAAGTTGAAATCAAATTAATGATTGCAAATAAACGTATAGGACACTTTTATTGTACGTTACTGAATGTAAATGATTTTTTTATTAGGTTGTTAAGAAGTTAAACGGGTTGAATAATCTCTGGTTATTTTTTGGTCAGTGAACATGCGGTTGCCTTGATGACAAAAGTGGTTACTTACATGAAAAATAGACCATCAGTTCATCATGTACTATTTTGTCGGCAGGGTTTGGCATTACGAATGCCTATTTTTATGGACTTCACTTATTAATTGCAATGTTTACTTCTGTAGAAGCATATCTAATAACCATATTTTATAATTAAATAATTAATAACAAAGTATCGATATTAGATTTTGTAGTCAAGCGGTTTTATTTAATTATAAAATAACAATGCAAATAATCAATGTTCTGTGGTAGCGGCACAATTTTTTTTAATTGGGAATGCAATTAGTGATCCACAACTGATTAAAAAGTACAACACAAAACCTATAATTTAGAATCTCAACAAAAAACTATTTTTTTCCTACTTAAAACTGAATTTAGTTTAGGTAAAAACAGGCTTTTTTCTCATTTTCAGTACAAAATATGCTATCCTTTTAAGGTTTCGAACTTTGCCTCATTTTTTAACTGACTTCAAAAAAGAAAAGGTTATATGTTCGGCGCGTATTTTTTTTTATAAATTCAGCCAAAACTCTTCGAGATGTTAATCAATTTGAAAAATTTCGTTCAGAATATTTCTGGATTGGTACTATATTTTTTTTATAAATACAGTCGAACCTGGATAACCAAGAGTTCGAGTTTATAGAGGTACAGGAGTGGCTTTTCTCACTTATAGATGTCTCTAAAAATACAGCAAATATGTAGTGATAAACATGTATTGTTTATTCGACATAGATGCTAAAAAAAGAATACAAAAAAAAATGATACAAAAACAATGTTAGTTAGTTCAGCTATTTATGACTCATTCTTAAATTTCGTGAAACTATTAATACGTTCGACTATCGCTTATAGAGGTAGAGGCAAGTAGTAGTCTCAGTTATAGAGGTCCATGAGTGAAAAACGCCTTTCTCTTATAGATGTTTTTGTTTCTCACATATTGAGGGATTAGGGGGTTACAAAGACAATTAATCTCACTTCGAGAGTTTTCTCGGTTACCCAGTTCTCACTCACTCAGGTTTCACTGTATTATATCTATACTAATATATAAAGCTGAAGAGTTTGTTTGTTTGTTTGTTTGAACGCGCTAATCTCAGAAACTACTGGTTCAAATTGAAAAAAAAAATTTTTGTTCGATAGCCCATTTATCGAGGAAGGCTATAGGCTATATAAAATCACGCAACGAGCATTAGGCCCGGAGCATAATGAAAAATGTTGCAAAATGTATCTCAAAAATAAGCTTCTATTCAGGTGAAATGCACTAAATAAATATACTCATATTAGCGTTGTGACTACACAACGTCGGATGGCTCAATCGGTAGAGCATGCGACTGTCAATATCAGTGTCGTGGGTTCGAGCCCCACGTTGGGCAAAAATATTTTTATTTTTTTTTTATTTTCTACATTGCTTTCTTCTAAGGCTTACCTACATTTAAATTTATTTTAATTTTATTTAATTAATTAAAAAAAAATTATTAGTTTAAAAAAGTATAAATACTGCTTTTTATCGACAAAAGCTTTTGAACGGTAACTCCGATCATCATGAAATTTGGACACAACATTCATCTCGGTAAACTAAGATGAATGTGTGTACTCATGTTCCTCCCTTCCCCATTCGTTCTTTTACACCCGGGTGAAACCGCTAGTATGGTATAAATGAAGAACGCGACTATTTTCAAAAAGAACCGTCAGTTAGCGCTACCGGGCTAAGTAGTCTATAGAATCAAAAGCCAAATTACAATATGCAAAAAAAAAATGGTACCAAGATTAATGCGTTTACCATTGACTTCCTTCAACTGCACGTGCGTCTGTGAAATGGTTAATTTTCAAAACGACCTTGCCAATAAACGAGAGTCTATTGTAGCTGAACGGTGAAAGATGAGTGAGTTGTTGGTTCAATTTTTTTAGTTCATTCATATTAAAGTAGATCGTATCCGCCTGTGGTCAATATCATGTCCATTACACTGAACATTTTTAGTGTATTTGCCATAAGGCACTTACACTATTGGCGTCGGTCGGATGGCGGGACCTAGGGGCCGGACCAAAATTTTTCGACGTTTCATAAGTTTCTAAGAAGTTTGGCACCATTTTTGGAAATGTTTATATATATATGTATATATATATATATATATATATATATATGTTTTTGTATCAAGTGGAGATCCGACTAAATTACAGACAACCCGAGGTCCACCACAAAAAAAAGGTTTTTTGGAGTATCTTTTTCACAAAAAGGCTCCTTTTATTGTCCTTAATCTATAACCCCGCAGAGGGGAAACAATTTCTGCGTTTAAATTTTTCGTGATAAAATTTGAACAAAACGAGATCTGTTATAAAATGTAAACAAGTGGAGATCCGGAAATGTATATCATGATGTATGTAGCATAAAATGAGATCCTGCAACATTGCCAAATTTTTGTGACGTTGCGACGCAGTACGCGTGCACTTTTAGTGTTCGAGTTGTGATAGTGACGAAAAATAATTTGCTCCAAAATGTTATCACGTGGGAAAAAGTTCGTAAATCTAGCTATAAATAAGAAATACACGACAACTGCTAGTAGGTATACAAGACGAAGGTAAGTTAAATTAACTTTTTAATTTTTTTTAAGCTACATTCAAGCAGAACTCTTTTTTGTGAATGCAAAAACCATTTTATAGTACAGCAAAATATTTTGCTGTTATTAAAAGCATTTTGTAATAAAATTTGAAAGACTATAAAATTGTTTTTTTTTTAATTTCATCATTGATAAATTAAAATTGTAATACATAAATTGCCTTTTGTTTCGTTAAAACGAAAAAAATCCGGGTACTTTAACATCTTCCCGTCTCAGAAAACAAATTGCAACTGTTTTACAAATTTTAAACCTTAACGATAATGAAATGGAACAATTGGCTACTTTTATGGGTCATACGAAGAAGACGCACGAACAGTTTTATAGGTATGATATTTTATAAATAAACTATAAAAATTGTAGGAAAAAAATTATTTTTCTTTCGCTTTAATTAATACATATTTTAGGATTTTTTTTAAACATATCTTCTATATGTGTACCAACTAGTGATGCGCCGGATATCCGTATCCGCGGATATCCGAGGGAGAAGAAAGATCCGCGGATCTTGAAACCAAATATCCGTATCCGTTAGTTTTATGGCGGATCTTTTACGGATCTTTTACCTTATTAATTTTCAATTCATACGAGAAATTTTATATATATAGGTAATTAGGTAATAATGAGAAACTGTCAAATTCCATTCAGATTATTTTTTATTTCTTAAAATCGTATTTGGCACCTTTATATTGCAAAAATTTATCGTAGTGAGTACCATACCAATAGTACATAACTCAAAGGTACTAATAAAAAACTATCTTTATAATGAGATATTGCACATCGATCTCTGGAATCTGTTAGGAGAGTTAACTCTTAAAGAAGTCAATAACTTTTTCCCATAACAGTCTCTTTCCAAAGGTCGATGTGCAATATTTACCGCCGCGTACTCTAAGAAAGTTAAGATCCGTATCCGTATCCACGGATCTTGAAACCAAATATCCGTATCCGTATCCGCGGATCTTGAAACCAAATATCCGTATTCAGATCCGTATCCGCGGATATGCATTTTTAACGGTCCGGCACATCACTAGTACCAACTAAAACAAATTATTTTCCAATACAGGCTGCTTCGTAATTGACTGTCAATTTTAAAGGGGGTTTATTAATTGTGCATGATTTTAAGACAAAAAGTTTATAATAAACATTAGGCCCGATTTGCGTCATATTTGATACGCAGGGTGACACAGATTTTTTTTTAATTAAATTAGTTATTTTAATTGACTGTCAACAAATAATAAATTAATAAAAATCTTAGGTTAGCTTCAGGTTTATTAAAATACCTAAATCAATTTTTCAAAAAAATCTCTATCACCTTGTATATCAGAAATGAAGTAAAAACGAACCTATACAGTATAAGTATATTCAATTATGAAACGCACTGTATATTAGATAAATATTTGTTATACGTCATCTCACATTATTAAGAGTGTGTGGGGGTTAAATAAGTTGTGCTTAAAAATTAAAATTAAGTTAATATAATTGTAAAAATGTTTGTTTACAGTACTTGGGAAAGTCGCGATTTACCGAAAAAACTCGTGCATTTAGTAAATGAGAAACATTGACTATTATTTCACTTTACTGTTCAAGTACCTGCGACTTTTTAAATATTTATTCACTGTCTCGCAAAACTAAACATATTACATCTCTTGCATCTCACTTATCCTTCCGCCAAGTAATTCGAAAAATAAATTTAAACTTTATTTTAAGATTACCACAGGAAGTTTACCAAACCGCAAAAATAGCCAAGTTACTTTTAATGATGGAAAGGGGGGTCGACAGTGATAAATTCGACGTCGAATTGGAACAATGGAATAGACAATCTTTCGAGGAAAACGAAAATGGTAACAATTATTATTAATGATTGGTAAAGAACGTATTAAGAAAATTCGTCCCTGCAAACACCCGCTGCACCCTTCATCTCAAATCTTTTCCCCTCGCCTAAAAACGGTTCGCGCTCTCCCGACGCTATTTTTAAAGCTAGAGGGTTCTGGTAAACGCCAAATGAAAGACAAAGAATCAGACTACAGATCCTTCAGGCGAATTTTTTGAAAAACAGTCTCGCCTACGTGTGAAATATTACGTAACTTATTATTTTTTTCAAAAGGTTGTAAATTTTTTCAGGATTTTTTTTTTCAAAAAATTCGCCTGAAGGATCTGTAGTCTGATTCTTTGTCTTTCATTTGGCGTTTACCAGAACCCTCTAGCTTTAAAAATAGCGTCGGGAGAGCGCAAACCGTTTTTAGGCGAGAGGAAAAGATTTGAGATGAAGGGTGCAGGGGGTATTTGCAGGGACGAATACTCTTAATACCACGTATTATTATTAAAACTATTTTTCAAACATTAAAATATTAAAAATCACATACGTAACACTTTTTCTCATTTTTGACTGTCTGTTATCAGATGCCCCAAGTCAGCGAGGTACACTAGATGATTCAAATACTGTTGTAGTCCCCGAGTATGAAACCCAGAACGGTATTAATTCTGAATCAGAGGAAGGTTGCGTATGAATGATCACCGAAAGTGCATGAACCACATAAAAATCTCTGTTGAAATTTAGAATTTTGAAAAATAATTATTGCTTACAGGTACATAAAGTTTATTCTGATATAGGTACAGAGTGTCTCAGACATGACTTATTTTTGAAGATAATCCCATTAAAATCTATATACCCTGTAATATCCCGATTTACGCTACTCCAAATTGCGCGAACTCGAAGTTATGCGATTTCTGTAGACTTGCAAACTTGACAGAACAGCTTAAATCACGTTAAAATAAAATTAATAATCTTTGTATTATTAATACGAAAATTCGAATTCTTCTTACGCTTATTTTTTACAGAAACACCACGCAAAAAGGAGAAGAGTAAAGTAAACACAGACAAAAAAAATTGCCGTGGATCATGGAATAAACAGCAAAAATCTAAAATGTTACAATTTTTCAAAACTCATATTAAAAAAAAATTCTCCCAAAAAAGCAGAATGTCTAAAATTACGGGAAAAATATCCAGATTTATTTAAGGACAAGAACTGGGCACAAATAAAAGTATTAAATTAAAAAATATGTAATAAGTATAAATCTTTGATTAATGTCTGATTAGAATTCTTCAATAAATAAAACTATCGACTAATTTTTCAGACAAATATATTAACAAAAAATTTCAATTAATACCGAAACGTCAATGTATTAATTATTATTTTTTGTTAATATATTTGTCTGAAAAATTGGTCGATAATTTTATTTATTGTAATAAGTACAGTTTCAGTTTAATAAAAACTTATGATAATATTTTTTTTATTTTTTTTTTTCTGGAAATATCTACACTGTTTGCTTCCTGCCTCAAGCCATTACTCCTTTATTATAAATAAACGAACAACTAAAAGAAATTATTGTAGAAATCATAGCATGCTCAACTTTTTTTTCAAATACTCATATAATATGTAGATAAATCAATTATATTTAACCGCTAGCCTTTAATCTTACGCTTACCTATTCCTACGGTTTTACTCATTAACATGATCATTATAAAATGCAATGTTACAAAATTCCAAAGTTATGAATTTTATTCACTCGGTTTGAGGCTTGAGCTCCGAAACAAACTTAGATGATATAACATAAAATAAATAAAGGCGACTGTGTGTATGAAAATATGCGACGCAGTGTTGCCGATTATACAGGATCTCAGGTTGTGTACGAAATGTTATATACAAGTTTGGCACAGCAGTGACCTCACTAGTGCGTTTGGTGTAACTACTCGTGTATAAAAATTGATAAAAATGGGAAAATGGAGATCCGGACTAAAATTTAACTGCGCATTCCCCACACCCATATTAACCGAAAAAAATTGATATACACATAGAAACACAACGAGATCCGATTCGGATCTCGGCTTGTCAAAACGGATCTCCATTTGTATAGCATTTATCACCAAATGATCTCACCTTGTATAGAAAACATATCTATATATATATATATATATATATATATATATATATATATATATATATATATATATATATATATATATATATATATATATATATATATATATATGTGTGTGACCACGATAACTCTCGACAGACTTAATCGATTTAAATGAAATTTGGTCCACATGTTGGAATCCATCATCGCAAGAAGCCTATTTAAAATGGGCCCGATCGGGCCATTTTAAGGGGGGTATTTAGGGGTTGAAAAATGTTTTTGGGCCCAAAAATACCGAAAAAATTCTCAGAATCGTTTCAAATTTGAAATTTAACCCTTTAGTAATTATTGAAATGTGCTGCTAAAATTTTAATAAAATCGGCCCGACAGAACCGGACTTACAAATTTTATGAAAACGCAAGTTTATTGATATGGATTTACATACTGAAGGGTGTATATAATTTGGTACAGATGTTGAATTGGTATATAGTATTGAAATTAAATAAAAAAATGTTTTTTTAAGGGGTGTATTAAGGGGTAATTTTTTTTATTTTGTGCAAAAACAAAGTTAAGTACATGCAATAGAGCCACACTGCTTATAAAAGCAAATACACTATATTGTCGGTAGGGTTTCGCACTGCGACCCGAGTTTTTTTTGTTGTGAGGTTTGTTACTTAATCTCATGTTATAGGATATCCACTTAAATGGACGACATACAGAACTATCACAGCGCAACTACAAACATTAACATATCGTATAATAACCTGTCTTTACCGATTAAATATATTTCTGATTGATATTGAGACTACTTTTTTTAGGAGTAACTTGGTATATCGTTCATAAAAAGTCTGTTGTAGTGATGTGTCCACATGACTCTTTATTGGGAGCTGGCTCCGTGCGCTCCGCTCATTCAGAAGGAGTCGTTCAAAGGAGCGACACTAGACAGTACGCACTACACAAGAGTGCAGACTGCAGAGGTGTGAACTGTCACCATGCATGCTCAGGAGTTACGTATAATTGCACAGCACAATACACACTCAGCTCTGAGCTCATATTTTAATATGATTCTGATCTTATATTATTCGCATTTCGGATAAACTATAAAGTATAATAAAAGCTTGACAATAATAATGTTTATTGTTACAATATTATATCTTTGTCAACGACGTCAATGTGTATGGTTTAAGTCACTGTAAGCTTAGTACTATTGCACTTACAGTGTGTCATTCAACATTATACATTTCCACTTGATAACAACGCGTTTTTCTACGCATTTTGATCAACATTTAGTTTGAAAAGTGATCTTTTTCTATGTAGAACAATCATTTGTTTGTACTCAAATTCAAATACCTATATTTTGTAAAAAAGTTTTACAAAAAAAGTCATAAATATAAAAAACGAGTATAATTAAATTAGAGAGTGAACATTTTATTAACTGAATAATTTTTTTTATTTTTTAGGACGATCTTTAAATTATTTTCAAATTTGGTAAATGCTTTTGTTTTCTTTAATTCAGGTGGTAAACCGTTTAGGGCCACGGATTGAAGGAGATTTAGTGGTTAGTTCTAAGTGATGTTTATTTATATACTTATCGTGTGGTCTTCGCATATCAAATGAGCTGTTGACATTATTACAATATAATTTTTCCTTTTTTTTAACAAATAAAATTGTTTCTAATAGGTATATTATATAGACCCGGTAATCAACATATTTTAATAATAATTTTTAAATAGAGTAACATCTACCGTCAAGTCCATTTGTTGTTGAACTAACTGTATTTAGAGGCTTACCATTTAGTATAATAATTAATTATTAATATTTGTTCAGTATCGAATAACAACAATTTTCGGTTGAATTTTCCTCCGAATATAATATATTAAATTAAAATATTTAATAAACAAATACTTGAAAATTGATACTTAATATTTTAGACATAATATTCTTCAAACCGCATATAAAACGAATTTACATTTTTACAGTTCTATTCTATAATCCGTTTGTTTATTCGTCGCAGATAATTAAGCCGAAACGAGCAATTGTTTCATCATTTAAAAAACTACTTCCTCCCGAATACCAAGGTTTACAGCCCCACAGTTCAGTAAAAAATTCATGCTTTTAACTCAACGCAATAAAAAGACATGGCCATTCAAAAATATTTAGCTACTGGTTCACTCATCAAAACCTATACGGTACTTCCCGTTAACCTAGAATATTGAGCAGGAAGGAAAATCTCCCAGCAGAAGTAAAAGAAAAAATTCTAACATAATTAAGTTCTAATTCTATGTAGAATTATCACGTGACAAACTTAATTTTTATTAAGTTGTCAACCCTTACAAATTACTTGTCAAATTGTTTATAGTGGGTACGGAACCCTTAATGTGCGAGTTTTACTCGCAGTTATAAGTCTTTCTGTAGTTTATTTCAACTGGAAATGGAGTCAAACTAATGAAATTAAATAAATTCAATCCGAGTTCAAGAGACAGACGATCTATAAAAAAGCCTCATTTCCAGGAATATAAATGCACTTTGGCTTTTCATTTTTCCACCAAGATATGGTGGTAATGTGATTATTTTAATTTATTAGTTTTATCATCAAAGTAGGGGTGGGTGGGCTCATAGTGGGGTAGCGGGGAATCATTCATGCAGCTCGAAGTATCATGTGGCTCGCTTTGATTGGTCGTCAGTCGGCGCGTGACCTTCATGACCGATCCACGGCATTTCGACAGCCGTTTATGTTATATAAATATAAGTCTCTAAATCAGTGTTTTCGTTAAAAAAGAACGCGAAATTAAACAGCACTTGTTTTTCTAACCTGTTTATGTATTGTGGTGGTTAATATTTCGTTTTGTAGCACTACGTGTACTAAATTTAATAAGAAACGTTGATTTGTTTGTTTTTTGTTTCTTTAGTTTTAAAAGAAAAGTTTACGATGATTGATAATAAAAACTATTACGTTTGAAAGCTATTTTTCTCTTCAAATTATAACTACCCCACATTGCCTCATAGAGTATCCCACTTTACCCCCATAGCAGGGAAAATGCCATTTTTCATATATCGTAGATTTCTTATCGTTAATAGCTGGCCACACACAGAGAGATCGAACTGGCAGTTTCAACCGGCACAGTTAAGTCTGCCGGTTTGATGCGTCACGCCGGCATGTCGGTTTTAACCGTTGCCACCCACTAACGCAAAACAAAAATCCACGCATCAACCTGGCACCGGGCGGTCTGTCACATGCCAAACTGCACGTTAGTGGGAGAAACTGGCAGATTTATCCACAGATTCAACCGTATGGATGGAATTTCGTCTTGACGAAAGTTTGGAACGGCACGGTTTTATATGTTAGTAAAGTGAGCTGCAGGTAAATAATTTATTTGACGTATAAAAAGTGCACCGTTTTTATAAAAGTTAAACTTAGTTAACTGCTGAAATGTTAAGTGATAAAAAAAAACTAGCTTTGTGTTGTGCAATAATTAATATGGAAATAATGGACAATACGGGTGTAAGAAAGCGACGTTCTAAATGGGTTAAAAGTTATTTGCTAAAGAAAAAACAACTCAGCCATAGTGTTCTATTAAAGGAGCTAAGAGAAAATGACCCGGACGATTTTAAGAATTATTTGAGGATGGATATAAACACATTTTTATTAAATTTAGTAAGAGGTGCCCTCACGAAAAAAAAAACTGTAATGAGAGAAGCAATTGATCCAGAGGAACGCTTAATACCCTTCGTTTTTTGGCGACGGGAAGGTCGTATTTAAAATATTCAGTGGGAATTTTCGCACAGGTGCTGGGATATTTAATACCAGTAACATGTGCCGTAATATTTAATTAAAGACAGATTACATGAAGGTACTTTTGATTTTCCATAAAGTCGGATGCTGTTTATAAATCTCTATAATTCCAACAACACCTTCAGAACACATGTTGATTGTCGCAGTTAGAACTTCAAAACAAAACTGCACGCAAACTGCCCGTTTGTGGGCGGCGACGGTTTTCTCCATGGCAGTGCAAACTGGCAGACTAGTCTGGGCCGGTTACATCTGGCGCGTGCATACCCCACAAACGGACAGATAAATACGCACGTTTGAACCGCGCCGTTCCAAACCGGCAGATCGAACTGTGTGTGTATGGCCAGCTATTGTGAAAAATATATCCATAGTCGTTCACAATACATCAAACCATGCGATATTGAGTTAGAATTTGTTGTTTAATCATAATATTTTACCTTGTAGGTATGCTTGAGTACTAAGTTCCCCACTATGCCCCCCGCTCCCCTACTAAACAATTGGAATTTTTTGTTTTATACAAAAGATAACTAAAAAAAAAACTTACCTAAACTCGCAGTCATAGATTCCAAATCTTTCGGTTTTCGTTTCCTGGGTCTTCCTTTCTGTCTGGGCTGCCCCGTCGGCGCTCCGTTGAACACGTTATAAGGAACTTTATTTTGTGAACAATCCAAAGCCGCTCCAGGCGGCGGTTGATGCATCGAACCTGTCGACACGTGTTGATGATGGAAATCGGGCGACGGGAACGGCGGAGCATAATGATGCGGTGCTCCAACGTGAGCGGCGTACGACGAGGGCATACCGGGCGGCGGTACCGGCTCCAATTCGAAATGAAGCCGACAGAATACTGTCGCGTCACGCATACCGAAATGATCGCCCTTCGTTAAAGGTGTTTGACACGCCGCGCAAGTGAAACAATGAACGTGAAAAACCAGCTCGCGCGCTCGCATTACCAGCTCCGATGATAGGATTGCTGCTTGACATCGAGCGCAACGTTTCATGCCGAACAATCTGGAAAAAATTAAAAACATATACTGCATTATTTTTAAATTTTAAACCGAGTTCAAAAAAAGAGTGCATATTTAAAAAAAAATTGGTTGTCTGTAAAGTCGGTTTACGGACGATAGTTTTACGTGATAACGTATTCCGTAATACATAACCAATTTTATATAATAATTATAATAATTCGAATCTATGATATTGCATCTTTCGCTTCAAATTTAGGTTAATTTTATTTATTAAAATTACTCACCATATAATATAATTGTTTTTTTTTAACTTTCTTTCTTTCGTATTTATTTTAAGTCTCAAAGATTAGCTGTCATAATATTTATAAAACAATTGTTTCACTGTTTATATAAAATTCCAAAACCTACTTACAATATTTAAGTATTTTCATACGTCAAAAAATTGATTTTTATAATGATAAAGTTTGTAAGAAAACGATTTTTTCGAGAGATGAGACCTAGCTAAAACGATTTTTTGCCCCCCAAAATCCCTTTTCAGTAAATTTCATCCAAATCGTTAGGGCCGTTTTCGAGAAAAGCACGCACAGGGTCAGGCGGAACGTTACACTTTTTCGTGCATGCAGCCGGTGTTTTATCAATTTATAAGATTGGTGATTCATCAAATTATAAGACGTTATCACGTCAAAAAGTGATTGTTTAGCTATAACTTCTCGAGGGGTGATCCGATTTGAAAAATGTGGACACCACTTTATTCAGAATGTTTACGAATTTTATTAAAATCTTGAATGATCATTAAAATCGGTTACGTCGCTTTTAGCTAACTTCAAATAAGAAGGTTTTTAATGCATGTGTTACCTCATAATTCTAGGACTTATGAACCGATTTTGTTGATTATTTTTCTATATGAAGTTAATTCTAATTAAATAAAAAAAGCAATAATTGTGATCCTTGAAGACTATGGGCTATGTGCAGGAAGGCGGAGTTACAAATTTTTCGATGCGAGCGTTTGTGGTGAGCACTAGGGGAAACTTCAAGCTCAAATTTTCCGTATGTCAGTGAGCAATGTTTATTAAAAGTGAAAATAGTTATAATTTTATGAATTTTTTAATTACAAAGAAAACATAGGAAAACTAAGAGATCTGGAAATGCTTGTTGTGCTCCGGGCTGTTGCGTTGATGGCGATTTAAGTAAAATAAAGACCATTGGCGCCCTAATTTGACGTTCCGCTGTCAGTGTAAACAAATTAACATCCGTTTTCCTTATGACATTTTTTTTCTGACACATCATGGCCGACTAAAGTTTTTGACTTATCACCTTAGAAATATAAAAAGTGAGTTCAATAATTCCCTATTACCCACTAGCGGCGCTAGTAGGCTTCGTGCACACAGCCTATTGGAGGATAGTACAGTTACAGCAAAAATGCCTCTTTCGAACCAGTAGGCGGCGCCAGTGTAGAAGCTCATAGCAAATAGGTACTGAAATTAAAATTGCATTTATCACTAACGTTTCGGTAAACTTTTTACAAAACACTTTTAAAAAAACTTCCTCCAATTATTTTTCTATTCAATTGATCATACCTTCAGGGTGGTCCCATATAAACTTTAGTTAAGGCCTAGCACACATGAAGAGCGTTCAACGCGCGTTGGGCTAACGCGCGTTGAACGCCTCTCATATAAACTAGGCCTAAATCGATTCAGTTTAGTAATCGAATATTAAGTAAGAAGGCGATTATATAATGTGCTAATATCTATCTCAAAGCTTTTGCTAAAAAAATAATTGAAAATACGTCCTCCTTCAAAAAAAGTCACTTAAAAGCGTAAAAACATTTTTTTGCAGCAATTTAATTACTATAACTTTTTATGTAGCTATGTAGGTACTTTAGTAAATTGGCATCGGTCTAAAAAAAATTTAGTGGCTTTTCCAATCTTTTTTACTTCTTAATGGCTTAGTGCAAGCCTTGAAAAACCGAGAATCGATTGAATAGTAAAACTATTTGATCTTTCATCCCGAATTTCTCAAAATAAAAAAATAATTTTTGCAACACTGTCGCAGCCGTCTTTACCAACCCGTGCCATTTGTTTTTTTTTTCAAAATTTATTAACTGTCATATCTTGCCAACTACCCCTCATCAATTTTTCTTTTATTTACAGTGTTTGATTAAAAATTTGAAGTTTTTATGATTTGAAAAAATAAAAAACATATATCGTAAAAAATTATCACTAAACTTGTGAGGTTATAAAAAGCCTGTGTCACATAAAAACTGAAAGTACCTGCGTTTTAGAAACAAATATAATAAAGTTGTTCAAAATTCTACAAAAAAAATTACTACTTTTAACACTTAAAGACTGATTTATAAGTAATAGTTAAAAATTAAGGATCTGCCAATTTTATTACATAATATCTTTTTTTTTACAATGTGTCTCGTCTAAATTATTTCTTCCGTTTTGTGACTTTAGAAAAAAATATCTCACACATTATCTTCAAATCTAAAGCTGCGTACGCACTATTCCTTATTGAAGTAAAACTTTTTAGGCATTATGTTGTGAATTTCTCTAAGGTATTACACTCGGTGTGATATTTTTGCGCGGCCTACTAAATCCGTTTATCTAAACATAATATGTATAACAAAAATTCTTTAGATATATGACAACGGATTACAAAATCCACATACTGCGAGAGTTGTTTTTTAAATGAATTATAAAGAAGTCAGTTGAACGAATATACAAATACATAAAATTGTAACTTAGTTTTATTTGTACAGTTCTGAAGATTCCTAGAGCGAATTTTCAGCTTTCGCCTTTTCTCTCTGTTTATTTTAAGATATGTATTGTTTACATGTTTTACTTCAACCACGCGTAAATGCTGCACGCACACTTTTTTACTTACATTTGTTTATTCATTTAACAAATTAAGATAGTACAAACATATAGATAGAGATATAAACATTATAAAAACTGTACCTTGTAACAACACAAAAAATATTTTAATTTTTTATGATCTAGCTCGCGTCAATGTCGGTTTTGACAGATACTTACTTTAAAATAACCCGGACGTAACCGGATTAAAAGGGCTACACTTGCTTAAAATTTGTGACAACAGACAGTGAAAATATGGAAAATCTATCTACACCTCATTTGTGAAAATCTACCGCGCCATTTGAGTGGTACAAAGGCACAAAAATACTAGTGATGTGCCGGATATCCGTATCCGCGAATATCCGAGGGAGAAGAAAGATCCGTATTCGTTAGTTTTTGGCGGATCTTTTACCTTATTAATTTTCAATTCATAGATGAAATTTTATATATATAGATGATTAGGTAATAATGAAAAACTGTTGAATTCCATTCAGATTATTTTTTATTTTTTAAAATCTTATTTGGCACCTTTATATTGCAAACATTTATCGTAGTGAGTACCATACCAATAGTACATAACTCAAAGGTACTAAAAAACTATCTTTATAATGAGATATTGCACATCGATCTTTGGAACGAGACAATCTGTTATGAGAGTTAACTCTTAAAGAGGTCAATAACTTTTTCCCATAACAGATAGTCTCTTTCCAAAGTTCGATGTGCAATATTTACCGCCGCGTACTCTAAGAAAGTTAAGATCCGTATCAGTATCCGCGGATCCGTATCCGCTTTGACGAACACCACTTTAGCGCCGTAATCGGGCATAATGTAATACGTGTGAAGTTTGCTTTACACAATCATTTACCTGTTTCACATAATAAAGACGATCTTTTATCTTGAAATCTGAACGGACGAACATTGTTTTACGGTCAAGTAAATCACACTGATGGAATCAGTTGTCTCTGGTAAATGGTTTACCGTGTCCCCATACATTTTGACAACAGAAAATGTCTCTTTTATAGCAACCGAAATAATAGATGTGTTTAAAATGTGTTTAGCCACCTTTTAAAGATGTATACGGGCGATCCTTAAAAGCAATTTTTAAATAATCTATACTAATTTATAAAAGTGAAGAGTTTGTTTGTTTGGTTGAACGCGCTTATCTCAGAAACTACTGAATTAAAAAAAAAATTTTTTTGTTGGATAGTTCATTTATCGAGGACGGCTATAGGCTATATAATATCACGCTACGACCAATAGGAGCGGAGCATCAATGAAAAATGTAACTCAAAATTGTGTCCGTCCGACAAAAACTTTTGAACGGTAACTCAGATCATCATGAAATTTGGACACAACATTCATCTCGGTAAACTAAGATGAATGTGCGTACTCATGTCCCTCCCCCTCATTCGTTCTTTTGCACCCGGGTGAAACCGGGCGGGACTGCTAGTCAATACATAAAACATGACATTGATCGCTCAAAAATAAGAATTTCCAGTGAACTACCGATTTTAATCAAGACGATCGTAAGACCTCTATAACTGAGACTACTACTTGCCTGCACCTCTATAAGCGATAGTCGAACGTATATATAATAATTCCACGAAATTTAAGAATTAGTCATAAATAGCTGAACTAACTAACATTGTTTTGTATAGTTTTTATAAACCTCTATAAGTGAGAAAGGTTACTCCTGTACCTTTATAATAAGCTAGAAACTCGGGTTAGTAAAAACCTTCATAAGCGAAAAAGAGATCTCGATCCCTTGAATTCTTGCTTATCCAGGTTCGACTGTATATCGTTCCATGGATGACTTATTTTTTGAGCAGGATTTATTCAAAATTCTGCAATGAATTTCTCTGATGTTCAGTCAAACCATGATTTTCTGACAATGAGTTCTGCAAGCCAGCATACTTGGGCCCAAGATACGAGATAAGGTTCCGGTCACAATCCACTGCGAGCGAATATGTGAATATTTTTGACACCCGCTCAAATACCGCTAGCGAAAGCTATAGTAAAGAAATAACGTCGCCAGGAAATTTATTAATTAAAAGGTGATCAGATAATAACAGCTATTTCAGTGAACCGCTATTTTAATTAAAATTAAGCTAAAATTATTTGCATCACGGTGGCCAGAATAACACAGATAACAGAATTATGTAGAAACTAAATAAATAATGGTTTTGGCTAAACTGCAAGATCATTATCGTTACAATCTAATTAATGCATCCACATTGGTAAAATTAGTAAAAATATTTTGAACAATTAAATGCCTTAAATTGTTGCACAACTTTATTTTTGTGAGGACATCAAAATAACAAAAAATCCAGCCAATTGGGCGACGGGGCCATTCCAACTTCAACAATGTTGACATTTGATTATAATTAAGAAAATAATTTTTTTATATCGCGTGAGGTGATGCTGGTAATGGTTAGGATTCAATAATATATTTGCTATTCGTTGCCATGGTTACCTACATAATACGTTCCACGTCATCTAAAACTTAATCAAAGCATGCCGAACTAGTTTATTTCTGACAGATTCATAAAACAAAAGAGCGGCTGATTTTTTGTATTTTCAAAATATTTCCGAAACTATAAAGTTTAGAAAAACATTTTTTTAACGAAACTTTCTTGAAAAAATAAATAGAATGATATACCGTTATGAAAAGTATACCATTATTATATAAAAAACACCGTTATAACATAAATATATCTCTTCTGAGCATGTGCCGATTTTCCCCAAAAAAAATAGAGCTCTTCATTTTTCAGATAATATTATTGTCTGAAAAATTGGTCGATAATTTTATTTATTGAAGAGTTCTAATCAGACGTTAATCAAAGATTTGAATTAATATGTTGCTTGACACCTTCCTTCGTGAGTATTCTTGTGTGATTTTAATAAAAATTTGATATGTTTTGCTTTACCCCCACAGAAAAAATATATCTACGCCCTTGTCTCCAACTTGCTATATATATTCGCCAGCTAGAGTTCTCAAAAAGCTCGCTTTTCTAACAGCAAGCGCTTTTCAAAATTTTTTTTGACGTGATAACGTCTTATAAATTGATGAAACACCGGCTGCATGCACGAAAAAGTGTCACGTTCCGCGCACGATCGGCCCAAGTTTGACAGCTACTAAAATTTAGGTTATGTATTATTAAATATGATATTCGAGCGGAATACGTTATCACGTAAAACTATCGTCCGTAAACCGACTTTACAGACAACCATTTTTTTCAATTTATTATTAAAAAAAGATGTTTTACTTCAAAAATAATAAAACTTTAACCAGTTCTCGGATTGGTACTAAGACGGAAAGGGAAGGGCAACTACTTACCGAGAGGCTACTGTATTGCGGGTCAGCCTGTATGTATTGTGTACATTGGGTATTAAAAAAAAGTATACAGGCTATGGTAAACTGTTACATAGGGTATTACAGTTCTTTTTCACACTGGGGGGTGGACTTGCAACTCTTGAATATATACTTATTTTCAAATACAACAATACTTTTACCAACAGACCGCCCGCGGACATTGTAGGCACTCCATGTATGTATGTGTGTGTGTGTTTACAATATCATTGAATGAGACCGTGTACTTCTATTATTCAAATGGGCGATATTCGACCGAACAAGAGTTTCTTTGGTTAGTCGGTAGACAGTCGACAGTAGACCGCTCGATAATAATTGAATTGAAAGAAATAAAACTAACCGTCTCTAGTGCTGAATCAATATAATAAATATACTAGCTCTTCGGCCCGGATTCACCCGGGTACATTTAAATTGTGCAACCAAACAATCAATTAATAAATAATTTCTCATATACAGTGTGTTTGTTACTGTCAATGTCCGGAATACGGACAATGTCGACAATGCCCGGGCAATGTCGACATTGACCGGTTAATATCGACAATGCCCGGGCAATGTCGATGTCCAAGCCACATCGGGCAATGTCCGAAATCGGAGAAGGTTAAAAAAATAGATTTTTTATAAACATGAAACGCTGATATAGAATATATTTTTCAGCTTTCTATTACAATTATTGATTATTGAAAACACGTATAATTTATTTCCGACTATTGCCCGGGCATTGTCGACATTGCCCGGATTTCGGACATTGACCGTAACATGTTCACCAATAGTGGTATATCCTGGACTAGATACAAAAAAAGTTTCGATGGTTTTTTATTCAACACGAAATTTACAATCGGATACTGTTGATCTTTATTTTTTTGTAGTTCAAACTCACCCGGGAGTGTAATTACATTATATTTTTCAAATCTCAAAATATATTTTGTTTACATTTTTTGAAAAGTTCATTTTTTTCTCTATAAATTCATATACAATTGCCTTAAGGACACATAAGAAAAAAATTCGAGAAAAAACGTTTTTAATTTGTAAGTTAAACAAACAGCAATAATTATTTTTCATAGCAATTTTTGTCTTTTGGAGCAAAAAAAATTTTTATATAATAATAATTAATTAATTATTACTGTTAGTTTGAATAAAAAATCGATAACGTTTTTCTCGAATATTTTCTTATGTAACCTTATGACAATTTTCCAAATCTTCTTGGTTTCCGGGCTTGTATGCCGTGGTTCATTGGTATTACCAATGTTTTAGTACCAAGTAGCGACATCTAATACAATTCGCTCAAAGCTATTAGTTCAGAAGCAAATCTGGTAGAATTTGCTCAAAGCTATTAGTTCAGATGCCGGGCCGCAAACGAAATACATTTTGCAGAATTATATCTATTGCACCCGGGTGGAACTTAAACTGCCCTAAAAAGGCAAAGGGCAGTAAGTGACATTTGTTGAAAAATGAGTTCATACTGAAACCAACGACAGCAGTAAGCGCTGCAGCAACAATTTTATTGTCTTTAAAAAATGTTTTCCCCATGTTTTGGTTTCCATAATCTAAAATTCTGGATGGTCAATACATTTTTAGTAAATCTTGATTTACTCAAATTCATAAGTTGGCCACTTACTGTCTTTTGCCTTTTTACGGCAGTAACCTAGGTATATAAAATAGTACTTGAATTTCAGTCTATAATTTCATTTTCGTGTTGATTTTTCGATGTTTATTGTTTTTAGGATGAAAAAATATTTCTCGAAAATTTAAGCTTGTACTCAAAACAATTGAGATAAAAATATCGAAAACGCGTTCTCACAGATCTGCTTTTCGCTTATAATGATAAATTTTCTGTAACGAAATTTTAAAGAAAATAGAATTTAAGGTATTATAGTAACTTTTTGTGTCTTCTGTGTTGACACATGCGTGTATAGATAATTTTGTGTATAAAGAATAGATATTATAGTCTGACGGCGCGTGCAATAGCTCAACCGTTGACAGATAGGTGGGTGAAGTTGTTTGCGGTGTGCATCATTAGCGCAAGATGTCACCAACACAACATACGCTATAATATAGCGCACACAGCGCATTATGCTATTCATAATAGACAACCCATGCTTATAGCGTTGCCTCCTTAAATATTATTATGCACCATTTGAATTATATTGATATTAACGTCATCAAAAAATGGAATTTTAACCCCTTCGGTCCTGGCGGTCATTTCAATGGACATACTATTCTAATCCGTGTAATTTGACTCTGCCTAATTAAATATCAAACATAAAAATTTCATTGTGCTTGGGGATTATGCCGGCACTTCACATGGCTATTTGTATTTGTGTATTTGGCAAACAATTACCAAGTGTGGACAGTCTATTTAACAAAGTGTTGGCCTTATTTCCCTATTTGACAAATAAGGCCAATACCAAATACGCGTTACCGTGCGCTTGTCGGTTTTTCGAGGCACATCAAAGGAGTCAAATAGGCAAATACGCAAATGAACCGTCCACACAATGACCATATTCAGAAGCGCACGCGCCGTGAACCTGTACGGACGTGCAGTATTTTTGTGTCTGTGCTGTGAGCGACAACTGGAACAATTACTATTGAAAATGAATTGGGACAATGAAACAGTGCTAAAATTCCTGGAATTTTGAACCTTGCGTTCTGCTGCCAAATGTTTGTGTGTTTGCTATTTGACTGCCATGTGTGGATGGTCGTATTTGTTTATCAAATCTTTTAATGTAAATTTTAGTATCTATGTTGACAATGTCTATGCGATTTATTGTGCTCGTGACGAATAAATTTATTATTATTATTATTATTATTTGCCTCTATTTGCATGTTTGTCTTGAACGTCATATATTTAGCCAAATACAACAAACACCCAATAGCGAACACAAATAGCCATGTGAAGTGCCACCTTTATATTATAGGCATGCCAATATTATGTGAGTAAGTCGAAATATCGAGTCAAGTGTTGACCGCAGTAATACATTCTGATTATGTATTACTTAATATTTTCATGATGTAATTTATTTTTCTTGTGCAGATATTTATTTTAATTTTTTGATGTTAACTTTACTAACCAATTATTAATAGGAGCGGAGCATAAATGAAAAATGTTGCAAACTGTAACTCAAAATTTGTCCGTCCGACAAAAATTCTTGAACGGTAACTTACTCCGATCATCATGAAATTTTGACACAAAATTCATCTCGGTAAACTAAGATGAACGTGCGTACTCATGTACCTCCCCATTCGTTCTTTTGCACCCAGGTAAAACCGGGCGGGACCGCTAGTACTATATTATATGTGCGTAATTTTTTTAGGACTTTTCTGACTGTTAAAACTGCTGGCACTTGTTTCTTTTTTCACACAAATATAACAATTCAGGTATACTACATAACCTAATATTTTGGCGATTGTTTTAAGATACATATCGTAGGATTTAAAGCTCCTCTGATTGACTAATCTAAACGGGCATTAATATATTTTCAATTTTGAAAGGATTTGCAAAATTACAAACAGAATTTGACTGTTTGAAGAGTGACGTTCAGCTGTTTAATCGACACGCGATCGTTTTCTTTTTTAACAGTTGACAAACGTCAAATTCTAAGCGAACACGCTACACTTGAATGGTGCGGTGTATATTGTAACTATTTTTTTCATGTGCACTATTTCTGTCAGCGGTATTGCTTATAAGCCGTCATATGAAGATGTAGCCTGGGCTTGGCCGATCGCGTTGTCTCGAGCTTTACTTGTTCGCTGCTTGTTTTTTCTGCGCTAATGAACCTAATTAATGAATCCAGAACGCTCTCACACACACTCTCTCTCTCTCCCTCCCTTCGTCTCTTTCTAACGCGACGTGAACTTTGGTGACTCGGAAATGAGAAGTTCTTTTCACTGTCATCAACAAACGTGATTGGTTACAGATTGTCATTACATCAATGTTACTTTTTTTTTTCAACGTAAAATTTAATGGACGTTAATGACCTTACTTGTCGGACGTCTATATAATATTATATATGTGACTATATTGAAACAGTTTTTACTGTTATATTTTTTCGATAATTAATCTTTTTATTTTTATGAAGTCTTCAAACTGGTAATTCGATATTTACAATAATTTGTAGTAGAATTCTTTTGACGGTACAAAGTGAAATGAATAATTAAGTCTTAAAGGAAATATAAATATCTATATTGATTTTGTATTATGAGATTATTTGCACGCCACTTTTATGTTTTTTCAAAGGTAACGGCAATTTATTTACGTATTTAACTACTAATATTGAGAAATTTACCTGCGGTATAATTAAGAATGAAAATTTAACTATTTCGATTATAATTGGTTAATAATTTTCTTTATGCAACACGCGTGAGTAATATATAATTTCGGGGCCCTGCTAAATTCGGGAGAAATAATAAATTACTTCATGTTGACGCGTAGAGTGCTAATAATGAGCCGAAACTGTCTGATAATGTATTACTGCATAGTTTCTGAACCAATAGGAACGCGGTAGCGAGCCGAAACTGTACGGTAATTAATTATTACTGCATAGTTTCTGGACCAATAGGAACGCGGTAGCGATTTGTATATATGAAAACAGCATCGCAATTCAGCGAAAGTCAGGGCCATCTTGTGTGCATCGAGGGCGGTGGGTACGTCAATCAATGAAGTGATTTATTATTTTTCCCTCTTTTATCAGGGCCCCGATTACATATTACTCGTGCTTGTTGAATAAAGTATTATGTGCGACCATTGATCGAAGGAGAATATTCCACTTGCGTGTTACTGCAATTGTTTATAGCAGATAATCGTGTTAGAATTTTTCAATCCTGGTAATTTTTGTTAGGCTTCCAAAAAAGATATTTAATACTATAAGGAATAAAAAAACGTTAAGATAAAAATGGTTTTCGGCATGGCGGCTGTGTGTGAGTCTCAGAAAAAAAAAACGATTATACACCCTGTATAAGACCAAGGAGGAGATAGTATTTATGAGGTGTGTATTAATCGCTGTCCAATTAGCGAAGTGAAGACATACGGCAGCAGTTCTTGTATGTTCCACACGGGTGGACCTCTATCGGTATAGATGTTAGCATTATTATTTTACCCACCGCATTCAAATGCGATGTCGGAACATTTTCAAAATTAATTATAAATCAATCACTATACCAACTGGCATTAATGTAACACCGAAATTGCTGTCTGATTTATGCTTTCGGAACAACTATAATTAGTAAGTTTTTACGAGATTTTATTCAGAATCACTTCTTTGTCAGTCAGTATGTTTAGGACAAATATTGCTATAAAAATTTCGTTCAGTTCTGATTAAGCAAGAAATTTGAAATTTTGCGAACGTATATATAAGTCCGGTGTAAATGGAATATATCTACTACTAATATCGTTCTAAATCCAATATGGCGGACGTTCCAAGATGGCGGATTATCTTTTCTGTCACAACCGCCTTACATTATATTTATTTGTCGTAAAAGATACAGTAGGTATAACTAACGTGACTATTTATTTTTTCCTCAGAGCGGAACACCCTTAAATTATTATTGTTAATTGAAATTACATAGATAGATAGATATTTATTTGGTCAGTTGAGACATACATCTATTTGACACGTCAACGAAATACAAGATAAAATTATAAAGTTATCAGCAACATGAAAAAACATTAACACTATAAAAGGCCCATTCTACTAAAAAATGTTTAATATTCTTCTTAAAACGTGCAAAGGTATTGTTTTTCAGCCTTTCAGAGTATGAAGACTTTGGTAGTGAGACTGAATCAGGACCTATCAAAACTGCCTATAAGCAACGAATTTGTGCAAACATTAAAAATAATTTTTCTTCATACTTCGTTCGAAAGTACGTACTTTCGTCCCTTATAGCAGGGACGAAAGTTTGACATTTACTCCCTGTTATTTATTATATTAAATGACAGCGGTAACCCTAGTTACGAGTATAAATACGCATGAGAATTTTTTTCCTCCCGCCGTTCTCACTAGGAGTAAATGTCAATCTTTCGTCCCTGCTGACGAAAGTACGTACTTTCGAGCGGATATGAAGAAAAATCGTATACACCACACGGGCCTTAAAAGTTGAAATCTCGGCCCTGCGCGTCATGATGCCCTCGGCGAAAATTCAACTTTCGGCCCTTGTGATGTAATATAGGTATTATATATACTTTTTGTAAACTTATTGAATCTACCGTTTTTTTCTTAATCTGTATCTCCATTCAGGTCGCGCTATCGCGTTTTAAGATACCAGGTAACATTGACTATGCACGTGCGGGCGACAGAACTTTCTTGCTGCTACGCTTTGTAATGTCAAAGCGGGACATTTTTACATATTTTGGGGACAGCGGGACACTTAACTTAAAAGCGGGACGTATGGTCACATTAAGTATAACTCATTATAACAAAATTATTGGACATACTACCTTTTCAGTCAAAAATATAGCACCGCATTATCAAAAATTAATAAATGAACATTTTTTTTTTAATTTTAGAAACAATATTGAACATCTAATTCTAGAGGAATCGATATAAATTTTTTTTTATACATTCTTTTAATTATTTTGCAATAAAAAAGAGATCTGTCAATCTTTTGCGTTAGTTCAAGAAAGGTACACATCACGAAACGATGCACTTTAATCATGAATAACAATTTATTATTTAAACTCCAATCAACCAAGAAAACAAATTGCATTTATCGAAGAATCTCGTTAGAGATTCTTTTCTGTGCTAAATGCCGACGAATCTCTAACAGATTCTTATACATTGATTTTGCCTCTCTCCCATATAACGCCGTGTATAAGAGACCAGTTTCCAAGTTTAATTTATACGCGAAAACAACCGAAAAAAGACTATAAAATATTCTACTACACGTTCAAAAAATTGTACACAATGGCTCGAATCAAACAGGAAACTTGCGAATCATAAATCAAAAACAGCAATGATTTCGATTAAAAGATTTTCAGGTGTGTCGAGTATTTAAAGCCTATGCACTCTTGTTCTCGGATTTCTCGACCCCTTTCACAAATATTTACACAACAAATAAACATTTACTATAAAAGAAGGCTCGCCGCAAAAACAAGTGAAGCCTATAATTGTCTTTACGGCTTTACGTACATAATATTATTGCGTGAATATTTATGTCAGTTATGTAACCATATGTTAAATATAAACGTCTCACAATGGCAACTCGATCATGCGTTCACGATATTTATATTGTATTTGTTCGCTGCATTACATAACACAAATAATGTTCTAGTACCAGTTCTAAATATATTATTGTATCTTTGTGTATATGTAGGGCACTCGAGGTCTGTGCTTTAACAATGGAGGAGATCCCATAAACCCATAATACCATAGTGATTGACGTATGGGTGCTACACACATAATAATATTTGTTGATGTGGAGTGTACTATACAAAAAATATAACAAGGATGGGAAATTCTAAAAGTCTAGTGTATATTTTTGCACACCCCTCTTTAAAATAGCTACTTTTCTTCATATCTCAATCGAAAGTGCATACTTTCGGCATCAATTGTAAGGCAGAAAGTCTCCTTGGTGGGATAACGCGCAGCAATGCGGAAAGTTCGTACGTTCGTGCGGTTCTAAAGCAAAAACAAGCAATCAACTGTTGTTTAGATAGCAACCCTATTATATTTTAGCTAATAGTTGCGAACAGTTGTCATTCGTGTTTTTACGAATAAGCTTCATGCTTGAATTTATCTGTGCTTTTATGTAATTAATAAGTAATTAAGGAGGTTGATCCGTTACAGTCCCAATCAAAAGTAAGTCGAATTATAAATGGGAACTTTTCCATAATACATTTTTACAAAAGGGTGTAAGTCGATGATACCAATAAATTATTGTCATAATAAATAATTTTTTTTTAATATTATTAATTATTTCAGTATTTTACTTAATTTGTACAAAGTTAGGTTAGAAAAATAAATTTATGTAAATATTTGTATTTTACATATTATTTGCAGTAAATAATTTAAAAAAGAAATTAGAAATAATAGAAATTAAAATAAAATCATTAAAAAGTTGAAAATTCAGTTAAAATTGTCAAGAATAGAAGTCCATAATTGAAAAGTGCTAGGGTTTAGTAATTTTTTTTATTGATTAAAAGTCTCCTAATTAAATTGGAAAAAATATTAAAATATGCGTAAGACATCAATGCTTTACATAGTTAGTTTTCGGAACTGCTGACATTATTTGGTTATTTGCAAAAAATAAAAATGCACCGTTTGCATGCTAGATTGACATATTTTCCATAAGACTACATGTAAAAGTTTTTTTTTAATTTTGACTTTATAAATCTCCTAATGATTTTGGATTTTTTACAGAAAATTTTGTTATAAAAAAATCTATTAAAAAAACTTTATTTCAGTTTTTTCATTATCTTCGTAAAATGGCTCAACCTCCTTAATTAATTAATGTATTTAATAAGCGTGCAGCTTACGACCGAAGTATGAAGCAAAATAGTATGCACCACACTGGCCGAAAGTGTGCCCTTCGCACCATAATGCCTGAGGCGAAGCCGAGGGCAAGATATCACACTTTAGGCCCTTGTAAATAATCTAAACCAAACTAATATGTAGTAATTTCCTAAAGCGTGTTCGGAATTTACAGCACAAAAAAAAACATTAATGCAAGTTTTATGTACAATGGGGATGCAAGAAAAAAAAATTACTCTAAACGGCAAAAACGTTGAAACGATTAAAGATTACGGTCCTAAAATAACAACATTGTTTAAGCACAGAGCTTGACTTATCCTTAAGCATAATATGTGAATGTTTTATTAAATGCAGTTTTGTGGTGCAAATAACTCACACTAAGCATACAAAATCTGTACATCAATACATGTATTAGGACGTCAGAACTGATTATTATATCCAATATTATGTTTTCGTACTCGAGTGTGAAAACATAATATCAACATTATACAAGTTAGTCCAGTTTTGTCGTTATATTATTTTGTTGTCAGCGAGATTGACGAATTTTGATAATACGTTTTTTCGACTATTATTTTAAAATTGTCTTAAAATAGCACTCAAAATTTTAGTATAGTGACATAACATGAAATTTGTTTCTCTTGACTATTTCACTGCCAAACAATAATCTACTCGAACGAAGTCGGTCCGGAAAGTTATATGAATCACTGTTATAAAAATATTTTTAACAAAAAAATTGAACCGACTTCAAAAAAGGCACTAAAAAGTAAAAAATAATTGCGTATTGAAATGTTTTGGATTCGGTGTAGTTCTCGGAATAGATTTCATTTTGGCTGACACCGACTCCAAAACATTTCAATACGCAATTATTTTTTACTTTTTAGTACCTTTTTTGAGGTCGGTTCAATTTTTTTGTTAAAAATATTTTATTTTTCTCTTTTTAGTGTTAATCTAACACTAAAAATCGGTGAACATACATAAAAAAACATTATGCATGCCTTTGAAATTTGAGAGTTTCCCTCGATTTCTCCGGGATCCACCATCAGATCCTGACTTGGTTCCGATGGGACCACCTCGGAAGTGCACTCTTTCGAATAAAAAAAAAATTTGAAAATCGGTCCATAATTGACGGAGAAATCGGTGAACATACATAAAAAAAAAAAATATACAGACGAACACAGAACCTCCTCCTTTTTGTTGAAGTCGGTTAATAAAGAGGTAAATTGCGTATGTTTGTATGCAGTTCTTTTGTTTATATGTTGGGGGTAATCTCTAGAATTACTGAATCGATTCGAAGCATTCTGTCACTAATAAAAAGCTACTCTACCCCTTTTTAATGTAGGCTATGTTTTATTTTGATAAAAAATAAAAATCCCAAATAAATTTGGCCGAATTTGAGTACACGGTGGAAATACAGTAAATTTATGGTGGAGGTGCGGGTATATAAAAAAACAGTTGCGTGGTTTTAAGAAACCACGACGCAAGTTAAACTTTTATTGGATTGTAGGCGTTGGATTGTAGACACTTATCCATCACGATTAATTATAAACAACAATATTCACATGAATACACGAATAAAAACATGTAAACACTGTACAGCACTTGCCCGCATGACAGACTGACTATGTGTTATACATACTACACGGTCAGCTGATGCTAACCATGGGCGCCGGCATATTAGCCTTGGCTGCTCTACCGAGCGCCTACTCCGAGCGCCTTTCACTTTACCCCTACTCCGCAGCCGCCTGTAATGCGACATGCAACAGACGGCCAGAAAAATTCGGGGCGATAGAATAAAAGTTTCACTTTAAAAATCTGAAAATTTGGTCGATAATTTTTTTTATTAAGGGGGTAATTTTTATTTTGTTCAACAATTTTAAGTTCACATAAAGATGCCATTTAAATGCCACAATGAATGATATAATATTTTGTCGACATGGTTTGGCATTGCGTTTTGCGACCAATATTTTCTCTTCCATTCTGTCTATAGCCTTTAAGTACACAGCACACACTCAAAACACACGTTGAGTGGTTTATTCAGTAACATTTCGTATTGTTCAAGATGTTTGCACAAACCCATTGAAAAAAAATCGTATAAAAATAGTCGGTACGTTTGTACAGAAATAAAAACTATTAAGATTGAATATCCGTACTAGGAGTGGCAAACTTTTAAAACTACAGTTAAAATGTTCCTTTAAAACATGACTAAACTCGGGTCGAACATAACATTTTACTAGACGCGTCGATTTTGGCTGTTCGACGGTTTGTCTGTGCCGGCGCGAGAGAAGAGGGAATACCAATCTGCCTTGACAACTGCACATTACGATTTTATATATGGATATCGTATAGAAGTGTGTTTAAAAAAAGGTCAAGTCGAGCCGGACTCGCGCACCAAAGGTTCCGTACAAACTTAAGTATGCAAATCTTTGATAACGTCTGATTAGAACTCTTCAATAAATAAAATCAACCAATTTTTCAGACAATATATTAACAAAAAAATATATAATTAATACATTAACGTTCCGATTCGGATTTGGACCTTCTTTAGAACTGATCTAAAAAATATAAAAATTATTAATATATAATTTCTAATTAGCTTTTATAAAATCCTTCAAAATTATTAATAATAACATATTATTTTTTCAATATTTTGATATTAATTAATAATTTTGAAGGAATTTTATATATAAACAGCTCCAAGGGATTTCAGACCTGAGTATTTGATATTGATTTAAACTTGATACCTCCCCGCTTTCTTAAGAAAAAGGATGATGTTATCCTATAAGGGTTTCTTTTTTCCTTTTGAGGTACGGAACCCTAAAAATTAATTAATTATAGCATTTTTGGAGTCATAACGTTTTGAGAAAGTTTCATCAAAATTCGTAAAATGGTTTTTTAGTTAAATCCGTTCAAACATACATACAACGGATTTTATGTAGGTATTAGCTAATGTAAAGAATCAACACGTCAAAAGGTGGTCAAAAACCAACTGACCTTCGATGCGGCTAGAGATTATGCAAAACGGAACAACTTCCCAACGAGAGTAGCACACTAACACTTACACCACACGTCACGAACATTGTATGCCTACCTAGAATTTCAGCAAGGGTATTAACGGTCTCCCGCTGACTGGACATATATTCACGGTGGGTCCGGAAACACCGGGGCACCGCCCGTCGGGGGTCGCTGGTTCGCATTGTTATGTAACCGAGTTATATCATATTCGCTTACATTGATGTACACAAGAAACTGTTATCGCGTATTGCCTTAGAGTAGAGATTTACTATACGATTTTTTACAAATTTATTTTGTCATACTGTTTTACATGTAGTATACAACTATTTTTCCCATGAAGGTAGTAAATTATATGTTAATAAATATTAAATATATAATGCAGATATCAATTATTTTAAGTTCAGTGGCGGAGGAGCGGAGCATTAATGAAAAAAATTGGTTGTCTTTAAAGTCGGTTTACGGACGATAGTTTTACGTGATAACGTATTCCGTAATACATAACCTAAACCTCCCAAAATTTGGTTTCAATCCGCTTATCCTTGCAGTGTCGGAATGATAAGAAATGTCAAAAGTGACGTTTGCAACTGTCAAAGTATTATGTTCTAATAATAATTAGTTATTCCAATACTTAACTTAGAAGGCGTTGCATTTCACAAAATACTAATGTCAAAAAATTGAATTAAACATTAGAAATGCAGCCGTTTTCATGTTAAGACAAGACATACGTTATCTTCTAATTTCCATGTACGGCAAACAAAGACGACCGACCGCGTCGCGCCATGCATTAGACAACATTGCATTTATACAGCTATTTTTCTATATAAATTTGTATAAAAAAACTGTTTAGGCAAATTCTGTTATACGAAATCTATGTAAAATGTTCTCCTCTTTCGTTTAAGACTGGTTTCAAACCGATCTGATTTAAATTGAGCGAGAAATTAGCAAAAAGCACGCACAGGATCAGGCGGAACGTTACGCGTTACGAACGTTAGGAACGTTAGGATTTTTGGAACGTTACACTTTTTCGTGCATGCAGTCGGTGTTTTATCAATTTATAAGATTGGTAATTCATCAATTTATAAGACGTTATCACGTCAAAAACTTTTGAACGGTAACTCCGATCATCATGAAATTTGGACACAACATTCATCTCGGTAAACTAAGATGAATCTTCGTACTCATGTTCCTCCCTTCCCCATTTGTTCTTTTGCACCCGGGTGAAACCGGACGGGACCGCTAGTCCTTCTATATAGGTTCTCTTGCGTGGATGTGATATGTCACTCATAAGTCATATGTAATAGGAATATAGCTTGGTAAGAGTGGAGCGTGATTGTAAACCAACAGGTCTCATGTAGAGTTTGATCATTTATCACCGCACGTAAAACAACTGCACGCAGGGTTTGAATGACGAATGTGTGACGTCAGTGATTTATGTCACCGACCAATGAGATTCACTTTACAAATGTCGGTTTACAAAGTAACACGGCTTCAACTGATATAAATCTGACCTAGCGAGACCGAGTCTTGAGGAAATATACATTTCACCTGTGTAAGGTACAACTCCGCTCCGACCTTGCGCCTTGGCACCCAACTCGAAATAAAGCAAGTACCGCGAAAAAAAACTCCTTTGGTATTGACCATTTCCCGGTTGACCTTATTCATTCAACTCTCGCAGTATGTAGACGTTGTAATCTGTTAAAGAATTTTTTGTTATATAATACACTGGCTGTACCCGGGCACGCGCTGCTGTGGCTCAGTCCGGTTTAATCGAAACGAAAGAAAAGAGAAAGCACACGTTTCCAATATGTTTAATTTTACAATATTTTTTTGTTTTCCATTGTGTGTGCAGATAATGAGATTGTCTGGTTTGCCGACTCTATAGAGAACGCAACATATAATTGCCCATGTGAGAAGCAATCCGTGTCTAGATCTAAAAAAATGCAATTTAACAATGCAATCGGAAACACCAACTGTCATGAAGCAGGCTGTCCGGCATGAGCAATGTCTAGTATTGCGAGTGTTGTTTAGTATAGCGTGTGTTGCCTTAACATACAATGTTTTTTAAAAAAAGCATGTTCTCGCCTATCACAGGTGTGGCATCTATATAATAGATATATATAAATACGCGCTGCAACGTTGAGTCAAACTTTTAAAATAATCGGTGAAGAACTCTCGGAGATTTATGATTTTAAAACAACGAACATTTACATTTTTATTTATATACATATAGGCTAGACGGCGAGGAGGTAAAAACATTGAAAAGTGCATTATTCGGGCACAGGCGAGATTATTGTTGGAATCGCTTCGTTTTAGGGTGTAGTTTAACCCCCTAAGTTTGCTTACAAATTGTTGGTGTGCTTGATTTTATAATTGACAATTAGTGCTTTTTTCTCTATTTCCTTTAATATCTCCGTTCCTCTTGACTTTTAGTATTGCATTTGCAGTTGTTCCTTATGAAATTTCCTAAAAAATAGTGAAATAGTGAAAAAAACGTGTTTTTTTAACTTTCGGGGCTATTTGCAAGTTAACAATTGCACTTAGCGACCTGTGTCAGTGCTCATTTTTTAGGAAATTTCATAAGGAACAACTTTCTCAATGCATATTCTATACTAAAAGTCAAGAGAAACGGAGATATTAAAGGAAATAGAGAAAAAAGCACTATTTTCGTCACTAATTGTCAATTATAAAATCAAGCACACCAACAATTTGCAAGCAAACTTAGAGGGTTGAACTACACCCTAAAACGAAGTGATTCCAACAATAATCTCGCCTGTACCAGAAATATACACCCAAAACTTCTCTTGCCTAATAGATAGATGTGCTATATTGCACACAAAACGCGCTAAATGAAGTTTTACTTCAATAAACATGCGATTTTTATTCCATCATCAAATCATTATTTTCTTCATTGTGCATTAAATTAATTTAGCCAAGTAAAAATGGCTGGGTTATAACTGCAACGAGAATTTTAAATTTATGACGGAACGGCCGCATTATTTCGAAGAATTTCACCTTAATGTTAGTTCACTGTACGCATTTTATAATAAGTAACATTACGTTATTCAATGACCATGTTTCCCGACAACACGCAACGCTCTTATTTTATTGATACACAATGTTCATACGCAGTCGGTTCTGATTTTAGTCAAATGTTTTTACAACTCGTTTGTTTCTTACAAAACTTTCGTTTAAATGACCTTTTGTGATGTTATCACAAGCAGCCGTTTGAAGAAAGATATGCTGAATTAAAATAAAATGTTGAATTCAGTCATACGTAAGAAACTGTTTTATGCTAATCATAACCGACTCGACAAATTTAAATTATTTAACCCCGTAAGAAGCTCTCATACTTATTTTCTAAACGAGCTAAAAGAGCCAATAATTAGGCATGGATCCTTCTTCCTTCTCTATCCCTGAGTAACATCGGCTACATTTAATTTTGATAAAAATAAGTTTTCAGTTTCAAATCCTAATACATATTTGTAAATCAAGTCGGAAGAAAAAGCCATGCTTCGCACGCACTATTTAAAAGGTTGGATATACGCGGGCAGATCGAATAGTTTAGCTGGGAAATGCTCGACATGTAATGCGGTGGTACCGAAGGCTCTACTACTGTTGTCGCTGCCAAGCGGGGCGCAGTCCCGCGAGGCAATATTGTAAAACGATGGAGCCAAAAGCCCCACTACTGTTATCGCTGTCGATCGAGGCGTAACCCCGTGAGGCAAGTTTAACCGAATGCTCCGTTACTATTGCGGTTGCTGTGTTTTATCTCAATCGTGTGCTAACCCGCGGGTAGCAGCTAGTATATTATAAAATACTGTTTGTAAATTAATTCAAAATGAATACAACGGTCAAAAATAAAGATTTAATTTTCGTCTAAAATGGGTTTAGAGTTTAGAGACGGACAACGAGTTGTATATTATGTCTCTTTTCGAACGTGCGCTGTCACTACATTAATAATATCAATTTCATAGTTTAATGCCGCGGCATTAAAACAAGTGCGACACACACGACACGTCTCCAAAATAAACCGAGTGATTTTTCACCGACACGAACAGCTCATTCATTTTCCACGCTGGTGCGCGCGGCATTGCTGTCGGTTCAGTGGGTTCGCCGTGTATAATTTAGGTGTATAATATGTTTATATGAACGTCATACAATCACTAAATACTATTACGTGTTTGTACAAAGTAATGTCTGAACATATGAAATCGATTTAAAAAAATTCCAGCCAATTGGGCGACGGGACCATTCCAACTTCAAAAATGTTGACATTTGATTATAATAAAGAAAATAAAATTTCTGATATCGCGTGAGGTGACGCGGGTAATGGCTAGTATTCAATATGATATTAACTATTCGTCTTATAGTCAGAAAAATACGGTATATTTTGGATTTTCTAAAATTTATAGTTAAATAGAAATTCTTATATCTATACTAATATAGAAAGCTAAAGCGTTTGTTTGTTTGTTTGAACGCGCTAATCTCAGGAACTACTGGTTCAAAATGAAAAAAATTTTTTTTGTTGGATAGCCCATTTATCGAGGAAGGCTATAGGCTATATATAATATCACGCTACGACTATTAGGAGCGGAGCATTAATGAAAATGTTGCAAAATGTATCTCAAAAATAAGCTTCTATTCATGTGAAATGCACTAGGGTTGTGGGTTCGAGTCCCACGTTGGGCGAATATATATATTTTTTTTATTTTCTACATTGCTTTCTTCTAAGGCTTACATTTAAATTTATTTTAATTTTATGTAATTCATTAAAAAAAAATTATTAGTTAAAAAAAGTATAAATACTGCTTTTTATCGAAAAAAAACTTTTGAACGGTAACTCCGATCATCATGAAATTTGAACACAACGTTCATCTCGGTAAACTAAGATGATTGTGTGTACTCATGTACCTCCCTTCCCCATTCGTTCTTTTATACCCGGGTGAAACCGGACGGGACCGCTAGTAAAGAATATTTTGAATTGTTTAATAAATTTCGCCGTTATTAGTTTATCACAATTTTCGCACCTGATTTAAATAATAAATGACTAGGAAAATTAGTAATGATAAACGATATTCCCCACTGGAAATGATAAATTATATATTTATTTACACATTCAAATTACTCAACGAATAATTCATACACGCAATAAATTAATAGTTTGTTTTTTTATAAACAAAAATCTTGTTCATTTTAACGCATGCGTTCGTTCCATGCTTCATCAAAGAACATAATAAATGCAAGTCACAAATGCTCTATTTTCAGTGGTTTTAACGATTTAAAATTCATAAACTCATTTTATAGTCCAGGTGTGTTTAGCGAAAGACTCGTATGCATATACGCGCAAACTAGGGATGTGCAAGCTTTTATAAATAGTTAAATGTAGTGAATGGTTGGGTTTGATTTAATTTAAAGTTTATTTTCTTCTTTTTAGAGCAATTAAATAAAAGCTTAAAGTTTTTTACTATTAATTTCAATTCTCTAAAGGTCCTCGTTATGAAAAATATGAGACCCCGATTTTTGCAAATTTTTAAGCTCTATACTAAAGCAAATTATTTATCAACACACACTTTTTTTAATTATATAGTACTTTGACAGTTATACAATGTTATAAAACCGACGTAAAATTATTTCTTGTCACACGAGTAAATGTGTACCTATATGTATACAATTGACCTTTCCTTTCTCGCGTTCAATGTTCCTCTTATATTTCCCCTTTAAAGTCACAGAAAATTTCAAACAGTTACGTCTCTAAAGTATGTAGTTTCACTTTAAAAATGCGATTTAATTAAATTTAAAATTTCACAGAAATATCAAATCCACAACGCTTATAGAAATAAAAAAAACTAAAAAACACGCTTTATATCGAACTAAAAAGTAAAAAATATTTTTTTTAAAATAAGCTTAAAACAAAAATGAATAAAAAATACTAGTATTAAAGCCCCACGCTTTTTTCACAATAATACTAGTATTTTTTCTTCATTATTGTTTTAAGCTTATTTTAAAGAAATTATTTTTTACTTTTTAGTTCGATATAAAGCTTGTTTTTAGTTTTTTTTTAAGCTATATTTATTTTCCACTTTTAAGTTCGATTTATTGTCAAAAATTTGCCGAAAAATAAAACAATTTTTTTTCGGCGTGGACGGTATTAGAACCCACGACCCGTGATTCCGAGAGTTGACGTCAGCGAAGACCCGTGCCTTAGACCGCACGGCTAATCGCTGTAGTTACAGTGCTGGCATATTATTCTACAGTAATAAACCACTTGCTGTAGTCCAAGCGAAGGTTACAAACAAACATACATACATACAAACTTACAAGTGAAGTTAATATAAAGCGTGTAAAATACACGTCTGTATATCTTTTGGGTTTGAACTTGAAAGTATCTTGCATTAAAAAATCTTTGAACGTCCATAGCTTCCAAACTAAAAGACATGTAGGTATGTCTAGTGTTATAAGAAATGATTTTTATTGTATGGAATATTCCATTCTGAAACCTAAAATTGAACAGTATCAAAAAACTTAGTGATAACATCTTGATTATCGTTAATAACATAGAAAGTTAATTAATTTAAATGAAGAGCACAGGGATTTCCTGTATTAATACATATTTATGATTTTAATAGTTTAGTTATAAAATAAACGGATATATACGTTAAAATTCTAGACAATAAAAATAATCTGCATATTACATATTATTACACAAAATTTTAATTGCAAAAACAAACATTTAAAGCAATTCGACATACAACTTGCATTTTCAAAATCTATTTTTTTAAGGTCACCAGAACTCATTGAACAACGGCATCACTACACGGCGATTTTTAAATAAAAATAATTTTCAGACGCTATAGAAAGATAAGACTTATCGGAGACAGGATATGGCTGAGAGATAGACATGGTACTCAATCATGGATCGATTGAACGATTTTTAAGGGTTTATATAATAAAGTAATTATTTTTGACGTGATAACGTCTTATAAATTGATGAATCACCAATCTTATAAATAAATATTATAAATATAAAACACCGGCTGCATGCACGAAAAAGTGTAACGTTCCTAACGTTCGTAACGTTCCGCCTGACCCTGTGCGTGCTTTTCTCGAAAACGGCCCCAACGATTTGGATGAAATTTACTGAAAAGGGATTTTGGGGGGCAAAAAATCATTTTAGCTAGGTCTCATCTCTCGAAAAAATCGTTTTCTTACAAATTTTAACATTATAAAAATCAATTTTTTGACGTATGAAAATACTTAAATATTGTAAGTAGGTTTTGGAATTTTATATAAACAGTGAAACAATTGTTTTATAAATAGTATGACAGTTAATCTTTGAGAAAGAAAGAAAGTTAATAAAAAAAAATATTTTTATAGATGGTGAGTAATTTAATAAATAAAATTAACCTAAATTTGAAGCGAAAGATGCAATATCATAGATTCGAATTATTATAATTATTAGGTATATAAATTTAGGTTATGTATTACGGAATACGTTATCACGTAAAACTATCGTCCGTAAACCGACTTTGCAGACAACCAATTTTTTTGTGTATGGAACTGGAGAGTCGCAACTTTACATCAAAAGAACCGCAGGTTGCCGACTCCTGAGATAGACAACATGGCTGCTAAGCGAAAAACCCATTTTCAGAATTTAAATCCGTTTTTAGCTCGGACAACATTTTTCCACCCTATTACCTTTCATTTATTTACGGAGCTCGGAGGTAAAATAAATGGACACAGTATTTTTTTATTTTTTAAATTACTATGCAACTTTAAACACTATTAAAATTCTAAAGGAAATCTGAAATTTTGCAATCATAACATCGTGTTTTGTGTAAAAAATATAATGTGCAATTTAAATAATTGCATAAAAGAACGAATTTACGAAAAATAAAAAAAAGAATGGCGTGAATAGATTTAAAAATATACCGGTGGTGGAAGTTTAATTGTTATTATTATTATTAATTGATGTATGTATATGCATTGTTGCATATTATTAAGTCTTTTATGCTTGCTCTTACAAGCAAGAAATATTTAATCTGAGTCCAATAGATCATTTTTAATGACTTATTTAAGTTAAGCATATGTTGAATTTATGTAAAAATATTACCTCTACTTTAACAGATATTCAAAAACGTTAATGTTATCAACACTATAATATACCGGATGTTTCAAAAATTTCATCCACGAATATGTCGAAAATTGAACGACAAAATGTTTCATATAAAAGTTGTATAATTCCGAGGGGGAAAGAATGTGGAGTAATTATTTTTTTCTAAATAAACGTTTTTAAAGTAATTTTAAGGCCCACTTTATCTGCTTTAAACTTTTTGGAGTAAAGACATTTTACATAAACTACAGTTCATTAACCAATGTTAATTTTTTCCCAACTTTTAAAGAACTATTGAGTGTAGAAAAGGAGACAAAAATATTTGCAAATGCTTGTTATTTTTTTTTAAACTAAGCTTCTCGACTCGGTTCTAAAGCTGGGGAAACCGAAATCATCACGAAACAAAAGCGCACATACGTGTTTTTGTTCAGATCATAACTTAGACAACGAAAGAACCACAGAAACAAAAATCACATACGTCGTTAATATTACTTATATACTTTTGTGTTTAAACCAGTTTATTCCAGCTGTAAAGAAGTAGACATCAGACTGTCAAAATTAGAACTGCAGTTTGCATAGTTGTTTTAAGGTCAAAGACAATCGAATATTGTGGTCATTAAATTGTTTATTTTTAGATAATATGTCAAACGTTCCAGGTTCAAATTCAGAATTAGTATAAATATTTTTTATTCTCACTAATGAAATTTGCTGCACCGGAAGTGAGCTCCTCCCGGATGTCGAACCCGATTTCACAAGGCAACCTTAGCGCTTCCTCTTTGCCATAACTTAAATACTACCTCTTCTAAAAATTTCCTGCTGTCAGAAATGAGCTTCTTAAATAAAAAAATTAGTTTACGAATTTCGTGTCTTTACCTCTATTTTTTGTTAAAAAAAGAATAATTCAATAACAGGTATTTATGCTTCTTGTATACATAAATTGAAAACATTAATATAAAATGCGTAAGGAGCATAATTTTTGTCGTGTGTACACGAAATAGCGCACTTCATTTATTATTTCGATAAATATCATATATATTAATACGCTAAGGTTTAAGAGAAAACCTCACAATTTCTCCACATAAATTATATATCATTTTACAGATAATTCCTTGCTCTACTGACATCGACAACTAAAAAACTTATTATTGCTTTTGTTTCTGTAAATTAATTAAAATACAGCAACGCTGAACAACGTCTGCCATCTGACGGCGTTAATTTTGAAACAACGTCAACACTTCGATCTGTCATCTGACCTTCATATTGTAATACAACAGACACAATACTGCATACTGCCATCTGACGGCCTTAATTTTGAAACAGCGAGCAACGCTGAACAACGTCACAGCAATGCTACATGATGCCATCTGACGGCTTAGCTCAACGCTTTTGCTACTTGCGTCTCTATATGACAATTTTAGTAAAATATTTTTTCGATCTGTCATCTGAGCTTCATATTGTAATACAACAAAAAGAAGAACGTTATAAGCAGTGTGCAAAATTAGAAACGAATTGAATACCTGCAATCATATTTAAAAAATAATTTTGTAAAGTGATAACTATTACACTTATTTAGTGCGAATAATTCGCACAGGTCACCCTAGTTATAATAAATTATGGTAGGTACTTTATTAGTAAACAAATTTTAGTGTATAATATTCTAGAGCCGCCACTGTGAATCAGTCAGTGGTTCGAATCTAAAATATTTTAAGCATGTTATATAATAATATGCAGATGCTTACGCTATGTATCAGAGATAACAAAACTAATAATACAATGTACATGAGTTAATAATACGTAAGTAGTTGAACAAAACTAGAGGTATGTGTTTATAATAATTTGTTATACATATATACATAAGAAACTCACTAGGTATATTGTCACGGCTCATAAAATTGTTTATTAAAATTTAAAAGTTAATTTTTCATTTAATTTTATGAATTAATTATAGTCTTTGTGGGAAGTTATACACCGGTAAACAGTAGTTGTGTCTGTGTGAGGGAACACTAGCGCTCATGTGTCCGAATATGGAAGTAAGTAACTGTAGTAAAATACCACAATAGGCCCTTTAGTTCTTAAAAAAATATAACTGTATTTTTCACTAGACACTATAGAAGTGAAATTGGTATATATTTGTAAAAAATAATATTAATGACTGATATCGAATTTTCGACCTTTGGGTCACGAGGCAACTGTTCTACCTAGCCGCTACAGTAGCTTAATATTTACAGCAGGTTTTTGTAGTATATGGTAATACGAAAATTTGGTAAGACGAAAATCACGTGGTCACAGAACTATAAAACTTGGAAACTGGCCTTTTATACACGGCGTTATATGGGAGAGAGGAAAAATCAATGTATGAAAATCTGTTAGAGATGTGCGGAATGTAGCACAGAAAAGAATCTCTAACGAGATTCTCCGATACGTACATCGTGACACGTCCATTATATTTTCAATCTCGTGAATCGTGCCAAAAGAAGTTTTACTTCAAAAATACGAATCAAAATGAGAACATCTTCCTTTCTTGCGAATCACTACTTATTATAAAAAAACAAAGTCCCCCCGCCGCGTCTGTGTGTCTGTCTGAACGCGATAAACTCAAAAACTACCCCACGAATTTTCATACGGTTTTCAGCAATAGGCGAAGCGATTCACGAGAAAGGTTTATGTGTATAATTCACTAGCGGTCCCACCCAGTTTCACCCATTTGCAAAAAAAACGAATGGGGGGAGGGACATGAGTACGCACATTCATATTAGTTTTTCGAGATGAATGTTGTGTCCAAACATGATGATCGGAGTTACCGTTCAAAAGTTTTTGTCGGATGGACAATTTTGAGATACATTTTGCAACATTTTTCATTGATGCTCCGCTCCAATTGGTCGTTGCGTGATATTATATAGCCTATAGCCTTCCTCGATAAATGGGCTATCCAACAAAAAAAAATTTGATTCGAATCAGTAGTTTCTGAGATTAGCGCGTTCAACCAAACAAACAAACGCTTCAGCTTTATATATAAGTATATAGATTAATTGGTAGAAGTTTTGTTCCAAAATATGTATTGAAGGAGATTTATTTGGTTGAGGAACACAAGCGATACACTGGTAAAGCTTATTTTCAATTGTTCCTCAACCAAATAAATCTCCTTCAATATAGATTAATGTTTCGTTTAAATTGGTTGAAATATGACGATGATTGTTGAAGATGTCGGAAAAAATCAAGCCGACTGGGAGCTTTCATCGAAAATGCAGCCTAATCCCTTTGAGATATAACAAAACAATGTATGGTGGAATTGTTCCTCTTTTATAGGTTTACAGAAAAGTCCGCGATAGCATATGTCTACCTCTTAAGGATAGCTTACTATATCCATTTTAATGCTAAGCGCTTTTCGTGGATATCAATTTTGCAACGTAAGTCGACGAAAAAACGGCGTCAATCAACAAATTCGAGCGAAGCCGGGCTTAACCGCCAGTTTAAAATACAGATGAATTAGAGTTAGATGTGAGACGTGCTTAACAATATGTGAATAATCCAGAAAATTGCCATAGTCAGATGCACATCAACGTTGTAATTCGCGGTTACACAATTATGAAGGTAAAAAACTCCGGGTCGCAGTGCGAAACCCTGCCGACAATATAGTGTATTTGCTAATACATGCAGTATGGCTTTATTATGTGAACTTAACCCTTTTGTTTTTAAGCAAAATAAAAAATTTAACCCCTTAATACAGCCCTTAAAATAATATTTTTTTTCCGAATTTATATATTACTATCAATTTACCAAATTAAATTCACCCTTAAGTAAATCCATATCTACAAACTAACGTTTTCATAAAATTGTTTGAGCAATCTGTCTATACAATTTTATATTTAGAAAATTTCTTGGGAACAATAGACTTCTAATGCAGTGTGTTTATTTAAAACATTTTATTTGCCAACGTTTCGACTTAAATCTAGCCTTTTTCAAGGTGCTGTAATAATATTAATGTTCTTTAACAAATTTATTTTAATATTACGGCGCCTTGAAAGACTCGATTTAAGTCGAAACGTTGGCAAATAAAATGTTTTAAATAAACACACTGCATTAGAAATGGTTTTTTTTCGAAAACGGTTAGTCGTAGAGAGTTGTGTCAAAAATCTGTATTATAAAAGCCCTAATGAAGAATCGAATGGTGATATTTCCCCCCCCCCCCGAAAAGGTCGGCTTCCCTGTTAGTTTGTTCAGGAATGTTCAGAACTCCGGAATATTAAATGGCACGATAGGTCGAAAGTGGTATTGTTGAAAAGATCTTTAAAAAATAAGCAAGTTTTGTAGGACATTTTTTTTTGTTACTGCCACCCCTGTTAAGTAATATTCGTTCGAAATTATTAAATTAACATGTCAGAATAACAAACTTTAATTTTAAAAGTCGACATTTAAAATCTAGTTACCTAATTAAACTATGTCACAATAAGTTTTTAATAATTGCAATTGTTTTTTTTTGTCGGAAAATACTTCCAGCTACTCATAACATATCTAGAAGAGCTCCGTAGTGTTTAAGTTTAATTAGGTAACTAGATTTTAAATGTCGACTTTTAAAATTAAGTTTGTTATTCTGACATGTTAATTTAATAATTTCAAACGAATATTACTTAACAGGGGTGGCAGTAACAAAAAAAATGTCCTACAAAACTTGCTTATTTTTTAAAGATCTTTTCAACAATACCACTTTCGACCTATCGTGCCATTTAATATTCCGGAGTTCTGAACATTCCGGAGCAAACTAACAGGGAAGCCGACCTTTCCGGGGGGAAAAAATATCACCATTCAATTCTTCATTAGGGCTTTTATAATACAGATTTTTGACACAACTCTCTACGACTAACCGTTTTCGAAAAAAACGACTGATACGGGTGGTCTGACTCACCCTGTATATCCATATATAAATAGACTTTTCCAAAAATGGTGCCAAACTTTTTAGGAGGCTATGAAACGTCGAGACCCTAGGTCCCACCATCCGACCGACGCCAATAGTGTATGTGCCTTATGGCAAATACATACTAAAAATGCACCCAACACACAAACAACTTAAAACGTGTGCAATTCCCTATATAACGTCTATTAATTACATAACATAATTTGGGCGTAACGCGAAGTTGTATTTATAATTGATAGGTAGCGTGCCAAGCATTCATGGACAACTGTTTCGTTGGATCGGGACCGGCGCGTACTTTGTCTGAACAAAATTCACATGCGCTTTGGCCTTTGTATCGATACGATCGCCGACCACGCGAAAAACGAGTAAAATCAACAAACAGTGAAAACGACAATAAGGCTCGGATTTCTATAATAACGACAAGATTGCATCACAGCTCTTCATATAGTAGGGTTAGAGAAATCCCTGGACTGCCAAATCGGTTGAGGCTATTTAGTTTGTGACCCTGATTTACATTATAGGCGAAGAGCTGGCTACGGAGAAAATGGGGGACTCGGTGCAGAGCTGAAAATTTACAGAATAATAGGAGATAGTACAAGTAAGTAGGGAGAAAATTGTCAGAAGGCTAGGCGGAAGATTAAGAGCCGCCAGAAGGCGCACATGTTGCGAAAAATCAGTGCACTTCTGGCAATTTCTATACTTATTCTGTAATTCAAAACTAGATTATATATTATACATTATATAATTATAAGGGCATACTGAAAATTCAAACATGATATAATAATTACATTCGACAAATATTTAAAATTATTAATGACATTTTGATAGATATAAAATTAAATAAATTAATAAAATTACGTTGTCATAACAACGTAATTTTATTAATGAAAATATATGAGGATTAATTTTATTTCTATCAAAATGACATTAATAATTTTGAATATTTGTCGAAAGTAATTATTATATCATGTTTGAATTTTCAGTATGGCCTTATAACTATATAATGCAGGGATGAGCAACACGCGGCCCGCGGGCCGCTTGCGGCCCGTAAAACATGTTTATGCGGCCCGCCAAGCATTTCTAAAATTGAATTTATTTTATCGAAATTTCTCCCATCAATATATTGTTATAAAATTAATTGTAATAAAATGGTAGTACATACTAAACCGAAACAATTTTTTTGTGACGAGCTACTCACTTGTCGGCGTCTGTGTTTGTTTGCGAACAATTATTTTAAACCATGAAATTAATCAAAAATGACTACTGATCAAGACTTGAGTGATGCACGATTAGAAAGCTGCGTACGTGTAGCTACCTCATCAATTCCGGCTGATATTGATCAGCTTGTATCGAAAAAACTGCCAAATTTCTCATTAAAAGTTTCAAGTAATTTCGTTATTCTGTTCTTTTCTTGTTTGTTTTTATTTTGCATTAAAATTTGTTATATGAAATCTTTACTTTTTTTTAAATTTTACATTTTTTATTCTAATGTTTATTATAAATAAAGTTTTGTAAATTATTAATAAGTGTTACTTTATATGCGGCCCGCCAAAAAATTTTAAAATTTAAATTGGCCCGTTGATTAAAAAGGTTGCTCACCCCTGATATAATGTATAATAAATATAATATATAATCTAGTTTTGAATTACAGAATAAGTATAGAAATTGCCAGAAGTGCACTGATTTTTCGCAGCATTAGCGCCTTCTGGCGGCTCTTTATCTTCCGCCTAGCCTTCTGGCAATTTTTTCCCTGCTTACTTGTACTATCTTCTATTATTCTGCAAATTTTCAGCTCTGCACCAAGTCACCCATTTTCTCCGTAGCCAGCTCTTAGCCATTAGAGCTAGAGGCAATAAAAATGTGTATTAGAAATTTAAAAAAATAACAAAAAAAACTCGTTTTAATACAAAAAATTACTTCAAAAATGTCGTTTCTAGTATCGCAAAGAATTGTATAAAATAAATCTACTAAATAAATAAAATAAGAATGAAGAAACGAACAAAATAATTTCTTTTAAGTTTGGATTTGGTTAAATAGCTAGTCTAAGACGTAAATAAAATTTTATGATTTAATTGATCGATAAAATTAATGGAATTATAGCTTGCGGCAGAACGGATGTTCTTTAAATTCCACAAAATTAAACAAAAATTGCTGCTGGCGTTGGGGCCGTTATTAAGTCAAACCAGTTCGCAGTTACAATAATGGAGCAATTAAAAAATAGCCGTGTTTTCAAACCAATAATTTAATACTTAGGATATAATATGAATTCTCTTCAGTCCTATTTTTCACGTTGGAAAGAATAATTTTGAAGGTCAACTCAAGACCGTATTCTGCATCTGATTTTTTTTCTGGTATACTAATCGTCGCCAGTACTACGGTTCTGAAATAGTAGAGAGTGACTTATCATTATAGTACGGTTCGCCTAATGGAGCGGAGAAGCAATGAAACAATATTGTAAAGCAAACCCGTTCCCACGCGTAGAAACTGTAACGCTTAAAGTAGACACATGTTTGTAAATTATATATGTTGAGTCGTGGATTTGGGGCAGTACGAATGTTCGCTTATAAATTGTTTAGGTTTTATTCTAGACGACTCGGTCTTAAGATGCCATTTACACGTTCAATGCGCGTCTAATTAAAGCCAGTCCGTGTTCCATGTTAACGCTTGTGGACCTTCGAGACGGACCATTAACAGTTCTAACGCCGAGTAACAACGTTGCAGTCGATAGATTTAACCAAATTGCGTGGAAAAATATGTAAAATTATCATTCTACATACAGGTGACCGGTAATTGCTCATATTCCTCGCGGGAGAAGAAATTTTGACTAATTTGAAATGATTTAACCTCTATCATTTGGGGATCGTAAATTCGTCATTTTCAAATTTTCTTCGGTTTTCTTTTTACAAAAATCCGAATTTTGGGAGTTAAAATTAAAAAAAAAAAAATTATTCTAACTTTTTGGTCTGATTTTTTCTATGATCTGATAGCTTACTAATTGGCCAACCTTTCTAAAGCTAAAAGCCATGAAATTTACTGTTAGATTTTAAGTTGTGTGTTAAAACTTACAATAAATAAGAAAAAATAAAATAAAAATTCATGTGATAAGGTTAAATCATTCCAAATTAGGCATAGTTTCTTCTCCCGAGAGGAATAATAATAATAATATAATAATAATAACAATAATAGATTTATTCTCAACAGAAAGATTCTTTTACAGAGAATACAAAAAAAAATACCAGCAATTACAGGTCACTCTGTATAATATATGTTATATAGTATCCAAGTACTAGATTAGTGCTATATTATACAGAAAACATAGCTATAGTTTGACATTGACCCTATAGAATTTAGATTGCGATCACACGTATTTCTCATTGTTGCAAATTGTATCAATATTCTGTTTTTTGATTTCGCTGACATTTGTTAAATACTGCCATTCAATCAATTGACCGATCCACCGGATGACATCATCACCCCACTACTATCGAACGAGGCAACCTCTGCAATAAACCTTGTTCTATACAAGTACTGACACGTTTTTTTTTAAACACAGATGTCTCTTTCCTTTAATGTTAAAACCTTGGCCGCGAATTGGTATCAAATTTCACGCGGTTCGCGTACACAAGAAAACAAACGCAGGGGGTCTGTCAAAGCTGTGACACACGGCACTGCTATGTAGGTACTGAGGATGAAGTCAACACAGGCTACTTGTCATCTTGACCAAACAATACATTTATCACAACAAGTACGCCGACTTATAAGGAGTGTTTGCTGGTCAAGTTTTAGAACGGTTCTAGAACTCTTCGGACAATCTAAACTGAACTACTAGGCTAGACGGCAAGGAGGTAAAAACATTAAAAAGTGTATTATTCGGGCACTGGCGAGATTATTGTTGGAATCGCTTCGTTTTAGGGTGTAGTTCAACCCCCCAAGTTTGCTTACAAATTGTTGGTGTGCTTGATTTTATAATTAACAATTAGTGACGAAAATAGTGTTTTTTTCTCTATTTCCTTTAATATCTCCGTTCCTCTTGACTTTTAGTATATAGAATATGCATTGAGAAAGTTGTTCCTTATGATATTTTCTAAAAAATGAGCACTGACAGAGGTCGCTAGGTGCAATTGTTAGCTTGCAAATAGCCCCGAAAGTTAAAAAAACACGTTTTTTTCACTATTTTTTTACTAAAAAATGACCGCACATAGATGGCTGAAAATTTTCAATAATGATGTCTATGTTGACCCAAACATGCATGAATAATTTTAGCATCATCGGTCAATTCCTTCTCGAGTAATTAACGATCACTTTTTTTTGTTTCCTTAATTGCAAATTGCGCCATTTTTTTCACAAACGGGTTTTCCTGGTCGGACCATGCCAGAAAAATCACAAATCCATTCAACTTTAGTACCCCGTTGGAATTTTTGGAAAAATTAATTCTAACCGATTTTATAACGATTGAATATTGGAAAAGATGTATGGTTTTATACGTTTGTCTAAAATTGGTATCGCTAAAGAAATCGTTATAAAATCGGTTAGAATTAATTTTTTCCAAAAATTATGGTATGGTATGATATTTTCGGCCATTATCCATTTTACAATTCCTTATTTTCAATATGCAAATATTATGTAAAATGGACGTGTTTTTGCATTGAAATGCAAATATTGTTTTCAAAAAAGACCGAGAGCACGTTCGATGCTGACAGCATCGATGCAGGAGCAACAAGATGGTCACCACACCGGTATGTCTATTGTTTTGCCTGCTGAAGAAAACAAAAAAACTTGCTGACGCGATTGGTCGATTATCTTCTGTTTTCTGTATACGACTGGTTTTTTTTTTGTTTAGTGCAAGAACAACGGGGACAAGAAGACAGCCATAGACTGGCGGCAACCGGAAATGCAATACGTTCAGTACGTGATTCTGTCATTACGTCCTCATTGCAAAAGAAAAGCTGCATTAACTTTGACTATAAGCGCAATTGCATAAATATTTATGTATTTTATTATGGGTACAGGTGATTCGCTGAAGATTTATAATACTTGTTTTTGTGATGATTAATACGACATTTTATTTTCTTACTGTTGATCAATAAATAATCAACTACAGCTGCTGTAAGCTATTGTCAATTTATTGCTTCCATTTTTTTTGGATTACAACAAACGTTGATGTTTTATCATTCAGTAATAAACAGTACGACTGCACTAAAGGTGAATTGCATAGATTATTGATTTTCGTTCATCAATAAACTATACTTTTTTTAATTTTTACGAGACAAAATAAATGATGGCATATTGTATGGGTCAATAGTGACATAGATTTATGAATAATGGACTTGATTTATGAGATAATAACAGCTCAGCCCGGCTTCACCCGGATATATTGATTGCCTATTACGATATGCAGTAGAGACTTTTTTGTTGAATATAGCAGTATTTACCTGACACTGCCCGGGAATAACAGCCTCCCGTTATAAGATCATAATGAGACCATCCCAATTATTTTATCTCGGTATTTGTGCAAGCCAAAAAAAGTTTCAGGTCGTGTGAAGTCAGAAATCGAATGACTTCTCCCCACTGGCTGTTTCATGGTTTATATGTACAGTCGCGGGAGAAGAAGGAATACCGGTCGGCCTTCACAATACGTGCCGATTTTATATAGATATATTTGTATTATTATTTAATTTTCGATAAAAGAGTGAAATAAAACATAGTCTATAGCATTTACGAAATCATAAGATACATTTCAAAAAAAGTTTCATAACATTTAAGTGTTTGAGAAAATCGCAGATTTAGATTTTCGAAAACTAACCCTATTCCAGGGAGTAAAGGAAAAGTTTAAACTTTGGTTTCAAAGAGCTGTGTGTCAGGAGTTAACCAGGCCTTCGCATATACGGATGGAAGGACATCTGAAACTATTTTTTTCGGGATGAAGGAACTATAAAACGTCCAAATCTCGAATTCTTTTTTTTCGCGCTTACAAAATTTTCTTCGATCTATGGTCATTCTTCTTTTTTTAAAGGCCAAGGTTTATTTGGGTCGAGTACCAGTTCATATTTTTATTTAACTAGCTGTAACCCGCAACTTCGTGCGCGTGGAATTTGTTTGTTTGTACATGCTCGCAGAGTTTACGAAGACTTGCAGATTTTTTTTTTTGAATAGCCTAAGTTACTCCTTATACAATCAGCTATCTGCCAGTGAAATTCCCGTCAAAATCGGTCTAGGCGGTTCGGAGATTAACCGGAACAAACAGACAAATATTTAAAAAAAAAATTTTTTTGTTTAAGTTCCGTATATACTATCATATGCATTTAGTAAAAAGCTGTTATTTTGACATTACATACGCTTCTATTTTATTTTTATATCTAGATCAGGGGCGGGCAAATTCTATTTCCACATTTTACTATTTTTCTAAAATGCTTCTAGATTAACTTAATTGATACTTTTATCGATTCTCGGTTTAGAACCCGGGGGCTTGTAATAGGGAGCGACAAAAACGACATCTCTACGTTCAGTTAACCTCTAGTTTAAAATTCTGAAAATTCACTAAATAAAATTCTCACCGATCTCTGTTCCGGAAAAGAGTTTTTTTTTTAACTACGCAATCAATCCCATTAACATATTTTATAACAGCGGAATAATTATTATTATTTATATTTTTAATGTTTATGTACATATTTTTAATGTGTCTATGAGTGCAATCTAAAGTCTGTATCAGTCTCTTTTCGTGCGTTTGATGTTCTTCATGGTTCAACTCCACCAAATATCAGTATAGTCAGTCGGATTTGCTTGCAATTGGCAAGCAAACATCGTTGGCAAAGCAAAAAGTACGCATCCCGCTTAGTTTAACATTCGTACGATAAAAATAAAGCTAATAGTAAAAAAAAACATTTTTAAAAACAAGCTAGTATTTAAATGCCCTAAAAAGAAGAAAATAAACTTTAAATATTTAGATTTTTAATGTCCATATCGTGTAATAATGAAAATGATAATGAGATTTTGGACAAATATTAGTTACTAGCCGCTACCCGCGGCTACGCCCGCGATTGAGATGGAAATCGACTTTTGACATGCATATCAGGGGTTGAGGTATTGCACATATTTTGACAAACAATTTTCTTATTTTTCGTAAAAAATTTTTATTTTTTTTTAATAAAAAGTATCCTATGTTACTTCTAATACCTTCAAGAGTGTATGTGCAAAGTTTCATGATGATCGGTTAAGTAGTTTTTGCGTGAAAGCGTAACAAACAAACTTACATTCGCATTTATAATATTTCGTTTTCATAAAATTTGTAAGTCCGGTCCTGTCGGGCCGATTTTAATGAAATTTTAATAGCACATTTTAATCATTACTAAAGGGTTAAATTTCAATTTTGAAACGATTCGGAGAAATTTTTCGGTAATTTTGGGCCCAAAAAATGTTTTCAACCCTTTCTTATTTTTCGTAAAAAATTTTTATTTTTTTTTAATAAAAAGTATCCTATGTTACTTCTAATACCTTCAAGAGTGTATGTGCAAAGTGTCATGATGATCGGTTAAGTAGTTTTTGCGTGAAAGCGTAACAAACAAACTTACATTCGCATTTATAATATTAATTAATTAATAATAATAATAATAATAATATAATAATAATAATAATAATAATAATAATAATAATAATAATAATAATAATATATAATATAATATGATTAACAAATGTTTATTTACTAACTCAGCAACGTTTCATTATCAATGACAACTTCTTCAGTTGGAATTTTTGGAAAAAATAATTCTAACCGATTTTAAAACGATTTCTTTAGCGATACAATTTTAGACAAACTTATAAAACCATATAACTTTTCAAATATTCAATCGTTATAAAATCGGTTAGAATTAATTTTTTCCAAAAATTCCAACGGGATACTAAAGTTGAATAGATTTGTGATTTTTCTGGCTTGGTCCGACCAGCGAAACCCGTTTGTGAAAAAATGGCGCAATTTGCAATTAAGGAAACAAAAAAAAAGTGATCGTTGATTACTCGAGAAGTAATTGATCGATGACGCTAAAATTATTCATGCATGTTTGGGTCAACATAGACATCATTTTTGAGAATTTTCAGCTATCTATGTGCGGTCATTTTTTAGTAAAAAAATAGTGAAAAAAACGTGTTTTTTTAACTTTCGGGGTTATTTGCAAGTTAACAATTGCACTTAGCGACCTCTGTCAGTGCTCATTTTTTAGAAAATATCATAAGGAACAACTTTCTCAATGCATATTCTATATACTAAAAGTCAAGAGGAACGGAGATATTAAAGGAAATAGAGAAAAAAAACACTATTTTCGTCACTAATTGTTAATTATAAAATCTAGCACACCAACAGTTTGTAAGCAAACTTAGAGGGTTGAACTACACCCTAAAACGAAGCGATTCCAACAATAATCTCGCCTGTGCCCAAAAAATACACCCAAAACTCCTCGCCGTCTAGCCTAATTGGTGAGTTCAAAAAATGACTCAATGACGTACAACTTATTAGCACAAATTCAAGCATAGTACTTTGTAACAAACAGATTTATTCATAATTAAATCACATTCGTACATTTTAACATACACCGGCAATTTCATTCATGGTGTGTTATATGAAGGCATTAAGATTTCGTACACTGATTATGCGCAACTTGGTTTTATGAATGAAAAAATCTCACATTAAATGGATGTACTTAAATATTATATTATTAAAAAAAATATGTATTTTTATATACATTAAATTAAAAAAAAAATGCGCGCATAACCTTGAAACTGTTTAATTTCTCAGTTACTGTTTGCAAATTATGAAAATTTCATTCATAAAAACTCTCAAAATTTCTTGAACATCTGAAAGAAGGCCAACGATGCGTGTTTATTGTACAACGTAGGTCATTGATATTTTAAATCAGCGGCTCTCAAACTCATCTTTGAAAGTTTCGGTTAAAATGTATAAAAAATAAACCGGCTCTTCCGAATTAGTGAATTACTTTAATTACACATCATTTTGAAGATAAGCAGGTTGATTGTCAGGCAGTCGAAACAAGGGCGAAGATATTTTTTTACTTTAAAGCAAAAAATCAATACCTTATTTAAGTTTTATAAATATCACACAATAATACTTTCGAAGGAAGGTGTCAAGTTTAATATTAATTCCCAAACCAATTTTACAAATTTTTTTTCAAGAAGTATTTTTAAAATTTATTTTTTAGCTAGGTATTCGCATTATTGATCCTGGGGGGGTAATTGCCCCCTTTAACTCGAAAGATGCTGAGTTCAAATCCCAGAAGGGTTAGAAGTTGCTATAGAGTTAAGGTAATCCATATGCAAGAGAAAGATAAACAATGAAATCGCCCCAATAGTGATTTTGAGTCTTACATGTTCTTAGGAACATTTATTTGTTCCGACCCGGGAAAGTAAGATTCCGATCCCGTCGTGATTACTATTTTATTTTCACACAAAGGGACAATTCGTTTTACCACCCTGTACAAAGTGAGCGTTGGACAAAAAATGCATTATTAATTTTACCTTAGAATTGTACCTTTTCTTAGTGTCTGATGTGCCGGATATCCGCACCCGTATCCGCGGATATCCGAGGGAGAAGAAAGATCCGTATCCGTATCCGTTAGTTTTTGGCGGATCTTTTACGGATCTTTTACCTTATTAATTTTCAATTCATAGATGAAATTTTATATACTCGTATATAGGTGATTAGGTAATAATGAAAAACTGTTAAATTCCATTCAGATTATTTTTTATTTTTTAAAATCGTATATTGCACCTTTATATTGCAAACATTTATCGTAGTGAGTACCATACCAATAGTACATAACTCAAAGGTACTAAAAAACTATCTTTATAATGAGATATTGCACATCGATCTTTGGAAAGAGACAATCTGTTATGAGAGTTAACTCTTAAAGATGTCAATAACTTTTTCCCTTAACAAATAGTTTCTTTCCAAAGGTCGATGTGCACTATTTACCGCCGCGTACTCTAAGAAAGTTAAGATCCGTATCCGCGGAACTTGAAACCAAATATCCGTATTCAGATCCGTATCCGCGGATATACATTTTTAACGATCCGGCACATCACTAGTGTCTACCATGAAATTAACTGTGTCCATAGTGGATATAGTAAGAAAATAGTAAGGGTGCGTGTGACGTATGAGGTTACATAATGTCGAGAAACGGACCTTAAACGTATTATTATTATTATTATTATTATTTACATGCAAGTGTTGTCTTTTTTAATAAGTACCGACAGCTAATTTTTAACCAATTTAAAAAAATTAAGAAACACTGTAGTATATTTTTTACCCACAATGTAACTCAAATACAGATTATTATCAACAAAAAAGCGTAAGTAAGTTCCTAATTCATTTGCTAATTTCTGCTTAAATATTTATAGCATAATTTTCCTGTCTGTAATGTATCTTCTCATTTAAATAACAATTTAAATGCCCTAGACTTTTAATTAAGTACAAAAGATAATTTTTTGCATAATTGAAGACAGATTATCATATGTTGATTACATAACTTTTATATAAAAAAGTGAGAAAACGAATATTATTGTTAAATGTTTCTTAGAACACCCAACATTAACCAAGAAAATATATGAAACACGTGTTTCTTTAGTCCAAACAAAATAGGTCTGAATCAGCGTTGCCAGACGTCCCGATTTTTAAGGAAGTACCCTCGGTACGCAGTAAGTCAAAGAATTTCAATCTTCTACTTGAGTAACGTAGTATATAATTTGGCAACACCGCATGTTGTTCTTGCCATAGTTACAAGTGTTTATGTACGCAGCATAAGTCATTCCTGTCATTTCGGAAATAATAATATACTATAATTTTTTTGGAATACTATGCTTTTAGCATTTACTCAATTTACGTATGTTTTTACGATATCAAAACTGCTGCAGTTTCGTAACTTACCTTTGAATGACGCGCCACAAACTATAATATTGCGGTGTTGCCATGTTTATGAATTGATAAAAAGCTCGGCTTTGTTTTAGTTATTTCTATTAACATAAGCAAGCTTTATACGTTTTGGAAAAAGAAAAATGTTCATAGAATATTCGTTTGTATTTCCTGAAAATTTTATCAAAATCTGTTTGTCAATTCCAACGTAATAAATGATGGAGTGCGTCAAAATCACAGATTCCCATAAGACCCCATGTTAAGTGCAGCGAAATAAAATTATCAATATCTTTTTTCAAAGTCAACCAAAAATCACAAAAAAACTGAGTCAATTTTGAAAAGGTTTTGACATATTTGCAAATTTTCGTAATTTTCTGTTTGTTCGAGGGTACTTCCTTAAATCAAAATTAAATGTCCCGTGCGGGACAGGCTCAGTCCCGCTTTTCGGGAATAATTCGACCGTGCGTTTAAAAGAAGTTATATCTTCACAGAAATATCATAAATAAGTGTAATTCTTATAAATAAATAAATAATAATTACTCTCTTATTGTAAGTTGCCATTTGTAACACTCACTCCACAGACTATTGTTTTTAACGCCATATTTTTCTAATGACTAAAACTTTTTTGATTTCATTTCTGTTTTTTTTTTTTTTTATTCTGAAGACGAATCTCAACTATTTAATGATAGGGTAAATCTGATTTATAATGTTATATTTTTATTAAAATACATTTTCTATGGCTATTTTTGCTATCTATTGTCACGTAAACGTAATTTTAATTTAAATAAAAAGATAAATATTTGAAAACTTCTGATTATATACGTTTTTTTACTATGTCCGGCTTTCGACGAAAGAATCTCGCTGTTTTCACTCAAAGAGTTCCAAAATCCCGACTTGGCAAAAAAAAAAGTGGAAACGCTGGTCTGAATCATGCATTAACTACCTAACGTTTTTTTGTCGAATATTTTCTTATGTAACTTCATGAAAATTTTACATGCATTTATAATGAATAAATTGGAGATTTCGAAAATGTAAAAAATATATATGTTGCCACTTGAAAAAAATTGCATATGTATATTTTCGGTACAAACAAATATACCTCAGCAGTGCCCGATAATAAATCTCGAGTTGAACAAAAAACTATTTAGACTTTTTTGTATCTAGTAGGCTACACGAATTATAATAATAATAAAAAATTTTAAATCTTTAATTAACGCCTGAATAGAACTCTTTAAATAAATAAAATTGTCGACCAATTTTTTTCAGACCATATATTGACAAAAATTATATAAAAATATAAATCAAAGTAACAAAGGATGACATTTCGATCCGGATTTGGATCTTCTTCAGAAAAATCTAAAAAATATAAAAATTAATTAGTATTTAGTTATTTATTATCTAATAAAATGTACGAATGATTGAATGTTAGAATCCTTTGTTACTTTGATTTATATTTTTATATAATTTTTGTCAATGCATGGTCTGAAAAAAATTGGTCGACAATTTTATTTATTTGAATAAAAGTTTTTATTGTCATAATATAAAATGTACAAAAGTTACCATATTGTTATAAACATTACCACTGCAATGTGACTTTAAATTATAATTTTTCATAAATCATATATTTAAATTGAACTAAAGGTTATTTTAGCTAAAAAAATTAAAAAAAAAAACACTTTCGGTGAACGCACTGTATAGTAGGTAGTACTAATAATACTGTAACTACCTACAATTTATAGATATATAAATTATATGCACGGTATGATTTTGATATGACACACAAATGTCATGTCGTGTTGACAAATATAGACGTAAGAGACATCTATATGGCGTGAAGAACATGTTTACCCCATATAATAATAGCATCTAGTTCAAGGAGAATATAAAATCTGGAGATGAGCAATTTAACTTCAAATAATTGTGTGCTCAAAAAGATAAAAGCTAAAATCGATAATTCTATAATTTTTTTTTTCGAAAATATCAGGGTGAAACACCAACAAACAATGAGTAGGTAATTAAAAATTCTCTAATATCGTCTCCGTTCTTTTATGATTATATTTTTTTTTTTGTATTCGATACTACGTTGTAATAAACTAGTTTTTAATATTAAATCGAACTGGTGTCGTTTTTAGTAGATATTTTGTATGTCTCCAGATTTTCTATCCTCCTAGGCCTAGCGATATTTTAAACGTCTGCTGTAGTGCCTGAAAAGTGTGTATGGGTGTTAAACAGCGTCCGACACAACAAACCATGACATATGACTTACAATTACCCACTATCATTTCACTCAGCGCACCGGAAAATAACGTATTTAAATAATATCAGCATTATACTTACACTCTGTACCCTACGCTCAGTTCCAAAAAAATAATATCGCTAGTTAAATATTATATTGCATAATTGCACATAACAAAAGTAACTACATTTTTTTAAATAAATAAAATTGTCGACCAATTTTTCTCAGACCAATATATTGACAAAATAAAAAATAACAAATCAATACAACATAAGATATTTTTGTTATTAATTTTTCATTAATTTGTTTGATTCTTTCAAACATCATCATTCGTGTAATTAGATAATAATTAATAATTTAATACTAATTAATTTTTATAATTTTAGATTTTTCTGAAGAAGATCCAAAGCCGGATCGAAACGTCATCTTATGTTGTATTGATTTGTTATTTTTTATTTTGTCAATATATTTGTCTGAGAAAAATTGGTCGACAATTTTATTTATTTGAAGAGTTCTATTCAGACGTTAATCAAAGATTTTAACTACATTTTTGTTTGAAAATTTATCGACAGATGTTGAACAAACATTATGAGTTAAAAAACAACCACATAATGAGAGGGAATTGCATCAAAATCGAAAGTTAATGCTTTAAGATTAAAATATATACCTAAGTAATTATTATATGCTCCCAAAATTTTAACAAAATCGTCCAGATAAAACCCGGTTTTTAAGAAATGTGTTAAGGAGTCAATTTTTTTAATTTATCAAAAAGCAAATATAAGGTGACCGGTAATTGCTCATATTCTTCTCGTCAGAAGAAACTAATTTGGAATGATTGCAATGATCACTTGGGAATCGGAAATGCGCCATTTTTGTGAGGAATGATATTTCTGTGAAGAATATTCATTTTTTTTTTAATTTATGGTAAGTTTTAACAAACAACATAAAATCTAACAGTAAATTTCGTGATTTTTAGCTTTAGGAAGGTTGGCTAATTAGCAAGCTATCAGATCATGGAACAATTCAAGCCAAAAACTTTTTAATTTTTAACTCACAAAATTCGGATTTTTATAAAAAGAAAACCGAAGTAGATTTTGTCGAAAATGACGTCCTGCCGACTCCCAAGTGATAGAGGTTAAATTATTCCAAATTAGTCATAGTTTCTTCACCCGAGAGGAATACGAGCAATTACTGGTCATCTTGTATATGTACCGTTTAATTAACTATATCAACCGGCTGTACAGTGAAAGGTTATATGGTAGGTATAGCGGCAGCCTTGTACACAGAAAGTCGTAGGTTCGATTCGGCGGTTTGTGTCATTTTTTTTGTTTTTTTTTATCAGTTATGCTATATTTCACCTGTATTCATTATTAACATATTTTTTCAATTTATTTCATACAATCTAACCAACAATTTTACAGTTGTTTCTCGTGGGGGGAGTTTCTCGCGAGGGGGTGTGTTTAGTTGCGAAACGGCGTTTTTTGCGATGTGTATAGTCAGTGGTTCATTACTGTAGTGGGCAGTGTAAAATACAAAGTCTCTTTTATTAGCAGGTGGTGCTTGGTGTATTTTTGGAATAGAGTATATATTATACCTACATTTACAAGCCTGCAATAAAGGAGATTGAAGAGGTATTTTAGTAACGTAGTTTATCACAAAGATGCAACTTTCTGCATTAATCTATATAATTTCATTCAAGATTTCACAGTTACTGTTTTGCATAAAAATATACATAACCTTATGTCGCAAATTATTGTAATATTGAGATTTTTCAGATTCGTTCTGCTCTTGGAATATTTCAGTAACCGTGCATGAAAAAAATTCTTCCCATTTGTACTCCTGTAGAAAATTATTTTCGAAAATTAGTAGGCTCATTCTAAATAAAAAAAAATTTGGTCAATTTCACTTAATTTTAAAATGAATAGGTAATTGTTCTAAAAATGTGCAATTCGAAACTGTAATATGACGGTTACTTCATGCGCGGAAGGTTCCGGGTTCGATCCCGGCCGGCACGAAAAAGGTTTTTGTTTACTGTTTCCATTTTTAAATTTTATATTTATTTATATAACCGAGCGGGGTGGCGTAGCGGTGAGCGTACTAGACGCGCATTCGGGAGGTATCGGGTTCGAATCCGGGCGGGGGCAGATGTGGCTGGAACTTATTCCTGCTGCCTCTCGCCGAGAAACTGTAATTTCTGTACCGGGAATCTTGTTGAGGTTTTCCATGGTTTCCCTCAACAATTCCAGTTAAATATCGAGATGGTTTCTTATTAAAGGCCATGGCCGATTGCCTGTCAAACTCCTATGCTCAAAATTTGCCTACCTTATCCTAATTTCATAAAAATTCCTTCATTCGCCCATTGCTATTAATTAAGTTAAAGTTTAAAAAATGTAGGAAATAACGGGAAGTGTGCTAGATGGAAAATAGTAATGGTGCGAATGGCGTCTGTTATGACATACCGTCGAGAAACAGACGTTATACCCATTATTATTATTATTATTTATTTATATACGATATTTTTTTGGTATTTTTCTTTCATATAGTATCAAATTTAGCAGGAGTGTGCATTTTATTTTTATTCATTTCCAACTGATTGAGGCTAAATAGTTATTGGCGTAACTAGTAGTCTAAGTCATTCATGGCGTGTCATGACAGCCTACAAGTTGCGCCCATAATTTTATTCAACAATTGCGCGTTATTCATGTTTTAATTATAACGAGATGTTGTAAATATCTATTTATTTATTTATAAAAAAAAAACTGTCGATACTAACAGCACCAAACAGCACGATTCAATGTTTTGGTTTGAGGTTAGCCGGTTATGAATAAACTCCATGTCGAAAACATTCGGCCTCTCAATTTTAGTCTCAATGGGTAACAACAGGGAGTTGTTGTTACCTACTATTTCGTTACGACTCAGAAAATAGTTACGTTTATTTTCATTACTCCACAATGGCCGAGCTAGTAGGAATCTTCATTGAGTTATGACAAGTAATTGTCACCAGTCGGTAAATGGCTATTTAGGGTTCGGTTTTTAGGCATGATAAAACATGAATAACGCGCATGAGTTGAATAAAGCAAGTTAGTTCGCAGGATGTATATCAAAATATTGTTTTACGTCACATTTGACAATCATTTTGATACAGTCGGTACGTTTGTGTAATTATTTATAATACATATTATTTCCTGATTTTTAATCGAGTTGCGTGAGAGGCTGATAATCGGCCGACGTTTTTGCCCAAAAACCGTGACAACCTGTGTTTATGCACGAATGTGTCCAAGACCTCGATTTATTTATACTGTATGTCGGTTTTATCTATAGCCGCCACCCATAATATATTGCAGTCTCTTACTTATATTTCCGTCACGGTTTCGGTCGCGTGGACGTCTATTTACACGAAGATTCGTCGAAATGTCTACTAACTCTATCAAAATTCGTACAGCCGTTCTCGAAAATAATATGCTGATACAAACAAATACCAGTTCCGGAGAAATGTGTTTTCGTCACACGAAAATACTAAAAAAAGCAGTATTAAAAAAGAAACTATAACAGACAGTTTGTACTTTGTATTAAAAACTAGCGGGCCCGCCCGATTTCCCCCGGGTGTAAAAGAGGGACATGGGCACGCACGTTCATCTTAGTTTACCGAGATGAATGTTGTGTCCAAATTTCATGACGATCTGAGTTACGGTTCAAAATTTTTTGTGAGACGGACAAATTTTGAGTCATATTTTACAATTTTTTTTATTTATGCTCCGCTCCTATTGGTCGTAGCGTGATATTATATAGCCTATAGCCTTCCTCGATAAATGGACTATCCAACAAAAAAAATTTCAATTCGAACCAGTATAGTAAAATCAATTGATGAGGCGTTACGCTCCACCGCTTCAAGTGAGGCGTTACGCTCGTCCGCTTCAAAAGAGACAAACATAATATATCTGTAGGATTTTACGTGCCAAAGAACGAGATGGAATACATTACTCAGCGTATCTAAGGAGAAAAATTATTCGTGCGTCGGAGCTGACACATAGGTACATTTTTCTTTTGTTTCAACAAGCCCGTAGGCTCCAAGTAGAGGGAGTCTACTGTAGTACTATTCGGATGTAGGTACTTGAAACAGCCTGTATATTTAAGTAGATACATAACTATATGTTATGTACATAATATATCTACGTAACAGTTCTTATCGGTAATAACATCTTAACAAATATGCATGGTTTTATAAACTCGCCGCGTATTATAAAAAATTTAATTCTTATATTCTGCATTGACCCATCAATGACCAAAATAATTTTATCGAGACACACAAATATACTTCCGTTCGTGTCAGGAATAAAAGTATTACCGAAATTCGCAACAGGAAAGAAAACTATTCAAAAATAATTTTTAACAATTTTTTTAAATTGAGTCAGTAGACACTTTTTTCATAACACAAAGATTTTAAATATGATTTTTTTAAGCCGTTTCATATCCAAAAACAGTAATTTCTGTATTTATAATAGTAATGCATTATTTTATGAACGAATTGTGACATTATGCTAAAACGAACGATCAGCGACTTTGAACACGAATGAGAAAAGCATTACAATCGAGAATCATAGTATATTTTTTGCAAGGACCCTCTATAAAATAGCTGATTTTCACTTCATAAATAAGTATACAGTGTAACCTCTTTATAACGAATCTCAAGGGACCGAGCATTTTTTTTCGTTATAAAGAGTTTTCAGTGTATTGCTGAAGATGAGAGCATAGCTCTCGAAATGTACATCCACTAATAAACTTGTTGTGGTAAGAAGTAACTATTCTCTATTTTTTATTGGAAGAAAGAAAAATAACCAAATTTCACCTAATTAATTTATTCCATGTAATCTGGTAACTTTGCTTGGCGTTTTTGCTATGCCAATATTTGTTTTGTATTTTATTAAGTATTATGCATGTCAATTGACTCTTGGGATGTGGTAGAATTACCTTCATTAAACAATAGGAATGTTTCGATAAGTTTAGCGGCATCAAGTGCTTGTTGAATAGTTGATGATGGTTAAAAATCATCCTCTTTATCATTTTCTTCATCTTCATTTTGTTGTATAAAAACAATTACACTGTTAAATACGCCTAAATATGAACATATTTCATCGTAATAGAGAATGGTTGTTACGCTATAAGGAGGGTATTAATGTATGGGTTTTAAAGTAAACCAACCAAACTGTAAAATTTTCTACGTTATAGGGAGTTTTTCGTTATAACGAAGGACGTTATAAAGAGGTTACACTGTTTGTTTAAATATCCGACAATTCAGGTTAGGCCATATTGGAATCTATTTATATTGTTTACGAAGACTATACGCTTATTTTGCTCTCTCTGTTACTCATATGCTTTTAAATGGCAGCTGACTGACAAATTACTATTGTAATGGTAAAATACAATTTTTTTTGTTTTATTTTACGTACTAGTGCGAAATGGGCCATTTTACTATCGTTATACAAGCATGATAATTGAAAATATATAAAAAACGACCTATAATTTTGAAGTAATTTTTTACAACCGTATTTATGTTTTTTTTTTAATTATCATTATTGTTAAAAAATAATTATTTTTAAATTTTGAACAGCTGCAAGGTGCAATCTGCTTTAAAAATAACAATTACACTTCACGAAGTCTACTTTATTATATAATAATAAAAGAAACACACGATCGATATTTTATGATTCTGATTTATTACACGATGAACCAAAACAAAATTATGGGAAATAAGAACATTAAAAAATGTGCACTTGTTTCTAAAACCCATTACAGACGCCCGTAGATGTCTTAAAATAAGTCTGTTATTCAAACTAAAAGTTTACTCGGTGTACAGACAATTATTTTTACAGATAAAATGCAAAAGCTATAGTAAAGTGTGGAATTAGAGATAGATAGATAGTTTATTCATCATAGGGTCAAAATATAGTTTGAATATGGCAAGTCACCACATACAAAATCCAAGAATTAGAACATAGAAAAATAAAATAGTAAGAAAGTGTCAATATATATATATATATATATATATATATATATATATATATACAACTTATGAGGTATAAAAATCGTCTAGTGAATAAAAACATTGCTCAATTAATTTTTTTTTTTAGAATACGCTTACAGCTATTAAAGTCTTTAATGCGTCGGATTGATTCAGGCAATTTATTATAAATAGCACTGCCAACGAAAAGCATATCAATATACATAAGTAGTAAGTACCGTATTTAGATTGTTTTGATTTATTCCAATTGATTACAATTTTTGGCACAGTTTGTATATATAGTGATTCTCGCAACAGAAAATGAACTGTCAACATGCGAAATATGAAAGTAGGTATAAAAATACCTGCGCGACTTGGTTATTTCAACACGCCATAAATCATCGGCCTAACTCGTCAATAAATCATATTGCATTTACGATGGACTCTGGTAAAAATCATTGCATTGTTTTATTTGTTATTATTTAATATTCTTATAAACTAACAATAACATAATGACATTCCCTTTTAGGACTAGTAAACGGTATTTTACAAATTATTCTCTATATAATTAAGGCCAGAGAATAGCCGAGCAGATGCTGCAGTTAAATCTATACTAATATAATATAAAGCTGAAGAGTTTGTTTGTTTGTTTGGTTGAACGCGCGAATCTCAGGAACTACTGGTTCGAATTGTTAATTTTTTTTGTTGGATAGCCAATTTATCGAGGAAGGCTATAGGCTATATAATATCAAGCTACGATCAATAAATGTATCTCAAAATTTATTTGAACGGTATCTCCGATGATCATGTAATTTGGACACAAAAGTAAGGCCCATATGGGGCTTTAAAAATTAAATAAGATACAACTGAGCTTACTACTTGAGTATAGAGTTCGCACGTAATTTTCTCGGTGACACAATACCATACTGGAGATTTTTCTTGATTTCCTTTTCTATCCTACTCTAATAATTTTTGCCCTCCATACACTTGTTTTAAAATTTACTCTTTTGCGACAGTGGCGGTCTCCTAATTTAACGCTTTTTGACGGACACTTTTTCGTACACAGAGATGATTCTCCTTAACCTCTACCCTCCATACAGAAAACGTCGTTTGTCCCATAAAAGTGTCGCGCCAATTGCACGGTTTTACTCCCAACCAAACGTGCCATTAAAAAACATAAAACTATACCTATTTTTTCTTATTCTTAAAGAACATATTTTATTAAATCTTTATTTATTCGATCTGTAACACGGACCATAAGGTATATCTATTGAATAATAATTTACTGTTCTCACTGTTATTTTACTTTTAAAAAAATATACTCTACTCACGTTACGGAATGTCATATAAGTAGCAACCAAAACTGCTTACCTGAAAAAAAAGAAATTTATTAATTAGTTACAATATTTAATTTACAAGAATTGTATAAAAAATGACTGAAATAAACATGCAAGTAATATAATATACATATCCAAAAATATATTTAATGTATTACGAGAAATTAATTTTCTGAAAACTATATTAAAATATTTCCTTGTAGCTTATTTTACGTTTAACATTTATTAATGTTTCATAATATTTTATGATTTTTTTACCACATTATTAATATGCATTTATGTAATGTGTTTACGGTATTATTAAGAAATATTGAAATACAAAAATAGACTTTGTTCTCGGGTATAAGTTTAATGTCTCCTTAAAAACGTCAACAATGATCGATTACTTTCAACTGTTATGATTGATTGTGTCAAAATTCGGCGTGAAACGTTTAAAATGCAAATAACAAATTTATTTAAACGCGGACGACCTCAGTTGTCGAGCGTCTGTAATCACAAATCTATTTTCTGTCTAATATATATTTATTTGTATAATCAAAGAGGCAATCTGTTAGAGATTCGTCGGCATTTAGCACAGAAAAGAATCTCTAACGAGATTCTTCCGATGAGCCGTTCTGCAAATCAAAATTAAAGTTTCCGATACAACTCAGTAACTTATAACATAAGAACTACGCATGTTCATTTCAAACAGCGACTTTTGACATCTTGTGACGTAATTTGATTCGAGCTGTTCACCCAAAAGCGGCATTATGACGTCATCATGGTAAAAAACAATGAACGACGCGACGTGCGAGCTAGACGTTCGTTTGTTAGTCACATTACGTCACGTTTAATGCGCGTTTCATGTGCGCAGAAATTTTTGGTGCGTTATCATTTTTTGAAAAGATAAAAAACAATCTTATTAAATATTTCAAAAAAACGCGTCGGCATCAAATACTTATTTCTTCATTTAAAGTGGGTATTTGTTCAACGCTTTTATAAACCACAAAATGATTAAAAAGCACATAAACATGCGAAATTTAACCTTAGAGTTGTAAATAAATAATTTAGCGAAATTACTTAATTAACATTTCAATAATTAGATAGTTGAAGTATTAATGCTTATCATTATGCGAAACAATAATTTAAACCCACGCAATTCCATATTTGCCATTCAAAATCGCTTTTCCATAACCCATAATTTACGCTTTTACGGAAATTTTCAACGACGATAAGCGAATATAACATAAATCTAATACCTCATTAGTGTATCTGCATATACATAGTATATAGGACATACACTATTGGCGTTGATCGGTTGATAGAACTTATCGACATTTCACATCATTCTGCTCGAAACACGTCGCACGTTGAAAACAAAAGTGACATTAAGCAAAAAATTACATTTTACAGTAGAGCTGCACTTTTTAGTTTTAATAATATTGTTTTGTCCTAAAAAAAGTTACAATTAAAATACTGCTTATAGAGATTCTTTTGTTAATAATGAGACAATTTATTATTGTTTTAATTTATTTGTTGACCACAATGTTAAAAATAAAGTTATTAAAAAAAGACCTTTCAACAATAATTTTTTGTTTAGTGTCATTGTTGTCATAACCTATAATCAGTAAATTGGAGACTTCAACTGCATAAAGTGTCACTAAACAAAATGTGTCATTTTATGTATTTACTTACTTGCATTAATTTTTGTAGCAGCTGTAATCAGTAACTGTCATTTAACAAAATGTGTCACTTTTTCACTTACAGCGACGTACGTACCAAACAACTGCTTTGACACAATTAAAATAGTGTCGTTATATCATACACGACCATGGGCAATTCTTTCAAATTATAAAGTGACACTAGCTCAATCTAGCGGAAATAAGTGGATTTATGAGCAAACGGAAATTTTCGTATAGTGACACTCTTGCAGTAAAACATGAATCTTACAAAAGGTGAAAAGTCAACTTTTTTGTATAGTGTCACTATTGTTTTCAACGTGCGACGTGTTTATTTATTTGATGACAGGAGTAATCCTGCGCATTTTAGAATTGATACATCTATGATTTCTCCATGCAAATTTGGAATCCTCGTTACAACCTTATAGGGGTTGAGTTTTCAAAAATCCGTTTTTAACAGATGCCTACGTCATAATAACTATCTATGCTTGCCCGCCCAATCAACGCTGTGCGTTGATAGATCAGTCAGTCAAGTCATGGTTTCCTTTTATATATTTAGAAGTTAATGGTATGTACATTTAACCCTTTTAGTACCAAGGAAGTGCGATTCTTGTTTATTGTTTTTGGAATTGGAATTAGAGAGTGGGGGGTCAACAGCGATGTTATAAGGGCTCCGAAATATATTTTGAAATTTCTATGTTCCTCTAGCAGCGCGGCACTTTTAGCTTCCTCTCTAAAAATCATGATGGCACTCAAAGGGTTAAAAAGCATAGTGTATTAGCAAATTTTGTCGGCAGTGTTTTGAATTGCGACTAGTGTGCTTCTTAATTTATTTTTTTAATATTTTAATAGCCAGTGCATCTTTATCGGTAATTAATTTAGTAATCAATTGGTTAATTATTACGCAAAAATTAAGGCGACTACCTACAGGAAATAAAGAGAACAAGGCCAGAATGACAGTTTATAGTTTTTTTTTTTTTTTTTTGGATTTATGTAAGTATGGCAATTTTAAGGACAGCTTATATCACCTAAAAATATTTTTTGCGCATCTACTTATAAAATACATAGCTGCTTTTCATGTCTGTGTAGTGGTCGTTATTTAGCACTAGTGCGTAAACTAAAACAAAAAAAATACGGTCTTATCAATATAACGGTTATATTTCCATAAACGAACCTAATATATTATGGCAATCCGTAGTTGACGTCATTTTTCTAAACAAACAAAATAGAAGTGAAGTTGAAACTGTCAAAACTGCTAAAAACTGAAAATTATGTGAAAACCAGCTTTTTTATAGAGAGCACGTGCAAAAAATGTAGCATGTATCTCGACCGTAATTATATGACTCGTTTTTAAAATACTGTTATTTACTCGCAGTGCCGGATTACGAATCCTTGATGCCCTACGCATTTTTTTGCCTGTGAGCACTCATCTCTAACAGCAGTCTAAAAAAATTGTAATATCATCTGTCCGTCATGTTTTTTTTGACGTGATAACGTCTTATAAATTGATGAATCACGTCAATATAAAAAGATGAAACACCGGCTGCATGCACGAAAAAGTGTAACGTGCCGCCTGACCTTGTGCGTGATTTTTAAATATGATATTCGAGCGGAATACGTTATCACGTAAAACTATCGTCGGTAAACCGACTTTACAGACAACCAATTTTTTTTTCAATTGTGAATGTCATAAGCTCAAAGTTGATAGAAAAAAATTTGATTGTCTATGAAATCGGTCCTTAGGCATTTTTATACAGTTAATTGAAAAATTATTATAAATTATTATTTATTTTTAACTTCTATATTTCTAAAGAGTTTTATATCAGTAAATCAATATTTGACAAAATGAAAAAAAAAAATTTGACACGGTCTGGAGAGGTACTTTTCATGTCTGAGTTATGATTTTTGGTGCCCCCTGAAACGTGATGCCCTAAGCAGTTTGCTTATAGGTTAATCCCCGGAACTGTTTACTCGTCATAACAACATGCATTACGTTCTACATACATAAAACTATACGAATATATCATACTATTTAAAATGTAAGTTACCTACAAATTATTATGTAAAATCGTCAAGAAACATCAGATTTCTGTTAGGTATATGTATAAATCGAAAGCGGAGAAGCCGCGGGTACAAGCTACAGCTAGTTTAGCATAATGCGATTGTGATTTGAAAGAATTCATTTTTGGACAGCAATTAATTCTCCATGAAGATACAGAAAGTTCAGTTTTATTGCGGTCTACCTTATAAACATTATACAGGGACACAAATCAAAAGTTATGTGTCCAGTCCACCTGGGAAAGTGTAATGTATACAGCATACGTAGACATGCTACACATGTCAAAAAGTTTAAGAGAAAACATGCTAAGCGCCACAAAGATCCAAAGTTTGCACTTCGATATAATATTTTAAAAAAATCAGCCAATTGGGCGACGGGACCATTCCAACTTCAAAAATGTTGACATTTGATCTTTTCCCTTGGAATAAATCAAAATAATCAAAATACGGTTCTTATGTATATTGATATGCTTTTCGTATAATTCCACACTTTACTATAGCTATTGCATTTTATCTGTAAAAATTCCAGCCAATTGGGCGACGGGACAATTGCAACTTCAAAAATGTTAACATTTGATTATATAATAAAGAAAAGACAATTTCAGATATCGTGTGAGGTGACGCGGGTAATTGCTAGTATTCAATATGATATTTGCTATTCGTTGCCATTGTTACCTACATAATATGTTCCACGTCATGTAAAAATTAATCAAAGCATGCCTAACTAGTTTGTATCTGACAGATCCATAAAACAAAAGAGCGGCTGATTTTTTTTTATTTTCAAAATATTTCCGAAACTATAAAGTTTAGAAAAAAATTGGTTGTCTGTAAAGTCGGTTTACGGACGATAGTTTTACGTGATAACGTATTTCGCTCGAATAATACATAACCTAAATTTTAGTAGCTGTCAAACTTGGGCCGATCGTGCGCGGAACGTGACACATTTCGGAACGTGACACTTTTTCGTGCATGCAGCCGGTGTTTCATCAATTTACTTCATCAATTTATATCCATAAAACAGAAGAGCGGCTGATTTTTTTTTATTTTCAAAATATTCCGAAACTATAAAGTTTAGAAAAAATATTTTTAACGAAACTTTCTTGAAAAAATAAATAGAATAATAAGCCGTTATGAAAAGTATACCACTATTATATAAAAAAAACACCGTTATAACATGTATCTCTTCTGCGCATGCGTCGATTTTCCCCAAAAACAACAGGGATTCGCATACCAACCATCCTCCCAAAATTTGGTTTCAATCCGCTCATGCGTTTGACCTGTATCATGTTCACAAACAGACGTATAGAGTTTTTCCAAAAATATGTTTTTTGGATTCGGGGGACCTCAAAACGGAAAGATATTGTAAAATTTTTGAAAAGTGATTTTTGACCTAAACTAGTACCATTCCCCACTTGTGGGCTGGAATGGTTTAAAATATTCTTGGCGCTTGGGTCGTTTTGTGATAAACATGCCGTTCTTAAGGTAAAGGACGCTATAGTGTGTGGGCTTGATTTGTTTGCTATCGCGTTACATACAAGATATCTTAATTTCAGCCTAACTCAACTAGTACACATAAAATACTTGTACCATCCGAATGGCGCTTACATTTTTCAAGCAAGACGCTCGTTTGATATGACGTCACAAAACGTAAAAAAGCAATCGGTTTCACAGCTAAATATAGATACAATAAAAAAAAATTTGAAAAGAAGTTTGACCCTGCAGGCCATCCCTGTAACTTCCCGCTATTTTCGAGTTCAAAACGCTCAAAAATAGGTATATAAAATATAGCAAGAAGTTTATTTTTTAACTCTTCGAGCTCAAAAAAAAAAAACACTTTGTTACGAAATTTTCGTTCACTATATCTCATGAACAAATGAACCGATTTTGATGCGATTTGCGGCAGTCGACTCAATTTTTTAACCTAAAAAAGTAATTTATTACAGAAAAATCGATCTCATAGGAATTTTACGAGCAATTTAAAAAAAATACTTTTTTACAAATTTTTCGTTCACGATATCTCGTGAACAAATGAGCCGATTTTGATGCGGTTTGCGTCAATCGACGCAGTTTTTTTAACCTAAGAAAGTAAATTATTACAAAAAAAATCGATTTGATAAGAATTTTACGAGTAATTATAAAAAATTACTTTTTTCCTAATTTTTCGTTCACGTTATCTCATGAACAAATGAACCAATTTTGATCTGGTTTGCGGCGATCGACGCAGTTTTTTTAACCTAAGAAAGTAAATTATTACAAAAAAATCGATTTGATAAGAATTTTACGAGTAATTATAAAAAATTACTTTTCTCCTAATTTTTCGTTCACGTTATCTCATGAACAAATGAACCAATTTTGATCTGGTTTGCGGCGATCGAAGCAGTTTTTTTAGCCTAAGAAAGTAATTTATTACAAAAAAATCGATCTGATAACAATTTTAAGAATCATTTTAAAAAAACACTTTTTTACGATTTTTTCGTTCACGGTATCTCGTGAACAAATGAACCGATTTTGATGCGGTTTGCGGAAATCGACGCAGTTTGTTAAGGAGAAGAGCTGATTAGATTTTGGAATTATTCGGTTTAGTAGTTTAGAAAATATTTTACAAAAACAAATTTTAAAAAATTTTTAAAACTTGTTTTTTAAGATTTCTCAAAATTTTTTGGGCCGAATCGTTTCAAATTTTCAGGAAGTCTAAGTTCACCAAGATCACGTCAGATGCCGCAAACCGCGTTTCAGTCGGACACTCCGTTCAAAAGATATAAAAGGTTTACATACATACATACACACACACACACACACATACATAGGTACAACCCTACGGACATCATCGCCAAAATAGTTTTAATAGCTTCCTAGGACCTCAAAACGTCGAGATCTGGCGAAAACTCGATTTTCGAAAATCGGGGTGAAACCAATAACTTCCCGATTTTTGAAAAAAAAAAAAAATTTTTTTTTTTAAAGCGGGAAGTTAAAAAAATATCGTATCATTTGCTTGCTATTATTACTATTATATTCGTTTTTTTTACTTTTTTCTTTAATTTTAAGTTTATCGCTTACGTCAATAATAATCCAACCCTAGCACTGGCAATAGCCAAGTAGGGTTGGAAAATTCCAAATCGATTTTTTGTATACGATGTATTTTTTTTCACGCGGAATAATAATTATTATTATTATTAATATCTAAAATAAGTGTTAACGTTAACTCAGTCAAAAAAAAATGAGCGCGTGTAACCTTTGCGCGCGGATAAAGCAAAAACTTCTTTTAATTTGTTTTTGCAATTCTCATTTTTTTGGGAAATATTACTCACAAATTAAATTACGTTGAATATTATGCTTATTGGTTTGAGTCCGTAGCTGTGTTTTACCTTTTGTTCATGCGTTTTGATCCCGTCATCTGCCAGTCGATGCTTTTGAATAGCAGAAACTGCGTAAACGCGAAAAAAAATCTGAGTTATTCTCAAGTCGCACCCAAAAAGTTTTACTTCAAAAATCAGGGAAAGTATACGAGAGGCATTTCCCTGTAAAAAATGCTGTGTAATTTCACGGAAAATCATTATTTTTTTATAATAAAACATCAAAAATTGAAATACGTTGAGTTTTTTTAGTGATCAATTGGCAAAATAATCTGAAATAACCTGAAAACTGAGATTTTATAATAGCACAACAAGCCCGAATATTCTAATATTCTATAATGTTGTCATACTTAATAACTGACAAAGTTATTTTTTTATTAACACGCATTCTTGCATGTTTGATAAATAATACTTATAATGAACAACGTTTTAGGTACCAGGATTAGGAGATAATATTTTTAAAAATTTCGTCAAAAAGGATTGCATCGTCTTATTGGCTATTTTCTCTTATCAAAACTGAAAGTATTATACCACTTATATGAGGTACACATGATAATTTTAACCGACATAATAAAAACTGCATTAATTTTCAGATGAGTCATTTAACGATGCTTATTTTATACATATAATATGTTTGTAAGAGATATTTATGCATAACTACACAGGTAAAATCAAGAAGAATAAGTGCAGGGTCTTTAAATTACTGTATTTTTATAATATAGAGAAATAACCAAGGATTCTGCTTAAAAATAAACGCTTTCCCCCCTTTTGATTGAGGATGCATGTCTTCGAATGGTCGAAAGAAGTTAAAAAGAGCTTATAACTCAGACACAGCCAGTTTTGTGATCAAAAATGTCATTATATTATCAATTTGAAAGCTGGTGAAATCTCGAGCAAAATGACGCTCACGGCTAAAGCCCTGTTTTCCAAAATAACGATACATTACCTAATATAGTGGCTGTAATATAACGTTGAATGACGTCACAAAAAACGTGTGCATAGTAATAAATAGGCGCGGTTTTCTCGGCAGCGGCGATACCGCAGCGTAACGTAAAAAACGGTATCCGTTTACTTTATTACTTTTTAGTGACGTCATTCACCATTATATTATGGCCGCTTTATTACGGTACCGCTATCTTAGAACACCAGGGCATAACATACAGACAAACAAAATAAAAAATCATTGCATTGTGTAAAAGAAAAAAAGTCAGGCAGACATACAAGTTTCTTTACGTTTTGTCGGTAGCAGAATTTGATCTTGACATGATTTCCCGATCCTATCACAATTCCTCTATTTTTAAGTAAAAATTGTCGATTATAACGGATGCTACTCAAGGTTTTGATATACAGAGGTGACCTCGTTTCGTTGGATAGTAGTAGAGGCATGACGTCATCCAGTGGACTGTCAATTGAGAGTGCGTGGTTATATTGAAAATATGAACGGTTTTCCAGCTGTCTTCATTCATTAACGAAGTGGCTCTGTGTATCCATTGACCTTGGATGCTACCCTAGTTAAATTTTGATAACTCGAGGGTCATCAAAGTAGCATTTAGATTTTTAGAAGTGAAAACTTCTTTAGCAGCGGTGTACACTTTTTGTTTGTAATGGGTAAAAAATTTTAAACTCGCGTCAGGACACGTGACCTGATCGAAAATTCGTAAGACGAAAACTTTTGTACACTTTTTTTGTAATGGGTAAAAAATGTTAAACTCGCGTCAGGACACGTGACCTGATCGAAAATTCGTAAGACGAAAACTTTTGTACACGTTTTTTGTAATGGGTAAAAAATGTTAAACTCGCGTCAGGACACGTGACCTGATCGAAAATTTGTAAGACGTTAATATTCAAGTTTTCACTTTTCCCGGAGTGCAATTTTTTGACGTGATAACGTCTTATAAATTGATGAATCACCAATCTTATAAATTGGTAAAACACCGACTGCATGCACGAAAAAGTGTAACGTAACGTTCCTAACGTTCGTAACGCGTAACGCGTAACGTTCCGCCTGACCCTGTGCGTGCTTTTTGCTAATTTCTCGCTCAATTTAAATCAGATCGGTTTGAAACCAGTCTTAAACGAAAGAGGAGAACATTTTACATAGATTTCGTATAACAGAATTTGCCTAAACAGTTTTTTTATACAAATTTATATAGAAAAATAGCTGTATAAAATAAAAATGCAATGTTGTCTAATGCATGGCGCGACGCGGTCGGTCGTCTTTGTTTGCCGTACATGGAAATTAGAAAATAACGTATGTCTTGTCTTAACATGAAAACGGCTGCATTTCTAATGTTTAATTCAATTTTTTGACATTAGTATTTTGTGAAATGCAACGCCTTCTAAGTTAAGTATTGGAACTAATTATTATTAGAACATAATACTTTGACAGTTGCAAACGTCACTTTTGACATTTCTTATCATTCCGACACCAAGGATAAGCGGATTGAAACCAAATTTTGGGAGGTTTAGGTTATGTATTACGGAATACGTTATCACGTAAAACTATCGTCCGTAAACCGACTTTACAGACAACCAATTTTTTTAATTGAAAACCCACTGTAATAATAATGCAAGTGGAGACCCTACTATAAGCTGCTAACTACTCCACACCCAAGAGTGTCCAGCTGGGACGGTGGCTCTTATAGTACAAATGTATCTTGTGCGTATGATATTTATTGCGCGTGCATGATTCACCACAAAAACATAAAACATATTATTATCTATATATGTGTTGCTCTGCGGGGGCGGCACGAGGCACAAGTTGACAATGTTCGCGAAATTATACTAATAAAGACATTTACATAGAAATACTAGAAATATGAGACAAACACATTCTTTGTATACACGAGATGCTCGTTTATTTGGAAACAAAAGCGGAATTATATAAGATAAATTTGTTACAAGCTTGAGGCTATTTCGTGTTATTAATGAATTTGACTTCTGTTTGCCGTAGGATACAGAAAAAGGTTTGATAAATAGTTGGAAGCATCTCACAGTAAAAATATATTTATATAAAATAAGTTTCGTCCAACGAGAGGGGGTTCGAACTCACGGCCTTATGATTATGAGTCTAGAGCTCTACCACGAGAGCACTCCTATAGCATGTACATATTGCTCGATATTACTATATACCAACTCATTAATTAATTTGAAATATGGTGGCAATTAAATTGTTTATAATATTAATCGGGCTAGAAATGTTTATTCCTGATAATTTTCGTTCAATCTACACATAATTTTTAATGCTTACGATTTTTCTCAGCAATCCTTTCGACGATGAGGGCAGGCGAAAGCAATTTTTAAGCGTTTTTCCTCAAAATACTTTCAAAAACAGGAATGGTATATTGTGCAACTAGTGCGACAATGCCGCACGAGTTGCACATACTATTTTTTATTACGAATTAAATTAAATTAAAATTTTATTGCGAATTAAAAAAAGAAATTAGAAGTAATAAAAATTAAAATAAATCATTAAAAAGTTGAAAATTCAGTTAAAATTGTCAAGAATAAAAGTCCATAATCGAAAATTTTAACCTAAAACCTGCTTCAAATGACAGTTTGTTTCGTTGACATTAACACCGTTATTATTTTGTTTTTTTTTTCTCTGAATTTGCGTGCGGCAAACAATGATTTCAGTGCGACAAATAAAGTTTCCGCAAGCAAATGAAAATAGCTACTTTTCAACCGTAACAGCATGCGTAAAGATACCACTTTTCCCGCATGAGTATAATAAAAAAAAATATACTATATATTGCCGTGCTTCAAAAAGCTTTCATAAAATTACATTTTACACGCTAGTATTACCACAGTATCTATATATAAAATACATCACATATTTTAGCCTAGAAGAAGAAGAAGAAGAAGAAATCTTTATTTACAATAATAATTATTTACAGCTATTTACAATTTAATATAGGGGTTTCAGCAGAATTGCTATAGCCCACCTGAAAGAATAAATGATTAATTAATTATTTATTTTTATCAATTTTGAATCAATTAGATTGGCAAAAAAAATTTAAAAAAATAACCAACTATGTAATAATTTTAGTGAGTGCCATTTACGTTATTTAGAATATTGTAATTATATAATATATAATATATATATTATACTTAATTTAACTTACATTTAGCCTAAACTCTGCCTATAATTATGTCACATCTCTATTCTCAAATCCTCGAAAAAATTTATTTTACAATGTATACTATTATAGGCATACAATATATGTTTTATTAATCATTATCATGAAACGTATTTATGGATTGAAAGTTTTCATAAATATCATATACAGTAGAATCCGGATAAAGCGACTGTTAAGGGACCGGTTATATTACGCCGTACTAACCGGACGACGCACAAAACGGCATGAAATTTTATATAATAATATCTCATTTTGACGTGCGTTGACACGAAGTTAACGAAGTGATTCATCAAAAGGGGAAAAAATACTATGGAATTTACTCGGGAATAAAACAGCGTGCATCTGGGAAGGAAGGGAGTGGGTGCATCGAGATAATGCAAGTATTTGCCCTTGAAATTATGAATTATTTTGAGATGTGCGTCGTTCTAGCCGGACGATTTTTAAAAATTACGTCGCTCAAAGAGGTTGGTCGCTTTAACCGGAGTCGTACTAAACGGATATACTTTCGCAGTATGTTTTATGAAAATCAAACTTGAGGTTGCATTTACGTCGTTAAAAGCGGTTGGCCGTTATAAACGGAGTCGTACTATTCGGATTCTACTGTATTATAATTTCAAACCAGAACAAGACAGTACCTAATTACAAAACTTTAAGTAAAATGTAACTATTTTTGAGGAGTTAAAATTAACGCCGGCGCAAACACATGTAGATTATTTTTGGGTCACACGAGATATAAATTTTAAGCCGTCTATTCTAATTCCAACAGCGCGAAGTTCCTCCGATGCTCTGTCAATGGTTTGCTCTATTCTGAGCGTTGCTTCGTACATAAATATAATATACAAATTATTAAGTACGATACTAGGTTTGTTCCCACAAAACATCCAAAACGGTCCTTAGACGTCAAGAGTTTGTGTGTTGAAATTTTTATTGTTCCAATCGCTATTTCAACAAATCCCTATTTCCAAATCTTCTTGGTTTCCGGGCTTGTATGCCGTGGTCCATTGGTATTACTAATAAGTAAGCCCAGAAACCAAGAAGATTTGGATCAACACCGGCCGTGAAAGCCGATAAATCCCTATTTACTAAGTCAGTACTGTAAACACCGCGTCAACTGTTCCATTAAACAAGCTAGAGACTAGTTTTCAATTACAGTGGGATCTCAATAATCAGGAGTTTGTTTTGCATGCTAATGTTCAACAAATTAATCGAAGTTGCCCGATTATAGAGTTGTATGGTTAAACCTCTTGTCATTGTGCATAAAGTATTTAGTAATCGGACAACAAGTAGCAAAATTATAATAACAAAGTACTAGCGTTACCTGTGCGAATTATTCGCACTAAATAAGTTTAATAATTATCACTTTACAAAATTATTTTTTAAATATGATTGCAGGTATTCAATTCGTTTCTAATTTTTCACACTGCTTATAACGTTCTTCTTTTTGTTGTAAAAGAAATATTTTACTAAAATTGTCATATAGAGGCGCAAGTAGCAAAAGCGTTGTTCAGCGTTGCCCGTCAGATGGCAGTATGCAGTATTTACAATATGATGGTCAGATGACAGATCGAAGTGTTAACGTTACGCCGTCACATGGCAGACGTTGTTCAGAGTTTAATTAATTTACAAAAACAATAGCAATAATACATTTTTTAGTTGTCGATGTCAGTAGAGCAAGCAATTATCTGTAAAATGATATATAATTTATGTGGAGAAATTATGTGGTTTTTTTCTAAAAAGGGAGGCAAACATCTTAAACCTTAGCGTATTAATATATAATATGATGTTTTATTTTTTTTGCCTTTCTTTTTTGATTCGCTGATGCTATATTTAATATATCCTATGTCGCTCCCACAATTAGAACGAAACTAAAAATACCTCATATGTTAAAATCCATCAAGCCATTTAGGCTACAGAAAGTGCCAAATAGATATATATTCCACACAAGTGCATACACTCGAAAAACTTTACCCCCCTTCTGTGGCAGTCGGGTAAAAAAAGGAAGACGTTTACAATTTACGTCTTTCATTGCATATGCATCTTAATTTTTGATTGTTTTTTGTGGATTTAATTAAAACATGTGCAATGTGCTTAGAATAATTAACCAAGTCATAAATACTTATTAGATATAACAATTGACTACTTTCAAAACAAAAACAGGAACGAATTTCTCTCTCTCTCGTCCGGCACTTGCCCTTGCGTTCGACGCTTTTGCCGAAATCATTTGACTAAATAAAATTCATTCTGTTCTCTGAATTACTGCGATTAACTTCTGTTTAATATAAAAAAATCTACTTCTACTAAAAGACATAACGTTTATAGTCCAAGAGACGGCTGCAGAAAATGTGTCGTCATAAAGTGGACGAACGAAAAAATTAGAGATGATAGTTAAGACCATAATTAAGAAAGATCGCTAAGGTTGCCTGCGAAAATCCTGCCGAAACAATGTTTTTTTAATTTGTTTATCAGTTAATAGACCAGTGAAGTTAGCTTTTGACAAGGACAAAATTTATAACAGAAAACGAATGATGAGGAAGGGAAGAAACTGCCGTCAGAAATACAGAAACCAAAATTTCAAATGCGTAAAAGGCCGGAGTGCTGTGGGGGGTGCATTTTAGGAGTTAAACGCGGTTTTTCGTTATTTCCGGCGAAAGTTGACCTCCAATCGAAAAATGTTGTATGGCAAAGTTGTAGGTATTAAAAGGATCTACAACTTTTATGAATATAACTTTTTCACATACCTTAAAGATTCAAAGAAATATTGAAAAAACCGTGTTTTTCGTTTTTAATTTTTTTCTCCTGCAAATTACAGCTTATTTAGGACATTTATTCATAAAAGTTGAAGATCCTTTTAATACCTACAACATTACCATACAACATTTGATAGGCGGAAAGGATTGCCACAGTAATAGGGCTCCGCTGGATCTTTTAGATACGAATTCCTATAAAAATCAGAAACTCGCTACAGATTGATCCGGAACTCTTTGTAGGAACGAACCTACTATTTTTGTTGTCACCAAAATACAAAAACAAGCATTACAACTTTTATAAAGTCCCGCTACCGATATCCGTTTTTTTTTTTTTTATTAATACAGCCAAGTAGTCAATCATTAAACCGCAATGATTACTAATAACAACATTTTTGAATACATTAAAAACAAAGGAAAATAAACTAATAAACTTAAATATGTAAAAATAATTGCCGTGTTTTATCAAATCAGGCACATCGTCAGATTCAATTAACAAAATAAATGGATAAAGGTTACATTATAAGTTTATTAACGACAAAACATTATTATAATTAGTGGGAAAAAAGGAACTCTCAAATTATTGATGAACGATCAGCATTTTAAGCAGTTCCGGTGGTTGTTAATAAGTGTGTACTCGATTCTTGTAAAACTGGTGGCTTATAAGTGGATGGGCATTTTTTTAACACTGCGGATACGCGTTAAGTTTATATAAAATTGCGACAGTGAATTTCTCATTAATAATTATTTATAATTATGCAGACATGTTGTATTTTTTTTACAAATCGACTTTAAAAAAATGTGAACATTATAAAAACGTATTTTCTTTAGAATTGTATGAAAGAACCAAGGAAGGGCAGAGGGGGACAGCTGCCCCCTTGGATTTTGGGAGACGTCATAAACCGTTTTGCTGAAGATCCTCGAAAATTACGTTTAAAATAAATGTCTAATTTAAATTAAATAAATGCATATTTAATATTTGTTTATTTATTTGACTACCTATAAAACAGAATCTCCCGCGGGCGTTTCCCTAACACCTAATGTTTCGTGCATTTCTCTTCGTGAAGTGTGTAGGGCTAAACAAGCGGGGGGACCCGGCTTAAGAAATTTCTGATTTGCCCCCCTGAACCAAAGGGAAGGACCTTTGACTAAGTCGTATTTATTCAGCTTTACCCGGACCATCCGGAATAAAATAAAACTAACTTAAAAAGTGTGAAGAAATATTTAAAAAAAGAAACCTGTCTCAAAAAGCAATAAAGTATTTTTTGCACACTTGTATAGCGTAATAAAATTCGTAATTTTTCGCGCTAAAATAAAATAAAATACCATGAAAATCCAACGCCGCCTACAAATTAGAAGTGAACTTGCTCAAAACTGAACTGTCAAAAAGGATGTGAAAACCAGCTATTTTATAGGGAGTACGTGCAAAAAATACTATATGTATCTCGTGCTTGATGATAATATGGCTCATGTGACTATTAAAACTCGCTTTCCTTCGTTTTTAACATGATGTCACATTCGCCATAATATATTATGTCATCACGCACTATAAACATAACCCTACTATTTTCACTTCGTTTCTAATCACCTTCCCTACGTCGGCGTATATTACAGATAAATAATTGCACAAATTTCTAAATGAATGTAGGTAGGGAAGGTGATTGTGAAACAAGAGAAAATTTACTCCATGCTTTTTTATTCTTGATAAAAAATATCTGCGTATATGAGAGCTTGTAAAAAGAGTATTAATGATAGGTACCCAGTACTTTTTTAATGGAGAAAAAAGCACTTACAAGAAATAGAAACCAAATCAAATTCTTCTAGACAATAAACTTATCGTAATAACTAGATTACTGCAGACTTAATTTGTTTTATAGTTAATCAGCAATTTATATTTCCGTCAAAAACTTTGGAATTTAATAATCACTATATAAATTATTAATGAAAAACTTTTCAATGAAAACATTTTACATTATTTATATTATCATAGTAAAGGAGGGAAGCAATAAATTTAGGAATTTTGAGAATTTAATAATGCAAAAGTCATCGAACATAATATTACATAATTGTGTATTTTTTTATCAGTTGTCTGACAACAAAACATGTTATAATGATTGAAAAGTAAAATAATTTTAATGAGAACTTGAGATAATTTATTTGTCTTTTGTTTGTGAGTTCCGGTTTTTAAGTGGAATCTTTCACAACTAATTTAGACAAACATCTGTCCGGTCCAGTATTTGCTATTCTGTATTCACGTTTCGTTCCATGAGTAAAACCTGTTATTTTAACGTAAAAAAACGCTTTTTTTTAATCATGAATATCAATTTATAAAAGGCTAAAAAAATAATCACGCATGGTGTCTTTCGGTAGCCGATACACATTTTATATAAAATTGATTTTTCATATTGATCTATGATCTAGCTAACGGAAAAAGATACTTATAAAAATTATTATAATGATATATCACTATAATTTTATTTATAATACGCAATTAATATATTATACCTAGTGATTTATTTAAATAATTTAAAATAAAATTTTATAATCACGCTGCTATTTTTTAACGTCCAAAATATTTCACTATTTTTTTTATTTACATAATTAATATTAATATTAATAATGCGTTTAACGTCCGTTTCTCGACTTTATGTCATAACAGACGCCATTCGCACCATTACGATTTTCTTTTCTACCACACTTCCCGTTATTTTCTACAATTTTTAAACTTCAACTTAATAGCAATGGGCGAATTTAGCAATTTTTAGGAAATTAGGATAAGATAGGCAAATTTTGAGCATAGGAGTTTGACAGGTAATCGACCATGGCCTTGAATAAGGAACCATCTCGATATTTATCTGGAACTAGCGGTCCCGCCCGGTTTCACCCGGGTGCAAAAGAACGAATGGGGAAGGAAGGGATATGAGTACGCACATTCATCTTAGTTTACCGAGATGAATGTTGTGTCCAAACTTCATAATGATCGGAGTTACCGTTCAAAAGTTTTTGTCGTTCAAAAGCAGTATTTATACTTTTTTTAAGTAATAAATTTCCTTTAATATAATAAATAGCGGACCCGGCGAACTTCGTACCGCCTAACAGTATTATATATATATATATATATATATATATATATATATATATATATATATATATATATATATATATATATATATATATATATATATATATATATATATATATATATATATATATATATCTATATAATTGGAACATCTATCTATCTATTTTATTTATTTTAAAATATACATGGACGTATATGTGTGTATGTCGAACACTCCGGCTGCGCCGTCGTGCCCGGTGCAAAAGAACGAATGGGGATATTTGAATCTTTGATTAACGTCTGATTAGTACTCTTCAATAAATAAATTATCGACCAATTTTTATAAGATCAACAACATTTTCGATATGAATAAAAAAAAGTATACTTACAACACAAAATCCGTTGTTATTGGAAGCTCGTGTCACGTGTTGAGTACTTTTGAGGTTATAAAATCACTTGAAAATTATTTAATGATGAAAAATGTTAAAAGTATATATAAATGTTTTTTTAATTTTTGACAGAATTTTTTCAAATCATACATAAGGCTGTTTATATTTTAAAACCATGGATACGAATTTAAAAAAAAATTCGTGTCTTTAATAATACTTTATACCATAGCAATAAAGCTCAAATTGACTACGTTTTATTTAGAAATCATTTGTATGGGAAAAAGAAAAGGGCTATTTTTAGGGTTTTTCCAGCAATAATTCTAATTTTTCTCGCCGTAAAAACCATCCTTGAACTTCAACGAACATTTTAAAAAAAGATTTGGCCAAATTGGTCCAGGCGTTGTTGAGTTATGCGCTTACCAACACATTTTGCGATTCATTTTTATATTATAGATTGTTGAGGGAAACCATGGAAAACCTCAACAAGATGACCGGTACAGGAATTACCGTTTCTCGGCGAGAGGCGGTGGGAAAAACTCCCAGCCACATCTGCCCCCGCCGGGATTCGAACCCTGTACCTGCCGAATGCGTCTAGTGCTCTCTTGTTAAAAATTGAACTTCCAAAACTTCTCTAACTCAACTCTCGATATGTAAAAAAACTCGATAACGTAAATTGTTCTACGCTTCCCTTGAAGTTCAACTTATCGAAATTCTACTGTATACGTAATCCATAGACATCGAGAACTGGACAGGCCTCGTCGCATCGTAAAGTTCTCGACATGAGCGGGAGAGAGGGAGCGTATTACGGCCAGTTTGTATCTCCTTAGTATAACTGGCCGTCACGTTTTGTGTCACTTCCATTTTTGATGGCGATTTTCAATACATTTCATTGTTAAAATACGGATGGCGCTGTCCAGTTGTCTATGTCTATGGTATATATTCTTTATCGACATAAAATACAGTACAGAAAACGTTTGGCAGGTGTCACCGAACGAGGGCCAATGCTGTTGTCCCGATGCGTTCGCAAATCGGATAAAACAATGATCCATTGTTCCCAATATATACCAACAGAACTTACTGTATTTGTGTCGGTAAATATGCAGCCATTCTTATTGCATATATATCGATATACTGACTTCTACACACACTTAACAATGGTCGTTCGAAACACGACCGCCCGTTATAAATAAAACAAAAACCAATCGGGACAAAAAAAAAACACACACGACAAAACAAAAGATAGCCGTTATTGTAAATAAATATCAAGAAAAATAAAAGAATGGAGACGGGCCAGTTAGATGGCGACTTGAAACGAAAACAAAATATAAAACTTTTTTATATTATATAATTGTTTTTATTGTTTTTGTGTCGAAAAGCAACGGAATTAGACATTTAATCATTAATTACAAATCTTTTTTAGTACCTGTCATAAATTTGATTGGCTATATGCAAATATTTAAAAAGATGTATATTGATGAGTTTTAAATTCAACAAAGGGGGTTTTTAAAACAATACATTTTATTTTTAGTATATTGCTTTTTAAATGGAAGTATTTTAGGCAAATGGATACAGTGAGTTGAAGTACTTAGTAACTTTAATTAATATATTAAATAAATAATAAAACACTTGAAAATTCTACAAATATTTTCTTTCTCGACGATAGTTTCGGACAATAGGTCCATCTTCAGGAGTACAGACGATCGTCGAGAAAGAAAATATTTGTAGAATTTTCAATGTTTTATTATTTATTTAATATTAATCATGTTCTACCAAGTGCCGAGTGAAAAATCAGTGCAAATTAATTAAGTAATATAAGTGCATTAATTCGTAACATCTCTTTTTGTGGAATTAAATGATTTGGTACTAAACCAAATAACCCCAGCTTACATATTATGTCCTTAACAACAACGCAACGCGATCGCAGATTGAACATAAACCTATAAATAAAAATCGACTATATATCTTCTTTTTATAGGCAAATGATGCAATTGATCAAAACTCAAAATCAGGATAATAAATCGGTCTTAAAAATTCTTTTAATGTTCGAAAGCCTATACTTACTTCCTACCTGATACCATTATTATTACACTGTAAAAACAAAAGGGGGATAAGCGTTAAGCGAAAATGTAAAGCCGGAATCCCACATGAGATAAATTGGTGTACTATATAAAAATAACATGTTGGGTATGTCACTCGAGAAAAATGCACTTTTATACAATAAAATAATTTTTTTAATCGGCGCAGTAGTTTCTGAGATTAGCATGGAGAAGCATATATAAAGTGATATATGAGACATATTTGTCTACCCGGGCGAAGCCGGACCGCATAGCTAGCTTTTTAATGTTTTAACTTTTAACATTCGCCTATTGCACGATTGCTATACCTATAATACCAGCGCCTCTTAAACTGTCACGCTTAAGAACCTCTTAGAGTTCAGCAATATTGTCACATACTTTCATTATCATAAAACAAAAAAAAAAATAATTTTATATTTCTTTACGTGCGGTAGAATTGGATTAATCTAACGAAAAACTGCAATTTGCGTAAGTTTCATTTCCGTAATGTGTAGTATAAACAATATATCACTGTTTTCCGGGCGGCATTCATACAGGTCGGTCGTTTCTGGTCAAACTATATAGTTTTGTCCATAATATTATATAATCTTTCATTCGAGATTATTGACTATAGAATCACTGTTTGTCGGACGGCGTTCATAAAATTCGGTCGTCGCCGGCCGACGTGTGGTATAGTTTTGCGCATTTAGAAACTTGCGCTCATGATCGTTGACTACCGAATCACTGTTTGTCAGACGACGTTTATACAATTCGACCGACATTGCCAATTTATACAAGAAGTGAGTCATTATCCCCTTGGATATACTAACGGAGTCAAGTTTAGGAAACGCTGAAATTGACTTCACGTTTTATCAGAAGTTACAACATTTAAATGTTTAGTAAATTGTTCATATTAATATCCAACACGACTTAAACGTGTTGAGCATTAATATTTTTTAATATCTATCAATAATAAATCAGATATGGACTTATAACGAAATTCAAAGACTTGTTGCGATATATAAAAGGTCTATTGATAAGAATGAGATCAGGGTCAGTTAGGAACTTCCTATTCTCAAACAATATTTTAACCCTTTTGAACTTACAATTTTAACGACTCATGGCGCCGTTAAAAAAACATCCATCTGAGAAAAAAGTTCTAAAACTATATTTGTGACATAATTTGTGGATGGCCCCTCCTAATATATCCATCTATGATATAATTGGATTACATTAATTATATTTACCTATATACAGTATGTAAACACGTAAGGTGCACATAGGGAAATTAACATTAGGAAAAAATGTCTGGATCAGAGTGAGCCTTGAAATCTTGTTTTTCAATTTGACAGATAATATTCTTTTGCAAAATGAATGTGTATACTACCGAAGAAAATATTCAAATGATTACAACATAATCGGACTTTTTTTTATTAATGGGACATTAAATTCCCAAAAATACTTAAATATGGTGCGAGATAAAATATCTCCGCCTATTCGTGTTGAACCTAAAGACATTGGGTCACTGATTTACCAACGCGCATACGTCATACCAGTCAGACAATTTTTGAATGAAATGTTTACAAACAGATGGAGTTGTTTTTTTGTTTTATTTTTGTACAAAAAAATTAAAATAATGATTTATAAGAGCGTTTTATTATTAAAAAAGCCAAGTAAAATAAAAATAAAACAAAATAAAATAAAGATTACCACGATAATTCAATAGAAATAACAATTAATGCAGTCATGGCTAACTCTGATCCAAGTATTTTTTCCCAATGCACCTTACGTGTTTACATACTGTATACATAATGTATGTAGCTAAGATCAGTACCAACGTATATTAGTGTTTTAATTAATAATACAAATGTTTACCCATAAAGTTCGATTTCAAACGCGTGAGATTTTTATGCACTCAGTTCTTTTTAAAGCCGACCCTGTCCAAGAATATGTTTTAGTCATAGCTGGAGGTTTTTATCAATGTAAAAATATTTTATGTAATTATTGTATCATAACCAAATAGGCAAAAGCTATTTATTAAAAATCAGTTTATAATGCGAAATACGGATTCTTGTTATAGCTGAGTAAATTATAGGTATATATTTAAAACAACATTATACAGAATTTAAACAGTTCCACAACAAGATATTTCGGTAGTTCAAATGAAGGCATATAAATCAACAGAACTTTTTAATATGTGAAAAAATAACATATCGAAGAACGTCAAGTCATTTATTCAATAAAAACCGAAATTTAACAGACAATTTTGAATATTTTCACGCATACGTACAGACAGTCTGTAAATTTGAAAAAAAAAATATAAATAAAATACCCTTCAGAAACAGTATTTTATTAAAATGTACTAAAATGAAGAAAATATTAAATAACAAACAAGCAAACAAATAAATCATTTTATCATTGACCTGACCTAAAAGCTTTTCTAGTGAAGTTTAATTTATGATTTTTTTAGCTTTTAGGCCAACTCAAAAATTATAAGAAATATTTTTTTTTGTTTGATTGTTTGTTATTATCTTCTTTTTAGTACATTTTCATAAAAGCTTAGTTTTAAAAGGTATTTCACTTATTTTCGTTTCAGTCATCTAACCTATAAGGACGTATCTTAAGATACAAAACAGTTTTAATCATCTCCTGATTTATGCTTAGATGATTAACGAAACGTACGCCGTCTCTGTATTAATATATAAAGCTGAAGAGTGTGTTTGTTTGTTTGGTGGAACGCGCTAATCTCAGGAACTGCCGGTTCAAAATAAAAAAAAAAAATGTTGGATAGCCCATTTATTGAGTAAGGCTATAGGCTATATGATATCACGCTACGATCAATAGGAGCGGAGCATCAATGAAAAATGTTGCAAAATGTATCTCAAAAATAAGCTTGTATTCAGGTGAAATGCTCTAACACTAACTAAATATACCAATATTAGCGTTGTAGATTCACAAGCCCGACTGGCTCAGTCGGTAGAGCATGCGTCTGTTAATATCAGGGTCGTGGGTTCGAGCCCCACGTTGGGCGAATATATGTTTATTTTTTTTATTTTCTATACATTACTTTCTTCTAAGGTTTACATTAAAATTTATTTTAATTTTATTTACGACTAATTAAAATTAAATAAATCTAATTAATAGCTCATTTGAAAACTATAGGTACCTATATAAAAATAATTTTCCTACAGTGTTTTCAATTAAATATTTATTATATTTTATTAATTGCAGTAATTATTGATTTAAAAGAAATTTATTACTTAAAAAAAGTGTAAATACTGCTTTTTATCGACAAAGATTTTTGAACGGTATCATCATGAAATTTGGACACAACATTCATCTCGGTAAACAAAGATGAATGTGCGTACTCATGTCCCTCCCTTCCACATTCGTTCTCGTGAAACCGATCGGGACTGCTAGTTCAAACACTCCAAACATACCCAAAGCTAAAAGGTTCCACTCTTCGTCAAAAGATTCCTTGCCCTTGAATGAATGACTTATCAATAGTTGAAATTTCCGTACAGGAAACCGTGTGTTCAAATTATAATAGCTTGTTGTTTGTTGTTAACATCCACATACGAATTCTTCCGTTTTCTTTAATCCGTCCTTTTTATTATCATAATACTCAGTAAACCGTAAATTAAATATTGCAGTTTACAATCGAATATTGGACCGAGCTGAAGAATTTTATTACAATATTAATATCCTATTAAATTGCTAATTACTATGGGCGTTGAACCAGCAATTACTGTTAATAATATTCCCACAAATCATTAGCTTCCAGCTCGGTGGTCCAAATAGCATGTTTTTTTTAACACCAAAAAAAAAACAGTCACAAGAATCTGAAAACTTTCGGTAGTTTGACATTCCTAATTTTTAGTAGTCAATTAATACATTTTATTTAAACTCATGATTAACATAAATTCGCTCTTAAAGAAAACATAATCAGTTTTTTCTATATATTTACATCATATATTATATTAATACGCTAAGGTTAAAGATGTTTGCCTCCATTTTTAGAAATAACCTCACAATTTCTCCACATAAATTATATATCATTTTACAAATAATAGCTCGCTCTACTGGCATCGACAACTAAAAAATTTATTATTTTGTTTTTGTAAATTATTAAAATATAGCAACGCTGAACAACGTCTGCCATCTGGCGGCTTTAATTTTGAAACAACTTCAACACTTCGATCTGTCATCTGACCTTCATATTGTAATACAACAGACACAATACTGCATACTGCCATCTGACGGCTTTAATTTTAAAACAGCGAGCAACGCTGAACAACGTCACAGCAATGCTGCATTATGCCATCTGAAGGCTTAGCTCAACGCTTTTGCTACTTGCGCCTCTATATGACAATTTTAGTAAAATATATCTTCGATCTGAGATTAATATTGTAATACAACAAAAAGAAGAACGTTATAAGCAGTGTGCAAAATTAGAAACGAATTGAATACCTGCAATCATATTTAAAAAATAATTTTGTAAAGTGATAATTATTATACTTATTTAGTGCGAATAATTCGCACAGGTCACACTAGTTAGATATAAAGCGCTATAGCGTAGTGATGAAATAATTTTGAAATTACAAATGCATATTTTTTAGGCTACACTCAAAATTGGACATTCATGTAATTTTAGATGAAATGCAAAAAAAAAAAAACAACAAAGCAGTTTATAGCGACACGCGATTTTTTTAAGCTTTGTACCTAGTTAAAATCTTGCCCGCAGAGAAAAGAACATTACTAAAAAATTCGTAAAAAAAATTTATTTATTTTGCAATAAAATAATTTCTCAAGCTCTGTTTGATAATAATATAAATATTAAAATTTCATTTTATTCGATCTGATGATCAATAAAAAATAGATAAAACATATTAATAATAAAAAAATAGATAATTTGTATTTAAAATATCGAAATATTTCTTTAATTATAAAAATGAATTTCTCAATCAATAATATGCACCAAAATTAAGACTAGTAGATAAGTTATATAAAATAGCATTAAATTTTATAATTTTATATAAATTTTAATTTAATTAGAAAAGATATGATCTTTATAAGCTACCTTTTAATAGATAATGTGGACATATCGATTTTGGAACCCCACCGTTTTCCGAGGAAGTCTGCGCCCACCAACTAATTAAAAATCATATTTCAATTTAATTTATTGACAAATAATAATAATGTTTAAGTTCACAAAAAATTAATAGAGCCGATGGCTGGGAACGGCTACTGTATATTAAAACAATCGCAGTGGGAAGGCAGCGCCGGTGCGGTGTTGTTGGTCCACAAAATATCTACACAATCAAAACGAAAACACGCCATCCTCAATTATGTAAAATGTACAATTAAAAGTAAAGCTTGAGTCACAAGGATACTCATTTCCGATGTGTATAAAGTTAAAAGATCTTTAATGGCAGCCCTCAAAATGTCTGTTGGTGTCATACATATACTTTTACTAGCGGCTCCGTCCGGTTTCACCCGGGTGTAAAAGAACGAATGGGGAAGGGAGGAACATGAGTACACACATTCATCTTAGTTTACCGAGATGAATGTTGTGTCCAAATTTCATGATGATCGGAGTTACCGTTCAAAAGTTTTTGTCGATAAAAAGCAGTATTTTTAAACTAATATTTTTTTTTAATTAATTAAATAAAATTAAAATAAATTTAAATGTAAAGCAATGCAGAAAATAAAAAAAAATAAAAATATATTCTCCCAACGTAGGGCTCGAACCCACGACCCTGATATTGACAGTCGTGTGCTCTACCGATTGAGCTAGCCAACGTTGTATTCCGACAACGCTAATATGAGTATATTTAGTTAGTGCATTTCACCTGAATAGAAGCTTATTTTTGAGATACATTTTGCAACATTTTTCATTAATGCTCCGCTCCTAATTGTCGTAGCCTGATTTTATATAGCCTATAGCCTTCCTCGATAAATGGGCTATCCAACAAAAAATTTTTTTCAATTTGAACCAGTAGTTCCTGAGATTAGCGCGTTCAAACAAACAAACAAACAAACTCTTTCAGCTTTATATATTAGTATAGATTCTATACTGAGCATAGGAATAAAATCGCAATCGAACCATTAAGGGTGCAAACATATACTTCAGTCTTTTTTTTAAACCGTGAGCACTGGCGTATCCAGGAGGGAAAAACAAGCACGGGGGACCCGGCTTAAGAAATTTATAATTTGCCCCCTCCTGGACCAAAAGCGAGGTACGCCCATGTTAACGTCATAGAAAAAGTAAAAGTTTTTGAAACAGAGATAATTTATACAGATTGAATGCAAGTATATCAACCAATCAGGGAATTACATCGAAGAAAGAGATGCAGATATATTTTCGATACGCTTTGTTGCCTTCGCTCACCTCACATTGAGTAGATAGACAATGATTCATATAGTCAATTATTAAATATATGGTGTAAATTGTTCCGCGATATCTCCAGCATTTGTGACCTGATTTATCTTGAGAGTGATATTTTACGTAAATAGCTTTTTCTTTTTAGTTTAGTAATCAAATAATAAAGAAGAACGTGGTTAACGACGCGCAATCTGTGCACTGCAAAGCCACTAAAAAGTTATAAAAAGCTTTAATTTAATTACTAAAATATATCTACTTTCATTAAAATGGCACCGCCCTCAAATTTTTTCCCTCCTATTACTAGCTTTGTTGAAGGTTAATTTTATCTTACTGGAATCATAATCTTCGCTGTCATTTTGCAGTATGGAATTTCAGAACAACCCGAGATCACTTGTTTCTTTGAAAAAACAAACTACTTAAAGTAAACCAAAGAAAATAAATCCGTGAGGTATAAAGTCCAAGAAATGTGCACGGATCTTTAACCGCGCCAGCAATCACAGTGGGACAACAACCGTTTCCCGCAAGCACATTTTTATCGGACATTATTACTACAAGGCTGGTTACATTCATCTACTTATATGAGGACGCTCGTACAGCCATGGTAATTAAGATGAAGACATTATGATCACAGGCGGCAGTTGACGCCACTGCTGCAACAAGGTTCCTCGTGTGGTCCCTCCAACACAGAGCGAGTTATATCGTCATAAATGCCGTCCAACTGAACAATATCGAACGACAATTTGCATAAATAACCTATACTTACGTTCAATAAATAAAAACGACCTCTACCGACATTCATTACTTATTAATATTTTAAGATGTTATACAAATTTATGAACGTATGCTAAGATTCGAATAATTGGGCGGTAAAAGTGGAATTCGAATCGAGTTGGCAACAATAGAACAACGTTTTTGTAGGGTGCTCGATTTGCTATAATAAAATCGGCAGATGAGTCGAAACTGCTTCGAATTGAGACGAGTATAGTGCAGGAAAAAAATTCATACGAGAAAAAGTTAAAGCTTATTTCGCTTGTTTGGTTTGCTTTGTGGATATTTCTTTTCGTGGCAAAATTACTCGAAATAGAAAATCTAGCACTCGCTCATTGCGGAATAGTATTGTCAATTGTATTTAATGAAAATGTGGGATTACAATTAATATGATTACCTACAGATAAAAGACTATGCAATGGATGAAGATGGATCACAAATCAAAGGATTAAGATTAACCCCAAAATATGTCAATAGAAACGAACCTCAAAAGCAATAGCTAAAGATTAATCCCAATTCAAAGGCCGAAAATTACCCTAAAATCAATGGGTGAAGACGAACCTAAAATCAACTGATACAGATTAATCCAAAATCAACTGATGAAGATTAATCCAAAAATAACTCTAATAATTTAGAGTGATGATGATCCTGTTTAAATATCGGAAGATTAAAGGATGTATCCTGGTTCTAAAAATAAGCGTTTAGAATAATTACATTCCTGTGTTACAATACTGCCGTTATTAAAATCACATTCATGATTATTGTTGTAACAATGTTGGAATAAAGTTTGCCGAAACGTCAGACAATAAAACGCAATAAAAAAACCTTCAGTATTTGCTTATTTCATCGATCCTATGCCCAGGATTCATCCTTTAATCTTCCATCATTAATCCAAAAGCAATAAATACAGAGAAACCCAAAACCAATGTACGAAAGTGAACCTAAAAGCAACGGATGAAGATGAATCCAAGATCAACTGATGATGGATAAAGATGTACTCAAGATTAATTGACGACTGGTCAGTAAAAGAGCAGTAAACTGTACGAAGACGAACCTAAAAAGTCGGATCAAGATTATTTCAAGAAGTTTGATGAAAATGAAGTCAAAAAGTTACAGAAAAAAGACTATGCAATGGATGAAGATGGAGCACAAATCAAAGGATTAAGATAAAGCCCAAAATATGTCAATAGAAACGAGCCTCAAAAGCAATAGCTTAAGATGAATCCCAATTCAAAGGCCGAAAATTACCCTAAAATCAATGGGTGAAGAAGAACCCAAAATCAACTGATAAAGATTAATCCAAAATCAACTGTGAAGATTAATCCAAAAGCAATAAATACAGAGAAAACCAATGTACGAAAGTGGACCTAAAAGCAACGAATGAAGATGAATCCAAGATCAACTGATGATGGATAAAGATGTACTCAAGATTAATTGATGACTGATCAGTAAAAGAAGACGAACCTAAAAAGTCGAATTAAGATTATTTCAAAAAGTTGGATGAAAATGAAGTCAAAAAGCTGGATGAAAATGAAGTCAAAAAGCTGGATGAAAATGAACCCTGAAAAGCTCGCCGAAGATGAAGTCAAAATCAATTGACGATAAGAAAGTGGAACAGTACGCGTCATAAGCATGACCTGACATGACACAGGCCATCACCTCACGTCCAAGAATGTAGCAGCATCACCCAACTGAAGCAACTATCAAATGAATCTCATAGTATCATCTTATGAACATGTCTAGAATAAACATGAAACGTGTGTTTTGTTTTTTGGTTGAACAAGAAGAAGTCCTTCGACCGGTCATCTTGCAGCATTATGTACGGGCGATATAAAGATGAAATCGGTATCATATACTCATACGTGTAATAAAAAATAACCCTGTTGTCACGTATGGAGTCCCGCTGACCGAGCGTTACGCCCCGCTGAGACGCGACCACTGCGTACTGCTGATGTGCACCTCGCGTTGTGTCGTCACACGCATACCGTCTCTCTCTTTTGTATATAAATGTCGTAAAAAACACATATTATACTTTTTACTGTTTTGGTGTCTCTTTGTACATTCTAATCGGTAAGGTTGAGGCACGCTGGCAAGTAATTTATCTATGAACAGACAACGAGGTGCTCTAATCCTATAACCTTTGGGAACCATGTATTTGGGCACCGAGAGAATTATCCAAAAAATATATGAATGTTTCTCAAGAGAGCCCAGAACTGTTGAGGATTCGATTTAGATGTTGAGAAGGAACAATTTGTCCTCTTCATTAATTATAGTTCGTCTATATATGCATCTTCGTTCTGTATCTCAAATTTAGAGACTAGAAACCTGGTTCGAGAATTTTACAATTACTTACTTGGTCGAAAGAAATGTAGTTGTTATCCTTATAACTTAATCTATACTAATATATTATAAAGCTGAAAAGTTTGTTTGTTTGTTTGAACGCGCTAATCTGAGAAACTACTGATTCGAATTGAAAAAAAAAAATTTTGTTGGATAGCCCATTTATCGAGGAAGGCTATAGGCTATATAATATTACGCTATGACCAATTGGAGCGGAACATCAATGAAAAATGTTGCAAGATGTACCTCAAAATTAGTCCGTTCGACAAATATCAGGTGAAATGCCTTAACTATATATGGCAATATTAGCGCACGATGCTTACGGGTCGAATAGCTCAGTCGGTAGAGTGCAAAATTCTTAAAGCCAGGGTTGTGGGTTCAAGCCCCACGTCGGCGAATATATATTTTTATTTTCTACATTGCTTTCTTCTAAGGCTTACATTTCAATTTTTTTAAATTTTATTACGACTAATTAAAATTAAATATGTATTATGTCTTGAAAGAAATTTTATTACTTAAAAAAAGTATATAAATATTAATTAAATACTGCTTTTTAACGACAAAAACCTTTGAACGGTAACTCCGATCATTATAAAGTTTGGACACAACATTCATCTCGGTAAACTAAGATGAATGTGCGTACTTATGTCCCTTTCTTCCCCATTCGTTCTTTTGCACCCGGGTGAAACCGGGCGGGACCGCTAGTAAATAATAAAACGTGAACTAGTGAAATTATCAATTGGATTTTCAAAATAATTATATAAAGAATGATAATTCGAAAATACTAATTGGTTCTATGCCCAGCCTTTTAAAAATCATTTATAAACGCTACATACCTAAATTTAAACTAAAGATTATTTCTCAAAAATTATTTAGTGAATAGAAAAGTTTTAAATTCTGTTTTACGAAAATAATGCATTTCCATACATTTTGAACTAAAAATATTTTCAGCAGTAACTTGGAGAAGATTTTTTGTCAGAAAAAAAACATTACTTGGCGTATAATTTGTAGACTTTTGAAACGACATAAAACAGTGGACTGTCCTATTCAGTTACTGTCACTGTTGATTTCAACTATTTTAATGTTTTTACTTGAAGTGTTTATTTGCTGGGAGAGTTTTTTTCACGAAATATTTTGTTACAACTAAAGTATTATATCTACATACATATACAAACGTTTAAGATGCTTGACTCAGTTAAGATGTAATTTTTGACGGTTATGTTTCTGTACTCTTTTATTTATGAACTACTAGTTTCTTGAAATTATATACATTTGCTTGTTTTCAGATAAAAATTCTCAACGTTGTTTTCTCATCTATAACAAATTTAATATCTTCATTTTTAAGTTCGTCGGTTAGAATTATTTTAAAGTCTTCTAAAATTCAAAAATAAAATTTACATTTTTATGAACCGTCTAAATTATTGTTATAGTTTTTCAATACTGATAGTTATTACGTCGCTTATGGAAAATAAAATAACATTAATTTATTCGTTTAATAAGGCTGTTATCAAACGATATATTATTATAAAGTTTCTAAAACGATATTAAAAACGGGTTTAGTTTTGTGCATCAGACAAATAAAATTAAAAGGGTAGTATTTAAACGAGTGACTATAAATTACAATTTTGGGTGACAAAAATAATCAATTTGGGTTACTGTATTACTAAGTGAGCGACTAAATTACTAAGTTGTTAATAGTTAATTGTTTGAATAGAACTGCGTTTTCTAAAAAATATATATTTAATTGACTGTCAATTAAATATACATTTTTTAGAAATCGCAGTTCTATTCAAACAATTAACTATTTAATTCGCATACCCCGTTATCGTTCACCCCGGAATTGTTTTTTTTAAAACTCCACATTGGCCCCTTCCCGTTTCACTGCGAGACAATTCGCATACCGGCCCTTTATCATTCACCCCGGAATTACAATTCGCATACCCGTTTATCGTTCACCCCGGAATTATTTTTTTAAAAACTCCACCTTTGCCCCATCGCGTTTCACTGCGAGACAATTCGCATACCCCTTTATCAAACAAAGCGATGGTTTTCAATCTGCATGAAAATGTGAGTTTTAAGTTGTAGTCTCAAAGTGAAAAAAAAAATAAAAAGTAAAAAGAAAAGAAGATATCTTCTTCAAATTACCGAAGGCATTCTAGTCGCTCACTTAGTAATTTAGTCACCCAAATATTAGTGTTGGTGGCCTTAAAAACCGACGATAACCCGAGCGATAAAGATTATTCAATGAAACAAATCAAAGAAATACACTAAACTGGTGAACGTAAAATTGACTGTAGTCAAGTTCTTTACAATAATTTAAATATACATTATTTGCAAGGCGGCGGCGCGCCAGTTCTCACCGTTTCATTCATAAATCTCAACCGCGGTTTCCTCTGCTGTCACTGACATCCGCACACAATCCGCATCTCTTCTACTTCTTCGCCAAGCAAACGCACAAAGGTCTTCGTTTTATTCGAACACTAATCTTTAGTGACACCTCGTTCTCTTCCACGGATCGTTAACGAACCTCAGGCACAGTCCGCTTCTTTATGATTACTTAATATGTTATTAAACTGTGACGATATTGATATCAAGCAAATAAGTATTTGGTTACCACTTCCCAAGAAAAAAAATGTTAGTAATAATCTTATATGATAGAGTATTTGGAAAGAATTCCGTGGCATAAGGATCGAAAATGAATCAATCCTGAATTTTTTTTAAACTTGCATTTAATACTGACATTTCGATACTCTGAAGATGATACAAAACGTATCGAAACGTCAGTATTAAATGCAAGTTTAAAAAAATTTCAGGATTGCTTCATTTTCGATCCTTATGCCACGGAATTCTAAATAGAGTCAAATTCAAATAATCTTATACTTGCATTTAATACTGACGTTCGATACTCTGAAGATGATACAAAACGTATCGAAACGTCAGTATTAAATGCAAGTATAAGATTATTTGAATTTGACTCTATTCAATAACTGTGATCCATTGAAGTTAATGATAGAGTATTTGGAAAGAATTCCGTGGCATAAGGATCGAAAATGAAGCAATCCTGAAATTTTTTTTAACTTGCATTTAATACTGACGTTTCGATACTCTGAAGATGATACAAAACGTATCGAAACGTCACTATTAAATGCAAGTATAAGATTATTTGAATTTGACTCTATTCAATAACTGTGATCCATTGAAGTTAATGATAGAGTATTTGGAAAGAATTCCGTGGCATAAGGATCGAAAATGGAGCAATCCTGAATTTTTTTTTAAACTTGCATTTAATACTGACGTTTCGATACTCTGAAGATGATACAAAACGTATCGAAACGTCAGTATTAAATGCAAGTATAAGATTATTTGAATTTGACTCTATTCAATAAATAGAGTAACTGTGATCCATTGAAGTTAATGATAGAGTATTTGGAAAGAATTCCGTGGCATAAGAATCGAAAATGAAGCAATCCTGAAATTTTTTTAAACTTGCATTTAATACTTAGGCGCGACTTGAAAGTAACTGAGATCTTTTTTCGGACGGAAGTAACATGTTTTCCGCATCTGTAGAAAACCATCTTGAACGAAAGGTGAAACATAACTACGGACGGAAACTTTTGTGATCGGTTTCCGTTATTTAAAGGCATCGACTGACACACAGCGATAGCGAAACGCATCGGTAGAAAACCATTTTAAACGAATTGTGAAACATAGCTATTGACGCAAATCAATAAGCATAGCCAACGTAATTTAATTTGTGAGTAAAAATGGTAAGAACAAATTAAAAAAAGGTTTACTTAAATCGCGCGTAAAGGTTATGCGCACTTATTTTTTTTCTCTAAAAATTTTGATGAAAATGACAAAAAATACTTTATTTTTATGCACATAAGTTTTTAATTTACCACTCCCGAGCCCAGTTCAGTCATCCAGATGCTTTTTAGGCGCGATTAGCGTAAGCTAAAGCGCCTTATATGTACTCGCTTTGTCTGTGAATCTGTGAGTCACGCTTTTTGTATCCAGCGTACAGCCCAAACGCCTTAACCGATTTTAAAAAACTTTTTTTTGTTCGATTCGTCTCCGGGTAACTTAAATCCTAACGTCGCCCGATTTTTGAATTTTGACCCCAGAGGGGAGCAATAAAGAAAAAACGAAGTTTTTTGCTTATAACTCACTCAATTTAAATCAGATCGGTTCGAAACCTGTCTTAAACGAAAGAGGAGAAAATTTTACATAAATTTCGTACAACAGAATTAGCCAAAACAGGTTTTTTATACAAATTTATTTAGAAATAAATTCAATTTGATATAATCGATGGCAAACATCTTTCGGTTATCTCTCTCTGTTGCACGGTTTAATATGGTAATATAAAGATTACGTTTGTTCTGTCTTAAATTAAAACGATTGCATTTGTTCAAAAACGGATGGCATTTCAAATATTTGTGAAATGCAACGCCTTCTGAGTTAACAATATGAATAACTAATTATTAGAACATAATACTTTGACAGACGCAAACGTCATTTTTGACATTTCTTACCATTCCGACACCACGGATGAGCGGATTGAAACCAAATTTTGGGAGGATGTTTGATATGCAAATATGAAGTGGCCTATTGTTTTTTGGGAGCATCGGCGCATGCGTAAAAGAGTATATCTTTTATAATGTTGTTTTATATAATAATAATATAGTTTTTAAAAAGACTTATTATTTTATCTATTTTTACATGAAAGTTTTGTAAATTTTTTGGGGAAAATCGGCGCATGCGCAAAAGAGATATGGGCTATGACGTTGTTTCTTATATAATAATGCTTTACATTTCATAAGGTTGATTATTCTATCTGTCTTACAAGAAAGTTTTGTAATTTATTTTTGGGGAAAATCGGCGCATGCGCAAGAGATATTATGTGCTATAACGTTTTTTATATAACAATGGTAAAATTTTTTTAGCGGCTTATTATTCTATCTGTTTTACAAGAAATTTTTATATTTTATTTCGGAAAAAATCGGCGCATGCGCATCAGAGATATATGTTATTACAAGAAAAATAAAATAATAATAAAAAGAAAGTTTTTATTGAAATGTACCAAAATGGAAATATAATTATTTTAATAATTTAGGGTAATAATTATAAAAAAGTTGGTTGTGACTAATTATTAATAAATTATTAAAATGATTTTTTCCTTTCTGTGTTTCAATATTTTCAACTGTAATTTTTTTCGTAGAATAAGTTAATTAAATTATATTATTAAGCTCAAAGTGTCGTTAAAAATATACTACAATTTTCAAACATAACGCCGGGGTATATTTTATAGAATTTCGCGCCTTGTAATTCTTGAATTACTTGTGTCTTCAGACAATATTTTTATTGTTGGAGCCGTTTGTACGAGATCGAAACTTTCTCTGTGTCGTCTGGACAAGACGAGATGAGACCGAAATTACACTAATCTCGTGGCCTTATTGAAACCAAGGCGATCAGACCGCGACGATACCAAAGATTTATTTTGACTATGTCAAGATCTAGTATTTTATGGTAAGGTTAAGATAAGGTTGCAGTAATTTTGTATTTATTCGTGAGATTCATTAGTATTAATGTTTGTAGATCGCCTGATGAAGTGTTAATTACAACACGAAACGTTGCGAAAAATAAAAATTTCGTCTTGATAGTTTTCTATGATCCTTCTTCCTCTAAAAACAACAACTTACTATACCAAAGATTATTTCGCGACTTTGTTGAAAACGAAAGCTCATTATTGATCCGGGTACGATCGAGTTAACGTTTCTGTCAAACCTGATTCATAACATCTAACAGTCAATGACTGATATAGAAATATAGTATTTTAGTACGATACGATCGATAAAGATAAGGTTCCTTTTGAAATCAAAACGAGCGAAGCCGTTATATAACTATCCCTGACATCTAATAGTCACTAGTTGCGTTAGGGATGTATTAATCCTTCAAACGTCGCCTCCTAGATAAAAACCGAGATTAATGCAAGCGAAGCCGCGGGTAAAGGCTAGTACGTTTAAATAAATAGTTGACCTTACACTGTAATTATAAATTATAGGTGTATGATCCGGAAATCCATATTTAAAATAATCATAAAATTCATATGATGTCTACTTTAAATAATTAAATTAAACTGATTCAACAACAAAAATCTTGAAAATTCATCAAAATATGTAAATATGAACAACTTATAACATAATAATTGACGCTAATTGCGCTCTTCATTTTATTATTATAATATAAAAGGGTAATGCAGCGGAAACCAAGTTGCACTTTTGAAAGAACAAGCGTTGCATTTTTTTAAGGTGGTACCATTAGGTACTTATGCCGAAACAACTTGCCTTATTTTCGGATTTTACTAATGACAATATTTTTTGTCCGTAACAAAATTTATACACGATTTAAAAGCTGATTGGAATTAAACACTTTTTTTAAATCGGTTTGGTGGTTACGGAGTTAATATATGGACGAAGTCGCGAAAAAAATTTAGTTTAGAATAAAAATGAAAATAATACATGTCTCTTTTTCGGCACATTTGACTGCAGTTCCCCCTTAAAACTGCCAAAAAATGACATCGTTATCTTCACTTCTTCGGTAGCACAGGAAGTAACGCCATGTTGTCAGTTGCAAAACTGCAGTAATGATTGACGTATTACATTTTAATTATTACTTATGTTATACAAAATATTCTCTTCATTTTGATTCAAACAAAAAAAATATGAATATTTTTATCGCACCTTTAAAATGGTAATTATCTTAATCTGCTTCAAGGACTTCTTTACGACCACCGTCTGTAAGACATTATTTGGATTGTTTATATCTGATCGAAAAAAGCACTGCAACTGCAGCACGGCTTCGTCCGAGTATATTTTTCGAAATAAGCATGGTAATACATTTTACAGTATCTCTTTAGCAAGCGTACATCAATTTAGCTTAGAAATCGCGTTCACTCACTGCTGATCCCTCTTTTATCTTCACGTAATTATACACAAAATATATAGTCAAAATGATTAGGCTTTTAAGCAGTGAAAGAATTTTCCAAATCGGTTCAGTGGTTCTTGAATTTTTATGTAAGACGGTTGCAGAAGTCCCCGACTTGTCTTACACATTTTCGTTTACTGCTAATTCCCCCTGTATCGTAGCGAAATCTATACTAATATATAAAGCTGAAGAGTTTGTTTGTTTGTTTGATCGCGCTAATCTCAGAAACTACTGGTTCAAATTGAAAAAAAAATTTTTTGTTGGATAGCTCATTTATCGAGGAAGGCTATAAGCTATTATATATCACGCTACGACCATTAGGAGCGGAGCATTAATGAAAAATGTTGCAAAATGTATCTCAAAAATAAGCTTCTATTCAGGTGAAATGCACTAACTAAATACTCATATTAGCGTTTTAAGAACACAACGTCGGATGGCTCAATCGGTAGAGCATGCGACTGTCAATATCAGGGTCGTGGGTTCGAGCCCCACGTTGGGAGAAAATATATTTTTTTTAATTTTCTACATTGCTTTCTTCAAGGCTTACATTTAAATTTATTTTAATTTTATTTAATTAATTAAAAAAAATATATTAGTTTAAAAAAGTATAAATACTGCTTTTTATCGACAAAAGCTTTTGAACGGTTACTCCGATCATCATGAAATTTGGACACAACATTCATCTCGGTAAACTAAGATGAATGTGTGTACTCATGTTCCTCCCTTCGCCATTAGTTCTTTTACACCCGGATGAAACCGGACGGGACCGCTAGTAATGTTATATTGTCCACGTTAATCAAAAAGAGAAAGTATTTTTTAAACGGTGAACGAATTTTTCAAATCGGTTCTCACAAAATGAATCTTACAGTATTTCAAGTCGAGTTTTGAGAATGCATAAAAACATCGAACTGATTACCTCTTGCTCTTGTTAAAAATACAAAAAAAAAAATCGACATATAAGTACGCGGTCTTTTTTCGCATCAAAGATATTATTACGTCAGAAAATGTATATTAATACGAAAAACGCCTTACAATTTATTTAAATGCAGGAAATTGATATGTAAATGCGCGTTCACATGCAATGCGTGACACTGGCGTTATGTTGGCAATAAAACAGCTGAATTATGTAAAGAACTATTTTCAGGGACGTGATAAAGCGGTTAACAAATATCCAAACAGCTTTCATTAAATGCACTTTTATTATCTTGACTGTGTTTATAGTGTTATGTCTGACTTTTGTTCCCATTATCAAGTAATCCAAGCTCTGACCGTATATTCTACTGAAGCAACATTATTGACTTTTTTTAGATTTTTTTTTATTTTAAAATAATATTTTTTTTCTGTAGGTATTATTTTTTTTCTTTGAGGATAATATTTATTGTTCCACAAAAATATGATGAAAAACATCAAATCAGTGACAATACGTTTTTTATCATTTTGTTGAAATTTAAGCAGATTAGCTATTAGAGAAATACAATTATGATCGGTTGGCTACCCTTTTTTTTTTGTATGTCTGGAGGACCTCATATTTAACATTTCGTCGTTGGTTCTGTAATAGCTCTTATGTGCATAATTGGCAGATTTTGCGTTTTTTAAATGAAAAGATTCAGGAAACGGAGCTCTAGTAATACCTCCAAATTAATTTTACAGTAACCAACAAAGGGAAGGAACTCTTATGTGAAAAGTTGTATCAAATAATCCCTCCCACGTGTCAATAAATCCGAAATTAACGTTAAATATTTTTTAAGAAAATACTTCGTCTTGATTAAACATATATAGTGAAGATAAGTATGAATTAGTAATAGGTATACCTTTGAAATTGCTAGTTCTTACCATCCATTGCTGAAATAACCACTTTTTGGCTTTTCCTGCAAATTTTACTTTTTGCACATAAGAGGTATTACAGAACCAACGACGATTTGTCCATTTGGAGAGGTCTGCCACGTGCGTGAAAAAAATTTCAAGGCAGACGATGATAATTATAAATCTATACTAATATAATAAAGAGGTGAAGTTTGTAAGATTGGATGTAGAAGGTAATCTCTGATTTCAAAAATGTTTTTCACTAATATTTAGAATGGACCTTCAGGATGGACATAAGCTATAATTAATATTAATATTTCTTTTTTAGATGAGTTTAGTTACAGTTAGTAATTATAATATATTGTTTATAGTAGCTACTGTTTGCTACAATTGTTAAGAAACACCCATTGTTACAATGCTATCAACATAGAAAAATTAGTTTATTTTTTTTCAAACAATGTCACCGAATTTATTGTTTTTACATTTTTAGTAAGTATAATATATTGAGAAAATACTGTAAAAATTTTAGACCGAAATATTAAATATTTACAAAGCTATAGCATATAGTCGAGAGCAGCAACGGTCTTACGGTAAGACTTTTACCTGCTCTTACCTCTCAATTGTTATCACGTAACCTTTATACTCTCGCAGAGTAGAGCAAAAAAATTAGCAGAAAATGATGCCTTTGAAGAAACCGAAGGTTTACTATACACCAGGCATAGCTGATTAGTGTAAATATTCATTTTTATTTTTTTGTAAGAAATCTGAAATTAAAACTTTAAACGCTTTTTTCTCAAAACTACGTTTTTCTAAGCGGCGCGGGTGATTGAAACAATTGTATACAACCGATTGCTTTAAATTTTGCACAGGGTATTCTACACAACAATAGCTCTGTCCGGTACTAGAATTACTTAATTATAAAAAATATTTTTATTTAACCAATTTTCCACGACAAAATCACGATTTTCTCGTTGTTTTTTTTTTTAAACCCGCCATTTTTTTATTAATCAATAAAAATGTTTATTTCTAGTACGGGATAGAGCCACAAGCCTACGAAACAATAACCAATGTAATTTTTATAATTCAGATGACTCCAAGTGACGTAATCACCTGCGCTACCCACCTACGTCCATTTAAAGTTGTCTACTTTAGGTTAAAAAAACAATTATAAAATGGCGTAAATTTAAGCAAAAAAAATTTTTTTCCTTAGTTTACGATGTCAGTAAAAACATGTAACAAAATTGAAATGATTGTACATTATTTTGTCATTAAAAAAAAAAAAACTGAAATAACGCTTGAAAACGAGCCTGAACATAGGACTACGTTATTAAAGCCTTCAAGAAAAATAAATAAAATAAAAATGAATTTCCTGGGTGGTAAATGATACAAATTATGTAACACCTGTATATACAGTACCTACAACAAATCTTTTATCTATCTAGTATAATGTTGAGCCGTATTCGAGATCCTGTCAAAGAAATTGAATTGGTCTGTCACCGATTTGAAGTAGAGTTGTAGAAATTTATACATTAAATGCTTGGACCGTGGAACTTTTATAATGGAATAAGAAATGCCTATACTATGAATTTCTAAAAATATCTAAAAACTATTTATACCACAACTAAATTGTATGAAATATAGATAAAAAATTATTATTACAAAGAAATTTCTCCATTTGTAATACTCATTAGTCGTTCCACTGCGTTGAATACAAAAAAATGCGTTTTTTTTTTGGGAAATGGTTCCTAATTAATTTTGTCGACGCGACTTATTAAATAAAATAATAACATATGACACTATACTTTTTTCAAAAAGATTTTTTTTCTTTGGAAATAACAATGTCCGTTATTATATACAAACAAAAACAGCGTGTTAATATTTATCGTCACGGTATATTAATTTTTAGCAAAAAATATTTTCGGTTGTCACTAACAAGATGTCTAATTTATATTATTAGGCAGCGGATTCGTAGGTGAGTGTCATTATTTTTGGACAAAATAAATATTATATTGTCTTTTTAGTGTAATTAACTTGTACTAGCTGTGTGCACCCATCAATGACGGGGTCTCTAGATAGGTTCAACATTAATAAGAGCGAAATTAAATAAAGCTCGCAATTCTACAAGTTACAGAGTTACAAGATTATTTTTTTAAAACATGCCAGAAATTCTCAAATACAAAACGCCTATAGAGTAGTCTTTCCCACGAACAGATATAATTATCACGTAAACAGCACATGCTCCGGCTAGAATGCACAAAGTTTGGTTGTCCTGCTGTGTTGAGTTTCAAGCGACGAATCAAATGCTGATCACGCAATTTTATTGCTATAGGTACAGTATGTAAACACGTAAGGTGCACATAGGGAAATTAACATTGGGAAAAAATGACTGGATCAGAGTGACCTTTGAAATCTTGTTTTTCAATTTGACAGATAATATTCTTTTGCAAAATGAATGTGTATATACTACCGAAGAAAATATTCAAATGATTACATCATAATCGGACTTTTTTTATTAATGGGACATTAAATTCCCAAAAATACTTAAATATGGTGCGAGATCAAATATCTCCGCCTATATTCGTGTTGAACCTAAACACATTGGGTCACTGATTTACCAACGCGCTTGTCGGTTTTTCGAGGCGCATCAAAGGAGTCAAATACGGCAAATAAACCGTCCACACAATGGCCATATTCAGAAGCGCACGCGCCCTGAACCTGTACGGACAGGCAGTATTTTTGAATCTGTGCTGTGAGCGAGACCTGGAACAATTACTATTGAAAATGAATTGGGACAATGAAACAGTGCTAAAATTCCTGGAATTTTGAACCTTGCGTTCTGCTGCCAAATGTTTGTGTGTTTGTTATTTGACTGTCATGTGTGGATGATCGTATTTGCCTCTATTTGCATGTTTGTCGTGAAAGTCATATATTTTGCCAAATACAACTAACACCCAATAGCGAACACAAATAGCCATGTGAAGTGCCACCTTTAAATATCACAATGTGTATTAACAATTACTCGGAAGAGTCGAAAGGGTTTAGCACTGCGACCAGTGTTTTTTTTTTTTTAGTTACGTACAAATATTAATTTGAAGTGTAAACAATTGTAATAATGATAATTGTACAGATATGACAACATGATATGAACAAAGTAATACGAATAAAGAGATAGAGTTAATGATGTTCATCTGTTGGCGTTATTCACACTTTATTTACACAATAACCAACACCTATCATTAGTTCCGCCATTGGTCCGGTCCGACTCACTTACCAACTCACTGCTTCAGAAGTGCCTCTATACTTACTATATTATTATTTATTGCTGTATTAGTTTATTACTCTGTGGGTGGGTATTAAATAACAAATAACAATGCATGCAAGATTCATCTGTGGCCAAAAATCAAAAGCGCTTAGACCGATTATTCCGACATTCAATTTAATTCAGTTAAATTATGGCTTTTGAAATTAAGTTTTTAAGTGTAAATAAATTAAAACGCTGTGAATTATTTAAAGTAGTACGAGCTCCAAGGCAACTTTAAACAAAAGGCTTGATTTTTTTTTATATTTCGGTAGATGGATGATACGTTTTCATTGATTTCTCCAAAACTAGTCGGTGGAAATTAAAAAAAAACTATTTAAATTAAAGTTAAAACCCTAATAAATTAGATAATAATTAATAACTTAATACTAATTAATTTTTATATTTTTTAGAATTTTCTGAAGAAGATCCAAAGCCGGATCAAAACGTCATCTTATGTTGTATTGATTTGTTATTTTTTTATTTATATTGGTCTGAGAAAAATTGGTCGACAATCTTATTTATTTGAAGAGTTCTATGCAGACGTTTATCAAAGATTTGAAATCTTTTAATTTTATTCTTACTGCAGTATCGAAATTTGATATCAGTTATTTTTGTCGCAGTTGCGATCGTTAAGATTAAGTTGTAAATATTTTTTCTTCACGATAAGTTTCGTTTCATTTCATAAGCGACGTTACCCAACTTTACTACAAACATAGACAGTTTTGCATTTTGACCGCAGACATCTTTTAATTGTGTTTATTATGTAAAAAGCCTAGCGGCTGCAGAAGTGATCAACGTTTTGAAACGAAACTGTATTTTATATGCAGGACATCTGTTTTATAACCTTTTTTATGGCAAAGAGAGAGCTCGTAAATCATAGACGCTCGACAACTGAGGTCAATAACGTGCATTCAATTGCTCAGTGACAATTCAAATTATTATTTTGTCTATTTGCTGTGTTTTAACTCTGTCGTCAGAAGTGTTATCAATTTTTTTAAACCAACTGTCAAAGTTAAAAATGAGCCCAGTACCAATAATTGTTTAGAACAGGGGTCGGTAACCTTTTGAAACGGAAGAGTCAAAAGTTACAATTTTCAAAATTTCTCAGTTTTTAAAGAGCCACTAAACATTTTCGTTTCCCGAGGACCACATGTCGCGACGGAGGCGGTGCGGGTGAGACGCGAGTTAGGCCTAGCACACATGAAGAGCGTTCAACGCGCGTTTACAATTTCTATACAACTGTATAGAACTGTTTATATGATAACGCGCGTTCAACGCGCCACCAACGCGCGTTATCATATAAACAGTTCTATACAATTGTATATAAATTGTTAACGCGCGTTAGGCTAACGCGCGTTAGGCTAACGCGCGTTGGACGCCTCTCATATAAACCTGGCCTTATTGAATTATTTTTTTAATTTTTGAATATAATTTAAAAACTTAAAGCGAATATTTTTAAATACGAATTAGAAATTAATTATTCATTATTTTTATATTTTTTAGATCAGTTCTGAAGAAGATCCAAATCCGGACCGAAACGTCAATGTATTCATTATTATTTTTTGTTAATATATTTGTCTGAAAAATTGGTCGATAATTTTTTTTATAGATTTTTGTTAAAAAAATCAACCGAGTTTTTTAACCGCATCATGTTCAACTAATTTTAGTAAGTTTCGGTAGTTCATAAATATCATAATAATATGAAATTCATAAACACATTACAAAACATAAATAGTTGACAACATCGAAATAGTTCCAATAAAATGGTCTTAATAGTTTCGCGGTGAAGCCTATTGCTTGAGGTTTAAACAATAATAAACTATAATGTTTCTAGAATACCCAAGCTATATAAAATTACTAGCGGTCCCGCCCGGTTTCACCCGGGTGCAAAAGAACGAATGGGGAAGGAAGGGACATGAGTACGCACATTCATCTTAATTTACCGAGATGAATGTTGTGTCCAAACTTCATAATGATCGGAGTTACCGTTCAAAAGTTTTTGTCGTTAAAAAGCAGTACACCTATCCCCCGATTTACACGGTAGATACGTTCCTGAGAAAAACGTGTAAATCGAAAATTAAAAATTTTCAAGTCAAAACCGTGTAAATCGAAAAGCTTGCAGAAAATGCATAATTTTGCTATTTAACCTATTTAGTAAATTGCCATCATTTCCCTCCAAAATTTCCCGCATTTTTGACGTGATAACGTCTTATAAATTGATGAATCACCAATCTTATAAATTGATAAAACACCGGCTGCATGTTCGAAAAAGTGTAACGTAACGTTCCTAACGTTCCTAACGCGTAACGTTCCGCCTGACCCTGTGCGTGCTTTTTGCTAATTTCTCGCTCAATTTAAATCAGATCGGTTTGAAACCAGTCTTAAACGAAAGAGGAGAACATTTTACATAGATTTCGTATAACAGAATTTTCCTAAACAGTTTTTTTATACAAATTTATATAGAAAAATATTTTATACAAATTTATATAGAAAAATAGCTGTATAAATGCAATGTTGTGTAATGCATGGCGCGACGCGGTCGGTTGTCTTTGTTTGCCGTACATGGAAATTAGAAGCAAACGTATGTCTTGTCTTAACATGAAAACAGCTGCATTTCTAATGTTTAATTCAATTTTTTGACATTAGTATATTGTGAAATGCAAAGCCTTCTAAGTTAAGTATTGGAATAACTAATTATTATTAGAACATAATACTTTGTAAGTTGCAAACGTCACTTTTGACATTTCTTATCATTCCGACACCAAGGATAAGCGGATTGAAACCAAATTTTGGGAGGTTTAGGTTATGTATTACGGAATACGTTATCACGTAAAACTATCGTCCGTAAACCGACTTTACAGACAACCAATTTTTTTTCCCTCTGAATTTTACTTTAATCACAGCCGTTAATTTATAATAATCTAAATTATGCACTCACTTGTAATTTACGAATATGGAAAATTAAATCTTTCTGAAACTGTGAAACTTTCACTCAAATACAATTTTCCGTAGATAAAACTTTAATTTTATGCGAAGAAATACAGACACAGTGTGCGTGTGCAGCAAGTCAGCACATAAGCTCGGGATTCCCCGTAAGATGTGTACACAGCGCATGTGTTCAATCACAGTAGCATTTAGTAGAGTGCGATAAAAACAAAAAAAAACTTATTTGGAAAACCGTGTAAAAGCGAAAACGTGTAAAACAAGTACCGTGTAAATCGGGGGATGGGTGTATTTATACTTTTTTTAAGTAATAAATTTCTTTTCATATAATAAATATTTAATTGAAAACACTGTAGAAAAATTATTTTTATATAGGTGCCTATAGTTGTAACAGTTTTCAAATGAGCTATTAATTAAATTTATTTAATTTTTTTTAGTCGTAATAAAATTTTAAAAAATTGAAATGTAAGCCTTAGAAGAAAGCAATGTAAAAAATCAAAAAATATATTCACCGACGTGGGGCTTGAACCCTAGCCCCTGGCATTAAGTTAAATAGTACAGTAAATAGCATAAATTATAATTTTTTTTCGATATACCTACTTTAAACTTATACTTGTACGAGATTAACTGTTGAAAGTACGAGATATTTAGCAAAACTGGTACGAGAAAAAAAATTCGTCATCTGGCTTGGACCCTAGCAGTGAGCCTAGCGGTACAGCCAGCCTCGTCCGCAGCGGCCGTAAGACCTGGCGTTACAGGAAAGCTAGAAAGCGTACAACAACAATAAAAAAAACCGGATCGTTATACACTTTAGATACACAACATTTTCAAGTATTTTATGTCCAAGAGTCAGTTTACACGCCACTATGGCTACTTAAATAATTCAGCTTTACTGTCAAGGTAATATTTTTACGGGATGTATAATATGTTCTCGGAGCAACTCTAGACAAATTTTTAATATAAAAAATATTAATGTGACGCTGGTATTAACATTTTTTTCTGAACATAATGAATTTATTTAAATTTAGGACCTATCTTACAAAAATAATCATTAACAAATTCAAGGTTACTTTCCTCATTGGATTCTGGGAAAAATATTCCCTATACCTGTACAAAATACAGTGTAAACTCTTTATAACGTCCTTCATTATAACGAAAAACTCCCTATAACGTCGAAATTTTTACGATTTGGTTGGTTTACCTTAAAACCTATACATTAATACCCTCTTTATAACGCAACAGCCATTCTCTATTACGAAGAAATATGTTCATATTTAGGCGTCAGCAAATGTTTACAGACATAAAGAGGACCATTCTGAACCATCACCATCTATTCAACAAGCACTTGATGACGCCAAACTATAGGTATATGTGTTTGGAATAAATTAATTTTGTGAAAATTGGTTATTTTTCTTTCTTCCCTCCATATAACGAAAATTCTTTATAACGAAAAAAATGTTCGGTCCCTTAAAATTCGTTATAAAGAGATTATACAGTACATTGAAGATTATTGTTAATTTGGTTGTTTTTCTTTCTTCACTCCATATAACGGCAACTCTCTATAACGATAAAAAATGCTCGGTCCCTTGAGTTTCGTTATAAAGAGTTTACACTGTATACTATCTTTGGGTAAAATCGCTATAATTTTGACAAAAATAAAGATATAATAATAATAATTATTATTTTTTAATATCAGATTGTATACTTATGTCATAATGGTATTCAGTAGCACGAGTCGTAATACCACTACGCACGAGATATACCTAAATTGTTTTTTTTGAACAAACCTTCTATAAAATAATCGTTTTTCGACTGGGATCAACCATCACTTTTATAATAGTTGGTTATAACTAGTGATGTGCCGGATATCCGTATCCGTATCCGCGGATATCCGAGGGAGAAGAAAAATCCGTATCCGTATCCGTTAGTTTTTGGCGGATCTTTTACTTTATTAATTTTCAATTCATAGATGAAATTTTATATATATAGGTATAGGTGATTAAGTAATAATGAAATCTGTTAAATTTCATTCACATTATTTTTTATTTTTTTAAATCGTATTTGGCACCTTTATATTGCAAACATTTATCGTAGTGATGGTACTCACTACCAATAGTACATAACTCAAAGGTACTAAAAAACTATCTTTATAATGAGATATTGCACATCGATCTTTGGAAAGAGACAATCTGTTATGAGAGTTAACTCTTAAAGAGGTCAATAACTTTTTCCCATATCAGATAGTCTCTTTCCAAAGGTCGATGTGCAATATTTACCGTTGCGTACTCTAAGAAAGTTAAGATCCGTATCCGTATCTGCGGAACTTGAAACCTAATATCCGTATTCAGATCCGTATCTGCGGATATACATTTTTAACGATCCGGCACATCACTAGTTATAACAAAATCAACTGACAGTGACTTACCAAGTGTGACCAGTTTTGTTTTACTTTACCGCACTAGTGTGTAACGAGTCACTTTACATGCAACGCAGCTATTTTATACGGGGTAGTGCAAACAAAATTTTAATGTGCGTTTGTTAGTTTACTTAAAAAAGAACATTGCATTTTTTATAAATACGTCCTACTGAAAACGCTGCAGTACAACCAAAACAGAAGTCGCCCGGTTTGTAAAAGCATTTGAATAACATTTTCAAAATTTAAAAGGTAGCACTTCACATGGCTATTTGTGTTCGCTATTGGGTGTTTGTTGTATTTGGCAAAATATATGACGTTCAAGACAAATATGCAAAAGAGGCAAATACGACCATCCACACATGGCAGTCAAATAATAAACACACAAACATTTGGCAGCAGAACGCAAGGTTCAAAATTCCAGGAATTTTAGCACTGTTTCATTGTCCCAATTCATTTTTAATTAATAGTAATTGTTCCAGTTCTCGCTCACAGCACAGACACAAAAATACTGCACGTCCGTACAGGTTCAGGGCGCGTGAGCTTCTGAATATGGCCATTGTGTGGATGGTTTATTTGCGTATTTGCCTATTTGGCTCCTTTGATGTGCCTCGAAAAACCGACAAGCGCACGGTAACGCGTATTTGGTATTGGCCTTATTTCTCAAATAGGCAAATAAGGCCAACACTTTGTCAAATAGACTGTCCACCCTTGGTAATTGTTTGCCAAATATGCCAAATACACAAATCCAAATAGCTATGTGAAGTGCCGGCATAAGATTTTAATCGACCTTATCACCATACTTCCAGTTTCTTACGGAACGTGGAAGCAAAAATTGTTGTCATTTTTGCTTTATTCATATACTATATGAATAAAGCAATAGAGTAAGTACTTAAGTACTAATAATAGAGATTGAAGAAATAAGAACGGAAAATGATTCCAATCTCCATTAGTTAAGATCTTCAACAATGTGGAAACTATTGTTTACATGAAATATTTACCAGTAAACAATCTGGGAAATGAACTACATAATATTGTTATAGATGCAACTAATTTTAGTTGCAACAACACGGCAATTTTCTTCTTCTATTTCATATTACAAAAGTGCATTCCGGCATTAGAATTACTGGGGACATAATATTATCGGTGGTGCTAGTCTTTTCTCATGTGAATTTGACATTTGCAACCAGCCAGGGATGTAGTCATGACAAGGCGCACCAGAACGCCGTATTGTAACACCTACAATTAATGTTTTCATGCTGTCACTAATTCGTACACTAGCAATCCTTCCACAAATTATATTAGATATCGTGTCCATCGTGATAATAATAAATAAGGAATTCGTAAGATTGTGGACAAAAATATTAGCTTTATTTCATCTATATATTTAAACTCAGAAAATTAAGTAACAATAATTATGAAATAGTATATTGTGCAACTAGTGCGACAATGCCGCACGAGTTGCACATACTATTTTTTATTACGAATTAAATTAAATTAAAATTTTTTTACGAATTAAAAAAAGAAATTAGAAGTAATAAAAATTAAAATTAAATCATTAAAAAGTTGAAAATTCACTTAAAATATTGTTATTGTATAGGTAACTATGGTAACTCTGAATTTGCGTGCGGCAAACAATAATTTCAGTGCGACAAATAAAGTTTCCGCACGCAAATGAAAATAGCTACTTTTGAACCGTAACAGCGTGCGTAAACATACCACTTTTCCTGCATGAGTAATAAAAAACAATATTAACCACTAACATAATTCTGTACTTGAAAAAATCTAAATATATAGACGAAACGTCGTACATTTAATAAAGCTAATATTTTTGTCCACAGTCCTGCAAATTTCTTACTTATTCTCCCAAAATTTAGTTTCAATCCGGTCATCCGTTTGACAGCTGTATCGTGCTCACAGACACACAGAGTTTTTCTAAAAATATTTTTTTTTGGATTCGGAGGACCTTAAAACGAAAAAATATTGTAAAATTTTAAAAAGTGAATTTTGACCTTAGCTAGTACCATTCTCCACTTGTGGATTGGAATGTTAAAATCCATTAAAATCCGTTTTGTTATAGTTCTGGAGATTAGTCAGTACAGAGAGCCACCTACTGGGATTTTTTTTTATACCATGTATATTTATGCACCCTGGTACCTTTTTCTTAGACCTATTACATCCCTGAACATTGGTGTACATCGCACGGTACATTTATGCGCGATGGTGATTGCTGATCATGTCGTGATCTATCTTACATCATCGCTGTAGGTTGATGCGCTTTTGTCATGACCATGCAATTGTCAATTGTTATTACATAACTTTAGTTCAATATTGTCCGCAGTAAGCTATAATAATAAGCGGGAAAACAAAGTGGTCTAGTTGCTATACTGCCGTCATTAACTAAAACAGTACAAATAAGACAACGGCAAGTCTTACCTATATGAACCGTTAAAGAACCAATGTTAAAATGAATCAAAATTCCATGTTATAAAAAAATATGTAATTATGTACCTACTGCAATTTTTCAGGAAATAATTATATTTAAAAGCGATAATTTTTATTGTTACTGTCCCGGAACGGTGCTAATTTGTTACAAATTTAATTTAAAAAATATGACATATGTCATTCCAATTTATTTGATACGAAAAAAAAAAACAATATTGTTTCATTACATGACGTATTGTATTCCAAAATGGGCTCAACAATAAAATTAATGTTTATTCTATAATTGACACGATAGTGAATCATCAAATTAGGTCTATTGTCGTATTTTTTTAAGTAACTTTATGGTTCAGAAATTGAATTGATAGCTGCGAAACAGGCCAGAAAAAGTATCCCCCAATAGAAGGAGAAAAGCAATGGTTGTTGCTACTTTTCACTTTTTTGCAGCTTTTTGTGAAATAATCTATAAAAAAATTCATCAAAAAAAAATAAAAAAAATAGTATCCTCAACGTGAAGGATTTTCAACGATATGCTAAATGCTAAATATATATTTTTATTTTGACCGCAAACAGACTAATCACTAGACAAATGGACGGACAACAAAATCTCAGAATAAAAGTTTATAATTATTTATAGTTGCTGATGAAGTCATAATTAAATGACGAAACGTTTAATTTAATAAAATCAAATACAAGTTTATCAACCTTTTCAACTTCGTACGATTTATCTAACTCACAATAAATGTTCCATTTTTATCATTTTTGGACGAAGTCATACGTCGATAAACCAATAAAGAAAGGAAAAAAATGTTTATGTTTATTTATTTATTTCCTTCATACACATTTTTTTTGTTTGTATACCCTAATTTGCAATAAAAGATTTATGAAATAAAGAAAAATTGTTTTCACAAAAATTTTCGTTCCTCGTACTTTATTTGAATTTTTTTTTGTAAGGCTAGCAACATTCAGGTTTATTTAGATCTAACATCAATAATTGACAACCTAATAAATTGAAAAATACAATTTTTCGGTTCTCGAATGAAAAACTAATCACTAGACAAATAGACGGACGGGCAACGAAATTTCACAATAAAAGTTCTATTTTTATCATTTTTGCACGAAATCATACGTCGATAAACCAAGAAAGAAAGGAAAAAATGTTTATGTTTATTTATTTATTTCCTTCATACACATTTTTTTTGTTTGTATACCCTAATTTGCAATAAAAGATTTATGAAATAAAAAAAAATTGTTTTCACAGAAATTTTCCTTCCTCGTTCTTTATTTGAATTTTTTTTTTTTTTGTAAGGCTAGTAACATCCAGGTTTATTTAGATCTAACATCAATTGACAAATATGATAAAATTATGCGGAGTACAAGGCTAAATATAAAAACAATTTTTATTCACTAGAACATCATTTAATCGTCAACGTTTCGGCAGAAATCATGCCTTCTTCTTTGACGATTAAATGATGTTCTAGTGAATAAATTGTTTTTATATTTAGCCTTGTATCCCGCATAATTTTATCATACCATAATATCAAGGTGTCTTATTTTATTTTGTTATTAATTGACAACTTAATAATTTGAAAAATACAATTGATACTTTTATCAGTTCTCGAATGAACTGGGGGTTTGTAACAAAGGAGCTTCAACGGCGCGGCTAGACGTTCGGCTAATTCTCAAAACATTAAAACTTTTCCCTTACACCACTTCATCATTAGACGGCTCATATGCATTAAATAGCATCCACCCACTTTGAAATCACACCCAGTAATTTATTATTGGCAACTTAAAGTTATTACATTCACAACAAAGTGATATTTATTTATAGTTAATAACAATTAAACTCCCACGATTACAAATGTCAATGAATTACTGAGTATTCAAGGGAAGGCGGCAAAAACACACACAGAAAGTAAAGTGCAGACAGAGCAATAAGGAAGCAGAAACTGCGCGCCATATCCTGCGAAGCTTTGAATCTCAAATGTCGGTATAGTACGCGCCACGAAGCTAAAAGGCTCGGAAGTTAGATGCGAATGCAGGCTTGCGCTTGTACAGCCTGTTGAAAAAACTACAAACTCGCATCTCAACAAAACTAAAATAACAATAACAACTTGACAATAGCGTACTCAACTGTACTTTAAAGCAGGAAAGTGACAAATACGCGCCACGAATCTAAAAGGCTCGGAAGTTAGATGCGTATGCAGGCTTGCGCTTGTACAGTCTGTTGGAAAAACTACAAACTCGCATCTCAACAAAACTAACATAGCAATAACAACTTGACAATAGCGTACTCGACTGTATTTTAAAGCAGGAAAGCGACAAGTGACAAAGGCAACGAGCGATCACGGCCAATCAACGACGAGCGCACGTTCCGTGCAGGTAGCTGGAAGGTGGTGGGAGTATCAACGGCTCTAAAATGTGCCTTTGCGACGCTGTTTGTGACTAAGTTCCGAACCTTTTAGATCCGTGACGGGTACTATAACTTATGAATGGGTCTAATTTCTGGATTGCAGAAAACTGTTAAAAAATCTTATTTGACGATGACCTTAAATAATTGTAACTAGACATATTTCTTCATAAAAAAAGCATTGTGGTATTTTAAATCGATTCTGCTCGAAAAATAATTGATCGATATAGAAGCAAAACTTATTGATATGTTGCCTAGTGTATGTTCTAGTTAACTCTTATAAAGACAAAAGATTCAGGTGTGAATATTCAGACATTAGTTATGTTCCAAGCAAGCAGAGAACGGTAACAGAACCGTCACCGTCTTGCGCACTAGCTAAAACAAAACTGTATCGATTTTTGAGCTAGTGCGCAAGACAGTCTTGCGTAGTAACAAGACTGGCTGTTACCGTTCTCCGCTGCTTAGAACAAACCTTTTTACAGTATAACATCAAAGAAGAACTGAGTACTGATCAATAAAGCTTTGTGTCACTTAACTTTCAGAACACTTGATCAAAGCAGTTTAGCAGTTCGGTGGATGTTTGCAGTTTAACAAGTTTTTAGAATCTAGATTCTAGGTGATATAAATTATATACTAGTCTTTTAAAATCGCGAAATTTTTGCAATTTTTTGCTACTTAAAACTAAGCACATAAAAATTACAAAATAATAGGTACTAAAATTATTTTATTATTTTTTTTATAATTTTACGTTTGGAGATCTAACATAAATTAAGATGACTCAAGCATCTCGTTGCGTATTATGGTTTAGCATCTAATATCAATTTTATGGTAGTGAAGTTACCTGTGCGTTACATATAGCTCTGTACGTTATATATGAAACTACCGGTCCCGCCCGGTTTCACTCGGGTGCAAAAGAACGAATGAGGGGGTGGGATATGGGTACGCACGTTCATCTTAGTTTATCGAAATGAATGTTGTGTCCAAATTTCATGATGATCGGAGTTAACGTTCGAAAGTTTTTGTCGGACGGACAAATTTTGAGTTATATTTTGCAACATTTTTCATTGATGCTCCGCTCCTATTGGCCGTAGCGTGATATTATATAGCATCGATGAATGGACTATCCAACAAAAAAAAAATCATTTCGAACCAGTAGTTCCTGATATTAGCGCGTTCAACCAACCAAACAAACAAACTCTTCAGCTTTATGTATTAATATAGATTTAGGTTTGCAGAGAAAAATCGTATTTTTTCAAAACCCGCGAATACGAAATAACTATCGCCAAATTATAGAATGTGTCTCAGGAAAAGATAGGTATTCTGAACACTAATTGCCAAAATTGTTACGCATTTTATCGAAATTGCATTTTTAAGGCGAAAAAAATTTTAAATGATAAAATGACAAAATTTTGTAGCGTGTAACTTTCTTTCTATAAAAAAAAAGTTAGCGATGACACATTATATATTTCAATTTCAAATTGCCGGTTGGGTAAAAAATACGATACTTTGCTAGGGCTTAAATTGCACATAATATGTCGCTATATGTAACTGCCAGGTACCTATGGTAGAAAAAAATGGCCCTAGGAATTCATTAAATGTGCAGATAAATACTTTCTTTATCTCAAGACATATTTTTTACTGTTTTGATCGTCTGATAATAAAACTAATTTTAGGCAAAGCGTATTCATATTATTCAGTACTGAGTAAACTTCGCGATGCAGAGCTACGATAAACCGGACTATCAAGTCCAACAAAATTGCGTTTCCTTTTACAACAAATTCATTCTATATTTCCATCTTCCGTACGGAAATGGAAGCATGGTGAACAATGTATATGACTTTTCAAATGCACTTCTATACAGGATGATTCCAAAGTTGACGTTATCCTTTCACCAACGAATAGGGGTTCACCAAATAAAATTTTTTTCCTTTGGTGCTTTTTCGAAACATCAACATTAACGGAGGTTCTACCTGACGTTTCGTCTACAACTGCAGTAGACATTATCAAAGGCGATGTGATAGCGGGCGAAGTGTCCTTCCAGGCTGCTCACAGGTAAGTGTGTCGACAAGTGTGGTACTTCCGTCTTTTATAGTCTGCGTGCTCGTGTTCTCTACTCGGTCGTAGTGTGCTCTTCTGTGATTGGTCGTTCCATTCAGTGGGTTGGTATTGCACAGTGCTGGTGTCCAGGTTTTACTTAGATTCAAACTTTCATCTTTGCGGTTGAATTTATTATACGCAAAGATGAAGGTTTGAATCACTACGACCCAGTAGAGAACACGAGCACGCTAACCATAAAATACGGAAGTACCACACTTACATGTGAGCAGGCTAGAAGGACACTTCGCCCGCTACCACATCGCCTTTGATAATGTCTACCGCAGTTGTAGACGAAACGTCAGGTAGAAATACAAATTGACCACAGCATACAAGTCCGGAAACCAAGAAGATTTGGATCAACACCGGCCGTGAAAGCCTACACACTTGGATAAAGTCCAATTTTCATTTTAGCTTTTCGACCGGCGCAATACAGAAAGCTCAGTCTTCTTCTTGCGCACGATTCGCCTCAAAGACAATCATGACGCAACAGTCTAAGCAATTTCGCTTCACCACACGCACATAGAAAAAGAATGAGCAACCGTGTCCCGACGTAAACGGGAGATCGCTCGTCGGCGATACATTATCAGTGACGGCGAAATACTATTGTTGTTGTTCAAGAGATCACGCCGTTCAAAGAAGAACGGTACCCGGCGTGTTCCGGAGCTAGGTGTCACACCTCGGGCTAAATTACACGGTGTCATCCATAAATCTTCATGTTAGTTCCGGTAGTTGACCGCCGCGCGCGCGCACTCACGACTCGTTTCTTCCAGAGCCCTACTTCAAAATAACGCTGTCAGTCGGTCAACCGGTGTTCGCAGAGTTGATCAGATGTGTTATTCATTGAAAAACTTCTGACACTTGACGACTATGGTCGTTTTAGTACATCTACTTAAAAACGATATCACAAAACATCAAACATGTACACAAAGTAGATATGTTTATTTGTCAATTACTCACAGTTACGGGTATTTATCATAATTATATATTAATACGCTAAGGTTAAAGATGTTTGCCTCCCTTTTTAGAAAAAACCTCACATTTTCTCCACATAAATTATATATCATTTTACAGATAATTGCTTGCTCTACTGACATCGACAACTAAAAAATTTATTATTGCTTTTGTTTTTGTAAATTAATTAAAATACAGCAACGCTGAACAACGTTTGCCATCTGACGGCTTTAATTTTGAAACAGCGAGCAACGCTGAACAACGTCACAGCAATGCTGCATGATGCCATCTGACGGCTTAGCTCAACGCTTTTGCTACTTGCGCCTTTATATGACAATTTTAGTAAAATATTTCTTCGATCTGTCATCTGAGCTTCATATTGTAATACAACAAAAAGAAGAACGTTATAAGCAGTGTGCAAAATTAGAAACGAATTGAATACCTGCAATCATATTTAAAAAATAATTTTGAAAAGTGATAGTTATTATACTTATTTAGTGCGAATAATTTGCACAGGTCACACTAGTTATTATTATTTAACCCAGCCTTAGTTTTATCACAATCTAATCTGCGTATACGCACAAACGAGATATGCTGAACTGAAGCTAAACCATATCCGTATAACCGAAATCTTGATCAAATATGAATCAATCAAGGCAAATTAATAACTGGCCTATCGCAATGCAAGCATAAAGCGAAGAAAAAAAATAAAATTTGGTAAGAATGCCACCGGCCGAGGCGTTAATTGTTAAGCGTAGCTAACTCTGATCTTCACGCTTCAAGTATTTTTGTAAAAGCATTATATTATTGTAACGAAACGCGTATTTCCTAAAAATCGGTCAAATATCAACTTCGTTTTTTATAATGAAAATTTCATATTTGAAGCTATTATATCTCACGAAATTCCGAAGCGCTTATTTTAGAAACTACTCGACCGATTTTGATGAAACTTATTTATAGTTAGTTGGAATGGTAAATACTACGTATTTATGAAATTTCTAGTTTAAATGTTTTCCTAATACAATCAAGGGGATACGATATACTACCAAATTGGCCAGTTGACGAGCTCTGATTAAAAATAAAATTTACAAAATATTTCATACTCTACTCAAAAAATTGATTTTTTAATAACGCAACGGTCGCGAGTTTGATTCCCCATTGGCCATAGAATATTTTTGGTTTTTAAGATATATTTTTGTTTTTAATTGTGTAAGATATATTAATTTCAGTCCTGAGTAAGGACAAATACACAGGCTTTTTTAACTTCTGTTCAATTTCAAAAGTGAAGTTTAATTTATTTTGAGATTTTACCGCCAGATGGCAATAAAGACAGTACTATGTTTTTATGTTTTTGAAATGTAATTGTATTTTTGTACCAGTATGCATCAAGACTGCTGAGAAGGCACGTCATGCAACGAACAAATTACGTTCAGTAAATCTAATATATAAAATTCTCGTGTCACAGTTTTCGAAGTCATACTCCTCCGAAACGGCTTGACGGATTTTGATGAAATTTTTTGTGCTTATCCGGTATCTATGAGAATCGGCCAACATCTATTTTTCATCCCCCTAAATGTTAGGGGTAGTCCACCCTTAAATTTTTTTTCTTCCTTTGATTATAATTATTATTAAAGACACGATTTTTTTTTTAAATTCGTATCCATGGTTTTAAAATATAAACAGCCTTATGTATGATTTGAAAAAATTCTGTCAAAAATTAAAAAAACATTGATTTATATACTTTTAACATTTTTCATCATTAAATAATTTTCAAGTGATTTTATAACCTCAAAAGTACTCAACACGTGACACGAGCTTCCAATAACAACGGATTTTGTGTTGTAAGTATACTTTTTTTTATTCATATCGAAAATGTTGTTGATCTTATAAAAATTGGTCGATAATTTATTTATTGAAGAGTACTAATCAGACGTTAATCAAAGATTCAAATATCCCCATTCGTTCTTTTGCACCGGGCACGACGGCGCAGCCGGAGTGTTCGACATACACACATATACGTCCATGTATATTTTAAAATAAATAAAATAGATAGATAGATGTTCCAATTATATAGATATATATATATATATATATAATACTGTTAGGCGGTACGAAGTTCGCCGGGTCCGCTAGTATATATCTAAAATTCAGTGTTGTTATTTTGAATCACAATTAAGCGCAAAACAACTTCATTTTAACTTAGAAGCAGTTTCAGTGCGATATTCGACTTTGTTTATCTCAATTCGTATTAAAAGTTTCACCTCATCATATCGACAAAATAACTATTTAGTGTTGATTTTGGTTGCGATTTAAATTTAATATAAAAACGGTTTTTTAGTTCCAAAAGAAATTACATGGTGCGCAACTCGTTCAGAGATCACTTCTAGATTGTTTTAAATGAAGACCTTGAACATTTCCTTTCCAATAAAAAAATTGTATGAATTATATACAGGACCACTCATAATAAAAATGAATGTATTATTAAAACAAGAAAGTTAACTGTCATGAAGTGAAAAAGTAATACCTGGAATACAAGTTACAGTATTCAGTAATCAAACTTATATGCACAACACTGAGTAAAAATTAAAGAATCAAGTTGTAATTTTAAGTGTTTCGTTGAATATAGTTATAAAGTTATAAATGTTTGAAGTTTTGTAGGACTGATCGAAACAACATGTACACAGTTACTGTGAGAATAATAAACCAAGTCAATATACTTATTAGATTTAAGACTACCTTTAATTAGTATTCCAGCACACAAATTAGCTGTGACTGATAGATACAACAAAGGGCTGTAATGGTTCAATTTACTGCCAGCAAAAATTACAAACTTAGACTATAAATTGTTCAAAAAGTCAATTAAAAACATTTTATTAATTGCTTGTTTATATAACACTAATGATTTTGTAAACATAACTTTTTAATTGTACAAATTGTCTTTTATTAACTCATTGTATATTTTGTATATGACAGTCAACCTTATATGTTGAATAATATATCTAAAATAAAAACAGAAACGAAATTCTATTTCTTCCACCCGTGTCAGGGGAAACATTGGAATGTAATTATCAAATGTTTTATGGGATTTAGCACTCTCAGGAACACGAGCTCATACAAAACAGTGAAACACACAAACGAAAAGTACTTTTTTATAACGTAACAAACAAAACAACAATTCTAACTAATTAAATAAAAGAATACAGAGTCACTGTTTATATAGGTACCTACACAAAATATTTACAACATAGGAACACACCAAAGTTTATTTAGCACACTTATTTATTAACTATATACACAGTTATGTCTAGCAGATTCACTAATCCACACATAGACGCTGATGACCTCAGCTGTTGAGCGTCTATAATCTACAATCTATCTATCTACCTGCCCCCAGCGTTCGGCGATGCTCGATTATAGTTTATTTAGCACACTTATTTATTAACTATATACACAGTTATGGCTGGCAGATTCACTAATCCACACATAGACGCTGATGACCTCAGCTGTTGATCGTCTATAATCTACAATCTATCTATCTACCTGCCCCCAGCGTTCGGCGATGCTCGACTATAGTTTATTTAGCACACTTATTTATTAACTATATACACAGTTATGGCTGGCAGATTCACTAATCCACACATAGACGCTGATGACCTCAGCTGTTGAGCGTCTATAATCTACAATCTATCTATCTACCTGCCCCCAGCGTTCGGCGATGCTCGATTAAAAGAGGCACCCAACTAGACAAGAGTCCGATTACCGCCACCCCACTGTGTTAGTATATTATGATGAACCCTGTATAAATGCGTGTATAATGTAGACAATCTGTGTACATCTAAAATATACGTTTATCTGTTATTAATAAGAACATTTGTATTAGTGGAGTCCGAGAAGTCGAGTCACACATGCCACGGCAAAACAATTGAGTCGCGTGATGGGCAGCGGAAACACCTAAGCATGCAATATGTTAAATATGAATTAAACGTTAGAATATCCATGTAGAATATTATGCGACTGCCTCAGCTACTATTGTTACCGACCAGGGATGAAGAACAACTACGTAACGTTTCCGAAAAAAAACTCTTCAAACTTAATCTTGAGTCAACGAAGGACTGACTCAAAAATTATGCCTAGGTTTTATCGGATCTGGAAAGATAGTTCGTAGACTTTAAAAACAACACCCATCCCCCGATTTACACGGTACTTGTTTTACACGTTTTCGCTTTTACACGGTTTTCCAAATAAGTTTTTTTTTGTTTTTATCGCACTCTACTAAATGCTACTGTGGATTGAACACGTGCGCTGTGTACACATCTCACGGGGAATCCCGAGCTTATGTGCTGAGTTGCTGCACACGCACACTGTGTCTGTATTTCTTCGCATAAAATTAAAGTTTTATCTACAGAAAATTGTATTTGAGTGAAAGTTTCACAGTGTTTCCGTAATATATTACATATTTTAATCTGTCATTTTATTTTTATTTCTGTGTACACCTAAAAATATTGAAAAAATCACAACTGTTAAATAGCAAAATTATGCATTTTCTGCAAGCTTTTCGATTTACACGGTTTTGATTTGAAAATTTTTAATTTTCGATTTACACGTTTTTCTCAGGAACGTATCTACCGTGTAAATCGGGGGATAGGTGTATTGTTATTGGATTTATTATGATCACCGTTTTGGTTCATTAAGGGATATCCTCAGAATCTTGCCAGTGGCATAATAAACGGGTCGCAGGACAGGCAAAATTTCACGGGCCTCCAAGAGGGCCGTGAGTACAGGAAGATCCTAACATTTATTATTACTTTTCTGGTTTCGCGTCCATTATAATGATGTTTGTAAATGATAGCGGGAAAGTGGACAGGTACACAAATCAAACACCTTAACCTAGAAACTAATTGTACATTATTGTACAACTAAACATTTTTTTAAAATATATTTTCAGTATCTGAAGAAGCTGGGATCACTAGCGAAACGTTATACACAGCTAAATAAGGAGTTTGATTTGTTTACCTGTCCACTATACCCGCTATCATTTATTATTACAACACTTAATAAAATTTGCCACGAGCCTCAATAGGGAGAGTTAGGTTAGTCATTGCATCCTGTATTGTTTTAAAAATTTAAAGCCTATAACCCCTTCTAAATACAAAAGTATCGGTCCAAAAAATCTCTGATATTTTTTGATATCAAAATCAATAGGCATGCACGATAAAAAAAAACTACAGATCCGATTGACATCAAAATGAAAAGATCTGGAGTCCTTTCTGAGTATAAAAAAAGGTTTTCAGATATTTTTCAAACGCATCATGTTTGTAAAAAGAGCCACGCTGATTTTGAGTTGCAGAAAGCATTGTCAGAAAATTTGTTTTGACAGTGACCACATATATTTATTCAAAATAAAACCATTCTCTGTACAAATAATTGATTGATTGATTAAAACGACGTTTTTTTACAGTATATACATGTATTTAACATTGTTTTTTGAACAATTCCCACTTCTAAACTTATTTATCTTATTCTACGTAGATCTATCATTTGTCTTTATGTGAGTACAATCTAATGTTCTGCAGTAGACTGCTTCTGTATGTATACAAACTTACTGTCAAATCAAATTTCTTGACAATCCTTTCTACAAGCCAGCATGATTTCGTGTGAATTTGACCTGATAACTTCTTTAACTTTCTTTTCTTTATATCCCGTCAAAATCGAGACTTTTTTCGCCTATACGAATCTGCGAACAAACTCGACGTTCACACGAACGAAGCCGCGGGTGAAAAACTAGTTATGTACAGTTGAATCATCCCTATTAAAAAACACGGCATATTCGTGTGTCGTTCAAGCATGGAACATAAATATTCTGTCTTCTATAGGTTTCTTCTACATCTGCTAATGCATTATTCGCTGTGTGCTCGCGCGGGATTCGATCTAAATATGAGATAATACCGCCGCGTATAGAGTTATGTAATACCGATCCAAACGCACGCACGTACGTACGTACGTACTGACAGGTTGTCTCAAAAACCACTATCGGGCTTGAGAATACCCGAGCACATACTGTATTATAACTTACAAGGCTGAAAGTTAATGATTCCTACTGTATCGTTATGAATCCATTTACGAAAGACTTTCGTGTTTGTGTTGGTCCTGCATTTTTAAGTCTATTGCTTTCCTTGCTTCCCATCCCTATTTCTGGTAACCTATCCATCATTGTGTCCCAGTCTTGAATGTATTTTTTGGGGAATAAGATGCTGGCACATGGGTTAAACCCTGAAGCCATAGGTTGCGGTTTAAAAAAAAAAAAACTTACAAGGCTTCAGTTCTGCTGGTTATCCGAGGACTGGTGTAAGTAACATTTGAATTTTCAATTTATTATTAAAAAATAAAAACTAATTGAAATATGACAACTGTAGAACTTTGCCGGTCTTGAAAAAAATACCTTAACTTTTTCCACTCACATCCCAAAAAAACATTTCTTCAAGAAAAAAAATTGAAATTTTTTTCAGGTATAATTGTATTTTGCTCATTATACTTCGTGAAAAATTAGCACTGGCTTGCTACTTGTAATTTAAAAGTTCAATTTGGAGTCATAGAGCTAAGAGATGATAAGACAGCAACCCAGAATCTAAACGGCTAATTAATATTTCAACACGAAAAACGCATTTTCTAAAACTCTCTAGGACCGAGAAAGTCAGACGAAACTAAAAAAAATATCAGATATCGACTCATCGAAACAGAACCAAAAGAGACGAAATCGAGAAAGTCAGATATCGACTCATTGAGACGAGGCTAAGAAAACACCAGATATCGATTTATTGAAACAGAATTAAAAACGTTTTAGATATCGCTTTAGCTTCGACTCTTTGAAATGAGACCGAAAGAGTTTCAGATATCGACTCAAAACGAAATCGAGAAAGTGTCGGCCTCTTTCGAATCACTGACATTTTTTTAATAAAAAAATTGGTTGTCTATAAAGTCGGTTTACGGACGATAGTTTTACGTGATAACGTATTCCGTAATACATAACCTAAATTTATATAATAATTATAATAATTCGAATCTATGATATTGCATCTTTCGCTTCAAATTTAGGTTAATTTTATTTATTAAATTACTCACCACCTATAAAAATAATTTTTTTTATTAACTTTCTTTCTTTCGTATTTATTTAAGTCTCAAAGATTAACTGTCATACTATTTATAAAACAATTGTTTCACTGTTTATATAAAATTCCAAAACCTACTTACAATATTTAAGTATTTTCATACGTCAAAAAATTGATTTTTATAATGATAAAATTTGTAAGAAAACGATTTTTTCGAGAGATGAGACCTAGCTAAAACGATTTTTTGCCCCCCAAAATCCCTTTTCAGTAAATTTCATCCAAATCGTTAGGGCCGTTTTCGAGAAAAGCACGCACAGGGTCAGGCGGAACGTTAGGAACGTTACACTTTTTCGTACATGCAGCCGGTGATACATCAATTTATAAGATTGGTGATTCATCAATTTATAAGACGTTATCACGTCAAAAAATATTTTCAACGACAAATCCATCGCGAACGTATTTAGGAAGACATTTAAAAACTTAATAAATAAATAAAAAACCAAGATACCTGCGCATTATACAATAAACAATAGTGACGTGTTCATAAGCACTTTGCACATATTGTAATTTCATTACAAAGACTTCCGGCGAAGTTTAAAACGGTCATAGCTTTAGCACGCAATTTGTGAGAATCATTCACATTGAACCTTAAAAAAAACTGTTACAGATTTTATTTACGACCGGTCGTATAACAAATGTAATTAAATGATTCTGTTATCAAAAACAAAAGCAAATAAAAAATACACATTTACATTCAAATTTAAATAAAAACCTTTCTATTTTGTTTTTAGACAATACTCTCAAATTTAATGTTCCGAAAAAAAAATATAAAATTATTTTTAGGTATATCTCAAAAATTTCGGTTAGATTTTGAAATTCCCAAATTAATTACTAATGAATTTACAGTAGCTTACTGAATACTGACAAGAAGAGATCCCCCCATAGCTACTTTTTTTTAAATTAATATCTACCAATCATTCGTTGGAAATATATATTCCACCAATTGCTATAATTATCTTAAACTAGTCTCAATTCAAAATTTTCATACACTACCAATTGGGTTTTCATGGCTCATCTATTACAAACCCTCAGCTCACAGGTCCTAATTTGAGAACTAGGTAAAAGTATCAACTTGATTTGCAACTTGTTATTAAAAAAAATTGGTTGTCTGTAAAGTCGGTTTACGGACGATAGTTTTACGTGATAACGTATTCCGTAATACATAACCTAAACCTCCCAAAATTTTGTTTCAATCCGCTTATCCTTGGTGTCGGAATGATAAGAAATGTCAAAAGTGACGTTTGCAACTGTCAAAGTATTATGTTCTAATAATAATTAGTTATTCCAATAGTTAACTTAGAAGGCGTTGCATTTCACAAAATACTAATGTCAAAAAATTGAATTAAACATTAGAAATGCAGCCGTTTTCATGTTAAGACAAGACATACGTTATTTTTTAATTTCCATGTACGGCAAACAAAGACGACCGACCGCGTCGCGCCATGCATTAGACAACATTGCATTTATACAGCTATTTTTCTATATAAATTTGTATAAAAAAACTGTTTAGGCAAATTCTGTTATACGAAATCTATGTAAAATGTTCTCCTCTTTCGTTTAAGACTGGTTTCAAACCGATCTGATTTAAATTGAGCGAGAAATTAGCAAAAAGCACGCACAGGGTCAGGCGGAACGTTACGCGTTACGCGTTACGAACGTTAGGAACGTTACGTTACACTTTTTCGTGCATGCAGTCGGTGTTTTATCAATTTATAAGATTGGTGATTCATCAATTTATAAGACGTTATCACGTCAAAAATAATCAATTCAAAACATAAAATGATTCAAATAAACCTAGCTATTGGTGGCTTTAAAAATAGTCCATACATGTCAACTTCATACATTCACCAGTTCTCAAACAGATTACCTAGAGATGTTATAAATTATAGACGCTCAACAACAGCGGTTGTACGTGTCTTGGGCCAGTCCTCAGATTAGAACGTGGGATGTGGAGATTAGTATCTATGTACTTAAGGCAATATTTAATCTTTTATTGTTTTTCAGTTATTTTTATGTAATTATAAGGACAGATAGAAGACCAATCCGTAAGGATTGAATCTGATCCTTGCCTTAGCAATAAATTATTCTATTCTATTAGTCATGGCAATCTTATACAAAATTTATAGGTACGATCAGGGGAGTTACTCTTCCAGAATATGACACTAGATGTCCCTTGAGAAAGCCAGGCTTTCGCATAGGAGATCTGGTGTCATAGTTTGAAGAAGAACCCTCCAAATGTGTAAATATGAGCAATGAGCATCGTTCTAAACTAGAATAGCTGCGTAGACACGCTGCTCTATCTGATGGGGACACGCTTTGCTGCGCATGGAACAGTTGCTGCGGGAGAATCAGGTGCACCAACTAGCCTTTGCACACGCAATATTTACTTTAAATACAATTCAGAATTACTTATTCACAAGTGCTGTCCATTTTGAACGAATAGATATATATAGTTTTTCAGTGCACCGAGCGGGGTTGCGTAGCAGTGAGAGCACTAGACTCGCATTCGGGAGGTACCGGGTTCGAATGCCGGCGGGGGCAGATGTGGCTGGAAATTTTTCCCACTGCCTCTCGCCGAGAAACGGTAATTCCTGTACCGGCCATCTTGTTGAGGTTTTCCATGGTTTCCCTCAACAATTCCAGATAAATATCGAAATGGCTCCTTATTCAAGGCCACGGCCGAATACCTGTCAAACTCCTATGCTCAAAATTTGCCTACCTTATCCTTAATTTCCTAAAAATTCCTTCATTCGCTCATTGCTATTAAATAAGTTGAAGTTTAAAAATTGTAGAAAATAGCGGGAAGTGTGGTAGAATAAAAATAGTAATGGTGCGAATGGCCTCTGTTATGACTAGAGCATATTTTTCAATCCCAGGATTACGGGATTTTTGATGCGTAATCCCGGGATTAGACTATGTGGTTTCTAATTGGGCTCAAATGAAAAAAAAACTTGAATAATTAATTTCTTAAAAAATGTTTTTAATATTGTTGCACAACACAAATCACAATATAGTAAAAAAAGAAAATAGACATAACAAAAAAAAAACTTTACTTTCGCAAGAAATCAAAAAGACAACACAAAAAAAACTATTTAGAGTTTCAAAAATACAATCGCAGGATTATCAAAGCATCCAATGTTTGTCTTCCAAGCCTGCTTCGTAGTTTATTGCCAACATAAGCAGCAGCTGAAAACGCTCGCTCAGGTTCTACGCTAGTTGGAGGAATAGACAATAGAACTTATATGCTGTTTCTAAGTGATATCCACGAGCTCCTCCATTTTCGAACAGGCTTATTTCACGTCTAATACTATTTGCCAACCCTGATTCATTTTGTACTTGTACTTCAGGATCTGGAGATTTCATATTCTTACATATCGTACCGCGTATTTAAGGATTGTTTTTTGTCGTTATGTAATAAATACTATTGATATAATCTAGGCAAGGTAATAATTTGTCAAGGCGCAACGTATTACGGAATGCAAACTAGATCTGTTTGTGCCAATCCCGAAAATCCCGAGATTAGCCAAGTACGGTCCTGGGATTTTCGTGGCCAGAAAACGGACGGGATCCCGGGATTATATTCTCTAGTTATGAGTTATGGCATAAAGTCGAGAAACGGACGTTAAATGCATTATTATTATTATTTCAAGCCTCCAGTTTCCTGGTTCTACCTAATTCAAAAACTTGTAAAAGTATCAATTGAATCCTAGATCCAAATAACCTTCGATGTTATGACCTAAAATAAAGAGATATCTGTTTAATAGAACGAGAATCGATGATTCGTGAATCAATTCTTTTAATTGAAATACGATTCTTTACAGTAGTGAACGACATATTAGAATCAGTAGGAATAAATTAATAATATTGTTTTCTTTCGTGAATATATCCACGCATTCCTTGTGGTAAAAACTTAAGAAAACTTCCGTAGTTACAAAAAATAATTATAAAATAGAAATTGCTCATAAATACATTTAATATACGTACTGTTCACACAATAGACTATAATTTATAATACATTTACTTCAGCAGGCATTTAAATACGCAACTTGCATGATTTTCTTTTTTTAGTTTATAACAAAGTTCTATAGCGAAGGAATTACAAACCGTAAAAGGATTTTTTTTATAACTGCTCATCGTTGAGTAGATAAATTTTATTCGGAAAATAAGATAGGAAGTTTTGATTTAAACAGCAGTAGGTATACACAACGCGCATTTTTTTTAATTTAATCATACTAGTACCGTGGTTGTATTCCTTATTTCTGAAAAAAGTCGTATATATGGATTTCTTACCTTATACGCTCATAGCTCCTGTTTTACGCCTAAAATTTTCAGCTGCCCCAAGGGATGTTTTTAGATCGGATCCTGATCCGCTATCTGGTTTCAAAATGGCGACGGTTCAAATATTTAGAGAAAAAAAAACACGCTAGAAATTATTATCCTAAAAAGTGTGAGTGTGAGTTAATTGAATTAACTTGAAAAAGAAATAAATAAATGTTTATTAAAAAGGTAATATTATTTTTTTTTTAGTTTTAGCCTACATTCAATCAGAAGTCTTTATTATAGAGAAAAAAATAGTTTTATCCTTTTTAAACACACTCAGACTTCTTTTTTGAAGTTCCTTAAATTTCAGTTTCAACTCAGCAGAGCAGCACTTGAGCGGAGCCGATTTATTTAATTTCGCACAAAGACACTTCAACCCAGAGCCGGATTAATCATTAGGCCCCGCATCGACTAGGGGCCCGTGCACGCACCAAGAAAAAAAACTTTTCATTGAACGAAAATTTTATTTGAATATTTGTATGAAATTTCCCAACAACAATATTATTTTCTTTAGTTGTTTATTTAATTTATTGCATTTAACAAGATAAAATTTAAAATAACTACGTCACGCCTCATTTCTCTTTCTTGACCCATCAAAAAACCTGGATCATCAATTATCTATAACCTATTCATTAAGACCATTTCAATAGAGCTAACGAGTCAGGTAAGGCGATGCTGCAGAATCTAGTCAAAGTAATCATGTTGTTACAATATCACGTAAGACATTGAAGTAGCAGGATGCCTGGAGCCGATTATCTGGAAGTTACTCACACCCCTTCATCAACTTGAAAAGACCTGATTGCATTGCGTAGGAGCCCGGACAGGGTTAATCCGGCCCTGCTGCAACCCTGCGCCTTTGAGCTATATGTAGGTTGGTTACACGCCATTTTTATAATTCTTTATTAAAAATATAGTTTAAAAAAACTAAAAAACACGCTTTATATCGAACTGAAAAGTAAAAAATATTTTTTTAAAAATAAGCTTAAAACAATAATGAATAAAAAATACTAGTATTATTGTGAAAAAAGCGTGGGGCGCTCGATGTACGAAAATGTGGAACAAAGCGCCCCACGCTTTTTTCTCAATAATACTAGTATTTTTTATTCATTATTGTTTTAAGCTTATTTTTAAAAAAATATTTTTTACTTTTTAGTTCGATATAAAGCGTGTTTTTTAGTTTTTTTTAAATATATTTATTTTTCACTTTTTAGTTTGATAAAAAGCGTGTTTTTTAGTTTTTTTTTAAACTATATTTATTTTCAACTTTTTAGTTCGATTTATTGTCAAAAATTTGCCAAATAAAAACAATTATTTTTTCGGCGTGAACAAGATTAGAACCCACGACCCGTGATTCCGAGAGTTGATGTCAGCGAAGACCCGTACCTTAGACCGCGCGGCTAACCACTGTAGTTACAGTGCTGGCATATTATACTACAGTGATAAACCACTTGCTGTAGTCCAAACGAAGGTTACAAACAAACATACATACAAACTTACAAGTGAAGTTAATATAAAGCGTGTAAAAATGACCCAAGCTAGTCGAACGTCTATAACCTACAATCAATAGAAAATTTCTTACAAAAACTATTTTTGTACCGCGTCAACATTTTTGCTGGTTCGTGGAGATAAACTTAATAAATATATTCAAAACTAATCCAATAATTATATAGCCTGGCCAAACCTTTTAGACCATGCGACTGACATGTGAGCATTAAACATTGTCATATCTATATTATATGTACAGATGCGTATCCCAAAACGATAAAATTAGCCGTAGGGGGTCCGCGCACACAGCCTCTCCGTTCTGTCACCATAGGCACCTGTGATCCATGTACGTATCATTTCGCTCAACCGAGCGCGTTATTTGATTAGTAATTACACCGTCACAATATATCGTATAGGTTATACGTGTCTGGCTTTTGACTGTATATGCGTGTATTTAAGTGTCTCTCTGTATGTGTAAAAACGAACACAATTATTACAACGCACCGACTCTATTCATTAAAGACAGATCATTCAAACAATTATTGTCGCAGTTCTGATTAAACAATCAAAAGTTGGAATTAGACAAAGGAAGCTCGTGTTGTCTCGTCGGCAGCCATTTTCTACCCTCTTCGAAGATAGTTTGGGGTTACGTATACGAGACCAACAATTTTGCAGGCCTGTGAGCCGCGACTTTCTGAATTTGGACGAGATAAAACTGAGAAAGTCTTCAGTTTGACTCTGTCAGGGCTTTTCGACGATACTGGGAATTTTTTCGGTCTCGTGTCAATAAGACAATTTCGAAACAATACAACTTCATTCAAACAATTATTGTCGCAGTACTGATTAAACAATCAAAAGTTGGAATTAGACAAAGAAAGCTCGTGTTGTCTCGTCGGCAGCCATTTTCTACCCTCTTCGAAGATAGTTTGGGGTTTCGTATACGAGACCGACAATTTTACAGGCCTGTTTCAATGAGCCGCGACTTTCTGAATTTGGACGAGATAAAACTGAGAAAGTCTTCAGTTTGACTCTGTCGATGATACTGGGAATTTTTTCGGTCTCGTGTCAATGAGACAATTTCGAAACAATACAACTTTCTGAATCTGGACGAGACGAGACCCGAGAAACTGTCCGGTTTTTTATTAGTGTTTGACGAATTCGCCACACGAAAACATAAAGACTTAATTTTATCGTGTTGGTTTCATCGACGATACTGGAGAACTTTTTGCTCTTATTTTTTTTTATTTATTCTATCGCTATAAATTATACAATACAATATTTATTGAGTTTTCCTACCCAACTTGGCAATGCCAGTTCTAGGGTAGGGATTCTTACGAGCTAATTGTTTAGGTATATTGTGCTGTCTGGTAAAGAAAATAAAAATGAAAATAAAATAATAATAATAATAATGATGAGTATTTGGAAAGAATTCCGTGGCATAAGGATCGAAAATGAAGCAATACTGAGATTTTTTTAAACTTGCATTTAATACTAACGTTTCGATTTGTATCATCTTCAGAGTGTTCTGTAATTATATTTTTTGAGTTATAAAATTGTTTTGAATTACAATGTATTGTTCGTAAATGTTAGAAAACTTACCAAATGCTGTCACATGTTATCAGTATATTGTTGTTGATGGATTGAGAACATGGTGTCACTCAACTTGTTAATTGTTATTTTTTTAAATATATTTTTAATGTGGATACTGGTTAATGTTAATGTTTTAAAATTATTAGTTTCTTTTAAATATAAAATGATTGTCACAAATTAAAACAAAAAAAAATAATTACAGAACACTCTGAAGATGATACAAAACGTATCGAAACGTTAGTATTAAATGCAAGTTTAAAAAAATCTCAGTATTGCTTCATTTTCGATCCTTATGCCACGGAATTATTTCCAAATACTCATCATTAACTTCAATGGATCACAGTTACTCTATTTATTGAATAGAGTCAATCTTCAAATAATAATAATAGTAAACTAAACATTTTATATGTTATAATGTGTCTTACTAGCCATTCAGTTAGTCCAGTCAGATTAGTTGAGGATGTCGTATATAATTTTTGATTTCTCGTCATGGAACAGCCAGTTGAATATTTTTTTATTGAAAGTTTGTATCTTTTGAATTGTTTTGAGATGATATAATGCCAGTTTCATCTTAAAGAGACGAGAAATACGAATGACACAAGACACACCCAAGGATCATCTCGAATCTCATCGACGATATCAAAAAATTTTTCGATTACATCTCGACGATACAAGACGATACTTAAGACATTTACGTCTCGGCAAGATGAAACGATATCTGTTTGATGATATCGAGTCAATATACAAATATCAAATTTCTAAGATAGTTCGTTGTTATAAAAAAAAGCATTTATACTAATTTAGTAGCAGACTACCAACCAAATAAAAAATTAATACTATACTAAATATCTACGCCATAATAATAAAACATTTTACTGAAAAGGAAATTATAACCTAATTATAATGAACAAATAAAGAAAAAAGACATCAAAAACGTAAAGCGGATTCACATTAAAAGACATTCGTGTATAAAAGTGGAGATACAAGTTTTGAAATTAAAAGTATATAGATTATATAAATCCAGACAGTAAAGAGAAAATTTCGCTGTCAATAGCAATAATGGGACCTGTGAAGCACTATACGACATCGATCGCGATAACCTTATATGTACAAAACGGCATTAGAAATTACATACAAATACTCTATATATACAGTATGTTCATAAACTTCTGTAGAACGAGCGAATTACAGATCAGTCAACGATGTATCTAATAAAATAACCATTACTTCAAGATGCATCAGTGATGTTATATGGATAGCCTAGTTACGTCTTAGAACGAACCGACATCTTGTTGAGATCATTTACCGGACATGAGTTGCGACAAACTTTTGTCTAAAAATTGTACGTACTGTTTTTCTTTCGAAACTTTTTAACTAGTTTAATTTTTCCCTGCTTATAATATTGCAGTTAACCTGCATAGCGGTACCGAAGAGAAGGCAGTTGCCTTCTCCCAGATCTGGTATAATAAACATACCTAATATAATAAATATAAAGATAATGAAAACAAAAGTAATACATTTAGACTAAACGGCGAGGAATTAAAAACATTAAAAAGTGCATTATTCGGGCACAGGCAAGATTATTGTTGGAATCGCTTCGTTTTAGGGTGAAGTTCAGCCCCCTAAGTTTGCTTACAAATTGTTGGTGTGCTTGATTTTATAATCGACAATTAGTGACGAAAATAGTGCTTTTTTCTCTATTTCCTTTAATATCTCCGTTCCTCTTGACTTTTAGTATAGCATATGCATTGAGAAAGTTGTTCCTTATGAAATTTCCTAAAAAATGAGCACTGACAGAGGTCGCTAAGTGCAATTGATAACTTGCAAATAGCCCCGAAAGTTAAAAAACACGTTTTTTTCACTATTTTTTTACTAAAAAATGACCGCACATAAATGGCTGAAAATTTTCAAAAATGATGTCTATGTTGACCCAAACATGCATGAATAATTTTAGCGTCATCGGGCAATTACTTCTCGAGTAATTAACGATCACTTTTTTTGTTTCCTAAATTGCAAATTGCGCCATTTTTTTCACAAAGGGGTTTCGCTGGTCGGACCTAGCCAGAAAAATCACAAATCCATTCAACTTTAGTATCCCGTTGGAATTTTTGGAAAAAATTAATTCTAACCGATTTTATAACGATTTCTTTAGCGATACCAATTTCAGACAAACGTATAAAACCATATAACTTTTCCAATATTCAATCATTATAAAATCTGATGGCGCTACTAGCCAGTGAAGTATTTGTCATCCTCTTTCTATCTTCACTAACTTATATCTCCCTCTCAACTTCCGTTCGACTCGCCCGATCACACTTCCGTGAATCTCTCGTCACGCATTCACCAGCTTACTCCCCAAGTCAAGCGTGTGTAAAGAAGTTTTACTTAAAAAAATAAACAGTTTCAGAGGGCCCTCGTTGATATAGCGTAGGAAAGGTTGTATGAAACACCCGGTATAAATATACAAGCGAGACATACATTCGCGTTGAGTGGACGCGTTCGCTTATATGAAGTGGTAGTCGTCGGCGGGCAAAGTGATCAAAGCGATGCTGATGGCGCGTTGACGGACGCCATTTGTGTTGAGACGTCGATTGATGGCCGATTGTGTTCTGTCTGGTGTTGTGTCACCGTGGCTCTCGTGATTTTATGCCATTACCTTGGATTTGACGCTGTTCTTTATTGCAACGAACTTCCCATCTAAGGTATATTGCTACACCTACCCATCGTGCAAAGGCCGAGCCATGCCGCATTATGTCAGAATGTTAATATGTTACGAAATTTATAACTTTCAATTAAAACCCAGTACATAGTTGCCGTTTTTCTTCATTGGTAAAGCGTGTACGGTTGAATACGATTGCTACTTAGCTTCGGACCCTTCGGACACTTACAATGGATCCGTATTTATCCCGATCCGATGTCGGTCCACATCGGAAAAGCAACCCTCAAGATTATAATATCGGTGCCTGCATTGGAAAGGAAATCGGGCTTCTCTTTCCAATGTAGGCATCTACATTATAATTTTGCTGTGGTCTCGATTTTTGGGTTTTTCCTCCCAGAAATCGAATCTTGAATGTTTTCATTGAAATTGATACAAAGACATTCCTCCAAGTAATCGAGACTATCAAAATTTGGTAACTCGTTAAAGATGATCCCAAGTAGTTTCAATTTCGAGACTGAGTAGTATTTTATCGTTACAGTAAGTTGTAACAAATTATAGTACAAACATAATTTATGAAAGATAGTACTACCATCATTCCATCATTTTGATATCTATGGGAAACGTACGAGTATTAAGCTCAAAAGGCCTTTAAAATTTTAATCTATTTAATAGCAAACTGACATTTCGTTTTCAACAATCTTACTTCATAGCGAAACCCTAGTCTTGTATTTCAATTACATAATCTCTAGGTCTGACCTATTCCAAGCTAATCTGTCAAAACATTGACTCTCAAGGTGGCACTTCACATGGCTATTTGTGTTCGCTATTGGGTGTTTGTTGTATTTGTCAAAATATATGACGTTCAAGACAAACATGCAAATAGAGGCGAATACGACCATCCACACATGGCAGTCAAATAGCAAACACACAAACATTTAGCAGCAGAACGCAAGGTTCAAAATTCCAGGAATTTTAGCACTATTTCATTGTCCCAATTCATTTTCAATTAATTGTTCCAGTTCTCGCTCACAGCATAGACACAAAAATAATGCACGTCCGTACAGGTTCACGACGCGTGTGCTTCTGAATATGGCCATTGTGTGGACGGTTTATTTGCGTACTTGCCTATTTGACTCCTTTGATGTGCCTCAAAAAACCGACAAGCGCACGGTAATGCGTATTTGGTATTGGCCTTATTTGTCAAATAGGCAAATAAGGCCAACACTTTGTCAAATAGACTGTCCACACTTTGTAATCGTTTGCCAAATATGCCAAATACAAATAGCCATGTGAAGTGCCGGCATCAAACACACCAATTTGATCAAATAATAGGAAAAATGTTTTTTTTTTTCAATTAAAGATTCAAATACTAAACAAATTGTCTCTTTGGAAATTCTATGAATAACTCACGTTTCTTTCCTGTTGTTATAAAACCATGCAAATATTCAAAGAACTGATGAACGATGACATTTCAGTTGCCAATAACTGCGAAATATTTTTTTCCTTTTGATGCATTACATCATTCCCTAATTGGGAACATAGACAAGGAATAAAAATAAATAATAAACGTCCTTATTAAATCATCAACAATTCGTCAGCCCACAATATTGTTCTTTAATCAACGCAAAATGATAAGCGACAAACTGATAATATCATAAAAAACCATTTCATAATAGTTGTAGAATAAAAGTGACGTTAACATTTCCGTAGACAATTGGCATTTTTTCAATCGCACTTCCCTGCGGCACCAATTCCTTGATGTGGCTCCAGATAACATCGAGTGGGAAAGTTCAAAGTCATCACTCACTCACTTTATCAAGTGACTATCTCTCCAATTCGGTTTCGTCGAGGAAAGTTTTGGTTTAGAAACAAATTAATCTCTCATATAATATATCTATAACTTTATTTTATCTTATAACACCACGTCTTAAAAAGCCACGTCACCACTGCTGTACTCTGGTGGTCACGTAAAGAAACAGAAACAAGATGGCAACGGAGCGTATGAACTAGGAAGTAGTGTTCATGTTAAAAAACTTAAATTAGTAAATGTGTTGAATTAAATAATATTCGTCACAAACTTACGTAAATAAATATGTTGAATAAAATAATAATAATTGTTACAATCTATAATTAATTTATCCAAAATAGCGTTCGTCAATTTAGTACAGAAATCGCTCATCCCCATTTTGTCGTAGCGTTTCCCTACTACTATATTAGTGGAGTAAAATTAGATTTTTACTTCTAAAAAGTTTTGCTCATTCTATACCACTCAATACCCGTTTAAATGTAAGATTTCAGGTTTGTATTCGTTGGTCAAAACTAGCCATTGACCGAATTCGAGTATAGACCGTAACACATATTATATATTTATTTTGAATGGTAATTTCGTGTTCGAATAATTTTAAAATTAAAAACATTAAAAAGTTTGCCGAATATACACTTTCAATATTTACGTGTAAAATGTATATTATATTTTGTTTGAATGTAAATGAGTATATAATGATAATCGAAATATAAATAATCATTGCGACTTGCAGCGCGCAAGCACAGACGAAGGCCGTGCCGTGGGAAAGAACGCAAGCACCGATTTTCACCTGTCAGTACCGCGACTGACTTCTTTTGTACGCCAAGCGCCTACCGGTGGTAGCTAACAATAATATGACAGTGCTTGACGCACCAACAATATACAATTCAAATCGCGCCTCAGAGGCTGGTACACCTGGAAGCTATAAAAAGTAACTTCCTATTACTCATTATTTATTCAACCATAATGCGGAAAAAAATTGATAATCATTTAAAAATGTAATATTGTCATAAGAAAAAAATATTAAATTTCACATTCAAAAAAAGACCGTTTAAACAATTGACCATGTTAGCGGGCTTATGATATACGTTGCATATCAATTTTGATGTCAAATTGTCAATGTTCTAAGCTTTTTCATGATATTTATGCTCGGTTTTGTAATTTTTCGATATAAAAATAGGTTTTGGAGCGAAATATCACTGTTTACTGCGAGTTTTATTGTTTTTCCCATTAACATCACATTATAGAATATTTAATCTTTTTGAATCTCGCGCCCTTTTTACGGCGTTTCCCACATTCAAAATGGCTTCTAATTGGAACCATTCCGCACAATGCTCAAGGATTAGGCATCCGCTATCTATTAATATATACAGTTTGTAAACGCGTAAGGTGCACATAGGGAAATTAGCATTGGGAAAAAATACTTGGATCAGAGTTAGCCATGACTGCATTAATTGTTATTTCTATTGAATTATCGTGGTAATCTTGAGGATTTCTATTTTATTTTGATTTATTTTTATTTTACTTGGCTTTTTTAATAATAAAAAGCTCTTATAAATCATTATTTTAATTTTTTTGTACAAAAATAAAACAAAAAAACAACTCCATCTGTTTGGAAACATTTCTATCAAAAATTGTCTGACTGGTATGAAGTATGCGCGTTGGTAAATCAGTGACCCAATGTCTTTAGGTTCAACACGAATAGGCGGAGATATTTGATCTCGCACCATATTTAAGTATTTTTGGGAATTTAATGTCCCATTAATAAAAAAAGTCCGATTATGTTGTAATCATTTGAATATTTTCTTCGGTAGTATACACATTCATTTTGCAAAAGAATATTATCTGTCAAATTGAAAAACAAGATTTCAAGGCTCACTCTGATCCAGTCATTTTTTCCCAATGTTAATTTCCCTATGTGCACCTTACGTGTTTACATACTGTATATATACATATATCTATGGGCAAGCATAAGGTTTGTAGCAACTATAACCATAGCCTAGGCATTAGGTGTGTAAGATATATCCGTGGATCAGAAAGCTATTGGAGTAACGACGAAGATATCGTCTCGTGGCCGGAGGTAAATGGTCAAGTCGTGACCATTAGCGCCGCGGGACCGCGCAAGGCGACATACTACATCGCCTTGCAGTCTGTGCACACATCATCGCGTCATCAAACAAACCATAGAGCTCTATTCGGGCTCAATGAAACAGTTATAAAACTTATCAACTTAGAGGAAAGGCGTATCGCCAGTATTGGCACTTTCAGTGTAGCGCATACATGCTGCGCAAGCGACCGCCATCTTCTTAGAAGGCACAACTACCACATCTGATTCAAACTGTGGCACCAATAAAATGATGAGCTTTTTAGTTCATGATAGAACTAAAATTTTGGATCCATTAAGCAGTATCTAGACCTGTTTATAGGGCCGTGGGTTTTGCTCCGTCTATTCTTCATGATTTATATCATTGGATACGGCAGTGTATAGTGTATAGTTTACTGTTGGATTTTTAAAAGAAGACCGGTCTATGGAATGTAGTCCTATGACCTTATTGCAGAAGAGCGCACATGTATTTTATATTAGTAAAAGGTAATGATCCTGGAAGAGCGCACATGTATTTTATATTAGTAAAAGGTAATGATCCTGGAACCGCTTCTATGCAATAAGGGAGTCCAGTCGACCAAACGTGTCGCAATTGTCGTATCGCGATAATTGTACTATTGCCATAGCTGTACGACTACACAGCGACACTTGCTAACAGTACAAAAAAATCATACACCAGACAGTACATAGGTGTGCGTTCACGGACTAAGTTGAGGGGTGTTGTCTGAATATCATCAAAATGGAAAGTAAAAAGGGAAAAACGGTTAGAAGTGGCGCTAGGGAGCTCATAGCGAATGTAATTAAAATGTGCGAGTTAGAGGCTCAAAATAATGCCTTAAAATTTAAAGCTATACATTGTTTGCATGCCTTGCTATGCGCCGCCTATGAATTCCGATAATTTGGGAACACATCAACGACTTCTTGCCCTTTCCCCACCGGTCTTCTTTCGCCGATCGCACAGTACATTGGGTTGTTATATAGTTGGCAACGATATCAGGCAACCAGAGGGCACAGAAGACAAGCGACCTACGACACGATCCTCTCTTCTCTCTCTCCCTCTTTGTATCAAGTTTAAATTATATACATTTGCAGTTCAACTATCAGTTTTGTAAATGGAATGTATAATTATTCTATAATGGACCTACAGCTGAGTTTGAATGTACCGAACAATGTAGGTACCATACGCAGTATCCAGTTACTCATGTACCTATATTTACCTAAGACAGCAATCGTGAAAGAGAGAGAGATTGTAGATAATAGTGCTCGACAACTAAGGTCATTAGCGACTATGAGAAAAATCTTAATAATGATATCAAAATATTATATAAAATAGTTGTGAAAAATAACTCTAATAATTTAGAGTGATGATGATCCTGTTTAAATATTGGAAGATTAAAGGATGAAACCCGAAACGTCAGACAATAAAATGCAATTAAAAAACCTTCAGTATTTGCTTAGTTCATTGATCCTATGCCACCAGGTTTTATCCTTTAATATTCCAATATAAAATAGTATTAGGACTTCACTTTCTGTAAGTAACTTTGTTTTCTTGAGTACATTATGAGAAAACGTTTTTTCTAGTATTTTTGTCTGTCTGTCAGCATCGTTCGAGAATGGCTAGATTGATTTTGATTCAATTTGGTATAGATACTATTTACTCTTATCCAAATTTAAAATATAAGGTTTTTTGTATCTAACTTTGATTGAGTAACCTAAGAACATAACTTGCACTGGTCCAGGTTTTTTGACGTGATAACGTCTTATAAATTGATGAATCACCAATCTTATAAATTGATAAAACACCGGCTGCATGTTCGAAAAAGTGTAACGTTCGTAACGCGTAACGCGTAACGTTCCTAACGCGTAACGTTTTTTGCTAATTTCTCGCTCAATTTAAATCAGATCGGTTTGAAACCAGTCTTAAACGAAAGAGGAGAACATTTTACATAGATTTCGTATAACAGAATTTGCCTTAACAGTTTTTTATACAAATTTATATAGAAAAATAGCTGTATAAATGCAATGTTGTCTAATGCATGACGCGACGCGGTCGGTCGTCTTTGTTTGCCGTACATGGAAATTAGAAAATAACGTATGTCTTGTCTTAACATGAAAACGGCTGCATTTCTAATGTTTAATTCAATTTTTTGACATTAGTATTTTCTGAAATGCAACGCCTTCTAAGTTAACTATTGGAATAACTAATTATTATTAGAACATAATACTTTGACAGTTGCAAACGTCACTTTTGACATTTCTTATCATTCCGACACCAAGGATAAGCGGATTGAAACCAAATTTTGGGAGGATGTTTGATATGCAAATATGAAGTGGCCTATTGTTTTTGGGGAACATCGGCGCATGCGTAAAAGAATATATCTCTTATAATGATGTTTTATATAATAATAATATAGTTTTTAAAACGGTTTTTACTCTATCTATTTTTACTAGAAATTTTTGTAAATTTTTTGGGGAAAATCGGCGCATGCGCAAAAGAGATACATGCCATAGTTGTTTTTTATATAATAGTGTACTTTTTATAGTGTTTTATTATTCTACTTAACAAAATTTACCTAAATTTGAAGCGAAAGATGCAATATCATAGATTCGAATTATTGTAATTATTATATAAATTTAGGTTATGTATTACGGAATACGTTATCACGTAAAACTATCGTCCGTAAACCGACTTTACAGACAACCAATTTTTTTTAAATGATTCTCGTAGTACAAAATTATGTGAACCTTGATTATTTATTATATTCAGGAAATAAGTAATGTAATTATAATTAGAGTAAGTGATAAAATATCAGTCATTACTAATAAAAATAACAGCGATTAGCATATTATTTCAACATTTTATCAGCATTTTTTTAACTTCTTACAAACCAAAATATTTTCATTGTAAATTTTACACATACATATTTTATAAATATTTGAAACTCAAAATAGTGCATAAATATATATAAATAATTGATCTTTAAAAAACAACGAAATGCAAAATTAAGGTAAATCTGTATTTGCAATTTACAATTAAAATCTTTTACACTGTAAATTCAATAGCTTTTAAGGCAGTGTGCTATAAAAATTCCTGAACACTGCTGATAAAAGAAGGGCCTTCTTCTATAACGCGTGTTTATATTACGCGACTAATAAGGGAATAAGAGAACAAAAGGCACTAATACTTCAGTATTAATAAGGCTACCGAGAAACCCTTGAATGATTACGAAATTTTTATTGCGCGAATTTCCAGACCGTCTTGATTCCTTTTAAGAACACATCCGCGTTTGTAAGTGCAACGGTTTTTCAAGTCAATAGGTAATTTATCATAAAAAATAGTCTTACCTGTAGTAGTCCTTTTTGCAGTAGATGTTTCCGTCACGCGCGAAACACGTCATTTCCGTATCAAGCGCTCTTCTGCATTGGCAGCACTGGAGGCAAGCCGCATGCCAGCGTCTGTCAACTGCTTGCAAGTAGAATCTGTCCGTGATTCGTTGTCCACAACCGGCGCAAGTTGCTACCTGATCCTGATCCTGAAACTGGCACGACTGTTGTCCTTGATGCTCGCACGACGAACCGGGCGGCGGCGTCGGTGGAGGCTCGATTTTAGGCACCGTACCGCACTGATCCGCCCCATCGGCCAATAAACATGTCGACGACGAACTCGGTCGATTGTTGTTATTGTTGTGGTTGTGATTGTTGTTGTTGTTAGAGGCAGGATCGATGTCGCACATCGACTGAGCGTCGGACGCCGCCGGTAAATTTGGAGACAAGTCACGTGACGGGTCGTATGCCGGGCCTACGTAGCGCTCGTGTTGCTGCTGCTGCTGCAAAATAAAATTGCCCAGATTAATATCAATGATATCTAAACAGATTTCTTTGATGGAATCAGATATAGAGTCAGGTAAAAAAATCTTCACGTTGCACTCGACAAGATCTGCAAGGAATCTTAATCGAAAAGTCTTCTCGTTTAGAAGCACCGTCTTATTTTAGTTTCGTTTTATCAAGACGAGAAGGGGTCGTATCTGTGGTCCTAAAAAATCTTCTTGCTTACTTCCATATTATTAGTTCCAGCTGATGTCTCCTCGCGGCAAGACCAAGAATCTTTACCGTCTCGAAGGTTTCAGGTCTTGTCTCATCAAGACCAGGGCAATGGAATTAGCTCAAAAATCTCTACACAATTTAGTAACACACTAACTCTTTCTTGAGCTGGACGAGACGAAACCGAGAAAGTCTCCGTGTTATATCAAACGGTAAAGATTTTGTGTTGATAAACAATTGACCAGAAACTTCTTAGTCTCGGGAGGAGGCAAAACTTTTAATATACTTGATAAAGTAAGCATGAAGATTTTTTGTGTCCACCGATTTGGTTTCTTCTAGAATCTTACAGGCTGAGGATTGCACTCTTTTGGCTCACCGAAAAAAAAAAAAGAATCTTTGGTCGGAAAACTAGGCAGACACGCCATGGATTTTATATTTTATAGATAATATTAATGCATTAAGAATTTTATTTAAATTAATTCTAACATATTCGACAACGTGCAGTTATGAGTTTCGAATTAAATATTCTTTGTAAATTGCTACATTCCTATTGTTTCGTGTTTGTAGACAGTGAAACTTTTAGGCAATGAAATGCATAATTCAAAGCCATCAATTTTATCATATCTTAAAAAGAGAACATTGGCTTTGTCGGACTGCGTTTATTTTTTGTTATGGTTAACCGCCTTCGCAAATAATAATAATTACAAATTAGAGATATTAGGTATTCGTTACAACAGCCGACTGAATAAATTAGTCATTTTATGTCTTTATTGTTTTCATTATATAAGCATTTATTATCTAAGTATTAATTGCAAATATATACCTATAAACTAGTATTTACCCGCTACTTCGTCCGCGTTCAGAGAAAACAAGTTATTTTAATAGTGATGACATCTTAAATGAAATATGAATGTATTACTTTTATCAATGATTCCTATAGAAGCAAATCTTAATCGTTCACACTTTAAATTTGGGTATTAACAGTCCGTTAAATCTTAAAATCATATATACATTAATACGCTAAGGTTAAAGATGTTTGCCTCCCTTTTTAGAAAAAACCTTATAATTTCTCCACATAAATTATATATCATTTTACAGATAATTGCTTGCTCTACTGACATTGCTTTTGTTTTTGTAAATTAATTAAAATACAGCAACGCTGAACGTCTGCCATCTGACGGCTTTAATTATGAAACAACCTCAAGACTTCGATCTGTCATCTGACCTTCATATTGTAATACAACAAACACAATACTGCATACTGCCCTCTGACGGCTTTAATTTTGAAACAGCGAGCAGCGCTGAACAACGTCACAGCAATGCTGCATGATGCCATCTGACGGCTTAGCTCAACGCTTTTGCTACTTGCGCCTCTATATATGACAATTTTAATTAAATATTTCTTCGATCTATCATCTGAGCTTCATATTGTAATACAACAAAAAGAAGAACGTTATAAGCAGTGTGAAAAATTAGAAACGAATTGAATACCTGCAATCATATTTAAAAAATAATTTTGTAAAGTGATAAATACTTATTTAGTGCGAATAATTCGCACAGGTCACACTAGTTATATCTAATAGCATTAGGAAGAAAGCATAAATAATAAATTTAACACAAAAAATTACGTGCAGTGGGAATGGGAAGAGCATATTATATAAATAATGACAAATGGACAAAGATATGGAACGGTATCGAAGACAGAAGAAAAGATGAAATGATGATATAGAAATATTAGCTGGACAATAACACCGGCAGACAGACAAGAAGACATGAACAGATCTATATTTTAAGTTTCATCAAAATCGATACAGCCGTTCTCTAGTGATACACAACGTCACAACCTCAGCAGATACCCAGATTTTAAAAGTAGTGGCAGCTTTATTCAGATAAGATTCGCTTACATTATTATGCATAAACTAGCGTGACCTGTGCAAATTATTCGCACTTAATAAGTATAATAATTATCACTTTACAAAATTATTTTTTAAATATGATTGCAGGTATTCAATTCGTTTCTAATTTTGCACATTGCTTATAACGTTCTTCTTTTTGTTGTATTACAATATGAAGCTTAGATGACAGATCGAAGAAATATTTTACTAAAATTGTCATATAGAGGCGCAAGTAGCAAAAGCGTTGAGCTAAGCCGTCAGATGGCATCATGCAGCATGGCTGTGACGTTGTTCAGCGGTGCTCGCTGTTTTAAAATTAAAGCCGTCAGATGGCAGTATGCAGTATTGTGTCTGTTGTATTATAATATGAAGGTCATATGATAGATCGAAGTGTTGACGTTGTTTCAAAATTAAAGCCGTCAGATGGCAGACGTTTTTCAGCGTTGCTGTATTTTAATTAATTTACAAAAACAAAAGCAATAATAATTTTTTTAGTTGTCGATGTCAGTAGAGCAAGCAATTATCTGTAAAATGATATATAATTTATGTGGAGAAATTGTATTAATATATATGATACCCACCACAATGCATGTATTAAATATATGTTATTCGGTGACTATGGTCGCTAATCGATTGCTTACCAATTAATAGAAATGTCAAATACGTTATTTTGTCGTCAAGATTTGACACTATGACTACGGCATTTCTTTTTTTTGAGTTTAACATCAGTATTAAAATTCATGTTGTTTTTTTATCACGATCAGTAACAGTATTCTGTGTACTTAAAACATATAACGTCGTTTATAGGTTAGTTTTTATGTACGTTATTAATATTAAGATAGCAATATCAGCTGAAACGGTCGGTCGACGGGTTAGAGTCTGGCATGCGTTTGTTGTGTAAACAACACGACCCAGGAGGAAAGATCGAATCATTATAATTCGTGACTCGTGACTGTCGAGCCGCGTGTTCGATGCCCTCCCATCGATAGATCTGCAATCACTCCGGTTTTTGTTACACAAACTTATAATATGATGGATGACTCCATAATACCTGCAACCTCGTATCACATTGTTGCATAACTATAAAAGTTAATGCAGGGCACGTTCTTTTAAGAAGATATATCTAAGAGAAAATTCCTCTGAAAATCTCTTACAGGGCTAATTCTAGGAGACATTGGTAAGAAATTCCTTTGAAAATTGTCAGCAAAAAATAAACTTACAGGGCAAATTCTGTAGACATTCCTAAGAGACAAATTCCTCTGAAAACTGTCTGCAAAAAATAAATTTAAGAAAATCAGTAAGATGCAAGGAAAGTCCAAATCTTTGATTAACGTCTAATTAGAACTCTTCAATAAATAAAATTATCCACCAATTTTTCAGACAATATATAAAAACAAGAATTAGAGAACACCAAAATAATCATAAATTAATCCCTGACTAACATAATGTAATAACTAAATACAAATTAGAACTTGACCACAAAATTAATTGGGATAATATAAAAATTTTAGATAATGAAAATAATTTTATTAAAAGAAATATTTCGGAAATGTTACATATAAAATCAAATAAAAATTTTCTCAATGATTAGACACGGAAAATTTAAGTAATATATTATAATATTATTTTGAAATAATATTTTGTTTTTAATAATTATTTCTTTCTTTTTAGGTATTTACAATTATTTCCATGACTACTTAATAAAAAATTGTTTGTTATTATTTTTTCAATATTTTGATAGGTACTATTATTTTTTATATTTTTTAGAACAGTTCTGAGGAAGGTTCAAATCCGAATCGAAACGTTAATGTATTAATTATATTTTTTGTCAATATAGGTATTGTCTGAAAAATTGGTCGATAATTTTATTTAATGCAAGGAAAGTGTTTTAAAACTTAGAACTCGAGATAATAAAACAAAAACGAAAAGCACTGTATATCATCACTTAATTCAGGAAATGTTCTCTATGCTCCGAGAGTCGGAGAGCTTTCTGTAAACACCCTTAATTAGAATTGTAAACAGACATTACCGCCAGTTGCGTGTTAAACTTAGATGTTCTGGGTGGCCATTTATACCTGCCTACATAAATTCAACAAGTAACAAATTTATCAGGTCGGAAAAATATCAAACATGTAATTATGTAACCTAATAATTTGCACGCATGTTGTCACAGTTCTAGAAACTGTGTTTGTGACTCTTTTATGTAAGTGGTGTTGGGGTTTTTTATGTAGGTCTTTGCTGTAAGTGCTTAGTATTTAGTAGATTCGTGTTAATATTTTATGAAACACTTTTTATTGTTTACTAAAGGGTTAAATTTCAATTTTGAAACAGTTTTGCTAATTCTCTTGGTGTTTTGATTCGATTTTTATTGAGTTTCGCAAGGTAATAAAGAGCATTTAAAATTTCGTTTCAATCTAACATGGACTTAAAAACAGTTGAGCGTATAGCGACGCCATTGTCAAGTGGAAGTGCTTTGAAATTGACTTTTTTATTCAAACTGACTGACTGACTGACAAACGTGTGAAGTTGAATAAAAGCTTGTAAAAAATGAACAATTCAAAAATATGAATTTCCCAAGAACTCTGTCAGTGGTTTTAAAAAATATAGCATTTTCATTCATCGGTTATTGGCAGAGTTGCTGGTTTTCCGGAAAGTTTTCCAAGCCCCTAAATTAAAAAGATATACTGTAAAATTAAACTCTTGTTCACTAAAGGCTACAAGTAAACAAAACTGAAGTACCTTCATCAACTCTAGATGTAATGCCGTTCTGAGTTTTCCCCTTCCAATAAAAAACAATAATTATTCCTCAAAGAGAAAAGAGTGTATTTTTTTTTATTCCAATCTAGTGCTGAGGGGAATTCCCTTTATAACTGCAACAGTCAGTACAGTGGTACCATCTTCTGGTCTCTGCCACTACCTCGTTACTTTGTTTATAAAATAACAAGAGTGATTGAGTGCTCTTTTATTATGAAATAGGATGAATTGATTTGTTATGAGTTCCAAATAAAACAATTAAAATAAAATTATAACCTGTAGTTTTTGTTTAAATGGTACAGAAATTAACTAATAAAAGAAAATATGGAAAGTTCAAATATGTCTTACAAACAAATTACCTACTAAAAAATTCCCTTTTTGACATTGAAAACTTTTCAGAAAAATATAGTGGAAAATTTTCCTCTCCACATCACTAGTTATTGGTAGGTAGGTACTTAGAAAATTAAATGATTTAAATCTTTGATTAACGTTTGAATAGAATTCTTCAAATAAATATATACATATTTTTATATAATTTTTGTCAATATATTGGTCTGAAAAAAATATTGGTCGACAATTTTATTTATTTAAATGATTTAAATTAAATTCCAAAACTATTTGCAATGTATTTACGTAGTTTTTGTTTGACAAGCTACCCAATGGACATTAAAAATATTCTTTATTTGTTAAAAATCTCTCCTTTCAACCCATATTGCAACCGGCATTGCGCCCAACACAATAGAAGGTATTAAAGCATTATTACAGAAATAAACCATACTGCACTCCAAAAATGTTTCCAGTGAAAGAACCAAAGTGTGCGTCGATGGCTACCTTTTAAGTGGTATTTAGTAGAAAAACGTTATTGTGTTGAGAAGGTGCTAAGAGGTTTAACATCTCAGTTAACAATAGGACTGCAGGCTGTGGTCACCGGCAGCAGCAGATGTCGGTGTGACATTCAGCCCAGGTAAAAGTATAAATATTATATTAATAGAGAAAAACATCAAATTAATACTTATCTACTTTACACTAATATCTATCTAAAATTACAATTCCGATACGGTTCGTCCGTATTATTTGGTATATCGCTTCACGAAAGATTTCTTTTTATGTAAAAACACAGAATCTTAATAAATGGATCTTGCAGTTAACATTATGCGCTATAAAAATGAAATTTCTAATCGCATGTCATAACAATCAAGAATATAATACAGTGAATTTCTTATAAAATGCAATACATGAGTTTTGTTGATATGATAGCTATGAAAATCATTAATGCATTACAAAAAATCCTTTCACAAAAATGAAACATAGATCGTAGACTCGAGGGAGGTTCATATGCATTTTATATGGAACGATTTTCTGTATTGCATTAATGATTTCCATAGCTACCATATCAACAAAACATAGATATAGATTGTTTATTAATAGATAGACGTATGATGCTGCTGTGCACATTTTTTTACCCGACTGCGGTGAAGTCAAAAGGAAGAGTTATGAGTTTAGCAGCCTATGTGTGTTCGTATTTACGGATGTTCCACCGTAACACCTAAACTATTCATCCGATTTTGATAAATAAGATGTCAATCGATTCGTTATTATGGCCCGGGTAACATAGGCTACATTTATTTTTGAATTTTGGTTCCAAAGGAGAGCAAATTGAAAACAAATAAAAAATGAGTTCCAAAAAAATAATTTAAATAAAAAATAACTTTGAAAACTAAAACCCGACTACTAAAAAGTATGAAACAAGAAAATATTTTCATTAGAAGATAGCCGTGGTCGTATGCCATCTCGTACATATGAGGCTAGATGTATATAGCGTGATGTACTTTGCCTTAGTGCTTATGATCGCTTACTACTGTTAAAATGTAATGTTTTGTTAGGGTAGGTGAAATATGACCACGGCTATCATCAGATGAGAGTATTTTCTTGTTTCATATACTTTTCAATAGTCGAGATTCTAGTTTTTGAACTTACTTTTTTTTGTAATTTTAAAACTCCGTGTTTACATTAATTCGGGGAATCACACTCTTCGCTCGGTCTATTTTAAATTTTGCACAAAATTGAACTGTCCACAATTTTAAACATAAGGTGAAATTCAGCAGTTTTATATGGGATACATGCAAAAAATACCAGGTATATACATAACTCGTGCGTGATTAATTATTACATGACATGTGCGACTTAATACTCGCGAGCTCTCGATTTGCCATAATGTCACATAATAAAATAAAAAATCACGCATTAGATACATAACCTACTATTTCGACCACCATTCTTTCATTTCCTTATGAAATGTGGAGGAAAAAATTGTATTTGACATATAATAGTCTTTTAAGACACGATAAAAACCATACAGACACTGATAAAACATTTAGATTGGAAAAGGATATGTGCAAGTTTGCAATAGATAAGATCTGTCGCAACTTAGGAGGTCCTTTTCTGTCTCCAAAATGACAAATACAATGCAGTTCTGTAAACTTGCTAAAGACTGCAGAAAGACAACCTATCTTTAATGTCAGCTTAAATGACGAAGGTAAATATACTGTCAATTTAGAAAAAAATAAAATCCTGTTTTTTTCGGTTAGCATTATGACTTCAGTAATAAATAAAACATACTCTCTAAACATGAATCAGTGATTTTTCACTAATTACAAGTGCATATTCACTTATGTCAATGCTAGAATTATTGTACCACGCAGAATTATTGAATACTCACAATATGAATTAGTGAATATAAAAATTCACTAATTATATAAGTGAGCATTAAATGTCATCTGACATCAACAATTCTTTGATTACAGATTTTTTTAAATCTTTATTCATTCGTTACTTTCACTAGTATAATTAACTTTTATATTTTTACAAGTCGATTAAAAATTAAATACAAAATAAAGAATCAGAGAATTCGCGTCAAAAAAACATAACCTTAATTCATTGTTAGTTATGATCCTACTGTAGAGAGGCGCCACAAGTGACAGGTATAAAATCAGGGATATCACTATTCTGACAGTGAATTTTACATTCTAAAGGCCGCTGCACACGAGGCTAGAAACGCTGCTAGATTCCTTGCTAGATTTGCCTACTAGTTTTCTAGCGCTGGTTTTCTTGATTGCTGTTAAGTGCTTGCTTCACACGAGATTATTTTTCAAGTTTGTTTTGTGGATAGATCTGGTGAGCGCGCAGTGACAGTTCGAATATTAACACATAGCAAAACGTGTCTGTTGTCTGGCAGAATGACGCCATGTGGGTGTTCAAGTGCCCACGTAAAGATACTGCTTCCTGATTGGTTCTTGCTCACACCTAGCAACAAATCTAGCAGGGAAAATAGCCCCTGTTCTAATTTTAAAACCTATCTTCTGAGCTAGCAAGGCAGCCCGCAGTGACGTCATTTCCAGCTTCGTACCCAACCTACCGGCTAGCAGCATTTCTAGCCGCGTTTCTAGCCTCGTGTGCAGCGGCCTTACAGTTTTTATAAACTTTAACTTTTCTTTTTTCACATATGGTTTGAAACTTTGAAGTTGGTCATTAATTTTAATTTGATTTGTACTGGTTGTCTCATTTGAAATAATGTATAAAAGTGGCAGCGGGTTTGCCGGTCAAGGGCGCTAGATGTCTCGACTTTTAGCTCATAGTTGATTAAACAAAACTAGCAACATTTTACTAATAGTTCCTGTGAATGTTAAGGTACTGCTGTTCTCTTCGTTAATCGAATTATTTATCGCACTATTTATGTGAAAATGTAATGAGTCTAAGTCATAATGCAAAAAATTAATAAACGTGCATAAAACTCATGTTTTAGATTGCAACCATCGCGCCCTTTGTCATAAATATTTCAAAGTGAGCAACGTAGCTTTTATGGTGTTCTCGTAACGGCATAACAGCATTTGTTATTCCAAAAGAGCACGTTTTCAAACGATCTTTATTGTTAAGTAATTACATCTGGTGACAAAAAGTTAAGGTTCTCAAAATGTAGTACTGTTCTGTAATTAAAATTGTAGTTTAAAAAAAAACACGCTTTTATAGCGATGTGTATCAAAAAAAATATTTTTAAATATAAAAATTTTGTTCAACAGCGGGAGGATGTCCTCCAACTCGATATAACCTAATTTTTTTTAATAAACTTAAAATGGGAATCGCTTATTCAAAAAATTAAATTATATATACTTTTGAAATTGACAATACTTACAGAAAATAAGCACGCGTCTGTATCTCTTTTAGTTTGGAAACTACGGCCATTCGAATGTTTCATATGATTTTCTGAAAACTATAAACGCAAATAATTTCTAAACCAAAAGACATACAGACATTTTATTTGTGCTCATTGGATTCAGCGTGTTTTTTTCTATAAGCATGATGATTTTGCAAAAGATCCAAAAGATTTCGGTTTTCGTCAAAAATAGCATTTTTTCAAAAGGGGCCTTGAAAAAATTGCAAAAATCGAATTCTTTCTTATACTTTTGAAATTGAGAATGCTTACAGAAAAAAATACGCTGAATTCAATGAGCGTAAGCAAACGTCTGTATCTCTTTTAGTTTAGAAACTACGGCCATTCGAAGGTTTTATACGATTTTCTGAAAACTATAAACGCAAATAACTTCTAAACCAAAAGACATACAGACGTTTGTTTGTGCTCATTGGATTCAGCGTGTTTTTTTCTATAAGCATGACTATTTTGCAAAAAAACCGAAAGATATCGGTTGTCAAAAATCGCATTTTTTCAAAGGGGTATGCCTTGAAAAAATTTCAAAAATCAAATTCTTTAATATACTTTTGAAATTGAGAATGCTTACAGAAAAAAATACGCTGAATTCAATGAGCGTAAGCAAACGTCTGTATCTCTTTTAGTTTGAAACTACGGCCATTCGAAGGTTTTATATGATTTTCGTAAACTATAAACGCAAATAACTTCTAAACCAAAAGACATACAGACGTTTGTTTGTGCTCATTGGATTCAGCGTGTTTTTTTTCTATAATAATGACGATTTTGCAAAAGTTCCGAAAGATATCGGTTTTCGTAACTAATCGCATTTTTTCAAAGGGAAAACAATACGCTGAATTCAATGAGCGTAAGCAAACGTCAAAAAATGAGTTTACATAGAAATAAACACGTGGATCATTTAAAAAGCCTGCGTGGGTCAGTGTCTGACCCGCGGGTCATAGGTTCGTCACTGCTCTAGGGCAAAGTGTATCACGCTATACATCTAGCCTCACATATATGAGAGATGGCATACGACCACAACTATCCTCAGATGAGAATATTTTCTTGTTTCATACTTTTTAGTAGTCGGGTTTTAGTTTTTGACTTATTTTTTATTTAAATTATTTTTTTAACTATTTTTTTATTTGTTTTTAATTTGTTCCCTCCTGGGACCAAAATTCAAAAATAAATGTAGCCTATGTTACCCGGGCCATAATAACGAATCGATTGACACCTTATTTATCAAAATCTTTGGGCGCTACGGTGGAACATCTGTAAATACTAGTGTTGGGCATAATCGATATATTTCAATAATCGAATGAATCGAAATAATCGTTTTTTATAATCGAATGATCATTCGAATTATCGATTATGAATGATGCGCACCGCGTCACTGCATTATTCAATTAAGTACAACAAAGTATGTACAATCGAAACATCCCCACTCTCCAGTGCTAGCAAAGACTTCCCATCCCAGTGCATGTAGATGCAGAAACCGAATGATATATCGATATATCACAATATAATCGACAGTCGACATAGCATATTGTGTCGGGATTAATATTCATTTCATATTTCATAATCGATTCAAGCGAATGATATCTCGGTTGCCATAATCGAATGATCGATTATTCGGCTATAATCGAAATATTTCGATTATATCATTCATAATCGCCAAACACTGCTAAACTCATAACCCTTCCTTTTGGCTTCGCTGTAATCGGGTAAAAACTAAAAAGTAGCGTTGCATTTCATATGTTACCGTAGGGTTCATACCACTCCAAGCTCAGTAAACTTGTAATTAAGAAATGCTCCACAAATGTTCATCTCCATACAGTGCTCAATAAAAAAAGCATTTATGACTGAACAGAGAACATTATTATTTTATATTCCGTTGAAAATGTCTTCTTTACATCCAATTAAAGAATGCAGTAGAGCTCTAACTGTCAAAATACAAAAACCACAAATAATATTTAGTAAATTTACGATATTGCCGTTTCCGGAGTGCAGCCACCACATATTATATCAGCTCTATAATATATACCTAATAATAACTTTGTTAATATACGAGGGTAGTTCAAACAGAAAATTATTTGCATATTTATAAGTTTAATCAGCGTATCAACCATGTTACCGAATGATTATGTAATAACTATATTATATTATAAACAGGGGCTATCTGGACGAGCCTCATTTAAATTTATACAATCGCATTAGAAATATAGATATATGTTTACACTAGCATTCGCCCGGCTTGGCTCGCGTTAATATCGTTTTTGAAGTGATACTTCTTTAGCGACGTTTCTGTTTGAAACTGGGAAATGATTCAACAGCGGAGAAATCTTGGTAACCCAAAATGAATAACGCATCATAGAAACATTATTTTTTTTACTTTTTAGGCCCAAAATAGCGACGCCGTCGACGATACGGAATATACTTTTGATCTGAAATGAAAATTCGATGCAATGACGTCAAGTAACGTGACTTAGCGTTTTGGCGCGAATTTTAAAAAATCGTATTTTAACATACGTTTTTAAAATGAATTAATTTAGTAATTTAAATTTATTTTAGTGAGGCTTGAGTCCTTTCTTTACGCTGTGCAAGTTCTCTACTGCCACTAACGAGATTATATTGAAACTAAGACAAGAGGACCGCGCCGTGGTCATTTCTGAAATGATACCAAAACCGAGTCAATTCTATTTTTACACGCTTTATATTAACATCACTTGTAAGTTTGTATGTATGTATGTTTGTTTGTAACCTTCTTTTGGACTACAGCAAGTGGTTTATTACTATAGTATAATATGCCAGCACTGTAACTACAGTGTTTAGCCGTGCGGTCTAAAGCACGGGTCTTCGCTGACGTCAACTCTCGGAATCACGGGTCGTGGGTTCTAATCCCGTCCACGCCAAAAAAAAATTGTTTTTTTTTTTGGGAAAATTTTTGACAATAAATCGAACTAAAAAGTGGAAAATAAATATAGGTTAAAAAAAAATAAAAAACACGCTTTATATCGAACTAAAAAGTAAAAAATATATTTTTTAAAATAAGCTTAATACAATAATGAATAAAAAATACTAGTATTATTGTGAAAAAAGCGTGGGACGCTCGATGTACGAAAATGTGGAACAAAGTGCCCCACGCTTTTTTCACAATAATACTAGTATTTTTTATTCATTATTGTTTTAAGCTTATTTAAAAAAAATATTTTTTACTTTTTAGTTCGATATAAAGCGTGTTTTTTATTTCATCAATGAACCCTGCATAAGATTTAAAAAGGAATATGTCTCGTCCCGTATGAATCCGGAATTGCAGTACTCATAACTTCGGTATACCTAATTTCATTTTTGCTATATGTAATTATCTACGTCCTAAAATTTTCCAAACAAGTAGCTACTCAAAAATTGATGATACGTAAGTTTATTAGTATATACAATTAACTGTGTTTTTTTATAAATGTGTTTATGGTTAGCATACACTAAAAGTGTTCAATTAACACATCTAGGAGGTAATCATGAGAGGCGACGACTGCAGTACTTAACGAAGTATCGAGAATTAATGTGCGCTTCAATGAATTTCGACTTCACATCGTAATAAAAAAACAAACTGTAATAGATTTTATAATAATTATTTTGTCCAACTAAAAATGCGCAAAACTAGTGTTGCCCATTTTATAACACACAATACCCGTTTAAATGTAAGATTTCCGGTTTGGGCAATATTCGTTGGTCAAAACTAGTTTTGCGCATTTATTTCGGCCATTGATCGAATTCGGGTATAGACCGTAACATATATACACACTGACTCAGTTATAAAAAAAATATGGTTTCAATCGATTATTTTTCGAGCAGGAGCGATTAATTCTACAGTGCTTTTCTTATCGACAAATATGAGTAGTAACATATATTAGAAATCGTGTCCATCGAGACAATTATTAATAAAAATCGCAGGATTGTGGACATTATAAAATACCTTGTGAATGTAATAAGTGCTATGTGGGGCAAACAAAACAATTACTAAAACATAGAATTTACCAACACAGAATGGACTGTAGAAATATAAATTTATTAAGTGATAATAAGACTGCGTTGTCATCTCATAATTTCGACACTGGACATAAATTTCTATTTGATGAAGTTCAAATATTAGATAAAGAGTCAAATTGGAAGAAACGCAATATCAGTGAAATGTGTTTTATTAGAAAAAACAATTCTATTAATTACAGAACAGATACTCAAAATTTAAGTAGTCAGTATAACTATGTAATGAAATTGAACTAACTTTCGTATTTTTATTTATTTTATTTATTTTTATTGTTTAAAATGTATACAAAAACTTGTTGCCATGTTTTTGTCTTATGTACCTTAACTTTTGTTAATTGCTATGGTTAGTAATTAATGTTTATTTTCATAATTATTGTTTTAAATTTTCACATTAATTGTACTTGAAAAAGTCTAAATTTATAGACGAAACGTCGTACACTGAATAAAGAACTTTTTGTCCACAATCCTGCGATTCTTATTAATAATATGAGTAGTATCAATTTAAGACCATTGCCAAATCAAATTTTCTCATAATGCTTTCTGGAATTCGGCATAAAGCTCGCAACTATAAAGTGAATTTGTTAAATAAATCATCCATCTAAAAATCCTTGCCGTTTTTCTTTACACCCAGTATATACATTCATATGTAAATTCTGACTACCTATAGAGATTTATTCACAGTATTCGAAAACTGTTTCGTAAGTTGCGAACAAGTAAAATAAACAATATTATTTTTTTTGGTACTGTATACAAGTTGAGAAAAAAACTATTACAAAATTGAATACACACACAAATATACTACATTAGATATTTGAAATTGCGTCAGAAAAAAATAACATAACTGATCAGCTGGTCTGCATTCGCAAACTTAAAGCTCAATATTAATATGACTTCCGTGCAGGGCCGGGCCTACCATTTGGCCAACCGTGTAACTACTCCAGGACCACCAAAACAAAATCTGATACGTTGGTGATGCATATATTTCGCACGGGCGGGCCATATTCAAGCTGACTTTTAGAGATTGAATAATAATTTTGGGCCGAAAAAAAACGAAAATAATCTCAGAATAATTTTTATATTGAAGTTTAGCCCATTAATAAACATAAAAATGTGCTGCTAAAATTTTAATAAAATCGATTCAACAGAACCGAACTTACAAACTTTATAAAAAACGCTAGTTTGTGGGTATGGATTTACTTACTGAAGGGTGTATTCAATAATTATTGGTGCAGATGCTGGAATGATATTTATATTGAAATTTAAAAAAAAAGATTTTTAAGGGCTGTATTAAGGAGGGCACTTAATGTAACAGCTCAAAAAAAACGTTTATTTAAAACATTTTATTTTTAGACTAACTACATTATTTTTTTATGATATTTTAATGAATTAGGCCTTATAGAACATTCTTTAAAGTTCTTTAAAAAAATAAATGATATTTTTTTCGGTACAAAATGGCGGCATGGTAAGGATTTCTATCAGACGCGTTGTAATGCGATATATACAATTTGTGGGCGTAATTACAGCCATTTAAAAAAATTCTTGTTAATAGCATTCATAATTCGTAGTTAAACCTATAAAATATATAAATGAAAAAAAAGTAGGTATATAATTTTCATTTTTCACATAAAATGTTGACTTATAAACATTTATAAATAAAATTTATAACAAACAAGTAGGTTCAACTAGGTACGAATAAAAGTTGTTTTTTTATATCTATCTGGTAAAAATTTCAGCCCAAAATCTTTAATAGTTTTTGAGATATTACGCCCACAAACTTCGAAAAGGATGTTTTGAGAAAAACGCGTTTAAAAAAAATCAGGTTTGATAGTAAACAAATTTGTAATGATCAAATTAATATCCCAAGTATTATCGTAACGAATATCGTTTTGAAATTTTGTAGGCTTATTCTACGTAAGATTTCGAACTTTTTAAGCAAAAAAAATCATATTCCGAAAATAAACTTAACACTTTGACGGACAAACCAGCTTAGACTTTCATAAACAAAACTTCAAAAGTTTGACACGACGGCTGAAGCCGTCGTATACTACGGAACGTTTTATAGCCAGACGGGTGTAGCAGTCTATTTTCCAGTGTAGAATACATACCCTGTGTGCTCTGTGTCACCGTACAAATATCTACTAAGGCAATATTGTCACAACATAACTTTTAAAAGTAATTCAAACATGAAAAAATTTAAAAACTACAGTGTCAAAATTGGAACAAAACTGAATTTTTAAGTGTCCGTCAAAGTGTTAAGTTCATATAATAAAGCCAGACTGCGTGTGTTAGCAAATATATTAATGGCAGGGTTTTGGCACTGCGACCCGAGTTTTTATTTTCACATTAGCGTGAGACTAAAACACCGTGTTATTTTCAATGATAATCGTCGTTCGACTATACTGTGCGATCGGCGAAAGAAGACCGGTGGGGAAAGGGCAAGAAGTCGTTGATGTGTTCCCAAATTATCGGAATTCATAGGCGGCGCATAGCAAGGCATGCAAACAATGTATAGCTTTAAATTTTAAGGCATTATTTTGAGCCTCTAACTCGCACATTTTAATTACATTCGCTATGACCTCCCTAGCGCCACTTCTAACTGTTTTTCCCTTTTTACTTTCCATTTTGATGATATTCAGACAACACCCCTCAACTTAGTCCGTGAACGCACACCTATGTACTGTCTGGTGTATAATTTTTTTGTACTGTTAGCAAGTGTCGCTGTGTAGTCGTACAGCTATGGCAATAGTACAATTATCGCGATACGACAATTGCGACACGTTTGGTCGACTGGACTCCCTTATTGCATAGAAGCGGTTCCAGGATCATTACCTTTTACTAATATAAAATACTTGTGCGCTCTTCTGCAATAAGGTCATAGGACTACATACCACAGACCGGTCTTCTTTTAAAAATCCAACAGTACTGACGTATTTAGCCGCGTATTGGTACACAATGAATGCATAGCGAGCAAGTCTGTATCGGTGTAAACATTATTATGTACAGCTTTTTACGAAATGTGACCACACACAGGCCAGCGGTACAGATCGTGTATTACATAACAAGATGATTACTTCTATCAACAGTGTATTGTATAGCAGTTTAGACACTAATTAGATTAGAGTGCTTCTCCAAACGCTGCACACACAGAAAAATCGGTCGATTGGACCTTACCAGTTAGAGCCACACACTGAATGTATGTCCAAACACTTAGCGCGCCTTTAACACACTTATGATCAGCTTTCTGGTACCCGCCGGTACCTGCACGTTTTGTATAGCGACACGTTATATGCGGCTTCGCAAGCGATTGAGACGAAACACGGATGCATTCCCATTATTTGACATAGTTACTCCTTTCTCGACATAGATCCCCCCTAATAAATTTTAAAATTGATGACATTCACGTGATCAACGTCCTGACAAACCTTGAAAATGACACACATGTTGATTTTTAGACTATTTACCTCTTTTGACACTCTGAAGGGTTTGTTTTCGAAAAAGCACGAAACGCGTGTTTATTTGTTGACAGGAGTAATCCTGCGCATTTTCGAATTGATAGATCTATCTTATATGATTTCTCCATGCAAATTTCAAACTCCCGTTACACCTTTTTAGAGGTTGTTTTTTTGAAAAATCTGTTCTTAGCGGATGTCTACGTCATCATAACTATCTGTGTGCCAAATTTCATCCCAATCCGTCCCGTGGTTTGAGCTGTGCGTTTATAGATCAGTCAGTCAGTCACGGTTTCCTTTTATATATTTATAGACAAGACGAGGCTGGTATTCCCACTATATTTGGCTGCTAGGTTTAAAACGTGCTGTAGCGCTGGGTTTCGTGATTTTTATGTGTGTTTTGAAGCTTGCTTTGTAGATGAGTTTGATGCGCGCGCAGTGATAGTTCGAACGTTAACAAAACTGAACGTTTATTGTCTCTGAAAGTCTGAACAAAACACACACTATGACGCCATGTTTAATTGTGGACGTTTTTTCATGTCGCCCACGTGACAAAATACGGTTTCCTGATTGCTCAAAACAAGCAGACAAACTAGCATGAAAAATAGCCCCGACTCGAATTTTGAAATCCATCTTGAGACCACGCACGCGAGCCAGTGCGCCAGCTAGCACAAGTCCCAGCAGTGATTCTAGTGGCAAAACTAGCCTCGTGTGTAGCTGTATGTTTGCTCTTTTTTCTCGGACAATATGTGACCACAAATTTACGATTGAGTTTTTTTTTTCAAAATTTTTATACTGACTTGGTTTTCTAAGATAACGGTACCGTAATATAGCGGTCGTAATATGACGGTGAATGACATAGCAAAAAATGTGTGCTTAGAAGTAAATAAATGTGGTTTTCTTGGTAGCGGTAACGAAGTAACGAAAAAAGCGGCATCCATTTACTTCTAGGCATACATTTTTCCTATATTTTTCTCGTCATATTCTTAGGGAACTTAAGTTTTAGATATTTTTTTGGATTTTAACTTTAGGTTTTATTGTTTCAAAATTATGGCATTTTATCCAATGAAGGCTAAGATATGTAAAACAAAAAAAATAACACCGCTGTTAAGCTTATGTTAATGTTAGTGAGTTTTCAAGGTTTTTCTTAAAAAAAAAACAAGGGACAATAATAATAAAGGATTTACGTAGTAAAATATACAATTTAATAATTATAATATTTTAATGTAAGCAAATGATTACAGGTGAAACAAACATGAAGTGTTTATAAAATATGTTCAAAGATTATAAAAAAAGTATCATAAAATATTAGTTTTGAATAATTAGGAAGTAATTTATTTTTGCACGTAAGTTATAGATGGCAACCTAGTGTAGTAACGGGTTATATTTCGAAGAGCCGCGACGGTATGTTTAAAAAGAGCTTCAGTATAAAGTAGTGTTGATCCAATAGAATATTAAGATGAAGGAAGGTTTTTGGTTGAGGATCATAAAATAAGCTTTACCAGTGTTTCGCTAGTGGCCAACGTTTCGAAACACTGGTAAAGCTTGTTTTATGATCCTCAACCAAAAACCTTCCTTCATTTTAAAAAGAGCGTTAACGAGTTTTAACAGTCGCAATATCATTACGCACTATAGGTATATATTTGTCGATATCTCCTATAATATAGTTGATTTTCACTTCATTTTAAAAATTTTGGACAGTTCACTTGTGAGTCAACGTCCCTTCTAACACTATAGGTTATAAAAAAAAGCAATTGACAAACAGTTATTTATTGGAAAATTGATATAGCGCGCCACTTTTGCTTTACTTTACAGCACTAGCGGTGTAATGTGTCACTTTACATGTCTGTTTACACAAATTAAAGCAGTTATTTTACAGGGGATAGCTGTTTAAATTTAAAAGTATATTTATTTCTAAGGTACGAGTACATTGAAAAATAATTTAACATTGAAATGTAAGCAAGGATTGTAAAACGAAGAAAAATATTTTAATTTAATTTTTAAAAGCATTCTGACTCACTTTTTGAAATCAATTCAATTTTTTAAAATAATCTTTTTTTAGTTAAATAAGTATACCTATCTATAATATGCATGTGAAAATGAAATCTCTCTATAATATATGAACATGTGAAAATGATCATCCTGTATATTTAAATTCAACCCCCCTTGGGTTTCTATTTAAATAGCATAGTTTTCTTTTTGAAAAACCTTTTGTGGTCAATTTTTATCAGTGATCATGAACAACAAAGGACGTTAAGAGTTAGTGTACATACTTATTTGCAACCCATTGTTGGTGCATTCGCTAAATGTACCCCTAATTCTGGATTAAGATGTTTAGTGGTAGATAAGCACCCTGTATTGACTCGGTAAAGGTTTCTATTTGTATACAGATTTATAACTCTCAATGGTGTTTAACTGCGATACTGTTTCTACACGCCTGTTTAATAGATATAGGCTAGACGGCGAGGATGTAAAAACATTAAAAAGTGTATTATTCGGGCACAGGCGAGATTATTGTTGGAATCGCTTCGTTTTAAGGTGTAGTTCAGCCCCCTAAGTTTGCTTACAAATTGTTGGTGTGCTTGATTTTATAATTAACAATTAGTGACGAAAATAGTGCTTTTTTCTCTATTTCCTTTAATATCTCCGTTCCTCTTGACTTTTAGTATAGCATATGCATTGAGAAAGTTGTTCCTTATGAAAATTCCTAAACAATGAGCACTGATAAAGGTCGCTAAGTGCAATTGTTAACTTGCGAATAGCCCCGAAAGTTAAAAAAACACGTTTTTTCAATATTTTTTTCTAAAAAATGACCGCACATATAGATGGCTGAAAATTCTCAAAAATGATGTCCTAGTTGACCCAAACATGCATGAATAATTTTAGTGTCATCGGTCAATTACTTCTCGAGTAATTAACGATCACTTTTTTTTTTGTTTCCTTAATTGCAAATTGCGCCATTTTTTTCACAAACAGGTTTCGCTGGTCGGACCAAACCAGAAAAATCAAAAATCCATTCAACTTTAAGTATCCCGTTGGAATTTTTGGAAAAAAAATAATTCTAACCGATTTTATAACGATTTCTTTAGCGATACCAATTTTAGACACACGTATAAAACCATATAACTTTTCCAATAATCAATCGTTATAAAATCGGTTAGAATTAATTTTTTCCAAAAAAAATCTGTCAGTGCTCATTTTTTAGGAAATTTCATAAGGAACAACTTTCTCAATGCATATGCTATACTAAAATTCAAGAGGAACGGAGATAACTATTAAAGGAAATAGAGAAAAAACACTATTTTCGTCACTAATTGTTAATTATAAAATCAAGCACACCAACAAACTTAGGGGGTTGAACTACACCCTAAAACGAAGCGATTCCAACAATAATCTCTCCTGTGCCCGAAAAATACACCTGAAACTCCTCGCCGTCTAGCCTAATACGTCACTTCCTGGACTTTGTTTTTCTCTTTGAACAAACATTTTTTTTATTAAACAATTGATATTATAATGAGTTCCTACACTATTATAATCATATTACTCTCAAAAATAACGCATTCATCATTATATATTAAACGTACATTTTTTCACTTGAAATGTTTCAAAACAAGGTAGAGTTTTAACTTATAAAATCAATAGTCAGTTATCTAGGTCAATTCAATTTTCAATGTGTTATTATATTTTTAATTGTAATTTCAAATGTTACTTTTATCAGTTCTTAGATTAGAACCTGAGAACTGGAGGCCTGCAATCGAGGAACCATAGTTCTATTTCTAGTGCTATTGAGAAAATTCAATCAAAATCTGTTCAGTTGTTTTTGAATCGACCTAACAAACAATCTGATAAAGAGAGATGCATAGATAAAAAATTGGTTGTCTGTAAAGTCGGTTTACGGACGATAGTTTTACGTGATAACGTATTCCGTAATACATAACCTAAATTTATATAATAATTATAATAATTCGAATCTATGATATTGCATCTTTCGCTTCAAATTTAGGTTAATTTTATTTATTTAAATTACTCACCATATAATATAATTGTTTTTTTTAACTTTCTTTCTTTCGTATTTATTTTAAGTCTCAAAGATTAGCTGTCATAATATTTATAAAACAATTGTTTCACTGTTTATATAAAATTCCAAAACCTACTTACAATATTTAAGTATTTTCATACGTCAAAAAAATTGATTTTTATAATGATAAAATTTGTAAGAAAACGATTTTTTCGAGAGATGAGACCTAGCTAAAACGATTTTTTGCCCCCCAAAATCCCTTTTCAGTAAATTTCATCCAAATCGTTAGGGCCGTTTTCGAGAAAAGCACGCACAGGGTCAGGCGGAACGTTACGAACGTTACGTTAGGAACGTTACACTTTTTCGTGCATGCAGCCGGTGTTTTATCAATTTATAAGATTGGTGATTCATCAATTTATAAGACGTTATCACGTCAAAAATTCTAAAAATGGCAAGCATACGCACTAGCGTATACTGTAGTTTAATCTCATATTTATCAAGCTCCGACCTCAATAGTGTATGTGCCTATATACTATGTGAAACTAATGAAGACATGGAAGTATAATATTATATACTACACGTTTAGTTACCTGAACAGGTATGCATTATTATTCACAAAACATTTTATGACAGTTTAAAGTCGATGAGTTTATGAGCAGATAAACGGAATGCGACATCTCTCACTTCGACCGCTCACAAAAATATTCAAATTGTCGTTTTGTATTGCACCGTGCACGTTCGAAATGCTACTACTGCCCATCAGTTGGTGGAGCCGCGGCGCTTCCAAACCCATTACAACATTCGGTGTTTGTATAATACTTCTGATTTTTGTTGTTTTGGTAGACTCGAAAAAGATATAAAGCTGTGGTATTGAATATTATAATTTAACTATACTATAAAATCACAATTAGTTGGTCTTACGCTTAAACATACTGTAATAGAATATGCATGGGGCAGGTATGCTTAACATTGTTTCATTGGTTTGCCGCTCCATTAATTGAACCGTACTAAAATTATGATTCACGTCTACTATTTTAGTACATTAGATTAAATTAGTATGGGGCGATAAGACACTCTTGTGCCTCATAATCACTACGATCGTTTCTGAATCCTCTCTTCCCAGTGGGGTAGAAGGCTTTTGATAAATATTACTACCTTGCTGGGGTTCGCTCTCCACACCTTATCAGGTTCTAGAAAACGCCTGTTAAAATATTGCAGCCTTTTGGAAAAATGCACAAAGGACATGTTTCGTTGTTTCTTTAACTTCTTTACGGAAACGGCATCTGTCTTCCTGAAGAGTGAACCTTACCCAACTTTATACATAAAATTTAGGTTGGTATATAATGGGTGTTTTTTTTAGAGGTATACAACTTTAAAATGAAATAAAACACGTAAAAATAAGGTTGCTGGCCACGTTGTTGGCTTTGTTTAAAATATAATTTTATGCCATTTATGTTTAAATATGATTTCGGGCATATGGGCGCCACGGCTGGCTTGAATGAAGCGCAATCGGGAAGTCCAATTTTCGATCACTTTATCGAGCATCTGGGGCCGTATATCGCCAATAGCGCGGCGAATGTTGACTTCCAAGTGATCCAACGTCTGTGGTTTATCGGCGTAGACTAGTGACTTCACGTATCCCCAAAGAAAGTAATCCATAGGTGTGAGATAAAAATTTTGCGTTGAAAAAGAGGATCAAGCTGAATACCTATTGTTTTCGGCCCATTCACCGAACGACGGCGCGCATAATGGTCACGCGGCTTTAACTCTTGCACAAGCTGGATCTTGTAAGCTTGTAAGCCAAGATCTTTTCACAAAATCTTCGACAACGTGGATGGGCACAGTCCCAATTGCTGTACACGACGGCGTATCGACTCATTCGGGTCCTCCTCAACACTACGCACCACAGCAGCAATGGCATGTTCTGTGCGCACTGTATGGCGTCTTTGTGGATGCGTATTATCAACTAGAGTATGCGTAGTTCGAAAACGATCCATGGTTTTCCGAATAACTTGCTCGGATGGACGATTATGTCGACCGTAAAATGGACGTAGCGCACGGTTAGTTTGGCAAACTGAACCATAATTTTCAAAATAAATTTGCACAATTTGCAAGCGTTGTACTGATGTAAGTCTATTCATGGTGAAATGGCAAAACATACTGACCACAAATCATCTGTCAACTGTCAAATTAACTGTCACTTGAAACGGTGTTGCCAATTTCAAAACCAAACCTCCAAAAAAAACACCCTTTATCATAAAACAGATAATAACTAGACTACTCATATAATACTTAAAATCCGTTCCTGTGACTGGGACACAATGTCGGTTGGTATCCAGTTTGGTGACAAATTAAATCAATTTTATTATTTCCTGATTTATTTATTACTTCCTGAATTTTTCTGTCAATATTGTGATAAGACAAAATAACTTCCTTTTGTAATATTATAATAATGGGAAAAGCCAAGGCATCTAATAAAACAGATAATAACTAGACTACTCATATAATACTTAAAATCCGTTCCTGTGACTGGGACACAATGTCGGTTGACATCCAGTTTGGTGACAAATTAAATCAATTTTATTATTTCCTGATTTATTTATTACTTCCTGAATTTTTCTGTCAATATTGTGATAAGACAAAATAACTTCCTTTCGTAATATAATAATGGGAAAAGCCAAGGCACCTAATTAAGTTCACACAATAAATAATTGGTTACGGTTTTGTCATCTTCAATATTTGTAGATTTGTTTTATGGCAGTGGCATGTAAATCTAATTAGTTATCATAATGAGATCAATCAAAGATATTTTAATATTGATTTAATAATTTTATGGCCATATTTTTATAACCGACTGGGATACATCTTAAAAGTTTTATATCAATTCATATTATTAATTATTAATAACCTTATTGAAAATTTTATCAGTTTTCTGTTTGAAAGTTTTAAACACTTTAACTATAGTCATTAGTCATATTTAATAACCAAATCTTCTTCAAAATGGCAGCAACAATCAAAGATTTGTAGAAAACTTCTAAACCAGAAAGAATACAGAAGTGGACTTATATCTTAAATAGAAGTAGTGTCTTTTTGTTGAAGCATGGTGAGTTTCAAATAGTTCTAAGTGATTTCAAGTTTTATCTAATGTCAAAAAACTCGAAATGCTCAATACACTTTTCAAAAAAAAAATGTGCTAATTACAATGCGCAAATGCTTTCTGCATCTCTTTTGATTTAGGAGTTATGGGCAGTCAAAGTTTTTTCGTGAACTTTGAGAAAATTTAACTGGCTACGACTTTTAAACCAGAAGAGATGCAAACGTTTGCTTGAGCTCATTGGAATCAGCGTGTCTTTTCTACAAGAATAGTGAGTTGGAAATAGTTCTGAGAGATTTCAAATTTCATAAAAAATTACAATTTTTTCAAATAGAGAGTACAGTTTTCAGAGATTTTGTAATTTCGATTTTCTCCAAAAAATTTTTTTGTGTAATACTCGTACGTGAAAAAATAAATTAACAAATGTATTTGTCACAATATTTTCAAATCCCGTTGTTAAAAATAATGATATATACTCTGCCCCGGTGCGGTGTCGGGAAATACTTAATTTCCCTAATAACGGAAATACTAATTACCGTTATTAGGGAAAATACGTTAATAATGGTCAGTTACACATAATTTGAGACAATCGGAAATTTTATTATCAATTACCTGCCTGCTTCCTATTTCCAGTTTATAATCTTAATTAAGTAGGAAAACGAAAAATATTTGAAAGGAATTTTGTCGATGTCTAATAAGATTAATTAGATGTAATGACCTGATACATTTTTTTGTTAAAACCACATAACAAATGTTCGAGACACAAATCATTGTTTGCAAGCAACTAGTAGATTGAAAACAATTCCAGATGAACTACCCAAACACTTGCTACCAGAAAAACGGCGTGACTAGTTGGAGTTATAGTGTACCGAGTTTTTGTTTTCTAAATGCCACTGATTAGTCAAACAAACAAACTGATGTTTCTACTCAGATCAGAACACAGTAATTTGAAAATAGACCGTTTCTTTGCTACTTTGATAACCGCCAAACCTCATCAGTATCAAAGAAGGTAGGTTTTAACGTATTGACTGCGTTGAAGAAAGCACAAGACTGTTCAGAGGCATCTGTTCATCATAATGACAAGCTTCATTAGTGGTCCCAACTCTTGACTCCTTGAGAATCAAATAACTCGATCAAGTTATCCTAAATGGATTAACTTCTTTGAAGACACGCATTTGTTCAGTGATCTAAAGAAGTTACTGGGCTGATGATAATTTACAATCTTCTTCTATTCTTCTTACCTTAACAGCATCGTCTTCTTCAACATTCTTATCATCCACAATTAATATCATAAACATAATATTATCATCATCATTCACTTATGACACATGTAGTCGAACGTCATCAACATCAAGATTGAAGAAAAGTAGCGAAAGTCGAAGCGACCTAGAATAGCTACTGGGCACAATAAACCATTTGGTAAGCTTGAGTGCAGGGAGGTATTCTTCCTACTCTTATAAACGATGATGTGATGCTGATGATAATGATTTTGGATGAGAAGGATGTTGAAGAGTATGGCGATGTTACATCGTCCAAAATCATTATCATCAGCGTCACATCATCATCATCATAATTCACCATTATCATCATCGTCAAGATCAAATAAAAGTAGTGATAATTTAAAATATATGGTGTCTAGTTTACCCGCTTATAAGAAATAACGGACCCGGCATAATGTCACATCAGCATTTTTCCTTGGATATAAACGTAATAAATGGGCAGCGGGCATATTGTTGAAATATCTGAGATGTCGAGAAGGTTGTTCCGTTCATGTTATTGCTTCTGTATTCGCAACGGGGAGTATCAAGCTTTAATAAACCAACTGCAGCGATAGCTGGCCAGCTCACGCGATATATGTGAACTCTCCAAATATCAATATTATAGATTCGGGCTTGAATAACCGAAATCGTGGGAATGTTGTTGTTTTTATGACAAACCGCCTGTTCCTAGGTTCTAGATTGTGTTTTGGTGAAAGTATCAATTTATTAAAAACAATAATAATATGAAATCATAATAATAATTCGAAAATACGAGTTTGCGTTAGATAACCTTTGGTGCCTTTGAAAAACATTTAATTTCCACTATGTAGAAATAAACAGCACATCAAAAGCTTACGAATCCACCTTTTTTAAATTAAAACTTCGTCATTTAACAAAATAATGTCCCATCCCTGAAAGTGCTTTACAAAATTATGACAAGTGATATAGAAATAAAATTCGAAATTATGACTTTTGCTGTATTCTATTTGAAGTACGAGCAACATCACTTTTAAACAGGGTTTGACCAGAATCAAAACAGACAATCATATCAAAATATCGAGAATAAATGGATTAAAAGACCGCGCACACTTGTCAAGCATGGACCTAAACGACCAGCATAGCACGAAGTAAAAAAAGCGTGTTCGTGAATGTACCCATGTTATTTAACGGAGTAGCGCACATTAAACCAGCAGCCAACAACGATCGATAAGTTAGTCGCCTACAATTTCAATCTAGTCGTGCTGAACCGATCTAGTATGCTATTGTTATGTCGTTTTCATTAATTAATTTGCATTGATAAAACTACTTGAAACCGGTAAAATATCAAGCGCACATTACGAAACTGGCACTAAAATTTGCTGGTCTTGATAATTTTGCGCAGTCTTTAACTCGTGCAATAATATATTTAAACCCAAGATACAGTTTTGTACTTGTAAACAAATAAAACCTATGTTTCTATAATGAAAATGAACAACTTACAAGCGCTATACACACTGTTTTTGATTACATGATTTCTTTAAAAATACAATGTTTCTTATGGTGGCACTTCACATGGCTATTTGTGTTCACTAATGGGTGTTTGTTGTATTTGGCAAAATATATGACGTTCAAGGCAAACATGCTAATAGAAGCAAATACGACCATCCACACATGGCAGTCAAATAACAAACACACAAACATTTGGCAGCAGAACGCAAGGTTCAAAATTCCAGGAATTTTAGCACTGTTTCATTGTCCGAATTTATTTTCAATAGTAATTGTTCCAGTTCTCGCTCACAGCACAGACACAAAAATACTGCACGTCCGTACAGGTTCACGGCGCGTGCGCTTCTGAATATGACCATTGTGTGGACGGTTTATTTGCGCCTTTGCCTATTTGACTCCTTTGATGTGCCTCGAAAAACCGACAAGCGCACGGTAACGCGTATTTGATATAGGCAAATAAGGCCAACACTTTGTCAAATAGACTGCCCACACATGGTAATTGTTTGCCAAATATGCCAAATACAAATAGCCATGTGAAGTGCCGGCATTAGATTTTGAGGTTATGGTCACTCTGGTGTATATTTTCGTGCTACGTAATAAAAATTCCATAAAATGTTGATTTCCTATTATATTGTAACTCATCCCTAGAAACAGCAGTCGTACCACACTAACAGATGTAATTAACGACGTCAAACACACATTTTTCAACGGATTCGAAACAAACGATATTTCACGTCAAGATTGCGGTCCATGTTCATTTATATTTATCTGCTTTCAGACATAAATATAATTTATTACATTTTTACGACTCTCGATTTTTTCTGTTCCTGTTTCAAATCAATCTGTGAAACAAGTAAAGAATGTTTAGGTTTTTTTTAATCCAAAAACAAAAAAACATATCGCAAAAATGTAAACAACTATACACAAAAATAAATCATAGAAATTTTTAAACATAAATTTCAAATATTTATACCAGTGATGATTTTTGTTATCGCAAAATCAACGTTTTTAATTTGTATTACAAGTAGAAGTAAATATATCAAATATATGTCAAAATTCCTATATGCAATGAAGAATGGCGATTTAATCCTAGATTTTATATTAACATAAAAGTAATAAATAAAATCTCGTATTTCTTCAAACAAGCTTTTTATACAAAATACCGAAAAGGAAAAAAAACGATGAAGGAAGGTTTTGGTTGAGGATCATAAATAAATAAGCTTTACCAATGTTTCGCTAGTGGCCAACGTTTCGAAAAATTTATTTTTATCTTCAGGGCCTAAATTTTTTGAAACGTTGGCCACTAGCGAAACATTGGTAAAGCTTATTTATTTATGATCCTCAACCAAAACCTTCCTTCATCGTAACATACTATTGGATCAACACTACTTTATGCTGAAGGGAAAATAAACATTCCTCTGCAAGACCTAATGTTCATCATCGATATGTTCCGATAGATCGAAAATTGTACCTATCTTTATCGGAACTACATGCCTGTGCAAAGTTAAGTTGATTTGTGTAAGTAGTAGGTCAAAATTGAATCACAAGATCTGACTACCTATTAAGTTCATATTCGGAACTCAAAGGAATGGTGAGACCTCTGGTGGGAAATACGCCGAACTGTCCTAAGGAGGGTTTTTGACAAGTAAACTATGGAGGCATAAGGTAAACATTGATTTAGAAAAGCATGAGGCTAGGTTAGCCTTCATCATGCTTTTCTAAATCAATGTTTACCTGTCAAAAACCCTCCTTAGGACAGTTCGGCGCATTTCTCACCAGAGGTCTTACCATCCCTTTGGGTTCCGAATATGCTGGGTTGCAGGAAGCATTTCCAAAAAAATTGCTTTGACAAGGTAACAAGATCTTAGATTCTGAACACATAATTACAGTTTTGATACTATAAAAAATGATACTTGGTGAACCATAGCATCTCGGTCTCGCTGAAATCTCTAAAATGTAGGCATACAGTTTTTTTTTCATAGGCAACCAACAGCTCAGATTTATTTAAGCCTAACACCAATTCATATTTTCTATATTTTATTATTTTTCAATATTAAACTGAATAGAGTCATAGACGCTGTCGAATAAACTGATGAATCTAATTGGTATTTTGATCAGTTTTCAAATTAGATTTATAACAGGTGATTCGAAAGTTCGAAAGGTACGTATAAAGACTCGTTTTGCCGCTAGATTCCTTGCTAGATTTGACTACTAGTTTTCTTAATTGCTTTCATGTGCTCGCTTCACACGAGACGTCTTTTCAAGCTTGTTTTGTGGATAAATCTGATGCGCGCGCAGTGACAGTTCAAATATAAACACAGAGCCAAACGTGTCTGTTGTCTGACTCTGAATGACGCCATGTTGGTTCGTGGGCGTTTGTTCATGTCGCCCACGTGACAAGATACTACTTCCTGATTGGTTCGTGCTCGGAGCAAGCAGAAGACCTAGCAAGAAAAATAGTCGCTGTTCTAATTTTTAAAAAATTATCTTGTGAGCTAGCAGGCGAGCCCACAGTGGCGTCATTTCCAGCCTAGTACCCAGTCTGCCGGCCAGCAGAAGTCCAAGCAGTGTTTCCAGCCTCGTGTGCAGCGGCCTTAAGTCTCAGCAGTGATTCCAACGGCAATGCCGACCTTCTCTTTTTTTATCTTTTTGGTTCTATGTAGAAAACACAAAGAAAAAATCGACAAATGCCTAACGGATCGCAGTTTACCCAGAATCATCAGCAGCATTATTTATGAACGAAAATTCAGATTTTCAACTGAAAAACCGTGCAGTTCAGCCAGTTTATGTGTAACATACCTCATCAGAGGACAGAGTACACATTACGCCTGATTTATGAGCACGGTTCAAGTCGCCTAGTATAGCCGTATCACAGAATACAATTGCAGAAACCAAACTCAATAACCTGCAGTAGCGTACTGCATATTGCGGGGTCGTGTCGATGCGGTGGAATTTTTTTTTGCGCAGAGAAAAGGAGAGGGCATTTGGAGGGAGTTCTTAAAAAATAAAATGACGGGGTCGTGTATACAAAGTGAGATAATAATAAAGTAATTCTACACAAGTTGCTATGTGATTCCTGATTGTTTAGATTAAAGACGAAAAGTAGTTCCATTTTTTTACGCATTTTTGAGGAAATTTGTGAATAATCCGCTAAGTTTTTTTTTGGAACTTGAAAATGTATATGACTTTAAAAAAACTCAAAAATTGGGCACATAGAGTTATCGTACTGGGCACAGCTTAATATGTAATAAAAATTCAGACTTTTGTATATTTTTGATTTTGTATTCTACTTCAAATATCCGATTTTCTAAGTTACGGCCATGTGTTTCTACAGTATGTAAACACGTAAGGTGTACATAGGGAAATTAGCATTGGGAAAAAATACTTGGATCAGAGTTAGTCATGACTGCACTATAATTGTTATTTCTATTGAATTATCGTGGTAATCTTGAGGATTTCTATTTTATTTTGATTTGTTTTTATTTTACTTGACTTTTTTAATAATAAAAAGCTCTTATAAATCATTATTTTAATTTTTTTGTGCAAAAATAAAACAAAAAAACAACTCCATCTGTTTGGAAACATTTCATTCAAAAATTGTCTGACTAGTATGACGTATGCGCGTTGGTAAATCAGTGACCCAATGTCTTTAGGTTCAACACGAATAGGCGGAGATATTTGATCTCGCACCATATTTAAGTATTTTTGTGAATTTAATGTCCCATTAATAAAAAAAGTCCGATTATGTTGTAATCATTTGAATATTTTCTTCGGTAGTATACACATTCATTTTGCAAAAGACTATTATCTGTCAAATTGAAAAACAAGATTTCAAGACTCACTCTGATCCAGTCATTTTTTCCCAATGTTAATTTCCCTATGTGCACTTTACGTGTTTACATACTGTATACAATCTATCTTGTGGCGGGTGAAAACTATACTAAACATGGCGGACTCGAGCATGCGTATAAAAATACGGTCTGTCCAGTGATACTTCTGTACGTCATCTTCTGTGACATATCTGAGCGAAAGCAGTGAGCCAGACCCGAAGCTCATACCTATAATAGCGTCTACACTTCAGTTGTGTTGAGCATGTAAACAAATCATAATTAGCGACACGGTGACAAATTATACGCTACGAACAATAAATAAATCACGCGTACCGAACTGACTTCTTCGTTAAAAGAAACGCGTACATGTTGCTTGTCGGAAGATCAAAAAAAAAAGTTATTTAAATACGTTATAGATAATTACTAAAGTATATTCTTACGCTGATATCATTTTTAAAGCTGTTTTTTCTGTCTTGACAATTTTTTTTAAACTTGAGTAATCAGAATTTCAGTGCTTTTATAAATTCATGTCGAATTTTTGGATATAATCAGTCAAAAATTTAATGTCCTTCAACGAAAATCAGGCTGGTAACTATAGCCAAGTCGAATTTACTGAGTAATTGAGTGAGACAAATTTTATTTATATTACTACAAATGATACTAAAAAAACAAGAATTAAAAAATACTTTTTTTATTAAAACATCGGGTCATAGCATTGTCTTCTTGTTGTTTATAATCATACTCGTAAATGATAAAGTCACTTGGCACTCAGAGCAGGCTAGTCTAGTCAAATTTTGATTTAAATAAGAATTTGACCGGACTAGGCGCCGCTGCACTGTTGACGTGTCGCAATTTTTCATTTTATTATAATCATTATAAATATTATAATATAATACATACTTATAAGTGAACATTCAAATATGTTTTATTTTGACTATTTATACATCAGGAGAGTTTTTAGTGGGTCACGAAAGGGAAGCATAAAAATAACCTGGCTAGGGCAAAACAAAAAAAAAGTTTTTTAAAATCGGTTAAGCCGTTTGGGCTGTACGCTAGATAAAAAATTCGGGATCACGCAGATTCACAGACAAACCGAGTACATATAGGCGCTTTAGCTTACGCTATTCGCGCCTAAAAAGTTGAGAAAACGCTACAATACCTTATTTTTAACATTAGTACAGAATATCGCCATAAGACAAAATTAAACTATGATCTATTGCATCAATTAAAATTTTATTTTAGAAATATTTAAAGTTGCACACATTTTATAAAACGATTTTTAAGTTCTACAATGTTGATGAAAAAAAAAATAAAATAAAAAGATAAAAACAGTGTATGTTTTAAAATCCGTTCCCTACAAATCTCCCGTTCATTAATCACCGACGACAATGACCCTGTTTTGACCTTTAGGATCTATTTACACACCGACGGGATGACATCCGACACAACAATGTCTGTCTTCTAAAAGGTCAGGTATAGAGCTGTAACAAACCGTATGTATTCGTTACTATGAGTAACGGGTACATCATCTGACTCGAAGTAACGAATCGTTACTTACAAATTCATTTCGTTACTCGCATGTTTCGTATCCATGTCAGATCGATTCGTTTGATACGGTTATACGAACACAATGTGTTATACTTATAAGTATTCATAAAGTACGAAGTCATGACTCATGTCGTATCACGTATGCGACGCACTTTGGTGCGAAGCTACATGCTTATTGCTTGATGCTGTTAAGTACAGTATTGTATGTCGTATGAAAAGTACCGAGTAACGTAACGATACGAAAGTAACGAGTAATGGTTCTTTAAGTAACGAATACATACGGGTACACAATTTCTCGTCACTTTTACAGCTCTAGTCAGGTACGTAACACATAAGGCCGCTGCACACGAGGCTTGGCTTGCCGCTGAAATCACTACTGGGACTAGTACTGGCTGGCGCGCTGGCTGCGAGGATGGAAATGGCGTCACCGCGAAGACGCGTGCGTGATCATATTAATATAACGCATTTTCAGTCTGAGTTCGTCTACGGCCCATTTCCAGTCAATGCATAAACATACCATTAAAACATCGGCATTTTAACGAGAACGCCCTGATGAACCCTAACATTTTCATACACAAACGCAGTGGCGTTTCGTGACGCGGGGACCTTTAGTCTAAGCTCCCATGACAGAAAAAGTTACCCCTACGAACACCTCAAAATTATAAAGTGAAAATGACTGAAAAACATGTAAGAAACATGTTACGCCCGTCAGACTAGTAAAAATTTGTTAATTGTTATTTTTTATGAATTTTTGAATTTAAAAAAAAACATGATTTTTTTTCCAAAACACCTGCTTCAAATTTATACAATTTGTAGTAAATAATGTACCATTTTTGAAAAAATTTGGGTGACAATTTTTGTTAATAAATTTGTCAGACTTTATTTGTTATAAATTATTTTTTTTATGAAAATACATTTCATAACACCTCCTTGAATTTTTTTTTTAAATCAAGTTTAAGATCTCTTCTATCTAATACAACTTGTCTGGCTGACAATTTTTGTTAATAAATTTGTCAGACTTCATTTATTATAATTATTTTTTTTTTATGAAGTCTGTCATAGTAAAAACATTTTTTCGCTGACAGACCAATTTTTATGCAGAAAATAGATGTCAAACCTTCTTTCAGAAAAAAATTAAGGTGGTGTTTTGACACTGCCCTTGTAAAAACTGATTTGTTTATGAAAAAACGCTGTCACGACGCTTAAAAATTGAATCTGACATGGTAAAAAACAATATTTTGATGAAAAATGTATTAAAGTATATAAAAGAGATCTACCGTATTAATTTAGAATAAAAAAAATTTTTTTCTAGTAAGCAACGATTATACCATATTTTTTCATTAAAAAATGTGGTCGCATTTAATGAAAAAATATAGTCTATTGTCTATCTCGAACAAAACACAATGCTGAATTTTCAACGTTCTATAGGCTGTGTGCACGAAGCCTATATATATAGCGCCGCTAGTGGGTAGTAGAGAATTATTGAACTCACTTTTTATGGAAATCGCGACATGTTTCTAAGGTGACAAGTCAAAAACTTTAGTTGGCCATAATGTGTCAAAAAAAATGTAATAAGACCAACTGATGTTAATTTATTTACACTGACAGCGGAACGTCAAATTAGGGCACCAATGGTCTGTATTTTACTTAAATCGCCATCAGCGCAACAGCCCGGAATACAACAAGCATTTCCAAATCGCTTAGTTTTCCTGTTTTTTTTTGTAATTAAAGAACTTCATAAAATTATAACTATTTTCACTTTTAATAAACATTGCTCACTGACATACGGAAAATTTGAGCTTGAAGTTTCCTTTAGTGCTCACCACAAACGCTCGCATCGAAAAATGTGTAACTCCGCCTCCCTGCACATAGCCCATAGCTTACGAGAAAGTACGAAAAAACCTTCGGAAAATAATACAAAAAGACGTGGCATATCAAACACAGATTTTATATTATAGTTAAGAATATTTTTTTAGTTGGTAGGTACTTTTGTTTCTTAAACAAAAATGAACTTGTTTTCAAATTTAAGGAAATTTGTACAACAATTCAATAACAAAATTTTAATGAGATTGGCGAGATTCCGACTTCCTTTCCTTTAGGAAGCAATTAGGGTATGTCAACTTAATTATAAAGTAATAAAAAATATTAATTTGTCCGATTTTTTTAATTAAAAAATTCAACCAAAAATCTTTTTCCTTGTGGTAATTATTTATTGGTTTCAACCACTAATTATTGTTAAATATTGTCAATTCCTTATTCCAATTAATTTAATGACGGAGAAAAAATGATTATCAAAAATTAATAATCAGATGTCACTTCCTTTCATTGTGGCATTTTATTAATTCAAATACCATTATCTACAGCCAGCATCATTATGAAGAAGGATATTCAAGGGACAATTATAAATTAAAAACGTTACTGCGTTTTATACATAAAGGAACCGGCCTTCCTTTATAGCTTCTTCTTCTGGGTTACAAGAAACGGTATCACTATATATCCTTTCCATTTTAATCTATATTTAATATATAAAGCTGAAGAGTTTGTTTGTTTGTTTGTTTGAACGCGCTAATCTCAGGAACTACTGGTTCAAATTGAATAATTTTTTTTTGTTGGATAGTCCATTTACCGAGGAAGGCTATAGGCTATATAATATTACGCTACGACCATTAGGAGCGGAGCTTTAATGAAAAATGTTGCAAGAAGTATCTCAAAAATAAGCTTCTATTCATGTGAAATGCACTAACTAGATATACTCATATTAGTGATGAAAGAACACAACCTCAGGTAGATCAATCGGTAGCGCATGCGACTGTCAATATCAGGGTCGTGGGTTCGAGCCCCACGTTGGGTGAATATATTTTTATTTTTTTTTTTATTTTTTACATTGCTTTCTTCTAAGGCTTACATTTAAATTTATTTAATTTTATTTAATTCATTTAAAAAAAAATTATTAGTTAAAAAAAGTTTAAATACTGCTCTTTATCGACAAAAACTTTTGAACGGTAACTCCGATCATCATGAAATTTGGACACAACATTCATCTCGGTAAACTAAGATGAATGTGTGTACTCATGTCCCTTCATTCAATTGCACCCGGGTGAAACCGGGCGGGATCGCTAGTTCTGATATAAACTTCGAGTAAGACAACAGACACTGATGACCTTAGCTGTTGAGCGTTTATAATTTACAATCTGTCGTTCGATAAGTCAGTGTCTACGTAACTTAATTTCTCAATTTTTTTTTAACGACAAAAAGACCAGGACCAAGACCAACAACAAGACTGCATAAGCAAGACCAAGACTATTATATTTTTGTAATTTTATTATTTCGTATGAATGACCAAGTTGCCAAAAATTCACTTTTAATTAAAAAAAAATATATATAATTAATCTACGATGTTTTAAGCAGCTACCGTTTTTAAAATTCAAAGACAAAAAAATATGGTTGATGGTACGGAACCTTCGCTGCGTGAGCCTTACTCGCACTTGTCCGGGGTTTTTTTATGTCCAATTCGATTCAGTACACTTATTGCAACATAAAATAGTAAACTTGTATACACAAAACGTACTTTTATCAACAACAGTTTGTTGTTTATTTACATAATTATGTAAGGTACCTCTTTTTATCGCAAAGGAACAGGAAGTAGTGTACTGTTACACGAGCAATTGCAGTTAAAACATTATCTTCATACTGAATTATTATTAGAGATTACCAAAATATTAATATTTGCGTTCAAGGATTTCGTTAAAACAGCTCCGAGTGTTTATATTACAAGTCCCTAATACACTGGTTCTAATCTGTGCATCGGTAAACCCTAGCAGTTGGTGGAATTAAAAAATAACCCAAATAGTTTTTGAAGTAAATATTCTTTACGCACGCTTGACTTGGGGAGTAAACTGGTGAATGCCTGACAAGAGATTTACGGAAGTGTGATCGGGCGAGGCGAACGGAAGTTGAGAGGGAAATATAAGTTAGTGAAGATAGAAAGAGGATGACAAATACTTCACTGGCTAGTGGCGCCGTCAGGTGGCCGAAAATATAAGCAGTACTAACAATAGAATGACACATACTTTACTTGCCAGTGGCGCTATCGGGTGACAGAAAACAGTTTTGTAAACCTACTTAACTTGCAGAGCTAAATAATATTTCATAAAGATTGAAGCTTAAAATCCAACGAGAGCTAAGTAATTGCAATGTGTTACTTTTGTTTTCATTATATTTATGTTTATATTTCTTTCTTCTTACATCAGACTGTTCATTTCGTTCTTGAACAATTGTTTAAATTAATATTTTGTTCAATATTCTACGTTTAAAGTGAATAAAATTGTAAATTCATTTTAAAGGTCATATTTTGTGAATTTTCGGGTGAATAACACATTATGGCAGGAATAAGTTTTACTTCAGTCGTGTGGTCTAAAGCACATACGTTTTTTTTTTCTACAATTTGAATACTTCAACTTGACTTAATTATTAAACGCTGACTATTTTTTAGATTTTTGTCTCACTTTAACTTAAGTATCGATCAATTGGTTAGAAAGTGACAGACATGCTATATACAAATCATATTGCAGAGGTTATGTGTAAGAGCTGGCTACGGAGAAAATGGGAGACTCGGTGCAGAGCTGAAAATTTGCAGAATAATAGGAGATAGTACAAGTAAGTAGGGAAAAAATTGCCAGATAAGCTATAAGGCGGAAAATAAAGAGCCGCCAGAAGGCGCTAATGTTGCGAAAAATCAGTGCACTTCTGGCAATACTTATTCTGTAATTCAAAACTAGATTATAAACTATATGTATTATCTAATATATAAAATTCTCGTGTCACAGTTTTCGAAGTCATACTCCTCCGAAACGGCTTGACGGATTTTGATGAAATTTTTTGTGCTTATCCGGTATCTATGAGAATCGGCCAACATCTATTTTTCATCCCCCTAAATGTTAGGGGTAGTCCACCCTTAAATTTTTTTTCTTCCTTTGATTATAATTATTATTAAAGACACGATTTTTTTTTTTAAATTCGTATCCATGGTTTTAAAATATAAACAGCCTTATGTATGATTTGAAAAAATTCTGTCAAAAATTAAAAAAACATTGATTTATAATATACTTTTAACATTTTTCATCATTAAATAATTTTCAAGTGATTTTATAACCTCAAAAGTACTCAACACGTGACACGAGCTTCCAATAACAACGGATTTTGTGTTGTAAGTATACTTTTTTTTATTCATATCGAAAATGTTGTTGATCTTATAAAAATTGGTCGATAATTTATTTATTGAAGAGTACTAATCAGACGTTAATCAAATATTCAAATATCCCCATTCGTTCTTTTGCACCGGGCACGACGGCGCAGCCGGAGTGTTTGACATACACACATATACGTCCATGTATATTTTAAAATAAATAAAATAGATAGATAGATGTTCCAATTATATAGATATATATATATATAATACTGTTAGGCGGTACGAAGTTCGCCGGGTCCGCTAGTACATTATATAGTTATAAGGGCTGAAAATTCAAACATGATATAATAATTACATTCGACAAATATTCAAAAGTATTAATGCCATTTTGATAGAAATAAAATTAAATTAATTAATAAAATTACGTTGTTATAACAACGTAATTTTATTAAAGAAAATACATGACGATTAATTTTATTTCTATCAAAATGCCATTAATAATTTTGAATATTTGTCGAATGTAATTATTATATCATGTTTGAATTTTCAGTATGCCCTTATAACTATATAATGTATAATATATAATCTAGTTTTGAATTACAGAATTAGTATAGAAATTGCCAGAAATGCACTGATTTTTCGCAACATTAGCGCCTTCTGGCGGCTCTTTACCTTCCGCCTAGCCTTCTGGCAATTTTTTCCCTACTTACTTGTACTATCTTCTATTATTCTGCAAATTTTCAGCTCTGCACCGAGTCACCCATTTTCTCCGTAGCCAGCTCTCCGTCTATTATGGAATCGCGTCATTGTTCATCGCTGTATTCGTAGATTTGTAATTTTCACGTCTTGATCTATGATTAAATCGCGGTTCACTTCTTCAGAGTAAGCCTGCTGTAATGTTGAAAGTGCATATTATGTTTATAAAATCGGTTAGCTACTATGTTTTCTAAACAACCCGAGTTCATTTGGTCTGTGTCGAAGTGCGTCAAACATTGCGATAATTTTGATATTGCAAATATAAAATTAGTATTGTGAATGATAACCCTTGAGCCGTGCATAGGAGGTTGAAAATTCGCTTTATTATACATAAGGTCGGTCGCCTCAAAAGTTTAAACTGGCAATATGCGTGACACAAATGCGTTCACAATGAGTGACGCAGTTTCCTTGAGAGGTATATGTGGTACAGCCGCTTAATGGCTAGTCTTCAATATGATATTTACTATTCGTTGCCATGGTTACCTATACATAATATGTTCCACGTCATGTAAAAATTAATCAAAGCTTGCTTAACTAGTTTATTTTTTATCTACAAAACAAAAGAACAGCTGTTTTTTGACGTGATAACGTCTTATAAATTGATGAAACACCAGCTGCACGCACGAAAAAGTGTAACGCCGTAACGTTACGCCTGACGCTGTGCGTGCAAGCGAGAGCGCAGTATAAACGATAGAGAAGCACGATCGGCCCAAGTTTGACAGCTACTAAAATTTAGGTTATGTATTATTAAATATGATATTCGAGCGGAATACGTTATCACGTAAAACTATCGTCCGTAAACTGACTTTACAGACAACCAATTTTTTTTATTTTCAAAATATTTCCGAACCTATGAAAAAAATTTAATAAAACTTCTTGAAAAAATAAATAGAATAATAAGCCGTTATGAAAAGTATACCATTATTATGTTAAAAAAATTCCGTTATAGCACATATCTCTTCTACGCATGTGCCGATTTTCCCCAAAAACAATAGAACTTTCATATTTACATACCAAACATCCTCCCAAAACTTAGCTCATTCGTTTGACCCGTATCGCGCTCAGAGACAAACAGACGCACAGTTTTTCAAAAAAAATGTTTTTTTTTTATTCGGGGACCTCAAAACGAAAAGAAATTGTAAAATTTTGAAAAGTGATTTTTGACCTAAACAGTGCCATTCCCCACTTGTGAGTTGTGGGTTGGAATGGTAAAAGCAAGTGAGATACATACCTACTCTTAAAAAATAGTTTTCTATAATGCCTGTTAAGGCTGTCGGAACGCTCTGAGATTACACATAAAATAGGGCTTCGACTCCCAATTGATTATTGACTTATTAGTCAACATTTTGCAAAAATTATTTTTTTATAAGGAAGATAAAAGACCAATCTCGGTTCCTAGCGGAGTACTTTTTTAATTAATGTATTATTTTCTAGAAAAAAATTGATAATAATTGCGCGAAAAATGCTAATTTTCAAAGTCACACTACAGCTTTATTAATACTTATTTGATAAAACTGTTCCGTGAGAAACCGAAAGTGAACCTTCCTTTTTCGAAAAAGTTCAAAAAATTTTCGAATATGTCCAAAAAAATGGTGTAATCTATTGGGAGCGGTACCCTTGCAATGGCTTTTTTTTGCATCGTGGTGTAGCGGCAACTGGTGACAATATTTCAAACTGATATTTAACCCCGCCTGCGAATACAAAATTACGACAAACGCTTTTGTAAATAGTAGAGGAAAGTGGTGTCAAACATCGAATAATATGTATTTATATTTCTATATTCAGATTTTATATTTAAAAAAAAGTCAATCACATGTTGGGAACGCACATGCTAGGGTTTCGTTGTATTCGCACGACGATAATATATTTATAAAAATATTCTCACGAATAGTTGCAAACTGTTGTAGTTGATATCTGTCAAAATTTGATACATTTTAACATAAAGATTTGCTTGTGTTAAAAAATCCTACCTCAGGACCGTTTTGTTTTCATATCGTGTAATTTTGATTGAAAGTAGTAACTAAAGAATTTTTCTATAATTTTTTGTATGGATAGTTTAGAAATTGGAGGTGGGGCTTTTGGATAAAAAATTTTAAAGCAAATTCTTCGTTTCTTATAACATTTCTATTGCATTTTAAGAAATACACCCCACTCAATTAAACTATAAGGCGGAAAAAAATATTTTGATTACACTTTCAACTCATGAGAGAGGGTTCAAAAAAAATGTTTACAAAAGATCATCATATCTTTTTTTAATAACTATAAGAGGAGATAAATATAAAAATTAAATAATATAATTGAATTAATCAATAAATAAAATTATCGACCAATTTTTCAGACAAATATACCTATTAACAAAAAATATAAAAATTAACGGATTTGGATCTTCTTCAGAACTGATCTAAAATAAATTATAAGAATTAATTAATAATTAGTTTCTAATTGGTTTTTGAAAAAAATTTATAAAAAAATGTTTGTTATTATTTTTTCAATATTTGATAATTAAAAACTTGAAGCGAATTTTATTCAAAAACCAATTAGAAACTGATTATTAATTAATTTTTATATTTTTTAGATCAGTTCTGAAGAAGATCCAAATCCGGACCGAAACGTTAATGTATTCATTTTTAGGGTTCCGTACCCGAAGGTCAAACGGGACCCTATTACTAAGCCTCCGCTGTCCGTCTGTCTGTCTGTCAGCGGGCTGTATCTCAAGAACCGTAATAGGTAGAGAGTTGAAATTTTCACAGAGTGTGTATTTCTATTGCCGCTAGAACAACAAATAATTAAAAACCCCCCAAAACTCCCAAAAGAGGAGCAAACTAAGTTTTTTGCTGATAATTCGCTCAATTTAAATCAGATCGTTTCGAGACCTGTCTTAAACGAAAGAGGAGAAAATTTTACATAGATTTTGTATAACAGAATTCGTCAAAACACTTTTTTTATACAGCTTTATATAGAAATATAATGTATAAATTCAATTTTGTCTAATCCATAGCATACACGGGGATCGTCGATGTTAACGATTTGAATAACTAATTAATTAATTATTAGAACATATTGCTTTGACAGATGCAAACGTCATTTTTGACATTTTTTCCCATTCCAACACCATGGATGAGCGGAATGAAACCAAATTTTGGGAGGATGTTTAATATGCAAATATGAAGAGGCCTATTGTTTTTGAGAGACGTCGGCGCAAGCGCAAAAGAAATATATATTTTAATGTTGTTTTTATAAGATAATAGTATACTTTTCATAAGGGCTTATTATTTTGTTTAACAGGAGTTTTGTAAAATAAATTTTTGAAAAAAATCGGCGCATGCGTAGAAGAAATATATACTATAAGGCTGTTTTTTTATATAATAACGGTATACTTTTCATAACGGTTTATTATTCTATCTATGTTTACAAAAGTTTTGTAAATTTTTTGGGAAAAATTGGCGCATGCGCAAAAGAAATATATGCAATGACGTTGTTTTATATAATAATAGTATATATGTCATAATGGTTTATTTATTCTATTTTAAAAGAAAGTTTTGTAAAAAGTTTTAGGGGGAAAGACGGCGCATGCGCAGAAAAGATATGTGCTATAACAATTGTTTTTATAGAATAATGGTGTATTTTTCATAATGGTTTATTATTCTAAAGTTTTATATTTTTTTTTTGGAGAAATCGGCGCATGCGCAACAGAGATATTTTCTATAACATTGTTATTTGATATAATAGTGTATTTATCAAAACTTTATATTATTTTATTCTACAAGAAATTTTTGTGAAAAAAGTGTTTATAATATAAAAACGTCGGGGTGAATTATGTAAAATTTCACGCCTTGAAATTCTCGAACTACTTGCATACTCCCACTGGTTACATATTGTTATAGCGCCTCTCTTGTTTCTTTTACAAAAGTATTTAAAAAGTACATAGTGTACGGAACCCTTCGTGTGCGAGTCCGACTCACACTTGACCGGTTTTATTATATTTTTTGTTAATATATTTGTCTGAAAAATTGGTCAATAATTTTATTTATTGAAGAATATCATCCCTTAACAACCGGCGAAACTTCTTTTGTTTTATGTTGCATGAATTGTATATTCTAATTATTTATATCTTACTATTATCGTATTGAAATTTTGTAGGCATATTTCACATAATATTTCGAACATTTTTAAGCAAAAAAAAAAAAAATAATACATATTTTTCCTTTTGAACATTTGCTAAATGTGAATAATAAGAATTTGATGTACGTGTTGCATTTCAGCCGATGATTATTGACACAGTGCAGCTATTTGTATGCATTCCATACAATTTGTTTCTTTCAAATCTTATATTACTTATCATGCGTATACAACATACATATATATTGTGATTGTGTGTCGTATACACACACACACACACACTAACGCAATTACTCAGGTTATACGTGTGACGGGATGCTCTGAATGCCGAACCAATAGGTACATAAAAAATATTGTAATAGCTACAATTTGCAAATAAAACAATAGTCTGCTTTTAGTATTTTACAATTTTAACTCTGCGAGTGGGCAACGGTACTAATTTAGGTCAAAATTTAATTTTCAAAATTTTACAATTTTTTTTGGTTTGAAGCTCAAAAAGATATTGTTCATCTGTGCGGTCTGTTAGTTTTATTTGGGAGTTATGCTTTCACGATACTACTAAATAACAGTTGTGGCAGTATTCGCATTGCACTCATTAGGGTCCCAAAGAAATTTACATTGCAAAAAGAAATGGAAGGGTCTTTTGAGATCCTCTTTGATACTAGATCCCGGGCATGCGCCTTTGCTAGTAGGCAACTCACTTATTAAAAAGAAATATTACCTTATCAGTATCTACCAGGTCATAATTTATAACATTTTCATTCCTTTGTTTAACAACTACGTCTCCGTCATTTTCCTAAGCTGTATTTAAATAAACCGCCTCGTGCTGGATTTCAATTCCTATATTATTTTAGAAACAGAAGCAAAGTTTTTAAACTATTACATTTTCAAATAATTATCTTTTTTTTATTATACCTAAAGAAGATTTTTTCATGTTTGCTATTTTTTCTGCGAAAACCTTTCCTCGCTTTCCGAGGAACCCATAACCTGAGTCGTTTTTTATTTCCCCGCCTGTATTCTCAGAGCGTTCCATAATACGTAGGTACTAATGCACAGAGATGTTTACTTCAATAATATGATTGTTTTCGCTTGCCTATCTAAGTACTAAATAAAATCATATTTCACGGTTTTACCCTATATCATAAGAGCAGTATGTGTGCAAAATGAGACGAGGCGATGTTGGAGTGAGACATCGCAATAAAAGTATCCGCCCAAAATATATTTATCGTCTACCTCGTCTCTCACCGCGGAACCCCTGAGAAACTTTAGGAAAGTGATCCAACAGCGTTAACAATATAATAAGTTTGTTCAAATCTTTGATTAACGTCTGATTAGAACTCTTCAATAAATAAAATTATTGACCAATTTTTCAGACAATATATTAACAAAATATATATTTAATACATTAACGTTTCGATCCGGATTTGGATCTTCTTCAGAACTGATCTAAAAAATATGAAAAATAATTAATATTTAATTTCTAATTCGCTTTTTATAAATTTCTTCAAAATTATTAATTAATATCAAATTTATAAAAGGCGAATTAGAAATTAAATATTAATTATTTTTTATATTTTTTAGATCAGTTCTGAGGAAGATCCAAATCCGGATCGAAACGTTAATGTATTAATTATATATTTTGTTAATATATTGTCTGAAAAATTGGTTGATAATTTTATTTATTGAATAATAAGTTTATTCCAAGCATACAGCAAACGGTAACTAAACCGCCACCCGCATGCGCAGAAGCTACAACATGTTCCAAAATCACCACAGACAGCTTCGTTTTAGCTACTGCGCATGCGGTTGACGGTTTCGTTACGCGTTTGCTGGCTGCTTGGAACAGACTTAATATGTAAGTTTAATCATTTATATGTAACACTGATATGCCGAGTCAATGTCACATATTATAGTCGATAACGCCGAGCAAAGTTGATTTAAAGTAATAAAATAATTCTAAAACAAACAATAAACAACTCTGAAAAGTATAAAAATAAATTTTCTAAACTTACGATGAACGCGTTTAATAAAATAAAAGAAATAAACGGACAGACTAGATTCGGACTAGTTTTTCAATAGACAGGAATCTTATACTATAAAAAACGCTAAAATTTCTATTTTTTGTTCTATTTTTCAGTACCTAACTGACCGTATGGCTCTTGTTAACAACCGTTCTAGTCAACGGGTAACGGGCCGACGCGAAACGGTTACCTTTGTACACGATCCGCATACACGTGAGCGCGTCCGTTGTTATCGATATCAGTTGTATACTTGAAGGGCAAAGAAGTGCAAGTACATTATGTCTTGCTTGTTTATTTTTGTAATTTTCTAAAGTCTTGTCCCAACACTGGCCTAATTAATAAATCCATATCAATATCAATTTTAAACTCCATATTCACAATGAGCAGAACAAGGTAGGTAGGTACAGGTAAAAACGTGCGCGCACATCTGTCGTCGTCAACAGACTTCTATAAAATTACGTGGTCTGCGCGCACATCTGTCGTCGTCAACAGACTTCTATAAAATTACGTGGTCCACTGCAATGGACCGACCGCCGTCGCGCCGAGGGGCGACGTGCGGGTATCCGTTGAGTTTTGTTGCAAAGGTTACATGCCCGTCGCGTTAACAAACACCCACACTAACCTATTGAACACTACGCGTCGGCCCGTCATAAAAATCGGGCCGTTATCCGTTGTCGTTAACAAAAGGCCAGGCAACAATTATTTTTGGTTTTCACATACCTAATGCTACAGCGAATGTGCTCTATTATTAATTGTAGCCTGAACATGTAAGACTTAAAATCACAACTTTCTGTCAGTCAGCCATTCTGGGGCACAAGGGTGCAATGGATCACGGTACTTGGTAAATCTATAGTTACTTAACCCTGCACATAGTCTTTTTTATTCAACGTAGTCAATAAGCTTCAACGAAACTTTCTAATGTATTTTTTTTTGTTTATCAGACATTTTATTGTAGAAGGCATACCGAATTTTTGTCGATCACAAACTAGATTTGATGAGAAGTTATTTTTATGTGACAGTTCATGAAGAAATCCGGATAACTTTGAATATAGCCTTGAACGCTGATTGTAGATAAACACTAAAACATTGCAATATGATCAATATATATAAAGCTAAATGTTATATAAAAAAAGATGTATGCATATTTTAATATTGATTATATTAAATATAATTCGATTATTTAAACTGACTTGCTCTAGATTTAGTACCTGAACATTCGGAAATTATTTTCTGCATAATAAATATACCATGCTCTTTTCCAATCAACAAATAGGTACAGTAATTCCTTATATGTAGTTCCTGAGATTAGCGCGTTCAAACAAACAAACAAACTCTTCTACTTTATACATTAGTATAGATTTAATTACGCTGACTTAAATTACACGCGTTAGAATATTATGTCCATTGAAATGACCGCCAGGACCGAAGAGGTTAAAATGAAGGGACGCGGACGGATGAAAAAAGGGCACTGTCCGTTTTAAAAACGGATGTATGGTCAGTTTAATGATTAATAATTATTGTCAATTGTTTTCTTCATAGGAAGTGCTAGTTGAATCCTTTGCTTCTTAATTGTTACAAAACCGCAAGTGAGTTCTTATCGGTTGAAAACTTAACTATACTTATAATTAAAAATAGTTGGCAAAACCAAAAGTGCACATCCCGCAAGTTTTCCACTGTATGATAAAAAAATAACAATTAAAAAATATTTTTAATAACTTTAAAAAGATTTATAAATTTAAAGAAATAAATAATTAAAAATTGAAAAAATATTTTTTTTAAGTTTGCAAAAATAAAAAAAATTAAGAACTATACATAATATAATATATAATTAATATCAAGTGGAATAAAATAAAACAAAATAAAAAGAAAAAAAAAGAAAAAAATTATGATCTCTGTAAGGAATCGAACCCAGGACCTTGACCTTGGGGATCCAACGGCATAACCATTACGCCACGGCGCCCTATTACGTGTAGTGGTGTTATCACGGTATAGAAGTGTAGCACTTGTTTTATGGATTACACTATATTTACACAGCAATTATTATATTGTTTTTTTAAACTATTAGCTGTCAAAAATAATAAAATAAAACTGTTTATAAAAATTAAACTACTGAACACATTTTAGTGAATTTAAATAGGGTTCTGGTCTGATAGTAAACAAAGTGAATAAAATATAACCCAAGGCAATCCGACCAAAATTGCGATCTGTAGAGTCGTGACGTACGTACATACGTACATACGTACAGACCAACCGACAACTGCTGTTTGTGATTTTCAATTACAATTTTAATAGTATTTATGAACTCGAATTGATTTAAAAATGGTTCTGTTTTATAGATTAGAATCTCCTCTTTTCAAAAAGCTTCAATTTGAATGGATTTCGTGTGAAATTAACTTAGATATAACTTCTTATATGAACGAAAGTCAGCTCTGACGCACATAGCGATAATAAAGCACATACCGCTAGTTTAGCGGTATGTGCAAAAATAATTAAAATTAAACAATATACATACCCGCGTGTAGTTAATTAATGCACATTCAATAGACAAATACAGAGATGCTGAAGTTAAATAACAATAACAAGAGAATATCATAACAAACTGTATTAATTACATATAATCAATTAGCAATGGGTCATAATAATTAAATCAAACGCCTAACCAAACACACATAAGATATTGACTATTTACTACTCAAAAAGTAATTAAGCTATAATTACAGGCGTAATTAATTTACTATTACTAATTATTATAAAAACATTATTTTATTTAACACTTATACATATACTCCGTGTTTGTGCCACCAATCAAAACGCGTAGTTATTCTGTATCCAGATCTGTGCATCCCAAATCAATCTATACTAATATATAAAGCTGAAGAGTTTGTTTGTTTGTTTGAACGCGCTAATCTCAGGAACTACTGGTTCAAATTGAAAAAAATGTCTTTTGTTGGATAGCCCATTTATCGAGGAAGGCTATAGGCTATATAATATCACGCTACGATCATTAGGAGCGGAGCATTAATGAAAAATGTTGCAAAATGTATGTCAAAAATAAGCTTCTATTCATGTGAAATGCACTAACTAGATATACTCATATTAGCGTTGAGAGTACACAATCCCAGATGGCTCAATCGGTAGAGCATGCGACTGTCAATATCAGGGTCGTGGGTTCAAGCCCTACGTTGGGCGAATATATTTTTATTTTTATTTTCTACATTGCTTTCTTCTAAGGCTTACATTTAAATTAATTTTAATTTTATTTAATTAATTAAAAAAAAATATTAGTTAAAAAAAGTATAAATACTGCTTTTTATCGACAAAAACTTTTGAACGGTAACTCCGATCATCATAAAATTTGGACACAACGTTAATATCGGTAAACTAAGATGAATGTGTGTACTCACGTCCATCCCTTTCCCATTCGTTCTTTTACACCCGGGTGAAACCGGACGGGACCGCTATACAAAATAAGTTTCGAACAGTTGCGGATTCAATATAGCTCTCACACTTTTGTTCATCCAGTTATCGATTTTTTTAATTTTTGCTTATTGCAATTTAATTTTTTATGGTAATGCATCGGTTACTATATCCTTAAAAATCAATAAAAAATGATTAACAAAACATCCCAATTATTTATTATTTAGTAATAATTTTGATACTAGCAAATTTTTTCCTTCAATCTTGAAATAATTCATTTTTATTTATACAAGCTACTTAGATTTGAACATACATTCTTCACAAAAAATAGAATTCAGAATTTTTATATCAAATTTGAAATTCAACAACGTTTTTGCTCTCCAGATAATTGATGTGTTTTTGAGATACGACAGTATACTTTGCGACGATTCCGTAATTTTGTGATCGCTCTGTACCATGTACCATCAAACTATGAAACAGAACTTTATATGAGGCAGTACTCTCATAACATTGAGCAAGAGATAAGACACCATTTTTTATAAAAAAAGAAACATTATGTTATCATTACTTCTTTGAAAAACTAGCCAGAATTTTACGATTATTATTACTATCGTATGTTCAATGACGCATTTAAAAAATATGGAAGAAGAAAATATAAATGAAATATTAAATGATTATCATCAAAACTGGATACGAAAAAATCCTTGATATTTTGGTGTCCGATTAAAATATCAACGAATACAATATTAAGGAATACTAGTGTGACCTGTGCGAATTATTCGCACTAAATAAGTATAATAATTATCACTTTACAAAATTATTTTTTAAAAATGATGGCAGGTATTCAATTCGTTTCTAATTTTGCACATAACGTTCTTCTTTTTGTTGTATTACAATACGAAGCTCGGATGACAGATCGAAGAAATATTTTACTAAAATTGTCATATAGACACGCAAGTAGCAAAAGCGTTGAGCTAAGCCGTCAGATGGCATCATGCAGCATTGCTGTGACGTTGTTTAGCGTTGCTCGCTGTTTCAAAATTGTAGCCGTCAGATGGCAGTATGCAGTATTGTGTCTGTTGTATTACAATATCAAGGTCAGATGACAGATCGAAGTGTTGACGTTGTTTCAAAATTAAAGCCGTCAGATGGCAGACGTTGTTCAGCGTTGCTGTATTTTAATTGATTTACAAAAACAAAAGCAATAATAAATTTTTTAGTTGTTGATGTCAGTAGAGCAAGCAATTATCTGTAAAACGATATATAATTTATGTGGAGAAATTGTGAGGTTTTTTCTAAAAAGGGAGGCAAACATCTTTAATATAGCGTATTAATATATATGATTGCTATGTCTGACGCAATGTTCTTGCATGGTTCAAGGACATACAGCTGAAAAAACACATTTTTGTAACGAACCAAACATTTTTAAAATTTTAAATCCTTCAACTCTAAAGTAAATTATTTACGTACCTTTCAAAAAAACCGCAAGTATAACATTTCATCATTTGTACCAAAATTTTTATTGTTTACAATATATTGTTAGCGATGTAAAATAAGAATATTTAATTTATTTTTATAATTTTTAAATAATATAAGAAGTATATTACAAAATTTCAAGTCAAAAATTCCAGAGACTATTTAGGCCTAGTTTCTGAACTCACGTACTATATAATATATTAAAAAATAGTCCATTATTAATCACAATGTAAACACTGTCATTTAGTTACTAATATATTTTAATAAATAATTACTGGATCCCGTGCAAGTATGATCTTCCAAGAGCTATATAACTAAAAATTAAAATACAATATAAAGCAAAAATTTTGAAATGACAAAACAATATAGAGTTTGCATACTCTACAGGTATATAACTACCTATACATTGAATAAAAATTAAGTTCAAAAACTAAAGCCTGACTACTAAAAAGCATGAAACTGTAACATAATTACAATTATTTACTTTAAATATTTTAGACAAGTTGAATTAGTTCAACTATACTCCTTTATTAAAATTTATTGTAATCACATAATTTGTAAGTTGCATAATAATTTAGCATATTTAAAAAAAATCTATAAATTCCAATTCAAAAATTAAAAATTAATTCTCCACTGTATTTATAACGATTAAAAACGAATATTAATTGACCGAAATCTAGTTATTTACTAAAAATTTATAAGAAATAACTATTGGATTTTCGCGTATTAAGAGTTTATTGTATATCGTATATTTGTTTATTGTATATTTCGAATCACTGTCTAAATACAACATTTTATCAAAATTTAACCTGCGATTTTAATACACGTTCCGAACCTCCAAAGTCGTTATAAAACAAGAAAATGTAGCCGTGGTCGTATGCCACCTCTAGATGTTTAGCGTGATACACTTAAACTTTGCCCTAAAGCTTATAATATGATCGATAACTACTGTTAAAATATATTGTTTTGTTAGGATAGGTGGCATACGAGCACGGCTATCCTCAGATGAGAATATTTTCTTGTTACATACTTTTCAGTATAGTGGGTTTTTATTTTTAAATTTAATTTTTATTTTAGGTTTACAGCAACAGCTAACAAATACCTATATACTGTTAGGGTAGGTGGCATACGAGCACGGCTATCCTCAGATGAGAATATTTTCTTATTACATACTTTTCAGTATAGTGGGGTCTTTATTTTTGAATTTAATTTTTATTTTAGGTTTATATAGCAACAGCTAACAATACCTATATACAGTGTGTCCCCGGATTGAGTTCACAATAGGTGAGATTGACCAAAAATGTTTGAATTGGAATTACATATTTTGGGATTCCGCCCTGCTTGGTCTGAAACTTATTTTTAGTTTACTTTCGATTTTTTTAAATCAAGTAGGCTTTTACAGTCGAGCAAAACCTCTTTTCGTTTCAGGTAAAGTACCTTTTCCGTTCATAGTACGCAAAAGTGTCACTAAGAAAAGTTGTTCACAATGAAAAATTATGGCGTTTTGCAAATTTTCAGAATGACCAACACGGCATTATTAAAACATTTTTTTAGTTCATGACTATATCCTTTAGAAGGCGCTATCTTTAATGTAACTTTCAAACTTTGCCTATTTATAATATTTGTAAAGATATAAAAGATTTGCTTTTTTTAATTTTTTTAATGAAATAAAATATTGAGTCCTGTATTATTTACATGAATGAATAGAAAATGAATTCCAGGAATGCATGAAGAAGTTCAGACGTACACATTTCCACGATTCTCATTGTTTTGCAAACTGACTTTTACCTGCATTGTTGATATCAGTATGCAACTTTTTTTTTCAGAAAAAAAGAGAAAATAAAACTTCACTTATACTCGTCGTGCCATTAAAAATACACGTTTTTCCAATTACAGCTGATCAACTATAATTTATTATTATTTTCATTGTGTTAAAACAAAAAAGAATGACTAATTGGTTCATTTGTTTCAAATATTCATTGTAAGAGATCTCATATATTGTAAATGGAAATATTTTATTTGATAATAATGGTCGTGATTTTGTTTGTTTGGTGACATAAAGTGCAAGCTGCGGAATGAAAAGAACTAAACGCGAGTGTTTTTTTTATTCGTCTAAAACTTTAAACTATAGACTTTACAAAAATTAAATGAACAGATTTTCTAATAAAAATCCTGATTTTTTAGAAGAAAACTATAGAAAGATGACAGATTCAAGAGTTCAGCTTCCCGACGGAAGAGAGGAAAATTAAAACTCACTTTTGTATAAAACGCGATCAGAACCCAATCGTATTTAAAAAAAAATTGGTTGTCGGTAAAGTCGGTTTACGGACGATAGTTTTACGTGATAACGTATTCCGCTCAAATATCATATTTAATAATACATAACCTAAATTTTAGTAGCTGTCAAACTATATTTAACCGACTAATAATTTGATCAACCAAAGCAAAATACACATTTTTAAGCAATTATAAAAGACATTTAAAAGAATGCATATATATTATATATTTGTTAACAAACCGTATAATTTATCTGGCCATCTGTCAGATGTAGCTTTCGCTGGAACAGCCGAAAAAAATGTTGAACGCACACTACTCTCTGACGTCACGCGAGAAGAGAGAGACTATCGCTTATATCGCGCTCTCGCTTGCGGAACGTTACTCTTTTTCGTGCGTGCAGCCGGTGTTTCATCAATTTATAAGACGTTATCACGTCAAAAAATATAAGACAAAAATTTGTATCTCATCTATCTTACTGCTTTCTTTTAGGCACATAATATAACATACAATTAAAGTTATATTTAGGCCTGGATTCAGTACACATTTTCAGTTCATTATTTTTTTAATAATAATTAATTTAAAATCTAATTGTTACTTTTACCAGTTCTCGGATTAAAACCTAGGGAGAAAATTAAAATTATAGTTTAAAAAACTAAAAAAAAACACGCTTTTATAGCAATGTGATCTAAAAAGTAAAAAATATTTTTTTAATATAGTTTACTACAGGTACAAATGCTCGAGTATAAATTTTATTCACCTGACAAAATAATAATGGTCGCCACATAGATCATAATACATAACCTATAAACGTGGAGTATTATATCTACAGTTGCTCTTGTTTTATTTATGTGTTGGTTATTAACCTTTTGTGAAGTATATAGTTGCGTAAAACATTAAAGTAAGTGGAAGTTTTGTGTGCAATTGGGTTGAATAAAACCTAATTTTATGAAACTTTGTTTTTTGACGTTTACACTAACGCCATCGGTCGGATTTTTGGGTGAACGTCACAATATTCAACAAAAAAACCAAGGAGTATTGTGCTGTGTGTATTTATTCTTCAACTAAATATTTTGCCGGATAATTTGATTGGTGAATTGAAAGTAAATTTTATTGTAACGAATAAATTTGTTTCAAGATTACTAACTTCTATCTTAAATAATATTTGATTAACATGGCCATAAGTGTGAATAAATTAAAACGCTGTGTTTTACACAATTTAAAATGGAAAAGTAAACCTTAAGTAAAAATTAGTAGACACCCCTGATGTAAGTATATACAGTATGTAAACACGTAAGTTAACATTGAGAAAAAAATGACTGGATCAGAGTGAGCCTTGAAATCCAGTTTTTCAATTTGACAGATAATATTCTTTTGCAAAATGAATGTGTATACCTACTACCGAAGAAAATATTCAAATGATTACAACATAATCGGACTTTTTTTATTAATGGGACATTAAATTCCCAAATTAAATACTTAAATATGGTGCGAGATCAAATATCTCCGCCTATTCGTGTTGAACCTAAAGACATTGGGTCACTGATTTACCAACGCGCATACGTCATACCAGTCAGACAATTTTTGAATGAAATGTTTCCAAACGGATGTAGTTGTTTTTTGTTTTATTTTTGTACAAAAAATTTAGAATAATGATTTATAAGAGCTTTTTATTATTAAAAAAGCCAAGTAAAATAAAAATAAATTAAAATAAAATAGATATCCTCAAGATTACCACGATAATTCAATAGAAAAAACAATTAATGCAGTCATGGCTAACTCTGATCCAAGTATTTTTTTCCCAATGCTAATTTCCTTATGTGCACTTTACGCGTTTACACACTGTATAGACTGCAAAATAAAAAATAAGAATATGGAATTCCAGATTATGAAAAACATTTGTTATCACTTTTAATTTATTTCAAATATGAATCAACAAGAAAAAATCAAGTGTTGAAACAATAACCTACCTTGGGTATTTTATACATAACACCCTTGTAAGTCGTAAATAGCATTGTTACAATTAAAAGCTGGTTTTTACATGAATAAATAATTAACAATCAGCTTTAAAGAATTCAACGGATTAGTAACTTTACACTAATGTTAAGTTTTAAAAAAAAACTACAACAATAAAGGCCTGTTTAATTTGAACTGGCATTAAATTAAAAAATTCCCCACTTCGAATTTTTGTAATTTATGATAAAAAGTTCAAAAAAATTGGGGCATAGTAAGCCTTCATAAACACTCCGTAAAACAATATGCAGGCAAGTTTTAAAATTTTCTGTATAGGTACTATATCTCAAAAACGACGTGAAAGTTTCTAATATGCTTTTCAGCTATACATATTTAAATCTGGATTTAAGAAATCATTTATTTTCAAATAAAAATTTCTATTTAGTTGAAAATAAATGATTAAACTTATAGATTTAAAGCTGAACATCGTACCAAAAACTGAGCATAGATAAAGAGCAATATACATTTATAGCGACGGCAAATAATTCTTTGGATTTTATTGCAAATTCAACACAATTTTGACAAATTTAAGGATTGTGTAATTTTTAAAAAATTAAAGCAATTTTTAAATCATAAGAAAATAAATATAAATATTCAAACCTTAAAAAAATTATGAGTAATTAAAGATTGTTAGACTACAGGCACAAAAAACATTCAAATAATAGCCTCAATCTTGTAGTACGATATGCCTAATAATTAAAAAATTATTATATGATTATTTAGTTATATATAAAGTCAATAATTCTGAATTTGTGTTGTGAAGACACAGAACACTAAATTAGTAACCTCCAAACATCAAAAGTCCAAAAAGTTTAGTGTTTTGCTGCATGGTCACTTTTTTAATATTCGATGATTGTCAAATAGAAACCTATAAATATTTTCCGGTTATACTTTCAAAACAAAACACCATGATTTTCTTCGGTATATTTTGAGTTTATTCTACGCATACTATAAAACTAACAATTGAACCGTGAAACACTCAAGCAGTAATCTCAACGCTTGATAAAGATAGCAGCCTCGAGAAATAAAAACATTATTGTGATTATAGCGTTACCAGGCGTCCGGATAAAGCCGGACATAGTTAGGCTTTTTGATTGCATGTCCGGCCAAAATAAACGTTGTCCAGCTTTTGTTAAGCTTTTTACATTTCGCAAACGAGCGAGCGTCGAGCGTGGCCGAGCGCAGGCGAATATGAATAATGATTTTTATTAAAGAAAAGAAGTTTTGTTTTGTTTAGATTGTTTTTTATTTTGTTTTGGCAAGTAATAGCAGGTACATAAGAATTATTTGTGCAATTGCCTTTCATTAGAATTTAAGAAGAATTTAAAATGTTGATAAATTTTGACTGATGACTTTGGCTGATTAGTAATAAAGTACTTGAACTGATTTGGCATTCGATGTTATTTATATTTCATTAGATTTTAACAAGATTCACATGGTAATAATCAAAAAAGCTTGAATTTACATACAATTTTTTTGTCGTACTTATTAATACTGAGACAAAATCCTCAATAATGTAGGCTGTCCGGCCTTTTTACCCAAATGTCCGGCCAAACTGGCTGGTCTGTCCGGCTATTTGGTTTGGCGACCTGGCAAGTGGCAACCCTCATTGTGATCAAAAATGGTTGCGTTAAATTTTAATATTATCTAAGCGTCGATTAGTATTTATTTCGCAAAAAATATTTTGACATAATAGACATTTATTAAAATTAAACGTTGAATTTTTCTAATACGTTAGCTATGGATAACACGTTCATTCAAAAAAAAAAAACAAATATTTAAAAACTATTACCGGCGCTCATTTGAGATAATAAAAAAGCCTTATTATTCGAAAATGTTATTTGAATTTCGAAAAATCAACTACGAAATCGTTTATACTGATATCTCAGATATAAAATTTCAGTTAAACGATTGGGAAAAATTATAACAGGTCTTTGTTTAGCAGTATTAGAAACGCTTTAGAATAAAATTTTGAAATTTAATTTTTGCTCTATAAACGAAGCATTGGAACTTTTTGAAAATCTCAGATTCGGTCAGTTTTCGAATTTTTCAGATTTAGGATTTGTCACTTTATTTTCTTTATTTTCACGTTAATCTCTCAAAGCCGAAAAACAGATACGGTACGGGTACCAACATCTCTATTATAGTGTTGTAATGCACGATTTTCATTGTTAAAAACTGTATGAAGATATCTTTAATCAACGTTTTTAACGTTATGAAAAAAAATGACCGTATGTAGTTTTGGTCCAATAAAATATTAATCGTTGAGGAACAATTTAAAAAAGAATTAGTATCATTTTAAACATAAATAGTGCGCATAGAACAATTATAGATTAAAATAAACTATTTGAATGATATGATTTTACAATTAATCATTTTATATAAATTAAAGAAATTGCAATATAGGTACCTAACCTATAAGATTATGCATTTAGGATTATTACCCCCCATCTATCCCGAGGCCCTAAGATGAAAAAAATTTTCCGAAACGTAGGCCTTAAGTTTCGCACCAAACTTTTCCTCAAGGATTACTAAAAATATAACGAACGTTAAGCGTCTTAACAATGAATTATTTCGCCTTAATATAAAAATTAAAACCGTGTTTTTCACCGTTAGAATAGATTTCGAAAAAATTATATGACCATTATAGAGTTACTTTTTTTTAATTTTTCACGAAAAATCTCAAAAAAATGTTTTAAAAAAAAGATTAAATTTTCTAGAATTGGTTTTATTTTTGACTTAGTATAATGGTAACTTCAGATTTCTTGTCTATTTCGTATAATTTATTTTATCAAGCATTGCACTTACCTATCTAAAATTATAAAATAATAATAATAATAATACTCTTTATTTTATCTAATTTTACATTATAGTAAAATTTACTCAACTTGTGAGTATAAAACATGTCAGAAAACTTAAATTAAATGTTTTAATTTATTTTTCAGTCTACTGTTATTTAATTTTACTAAAGTATTAGGCAGTTTGTTGTAAATGTTTGCTATTGTATTATTTAAACCGCTATTTACTGCCTCCAAATTGGTCTGAATTTTTTCAATGTTATTTTTATTCCGTGTAGGGTAATTATGTATATTACTTCGGTTAGTAAACAGATCTGTATTTTTTCTGTAAAACATGATATACAGGTACTTACCTATATTATATTTTAGTTTCATATCAAATTTTATTTACGGAAACAAAACGTAAGGTTATATTATACAAATATATAGCGATAGTTTACATTTGTTATTATGAAATACACATTGTCACAATATCAATATTTGTTTTCCAAGTCTTGATCAATCCCAAAACTTCAACTTTAAAAATAAAATTTTCTTATATTGGTATTGTGCAATGTGTATTTCATAACAATAGCAAACTATTGCTATATATACCATTTAAGTTATATTTTAGTTTGGCTTTATTCTTGGCAAGACACGAAGATAGAAGATGCTGATTATAAGAAGTAGGTAACATTAATTATTCAATGATCTATAAAGTACTTAGGTAGATAATAATAATAAGAAATTTTCAAAAAATCATTTACCCAATGCATCCCGGGCGTCCGCAGAGGTCGCTCCTCAAACACTCCCATCTGGGGTTTTTGCAGCAGCTCCACGGCCTCTACGGTAGAGCGGCGTCACCGCCTGCTACTACTTATTCCGTCGCTAACAGCCTCCAAACATGCCCCAACAAACACATATAAGTATTACACAGTGCTGATTTCCTGTTTTAAAAAACAAAACACTTCTTATTCTCTGGATTTTATTGCTTAATATCGATATCACTTGCGCACTTAAAGTTAATTAAAAAATCTTTCCTCAACGTTAATTAAAATTGACCACTATTTTTTATTCAGTATAGTTTGTATCGATAGTGTCACTTTTTTTAAATTTTAAAAGTTTTAATTAAAACTGACAAAATACTATTAAAACTTTTACTGTATATTTGTAAAACAAATCACTTGGACACTTAAGTCAATTAAAAAATGTTTTTTCGACGTCAATAAAATTGGAAAATTGCACATAAAAATATAAATATAGCATAATCACAATACAGTCTGTGTAATTTTTATCACTTTGTAGATTTATAAAGTTTGTGCCACTTAAAATTGACAAACTGTCATTAAAATTGCGTACAACCTTCCACTGTTTATTCATAAATGATAAAAATATTTCAAAAAGCAAGATTCAACTGTGTTAATTAATTAAGTATTACGCAACTGTAATGCCCTCTGTAGCTGTCATTAACCACACAAAATTACAGAACTTTTAAACTAGAAAGTATATTATTTTTTGTATTAAATGTTCACACTTGAGATTCATAAGAAACTAAAATCACAGTACAGGTATTGCCAAGTTTGAAACTGCACTAAAATTTTATTAAAGTAACGTTATAAGTTGTAGGTATAACCTATAAATCCAGTTATAGCTTTTATCAATGTTTAAGTACACAATTATCAAATGCACTATTTTTAAACACTCGACGATCAAAAAGTCACAACAGTTTCGAAAACCCAACAGCAGTAACTGAATTATTATAATAAATGTTTGTTTATTATAGATGAAATTATTTAACGCGCGTCAAGAAATGAAACAACAATTAGACTAACAATTGAATCGGATTGCGCGCATGTCAACATTGATCCATAACCATAGAGATTCACCTCACGCGCAAGTCAGCGATCAACTGGGTTCTGAAAACAGCGGCGTAACGACTCGCCGGGCGTGCGCAATCGATCTCCACGTGGTGTACGCCACTGACGGAGTGGGGGACGCACGGCCTGCCTTTGGAGGCCGGCCCACCCCACTGTCGACACATAGGCGACGAGTTCCTCAGAAATATATTTTATTTGTTTACATTTTTTACAATTCGGGGATTTACGATGTTTTAAGCTTTTCTTTGGTCATCTTGAAGATGTCACTTGGAGAAAATATTAATGTCAATATTTACTCACATCACTGATTTATAGATCAGGGCTGTTTAAATAAATTGAATATTCCAGGTCCGTATTTAATGCTTCAAGTGAAAAAAAAAATTATGTAATGAAATATAGCGTCAAAATATTTTGTAATTTAAATATTATTGATGAAATCATGAAGGTATAGGCTAAAATATTTCAATGTTAATAGTAGATAAGACAGCGAAATTATAATTCGTAAATTAATTATTTTATACGATGATGTTTCGGTCAGTATTTAAGCATCTCCAAGTTGTACTTAAGTGTCGAATTTAATTTACAAATATAATTAATTGGTGAATACCTACACACTATTACCAAACATTATAAAATGACAGTTTTGTCTCACTAAAATTATAATTTACGTTGTTTTTTAATGCAAAGTGCAAACGCTTTGTACTTAGACAAAAAAACATGAGATCCCGGGTGAAGTGAAACTTCTTTGGAGTTATTCACTTCAGAAACGAAATAAAAAACGATATTTTACAGACAAAAGTATCCTTACCTACTATATTATATTTTATAATAATCATATTATTATATTATATTAGTATATTTAGATTTTGTAAAGTGCGGTGCCTAAGTGTGTATATGTTACGGTCATTGCCCGGGCATTGTCGACATTTCCCGGATTCCGGACATTGACCGTAACATATATAAAAGCATCAAAATTGTAAAATGTATACATGAGCTTGTATTTAGGCAAACTGCTATTGCCTATTAGCCAGTGACGTAGTGTAGGTAGTTCGATGTAGGGATCATAAGCCGAAAATATTCGTTGTAACAGTGAAAAAATTCGCACTTTTTAATCACCACGCTATATTTCATAATAAAACTGGTATTTATTAAAATTAAATTTTCTTCTTTAATAGTTTTCGTAGACACAAAGTACAAACGATTTCTTTCTTTCAATTAACCTCATTCATTGGTTGACGATTGCATCATGCTACTGCAGACCGTTCATATTTTTATCCACCACATAATACCTATCAATCGACAGTCCGCTAGATAACGTCATTACTATCCAACGGAACGAGGTCACCTCGGTATCTAATAATCTTGTTTAAAAAGGCTGTTTATTTGTAAGATAAACGTAATTTATCGATTTTAGCCAACAGCAAAATGTTTTCAATTTCCAGTAACAAATCTTCCTTGAATTATTTAGTGGTTACCTGAAATAATTCAATCCTGCAAATAAACGCCAAGAAATAAATCTATAGGTATCTATTTTATTCATTATTGCTTGACAATCAATTTTGATTTATTCAATAAGTATAAAAAAATAATTGTGCATCAAATGCTTACTTTTCTCAATTTCAAAACAAGACAGCTATTTGCTTTAAATATATTTTGTAATTAAACTGACTATAGTGGCCATATTAATCGAACACTATTAAAGATAGAAATGACTAATCTTGGAACAAATTTATTCGTTACAATAAAATTTACGTTAAATTCACCAACCAAATTATCAGGTAAAATAGTTAGTTCAAGAATAAATACTCCTAGGTATTTTTGTTGAATATTGTGTGATGGCGTTAGTGTAAACGTCAAAAAAAGTTTTATTAAAATAATGATGTTTTATCCTAACCCAATTGCACACAAAACTTCCACTAACTTTAATTTTTGCAACATATAACACTTCAGAAAATGTTAATAAACAGCACATAAATCGATTTACAAGAGCAACTGCAGATATAATACTCCGCACGTTTGTAAGTCAGGTACTATGATCTATGTGACGGCCATTATTATTTTCTCAGGCGAATAAATATTTATATCCGAGAATTTGGACAGCACAGATTTATACCTGCAGTAAACAAAATTATGCTTGGTGAATTGAATTTTTCGCTACCGAATAAATAAATACTTACGTTCGGTGAATATGGCCATAGAAGTAAAGATTTGATAGCACAGTTCAATGTTTTATTGTTAAATATCTGTATTTCAAATGCTCACTTTTGTTTTTTCTAAAAAGTCTCAAGCAACTATGGAGACTTTTAGCATAGCTTATTAAAACGTTCCACTTGATTAATTAGTGTCAATTTATTCTTATGCATAAATATAAAATATAATATCCATATAAGTAGGTACATATATCAATAAGATAATATATCATTGTATAATATAATGGTGTACCTATAAAATTTTTTAAAATGTCTATTCTTTCTATCACCAACGACTTCAAATTATTCACAGCAGCTTTTAATAGTCTAATGTCATCATATATTATATTCATACTAGTGTGACCTGTGCGAATTATTCGCACTAAATAAGTATAATAATTATCACTTTACAAAATTAGTTTTTAAATATGATTGCAGGTATTCAATTCGTTTCTAATTTTGTTCTTCTTTTTGTTGTATTACAATATGAAGCTCAGATGACAGATCGAAGAAATAATTTACTAAAATTGTCATATAGAGGCGCAAGTAGCAAAAGCGTTGAGTTAAGCCGTCAGATGGCATCATGCAGCATTGCTGTGACGTTGTTCAGCGTTGCTCGCTGTTTCAAAATTGTAGCCATTAGATGGCAGTATGCAGTATTGTGTCTATTGTATTATAATTGAAGGTCAGATGACAGATCGAAGTGTTGATGTTGTTTCAAAATTAAAGCCGTCGGATGGCAGACGTTGTTCAGCGTTGCTGTATTTTAATTAATTTACAAAAACAAAAGCAATAATAAATTTTTTAGTTGTCGATGTCAGTAGAGCAAGCAATTATTTGTAAAATGATATCTAATTTATGTGGAGAAATTGTGAGGTTTTTTCTAAAAAGGGAGGCAAACATTTTTAACCTTAGCGTATTAATATATATGATGATATTATATCAAATCTAAGGCAAAATTAACGCAGCACTCGATTTTTCTGGTGTGTTTTTAGCGTTGAAGGAAATAATAAGTCTACTAAAACCATAGACTAAGCTTGAAATTATTAAATGGCGATGGCTTGAAGAAACATTTACTGGCTGCCATATCACCTTTAAAATTTTCAAACGGGAGCCTCAAAAACATAATGCATTTAGAGGCATTCAAACGATTAATCCGCCACTGTTTATTAACGCTTAGGAACAGCAGTAGATGCATCTGGCCCGTCAACGTTCAATTGTGGTAAAATGAACAAAAGACAGTCGGGGCTCAAAGCAGTGGCTGTCAATATAACGCGTGTCCAGTGCCGATGACAGGTGACAGGCGTGACTGACCAGCGGTCAACAGTTTACTGGACATACAGTCCCAGTGGCCAGTTTATCCTATACGTATACAGTAAACCTTCGATAATCCACAACATTCACTAATTGGAACTGAAAAACAAAACGGGATATTTTATCTTGAAGGCGTTGCAAGTGGATTTTGGGTAAAAAATTGTTCAGATATACAGTAAAGTAACAATAATCCGGACTGATTTTTTTTAATGTGCATATTGAAGTCTAGATTATTGACGGTTTGAAATAATATGAACTAACATAGGCTGTATTTTTTACGCCACGATAAAGATAGACGAGCAGTGAGAGAAAACTTTGGGCAGTTAATTTGTTAGAAGTCGGTACAGTAGAACGCCGATTATCCGAATTAATTGGGAACGAATCGATTCGGATAATCGGACATAGACTGGTGATAAAGAAAAACGAACTGTCACACATATAGAATAAACTTTATTAAGTTTAACAAACACAGTTCTACAATAACGCTCACTTCAGAGTAAGTTGCCTCGACGTTGAAGCTTTCAACCATAACAGTTGAAATATATCTGGACTCCAGCGAGTTCCAACTTCGACGTGTGCTGATACCATTGTAGCGTCTACACGGCAATTATTGTCACTCGCATTTTTGTATTCTTGCGTCCCCACAAAACTTGTTTTTATTGAAAAATTACTTGGTTTTAATTTTTTATATTACGCTTAGGACCGATTCGGATAATTGGCGATTCGGTTAATCGGCGTTCTACTGTACTTACATTCTTTATTATTGTTATAAGATTGTAGACCTACCAAGTGAAAATAATAAGTATATTTTTTTTGCCCGAAAACTTTAAAACTTTTAGTAGCTTCCACTTGATCTATTTTGATAGATTTTTCTTAAATTAATCATACAACTGTAGAGCTGCCAGCACTACTTTGGGTTGACAGTTTCTAATTTTGAATCAATCTAGCTAGCTGTATTTTTTTTTCTTTTAAGGTATATCCACTTGTATATGCCCGGAGCTTACCTATATAATAGAGCATATGCACATAGAGAATATCACTTGAGAGATGGCTCCACCATATAAGATATCTGGCCATCAAAGCTGAGCTTAAAAGACATCAATTCATGAGCAGAGGCAGGATTCGAAGTCACGACATTGTGATCCCAAGGTCAGCACACTAACCATTACACCACACTGCTCTCTTAAGTTTTAAATTAAGAAATGTTTAATCTTTGATATAAGATGTTGGGTTACAATTTATTCAAACATGTTGGCTACCGGCTCTTTTTGAAAATTTTGATTTCCGTCGTGTTAATAAATGCGGATTAACGAGACTCCACTGTACATAGCCTACACACGCACACACCACGCGTCTAACGCCTCGTTATCTGCCGGGCAGTGACAATTAGTAAGTACCGATGAATACAACAAATCATTGTGTTTGAACGGATTTATAAATACAAAACGAACATACAAATGTTTGTGTTTGGAAAAGACATTATAGTAATAGGTGATATTTATTTGTTGATGAATAACATAGTACCTACGAGCAAAAAAGAATTAACAAAACTGTTTAGAAACCAATCATCATCTGATAAAAAATTATCAAACAAAATAGAAAGTCGTTGAAGATAAACGTTCCTAGATTATCAGCCTAAACCACAGTCGCATATTATATACAAGTCGGGTTTCTCGGTGGTGAGGGTGTCCTCAAGTTTTGAGAACACTGCTCGGAGTATATCTAAGTTTTACCTTCTCTAGGTACTTACGTTGCAATCTGTCTATGGTTCAGACTATAGTGATGTGCCGGATCGTTAAAAATGTATATCCGCGGATACGGATCTGAATACGGATATTTGGTTTCAAGTTCCGCGGATACGGATACGGATTTTAACTTTCTTAGAGTACGCGGCGGTAAATATTGCACATCGACCCTTGGAAACAGACTATCTGTTATGGGAAAAAGTTATTGACCTCTTTAAGAGTTAACTCTCATAACAGATTGTCTCTTTCCAAAGATCGATGTGCAATATCTCATTATAAAGATAGTTTTTTAGTACCTTTGAGTTATGTACTATTGGTACGGTACTCACTACGATAAATGTTTGAAATATAAAGGTGCCAAATACGGTTTTAAAAAATAAAAAATAATCTGTAAAAATTTTCAAAATCGTAGTCTCCCAGAACGGGTCGATATTAAGGTTACCCGGTAGATTTTGACACGCTGAATCCAATGAGCACAGGCGCAGCTCTGTATCTTGTCTAGTTTCAGAGATAATCGAGTTTGAAATTTTCAAACTTTAAATGCTCATTACATCGAAACCAGAAGAGATGCAGTTCTGCGCTTGTGCTCATTCGAATCAGCGCACTTTTTTCTATAAGGTCAAGTAAAATCAGGCATATCCGTGACACTTTTATATTTTCCAAAAAATTGAAAAAATTGAAGTTTTTCGATGTTCGGCTTTTTGAGGCACTTCTGATGCGGTTAGGTTTACCAGATTGGCGGGACTAGGCTGGATTGTCCAGCAATTTTACACGTTGTCCAGTGTCCCGGTTTTAGGCAAAATGTCCAGCTAAAAATAAAAAGCATGCACCGCCGCCTCTCAAATGAACAGCTCGCTTCACGGTACGTATTACGACTCAAACGCAGGTTGACCGAATGCTTTGATTTAATGAAATCAGAGCTAAAAAATAGAGCGCAAAGTAAACCTAACCTAAAATATTAAAAAAATATCTGTTTCATTTTCGTCGGAAAATACGTTAGCATCTCTCATAAATAATCCAATACAATTTATTTTCCTTTTAGGTTATAAAAACAACTTTGGACGAGTTATTGGTATTTGAGTCATGCGCAGAAGGCATTTTAAAAAATATTTGCTGCCACTTCAACCGGCGGACATTTTATCTTTAGGATAAGTGCTTATACTATCCAGAAGTGACAAAAAAAATTCTTTTAAATAATGGTATTCAGAACTTATCCTGTAGATACTGAAGAAATGGCTATAAACCAGGAAGTTATAATCACTAAAATTTTAATATAGCGGGACGACAGTTGGTCCGTGGTGTTGCACACGTTTTCTAAAATTTTGATTATTTTTTCAGATATAACACTTCGTGAGAAATGCCGATAATTTGTCGTCTTGTATGAAAAGAAAGTATACGAACACACAATAAAATTGTTGAAAAATATACCGCCGATGTTATAATATAACAGTAACGAAAAAAATATTATGTTATGCTATTTTATGCTATGTCATCAAGTTATTGAAACTGGAGCACGGTGGTGCTCGACCCCCGGGGGTACCTTCAGAAGCAGCCGATGGCCCCCCGCCAATAGTACAACAATGCTCTATTGAACGGAGCAACTGTATTGTACAGTATTTACACGCTTAAATATACAGTTGTCTGTTTTATAAATATGTGCTGATTGATTATAATACAAAAAAGTACACAGAAATATATTCAGAGATCTTAAAGAAAAATCACTAGAAATCGAATTGTAATGTCTTTAACATATTATTTATTATTACCTGTGTCCTCATGATATGTGATTTTTATTTTTTAAGATCAACAGCAAGGGTTATTTTGATCTAGCACTACGTATTCTCAATTTATTATTTACTAGCGGTCCCGCCCGGTTTCACCCGGGTGCAAAAGAACGAATGGGAAAGGGAGGGACATGAGTTCACACATTCATCTTAGTTTACCGAGATGAATGTTATGTCCAAACTTCATGATGATCGGAGTTACCGTTCAAAAGTTTTTGTCGATAAAAGCAGTAATTATACTTTTTATAAGTATAGATAATAAATTTCTTGTAAATCAATAATTACTTGAATTAATAAAATATAATAAATATTTAATTGAAAACACTGTAGGAAAATTATTTTTATATAGGTCCCTATAGTTATAACAGTTTTCAAATGAGCTAATAATTAGATTTATTTAATTTTAATTAGTCGTAAGTAAAATTAAAATAAATTTTAATGTAAGAAAGTAATGTAGAAGATAAAAAAAAATTAAAAATATATTTGCCCAACGTGGGGCTCGAACCCACGACCCTGATATTAAGAGTCACGTAGTCTACAGACTGAGCCAGCCGGGCTTCTGTATTTGCAACGATAATATTGGTATATTTAGTTACGGCATTTCACCTAAATAGAAAATTATTTTTGAGATACATTTTTCAACATTGATGCTCCGCTCTTATTGGTCGTAAGTGGATTGTACAATACGGCACAGATGTCAATCAGGTCTAAATTCGGGATTACAAAATGCACTGAGGTTACCAAAGGGGTGTTACAAGGGGAGCCGTTAAGCCCATTGCTTTTTGCAATTTTTTTAAATGATCTTGATCGATATTTTGCCAACAATAATTTACAGGGTATTGAAGTGGATGGAGCTAGTAAAATTTTGTCACTTTTGTACGCTGATGACCTAGTAATTCTCTCATGCTCCGCCGAAGAGGCACAACGAAAGCTTAGTGTACTTCATGAATACTGCGAAAAAAACAAAATTCTTGTAAACGTTGCAAAAACTAAAATAATAATTTTCAGGAAGGGTGGGAAGATTGGTAAATTACAAAAATTTAGATACGGTACAGATGTCATTGAAATTGTCAACTCGTACAACTATTTAGGGATAGCTTTATCTAGCTCAAGTCTTTTCAACGTAGCAGCTAAACATGCAGTACAAAAAAACTTTTTAACAAAAAAATTAAACCGCCGAAAAACTGAAAAGCAAAAAATAATAAATCTTTTTATTTAACTAAGTAGTTGAACGTACGTGACAGTCTAGTATATCTAAGTAATTTTGAGTCGGCGTCAAACAATCAATGAACAAAGATCACTAAAAGAAATAACCAAATCAAATTAGAGAACTCTAGTGAACTCTCAGAGATTTCCGGCGAAGGATTGTTGACGCCGACTCAAAATTACTTAGATATACTAGACTGTCACGTACGTTCAACTACTTAGTTAAATAAAAAGATTTATTATTTTTTGCTTTTCAGTTTTTCGGCGGTTTAATTTTTTTGTTAAAAAGTTTTTATTTTATAATTTTTTGTGGCTATATAATTTATAATTGTAATACACAAAGTATGAAAATCTGTGAGTGAACTATAAATCACCCCTATTTTCCCACCCTTAGGGTAGGAGTTTTTTTTCCAAATTTATATGAGACGAGCCTCGAGGTATACCCTATCCAATAAAAAAATAATTATCAAAATTGGACCACTCTGTAAAAAGTTATGTGTGGTCATACATTACAATCAGTGAGTGAACAATCAATCATCCCCTGTTTTCCTACCCTTAGGGTTGGAATTTTTTTACCAAATTTATATGGGACCAACTTCGGGGTATACCCTTTCAAACAAAAAAATAATTATCAAAATCGGACTACTCTGTAAAAAGTTATGCGTGGTCATACATAAATAAAAAAAAAAAAAAAAATAAAAAAAAAAAAATAAAAAAAAAAAAATATACGCGTCGAATTGAGAACCTCCTCCGTTTTTGTTTTTCGTCGGTTAAAAAGCAAACATTGCCATAAGCTCAGTTCGAGATATATTGATAAAGGGTAAAGCGAATTCTTGGAATACTCGTATCCAGCTATTCGATTCTTTGGTAGCCAGTAATGCTTTGTATGCTAGTGAGGTGTGGGGACTTCGATACGATGAGACCGTTGAAAAAGTCCAAACTAATTTTTTTAAGCAGTTGTTTTTCTGGCTGCGAACAACGCCAGGATATATAATTAGACTGGAAACAGGTAGAGTTAAACTGAGCTGGTTTATATTGAGAAATGTTATTAACTGGTGGGAAAAGCTGCTGAAAATGTCAACGGATAGATTACCGAAACAATGTTATTTGAAAATGGTCCTCTTAGACAAAAATAGCAATAACAACGTGAAATATAATTGGGCTACACAGCTAAAAAATATGTTATATGATCTAGAATTTGAACATTTATGGATCGAACAAAACCATACATCCATAAAAAAAGAAAAACATAATGTCTTACAGGCTTTTCACAATAAATTAGTACAGCAGGATATGTATAGAAGTTTTAACTCCTCATATAGTTATATATACAGCGACCTAATACCGGCCAATACCGCATCCAAATATTTAACTTTTAATGTAAATATAATCAAGCTTAGAATCGTAAGCCAACTAAGGATGTCAGGCAATGAATATGTTCGTTTCTTTTATAACGGGAATAGTTACTCTTTCAACACTATGAAAACTTGTACGGTCTGCAATATGATTAAGAATGAGAACATGTTTCACTTCTTACTGGAATGCCCTCACTACACCACATGCAGAGAAGCTTTTCTCAATAAATATATTACTGGCCCATGCACTGTCCACAATTTTCATAAACTTCTATTTGACTTTAACTCAGTTGACAAACTAAATGACATATTTAATTTTATAACTAATGCCATAAAAATAAGATCATTTATGCTGTTCGAGTAATTTATCTGCAAACGGAAAGTCATATAAGTATTCCAATTGTTACAAAATTAGAACTTACAGGATTATAAAATAATTCTTTTATGTTTTGTTCGCTATCTAAATTTAAATCACATTTGTAATTTTGAAGTGCTATATTCTGGTTGGGTTAATCCAACCACCTGTAATAACAAGTCTTTTTGTTAAATACAGTATTTTTATCTATCTATCTATCTATCTATATTATTTATTATTACCTGTGTCCTCATGATATGTGATTTTTATTTTTTAAGATCAACAGCAAGGGTTATTTTGATCTAGCACTACGTATTCTCAATTTATTATTTACTAGCGGTCCCGCCCGGTTTCACCCGGGTGCAAAAGAACGAATGGGAAAGGGAGGGACATGAGTTCACACATTCATCTTAGTTTACCGAGATGAATGTTATGTCCAAACTTCATGATGATCGGAGCTACCGTTCAAAAGTTTTTGTCGATAAAAGCAGTAATTATACTTTTTATAAGTATAGATAATAAATTTCTTGTAAATCAATAATTACTTGAATTAATAAAATATAATAAATATTTAATTGAAAACACTGTAGGAAAATTATTTTTATATAGGTCCCTATAGTTATAACAGTTTTCAAATGAGCTAATAATTAGATTTATTTAATTTTAATTAGTCGTAAGTAAAATTAAAATAAATTTTAATGTAAGAAAGTAATGTAGAAGATAAAAAAAAATTAAAAATATATTTGCCCAACGTGGGGCTCGAACCCACGACCCTGATATTAAGAGTCACGTAGTCTACAGACTGAGCCAGCCGGGCTTCTGTATTTGCAACGATAATATTGGTATATTTAGTTACGGCATTTCACCTAAATAGAAAATTATTTTTGAGATACATTTTTCAACATTGATGCTCCGCTCTTATTGGTCGTAGCGTGATATTATATAGCCTATAGCCTTCCTCGATAAATGGGCTATCCAACAAATAAAAAAAATTTCAATTCGAACCAGTAGTTCCTGAGATTAGCGCGTTCAACCAAACAAACAAACAAACTCTTCAGCTTTATATATTAGTATAGATTGTCTGCCTGAGTTTTCAAAAACGGTGTTGGTGCCTATTTATTCAGAATGATATGAGTCGTTATTTTATAATCGGACTTCTATGTCACGCCATTCGACCAAGTACCAACTGCCATTAGTGTTATGTTGTACAGAATGACCGGTAATTGCTCGTATTCCTCTCGGGAGAAGAAACTATGACTAATTTGGAATGATTAAATCTTATCACTTGGGGGTCAGAAATACGTTATTTTTTTATGGCAATGACACTTCTGTGAAGAATTTTTATTTTATTTTTTTTATTTATTGCAAATTTTAACACATAACATAAAATCTAACAGTAAATTTCGTGGTTTTTAGCTTTAATTAGGTTGGCTCATTAGTAAGCTATATCAAATAATCGAAAAAATTTGGCCAAAATATGAGAATAAATTTTTTAAATTTTTAACTCCCAAAATTCGGATTTTTGTAAAGAGAAAACCGAAGTAAAATTTCTCGAAAATGACGCATTTCTGACCCCCAAGTGACAGAGGTTAAATCATTAGTCATAGTTTCTTCTCCCGAGAGGAATACGAGCAATTACCGGTCATTCTGTAATACCTACTACAAATTACACTATCTACTAAAAAAAGTTCTATAGTCAATAATTTCAAAAGGTGTGTTTGGTATCTTACTCCAGTGTAAAAAAGTTTTGACGCTATTGGGTTTGTAACACAAAAGCGTAAGATACACTGACCTGTTTGGTATCTCAGTGTCGGACAAAAAATGACTCTTAAGCAAAGGAGCGTAGTATACAGCGTTGCCACCGTCCCGATTTTTAAATCAAAATTAAATGTCCCGCGCGGGACAGCCTCAGTCCCGCTTTTCGAGGATAACTCGAAGATAACTTTAAAAGAAGTTAAATCTTCACAGAAATATCATGAATAAATAATTAATTATTATAAATAATTATTCTCTTATTGTAAGTTGCAATTTGTAACACTCACTCCACAGACTATTGTTTGAAACGCCATATTTTTCTAATGAATAAAACTTTTTTGATTTTGATTTCTGTTTTTTTTAAATTTTTATTCTGAAGACGAATAAGACTCAACTATTTATCGATAGGGTAAATCTGATTTAAAATATTATATTTTTATTAAAATACATTTTCTATGGCTATTTTTGCTATCAATTGTCACGTAAACGTAATTTTAATTCAAATAAAAAGATAAATAAGTATTTGAAAACTTCTGATTATATACGTTTTTTTACTATGTCCCGCTTTCGACGAAAGAATCCCGCTGTTTTCACTCAAAGAGTTCCAAAATCCCGACTTGGCAAAAAAAAACTGGCAACGCTGGTAGTATAGTGTAGATCACGTGATTATTATTGCTAGAATAAATTACAATTTTTGTAAACGTACACTTTTGACGTGATAACGTCTTATAAATTGATGAATCACCAATCTTATAAATTGATAAAACACCGGCTGCATGCACGAAAAAGTGTAACGTTCCTAACGTAACGTTCCTAACGTTCGTAACGCGTAACGCGTAACGTTCCGCCTGACCCTGTGCGTGCTTTTCTCGAAAACGGCCCTAACGATTTGGATGAAATTTACTGAAAAGGGATTTTGGGGGGCAAAAAATCGTTGCAGCTAGGTCTCATCTCTCGAAAAAATCGTTTTCTTACAAATTTTATCATTATAAAAATTAATTTTTTGACGTATGAAACTTAAATATTGTAAGTAGGTTTTAGAATTTTATATTATAAACAGTGAAACAATTGTTTTATAAATATTATGACAGCTAATCTTTGAGACTTAAAATAAATACGAAAGAAAGAAAGTTAAAAAAAACAATTATATTATATGGTGAGTAATTTAAATAAATAAAATTAACCTAAATTTGAAGCGAAAGATGCAATATCATAGATTCGAATTATTATAATTATTATATAAATTTAGGTTATGTATTACGGAATACGTTATCAAGTAAAACTATCGTCCGTAAACCGACTTTACAGACACCACTATGTACCAAACACACCTAATATATTCCAAACAATATTCTGTTTTGATCAACGTTTATTTTTTATGGAATTCTACGTTAAATTTATTTACTAAGTTAAACGTTTTTATATTAAAAATTTTCCGTAAGAATAAAGAATGAAAGTATTTTTTATCAAAATAAATAAAAAAGATGCACATTTTTTTCAACATAATATTAGAAATGTATATATAAAACCTTTGACATTCCTATCGATATTATTTATATGTTATTTATCTGTTTAATTTTTTTTTGTAAATCAACATCATAAATAAATCATATAATTTGTTAAAAATAGTTCTAATATTATATCGTAATTTATGTCGCGACATTTAAATGCATGTAATATGCTGGCGATAATCTAATTTATTTTATTACAGTTCAGTTGTAGTCTGTGATAAAATACGACGTTTTTATCAATCGAAAACCCGTACGACACTGACTTATGCTTATCTGAGTGATGTCAAACCAGTGGTGCAACACGTAAATATTTCAGAACTGTCCATTTATATTTTACTAGCGGTCCCGTCCGGTTTCACCCGGGTGCAAAAGAACGAATGGGGAAGAGAGAGACATGAGTACGCACATTCATCTTGGTTAACCGAGATGAATGTTGCGTCCAAATTTCATGATGATCGGAGTTACCGTTCAAAAGTTTTTGTCAATAAAAAGCAGTCTTTATACTTTTTTTAAGAGTATTTCGTCCCAGCAAACACCCCCTGCACCCTTCATCTCAAATCTTTTCCCCTCGCCTAAAAACGGTTCGCGCTCTCCCGACGCTATTTTTAAAGCTAGAGGGTTCTGGTAAACGCCAAATGAAAGACAAAGAATCAGACTACAGATCCTTCAGGCGAATTTTTTGAAAAAAAATTCCTGAAAAAACTTACAACCTTTTGAAAAAAATAATAAGTTACGTAATATTTCACACGTAGGCGAAACTGTTTTTCAAAAAATTCGCCTGAAAGATCTGTAGTCTGATTCTTTGTCTTTCATTTGGCGTTTACCAGAACCCTCTAGCTTTAAAAATAGCGTCGGGAGAGCGTGAACCGTTTTTAGGCGAGGGGAAAAGATTTGAGATGAAGGGTGCAGGGGGCATTTGCAGGGACGAATACTATTAAGTAATACATTTCTTTTAAATCAATAATTACTGTAATTAATAAAATATAATAAATATTTAATTGAAAACACTGTAGGATAATTATTTTTATATAGGTACCTACAGTTATAACAGTTTTCAAATGATCTATTAATTAGATTTATTTAATTTTAATTAGTCGTAAATAAAATTAAAATAAATTTAAATGTAAGCCTTAGAAGAAAGCAATGTGGAAAATAAAAATATATTCGCCCAGCGTGGGGCTCGAACTCACGACCCTGATATTAACAGTCACATGCTCTACCCACTGATCTAGCCGGGCTTGTGAATGTACGACCTAATATTGATATAGTTAGTTACGGCATTTCACCTGAATAGAAGCTATTTTTGAGATACATTTTGCAACATTTTTCATTGATGCTCCGCTCCTATTGGTCGTAGCGTTATATTATATAGCCTATAGCCTTCCTCGATAAATGGGCTATTCAACAAAAAAATTTTTTTCAATTTGAACCAGTAGTTCCTGAGATTAGCGCGTTCAACCAAACAAACAAACTCTTCAGCTTTATATTATATTAGTATAGATATAGATAACATTATATACAACATTGTTAATTCGAACAAATCAACAAAATTAAATCACGTTCGACGGGGTAAAATTCGTTTTTAAAAAATAATTAATTATAGAGAGTGTTTAGATAAAAAAAAGGTCAGGGGAGTCGTATCTGGGACCCCTGTATATACCAACATATTATACTGCCTATATAAAATAGATACTTTACATGCTTGCATTTAGGCATGTAAAGTGACCCATTACATCCCTAGTGCTGTAAAGTAAAACAAAACAGGTCGCGCTATACGAATTCCCTATAGTAAATCAGTGATTATGTCTTTTGTTATTTTTTTATAGTCTACTATTAGAAGCGAATTTTTCTCAAAAGTGAACTATCAAAAATTTTGAAAATGAAGTGAAAACCAACTAGTTACTATAAAATGCTTTTAAAAAATTTATATTTTAAAATAATTAGTTTATGACGAATCGCCACTGATTTTGCTAAAACAATAAAAAAAAGAAATCAGAGATAATCGAGTTATCAATATTTTTCTGTGAGAGGCTACAAAAATTTTACGTTTGACTAGCAATAACTACGAAAAAATATACGTAAGTACCTACTACATAAAAATTTGACATCACATATCCGTTTTCAATTTTTTTATACAGATGACTCAAAAATATACCACCAAATGACTATATAGTAAAAAAATATACTTTCACCAGTTCTCAGATAAGATCCTCAAAATTGTAGGTTTGTATTAATAGCAAGATATGAAAATATTTCAGTCCTTATGAACTGAACTATAATCAAGTTCGAATGATTTATCCCTTTCATTGGTATATAAAATAACCTAAAAAAACTCATAAAAAAATATTTTTTGTTCACCTCTATAAAATAACTGCTTTTCATGCCTATATATTATAGCATTTAGCACTAGGGCGTAAAATAAAGCAAAAAATGCGATTTAACCAATTCAACAGTTATGTAAAACAACAGAAGGCGCAAATACTTATTTTCATAACGTTAAAAGAATTAAATTTGAAGTTTATTTCACGATCGAACTGTCGGAAACCAACTATTTTGTAGGGTGTACGTGCAATAAATGTAGTATATATACCGGACGTAATGATATTTTGACTCGTGTGACTGCAGTTAAAACTCGGTAACGGTCGTTTCAACGTAAGTCTCTTACTGAAAATAAGCAGCATTACATCCTAGATATCCATAATAAAAAAAGAGACTGTGCATTTTACACTATAGCGATGTTAAACTGGTAAAACTGTAAAAAAATACAAAGAAAAAGTTATAGTGGCACCGAATGCCGCAATCGAACCTATCGTCCTTTACGTCGATTACGAGGCAAGTGTTCTACCTTGCGACCACTTTAGCTCAATATTCTATACAGTCACTTTTTATATAATAAACGGTATACGTACATTGCGACCCGTTCTTGCATCTTCAATCTCAAGAATTATTTTTATTATTTTACCCTTTTATTTTGCCAAAAAAAATTTTACTTCAAAAATATTACTTTCACTTTATCGATCGCAGAGGACGCATTTTTTTTATAAAAAAAACGGTCCCTCGTCCCTGTAATACATCACTCTATCTGCAAGCCCAATTTTAACTTCCTATGAAAAACTGTATAGAAGTTAAATGTGTGTTGTTTCCATGAGACTCCGTTTTTTGAAATTAGGGCACAGAGCTCTAAACATAATAATTGTAATTTTCAAGTTAATATATAAATAGCCCTTTTGAATACATTTGTTTTACTATTGCTTACGCAAGAAAAGGACTGACATTTCTCTAAATTGTAAATTTTTGACGGTTGTTATAACAGGAAAACGCGAATTAACCACCCTGTATCAGGAGGCTGCGTATAAACTAAACTCTAAAGCATCAAAGTGCAGTGGCTGTTGGACTTATCTCGAACGGTCGGTGCACCACTGAACCTTTTTACTGATAGCGACTAGTTTCAGAGCGGGGTCGTTTCTATGTGTCATATAAAAATACGCGTTCAATATCAGTAGTAGAACATAAACTCGTCTAAATATGAATAATTCAAGTTTCATTTCTTTATTGACATTTTTATATACCAACGGTAGAGTGAATTGGATTTATGCAGACTAACATAAAGACCTTTTTTGTGTTGATCGAAGAATCGCGTTAGAGATTCTCTTCTGTGCTTAATTCCGCACATAAAATAAAACAAATAATAAAAATTCACATAATAAAAGCAAATCAACGCATCTCCGCCCGACGAATCTCTAACAGATTCTTATACATTGATTTTGCCTCTCTCCCATATAACGCCGTGTATAAGAGACCCGTTTCCAAGTTTTATAATATACTTTTGAATTAAGATCGGTCTATTCTATCTGTGAAGGGGTGGATCTTAAAATTAGAACTATATTTTATATATGCCTACTAGCGGTTTGGTCCGGCTTCGCCCGGATTTGTGGATTACCTATTAAACATTGACACTATTATGAAGTATCGGACTTTTATAGAATTATAGCGGACTCGGTAAAACAATGATACACAAAAAACTAAACACATGCGTTGTTTTTACGTCGTATTGTTTGTCTATGAAACACATGTGACGTGGAATTAATTGTAGCTATCCGATTTGTTTTTGAACTAAGAGCTTTGCGTAAATTTCTAACAGATATCGCCATTTGGTACTAAATCAGGAACTCTTTAATCAGGAGACCTAGCTTCCTATGCCTGCAAAATGGACCGATTTCTGCAGGTGCACGCGAGATGGCGTTGCTAGGAATAGCTCTAATTAGGGATGAGATTATTAGCTACTTTCAAGTAACAGGTACTTTGGCGACTGCGACTTCCAAATACCTGTGATTTTTAACTGCGACCCGTGATCGCTGGTAACTTATGCGCATGCAGTGCAGATAATATATAAGCGACCAGCGTTCGCCGATCACATGAATGACTGTGCACGTGCAGAGCAGAGATGTTAATATATTGATTTCAGCGAACAGTGATCACAGGTAAAATATCGTTCGGTGCTAAAACAGCCCATGCACAATATTTTTATGTATTAGTATAACATTACACCTAAAAAATGCATGTAATGATGCATTATTGAAAGGTACGACTAAGTTATAAGTATACATATAAAGTACCTACATATTTTACATTAGTGATCACATTTCTTTATTAAAATGGGTAATACATTTAGTTAAAAAAACCGGTAGTGAAATAGCGCATGTGACTATTATTTTTTTGCTTAGCCGCTGGTTGGTAACAGGTAGCTACTCTGAAATCACTGCAGTGAACCGTGAAATCCAAATATTAGCGACTAAGTAACAGGTAGTGAAATATCACTCATCTCTAGCTCTAATGTTATTTTGCCGAAGTCTACACTGATGTTGTTTAATAAGAGCGCCGAATATAACGCCTTGAAAATTTTCAATAAATTGCCAGACAGTTTAAAAAATCTAAAAATTTCTAAATTTAAAAGAGCATTGAAGACTGCTCTTTTTAAACAATGTCTGTACAAGGTAGACGATTTTATTGTTAATGAGTTGTAAACACTATTTATCTTTTTTTGACAAATCCTATACATAATTGTATGTCTATGGATAAATAAATTCTATTTCTATTCTATTTCTATTTCTATCACTACCTGGGAAAACATATTATGTAAGTAATCATGGCAACGAATAGCAAATATCATATCGAATACTAGCCATTACCCGCGTCACCTCACGCAATATCAGATATTTTATTTTCTTTATTATAATCAAATGTCAACATTTTTGAAGTTGGAATGGTCCCGTCGTCCAATTGGCTGGAATTTTTGGGATAATGTAAATCATAGACGGTTGACAAGTGAAGTAAAATAAAATTAAACTAGTGTGACCTGTGCGAATTATTCGCACTAAATAAGTATAATAATTATCATTTTACAAAATTATTTTTTAAATATGATTGCAGGTATTCGCAATTCGTTTCTAATTTTGCACACTGCTTATAACGTTCTTCTTTTTGTTGTATTACAATATGAAGCTCAGATGACAGATCGAAGAAATATTTTACTGAAATTGTCATATAGAGGCGCAAGTAGCAAAAACGTTGAAATAAGCCGTCAGATGGCAGCATTGCTGTTACGTTGTTCAGCGTTGCTCGGTCTTTCAAAATTAAAGCCGTTAGATGGCAGTATGCAGTATTGTGTCTGTTGTATTACAATATAAAGGTCAGATGACAGATCGAAGTGTTGACGTTGTTTCAAAATTAAAGCCGTCAGATGGCAGACGTTGTTCAGCGTTGCTGGATTTTAATTAATTTACAAAAACAAAAGCAATAATAAATTTTTTAGTTGTCGATGTCAGTAGAGCAAGCAATTATCTGTAAAATGATATATAATTTATGTGGAGAAATTGTGAGGTTTTTTCTAAAAAGGGAGGCAAACATCTTAAACCTTAGCGTATTAATATATATATATGATAGACCACCCTGAGTGACATTGCATAAGTAGGTGTAGGTATATAATTAAAAATTACATAATGTATCCGTACTCTAGTAATAAACAAACACGGCTAACTCAGTAATAAAGTTCCAGAAGGTATTACCCTATATATAGGTATATATAGAAATGTAATTACAGTGGATGTTTAAAACACCTGAAATTGCTTTATCATTAGATATGGTATAACAAAATGAATTGAACAATATTCTATGGAAGCATATCAAATTGTTAAACAATGCACTTTAGTTTGAATATTATATTCAAATAAATAAGAAAGAATTATTGTACAGACGCGTGTTTATATGGAAATAGAGGAATTTTATTCGAAGATTGATATCTTCATGCTGAGTTTAATAAGTATACAACTAAACAAATGTAATACACTTTTGATTCTAATAGCTTTAATCAGATTTTATATAAATTTTGTATATTATTGTCCAGACGTAACTTCCATTAAATTCAGCTCAGATGCGTGGACAACGTAGCCTGTACATAACTAAATACTAGTATAGCTAAAAAAACTAAACTAGTTACATACTAAATTTTGCATCTAGTTATAATTCAACGCATGCGCAAAACAAGCGTCACGAAACTAGTAACTAAATTTCGCCCTGTTGTCTCAACCGGTGGTCCGCGGAACACTGGTGGTCCGCGGAGATTTTTGGGATGTTGTAGTTTACGGATTTTTGTAAACTATATTTTTTTGTTACTGTCTGTTTTAATATACTTAAATATTATTATATCAGCATACGGTGTTGCAAAATTAATTGTTTTGAATAAAAAATCAATTATATAAATATTTCTTATTTTATTCCAATGTTGGTCCGCAAAACATTTTTGGATTTTTCGGTGGTCCGCGAATGTAAGGTTGAGAAACTATGATCTAGACGTCGCCTTCAACCAAAGTTATGTTCAACGCACACAAACGTAACATTTTCCCATAAAACGTCCTCCCATAAAAGTGTCGTGCTAATTGCACGGTTTTACTCCCAACCAAACGCGCCAATAGATGTTTCACATCAAAAAACCGAGCGACCTCATTTTGGTAAAAGTGAAGACATCCAGCGCGGACTTCTGACTAAGTCAGTTCTGAATCAAAATAAGATAATAATAAATAACTAGTGTGACCTGTGCGAATTATTCGCACTAAATAAGTATAATAATTATCTATCACTTTACAAAATTATTTTTTAAATATGATTGCAGGTATTCAATTCGTTTCTAATTTTGCACACTGCTTATAACATTCTTCTTTTTGTTGTATTACAATATGAAGCTTAGATGACAGATCGAAGAAATATTTTACTAAAATTGTCATATAGAGGCGCAAGTAGCAAAAGCGTTAAGCTAAGCCGTCAGATTCCATCATGCAGGATTGCTGTGACGTTGTTCAGCGTTGCCCGTCAGATGGCAGTATGCAGTATTTACAATATGAAGGTCAGAACTCAGATGACAGTCGAAGTGTTGACGTTGTTTCAAAATTATAGCCGTCAGATGGCAGACGTTGTTCAGCGTTGTTGTTAATTAATTAATTTACAAAAACAAAAGCAATAATAAATTTTTTAGTTGTCGATGTCAGTAGAGCAAGCAATTATCTGTAAAATGATATATAATTTATGTGGAGAAATTGTGTGGTTTTTTCTAAAAAGGGAGGCAAACATCTTTAATATATATTAATATATATATATGATCTTTAAAATACGTAAAATTTTATATCTAAACATTAAATATAACAGTCAGTGACTGGACTTCGCCGAAAATCGGTAGTCTCAAAATTAAACAGAAATCAAAATATGACTTCAAGTCAAATAAAGTAACCAGTTTGAGTACGATGTTGAAAAGCATGACTGTGTGTGTGTGTGTACATAAAAGGACACTTCACACTATATTCTGTACGTGACTTCACGAGCAGCCCTTTAGCACGCCTCCCTGCGGGCTGTCGGTAAATTGTGGCGCCCTCCGGCGTGAGAACGGCCGTATCCTCAACCCTTCTTAACCCTCTTACTTACATATACAACAATAATAATATATATAGAGTGATCAAAGATCATATTGTAGTCTGTTAGATGTAAAAAAAACGAAACTGTACCTCCTTTTCCCCAAATGAATTTTCATGTTTTTGACTAAAAAGAGTAAAAGGCGAGAGTTTCTTCTGGCTTTGAGCAGCTTGGTATTTAGTGCCTCAGTCTTCAAATATATTTTTGAAATTAGTTTAAGAATTTTTTATTCTCAAAAATATTCCGCCTGAAAAATATACGCCTGATGGTCTGATACTGGGATCCAGAAAGTATTGTCAAAAAACTGACAGAATTTAGATTATGATCATAATAATTGTACAGTTTTTAAATGCAGTAGTACAGTATAATCTCACTAATCTGGCACTTCGATAGTTGACACGTCCAATAATCCGATTTTATTACATATGTACCTACATGTTAATTTAATACATTACATACATTTATTCCCTCTATGAAATGCTTTATTTTATTCATTACCTATGACTTTTTCACTATAATCCAGTAATCCGAACATTCCAATAATCCGGCATCCTCCTGTTTTTAATAGTGCCGGATTAGTGAGATTACACTGTAGTCTAATGGCGCTGTCTTAATACTCCCCCAAAAACAAGTTTCTTATAAGCAAAATCGCTTTGAAATCTAAATTTTAATTAACATGCGTAAAAAATGTTTCACAGTGAAAACTGCACAAGATATTGTTAAAAAGATGTACCTATATACAGTTTAAAATAAATATCGTTTCAATCGAACAATTATTTTTTAGAAAGATAGATTTGGAATTCTACCAATTATATTTATTTCTTATGTGATCACAATCTAAGATTACGTTGTCAAATCGGGTTTCTGACAATACTTTCTGCAAAACGAGTATGTTTTGATTATTTTTCGCTCTTTTAACGGTATAATATTTGGCTCAAGTTTTATTCACAATAATTATCTGGTCGAAATGTTTGGTTCTCAAGAAAAAAATCACAATTGTACAATTAGGTACGTATAATGTGTTTAAACGTCGTGTTTTGTTAATCGACTAGAAGTTGTTTCAGTAGAGCAACTGTTTTTTGGTGTACCCTGTATACAGGTGCAGGAATAAAAGTTTATACAATATCAATATAAGTATCAAGCATTTATAATGTTGCGAAAAGATTTCTTAGATTAAATGACAATATCTCAATTACCCGTATCTGTGAGCTCAGCAAAAAAGTTGTGCCAATGTTCAAATAATAAAATTAATATAAAAATAAACCGCATATTTTCCCCTTTTCAAATTTTATTACATGGAGTTAAAAAAATTCTCATACTTATAGTAATAGAACGAAACCGAAAGAAAAAGAAATTTTCTAATTTTTTCACAGTTTTGATTTTACCATTTATCACAAACTTGCAAAAATAATCGTTTCTTTTCTTCACACGGATTTTTAATTTTTTTGACAGGAATATTATCTTCATTCGAACGTAACAAACATGAATACGCTAAACAATAATGTTTTAAAATTCTAATCTTTGATTAACGTCTGATTAGAACTCTTCAATAAATAAAATTATCGACCAATTTTTCAGACAATATATTAACAAAAAATATAATTAATACATTAACGTTTCGATCCGGATTTGGACCTTCTTCAGAACTGATCTAAAAAATAATTAATATTTAATTTCTAATTCGCTTTATATATTTTTTTTCAATACTTTGATACTACTTAATAATTTTGAAAGAATTTTATATAAAGCGAATTAGAAATTAAATATTAATTATTTTTTATATTTTTTAGATCAGTTCTGAAGAAAGTCCAAATCCGGATCGAAACGTTAATGTATTAATTATATTTTTTGTTAATATATTGTCTGAAAAATTGGTTGATAATTTTATTTATTGAGTGTTTTAAAATTCTGTTCAGGAATCAGGATAGAGCCCATTCTTTTATATTAATATAAACTTTTGTAATATTTCCGTTCTTTAACAACCAATGCATATAATTAAGAATATAAAAATTAAATTAACGCTATACCATAGATGGTTGAACTATGGTAGTCAGTCAAGCAAACCGACGCAGCAATTACCGTCATTTATAGTTTATACTATGCTATTTCTGACACCTCTATGAATTTATGAAGCTTATAGTCACTGATTATTTTGCAATGCAAATTTTATGTTCTCTATGTATCATTATTTAGTACTCGTTTTACTCTAAAAACCGCTACTGTTTTAAATAGCCAGGATTTTGCATGAGACGATAAAATAGGACCGTCTTGCTAAAATAAAGTTAACATTTGATTGAAATAAATATAGTTTAAATAAAACTAAAAACCACGCTTTATATCGAACAAAAAAGTAAAAAATAATCTTTTTAAAATAAGCTTAAAACAATAATGAATAAAAAATACAAGTATTATTGTGAAAAAAGCGTGGGGCGCTTTGTTCCACATTTTCGTACATCGAGCGCCCCACGCTTTTTTCACAATAATACTTGTATTTTTTATTCATTATTGTTTTAAGCTTATTTTAAAAAAAATATTTTTTACTTTTTAGTTCGATATAAAGCGTGTTTTTTAAACTATATTTATTTCCCAATTTTTAGTTCGATTTATTGTCAAAAATTTGCAGAAAAAAAAACAATTTTTTTTGCGGCGTGGACGGGATTAGAACCCACGACCCGAGATTCCGAGAGTTGACGTCAGCGAAGACCCGTGCCTTAGACCGCACGGCTAACCACTGTAGTTACAGTGCTGGCATAGTATACTACAGTAATAAACCACTTGCTGTAGTCCAAACGAAGGTTACAAACAAACATACATACATACACACAAACTTACAAGTGAAGTTAATATAAAGCGTGTAAAAGAGACAGAGTTTGTGTACAGTATGTGCGACAAGGACTGACGATTTTCTCTTTTGAAGTTTTCAGTCCTTCCCTCTGCATATTGTTTCTACTATGCGAACAGAAAGGGATGTGTCTGAAATCTGAATACAAGAATGTGACAAGGAAGGATGACGATTTTTTGTTTTGATGTTTCAGTCCTTCCCACTGGATATTTTACCATTCCAATCCACAAGTGGGGAATGGTACTAGTTTAGGTCAAAAATCACTTTTCAAAAATTTTACAATATCTTTCCGTTTTGAGGTCCCACGAATCCAAAAAACATATTTTTGAAAAACTCTGTGCGTCTGTTTGCCTGTGAACACGATACAGGTCAAACAGATGAGCGGATTGAAACCAAATTTTGGGAGGATGTTTAGTATGCAAATATTCAATGAAACGAGTACATAATTCTAAAGAAGTTTCACTTCCCTCGTTTTTTTCACTACGCACACTCATTTCAACTAAAAAAGTTCCCGCCGTCAGTACTTTTTCATGTTCGTAATATTATACTTTAAGCATAAATCAGACGGATAAACTGCCTGAAGTTGGTTTTTCTAATAGATTTGCACACAAAACAAATGAATCGCCACAGGCATTCATGTTAATAAAAACAAAACAACGTCAGGTCGTAATGTTCACGTAAACTGAATGGGAATCACGTGTCGGTCACGTGCGATCGAAGCTCTAATTTAGGGGTTGCGTTACACAATAACTCCACTGGTCCAGTGTCGGTGGTACAATCAAACAATAGAGGGTGGTGGTCGACTGCTATGAGAAAAAAACTTATAAATCCCACATCGAAACTGAAAGGTAGTATTTGAATGTTTTATGTACTCAAGTAGCGTATTACTTTGATTTTAATTCAAATGCTTTTTAAAGTTTTAAAAAATATTTTTAACAATGAGTAAAAGTTAGTGCATTTCACCTGAATAGAAGCTTATTTTTGAGATACATTTTGCAACATTTTTCATTAATGCTCCGCTCCTAATGGTCGTAGCCTGATTTTATATAGCCTATAGCCTTCCTCGATAAATAGACTATCCAACAAAAAAAATTTTCAATTTGAACCAGTAGCTCTTGAGATTAGCGCGTTCAAACAAACAAACAAACTCTTCAGCTTTATAATATATTAGTATAGATTTATTTAGGGAATGCGTTCATATTATATCATGTACGCAGAGACGCGCGAATAAAATAAATTCGGGACATTTTCCGGGACATGTATTAATACGGGACGCGGGGATTTAATCCGGGACTGTCCCGGAAAGTCCGGGATGAATGGCCACCCTACACTTAAATGTTTTAGGACGGCTCTGTGTGTCAGTTAGTGAAGCATTATCTTAATGATGTACGAAAAAAGGCTGTTTCTTAATGTTACTATAACTGTTCGGTTTATCTGTTCAAAAATATAGCAACATTTCATTCATGAACTATGAGAAACAAAAGAGAAACACTTCCTGTGAGTAAAAAAAAAACAGTGTGTGCTCTTTAACACAGAGCAGTAGCACAATTACCCCGTCACTGCTGTTAACGTGCCATGCTGTTTGCAAAATGAGTTATGTATCTACTTTAATAAAACACCATTGATATAGAGAATGGACCGTGTAACAAGCCTGAAAACGTATAATATAGAAAGAGATAGACAATGATGATAACCTCACTTTTCAAACAGACTCGGTTCGAAGCTTAATAGTTTCGTCGGGGGGTACGGTAAACATGATTGAATTCATAAAAAAATATTAATTTCACTCTCTAAACAAGAATCAGTGATTTTTCACTAATTGCAAGTGCATATTCACTATTTGTCAATTCTAGAATCGTACCACGTAGAATTAGTGAATACTCACAATATGAATTAGTGAATATAAAAATTCACTAATTATATAAGTGACCATTATATGTCATCTGACATCAATAATTTTTTGATTACAGATTTTTTTAAATCTTTATTCATTAGTATATTTAACTTTTATGTTTTTACAAGTCAATTACAAATTGAATACAAAATAAAGAATTACAGAATTCACGTCAAAAAAACCTTAATTCATTGTTAGTTCTGATCCTATGTCATTGACTATAATTTAAAATCGATAAATAACAATAGTATACACGCAATGCTTTACTCTGAATTTATTCAAATATAATTAAAATAATCTAATTAAACCTGATAAATTATATTACTTGTTTGTTTATCGGTTTACTTACAATGAATAATAATAAGTGTCTATAGTAACTGTAAAGAGGCGCCACAAGCGACACGTATAAAATCAGAGGTATCACTATTCTGACAATGAATTTTACTTGAATTCACTATTCCGGAAGTGAATCAGAAGTCACTATTTCATATTGGTAGAAGTTCTACCAATTAGTACAATTTTGGATAACAAACGGATTTTTGGTCATTATGGGTTTCTACAATTTTATCTACACATCGTTTGGACAACAAGCATCGCATGCTTTGAAACGTTTATCAAGTCCTGATGATGAAAATATATTTTTCGAAACGTTGGCCACAAGCGATACACTGGTAAAGCTTATTTTCAATTGTTCCTCAACCAAATAAATCTCCTTCAATACTATTTCATATAGTGACATTTTTACTATTTCAGTTTTAGAGAGTTTATTTATTAGTGAAAATTCACTAATTTGTTGTGAAAATCACTGATTATCAAGTGAATACAGCTTTACTTACCCAGCTAGTGAAAATTTCACTAATTCATGTTTAGAGAGCAAATCGACAACATATTATATATCCACAAAATTCGAATACTCACGTTATTGCAACAATAATAATTTTATTTGCTTGAGTCGTTGATAAAGTGCTTCACAGATGACGGTTCGGTATAGTATATTTGATTGAAATCTATCACCAGTTGCTATTCTCTTTGTCAATAGTTTAATTATTAAGATTATTGAAATTGTCTAGGCTCGTGGTTGTCCTGCGAAGAACTGTTTCATCATTTCGATAAATTGACATAACTGCTTCAACAATACACTAAATTTGCACTGCACGGACTATACGCTGTCTGCAAGGCCATTGTTGCAACGTTGCATGGATCAGATACCATCCTTTGCAATTTAATCAAATTGGCCGCGTGAGCATTTCTCTGCCGTGTTGTGTTGTGTTTCAATGCAACCCGAATAGCTTGTTACCAGAATGTGTTCCAGCTTTTGACTCAGACTCGAACCCAATGAAGGGCAGGAGAACTGAGCGAATTTTTCCGGGTTCGACTTTCCCGACGGCTCGTTTTTTTTCCAGTTAAGTTTTTTTTTATTTTTATAAAATTTGATTCAAGACGACTGAAAAAATGTTCCCGAATTCGGATTTTCTCTCTGCTTGGAATACGCAATCTATTCTTAACGTCAATGGAAAACACCAAACAAAATATGTACAGAGGTGAGAATGTTTCTACAGAAGAGCTGCAGTGTGCCGGAAGGTCGCGATTTATATTATAATACACATAACATCCGGTTACCACGCCCGATAAAGATAATTGTTACTTATTACTTACAGAATTGCACAGTTACCGGTAAATTACTAATACAAGAGGTAATACATAATATGTAGCTTACTGAAATGTAGATTCTCGCAATCCATCAAAAAATACTTAGGACAAAATTCTTCCGTTCAAACATGCATAACTAAAATATTACGAAACAAAAATAAACTAGTTTTTACCATAGCGTCTCAGAATAAAAAATTTGAAAAGAAGTATGACCCTGCAGGCCAACCCTGTAACTTCCCGCTATTTTCGAGTTCAAAACGGTCAAAAATATATAAAATATAGCAAGAAGTCTATTTTTTAGCTCTTCGAGCTCAAAAAAAAAAACACTTTGTTACTAAATTTTCGTTCACCTTATCTCATGAACAAATGAACCGATTTTGATGCGATTTGCGGCAGTCGACGCAATTTTTTAACCTAAAAAAGTAATTTATTACAGAAAAATCGATCTCATAGGAATTTTACGAGTAATTTAAAAAAAACACTTTTTTACAAATTTTTCGTTCACGATATCTCGTGAACAAATGAGCCGATTTTGATGCGGTTTGCGGAGATCGACGCAGTTTTTTTAACCTAAGAAAGTAAATTATTACAAAAAAATCGATCTGATAAGAATTTTACGAGTAATTTTAAAAAATTACTTTTCTCCTAATTTTTCGTTCACATTATCTCATGAACAAATAAACCAATTTTGATCTGGTTTGCGGCGATCGACGCAGTTTTTTTAGCCTAAGAAAGTAATTTATTACAAAAAAATCGATCTGATAACAATTTTAAGAGTCATTTTAAAAAAACACTTTTTTACGATTTTTTCGTTCACGGTATCTCGTGAACAAATGAACCGATTTTGATGCGGTTTGCGGAAATCGACGCAGTTTGTTAAGGAGAAGAGCTGATTAGATTTTGGAATTAATCGGTTTAGTAGTTTAGAAAATTTTTTGCAAAAACAAATTTTTAAAAATTTTTGAAACTTGTTTTTTTAAGATTTCTCAAAATTTTTTGGGCCGAATCGTTTCAAATTTTCAGGAAGTCTAAGTGCACCAAGATCACGTAAGATGCCGCAAACCGCGTTTCAGTCGGACACTGCGTTCAAAAGATAAAAAAGGTTTACATACATACATAACACACACATACAGCCGTACGGACATCATCGCCAAAATAGTTTCAATAGCTTCCTAGGACCTCAAAACGTCGAGATCTGACGAAAACTCGATTTTCGAAAATCGTGGTGAAACCAATAACTTCCTGATTATTGAAAAAAAAAATTTTTTTTTTTTTAAAGCGGGAAGTTAAAAATACTATTTTATAAGTCTCTGGTTGTTTTTTGGAATATACGATATATTAGACTATTGTAGTTTATTACCCACGACGGAACGGAGCATGTATATGCGTTTAGAGTGAGAGATTGTTTGTTTATTCGTTTGTTCGTTCGTTTGCATGTGTGTTTGTGCACTTGATCAATGTCGCCATTTATCTGGAAAACGGTTTGATCAATTCAGATGCGGTTTCCTGTACTTGTTTATAATTAATTCATCTGAGATGGTTCTTAGATAGATATTACGATGGTTACGCCCCAGGGGGGCTGCACTGCACAAAAAAGTAATCACAAAAATGAGTTGTACAGCAACGTATGCTGGGTTGCCTACACAACGGGCATTTAATCGGCTTTCTCTGTAACAGTGTCAATTTCTGTACATAATACATACTAGTAAGCTACACTGTGTACGCTAGTTCAGACAATCTGAACTCACTTATACAAAATCTCTAAAAAGTTTAAAATAAAACAAAATTAAGAATTTTGAAAAAACCCACGACGAATGTAAATGTTATAATAGAAAAAGAATTAAATAAAATTCTAAAATCCCCCGACTTAACGCAGGTAAGTAACCAAAGAAAATCCGTCGGGGGCTGCCATTTGGCTGCCCGGAAATGAACTAAAATATTGCAATTTATATTCTTCTATTCTTAATTCAGGGCAGCGAATGGCAGCCCCCGACGGATTTTCTTTGGTTACTTACCTGCGTTAAGTCGGGGGATTTTAGAATTTTATTTAATTCTTTTTCTATTATAACATTTACATTCGTCGTGGGCTTTTCAAAATTTTTAATTTTGTATAATATGATTAGTAGCGCTGATTAATATTAATAATAATAATAATAATAAAATATTATCAAGTAATTACCTATATCCTTCAAGACTTGGAACGTATAATGTCAAATCAAGGTCATTAGATACACAGGTTACCTTGTTAATGAATGACCTCAACTGGAAGACCGATCATATTTTTTTCAACCACGCAATATCAATGGACTCCGAAAGTCGTGACGTCACAGGTTAAGGCAGGTTAGGGTCTGCGTTCCAAACAAATCCAGTTCTACATGTAAATGTCCATAAGCGGATTTTAAAATCGTTATTTTTGTTAAAATATTCTTTGGAATTTGGGTTTTTAACACGGTTATACGTTCATATAGCTATAAGGTATGTATACAAATACAATTTACTAACAAATTGTTTATTTTTATATAGTAAAATGTGGATAGTAAAATAGTGAGGTTATGTGTCATTCATATAAGATTTTATTTTTGCCCTTAGAATTAAAATTTCCTGTTTTTTCGACTTCGGGACAATGAGTCAGAACAAGCACGTGTTGAAATTAAGTACTATTGCAAATTTCTTCTCTGCAGTGGATGTGAGAAGGTTGATTACACAAGGTTAAAATGCAGTGGAATCCAACGTGCAAAGTTTCCATTTTATGCCTTAAATATTATTATTGAAGGTGAAGTGTATGTTTTCGTGGGAAAAATAAAGTAAATATTGTCATAATCTGTCTTTATTTTTTTTTATTTTTACATCAATCATATTAAACATTCAGCCTCTGATATTTAACTTAAAGTATTTACCTAATAAATATGTTTAGGAAGACAAAACAAAAAAAAAACACCTTTAAGAACAAAATTATTTCTTCTAAGCTTTGGTTACTTTGTATGGTACTCTTGTTAACGAACTACAACAAAATTAAAAGCGCGTAGGCATAAAAGACACTTCGTCGCTCGCAGCTGCACCGAACATGTCTGATTTCAGCGCAACACCTCCCGAATAGAGTTTCGGCCGGATGGCAACCGAAACCGAAAGTTCGATTGGGCACTAGTTTTATGGCACGTTTCACATGAGTTCTTAATGTTAAGTTCTTCGTTTCATTTTTCAACTGCTCTATTTCTTGTTTTAAAAAATGGTTTTCTGCCTCTGACATAGCTACGAACTGTTAAGAATGTTCATGTGTTTCCACTTCGACTTCTGGCTCAGGAGTTCTCATTTCGACCTCTGGTTCAGCAGGTGGTGTCGCAGGATCCAATTCCATTGCAGTCTTACTTCCATCACTTGGTATTAATTGTCTCTGTAAACCTGAAGGTCCGGCATCGCTGTCAGCTGCTTCGGTAGTCTTCTTCCTGTGTAAGGATGCACAGCTTTGAGATAGTATCGATATTGGACACAATACTTTTTATTCAAAGTATTGATACGCTACAATATTTGATGGGAAAATATCGACACTTATTACTTATTACTAATTACCTTATTATTTAGTCCACTTTTTCAATTCGCTTTTTTCCTTCGGAAAAACAAAAAATGTACAAGCATGACTTGTACTATAATGTCTGCAGGTGTGTGCAAAACACATAACCATGATAATTTTGGGTTGTTATTTCTTTTTTACCTAAAAATAAGTAAAACATTCCACATAAACAATAGAGTTACATAACCTCACTTCATTTAAAACTCTTTTTCTTCACATAAAAGTACGCAAACTATTACAAATTATTATTGAAATTGATACCTTATAACTAAAGGAATAAATAAAATGTACTTACATTAAAAATGAACGCGAATTTTGATAAATCAATCGCCTTTAAAAATCGCCTTACCTAAAATTACATGTAAAAATTTTTTGTTTGGAACGCGGATATTGATCCTCCTTGAGCGTGACGTCACACTTTCGGAGTCCATTGATAGTCCACTGGATGACGTCATTTCCTCACTACTGCTCTATGGAACGAGGTTATCTTTATATCTAATAATTCTGAGGTCAAATAATATAATCATATACCTACCTATTTAATAATTTACTATATAAATCATTGTCTATCTACTCAATGTGCGTATCGAAAATATATCTGCGTCTCTTTCTTCGATGTAATTCCCTGATTTTTCCGATGATAGGATTGGTTGATGTACTTGCATTCAATCTGAATAAAATATCCCTGTTTAGAAAACTTTATCTTTTTCTATGACGTTCACATGGGCGTACCCAGATTTTGGCCCAGGAGGGGGCAAATTAAAAATCTCTTAAGCCGGGTCCCCTCTATCTCTATCTCTATGAAACAGTAAATGATTTTTGTGTATTTTTAATAATTAATATATTTTAGTGGTTTCGGGATCATCATTTTGTGAGTTCAGCGAGAGTTTTCAACGTATCATGTTGTTATTCCTGTTTTAAATATAGTGTTGTTTGGTGGTCTGAATATCCTCTTTGTCTTATAATCTGACATCTGGTGACTTGTCAACTAACTAAAAGTAGCGAGGAAAATAGCAATTATACATATACATACTTATTTTAATTATTAGATAATATATGAAACATATTCAAATATTCTCTTTTAAAGGTAAGACTGTAGATATTATATACGTATGTATCTAGTATCCGCATTTAATGTTTGGTTAATGGAAGTAACTCCACGGATCGATAAATGACAACGCGCCTAAGGTTTGAATCACGAAGTCTTTAATCAGGAAACCTAGTTTTCTACGCTTGCTGTGTTTTCTGGCGCACGCTAGATGGCGCTGTTATCACTACCTGGGAAAACTTCCGTTCTCTCCATCTGTTTTTGCCATAGCAAAGTTGTTTAATTTCACAGACACTACACGCGTTACCCAGTAGCTGACGCCATATTAGTTCATGCGACAGATATCGGTCCACCGCTACGCTCGAGCTGGTTTTCCTGGTTATGACTTCGTGGATTGAATATTTCAGAATGATTATGATTGGTTAATGGTTACCCACACCACGGCAGTTCCGTGATATTTCCGATTTACTCAATCTGGTTGTTTTCTGGGTTTTCTGATGGTTTTACGTTCTATGTGATGTCACCCTTAACCCCATGGATCGACAAAAGACAAGAATCGGGCCTACCACCATTATAAAAAAATACAATCTGGCAAATTTCTGGCATTTGTCCGTGTGTACCCTGATTGTGGACTAAAGTATCAAAATTCAGGGGCGGAAAAAATTGAATAGCCTATAGGCGGCAAATCTGTAAATCCGCCACTGTTTGTACAAATACGTAAATACATATATAATTATATGATCCTATAAATGGCCTTGCGGTAAAATACCTTTATAATGCTTTAGTTCGTGTAGCTGTCTTAAAAAATATATTTTTATACAATTCTATGAAATTTAATTCTATTTTCATACCTAATGTGGACTAAATGTTAGAAATGTTAAAAAAACCTTTTTGCAATCTTTTTTACAATATTATTGCTAAAATAGGGTATTTTCTCAAATGGTCGAATAAGTTTGGCACACTGATCGTTTATTGACATCATTGACAAAATGTGTTTTATACTATGGAGGGTTTAGAACATACTCTCTGGGAAGTATCTGCAGAAACTTAAAAATGTCAAGCTCCGTACGAGAATTTTTATAAAAATGATTGACACGTCTTTTTCATGTTGTTAATTAAAAATTTTTAATCATGAGAAAAGAGAAAACGGGGGATAATAGTCGCCCGTATAAATTATAAGTATCTATTTTAGTTGAATCTTTATTCATCTCAACTGTTTTAAGGTTATAATTACGAATTTGTTTATTTTGTTTACAGCTCATCAAATTTTGAGTTTAACCGGAATAAGCTTCGAAAGAAAGAGTATTATTGTGAGTATTCAATTGATACTCAATATATAATAGCACACAATAAAAAAAATATGATTATTCACATTTACTTTATTCATATAGGGTTTCGTCGAATTGACAATCGTACCATTGAAGGATAATTTAAGGTACATCAAATTAAATGCAAAACAATGCCGGGTCTACAGAATATCATTAAACGATGTCAACGAAGCACCGTTTCAGTATTTCGATCCATTTTTGGATGTGAGCCAGGGTGACAGTAAAACGTACGTATCAATAAATATTCATTCCAAATAAACAGAAGCTGGTCTTACATTTGTAACATTTTTTAGTCGGTCATTAGACTTTTTTTCAACGCACCATTTGCAAGCCGCTTTGAAAGTAGATCCCGATAATAATGCCGGAGAACTTTTGGTTAGTATTCCTCCGGAACATCAAAGACTGGTTCAGGAAGGTCGCGGTTTGCGAATCGGTATCGAATTTTCATTAGAAAACCCGCAAGGAGGCGTTCATTTTGTAGTCCCCGATTGTGAAGGGACAATGGCAGAGGTAAAGAATTTATCATTTTTTTTTGTTGTTTAATGTTCTAAAGCAGAGGTTCCCAAACTTTTATGTCGCGTAGACCACTTGCCATGTTTCTCGGTTTGGGTAGACCCCCTGCTTATCTGATATTGATTTTTTGCAAATTCATTAATTTCAAATGTATTTTTGACAACCGGTATAGTGCTACTCACGTTGAACGATTTAAATTTATAAAGGTAGTGAAATGTTTTGTTTTATACATTTATTAATTAGATTCAAATTAAACGAATCAAATTAAAATTTACTTTCTGTTACATAAAATAACTAAGCAAAAAATAAATGCTTTTAGTGTGAGGGATGAACCCGATGCTTTAATAATAAATTTTCAACATTTGGCATCAATTTAGTTAGATTTAATCTTAAATCTCTTCGGTTAACGATGTCCAGTTTGTTTCTTTTTTTGTTAGGAGATTCACTATCGTCGACCCCCATATTCATTTCATGGACCCCCAATTTTTTTCCCGCTAACATGGACCCCTTGCAAGTTGTTGTCGACCCCTGGGGGTCGATATAGACCACTTTGGGAATCACTGTTCTAAACGCTAAAGCTAAAATTCTCGTATTGTATGCGGGCTCAAAATTAGATGTTAGATGTTGGGTAATGGGTAATTATACACTTTCACGGTCACCTGGTTTTTTGGCTCTAGAAAATCGAAAAATAGATGGATTTCAATGATCTCGGTCTCAAAAAGTTCCATTTTACGGCGGATTTATGAAAAAAATTAGTTCACCCCGGAATTACAATTCGCATACCCGTTTATCGTTCACCCCGGAATTGTTTTTTTAAAAACTCCACATTTGCTCCTTCCCGTTTCACTGCGAGACAATTCGCATGCCCCTTTATCGTTCACTCTGGAATTACAATTCGCATACCCGTTTATCGTTCACCCCGAAATTACAATTCGCATACCCGTTTATCGTTCACCCCGGAATTGACGTCAGAAACAGTTATAAAGAATTATATGTAGAAAGTCATCTTTTTTTTGCATTTAAAGTCATGAAACTGTGAGAAATATTGATTTTTTCAATTTTCGTATTTTTTTCCATAAATCCGCCATAAAAACGAATATTTTAAAAAAAAATTCATCGAAATCGGATGATTTTTCGATTTTCTAGAGCCAAAAAACCAGGTGACCGCGAAAGTGTATAATAACCAAAAAATGTGTTTTACATAGCGAGCGGCACATATGTTCACGTATAACCATGGAAATTCGTCACGGTTGTGGTTTCCATGCGTCGATAGTTTTGCCGAACCTTGTACTTGGAAACTCGAGTTCACCGTAGATGAAAATATGACTGCAGTGTCTTGCGGCGATTTAATAGAGGTAGTTTATACACCAGACATGAGGCGTAAAACATTCCACTACACGCTGTCGACGCCTGTATCGGCACCGAATATTGCTTTGGCTGTTGGGTAATGTTTAATTCAATCTATTTTTTTATCATTTTATATTGAAAAATATCAGGTTATTGATGTCAGCGGCATGTACAAGTCAGCCTTGTTTATATTTTGGCTGTACGCAAAACTTAAAGATATGACACTATATTCAGTAATACCATAGATATATATTTAATAGATTGCGGATACACTAGCGCTTCCTTTACCTTTTAGAAGCCATTTTGTACGTGGAAAACGCCGTAAAAGGCGCACGAGATTCAAAAATATTAATTATTTTATAATATGATTTTATTGTGAAAAACAACAGAACTCACAGTAAACAGTGATATTTCGCTCCAAAACCTATTTTTATACTGAAACGTTTCAAAAATTACAAAATTGAGCATAAATATAATGTAAAAGCTTAGAACATTTTACATTGTCAATTTGGCATCAAGGTTGACAAGCATTGATGCCAATCTGACAATGTAAAATGTTCTAAGCTTTTACATTATATTTATGCTCAGTTTTGTAATTTTTGAAACGTTTCAATATAAAAATAGGTTTTGGAGCGAAATATCACTGTTTACTGCGAGTTTTATTGTTTTTCCATTAACATCATATTATAGAATATTTAATCTTTTTGAATCCCGCGCACTTTTTACGGCGTTTTCCACGTACAAAATGGCTTCTAATTGGAACCATTCCGCACAATGCTCAAGGATAGGCATCCGCTATCTATTAATATATATATCTACGAGTAATACTGATATCTCTTTTTATTCTAGTCCGTTTGAAATATATGTTGATCCGTTTATGCACGAAGTCACCCATTTTTGTCTGCCAAATTTAATGCCGCTGTTAAAAGTTACGACAAGAACGATGCATGAAGCGTTTGAATTCTACGAGGAAACTCTAGCGAATCGATATCCGTTCTCGTGTTACAAGCAAGTTTTCGTCGATGAAGTAGATGAAGACGTATCAGCATACGCAACTATGAGCATCTTAAACACTAACCTACTTCATTCGGCCGCCATTATCGATCAACAATATATCAGCCGTAAAGCGATGGCACAAGCGGTAGCCGAACAATTCTTCAGTTGTTTTATTTCGATGCAGAATTGGTCAGATGTTTGGTTACCGAAAGGTATTGCACTGTATTTGTGTGGTTTGTATGCTAAGAAATGTTTTGGGAATAACGAGTATCGCGAATGGGTTCAACAAGAATTACTCGAAGTTGTCAAGTATGAAGAAAAATTTGGCGGTATTATATTAGATCCAAGTCAAGCTCCGGCACCGTTACCAGTCGCGATGAATTCACCGATACAGGCGCCTCGGACGCAGGATCCGTTTTATTTTCCGATAAGAAATTTTCATACCATGTCGCCTAAATATGTCGAAATGCTACATAAGAAGTCGCATTTGGTTATTAGGATGCTGGAACATCGTATTGGACAAGAACTCTTATTGCAGGTATAATTTTTTCTAGTTTCGATTTTTAAATAGTTCCTCGATATTTTATTAAATCATTCACTACCTTTCCGATTGTATAACTAGAAGCAAAATTATTGTTATAGACTTACTAGCAACGACAAGTAGGCACTGAATAATAAACAAGGTTGCAGTAATGTTCTAGTATAGGCCAAGCTATAGAGATTTAAAACAGCGTTCTCGTGACATAAAGACTAGTAGCAAACCGATTGTGCGATGATATAAAAGATAATAAGCAGATGAATAGGTATTTGTTTTTCACTCGAGTTTCCGGTCTATTTGTTAGTTATCAACAATTTATTGCAATAAAAACGCGATTTTTGTCTTTCTTTGCTTGTAACTTTGAAACTAATAGAGCAGTCGGAATGCCCCAATGAAATGATTTGTAGAGAATTAAAATATCTACAGAATGAGAGGTTGAACGTCTCAATCGGATAATTAGGTCCTGAAAAATTTTAGGATAAACCAGAAAATTAGGCGTTTTTTTCGAAAATTCATAGCTCCGTCATTTTTTGAGCTGGAGCGTTAAAATTTTAAGAGAAAGTAGGGATTATAATGTTCTTTATATGTGCCAAAGGTGGGTGCTGTCGGATTATTAGTTTTCGTGAAATCGCGATTGAAAGTTTGCAGTGCGCTTTTTTCCGACAGGCCTGTATGCGTTACCGTAAGTCCGATAATAATTTCAAAAAAAGTTTTGAAAAGTTGACATCGTGCACTACAAAACGTAGATTTCAGTTTTTCGATCAGATGCCTGGAAGCATGTTAAAAACACTCGTAAAGTTCGTGAAAAACGGCAGAGCGCGCCCTCTCAGTCGAGTGGTGGGGGAATATAAACCACCACTGGACTGCGAGCGCGCGCTCGGCCGTTTTTCGCAAACTTTACGAGTGTTTTTAGCATGCTTTCAGGCATCTGATCGAAAAACTGAAATCTACGTTTTGTAGTGCAACTTTTCAAAACTTTTTTTGAAATTATTATCGAACTTATGGTACAAGCAATAAAAGACAAAGATCGCCTTTTTTTGCAATAAACTGTTGATAACTAACAAATGGACTGGAAGCTCGAGTAAAAAACACATACCTATTCATCTGCTTATTATTTTTTTTATCATCGCACAATCGGTTTGCTACTAGTCTTTATGTCAAGCAAAAATGCTCTACAGCTTGGCCTAGTACGAAAACATCTTAATTTTGAAAATCTTAAATACAATAAATATTACTTAATAAACATATGTGCTCTCTTCATATTATACTTATAAAACAATTATTTTGCTTTTTTTAGAAGTATTCTGAATTCTTTTTCAAAGTTAATTAATATGACTAGTCTAAGGTTCTTCATCATACAACCCTAGACAATATGTTCATTGAAATCGGTTCTGTAGTTCCAGAAATATTCACGGCTGTACATACAGTATGTAAACGCGTAAGGTGCACATAGGGAAATTAGCATTGGGAAAAAATACTTGGATCAGAGTTAGCCATGACCGCATTAATTGTTATTTCTATTGAATTATCGTGGTAATCTTGAGGATTTCTATTTTATTTTGATTTATTTTTATTTTACTTGGCTTTTTTAATAATAAAAAGCTCTTATAAATCATTATTTTAATTTTTTTGTACAAAAATAAAACAAAAAAACAACTCCATCTGTTTGGAAACATTTCATTCAAAAATTGTCTGACTGGTATGACGTATGCGCGTTGGTAAATCAGTGACCCAATGTCTTTAGGTCTTTAGGCGGAGATATTTGATCTCGCACCATATTTAAGTATTTTTGGGAATTTAATGTCCCATTAATAAAAAAAGTCCGATTATGTTGTAATCATTTGAATATTTTCTTCGATAGTATACACATTCATTTTGCAAAAGAATATTATCTGTCAAATTGAAAAACAAGATTTCAAGGCTCACTCTGATCCACTCATTTTTTCTCAATGTTAATTTCCCTATGTGCACCTTACGTGTTTACATACTGTATATACTCTATACCTGATGAATTAATAACCTCTTTGTGAAGTTGGTTTTAATATCTTGCCCTTGTGCTGTTATAGGTATTCAATAAACAGCTATCGTTGGCAGTAAATGCTGCTCAACAGAAAATCGGAAGCGGTCTTTGGAGTCATATGCTGATCAGTACAAATGTTTTTACGAAGGCCATTTTTACTGTAACCGGTAAAGACATGGCAGTTTTTGTCGATCAGTGGGTTCGTACTGGAGGCCATGCCAGATTCAGTCTTAGTTCGGTGTTCAACCGGAAAAGAAATACAGTCGAATTGGAAATCCGACAAGATTCGACTACACAGTGTGGAATACGTAAATATGTGGGCCCATTACTAGTCACTATTCAAGAACTCGATGGTACGTTCAAACACAACCTACAAATTGAAAATACTGTGGTCAAAGCCGATATTACGTGTCATTCGAAGAGCAGAAGAAACAAGAAAAAGAAAATTCCGCTTTGTACTGGTGAAGAAGTTGATATGGATTTAAGCGCAATGGAGTAAGTCAAAAACTTATTTTATTTTCATAACTAGCCCGTCTTGTAACTGGAACAAAAGTGCCATAATATACTTCAAGTTTAAATATCACTTTGTAATTGCACAGTATACAGATTGTATCAAATCAAAACAGTCCATAGAACATTCTGTGTGTAAGACTGAGACGATATTATATAAAGCACTAAAGCAGTAAGTAAGAATGAGATAAATGATCGCTAATAGTTACTGTGGTTATACAATCTGATAGTATCGTCTTTATTTTCTACAGTAAAAATCACAATTTTATCAAATGTCAGTATTCACTAGTGAAATTATTGATAAAATGGTTATTTATACTGTTCGGGAAAAAATCCAAATAATTAAATGGTTTTATGGTGGTAATTCAACCGCCAACATAATAAATTTATTTGTAGTTGTTTTAATTGATAAATTAGTAAAAAGATTTACAGTGTACATAATTATTTATTTACGTAACCACAGTAACTATATTAGCGATCATTTATCTCATTCTTACTTACTGTTTTAGATCTTTATATATCGTCTCTGTCTTACACACAGAATGTCCTATGGACCGTTTTGATTTGATACAATCTGTATACCAATTTTCAATAAGATCCTGTTATTTTTATTACGCGAATTTCTATAACGCGATTAACTCATAACATGTCGCGTTATAGGAAATACTTGTAAATCATGAAGTGATTATGCTTTAAACTGGAGTAACAGCAGTGAGCAGATGAATTTTAAGTTCATATTGCGAGATTTCCAAAAAAATATATAAAAAAAATATTTTATTTAATAGATTTTTTTATGACAAAATTTTCTGTAAAAAATCCAAAATCATTAGGAGATTTATAAAGTTAAAAATTAAAAAAAACTTTATATGTAGTCTTATGGAAAATATGTCAACCTAGCATGCAAACTGTTCATTTTAATTTTTTACAAATAACCAAATAACGTCAGCAGTTCCGAAAACTAACTATGTAAAGCATCGATGTCTTACGCATATTTTAATATTTTTTCCAGTTTAATTAGGAGACTTTTAATCAATAAAAAAAATTATTAAACCTTAGCACTTTTCGATAATGGACTTTTATTCTTGACAATTTTATCAATTTTAACGAAATTTTCAACTTTTTAATGATTTAATTTTATTTTTTATTACTTCTAATTTCTTTTTTTAATTATTTACTGCAAAAAATATGTAAAATACAAATATTTACATAAATTTATTTTTTTACCTAACAAAAAATTCAAAAGTTAGTCCATTAAGTAAAATACTGAAATAATTGATTAATAATAAAAAAAATGATTTATTTATGCCTTTATGACAATGATTTATTGGTATCATCGACTTATAACCTTTTGTAAAAATTTTATATGGAAAAGTTCCCATTTAGAATTCGACTTACTTTTGATTGGGACTGTAACAGATCAACCTCCTTAACCTTTAAATTCAGGAGGTTTATAGAAGAAAATTGTGCTGAATCCATCAAGAACCAGCAAGCGTATCTGTTTTGGTTTAAAATTTGTGATCGTCGGGAGCCTTACTATTTTTTGGAAACTGGAAATAAACACAATTTCTAAACCAGAAAAGATAACAGACCTTTGCTTGTGCTCTTTGGAACCAGTATGTTTTTCTATAAGCATGGTATTGTTGAGTGATTTCGATTTTTCCGTTCTAAAAACGCTTTTTTTTAATAAAACCGCAAGAATAATAGTATATTGTGTGACTAGTGAGAGAAGGAAAAGATTCCATGAGCGTGAAATTTGCCGCACGAGCGTAGTGAGTGCGGTAACACGCGAGTGGAATATTCTCCTTCGATCAATGGTCGCACATAATACTTTATTCAACTAGCACGAGTAATATGTAATCGGGGCCTTGATAAAAGAGGGAAAAATAATAAATCACTTCATTGATTGACGTACCCACCGCCCTCGATGCACACAAGATGGCCCTGACTTTCGCTGAATTGCGATGCTGTTTTCATATATACAAATCGCTACCGCGTTCCTATTGGCCCAAAAACTATGCAGTAATAATTAATTACCGTACAGTTTCGGCTCGCTACCGCGTTCCTATTGATCCAGAAACTATGCAGTAATACATTAGCGTACAGTTTTGGCTCATTATTAGCACTCTACGCGTCAACATGAAGTATAATTTATTATTTCTCCCGAATTTAGCAGGGCCCCGAAATTATATATTACTCACGCGTGTTGAATGAAATCATTTAACGTTTACAAATTGATTGCAGAAATGAATGAATTTTTAAATCTCCCAATTTGTACCAACTCTAAAAAATAATCAATGATTAATACATTTTATTACTTGTGCAGTGATTCTCCAGTACTTTGGATAAGACTGGATCCGGAAATGACGCTGTTGAGATCCGTGATAATAGAACAGCCTGATTACCAGTGGCAGTACCAGTTAAGACATGAGCGCGATGTTACTGCTCAAATGGAGGCCATCGTAGCGCTTGAACGCTATCCAACACCAGCGACGCGGCTGGCTCTTACAGACACGATCGAAAACGAACAGGCTTATTACAAAGTAAGGTGTCGAGCTGCTAGATGCCTTACAAAGGTAATTTAAAAAAAAAATTAACGTTATTTTTTTTCTGTAATACTGTTAAAAGACTAAATTAACGGAATCGGCATTTTTTTTGCGTCAAAAAAATTTGTAAAAATTAAGGAGGTTGAACCATTTTACGAAGATAATGAAAAAAATTTGAAATAAAGTTTTTTTAATAGATTTTTTTATGACAAAATTTTCTGTAAAAAATCCAAAATCATTAGGAGATTTATAAAGTTCAAAATTAAAAAAAACTTTTACATGTAGTCTTATGGAAAATATGTCAACCTAGCATGCAAACTGTTCATTTTAATTTTTTGCAAATAACCAAATAATGTCAGCAGTTCCGAAAACTAACTATGTAAAGCATATTTTAATATTTTTTTCCAATTTAATTAGGAGACTTTTAATCAATAAAAAAAATTATTAAACATTAGCACTTTTCGATTATGGACTTTTATTCATGACAAAATTAACAATTTTAACTGAATTTTCAACTTTTTAATGATTTAATTTTAATTTTTATTACTTCTAATTTCTTTTTTTAATTATTTACTGCAAAAAATATGTAAAATACAGATATTTACTTAAATTATTTTTTTTAACCTAACTTTGTACAAAAAATTCAAAAATTAGAAATAATTAATTAATATTAAAAAAAAATATTTATTTATGCCTTTTTGACAATAATTTATTGGTATCATCGACTTATAACCTTTTGTAAAAATTTATTATGGAAAAGTTCCCATTTAGAATTCGACTTACTTTTGATTGGGACTGTAACGGATCAACCTCCTTAAAAATCCCTAATCCAAAACAACAACTTAATCAGTTTCGGAGCAATGTTGCTACAAACTTATAACACTCCTCTTTTTTTGACGTCCGGGAAGGGGGGATGCTGGTTAAAATTTCCGGATTAATTTCAATAAGTATTGCAGGATTTTAAAATGTTCAAATTTTTAAATACCCGGACATGTTTTTTCCAGGTTGCAAATGCAATGGTTGCCAACTGGGCAGGACCTCCGGCAATGTTAGCAATATTTCGTAAACTGTTTGGTTCATTTTCATGCCCTCACATAATTCGTCAAAACGGTTTTACAAACTTTCAACACTATTTTCTACAAAAGACAATACCGCTTGCAATGGCGGGGCTGCGTAACGCCCATGGAATTTGCCCTCCTGAAGTTATACGATTTCTATTAGACTTGTTTAAATACAATGACAACAGTAAAAACCGTTTTTCCGACAATTATTATCGAGCTACACTTGTCGAGGCACTCGGACAAACTGTGACACCGGTCGTATCGGTAGTCCAACAGGGGGCGCCGATTACGGTCGAATCGTTGAGCGCCGACACGAAATCGGTACTTGAGGAAATAACGAGAATATTGAATCTTGAAAAAGTCTTGCCTTGCTACAAATACACTGTGACTGTCGCTTGTTTAAAAGCGATTCGAAAAATGCAGAAATTCGGACATTTACCGAGCAGTGCTACGTTATTTAGAAGTTACGCTGCTTATGGCCAGTTTGTGGGTAAGTTTAGCTGTCCTTTTTCTTTGTTATTGAAGACTTAATTTTTTCTATTTGTAGATGTAAGGTTGGCGGCACTGGAATGCTTAGTCGATTTTGTTCGAGTTGACGGCAAATTTAGCGATTTGTACGATCTATTGGATATTGTCGAAAATGATCAGGATCCCGGAGTTAGACACAAACTAATAAGGATGTTAGTCGAAAATCCACCTTTTGAAAGAGCCCACAGGCATGATTTAGATCGACCCGAATTAGTCGATCGGATTTGGAATAATATTAAGTAAGAACAAATTATTTTTTATTACTCATGCGGGAAAAGTGGTACCTTTACGCGTGCTGTTAAGGTTGAAAAGTAGCTATTTTCATTTGCGTGCGCAAACTTTATTTGTCGCACTGAAATTATTGTTTGCCGCACGCAAATTCAGAGAAAAAAAACAAAATAATAACGGTGTTAATGTCAACGAAACAAACTGTCATTTGAAGCAGATTTGAGGTTAAAATTTTCGATTATGGATTTTTATTCTTGACAATTTTAACTGAATTTTTAACTTTTTAATGATTTAATTTTAATTTTTATTACTTCTAATTTCTTTTTTTAATTATTTACTGCAAAAAATATGTAAAATACAGATATTTACATAAATTTATTTTTTTTAACCTAACTTTGTACAAAAAATTCAAAAGTTAGTCAATTAAGTAAAATACTGAAATAATTAATTAATATTTAAAAAAAATGTTTATTTATGCCTTTATGACAATAATTTATTGGTATCATCGACTTGTAACCTTTTGTAAAAATTTATTATGGAAAAGTTCCCATTTAGAATTCGACTTACTTTTGATTGGGACTGTAACGGATCAACCTCCTTAAACAGTGAAATAATTTTAAAAATCGGTTCGGTAGTTTCTGAGATAAGCGCTTGGACAAACATATACAGGTATATGTTTTTTCAGTGGAATGCTCTCACACGATACCAAAAACAGATGCGATCTTGTCGACTTGTACTATACGCTATACGGATCAGGACGACCAATGTGCCTGCCAATGCCCGAAGTGTTTGCACTGTACCAACCACAAAAAGTAAGTTCAAATTTAGGTATTTTAGGATGTCATTTCTGAGCAACGCCGGGTAAACACGCGCGAAAATATGCAGTATTATTGGGGTTCATCAAATGGGTGGAGCTTTAAAAACATGGCGACGATGGAGTATCTTTCCCATAGTTACTATGGTTACTATATAGTAAACAGTGCAATTAGGCTTTTGAAAAAAAAATAATTATCTATTTTTTTATTGTATTTTAAAACTTTATTATAAATAATATTGATAATCGATGCGAAAAACTTTCAAAATTTTTTTTTAAATTAATTATAAGCAATTTAAAATTGATAAAATATTAAAAAAAATCACGTGACTGCAAACGCACTAAAATTGTTTTTGACAGTTGTGACGTCACAATGGTGAAATGTATATACGCAGTATACTATCAATGGCTTCTACATGTGTATTGACTAAAACATTATGACGTCACATTATGTTCGGGAAATGTCGGCGCGTTCTTGGAACTGGGTACAAAAATTTATTTTTAATTTGATATAACTTTTGAATTATAACGAAAATAAAAAAAAGAAAAATAGTTTTGTTATAAAACTTATATACGATCTTTCCATTTATGACAAAAAAAAATTTCATTCAAAAGCCCAATTGTGAATTTTTTAAGTGCAATGGAATGATAAGTGTTAGCATAATATGTAATTGGGCTGATACAAATCAGCGAAAAAGAAATTTCCTTGAAGGGGAACGTATATTTAATGCCGGCCATATCATAAAATTAGGCAAAAATTCAATTGAAACAGAACCTTCAAGTAAGGTGAATTTTAATGCTTTCTGTTTACAAACTTACGATTTAAAGAGTAATCCACAAGAAATAAAAGTGATAAATAGAGATATTATATCAATGCAGTGTTGATGAACGTTGCAAACATATTTTATTGAAACATTACTTTATTGCAACATGTAAGTTCCCAATCTAAAAATAGTCATCTGTCAAAATGTATTTTCAACTTTATTTTTTTTCTATCAAAATTCTCAATGTTATTTAATAATAATAACAATTCAATTAATAAATTCAGTTTTCAATACTAAGATTAAGTATAGTACCTACTTACTTGGTAAAATAACTAATAATCTGCATTGAAATGACGTGGTACTATTACAGCCTTTTACTAATTTTTTATTTGTGTTTGCACGAGGTGAAAACTTCGCGGGTTCCATAATAAGTCATTTATTAATTTATCAAGGTAAGAGTACGATAACTTGCTATGCAAAATATCCACTGGAAATTCACAATTATTGTTTTATATAACATATAACAGCGTTATTGGTCGTTTTAAGTGCGGAAAATTAATTTTTAAAAATTAATTTAAAAAAATTAAATAATTATGGTATAGTAAGTTGAGGAGTATATTATTTACTATAGCGATCGCTATCTTGTCTCATATAGTGATAAGAAAAGAGAAAGTTATATATACCTGTATCTATGATAAACAAAGATAGAAATATCAATTGGTTGGAATGAAATACAATTGAACGTTCAGGGCAGAGTCGTATTTGGAAATTTTAATTTATAAAACGAATTTTAAATTTAAAACTCACATTTTCATGAAGATTGAAAACCACCGCTTTTTTTGATGAAGGGGTATGCGAATTGTCTCGCAGTGAAACGGGAAGGGGCAAATGTTGAGTTTTTAAAAAAACAATTCCGGGGTGAACGATAAACGGGTATGCGAATTGTAATTCTGGGGTGAACGATAAAGGGGTATGCGAATTGTCTCGCAGTGAAACGGGAAGGGGCAAATGTTGAGTTTTTAAAAAAACAATTCCGGGGTGAACGATAAACGGGTATGCGAATTGTAATTCTGGGGTGAACGATAAAGGGGTATGCGAATTGTCTCGCGGTGAAACGGGAAGGGGCAAATGTTGAGTTTTTAAAAAAACAATTCCGGGGTGAACGATAAACGGGTATGCGAATCTAAATACGACCCTGCTTCCATAACACAATCGAAAGCTGCATACAGAGTGAGATAGTTATACAATAATTCTACACCAGCTGCTATGACGTGTATTTGTGATTTTTGATTGGTTAGATTCAAAAAATGACAGTGAAAGACGAAAAGTAGTTCCATTTTTTTCACGTATTTTTGAGGAAATTTGTGAATAATCCGCAAAGTTTTTTTTTTTGAACGTCAAAATTTAGCGTTTTCTATGACTTAAAAAAAAAAAATTCAAAATTTGAGCGCATAGTGTTATCGTACTGGACCCATTTATCAACGTTTTTTATTATTATTATAAAAAAAAATCACGATAAACAGTATTCTTTATTGACAGTTTGATTCATATACTTGTTTCTTCCATGTTAGTTAGTAAGTTTCGCCGCCAGATAGAGTAGTCCATATCGCGGTTCCCAATTGCTAATTTGTTTTATTTTGCTGTGTAGATAAAACAAAGTGTGCCAATCAGACCGTCCATATCCGATTTCGATGTCGCAATCAAACGTAGACCATCATCACCGTTATTAGAGCATCAATCAAAGAAAAGAGCTTTGTCACCAGGGCTCAGAGAATCGCAGCAAATAATCATGAAGCAAGAATCGATGATCGATGGCAAAGTGGATTTGATAAAGACTGAAGACAACATAATAACTATTAAGGATGAACTTCCATCGTCATACGTATCGGAGATTCAACAACATCAAATTCATCAACCGGTACACCAACCGCCGCCACCGGCAGCGCCGCAAGCCCATATGCAGCCGGTACAACAAATCCCGCTTCAACCGCCTCAACAACCGGGTAAACCGATCAAACAGGAATATTTTTCGGATAATTCCGCTTCGTTGCCGGGTATTATGGGTCAGTCAGGGCCGGTTGGGTTCGAACCGGGCATGTTCCAAAAACAAGGCGGTGACTCGAAACATCATAAGGATAAGGATAAAGGAGAAACGTCTACGAAGAAAAATAAGAAAAAGAAAGACAAGAAAAAACACAAGCATAAACATAAGCACAAACATGAACATAAACATTCTAAGGACAAAGACGGCAAAGAGAAAGTAAAACAAGAAAAGAAAGAGTCGAAAGATTCAAAAGATCCGAATAAACTTTTAATTAAAGAAGAAACACTCAGCTCTTTAAGTTCTACTCCAAGTCCGGCTTCCATGTCGAAAGAAATACTTTAAAATAGAGCACATCCCGCTAGTGCAGTGGTATGTGCAATTTAAATAACCTTTGTAATATAAAACGGGTAGTAGGTATTTAAACGAGCGACTGTAAATTACAATTTTGGGTGGCAAAAATAATCAATTTGGGTTACTGTATTACTAAGTGAGCGACTGACTGCGCGTGACGAGAAAATAATACTTGGGTGACTAAATTACTAAGTGAGCGACTAAATTACTAAGTTGTTAATAGTTAATTGTTTGAATAGAACTGCGTTTTCTAAAAAATATATATTTAATTGACTGTCAATTAAATATACATTTTTTAGAAAACGCAGTTCTATTCAAACAATTAACTATTTAATTCGCATACCCCGTTATCATTCACCCCGGAATTGTTTTTTTAAAGACTCCACATTTGTCCCTTCCCGTTTCACTGCGAGACAATTCGCATACCCGTTTATCGTTCACTCCGGAATTATTTTTTTAAAAACTTCACTTTTGCCCTATCGCGTTTCACTGCGAGACAATTCGCATACCCCTTTATCAAAAAAAGCGGTGGTTTTCAATCTTCATGAAAATGTGAGTTTTAAGTTGTAGTCTCAAAGTGAAAAAAAAAAAAATAAAAAGTAAAAACAAAAGAAGATATCTGCTTCAAAATGACCGAAAAGGCTTTCTAGTCGCTCACTTAGTAATTTAGTCACCCAACTATTATTTTAATATCTCAAGTTATTAAAACAGTATCTCATCATCAGTCACCAAATTTTTTTTTTTATTCGACCGTTTTATAACTCCCCATATAAAACTAAGCAAGGTTGTTTATAGATACAGTAGAACTCGTGTATTTTCAACCCATCTGGATTTAATGGACTTGTGTAATTTCAATATCTCCATTTTCACTTCTTGGCAGTCGTAGATCAGTCAGAAAATCCTTTATTAATTTGAAGTTAAAAGTTGTCTAATGTAATTTTTTACTGGATGAGCAGCGTAGGAGGAGACACTGCGTGGGAAGTAGGGACTAAAAACTTGAAAATACCCGAGTCCGACTATATGTTGAAAATACAGTAGAGACGCGATAATCCGGACTAATTAAAACACAGCTGATCCGGATTATCAAAATGTCCGGATTACTGGATGTAATTTTAATTATCAAGAAAACAAACTAAAATGCTCATATTTTGTGGCTAACTGTTTATTTGAGGCTCCCTTTTTTAATTTGTCAAGAATTTCGTTTTTTACTTGCAGTGATAAAGTAACGTGTGCTCGTTGACGCGGCGCCATAGTGCGTTCTCTATGTATTTCTATCTGAGTTTGACAACGACTACATACATACTAAAACCACCTAACTTCTCTCACTTCTCCGGCAACAAATATGTATGTAACTGTTTGTAACACACCGCCGGCCAATAGTGTTGACGCAAATAGTGCCGGTACAGCTACTCAATAACTAATTATCATGATCCGGATTACTGAAACTGGAAAAATCCGGACTACAATGTACATAATACTATCAAACGACTGTCCGAATTACCAAAGAATCCGGATTATGAAGGTTCGGATTAACGCGTCTCTACTGTACCCGAATATTTTTCAAAGTGTAAGTTTTCCAAAAGATGTCAGTGGTGTGTAAACAAATTTTGTTTTGTGAACAAAGCAAAATGGAAGGAACCGTGAAATTATTATAGAAAACGGAAAAAACACTGCAATATTAAAAAAAAAATTATCAGAGACAATATTTATTTCTTAAATATCTAGATGCTGTGACTATTTCTCAAAAAATAAGTACCGAAGTCTGGACGTTTGGAAATGTAGAGCTATTATTCTATTAACAAAAGAACGGTGGGTTTATGCTAGATTTTTGACGTGATAACGTCTTATAAATTGATGAAACACCGGCTGCACGCACGAAAAAGTGTCACGTTCCGCCTGAGCCTGAGCGTGCAAGCGAGAGTGCGGTATAAGCGATAGAGAGGCACGATCGGCCCAAGCGTCGGCTTGTACGCATTTCTCTCTCTTCTCGCGTGACGTCAGAGAGTTCATCAACGTTTCTTTATGACGTTATCACGTAAAACTATCGGCCGTAAACCGACTTTACAGACAACCAATTTTTTGATACGATGTTCATTCAGAATGTCATTTGTTTTCAACTAAGTAAATGGAGATCTCCATTTGGTTGAAAAGAAACGACATTCTTAAATGTAGATTTTAAACTAAAAGTCGTGTCTGAAAATCAGCATTAATACATAGAAACCACAAAATAACTGAGAGCCTCTCTCTAAGGAGTGATTTGGCACCATAGCGTCACTCTTTCAGAGAGTGGGTTACTTATTATGAAGTTTTTTATCAAAAATGTGTATATTTTTAGTGAATAAAATTACTATTAAGTAAGTGTTCTTTAGTTTACCTCATTCATTAAAGTAATAAATCAAAACTTTGACTAAACGAATCAGGCAATTTTTGTTCGTAAGAACTTACCTGAATGGGAGCACACTTCATAACCGCAACTCACTTGATTTCCAAGTGTTTAAAATTGAACCATAGCTTGTTATAGCTAAGAGCTGGCTACGGAGAAAATGGGTGACTCGGTGGAGAGCTGAAGATTTGCAGAATAATAGGAGATAGTATAAGTAAGTAGGGAAAAAATTGCCAGAAGGCTAGGCGGAAGATAAAGAGCCGCCAGAAGGCGCTAATGTTGCGAAAAATCAGTGCACTTCTGGCAATTTCTATACTTATTCTGTAATTTATTCAAAACTAGATTATATATTATACATTATATAGTTATAAGCGCATACTGAAAATTCAAACATTCGACAAATATTCAAAATTATTAATGTCATTTTGATAACAAAAATATTAGGAGCACTGTGGTTTGAATCTAATAAAAAAATAGAGAATAGTTACTTCTTACCACAACAAGTTTATTAGTGGATGTACATTTCGAGAGCTATGCTCTCATCTTCAGCAATACACTAAACCTCGAAATGTACATCCGCTAATAAACTTGTTGTGGTAAGAAGTAACTATTCTCTATTTTTTTATTAATGTCATTTTGATAGAAATAAAATTAAATAAATTAATAAAATTACGTTGTTGTAACAACGTAATTTTATTAATGATAATATATGACGATTAATTTTGTTTCTATCAAAATGACATTAATAATTTTGAATATTTGTCGAATGTAATTATTATATCATTTTTGAATTTTCAGTATGCCCTTATAACTATATAATGTATAATATCTAATATATAAAATTCTCGTGTCACAGTTTTCGTTGCCAAACTCCTCCGAAACGGCTTGACGGATTTTGATGAAATTTTGTGTGCTTATCCGGTATCTATGAGAATCGGCCAACATCTATTTTTCATCCCCCTAAATGTTAGGGGTAGTCCACCCTTAAATTTTTTTTCTTCCTTTGATTATAATTATTATTAAAGACACGAATTTTTTTTTAAATTCGTATCCATGGTTTTAAAATATAAACAGCCTTATGTATGATTTGAAAAAATTCTGTCAAAAATTAAAAAAACATTGATTTTTATACTTTTAACATTTTTCATCATTAAATAATTTTCAAGTGATTTTATAACCTCAAAAGTACTCAACACGTGACACGAGCTTCCAATAACAACGGATTTTGTGTTGTAAGTATACTTTTTTTTATTCATATCGAAAATGTTGTTGATCTTATAAAAATTGGTCGATAATTTATTTATTGAAGAGTACTAATCAGACGTTAATCAAAGATTCAAATATCCCCATTCATTCTTTTGCACCGGGCACGACGGCGCAGCCGGAGTGTTCGACATACACACATATACGTCCATGTATATTTTAAAATAAATAAAATAGATAGATAGATGTTCCAATTATATAGATAGGTATAGGTATATATATAATACTGTTAGGCGGTACGAAGTTCGCCGGGTCCGCTAGTATATAATATATAATAATATTATTTTTCAGAGAATAATAGATCAATAAAGATATATGCTGTTAAGCTATATTTTTAATCGCAACGTTTCGTTTTATATATTAAAATTCCTCAGGCTCTACAAAAAATACATAATATAAATTAAAAAACAATAAATACATATACATTATGGAGACATTCAGTTAATTTAAATCTATACTAATATATAAAGCTGAAGAGTTTGTTTGTTTGTTTGAACGCGCTAATCTCAGGAACTACTGGTTCAAATTGAAAAAAAAATTTTTGTTGGATAGCCAATTTATCAAGGAAGGCTATAGGCTATATAAAATCAGGCTACGACCATTAGGAGCGGAGCAGTAATGAAAAATGTCCCAAATGTATCTAAAAATAAGCTTCTATTCAGGTGAAATGCACTAACTAAGTATACTCATATTAGCGATGTAAGAATACAACGCCGGCTAGCGCAATCGGTAGAGCACAAGACTGTCAATACCAGGGTCGTAAGTTCGAGCCCTATGTTGGGCGAATGCATTTTTATTTTTTTTTTATTTTCTACATTGCTTTCTTCTAAGGCTTACATTAAAATTTATTTTATTTAATTAATTAAAAAAAAAATATTAGTTAAAAAAAGTATAAATACTGCTTTTTATCGACAAAAAATTTTGAACGGTAACTCCGATCATCATGAAATTTGGACACAACATTCATCTCGGTAGACTAATATGAATGTGTGTACTCATGTTCCTCCCTTCCCCATTCGTTCTTTTATACCCGGGTGAAACCGGACGGGACCGCTAGTTTAAAAATTAAAATAAAATGACAAATGGTAGTTATTTATTGGCATTAATTTCATAGCATACTAATAACGCCATCTCTTGTTATTAGTATATAAATAATATATACTAATAACAAGAGATGGCGTTATTAGTATGCTATTAGTATAATATAAATAATATATACAATGGTATCAGCACACGTCGAAGTTGGAACTCGCTGGAGTCCAGATATATTTCAACTGTTATGGTTGAAAGCTATAGACAAGACACTACATGTTTTGCGTCCGATTATCCGAATCGACCCCGGTCCCAATTAATTCGGATAATCGGCGTTCTACTGTATTCTGCAAATTTTCAGCTCTGCACCGAGTCACCCATTTTTTTCGTAGCCAGCTCTTCTCGTCTATTATCAAAAATATATTAACGTCTAAGGGTTACGTTTTTGACGTGATAACGTCTTATAAATTGATGAAATACCAATCTTATAAATTGATGAAACACCGGCTGCATGTACGAAAAAGTGTCACGACGTTCCGAAATGTGTCACGTTCCGCCTGACCCCATACGTGCAAGCGAGAGCGCAGTATAAGCGATAGAGAAGGACGATCGGCCCAAGTTTGACAGCTACAAAAATTTATTTATTAAAGATCACAAGACACAAACTTCCAATAGACTGCCACAGTTCGCTCGTATATATACTTACAGGGAGTGAAAAATCCACACCACCCGACCGTCCGTTTATTAAAACTGCGTGTATTTTGAAAACGGTTCATTATATTTAAAAACCGTTTCTACAGTTGGTTAGAACTCTAATTTTACTATTTAAATATGTAAAAATAAATGTTTGGAAACATATACGTATAATGTGAAAAATAAAAAAAGTTATTTTTCAACACTTTACAAGTATGGTTCAATGTTTCTTTATCACGTAAAACTATCGTCTGTAAACCGACTTTACAGACAACCAATTTTTTCAGTTAACGAGACAGCTCATTTCTTTTCATCCTATCCTCCGGTTCCCTAATGACCCTAATTGAATAAAAGATTATATTGATATCAGATATTTATCTTACTTTGTTTAAATACACTAAAGTTTTGAATAAACAAATTCACAATATACCTATTACAATTAATTAAATCAGAATTAGTACTTAATGTAATGAATTTAAAGCATTTATTTTAAAAACACAGTTTAATTAAATATTTTAGTTCAAGGGTATGCTCTTTGGGGAAACATGTTTTCTTTTCTATAGCGCCATATTTCTTTATCGTATGACAGCTGTTATTTAGATTCCTTCTAATTTAGTTGTTTGTTGCATTTCATCCTTCTCATTACCATTAACCATTATTGAATGGAAAGAAGTCTTTTCCATTTTTGAAGCGTATTCTTGTTGCGGTATTAAACTAATAAAATGGCTGCCATCTTCTGAACTAGTTACAGGTATTTCTATTGTTGTCGTAAATAATTCACTTTCAGGTGTTAGGTTTGTTATCATAGACTCGACGAACCGGTCTGGGATAAGTTTTCGCTGAAACATAAAATATATTCTTATAGTTCGATAGTTAATAAACCAAAAATATTCTAGATTTGATCTGAACTCTAAAAAATACAGACTGTCTCATTATTGTTAATTACTTATTTGTTACCTTATAATAAACATTTTCTGTATATCGTCTTGACGTAGAGTTAATTTTTAGTTCAATTGTTGTACGGTACCAAACTGGAATTGTTTGCGTCCAAAAGAAACACGTGCTTTTGTATCTGCAAAAAAACGATTGAGTATTTTTATTTTCTTAAACAGGATTTTAAAGATTGTTTATTTTTATCATTTATCAAAAATGTCAATAGATATTTATCACCTAGGCTCTAAGATCCATTAATTATGTGAGGTTTTTTTGACGTGATAACGTCTTATAAATTGATGAATCACCAATCTTATAAATTGATAAAACACCGGCTGCATGTTCGAAAAAGTGTAACGTTCGTAACGCGTAACGTTCCTAACGCGTAACGTTCCGCCTGACCCTGTGCGTGCTTTTTGCTAATTTCTCGCTCAATTTAAATCAGATCGGTTTGAAACCAGTCTTAAACGAAAGAGGAGAACATTTTACATAGATTTCGTATAACAGAATTTGCCTAAACAGTTTTTTTATACAAATTTATATAGAAAAATAGCTGTATAAATGCAACATGAAAACGGCTGAATTTCTAATGTTTAATTCAATTTTTTGACATTAGTATTTTGTGAAATGCAACGCCTTCTAAGTTAAGTATTGGAATAACTAATTATTATTAGAACATAATACTTTGACAGTTGCAAACGTCACTTTTGACATTTCTTATCATTCCGACACCAAGGATAAGCGGATTGAAACCAAATTTTGGGAGGTTTAGGTTATGTATTACGGAATACGTTATCGCGTAAAACTATCGTCCGTAAACCGACTTTACAGACAACCAATTTTTTTTCAAAAATTTGAACCCCCTCTCCCCTTTGGTGAGATTTGATAAGATGTAGTCGGACCCCCCTACCCTTCTGGTGAGATATACTCTATAATTTTTAAATAATTAAATTTATTTGAGATGTTCATGTATTTTAATTCATACCACTAAATACCTAAGCGCGATTAATACTGATGTCTTCTATGCACTACATTTTTTCTGTGAAATTAGAGGAGAATAATGGTACAAAATGTTATCTGTTATGCCGGCACTTCACATGGCTATTTGTATTTGTGTATTTGGCAAACAATTACCAAGTGTGGAGGGCCTTATTTGCCTATTTGACAAATAAGGCCAATACCAAATACGCGTTACCGTGCGCTGGTCGGTTTTTTCGAGGCACATCAAAGGAGGCAAATACGGCAAATAAACCGTCCACACAATGGCTATATTCAGAAGCGCACGCGCCGTGAACCTGTACGGACGTGCAGTATTTTTGTGTATGTGCTATGAGCGAGAACTGGAACAATTACTATTGAAAATGAATTGAGACAATGAAACAGTGCTAAAATTCCTGAAATTTTGAACCTTGCGTTCTGCTGCCAAATGTTTGTGTGTTTGCTATTTGACTGCCATGTGTGGATGGTCGTATTTGCCTCTATTTGCATGTTTGTCTTGAACGTCATATATTTTGCCAAATACAACAAACACCCAATAGCGAACACAAAAAGCCATGTGAAGTGCCACCTTTATACTAATGTAGGTAAGTATATTCCTTGAATTAAAAATTTGATGTGAGATTTTTATTTAAGAGAGGTTTGGATCTCTTCCTCCATTTTGAGTTCACATAACTAATAGACGCCCCCCTAAATTAACAGACGCTGATGACCTCAGATGCTGATCGTCTATAATTTACTATTAATCCATTCTAAACCCCAGAATAGAGTTCACCTAGTCTCTAGATGGTAAATCCAGTACCTTTTGAGTCCATCTACAAATGCGAAAATGCCCAAACTAGAATCTTTGATTATTGATATTATGATTCTGTCGATAAATTAACTAGTCGTAAAAAAATGTTGAAATACCTTATTATGATGGATCACATACCTTTTAGAAACATTTTTCAATTTATTTTTTGTAGCATCTGCGACAACTTCCTCTGCCATTGTCTGGTTTGTGAATCTTCTGTTAGAAAAGTAAGTTTAAAAAATATCAGAATAATGAATTTAACCAGGAGTTCCTCAAAGATCGAACATTGGGCCAATTTTTTGGTATTATTTATAAATCAGTTATTTGCTTAGAATCTTATACTAGCTGCCTATAGTTGGGCTTCGCCCGTGTGCAAATCGTTATATTTTTTACTTCTTGAGAAGGTATAAATATATATATTTTAATATTAAATCCAGAATGAATAATTATTTACCTGGGTATTGAAATATCAATTCGGTCACTTGGACTCACTGTCAAAGATTCCGATCCGCTTTGCGAACTGACACCGCTGCTTTGACTCGCAGCTGAAATGCTTCGACCGCGACTTTTTTTTCTCTCGCGTACTGTAAAAAAAATAATCCAAGAAATGTAAAAAACCTACCCAGATATTGTAATTTTTTGATTCAGATAAAAACAAGACAGTAGTATATTTAGTAGTGCTAATAACCCTAGGGTTGAAGCACATAATTGTTTGTTTTGTTTTTCTCACAATAAAAAAAAAAAAAAAAAAAAACAGTAGCCTCTCTCCCTTGCGCTTTTCAACGATAAAGAGTCCAATTTTCAATGGCTATTGATTAAGCAATTTAGTTTATCTTTGTTATACTTAATTTAATTCGACTAAAAAACTCCCCGAGCCAGGATTTATTGTTCATAAAAAATGGTATTGTAATGTACGCTCTAAGAGATATTGCTTATCAGCAAGTAGTTTTATGTTGGTAAATTCAAATACAGAAAGCTGCTAAGAAATTCTAAAAGAAATATAATATTTTGTGATTCTAAGTTGACTATCGTACAGCTCCAAAATAATAGGCAGTGACACGCATACCTACTCAACAATATGATGTAAATGGGACATTTTTGACGTGATAACGTCTTATAAATTGATGAATCATCAATCTTATAAATTGATAAAACACCGGCTGCATGTACGAAAAAGTGTAACGTTCGTAACGCGTAACGTTCCGCCTGACCCTGTGCGTGCTTTTCTCGAAAACGGCCCTAACGATTTGGATGAAATTTACTGAAAAGGGATTTTGGGGGGCAAAAAATCGTTTTAGCTAGGTCTCATCTCTCGAAAAAATCGTTTTCTTACAAATTTTATCATTATAAAAATCAATTTTTTGACGTATGAAAATACTTAAATATTGTAAGTAGGTTTTGGAATTTTATATAAACAGTGAAACAATTGTTTTATAAATAGTATGTATGACAGTTAATCTTTGAGACTTAAATAAATACGAAAGAAAGAAAGCTAATAAAAAAAATTATTTTTATAGGTGATGAGTAATTTAATAAATAAAATTTACCTAAATTTGAAGCGAAAGATGCAATATCATAGATTCGAATTATTATAATTATTATATGTAGAATTTAGGTTATGTATTACGGAATACGTTATCACGTAAAACTATCGTCCGTAAACCGACTTTACAGACAACCAATTTTTTTTTATGCTACCATTTTACCATGAAATATTCAAACTAATACTAGCTAAAATATCCTATCTTTGTATAAAACGAGCTACCTTCTTCCCAACCATTCTTCCAATTGAAATTCTAATATATTACTTAGTCAAATTCAAGTTTCATGAAAACCGGTTCAGTCGTTTTTGTGTGATAACGTACAGATTTGTTTATACAGTCAATGATGCAATAGCCTATCAGTATCTCTAGCATCTCCTATTCAACACCAGGCCTAAGTCGAAATTTCCTTAAAGACATTATCTAGATTAGGTTATGATTTTATTTATCTGAAATGAATACATAATTTTGATGCACAGTGTATTTGTAGTCGAAAATATTATGCAAAGGTCCTATTGTTATGTCATTATGTACCTAGTTAATATAAAATATAAATATTTGGTGTTCAATTTTCTGTGTGATAAAATCGTCGATGAGTGTTGTGAAAACAATAGTGTCGTGGTTTTATTGTTTGAATATGTCGCCGACTACCTTTATTCTATTGAATCGATTCTACAAAACATTAGCGTAGGTTTGAGCAAATATAAAACATTTAGCTTATCATTCATGAATCATAAACGTCAATTTTGTCGCAATAGGAATTTCAATGTTTCCATTTACGTATATCAACTTCGACATTCTCATATTGCTGTCAAATTCCTCATCAAAATTAACTTCTTGGTTTTTCTGTTATATTTTTATTATAATTTGAACTGAGCATGTTTTCTTTTCAAATGAGACCAGGGTAAGTTTGGAACCATCGGAGATGGTTCTGAACTACTGTACCCAACCTTATAAACGAGTATGGCTAAAGTCTGAATTCTAGAGAAAGATTTTCTGCTGCAATTTATCTCTGCAAGTTTTTGCGAGCGTCGAAGCAAACTTCCCTTGCCTCTGATATTTCAGGGAGAGAATCATCTCCGGATCTTCGTCAAACTCGTTCACAAGTACTTATCTGGTTTTCATTTTCTTGGCATTTATAATTTATTAAACTAAATAGATTTGTATTAAAAGTAAAATTCTATTAATGTACGTACCGTAATATTTTTATAGCTATTAAAACTATTTTTGAATTTTGAAATATTGATATTTTTGAATTTTAAACAAGTTTTTTACTATTTAAATTACAATGTCATACACAAAAAAGTTCGATTAAGTTTGTATATCTAGTTTTATCCTCGTTCACACAGCGACTGACTAATGTGAGCATAATTATACATAAAAATGAACAAATAGCATTATTTTATTCTGCTTACATTATCTTATCGCGTGGAGCAGGGCTGGGAAAACTTATTATTCCGGCTTCGTACCACCGACTATCAGATGTGTGAAAATGTGAAACTAAAAAATTGCGCTATTGAATTTCTATTTTTCGTAAATTATTATAAAACCACGTTCAAACCACTTAGTTCAAGACAGGCTGCAACTCAAAATTTTCCATTCAATTTCTAATGCTCAGTTTCTTAGCACGTTTTATCTCAAATTTATTTTAAATCTGCTGAAATCGATCTCTAAACATCTTTTTTTTATTTTAGAAAAAAGAATAATACAAAGTGAAATATGTACAACAACAAAAATTATTATATGTCTGTTTCGACTACAAGGCTCTTAGCACACAGAAAAAACATGGTAAGTAATTATATTATGTAAGATTATTATTTTTTAAATCTAAATATCTTTTTAATAACAAGAATTTTATCTATTTTTTTGTTTTAAATAGATGTTTTCAAAATATACTTATTATAATTCAATATTTACTTTCAGTTATGAAATTTCAAGTATCTACTTATGGAAAAAGACTAACTTTTGAACCATCAGCAAAATTATCGACATTCGGTTCCGATGGTGTCGAATTTTGGATGCTACGTCTAGAATAATTGGCGCCTGCCGCCTAAACTGATTTCTTTAACTATGGTATGTTTAGTTATATTTTGTTTATTTGTAAACTGACATACAATTATGCTATGCAGGGAACATTTTCAGTTCATTCTATCGATAATCTAAAATTTGAGAATCTGAAAATAGTTGATAGTGTAGCGAAGCCGTTATTAGTAGTACAATCCCCTTTTTCCCAAGGTTCTAGTCTGAAAACTGTTAAAAATACCAGCTGGAATTTATATTCATTATTAACAAATTCAAAAATTAAAATAGGCCCAACAAATCATGGCTGTTGGTGGTTTTAAAGAACAAAAAACTGCGCTTCTTAATTTTCAAAAATTTTCATTTTTTTTTCAAAAAGAAACAACATGTATTTCGGTTTCAAAATCTCTGTTTCTGCCCTCAGTACAGATAAATAAAGTCTAGATTATAATGTACACCATCTACCTCGGTCCACGACTTCTGCAAGTATAGCGTTAAAAGAGTTTTATTAGAACAGATTTTAATTTTTACACGCTTTATATTAACTTCACTTGTAAGTTTGTATGTATGTGTGTTTGTTTGTAACCTTAGTTTGGACTACAGCAAGTGGTTTATTACTGTAGTATAATATGCTAGCACTGTAACTACAGTGGTTAGTCGTGCGGTCTAAGGCACGGGTCTTCGCTGACGTCAACTCTCGTGGGTTCTAATCCCGTCCACGCCGAAAAAAAAATTGTTTTTTTTTTCGGCAAATTTTTGACAATAAATCGAACTAAAAAGTGGAAAATAAATATAGTTTAAGAAAAAACTAAAAAACACGCTTTCTATCAAACTAAAAAGTGAAAAATAAATATAGTTTAAAAAAAAACTAAAAAACACGCTTTATATCGAACTAAAAAGTAAAAAATAATTTTTTTATAATAAGCTTAAAACAATAATGAATAAAAAATACTAGTATTATTGTGAAAAAATCGTGGGGCGCTCGATATACGAAAATGTGGAACAAAGCGCCCCACGCTTTTTTCACAATAATACTAGTATTTTTTATTCATTATTGTTTTAAGCTTATTTAAAAAAAAAAATTTTTTACTTTTTAGTTCGATATAAAGCGTGTTTTTTAGTTTTTTTTAAACTATATTTATTATAGTTTACTTACTGCTCATCCTTAATTTCGTGGAACGAGTGTCATCGGTCTGGGTTCACAATAAGTCTTTATGTGGATACTTCATGTAAATACATACACTGTGTAAAATTAAAGTCATGACTAAACTTTTTAATTTGCGGTCACATTGACAATAAAATATATTACAAACAATTTTATTTCTTGCGAAATTTTAATGTAGAAGAGACCCCGCGTGTCTTCGGTGCTCTCATGTGTAAAATAATGTCCGACACGAGATTAATTATTTTTCTCGTCTCAGATTTAGAAACAAGATCGACAATAAATTTTCAGGATCTCGTCGCTAACGAGACCAGAAAGCCGTCCTTGAGAAAGTACTGAAAGCTTCTCGTCTCGACGTTGTGATATCTTAAAGGAATTTGTCTCTGAAGCCCATGTTTCCTCAGATAGCGATACCATTATATATCGGCCGTAATATGACGTCACAAAAAACGTGTGCGTAGAAGTAAATGTATGTTGGTTTTTTTTTATATTTACAGAGGAGCCATCGCTACCGAGAAAATCACATCCAATTACTTCTATGCACACGGTTTTTGTGACGTCATCACGGCTTCTGTATTCGCGGTACCGCTATCTTAGGAAACTTAGGCTTTAAGGTGTTTGAGTTAGCCATACCTACTACGTTTGTAAAATATTTACATACAATTGAAGTAGTAATTAGAAGTTATTTAATTACTTCTTGTCTTGGATATGTTGTTGGTACCTTTTGGTTCGGTTATACTCCAGTTCGAGTGTGCTGTTACAATAATAGATGCTGATGACCTCAACTTTCGAGCGTCTATAATCTACAATCTATTGCGTTAGCCTGTAAGCGTACGAAAACAGTTTTTTTTTAACACTACACAGTCGTAGTTCAGACATTTTGTACAAATTATTTACAGAAACCTTCCCCGTTTATTGCTCTTTTTATTAGTGAAAACCCTATGAAAATCCGTTTCGGTAGTTTTTGAGTTTACCGCGTTCAAATAGACGCAACGGGGGGACTTTGTTTCATATATTATAGATATGCAAATGTTAAAAATGAATTTTATTTAAAAATTACGTTATAATTATGTTATAGTTTGTTATATAACTATTATTTATCAACGAAAGTCATGTTCGTAAGATATTTACATTTTTCATTTACTTTCTCTTTGATTTAAAAATTATAATTCGAATTGTATAACAAACAATAAAATTAATGACAAAAAATTCTGAAACAATTTCTTTCTACTAATAAATAAGAAAAATATGTTAATTTAAATGATCGATATCAAATTTAATAATAAAATAATAATAATTTTCCATACTTTAAAAAATAAATCATTCGAAAAATAATTTTTGTAGAATTATTTATTTGTCCGATCTTAGTGCTCGGTATGTAAACTTTCTAATATTCAGGGTGCCATCACAAGCGACTGCGATGTTGGGTCCTTATTACACAGCTACTTACGTCGGATCTCTCTGTCACACACTTCCACGCGCGTCAAAATTTAAATCTTTAAAATTCGCAAACCCCTAATAGGACCGAATTTTTCGCAGACAACCCTATATCAACGCGTTCGCAATAAAACAGCGCTTATAATATAAAATTTTTTCTATTATCCAATCAAGTGAAAGTAACTTGCATCGACATTCCTGTTTATACCTGACAACCCAGTAGTTCGCACAGGTAAATAATAGACAACCCAACGGCTGCATATTCTAGACGTTTTATACTTCAAGTCAGAACAAAATTTTCTTATTATCTTGATGTTGCAACATTTAATAAAAAAACATTTTTTTTTAAAGTAAAGTCTGTCCAGGATTTTTTTAGCAAACCCATTTTTAATATATTTTCTAATATACTAAATTCATGATAAAATATGTTTCATTCTATTATCAGCTCAGTGAAGGTCGATTTAGGTTTGGCTCTTCTACTATTAGGTTGAATTATTTCTGAGGATAAGGGCCCTATATGACTACTGCTTAGGGCCTTTATAAATATAAATCCGGCTTTAATGTTTTCAGAAGTGCCAACAATATTAAACGAACAAAATAGCTTTCATATTAACTTTAAACTGTTTTGTGTACGCATATTTTAATTTTGCGTAGAATTTAAATACCTATAGCCTAAGATTTAAGAATAATATTATGAATATTTCATTCCTTATACTAACGAAGTAGAAATAACACCACTTGGAAAACTGTAGTCTCGTTTTTTTAGATACTTAGCAATCTTTGACGTCACAATTTTATATATTTTTATAGTAATTAATTCATAGGAACTGAATGGGAGTGAAAAGGGGACAGTTGCCCCCAAATGTTAAAAAAAACTTGAATACATGTCTATTTTAGTTTTATTAACTTTATTACGAAACTAACAGCAGCTAACAGAGCTTTTTTTATTATCAATGTGAAATCCGATTTTAAAAAGGTATGTTTGGTTTTTAAAAAAGATATGTCCGGCTTTTAGGGTAAAATGTCCGGCTTTTGTATTTTAGGAGCTGGCAACCCTAGCTGGAGCAGCATATTTTTACAACGTCTGTGATGCGCTCATGGCATGTCACTATGAATTACTTTCTACAAACAGTATTTACTGTGATCTTTTTCTCAATGACACTGCAAATTGAGTAACCAAATAAACCCATATTTATTTATGGATATTTTCTGAGAAATTTACACATTTCCAATTAAGAAATGTGTAGCTATAGGTACAGGGTGATCGGTAATTGCTCGTATTCCTCTCGGGAGAAGAAATTATGACTAATTTGGAATGATCTATAAACTCTATCACTTGGAGGTCATTTTCGAGAAAAACTACTTCGGTTTTATTTTTACAAAAATCCGAATTTTGGGAGTTAACAATTAAAAAAAATAAAATATTCTCACTTTTTGCCCTGAATTTTTCCATGATTTCCATGATCTGATAGCTTACTAATTGACCAACCTTCCTAAAGGTATAAAAATCACGAAATTTACTGTTAGATTTTGTGTTACAATAAATTGAAAAAAATAAAATAAAAATTCTTCACAGAAGTGTCATTATCATAAATAAATGACGTTTTTCCGACCCCCAAGTGACAAGGTCAAATCATTCCAAATTAGTCATGGTTTCTTCTCTCGAGAGGAATACGAGCAATTACCGGTCACCTATATGTCATTTCGAGAAATACATAAAGTCAGGGCCAGATTTACAATTTAGCCGCCCCTAGGCAGAGTAAATTGTGCCGCCCCTCTAATTGAGGTCTCACTGAGTTTTTTTTTTCATGTCAGTTGCATGGAGGTTGGTATTAAGCTAATTCTCAGCGGGAAATTCAAATTGAAAATTGAAAAAAAATCAATATTTGCTTGAAAAAATTTAGTTAATGAAATTATACGTGATCGTAAAAAAATGTTGACTTGACTTTATATTTTTTCAAACACATATTTTTTTCAACTCTGATTTTTGCCGCCCCTAAAAAATTTGCCGCCCTAGGCGCGAGCCTACATTGTCTTATGGGAAATCCGGCCGTGCATAAAGTAAAGGGACCGTTTTTTCATCCAACTGTGGTCTACCAATTTTGTAAATACAAAATTGACCACATTTTCGCGTGGACAATCTATATATATAGAGTTTGGGTACTTACTCGGTGCTCTTGATCTATCATTTCTGCTGGGCGTAAATCGATGAGCGCAACCGCAGTCTCTTATAAAAGGTTCCGGAAATTCTTCAAAATCTTCATCGTATTCGATCATCATCGACTTGTGAAACAATTAAAATTGTTGACTCAATCTTTTATACACTGCAAGTTAGTTTGCCTCTTTTTGAAAAATGTAAATATTGATATTTATAATAAACAGTTGAACACTGAACACTCTCGTGGCTTGCAGACTAACTTCAAATGAAAAAAAACCTATTACGTTGGTACAACAATAAATTAATTATTTTATCGTGTTATCTGATTCACATAATTTTCCTATCCATCCGATTGAAATTACGTTGTCTTCTTAAAAAATAAATATGTTAAAAATTATTGATTTCTGAGATAAATTGAGGTACGCTCGCCAAACGCCTAATTAAGATAGGTATATAGAGGACATAGGTAGGTACCTATAGTAAAATGATGTAGTTATTTGAAAATTTTTATTCTTGATTATTTCGTTGCGAAATCAAAATCTACCCGGGCGAACACGGGTCGGAAAACTAGTATAAAAAAAAATTGGTTGTCTGTAAAGTCGGTTTACGGACGATAGTTTTACGTGATAACGTATTCCGTAATACATAACCTAAATTTATATAATAATTATAATAATTCGAATCTATGATATTGCATCTTTTGCTTCAAATTTAGGTTAATTGTATTTATTAAAATTACTCACCACCTATAATATAATTGTTTTTTTTAACTTTCTTTCTTTCGTATTTATTTTAAGTCTCAAAGATTAACTGTCATAATATTTTGAAAACAATTGTTTCATTGTTTATATAAAATTCCAAAACCTACTTACAATATTTAAGTATTTTCATACGTCAAAAAATTGATTTTTATAATGATAAAATTTGTATGAAAACGATTTTTTCGAGAGATTCGACCTAGCTAAAACGATTTTTTGCCCCCCAAAATCCCTTTTCAGTAAATTTCATCCAAATCGTTAGGGCCGTTTTCGAGAAAAGCACGCACAGGGTCAGGCGGAACGTTAGGAACGCTAGGAACGTTACACTTTTTCGTGCATGCAGCCGGTGTTTTATCAATTTATAAGATTGGTGATTCATCAATTTATAAGACGTTATCACGTCAAAAAACAGTGATTTTCAGTTTTATCAGCTGGTTACATTTTTTTCAATTTTTTCCACAATCATCAGGCTTCATCATCTACTCCAAATAGGTCGCCAAGCTCGTGAGATAGACGAACTTCTAAAAAACCTTATTTAAAGTTGTAAAATTTTTTTTATTATATTATAAGCGCTTTCGACCTAAGTCATCATCAGATAAAATTATTTCTCACACAATGAATGTATAATTTGCTACATCTTAATGGAATTGATTAAGAATCCATTAAGATGTAGCAAATTATACATTCATTGTGTGCGAAATAATTTTATCTGATGATGACTTAGGTCGAAAGCGCTTATAATATAATAAAAAAATTTTTACAATTTTGGAATGGTTTTTCTTTACATTTAAAAGTTTACCTTTTACAATTAACATGCTTCCAAATTTCTATAAGTACAACTCTAAATTGACTTATTTAAAGGAATGCAAATAAATTTTGGCTTTTGAGTTTTATACTGACAGATGGTGTTACTATCCTCAATTTGATATATTATCATCATAGTACTAAACCTTATTCATAGTACTAAACCTTATTTACATAAATGGAACTTTTAACTTTTCAGTTTGCCACGGAAAGAAAGCGTTAATGTGCTCATATTGTTTTTATCATCATAGTACCTAATAAATAAATTATTTTTTTTACAAAAACTAGCAGCTGTTATTAAAAAATATATACAAGTATTAAATATTTCATCAATAAGACAAAAATGAAATGATATCTTAAAAAAAGATAGAGGTAATTTGTTGAAGGGCTCCAAAAAGTAAAAAACGAATGTGGACTCCTTTGAATCCCTAAAAAGTAGGCAGCGAAAAGGGGTCCCTTTTTGTCGGGGGCCCCGAGGCACCGCCTCACTTGCACCATTGTCGGTACGTCGGTAAATGTTTTCAATTTTAATACTATGCATAGCAGGATCATCTGGATAAACATAGTCCATCTGTGTTAGTTTTGTGAATTTCATTATTGGGGTTTACTGGACCTGCACCAACGGAAGTTTAAACTATCGGTGTGATGTCATCGCTTTTTGTTATGTCAAGTGCACATGTCCACTGAATTCGTGTTCACACTGGAGTGGCATGACATATTCGAACCAGCATAAAAAAATCAAAAACTAACCACTGCCCCAGTGCCCACTGAACTGCAGTGTGATAATATCTTCCACATCAGTAGAGTAGTATCGTTGAGAGAAGATAGTAGCGTTATTTCTGCGCTCAAACGAGTTTCGGGTCGGGCGAATTTGTGTTTTCCAAAAAGAAGTGGTGGCGCGTATTATACACTAGCTGTCCCGCCTGGTTTCACCCGGGTGTAAAAGAACGAATGGAGAAGGGAGGAACATGAGTACACACATTCATCTTAGTTTACTGAGATGAATGTTGTGTCCAAATTTCATGATGATCGGAGTTAACGTTCAAAAGTTTTTGTCGATAAAAAGCAGTATTTATATTTTTTTTAACTAATATTTTTTTTTAATTAATTAAATAAAATTAAAATAAATTTAAATGTAAGCCTTAGAAGAAAGCAATGTAGAAAATAAAAAAAAAATAAAAATATATTCGCCCAACGTAGGGCTCGAACCCCAGACCCTGATATTGACAGTCGTGTGCTCTACCGATTGAGCTAGCCGCCGTTGTATTCTGACAACGCTAATATGAGTATATTTAGTTAGTGCATTTCACCAGAATAGAAGCTTATTTTTGAGATACATTTTGCAACATTTTTCATTAATGCTCCGCTCCTAATGGTCGTAGCTTGATTTTATATAGCCTATAGCCTTCCTCGATAAATGGGCTATCCAACAAAAAAATTTTTTTTTCAATTTTAACCAGTAGTTTTTGAGATTAGCGCGTTCAAACAAACAAACTCTTCAGCTTTATATATTAGTATAGATTTGATGTGATTTTAAAGTTCGGTTGTGTGTATGATAAACGTATAAGTGCATCTCCGTCACACATGTACGCGCTTTTGTTTTTGTCATCATATGCAGATAAAATCGCGTGCCAACTGTTTACAACTGTCGTAAAGATTCAAGTCGGTAAATTTTAATTTCTTTTCTCATTACAAAAACATTTTTAAATTGTCATTTTCATTTTAAAATCTTTTAAATTTTTTGTTGAACCATTTCCTCTGTTGGTAACTTTTTCATGTCATTATCTTCTCATTGCATATTTTTATTTAGAGATATGCAGCCAAGAAAAAGTGTTTTTCTATACGAATGTTAGTTTTTCTGTGTGATTCTTTCTTATTTCTCTAAAGAAAAAAGACGAGGATTTCATCAGCTGTATTCATTTTTTTATTAAAGATATATAAACGATATATAAATACTTTGAGAAAGTGCTAAAGGCTAGTTTACTTTTATAATATACAAGGTGCAACAGAAAATAAAGTCGCAAATATTTTTACGTATTTAAATGACCTAAGCTCATGAAGAGGGATGGAACCAGAGACCGAAAACTATTTTTTTTTTGGCCTAAATGGAATGTTTTGCCGAAGGTTCTATTTTTGGCCGAATGTGGCCGAACTTGAAACTTCGGGGGGATTCTAAATGAAATTTTTAATGAGAAGACACTAAATACTAAGACAGTAAAAAATCTGATTTGACAATAACGTTATAGAGCAGTAGTTAGGTACCGTAAATTTAAAGATCTAAAAATGTATCTTTCTTCCATTAATTTTTTTATCAATAACCAAATGGCTTCAAGGGGTTCCCGTTGTAGCAAACAGAAAACTATTTTTAAGGATTGACGCAGACTGGGATTATAGGGTAACTGTTCAATCAGTCTGCGTACGGCTGGTCTTAAGGTCGCTGCACACGAGGCTAGAAACACTGCTGGGACTTCTGCTGGCCGGCAGGCTTGCTACGAGGCTGGAAATGACGTCACCGCGGGCTCGGCTGCGAGCTCACAAGATGGATTTTAAAATTAGAAGAGGGGTTATTTTTTTTGCTAAGTCTTCTGCTTGTTTTGACTTTTGAGCAAGAACCAACCAGGAAACTGTGTCCTGTAGCATGGGCGACATGAACAAACGCCCACAAACAAACACTGTGCCATTGTGTGTGTTCTGTTCTGAGACAATAAACGTCCACTTTTGTTAACGTTTTATCACTGCGCGCGCCATAGTGTGTGTTATGTTCAGAGACAATAAACGTCCACTTTTGTGAAGTCTTGTGTGAAGCGAGCACATAAAAGCAATCAAGAAAACAAGCGCTAGAAAACTAGTAGTCAAATCTAGCGGCAAATCCAGCCTCGTGTACAGCGGCCTTTATTTTTCTACAGAAACTGACAATAAATCAAATAAAACTTAGCTTACCTACGTAACTCCAAGTTCAGTTTTTTGAAAATCAGATTCGATTTGAAAAGATATTATATAATATGTATCATTATTATTCAGTTTTCACAATCTAATTGTGCGCATGATCACAAGGAGTTAAGTTGAGACATTCGGTTGCTAAAAGCGCTTGTGTTACAGTGAATGAAGGAGCTCCCTGCTCCGGACTACCGGAGTCGTACAGCCACATGAGTGGGAATTAATACAACGTGATGTATCTAGCGTGGTGCGCTTTAAATCTCCCAGATAAGAGCACTCCACAATCCGTGCGTCCCGCCCTCAACTTGCTGTTGTTAACGACCAGGGCTAGGAAATTATTTCTTCAGACATATTAATATTTTATTAGTACCCAAACATAAGACATCGTTTTTTAAAAAAAAGTTTTAAATATAACGCGATAACCTGTTTTAATAAAATTAGTGTATCATTAAAGAAAATGGACATTAAATGTTTTAGAAAGACCATTAAGGAAATTTTAATTAGAAAGTGCTACTATACTTATAATGATATTTTAAATGACGCAAATTTTGCATAATAGTAGGTACTATACAAAATCAAACTAGTTTTAAAGTTAATTATTTTATTTCTGTTTTAGTATTTTATATTATTATTAGTTGTATTATTAGTTACAACTATATAATATTAAATTTTTAATTATATGTAACACATAACTACTGTATTCTCCGGACTTACCCTATGTCGGATAGACAAATTGGGAATAATAAATTATTATTTATTATTATTATTATTTATTTATTTATTAATTAGACCGGACTCTCAGTGGAGTTCCGTTTGCAAAAATTGCGGACCTCAATCTGACTTCGGATATATATTGTATAGATCCCAGACATCCTACAAACAAATGTTGCCAACCAGTTTTGTGGTCCCCCTCCCCCCTCCCCGGCAATTAAAAATGGCATACTACAAATAAAAAAAAAATCATCAAGCCATGCCGTGTGGGGTATCAAATGAAAGGGCTTATTGAGTAGATCACGAATATATAGCACACTATAACATTTCTTACACTTTCTCTAAGAATTTTTTGAAAATTTACTACGATGCTCCATTTTCGAGTTAACTTTAAACCACTATAGATTGAAAACTAATGAATATATTTTTATAATTATTATTTTTAATAACTAACAATAGTCCATTGTTTACGAACCAATAGTTCGTACAGTGAAAAAGTTGCACGGGGGAGCGGGGGGAGCAATCAAAGATGGCGAGTTTCGATATTTCAATATATTTCTTAAAATTTCGGACTCTCAGTGGAGTTCCGTTTGCAAACATTGCGGACCTCAATCTGACTTCTGATATATATTGTATAGATCCCAGACAGCCTATAAACAGATGTTGCCAACAAGTTTTTTGGTCCCCTCCCCCCCTCCATCACAAATATTACTGATAAATTACAAAGGTTTTTGGTTTTAATATGGAATTTCATTAGAAAATTAGTACTTATGTGTCTAAAAATTGTTAAAATCGGATGGCATTCGAAATTTATACTGTCCTAAGTACAAATAATAGTGTGTATCAATGCCATCCGATTTCGATTAAATTTACCCCTATTTAGCCACCCCCCAAAACCCATGAAAATAACAATTTTATGCAGCGTATGGCATTATTTTTATTGTTATTGAGTTTTGGGGGGTGGCTAAATAGGGGTAAATTTAATCGAAATCCGACACCGGATTGACGTGCCATTGCTTTGAATATAAAATAATATAGAGCAGCGATAAAGGGGGGGGGGACTGAATGACACAGGACCGCGCGCGCGCGCGGCAACATGGCTTTTTACGATGTGGATAGCATCAGGTAGATGAATCACAAAACATTTCGCGGTCCGCTATTTTTGCAAACGAACATCCCCTTGTAGCCTGCTCTAAATGTCGAAATGGATCACACATTCCTGGCACCAGTTAAAAAGTTTGAATGGGCTTCCTTAATAATGTTTTATCAGCAAAATTCAGTTAAAACGAAGAAAGGTATTTGATAATATAAAAAAAAAATGATTAGGTTATGTCAATACAATAGTTTATCGAATAAGAAATCAGAAATGATCGGTTTGTATTCACAAAAACATGAGATTAATTTAATATTTCCGTTTTAAAATTGCAATTTTTTGACATGTCAAAAAGCGCTACGCGCCATGATGGTATAAAGTGTGACGTCAGACTTGTAGTAAACACACATATATCTATATAAACACGCGACACACACACGTCAATAAATACTAAAGTTCGGTTATACAGCCTACAGGTACTTTGGATGAATTAATTAATTTGATGCTGGGCCTCGTCTAACCTCAGACCTCAGGACGCAGGCCTATATCAACATAACCTAACTATAAGGAAGGCTATAGGCTATATAATATCACGCTACGACCAATTGGAGCGGAACATCAATGAAAAATGTTGCAAGATGTACCTATCTCAAAATTAGTCCGTCCGACAAATATTATCAGGTGAAATGCCTTAACTAAAGCCCGGATAGCTCAGTGGGTAGAGTCGTGGGTTCAAGCCCCACGTCGGCGAATATATTTTTAGTTTTTTTTTTATTTTCTACATTGCTTTCTTCTAAGGCTTACATTTCAATTTCTTAAAATTTTACTACGACTAATTAAAATTAAATAAATCTCATTAATAGCTCATTTAAAAACTTTTATAACTATAGGTACCTACTTATATAAAAATAATTTTCCTTAAGTGTTTTCAATTAAATATTTATTATATTTTATTAATTAGTGTAACTATTGATTTAAAAGAAATTTTTTACTTAAAAAAAGTGTAAATACTGCTTTTTATCTACAAACACTTTTGAACTGTAACTCCGATCATCATGAAATTTGGATACAACATTCATCTCGGTAAACTAAAATGTATGAGCTTACTCATGTCCTTCTTTCCCCATTCGTTCTTTTGCACCCGGGTGAAACCGAGCGGTACCGCTAGTACGATATATGACTAAGGTATGTCGAGGAGAGGACGCCGATGGTTTTTACGGCCTGACCCATCACATATCGTGATCCGGTATAATAAAAAATGGCTTGAATATTCAAATTGTTATTTTAAGAAATAAGATAAGTTAATTAGACTATAATTTGCATGCAAATGGTGTTTATTTGCGGAATTATCAAAAAGACAATTTACAGACTGGCGTGTCAGAGAACAGACAGAGTGTAAATCGGTATGAACTAAACGTTTACTTATCCTTGTAAGACTCCACTTGCAAAGCGTGCCGTGTACCTTGAGATTTCAGTACAGGGTTGCATTAACATTTTTCCCGCGAGACATAATATTCTGCGGTTTGAAGCATTACGTCTGCCATAAAGACGTTACGTAATACAAAGTAGGTATCTACTTAGATACTCTGGATATGCATAACTTAATACATAAAATAGAGTATGTTAGAGTTGTATGTCGTTCATATAGGGTTGGCATCTCTCGAAAGGACCAACACGGGAGAATTGAGAAATTTTGTATGTTTTTACCGACACACAAACTTAAAGCGTCTGTCTATGATTTAAGAGAAATAAAATTGTCGTGATTAAAAATGTAGGCACTATTCTACCAAAGTTTGTACATCCATAATCGAGATTAATAAGTCACGTTATTATACAAAAATAGTGACAAACACCTGCTATACATTTTTTAGCTAAGTATGCATAATCTCATAAGCTGTGTTTTGGAATATTTTATCCCTAAATAAAAATATACGCATTATAAAAAATTGCTCATTTTATTTGTAAATTCATATTAAAGACAGTAGACACTAATTACCTAAATTGTCTAAATTCTGTAATCTACAATCTAATCTAAAGAATAGTTTTTTCACTATTATTTACACTATACAAAGTGGCCCATAACGAATGGACTATAGAAAAACAGTTGATAGATCAGATTGAAATAAAACGATTTCGCCACATATCTATATTAATAAGTTCGTCAAGGGATACGGTAGACTTGATTAAAATCTATTAAAAATTATTAAGCATAAAAATATTATTTTCGAATCGACAACACGAATCCGCACGTTTTGCAATAATAACAACAATGATTGACTATATACTTACACACGCCATGACAGCTTTCCCGTCTCTGTCAATAAAACAGTTCACTGTTTATAAAGTGGATCATAGATAACGCTTCGGTACGGTAGACTTGATTGAAATTTAACACAAATTACTATTCTATTTACCATAAAATATTATTTCTTTATAATATAATATCTCGACTTACATTTCAATTGCAATTTAAAGATTATATCTGCACAGAATTTCACCCGAGCAAAGCCGGGTTTCCAGGTAGTGCCTTTATAAAATATTTCTAGTTTATTTTTGTATCGTTTATTGCACTAACACAAATTATTATTAATGCAGTTTTTAAGGTTAAGAAACGACTTTTTTTTCGATTAGTAGTGGATTTTTATCAGCCTTAATTTCTTTGCGCTGAGTATAGGACGATTATTACAATTTTTTTTTAACTTAACTAAAGAAACTGCGTTGATCGCCGCAAACCAGATCAAAATTGGTTCATTTGTTCATGAGATAACGTGAACGAAAAATTAGGAAAAAAATAATTTTTTTTAAATTACTCGTAAAATTCTTATCAAATCGTTTTTTTTTGTAATAATTCACTTTCTTAGGTTAAAAAAACTGCGTTGATCGCCGCAAACTGCATCAAAATTGGCTCATTTGTTCACGAGATACCGTGAACGAAAAATTTGTACAAAAGTGTTTTTTTTTTATTACTCGTAAAATTCTTATGAGATCGATTTTTCTGTAATAAATTACTTTTTTAGGTTAAAAAATTGCGGCGACTGCCGCAAATCGCATCAAAATCGGTTCATTTGTTCATGAGATATCGTGAACGAAAATTTCGTAATAAAGTGTTTTTCTTTTTGAGCTCGAAGAGCTAAAAAATAAACTTCTTGCTATATTTTATATATTTTTGAGAGTTTTGAACTCGAAAATAGTGGGAAGTTACAGGGATGGCCTGCAGGGTCAAACTTCTTTTCAAATTTTTTAATTTTTAAATGAATATTGTCATTATTTTTTTTTGTATTTTTACTAAATGCGGCCCTGCTTATAGCGTCCTTGGCGTTTCCAGAAAGACAAGGTGAGTTTTTCTTTAAATCTGGGAACCAAAGCTTAGGAAAAAGGGGCATTATACACGTATTAAACGCGAAAGAAAAGTAGGCACACATCACGCAGACTTGATTTTATATACAGGGTGACTTCTGAACAATTCACTTCTTCTTGTGTTTCGATTTCGCCAAGCGTGTTGGTCACACGCGACTTCTTAACTAATAATAATAATAATAATAATAATAGATTTATTTTAAAAGACTGTAGTATACAGTGTTAAAAAAGTCAAAATGTATGTCCGGATCACAAAAATTCGTTAATATTATAAAAAGAACTTTCCAGCAAGGTCTCATTTAAGAACTGGGGTTCATTTATTAATACAATAAAATTAAAAATGTGTTACGAGAACGCATTATAGAAGTGAAACTTTTAGTTGCAAATCATACGATTGCATTTGGACAAGTGGAAAAAATATGTTACGAGATAGTTTCACGTTCAGATATTTCGTCTGTACAACTTAATCTGAACGTGAAACTATCTCGTAACACATTTTTTCCACTTGTCCAAATGCGCAAACGTATGGTTTGCAACTATATAGAAGTTTCACTTCTGTAATGCGTTCTCGTAACACATTTTAAATTTTATCGCAGATTTACTGCAAATAATAAATACGAAAACGCAAGCAGACAATTTTCGCAGGTTTACTGCAAATATTGTTTTCTTAGCTCAAGTATTATTCTAATAAATTAGTCGAAAATTTTAAATATAATAGGTATACTTAAAAATAATAAAATAAAAATGGCAAATTGTTGCGCGCACCTGGCGGTATTCGAACCCGGGCCGGCCGCGTGGTATGCCAGCATTCTACCATTGAGCTACCAATGCTTACAAAGGATCATTGCTTATATAGGGTTACTAATAGTACAATTTCGTGACAAATTCCGTTACATAGGGAAATCAATTTCATTACATAAGGAAACGAGTTTACCCCCGTTTTTAAAGAAGTATTCACTTCAAAAATTAAGAAATTGAAAACATGAATTGATACTAGGACCAAGTAGCCTTGGCTGTAGGTGGCCTCAAAACATGTTGTAGCATTTATAGTTCAGGAGCTACGTAAGATCATGTTGCATTTGTAAACTCTTTGTAAAGGAGTACAGTAGAACTTACCCGTCGGCACTAATTAACTCATGTATTTTAAACTTCTCCTTAATACACACTTCTTGATAGTCAATCAGCCAATCAGAAGAAACCTTTACTTGAAATGTTATCACACGTACTTTTCGATTGGCTGAGAAAAACTTGATAACACGTTTGTTAAATCAGTTGAAAATAGATGGTGTTGAAAATACTGTCGTGAAATGTAATTGGGTCGAGTTTAAAACTACAGTAGAACCTTAATAAGTTCAACGTCAAGGAAAACTTAAAAAAGTCTCCGTTTAAGTTCAAGATGCTTTAAAAGCCTATATTTCCACTTAGTGAGGTTACATTTATGTACTTTGGGGTTTTGAGTTACAGAGCATAGGCTAAATGCAAATGTTAATATTTTGTTTTAGTCCAATATTCGCTTCAACTTGTAGTGGTTTCGTATTTTAAATAAAGATTTGAGGCCCCAAGGAGAAGGAGGCAGATAACTTTATTAGTTTATAGAGGTTTTTATACGTTACCGTAGTGTGAATTATCGAGTTTCTTCTGTACATCAACAATGAAAAAATAGCTAATGCTCGAACTTGACGCAGTGTATAAATGTCTCTTTTTTGTCTAGAGCTCATAAAGATAATCTTTTTTTTATGTCAGCACCATTCTAACGTACCTATATGTAGTACGTGCGTGCGTTTTCGAAAGCTTTTAAAAGTCACTTACTTGTTTTTCATCTTTTAATTTATTAACTCCCGGGAATTTTCAAAGATTTGGGTAAAAGGCACTCGAGACCTTCATTTATTAAACACAGTTTAAATTTTTGGATATGTTTAAGTGCAGTAGATAGTTCTATAACATTGTGTCTGGAGCGATATATTACCATATTAATGCAAGATCCGGTATTGGAAATATAATATATCCTCATCTGTTATTTGATGACAAAGATTATATTGATAAATTGCAAATGGGTTGCCTAGATAAATCGCGTACCGATGCTGTTAAATAAAATAAATTCTAATTAACTTTTTTGGATCAACTTCAATTTTTTTTATGAAACGAAAGATTATTTCATTCCCTACCCAACAGTGTTAGATTGCCTCAGCAAAAGTTTGTCGCATCATTGGTTGCCTAGATTTTAGAGTTTTTCTGAAAGCAGATTTTTCCGATTGTTAACATTTAATCTGACTTGAATCTAGTATTTGATCAATGGAGCGCGCTTACACAATCGGAAAAATCATCTTTCAGAAGAACTCTAAATTCTAAGCAACCATCAATGCGACAAACTTTTCTGAGGGAACCTAATACTGTTGGATAGGGAATGAAATATAAAAATTGATTAAATAACTGATGAGGGTATATCTCGCACGTTGAAAACAATAGTGACACTATACAAAAAAGGTAACTTTTCACCTTTTGTAAGATTCATGTTTTACTGCAAGAGTGTCACTATACGAAAATTTCCGTTTGCTCATAAATCCACTTATTTCCGCTAAATTGAGCTAGTGTCACTTTATATTTTGAAAGAATTGCCCATGGTCGTGTATGATATAACGACACTATTTTAATTGTGTCAAAGCAGTTGTTTGGTACGTAGGTACATCGCTGTAAGTGAAAAAGTGACACATGTTGTTAAATGACAGTTTACTGATTACAGTTGCTACAAAAATTAATGCAAGTAAGTAAATACATAAAATGACACATTTTGTTTAGTGACACTTTTTGCATTTGAAGTCTCCAATTTACTGATTATAGGTTATGACAACAATGACACTAAACAAAAAATTATTGTTGAAAGGTCTTTTTTTAATAACTTTATTTTTAACATTGTGGTCAACAAATAAATTAAAACAATAATAAATTGTCTCATTATTAACAAAAGAATCTCTATAAGCAGTATTTTAATAGTATCTAACTTTTTTAGAACAAAACAATATTATTAAAACTAAAAAGTGCTCTACTGTAAAATGTAATTTTTTGCCTAATGTCACTTTTGTTTTCAACGTGCGATCTGTTTATACCTGGTAACTTTACAGTTGTGCTGAGGGGAAACTAGGTAACTTCTATTTTTCCAATTCCTTGTGTCATATTCTCTCAACTAATGCTCGATTTTTATGATTAACAAATAAGGGAAGTTAATTACATTTTGCAACATTTTTCATTAATGCTCCGCTCCTAATGGTAGTAGCCTGATTTTATATAGCCTATAGCCTTCCTCGATAAATGGGCTATCCAACAAAAAACATTTTTTTCAATTTGAACCAGTAGTTCCTGAGATTAGCGCGTTCAAACAAACAAACTCTTCAGCTTTATATATTAGTATAGATACACTAGACTGGCCCAATATTAACTATTGCCGTCGGTTAGATGGCGGTTGGACCAAAACTCGGCATTACCTAGCATTCTGAACAATTTAGCACCATTTTTGAAAATATTTATTTATGTACATACATATAATATTTCACTAGTGAAATTACAATATCACGATTGACAAAGAGTCGTGATATTGTAATTTCACTAAGTGAAGTTATAATATCATGGGTTTAACAATATCCCGGTGACATATACATATTTGTTTATTGTTTATATAATAACGTGTAGCAGGATAACTCTCGACATACTTAATCGATTTGAACGTAATTTGGTTCACATGTTCGAACCTGATACCGTACGAAACCTATTGAAAATGGGCCTAATTGGACCATTTTAAGGGTGGTATTAAAGGGTTAAAATACCGAAAAAAATCTCAGAATCGTTTCAAATTTACAATTTAACCCTTTGGTGAAGGTAAAAATGTGCTGCTAAAATTTAAATGAAATCAGCCCGACAAAACTGGATTTACAAATTTTGTAAAAACACCTGTTCGCGGATACGGATTTACTTATTGAAGGGTGTATTTAATGCGATGCAGATGTTAGGTTGATAATAATATTAAAATTAAGAACTGCGTGTATTAGCAACTACACTATATTTGGGCAGGACTTGGTACTGAATAATTTAAGTTCATAATTAAAAAAAATATTATTTACCTAAACTAATAATAGTCTATTGTGCGACTAGTGAGAGAAGATTCCATGAGCGTGAAATTTGCCGCACGAGCGAAAAGCGAGTGCGGTAACACGTGAGTGGAATATTCTTCTTCGATCAATAGTCGCACATAATACTTTTATTTAACTAGCACGAGTAATATGTAATCGGGGCCCTGATAAAAGAGGGAGAAATAATAAATTACTTCATGTTGACGCGTAGAGTGCGAATAATGAGCCGAAACTGCACGGTAATATATTACTGCATAGTTTCTGGACCAATAGGAACGCGGCAAACTTTTGCCGATTTCACGCGTGTTGAATAAAAATATTTTTTTCGATTTAGTTATACAATATTATAAAAACCTTATCTCAAAAACGTAATATTTTTATTCACAATTATTTCAACAAAAGGCTTTATGATATTTCGTGTGTTATAAAAGTAATTCCAACAAAATACAGACAAAGATAAATATTTTTTTCAGAACATAGGATTTTTGTTGATATAAATCACATATTTTATTATCCAGTTGAAAGAAGATTCATTTTCTTTTATTTAAGTATAAAAAATGCTTTCTTCTACCTATTCACGGGTTAACAGTTTCTCCGCGTTCTACCACACATTTAAAATTAAAATCATGTGCAATAAAAATGATTCCTTCGACTGAGATAAATTTACTGGCTGCTACTTTTAATATTTCAAGAATTTTAAATTTTATTTTAGTACTAGCTTTGAACACTGTTTCACCGAGTCACGTTCTGAACGGATGCAATCCTTTAAATTGCCGTTAGAATGTAAATACCTAATAGGTGTTGGTTTGTATTAATATATATAGAAAAAGTATTTATTCAACACGCGTGAGTAATATTTAATTTCGGGGCCCTGCTAAATTCGGGAAAAATAATAAATTACTTCATGTAGAGTGCTAATAATGAGCCAAAACTGTACGATAATGTATTACTGCATAGTTTCTGGACCAATAGGAACGCGGTAGCGAGCCGAAACTGTACGGTAATGAATTATTACTGCATAGTTTCTGGACCAATAGGAACGCGGTAGCGATTTGTATATATGAAAACAGCATCGCAATTCAGCGAAAGTCAGGGCCATCTTGTGTGCATCGAGGGCGGTGGGTACATCAATCAATGAAGTGATTTATTATTTTTCCCTCTTTTATCAGGGCCCCGATTACATAATATTACTCGTGCTAGTTGAATAAAGTATTATGTGCGATCATTGATCGAAGGAGAATATTCCACTCGCGTGTTACCGCACTCGCTACGCTCGTGCGGCAAATTTCACACTCATGGAATCTTCTCCTTCTCTCACTAGTCGCACAATATACTATTTATGTGACAGATTTCAATCAAGTCTACCGTACCGACGCGTCATCTATGAACTACTTTATCAAAATCAATATTTTTTAAACTTTTATTAATATCACACAAGAATACTCACGAAGGAAGGTGTTAAGCAAAATATTAATTCCCAAACCAATTTTACATTTTTTTTTTCAAAAAGTATTTCTAAATTTTATTTTTATATTCGTATTATTTTCAGTTTTCTTTTTTTATTATTATGATCCTGGAGGGGTAAAAACCCCCTTTACCTCCACCCCCTATCTACGCCCTTGATTTCGATTATGAACATTGTAAAATGAATAAAAAGTAGACTAATTATTATCTGTTTAATGTCTAAACTTAAAGATAGCGTACTGTTTAAGTTAGTATATAGACTTCCCGCTAAAATCAACATTTGTGCGTGATGCAAATCCGCTAATAAATTGTGTAGTCATTAGGGATGGGCTGAAATAAGTAACTAATGACAGTAATAACTTCCGGCAACTTTTTAGTTCCTACTGAAAAAACTTAAAAAAGTATAAATATTTAACTTTAATTTGCAACGACAAAGCTTTAAGCTGGATTGTGCGTGCCTTCTTACGTTTTAAAATGATTAAATTTATCTTCACAGAAATAACGAGATGACGTAATGTTAATATCTTTTTATTAAATTGCATGCTGTGCACTAATTAATTTTTTATAATTTCAAATACGCTGCTCGTAATCTAATCAAAATTGTAATTATCGGTTTATTGATAACTGAACATGTTTGTTATAATCGAACTAGTTGTGAGCCTGGCTTTGCTCGGATTAAGCTTTGTGTGGATACAATCTTTAAAATGTCGTTAGAGTGTAAGTATAGATATTGGCTTATATTAATATAGCAAAAGTATTTTATGACAAAGGAAATTGTAACTTTTGATAGATTTTAATCGAATCTACCGTACTCAAGCGTCATCTATGAACCGCTTTATCAACGGTTTATACAGCATTCGACTACGAACTGTTTTATCGACAGAGACGGGCAAGCTGTCATGATGTCTATCATTGTTATTATTTCTGTAATAACGAAGTACATATTTGTATTTCGGGGGTATATATTGGAGTTTAATATTTTTCATGTTTAATCATTTCTTATATATTTCAATCTAGTCTACCGTACCTCTCGAGAAATTATTATTATCTATATTACAAAAAAAAAATGAATGGAGTCGCTCCACATTTTTTTTTGACATCTGCACTACAAGTATATTATGAAACATTTTTTTTTAATTTTTCGAAAGCTTTTTCTCTAAAAAAATTCTCAGAAGTGTGTATTTTTTTAATGGAATTTTAAACAAAGGAATATTGTAGGTATCTATACTAATATATAAAGCTGAAGAGTTTGTTTGTTTGTTTGTTTGAACGCGCTAATCTCAGGAACTACTGGTTCAAATTGAATAAAAATTTTTTTGTTGGATAGCCAATTTACCGAGGAAGGCTATAGGCTATATAATATTACGCTACGACCATTAGGAACGGAGCTTTAATGAAAAATGTTGCAAAAAGTATCTCAAAAATAAGCTTCTATTCATGTAAAATGCACTAACTAGATATACTCATATTAGTGATGAAAGAACACGACCTCAGGTAGATCAATCGGTAGCGCATACGACTGGCAATATCAGGGTCGTGGGTTCGAGTCCCACGTTGGGTGAAAATATTTTTTTTTTTATATATTTTACATTGCTTTCTTCTAAGGCTTACATTTAAATTTATTTTAATATTATTTAATTCATTTAAAAAAAATTATTAGTTAAAAAAAGTTTAAATACTGCTCTTTATCGACAAAAACTTTTGAACGGTAACTCCGATCATCATGAAATTTGGACACAACGTTCATCTCGGTAAACTAAGATGAATGTGTGTACTCATGTCCCTTCCTTCCCCATTCGTTCTTTTGCACCCGGGTGAAACCGGGCGGGACCGCTAATATATTATATATTTCACACAATTTTTTTGTCACGGATAATAAAGAATTATTATAATATACCGCTGCGCGACCGATATGACGTATAGATAATAATAATATTCACTTTGTGATTGGCTGACTAGATCTACTGCGTCATTCCCACTGATCTGTCAAATTGAAAGCAAACTAAGAGAACGATAATTTAAGTAGGTACATCTTTTTCTATAGATACAAAAGTGTGACTATATTTTCAACGTCATCCTATGGCTGTTTATGCTCTGAATTTAAAATGAGTACGGGCAATAACTTTCGAAGGAGTTAATTGATTTAAACGAAATTTGGTCCACATGTTGGAATCCATCACCGCACGAAGCCTATTTAAAATGGGCCCAATCGGGCCTTATAGGGGTAGGTTTTAGGGGTTGAAAAATATTTTTGGGCCCAAAAATACCGAAAAAAAACTCCGAATCGTTTCAAAATTGAAATTTAACCCATTAGTAAAGATAAAAATGTGCTGCCACAATTTTATTAAAATCGGCCCGGCAGGACCGAACTTAAAAATGTTATCAAAACGTTAGTTTGTAGATATGGATTTACTTAGTGAAGGGTGAATTTAGTTTGCTAAATTGATAGTAATATTGTAATTAAGAAAATAATATTATTTTAAGGGATGTATTAAGGGGTTAAATTTTTTATTTTGTTCAAAAATAATAATAAAGCCACACTGCCTATATTAGCAAATACACTATATTGTCGGCAGGGTTTCGCACTGCGACCTGAGTTTTTTATTCTTGTACACAATAAAAGGACGAATATTCAAGAGCGAAAAAGTTGGTTTACATTATTAATTGTTTATGTATGAAGAATAAAATATTGACCCGTTAAACGACTCTGTATTAGCTCCGATTTTCATCTGGAAATCAATAAACAGCTTCTGCAAGCCACTTGAACTCTTTAAAACTTATGCAAATTCTTTTTATCAATTACGACGACCTAAGAGTAATTTAAATTTGTCTTCAAGATGTCGGAATTCAGAATTAGAAGTTGTTTTACAAAGGCGATGTACTTCATAACTTTCTTGCATTCCAAAGAAGTTTATTTTACTTCCTTAAACCAATATTTGAACTTGAAAATAATCATAATAAGGGCAAGAAAACTCTTTTGAAATACTAGGTAATACCAAAATGAGCTTTAAAAATATTTGAATATCTTTTTGTCGTACCATTAGCTCCTATAAAGTGGCTACTTCACATGCATGTAAATAGTGACTCATAACGCGCTAATGCTAATGAAATGTACAGGGTGTCCCAGAAGTCACGCACTTCCTCGTAGGGATCGAAAGAGAAAATTATTCTGAGACGAAAAGTCCTTAGCCATTTTTTAATCAGACGCATAGATAATTAATTATTAATTAACTAGCGGTCCCGCCCGGTTTCACCCGGGTGCAAAAGAATGAATGGGGAAGGAAGGGACATGAGTACACACATTCATCTTAGTCTACCGAGATGAATGTTGTGTCCAAATTTCATGATGATCGGAGTTACCGTTCAAAAGTTTTTGTCGATAAAGAGCAGTATTTAAACTTTTTTTAACGAATAATTTTTTTTAAATGAATTAAATAAATTTAAATGTAAGCCTTAGAAGAAAACAATGTAAAAAATAAAAAAATAAAAATAAAAATATATTCACCCAACGTGGGGCTCGAACCCACGACCCTGATAATGACAGTCGCATGCGCTACCGATTGATCTACCAGAGGTTGTGTTCTTTCATCACTAATATGAGTATATCTAGTTAGTGCATTTCACATGAATAGAAGCTTGTTTTTGAGATACTTTTTGCAACATTTTTCATTAAAGCTCCGCTTCTAATCGTCGTAGCGTAATATTATATAGCCTATAGCCTTCCTCGGTAAATGGGCTATCCAACAAAAAAAAATTATTCAATTTGAACCAGTAGTTCCTGAGATTAGCGCGTTCAAACAAACAAACTAACTAACAAACAAACAAACTCTTCAGCTTTATATATTAGTATAGATGAAACAGCATTGCGATTACACTCTCCATAAAGGATAAGCATGATAGCATCTCAGTAAAATCAGCAGACGTATAACGCTGTTGGAGATGACGCTGTTCCATAATAACGTTGTTCGTCGTCAGAAAATTCAGAGACGACTGACAACGGAAGACAGTTATCCAAGATACGGGAGAAAAACAAATAAAATCAGAAAACAAATCAAATCGCTTCTGATTGGTCACTTTCATTAATTAATAATTAATTATCTATGCGTCTGATTAAAAAATGGCTAAGGAGTTTTCAGTTTTCGTCTCAGAATAATGCGTGACTTCTAGGACACCCGGTATATAATAGAAAAAAATGGAGCTTTCGAAAATGTAAAAAAAAAATAAACGTGCCATTTTAAAATTCATGTATACTTCCGGTTGAGTGTGAAGTACAAAAATATATGCCTTAGCAGTTTCCGCTAGTAAGTCTCGAAATGAACAAAAAACTATTAAAACTTTTTTAGGATACACGAATTATTCAATGTTACTCTTTTCGATGAACGCACTGTATATGCGGTGTTGGCGCCTGGTTTCAGGAGCCGCTTTGTCTACTCTCTACGGTGGTATGCAATGCATTATTAACAACTAATCATAAGTTGGCTCGTCAGAAACCAATTATACACACTACACAGCGGTTTTGAACCACTCACAACACCGCACGTGCTTATCAACATTCAACACTTCATATTTGTATAGTGAGGTACCGAAATATTAGGAATAAATCATCAGTACGTCTCGCTTTATTAAGCGGCAAAGCACTGAAACAGCTCTGTAAAAAGGGCTGTCAGACCCAAAAATATAATAGACTTTTTTATGACAAAATTTTCTGTAAAAAATCCAAAATCATTAGATTTATAAAGTTAAAAATTAAAAAAAACTTTTACATGTAGTCTTATGGAAAATCCTAGCATGCAAATGGTACATTTTAATTTTTTGCAAATAACCATGTAATGTCAGCAGTTCCGAAAACTAACTATGTAAAGCATCGATGTCTTACAAATATTTTAATGTTTTTTCCAATTTAATTAGGAGACTTTTAATCAATAAAAAAAATTATTAAACCTTAGCACTTTTCGATTATGGACTTTTATTCTTGACAATTTTAACTGAATTTTCAACTTTCTAATGATTTAATTTTAATTTTCATTACTTCTAATTCTTTTCTAAATTATTTACTGCAAAAATATGTAAAATACAGATATTTACATAAATTTATTTTTCCTAACCTAACTTTGTACAAAAAATTCAAAAGTTAGTCAATTAAGTAAAATACTGAAATAATTAATTAATAATAAAAAAAAATGATTTATTCTCATGCCTTTATGACAATAATTTATTGGTCTCATCGACTTATAACCTTTTGTAAAAATTTATTTTGGAAAAGTTTCGATTTAGAATTCGACTTACTTTTGATTGGGACTGTAACGCATCAACCTTCTTAATACTAAACAATTACAGTTTTTATTAAAAAAATAACCGGACCTTATAACTGAAAACAACCAATTGAAAGCAAAATAATTCTATTAAAATAGATAAACACAAGAAAACAACATTTTTCTGGTTAGATTAAAATAAGAGCTACATTTTACTACTTGGCTTTGAAATTTCAGTTAGGGAAATTATAAAATATTTAGACATTTACAAAAAATAACAAATTTCAATAATTAGGTATGAATATTGGGAATTTACACTACTTTATCACAAATGTCATTTTCCTTGAAATTTCATTGACAAAAGCCGGACTTGTGAATCTTTGGCCGTAAAAAGCCGGACGCCTGGCAGCCGTAACTGTATAAAGCATACTCGGTCTTGTCCGTCTTTTTATAGTATTATTGACTGTTATGATATAGAAAATGAGTTTGTAAAAATAAACACGTGGGTCATTTAAAAAGCCCTCGTGGGTTAGTGTCTAACCCGCGGGCCATAGGTTCGCCATCACTGTTAGTCAATATATCTGAAGTCGGAATAGTCCTGCCGCTCAGTCGGCTGCAATTTTTGAATTGAATTGGTCTGAGCTGCTGTCGAGTACAGCACCGATCGTACTGTAAGTTACCATTAAACAATTGCGATCGAAAAAGAAACTGCAGCTATTAATAAAGCTAGCGTGTTTGTGCCGTTGTGGTTTGCAATCATAACATAATAGGCCGTGGCATGCTGAAAGCAGCAACGAAACGGAATCATTATACAGGGTGTTTGATTTCAATGGTGATGGGCACATAAGAAACGTAAAGATGGCAGCAGGTATATAGCTACCTAAGTTATGATTAGTTTTTTAACTTCCCGCTTAAAAAAAAAAAAAAAAATTTTAACTTCCCGCTTAAAAAAAAAAAAATTTTTTTTTCAGTGTGTGTGTGTGTGTGTGTGTATGTATGTATGTAAACCTTTTATATCTTTTGAACGGAGTGTCCGACTGAAACGCGGTTTGCGGCATCTGACGTGATCTTGGTGAACTTAGACTTCCTGAAAATTTGAAACGATTCGGCCCAAAAATTTTTGAGAAATCTTAAAAAAACAAGTTTCAAAAATTTTTAAAAATTTGTTTTTGTAAAATATTTTCTAAACTACTAAACCTATTAATTCCAAAATCTAATCAGCTCTTCTCCTTAACAAGCTGCGTCGATTTCCGCAAACCGCATCAAAATTGGTTCATTTGTTCGCGAGATACCGTGAACGAAAAAATCGTAAAAAAAGTGTTTTTTTAAAATGACTTAAAATTGTTATCAGATCGATTTTTTTGTAATAAATTACTTTCTTAGGCTAAAAAAACTGCGTCGATCGCCGCAAACCAGATCAAAATTGGTTCATTTGTTCATGAGATATCGTGAACGAAAAATTTGTAAAAAAGTGTTTTTTTTTAAATTGCTCGTTAAATTCCTGAGATCGATTTTTCTGTAATAAATTACTTTTTTAGGTTAAAAAATTGCGTCGACTGCCGCAAATCGCATCAAAATCGGTTCATTTGTTCATAAGATATCGTGAACGAAAATTTCGTAACAGTGTTTTTTTTTTGAGCTCAAAGAGCTAAAAAATAAACTTCTTGCTATATTTTATATATTTTTGAGTGTTTTGAACTCGAAAATAGCGGGAAGTTACAAGGATGGCCTGCAGGGTCAAACTTCTTTTCAAATTTTTTTATAGGAAAACGCGCATTTTCCCTTCTGATAGCATACAACCACTTCTTTTTCAGTTCCAAATCCTTTGATAATACAAAAACTTTTATAATTTGAACATTGATAAACACAGCACATCGGCATTGTCAATGATTTGTTATTTTAAATAAACTTATTTTGTACACAGTACTAGGAATGGTCCACAAATCGAGGTGGTTATATAGCTGGCGCCTCTAGCGGTCAAGTTTGCCAGTGCCCATCTCTTTATTAATATATTGACTTAATATGTTAATTTTGTCCATTTGATTAACTTTGAAATCAAGGATAATGGGAACTTGGACTAAATAAAGTAAATTCTAAATTTTACAACTTTGCAAAGTTTCGTATATTGTTTGTATACCTACCTACTATATATTGAAAAATATTATGTTGATACCTACTGTAATGGAATTTTGCACAGCAGTCTGTATATTTCTCCAACCTATGTTGCGATCGACGTTGCGTTGTTCAGATGTAGACGAAATGGACAGGACAGCCCATGGCGCGACTTAAACAAGCTAACTCAATCACAACAATCAATATTGTTAGACGCATGGCAGTGGTGTATGTCATTATTTCAACTGGGTTTTTATACTTCACACTTGATATTTCATTGACCAATTTCATATTTTTTTTATTTTTGTGTAGGTGCATTTGTGAGAACTGTGTATTTAATAGTATTAATAGACGATCGAACTTGGTACGGAACGGACAGCGGATATGGTTCGCTCCGTGCCAAATCTGCTCGTCTAGACAGTAGTCTGCGTGTCCGCGCGGTTCGATGGTTTGCACATCGTACTTGGTCCGTTTCGTACTTATATCCGTGCGTGTGTATACAAGTACGATTGAACTTGATACATATAACCGTATAACGACGTCAATGTAATTCAAAACGTTGTGCAACATGACAGAAATTTTGACAGATAAGTTATTTATTGTAACAGAGAAGCGCGTAACAACGCTCTAGAAATTCTTCCGGAGTGTTATTCAAAATATGATCTTCACTATCAAGCGATTTTATTAACTTCATATGACTAAATTCATCGCGATCTTTCAAATAGAATTTTGCCCACTCCTTTCTTTTCTTCTTTGTTGTTTGTGGCGGCATTAACGTTGTCGCTAGAACAAACTTTTCGCGCGCTTAATCGGAGGCATGATGTTCGCGACCTGAGTACAAGGAGACTGACAGATTCGGTCGTCTGTTGTAACCAGTGAACTTGATCCGCCGTACCATGTCCGTTCCTGGCCCGTACCAAATTCGATCGTCTATTAATACTATAAACCACTCTCCTTAAAGCACTTTGTAAAGCAGGTGATCGATGCTTTATGCTTAGAGTACTTGCATAAAGACTTGCTAGTGTCTATGGATACCCTATTTAAAGCCCAGAAAAGATGTATTCGTGCAATTTGTGATAAAGGTCCTCGAGTGCACTGTCGTCCGCTGTTTCATGATTTAGATATACTCACCGTCTATGATTTATATATATTGGATTGTGCTTTATTCGCTATTAAATATCCGCAACTTTTTGTTGATAACCAAATTAAGCATGCTTATGATACAAGAAGAAAAGAAAACCTTGTAGTATCATTAACACATATATCTAGTGTGCTCAAGAGCCCACTAAATTCCATTATAAAAATATTTAACAAGTTACCATTTGATATAAAGACTCTTCCGTTAAAAATAATTAAAAAAAGCTTGTGACATTTCTAAATTTTCACAATTTTTATAATATTAATGAATACCTACTTAATAACGTCATGCTCTAAATTATAATATGTACACTATTTTTTTTTTCATTTTAAATGTGATGTTTTTTGTGTGATTTTAAATTTGACATGTTCTATGTTCTTATTGCAGCTCACAGAATAAATATGCTATTCTATTCTATTCTATACTTTTTAACCACGTAATAACACACGCTTCCCGACCTTGGCTTCCGTCTCGATGGTGTCGGTCTAACAATAGGACACAGAACTGCGGCATGGGGCTTTGTTGTACAAGCAGGAAGCCAAATTTTTTTGTATTGCCTGAAGAGAGCGATGCCGGCAAAATGTGGGCTTGGAACAAAAATAAGACCGGCAGAATTGCGTGGAAAGAATATAGCGGCCGGTAATGTTTAACCCACTCGTGCGCAATGTTATTACAACTCGTGTGACTGCTAAAACTCGCTGGCACTCGTTTTAACTATAATGTCACAACTCGCCGCAATATAACCCATTACGATACTGTATGATACACAGTCTATACTATTTTAGTTGTCCTTATATTCATTGATGTCTGCTACCCATTTCATATAAACGTTCCAATTTCCAAAGGCCATCAATATCGTTTGTTAGGTAAAAGATATTAAAAATATCTGTAAAAAAGTTTTAGTTTTGTTAATAGAAAAACAAAAAAATGTTTGTTTTCTAAGCAGTAACGAGCAGTATATGAAATATATGTATTTGTTTGTGACGTTTATAAATTTTTTTTGGGAGAAACACTTTTTTTTCAAAGAGCTCTAACTATTGTTCGTAACATACAAATTTAAACATTTTCCTTTGAACTAAAAAATATAATTTGAAAATTTTTTTAAAAATTTCTAAAAAAAAAATTGATTTAGCATTATTTTTTTATACATTTGTAGCACTTTCAAGGAGCGTTTTTTAAAACCATAATTGCTAAGACTAGCTGTATCAAGGATTAATTTATACTTTCAATTTATTATTTTTAAAAATTCAATTTAAGCACGAATTTTCTAAGAACTTTGGCAACTAAAGGAGGAATTGAAATAAATGAAAAACCAATTCACACTTTCAAGAGTTGTTAAAATAAAATTTGAGAATTGGAATGGCAAGTGACATATGAATAACGGTAACCCTACTAGCTCGACTATTGTCAAGCTCATTGTTAAACAAAGCTGTTAGCGAATATTACTTGCCAAACAATATCGACCCCAGTGTTTTCTTAGCACATAACAAGAAACATGAGACAATAAGGAAAGAAAATGTAGGTAATCTCATTTTTCGACGATGTTTTGACGGCTCTCAATTGCCTCTAATATTTCAAGAAAGATTGTGTTGTTTATAAAAAGTGACATTCAATTTAATTTTGTACTTTAAAAGACGGCTTTGCTTCAAAGGCGCGCGCATTGTAATGTCACACTAATAAAACCTCTCCAGGAATTATTTCAAAAGTATTTTTTGGAACATACCTAATGCAAATCCATCTATAGCAGATAAAATGTATGATGCTTTTCAGTTTTTAAAGATAAACTGGTTGTCTGTCACCATTCTGCAAATGCAGAAAGGCATTCTTTCTCTATTTAGATCTAAAATAAACAACTTAACAACTTTAGTAATCTACAGTTCTGTAAGACAGATTGTTTTTTATTAAATTAATTATATACTAGTGTGACCTGTGCGAATTATTCGCACTAAATAAGTATAATAATTATCACTTTACAAAATTATTTTTTAAATATGATTGCAGGTATTCAATTCGTTTCTAATTTTGCACACTGCTTATAACATTCTTCTTTTTGTTGTATACAATATGAAGCTCAGATGACAGATCGAAGAAATATTTTACTAGGATTGTCATATAGAGGCGCAAGTAGCAAAAGCGTTGAGCTAAGTCGTCAGATGGCATCATGCAGCATTGCTGTGACGTTGTTCAGCGTTGCTCGCTGTTTCAAAATTAAAGCCGTCAGATGACAGTATGCAGTATTGTGTATGTTGTATTACAATATGAAGGTCAGATGACAGATCAAAGTGTTGACGTTGTTTCAAAATTAAAGCCGTCAGATGGCAGACGTTGTTCAGCGTTGCTGTATTTTAATTAATTTACAAATACAAAAGCAATAATAAATTTTTTAGTTGTCGATGTCAGTAGAGCAAGCAATTATCTGTAAAATGATGTATAATTTATGTGGAGAAATTGTAAGGTTTTTTCTAAAAAAGGGAGGCAAACATCTTTAACCTTAGTGTATTAATATATATGATTTATTTTGATTAAGAAATATACATTGTTTGTTTGATTTCATTAAAATACAGCAATCGTCTAATTGCTAAATAAAAATAATAATAATTTTATTTGTTTCAGAAGACCTCTGTTGAGTATGAAACACAATCAGAACAATATACAAGTAGCAAAATATAAAATTTAGTCACTGAAAAATTCCATCTAATAGCTAAATATAAATATTACATAGTATTATGATTAACAATTCTTGTGTCCACTTTGACAAATTTGTTTCCTTTCATTAAAACTGTATCCTTCACCGCAAGAAACATGCAAGGCATGAAGTGTTCCGTAATGGCAATCATAATACCAATGACAGTTCATCGGATCAGAATGCAGCTTCTTATCCTTGCATATATAATCCGAAGGGGTGATGGTAACGAATGGATCATGAGTTGTTGTAGGTGCAGAAGTGGTCGTCGGATCTCGATCCACACACGCGTCCGATTTGGGATCAAACGATTCACCATGAGGACATTTCATTAGTATAGGAACAAATTTTGAGTCGCCATTTTTCGAAACGCACATATAATAAAGGCTTGGATTTGACAATAACGGAGTCGGAGTTTGAAAGCCTGTGCAATAAGGAAGCGGCGTACCATCGCAATTGTCATCTTGTAACTTGTTTTTACAAAATGTGGAGAGTGGATCGTAGCCATAACCCTTGTCGCATTTTCCTTCATAATTAATTAATACATCTTCATCGTTTTTAGTGCAGATATGATATTTTTGGCAGTGAAATGGATTGGGAAAGATTCCATCGCTGGTGCATTCGTAATCGTAATCATAGCAGTTTGGATTGAATTTTGTAGAACATTTTTCTTCGCCGTCAAAACAGGTTTCACCGGATGAACAAGTAGTCACGGGTTCTTTTAAAAAACCTTCGTTTATTTTCACGCAATAGAAGAGTTTAGTACAGTCTTCGCACATGTAGCCTGTTTTATTACAAGAATCACCATCGGCCCTGCGTAAGTCGATTCCATTGTTATCGAGTTCCCATGTTTCTGGTATAACATCGTGTGCACTGCACTGAAATTAGTAACAGAAATATTTGTTTTTATATTAACAGTAGTCATATTCAATCAATGATTTTTTTCAAAAAAATCGGGAGGTTATTGTTTTCACCAATTTATTGCACAATACCTACAGTGTGTAAACACGTAGGGAAATTAACATTGAGAAAAAATGACTGGATCAGAATGAGCCTTGAAATCTTGTTTTTCAATTTGACAGATAATATTCTTTTGCAAAATGAATAATACTACCGAAGAAAATATTCAAATGATTACAACATAACCGGACTTTTTTTGTTAATGGTGTGTAAACACGTAGGGAAATTAACATTGAGAAAAAATGACTGGATCAGAATGAGCCTTGAAATCTTGTTTTTCAATTTGACAGATAATATTCTTTTGCAAAATGAATAATACTACCGAAGAAAATATTCAAATGATTACAACATAACCGGAATTTTTTTGTTAATGGGACATTAAATTCCCAAAAATACTTAAATATGGAGCGAGATCAAATATCTCCGCCTATTGGTGCTTAGCCTAAAGACATTGGGTCACTGATTTACCAACTCGCAAACGTCATACCAGTCAGACAATTTTTGAATGAAATGTTTCCAAACAGATGGAGTTCTTTTTTTGTTTTATTTTTGTACAAAAAAATTAAAATAATGATTTATAAGAGCTTTTTATTACTAAAAAAAGCCAAGTAAAATAAAAATAAATCAAAATAAAATAGAAATCCTCAAGATTACCACGATAATTCAATAGAAATAACAATTAATGCAGTCGTGGCTAACTCTGATGCAAGTATTTTTTCCCAATGCTAATTTCCCTATGCGCACCTTATGCGTTTACATACTGTATACCGTTCTTAGTAATATTGAAAACTTTTTATGTTATTTTAAAGAAAAAGAAATTAAATACTTACGAGTGCAAAGATTGCAAGCACAGTGTAACACATCAACATAATTACGAAAAAATAAAATTGCTATGCAAATCACTTAAATCACTAAACACTTGCTGGCTACGTTTAAATCGTAAGGATTTATATATATAGTATTTATAGTAACTATCGTTCGTTTTTCAGACATGAAAAACTGATAATTATTAAAAAATTGCGAAACAAAAATATTATGAATAAAAGCATATTGTTGTTTTTCTTTGAAACAATTAAATTAAATTTGTAATTAGTAGATAAAATATTTCAGTCAAAGGACCGCTAATGGAGCCTCTGTGATTTCTAGATTGTCAATCTGATAAACTCAATTTGTGATATAAGATTATCAACTTGTATATAAAAAATGCGTGCGTTAATTAATTATAAGAATGAAATTCTATTATTATAACGTTTCCATAAATGCAACAAAATATATGTGATCCAAAAGTTACTGTGTAGAAGAGAAATGGCATTTTTTGATGTGAAATATCTAATGGCGCGATTGGTTGGGAGTAAACCCATGCAATTGGCGCTACGTTTGTGTGCGTTGGATTAAACCTGGCTTTAGTTGAAGGCGACATCTAGATGACGGGGCAAAATTTAGTTACTAGTATTTCGTTAGATGGCAGCACGTGACGCTAGCTTTGTGTATGCGTTGGATTATAACTTGACTTTTGTTAAAGGCGACTAGAATTTCGCTTAAATTTATGTTTTACATCCGCCAGCCGTCTCACGGTGGCCACTTTCTTTTTGATGTTAATTTTTGTAAAAAATACCTTTAGTTATAATTTATAGTAATATTATAATAAAGAGGAAAAGTTTGTATGCCTGTCGCGGGTAGTTTCAGGAACTCATGACCCGATTTGAAAAATAATTCACCAGTTTAAAAGCCTATTTCGTTCCAAGTAATGCACTGCGCGTCATGCTGCCCTCGGCTCGCCTCGGGCATCATGAATCTCAAACTTTCCGCCCTTGTGGTGTAATATTTCGATACATCCACTCGCGACAAAGTCTTCCCTTGTGAGATTCGTTGCAGTGTTTGTGTTATGCCGGCACTTCAAATGGCTATTTGTATTTGTGTATTTGGCAAACAATTACCAAGTGTGGAGGGTCTATTTGACAAAGTGTTGGCCTTTTGCTTATTTACCAAATACCAAATACGCGTTACCGTGCGCTTGTCGGTTTTTCGAGGCACATCAAAGGAGTCAAATAGGCAAATATGGCAAATAAACCGTCCACACAATGGCTATATTCAGAAGCGCACGCGCCGTGAACCTGTACGGACGTGCAGTATTTTTGTGTCTGTGCTGTGAGCGAGAACTGGAACAATTACTATTGAAAATGAATTGGGACAATGAAACAGTGCTAAAATTCCTGGAATTTTGAACCTTGCGTTCTGCTGCCAAATGTTTGTGTGTCTGCTATTTGACTGCCAAGTGTGGATGGTCGTATTTGCCTCTATTTCCATGTTTGTCTTGAACGTCATATATTTGGCAAATACAACAAACACCCGATAGCGAACACAAATAGCCACGTGAAGTGCCACCTTTACACTTTTAATCGCATGAATCGAACTTGCCCTACGCTACGGTGCGTAAAGAAGTTTCACTTAAAAAAAAATATTACCGGTCGTATTATATAGACTGCATTGCATTAACAAGTCCATAACCTGCAGCAATATATTTTATGTTGAATAGGCTTCGGGATATTTAAAAAATCAACACAGACCTGTTCAACCAGTTGCGATTGTGCACATTACTTCATAAACGTAGGTACAATATTCTTGTCGATGTAACCAGATTAAAAATATTTTTTTAAATAAGCTTAAAACAATAATGAATAAAAAATACAAGTATTATTGTGAAAAAAGCGTGGGGCGCTTTGTTCCACATTTTAGTACATCGAGCGCCCCACGCTTTTTTCACAATAATACTTTTTTTATTCATTATTGTTTTAAGCTTATTTTAAAAAAATATTTTTTACTTTTTAGTTCGATATAAAGCGTGTTTTTTAGTTTTTTTTAAACTATATTTATTTTCCACTTTTTAGTTCGATTTATTGTCAAAAATTTGTCAAAAAAAAAAAAATTTTTTTCTGCGTGGACGGGATTAGAACCCATGAGAGTTGACGTCAGCGAAGACCCGTGACTTAGACCGCACGGTTAACCACTGTAGTTACAGTGCTGGCATATTATACTACAGTAATAAACCACTTGCTGTAGTCCAAACGAAGGTTACAAACAAACATACATACATACAAACTTACAAGTGAAGTTAATATAAAGCGTGTAAAAAAAACACATCGTGTTAGCTTCAGAAACAATAATTTAATTAGTATAATACAGTCAGGGTCAACATTATATTTTTTCTCACCTCAAGCAAACAAAATCTGTAACGTATATAGCTATATATAAAAAAATCTCGTGTCACAGTGTTTGTTATCGAACTCCTCCGAAACGGCTTGACCGATTTTAGTGAAGTTTTTTGTGTATATTTGGTAGGTCTGAGAATAGGTCCTAGGCTATTTTTATACCCTTAGGTGATAAGGGTGGCCCTCTCCACTTTTTTTTTATTTTTTGGACAAATGTTTTTAATTATTTTTTTATAATTTTCCATTAAAAAATACTTATAACCATAAATTTTCACCGTTCTACCACCTTCCTCTATGTTTTAATAGCGATATTAGTATTTTTACTTTCATCCACAGATGCGCAATATATAGGGTTGCAAGATGGCAATATAAACTTTTATGTATTTAACCCAGTGAAAACAGAAAGTGCGATTGTTATAACGTCATACATTAAATTAATAATAATAATAAAAAAAAATCGCAGGATTGTGAACAAAAATATTAGATTAATTTAATGTATGACGTTATAACAATCGCACTTTCTGTTTTCACTGGTAGTATAGATATCCTGTCCATCGTGATAATAATAATAATAAAAAAAAATCGCAGGATTGTGAACAAAAATATTAGATTAATTTAATGTATGACGTTATAACAATCGCACTTTCTGTTTTCACTGGTAGTATAGATATCCTGTCCATCGTGATAATAATAATAATAAAAAAAAATCGCAGGATTGTGAACAAAAATATTAGATTAATTTAATGTATGACGTTATAACAATCGCACTTTCTGTTTTCACTGGTAGTATAGATATCCTGTCCATCGTGATAATAATAATAATAAAAAAAAAATCGCAGGATTGTGAACAAAAATATTAGATTATCACGATGGACAGGATATCTATACTACCAGTGCTTACGGCGTAAAAAATACAGAAGTATATTATGTTTGCATCCTAATGGTTCGGTTGCGATTTTATTCTTATGAATGTTTATTAATAATAAATAAATGTTTATTTGCATCAGTTACACCAAGCTGGTCAAAATACAAGTCACTTATACATATTTAGATTAATATATCATTATTTAGAAAGTCCTTATAGTTATAAAAACAAGATTGCTCGGTATATAATAAAAGTATATTATGCTTGTGAGCTAGCAGGCCGGCCCGCAGTGATATCATTTCTAGCTTCGTACCCAACCTACCGGCTAGCAGAACTCCTAGCAGCAGTTCTAGAACTTCTAGCCTCGTGTGCAGCGGCCTTAACTTATTATTCTCTATTTGGGACATAATGATTGCTCGAATGAATAATTTTTACTTTGGTCAATGTTTATGAATGATATAAATCACAATTTATAGATCAATTATAAACCAATCAAGCTTTAAATATATGAATACATATAGTGTATACTTATAAATAATAATTTTAGTTTATTCTGGAAACAGCCGAGTGAAGTGTTTCATGGGTTATTGAAAAAAATTTGAAAAATGGAATCTGTTGACAATGATCCGATAAATTCCATTGAAAATTTACTGAAATTATGTGGCTGGTTAAATATCTGTGTTGTTAAACCAAAATTTATAAATCACAAAAAGTACTACGTCGAAACATTATTGACACCAAAAATATTCATAAGATTTTTAATATTCGTACTATTTTTGATTCTCTCACAATTTAAAACATGCTTTGCTGATAAAAATTATTGTTCGTTAACGTTCGAACAAATCGTAACTCGATTGCCTGCTGTATTTTCGATTATAGTTACAATACAACAATTCCTGAGTCAAAAAAAAATCGTCAAAATTCTGAATGGAATACAATCTATCAATAATTCATTACAAAATTTACAAGGCGTTCATTTTACGTACAACAAACGAACTCAAAAGATATTTTTTATACTGTTCATAATTATTACAATTCTTTGTATAAAAACAAGTATATTTTTGATGAAACAACAAACATTTTTAACAATGTTTTTTAATTATTGGGTTCAAGCAGTTATTCCAATTAATATTATATTATTTTCAAAATATTTATTTTGTTCTTTTGTAATGCTGTTAACGAGACAAACAAAAATGTTGAATGAGTATCTGATTCAACAAAATTCAACCGCCCCAAAGTATGAGATCGTTTGTGATCTCCATGGTCAAATAAATGAAATGTTGGAATTAATTAGTTCGTCGTTTGGACCAACTATATTGTTTAGCACCGTTTGTGCAGTCCTATATATTACAATCCTTCTGTATTTTCTCCAATATTCGCAGCCATATTTAGTCCTTTTAGAATGGATCGGTTGGATTATTTGGCATATAAGTACGATATATATATTTATTAAACCTTGTGCTGAACTTACTGGAGAGGTATGATTTTAATTTCTATCATCGTTTTCTCAATTTTCTTGTAAGTCCGCCAACTTACAAGACTATACTTAGGCGTAGGACCAATTTGTTTTTTGATAAGAAACTGAACATCCAATTTATATTAGTAGAAGTTTTGTTCCAAAATATGTATCGAAGGAGATTTATTTGGTTGAGGAACAATTACCAAAGTATCGCTTGTGGCTAACGTTTCGAAAATTATATTTTCATCTTCAGGCCTGAATACTATACATGTTCATAGGCCCTGAGGATGAAAATATAATTTTCGAAACGTTGGCTACAAGCGATACTTTAGTAAAGCTTATTTCAATTGTTCCTCAACCAAATAAATCTCCTTCAATCCAATTTATACTCATGATGGGTGATTCAATAGTAGAAAATCACAGGTTGCTGCTACTGCTACTTGCTTATACAAATACTAGCGACCCGGCCCGGTTCACCCGGGTGCAAAACTGTTCTTTATATATATAGTAATATACAGGATGAGTTTTAAGTTGATGCTTTTTTTTTACAGCGTGTAAAAATCAAATAGACGAGCAAATATTTTAAATAGTTTTTTTTATCAAAACTCAAAAATAAGAGAGAAACAGCCTTTCGAAGTTTAAATAAATTTTATTAAATTTTCTTTAATTTTGAGGTCGGTCCTGGGGTTATATTATGTCACTATGGAAATATGTTATTATTACACATGTCAGTTTCAAATAAGCACCAACATACTTGATAATAACAACTTATTTCCATAGTGACATAATATAACCCCAGGACCGACCTCAAAAGTAAAGAAAATTTAATAAAATTTATTTAAACTTCGAAATAAAATTGTTCTGTCCAATGTGAAAATATATATTTTTCGAAACGTTGGTCACAGGCGATACTCTGGTAAAGCTTATTTTTCAATTGTTCCTCAACCAAATAAATTTCCTTCAATATACTGTATAGACATATCGAAAAATTCTGCCAAATGTATTTTATTATGGACGTGTCGATGAAAACGACTACAGCGCAGAAATGTCTGAACTAATAGCTTTTAGCAAATTCTACCTGATATCGCTACTTGGTATCTACAAAATATTTACAAATTATATACAAAAACCTTCCTCGTTTATCGCTCTTTCAATTGGTGAAAACCGTATAAAAATCCGTTCGGTAGTTTTTGAGTTTATCGCATTCAGACGAACAGACGCGGTGGAGGGACTTTGTTTTATATAATAATAATAATAATAATAATAATAATGATAATAATAACAGAATTTTATTTGCAGCGACCAACGATAGATCATTAAAATGATATGGAACTTTCAAAATTAAATATTTTTTTAATTCATTTTTTAATTTTTTTGTGTTCTTTATCTTTTGCAAGTTTTCATGTAACTTTAGGTACATTTTATGACAGAACTTTTTTCAAAAAAATGTTGTTTTGTGTTTCATTGAAAATTCGTTTTTTCTGGTGTGATAATGTTTGTTAACATTTTATATAGGTATTTTATATAGGTAGAACTGTGATATCTATTTTACTACACCTATTAAAACCGAATCACCACTTTTTATTATTATAGATACTGATATCAACAAGGAACAACCTCTTACAAATTGATATTTCACGAACCGATATCTATCAAAATAAATATCATTTCTTAAAATATCAATATGATTCATTGTTGTTGATACCATGTTGATTATTAGTGTACTTGTCAGAATCTTATTTTTTTCTAATTGATTAATATTATAATATTTATGACCCTTCCCCCCTTCCTCAATCATTGCTAAGGATCAGAAGAGAACCGTAACTGTGTTATATTAAAATTACACGTTTCTTTTACATAGTTTGCCCGAGCGGGTGGCGTAGCGGTGAGAGCATTAGACGCGCAGTCGGGAGGTACCAGGTTCGAATCCCGGCGGAGGCAGATGTGACTAGGACTTTTTCCTACTGCCTCTCGCCGAGAGAATTCCTGTACCGGCCATCTTGTTTTCCATGGTTTCCCTCAATAATTCCAGATAAATATCGAGATGGTTTCTTATTCAAGGCCATGGCCGATTACCTGTCAAACTCCTATGCTCAAAATTTGCCTACCTTATCTTTAATTTCCTAAAAATTCCTTCATTCGCTCATTGCTATTAATTAAGTTGAAATTTAAAAATTGTAGAAAATAAAAAAGTGTGGTAGAAAAAAAAAGTAATGGTGCGAATGGCGTCTGTTATGACATAAAGTCGAGAAACGGACTGTAGCAAGCAATGTTACATTAACTCTCTCTCTCTCTCTCTCTCTCTCTCTCTTTTAATTTTGTCAACATTAGTTTTCTTTAGCTACGCTGGAAAAATGAAGGTTGTTATTTTTGGAAAAAATTTAATTGAATGATTTCTATTGAGAAAACATCATTTTACGAATTGTTATTAATTCAATCAATGCGAGTGGAATATTCTACTTCGATCAATGGTCGCACATAATACTTCATTCAACTAGCACGAGTAATATGTAATCGGGGCCCTGATAAAAGAGGGAAAAATAAACGCACTATTGTTATTATTATTTTATATAGTTTGTTGTGACCTGACCTGATTCCAGTTTGTCAGCCAACAGCAGTATTAGGAAGTCATTATCGATGAATCAGTGGAACTTACTACAAAATTGTTTTTTTCAATTTCAGCTATCAGAAACTGGTCGGATACTATATTCCCAAGATTTGAACTTTTTACGCTGCAACGAAGTAAGTATCTGTGTGTTTTTTAATATGATTTAAGAAAGTAAAGCGATTGAAGAAATTGGGACGAATCCGCATTTTTTCTAAAAAAAACTATATCGAGAATTTTGTAATAGTATATTGTGCAACTAGTGCGACAATGCCGCACGAGTTGCACCTACTATTTTTTATTACGAATAAATTAAAATTCCCAGAACAAATGTTCAATTTTAAAATACACATTTTTTGCTGTCACATTCAGTATTGGTAAATATGGTAACTTTGAATTTGCGTCCGGCAAACAATAATTTCAGTGCGACAAATAAGGTTTGCGCACGCAAATGAAAATAGCCACTTTTCAACCGTAACAGCATGCGTAAAGATACCACTTTTCCCGTATGAGTAATAAAAATAAAGTTTGCGCACGCAAATGAAATTTGCGTGTGGCAAACAATAATTTCAGTGCGACAAATAAAGTTTGCGCACGCAAATAAAAATAGCCACTTTTCAACCGTAACAGCATGCGTAAAGATGCCACTTTTCCCGCATGAGTAATAAAAAAGGGTTATATAACGTTTTAATATCTTGCCAAGTGAAAGTGACTGGATTAAACGAAAATACATGAAACGCGAATTTTAATTTAGCGCGCAGTGTGTGCTCTCCCATAAGAATCATAATTTCAGTTGTGACTAAGATATTTTTAAATAGTTTCAGAAAAATGGTTACGGATTACGTCTATTTCTTCATAAACGAGAATTTACAGCTTGCGGATTGTTTATTATTCAGTATAGTTTATTAACTACTGTAAGTAATTCTATTTTTTATCTAGTTTAAGATTTAAGAATAATTTGAATACCTTTGACCGATAAGCTGATATGATTTCAAGATGTCAACGGATTTAGACTTTTCATTATCAAAAAAGCGAGTTTTGGATGTCCGTTCTTCTGTTGATTGTTACAAAATTTACTGGCACAAGATAATTTCTGTCGGATGACTTTTAAAATATTCAGTTTATTTTAAGTAAAATAGTATATGTATTGTGCGACTAGTGACTATGAGCGTGAAATTTGCCGCACGAGCGTAGCGAGTGCGGTAACACGTGCGAGTGGAATATTCTCCTTCGATCAATAGTCGCACATAATACTTTATTCAACTAGCACGAGTAATATGAACTCGGGGCCCTGATAAAAGAGGGAAAAATAATAAATCACTTCATTGATTGACGTACCCGCCGCCCTCGATGCCCTGACTTCGCTGAATTGCGATGCTGTTTTCATATATACAAATCGCTACCGCGTTCCTATTGGTCCAGAAACTGTACAGTAATATATTACCGTAAAGTTTCGGCTCATTATTCGCACTCTAAGTGTCAACATGAAGTAATTTATTATTTCTCCCGAATTAAGCAGGGCCCCGAAATTATATAATACTCACGCGTGTTGAATAAACAATATTTATTTGAAGAAAATAAAATGAAATATTTTCTTTTCCAGGCGCTGACTTTCGCATTCGGAAACGCTGTTATTTTAGTACAGTTCACTAAAATGAAGGCTTTGTATATGACGTAATAATATAATAATTCACAGAATCTTGACCTTGATCAATTGTAGTTATTGATACGAATAATTAAAATCGTACCTTTGTTTGCAAATGAAAGTTTTTTACAACCTTTAGACGTCCGCTTAAACTAAATATAGGACATTTTTTTTATGTATTATTGGATTAATAAAATTATTATGGATTTTATGATTGCGACCACAAATAATTAATCTAATTGCCACGGCTTAAGGAGGTTGAGCCGTTTTACGAAGATAATGAAAAAAATCTTAAATAGGTAAAGTTTTTTTAATAGATTTTTTTATGACAAAATTTTCTGTAAAAAATCCAAAATCATTAGGAGATTTATGAAGCTAAAAATAAAAAAAAACTTTTACATGTAGTCTTATGGAAAATATGTCAAGCTAGCATGCAAACTGTTCATTTTAATTTTTTGCAAATAACCAAATAATGTCAGCAGTTCCAAAAACTATCTATGTAAAGCATCGATGTCTTACGCATATTTTAATATTTTTTCCAATTTAATTAGGAGACTTTTAATCAATAAAAAAAAAATTAAACCTTAGCACTTTTCGATTATGGACTTTTATTCTTGACAGATTTAACAATTTTAACTGAATTTTCAACTTTTTAATGATTTAATTTTAATTTTTATTACTTATAATTTCTTTTTTTAATTATTTACTGCAAAAAATATGTAAAATACAGATATTTACATAAATTTATTTTTTTAACCTAACTTAGTACAAAAAATACAAAAGTTAGTCCATTAAGTAGAAAGTAGTGAAATAATTAATTAATATTAAAAAAAATTATTTATTTATGCCTTTATGACAATAATTTATTGGTATCGTCGACTTATAAACTATAAAAGTTCCCATTTAGAATTCGACTTACTTTTGATTGGGACTGTAACGGATCAACCTCCTTATACAAACAATTTTAATTATTATTATTATTGATACCCAAACTGATTTAATCATTTCCGGTATTTTTGTCCGTCTGTTTGTCAGTTGGTTTGTTCCGAATTAAACTCAAAAACTACGGAACCGATTTTTATTAGAGTTTCACTGTCATGTTCATTATACATATGATAACAGATAAGCTACTGTGTAACCAACCAAAGAACGTCTGTGCGCAAAGAGAGCGAAACACTAGGCGGAGAATGTATTAACGCATAAATGGGTGAAGCGATTTTCGACAAAGGAAAACCCTTGTTGTAAATACTATTTTGTTAATATTGATCGATATTTCTTAGCATTTACGATTAATTTTTACATAAAATATTTTTAACAAAAAAATTGAACCGACTTCAAAATATGCACTAAAAATAATAATTATTGTTATTTTTGGAGTCGGTGTCACATCGGAATTCGAAAGTAGCAATTTAAATCTTACATGTGTCTAGTTCTCGGAATAGATTTCATTTTGGCTGACACCGACTCTAAAAATAACAATAATAATTATTTTTTACTTTTTAGTGCATATTTTGACGTCGGTTCAATTTTTTTGTTAAAAATATTTTATTTTTCTCTTTTTAGTGTTAGATAAAGTATTGCGATGGGTAAGCCAAGTATGCGTGCCTTTGAGAGTTTCCCTCGATTTCTCCGAATTCCACAATCAGTGGTGGTCCCATCGGAACCAAGGTTCCGATGGGACCACCTCGGAAGTGCACTCTTTCGAATAAAAAAAATTTTTTGAAAATCGGTCCATAATTGACGGAGAAATCGGTGAACATACATAAAAAAAATGAAAAAAGAAAAAAATATATACAGTCGAACATAGAACCTCCTCCTTTTTACAAACCTCTATAAATCTTATCAACTACGAGTTCGGATCTGCAAGGTTACGCCAAGGTGTAACCAGATGTCGTACAATGGTAAGAATTTTTGCTGTGACGTTACAAAATGAAAATATTTGTCTCATTCTCCAATTTGTTAAAGCACGCCACTGAACAGAGAGTTCTGTTACATAAAATGTAAAGTGTTACGTTTTTACTTACACAAATGAATAGAAATTTGCTTGTAGTGTCCAAACAAGATTTGCAGCAAACAGTTTCAATAAAATTCTGTAGTATTTTGTAAATGAATGTATTTATTTCACTATTTGAAAAATACAGCGATATTCTTTTTTGATGCGTTAGTTATTTCGAACTAGTGTTAATAATTAAAGTACTTTAACAGTGAACGAAATTATTTAAATAACCGGCAAAGTATTATTTCATAATTAGTCACCTCGTAATTGTTAAATAACACGTTTAATTTTTAAACAGAACCGATTGTTAACAGTAGGTACTGTAGCGTACAATTATAATAAAATGATTTAAACAGACATTTAATTAACAGTGTAATTAGATTTAATAATTTAGTAATTATATTAGTGTTGGAATTTTTTCTTTTAATATAAAATAGCTGCCTGTCCGGCTTGGGCCCGGTGCAAATTGCTATTTTCGTTAACCTTGATTATTCACCACAGATTTCTAAGTTTTAAATTAGTTATATCAACGCTGTACAGTGAGTTTTTATCAATACCTATACTATTAGGATAAATCAGTAACGGAACTTGTCTGTAATTTTAGTTATCGAGCGTCTATAACCTATAGTCTCTCCGCCACTCTTTCAGTTTTTGCTTATCTGTCTGTACCAACAGCGTTAGAGAACTGCTGGACCGATTTTGATGACAGTGCATTTACCATCAACTGATACTCAAATTTAGTGTATTTGCCATATAGCACATGCGCTATTGGCGCCGGTCGGATGGCGGGACCCAGAGTTCGCGCCAAAATTTCTTGACGTTATACATATATATTATGTATTAGCACGATATTTCTCGACACACATAATCGATTTAAACGATAGTTTGACTGCATATTGAAATCCGTTACCGCTCGGAACGTATTTCAAATGGGGGTAAGAGTACGATAACTTGCTATGCAAAATATCCACTGGAAATTCACAATTATTGTTTTATATAACATATAACAGCGTTATTGGTCGTTTTAAGTGCGGAAAATTAATTTTTATAAATTAATTTAAAAAAATTAAATTATTATGGTATAGTAAGTTGAGAGTATATTATTTACTATAGCGATCGCTATCTTGTCTCATATAGTGATAAGAAAAGAGAAAGTTATATATACCTGTATCTATGATAAACAAAGATAGAAATATCAATTGGTTGGAATGAAATACAATTGAACGTTCCGGGCAGAGTCGTATTTGGAAATTTTAATTTATAAAACGAATTTTAATTTTAAAACTCACATTTTCATGAAGATTGAAAACCACCGCTTTTTTTGATAAAGGGGTATGCGAATTGTCTCGCAGTGAAACGGGAAGGGGCAAATGTGGAGTTTTTAAAAAACAATTCCGGGGTGAACGATAAACGGGTATGCGAATTGTAATTCTGGGGTGAACGATAAAGGGGTATACGATTGTCTCGCAGTGAAACGGGAAGGGGCAAATGTTGAGTTTTTAAAAAAACAATTCCGGGGTGAACGATAAACGGGTATGCGAATCTAAATACGACCCTGCTTCCATAACACAATCGAAAGCTGCATACAAAGTGAGATAGTTATACAATAATTCTACACCAGCTGCTATGACGTGTATTTGTGATTTTTGATTGGTTAGATTCAAAAAATGACAGTGAAAGACGAAAAGTAGTTCCATTTTTTTCACGTATTTTTGAGGAAATTTGTGAATAATCCGCAAAGTTTTTTTTTTGAACGTCAAAATTTAGCGTTTTCTAAAAAAAAAAATTTTTCAAAATTTGGGTGCATAGTGTTATCGTACTGGACCCTCAAATGGGTTCAGTTGGGCCACTTTTAGGAGTTGACAAATGTTTTTGGACCCAAAAATATCGAAAAAATTCTACAAAGCGTTTCAAAATTGAAATTTAACGCTTTAGCTATCAACTTTAAAATGTGTTGCTAAAATTTTAAACCGACCCGCCAGAACCGGACTTAAAAATTTTATGAAAACACTAGTTTACTGCAGATGGTGGATTGACAATAATATTGAAATTAAGAAGAAAAGTGTTATTTATGAGATTAAATTTTTTATTTCGCTTCTCAGACAAAATAAAAAATCAACCATTTGATACACCCCTTAAAATAATTATTTTTTTCTTCAAAATACCTAGCAAATACACTATATTATCGACGTGGTTTTGGCACTGAGATCCGAGTTTTTATTACAAGCTTTTATTTAATTTCACCTGTCCCGGTGTCTGTCTGAAATCAAATCTTGCAAGTTAAATTTGACCCACTTCCTGGTTTCCGATTGAGCTGAAATTTTTCATACGTATGTAGTTTCGATGACAATACAATATTATGACAACTAATTGATCGTTCCGGCTTTCGTCCGGTTGCAAATCGCACTTTGAACTACTTCCCGTTATCTGATGGAGTTGAAATTTTGCATAGGTACGTATGTAGTTCCGATGACAATACAATATTATGACAACTAACTGATCGTTCCGGCTTTCGCCCGGTTGCAAATCGCACTTTGAACCACTTCCCGTTAACCGATGGAGTTGAAATTTGGCATACGTATATGTTGTTCCAATTACAATAACAATACAAAAAACTTGTTTAAAAAAATTTGTTTTTGTTTATTTATTATTTTGTTACGTCGGGTTAAGAGAACGCTTGTGTCAAAACCGATCCATTAAAGAGTTCAAAGCCGCGAGCAAGGAGTAGTAAATATACCGAGATGGCACTATATGCTGTTCAAATACGTTCTTTTAAAACACTTGTTTCAAAATGCTTTTAATTAAATTTAAAGTGTTTAAATGTTCTGTGGAGTGTTTTCACGGGAAAAGGAGAGAAAACGACGAATTTAATCGAACAGCTTTCAGGAATGAATAAAAGAATACTTCTGAAATAAACGCAAGAAACACAGCTATAATTTGAAAAGGTTTGTTTTTTCATTAATTTAAATTTAAACTGGGAATTATATTATTCATATTATTTTTAAGTTTATTCAAAATTTATTTAATGAATTTGACTTTTGTTTAATTTGATATTCATTATAGTACTTAATTTCTAGTAAAAAGTGAAGATTTAAGTAAAATAGTAGGTTATGTATCTAGTGCGTAATGACTAATATTTTATGAATAGGTATATCCAAAACGAGTGATACCGAGTTTTAACAGTCACGTGAGGCGTAATATGATCACGCACGAGATATGTATAGTATTTTTAGCTCGTACCTTTATAAAATACCTGATTTTCACTTAATTTTCAAAATTTCTGACGGTTCAGTTTTGGGCAAGTTCACTTCTAATTGTAGGCTGCGTTATATTCTCATGCGGTTAGACTATGGTTTACTATGGAAAGGGTTGTAAGACCACGTCTATTTTATTTTACGCAACTAGTTTTAAATATACCATTTTATGACCGCTATACAAGTATGAGAAGCAGCTATTTAGTATTTACCGGCGAGTGCAAAAATATATATTTAATAATTTACTATATGAATCATTGTCTATCTACTCAATGTGCGGTGAGTGAAGGCAACAAAGCGTATCGAAAATATATCTGCGTCTCTTTCTTCGATGTAATTCCCTGATTTCTCCGATGATAGGATTGGTTGATGTACTTGCATTCAATCTGAATAAAGTGTCTCTGTTTAAAAAACTTTGTCTTTTTCTATGTCGTTAACATGGGCGTACCCAGCTTTTAGTCCAGGAGGGGGCAAATTAAAAATTTCTTAAGCCGGGCCCCCCGTGCTTGTTTTGCCCTCCTGGATACGCCAGTGCTTACGGCTTAAAAAATATGTTTGCACCCTAATGGTTCGATTGCGATTTTATTCCTATGCTCAGTATAGAATAAAAATATATCGCAAATATTGTATTTTAGGTCTCATATAAAAGGTCGCGGGAATCCCAGTGTAGACACTTAATGGTTAATCTGCATTCTCACCAGGAAATTGTTTTCCAATGTACACAACAGCGTTTGAGGTGACCTTTGCAGTCGATAGAACCCCAAATATGAGAGCACTGCTTTGTTCAGTGACTTATTTACATATTACAGTAAATCAACAACCTATACGTGCTTCGGCAATCGCGCAAGTTTTATGGAGCTTTTTAAAATGTTCCGTTAGTTAAGACTGTGGTACTCCGCTACAAGCTCTCATGTTCTAATTTGAGAACTGGTGAACGTATCAATTGGCTTTTAGAATTTTAATGCGTAACATTTTACGGGCAGTAATTTTGTGAATGCAGCGGAAATGCGTTAAGGAAGTGAGAAAGCGCGCGCTATTCAATTTTCTATAATATGATTCTTTGATGCGGCCTACAGTTGGTGCACGTGCTGCAGCGTATTAGAGACAGAAGAAAGAAAACACAGCTGTCAATGGTGCTTTTATAAATACAGTGTGAAATAATAAAACAAATTACAAAAGAAGGCAATGAGAATTATTTGCAAACGCAAAGCCGCGCGTACAGTTGTTTATCCGTTTAAATATTTTAACTTTATCAGCTCAGTTTGTTAAAAACATTTAGATAAATTTAATAATGATATGTCCCTGCACCATTACAATACAAGGAGAAAAGAAGATCTGGTCATTCCTTTTTTTCTAACAAAAAATTCCACTTTTGGTCCTAATTACTTAGGTTTGCAATTTTTAAAGTGAAAGTTTTATTCTATCGCCCCGAATTTTTCTGGCCGTCTGTTGCATGTCGCATTACAGGCGGCCGCGGAGTAGGGGTAAAGTGAAAGGCGTTCGTAGTAGGCGCTCGGTAGAGCAGCCAAGGCCAATATGGCGGCGCCCATGGTTAGCATCAGCTGACCGTGTAGTATGTATAACACATAGCCAGTCTGTCATGCGGGCAAGTGCTGTACAGTGTTTACATGTTTTTATTCGTGTATTCATGTGAATATTGTTGTTTATAATTAATCGTGATGGCTAAGTGTCTACAATCCAACGCCTACAATCCAATAAAAGTTTTACTTGCGTCGTGGTTTCTTAAAACCACACAACTGTTTTTTAATAAATTGACAATACAGTGCTAGATTAAAAAAATATATTGTTCATATAATCTCATTGTCGGAACACAAACACGAATCTCTCACTATCGCGGCGGCTGAATTATCATTTATTACATTTGGCGTCGTTGAATATGAACCTTCATTCAACCGAGAACTACTTCCGTAATGAAACTATTAAAATTTAATAATACTAGTGTGACCTGTGCGAATTATTCGCACTAAATAAGTATAATAATTATCACTTTACAAAATTATTTTTTAATTATGATTGCAGGTATTCAATTCGTTTCTAATTTTGCACACTGCTTATAACGTTCTTCTTTTTGTTGTATTATAATATGAAGCTCAGATGACAGATCGAAGAAATATTTTACTAAAATTGTCATATAGAGGCGCAAGTAGCAAAAGCGTTGAGCTAAGCCGTCGGATGGCATCATTCAGCATTGCTGTGACGTTGTTCAGCGTTGCTCGCTGTTTCAAAATTAAAGCCGTCAGATGGCAGTATGCAGTATTGTGTCCGTTGTATTATAATATGAAGGTCAGATGACAGATCGAAGTGTTGACGTTGTTTCAAAATGAAAGCCGTCAGATGGCAGACGTTGTTCAGCGTTGCTGTATTTTAATTAATTTACAAAAACAAAAGCAATAGTAAATTTTTTAGTTGTCGATGTCAGTAGAGCAAGCAATTATCTGTAAAATGATATATAATTTATGTGGAGAAATTGTGAGGTTTTTTCTAAAAAGGGAGGCAAACATCTTTAACCTTAGCGTATTAATATATATGATTGTCGATCGTTTCAAAGTGGTAATCGATTCCAAAATTATTCCACTATAGTCAAAAATAAGCTGTATCATTCAAAAGCACAATATCTCACGCAGCTTTTTAAAAAACAGATAAATGCTTTATGTATAAAAATAAAAGTATTTTATGCCTCTAAAAAAGAAATGTTTTAGAACCGCTGCTATTCCGAACAACTCGTATCACTCGGCTACCTGTAAAAAGCTTTTAAAATTTAAACACACGACCTCGTGTTTGATAATCTTTTGTAAAAATGTTTTATTCAAAGCTTTTTTTTGCAAATAATTTCTCTTTATATTGTCTATATTTCCCTTTAGAATTTATTGCATTTTGTAGTGAGCCCTGCGAATCGATTTTAACCTCGGTGGAATAGTGAACTAGATTAATTCCAACCATTAACAGGGTAGGCATTTGAGAATTAATATTATTTGTGTGAATACTAAATATTATTCGTTCATTTTAGTAACTAAAAACGAGATTCAAATGTAAATTATAGTTTCGTTACAGCACAAGAGCGTAAGGTTTAAATCTTTGATTAACGTCTGATTAGAACTCTTCAATACCTAATAGTATATTGTGCGACTAGTGAGAGAAGGAGAAGATTCCATGAGCGTAAAACGCACGCGAGTGGAATATTCTCCTTCGATCAATGGCCGCACATAATACTTTATTCAACTAGCAGGAGTAATATGTAATCGGGGCCCTGATAAAAGAGGGAAAAATAATAAATCACTTCATTGATTGACGTACCCACCGTCAGTGTATGCACACAAGATTGCCATGACTTTCACTGAATTGCGATGCTGTTTTCATATAGGTATACAATACCGCCTACCACGTTCCTATTGGTCCAGAAGCTGCGTGCAGTTTTTTTTCATTATTTCACGCTTGGGCTTGCTACTGAGTTTCTATTGGTCCAGAAAATTCATTATCACACTGTACGGCTTATTATTAGCACTCTACACGTCAACATGAAGTAATTTATTATTTCTCCCGAGTTTAGCAGGGCCCCGAAATTACATATTACTCACGCGTGTTGAATAAATAAAATTATCGACCAATTTTTCAGACAATATATTAACAAAATATATAATTAATACATTAACGTTTCGATCCGGATTTGAACCTTCTTCAGAACTGATCTAAAAAATATAAAAAATAATTAATATTTAATTTCTAATTCGCTTTTTATAAAATTCTTTCAACATTATTAATTAATACATATCAAAATATTATTTTGATATTAATTAATAATTTTATAAAAAACGAATTAGAAATTAAATATGAATTATGTTTTATATTTTTTAGATCAGTTCTGAAGAAGACCCAAATCCGGATCGAAACGTTAATGTATTAATTATATATTTTGTTAATACATTGTCTGAAAAATTGGTCGATAATTTTATTTATCGTAAGATTTACTAATTAATCACTAGCCAGGGCTCCTAGTGATTAATTAGTTTGCTCGATTGAAAACTACTTGAAAACTGCAAAATATCTGCCGCACTCGGAACCCGCACTAAAAGCTGCTGGTCCGTGCTGGTATAGTGTGCGAAATCGTGCAGGTTCGTGCTGTGCTGGTCGTGGTGCTATGGTGTGCGCGATCTTTAAACGATACTTAAAACAACCTACTTGTAGTGTATTTGCTTATTAAACCTTGCCAAGTCACTAAATTCTAAAAGATGTGTTAAATATAATTGATTCTTTGACGACAATAGTCTGTTTTAACGGCTCAATAACAATTTGGTGTGTAAATTACCAACTAACATCGTTGTTACTACTACAATTTGCAACAAACTTGCTAAAGTTGTTTGCAAAATACTCATCAAAATGTTATTAACGTTTCATAAAACGTGTCTGTGTGATTCACTCAATAGATGAATTATTTTGCCAATTGAAAGAGATAGCACTGCTGTTCGTTTACTTTAGTATTGTAACAAAACTGCTGTAGTTCGCTCACTTAGTAATTTAGTCGCTCACTTAATAATTTAGTCGCTCACTTAGTAATTTAGTCACCCAACTATTATTTTAATATCTCAAGTTATTAAAACAGTATCTCATCATCAGTCACCAAATTTTTATTCGTCCGTTTTATAATTCCCCTTTATAAAATCAGTACGATTACAGCAGTGAAATATCTAGAGTGTCATGATACTGTCACCCCACATATCCAAGTCGCAGTTCTACCGGTGTAATACAACACTGCTTCTACACAAAAATACACACTATATATACCTACAGTGTGTTCATTTCAAAAGTATCCACCCTTAATATCTCCTGACCTGATGTGATTATTGTTTTGAGTGAAAACACGTCGATTTAGATATCGAGGGGGAAGTTCAAAAATGGAACCTAGAGAATTTTAGGTTTCATCCCCTAGCCCCCAGCCACCCCCACTTTGAAATTTCAAATGGCACCCCCTACCTTGTGATGCATCATTTGAAAGGGCATAAAATTCTCTATTCAACCATGATAAAAAAAATGAAATCGATCGATTGGTTCTTAAGATAGACTACACAGAAGATGGAAGGTATCATCTTCTGTGTAGTCTATCTTAAGAACCAATCGATCGATTTCATTTTTTTTATCATGGTTGAATAGAGAATTTTATGCCCTTTCAAATGATGCATCACAAGGTAGGGGGTGCCGTTTGAAATTTCAAAGTGGGGGTGGCTGGGGGCTAGGGGATGAAAGCTAAAATTCTCTAGGTTCCATTTTTGAACTTTCCCCTCGATATCTAAATCGACGTGTTTACACTCAAAACAATAATCACATCAGGTCAGGAGATATTAAGGGTGGATACTTTTGAAATGAACACACTGTATAATATAGCAAACTCGAAGTTGATAATACCGCGGGCGAACATATTAAAAATAAAATAGTGTTAAAAATAAATTTTGACGTGATAACGTCTTATAAATTGATGAATCACCAATCTTATAAATTGATGAAACACCGGCAGCATGCACGAAAAAGTGTAACGTTCCTAACGTTCCGCCTGACCCTGTGCGTGCTTTTCTCGAAAACGGCCCTAACGATTTGGATGAAATTTTCTGAAAGGGATTTTGGGGGGCAAAAAATATTTTTAGCTAGGTCTCATCTCTCGAAAAAATCGTTTTCATACAAATTTTATCATTATAAAAATCAATTTTTTGACGTATGAAAATACTTAAATATTGTAAGTAGGTTTTGGAATTTTATATAAACAATGGAACAATTGTTTTAAAAATATTTAGACAGTTAATCTTTGAGACTTAAAATAAATACGAAAGAAAGAAAGTTAAAAAAAACAATTATTATTATAGGTGGTGAGTAGTTTTAATAAATAAAATTAACCTAAATTTGAAGCGAAAGATGCAATATCATAGATTCGAATTATTATAATTATTATATGTAGAAGATAGGAGAAATAGAGCATAAATTATTTTGTTGTTAGGTAGTTAATAATTTCATTGGCTTTCGTTCAAACAATCTATTAATTTTGTGAAAAAATATATGCAGGCAACCCAAATTACGCTGCTGTACTACATATGCTTAGTCGCTAGCAGGCATGTTCACAAAAAATTCGGGGAAATTTCGCATAATTGGATCTGTGCCTTTATATGCGACTGTTTTTATCCAAAAGAATGGATATATGTTTGTGATTTGGTTAACGAAAACTTTTTGACGTGATAACGTCTTATAAATTGATGAAACACCAGCTGCACGCACGAAAAAGTGTAACGTTCCTAACGTTCCGCCTGACCCTGTGCGTGCAAGCGAGAGCGCAGTATGCTTCGACCCAAGTTTGACAGCTACTAAAATTTAGGTTATGTATTACGGAATACGTTATCACGTAAAACTATCGTCCGTAAACCGACTTTACAGACAACCAATTTTTTTTTGTATGATAAGGGTTCTCAGGGATATTTTGTCGACTTTTTTTCGTGTAAATCCGCCACTGTTAATAAGTTTTATCTAATGTTACATATCCTGGTTTTAATATATTATCAAGGGCATAATATTCGCGGAATGCTGTTCCGTGATGACACCAGGACGGTAACACATGAATAATATGATGTACCTCAGACCGACAATATCATTTAAATTGTAAATACCTACACGACTTCCATATTCACCACTAGATTGTTTCGTGCTTTGTCTACATGTCGCTTTTAGATTATGCATTATATAATAATACCGTCTAGATTCAAACAGAATCTGACAGTTAACAGGAAGAGTGTATATTATACAAATGTATTTTAAATATAACAAATCACATGTCGTTTTATTTTATTAACCGACTTCAAAAAAGGAGGAGATTCTATGTTCGTCTGTATATATATTTTTTTTTATGTATGTTCACCGATTTCTCCGTCAATTATGGACCGATTTTCAAATTTTTTTTTTATTCGAAAGAGTGCACTTCCGAGGTGGTCCCATCGGAACCAAGTCAGGATCTGATGGTGGAATCCGGAGAAATCGAGGGAAACTCTCAAATTTCAAAGGCACGCATACTTGGCCTACCCATTGCAATACTTTATCTAACACTAAAAAGAGAAAAATAAAATATTTTTAACAAAAAAAATTGAATCGAGTTCAAAATATGCACTAAAAAGTAAAAAATAACCATTATTGTTATTTTTGGAGTCGGTGTCAGCCAAAATGAAATCTATTCCGAGAACTATGGACATGTAAGATTTAAATTGCTACTTTCGAATTCCGATGTGACACCGACTCCAAAAATAACAATAATTGTTATTTTTTTCTTTTTAGAGCATATTTTGAAGTCGGTTCAATTTTTTTTGTTAAAAATATTTTTTACACTTAAAAACTTTATTTTCAACAGGCTATTATTATCTTGACCTGTATTTATATCAGAGCCGGATTAATAACTATAGAGGCCCTTGGGCACTTGAGCGTGTGAGGCCCCTTGCAAGGATATTTTATTTGAATAAAAAATTTAAAATGACAAAGTTTTTATTTGTTGTTTTATAATTAATTTATTGACAAATAGTTACATACATTTTCGTCTCATCTTTGAAAATCGTTACCTTCTCTTTCGTCTAGTCTGAGTCCCCCTCTACAAATCCGCTTAGTGGAGTAGGGGTCTAGCGCGTTGCAATACAACGCTGGGGCACATTAAAAAAATATGGCAAAATTCAAAATTCCTCTACAAAATGGCATTTATTATTTTAGTTTTTATTATTTTTAAGTACCTATACCTGTTATATATATATAAAATTTTCGACTAATTTATCAAAATAATACTTGATCTTAAAAGACAATATTTGCAGTAAACCTGTCAAAATTTTGTTGTCTGCTTGTGTTTTTGTATTTATTATTTGCAGTAAACCTGCAAAAAATTAAAAATGTGTTACGAGAACGCATTACAGAAGTGAAACTTTTAGTTGCAAATCATACGATTGCATTTGGATAAGTGGAAAAAATGTATTACGAGATAGTTTCACGTTCAGATTAACTTGTACAGACGAAATATCTGAACGTGAAACTATCTTGTAATACATTTTTTCCACTTGTTCAAATGCAGTCGTATGATTTGCAACATTTTTAATTTTTTTTACTATCTGGGGGTCACTGTGTTATGTGAAACAGTTCTATTACAAAATTATTCACATCATTTTTTATAAGTTATGATATACTTTTTTTATTGTCAGTAATTTTATATTAAAAAAAAAAATAAATTCGCTTTTTTTTAGTTAAACGGTAGAGTAACATAATTAACATAATAGGGTTGATATCATGTTTATATACCAGCAGGTCTATTAAAGCTAATCTTTATTTCTACAATTTATTATCACTTTTATGATTTTTTATGATCTATATTCAAACTGGCAGTAGAATATTTATATGACAGTTCATTTGCTCTAAATATTTAGAAATTGTTAAATAAATAATAGATGTCTAATTGATGTTCTCATAATTATGAGTGTTAAATTTAATTCTGTTTTTTGTAAAAAATATTGTATTTGATGTTTATCTTATGCTGTACATAATTATGTGCCTACATATTAATTCAGAAAGGGACAACTTTCACGGCTTTGTTATGCCCTAAATAAAGTTTATTATTATTATTATATATATTATTATTATCTATATATTTTGTTTAAAAAAGCTTTGTTCTTACTGTGAATTCAAACCCATTGCAAAATCTTATGAATTAACTAAATTTATTTTATTGTTATAACGAATAGCTAAAGATAAAATAAAGTTTTAAGTATCAATTTTTTTCTATTCGGGTTGTTTAGCGAGGCCCTGGGCGATTGCCCTGCATGCCACCCACTAAGTTCGCCACTGGCAAATTTAAAATGCTTATTTTCCGTGTCCCGCATTCGCTATTTATTTTAAAAATAAGTTACTAAAGTTTTCTTCTCTAATAGCTCATTCAACTATTGTTTACAAAGTAATTTATACTTATCTATTTAAGATATTCAATATAGCTTTTTAATTTTTAAATGTCTGCTATAAAATAATTTAAAACTCGTGTTTTTACATTGGAAAATACTATCTCAAGAAAATTGTATTAAACTTTAAGTCTTGCAAGAAGTGCACAGCTTTAATGTGGATAAAGTGACTCTTTTCAAAGTTACAGATTGTTTCGATTCTTTGAAACAGATTCGTTTTTTTGTAACTTGGAGCAAAAATTATGACGACAAACATGGACATTCAGTTATCGTATTGCATTTAGGTCATAAATGATAGTCCAAACGTTCTATAGTGTAAGTTCAATTCGAGGAATTTTCAAAGTTCAATAACGAAAAATAAAAGAGATTAGTATGAATTTAAAAAATAAGTATATGATTGGTTTGTTTATAGAAATAAAATTTAGTAGAATTTTTTTAGAAAATATTAATTGTTCAAATGAATAAAATTGTCGACCAATTTTTCTCAGACCATATATATTGACAAAAAATAATAAAAATACAAATCAATATAACACAGGATGACGTTTTGATTCGGATTTGGATCTTCTTCAGAAATATCTAAAAAATACAAAAATTAATTAGTATTAAGTTATTTATTAACAATCGATTAGTTAATAAATAACTTAATACTAATTAATTTTTGTATTTTTTAGATATTTCTGAAGAAGATCCAAATCCGAATCTAAACGTCATCCTGTGTTATATTGTTTTGTATTTTTATTATTTTTTGTCAATATATGGTCTGAGAAAAATTGGTCGACAATTTTATTCATTTGAAGAGTTCTATTCAGACGTTAATCAAAGTTTTGAAATATTAATTGTCTTTTATAATTAATAAATAATTTATTTGCTCACCAGCAAATACGATAGGTAGATTACATATAATAGTACCTATTAAAGTAATTTCTGCCCAACTTATAAAATCAGTGCTGGGGCAGGTGCTGAAACTACAATATGTACGGGCTATAAAATCTCATTACGTTAACTCACGAAGTCTGTAACCAGGAGACTTAGCTCGAGCTCCCAAAAATGTCGAAAACTTTCAGCCAAAAACACACAGCGTTCCTTGGTCCAAAACTATACAACAGCATACCGGTTGAATTCAAACAAATTCGGAACATTAGAACTTTTAATAAAAAAATATTCACGTGGTTATGCGACAGAAAAGAGTCTGAAGTCATTTATAATATCTTAAACTAATCCTCAACTAACCAATAACTTATTAAATAAAACAAAGAAAAAACCCTTTCGAACACCGCAAAAGTTGAATCGTTCTAAAAATATCGAACAGCTTCTTAGGACCTCAAAACGTCGAGATCTGATTGAAACTTGATTTTCGAAAATCAAACTGAAATCAATAACTTCCTGTTTTTGACGTGATAACGTCTTATAAATTGATGAAACACCAGCTGCACGCACGAAAAAGTGTAACGTTCGTAACGTTCCGCCTGACCCTGTGCGTGCAAGCGAGAGCGCAGTATAAGCGATAGAGAAGCACGATCGGCCCAAGTTTGACAGCTACTAAAATTTAGGTTATGTATTATTAAATATGATATTCGAGCGGAATACGTTATCACGTAAAACTATCGTCCGTAAACCGACTTTACAGACAACCAATTTTAAGCTATTGCATAGCTTCTATCGCGGGCTTTGAGCGCGGCGACCGAATCAAGAAATTCCGTAACGAAAAAAAAACCTAACACCCATTCCGTAACGAAAAAAACCTAACACCCCCCACTCCGACCGGCACAGCGGTGCGGCGTTGACAGCCGTACATCGTCTAACGTCGTTTCAGTTCGGTAGACTTCGGCACGGTGTTTGTGTGCTCATAACAGCATAACTGCTCATAACTGATTCTATCTTTATTTGTGTATAAATGAATTTATATATAATACTGCTATAAAAATAACCTAAATTATTTAGGTTATGTGCAGAGAAAGTATACATGATATTATATCTATATAAATGTACATCGCGCGAAAATCTATGATCAAACTCTTAATATCGTTCTTTTTGTTCAAATTTTTTGAATGAATAATTGTTTTGGTGTGTAATTACACTATTTATACCTTATTATTTATACCTAGCTATTTTCGTTTTATAGAGAAGAAAAACTTATAGACCTAAAAAGAATATGCAATAGCTTTACCGCGGCAGTCCCCGAGTGCAACACGTATTTTTTTTTTCAGTTGCGGGAAGTTAAAAATGCAACACATTTATCATTTTTGATCTAATAACTTTTTACGCGTATCAATGTATGTATGTGGTTCAAAATTATTATGATGCTGGCAAAACTGTAGGAACACTCTGTATATTGTTCATCAGGTTTCTCATTTCTGCAATAGTTACGAGCTCTTATAGACTAATGCGATAAAGTGACTATAAGTTGAACGAAATAAACGTAAATTGATATCAATTTTACGTTAATACATTTCAAAGCAATAAAACTAGAACATAACCTTACTTAACCTACATAAGTATTTGCCGCCATTATTTATATTTAATGTCAGAGTCCCTGTAAACTAGAACATCGACAGTGCTTACTATATTTCGGAAATTGAATGAGCACTTTATTCCTCGTTCGTAAACATATAATGTAAAGCAACTTATCCATTCATAAATTGTTTCACTTAGTTGCAAACCTAAATTTAAAAAGAGAGAGACAGATTGTGAATTATAGACGCTCAACAGCTGAAGTCATCAGAGTCTATTAAATTTAAAAAAAAAAATATACAATTTAAACACCTTGACTATACTAGTGTGACCTGTGTGAAATATTCGCACTAAATAAGTATAATAATTATCACTTTACAAAATTATTTTTTAAATATGATTGCAGGTATTCAATTCGTTTCTAATTTTGCACACTGCTTATAACGTTCTTCTTTTTGTTGTATTACAATATGAAGCTCAGATGACAGATCGAAGAAATATTTTATTAAAATTGTCATATAGAGGCGCAAGTAGCAAAAGCGTTGAGCTAAGCCGTCAGATGGCATCATGCAGCATTGCTATGACGTTGTGCAGCGTTGCTCGCTGTTTCAAAATTAAAGCCGTCAGATGGCAGTATGCAGTATTGTGTCTGTTGTATTACAATATGAAGGTCAGATGACAGATCGAAGTGTTGACGTTGTTTCAAAATTAAAGCCGTCAGATGGCAGACGTTGTGCAGCGTTGCTGTATTTTAATTAATTTACAGAAACAAAAGCAATAATAAATTTTTTAGTTGTCGATGTCAGTAGAGCAAGCAATTATCTGTAAAATGATATATAATTTATGTGGAGAAATTGTGAGGTTTTTTCTAAAAAGGGAGGCAAACATCTTAAACCCTAGCGTATTAATATATATGATTATACTTCATACATTTTTTTTTATTGAATATTTGTGCTTCGAAAACATGGCGTCTAGTGGCCGCCATATTGGATTTAAGCTACGTTATATACCTAGTGTCTCTCGTGCGGCTATAACTACAGCTAATTCGTTCAGCCGTTCGAATTTTAGGAGGACACAAACATAATCATCAATCATCGCAATTGGGTAATCAAATGAAATAACTAAACATTTAATAAAATAAAGTAGCTTTATTTAAAATATTTTCTTTTAATGTATTTATATTCTGCTTGAAAGAAGCGAATTCAGGCGTGATATTTTTTAAACATCTTATTATACAAAATCTTTATGCGGCACGTGTTATAGGAAACGCATTACTCACAAAACGTTTTTTAAATATAAAATAACTGGATACACTATTATAAAAGAAATCAGTTTTTCTTTTGAAATATTCCGCAAAAATACGTCCTCGTATACTCGGCTTGTGAGAATTTCAATATTTTTATCAATACTTCTTTCAAATTTAGTCTTTTTTTGCGTTGACATAATATTTAAATACCTCTAATTACTTCGCGTTGATAAAAAATAACGACGGAAATAACTTAACTTATGATTAAGAACTAGATAAAAAGTCTGCAGAATAAAATTGTAAATCCCTTTCCTTCCACCACTTATACCCGTTATTCCACCATAAATTAAGTTTTCACAGTGTATTGACTGCTATTTAAGAAACCAATTTAACTTTGCCACACCATAGATTGATTTTTGACGTGATAACGTCTTATAAATTGATGAATCACCAATCTTATAAATTGATAAAACACCGGCTGCATGTACGAAAAAGTGTAACGTTCCTAACGGTCGTAACGTTCCTAACGTAACGTTCCTAACGCGTAACGTTCCGCCTGACCCTGTGCGTGCTTTTTGCTAATTTCTCGCTCAATTTAAATCAGATCGGTTTGAAACCAGTCTTAAACGAAAGAGGAGAACATTTTACATAGATTTCGTATAACAGAATTTGCCTAAACAGTTTTTTTATACAAATTTATATAGAAAAATAGCTGTATAAAATATAAATGCCATGTTGTCTAATGCATGACGCGACGCAGTCGGTCGTCTTTGTTTGCCGTACATGGAAATTAGAATATAACGTATGTCTTGTCTTAACATGAAAACGGCTGCATTTCTAATGTTTAATTCAATTTTTTGACATTAGTATTTTGTCAAATGCAACGCCTCCTAAGTTAAGTATTGGAATAACTAATTATTATTAAAACATAATACTTTGACAGTAATTGCAAACGTCACTTTTGACATTTCTTATCATTCCGACACCAAGGATAAGCGGATTGAAACCAAATTTTGGGAGGTTTAGGTTATGTATTACGGAATACGTTATCACGTAAAACTATCGTCCGTAAACCGACTTTACAGACAACCAATTTTTTCTGTAAAGAGATACTTAAATATACAATGCTAAAATCATCTACCAACAGACTGATACAAATAATAATGATTATTTTTTAAATATGATTGCAGGTATTCAATTCGTTTCTAATTTTGCACACTGCTTATAACGTTCTTCTTTTTGTTGTATTACAATATCAAGCTCAGATGACAGATCGAAGAAATATTTTACTAAAACTGTCATATAGAGGCGCAAGTAGTAAAAGCGTTGAGCTAAGCCGTCAGATGGCATCATGCAGCATTGCTGTGACGTTGTTCAGCGTTGCCCGTCAGATGGCAGACGTTGTTCAGCGTAGCTGTTAATTAATTAATTTACAAAAACAAAAGCAATAATAAATTTTTTAGTTGTCGATGTCAGTAGAGCAAGCAATTATCTGTAAAATGATACATAATTTATGTGGAGAAATTGTGTGGTTTTTTCTAAACGTATTTAATATATATGATTATTATTATCATTATTAGAGGCTATATACAGATCGCAATCATGTGACAAGTGTCACAAAAATGTTTATAGTACCCAATATGTCTGGTTTATAAATATGGAATTATACTGAACGGCACATATATTTACTGAAAAGCAATAAAAATCTGATGAACGAGTATTTATTATTGTCATTCATGTAAATATTGACATTTAATATAGCTAATAGCATGTAGTGGTTGACTCAATAATAACATTCGTTTTACATAAATTTATGAGTATTCATAAAAGCAGCAACAGGTAAAATTGAATGATAAACCTGTAAAAAAAGTGTTTAGATTTTCTTATATCGTTTACTGACGCATCATTTATCTTTAAAAAAATAATTGAAAAACTTTGTTTTCACTCGATTAAATAAAAACGAATGGTTATAATTTTAGCAATCTGTCTGTTTGTATATGTATTTAAGTTCTAATTATCTCGCAGGGCAAACTCTATTGAACCGATTTATGAATCAATTTGCCATTATTGCGTGTGTTCTGGATTATCAAAGTGGTTGCTGTAAGTAGAAAAAAAGCGAGTGTGCTTTAGACCACACGATTGAAGTAAAACGTCTTCCTGTCATATATAATACATAATTAATATATAATATACTAGCTGTCCCGCCCGGTTTCACCCGAGTGCAAAAGAACGAACGGTGAAGGAAGGGACATGAGTACGCACATTCATCTTAGTTTACCGAGATGAATGTTGTGTCCAAACTTCATAATGATCGGCGTTACCGTTCAAAAGTTTTTGTCATTAAAAAGCAGTATTTATACTTTTTTTAAGTAATAAATTTCTTTTAGTGTAGATAATAAATATTTAATTGAAAACACTGTAGGAAAATTATTTTTATATATAGGTGCCTATAGTTGTAACAGTTTTCAAATGAGCTATTAATTAGATTTATTTAATTTTAATTAGTCGTAATAAAATTTAAAAAAATTGAAATGTAAACCTTAGAAGAAAGCAATGTAGAAAATAAAAAAAAAAATAAAAGTATATTCGCCGACGTGGGGCTTTGAACCCTAGACCCTGGCATTAAGAGTCTTACTCTCTACCGACTGAGCTATCCGGGCTTGTACCTTGACGCGCTAACATTATTTCCCGTTACAAAAGGCAGCAAAATTCGAAAAAACGTATTTTTGACACAAAAAAACAATTGTTTTCATTTTAAACGTCAAATAGTTGTAAAAAAAAATTAATGCTCCGTCTTTGTCGCACTCACTAACTTATATCTCACTCTCAACTTAATGCTCCGTCTTTGCCGCACTCACTAACTTATATCTCCCTCTCAACTTCCAATATACGAAACGTAACTCTCTCTCTTACTATCTTCACTAACTTATATCTCCCTCTCAACTACCGTTCCCCTCGTCCGATGATGCACTTCCGTAAACGATTTCGTCAGGCATTTACCAGCTTACTCCCCAAGTCAAGCGTGCCTAAAGAAGTTTTATTTCAAAAATCTTTTTTTTTCAGTCACTTCGAATATTAAATGAAATTTAATTCAGTGACTTCAAAAATATAAATTGACAATTAAAATTCTTGGCAAAACCAAAAGTGCACATCTACTGTATAGCAAAAATTGAACAAAATATATATAAAAAAAATTAAGAAATGAATATGGAATAGATGTAAAAATATAATTCAATTATGCTGACCGGAATCGAACCAGCGATCCTCTCCATACTAAGTAAGAGCGTTTACAAATTACTCTATACGGAGCTCAATGGTATAGCAGTAATTTAAAAACCAATCAAGTATCAGAATACCGTAAACAAAAACCAGTGACTTTAAAAAATCACCCGTACATAAAAATCTGTCAGAACAGAATTGCTCGATATAAAAATAATCTAAACTATTTATCTGCTCGATGTGGCCGTGATGGGCTTATCAAAGTAAACAACGCAATCATTTTTGTACAACAAAGCTAGATCAACTATGTTTATGTCTATTAATAGTTTGACATAAAACTTTTGGCATTAAATGATATTATCTATATCAGCGGTTCCGAAACGTTTTAGCCTAGGAATCTCTTAGAGATTAACAAAATTGTTACCGAACCCTATTGAAATAAAACAGTTATTTACTTAATTTCTTTAAAGTGTAAATGCCATTACATTAAATGTAAATTTTTTCAAATCTTTTTTTAACGTCTGATTAGAAATCTTCAATAAATAAAATTATCGACCAATTTTTCAGACAATATATTAATAAAAAATATAATTAATACATTTTTAACTTTTCGATCCGGATTCGGACCTTCTTCAGAACTGATGTATTAATTATATTTTTTATTAATATATTGTCTGAAAAATTGGTCGATAATTTTATTTATTGAATAAATTTTTTCAAGTTTCATTTCTGTAGTGTACAGTTATTAACAACATATGACTGTTTGCCGGACGGCGTTAATACAGTTCGGCCATTGTCGATAGAACTACATAGCTTTGTCCACTTACAAATTTACGTTCCAGATCGTCGACTATAGAATCACTGTTTGCCAGACGGCCTTACAGATCGGCCATTCCCGCTAGAACTACATAGCTTTGCCCACTTATATATATTTGCATTCCAGATCGCTGATTATTCGCTATGTGCAACATCAAAGTTGCGACATCTAGCGCCATTGACCGGCGAACCCACTGCCACTTTTATGCATTATGTCAAATGGGACAACTAGTAAAAAGTGAATTAAAAATAATGTGCAACATCAAAGTTTCAAACCAAATGTTAAAGTTTATAAAAACTGTGATCAAGTAGTTTAATAATATTAGCTAACATCACTATTCATTATGTATTATTACAATTAATAGTGCAGCATTTACCTTTGATTTTATATCAGTACATGTGCGGTAAAAATGCCAGTGTTTGCCGCTAAGCGCGCACGGTCGTTCAGCGTTTCCTTTCCAAGCAACAGCACATAGCGAATAGAATCATTCAAGTGTGTACGCTTTCACAGCCGGTGTTGTTCCAAATTTTGTTAGGTTCCGAACTTGTAGGCCGTGATCCATTGATATTTCTACCTGACGTTTCGTCTACAACTGCGATAAACATTATCAAAAACGACGCGCCAGCGGACGAAGTGTCCTTCTAGACGGCACACAGGTACACAACTACCTAGCTGACTAGAGGAACACTTCGACCGCTGCCACATCGCCTTTGATAATGTCTATCGCAGTTGTAGACGAAACGTCGGCCCGGAAACCAATTGTTTGCCGTCGTTTGCCGAGCTGTATAGAGATGAGTACTTATGGATTGCCGTTTAGGAAACGCTGATTTATATGATAAATCATTAAATTTATTAATTTAGTAGACAAATCGGATTAAATGATTTAAAAAAATAATTAGAAAGCTTTTTATTTTTTCGTAGAAATTTTAAAGCTTTTTAATAATGAAGACATATGTATTTAAGATTAAAAAAACTTGTATTCTTATAATTACAGTTTAATTATACATGCTAGTTTATTAGACATTTTATTTTTTACGGATTTTCAATAGCTTTTAATTAGTGGAGAGTTGCGAATATTTACGTTATTTCAGCTGACTTAAATAATTCTCTATCTTAAGAATTGGTCGTGTTACAAACAACAAACATGTTACAAACTTACTGTCAATTGTCAGGAAATACATCATTATTATTATTATCATAGCGGGCGATGCCGGGCTTAACTGTCAGTAGAGAGAAAAGTTGGTTTGTGTGTCCCGAATTTCTAACCAGTTAGTTCCCTTTAAGGAGGTTGATGCGTTACAGTCCCAATCAAAAGTAAGTCGAATTCTTAATGGGAACTTTTCCATAATAAATTTTTACGAAAGTTTATAAGTCGATGATACTAATAAATTATTGTCATAAAAGGATAAATGAATATTTTTTTTTAATATTAATTAATTATTTCAGTATTTTACTTAATGAACTAACTTTTGAATTTTTTGTATAAAGTTAGGTTAAAAAAATAAATTTATGTACATATCTGTATTTTACAAATTTTTGCAGTAAATAATTAAAAAATGAAATTAGAAGTAAAAAAAAATAAAATTAAATCATTAGAAAGTTCAGTTAAAATTGTTAAAATAATCAAGAGTCCATAATCGAAAAGTGCTAAGGTTTAATATTTTTTTAATGATTAAAAGTCTCCTAATTAAATTGGAAAAAATTTTAAAATATGCATAAGACATCGATGCTTTACATAGTTAGTTTTCGGAACTGCTAACATTATTTGGTTATTTGCAAAAAATTAAAATGTACCGTTTGCATGCTACGTTGACATATTTTCCATAAGACTACATGTAAAAGTTTTTTTTTTAATTTTTAACTTTACAAATCTCCTAATGATTTTGGATTTTTTACAGAAAATTTTGTCATAAAAAAATCTATTAAAAAAACTTTATTTCAGATTTTTTTCATTATCTTCGTAAAACGGCTCAACCTCCTTCAGAAAAAATAAAAAATCCGGAAATGAGTTGGCGTTGAAATGCTTTTTGGTAGTTTTGAGACAAACTATAACAGATATAACTTCTGAGTTAGTTTTATTGGTTTCAGTACATTTCTAACTTTTCTGGTTAAGACGCAGCAGACATAAATGTTTAAGTCAATTTACTGTAGTGACCGCAGGTGTTTGAAAAGTTTATTAAATTAAGGCTCACTGTTTTGTGCCTGCTATTTGCCAATTACAATGTGTGCATTAGCTAAAAACACTTCAGCTAATTTATAGGGCTCCGGTCAGCTCGAACAGTCAGCGAAGAAAATTGTCATTTATTTTATCTTGTCATTATACTTATAATTTATGTTTTTTAGACCTAGCCCCGATTCATATTTTCAATTTATTATTTTTATACTTTTACCAGTAATTGTTATATTAGAGCCTGGGAGCTGGGATCTTGTAATAGATGATTCAGTGAAATTACAACAAGCTCGCAGAAAGTTTGCTTAATTCGAAATATTGACTTCGATTAAAAAAATATATTAGCAGCCCTAGATGGATGCCTCTTAAAGTAGATAACTCAGTACTGTTATTTCGGCTGATACGTGACTGACAGATTTGACAGAATTTAAATGTTAATATTCAATAACAAAATCTCTACTAAATATGACATGGGAAACGCTGAACTTAAATGCTAGTTTGTTAATCGATATGGTAAATTATAGACGTTCACCAAGCGTTTTAGCTAGATTAGTTTAGTTATTTCAAACGGTCATAGACATAATTCACTTACCTGGATACTCGTGTATGTTAGAACTGTCTCAAAGAGTTAGTAATTCTAAACTACTTTAAAAGTTTTCGAAGCAGAGAAGTTTGTCTCGAAACTAGTTCAAGACTACTTTTAAAAAAAAATTTATTGAACATGTCAATATTTAGCTCGGCTTGTTTTCTACCAAGTTGCCTAACAATTTATTTATTTAATACCCTTCATTTGCTTGCTATTATTATTATTATATTCTTGTTTTTCCTTTTTTCTTTAATTTTAAATATATACTCACTCTCGGGTACGTCCAGTTAATCCAATCCTAGCACTGGCAATAGCCAAGTAGGGTTGGAAAATTCCAAATCAATCTTTTGTATAGAATGTATTTTTTTTTTCTTTAAGTGGAATAAATTACTATTATTATTTAATATCAAAAAAAGGAAATATATTTTCCAAACTTCCAAAGACATAGGTAATAGTATATAAATGGACCTAACATGGTTACTACTAGCTGCTCCCCGCGGCTCCGCACGCGATTGTGATGAAAGTAGTGGAGCTTTCGGCTATATATACTAGCGGTTCCGCCCGGTATCGCCCGGGTGCAAAAGAACTAATGGGGAAGGGAGATACATGAGAAGTATGAGGGACAAATTTTGAGATACATTTTGCAACATTTTTCATTGATGCTCCGCTCTTATTGGCCGTAGCGTGATATTATATAGCCTATAGCCTTTCTCGATAAATGGGCTATCCTACAAAAATTTGTTTTGCAATTCGAACCAGTAGTTTCTGAGATTAGCGCGTTCAACCAAATCAACAAACAAACTACTCTTCAGCTTTATATATTAGTATCCTAGATATAGAAACAAATACCTAAAAAATACCTAAGCAAATAAAATGGTATGATCTAACTGTTAAAAAACAATTTTTCTAGCGCGCGTTGAGACTAGTGATGTGCCGGATATCCGTATCCGTATCTGCGGATATCCGAGGGAGAAGATAGATCCGTATCCGTTAGTTTTTGGCGGATCTTTTACCTTATTAATTATCAATTCATAGATGAAATTTTATATATAGGTGATTAGGTAATAAGGAAAAACTGTTAAATTCCATTCAGATTATTTGTTATTTTTTAAAATCGTATTTGGCACCTTTATATTGCAAAAATTTATCGTAGTGAGTACCACACCAATAGTACATAACTCAAAGGTACTAAAAAACTATCTTTATAATGAGATATTGCACATCGATCTTTGGAAAGAGACAATCTGTTATGAGAGTTAACTCTTAAAGAGGTCAATAACTTTTTCCCATAACAGATAGTCTCTTTCCAAAGGTCGATGTGCAATATTTACCGTTGCGTACTCTAAGAAAGTTAAGATCCGTATCCGTATTCGCGGATCTTGAAACCAAATATCCGTATTCAAATCCTTATCCGCGGATATACATTTTTAACGATCCGGTACATCACTAGTTGAGACACAACCATCCGCAATAGCCCGCTCGCGCGTTCTGAGCCCGCGCGACAGGCAGCCTTTGTGATATTTTAAGGCGTCGGAAGGGGAAGTGGTGGGTTGAAGTTTCGGATTAAAGTCCTGACAGTGACATTGTTGGAAAGTCAATTTTTCTTATATAATTTTGTAACTGTAACACAAGATTTGAATTTCGCGGCATATTTAAAAAAAAACTCTAGATGTAGATGAATTTAAAAATCTACACATGTTGGAGGGATGAGTTTTTGTCAATTTACTTTATATTCGCATTTTTTATAAAAATCTACCGTTTTTTTGATCGTCTGTATTTTATACAGTATATTCATACTCATTGTCTTCAACCGTAAACAAACAGCCACCGGCTTCACTTTCATAACACAATTATTTCAGTACGTTTCGGTAGAGATAATGCCATCACTGTATACGGAATGTTTCAAAATACATAGATCTATTTTCTGTATCATACTTATGAATAATTTTATTTTCCGCAACAAAACAAAAATTAGAAAGAAACGACTAATTTTTTACTGTCTAATTAGAGGTTGCCGCTATTTTTTTTTTATTTTAGCCCCCTAACTTTTTTTGCCACAATGATATTAAACATTTGTTTTCCTAGTTGATGTGTTACAGTCCCAATCAAAAGTATTCCGAATTCTAAATGGGAACTTTTCCATATTTTTTTACAAAAGATTATAAGTGGATGATACTAATAAGTTATTGTGCTATAAAGTCAAAAATAAATAATTTTTTTTAATATTAATTAATTATTTCAGTATTTTACTTAATGGACTAACTTTTGAATTTTTGACGTGATAACGTCTTATAAATTGATGAATCACCAATATTATAAATTGATAAAACACCGGCTGCATGTACGAAAAAGTGTAACGCGTAACGCGTAACGCATAACGCATAACGCGTAACGTTCCGCCTGACCCTGTGCGTGCTTTTTTCTAATTTCTCGCTCAATTTAAATCAGATCGGTTTGAAACCAGTCTTAAACGAAAGAGGAGAACATTTTACATAGATTTCGTATAACAGAATTTGCCTAAACAGTTTTTTTATACAAATTTATATAGAAAAATATTTTATACAAATTTATATAGAAAAATAGCTGTATAAATGCAATGTTGTCTAATGCATGGCGCGACGCGGTCGGTTGTCTTTGTTTGCCGTACATGGAAATTAGAAGCAAACGTATGTCTTTTCTTAACATGAAAACGGCTGCATTTCTAATGTTTAATTCAATTTCTTGACATTAGTATATTGTGAAATGCAACGCCTTCTAAGTTAAGTATTGGAATAACTAATTATTATTAGAACATAATACTTTGTAAGTTGCAAACGTCACTTTTGACATTTCTTATCATTCCGACACCAAGGATAAGCGGATTGAAACCAAATTTTGGGAGGTTTAGGTTATGTATTACGGAATACGTTATCACGTAAAACTATCGTCCGTAAACCGACTTTACAGACAACCAATTTTTTGTACAAAGTTTGGTTAAAAAAATAAATGTATGTAAATATTTGTATTTTACAAATTTTTGCAGTAAATAATTAAAAAAAGAAATTAGAAGTAATAAAAAATAAAATTAAATCATTAAAAAGTTAAAAATTCAGTTAAAATTGTTAAAATTGTCAAGATTAAAAGTCTATAATCGAAAAGTGCTAAGGTTTATTTTTTTATTGATTAAAAGTCTCCTAATTCAATTGGAAAAAAATATTAAAATATGCGGAAGACATCGATGCTTTGCATAGTTAGTTTTCGGAACTGCTGACATTATTTGGTTATTTGCAAAAAATTAAAATGTACCGTTTGCATGCTAGGTTGACATATTTTCCATAAGACTACATGTAAAAGTTTTTTTAAATTTTTAACTTTATAAATCTCTTAATGATTTTGGAATTTTTACAGAAAATTTTGTCATAAAAAAATCTATTAAAAAAACTTTAATTCAGATTTTTTTCATTATCTTCAAAAAACCGCTCAACCTCCTTAAAAAAATCGTGGTTAATTATTTTAACTGATTTTTTTAATTATTCAGTTACCATGGTACCCATTCTCATATTATGTGGCCAAAGTAGGTAATCATTGATCCTTACTAATTTGCTCAATGGAGTTTTCCCTATGTTCGGTTTTCTGTGATACACCCTGTATATCCCTTCTCTTAATTGCAACCACGAATTAAAAAAAATGTGTTTATTTCCAACGATTGAGTTTAGGCGCCGTCTGATGACGTCAACATTGGACCTAGTCAGCACGTCACTTTTGCGCATAGATAAAAGGAGGTATGTCTGTGGAAAGAGATGTATATACCAGTTATCGCATGATCCAAATCTAAAGAATCAGTGGGCGTGATTCAACAACAGGCAGCCAATTAGATGAATCTGTCTAGCGATGTTTAAAATTACATTGGAAAATACACACTCTTGGGAATTTTTTTCTTGTAGAAAAAGAAATTTTTACAAATTTTTTTTATTATCTATTTGTAACGTTGATTCCAACCTTAAAAAATGTAGGCCGAGCCCATTGATTTTGTGTCAAATTTAATCAAAATCGTTCCAGATTACAAGTTACTCAAGAATATATAAGAAAACAAAATAACAGATAGTCTTGTTACAATTTTATAATATATTCCCAATATTATTAAACGAGCTAATCTTGTATCTACCTATGTACCTACCTATGTCCCTAAATATTTTCTCAAAAACGGCCCTAACGATTTGGATGAAATTTACTGAAAAGGGATTTTGGGGGGCAAAAAATCGTTTTAGCTAGGTCATATCTCTCGAAAAAATCGTTTTCTTACAAATTTTATCATTATAAAAATCAATTTTTTGACGTATGAAAATACTTAAATATTGTAAGTTGGTTTTGGAATTTTATACAAACAATGAAATCAGTATTTTATTTAACTTTCCGAGCAAGGCTCGGTCACCCAGGTACTAATAATTAAACTACTTATTTGGAACTATCTGTAGATACACAGTGGCAGTATACCATACGTATGTAAGTCACTTTTACACTCAAGTGGTGTGGTTGGTTCGACGGCTGTTATTTAGTGTCGAGTCAGTATTGCCAACCTGCGAATACGGTTGATTGAACCTCAGTACCAACAGCAGTGTCCCACAGTCCTACCACCGTCCTACGTTACGTAAACGTGTTCGCAATTTGAAGTAAAAACTTTAAGGAAGTTTTTTTACGATAGATAGATTTACTGTCTCGTCTCGACGAAAAAACATTTTTCTTGTTATAACTTTAGAAGTGCGGCCCTTTAGGTCCACACGACCATCTTCCCAAAATCATCAAATTGAATATTAAATATGTATTTAACAAATTAGACCCGAGAAATCTTTTTTCTAAAAAACGTAAAATACATTTTTTGTAGTCTTTTTGGTTCAAGCAAAAAAAAAAATTGCTGGACCGATTTTGACGAAATTGTTTTTGGGCCATGATGACGTTAATACACTGTGATTGACTTCCTAACGACGTCTTTATCCGTTTTTATTCGCCAGATTTCGTGTGAAATCCACATTTTTGCAATCTTTTTGTTCAAACAAAAAGATCGAAAGGACTTTAACATTTCTTAAAGACCTAGTTATTATTGCTGCGTGCCCCTTGACGGGACGCTTCTGGAATCGGTAGAAACTACTAGAAACAACAACAATGAAAACAGGTAAAAACATCCGACCTGCAGAGACACAAATACATGTAAAGGAAGGGATCTCGGTGCGGGAAGCAGGTAGGTAGCGAAGTTAGACCCGATTTCTTAGAATCGCTTGGAGAGAACAATAGAAGAAATCTCAATTTGTTCAGAACATTCGATAGAAGCGTGGGCCGAAACTATATAAGGCGAGCAGAGTGGGCAAGTGAGTCAGTCAGTTATTTGAGCTGTTCGTGAGTTGTTTTGATACAGTGCTCTGGCATTCGACATAAATTTTACTGTGGAAATAAATTAACTTTAGTGAGTGGTTTTACATAAATGATTTATAGTTAATAGACAAGTGTGCTGATAAACTTTGTGTTGTGTTCCTGTGATGTAAATATTCTGTGTACATAATTTAATGACTCTGTATTCTCTGTTACTTAGTCTTTTATTTTATAATTTAGAACTATTAGTTTTGTTTCTGTTAACGTTATTATTTCTGTTAAGTTAAAGAAATACGCTTTCGTTTGTGTGTTTAACCATTTTGTTAAGCATTTATTATTGTAAATAAATAATTTCCGCCACGGACTACAGCAGTTTTGGTACATTATTATTAGTCTAGTATCTTTTCCCTCCTGAAGGTTTTCATCTCAACAATTCAAAGTCTGGCCGCAATCAATGAGCAATGCCGCGTTCTGCGTAACCAAACTCGCCAACTACAAGATTGGAATGTGACATACATGTCGCAGCTTCGTATGGAATTTCAAATTTTGATTCAATGTTCGACTATAAATCTAATTATTTACGGGCCTATGATTTGATCCTTTTCAACTCTCTTCAGTGGCTTTGTATTTAAATTGGCGGTTATTAAATACATTATATGCCAGTGGCAGCTCCCCTATGAGTGCTGCAGAACTACAGAATAATCAAAATCTAGGTATACTTCATAATTTATTTAGAATTGGGGAATTATAAAACGGTCGAATAAAAAAACAAATTTGGTGACTGATGATGAGATACTGTTTTAATAACTTGAGATATTAAAATAATAGTTGGGTGACTAAATTACTAACTGAGCGACTAAATTAATAAGTGAGCGACTAAATTACTAAGTGAGCGACTAGAATGCCTTCGGTAATTTTGAAGCAGATATCTTCTTTTGTTTTTACTTTTTTTTTTCACTTTGAGACTACAACTTAAAACTCACATTTTCATAAAGATTGAAAACCACCGCTTTTTTTAATAAAGGGGTATGCGAATTGTCTCGCAGTGAAACACGATGGAGTAAAGGTGGAGTTTTTAAAAAAACAATTCCGGGGTGAACGATAACGGGGTATGCGAATTAAATAGTTAATTGTTTGTATAGAACTGCGTTTTCTAAAAAATGTATATTTAATTGACAGTCAATTAAATATATATTTTTTAGAAAACGCAGTTCTATTCAGTCGCTCACTTAGTAATTTAGTCACCGAACTATTATTTTCTCGTCACGCGCAGTCAGTCGCTCACTTAGTAATACAGTAACTCAAATTGATTATTTTTGTCGCCCAAAATTGTAATTTACAGTCATTCGTTTAAATACTACCCTTTAGAATTTAACCAATATTTAATTTTTGAAAATGATATAAGTTACACAACTAACGCTAAAGTATAACAGCCCCTGTGTGTTCGTGTAACGATGTAGGGAGGAAAATTTTCCATTATATTTTTCCGGAAAATTTTCAATCACAAAAAGGCAATTTATAGGACATAATTGACTTTCCACACTTTGTTTTATTAGCATTCACTGATCTCACTCAGTCAACACCTTTGACGGCTTTGATGCAGCAAAATACACGGCTTATGGCAGTACTGACAAGTGTTACAGTGTATATTGTAGTTTGTTGTTAACAGTGTTCAAAAAAAATTTAATAATTAGAACATCATAAACATGGTTGTGATTTATAAATTAATTACCCCTCTTCCCTAATTCGTATAAGGAGGTACCACCGGTTGATCCTGCAGATCACCCTTTGAACATATTCATGCGCCGCCACTGTCTTATGCATATATATTTGCGTAAATAGTTGTCGGGTTTTCATTAAAACAAAAGACATTGCTCACTTTATCAGGGGACTGCACACTCTAGTATTGATGCATAATAAATGATGGTACTTTAAAATTCCGTTCCAGTGTTTCATTTTATTTTTTTAACAATAGTACGTTAGTGTACTGTAACAAAACTGTTCTAGTTCTAGTTCTAATAATAAACGTTTAACAAAACAGTTAAACACACGAAAGCGTACTTCTTTAACTTAACAGAAATAATAACGTTAATAACTAATAGTTCTAAATAACAAAATAGAAAACTAAGTAACAGAGAATATAGAGTCACTAAATTATGTACACAAAATATTTACAACACACAAACACAACAAAGTTTATCAGTACATATTATCAGTGTATATTAACTATATCCATACGACTATTTATAAAAAGTTATTTATGTAAAACCAGATTTATATAATTGCACTCAATGGTTTACACACACAAACGTTTACTTATCTTCACAGTATAACTGATTTATGTCGCAACGCCATAGCACATGAACAACTCACGAACAACTAAACGACTTACTGAGTGACTGCCTGCGCCAGCGACCTACCTGATAGAATCTTCTAGAATTGGCTTCTCCAGGCAATTCTATGAAGGTCGGGGTTTTTTTTTATACATGTTTTCCATAGAAGATTCTACAGAACCCATAGTCGTCCCAACAGGGTGCACGCAACAATACCATAAGCATTCATCGTGCAAGTTTAAAATTTTTGTCTCACGAAATCACTGTGTTGTGCGAAATAATTGTTACAAAACAAAGTTCTTAAATGTAAACAAACGTTGTCTATGTGTTATATATATTTATTACAACTTGCTGTTTGTCAGCTTGAATCAAATCTTGCAATCAACATTTCGAATAGATCTAATTAAGTTAAAGCTTTAAAATTTTGCACACGTATTTGAGTCCGGTGACAATGCATAAATCCAACATGGCGGACGCCCCAAGATGACGGACTGCTTTTTTTGTTCACAATCCTCTTGTTTTGGCTATCAAATGAAAGAGTTTGACGAGTGGAATAAGACACGTCGTTGTAAACCCAATATAAAAATATAAAATAGTGTTGCGTGCCCTTGATGGGACGCCTATGGAATTCGGTAGAAACTACTAGAACCAACAACAATGGAAACAGGTAAAGAATACCCGACCTTAGAGACACACATACATGTAAAGGAAAGGATCTCGGTGCGTAAAACAGGTAGCGAAGTTAGACCCGATTTCTTAGAATCGCTTGGAGAGAACAATAGAAGAAATCTCGATTCGTACAGAACATTCGATAGAAGCGGGGGACGAAAACTATAAAAAGGCGAACAGAGTGGGCAAGGGAGGCAGTCAGTTATTGGAGCTGTTCGTTGTGTTGATACAGTGCTCTGGCATTACTAGATAAATTATTCAGTTATACTGTGAAAATAAATAACTCTAGTGAGTGCAATTTATATAAATCTGTGTAAATACAAGTGTGAATCAGCTACTGTACTAGCTAAACTTTGTGTTGTGTTCCTGTGGTGTAGTAAATAGTTTGTGTACATAATTTAGTGACTCTATATTCTCTGTGACTTAATCTTTTATTTTATAATTTATATTATATTTGTTTCTGTTAACATTATAATTTCCGCCACGGACTACAGCAGTTTTGTTACAATAGTAAAAAAAATATTTATTAATAATTTAGTGGCATAACTCGTGTGACTGTTAAAAACTCGCTGATGTTCATTTTTCCATAATGTCACTCGTACATAATAGCCCCATTTACGTTCTGGAAACATAAGCTACTATTGCAGTCGTCAGTCTATTGACTTCTGCAATACACGTGCAGTTTGTGATAATTGGTAAATACATATATGCGAATGTGTGGCAAAAGCGTTCGAACTGTAGCTGAATAACAATTAAATTAAAATTAAATTCAGTTTGTAGGTCTGCTGAATCGACAGCCGCAATTAAGTTAAACAGCTGGTGTATTTAGGCATTGGTGTTGTGTCGCCCCCGCAGGGCTGTATCCAGCTCTTGTCTGTAGAAATGGCAAATTATTTTGTTTGAAGGGGAAAATTAAAGTTAAAAAGCTCAAACGAAATGTAATGTCTATGACAGGCCTGGGAAAATGGCGGCCCGCGGGCCGGATCCGGCCCGCAGCGCAGCCTTATCCGGCCCGCGAAGCATTTTAGAAAATGTTAGAAAATAGTAGCGGAAATAGAATTCTTTCTCCACATCCGAAAATAGAATGTGAGGTCCTTTTTTTTTTTTGCTCTTCGAATGCACATCCGGCCCGTGGCCAAATTTTCATCAGCTATGTGGCCCGCCGATCAAAAGATTTGCCCGCCCCTGGTCTATGATAACTATTTAGCCAAACAGTAGTTCATTCTTAAAGGTGACACACGTAAAAGAACGAATGGGAGGGAGGGACATGAGTACGCACGTTCATCTAAGTTTACCGAGATGAATGTTGTGTCCAAATATCATGATGATCGGAGTTACCGTTCTAAAGTTTTTGTCAGACGTACAAATTTTTAGTTACATTTTGCAACATTTTTCATTGATGCTCCGTTCCTATTATAGAGCCTATAGCCTTCCTCGATAAATGGACTATCCAACAACAAGTTTTTTTTCAATTCGAACCAGTAGTTCCTGAGATTAGCGCGTTCAACCAAACAAACTCTTCAGCTTTATATATTAGTATAGATACAGTACAGCATTATATTTAATACTAGCCGTTGCCCGCGTCACTGCACGGAATAACAGAAATTTTATTTTCTTTATTATACTATATAAAATGCCAATAGTTGAAATGGCCCTGTTGTCCAATTAGCTGGAATTTTTTACTATTTTAATGTTCTAAAATTCTCCAGGAAGGGCAACGTCCTTCCTGCTGGCTACGCTCCTGCGCTCCCTGCGATCAATAACAAGCAACAGTTGGCTTTCAACAAACCAAACTCGACAAGAATACTTAAACACTATATACGATATACGTATATACTAATTCTCAAATTTCAGTTTACTAAAACAATTAAACTCATAAAAATCTTACTAAAATAAGTTTACTAGTCGAGCTGAAAGGGTTTTCTTCTTAGAAAAATTCCAACCGATCGGACGCCAAAACCATTACAACTCTAAAATATGACGTAATATAATTAATAAATATTTATAATCTGAAATTTGCTTTTCGTTTCTGTCGTTATTTGTAATAACTAGTGTGACGTGTGCGAATTATTCGCACTAAATAAGTATAATAATTATCACTTTACAAAATTATTTTTTAAATATGATTGCAGGTATTCAATTCGTTTCTAATTTTGCACACTGCTTATAACGTTCTTCTTTTTGTTGTATTACAATATGAAGCTCAGATGACAGATCGAAGAAATATTTTACTAAAATTGTCATATAGAGGCGCAAGTAGCAAAAGCGTTGAGCTAAGCCGTCAGATGACATCATGCAGCATTGCTGTGACGTTGTTCAGCGTTGCTCGCTGTTTCAAAATTAAAGCCGTCAGATTGCAGTATGCAGTATTGTGTCTGTTGTATTACAATATGAAGGTCAGATGGCAGACGTTGTTCAGCGTTGCTGTATTTTAATTAATTTACAAAAACAAAAGCCATAATAAATTTTTTAGTTGTCGATGTCAGTAGAGCAAGCAATTATCAGTAAAATGATATATAATTTATGTGGAGAAATTGTGAGGTTTTTTCTAAAAAGGGAGGCAAACATCTTTAACCTTAGCGTATTAATATAGGTATATGATCATTGTATAAAAATAATCCAAAGCTTTTTATCAGCTAACTCATTTATTTTTGACGGATCGAATTAGTTTTGGGACAAATAAGTTTAAGCTTGGCGCCGCATCTAAGATCATACGTGGCTTATAATATTATGATAAATTGTCATATTTTTTTTTAAGAAAAACGTCTTATGGATTTCCGCGTAGTTTGACTAACGCTGGTATAGATTAATAGAATGTGTCAGTGCTTTGGATTGATGAGTTGTAATCGAAAATTTTGATTCTTCTCTCTATATGATATTGATGTGTGTTAATATTATGAATATAATTCAGTTCGAGATTATTGCGTAGCATTATACCAATATAATCCTTACAAAAAATATTTGTTGACATTCTTTCAAATATACAAATGATTAAAAAAATTCACACCCTACATTTATTATTTATTCAAAACATTACTAGCAAGTACGAGTGAATTTGCATGTTATGATTTAGATCAAAGTGGTACTTTAATATTAAATAAGTGTTTTCGTTTGTATATAACACTAAAAATGAATTATTTAAAATAAATGCGTTTTTGGTACCTCGATTATTTTAGTATTTCGTCTTTAGTTTTTGTCATATGCACATTTTCAGCTGTCACTGAAAAAAAAAAAAAATGATAGGCTTTTCAACCTATATTTGAATTTCTTGAAAAAAGTACAAGCCCATTATATATGTTTATAAACATATAATGGGTTTGTAGGTACTTTTTTCAAGAAATTTATTTAGCCAGTGGCGCACTAGCTGAGGCCCGGATTAACTATTCATTCCATGGCCCCTTTGACAAAATAATAATAATAAATAATAATACACTAGCGGAAAGAATTAAAGGATCAAAAAAAATTTCCAAATTTTTCGAGGTTTTTCAAGTGGCTGTATTTCCCTTAAAAGTTGTCGTACTGGAATTTTAAAAAAAGGATTTTAAAGCTCGAAGTTTCTAGTTTTGAGATCTTATGATGAAAAAATTTTTCAAGCAACGTGTTCCGCTCAATCCTAATGAATACCGAAGAAAAAAATTTTTCGAAATTTTTTCTGTTCTTTTTTTTGGTCTACGAACTTGGAAAAAAATTTTCCAACTTAACCACTATATGGATCGGATAACTTGTTCATTCAGTTTTAATTTGCTTTTTTGAAAAGTTCGATACGACGACTTCTCGCTGAGATATCGAACTTTGAATGGAAAAGGATCTTTTTGTCTTTAACCTTCAATATCTCAGCAACCGCTAACCGCACAAGAAAATTAAGGAGGGTTTTGAAATCTTGAATAAATTTCCCACAAAAATCAGCTACGGTTTTTTGAAAGAAAAAATTGTTTTCATTCTTTACATTAATTTGAAAAATCAAGAAAAAGAGGGCTTTTGGTGGCCTTTAGGATAATCAGGCGCTAAGTTGGAAATATCGAGAAAACCAGTAATGTTAAGTGTGCCTTTTACAGTTCAATATGCCCACAAAAACCTCACAAAGTTTCGATTCAATCCATCGAGCCGTTTTTTTGTTTTATTCGATCGAATTTTTGCAAAAAAATTAAAGGATCACGATTTTGACTTTAAATGATCTTTAACAAAATGCAAAAAAAAATGTTTTTTCCAGTTTTTTTATGCATTTTTATTGGTAAAAATGTTTAAATTTATGCGAAAAAAATTTTGCAGAAGTGCACGCTCTAATGCATAAATTTCGCATAAATTTAAACATTTTTACCAATAAAAATGCATAAAAAAACTGAAAAAAACATTTTTTTTTGCATTTTGTTAAAGATCATTTAAAGTCAAAATCGTGATCCTTTAATTTTTTTGCAAAAATTCGATCGAATAAAACAAAAAAACGGCTCGATGGATTGAATCGAAACTTTGTGAGGTTTTTGTGGGCATATTGAACTGTAAAAGGCACACTTAACATTACTGGTTTTCTCGATATTTCCAACTTAGCGCCTGATTATCCTAAAGGCCACCAAAAGCCCTCTTTTTCTTGATTTTTCAAATTAATGTAAAGAATGAAAACAATTTTTTTTTCAAAAAACCGTAGCTGATTTTTGTGGGAAATTTATTCAAGATTTCAAAACCCTCCTTAATTTTCTTGTGCGGTTAGCGGTTGCTGAGATATTGAAGGTTAAAGACAAAAAGATCCTTTTCCATTCAAAGTTCGATATCTCAGCGAGAAGTGGTCGTATCGAACTTTTCAAAAAAGCAAATTAAAACTGAATGAACAAGCTATCCGATCCATATAGTGGTTAAGTTGGAAATTTTTTTTCCAAGTTCGTAGACCAAAAAAAAGAACAGAAAAAATTTCGAAAAATTTTTTTCTTCGGTATTCATTAGGATTGACCGGAACACGTTGCTTGAAAACATTTTTCATCATAAGATCTCAAAACTAGAAACTTCGAGCTTTAAAAACCTTTTTTTTAAATTCCAGTACGACAATTTTTAAGGGAAATACAGCCACTTGAAAAACCTCAAAAAATTTGGAAATTTTTTTTTGATCCTTTAATTCTTTCCGCTAGTTTATAATAATAATAATAATAATAATAATAATAATAATAATAATAATAATAATAAATAATAATAATAAATAATAATAAATAAATAATAAATAAATAATAATAATAAATAATAATAATAAATAATAATAATAATAAATAATCTTTATTAGTACCAGGTTATGGTACTAAAAGGCGAGGTTCAGCTACTGATTATTTTCAAATTAAGCCCTTTTACCATATACATAAAAAAATCCACCCAATTGGGCGACGGGACCATTCCAACTTCTAAAATATTGATATTTTATATAGTATAATAAAAAATAAAATTTCTGATTTAGCGTGCGGTGACGCGGGTAATAGCTAGTATTAAATATATTTTCTATTCGTTGGCATAACATGTTCCATGTCATGTAAAAATTAACCAAAGCATGCTTTCTTTCTGTCAGATTTACAGAATAAAAGAACAGCTGTTTTTTTATTTTCAAAATATTTCCAAAACTATAAAGTTTAGAAAAAAAGTATTTATTATCAAAACTTTCTTGCAAAAATAAATAGATTAATAAACCGTTATGTAAAGTATACCATTATTATATGAAAAACAACGTTGTAACATATATCTTGAGGTGTATGAGTGGTAATTAATAATATAATTTTAATGTTGAAAATAAGATTTATTCTTTCTGTGTTAAACGTCGAACTTATTCTGTTCTAAAACTGTACAATATTTTACAATTAACAAAAACTAAATTACATCATTTATTAATAACGATTACATAAGGAATCTAATAAAAGTTATATACAAGTTGTAACAAAATACATTACATTTCTCCCTTAAATAAAATAACTAAACTGAAAATTAGAATTTTTAAACAAAATATTACTTCAAAATATTATTTGAAAAAGACACAAAAAATTAAGTATAATTAAGTCGATCTGGCTGTTTAAGTTGACTCCTTCTTCTAAGATCAACTTTATTCACTGTGTCCGCCTGGACATTTAATTGCACATCATCATTATCATTATTATTGCAAGATGAACTGGGAATGAATGAAGATGTCAAATTAACACCACTTATGTTAGCATTATTATTCATTTTACTATTTATTTTAAGTATCTGATTTATATGACGTTTCCAAATCAGTTCACCTTCCAATAGTTTGACAATATAAGTACGTTTTCCTAAAATTTTTGTTACTTCTGCCTTAGCCCACTTGGGTGTCATAGCTCTGTAATCTTTAACTAATACAATTTCATTTAGATTTATAGTTTCGGATCGTGTTCCTTGATAATTTTTAATTTGTGTAACTTGCTTGTTAATGACAGAATTTTTAACGGACGGTACAAGTAAATCTAATCGACATCTAAGTGGTCTACCGAACATAAGTTTTGCTGGAGATTCTCCTGTGGTACAGTGAGCTGTATTTCTATAATTTAATAGAAATCTGTTCAGAGCTGTACTTAAATCAAAATTATTATTTTCTAATTTAATGGTTTTTAAATAATTTTTTATAATTCTCACTCCCGTCTCAGCCAAGCCATTTGTGGCAGGATGAAAGGGAGCGCCAGTCAGATGCCTGATGCCATTTTTATTTAAAAAATTTTGAAATTCACCAGATGTAAATGTTCTGGCGTTATCAGTCACCAATTCTTTTGGGAGTCCAAATCTCGCGAATACTTCTCGAAATTTGCAAATTGTCGTAGTACTATCCAAACTAGGTACTTTAAAGCATTCCAACCATTTGGTTGACGCATCGACAATAACTAAAAAGTTTGAATTAAAAATAGGACCCAAAAAATCAGCATGCAAGCGTGTCCAGGGTTCCTGAGGCCATGGCCAGGACATTAGCTGTGCAGTGGGTGGCTCATTCCGTTGACATAGACATGCTGTACAATTTTGTATTGTTAATTCAATATCTTTGTCAAGGGATGGCCACCAGACATAACTGCGAGCAAGTGCCTTGGTTTTCACCATGCCCATGTGGGTTGCGTGTAATTCTCTTAAAATGTTAGAGCGTAATTTTTGTGGTACAACTACTCGGTGTCCCCATAGTAAACAATTTAATTCTACTGATAGTTCATGTTTCCGAATAGCGTACGGTTTTAATTCATCGTTAAATTTAATATTTGGCCAACCTTTAAGCACATACTGTAAAACTTTATTTAATATAGTATCTTTATTTGTTTCCAATTTAATTTTATTCACATTTATGGGTAAATCATTATTATTTTCAATAAAATTTAAATACGAAATATCATTTTCATTTGTTTGTTTTTCAATTGTTATATTAGTTGGTAATAATCTTGATAACCAGTCAGCTTGATTTAATTTAGTGTTAATATATTTAATTTCAAAATTGAAAGATGATAAAAAAGATGCCCATCTTTGCAATCTGTTAGCTGAAATGATTGGTATACCCTTTTTAGGGCCAAATATAGTTATCAAGGGTTTATGATCAGAAATTAAAATAAACTTTTTCCCGAATAAATACTGATAGAATTTAGTTGTGCCAAAAATGATAGCTAACGCTTCTTTCTGAATTTGTGGGTATTCACTTTCTGCTTTAGAAAGAACTCTTGAAGCGTATGCTATAGGCCTTAGTTCATTATTAATTTTATGAGAGATGAACGCACCAATACCATAATTTGATGCGTCAACCGTCAAGGTAACTTCTAAATTCGGATCAAAGTGTACCAGTACAGGTGAAGTTGTCAGAATTTTTTTTATATTTTCAAAAGATATTTGACATTTACTATTCCAGTTCCAACTATTTTCTTTTCTTAATAAGGCATACAAAGGTTGTAACACAGTAGCTGAGTTAGGAATAAATTTATGGTAATAATTAACCATTCCCAAAAATGACTTAAGCTCCGTTAAATTATTAGGTGCTCTTGCCTTTTCCACTGCTTCAACTCTGTCGTTACATGTATGTAAACCTTCAGAATTTATTACGTGACCTAAGTATTTTACAGAATTACAGAAAAATTCACACTTCTCCTTTTTAACTTTAAGACCGCATTTTTGTAAAATATCAAAAACATTATATAATCGTTCAATATGAAGTGTATCATTGGGTGCGGTTATGATTATATCATCTAAAAAGCATCCAATTCCCGGCATTCCAACAAATAATTGCTCAATAATTCTTTGAAAGAATGCTGGCGCACTTTTTATTCCAAAAGGTAATCGCGTATAACGATATAAACCTTTATGTGTTGATATAGTTACCAACAAACTTGATTTATCTGACAACAAAACCTGTTGATAAGCATCAGAAAGGTCTATTTTTGTAAATTTAATACCGCCTTGTAATTGATTAAATAAATATTCGATCCTGGGTAACGGGTAATGAACATCTTCTAAAGCCGGGTTCAGAGTACATTTAAAGTCGCCGCATATTCTTATGTCACCATTAGGTTTCATTATCGGCACAATCGGCGTTGCCCATTCAGCAGTTTCTACCTGTATTAAAATTCCCCGACTCACCAAGCGTTGTAACTCTTTTTCAACCTTGGGTTTCAATGCAAATGCTAGAGGTCTAGCTTTAAAAAATTTAGGTTTAGCATCCTGTTTCAAATTCAATGTAAATTTTTCTTTGGTATATGTACCGAGTTCGTCATCGAATACTGAACTGTATTTACTAATGAAATTATTTATATCAAAATTAGTGGAATTGTTAATTCCGGAGATATTTAAATTTAATTGACAAAAAGCCGTTCGTCCAAGCAATGGCGGACCTCCTTTAGGGACAACCAAGGTTTCGATACAATACGGACGACCTTTGAATTTTACGTTTAAATAAATTTTACCGGCAGGCTTAAATAATTGACCCGCATAATCTTTTAATATTATACCGGTACTTTGCAGTTTAATTTTATTTGCAAATTTATTATAAAAATCTATTGAAACCGCTGAATGTTCAGAACCGGTATCTAATTCAAAATGATATTTTTTATTTTCAATTTCTAAAGTTACGGTAAATGCGCTTTTAGGATTAATGCTTACTGTGTGATGAAACATGGGTTCCACAGTACTATAATTATGACCGGAAACATTTTGTTCATTACGATTAAAATTTTTATTTTTATGTCGGCACACAGTAGCAATATGCCCTTTTTTATTACAAATATTGCAAGTACAATTTTTATACCTACATTTCTTTGTGGAATGATTTTGCCTCCCACAAATCTTGCATTTCGGCGTCTCCTGAATTTTCTTGATGTGATGAGACTCTGCAGTTCCGCTATCTTTTTCCTTCGTGGAAGCCTCTTTCGCCTTGGCAAGTTCTATTAATTTTTGTGCGGTGACTGAAGTTGCGTCTTCCTCCATCAATCTGTCCATTATCGCGTTTGGTCCCATTCCAATCACGAATATATCCCGAATGACCGTTTCCAGTTCCCCTTTGAAACCGCAAACTCCCGCTAAATTTCTGACACGTGCTGCCCAGTCAGCTACTGATTCTTCAGCATTTTTGCGTGCCGTGTATAAATCTTTTCGTGCCGCAAAATAAGAACGCACTGGCTTAAATTGATTCTCTAATATTTCAAGTAATTCTTTAAAAGCTTTCTTTTCCGGTTCGACAGGAACGCATAATGTATTTAATAATTTGTAAGTTGGTTCACTGAGCGAATTTAATAGATAGCCTCGTTTATAGTCTTCATTTTTTATGTCATTTACAATGAAATATTGCTGCAGACGTCTACGATAAATTTCAAAATCTGCTGTCAAATGATTAAATTCGGATAAAATTCCCGAACTAGAGTTAACCGGCTGTGCACTCGCAGCTGTATCTGCCGCTGGATGTGGCATTTTTATTTTTAATTTTAATAGTTTATAATTTTAATTATTTATATTAAGTTTATCTCGTCGCCATTTGAGGTGTATGAGTGGTAATTAATAATATAATTTTAATGTTGAAAATAAGATTTATTCTTTCTGTGTTAAACGTCGAACTTATTCTGTTCTAAAACTGTACAATATTTTACAATTAACAAAAACTAAATTACATCATTTATTAATAACGATTACATAAGGAATCTAATAAAAGTTATATACAAGTTGTAACAAAATACATTACATATCTCTTTTGCGCATGCGCCAATTTTCCCCAAAAGCCATAGGGCTCTTCATATTTGCATATCATACAACCTTCCAAATTTTGGTTTCAATTCGTTCATTCGTTTGACCTGTATCGTGTTCACAGACAAACACGCAAACAAACAGACGCACAGACTTTTTCCAAAAATATGTTTTTTGGATTCGGAAGACTTCAAAACAAAAAAAAATATTGTTAATTTTTGAAATGTGAATTTTGACCTAAATTGGTACCTATGGGGTTGGAATGGTAAAATACGATACAGCGACAAATAAAAAATACATACAAAGCAAAAAGAACAGAATCTCCGTTTTACAAAAACCTACAATTTATGAGTTTCGAGCGAAATCAGTGTATTAGTTGTATGAACTAAACTCAGCTCTGACGCTCAAACCACTAATAGAGCACACTACTGCTACCAGTGCAGCGGCGAGTGCAATTATCAAAATTGTATTTCATTCAATAATGCATTCACAATATTGTTTTGTTCATAACTTGTTATAAAATTACTGTAAAATAAATACATTAATGTTTTATTTGGATACTCTACAATAACTTTGATGTTTTGTTTTAGTATATCACATTGAAATGAAAGCAATAAACTGATTTCAAAATGGAATTAAATTAATATTCTGTTCTAGTTATCCTTCGAGAGTTATAAAATTCACATTTAAACTTGTAAACATGAATAATTTCAACACGGCAACGCACAACATTTAGAGGTTATGTTACAAAGTAAAAATCACATTAAATGTTTTCATTGCAGTACTGTCCTGAATGACAGTATCGCAATTTATTACTCAAGTATAACTTGAACTAATTGAACTTTTATAAAAAAAAACTCGAATGGCAATAAAAAGTAAGTTATCGTCACCATAAATACATTAAAAATACATCAGTGCAGCGACCCCTTAAAACGTTCACTTACAAAAATCTATTGGGGTTATGAAAAGTTTATTGTGAGGAAGAAAAATTCGCCGAATTAAAAATCAATTTCATCGTAACTAAGAAAAAGCTATTGGCAGAGTAACAGTTTCATTAATACATTGTATCTTTTTTGATTCAGCGCAAACCGTAACACTGGAACGTAAACATACTAACCTTAAAGAGCAAAATAACCCAAAACACCTTTAAATTAAAATAGTAAAAAGTATTAAATTTTGTGTTTTTAAAACGGCATTAATGTTAAAAATGTTTTTAAGAAAATTGGTAAATTGATATTGAAAAAATAATGATACACATTTTAATGTAAAATTGAAGGATCTTGTAGTCAATTAACTAATTATTTAGACAATTATGTGGTTTTATAATATAATTGATACTTGCGAGTGAAAACTAAAATTATTTGCCCTTTTTTCTATAACATTTGTATGATAAAAATTTATTTTGTAAAATTATTCTTTTTTTTATTTAAATAAAACAGGCTCAGTATCTAAGGCTATTGCGTGGATATATCGTTATCAGGTAAAGCATTACAATAATTATTTACGATTACACTTGTTTATGGTATATACATGTTATGGTAAGTATCATTTATTTATTTATTTAACACTAGCGGTCCCGCCCGGTTTCACCCGGGTGCAAAAGAACGAATGGGGAAGGAAGGGACATGAGTACGCACATTCATCTTAGTTTACCGAGATGAATGTTGCGTCCAAACTTCATAATGATCGGAGTTACCGTTCAAAAACTTTTGAACGGTAATTTCTTTTAATATAATAAATATTTAATTGAAAACACTGTAGGAAAATTATTCTTATATAGGTGCCTATAGTTGTAACAGTTTTCAAATGAGCTATTAATTAAATTTAATTTTAATTAGTCATAATAGCCTATAGCCTTCCTCGATAAATGGACTATTCAACAAAAAAAAAATGTTTTCAATTCGAACCAGTAGTTTCTGAGATTAGCGCGTTCAAACAAACAAACAAACAGACAGACTCTTCAGCTTTATATATTAGTATAGATTTGATATTTTATTTAATAATTCTGTTCTTTTTAGGAATTTTAGGACGTTCCTAATGCGATGATGGTCGTTGTTCAAAGCTGCTTTCAGGCTGTTTGGGATACTGCAGTTTATTCTCTCTGGTAAGTACTTTATACAATCTAATATTATTTGGATTACTGTGAGGGGTTCGTGGCAGGTGCTACATACTAGAGGGTCTTTTCTCTCTAATAGATGTCCGTGTGTTAATAGGGTATGTCCTATTCGTAGTCTGGTTATTGCGGTTTCTTCTCTGCGGTTTCCAGTATTGTCCCATTTTTTTATTTCCCTTAATTTATTGTTGGTTGTGTTTAATCTTTAAAAATGCTATTGAAAACAACAGATATACCTTGCACCTCCACCACCTGACACTGCGCCTCCACTACCTGACACTGCGCCTCCACCATTAAAGCTAACATTTTGAAAGACGTTTGTAGTTTCAATGCTTTGAAAGTTTTACAAAAAATAAATATATTAGTTTTAATCTTAATATAAATTCATTTTCCATATATCAAGATTTGGCTTTTGAATTATTCAGTTTTGTTTTTACAAATAGTTAACTAGCAATTTTCTGTAAATAATTCCCGGTTTGATGTCTTCTTTGCGCTTGACCTAATATTAGAAACGCTGTCCAGTTTTCTGATAACAATTTGACGTTTTAAGTGAAACTTCTTTAAACACATAGAATATATTTTTTGACGTGATAACGTCTTATAAATTGATGAAACACCGGCTGCACGCACGAAAAAGAGTAACGTTCCGCAAGCGAGAGCACGATATAAGCGATAGAGATGCACGATCGGCCCAATAGGTTATGTATTATTAAATATGATATTCGACTCCGCCCACCTAGACGGATGTCATTATCTGTAGCATGTGTTGAATACGAGACAACGTGTTTTGTGTTTATTTCTAAAATTTAATAAGATTTAATTGATTTCCTTAATAATTTTTAGTCGGATTTCATTTTCTTCACCTATATTAACTGTTTTTCTCAAGACAGCGGCAAAAAAGGTAATTAATTCTTGCATTTTTAGAATAATATGAATAATAATAATTAAAGAATAATATGCCATAATGCGACTATAACTAATTGTTCGTGCACTGATATAGAAGGATTTATTAAATATTAATAAATACATTTATTAACGGTTTGAATATATTTATTAATTCACGCTATAACCTCACTATTAAAATAATGTAATAAAATGACACGAAATATTTGTAATACTCTATTTTAGATATTTACAATTGGACGTAGATAAATTATACGGTTTGTTAACAAATATATAATATATATACATTCTTTTAAATGTCTTTTATAATTGCTTAAAAATATGTATTTTGCTTTGATTGATCAAATTATTAGTCGATAAAAATATAGTTTGACAGCTACTAAAATTTAGGTTATGTATTATTAAATATGATATTCGAGCGAAATACTTTATCACGTAAAACTATCGTCCATAAACCGACTTTACAGACAACCAATTTTTTCCTCGTAACGACGAAAAACAACATCGCCACGAGTAGAAAAAATAAGCTCCTAGCGGAAATATAACCGGTTGAGGGGGAAACTCTATATTTTTATGTTTACTTGGTTACAATTTTTTACACATGAAGTTCACTTCAAACGCGCGACATTTATATCCGGTTTCTTTTTCAACCTGCGCTTGACCTACTGTTAAAACTTAGCATTATGTTCTCTGAAGAGCAAAACAACTGTGGTAAAAGCAGTAAAAGCATTAATTGCCTGCAGTTATGTAACACGTTGTTGGTTGTGTAATGTGTTAAATGTGTAAAAGAAATAACAATGGTTCTGAGTGTGAATTGTAAACATCGGATAATATAACACTCATGTGTACCACTGTCATTTACAACGCGGTCGAGAATTTGGATATTGCGAATATCCTCACCTTAAGACCGCTGCACACGAGGCTAAAGAAACGCTGCTAAATTCCTTGCTAGATTTGCCTACTAGTTTATTAGCGCTGGTTTTCTTGTTTCCCCAAAAACAATAGGGTTCTTCATATTTGCATACCAAACATCCTCCCAAAATTTGGTTTCAATTCGCTCATCCGTTTGACTTGTATCGTGTTCACAGACTAACAGACGCACAGAGTTTTTGCCAAAAATATGTTTTTTGGATTCGGGGGACCTCAAAACGGAAAGATATAGTAAAATTTTTGAAAAGTGATTTTTGACCTTAACTAGTACCATTCTCCACTTGTGGGTTGGAATGGTAAAATTGTAGCTAATGATTATTTCGCTGTCAAACTAAAATTTACTCGTGCGAAGCCAGGTCGGAAAGCTTGTTTATAACAATGCAGACGTATCATCTACCCCGGTTCCTCGGGAAACGTAGAATATGACGAACGCAATGAAGTGTATTTCGCACGGTGTCCTCAAAACTGAGGATACCTCCACCACCGACAATATCGACTAGTTTTCAGGCTCTTTTTTTATTATTATTCATTTAATTTAATTAAATACAATTAATACAAATATACAAATACAAATTGTTCACAATAGCTTTATGGTTAAGTGTTTCCTGCCCAACTTGGCGATGCCAGTGCTAGGGCAGGACTCATATTGTAGCTGTGCAGATCAGAAAAGGCTCTGGCTTACATGCTTCGTTTTGATTATTTTGGTGTCGTCGTATTTTGACTAATCAAGATTATTTATTCTGTCAGTGAAACTCCGAAGTTGTTAATTTACGATTCAGGAGAAATTACTTATACAGGATGTATCAAAATACCGTTTTCATTAATGTCTAGCTATTATCATTGGCTTTGCTCGTGTTGAAGTTGGTATTAACAGAAACTTTATGTTAACCTGACGATTGGAGCCTGATAAGTATCATCAAAATCGATCCGGCCGCTCTGAAACAGTCTCACATACCCTAATATGACGGTAAATGACGTAACAAAAAACGTGTACACAGAAATAAATAGATGTGGTCTTCTCGGTAGCAACGGCACCACCGTAACTTATAAAGCGGAATTCATACACTTCTATACACACATTTTTTGTTACGTCATTTAGCGTTATCGGTACAGATATGTTAGAAAACCAAGCATTAACTGACTGGAGGTATGGTGAACTAATATATAATGTGAACGCCGCTTTAGAAAGGTGCATATCAAATCAGCTGAGGCAATTTGTAACACTATGTATAAACGAATATCTGCACAAAGTAGGGAAAGTACAATTTTAAAGAAAACAAACGCTTTGAAGATTTTATCACAAGTGCAATTCGGAAGAGTTCCGAAACACGTTTTGTCAAGTGTCTGATTGATGAGCACCATGGAGATTTTGTGAATGTCTTGTTTTTTTTTATACTATTGCTACGTGGAACCTCAGACGTCAACATTATGTACATATATTTCAAAGGTGTTTGCATATTGAACTAAATATTAATGTTGGTATATTTTTATTAATTTTGAAAGTCGGATGAAAATTGAACAAAATTTAAAAAATTTAATACTGAAATTTGTTGAGCGTTTCATTGCTTCATTACAACTTTTTCAGCAACTTATTATTGTAATTCTGTTGTCTAATTATGATGTATTATCGATCATATCACACGGTCGTATACTGTCAATAGCCTAGTCAAGAGCTGTGATTCTTGAGAAAAATAGAGCTAAATCTCCAAAAAATATGAGCAATAGCTTATTCTATTCGGAAAATATTCCGTAAGAGGCTAAATCGTTTTTATTCAGACGCACGGTGTATGTTGAATCCTGTACTTACTATTAAAGTGAACATTGGAAGTCAGTCAGCGATGTCGTTAGCGTAAGTGACCAACGTAATAGTTTCGTCGACAACTCACGTTCAACTGTTATTACTCTACTGTGTGTACAAAACCATTGGTACAAACAATTGCACTTTACTGATCAGCAGTCTCGCTGTTCACTTGATCACCTCTTTTTCTGTCCTTACGTAACAGTTAAATCGTTTATTGCAACTTTAAACTCAAACTACATTTACGTGTTACAACTCTTACGTCTATTGTTCCAATCGATCGTTTCAAACTTTAGTCGGGCAACGAACCTTCATGGAACAGGCATCGCACGTGACGACACTATTATTGGAATAGTAAGTTATGCATCTAGTGCGCGCATTATGATTTTATAACGCAGTGCAACATTATGGTAACAAGTCGCCCAGCGAGACTTAACAAGTCATTAAAAAAAACTCGGGTCACAGTTAGGGTTGCCAAGTGTCCGGCTTTAGTCGGACATGTACGATCGTGTCCGGCTTTTGTTAGGCTTTTGGTCTGTGTACTTTTAATTATAGATTTTTTGATACCTTTCAAGACTTCGAAATTGTTAATTTTTAATAAAGAATTTTTTGTTTATGACGTGATAACGTCTTATAAATTGATGAAACACCAATCTTATAAATTGATGAAACACCGGCTGCATGTACGAAAAAGTGTCACGTTCCAAAATGTGTCACGATCCGCCTGACCCTGTGCGTGCAAGCGAGAGCGCAGTATAAGCGATAGAGAAGCACGATCGGCTCAAGTTTGACAGCTACAAAAATTTATTTATTAAAGATCACAAGACACAACCTTCCAATAGACTGCTACAGTTCGCTCGTATATATACTTACAGGGAGTGAAAAATCTACACCACCCGACCGTCCATTTATTAAAACTGCGTGTGTTTTGAAAACCGTTCATTATATTTAAAAACCGTTTCTACAGTTGGTTAGAACTCTAATTTTACTATTTAAATATGTAAAAATAAATGTTTGGAAACGTATACGTATAATGTGAAAAATAAAAAAAGTTATTTTTCAACACTTTACGAGTATGCTTCAATGTTTCTTTATGACGTTATCACGTAAAACTATCGTCCATCAACCGACTTTACAGACAACCAATTTTTATCCAAAAGAATGGATATACTTTTGATTTGATTAACGAAAACTTAGTTTTTTGTCTTTTGTTAAAAAAGAGCTATATTTGTTTGTTTGTTGTTTTTTTTTTAAATTAATCTACTAATAGTCTACAGAAGACTGAACATTTTTCACTTCATCAATATCATAGGTTAATTGAATGTTGTTAATTTTGTAGCAAAATTGTGGTTCACTATTAAAATAACCTAATAGAGCTTTTTTTATTATATAAATGTGATGTCCGGCTTTAAAAACGTATGTATGCCTTTAAAAAGGCATGTTTGGCTTTTAAAAAAGACATGTCCGGCTTTTTGGACAAAAGGTCCGGCCTAATACAGCACCGAGACGGGCTTTTGTATTTTAGGTCCTGGCAACCCTAGTCGCAGTGCCAAAACCCTGCCGACAATATAGTGTATTTGGTAACACAAGCAATGTGACTTTATGTGAACCTAAGTTCGATTTCAGACAAAATAAAAATTTTAACCCTTAAAACATTTCTTCGCGAGCATAAACTGACTACTCCTCGAATCCCGAAGTTACATTGGCCCAAAGGCCGCCGAACACCGCAGAGTTGCGTCATAATATTGCGGATCCCCACCTTGATTTTCGTGGTTCGAAGGTCATCTCAGGTATAAATATCCTTTGTAGTGCTGTCTCCACATGACTCTTTATTGGGAACTGGCTCCGTGCGCTCCGCTCACTAAAAAGAGTCGCTCAGAGCTAGTCGTTCAAAGGAGCGACACTAAACCGTACGCATTACAGACTGCAGAGGTGTGAACTATCATCATACATGCTCAGGAGTTACTTAACATTGCACAGCACAATACACACACTCAGCTCTGAGCTCATTTTAATATGATTCTAATCTTATATTATTCGCATTTTGGATATTAACTATAAAGTATAATAAAAGCTTAACAATAATAATGTTTAACAATATTATATCATTGTCAACGACGTCAATGTGAATGGTTTAAGTCACTGTAAGCCTAGTACTATTACACTTACAGTGTGTCATTCAACATTAAACGACTCAGCAAAGATAACTCCGTACGTGCAAAATTCACTAGTGCCTCTGTGGCCTGTGCTGTGTGTGCTCTGTAAATGGGCGAATGCAACAGTACAGAACAGCTCAGCACAGAGCAATGGCACTCAGAGTGAGTCATTCACAAAAAAGAGCGACTCACTCCGCTCCGAGAAAGGAATCGTTCATTATGAACGACTCGCTCAGGAGCGACAAATCACTAATCCATTGTTCAACGCTGTTTTTATCGTTCGGACTTTGGTTCACTTTGTATGCTGCTTTTAGTTTTGAAATTACAATGATAAATATTATTACCATTCCAACCCACAAGTGGGGAATGGTACTAGTTTAAGTCAAAAATCACTTTTCAAAAATTTTACAACATCTTTCCGTTTTGAGGTCCCCCTAATCCAAAGAACATATTTTTGAAAAAACTCTGTGCGTCTGTTAGTCTGTTTGTGTGTGAACACGATACAGGTCAAACGGATAAGCGGATTGAAACCAAATTTTGGGAGGATGTTTGGTATGCAAATATGAAGAGCCCTATTGTTTTTGGGAAAAATCGGCGCATGCGCAGAGAAGATATATGCTAAAACGGTGTTTTTTATATAATAATGGTATACTTTTCATAACGGCTTATTATTCTTTTTTTTCAAGTTTTGTTAAAAAAATTTTTTTCTAAACTTTATAGTTTCGGAAATATTTTGAAAATTAAAAAAATTCAACCGCTCTTTTGTTTTATGGATCTGTCAGAAATAAACTAGGTCGGCATGCTTTGATTAATTTTTACATGACGTGGAACATATTATGTAGGTAACCATGGCAACGAATAGCAAATATCATATTGAATACTAGCCATTACCCGCGTCACCTCACGCTATATAAGATATTATAGTATTTTTTCTTTATTATAATCAAATGTCAACATTTTTTAAGTTGGAATGGTCCCGTCGCCCAATTGGCTGGCATTTTTGTAACGGTTCCCTTTTCACGACTCCCTAGTAAGTACTGTTCCGACTTCTAACTAAAAAAGTTTATTTTTGCTTGTCAACTAACGTGACTTGAAATTTATTATTCTATTCACTATTGAAGTTTATTAAACAATCGATACACAATAAATCAAGTTTTGTAAATATTTTATTTATAGTAGAATTTTCATTTCGAGAAACTGTTATTTTTTTATACTTCATGTATGACGTGAGTCCCATCTACAAATGTGCTGAAAGAAATGAAATAAAATATTTATAAAAGTGGTGACAAAGACGTATAAATAATAGAAATACAGTGAAAAATATTCTTTATTGGAATGTCTATATGTACCTGCCTATTGTTGTGTTCTTTCTACAAATGAAAATTGACAACTCTATTTTTTATCGAAGATTGAAAATGTGATAAAACCTCTTTAAAAATTGCTTAGTGGTTTTGTGGTAGAAAAAATAAAGGCAATATTTAGATATAAAGGCTGTTTCAAAAAGTTAAAAAAAAACAGAATAATTGACTGATTTAATTTAATTTACATTCAATACGTGGTATTTGATTACAACCAGTATCTATATTGATTTTAAATGTAAAGAATCTCCAATTATGATTAATGATTAATCGAGTGATTTGACTGCATTAATTGTTCTATTGAATTATCGTGGTAATCTTAAGGATTTCTATTTTATTTTGATTTATTTTTATTTTACTTTGTTTTTGTAATAATAAAAAGCTCTTACAATATATAATTATTATATATATTATTTTAATTTTTTTGTACAAAAATAAAACAAAAAAACAACTCAATCTGTTTGGAAACATTTCATTCAAAAATTGTCTGACTGGTATGACGCATGCGCGTTGGTAAATCAGTGACCCAATGTCTTTAGGTTCAACACGAATAGGCGGAGATATTTGATCTCGCACCATATTTAAGTATTTTTGGGAATTTAATGTCCCACTAATAAAAAAGTCCGATTCTGTTGTAATCATTTGAATATTTTCTTCGCAAGTATACATATTCATTTTGCAAAAGAATATTATCTGTCAAATTGAAAAACAAGATTTCAAGACTCACTCTGATCCAGTCATTTTTCTCAATGTTAATTTCCCTATGTGCACCTTACGTGTTTGCATACTGTATAGGTTTAATAACAAATTGTGAAGTTAGAAGGCGTTGCATTTCACAAAATATTAGTGTCAAAAAACCGACTAATATTTGAAATGGCATCCGTTTTACAACAAATGTAGTCTTTTTATTTTAAGACAGAACATACGAAATCTTTAAATGTCCATAACACACTGTGTAACAGAAAAGGATAAACGATCCGCGTACGTGATGTATTAGGCAAAATCCAATTTATACAGTGTTTATTTCTGTTTTTTTTATGTATAAAAAATTTATTTGGGCAAATTCTGTTATACGAAATCTATGTAAAAATTTCTCCTCTTTCGTTTAAAACAGGTTTTGAACCGATCTGATTTAAATTGATAGAATTATAAGCAAAAAACTTTTTTGTTTTCAATTTGCTCCCCTCTGGGACCAAAATTTAAAAATCCAGCTCCGTTAGAATCTGTCCCATGCCCTATATTATAAGTGTGCTAAATTTCAACTTTCTATATCTATACGGACAGACGTACAGTAGGTTATTATATAATATGTAGATTTTTCTTTACGTTTTTTTACGCTTTTTTCTTACGATTTTTTTTCTAGCCGTCTCCATTTATTTCTATAACGTCCCATAAGGAACTTCGTTCCAATATATTTTGCCATTGAAATAAAAGAAGGCATGTAGGGGAGAACGGGGTCAATTGTAACACGGATCAATTGTAACAGTGACTATTTTAGTGACATCTACCAACAAAATGAGAAAATGATTCTACTGCATTGATGTACATTCGGTCACCAGCGACTGAGTGTACATCAATGCAATAGTATCATTTTGTTGGTAGATGCCACTAAAATAGTCACTGTTACAATTGACCCGTGTTACAATTGACCCCGTCCTCCCCCGCACTTCCTGTTGAATTTGAAGTACAAAATTGGTTGTCTGTAAAGTCGGTTTACGGACGATAGTTTTACGTGATAACGTATTCCGCTCGAATATCATAAGTATTTAATAATACATAACCTAAATTTTAGTAGCTGTCAAACTATATTTTTACCGACTAATAATTTGATCAACCAAAGCAAAATACATATTTTTAAGCAATTATAAAAGACATTTAAAAGAATGTATATATTATAGCACGGCAGTGGAAGGATTTCTGGTAACGTAGGTCCATTCCCACCTGTGAATAAATAAAAGAAAAAAGACGGACAGATTTCTCAAAACGGTGGATTGTTTGGGCTATACCGGTGTTATTTTGGGCCCATAGTGATCAGAGAGGGTACAGCTCCACTTCTTCTACTGTTCTGAGAAACTTGTGCAGAAATGTAACAAAGAAAAGAATATGCAGTGGGTCGATAACAATTATATTTCATAATCACTTCAAAAAAACGTGTCGGTGACAAGGTACAAAGAAATCTGATTTACAAGTACATTCTTAATATTAACAATATCATTTGATCATGATTGACAATTAGAAACTGGGGGTAGAACCCTGACGAGGTGATCACTTAATTATCTAGGGAAGTACATTTAATAAGGTTGCTTAAATTAAAAAAAAATAATAAAACGTGAAAGAGGAAAAGAAAACTAGGCGTGAGCGTCATACCTTTTTCTGAAGAGTACTTACTTACACTTGAACAATACTTATTCTAGGAATACTTTACATAATTCGTGAGTGACTACGGGTATTTAGGCGCTTCATGGTAGTACCATGAAGTCTAAATTCGGTTTGGAGAAGAAGCTTGAAGATGATTCTGTGGTTTATTCCATGAGCGTCCTTTTCATGCGACCGCACCGAATCGCGGAAAACAACTTAATGTTTGTTATTTTTCCGTAACTAATCAATATTCATTTTAATTATTTCAAACCTAACAACTATTGTTTGTCACTTTTTCACTTTTGAAAATCACAGATACCGCGTATTTAGAGTCAGACGACTGGATCACACGATAGACACACTTATGTTTATAAGTCCAAGCCACGCGATCCAAATCGTACCGCGCATGCAAATCCCGCGAATTTAGTGATTTGATTTCCTTATTTATTTATTTTATTATAATAATTTTTATGCTAATATTAAAAAATTGTCGCGGTGCTATGGCACCACGTGACAATATACTTATTATATACATATTTGTTAACAAACCGTATAATTTATCTGGCCATCTGTCAGATGTAGCTTTCGCTGGAACAGCCGAAAAAAATGTTGAACGCACACTACTCTCTGACGTCACGCGAGAAGAGAGAGAATATCGCTTATATCGCGCTCTCGCTTGCGGAACGTTACTCTTTTTCGTGCGTGCAGCCGGTGTATCATCAATTTATAAGACGTTATCACGTCAAAAAAATATACCCCAGTGGTTTCCGATAATAAATCCCGATTTGAACAAAAAACTATTTAAACTTTTTTTGTATCTACTAGGATACACGAATTATTCACTGTTACCACTTGCGGTGAACGCACTGTATTATAGACGCTCGCAAACAGAGGTGATAAACGTCAGCGTAGGTGAGATATACACTTATTATGTGGGTGCGATGGCAAAAGCAGCGCAGGCGGTCGTCGTTAAACCTGTAGTTCGCGGTACCGCTGGATCGTGATGCGGCGCTATCGGACTTTGAGAGTTGCCGCAAGTTGTATATCGAAGGCCGAGTTCCGACCGATCTGCAGTATATGTCTAACGACTCACAACTTCGCACAGCTCTGCACCGGTTTGCTAGATTCAAAACTTACGATCTTTGTTTTTTGTTGGTATTTAAAAGTGATGAGTGCCAACGATTATCGTTGAAGTTTTGTCGAACTTTTCGAATTGTTTCAACGACCGAGAATAGTTTTGTAAAGTACGTATTTAATTTTATTATTTTTAAACATGTTTAGAAACTTTTTCAACTTGTCAAATTGAATGTAACTTGTTTGAAAATGATTTTTTTGTAACTTCAAAATTGATTTGAAATTATTTTAAATATTTTTATGCTTTAGTTGTTTGAATGTCTAGCTTTTTCAAAATTTCCAAAATAAATTATTGATTGATAAATATTTTTTTAAACTTGATTAAATTAGTGAGTAGCAAGTTTATTTCTATTTATTATTTTTCAAAATTTCTTAAATGAATGACAAAAAGAGTAATTTAATTAATGATTAAAGATGTTAAAATTAAGTAGGTTTCGTTATCATTATTATTTTTAAAACTTCTTAATATATCAAAAATCTTATGAAACTTGTTAAAAAACTATTTTGTTGTATCTTAAAAATTAGTTTTAAATGAACAAACTAGGTTTGCAGTGTACATATATTTTATTGTTATTGTTTATTAAATGTTTGAAAACTTTTTGGAAGCTTACAAAGTGAACGACGTCACTTAATAGTAGATTGTATATCTAGTGTCGTAATGGGTTATATTACGGCGAGTTGTGACATTATATTTAAAACGAGCGTCAGCGAGATTTGACAGGCACACGAGCCGTAATACCATTACGCAAGAAATATATATGGTATTTTTGCGCGTAACTCGAGGCTTCTAACTTCATTTTTGACAGTTCCTTTTTGAACAAAAGTGGGTTATGAAATAAACTGACAGTTTTTCATTACAGCTCTAGTGCGTAATGGGTCACTTTACATGCCTGTATGCATGCATGCGAAGCTATTTTATAGAGTATGCAAAAAATGTGTGATTTGTTGAACAAAAGTTTCACGGTAACTTAATTTATTAATATTAACTTTTAAATTTCTTTCAAGTATTCTGTTGATTAAATATAACTATTATATTAGATGACAAATAATTTTATGTTAATTGCTTGACAGATGGAGTTTTTATTTGTTTATTTCGGCTTTCAAAACAACTATTCTATTCTTTTTTTTTGATTGTGACCAATTATAAAAATGAAGTTTTCTTAATGACTGTTGGAGGTCAAAATATTTCTTATGAATAGTTTTCTATCGATGACTTTTAAATTATTATTAATTAGGTATGTGAATTATTGTTTTTTTTAAATAAAAAATGATTTAAAAAATGGAAATTCTAATTACAAAATCCTATTAATATTTAATACATATCTACTAAAAAATATGAATAAATCAACATATAAAGCGGAAAAAGCGTGTTAAAACTGCTAATATTTGAACGGTTCAGAACCTGCCAATTTCGTATATATGACGTCAAAAAGCTGCGATGCAGCATATCCATAGCTGCATAATACATCATGCATCTTGTTATCTATGCAAATCTGTAGCTGTCGTTATATTATTAAGTTTGACAATTCTTCATGCAATGTCATTCTTAATGGCACGAGTAACTATTATAGCAAGTCATGAAGGTAACGAGATAATTAACATTTGAATATTTTTACTAAATGCATATGAAAGTATATACGGTACTTATAAAAAAAGCAATTTTTAAAGTTTTTGTCTGTCTTTCTGTCTGTCTGTTTGTTCCGGCTAATCTCCGGAACGAGTGGATTGATTTTGACGGGAGTTTCACTGGCAGATAGCTCATGTTGTAAGGAGTAACTTAGGCTAAAAAAATAGGGAAGTCTTTTCGTAAACTCTGCGAACTGAACAAACATATATTCCACGCGGACGAAGTCGCGGGTAACAGCTAGTAATTGAAGGGTACACGGGAAGAAGGCGGTTTATCAAAAAATGTAAATTGTGCAGGATTGCATTTTGAAGTGTTTAAGATCGTACCATTTACTTGCTGATGCATTTCTTTCAACGCTTATAACTTTTGACCTAGCGTATTCTTGTCTAAAATGAATCACCAACAGAAAGGTACGACTTTTGGCTACAAGATGGCATAAAAAAATTAATTTCGAATTTTTACTGACAAATCGCCTTCTTCCCGTGTACCTACCCTTCAATTAATATAATGTCAATTAGGAAGTTTGATTTACCTAAATACACCTTACATTCATGGCTTACTATGTTATTAGTTTAGTAATTATAACTATTTACTAAAATGACACGTTGTGCCGCGGAACGTCAGTATCATCGGCATCGATCAGTCTTGTTTGCGGCACGTACAAAAAATCTCCCTTGAATTTAAATATTTCGAAATAGTTTCATCAGTATTTTTAAAGTCACTCTTATTACGATGAGATAAACTTTTCTAATTACATTAATATGAATTAAATTGTATTTATTGAGATGGTAATTTAAAAAAAAAAACAACCAAAACTTTTCAGTGGTAACCTAAGATTTGGGTTAAAATCAGCTATGTCAAAACGCTGTATTTTTAGCGTTTATTCAAAATGTTTTTAATGAAAATGACTCATTGTTGATGTTGAATATATAATAGGTATAGAAAGAATTTTCGAATCAAAAATATTAATATTTCCTTAGATAACAAACACGCGAAGTGAAAAACTGATTTGTTCAATTTCCATATAGTTTCCAGATTTTAATATAGTTTTTCTTAATAGTGGAAAACATAAAAGAGTGAAAAGAAAACATGATTTATAGGGAAAATCAGCAAAAACGTCATATATGTTATGCTATACTACGCGCAGCGAAAGATGAAGCCAACGCGTCATAGTGACTGGAATGCATTGCGCCCGTCTTCTAGCTTGCTATTGGCTGTTTCGTAGATCCATGTGCGTCGCGTGTTTATTTTTATTCTACCGCTATATCTATCGTTATAAAGGGATGTGTCGAATTTATTCCACACGCTACTGTCTGCGGGCAAGTAGGCGTTCACTAGCAGATTATTGATGACGTGCCTGGCTTCAACTCTCACCGCGGGCACTATAACCAAAAACTTATATTTAACAATTTTTGTTACATATTTTTATGGAGAAACGGTTGCATAAAACCACTGCCAAATCTAGTTTTACCATTTTAGTACATCGTATTTGGTTTGTTTAAATAAATATTTTATTACTAAAAAAACTAAAAAGAAAACATTTTTTATGGCAATGTGCACCATTTAGTAAAAAATAATTTTTAAATATTAAGATTTTGTCAATAGTGATAAGTCCCCCCAACTAGATATAATTTAAAACTTTAATAATTATCAGCTTAAAATAAGAATGGCTTATTAAAAAAAATAATTATATCGATTTGCGGGACATCCTATCGCTGTTGAACAAAATCAATATTTTTAAATATTATTTTTTACTTTTTGCATTGCTATATTTTAAACTATAATTTTAATTATGACTAAAAACCGTGCCTACGGAGTAGGCAACCCAATGTGAACTGATATATGGCTCGTTAGCTTACTTACAGTTATTGTTCGAGTTAATTAATTAATTTATATGTTTATAAATATTTATATTGTCATGAATTCTTAATATGTGTGCAAAATTTCAAATAATTCAGACGTCTAGAAGTGTGTGAAAATTAATATGAAAGATTCCATTGCATAAACAGTTAATAAAAGTGTGGTAATATCTAAGCTATAGGTACTAATATATAAAGATGAAGAGTTTGTTTGTTTGGTTGAACGCGCTAATCTCAGGAACTACTGGTTCGAATTAAAAAAAAAATTTTGTTGAATAGTACATTTATCGAGGAACGCTATAGGCTATATAATATGACGCTATGAGTAACTCAAAATTTGTCCGTTCGGCAAAAACTTTTGAACGGTAACTCTGATCATCATGAAATTTGTACACAATATTTATTTCGGTTAACTAAGATGAACGTGCGTACTCATGTCCCTCTCCATCCATTCGTTCTTTTGCACACGGGTGAAACCGGGCGGGACCGCTAGTAGTTTATTAATAGGTATATGTGTTTTGTCTATAAAAAAATATAACTGGTTTCATTTTTAAATCTGAAACAATTTTCTACGTTCATTCTTATAGTCTTTTTACAAAAATCAAATTTTTAACTTGTTATCTATAGGTACCTATACAAAAACAAATTATATTAAGTATTTACATACTCAACCAGGCGTTCTTTAAATTCATGTTAATAAAGCTTATTGATACTGAGCTTTATTTTGACCGCTCATTAAAATCTTTTTGCATATGTGTAAAAATGAAATCAGTCGCGTAAAAAAGATCAAATCTGTTTTATAATAGCGTGAATTTTTTGTTTAACTTTGCAAAAATATATAAATGAATATAGGACTAAAATACAAATTCTCGATCAATGACCTACAGCCAACCATTTTGTAGTTGACATAACCTCTCATATAAAATAAGAGATGGCATACGACCACGGCTACCCTCAGATGAGAATACTTTCTTGTTTTATACTTTTTACTAGTCGGGTTTTAGTTTTTGAACTTATTTTTTATTTAAATTATTTTTTTGAACTTATTTTTTATTTGTTTTCAATTTGCTCATCCCTGGGACCAAAATTCAAAAATAACTGTAGCCTATGTTACCGGGCCATAATAACGAATCGATTGACACCTTATTTATAAAAATCGGATAAATAGTTTAGGCGCTACAGTGGAACATCCGTAAATACTAACACTCATAATCATTCCTTTTGGCTTCGCCGCAGTCGGATAAAAAAGAGGTGTGTCGGTTCATAAACACACGACGGAAACTATGCGTTTTACGGATTTTATATTAATATTTAAAATTTACGTATAACTATACAAAAAAAAAACAACAGAATTAATAAATAATTTTTTTATTTGTTAAAAAAAAACTTTTAGCAGCGAAATAGATAACTTTATGCTAATTTGGGATTTAAACCTGAGAGGTTTGACATATCTAATAACAGACGACACAACATAGATAGATAGATAATAATTTATTGCTGATCCAATAATTAAAATTGGTTACAAACGTCAATAATACAATCGATTGTTTTACAAATAATTTTTGTATGGTGCAGTTCCGAGCAGGAATTTTTTTAGGCCGTTTTTTAGGGAATTTATATTTGTACATTTCCTCAAATTTTGAGGAAGTTTTTCGTATAATTTATTGCCTTTATATATAGGACATTTTTCATAAAAGGATGTTCTATGTTTTATAGATAAATTATTGTGTCTTGTAATATAGTTTTTAACTTCATTTTTGTTAGTTACCAATAAATTAGAATCGTAAAGAAACGTTATAAGCTCATAGATGTAAACTCCCCAGAAAGTTAAAATATTTTTATTTTTAAAAGTTGATTTACAGCTTTCTCTAGGCTTTAAGTTGAAAATTAGCCTTAGGTATTATTCTTTTCTGGGCTATAAAGACTCTAGCACTGTTTGTGCTGTTTGCCCAAAAAATAATGCCGTATTTTACCGTGGATAATACTAAAGAATAATAAACACTCAATAGAGTTTGTTGATCTAAATTTCGTTTTAGATTTCTGATTTGGAAATGTAGAGAATTAAGTTTCTTACATACAGTATCTACGTGTTCGTCCCATTTTAAGGTATTATCCATAATCAAACCTAATAACGACGTAACAGCCGCGGCTACCGATTGTCTTTGGTTGACGACTTTTAAAACAGGTTTACAAAATGTAGTTCTAATTTTTTCAGACGTCTCTCTCTCCTTTTTATACAATAAATAGTATATAATATCAACGACGTATGTGTGCTTTGTTTCTACGGTCCTTTTCTCGTCTAAGCTATGATTTGAACACAAATACATATGCGCTCATATTATGTCGCTCGCTCGTTCATTTTTTCGCAGTTCCCGAGGCCTGCGTTAAGAAACATAGCTTTAAAAGTATGTACAAAAAATATCTAAGAGTGTAACTTGGTGTAGCGGTTAGCGTGCTGACTATTGAATCAAACTGTCGCGAGTTAAAATCCTACCTCTGCTCATGTTTTTTGGTGACATTTAATTTATTTGGTACAAATAGACGCTCATGAACTTAGCGTCTATAAATTTATAATATCATATACAGTATGTAAACACGTAAGGTGCACATAGGAAAATTAGCATTGGGAAAAAAATACTTGGATCAGAGTTAGCCATGACTGCATTAATTGATATTTCTATTGAATTTTCGTGGTAATCTTGAGAATTTCTATTTTATTTTGAATTATTTTTATTTTACTAAGCTTTTTTAATAATAAAAAGCTCTTATAAATCATTATTTTAATTTTTTTGTACAAAAATAAAACAAAAAAACAACTCCATCTGTTTGGATTTGGAAACATTTCATTCCAAAATTGACTGACTAGTATGACGTATCCGCGTTGGTAAATCAGTGACCCAATGTCTTTAGGTTCAACACGAATAGGCGGAGATATTTGATCTCGCACCATATTTAAGTATTTTTGGGAATTTAATGTCCCATTAATAAAAAAAAGTCCGATTATGTTGTAATCATTTGAATATTTTCTTCGGTAGTATACACATTCATTTTGCAAAAGAATATTATTTGTCAAATTGAAAAACAAGATTTCAAGGCTCACTCTGATCCAGTCATTTTTTCCCAATGTTAATTTCCCTATGTGCACCTTACGTGTTTACATACTGTTTATATAAATATAAATATATAAATATAAACTGAAAAAAATCTAAGATATAAATCTCATTTATAGGCCACAAGCGATACATTGGTTAAAGCTTCCTCTTTCAATTATTCCTCAACCAAATAAATTTTTCTCAATTAATATAAATCTTAGATACAGAATATACCCCAACATTGTGTGTAACCTACTTTTGAATTATTTTCTGATTTCTCTTCGTACCGATAGATATAACACGAATTTCAAGATTTAAAATAATAACATAATTTTCCTTATTGCATTTAAGTTATGCAATATTCTGCGAATTAAAAGCACACGTGATTAATCACAGGTAGGTGCAGGCATCGGGACCTTTGCCCTATACTTTTATTTACTGCAAGTTTTGCTCTTAAAATGTTTCATTTACTGAAAGAAATAAATGACAAGAACAGAAAATTTATACCCATCGAGCAAATGTACTATTATAATTTCCAGCGGTAGGAATGCTCACAATTCAAAATAAATGTTTGGCTAACTCTTATAACATATTTGCTTCGTATTTTTATTTCATTTTATCATACAGTTTTAATAGGCACTAATGCAATATTGACTGATTAAAGTAATATTTAATACACTATCCACAAAGCAGTGTTTCCTGTCTCGTTGATTGCGATAAAACCTTAGCGACATAAAATGAGAAAAAATCACAAATATGCAGCTCCGGATCTAGGGGAGAGGGGGGCAAGTCGGAGCACCCGCCCCGGGTGGCAGTTTCAAGGGGCGCCAAAATCATAATATAATATGGTTGAAAAATGCCAACCATTATTTATTTGTGAGTTTTTTTTTAAGTAATTTATCTCAAACTCTGGAGAGAGGGGGCGCCATTATTAAGTTTCTGCCCCGGTTTGAAAAAATTGTAGATCCTGAGCTGCAGATATTATGTGGACAAAAATATATTAGATAGATTTATTTATTGTACGACGTTTCGTCTATATATTTAGACTTTTGCAAGTACTTCAAAATAAATAACAATACTAAATAAATAATAATAAATATCAACATTAATATTAAGTTAATCATACATTATATTATGTCGATAATTTTAGGTAGATACATAAAATAATAAATCATGGAAACAATAATAAGTTGACTTTAAAATTTTAAAAATAAACAATGCATATTTCGTTGGCATAAATTCGAACGTTAACAAAATATAAATAACGTAATTGTAGTGATTGTAGTGACATATTATTATTATTATTTGTATTTTTTTTGTTATGGTTTGGATTGTAAACCAGCTTTAAGCTGAATTCACGCCTTTTGATAAAACTCTGTTTTTTCATCAATAAAGACATTATTATTATTATTATTATATAATTTATAATAAAAAAATACATTTAGATTTTTAAACAATTTCGCTGGTTATGTTGATGATTTTAGAACAAAAAAAGAAAATAATAAAGACATAAACGATCCGATTATTTTCATTTCAAATAAAGTTTGTGTGTCATTTTTTTCTCCAAAATATGTATGGGGAATATAAAATCATACAGGGATTCCCCCGACAAAATACATGTGGGAAGCCCTGATATAAACAAATACACTGAAGACGTTTGAACTTAACACATTTTATACTATACAAGATTATCCCACTACTGGGGGTTAAGTCTGTGTTCGCCCGGCTCAAAATCTAAGCCGAAACATTCAAAATAAAATAATATATTTCTTTGAATAGAAGTTAACTACTTTTTTTGACCCTGTTTCTGTTCATGTTCGATTCTGTTCTGCGCCCTATACTATAAGTGTATAAAATTTCAGCTTCCTCGGTCAGCGGGGGCCTTTTTTTAGAAAATTCATCTATTTTAGTCGGGAGAAGAAAATCGGAAATCCCAGCTTCGTTACGTTATGTAGCCTGCCCTTATACTATAATTGTGAAAAGTTTCAGCTTTCTATAGGTTGATGAGGATTTTCGCTTTATATGAAAATTAATACGCTATTTTCAACCTTTTCATCTCTGTTTCTATCCCCGGAAAAAAAACGACAATCCGGCGCCCTTAGGTTCCGTTATAATATACCTACGTTCATATCTCATGAATGAAAACCTACCATACACGCTAGCAACACTCTTATTGGTTCCCCGTAGTCGAGTAAAAAACACCAGCCACAGTGTCAAATCCTGACGACAAAATGTATTTTCGGTATTCAAAAACTGACTTTAAGTACATAACAATTTTAAAAACTGCACGGCCAATTTTTAATATTAAAAAAAATTATAATTTAAAAAGACAATAGTATATTACATCACAAGGGCCGAAAGTTACGTGCAGGGCCGAGATTTCAACTTTTAAGGCCCGTGTGGTGTATACGATTTTTCTTCATACCCGCTCGAAAGTACGTACTTTTGTCAGCAGGGACGAAAGATTGACATTCACTCCCAGTGAGAACGGCGGGAGGAAAAAATTTCTCATGCGTATTTGTACTCGTAACTAGGGTTACCGCTGTCATTTAATATAATAAATAACAGGGAGTAAATGTCAAACTTTCGTCCCTGCTATAAGGGACGAAAGTACGTACTTTCGATCGAGGTATGAAAAAAGTTATATTATATGCACCATATTTAATTGCTTGACGTTTAAATCTTTTCAAAATCTAAATAAAATATAATTACTAGTTATAGTATAAATAAATTGATCGTCAATTAATTGAATTATAATCAACAATATTATATACAATAATTTTCTACTGCCATATTACAGTTGTTTTTCAAAAATACAAGATCGTGACGAAATAATTATATAACCTCAATTATCAAAGAAATTACTTTCTAATTACTTAATATCTACACAGGTATTATGGTATGTACTGCCAAAATTATTTAAAAATAATAGCGTGAGAATATTGCATTAATAAAATAATATAACTGATGACGCATTTTCTACGATTTGTTTACTAAATATAAAAATTTTATTATACGGTACCAAAATTAATACCTACATTTATTAATACCCACACAAAAAAATGAAACTGTAAAATTATGAACTAAGCGAATGATGCCTTTCTAAATATCCTCGCCCCGTCAATTTGGAGGGGTTATTTATTATTAAAAATATCAGATTGAAAACGAAAGAAGAAATCTGTAATTTTATTGTAAAAATAATTCGGTTAAAAATGGGTTAATGATATTAAAGGTGAGTATGTACATCATTGTTGTAGGTTAATAAAATGAAAAACAAAACAGGAAATTTTGATGTCAAGGTCATTGCAAGTGAATTTAAGAAGATACATGTTTTTGGTAATTAAAGACCATCAGAACAATATTAAAAATTAATTTACATGTATGTAATTTATTCAAAACAAAAGTTTATAGGTGTGTGCAAACGCTACAATTGTTTTGAAGTAAACTTTTTTAGGCGCGTATTGTTAAATTGTGTTACGAAAAACTTGTGACTTTTTTGCGGTGCCTACTAAGCCTGTTTATTCAGTATAGCTCATCTCTACATTATACAATAAAAAATTTATTTGTACCTATATAAAATAACAACAGATGACAAAATCCACGTACTGCGAGAGTTGTTTTTTTTTTGACGAGTCCTACAGAAGTTGAATAAAGACAAAATCGTAAATTAGTTTGTAGTTGTACAATTTTAGAGATTCCTTTTTGAGTTCTCGTCATTTTTCGTCACTTTCGAAGGAGTTAATTAATTTTAACGAAATTTGGTTCACATGTTGAAATCCACTACCGGACGGAGCCTATTTAAAATGGGCCCAATCTGGTCATTTTAAGGGTGGGTTTTAGGGGTTGCAAAATGTTTTTGGGCCCAAAAATACCAAAAAAATTCCCAGAATCGTTTCAAAGTTTTTAGTAATTATTAAAATATGCTGTTAATTAACATCGGCCCAACAAGACCGGACTATAACCTTCGAAAGAGTTAATTGATTTCAACTAAATTTGGTCTACATGTTGGAATCCATCACTGCACGAAGCCTATATAAAATGGGCGCAATCGGGCTAAGTTAAAGGTGGTATTTAGGGGTTGAAACATTTTTCGGGCCCAAAATTACTGAAAAAATTCTCGGAATCATTTCAAATTTGAACTTTAACCCTTTAGTAATTATTAAAATACAAAACTTGCACATTCCTATTAAATTTCCAGAACTTGACAACATAGTTTCGTAACTGTACTAAAGATACATTTTTAAATAAAATCTGTTTTCAATTCATAACTGATATTTCGAAATTTAAATAACCTATCAGATATTCTCTGCATATCATTAGAACTGTGACGTCATTTACTCACAGAAAATAATAATTATTATATATACGTAATATTTCTTATATTGTCAGCAATAAATAATGACGTTTATTGTTCATTTCGAAAGGTTACGTAGACCAATTTTGAAGGTTAATTTTATTTGACATAAACAAATTTTGGTCAAAATATTACTTATATAAATGTTTACAAAATACTGAAAAAATCTACGAAATCATTTGGCATCGACAAGGAGTGCCAATAAACGACTAGTCCTGTTGTCATAAAATAGTTGTCTTCCGGGTTAATCACACCATACAAATCTACCTTAAAAAAACAATAATGAATAAAAAATACAAGTATTATTGTGAAAAAGGCGTGGGGCGCTCGATGTACGAAAATGTGGAACAAAGCGCCCCACGCTTTTTTCACAATAATACTCGTATTTTTTATTCATAAATTATTGTTTTAAGCTTATATTTAAAAAAAAATATTTTTTACTTTTTAAACTATATTTTTATAGTAGGTAAATCTTAGTCTAATCAAAACTGATCTTGCACAAAATTGAACTGTCAAAATTTTTAAAAATTAAGTGAAAATCAGCTATTTGCAAAAAATGGCGTGTGTTTTTTTCATTGTGATATTATTAGAACTCAAGTGACTTATAACTCGCTATCATAACATAATTTCACTTCCTCGTCAAAATACCTCCATTTACGAACTACATATATAAACTACTATTTGATGTTTATGATAGCTCAATGATCATATAAATTCTTGGAAATTTCGTTATTTTCCTGGAAAAGAATAAAAACCCACTGCCTAAATGATAAAAAACCCACACAGCTTTTCTGCAATGCATAATTTGGGCTAAAACCGATAATGCTTTGTTTTCCTCGTGTCAATTTTTTTTATTTTGGCAGTGTTCCAAAAATTTCCGCATTAATAGCGCAACTAAAAAAATGCGCGTTAAATGTGCCGTAAATCGATAACAAAGCGGGCGTCTAGTCGCGAGGTATTTTTTTTTTTTAATTTAAATATAAAACGCTCAGCAACTAGGGCTATATGCGTAAACATAAGATCAAAAAGATAAGTATGATAAATGTAAGAATGATATGAATATCAATTATAAGGATTTTTATTTTTGCTAATGTGATGAGTGACTTATGTCTGATAGATTAAATTTTTGATTTGCCAACGAAGACGTATTTTTATTATTTTTTGCTCATTATCTTCTTACAACGCTGGAGAATCTGAAATTACTGGTTTGGCCACAAAGAAATTGAAAGTGGTTATACGCCGGTCAGAGACCGGTATTATTTGACCCTAGAGCGGTCATGATTGTTTCTGACATACAGAAGGTCAAGGAAAGGTTCATCGATTCAAGATGAACGTTATTTTTTGAGCATACATCTATCTGTTTTCTATCGATTTGAATGTAATTTTTCCTTAATCAGGCGTCTTTTTAAGCATCGTATATTTAATAATATTTTTTTATGGTAGGTACTACAAAAAATGTTTTATATTTACTAAGTTTTTGAGAAAGTTACGATTTACAAAAAAGTTTTTCTGGCAAATTAAATTTTTTAGATACTTTAAAATTCAAATCTTTGATTAATAGTCTAAGAGCCAGCTTAAATCTGACAACACATTTTTTACGGTATCTGAAATTTCGTCCAGTGAGACTTCTATACCCAGTAAACAAGCAATGGATACTAGCTAAGCCCGGCCGCGGTAGGTTTGGGGTCCCTCAGGTGAGTCAGGTAGGAAAATTAAGTAAATTTTTAAAGTATTTTACGACGTCTGCCCTTTTAATATGTTATAATATACCTCTAGAAAAATTGAAAAATAACTATGGCTGCTGATTTTAAAGGTTGCAACATCCCGGCAGCCACTTTTCAAAATTCGAAAAAAAATTAAAGTATTTTACGGCGTCTGCCATTTTAATATATTATTTATTGAATTATTTTAAGCTAATATTGAAAATGGCTGACATTTTTTCCGGTTGTAACTATCCGGTTTACAGCGAAACATTACCTGCAGTCCGTGCATACGTATGTCCACAGTTGTAATTTTCACATTCGTGGAATTTATATAACATTGAAATTATATTAGTAAATGTAAAAAAAATTATAAATATACAATTAAACGAACACATCTACTACTCTAAATGTGCATAATAAGGAAAAAAGGTCCATTATAAGGCTGTAACAAATATGAAATTATTATGAAGATGTAAAAAAAAATCAAACATTAATTAAATATATTCATTATTTATATCAGAATATATTTATTTTTGGAAATAATCTATAATGATGAAATATTTTATAATTAATTTTCATCTTCGGAATCGTCTCCAGCAAGTGTCAAGTCATCTTCATCCACCAAGCCTTTGTGATCGCAAAAGGAACTAAATCCCCACCACTCCGCCCTAACATAAAAGAAGAGAATATTTGACTAAAGAGATAGAGAGCATAAACTACTACTCTTACTGTACCACATGTTTTCTAAGCATGGACTGCTGATGTTTCGCTGTAAACCGGATAGTTACAACCGGAAAAAATGTCAGCCATTTTCAATATTAGCTTAAAATAGTTCAATAAATAATATATTAAAATGGCAGACGCCGTAAAATACTTTAATTTTTTTTCGAATTTTGAAAAGTGGCTGCCGGGATGTTGCAACCTTTAAAATCAGCAGCCATAGTTATTTTTCAATTTTTCTAGAGGTATATTATAACATATTAAAAGGGCAGACGCCGTAAAATACTTTAAAAATTTACTTAATTTTCCTACCTGACTCACCTGAGGGACCCCAAACCTACCGCGGCCGGGCTTAGCTAGTACCCATTGCTTGTTTACTGGGTATAGAAGTCTCACTGGACGAAATTTCAGATACCGTAAAAAATGTGTTGTCAGATTTAAGCTGGCTCTTAGACTATAACGTCTGAATAGAACTCTTCAAATAAATAAAATTGTCGACCAATTTTTCTCAGACCAATATATTGACAAAAAATAAAAAAATAACAAATCAATACAACATAAGATGACGTTTCGATCCGGCTTTGGATCTTCTTCAGAAAATTCTAAAAAATATAAAAATTAATTAGTATTAAGTTATTAATTATTATCTAATTGCACGAATGATGATGTTAGAATGTATCAAACAAATTAATGAAAAATTAATAAAAAAAAACGTCTTATGTTGTATTGATTTGTTATTTTTTTATTTTTTGTCAATATATTGGTCTGAGAAAAATTGGTCGACAATTTTATTTATTTTTAGATACTTTCTTGTGCCTGTATTAAAATTGACATACACACATCGTATCTCTTTTCAAACAGAAAAATTAAAATAATCTTTAATGGTCTTTTTCTTCTAAATTAAAAAAAATACAGAAGTTTCTTTTTGCTTACTGAAACCAGTATGTTTTTTTTCTACAGGTGATGTGTATATGTAAATTTGAACACGGCTACGTGTGCTTTTTGATTTTTTGAAAACATGCCATTTTCGACATTTGCCATTTATTGGGCACAGCGTCATCTGTTGGACGTCAAAGCAACGCACGCTAAACTAGATTGTTTACTATAATATAACGCGTCGTTTTCGAACCCCTGTACAAAGAATTGAATATCTCTGTTGATTTTACAAATATCAAAATAATATTTTCAGCATTTTAAAAATTATCCTTATTATCATGATCTTATTAGTATTTTCATTCAATGGAAACTTTCTAATAAGGAATATAAGATCAAGAATAAAATTTGCGATTGTCAGGATTTGGGTCAACAACTAACATAACTATATTATACTAGCGGTCCCGCCCGGTTTCACCCGGGTGCAAAAGAACGAATGGGGGGTGGGAGAGGTATCATGAGTACGCACATTCATCTTGCTTACCGAGATGAATGTTGTGTCCAAATTTCATGATGATCGGAGTTACCGTTCAAAAGTTTTTGTCGGACAGACAAATTTTCAGTTCCATTTTTCATTAATGCTCCGCTCCTATTGGTCGTAGCGTGATATTATGTAGCCTATAGCCTTCCTCGATAAATGGGCTATCTGACAAAAAAACAAATTTTCAATTCGAACCAGTAGTTCGTGAGATTAGCGCGTTCAACCAAACAAACAAACAAACTCTTCAGCTTTATATATTAGAATAGATGTGCAACTTTTCATTATAGACATTCGACCAATGAGTTCATTAGCGTCTTAAAATAAAACAAAACAAAAATAAAACAAAACCGATAAAAATTAAAGTCTATCGAACAAAAGAAAAGTTTTCAATGATTTCAATTAGACACGAAATATGATTTCAGTTAGCATTACTAAAAGTTCTGCCTACAGGCAATAATTATATAACGGATCTACTACCGGTAAATAATTGATCATTCTGTACACGGTTTAAGATATGCGGCAAAAAAAGATAAATAATCGTTTGCATCTGCATTAAACCGGTAATCACTGGTATTCCTAAGGCTGGCAGAACACCTTTTGTGACGTATTTCTTGGGCCAATAACAAAAAAAAAATTTCTGTCAGTCAACCATCTTGGGGCGATTTCATTGTTATCTCTCTTTAGCACATGGGTACAATGAATTGCGATACTTGGTTTTAGTAACTTTACCATATATACTATGCATATACGTATCGATGATCGTATGTTTCGACTAGTGATGTGCCGGATCGTTCAAAATGTATATCCGCGGATACGGATCTGAATACGGATTTTTGGTTTCAAGATCCGCGGATACGGATACGGATCTTAACTTTCTTAGAGTACGCGGCGGTAAATATTGCACATCGACCTTTGGAAAGAGACTATCTGGTATGGGAAAAAGTTATTGACCTCTTTAAGAGTTAACTCTTATAACAGATTGTCTCTTTCCAAAGATCGATGTGCAATATCTCGTTATAAAGATAGTTTTTTAGTACCTTTGAGTTATGTACTATTGGTATGGTACGCACTGCGATAAATGTTTGCAATATAAAGGTGCCAAATACGATTTAAAAAAAATACAAAATAATCTGAATAAAATTTAACAGTTTTTCTTTATTACCTAATCACCTATATAATATATGAAATTTCATCTATGAATTGAAAATTAATAAGATAAAAGATCCGCAGAAAAACTAACGGATACGGATACAGATACGGATATTTCTTTTCCCTCGGATATCCGCGGATACGGATACGGAGCTCCGGCACATCACTAGTTTCGACTTGTCGTCTGCAGATGTAACTGTAGTCTGTACAGTAACAACTGACAATCAACGCTCGACTCAATATTATCAACTTGTATACATGCATAATAACATCAAAAGCACCCCGACTTGCGTTGTTTCAAGGTGTAATACTGTATTTTGCTTTAAATCATTCACATTAGTGATGTGTCTACATGACTCTTTATTGGGAGCTGGTTCCGCTCACTAAAAAGAGTCGCTCAGAGTGACTCGTTCAAAGGAGCGACACTAGACAGTACGCGCTACACAGGAGTGCAGACTACAGAGGTGTGAACTGTCATCATGCATGCTCATGAGTCACGTAGCATTGCACAGCACAATACACACTCAGCTCTGAGCTCATTTTCATATGATACTGATCTTATATTATTCGCATTTCGAATAAACTATAAAGTATAATATATTCAAATGATTACAACATAATCGGACTTTTTTTATTAATGGGACATTAAATTCCCAAAAATACTATATGGTGCGAGATCAAATATCTCCGCCTATTCGTGTTGAACCTAAAGACATTGGGTCACTGATTTACCAACGCGCATACGTCATACCAGTCAGACAATTTTTGAATGAAATGTTTCCAAACAGATGGAGTTGTTTTTTTGTTTTATTTTTGTACAAAAAAATTAAAATAATAATTTATAAGAGCTTTTTATTATTAAAAAAGCCAAGTAAAATAAAAATAAATCAAAATAAAATAGAAATCCTCAAGATTACCACGATAATTCACTCTGATCCAAGTATTTTTTCCCAATGCTAATTTCCCTATGTGCACCTTACGCGTTTACATACTGCATAGTTCCCCTGCACAACGACACATAGTAAAAATAGAATTATTTCTGTATTAAGTTTGCTTGTCTTTAACATTTCGACGGTTTTTTCTTTAATTTGCACTGCTTTTTACAAATTTCCGCATCGAAGTAGAGCGGGGTTTGGCTGTATACAGACGTAGTAATAAGGTAGATAATATAATGTATGTCATGTCAGCCCCATTGTACAGTCGATTTCAAACCCACGTCAAAAACGGTGGAACGTTGTGAGAGAACGAGCGGGGATAAAAACGGGATAAGTGATACTTGACTACGTCCCAATCGACTGACAATGCCATTTAGAAAACAGCCGATTACACAGAATTCATATCACCCCTCTCTGTACTACGTAGGGTAACACAAAGTACACCACACTGTCTATATTTAGGATCATACTATGAGCTGATCAAAACGCTATACGCTTCAAAATGAACGCATTACTTCACTGTTGCACTTGCATCAACTATATACCAGTGGTTTCCAAACTGTACGTCACCGCGAAGTTATGCCTAAAGCTACATCTGCATTGGGTTTTTAGTCCGACATCGGAACAAAAGGAAACACCAGAGTTGTGATGTAGGTGCTTGCATTGGAAAGGAAATCTTGGTGTTATATTTTCTTCCGATGTTGTACGACGTCGGCCGACATTGTATCGGGAGAAATACGGATATCCAAAGGTTGTCCTTGTCGACTTATAAGATATGTTTTATTAGAATCATTTTACTACCGATATATTATGTGTAAGACTGAGAGAGTCATTGTAGATTATAGACGTTCAACAATCGAGGTCATTAGCGTCCGTGTGTAGTGTTAATCAGAAGGAAAGTCCCTTATTAATTTCTGAGATACAAAACAATAGTAATTCGATTATTTTTTTTTATAGAAGATTTACTGTACCAATCAAAAATCGTGATCCGGAGTACCAATTCTTCCTTAAGAAACTCTAAAATTAAAATTAAATTAAAAAAATGATTTAAAGACTGAATTGAACCTTATGCATACTAATTTGTATGTACTAGGTTCAAGTCAACCCGTAAATCATTTTTTATAAATGATTAAAAAATTACAAGATATTGTAACGAAACTGACAAAACTGTTCTTTATATGTGGTTTACAAACTAAGTGTTAACAAAAACAAATTAAAACTACTTCTCTACCATAATGTAACAATGAAATGAAATGATTGATTAACGAAAAAAAATGAATTGTAGTAATAATAACAACAACACTGATTACTAAATACAAGGAATATTATTATATCACAAGACACACCGTTTATATAGCACACTTGTTTATTATCTATTTGGTATAACAACAATAGACTGGTAATTATTTATGTCACAACTATTTATTTCTAGCAGTTACCTCAGTATTGTTTATTTATTTCACACTAGAACTGTTAGCTCACTTGTTGACTGAATCCTGCCCGTTGTTGCGTCGCTTATATAGCTCTTCAGTTGCGTTTTGGGACATTCTCGAAGCGTCGGCATTCCGCTACGCTGTTCCGATAACAATACGCGCATTGTTGTCCATGCGGTTCCGACAACAATGCACGTTGCTGCCTCCAGTGGCGTCTCGTTACAATACTAATAATTTAAAAATATAGGTTTTTGGATTACAATAAAACCGATAATTAAGAATGAATCCGAGAGGTCTACGTGATTACAGATGAATAAATTAATTCATTAATAAATGAACCAGGGCTGCCAGATTTCTCTCTTCAGAAATCCGTCGGTAAGGCGAAAAGTGGTGGGGGAAGTGGTCTGAAAAATCCGTTTCCATCCGTTCGCCCGGTTCACCCATTAAGGCAATGAGTGTGAGAGAGATAGAGAGTAAAGTGAAGTATGCGGTACCATAAACGACACATCGACATGTTTCCACCTTCATTATGGCTTTATTATTAACATTATTAAATGAATTTCGTATAAGACGTTGAATTTACTTTTACTTACAAACAGACTTTAAATTGAATAGAAATGATTCATTTTTTCACATCCAATGAATCGATTATTTCGTAGATTTTTCACATTTTTATGAAATAAAAATATTATATTGACTGTTAGAATGTTGCGATAGTAACAAACGCGGCAGTACAATCAGTTAAATCCTCAATGTGTTCCGTAAATCCATGTAACTCGAAAGACTTGACTCCAGTTGTGTGAAAAAAACGCATCAGACAAAGATAGCGAGTCGATATTCATCGATATAGGTGTGTGTTTCGCGAACACATTGTTTCATACACTCTCTTATCTTTTTCTACCCAACTAGAGAGAGGAGTAGGACAGAGGTAGTGAAAGAATGTGCTCGAATGTGCTAAAAATACCCGAATGTCCCCAAATTATCGATTATCGAGTGAAGTTTGAATTTATATGTAGTAAAAAAGGTAAAAAATTCGGAAAAGTTAGAAAATCCGTTAAATCCGTTCAGATCATGAAATCCGTTCCATTATCCGTTCAAATTTATTTCTACTCGAAAAATCCGTTTGGAACGGAAAAATCCGTTCATCTGGCAGCCCTGAAATGAACAGCGATATACGTTAGCACTTCTCTGAATAATAAACGAAAATAACAGAGAAAAAGTCTGCTCATGTATTGACTTAAAATAGGAATACACTCGACATGAACATTGAGAAATCCATCAATCTGTAAGTAGTCGTTAAACTCTGTTATTCAGAGTTGTAACATTTATCACCAGGGGTGTACATACTATACAACTCGAGTAGTAAATGAATAATGTCATATTAATTAATCGTCATATATTTTCATTAATAAACTTACGTTGTTATAACAACGTAATTTTATTAATGAAAATATATTATGACGATTAATTTTATTTCTATCAAAATGACATTAATAATTTTGAATATTTGTCGAATGTAATTATTATATCATGTTTGAATTTTCAGTATGCCCTTATAACTATATAATATATAAAATATATAATATATAATCTAGTTTTGAATTACAGAATAAGTATAGAAATTGCCAGAAGTGCACTGATTTTTAGCAACATTAGCGCCTTCTGGCGGCTCTTTATCTTCCGCCTAGCCTTCTGGCAATTTTTTCCGTACTTACTTGTACTATCTTCTATTATTCTGCAAATTTTCAGCTTTGCACCGAGTGACCCCTACCCCTCCGGATTCGCAGCCAGCTCTCCGTCTATTTTTTGTGTATATCCGGTATAAGTTTTTGTGATTGTTATGATGACATCATAGCAAACTTGATTACAGTGGATATTTATAAAATAATACAGGTGTCCGTAACTTATGTCTTATATTACTAAAACTATAAAGATAAATGATTTTAACCCATGATATTTGTTTACGGCGGATAATTTCATAAGCTTCTGAACCGACTTGAATTATTTTTGAAAATCTGAATTTGCGAAAAGGCTACTCGGTGAGTGGGCGTTACAAAAAAATGTGGCCTTTTTTCGCGGCTTACAAACTTCATGTATGCCATATAGCGCATCTGCACACTATATATACAACATTAAACTATTTATGTATATATAATCACAGACTACAAAGACCACATACTGCGAGAGTTGATTTTTCTAAAATAAATTATACAGAACTTATACGAAAAAACGTATAAAAAACCGACAATCAATAAATTGTATGCGAATTTTGGTATACGGCATACACGTCTACATTCAAATAATTTTAGGAGAACGTCGTTCGTAATAAGCGTATTTTTAGAGAGGGTCAACTGTATTCATAAACATCGTTGAGTGCTCTTTCTACCCCACTACGACGACAGGGCCCAATCCAGTTATTTCGCCACTTCGGGCAAAATGATATTTGCCGCCTTTTACCCATGTGTTGTTGCATAGATGGTGTATTTTTTTTTTGTTTTACCATCTTTCAAATTTTCGCCGCCGACGCCGCGCCGCCCTCAATTTTGCCGCCCCGGGAAATTGCCCGGTTTCCCCCTCCCCTGGATCGGGCCCTGTACGGCGAAGCCAAAAAGGAAGGGTTATAAGTTTAGCAGTCTATGTTTGTATTTACAGATGTTCCACCGTAGCGTCTAAACTATTCATCCGATTTTGATAAATAAGGTGTCAATCGATTTGTTATTATGGCCCGGGTAACATATGCTACATTTATTTTTGAGTTTTGGTCCCAGAGGAGAGCAAATTGAAAACAATAAATGAGTTCAAAAAAAAAAAATTTAAATAAAAAATAAGTTCAAAAACTAAAACCCGACTACTGAAAAGTATGAAACAAGAAAATATTCTCATCTGAGGATAGCCGTGGTCGTATGCCATCTCATATATCTGAGACCCCTCTAGATGTATAGCGTGATGCACTTTGCTCTAGAGCTTATGATCGCTTACTACTGCTAAAATGTAATGTTTTGTTAGGGTAGGTGGCATATGACCACGACTATCCTCAGATAAGAATAATTTCTTGTTTCATATTTTTCAGTAGTGGAGTTTTAGTTTTTAAACTTTTTTTTTATTTGAACATTCTGTATAATCGTAATCATCTTGGCTGCAATCTTTTGTCAGTATTTTTGTGAAGAGCCTGTTAACCTTGACTTTTCTTGTCGATTAATTAATTATTACTATTTTCCTTGGACACATAGGTACGCAACAAATAAAAAAGAAATTAAAGACATAATATATAGTAAAAAAATTCAACATAGATTTAAATCTACAAGGTTGCGTGTATAGCGACAATGCGGCCACTATATGCACTAAACTAAATTAGTTTTCAATTATTATGTAAAGTTTCTGAATGAAGGTAAGAAAACGAAATAAAAAAACCCTACTTTAGTTACTAATGTGAATTTTTGTACTCATAACACAAAAAAAAAACTGGGATAGCAGTGCGAAACCCTGTCGACAATATAGTGTATTTGCTTACACTGGCAGTGTGGCTTTATTATGTGAACTTAACCCTTTTGTCTTAGGACAAAATAAAAACCCCCAAATACATCCCTTAAAATAATATTTTTTTTCTTAATTTCAATATTACTATCAATTTAGCAAATTAAATTCATCCTTCACTAAGTAAATCCATATCTACAAACTAACGTTTTCATAAAATTTTTAAGTCCGGTGCTGTCGGGCCGATTTTAATAAAATTTTGGTAGCAGATTTTAATCATTACTAAAGGGTTAAATTTCAATTTTTGAACGATTCGGAGAAATTTGTCGGTGTTTTTAGGCCCAAAAATATTTTTCAACCACTAAAACTCACTCTTAAAGTGGCCCGATTGGGTCCATTTTAAATAGGCTTCGTGCGGTGATGGATTTTAACATGTTGTTTAAATTTCGTTAAAATCAATTAACTTCTTCGAAAGTTATTGCCCGTACCTATATATATAATAATACCTATATAAGGTATATAAACATACTTTTCCAAAAATGGTGCCAAAGTGTTTAGGAGGCTATGAAACGTCGAGAAATTTTGGTCCGACCTCTAGGTCCCGCCATCCCAACGACGCCAATAGTGTAAGTTACTTTATGGCAAATACACTAATAATGAATAATTAACACCGTAATAAAATATTGTAACAAGCACTGTACTTTAAAAATAAATGTAATGAAACTTAAACAATATGTCGAAATATCTAGAGTAATGGAGGTTTATTTTTCTTTAATTTTCCTCATCACGCAGTTTTTCTTTTAAAAAACGCGGAATTTTGGTTGTATGTTTGTAGTATATAAAAGAATAACGACTTTCACACGCTATTCGCAACGAAGGTCATGGCTTAGCCCTCAAGCATTTCTGCATGTTTCTTAGAAGTCGGCAAGAAGTAATTGAGACTTTCTTAATTTCAACGTTGCCAGCGTTCCTACTTGAAATTGCTTACATTTCTTCTATTCGAGTTCTTAATGATTTTTAGTGTTCCGTGCCTCGGATTAAAAAAACTTTGTTATTCGTCTGTCTGCCTGTTCATCGAGATCCTTTTTCTCAAGAACGGATAGAGGAATCAAGTTGAAATTAATAACAAATACTAAGGTCTACAACCCAATAATTCTGAAAAAAATTCAAGCTACTAATTCAATGTAAGGAAAAAATATTTTTAACAAAAAAATTGAACCGACTTCAAAAAATGTACTAAAAAGTAAAAAATAATAATTATTGTTATTTTTGGAGTCGGTGTCAGCCAAAATGAAATCTATTCCGAGAACTAGAGACATATAAGATTTAAATCGCTACTTTCGAATTCCGATGTGACACCGACTCCAAAAATAACAATAATTATTAGTTTTTACTTTTTAGTGCATTTTTTGAAGTCGGTTCAATTTTTTTGTTAAAAATAAATTATTTTTCTCTTTTTAGTGTTAGATAAAGTATTGCAATGGGTAGGCCAAGTATGCGTGCCTTTGAAATTTGAGAGTTTCCCTCGATTTCTCCGGATTCCACCATCAGATCCTGACTTGGTTCCGATGGGACCACCTCGGAAGTACACTCTTTTGAATAAAAAAAATTTGAAAATCGGTCCATAATTGACGGAGAAATCGGTGAACATACATATATAAAAAAAAAAATATATATACACAGTCGAACATAGAACCTCTTCCTTTCATTGATGAATTTTTAAATTGTAATTTTTAAATTTTATGTATTATTGACGATGTATCCACTTAGGGCAGTACAAATATATTATCTATTATCTATTATTATCTATTTTTTGAAGTCGGTTAAAAATACGAACTTTCAAAATTCATGTATATATATGGTAACTCACTCATCCTATAAGGTACTTCTTATTGATCTTGAATCTTAAAACTTGGCAGAAAGAAACGTTTCATAGCGTAAGTAAAAGAGAAAATTGAAAATCAGTAATTTCTAATTTAGTGTGTAATTATTACGCGGAGAAACTTAATAAAAATTAAGTATCTCAATTGTCAATTCTCAACTACGTACCTAATTGTCGAATTGTCAAATGTCCGCGCGATTTCAATCACATTATGACTTGTATTGGTTTATGGAACTCTTGATACGTGTTTTGGAATAGTTGACTATTATTTTGATAATCGTTTGGCAACACTGTTTAGAAGTTTTGTTTTGTCTGTAGAAGAGGTAAATGTTTTGTTTTATTCAACTTTATACATCGCGATGAAGAAAATCGCTTGCTACATTGACGTCAATGTTGACATTTTAACCTATACAAAATTCATCTAGTCTCACATCGTTCATTGGTGCGTGATTTACAATTATGACATCCTAATATCATAACGAGACCTTCTAATCCGGAAATGTCGGGATTTCGAATGATTTTAAGCATGCTTCGGGATTGGGATTACAGTTCTGTAATAGCGAGACACAACGGGCTGCATAGTAATCGATCAATAAAAACAACCAGCCAATTTCATTTAATACAAACATACCACTTTCATAGAAAATTACTGTCCCTAGATCGGAACTATTATCTTTAATTCTGAAAATATCGGGATTAAAATATTGATGCCCAGATTGAAGCCCTAATCAAAGTAGATAGCAAAAGTTACAGTAGTAATTTTCTTTAATAGATAAATAAGTACAATAGCGGAACGCAATCAAAATACTCTTTTAACACATAAGGAGGAATACCATCAGCTCCAGCTGATTTCTTTGGTTTTTGTTTACGGATGGCAATTTAAATTTCATTTGAATCAAGAAGGGTGTTAGGAATCGTTTCAAGTAGTGGTGATATAGCCTCAATTAATCTATCGACATCATCAACTAGATCTAGCGTCCTAGCGAGCTCATCTGCCACATTTAACCTCCTCAACTCGACTGCTTCTTACTGACATGGCATTATGAACATATGCACTTTTTAACCGACTTCAAAAAAGGAGGAGGTTCTATGTTCGACTGTATATTTTTTAGTGTATTTGCCATAAGGCACTTACACTATTGGCGTCGGTCGGATGGCGGGACCTAGGGGTCGGACCAAAATTTCTCGACGTTTCATAACCTTCTAAGAAGTTTGGCACCATTTTTGGAAAAGTATGTTTATATATGTATATATATATATATTTATATATATATATATGTGTTAGCACGATAACTCTCGACAGACTTAATCGATTTAAACGAAATTTGGGCCACATGTTGGAATCTATCACCGCACGAAGCCTATTTAAAATGGGCCCAATCGGGCCACGTTAAGGGTGGTATTTAGGGGTTGAAAAAATTTTTCAGGCCCAAAAATACCGAAAAAATTTTCAGAATCGTTTCAAATTTGAAATTTAACCCTTTAGTAATTATTAAAATATGCTGCTAAAATTTTAAAAACATCGTCCCGACAGGACCGGACTTACAAATTTTATGAAAACACAAGTTTACTGATATAGGTAGATTTACATACTGAAGGGTGTATATAATTTGGTACAGATGTTGAATTGATATGTAGTATTGAAATTTAGTAAAAATTGTTGTTTTAAGGGGTGTATTAAGGGGTAATTTTTTTATTTTGTCCAAAAATAAGTTCATACAATAGAGCCACACTGCCTATAAAAGCAAATACACTATATTGTCGGCAGGGTTTGGCACTGCGACCCGAGTTTTTTTTATGTATGTTCACCGATTTCTCCGTCAATTTTGGACCTATTTTAAAAATTCTTTTTTTATGCGAAAGAGTGCACTTCCGAGGTGGTCCAATCGGAACCAAGTCAGGATCTGATGGTGGAATCCGGAGAAATTGAGGGAAACTCTCAAATTTCAAAGGCACGCATACTTGGCCTACCCATTGAAATACTTTATCTAACACTAAAAAGAGAAAAATAAAATATTTTTAACAAAAAATTGAACCGACTTCAAAATATGCACTAAAAAGTAAAAAATAATAATTATTGTTATTTTTGGAGTCGGTGTCACATCGGAAATCGAAAGTAGCAATTTAAATCTTACATGTCTCTAGTTCTCGGAATAGATTTCATTTTGGCTGACACCGATTCCAAAAATAACAATAATTATTATTTTTTACTTTTTAGTGCATATTTTGAAGTCGGTTCAATTTTTTTGTTAAAAAATTGGTTGTCTGTAAAGTCGGTTTACGGACGATAGTTTTACGTGATAACGTATTCCGTAATACATAACCTAAACCTCCCAAAATTTGGTTTCAATCCGCTTATCCTTGGTGTCGGAATGATAAGAAATGTTAAAAGTGACGTTTGCAACTTACAAAGTATTATGTTCTAATAATAATTAGTTATTCCAATAGTTAACTTAGAAGGCTTTGCATTTCACAAAATACTAATGTCAAAAAATAAACATTAGAAATGCAGCCGTTTTCATGTTAAGACAAGACATACGTTATTTTCTAATTTCCATGTACGGCAAACAAAGACGACCGACCGCGTCGCGCGCGCGCCATGCAATAGACAACAATGCATTTATACAGCTATTTTTCTATATAAATTTGTATAAAATATTTTTCTATATAAATTTGTATAAAAAAAATTGGTTGTCTGTAAAGTCGGTTTACGGACGATAGTTTTACGTGATAACGTATTCCGTAATACATAACCTAAACCTCCCAAAATTTGGTTTCAATCCGCTTATCCTTGGTGTCGGAATGATAAGAAATGTCAAAAGTGACGTTTGCAACTTACAAAGTATTATGTTCTAATAATAATTAGTTATTCCAATAGTTAACTTAGAAGGCTTTGCAAATCACAAAATACTAATGTCAAAAAATAAACATTAGAAATGCAGCCGTTTTCATGTTAAGACAAGACATACGTTATTTTCTAATTTCCATGTACGGCAAACAAAGACGACCGACCGCGTCGCGCGCGCGCCATGCAATAGACAAAAATGCATTTATACAGCTATTTTTAGGCGCGAATAGCGTAAGCTAAAGCGCCTATATGTACTCGCTTTGTCTGTGAATCTGTGAATCTGTGAGTCACGCTTTTTGTATCCAGCGTACAGCCCAAACGACTTAACCGATTTTAAAAAACTTTTTTTTGTTCGATTTGTCTCCGGGTAACTTAGATCCTAACGTCGCCCGATTTTTGAATTTTTGCTCCAGAGGGGAGCAATTTAGAAAAAACGAAGTTTTTCGCTTATAACTCGCTCAATTTAAATCAGATCGGTTCGAAACCTGTCTTAAACGAAAGAGGAGAAAATTTTACATAAATTTCGTACAACAGAATTCGCCCAATCAGTTTTTTTATACACATTTATATAGAAATAAATTCAATCTGATATAACCGATAGCAAACATCTTTCGGTTATCTCTCTCTGTTGCACGGTATAACATGGTAATATAATTATTGCGTATGTTCAGTCTTAAAATAAAATTGGTCGATAATTTTATTTATGACAATAATGAAATTAAAAGATAGCATTTGTTCAAAAACGGATGCCGTTTCGAATATTTCTGAAATCCAACGCCTTCTAAGTTAACAATTTGAATAACTAATTATTAGAACTTAATACTTTGACAGAAGCAAACGTCACTTTTGACATTTCTTATCATTCCGACACCAAGGATGAGCGGATTGAAACCAAATTTTGGGAGGATGTTTGATATGCAAATATGAAGTGGCCTATTGTTTTTGGGGAACATCGGCGCATGCGTAAAAGAATATATCTCTTATAATGTTGTTTTATATAATAATAATATAGTTTTTAAGACGGTTTTTACTCTATCTATTTTTACTAGAAATTTTTGTTATTTTTTTGGGGAAAATCGGTGACGTCACTCTAAATCCAATATGGCGGACTTCTAAAGATGGCGGAATAATTTTATTATGCTTTCCTACAATATGGGTATCAAATGAAAGGGCTTGCTGAGAATAACTCGAAAAATAAAGTGACGTCACTCTAAATCCAATATGGCGGACTTCTAAAGATGGCGGACTCATTTTATTATGCTTTCCTACAATATGGGTATCAAATGAAAGGGCTTGCTGAGAATAACTCGAAAAATAAAGTGACGTCACTCTAAATCCAATATGGCGGACTTCTAAAGATGGCGGACTAATTTTATTATGCTTTCCTACAATATGGGTATCAAATGAAAGGGCTTGCTGAGAATAACTCGAAAAATAAAGTGACGTCACTTTAAATCCAATATGGCGGACTTCTAAAGATGGTGGACTAAGTTTTTGACGTGATAACGTCTTATAAATTGATGAAACACCAGCTGCACGCACGAAAAAGTGTAACGTTCCGCCTGACCCTGTGCGCGCAAGCGAGAGCGCAGTAATGTATTATTAAATATGATATTCGAGCGGAATACGTTATCACGTAAAACTATCGTCCGTAAACCGACTTTACAGACATCCAATTTTTTTATATAATAATGGTGTACTTTTTATCATGTTTTATTATTCTACTTTACAAGAAAGTTTTGTAAAATGTTTTTTGAGGAAAAGTCGGCGCATGCGCAGAAGAGGTATAAGTTATAAAGTTGCTTGTATATAACAATGGTATACTTTTCATAACTGTTTATTATTCGATCTATTTTTACAAGAGTTTTGTATAATTTTTGGGAAAAATCGGCGCATGCGCAAAAGAGATACATGCCATCGTTGTTTTTTATATAATAATGGTGTACTTTTTATAATGTTTTATTATTTTATTTTAAAGAAAGTTTTGTAAAAAATTCTTTGAGCTAAAGTCGGCACATATATGTTATAAAGTTGTTTTTATATAATAATTGGGTACTTTTCATAACGGTTTATTTTTCTATCTGTTTTTACAAGAAAGTTATGAAATTTTTTTTCTAAACTCATAATTTCAGAAATATTTTGAAAAAAAATCTGTTGTTCTTTTGTTCTGAAGATGTTAGTTAGGTTTAATTTTTGCATGACACAATAACATATTACATAGAGAACCATGAAATTATTAAAATTATATTTTCCTTTCTGTGTTTCATTATTTTCAACTGTTATTTTTTTCTTAGAATAAGTAAATTAAGTTATACTATATTATTCTCCAAGTGTCGTTAAATATAATTATATATACACCGATTTTCAAACAAAACACCGGGGTATATGACGTAAAATTTCGCGCCTTGTAATTCTTGAATTACTTGGGCATATACTCCCACTGGTTCTATATAAATTTGTATAAAATATTTTTCTATATAAATTTGTATAAAAAACTGTTTAGGCAAATTCTGTTATACGAAATCTATGTAAAATGTTCTCCTCTTTCGTTTAAGACTGGTTTCAAACCGATCTGATTTAAATTGAGCGAGAAATTAGCAAAAAGCACGCACAGGGTCAGGCGGAACGTTACGCGTTATGCGTTATGCGTTACGCGTTACGAACGTTAGGAACGTTACGTTACACTTTTTCGTACATGCAGCCGGTGTTTTATCAATTTATAATATTGGTGATTCATCAATTTATAAGACGTTATCACGTCAAAAACTGTTTAGGCAAATTCTGTTATACGAAATCTATGTAAAATGTTCTCCTCTTTCGTTTAAGACTGGTTTCAAACCGATCTGATTTAAATTGAGCGAGAAATTAGCAAAAAGCACGCACAGGGTCAGGCGGAACGTTACGCGTTATGCGTTACGCGTTACGAACGTTAGGAACGTTACGTTACACTTTTTCGTACATGCAGCCGGTGTTTTATCAATTTATAATATTGGTGATTCATCAATTTATAAGACGTTATCACGTCAAAATATTTTATCTTCTCTCTAATCCTGCTTATTTGTATTAAAACCTTATATTTTGCCCAAGCAAAAATTGTTTTATCAGAAACGTGAAGTTTAAGTTATCGCGACGGCCTCATTAGATAATCGGATATCTACTGTACTTCTATCTAGGTTGGTTTATCTATTTACGTACGAAAAATTGTACTTTTTTTCTCCTTAATCCTTCTCATGTATATACCTAAAAACTTTTAGTCAAGTAAGAATGGTTGGGTTTTATCATAAATGTGCATGAGTTTAATTTAGCGGGACGATCCCATTGAATAATCGGAAGTCTACTGTATATAATTCCGCGTTGCTCTATATATTTACGTTCGTATAGAGACCGTAGGTGCATGAATGACAAGGATTCGTATGATGAGCTCATTGTTTCGTTGCCACGACGCGACGTCTTATGAACAACTCGCATATTGTCTAACTTGCCTAACTAACTGTTGATATGTGTGTCATGATAAATGTTCATCATACTTAGCTCTCATTTACTCCTACCTTATCTCTGCTCTCCTACTACTTTCCCTCTACGTTCTTCACGCCTTGTACCTACTATTTCAGTACCACTGATCTCAAATGAACGATACCTAAACTAGATTTGGCCGTTAACCGTAATATAGTGACTGTAATATATCGTCGTTGGTTCTGTAATAGCTCTTATGTGCATAATTGGCAGATTTTACGTTTTTGACGTGATAACGTATTATAAATTGATGAATCACCAATCTTATAAATTGATAAAACACCGGCTGCATGCACGAAAAAGTGTAACGTTCCTAAATCGTAACGTTCCTAACGTTCGTAACGCGTAACGTTCCGCCTGACCCTGTGCGTGCTTTTTGCTAATTTCTCGCTCAATTTAAATCAGATCGGTTTGAAACCAGTCTTAAACGAAAGAGGAGAACATTTTACATAGATTTTGCATAACAGAATTTGCCTAAACAGTTTTTTTATACAAATTTATATAGAAAAATAGCTGTATAAATGCAATGTTGTCTAATGCATGGCGCGACGCGGTCGGTCGTCTTTGTTTGCCGTACATGGAAATTAGAAGATAACGTATGTCTTGTCTTAACATGAAAACGGCTGCATTTCTAATGTTTAATTCAATTTTTTGACATTAGTATTTTGTGAAATGCAACGCCTTCTAAGTTAAGTATTGGAATAACTAATTATTATTAGAACATAATACTTTGACAGTTGCAAACGTCACTTTTGACATTTCTTATCATTCCGACACCAAGGATAAGCGGATTGAAACCAAATTTTGGGAGGTTTAGGTTATGTATTACGGAATACGTTATCACGTAAAACTATCGTCCGTAAACCGACTTTACAGACAACCAATTTTTTTTAAATGAAAAGATTCAGGAAACGGAGCTCTATACACAAGTAATACCTCCAAATTAATTTTACAGTAATTAACAAGGGGAAGTAACTCTTATGTGAAAAGTTGTATCAAATAATTCCTCCCATGTGCCAATAAATCTGAAATTAACGTTTAATATTTTTTAAGAAAATACTTCGTCTTAATTAACCTCTGAAATTGCTAGTTCTTACCATCCATTGCTGAAATAACCAATTTTTGGCCTTTCCTGCAAATTTTACTTTTTGCACTTAAGAGGTATTACAGAACCAACAACGATATGATGATGATTGACGTAGGATAGCTGCGGCGAAAGATGAAGCCACCGCGTCATAGTAACGTTAACGCATTGCACCCGCCTTCTAGCTTGCTATTGGCTGTTTCGGAGATCCATGTGCGGCGAGTGTTTATTTTTATTTTAACGCTATATCTACCGCTATAAATTGATGTGTCGAATATATTCCACACGCCACCGTCTGCGGGCAAGTAGGCGTTCATTACCATATTATCGATGACGTGCCTGGCTTCAACTCTCACCGCGGGCACTATATAAAAAAGCGGCCAAGTGCGAGTCGGACACACGCACCGAGGTTTCCGTATAAACTTGTATAGGTTTGTAAATAGTCCGTCCATAACGAGAATCGAGTCTCGAAGATTTTTCCCGCTTAGCCGCTGGAAAACTGTTGCCACCCACACATCGACAAACGTCGCGGTCAGTTTGCAAACTAAGCATGTAATTGCAATGAGCTCAGATAGATTACTGAACTCGTGGCTATATCTGATAGCCTAGTTGTCGTACCGTGTTGTATGCGAGAGTTCGTGTGCTGTATAACCGCACCGGTAGCGGACGCTTGTTTTGTATTGGAACTGTTACTGTGTACGTGCGTAGCATGTTGTAGCGGTTTGAAAACATTAGTTTTTTTGTGATGTAACTACAAAACGGTTTTCTGATTTTTCCCTTTACTTGTGGTATAAGACATTGCTTCTTGTCAAATTTCCCTATAGGTTTTGATTCCCAAAAGTCTTGACAGACAGACAGACGGACAACAAAGTGATCATGTAAGGGTTCCTTTTTTCCTTTTGGGGTACGGAACCCTAAAAACTAAAGAATGCCAATTGCTATACAAAATCCAACTATTTAGAGATCAATGATGTAGTGTTCCGTACAGTACTTTACAACCCCGCTAACAGTTGCAACTTAATACGTCATCTCTACCGTACCGGATGGCAGAAACTCAACATACGATAAAAATTAGTGATGAGGCTAAATTCAGAAAATACAGTCGAACTCATGTATTTTCAACTGATATTATTAATATATTTTCAAGTTTTTAGTCCCCACTTCTTACGCAAAGTATCTCCTCCTACGCTGCTCAGTCAAGATAAGATAAAAATTTATTAACAAAAAATATAATTTTGAACATAATAACACATTTAAATTAAAAAAAATTGGTTGTCTGTAAAGTCGGTTTACGGACGATAGTTTTACGTGATAACGTATTCCGTAATACATAACCGAAATTTATATAATAATTATAATAATTCGAATCTATGATATTGCATCTTTCGCTTCAAATTTAGGTAAATTTTATTTATTAAATTACTCACCACTTATAAAAATAATTTTTTTTATTAACTTTCTTTCTTTCGTATTTATTTAAGTCTCAAAGATTAACTGTCATACTATTTATAAAACAATTGTTTCACTGTTTATATAAAATTCCAAAACCTACTTACAATATTTAAGTATTTTCATACGTCAAAAAATTGATTTTTATAATGATAAAATTTGTAAGAAAACGATTTTTTCGAGAGATGAGACCTAGCTAAAACGATTTTTTGCCCCCCAAAATGCCTTTTCAGTAAATTTCATCCAAATCGTTAGGGCCGTTTTCGAAAAAAGCACGCACAGGGTCAGGCGGAACGTTACGCGTTACGAACGTTAGGAACGTTACACTTTTTCGTGCATGCAGCCGATGTTTTATCAATTTATAAGATTGGTGATTCATCAATTTATAAGACGTTATCACGTCAAAAAAAACGTCCCTAATGACCTGTTCTCTGCTCAACCAATTACTAGGTTTGAAGCTACGCTATAACTGTAATCATTAACTGTTATCTGGTAACTAGTATTTATTAATTGCTGTTACTTGTCGCTTGGGTGTTATTGCCAACCAATTTTTTATAACATAAAAGAAATGGTATGTAAACTTTGTTTTAAAGAAAGCATTTTTTTTTTCGTAACACTGACCTCAATTATATTCTAATAAAAACGCGATTTAAGAAAAAAAACTCCATGCATATAATTTTAAGATTTTTATAATAGTTTTCTTAGTTGGTTATTGAGAATGAAATACGGTATTTATATACGAATAACTTTATATATGTAAATAATGACCGGTCGTTTATTGTAGATCACGCAAGATAATATCATAAAAAAGTCCAGCGTGGGAGTTCTAATAAAAACTAACGAATTCTGGATATTCGGTGAGCACGCGATACGACAGACCAGTGTTTCTGAAACGAAAGCTCACGAAGTTCGCGGATCCCTAGGGGCTCGTAAGTATATCTGAGGGAGTTAGCGCACTCATTTTTGGTCACGCGGTTGCTGGTTTAAAAATCGTCAAATATTTGATGCTGCTCGAAAGCAAAATAAATATAATCAAATCTTTGATTAACGTCTGATTAGAACTCTTCAATAAATAAAATTATCAACCAATTTTTCAGACAATATATTAACAAAAAAATATATAATTAATCACTTAATACATTAACGTTTCGATCCGGATTTGGATCTTCTTCAGAACTGATCTAAACATATAAAAAGTACCTAATTAATATTTAGTTTCTATTTATTTTTAATGAAATTCGTGAAAGATTTTTTAATATTGAAATATTGAAAAAATAACGTTAATGTACCTATTAATTATATATTTTTTTGTTAATATATTGTCTGAAAAATTGGTTGATAATTTTATTTATTGAAAAATAAATATAAATTTAAAAATTAATAAATAACTGAGATTTTCTTTTAACATGCACTCGATTTTTTCATGTAAAAACTTTTGTGATTTTGTGGTAAAAACCGTCAAATATTAGATGCTGTTCGAAAGCAAAATAAATATAAATTTAAAAATTATTAATAAATGATTGAAATTTTTTTTTTCAACCCCCTTCCCTCTTCTCGATTTCTTAAAATTTTCCCGGGTTGGTTCTTTCAAGAGTTGAAAACCCTAGCTGTTGTAGGTATTACAACGTAAACAATGGATGTTTCATAATATTATAATAGCATATATACAAATATTAAGAGCACTGTGGTTGAAACAAAAATAAAAAATAAAGAATAGTACTTACTTCTTACCACAACAGTTTTATTAGCGGATGTACATTTCGGGAACTATATGCTCTCATCTTCAGCAAACACTAATTAGTAACTATTCTTTATTTTAATATAATAGCAAATTAGTATTAGGCATTTATTTGTATAACGACAATAAAAAATGTTTCACAGAAAAGTCCCTATCGCGAACATAGAGTTGTTTTTTTGCGTATGGTTTCCTGGGCTGTATTTCTGAGACGTCTTAATGTAGGCATATTATATAATTTTATGTGTGAGTATTCACTAGCTGTATAAATTATAAAGTTTTCTGCATAAAACTTTCAAACGACACACGCTTGGGGTACATTCCTCTAATCAAACAAATGTTTTGGGTCAATGTAATTACAAATGGGACATGCCAGACTGAAATCTGCTCGTGCTAAAGCTAGGGATTGGATAATACCAGGCGCGAATTAAATAGCCGTGAGCTATTTGTTATAAAAAAATATATTTTTACTCTTTTATATAATACTAGCGGTCCCGTCCAGTTTCACCCGGGTGTAAAAGAACGAATGGGGAAGGGAGGAACATGAGTACACACATTCATATTAGTTTACCGAGATGAATGTTGTGTCCAAATTTCATGATGATCGGAGTTACCGTTCAAAAGTTTTTGTCGATAAAAAGCAGTATTTATACTTTTTTTAACTAATAATCTTTTTTAATTAATTAAATAAAATTGAAATAAATTTTAATGTAAGCCTTAGAAGAAAGCAATGTAGAAAATAAAAAAAAAATAAAAATGCATTCGCCCAACGTAGGGCTCGAACCCACGACCCTGGTATTGACAGCCTTGTGCTCTATCGATTGCGCTAGCCGGCGATGTATTCTTTCATCGCTAATATGAGTATACTTAGTTAGTGCATTTTACCTGAATAGAAGCTTATTTTTTAGATACATTTGGAACATTTTTCATTACTGCTCCGCTCCTAATGGTCGTAGCCTGATTTTATATAGCCTATAGCCTTCCTCGATAAATGGGCTATTCAACAAAAAAATGTTTGTTCAATTTGAACCAGTAGTTCCTGAGATTAGCGCGTTCAAACAAACAAACAAACTCTTCAGGTTTATATATTAGTATAGATAGATTTATTCTTTATATAATCTTAATTATTGATAACTATAAAGTGTATTACAATGTTTGTATTTAAGTTCTTTGTTTAGACGAATTAACTATGAACATAGATGATATCCATTGATTCATATACAAAGTATCAGATGTACCGATAATTAATTGTCACCTTTTCTGTACTGTAACCCTTTTTATAAACTCTACATATATAAAGGAAGAGAGGGATCATCAGTTATTGTCTTACTATGTGTAAGTTAATATATTTTATGTGGGCGGTATGTATTGTACATTACACGCGCCCTTTCGTAATTTTTCGGTTGAAACTGCGTGAATTTTATTGAATAAAATATTTTTTACTTTTATTAAAAATCGACGAAGCCGGACGGGGCATCTTGAATATCATAGTTGTAAGGAAACACTGTATTATTTAATTTTTGAGTACCACAAACAGTATTTTAGAGGAAAAAAAAACCTTAAGATAGAAGTATTTAGATACACAATTTTGGAAGAAGGAAAAATTTGGGGGGGGGGACTTTAAACGCATACAACTTTTAAATCCGAAAAGATACGGGCGTTTGTTTGTTCTTAGTGGAATTAGTATGTCTTTTTATATAAGAATGGAATACATTTTTTAAACTCGAGTCTTTAAAGAAAAAAAGTTTTTTAAAAATCGGTTAAGGCGTTTGGACTGTACGCTGGATACATAAAGCGTTACTCACAGATTCATAGACAAAGCGAGTACATATTATAGGCGATTCCAGATATTGCTTGGTAACACGCTGAGTCCTATATATGAGCACAAGCAAACTTCTATTATCTCTGTTGGTTTACAAGTTATGTGCATTCGAACATTCTTGTGTGAATTTTTGGTTGTCAACTAATTCAACAAATTATATTTTAGAATTTTTTTATGATTTGATTTTTTTTGTTTTTGTTTGCAAATCTGATTAATTAAATACTATTTATTTTATAAAATCTAAACATTGAAAGAAGAGATACCAGAAACAAATTACATAACTGCTTCATAATTATATAAATAAAAATTGTCATGGAAATCTGGTCCGGTTTGATAACTGAACAAACAAAATGTTTTAACATTACCAGGAAACACAATTTAAGGTCACCAATCAGACTGTTAAGATCCAGTTAATTTATATTTTAAAACGTTGATGACCTCAGCTGGTTAGCGCCTATAATCTACAACTTTTAATATTTTCAATTTTAAACACACATATGCTAAGTTCACGAAGCTGATTCCTATATGTATAGAGTGCTAATGTAGGATCAGTGTTGGCTTCTTTATTCATATCCGCCAATCTTGTACGATTTTGTCGAATGCGATTGCAGTACACTTTCGTTGAAAATCGGATGAGACGAGTTTTGTTTACAAACGGTGAACAAAATATACTTTTACCGACTCTTTGTATATGTAAACGAAAATAAAATAAAAAAGTGCAGAAAACTTACCGACATCACATGATCGAATCGAAAGTGACGATCAAATAAACGATCCAACCAACAGTGTTTTCCTGCTGCTGGCTGATTTGTTTGTCTGCGATCAAATCGACTTGATCGAACGGCGAACATACACGATCAAATTACGTTTGATTTTGTCGTAACACTCGTAATAGACGGAGAGCTGGTTACGGAGAAAATGGGTGACTCGGTGCAGAGCTGAATATTTGCAGAATAATAGGAGATAGTGCAAGTAAGTAGGGAAAAAATTGCCAGAAGGCTAGGCGGAAGATAAAGAGCCGCCAGAAGGCGCTAATGTTGCGAAAAATCAGTGCACTTCTGGCAATTTCTATACTTATTCTGTAATTCAAAACTAGATTATATATTATATATACTATTATACTGAATACATTATATAGTTATAAGGGCATACTGAAAATTCAAACATAACATATAATAACTACATTCGACAAATATTCAAAATTATTAATGTCATTTTGATAGAAATAAAATTAATCGTCATATATTTTCATTAAAAAAATTACGTTGTTATAACAACGTAATTTTATTAATTTATTTAATTTTATTTCTATCAAAATGACATTAATAATTTTAAATATTTGTCGAATGTAATTATTATAATATCATGTTTGAATTTTCAGTATGCCCTTATAAATAAATAATGTATAACATACATAATATATAATCTAGTTTTGAATTACAGAATAAGTACTTATAGAAATTGCCAGAAGTGCACTGATTTTTCGCAACATTAGTGCCTTCTGGCAATTTTTTCCCTACTTACTTGTACTATCTCCTATTATTTTGCAAATTTTCAGCTCTGCACCGAGTCACCCATTTTCTCCGTAGCCAGCTCTTAGCCCATAACCACCTAAATCATAGTGCGGTATTCGATCATGAATGGCGTTCTTTATTGTATTTTTCACCCATCCTTCACAGAATATCAGAAGTTTGTAATAGGTACTTGTATAATACATATTAGGTTTGAGGGAAAGTTGTGGGACTCGCTGAATTATGCATAAGTCATTTAATAACGCTATCATAATAGAAAGATCATATTTAATTTGGCCGTTTCTGTAGGGAATGCAAATTGAAAAACATTTTTCGTATTTTTATGTGTAATTGAGTTAACTATATAAATTTTTAACAAAGTTCACAACTTTGTTATAAAAGAAAAACGAAGCCGGGAAGTTGGCACAAATTTTATTAAATTTATATTTGCACATAATTAGAATTTCTACTCCATTTTTATGATTGTATTCAGGTTAGGCTCTGTCTTTTTACAGCCCCAAGGAAATATTTATTTTACGTTCTGTATAGAATATTATTTCAAAACTTTATGTACGGCCCGCCCCTAAAAATTTAACATCTTTAGGACGTGTTTGTTTAGACCAGTAATGTCAAAGATACGGTCCGAGGGCCGCATCCGGTCCTCAACTTATCTCAATACGGCCCATGACCAGAATTATCCAGTGAGGATTTTAGATACCTGATGTCAATGAGCTTATCAAAAACAAGAGACCTCAGGTGTTTGAATCCTCAAGCTCAAGATAATTTACCCTTTTTATGACCTTTGTATGAAAATTGATTTAAACTAAATAAATAAAGGTTTTAACACTTTGACGGACACTTAAAAATACAGTTTTGTTCCAATTTTGACACTATAGTTTTTTTCATATGTTTGAAATTGAATTACTTTTATAAGTTGTTATGTTGTGACAATATTGCCTTAGTAGATATTTGTACGGTGACACAAAGCACACAGGGTATGTATTCGACACTGGAAAATAGACTGCTACACTCGTCTGGTTATAAAACGTTCCGTAGTATACGACGGCTTCAGCCGTCGTGTCAAACTTTTGAAGTTTTGTTTATGACGGTCTAAGCCGGTTTGTCCGTCAAATTGTTAATATAGTATGTGTTTTAGTTTAGATTTATTGCCTGCAATATATTTTCTACAACTATATGGTTTCGTTATAGCAACTTTCTCCCCTGAACACCAAATAGTCATTGTACATTACATAATACGTCATTACAAAACAAAAATGTGCTACCGGTCCAATAACTCCTCCAATAATAAAAGTATGATAACAAAAAATGAGTGGTGCGTTTTTACCGATAGTTAATATACCTATTTCAAGCTATTGTTTTGTTAAAAGCATATGATCGGAGAAATGATTGGACATAGATAAAAAAAGCCTTAAAAACAAATATATATACATTATACAGATGGTTCACTGATATGTTATAAATGGAAATTTAGTAATGTATCCATAATATTGCCATTGATTCTTGTCGTTGATTTTTATAAGTACTGACTAGCCACTATCCGCGTCCTCGTTTGCGTTATACAGGGATTCCCAGACACGACTCAGCAAGCCAATATTATATCCGTAAATGGGGTGAAATTCTCTACATGATGGCAGTAAATTATATACGATATCTCTCTGTACAGGTCAGTCAGGCCACTTTAATTTTTATAGATATATTATATCTATGGTGATATTTGTGAAAAAAATTAAAGACCAGTGTTACATTCTAAAATTTTTAATTGCGCTTATTTTGAAAATGTTATGGTGTTACACGTATTTCATCTATCAGAATAACTAAACAATTCCAGCCAATTAGACGACAGGACCATTCTAAGTCCAAAAATATTGACATTCGATGTAGTACGTATAATAAAGAAAATGAAATTTCTGTAATTGCGTGTGGCGACGCGGGTAATGACTAGTATTAAATATTTGTTATTCGTTTGGATGGTTACCTACATAATAGGTTCACGTCATGTAAAAATTAATCGAAGCATCTTAATATTTATCTGACAGATCTAGAGAACAAAACAGCTGATTTTTTTTTATTTTCTAAATATTTCCGAAACTACAAAGTTTAGAAAAAAAAATGTTTAACAAAACTTTCTTGTAAAAATAAATAGAATAATAAACCGTTATCAAAAGTGTAACATTATTGCATAAAAAACAACGTTTTAGCATATATTTCTTTGGCACATGTGCCAGTTTTCCCCAAAAACAAGAGAGCTCTTCATATTTGCATATCAAACATCCTTCCAAAATTTGGTTTCAATTCGCTCATCCGTTTGACCTGTATCGTGTATACACACAAACAGACACACAAACTTTTCCAAAAGTTTTTTGGATTCGGGGGACCTCAATAAAAAAATATTGTAAAATTTTCAAAAAAAAAGAAATTTGACCTAAATTAGTATTATTCCCCACTTATGGTGATGGAATGGTAATATATACCTATGACGCTACTAAAAAAAATGATGTGAATATATTCGGCTACATTTTTGAGTAGAGTAAAAAAGTAGATTGGCAATATACTTTAAGACCTTGATCAAATGTAAAATATCCGTAATTAAAATTATGTGTTTGATTTTACTGTTCATTTTATATAAGTAACTAATGGACATAATAATACACTCTTTGTCTAAAAAAACGACCATTGTATGTCAGTATTTCCGGATTGAAATACAAAGAACAACCTTAAGAAGTTCATAGTGTCTCGTGGGCATATCAATTTTTGACGTGAAAACGTCTTATAAATTGATGAAACACCAGCTGCACGCACGAAAAAGTGTAACGTTCCTAACGTTCCGCCTGACCCTGTGCGTGCAAGCGAGAGCGCAGTATGCTTCGGCCCAAGTTTGACAGCTACTAAAATTTAGGTTATGTATTACGGAATACGTTATCACGTAAAACTATCGTCCGTAAACCGACTTTACAGACAACCAATTTTTTTTTTTTGACGAAGCACAAGATCTTTTGTTCATTGCCCCCCTACCCTATTTAAATGCGATTTGACGACATTTTGCCAGACCCCTCCCCTCATTTTGAGCTCACGTAATTAGTGGACAGGCTCGCTGAACTATTTTGTGTTATCGTCAGTAATTTCTGTTAAATTGCAATATTAGACCGTACTGTAATTACATAAAAATTACTATCTCATATTTTAATTTGTAAATATCTTGCATACTTTACTACGCTTGTTTTTTCTTTTACTTGATTGGATTTTAGATTTTTTTAACTTTTAATTTTATTCTGACCGGCAATGGAACAAAAAACTCGTCCCATTTTACATGCAAACAATGTAGTTCAAAACAAGCCGCATTTCGTTGGGTTTTGTCAATGAACAAGTTTTTAGTCTTTTATTGACAGCGGTTCGCGTCAACGCGTCATTCTATATATCAATATTTTATGTGAATTCATCTCGGCAAACAAATTATTTTATTCATCTGATGCGACAACACTGCATTATGTGGACAAGTGTTTCAGCCAAATAGTTAGGATCTTTTGATGTGTATTTTCAATTAAAAATTGCGTAATATCATTTAGATCATGTATCAGTAATTTTGAATTTTAAATTAATGTTTTTGTGTGCGAAAATTATAATAATACATTTATTTAATTTGATAATATCAATAACATTAATACTTAAACTTACTGAAAGTGACAGAAGTGTTTTATAAACTGTGTGTTTTAAAATTGATATTAAAATTTACAACGCATCTTTACTGCATGCTCAACAATTCTTAAGCTAAAGTATAGTAGTTGACCACTTAGATTTTTTAACCTTAAAATATTGAATTTTCGAAAAAGTATTACATATATTTTGCTCTCATCAAAGTGGTGCCGACATCAAAACTTTATTATTGTACGTTTTAGTAGCTGGTAGTTATTATATTATATATTTTTTAAAAAGAACTGTATATTAGCTTATAATTATTGTAAACTAAAGAAATATATACCCTTAACTAAATCCTAAAAAATAAAATAACCAAATAAGCTAAATTCTGATAATAGACTTAAAAAATCCCAGGTTTCGCAGGGAATCCTCGGCGATTCAACTTACATCAACTCGAAGTGTAAAAGCCCTCAGCTTGATGCCACAGTCGTCAGCAAATTCAAATTGTGGGAAATAATATTTATTAAATAATTTCAAATACCTTTTATTAAGGTAATACGATAGTCCAAGAAACGGCTGCAGAAAATGTGTTGTCATAAGGTGGGCGAACGAAAAAATTAGAGATAATAGTTAAGACCATAATTAAGAAAGATCGCTAAGGTTGCCTGCGAAAATCCTGCCGAAACAATGTTTTTTTAATTTGTTTATCAGTTAATATACCAGTGAAGTTAGCTTTTGACAAGGACAAAATTAATAACAGAAAACGAATGATGAGGAAGGGAAGAAACTGCCTTCAGAAATACAGAAACCAAAAATTCAAATGCGTAAAAGGCCGGAGGGCTGTGGGGGGTGCATTTTAGGGGTCAAACGCGGTTTTTCGTTATTTCCGGTGAAAATTTTGTATGGCAATGTTGTAGGTATTAAAAGGATCTACAACTTTTATGAATATAACTTTTTCACATAATCTTAAAGATTCAAAGAAATATTGAAAAAACCGTGTTTTTCGTTTTTAATTTTTTTCTCCTGCAAAAATGATTTTTTTTTTCATGAAATTTTCAGGAGACTTACCTTTCTATGTCCTAAATAAGCTGTAATTTGGAGGAGAAGCTGGGTACCGCCCATGTTAACGTCATAGAAAAAGACAAAGTTTTTGAAACAGAGATACTTTATTCAGATTGAAGGCGAGTATACATCAACCAATCCTATCATCGGAAAAATCAGGGAATTACATCGAAGAAAGAGATGCAGATATATTTTCGATACGCTTTGTTGCGTTCACTAACCGCACATTGAGTAGATTAGGCAATGATTTATAATATAGTTAGTAGATATAATGTGTTTAATAGACATTTTTTGTTCTTTCAGGTATATCGTATGCAGTGAAGTTTTGCAGAAGTTCATCGCAGAAATTTTTAAAATTGTGATTAGCTAAAATAAATATTTTAATGTTTTGACGGTTTCTTTAACAATACTTAAAAGTTACGTCTAAAAATTTATCGTTAATTAAATTTTGACATTACATAAAATGAATGACCTCTGTGCTGTAAGAACTCACGTAACAAAATAGGGATTTGTATCGGCGTGTGATGTAAGGTAAAAATTTATTCGTGTAGAAAGTAGTTGGTAGATAGAAGTAGTATAATACTGAAATTAGCTAGACATATTTATCTTTGATAAACATTTTTTTTAATATTGCAAAATTCGAATAAAAATTCAACGACATAAAATCTATATACAGTTTATTCGGAGCTATAAAACAAACAAAAATCGAACGGTTCACATTTAAAAAAATCAGCTAAGTCGGGTAATATGTTAATTTTAATACCGTTTCAGTAAAGTATAAATTAATATTTTTTAACACCGTAAACACTGTGGAAAAATTTAAATTTTAGTGCACAATATTAAAATATTTTAATTTGAACGATAATTTTATCTGTTTTGTATAGAAAAACATAAATAATAAATAAACTAAAAAATCTTAACTTTTTTTAAATATTGACCGTAAGCTCTTGTCTTTTTATTATAAACGATATTTTTAACTTTTTTGTATAAAAAACAGACATAATGATGTATCAATAGTGACAACCAGTGAACTTTAAAATTAAAAATATAAAAAAATAATCCGGTTAAGTTTCGCGTCAGTGTTAAAATAAATTAATCGAAATCGGTGCCCAAGCGGTAAAAGCGTGGTCCATGGAGGCCGTGCCCATGGCTCACATGAACAGCTTGCATTTTCCATCGGCGGCCAATTCGAACACCGAGTGCGACAGCGGTGGTGGCGGCACATTACATCATGCCGCCCCCAGCGGCTGTCCGTTTTCAAACGCGGTGCCGTCAACGACGATCCAACAACCGCCGTTACAACAGATCAGCTGTACGTACAAGAAACCTCTCAAGCTGAGAAACGTTGCCACCAAAGCTGAAGCTTACGATTCATTACATTTCCAGTCAACTGAAGTGAGTACCTATTTATTTATTTTTCAAGTGAAACTTCTTTAGCGACATTTATCTATTTGAAAACTTCTGTGACGTTAAAGGGGAAATAGAGTATAACCTTGAACGCGAGAAGGGGAGGGATAATTGTATACACATTAGGGTACGTGCACCACGGAGCTGTGATACTAGATGATAGCTTAGAGAGTGGAATACAAGCGCTGATGGGTGTGCACAACTAAGTATTGCTTACTTGCTGCAATTGTAGAATAATTTCAATAGCCAGTCCATTTCAAGATGTTGAGTAGTAGCGACGATGATTATTTCGCTTCTGCAGCGACAAAATGGTTTATTTTAAATAGGCAAACTAAATTTTTGTCTAGACAATACCACGTTCACCCTATAAATAAGAACCGATCTACGCTTGGTGAATATCATCACCTCTTTAATGAATTAAGAAATTATCCACAGCGTTTTTTTGAATATATGAGAATGAAGCCAGTCATGTTTGATTATATTTTGGAAAAAATAAAGCCAAGGCTTGTAAAACTCGCGGGGCCCAATGTGCAGTCAGTTTGCAGCGCGCAGAAGAATGGTAAATACCATTCTTTAAAACACAAGCGATTATAACAATTCGCATACTCGATGTACTCGCTATAATGTAACTTCGAGGTTTTGCGTTTAGAGAATGAATTTTTATTTTAACAAATTCTAGCTTACAATTTATAATTATTACACAACAGTGCTATTACATAAGAACTACAGTAGGTACTTAGATTTATCATTATACTACACTCGCTGCTTGGTTGTGCACGCTTTCATATGAATATGCGATAAAATTCTATCAGAGCTGTAAAGCTATCAGCTATCCACAGCTCCGTGGTGCACGTACCCTAAGGCTTAACTCACACGGACCACTTTCCGACCATATTAGATCCACAAAAAAGTGGTCGATGGTTGAGAGTATGGCATTAGTATGTAATGGCGTGATAGCGCTCACACAGACAAGAAATTGTGGTCGGTGTCGACAACAGTCGTCGTGTGTTGGTGATATCGCCCACAAACAAACCGGCCGATGTTGGTGAACCCCGCTCACACGTGCAACTCGCCGACCACAGACTGAACAGACGTACAAATAATCGAAAATACTTTTGCTCATTCGAAAATAATTTAAAAAATTGTCATCGTGCAGTCTTAAATGATGATAAAGTTGTTGAAATTGACTCTCGTTTCTCTCTTCAAAAATTGGATGAACCCAATAAATTCTATTAATAAATCCATCGCTTTACTGTCTGTTCTGTGCTGTTCATTTGTGGTTGTACCAACGTCTGCGTGACCACAAAATTGTTGTTGGAAAATGGTCGAGTTCAACCACATTAGGACCACTTTTTTTGTGGTTGGAAAGTGGTACGTGTGAGTTAAGCCTAAGGAGCCGTTCCACAATATTGAGAATTTATTTCCACTCTAGAAAAGTGAAATGGTGGAATGGATATACAATATAAAAAATAATAACAAATGTGAATTTTTCATACGGTATAGTGCGTACTACTATTTAATAACTTTAAAGAATAGCTTCTGTTGCTACATTGTTGAAACACCCATTGTTACATGTCTACATTAGAAAAATTTTATTTCTCAAACAATGTCACCATCGGGATACGAACCCCGAATCTTTCCACTATCGCGGCGGACTGAGTTACATTACTCCACAGTGACACAGTAAGGTCAATTCATCATTCCAATATATAGCCATTTGTAACTGTATATTTCACATCATGCGAGAGCTAATTTTTATCTTAGATAACGTCAGATATGAACCTCGCATGATGTGAAATATACAGTTACAAATGGCTATATATTAGAATGATGAATTGACCTTACTGTGTCACTGTGGAGTAATGTAACTCAGTCCGCCGCGAAAGTGGAAAGATTCGGGGTTCGTATCCCGATGATGACATTGTTTGAGAAATAAAATTTTTCTAATGTAGACATGTAACAATGGGTGTTTCAACAATGTAGCAACAGAAGCTATTCTTTAAAGTTATAAAAAATAATATTTATTGTTAACCGCAACTAATTAATATAAGTTCCAAATTTGATAAACGTTTTTCGGTTTTGAATGTTCAGAATACGTATTTAATTTTTTTCTTACATAATCTTTTATGAGGCCTTGTGTAGACCACAATTACTTCCGATTGTTTTCCTCATATCTTAATATACGATTATAAATAAATAAAAAAAACTCGGGTCGCAGTGCCAAACCCTGCCGACAATATAGTGTATTTGCTAATACAGGCAGTGTGGCTTTATTATGTGAACTAGTGATGGGAATAATCGAATGATTTTAATAATCGAAAGGTTGCTACTCGAATGATTTTGATAATCGAATGATTCATTCGAAATGTTACCTTCGAGATGTTTCATTATAATGAGTATAACAAATATTCTCGTAGTATTTAGTTTACTATAGGTAGTTACTACTTACCCACCTTAATACTAATATATTACAGCACACATTAAAACACAAAACTTTTATTTCATTAGCAAAAATAATTAACTGGAAGAAATACATAATAATATATATTATATAAAACAAATTATTCCATTTCAATAGCAATCTTTCAATTTATAGGTACTATATTTTTATTTTTACTAAATAATTAATAAACTATAAAAGTATAAACTATAAAATGTAGTGTGGTACTGTGTAGTGTGTACATCTATTTCTGGTAGTCGTAAACGCATTACGCAAAACACTGCAATAAAACCAATTGAGAGATTGGACAAAGTCACAAAATTCTCTCGCGGACAGAATTCACTCATTGTATATCTCGAAAGGTATATTTCGAGTGGTTTAGGACGTTCTCGAACGATGTTACTGGTTACCGCAAGCTAGCCGTGAGCAGTGAAGACAAAATATACAAAATGAAACTTCATTCGACCTAAAATATTAGTTCGAGGCATCGAGGTTCGATTGAATTCATTCGCAGTATAAACACATTCTGAATGAAGTTTGCATTCATCTCGACTTAGAGGTTTCGATTCTTTAGACTTTAATAGCTAATACAATAGAGTAGCCTGGATGCAGTGCTTCATAGAACAGAGGCAGATAAAAGATGTTACTACTTAGTATATACTTACTAAAAATCATTCGAGTGATTTTTAATAACCTCTCGAGATATCTCGAGATATTTTAATAATCGAATGATTCTGTATTTTATTTCGAGATATTCCCATCACTAATGTGAACTTAAATTTTCTTTTTGGACAAAATAAAAATTTTACCCCTTAATACATGCCTTAAAATAATATTTTTTTACTGAATTTCAATATTAATATCAATTCAGCATTTACTTCAAATTAAATACACTTTTCAGGAAGTGAATCCTTATCCGCAAACTGATATTTTCATAAAATCCAGTCCTGTCGGGCCGATTTTATTAAAATTTGGTAGCGCATTTTAATTATTACTAAAGAGTCAAATTTCAATTTTGAAACGATTCGGAGAAATTTTTCTGTATTTTTGGGCCAAAAAAAATTTTTCAACCCCTAAGAACCACCCTTCAAATGGTCCGATTGTGCTCATTTTAAATAGGCTTCGTTGTCCAAATTTCGTTAAAATCAATTAACTCTTTCGAAAGTTATTTCCCATACTTATATATATATAATATACATTATATATGTCGCCAGGATATTGTCAAACCCGTGATATTATAATTTCACTTAGTGAAATTATAATATCACGAATCTTTGTCAATCGTGATATTGTAATTTCACTAGTGAAATTACAATATCACGGATTTGACAATATCCCGGCGACATATATAAACAGACATTTCCAAAAATGGTGTCAAAGTGTTTAGGAGGCTATGAAACTTCGATAAATTTTGGTCCGACCTCTAGGTCCCGCCATCCGACCGACGCCAATAGTGTAAATGCCTTATGGCAAATACACTAATATAACTGTACAGTCTACAATAATCTAAAATGTCTAAAATAGGTCGCCACACAGAAACTAATTAATGTTATTTTTAGGCTATAATTGGTCTTTATCTCGCGTGAATGCCGATTTCCTGCTCGCGAACTAGAAACGCAACGATTAAGTAGGTCTATCGCTAACCTTTTGAATGTCCGATTAAAATCAGTACAGTATTTTTTTTTATCTAACCTCAAATTACAGACATACAGATGTCCATTGTAAATATGACTATACAATTATAAACAGTTTTCAATCGTTAAATTATTAGAATAATGAAAAAAAAATAATAATTAAAAAAAAGCTTAGAATACGGCGGATTGATTGATTTAACAATGACCTTAGAAAGTGACCGTATTATTACTGTTTCCATACATCAGGAGCAGTCTAATGTCGTTGTATAACTCTGTCATCTATAGAACAGGGGTCGGCAGCCTGCGGCTCTTTCGATGTAAACCTGCGGCTCTCCAGTTCCATACGCAAAAATAATAACTTTATTATAAAAAACCCTTAAAAGTCGTGCAATCGATCCATGATTGAGTATACCATGTTTATCTTCCAGCCACTTCCACTCGCGTCTCACCCGCACGGTCGCACCGCCCCCGTCGAGAAATATATAATATTGAAACGAAAAGTAGTGGCTCTTTAAAAACTGGAAAATTTTGTAAATTGTTACTTTTGGCTCTTCCGTCTCAAAAGGTTGCCACTCCTGATCTAGAACAAAAGATAATTAATTAATGTACATAGAAAAAGATCGCTTTTCAAACTTGATCAAAATGCGTAGAAAAACGTTGTTTCGAAGTGAAAATTGTGCAAAATAACGATACATGTATGACAGTTGAAGAAAAATATCGTTTCAATCGAACAATTATTTTCAAACAGGATTGATTTAAAGTTCTACAATGCTTTTCTTATGGAGAAATATGTAAGGTCACAATCGAAAAGTTATTGTCAAATAAGACTTTCTGACAGTCTTTTACAACTGAGTAATCTGGTGCTACGTTTTGAAGTCTAGTCCAGGGGTCGGCAACATGCGGCTCTTTTGATGTAAAGTTGTGGCTCTCCAGTTTCAAACGAAAAAAATCATTATTTTATTATATAAACCCTTAAAAATCGTCCAATCGAACCATGCGTATCTTTCAGCCATTTCCACTCGCGTCTCACCCGCACCGCCCTCGTCGCGCCGTGTCGTCCTCGGATATATTATATCCCTATATTATTAAACGAGCTAATCTTGTATCTACCTATCTATGTACCTATGTCCCTAAATATTTTCTCGAAAACGGCCCTAACGATTTGGATGAAATTTACTGAAAAGGGATTTTGGGGGGCAAAAAATCGTTTTAGCTAGGTCTCATCTCTCAAAAAAATCGTTTTCTTACAAATTTTATCATTATAAAAATCAATTTTTTGACGTATGAAAATACTTAAATATTGTAAGTAGGTTTTGGAATTTTATACAAACAATGAAACAATTGTTTTCAAAATATTATGACAGTTAATCTTTAATAATTACTATCCAAGTGAGACTTAAAATAAATACGTATTTGAATATCAGTATTTTATTTAACTTTCCGAGCAAAGCTCGGTCACCCAGGTACTATTATACCTATATAAGCAAATACCACAATACTGAAACGAAAATGTTTAGTGGCTCTTTAAAAACTGGGAAATTTTGTAAATTGTAACTTTTGGCTCTGCCGTCTCAAAAGGTTGCCGACCCCTGGTCTAGTCTATTATTTTTAGGTAAATATTTGTAAGTTTACTTCTTTAATTTTCAAACTGTTTTTAATCAACACACGTTTACTTTGTAAATTTTTAATATTTACAATATTTTCTCTTACTGCAAGGTTAGTTTTTTTTCTATTTTTCTTTCCAATCAGCTTTAGTCTACAATCTATATACCTATCTTCAGTAAATTTTATGTAAATGTTTACATTCGTAGAAATCAGATAAACAATTTTTTTGTTTTCAATCGTTCAATGCGCTTTAAACATGCTATTCGTGTTGACTTGTTCTTTTTTTAGTAAATTTTATTAAATCGCTCATCTTTGTATGCTCTTGAACGAATTTATTCAGGTATACCTTTGTAAGGTGTGTCAGTATGATGTCTATGAGTCAGCCTATGTATACGAAGTGCATATTTCATTTTGGATCGTAGAAGGCAATAAGGTGATTAACCAATCTTAGGTTCTTTGAATCAATTTTTTACTGGTTTATTTTTAAAATATTGTAAACTTGTTTGTGAATGTTATAGGACAGATGGAAGAACAAACACACGTTTAATTCTGTGCCTTTTGCTTATTGAGCAATAAACATATATTTATTTATTTATTGATTTCGGATTTGGATCTTCTTCAGAAATAATCTAAAAAATATATAAATTAATTAGTATATCTACTTATTTTCTAATAGAATGGAGTTTGAATTATCGAAATATTTCGATAATTCAAACGTTGGAAAACGGAATTAGAGATAAATGTTTCGTTACAATTTCTTTATCTGTGTCAGTATAACTTAATTAATGTCAAATTTACTTTGGGAACAAATGCAACGTGAGATCTAATATTTTGTTCTGCTGTGAATTCCCTACAGTAATAAAAATAGATAAACCTAGAAACAGAGATGTACCACAAACAGTAGCAGGTGGAAATGTAGGAGAAAACGAGTAAAATTAAATGGTTGCAAACGATTGCTTTTATCCCTTCCTGCATGAAAACACTCGTTTTTCGCTTCGTTTGCTTATACTTTTTACAAAAATGTTGGTACATACAAATTCTCAGGTAGCACACCATTGATAAACAAACTTGAATATTTTTTGAAGTGAAAACTTCTTTAGCGGCGTTGTACACTTTTTTTGTAATGGGTAAAAAATGTTAAACTCGCGTCAGGAAAAGTAAGAACTGGGTGAGACTCTCTAAGTGATAGTAATTGCCAGATACTTTTTATACAACGTTAGACATCTAGCGTTGAAATATCGTACATAAAAATGCAATCTATGATACAAACCATTTTGATCAAAAATTCGTAAGACGTTAATATTCAAGTTTTCACTTCTGCCGGCACGCCCGAAGTGCAAAGGGGTTTTTTTTATTATGAGGCTTCGGCACAGAGTTGCCAGACGTCCCGATTTTGGCGGGATGTCCCGATTTTTAAATCAAAATTAAATGTCCCGCGCGGGACAGGCTCAGTCCCGCTTTTCGGGGATAACGCGACCGTGCGCGCAGCGTGCTGAGGAAGCGTGGGTGGGTGGCACAGATTTTGATTTCTGTTTTTTTTTTTTTTTTTTTATTCTGAAGACGAATAAGACTCAACTGTTTAACGATAGGGTAAATCTGATTTAAAATATTACATTTTTTTTAAATACATTTTCTATGACTATTGTCACGTAAACGTAATTTTAATTCAAATAAAAAGATAATTATTTGAAAACTTCTGATTATATATGTTTTTTTTACTATGTCCCGCTTTCGACGAAGGAATCCGCTGTTTTCACTCAAAGAGTTCCAAAATCCCGACTTGGCAAAAAAAAAAACTGGCAACGCTGCTTCGGCAGCAAGGCCATTAGCTCTAGGTATGAAATAGGTTGCTGTAAATAACGAGGTTGAATATTTTGTACACATAGGTTACTGGTTATGAATTAGCGTTGCCAGTTTTTTTTTTGCCAAGTCGGGATTTTGGAACTCTTTGAGTGAAAACAGCGGGATTCTTTCGTCGAAAGCGGGACATAGTAAAAAAACGTATATAATCAGAAGTTTTCAAATACCTATTTATTTTTTTATTTGAATTAAAATTATGTTTACGTGACAATAGATAGCAAAAAAAGCCGTAGAAAATGTATTTTAATAAAAATATAATATTTTAAATCAGATTTATCATATCGTTGTCTTATTCGTCTTCAGAATAAAAAAAAAAAAAAAAAAAAAAAACAGAAATCAAAATCAAAATCAAAAAAGTTTTATTCATTAGAAAAATATGTAAAATATAATATGTATAAATATGTAAAAATATAAGAGAATAATTATTTATAAGAATTACTTAGTCATGATATTTTTGTGAAGATTTAACTTCTTTTAATGTTATCCCCGAAAAGCGGGACTGAACCTGTCCCGCGCGGAACATTTAATTTTGATTTAAAAATCGGGACGTCCCGCCAAAATCTATATTTTGCAACAAGGGAGGAAGAGACTGGACAATAGGCATCTCTTAACAAACTCTTCGCCTGACTTTTTCTAAATTATGTGTTTAATGTATTCTGTAGAAAAAATGTTGATGTTTAATATCTGAAACCTGTTTTTTATATGGGTATAATTTTCTATTTAAATTTTACAGCAAATTGACAATAAACATTATGACCTTGCAAGGAAGTAAATTACCATCACGAAACAAATTCATGTTTGCATTCAACGTTTTTTATTGTATTTTAATAATGCTGGTTTAATAAAAATTGGATAGATGTCATTGTTTTTCAGAGTAATAAGGTAGTTGCATGAAATAATACAGCATAATTCTTATTACGACGAATGAAAATAAGAGTAGGTTTGAACACAACTTCAAAATTCTGAGAAACAATGAATTTATTGAAATACGAACTTATAATGATTAAAAACAGTTTATGACCTCAAAGTTTATATCATAATCAAATAGAAACATATAAAACTGTACGACATATTGGTCAAAAATAGTTTTCCTGGTTTTAAGATAGTATAAAAGTATGTCTTCAATAATTATCAAAATAATTCTTTGCTCAGCAGTGCTTAGATGGTGAGAACCAAAAAGAAACACCACGGTAGAAAAGATTTGTTGGGTTCCTTTAATATCTCATCGATTTTTTTAGAATTCTTTGATGTCCTTTGATAAAAATAAGAGTATCTGAGAGAGATGGTAGATTATAGATGCTCGACAAGTGAGCTCAGTAACATCTAAGGTAGCAACATGAATGATTCAATTTTTTTGTGCGATGACTTCGGACTTACAAATTAATAGTTGGCGGTCGTAGCAAAAAAGAAAAAAGGCCCACGTGTTATATAAAAAAATATATTAGTTTTCAGTTCAAGCCAATAAAATAAAAATAATAAAGTTAAAACGAAGGCACAAAAAATTGCCATTCCATCTGACGCCAATTAACTTATCATTATCTAATAATTCATGGAAGGAGTCTACAAACATTTGCTTTTCTTCTGTAAAAGTAATTGTTTCAAATCGATGTTTTCTGCGAGGAGGCTGTGCCGTTTTACGAAGATAATGAAAAAAGTCTGAAATAAAGTTTTTTTAATAGATTTTTTTATGACAAAATTTTTTGTAAAAAATCCAAAATCATTAGGAGATTTATAAAGTTGAAAATTAAAAAAAACTTTTACATGTAGTCTTATGGAAAATATGTCAAGCTAGCATGCAAACTGTTCATTTTAATTTTTTGCAAATGACCAAATAATGTCAGCAGTTCCGAAAACTATCTATGTAAAGCATCGATGTCTTACGCATATTTTAATATTTTTTCCAATTTAATTAAGAGACTTTTAATCAATATAAAAAATTATTAAACCTATAAGCACTTTTCGATTATGGACTTTTATTCTTGACAGATTTAACAATTTTAACTGAATTTTCAACTTTTTAATGATTGAATTTTAATTTTTATTACTTCTAATTTCTTTTTTTAATTATTTACTGCAAAAAATATGTAAAATACAGATATTTACATAAATTTATTTTTTTTAACCTAACTGTACAAAAAATTCAAAAGTTAAGTCCATTAAGTAAAGTACTGAAATAATTAATTAATATTAAAAAAAATTATTTATTTATGCCTTTATGACAATAATTTATTGGTATCATCGACTTATAAACTATAAAAGTTCCCATTTAGAATTCGACTTACTTTTGCTAGGGACTGTAACGGATCAACCTCCACACTTTTTAATGATAATGAACCTTTTTTTAACTTTTAACATATTAAAATTAAAGTTTTTAATTTTATAATAACTACTTATCTTAGGGTAAAAAATACCACTTCCATTCCACCCACCTGTGATCGACCACTTTTGAATTTATAAAATAGATTATTACACAATATGTAAGTAATTAAGAAAATCATGATTTTATTATTTTAAATCGTTAGTTTCGTGCTTTATCGACAATATACTCTATTGGTGAAAATATCAATTTGTGAGTTGCATATAAAACAACAGATCAGTGACTCGCAATTTGAATCTTTTTTTAATTTGTCTTCGCAAAATGAAAATTTCGAATTATAAATCTCCACCTTATTGAGAAGAGGAAGAAAAAAATATTAATTTGCTAGCTACTTGCATATTTGATGCTTGATGTATACTTATAATTTAGTAGATATTTTCAAAATTCTCGTCACTACGATGTAGTATATTATCGGTAAAATACGAAATTAGAAATTTTAAAATAATGACATTATTTTTTTACAGAGTAGCTACTGTTTGCTACAATTGTTAAGAAACACCCATTGTTACAACGCTATCAACATAGAAAAATTAGTTTATTTTTTCAAACAATGTCACCGTCGGGATACGAACCCCGAATCTTTCCACTCTCGCGGCGGACTGAGTTACATTACACCACAGTGACACAACTATCAAACTATCATTTTAATATTTATAGCAAAAAAAAAAAAAATTGTTTGAAAAAATAAACTAATTTTTCTATGTTGATAGCGTTGTAACAATGGGTGTTTCTTAACAATTGTAGCAAACAGTAGCTACTCTGTAATATATTATAATAATTACTAACTGTAACTAAACTCATCTAAATTATTTTTTTTATTACATAATAACTATGCGATAATCTATTCTAATATAGATATTTATTTGCCCAGTTGAGACATACATTTAGCGGTAAGTAGTCGAGAATTGCTACCTTTACCCCAATTTATCTCTTAAGAACATATTTCTCTACGCAAAAATACTTATCCCCATGTACGTCTGTAGGTCCTATTAAAAATTAAATTTAATTCAATCTATTCATCATAAGAGCTATGTGTGAACAGGTCTATACCTAATGGAAATTTTCATTGCTTTATCCGAAAAAATTGATATATTTGAGTATATTTCCACATATTGAATCTTAAAGTAGCTTTTTGTTAAAACTCAACTGATAAATTTCAATTTGAAGTTTAAATATATTTTTCCGTCATATTTCTTCCTTCTTCACATTTCGATAACTTAATTCTACACGTTTTTAGATTTCTATTTAAATATGTGAATGGCAAACTTAAAAATCACGTTCAATTCATTTTAAAATTGCTTACTTTCAAATAGATCTGCGTTAAATTGGCCGTTTCTCATCAAAAAACGTTAAAGCTAGATATTAATGTGTCTGGAATTTTGCTTATTTTGAGAGAAAATGTAGTTTAAATTCGTCATTAATAATAACGCACTTTAAACGAACAAACAAGCGCATACTTTGCCTTCATGCTTCGCTGTGATGGTGTCCTATAACCATTATTGGCTGGACTGCTTATTTTGATTAGAAAATAAAAAAAAAATAGATACAAATTAAAAATGAAAATCAACTACCTATCCTATGTTATAAAAAGTATACCATTATTATATAACAACACCGTTATAGCATATATCTTTTTTGCGCATGTGGCGATTTTCCCCAAAAACAATAGGGCTCTTCATATTTGCATACCATACATCCTCCCAATATTTGGTTTCAATCCGCTCATCCCTTTATATATATTGTATCGTGCTAACAGACGCACAGAGTTTTTCCAAAAATATGTTTTTTGGATTCGGGGGACCTCAAAACGAAAAGTTATTGTAAAATTTTGAAAAGTTATTTTTGATGTAAACTAGTACCATTCCCCACTTGTGGGTTGGAATGGTAAAATATCATTGAATTTCACAGAATACGCAAATAATAAAACAAAAATCTAATGCAGAAAATGTTCTTATAATAGATTGAAATCCTACTACATAGGTTGCGAAAGTTAAACCGGGTCAAACCGAAGAAAACCGAACTGAACAAACGAATCATCTTTTGTTGATCCCGTGTATACAATAAAAAGAAATTAAAAAAAAAACAACTTTTTTAAATATTTTGTTTATTAGTTGAGATTTGTTGAGCCATAAATTATACCTTTGAAGAGCTGTGTGCGACTCGCGAGCCATACTCTGGACACCGTTAAATAGTTCAATCAACGAAGACCAAACACTGCCAAATAGGGGAAATAATTCGTGTAAAAGCGATTTTTGGCATAGTTGTAGGGGATAGTGTCTGAAGCAACATACTCAAAGTACTGATGGATGGGGGTGGAGCTAAGGGGTGGGGGGTGGTGTTAAGGTCCCCTTTTAAAGTTTTTCTTATATATCTCGTAAACGGTGGCTCATAACAAAACTCAAGCAATCTACATAAAATTCTCTACAAAAAAGGTCCTGTACACTTTTTCGCTGGGATCAATATTTAACGAAATATCAAAGAAGAAAAGTTAATTATGCTCAATTCTCGCGTTTTTACGTATTGGTTCAAACTTCTGGCGCACACGGCACGTTTCTGTAGCGTCGTTGGGCGCAAGGGACTGGCGCCAGAGGTGGTACAAACTGTTATTTTTTAATAACAGTTCCGTTCCGTTCCTGTTCCGCTTACGGAACAGTTCCAAAAACCTGTTACTTTTTAACAGTTCCAACGTTGGAACCTTGACATTCTCGGAATAGCTTGTAACATGCAACTTATAAAAAATTCAAATTATGAAATGTGTATGATTTGTATTTTTTCGTCAATTAATTCTATTATTCAAGTTTAATAATTTAAGGTACCTAATTATTAAAAATATACTTTTACAGAATGTAAGTAACAGTTGTTCTGCAGAATGCATATACTATGACAAAATCAAATAATATTATTTCACCGCAGTTCAATATTATTCGCGTATGTATTACAAAATTAATAAGCCGTCCAGTTTTGTCTGAAACTTTGCGACGCATGTTAATGTGATGGTGTGATACTAAAATCGACTTTACGTACAATGTACGCTAGGCGTAGGTGAAGAGTATAACTGTTGCAGTTTGCAAAGTAGGTACAATAATAATTGACAACGGGAACGGAGAATGTTTATTTTATGCAGAAGAACGCCCGTTATGTTATTCGGAACAGTCGAAGCATTGGAACAGCCCGGAACAGGTATTTTATTATACTGACAACTGTTCCAATCTGTTCCTCGTTCGAAACCGTTCCAAAATAACTGTTCCTAGTATTTTGTATCATCTCTCACTGGCGGCAAGGTCACCGCCAACCAATCACGACGCACACGTGGAGTATGAAATGGAACCCGTCCTCCAACGTTTCTACGATTTGCCATCAATACATTACCTACGTCCAGAAACATTACGGTCCAAACTGTATGGTGGTTTTTGATGGATACAGTGATGTCAACAGCACTAAACGAGCAGAGCAGAAGCGACGAGGTCTGACTAAAACGTCGGTTGATATTAACTGTAACGAAAATACGATCATCACTGTTAAACAGGAGCATTTCCTCGACAACGAAAAAAATAAAACGAGGCTGATTCAGTTCCTCACCGAGAAAATGACAGCAGCAGGGATTGAAACAACTGTTGCAACAGGAGATGCTGATGGTACTATTAGTCAGACCTCGTCGCTTCTGCTCTGCTCGTTTAGTGCTGTTGACATCACTGTATCCATCAAAAACCACCATACAGTTTGGACCGTAATGTTTCTGGACGTAGGTAATGTATTGATGGCAAATCGTAGAAACGTTGGAGGACGGGTTCCATTTCATACTCCACGTGTGCGTCGTGATTGGTTGGCGGTGACCTTGCCGCCAGTGAGAGATGATACAAAATACTAGGAACAGTTATTTTGGAACGGTTTCGAACGAGGAACAGATTGGAACAGTTGTCAGTATAATAAAATACCTGTTCCGGGCTGTTCCAATGCTTCGACTGTTCCGAATAACATAACGGGCGTTCTTCTGCATAAAATAAACATTCTCCGTTCCCGTTGTCAATTATTATTGTACCTACTTTGCAAACTGCAACAGTTATACTCTTCACCTACGCCTAGCGTACATTGTACGTAAAGTCGATTTTAGTATCACACCATCACATTAACATGCGTCGCAAAGTTTCAGACAAAACTGGACGGCTTATTAATTTTGTAATACATACGCGAATAATATTGAACTGCGGTGAAATAATATTATTTGATTTTGTCATAGTATATGCATTCTGCAGAACAACTGTTACTTACATTCTGTAAAAGTATATTTTTAATAATTAGGTACCTTAAATTATTAAACTTGAATAATAGAATTAATTGACGAAAAAATACAAATCATACACATTTCATAATTTGAATTTTTTATAAGTTGCATGTTACAAGCTATTCCGAGAATGTCAAGGTTCCAACGTTGGAACTGTTAAAAAGTAACAGGTTTTTGGAACTGTTCCGTAAGCGGAACAGGAACGGAACGGAACTGTTATTAAAAAATAACAGTTTGTACCACCTCTGGCGCCAGTCCCTTGCGCCCAACGACGCTACAGAAACATGCCGTGTGCGCCAGAAGTTTGAACCAATACGTAAAAACGCGAGAATTGAGCATAATTAACTTTTCTTCTTTGATATTTCGTTAAATATTGATCCCAGCGAAAAAGTGTACAGGACCTTTTTTGTAGAGAATTTTATGTAGATTGCTTTAGTAAAAAATTTTTTTTGTTATGAGCCACCGTTTACGAGATATATAAGAAAAACTTTAAAAGGGGACCTTAACGCCACCCCCCACCCCTTAGCTCCACCCCCATCCATCAGTACTTTGAGTATGTTGCTTCAGACACCATCCCCTACAACTATGCCAAAAATCGCTTTTACACGAATTATTTCCCCTATTTTTGCTTCTTTGAGTGGGCTAAAAATACTTGTCGAAATAACTTGAAATTATTTAATAAAAATCAGAGGAGTAAGATCACGAAATCAGTCAAAACTTCATGCTTACTCGCGACGTTTCGGCTTTAATTAAGCCTTCCTCAGGCGTTTATAAACTATAGTTTCAACGCCTGAGGAAGCTTTAATTAAAGCCGAAACGTCGCGAGGAAGCATAAAGTATTGACTGATTTCCTGATCCTACTCCTCTGATTTTTATTAAATAACTAGCGGCCCTGTACGTGCTTCGCTACGTATAAAGTGAAATAATAAAACAATTTAATTGGAACATCTATCTATCTATTTTATTAATTGCTAGCTATTTTAAAATATACATGGGCTTATATGACGTGTGTAAAAAAAATAGCGTAAAGTATTCGTGGATAACTGGTCTTTAAAACACTTGCTCTATTTCGAGCACTCCGGCTGCGCCGTCGTGCCGAGCAGTTTTAAACGATATTCAGTTTTTTTACATCCTCGATCTAGATATATGGTTGTTAAGTTCGTTGCGCCATCTATTGAATATTCACTCAATCCAGTCAACAGGTATTGCCATCTTATATGGTTGTTAAGTTCGTTGTGCCATCTATTGAATATTCACTCAATCCAGTCAACAGGTATTGCCATCTTATATGGTTGTTAAGTTCGTTGCGCCATCTATTGAATATTCACTCAATCCAGTCAACAGGTTCGCCATCTTATATGGTTGTATTATGACTGTCAAGGAATAGACAAATAATTTGCAATAAAATAATATTGCGACTATAAATTGAAATGTAAGCTATCCTATCTTTCAAGTTGGGTCGAATTGCACACGGTGTGCAAATCAAATTTAAAATCGGTTCAGTAGTTTAGGACTTCATCGCGGACAAACATGTGACACGTAATTTTTATATATTAAGATTACATCATCGAGGATCTTAAATAGTATCACAATAACTTGAAATGTGTGTTGTCGCCTTTAGAGTATCTAATTCTCGGCGGCAATGAAATTGAGATTGTGAAAAGCAGGATAAGCAACGTTAGCTACTCGTAATTAAGTGAATCGTGACTAGCGTCACGTTGGCAAAACTAGATCTTCATCCCCAAGCACTGCGTCATGCCACGTCTACAAACAAAATAAAAATAAATACTTCTAATAATGATGTAGGTTGTGGTGGTCAGCTTTTTCTGTTGGACCATCCGTAACGTGTTTTTAAAGGGTTAGCTCTGTATTTCGACACTGCGTTCGTTTTTTTAAAGTGCAACTTCTTATGTTGCACCTCATTGAATTGGGGATAAGATGAATGAAACGAAAAACACTAATACAAATGAGTGATGGTTAAACCATAGAAAAGAATATAAATAGCAGTATTTTATTATCTACTGTCAAAAATATATATTTAATGCATGCACAAGGGAAAATAATAATAATAATAATAATGCGTTTCTCGACTTTATGTCATAACAGACGCCATTCGCACCATTACTATTTTTTTCTACCACACTTCCCGTTATTTTCTACAATTTTTAAACTTCAACTTATTTAATAGCAATGGGCGAATGAAGGAATTTTTAGGAAATTAGGATAAGGTAGGCAAATTTTGAGCTTAGGAGTTTGACAGGTAATCGGCCATCACCTTGAATAAGGAGCCATCTTGATATTTATCTGGAATTGTTGAGGAAAACCATGGAAAAGCTCAACAAGATGGCCGGTACAGGAATTACCGTTTCTCGGCGAGAGGCAGTGGGAAAAACTCCCAGTCACATCTGCCCCCGCCGGAATTCGAACCCGGTACCCCCCGAATGCGAGTCTAGTGCTCTCACCGCTACGCTACCCCGCTCCGTTGCACAAGGGAAAATAAACATAAAATATAATGAATCTCCAAAATAAGTTTATATTATTCATACTAGGCATTTAAGAAGTTTCAATTCGTTAGTGTGTGCATAGGCGAACCAGGGTTTATGATATTATTATAAACGAAACGTCATATAATATTTATTTCTACTAACTCAACTACACTTATGACACTAATTTTTTTCTAATTAAATAATACCTTTAAATATTAGAATTTTTCTCTAAGCACGATTTAATAAAAAAAATTGGTTGTCTATAAAGTCGGTTTACGGACGATAGTTTTACGTGATAACGTATTCCGCTCGAATATCATATTTAATAATACATAACCTAAATTTTAGTAGCTGTCATACTGCGCTCTCGCTTGCACGCACAAGGTCAGGCGGAACGTGACACATTTCGGAACGTGACACTTTTTCGTGCATGCAGCCGGTGTTTCATCAATTTATAAGACGTTATCACGTCAAAAAAAATACCTAACCGTTTTTTAAGGTGATCAAAACTCGATATTTTTTACAATAGTTATACTTTTTAAAAATCGTGTTTTGCAAATAATTAGAAAATGTGGTAATTGGGATCAATAAATAATAATTAACCAATCAATAACAATTAAGTAGAAATATGTCATTTTTATAGCATTATATTTTGTTCAAACTTTTTTTAATTTTACATACAGCTGTACCTTTAATATAAAAATATATACGAACACAAAATATATTAAGCAAAACTTTTAAATGAACAATGTATAATATTATATATTAAAAAAATAAAATAATTCTTATCAATTTAAGGCACTACTTTTTTATTTATCTTATACATGCTTACATATTTTTGAAATTGCTGTTACATAGTATATTAAAAACACCAAAATTTCGTACGGATCATTTTAATCCCAACTCATTTTTTCGATTAGTTAAAGGGTATTGTTTACGACGTGACTGAAAGTTTATCAGAATTTTTGAACTTACGCAAATTTTCTCTTTTATAAATATTTGATAGAAGTACTAATCTTGCTTGTGTCGTGATATCCATTTCATAAAAAAACTACTTTAAAATTAGTATATTTAATCTATAAGAAGCGCTGCTAAAAGAAATTGAAAAATCCCGAACTAATCACATAAATTCTAATACAGCGGATAAGGCATTAAACTTTTATAAAATATAATATGATAATGATTATCAAAAAAAAAATTACATTATTTCAAAACATTTATTTTCAGTTTTATTATTTATTATTATTAACAGAGAGTCTATTTTAACCAAAAATCTTGAAATGAATGTAGTTATCGATTTATTTATTTTTATTTTTAGTAAATATTATTGTGCAAACATTTATCTTTTATTTGTTTTTGATCTCTCTCTCATTCTAACAATATAAACAAGCTACTGACGTCTTTATTGTTGAACCGGTAATAAAACATTTCAGGTGCTGTATTTTTAACAATTTGTAAAACGTTCATGGATGCAATCGTGTCACGGCGCACCAGGACCTAGCAAAAAATTTTTTGTACCAAAAAACGAATCTAAAAATTTATTTTTTTGTAACTTTAAAATTCACTGTTTTGTCAGAAAAAAAATCCTAATTTTTTAAATAGTATAGAATAGAATTGTGAAAGATAACTCTAATAATTTAGAGAGATGATGATCCTGTTCAAATGTTGGAAGATTAAAAAGGAAGAATCCTGGTGACATAGGATCGATGAACAAAGCAAATACTGAAGGTTTTTATTGCATTTTATTGTCTAAATATACAATAAAATAGTAATATATAATATACAATAAAATGCAATAAAAACCTTCAGTATTTGCTTTGTTCATCGATCCTATGCCACCAGGATTCTTCATTTTTAATCTTCCAATAGAATAGAATATTTATTTTCTGCTTTGTACAATATGTACATAGAAAATTGTCATAACATAACCATAAAAAATCACAAAAAATTCAAAAAAATCATTAATATTATAGTGACACTTATCACACAATTGGTCTTTAAGTTTCTTTTTGAATTTAAGCAGCGGTAGTTTTTTTATTTCTGACGGAATTTGATTGTGGATTTTGATTATAGAATTTATTACTCCTATGAACAGTTATTCAATTTTTTTGATTCCTAAGCTATATTTAAGGCAAAATTAGATGTAAAAATATCTTATAAAAAAACATTTTGTAAAACTACGTATAATTTTATTCTTTGTCGACCACAACTTTTTCCACATTAATAGTGTTAACAATTTTGGTGTGATGTACTTCCGCTTTTGGTTCTTCTTCGGAACCGCTCGCAGCCTGCTCAACACAAACAGCTTGTTTCATGGGGTCGTGTTTTTCTTCAGCTAAACATTTCGCCCGCAGCTTTTCGATTTGCTGATGATGTTTCGGACAGAAATGAGCATCCTTAACGGCTGATTTTATTCTGCAAGCCAAAACGTATCTCCTCATTTTTTTCACCACGTATCCATCAATGTCATCTTTATCACTTTTATACGAATACAGCATTAAAAAGCCCATAATTAGTGAAGCAATAGCGACAGCTTGAGACGCAAAAATAAAAATGAGTCCAACTATGATATGGGCGTACGCGAACAAAGCAATTTGGTGTCTGTATTTCTCACAAATCTTTTCTTTTTTATCTTCGGATTCGTTGTATTGTTTTTCGAGTTTTTGAAACTTTTCCGGGTTCAGTTTTATCGGCGTTCGAATTATTTTTCCATAATCTATGCTCAGCTGCTGGGCTTTCGCTTGAAGTCTTTCTTCTTCGCGTTTCCGTTTCATTCGAATGGCGTATGCCCCAGCTATTCCCATTTGAAACATTTTGGATTTTTTTTTTGATCAAAAATTTGCACTCGAATTTAAAACGGTTCAACACTCGACGATGCACAAAGACTACTGATGTTTTATTACGAGAGCAAAAATATAATAGCTAATTTGGTCTATTAAAAATTATTTTATATACTATAGTACTTTCCACATTAACCATAAAAACAACCTCTGTTATTAACGAACATTTGTTGTTTATTGTTTATCACGTATATTGTTTTTTGAACGGTATAGTAGTGGTCGGTTCCATTATAATTTTTTTTATTACAATTATACCAGTTTTACTTCTATAGCATTTAGTTATACAGTTTTTTTTTCATAACGACATCTAGATATTGATGACATTGACTGTCGAGCGTCTATAATATAGAATCTACCTATTCAACGGAGAGATTTAATGTTTTGTATGCGACTGATCGACGTCTGGTCGTTCATTGTGACGTCCCGCGGCACACTGTGACATTTTAGTAGTTATAGTAACTAATGAGTAATAATATAGTAAGTCATATCTTAAATTCATGACTTACTATATTCAATACATATATGTCACACTTATTTATTGACATTACATTATTTTCATTTCAATTCAATTGTTAATTCTCAGTTGCCTTCACGGCTTGCTATATTATTAGTTACTATAAATATGACACTTGTCCCTCGATGATAAAATCGGATGGTTCCAGCTCTGGCTGTACCGCAATATTTTCTGAATAACAAGGCACTAAGATTTTGAATGAAGAATTCAATGTACACAATTTTTCGATTTAAATAAAAAATTGTAAATATGAACGTGATTTTTTTGGTTTTTACGTGACACCTTAAACATCGTTATTACTTTATTGTTTTTGTTATCTACAGGGTGTCCCACGACATGACTGCCATAGCCTGGAACTGTGTTTCTGGGGTGATTTCAAGTTAAAAATGTCTAATGAACATATACCCGGAACGCTATCCTAACTGAACTAGAAGCATTTGAAATTTTAGATAAGTACCTAGTAGTAGGAATTCCATACTAATTTAAAAACCATTTAAAAAGAAATCGCTTTATTGAATGAGTTGCTCAAAATGTCCACCCAGTTGCTGTATACATAGTCTAGCTGTTCTTAGAATTGAAGTGGTAGCTCTGCGAAAAGTTTTAGGATCAGCACGAATAGATACTAATGGTGATTCACAGCCACCTGGTCTTTTTAATAATAATACAAAACCAATAGCCGAACCTAATACCTGCATTAGCGGGCTTACTTATTTAAAATTTCAAATGCTTCTAGCTCAGTTAGGCTAGCGTTCCGGATATATGTTCATTAGACATTTTTGACTTAAAATCACCCCAGCAATACAGTCTCAGGCTATGGCAGTCGTGTCGTGGGACATCCTGTAGATAACATGGGCAAGTCAAAGTGAGTGGCGCATACCCGCGAACATAGACTTAGTAGTATTTTAAATTATAGACGTTCGACAACGGAGTTCATAAGCGTCAGAGAGACGACATGAATGTGAGCAGAAAGGTTAAAATGAAAAATAGTGTATATAGTTGGATAGTGCGGATAAGATGACGTCTGATGTTTACAACGAGCTCATCAGTATTAATTAAGCCACTTTATCTCGTTAGTGTGGTCAGTGGCCATGACTTGGTTATGCCATGCATGCACAAAAAATTCGCGTTTCTGTGAAAGATGTGTTATTGTTAACAGAAATGCTAAATGAAAAATATTTAAGAAGAAAAAATTACAATAACAATGCCTCAGAATTGTATAACGTAAACATAAACAAGAGTTCTATACAAATACGAGATTTTTATATAATATAGTGTTTATATTGTAACAAAACTGTTGTAGTCTGTGGTAGAAATTATTTATTTGCAATAATAAATGTTTAACAAAACAGTTAAACACACAAACGAAAGCGCACTTCTTTAACTTAACAGAAATAATAACGTTAACAGAAACAAAACTAATAGTTCTAAATAATAAAAATACAAGACTAAGTAACAAAGAATATAGAGTCACTAAATTATGTACACAGGAACACAACGCAAAGTTTATCAGCACACTTGTCTATTAACTATAAGTTATTTACGTAAAACTAGATTTATATAATTGCACTCACTAAAGTTAATTTATTTTCACAGTATAACTGAATAATTTATGTCGTAATGCCAGAGCACTGTATCAACACATGAACAACACGAATAATTGACTGACTGACTCAACCACTCCGCTCGCATTTTATAGCTTCGTCCCACGCTTCTAGAATGTTCTCGTAGTTTCGAGATTCCTTCCTTTACATGCATTGGTTTCTCCAGGCTATTGCAAGAAAAGTCGAGTCTTTACCTGCTTTCGATTGTTATTTTTGTGGTTACTAGAAGATTCCTACAGAATCCATAGTCGTCCCAACAAGGGACACGCAACAATATGTTAAGGATGTATGAGAAGTATCTCAAATCACCGAGAAATAAATGACATTTTGTTAACTTATCATATCATATTAATATTATAAATGCGAATGTAAGTTTGTTTGTTACGCTTTCACGCAAAAACTACTTAACCGATCATCATGAAACTTTGCACATACACTCTTGAAGGTATTAGAAGTAACATAGGATACTTTTTATTAAAAAAAAATAAAAATTTTTTACGAAAAATAAGAAAATAATTTGTCAAAATATGTGCAATACCTCAACCCCTGATATGCATGTCAAAAGTCGATTTCCATCTCAATCGCGGGCGTAGCCGCGGGTAGCGGCTAGTATAAATATATAAAAGGAAACCGTGACTGACTGACTGAGTGACTGACCGAATGATCTATCAACGCACAGCTCAAACCACTGAACGGATTGGACTGAAATTTGGCACACAGATAGTTATTACGACGTGGGAATCAGCTAAGATAAGATTTTTTTTAAATTCAAGCCCTAAACGGGTGTAACAGGGGTTCAATATGCTGGTTTAAAATGCAAAGCAAAACACGATATCTGAGCTAAATATTATCTCTCAGCTATAAGAATAGATAATATTTTTATTAATTTTACTATTTAAATTCTACCAGGACGAAGCTGGGCGGAAAAACTGTTTTTTTATATAATTCAAACTGCAATAAATTGAAACTACCGTTTTAGAAATAAAAACTTGTATGAATTAAAGATAATTTATGAGAAAAATTCACAATTGTTTTTTTTTCTTGTTACGGTCTCGAACATGATTTTGTTTTTATGAAGAGCTCTTTTGACTTTAAATAAAGGTATAAAAAGTCAGTGTTAATTATTGTAAATGTGATTCTATACTAAGGTCTAAAATACATAAATAAAATTAGAAATTTAAAGAGATTTACTCCGCGAACTTGGAAATATAGCCAAGGTTGTCATTGCACACGGGTTCGAATCTTTCAACTACGTTGTCGAGTGTCTATAACTTTATTTCTCTAATCCTTAAGAAGGTGCCGTTGTTGGTATTTCTATGGCTTACCCATTTGCCAAGTTTTAATCTGAACATTTTTATATTGTACTATATACAGTGTGTTCACAGAAAGTGGCAACAGTGACTAATTCGTGTATCCTACTAAATACAAAAAAGTTTAAATAGTTTTTTGTTCAAATTGTGATTAACTAGCGGAAACTATTGAGGTATACCTATTTGTTTGTACTTCAAACTCAACCGAAAATGTACATGAATTATTTTTTCAAATGGCCCTAAATTTTTTTGAAATCGTTATCAATTTATTGATTAAGGAGGTTGAGCCGTTTTATACGAAGATAATGAAAAAAATCTGAAATAAAGTTTTTTTAATAGATTTTTTATAACAAAATTTTCTGTAAAAAATCCAAAATCATTAGATTTATAAAGTTAAAAATTAAAAAAAATTTTTACATGTAGTCTTATGGAAAATATGTCAACCTAGCATGCAAACGGTACATTTTATTTTTTTTGCAAATAACCAAATAATGGCAGCAGTTCCGAAAACTAACTATGTAAAGGATCGAAGTCTTACGCATATTTTAATATTTTTTCCAATTTAATTAGGAGACTTTTAATCATTAAAAAAAAATGTTAAATCTTAGCACTTTTCGATTATGGACCTCTATTCTTGACAATTTTAACAATTTTAATTGAATTTTCAGCTTTTTAATGATTTAATTTTAATTTGTATTACTTCTAATTTCTTTTTTTAATTTTTTACTGCACAAAATATGTAAAATGCAGATATTTACATAAATTTATTTTTTCTAACCTAACTTTGTACAAAAAATTCAAATGTTAGTCCATTAAGTAAAATACTGAAATAATTAATTAATATTAAAAAAAATATTTATTTATGCCTTTATGACAATAATTTATTGGTATCATCGACTTATAGCCTTTTGTAAAAATTTATTATGCAAAAGTTCCCATTTAGAATTCGACTTACTTTTGATTGGGACTGTAACGCATCAACCTCCTTAAATACACTATAATAATTATTATTTTTCATAATAATAATAATAATAATAATAATAATAATTCTTTATTCACTTTTGCAACAGAGAGAGCATAGAATGCGTCAGAAGATAGTAGGTGGTACATAAAATATATTATAAAATATTCTTAAAATTTATGTTATAGTATTCATTTATGTTATAGTATTCATTTAAGCTATTCATAGCACTCCACAGATGTATAAATAATATTGCGATTTCAAAACGGTAAAAAAATTTACACGTCATTTGAAATTTGAAGTACAAAAAAATATACGTCAGCAGTTTCCGATAATAAATCTCGAGCTGAACAAATAACTATTTAAACTTTTTTTTGTATCTACTATCTAGTAGGATACACGCAAATTAGTCATTGTTACCACTGCATTATATATCTAATTTACATGGAATAGAGTTTTATTAAATAAAAAATATTAACTGTTATACAAACATTGCGAGTTATTGAATAAAAAAAAATGGAAAAAATTTAAATATCTAACATTTCTATAAAATTATAACTCTAGAATTGTTCTTTACACACTACCCCTATACCTGTATAGAAATGCTATATTTAACGCTAGTGCTGTAAAGTTGCGTAAAGTAAAATAGACGTAGTCGTACAACCATTTTCATAGTAAATGCATAAACTGCACAAAAATCAAACTCAGGGTTTAATTATAGAATGAATGATCTTGTTCAAAATTAAACTGTCAGAAATTTTGAAAATAAAGTAAAAGTGGCTCATGGTAAGTTGCAAAAAATACTGTGTAAACTCGTGCGCAATAGTGTTATGGCTCGTGTGCAATTTTACATCTCGTCATAATATAACCCATTATGACACTAGAAATACAATCTACTGTTTAAATGCATACAGATAACATTGCATGAATATTAAAAAGTTTTCTGATATTTTTGACAGTTTTTGTATATTACATATTCCGATATGTGCATTATAAAAAATTAAACACAATGGATACAATTCCATAATGAAATAAAAAATTTGCATAACAATTTCCAACAATATTTAAATTAACTGCCGAATATATTACAATATCTCATACCGTAGTACTTTCAAACGCGATTGTTGTCCTGTCTTTTGTTTCTAGTTGTTCATTTTTTTTTTCGGTTAAATGAGGCTATTTTATGTACATACATACAAAACATTTTTTCCGTTCATCAAACAATATGATCCGTTTAAGCGAATATTTGAAATTAAGTTTTTCAATTTGCTGACTATGCATAACATAAATAGTTGGCAAAACCAAAAGTGCACATCCCGCAAGTTTTCCACTGTATGATAAAAAAATAACAATTAAAAAATATTTTTAATAAATTTAAAAAGATTTAAAAATTTAAAGAAATAAATAATTAAAAATTGAAAAAATATTTTTTTAAGTTTGCAAAAATAAAGACAATAAGAAATTTTTTTTAGCAATTATGCACGGGTTTTGCTCTCAAAAATCCCGATTTTTTGAGTTTCTTGTCCTAGTTTATTGACTTTCTAGTTTATCGAAGAACGCATTTTATAGACACAATATCCCAAAACACTATTTTTCAAGAATATCCCACCGCTACACTAGCGGTATGTGCAATAGATTAAAAAAAACAATTAAAAAATTAAAATGAAAAAAATAAAATGAAAAAAAAAAATAATAATAAAAAAAATATATGAGAAATATATTATATATAATATATAAATATTAAGTGGAATTAAGTGGAATAAAATGGAATATAAAAAAAAAAATTCTTATGTCAGCGGGAATCGAACCCGGCACCTTGGGATTACAGGACTTACGCTTTAACCGTTCGGCCACACCGATGCCGTACAACGCCTTTGTTATTATGGTATAGAAGTGTAGCAGTTATTTTACGTATCATACTACATTAATTGAGTATATTTATTATGTTTTTTGTTTTTTTATTTTAATTAGCTGTCAAAAATAATAAAAAAAAAAACTGTTTATAAAAATTAAACTACTGAACACATTTTAGTGAATTTAAATAGGGTTCTGGTCTGATAGTAAACAAAGTGAATAAAATATAACCCAAGGGGATCCGACCAAAATTGCGATCTGTAGAGTCGTGACGTACGTACGTACATACGTACGTACGTACGTACATACGTACAGACCAACCGACAACTGCTGTTTGTGATTTTCAATTACAATTTTAATAGTATTTATGAACTCGAATTGATTTAAAAATGGTTCTGTTTTATAGATCAGAATCTCCTCTTTTCAAAAAGTTTCATTTTGAATGGATTTCGTGTGAAATTAACTTAGATATAACTTCTTATCTGAACGAAAGTCAGCTCTGATGCACAAAGCGATAATAAAGCACATACCGCTAGTTTAGCGGTATGTGCAAAAAAGTTACAGGGATAAAGTCTGAAGGTAAAGTGGTAATAGTGCGTCCATTTTAGGAAAATTAGTTAAATAAATTCTTACAAGCCTGAGATTTAATATATTATGTAGGTAATATAGTATCATAATATATATTAATACGCTAAGGTTAAAGATGTTTGCCTCCCTTTTTAGAAAAAACCACACAATTTCTCCACATAAATTATATATCATTTTACAGATAATTGCTTGCTCTACTGACATCGACAACTAAAAAATGTATTATTGCTTTTGTTTTTCTAAATTAATTAATTAACAGCAACGCTGACCAACGTCTGCCATCTGACGGCTATAATTTTGAAACAACGTCAATACTTCGATCTGTCATCTGACCTTCATATTGTAAATACTGCATACTGTCATATGACGGGCAGTGCTGAACAACGTCACAGCAATGTTGCATGATGCCATCTGACGGCTTAGCTCAACGCTTTTGCTACTTGCGCCTCTATATGACAATTTTAGTAAAATATTTCTTCGATCTGTCATCTAAGCTTCATATTGTAATACAACAAAAAGAAGAACGTTATAAGCAGTGTGAAAAATTAGAAACGAATTGAATACCTGCAATCATATTTAAAAAATAACTTTGTAAAGTGATAATTATTATACTTATTTAGTGCGAATAATTCGCACAGGTCACACCAGTATAATTATTATTATATAATAATTGATAATATATACAATATTTCGAAAAAAAGTTGGAAAAAAAGTTCTAGCCATAGTGGTATTATTTTTATTGTAATTTGCGTGTTGCTTTTCGCTCACAAAAAAATTGTCTGTCTTCGTAGACATTGTCTTAGTTACTCATTATCAAAAAACCATCGAACTTTAGGTTACGAGGCAAGCACTGTACTACGTCTCCAGCTAAGGTTAATGTTCTATGTCTGATTTTTATAGTATATATTATGTTATTCGTTCGTTGCAAAGTGTCCACAGGTAAGTGCGGTACTTCCTTCTTTTATGGTAAGCCTGCTCGTATTCTCTACTCGGTCGTAGTATGCTCTTCTGTGATTGGTCGTTCCATTCAGTGGGTTGGTATTACTGGTGTTCAGGTTTTACTTAGATTCAAACCTTCATCTTTACATAAAAAAGCAAAAAAAAAATGATAGGTAGAGCTTTCCATGCCAATTTTGATGAGCCATGGCTGAGTTGAATTGCCCAACTTTCTCCTTTTTATATCAGACTATCAGCTGTCCATCTATATATAAAAAATGTACACAGATGTAAAAAATTCGCATTTTAGAAATTACATTCTTATGTTTCTGAGTCAGCATTTCTGAGATGTGCGTGTACACGAAATACAATGTCATCTGGAGGATTTATGAATTACAACAGGCTTTGATCATCCCTTTCAAAAGGCACAAATCCACACATAAAATATTTATATGAAAACTGTTTCGAAATTTCGCCATTGTGTCTTTTTCTGCAAGCGCAGTTATTTTGTAAATTATTGAAGAAATGTTTATTTTTTTATGGCGGCACTTCACATGGCTATTTATTTCGCTATTGGGTGTTTGTTGTATTTGGCAAAATATATGACGTTCAAGACAAACATGCAAATAGAGGCAAATACGACCATCCACACATGCAGTCAAATAACAAACACACAAACATTTGGCAGCAAAACAAGGTTCAAAATTCCAGGAGTTTTAGCACTGTTTCATTGTCCCAATTTATTTTTAATAGTAATTGTTCCAGTTCTTGCTCACAGCACAGACACAAAAATACTGCACGTCCATACAGGTTCACGGCGCGTGCGCTTCTGAATATGGCCATTGTGTGGACGGTTTATTTGCCTATTTGACTCCTTTGATGTGTCTCGAAAAACCGACAAGCGCACGGTAACGCGTATTTGGTATTGGCCTTATTTGTCAAATAGGCAAATAACAACACTTTGTCAAATAGACTGTCCACGCATGGTAATTGTTTGCCAAATACACAAATACAAATAGCCATGTGAAGTGCCGGCATTAGAAACAGTAAAGAGCAGGCCCGGTAAATATGTGTTAATTTTGGCAGGGTTGTTTTTTCTAGAACTTAGTCAACTCACTCTTTAAACATGAATTAGTGACATTTTCACTAATTGCGTAAGTGAAGCAGTATTCAATTATAGATTTTAAGTCGTATAGGAAAAAAATCGAATGACGATTGGGGCTATGTGCAAGGAGGCGGAGTTACAAATTTTTCGACATGAGCGTTTGTGGTGAGCACTAGGAGAAACTTCAAGCTCAAATTTTCCGTATGTCAGTGCGAAATGTTTATTAAAAGTGAAAATAGTTATAATTTTATGAAGTTTCTTACAAAGAAAACATGAGCAAAACTAAGCGATCTGAAAATGCTTGTTGTGTTCCGGGCTGCGATTTAAGTAAAACAAAGACCATTGGCGCCATAATTTGACGTTCCGCTGTCTGCGTGAATAAATTAATTATTTATATATTGTACGTCATAATTGATAAATAAATAATTCTCACGTACCTTTTATGTTATGCTATTTATATAACACACAATCTGAATTTTATGGTAAAAAAATTAACATCAGTTTTCCTTATTACATTTTTTTACACATCAAGGCAAACTAAAGTTTTTGAACTATCACCATAGAAACATGTCGCTATTTCCATTAAAAGCGAGTTCAATAATTCTCTATTACCCACTAGCGGCGCTAGTAGGCTTCGTGCAAACAGTCACGAGCATCTATGTGTATAACCTACAATCTACATAATGATTAAAAAAACTTCTTTACCACTTGTGTAATTCAAATACTAGTTGTATGATAATTAAATCCGCATTTGCTGAACCGATTTTGCTAAGATTTATATGGGACCAACTTTGAAACATAGTCTATCGAATAAAAAAAGAATCATCGAAATCGGTTCACAGCCGACGGACAGAAAACCGAAAATAGCAAACCTCCTCCTTTTTTTGAAGTCGGTTAAAAAATATATGTTACTGAAAAAAAGGAATCTTAGAATTATTGTGAATTCAAAATTAAAGTTTATGAAATGTGTGAGCAAGTTTTGCATATTTCATAAATTTTTCCACGAAAGTATGGGATTTAGGTTTGAATCCCGATCGTGACACGTATTTTTTTCTTATTTGAATAAAACCTTTTATAATACAAGTAAACGATTTTTTTCCGAGTTTTAGTAAAATTGTGAATATCCCATAGAATATTAGAGCTTAGATGGTGTGAGCAGATTGTCACATTGTTCTATTTGAACGTAAGAAGAAGGGGCTCTAATGGAAGCAGATGGTACTGGATATTATATATTTATTACATAAGAAGGGTAACTTAACAAAATTTCCTTGTAATATCGTATAGAGCAGTCAAAGAGATCTCCGCGTTTGTATGTCTAGAAAAAGCTGTAATAAAGTGGCTATACTATAAATGTACTCTACGGCCATTAAGTTAAATCCAATGATGATGAGAGCAAACTCACGTCGTACATATTAATATTATTATTATCTTTGAAAAAATACAGTGGAACTTCGTAATTTTTTTTTTAGATCACCGACTTCCAGCTGTGAGTATCAGTGAATAATTTTACCATTCCAACCCACTAGTGGGGAATGGTACTAGTTTAGGTCAAAAAATCAACCTTCAAAAAAACCACTAAAAGCAGGAAAATTAAATTAACCAACTTTGCTTTTTTTTAAACTTAAAACTAAACTATATATAAGAAAATTACTGAACTGATTTAAGTAAAATAGTGTGACCTGTGCGAATTATTCGCACTAAATAAGTATAATACCTAATTATCACTTTACAAAATTATTTTTAAATATGATTGCAGGTATTCAATTCGTTTCTAATTTTGCACACTGCTTATAACGTTCTTCTTTTTGTTGTATTACAATATGAAGCTCAGATGACAGATCGAAGAAATATTTTACTAAAATTGTCATATTGAGGCGCAAGTAACAAAAGCGTTGAGCTAAGCCGTCAGATGGCATAATGCAGCATTGCTGTGACGTTGTTCAGCGTTGCTCGCTGTTTCAAAATTAAAGCCGCCAGATGGCAATATGCAGTATTGTGTCTGTTGTATTACAATATGAAGGTCAGATGACATATCGAAATGTTGACGTTGTTTCAAAATTAAAGCCGTCAGATGGCAGACGTTGTTCAGCGTTGCTGTATTTTAATTAATTTACAAAAACAAAAGCAATAATAAATTTTTTAGTTGTCGATGTCAGTAGAGCAAGCAATTATCTGTAAAATGATATATAATTTATGTGGAGAAATTGTGAGGTTTTTTCTAAAAAAGGGAGGCAAACATCTTAAACCTTAGCGTATTAATACCTATATATGATTTATATAGGGCAAACTTGAAGGTATATTCTATTAAATAGAAAAAGAGTCATTAAAATCGGTTCACACGAAAAAGTCGGTTAAAAATAAAGTTTTCAATCGGCAAAGCGCAGCTAAGTTAGACAATCTGTATATGTTATTTTGCTTATACACACCTGAGCACAGTCTTTAGTGGATCTTTTCAAAGGATATGGCTCCAGTAATTTCACCTCTATGCGTGGGTTAAACGATCTCATTTCAAAGATATTATCAAGGGATAAAATTTTAGCTGATCTGTTTCTGCAAACAGTTTCCACTGTTAACACAGTTATTTAAACTGTGGAATCACTACCAACTGTAAATAATGAAATTGCCGTGGAAATATATACTACTAATGTGTATTGCATACTTTATTTCCACTTATAATTTTGTGATTAAACTTTTTTCGGAGACACGAAAACCGAGCTTGGTAAATTGCTTTTGTATTCGCAATAATAAAAGTGTTATGTATAGAAAAATTAAAACCTTCCCAGATAGATAAGATAAGATATTTATTCGTATGCAGAACACAAAATGTATATACACGTCATCAAGTTCTTAAATATGATTTAGCAACATTAATTTACATATTAATTAGTAATATTTAATTGTGATCATTTAATGTATAGTCAGTTAGATATATATTGTAACAAACGTGGTGGAAATTATTTATTTACAATAATACACGTTTAACAAAACAGTTGAACACACAAACGAAAGCGTACTTCTCAAACGTAACAGTAATAATAACAGAAACAAAATAACGACAGTTCTAAATCATAAAATAAAAGACTAAGTATCAGAGAATATAGAGTCACTAAATTATGTACATATATTTACAACACAGGAACACAACAAAGTTTATCTAGTACTCTTATTCACACTTGTCTATTAACTATATTCACACGATTATTTGCAAAAAGTCATTTATGTAAAATCCGATTTATATAATTGCACTCAATGGTTTACACACACCAAAGTTTATTTATCTTCACGGTATAACTGAATGATTTATGTCGCAACGCCAGAGCACTTGAACACATGAACAACTCACGAACAACTGACTGACTGACTTGCCAACCACTCCGCTCGCATTTTATAGGTTCGTTCCCCGCCTGGAGAATGTTCTAGAAGCACCGAGATCCTTCCTTTACATGTACTGGTTTCTCCAGGCAATTCCAAGAAGGTCGGGTTTTCTTGGCTACCTGTTTTCCATTGTTGTTGTTGCTAGAAGATTCTACAGAATCCATAGTCGTCCCAACAGGGAGTGCGCAATAATATACAATAATGCAAATACAGATACCTAGCAATCACAAGAAAAAAGCTTCAAAATATTTTCTGAAAAGCTGCAGCTACGAAATCCTAATTTATGTGTGGCTCATTGCTTGAGCGATTTTTAAATGTTTTGTCTTGCATAGTAATACCAATTCGTTGACAATTGGTCTGGATTTCTCCCTGATTTATTATAATACGCAGAGACTCTTGGGTCATCCTCGTCTTCAAAATTATGCATATTTATTTTTATCTACTTAGTGCATAAGACTCGCCATTTTAATAAAAGTATATTATTAGGCAATTGCATTAGAGTTACCTATGCAAATAATGAATATTCATTTTTCCATTACATTGCTCTGAAGTTTGCAAATATTGAAGATATTAAATGATCATTCCATCTGTCCATATTTATTGAAAAGAATATATTTGCTTTTATCTTTGTATATGGAATTTTCAATAAGCGAAAACAAATTTATATGCTGCATAAAGTGACTTTATTATTTACTCTACATACTTAGAAATCAATTTATATAGGATAAAATAGTAACGAAACTTGTCTATAATTTTGTTTTCTTGTGGGATTTTGAATGTTTTTACTGTTCTGCAAAAAAAAATGTTCAGCCCTCTCACGATTCCTTTTGATTCTTATAAGTAAAATGACCTGAGTTCTTCCCCATCATCCACCGTTTTCGGGGAGACAAACCACTTACTTTTATCACTTTTGATAATTTGCAGGAATGAAAAAGATTATTGTTGCCTTTTAATTTTTTTCTGAAGAACTAGAGTGGTGAAAAGTTCTAAATCAGCACGAAGGTATATTTGGAGGGATTTTTCCTCTTAAATTATAAAAAAGCGAGTGTGCTTTAGAGTTTAGACCACACGACTGAAGTAAAGCTTCTTCCTGCCATAATTATTTTAAATATATTTGTTAAAAATAATGCGTAAATACCTCAAATTTTCTCATGTTAAATTCATAAACGAACGATAATATGCAGTCGGTTCGTCTCAAAGTTTATTGAACACAATATAACCTCACTCTGTAGCACATATCTACAAAATATAATTTTTGATAAATTAATAGGCAAAATATGTATATATATTTATTAGCATAATTTATAATACATTTAAAAGGATTTATTAACTAACCTACATTATTTCCCGTTACAAAATGCAGCAAAATTCTATGAAATGTATTTTTGATACAAAAGAACAGCTGTTTTCATTTTAAACGTCAAATAGTTGTATTAATGCTCCATCTTTGCCGCACTCACTAACTTATATCTCCCTCTCAACTTAATGCTCCGTCTTTGTCGCACTCACTAACTTATATCTCCCTCTCAACTCCGTTCGCCTCGAACGATCACGCACCGTCGCGATGATGCACTTCCGTAAACGATTTTGTCAAGCTACGCGATGATGCACTTTCGTAAACGATTTAGTCAGGCATTTACCAGCTTACTCCCCAAGTCGAGCGTGTCTAAGGAAGTTTTACTTCAAAAATCATTCGATCGATTTTTCAATTAACATAAGCTTCATGGGAAAATCGCGCATTCATAGTTTAATACTAGTAAAACACATACTAACGCAAATTCTGGCAATTATTATAATGATAAAAAAGCTCCGATCGAGAAATGGTCCAAATGATTTTCATAGCATTTTTTCTCCTCTAATCATTGGATCAATAAAAAACATAGGCTTCCATTTCTCGAAAGTGGCGCGACCTAAGTAAATAATAATAATAATAATAATAAATTTATTTCAGTAAATATAATACAAATAATATATAAATTGTTATTTTAAGTATGAAATTGATCCACCCAACTTGGCATAGCCAGTGCTAGGGTGGATTTTTAAATACATAAGTATATAAATTGCGGTTACGTGTTAAATGTTTGGATGTGTGTGCTTTATCTGTGGTGTGTGTGTGTGTGTGCGTGTGTGTGCGCGCTTAGTGGTTAATTGTGTGTGTAGTAATGTGTGTTTATGTGTGCGTCACTCAAATGAGAACATTAATAATACTTCGAGCTTCCTCTGTAACTATCCATTTTGTAACTTTCTTACAGAATGCTTTTTTATTAGTGCAGCTTTTTATTTCTACGGGAATTTGGTTGTATATTTTGGGAGCAAGGTAGTGCATGTGTTCACATTATACCTCCCTTCGAGCCGAGCAAAATTCAGTTAGAACATTTTTACGTATAAATAACAGAGATCTAAGCGTGGCTAAATTAAAATTGGACAAGGTATTTGATTTACGTCAAAGCATTTAAATATTTTATCGACACGGAAAAGAATTTTAAATCGGGAAACATGCATTGTGCAACCGCATTTGAAAGAATATTCTCAGAGGTACAAAACAAAATGTAAGTTTCCAAAGTTTTCGATACACAAATGTAATTTGAAACAATTTTATTGTCATAGAAAAATGGAATATTTCAATAAAACGAATAAAATACGTGTTCATTACTTATTGAAAACTTCGTTGCTTCGAAAATGTTTCCACAAATCTTTGATACATTCGTACTCAATTTAAATATCTTTATGTATATACTTGCCTTTACCCGCGATTTAGCGTGGGTTAAAGTCGATTTGATTTTATGAATTTTTGTCTGTCTGCACCAGCAATCGACAGCGGCTGGATCGATTTTGATGAAAGTTGATACACCATTAAACTCAAAGTTTTAGATAGTTTTTTATTTACCAAGTAAAGATAAACTTTCTGTCAAACCGACATTAATGCCCATATTCATCGAAAATTTAAAAAAAACCTTGGAAAAAATTTATTCATTCGAGTAAAATTTGCTTTAAATTCACCAAGCAATATATTTGTTAGAATAGTTACTTGTAGAATAAATATATACTGCATTATAAGCCTTACTCTTTTTGTTGAATATTTTGAAGTTCAACCAAAAATCCGACCGATGGCGTTAGTGTAAACGTCAAAAAAAAACACTCACAAAATAATAATGTTTTATCCTAACCCGATTGCACACAAAATTTCCATTAACTTTATTGTTTTCCAACTACATATACACTTCACAAAAGGTTAATAAACAACCCATCAATAATTCACAAGAGCAACTGTAGATATAATACTCCACGTTTATAGGTTATGTATTATGATCTATGTGGCAGCCATTATTTTTTTTTTCAGGTGAATAAATATTTATACCCTGACTAAAGGACAGAATAGATTTATACCTGCAGTAAACATAATTATGCTTAGTGAATAGAATTACTGCTATTTATTCGGAGGAAAAACTACCTGAAGAACAAATGAACCGAATAAATAACTAGTTACGTTCGGTGAATATGGCCATGACGCAAGCAAAAATCAAGTTAGAAATTAGAAATCGGTTCAGCGGTGAGTCAAGTTTATCGCGGACGTAAACAGACATTCAAAAAGTTCGTTTCACATTTCCTAGTAAACTAGCAGTCTCGACCGGTTTCATCCGGGTGCAAAAGAATGAATGGGGAAGAATTCATTTTTGTTAACCGAGATGAATGTTGTGTTCAAACTTCATAATGATCGGAGTTACCGTTCAAAAGTTTTTGTCGTTAAAAAGTAGTATTTATACTTTTTTTAAGTAATAATTTTTTTTTATATACCTATTAAATATTTATTAAAGTAAATAAAATTGTCGACCAATTTTTCTCAGACCATACGATATATTTTTATTATTTTTTTGTCAATATATCGTATGGTCTGAGAAAAATTGGTCGACAATTTTATTTACTTGAAGAGTTCCATTCAAACATTAATCAAAGATTTTTATTAAATATTTAATTGAAAACACTGTAGGAAAATTATTTTTATATAGGTACCTATAGTTGTAACAGTTTTCAAATGAACTATTAATTAGATTTATTTAATTTTAATTAGTCGTAATAAAATTTTAAAACATTGAAATGTAGCTAAGCCTTAGAAGAAAGCAATGTAGAAAATAAAAAAAAACAAAAAAATAATATATTCGCTGACGTGGAGCTTGAACCCAAGACCCTGGCATAACCACTTAATGCTCGGGTTTTTTTATCAAAAATTGAAATAAAAACTGCAGGTTATTTTATTATATAAGTTAAAATAGAGTAAACTTAGTCTTACGCTCTACCGACTGAGCTATCCGGGCTTGTGAACGTAACGCGCTAATATTGCAATATTTAGTTAAGGAATTTTATTTGATAATATTTGTCGGACGGATTAATTTTGAGATACATCTTGCAACATTTTTCATTGATGTTCCGCTCCAATTGGCCGTAGCGTGATATTATATAGCCTATAGCTTTTCTCGATAAATGGGCTATCGAACAAAAAAAATTTCAATTCGGACCAGTAGTTTCTGAGATAAGCGCGTTCAACCAAACAAACAAACAAACTCTTCAGCTTTATATATTAGTATAGATGTTCTAAGGATTTCTTTGAAAAGATAGACGATAGTCTATTTCAAACGATAACGATAAATATCAGCCTTGCAACGCTTTGAAATATCAGTGGTAGAAGATATTTTTTTTTAATATACACATACTTATAAATATATACCCTTTCAACAACACAACGCCATATTTTTAAGCTCTCAAGAATATTATTTCCGGATTTATCGTTGCCTGCTTATAATGTAGGAAATAGAGATGCAACATCCCGAGGGAAAAATCGAATGTCATTTTATAATAGTTTATTTTTTAAATGTTTTTTTTGCACACCTATAATATAGCTGCTTTTCCTGTGTGTATAGCGATTTTACACTAGTGCGTAAAGTAAAACAAACGTACGCGATCTAATCTATTCAACACTAATTTTCACATACCACAAAAACCTACCATTAGAAGTAAACGAAAAGCAAATAAAAGGCGCGAACAGTATTTTCATAAAGGGTAGTATTTAAACGAGTGACTGTAAATTACAATTTTGGGTGACAAAAATAATCAATTTGGGTTACTGTATTACTAAGTCAGCGACTGACTGCGCGTTACAAGAAAATAATAGTTGGGTGACTAAATTACTAAGTGAGCGACTGAATATTTCTAAAAAATATATATTTATAATTGACTGTCAATTAAATATACATTTTTTAGAAAACGCAGTTCTATTCAAACAATTAACTATTTAATTCCCATACCCCGTTATCATTCACTCAGAATTGTTTTTTTTTTAAACTCAACATTTGCCCCTTCCCGTTTCATTGCGAGACAATTCGCATGCCCCTTTATCGTTCACCCCGGAATTATTTTTTTAAAAACTCCACCTTTGCTCCCTCGCGTTTCACTGCAAGACAATTCGCATACCCCTTTATCAAAAAAAGCGGTGGTTTTCAATATTCATGAAAATGTGAGTTATAAGTTGTAGCCTCAAAGTGAAAAAAAAAATAAAAAGTAAAAACAAAAGAAGATATCTGCTTCAAAATTACCGAAGGCATTCTTGTCGCTCACTTAATAATTTAGTCGCTCACTTAGTAATTTAGTTGCTCACTTAGTAATTTAGTCGCTCACTTAGTAATTTAGTCGCTCACTTAGTAATTTAGGCGCTCACTTAGTAATTTAGTCACCCAACTATTATTTTAATATCTCAAGTTATTAAAACAGTATCTCATCATCAGTCACTAAATTCGTTTTTTTATTCGACCGTTTTATAATTCCCCTTTCATAAACAACCTATAATAGAAGTGAAGTTTATTACACAATTGAACGGTTATAAATTGTTTAAAATACACTGCAAATGTAGCTAATTTCAGACTTGTAAAAATTACTTCATAAAAGTATTTAAATACAAATACTCTTACTTCATTAAGTATTTAAATACAAATACTTTTCATGCTTGTAAAAAATACTCAAATCTTTGATTAACGTCTGAATAGAACTCTCCAAATAAATAAAATTATTGACCAATTTTTTCGCACTGTAGTGTGAAAAAATTGAGCGAGCGAGATTCCGTTTCAAATCGACTGAACATGCCGTGAAACTGCTAATCTGCAATAAATTAGAGAGAAAATATATTCTATTTAAAACTTTGAACTATATTGATTTTTTAAATCTTTGATTAACGTCTGAATAGAACTCTTTAAGTAAATAAAATTGTCGACCAATTTTTCTCAGACCATACGATATATTGACAAAAATGATAAAAATACAAATCAAAATAACACAAGATGACGTTTCGATCCAGATTTGGATCTTCTTCAGAAAAATCTAAAAATATAAAAATTAATTAGTATTAAATTATTAATTATTATTTATTTACACGAATGATGAAGTTTGATTTGTATTTTTATCATTTTTGTCAATATATCGTATGGTCTGAGAAAAATTGGTCGACAATTTTATTTACTTGAAGTATATTGATTTTTATCTTTGCATTTTTTTAATTGGCATCGCAACGTTAGTACTATTTAAAAAGAGGAAAATGAGAAAATCAAATGCCATTTTACATGTCATACGGCATTTCCATCCTTTTAATTAAACCTTAGGATTCTGGAATGTTGGAGACGTAGCACAAGATAGGTTTTAAAATTAGAACAGAGGCTATTTTCCTTGCTAGGTCCGCTGTTAGGTATGAACCAGAACCAATCAAAGAGCAGTTTCTTGTCACGTGGGCGACTTAAACAAACGCCCACAAACCAACATGGCGTCATTCTGCTCAGAGTCAGACAACAGACACGTTTTGCTCTGTGTTTACATTTGAACTGTCAGTACGTGCGCACCAGATGCATTCACAAAACTAGCTTGAAAAGACGTATCGTGTGAAGCGAGCACATAACAGCAATAAAGAGAACCAGCGCTAGAAAACTAGTAGGCAAATATTGCAAGGAATCTAGCCTCGTGTGCTTCGGCGTTTACTTTGAAGTGGTGTAGTTTTATATAAGACTAACGGTTTGCCCCCGATTTCGTCTTTAATATAAAACCTACCCCCACTTTGATCGTGTAGTGTGTTTAAAAGATCTTCAAACATGTGTTTCTTTATTTTCTAAGAAGGCTAGGCGTGATGCGCTTACTTACTCATACGTATGCACTATGCACCAACCTTGTTATACTGAATGTTTCATGAGGAAATGTCAATATTTTAGTTACGTATTCGGGGACCCAAAATAAACATAACAGTTCCTATAAACATGGGTCCTATTCTCAATCGTTACAAAGATACAGGGGTAAACAAAATATTCAAATTAAAATTTTTATTAAATTACTAGCGGCCCGGCCCGGTTTCACCCGGATCCAATAAATATAATTTTGCAAAATGTATTTCGTTTGCGGTCCGGCGTTTGAACTAATAGCTCTGAGCAAATTATATCAGATGTCGTTGCTTGCTAATAAAACTTTTTTTTATAATAATAGCTTTGAGTAAATTCTATGAGATGTCACTACATGTTACTCCAACAGTTTTTTTCATAAAACTTACACTACCATTAGAAGTTTCACTTTAAAATGAAACTACAGTGATATTATCTGTCTCGGTTCCACGGTAGACTATGACAAACGTAGATGGATATTAAGGAGGTTGAGCCGTTTTACGAAGATAATGAAAAAAATCTTAAATAAAGTTTTTTTAATAGATTTTTTTATGACAAAATTTTCTCTAAAAAATCCAAACTCATTAGGAGATTTATAAAGTTAGAAATTAAAAAAAACTTTTACATGTAGTCTTATGGAAAATATTATTATGTCAACCTAGCATGCAAACGGTACATTTTAATTTTTTGCAAATAACCAAATAATGTCAGCAGTTCCGAAAACTAACTATGTAAAGCATCGATGTATTACGCATATTTTAATATTTTTTCCAATTAAATTAGGAGACTTTTAATCAATAAAAAAAAATTATTAAACCTTAGCACTTTTCGATTATGGAGTTTTATTCTTGACAATTAATTTTAACTGAATTTCCAACGTTTTAATGATTTAATTTTGATTTTTATTACTTCTAATTTCTTTTTTTAATTATTTACTGCAAAAATATGTAAAATACAGATATTTACATAAATTTATTTTTTCTAACCTGACTTTGTACAAAAAATTCAAAAGTTCATTGAGTAAAATACTGAAATAATTAATTAATATTAAAAAAAACTATTTATTTATGCCTTTATGACAATAATTTATTGGTATCATCGACTTATAACCTTTTGTAAAAATGTATTATTTAAAAGTTTCCATTTAGAATTCGACTTACTTTTGATTGGGACTCTAACGGATCAACCTCCTTAAAGTTTAAAGGCGCTCGACAACAGCAACAAACCTTGCGGAGATAAAAGGTTTCTTCAAAACTGTGAACATACCCCTTCTATTGTCCCGCAAAACAATTCCAAAGAAGGAATTAGTTCGTGGAAACGTCAGCGGAAATATAAATAAATAAATAAATAAAGCTCTTTATTTCATTTGATGAGAAAAACTCATATAGAAAACGTCATACATATAAATTACAAATTAAAAAATTCAGACAAATTGTAAAATGTGTTCCCCAGAAGGAACGTTTTTAACAAACGAGAAAAAATATTTAAGTTGTTACAATTCTTAATTTGACTTGGAAGTTTATTAAAAATTTTTACACCTATATTGAGAGGAGAATTTTTGCTTACATCAAGTTTGCTAAAGGGAGAACTCAGGTCATGCCTAAAACGCGAATTGTAAGAATGATAGTCACCATTCGTGACAAACTGATTATAGTTTTTAAAAACAAACAAAGAAATTTCATAAACGAAAATTTGACAAAGAGTCATGTTTGAGATTATAGAAAGAATGGCGACAAGACACTTTAGAAGAAATGCCAGCAATGGCACGGATTATTCTTTTCTGACACTTTTGTGTTGACGAAAAAAAGATTGAAATCTTTTCTGACTACACCACTGTCTAACTTGAATTGAAACAGAGATAAGGGTTGTTGAAATCATTTTTTAATAGAATGTAGAAAAATGTAGAACTAGAAAATGCATCCGGTACTGTGTAAACAATTAACTTTATATGTCAGAACACTGAACAGCGAATACTTATTTCAGATGTTGACTTATCTGGTTAAACTGGTTAAGTTGAAAAATAAACAGAAAGAAAAAGAATATGTCTGTCCCTTCAACTGCACTATAGTTTTGATGGGATCTTTATCTCTTTATTTGTTCTCACACAAAGGAGCGAACATCTTCTTTGCAACTACGTCTGTCTATTTGACTATGTTTTGAATACGTTCAAGTTTGGTCGATCTTAAGGCAGCTTCACACGAGGCTGGTTTTACCGCTAGATTCTCTGTTTGATTTCGCTGGAAAAAAGACGATTATAATAATTGAACTTGTAACACCACGTCTTAAAAAAGCCACGCCGCCACTGGTGTACCCTGGTGGTCATGTAGAGAAACAGACGCAAGATAGCAGCGGAGCGTATGAACTAGAAAGTAGTGTTCAAGTTAAAAAAAAAAATTGGTTGTTTGTAAAGTCGGTTTACGGACGATAGTTTTACGTGATAACGTATTCCGCTCGAATATGATATTTAACCTAAATTTTAGTAGCTGTCAAACTATATTTTTACTAATAATTTGATCAACCAAAGCAAAATACATATTTTTAAGCAATTATAAAAGACATTTAAAAGAATGTATATGTCGCCGGGATATTGTCAAACCCGTGATATTATAATTTCACTTAGTGAAATTATAATATCACGAATCTTTGTTAATCGTGATATTGTAATTTCACTAGTAAAATAACAAAATCACGGATTTGACAATATCCCGGCGACATATATATATTATATATTTGTTAACAAACCGTATAATTTATCTGCTGTTATGAAATGCAGATATCTCCCAAGATATTTTGTTTTTGATACAAAATGTAGCCATGTTTGTGTACAAACTATCAATTGACAAATAACGATGTATTATCTGAAAAATTGCTTTAAAAATTCGATAATTTATGACATTTTTATTAGATATCTTGATTTTAAGTCTTAATTTCCACGGTTTATAAAACAAAGGCCATCTGTCAGATGTAGCTTTCGCTGGAATAGCCGAAAAAAATGTTGAACGCACACTACTCTCTGACGTCACGCGAGAAGAGGGAGAAATGCTTACAAGCCGACGCTTAGACCGATCGTGCATCTCTATCGCTTATATCGCGCTCTCGCTTGCGGAACGCTACTCTTTTTCGTGTGTGCTGGCGGTGTTTCATCAATTTATAAGACGTTATCACGTCAAAAACTTAAATTAATAAATATGTTGAATTAAATAATATTCATGTTATAAAATTGCGTTAATAAATATGTTGAATTAAATAATTGTAACAAACTTGATCGTTGAAGACGAATGGCAATTATTGTGTTTTTATTAATTTAATAACTACTAGCGGTCCGTCCCGGTTTTACCTGGGTGCGATAGATATAATTCTGCAAAATGTATTTCGCTTGCAGCCCGGCGTCTGAACACTATAAGCTTTGAGCAAATTCTACCAGATTTGCTTCTGAACTAATAGCTTTGAGCGAATTCTATCAGATGTTGCTATACTTGGTACTGTAACAGTTGTTTTTGTTTGCTTCTGCATCCATTGGAATCATCGTTCGCAAAAATAAGAAGTATTCCGTTTTTAAAATAACACTTCCATAATGTATGTTTACTTATAAAATTTTGAATGTGAAACATATTTTATATAACGAAAGCCAGTTTTTATACATTTTACTGAAATAAGTATATACAACTTTAGTTTTAATTTCACTGCTATTATTAACATTTTGACAGACGCTAATGACCTGAACTCTAGTTGCACCCCTGTATAATACATTTTAAAAATAAACAAATGAGAGTTTGGTAATTTGACTTTGTTTATCTTTTATTATACTTTCAAAACTGATAAATTACAAATGTCGATTTTTTAAATTTGGAAAATCCGTAAATTAGTAATCGGTCGAGTCCAGTTTGTTTACTGTACAAACATGACACAAACGGATTTAATTATTGAGCTCTATAAACTGGCTATTGTTTAAGCCTCTTGTTTACATTAATAAATATTTGTGCTGTGTGTTAATTTTAAAATCCAAACGTTCTTCCCACATAAAAATTTATACCATGCGTACAACCGAAATCCCGGCACATTTAAATACTTCTACACTTATAAAAAATAGGTAAAAAAAACGTTTAAGGTAAACGCTTTTATTGTACAATCGATAATGTACGAAAAACTAGAAAATAAATATTATGGTTCACCATAGGGGGCTCTGATTGAACTCCGGTTCACCTCCTTAATGTCAGGACTGTATCGTGTTCACAGACTAACAGACAAATAGACAAACAGACGCAACGAGTTTTTCCAAAAATATGTTTTTTGGATTCGGGGTATCTCAAAACGAAAACATATCGTAAAATTTTTGAAAAGTGATTTTTGGCCTAAACTAGTACCATACTCCAATAATAAAAAAATTGGTTGTCTGTAAAGTCGGTTTACGGACGATAGTTTTACGTGATAACGTATTCTGTAATACATAACCTAAATTTATATAATAATTATAATAATTCGAATCTATGATATTGCATCTTTTGCTTCAAATTTAGGTTAATTTTATTTATTAAAATTACTCACCACCTATAATATAATTGTTTTTTTTTAACTTTCTTTCTTTCGTATTTATTTTAAGTCTCAAAGATTAACTGTCATAATATTTTGAAAACAATTGTTTCATTGTTTATATAAAATTCCAAAACCTACTTACAATATTTAAGTATTTTCATACGTCAAAAAATTGATTTTTATAATGATAAAATTTGTATGAAAACGATTTTTTCGAGAGATGAGACCTAGCTAAAACGATTTTTTGCCCCCCAAAATCCCTTTTCAGTAAATTTCATCCAAATCGTTAGGGCCGTTTTCGAGAAAAGCACGCACAGGGTCAGGCGGAACGCTAGGAACGTTAGGAACGTTACACTTTTTCGTGCATGCAGCCGGTGTTTTATCAATTTATAAGATTGGTGATTCATCAATTTATAAGACGTTATCACGTCAAAAGTTTTGGCTACGTGATTTATAATTTTGTATTTCGAGAATTTTTTTTTCAATTTTTCGATGTGTAGTGTGATTCTTGGTCATTCATTTGGCGTTTACCGGAACCCTTTAGCTTTAAAAATGGCATCGGGAGAGCTGTAACTGTTTTAAAGCAAAGTGGACAGGATTTGAGATGGAGTACTGGTAGCATACATGTAGGTAAGTCGGGATTTTGGATTTCTTTGAGTGAAAACAGCGGGATTCTTTCGTCGAAAGCGGGACATAGTAGATAGATAGATAGATAGATAGATAAGAAACTTTATTCTGTTAATACTGTCAGAACGTATATTATCAGAAGTTTTCAAATACCTATTTATCTTTTTATTTGAATTAAAATTACGTTTACGTGACAATAGATAGCAAAAAAGCCATAGAAAATGTATTTTAATAAAAATATAATAAATCAGATACAATAAATCAGATTTACCCTATCATTAAATAGTTGTCTTATTCGTCTTCAGAATAAAAAAAAAACAGAAATCAAAATCAAAAAAGTTTTATTCATTAGAAAAATATGGCGTTTCAAACAATAGTCTGTGGAGTAGGTGTTACAAATTGCAACTTACAATAAGAGAATAATTATTTATAAGAATTACTTATTCATGATATTTCTGTGAAGATTTAACTTCTTTTAAAGTTATCCCCGAGCTATCCCCGAAAAGCGGGACTGAGCCTGTCCCGCGCGGGACATTTAATTTTGTTTATTAATCGGGACGTCCCATCAAAATCGGGACGTCTGGCAACGCTGGTATATACTCTTAACACTCTATTTTGAAGTATATATTTTAATTTTATTTTACACTGATATATTAGCATCCGTTTTTCTATTGGCGTCAATCAAGTCATAGCCCTCAACTCTGTTGATAAAATCTGATGATAGAGACGTACATTGTTTCACAACGGCCGATAGGGCAGATCTCTGCATACAGCTAAATACTTCGGTGAACTGCATATACATATTTCATCAGGCTATTATAAAACCACTGGACCATAATAAATTGATGTCAATTAATTATTCATTATAAAACGTCGGCATACGCGGGATTTCGACTGTCCTGCAATTTGGCAATTTTAATTGCATGTAAAAAGGTGTTCGAGAACATTTAATTTCTATAGAACTAGTAGTTCGATCCGGCTTCGTCCGAATTACGTATTTCCAAAAAACAGGGTTTCGTAATAGGCGAAGTGTATACCAATGGACCACGACATACAAGCCCGGAAACCAAGAAGATTTGGATCAACACCGGTCGTGAAAGCCTATACACTAGAGATGGGAAAAACGGGTCTTTTTAGTGATATGCATCTTTGCATCTGGATCCCGTATGTGAGCCGGCTCCCTGAACCGGTTCAAAAAGAGCCGAGTTCTGAATATGTTATTCGAGTCAACTGAGCCACTGAGTTAGTTGAGTCAATCATATCACGTAATACTATACCAGTGACTGACTCACATATTATCGGGGTTTTACAGGTTGCTATACTTGCTATGTTACAGAAAGCATATTACAATATGCAATACAATACCTTAAATAGTTGTGACTTAAGTGAAACACTGTAATAACCGTACCGCCTGTGCGTAGTGTGTACACTGTATAGTTGTTGATTGTATAATGTATACCTGTATAGAATGCATAGCCAGACATATAATGCATGAGTCATTTGAGCTGACAGATACTTTTTGCTTCTGTGTGTTAAGTGTTTCACTGAGTTATGCGGATCCGTTGATCCGTCGGCTCAAAAAAAAGGTGAGTCGGCTCTCACATATCTTCTGTCGGCTCTTTGAACCGGTTCAGATCTGAGTTACCCAACACTACTACGAGGTCAATAGCGTTTCGGGTGTACAACAAAGAAATAAGTAATTAGTATAATTTCGATTGCAACAGAATTCTGATTCCATCTTTTCACCTGCATGTCTGAAAGAAAAGTTTGTAGACTATGAACTGATGAGAACACGGAAAAGTTGTCAAGTACAATACGATTTGATAAAACGATAAAAAAAGTTTTCTTCAAACTTCCAAGTTGTCCTGTCGTTCTATGAATTACACAAAAAGCATCTCAGATCGAACTTCTAAATCGACAACTCTAGTTTACAACACTTTACGTGTACCACTAGACCACTTGACCGTTTGTTGATAAACTTGAAACATATTTTAACGAGATTCGAGTCCAAATTCCGTTCACACCAATACTGAACTAATATAAAAAATATATATTCAGCAAGTTTTTATATTTTAGACTATTGCGGGACACGAACCCTGAACCTTGGTCCAAGTTCTAATTTGAGAACTGATAAAAGTATCAATTGCATTTTAAGGATGTATGTCAATTACCTCATATTATAAGATAGAAGCAACAGCGTCAAATTATCCCAAAACTTTTATTTCGGTACAGTTTGTTAGACAGCTATCCATATATTACACACTAGCGGTCCCGCCCTGTTTCACCCGGGTGTAAAAGAACGAATGGGAGGAACATGAGTACACACATTCATCTTAGTTTACCGAGATGAATGTTGTGTCCAAATTTCATGTGATCGGAGTTACCGTTCAAAAGTTTTTGTCGATAAAAAGCAGTATTTATACTTTTTTTTAATAATTTTTTTTAAATTAAATAAAGTTAAAATAAATTTAAATGTAAGCCTTAGAAGAAGGCAATGTAGAAAATAAAAAAAAAATAACGTAGGACTTGAACCCACGACCCTGATATTGACAGTCGTGTGCTCTACCGATTGAGCTAGCCGGTGTTGTATTCTGGCAGCGCTAATCTAATATATAAAATTCTCGTGTCACAGTTTTCGTTGCCATACTCCTCCGAAACGGCTTGACCGATTTTGATGAAATTTGTTGTGCTTATCCGGTATCTATGAGAATCGGCCAACATCTATTTTTCATCCCCCTAAATGTTAGGGGTAGTCCACCCCATTCGTTCTTTTGCACCGGGCACGACGGCACAGCCGGAGTGCTCGACATACACACATATACGTCCATGTATATTTTAAAATAAATAAAATAGATAGATAGATGTTCCAATTAAATTGTTTTATTATTTCACTTTATACGTAGCGAAGCACGTACAGGGCCGCTAGTATGAGTATATTTAGTTAGTGCATTTCACCTGAATAGAAGCTTATTTTTTAGATACATTTGGAACATTTTTCATTAATGCTCCGCTCCTAATGGTCGTAGCCTGATTTTATATAGCCTATAGCTTTCCTCGATAAATGGGCTATTCAACAAAATATTTTTTTTCAATTTGAACCAGTAGTTCCTGAGATTAGCGCGTTCAAACAAACAAACTCTTCAGCTTTATATATTAGTATAGATTATACATATGAGTGAGTACTAGTATGGAAGATATCGCGACAACGTTTCATTTGAACAGGAATCAAATATTTTAATGTCATTGGTTAGTTGTCAAAAGTAAGCGGTAGTTATGATAAAAATGTTTATAAACTCTATACTTCATAAGTGCTCCGCTGTCAAGTGTGATCGCGCATTTTATAAAATACTTTTCAGGAATAGTTATTTTTTTTCGTGATTTTGAATAATTGATTAAATTTTTAGATATATGTGAGAAACAAATTCTAAAAATTACAAATTTTTCTCGGTGAAATTACTATACCTATGTGTTTTATCGGTAAACTACGAATGCTCGATTTTCCCATAAGAGCTCATGCAAATTTTTTAAATTATATTTAGTAACCCGTTCTGAAATTTTATATATTTATTGAATATACAGAATGATTTTTAAGTTGATATTTTTTTTAACAGAGTGTAGAAATTAAATAGATGAACAAATATTTTAAATAACTTTTTTTATCAAAACTGAAAGAGAAACGGGCTTTCAAAGTTTTATAAAATTTTGAGGTCGGTCCTGGCGTTATGTTATGTCACTGGAAATATGTTATGTCATTATCAAGTATTCACAGAAACTGTTCGAAGCTGTCCCCGTTTTGTTGGACACAAAAATGCGACCGCCGTAACCTTCGGTACATGCTTGTAGTAGCGATAAGGGCCTTTCGCGAATTATTTGGGATGCATTTACGATTCGTGCCATCATTTCTTCGCGTGCGTTATAGTACAGTCAATCTGGCAAAAACCTCAACAAAACCACACAAAAAGGTGAAACTTGGTGAGTCGTTAGAGAATGATGAAAAAAAAGGTTACCTGGCAATGGCCACCTGGTACCTGTTCAAATAGTCAAAAAAAACTCAAAAATATTTTGAAATGCATTTTTCTCGAAAACTATGCATTTTACAGAAAAATTTATTGAACAAAAAATGTAGAGGGCATCGTTATCTACAATTAATGTCATTGGTGCTATGTTGTACAACAAAAAATGTGCGCAGTAGGTGGCGCTAAAGTGCCAAAAAAAGTGTTTTTCCACTTTTTTGCTCTGAAATTTTCATTTTTCAGTTACGATTTCAACATTTTTTTCATACAACTTACCGTTTCAGAGCTGCAGCTTGTTAAAGTGAAAATTCCATTTTGAAACGGTAAGTTGTATGAAAAAAATGTTGAAATAAAAGTTGTTTATAAAATAAAAAGGAACAATTTTTCTATTTGAATCGTAACTGAAAAATGAAAATTTCAGGGCAAAAAAGTGGAAAAACACTTTTTTTGGCACTTTAGCGCCACCTACTGCGCACATTTTTTGTTGTACAACATAGCACCAATGACATTAATTGTAGATAACGATGCCCTCTACATTTTTCGTTCAATAAATTTTTCTGTAAAATGCATAGTTTTCGAGAAAAATGTATTTCAAAATATTTTTGAGTTTTTTTTGACTATTTGAACAGGTACCAGGTGGCCATTGCCAGGTAACCTTTATTTCATCATTCTCTAACGACTCACCAAGTTTCACCTTTTTGTGTGGTTTTGATACGAAATGATTTTTTTTTCGCCAGATTGACTGTACTATTAACCGGGCTTTTGAATTAATTAAATAAAATTTAATTGAACTTTGAACAGCTGTTGCTCTCTTATTTTTGAGTTTTGATAAAAAAGTTACTTAAAACATTTGTTCGTCTATTTTATTTCTACACGCTGTTAAAAAAGAAGAATCAACTTAAATATTATGATTTATGAAATAATCTGACAAAATTTTATTCATTTCTCGGTGTTTTGGGAGAATCGACGTACATCTTTTATTATTTAAAAAAAAAATGAAAATATTGGTACAATAGTTGCAAATAATCCTGGTTGTTTGTGACCATAAAAATTATAATGAGAGGGGACTAGAGGTTTGACTGGGGAAAAGAGTGTAACGATAATTGTCAGGTGTGAGTGTGACATTTGCAAAAATACTTTTATAGGCCATGTTTTGCTACATCTGCATTTTTGTTACATTCTGTGTAAATAAAACACGTTCATCAACGCTGTCAATGATTTGGTTATGACATATATACCTAGTATTTAATTTTAATTTAATGCTGACATTTTGTGTGTTTTTGTCAGTACAAATGGCTGACGCATTGTTCATCGTTAAATTATCATATTTTCCATTGTTCTCTTTTTCAAGTAGCCATATTTTTATAAAATTGTACAAATTTAATTACTGGATGTTTTTGCTTGCAAAATAACTTTTCAATAATACAATCGCTGAAGTTCAAACTTTTGAAATTAAAACTTTGAAATAAGAATTTATTTGAATCAATTTTAACTTTATCAGTTTTTGCGTCCATTGTTTTCAAACTGATTTTAAGAAACCCTTATCTAATACTGGAAGCTCAGTCCAGTTTCGTTCGGGTTCAGTATCGATTCTCGAAAATCAATGCGTTATGCATTCCGCATTGTAGAAATAATTGCACTATACCGAGTGAGTTTTTAACCTGGCACATCCAAATATCTCCAGAAGTAAGCACTCTTCCTTTGGGGAAAGACTTTGGTTCAATAATTACCCCATCCCACGTGAAGGGAGGGGGAAGGAACTTTGAAATGTTAAATGGTGACCACTATTTTTTATCACGCATTCGGACTCCACGACTAAAAATACGAAAGTTTTATCACAAACACTTTACAAGAAATTGTAAAATTGACTCAGTAGATCTGACCAATTTTTTGGGTAGTTTGACCAATAAAACTAACTAAAAAGTTGGAATGATTTGACTTTGATCTGCGAGATATTATGCTTACTTCTCAAGATATTTGGATGTGCCAGGTTAAAAAACTCACCCGGTAGATTAAGGTCAGCTAGATATTGTAAATTATAGACGCTCGACAACAGCATAGATTAAGAATTTCTCTAATAATGCTATAAGCGGTCAGTGAGTCAGATGGTTTAGTTAAATGCATATCTATGGTCATAAAGCAAACCGCTCAAGTCGATTTTTTTACAAACAAAAATCCTCATCTCACGATCAAAGTTTCATAATTTAGAAGAGTGCATGTTATTTCTTTTATTCAACTCATGCGCGTTATTCATGTTTTATCATGGCTAAAAACCGAACCCTAAATAGCCATTTACCGACTGGTGACAATTACTTGTCATAACTCAATGAAGATTCCTACTAGCTCGGCCATTGTGGAGTAATGAAAATAAACGTAACTATTTTCTGTGTCGTAACGAAATAGTAGGTAACAACAACTCCGTTGTTACCCATTGAGGCTAAAATTGAGAGGCCGAATGTTTTCGACATGGAGTTTATTCATAACCGGCTAACCTCAAACCAAAACATTGAATCGTGCTGTTTGGTGCTGTTAGTATTGACAGTTTTTTTTATAAAGAAATAAATAGATATTTACAACATCTCATTATAATTAAAACATGAATAACGCGCAATTGTTGAATAAAATTATGGGCGCAACTTGTAGGCTACGTCATGAATGACTTAGACTACTAGTTACGCCAATAACTAATACATAAGTGAAAAATGTGAACCATTTTTTTCGTTCTTATATCCTTCAAACAAAAATCAAAGAAATTTATATTTTTAAACCCTGAACATAAGCCGCCATATTATGATAGCGTAGAAAATAATTACATTTCTTTATCTATAGATGTATCTATATAAATTATCTTCCTCGTGGTTTGCCTTCAATTTGACAGTTTAGTGGGCGTGACACAGTATATCTATTCAGCCAATCACTGGCTGGATAGTATCTACGTCATTTCGGCAGTGCAACAATTCTGTGTATAAAATTCCAGTAAAAATTCACACTTTTATAGTTTTTTTTTATTACAGAAAACGCTTCCGAAAACGATTGAAGTGAAACTTCTTATATATGAATATAAAATATTGTAATCATAAACTTTTATTCTATGTTAATGGTATAATTATTTATTAATAATGTGAAAATTGTTATACATTTTTTTGAAGTATTTTTAGTTATTTCTTTATAAATCAAGAAAATCAATTTGGGCTAGAAGTACGTGTGTACACTGCGTCGTGCGAACTCAGAAGTCGAATGACCTGTTGTTTCAGAATTTATATGCGCTGGTAGACAGACGTCACAACTGCCGTTATACAGATTATACCAGACGCGGGAGAAGATGGGATACATTCCAAACATTCTTTGTCGTTACGCATTTGTGTATACGTTTCATCTAGCCAGCAGTTTAGCCTTAAAATGGTCAAGGCATAAGAAATTTAACTTAAAAAAAATGTGGAATGACCAAATTGAACGGGACCTCTTTGACTTTCAAATAACCTCTTAAACATCTTCATGTCTTGTGATTTTGCCGGTACCCAAAAAAACGTGGTATCCGTAAGTCGAAGTGAGTGGCTTATACCCGCAAACAAAGACGTAGCACTACGTAAAAATTTTATGTTTGGAATAAACACTTTTACTTTTTGCCCATAAATATATAACACGTGTGTGCACGTTGAAATGATTTGGCTGTGGTCAGTATGATTGCATTGTTATGCAATTAAGGTTACATATTATGATCTATATAAACTGCCCTTGTGTACATTTGCATATATTATTTCACATAAATACATATTTATATTAATTCATTCATAGGTTTGTATTATTGATAAAACTCTTATCATCAAAATGGTTGTATAAAAATATTGCACTGATATTTCAAAACAGATTCGTAACTGAAAAATGATTTATTCATTATTTGGACGTATTTATATATTTTCAATTTATTTATATATATATATATATTTTTAGTAATAAAAAAATTCAATTAGTACTTTTGTCATGGGCAAAAGTTATTTAAACGAATAAAACTTCTACGCAGGTCTACGAGGCCTGTACCTAGGAGTGGCATATGTACAGGGACTATAAATTTTATTTTTGAAGTGAAAATTTTTATGCGGCAACTCAACGATTCGGAAGAGTGACACAAATGCGTTACACAAATAAGTAGAGCTGTAAAAGTAACGAGAAATTGTGTACCCGTATATATTCGTTACTTAAAGAACCAGTAACCGTTACTTTCGTATCGTTACGTTACTCGTTACTTTTCATACGACATACAATCGTGTACTAACAGCATTAAGCATGTACCTTCAAATCGAAGTGATACAGTATGACTTCGTTCGTATAACCGCATCAAACGAGTCGAACTGTCATGGATAAGACAAATGCGAGTAACGAAATGAATTTGTAAGTAACGGTTCGTTACTTCGAGTCAGACGATGTACTCGTTACCTCGTTACTCGGTAACGAATACATACGGTTTGTTATAGTTTAAGCTCCCATGACACAAAAAGTTACCCCAAAGAACACCTCAAAATTATATATTGTTTTTTACCATGCCAGATTCAATTTTTAAGCGCCGTGACAGCGTTTTTTTTATAAACAAATTAGCTTTTACAAGGGCCATGTCAAAACACCACCTTTATTTTTTTCTGATGGAAGGTTTGACATCTATTTTATGCATAAAAATTGGTCTGTCAGCGAAAAAATGTTTTTTACTATGACAGACTTCATAAACAAAAAATTTTATAACAAATGAAGTCTGACCAAATTATTAACAAAAATTGTCAGCCAGACCAGTGTTGTATTAGATAGAAGAGATCTTAAACTTTATTTAAAAAAAAAATCAAGGAGGTGTTATGAAATGTATTTTCATAAAAAAAATTGTTTATAACAAATGAAGTCTGGCTAATTTATTAACAAAAATTGTCAACCAGACCAATTTTTTCAAAAATGGTACATTATTTACTACAAATTGTATAAATTTCAAGCAGGTGTTTTGGAAAGTAAAATCATGTTTTTTTTTTTAAATTCAAAAATTCATAAAAAATACCAATTCACGAATTTTTACTTGTCTGGCGGGCGTAACATGTTTCTGACATGTTTTTCAGCCATTTTCACTTTATAATTTTGAGGTGTTCTTTGGGGTAACTTTTTGTGTCATGGGAGCTTAAACTATTACAGCTCTACAAATGAGTGATGTACTTTCCATGAGAGGTATAGACGGGGTACGGATTGATTTTTAATTGGTTGCTTAGCTCAGTTGGTCTGACTGTTAGAGCATAATGCTAATAATGCGGAAATCGCAAGTTTGATCCCTCCATAGTCTTTATAATATTTCCTGTTTTACGTTGTATTTTTGTTTTTAAGTAATTTAATGTTATTTTATATAGGAACTAGCGGTCCCGCCCGGTTTCGCCCGGGTGCAAAAGAACAAATGGAGGAGAGGGACATGTTCATCGTATAGTTTACCGAGATGAATGTTGTGTCCAAATTTCATGATTATCGGAGTTACCGTTCAAAAGTTTTTGAAAAAAAAATTGGTTGTCTGTAAAGTCGGTTTACGGACGATAGTTTTACGTGATAACGTATTCCGTAATACATAACCTAAATTTATATAATAATTATAATAATTCGAATCTATGATATTGCATCTTTCGCTTCAAATTTAGGTAAATTTTATTAAGTAGAATAATAAAACACTATAAAAAGTACACTATTATTATATAAAAAACAACTATGGCATGTATCTCTTTTGCGCATGCGCCGATTTTCCCCAAAAAATTTACAAAAATTTCTAGTAAAAATAGATAGAGTAAAAACCGTTTTAAAAACTATATTATTATTATATAAAACATCATTATAAGAGATATATTCTTTTACGCATGCGCCGATGTTCCCCAAAAACAATAGGCCACTTCATATTTGCATATCAAACATCCTCCCAAAATTTGGTTTCAATCCGCTTATCCTTGGTGTCGGAATGATAAGAAATGTCAAAAGTGACGTTTGCAACTGTCAAAGTATTATGTTCTAATAATAATTAGTTATTCCAATAGTTAACTTAGAAGGCGTTGCATTTCACAAAATACTAATGTCAAAAAATTGAATTAAACATTAGAAATGCAGCCGTTTTCATGTTAAGACAAGACATACTTTATCTTCTAATTTCCATGTACGGCAAACAAAGACGACCGACCGCGTCGCGCCATGCATTAGACAACATTGCATTTATACAGCTATTTGTCTATATAAATTTGTATAAAAAAACTGTTTAGGCAAATTCTGTTATACGAAATCTATGTAAAATGTTCTCCTCTTTCGTTTAAGACTGGTTTCAAACCGATCTGATTTAAATTGAGCGAGAAATTAGCAAAAAGCACGCACAGGGTCAGGCGGAACGTTACGCGTTAGGAACGTTACGTTACACTTTTTCGTGCATGCAGTCGGTGTTTTATCAATTTATAAGATTGGTGATTCATCAATTTATAAGACGTTATCACGTCAAAAATTAAATCCGCTCCTGCTGATTATTACCAACTAACCGCATAAATTGCTCAGGGAAACGTTTGAGTAGAGTTGATCGACTCGATTGTGAATACAAATTAGTACCTACTACCTGAGATATCGACGTGCAAAATAGATATTATATTGAATTGCTGTTTGGGCTCGGCTTACTGACGATGTTGATTTTAACATCGTGTCATAACATAAAGACCCCATATGCTTTAATCGATTAGACAAATTAAGTACAGTGTTCAAATCTGCATAAATACTGACATACACTTGCATTTGCAAATTTAATCTATACTAATAAATTATAATAAAGACAATAGGTCATATGCATGTATTTTTTATATTTTTAATAGATTATTTAGTCAACCGTAATACGGAAAAAAATGATAATCATTTAAAAATGTAATATTGTCATAAGAAAAAAAAATATTAAATTTCACATTCAAAAATAGACAGTTTAAACTATCGGCCATTTTGGCAGGCTTATGTGAAGTCATGATATATGATGCATGTCAATCTTGATGTCAAATTGTCAATGTTTTATTTGTTGTTTTCTCTAAATACTGACGTAATCTTACTGTGAGACGACACAGTCGCCATGGAAACTGTTATTGATATATACAGATTGTATCAAATCAAAACGGTCCATAGGACATTCTGTGTGTAAGACAGAGACGATATATAAAGATCTAAAGCAGTAAGTAAGAATGAGATAATTGATCGCTAATATAGTTACTGCAGTTACGTAAATAAATAATTACGTACACTGTAAATCTTTTTACCAATTTATCAATTAAAACAACTACAAATAAATTTATTATGTTGGCGGTTGAATTACCACCATAAAATCATTTAATTATTTGGATTTTTTCCCGAACAGTATAAATAGCCATTTTATCAATAATTTTACTAGTGAATACTGACATTTGATAAATTTGTGATTTTTACTGTAACAAAAAAAAAACGATACTATCAGATTGTATAACCACAGTAACTATTAGCGATCATTTATCTCATTCTTACTTACTGCTTTAGTGCTTTATATAATATCGTCTCTGTCTTACACACAGAATGTTCTATGGACTGTTTTGATTTGATACAATCTGTATATGTCGAACATATTCGAGGTGTCAGACATTTTAAATGGTTCATGTTATTTGTCAAAGAACATTATTTTAGCGTTTTCGTTGAAGTTTTTAAGCTATCCAATTAAAAAACAAACAGTATCTATAAATTTTTTACATGTCGTCAAAACGATATCTTTCGGAAAATTTAGAGGGAAAACGCCCCAAAATCAAGAAAAGTCATAGAGGAAATAGGTGTCAGACTAGGCCTAATGAAGCCATATACAAAGTTTGGGGAGAGTACGTATCAGTAAAATTTTTGCCGACGGGCAATATCTAAAATCTCGCGAAAGATAAATGTAGCTAAAAATCTATTAGTTTTTCGGCTATGCGCCCATGGACACTTTTTCTAAATGACATTTAAATCATTTTCGATCAATTTAATCGAGAACCAAATCCCATAAGGTTTGTGCGGGGTCCTTTGAACAAACAAGACCGGTTGTTTCTCACGCAGTCACTATCAACTGCTCGAGTAGTCACTGTCAACAGTTTGAACAGTCATTGTCAAATGCTCGAGTAGTCACTGTCAACAGCTTGAGTAGTCAATGTCAACTGCTCGAGTAGTCACTGTCAACAGTATGAGCAGTCATTGTCAACTGCTCGAGTAGTCACTGTTAACAGCTTGAGCAGTCACTATCAACTGCTCGAGTAGTCACTGTCAACAGTTTGAGCAGTCATTGTCAACTGCTCGAGAAGTCACTGTCAACAGCTTGAGCAGTCATTGTCAACTGCTCGAGTAGTCACTGACAACGGCTGGAGCAGTCATTGTCAACTGCTCGAGTAGTCACTGACAACCGCTGGAGCAGTCATTGTCAACTGCTCGAGTAGTCACGGTCAACCGCTCGAGCAGTCACTGCCAACTGCTCGAGTGTTTCCCTGTCCCGCGTCGCGTTTCCTAGATAACTATGTTCACGAGCAGTATGTTTCAGCTGCTCGACTAAATTGATTAAAATGCGATCAGTGAAATATTTTCCGATGGAAATCTGTATACGGCCGTTCTTAATTCGCGTGTATATTAATTTAGAATTTTGATACTTGTCTGCGGAACATCCTGTAAATTTTGACATTGTGCTGAGGCGATTGAATATGCAACCAAGCAGCAAAGCTGTTTCTGCTGAATGCATGCTACACGTATTCGATGTACAAACATTGCTAATATATCCAAGATGGATATTGCAAATTATAGACGCTCGACAACATAATATAACAAACAAACGTATCAAACATGTAAAATACATATTATGTAGTAATATATGCGTTGCTACTTGTTAGTTTAGATCGTTTAAGCACATAAATTATGCATATATTCCCAGAACCTGAGCCTATATGGAAATTGATTGGATATTTCTTTCAAGATATTTAATATTTTCGATATACGTTATTTCATCTTCTAAATTATTTTCAACTAGCTCTTTTGCCCGCGACTCAGTCCGCAGGGTTGTGTACGACGTCTAAAAAAAGAATTATAAAAACGGTGAAAAAAAAATTTGGTTACTCATATAGTCACCGCATATAACATTTAACTCAAACTGGTTGTCTCTTAAATAGAGCTGTAAAAGTAACGAGAAATTGAGTACCCGTATGTATTCGTTACTTAAAGAACCAGTACCTGTTACTTTCGTATCGTTACGTTACTCGTTACTTTTCATACGACATACAATCGTGTACTAACAGCATCAAGCATGTACCATCGCATCGAAGCGCGTCGCATACGTGATACGGTATGACTTCGTTCGTATAACGCATAACCGCATCAAACGAGACGAACTGACATGGATACGACAAATGCGAGTAACGAAATGAATTTGTAAGTAACGATTCGTTACTTCGAGTCAAACGATGTACCCGTTACTCAGTAACGAATACATACGGTTTGTTACAGCTCTACTCTTTAAAAGACTGCGTATACTTCTCAAGCTTGAACCTACACATTTTTTGCAAATTCATTAATTTAAAATGTATTTTTGACAACCGGTATAGTGCTACTCACTTTGAACGATTTAAATTTATAACGGTATTGAAATGTGGTGTGAAATGTTTAGTTTTATACATTTATTAATTAGATTCAAATTAAACGAATCAAATTAAAATTTACTTTCTGTTACATAAAATAACTAAGCAAAAAATAAATGCTTTTAGTGTGAGGGATGAACCTGATGCTTTAATAATACATTTTCAACATTTGGCATCAATTTAGTTAGATTTAATCTTAAATCTCTTCGAATCTTTGATTAACGTCTGAATAGAACTCTTCAAATAAATATGTTGTATTGATTTGTTATTTTTTAATTTTTTGTCAATATATTGGTCTGAGAAAAATTGGTCGACGATTTTATTTATTTAAATCTCTTCGGTTAACGATGTTCAGTTTGTTTCTTTTTTTGTTAGGAGATTCACTATCGTTGACACCCATTTTCATTTCATGGACCCCCAATTTTTTTTTCCGCTGACATAGACCCCTTTCAAGTTGTCGTCGACCCCTGGGGGTCGATATAGACCACTTTGGGAATCACCATGATTTAGAGTCTGGTCCGCTAAAACACCCCAAATCTTGTAAATGGCCCTTTAGAAAAATCAGTCGGACATCCCTGTTTTAAAGTATCAAACAGAAAATAAAGTTTCGTCTTATCCCCAGGAACTGCTCAATTGATCAGCACAAAAAGCAGATTATCTGATAATCCGGATCATAAATTTACAGCATGCAAAATTGCATTCAAATTCCTTGAGACGTGATTGAGTAATAAACTAAGATTACTTTACGCAACTGCACGGAATTGCATAAAGTGAACAACGAGTCACAATGGCTTATTTTTGGTTTTCGCCCAGCAACTCAAGTGAAAACTAATTTCTTTTTTAGTACAAATAGTCACTTCACGCAATTTATGAATCCCCCGAATAAAAAGAAAAAACATATTTTTTTGGTAAAACTTTGTGCGTCTGTTTGTCTGTGAGCGCTATACGGGTCAAACGGATGAGCGAATTGAAACAAAATTTTGGGAGGATGTTTGGTATGCAAATATGAAGAGCCCTATTGTTTTTGGGGTAAATCGGCGCATGCGCAGAAAAGATATATACTACAACGATGTTTTAACTTCCCGCTTTAAAAAGAAAAAAAAAATTTTTTTTTTTTTCAAAAATCGGGAAGTTATTGGTTTCACCCCGATTTTCGAAAATCGAGTTTTCGCCAGATCTCGACGTTTTGAGGTCCTAGGAAGCTATTGAAACTATTTTGGCGATGATGTCCGTAGGGCTGTATGTATGTGTGTGTGTGTGTGTGTATGTGTATGTATGTAAACCTTTTATATCTTTTGAACGGAGTGTCCGACTGAAACGCGGTTTGCGGCATCTGACGTGATCTTGGTGAACTTAGACTTCCTGAAAATTTGAAACGATTCGGCCCAAAAAATTTTGAGAAATCTTAGAAAAACAAGTTTCAAAAATTTTTAAAAATTTGTTTTTGTAAAAAATTTTCTAAACTACTAAACCGATTAATTCCAAAAACTAATCAGCTCTTCTCCTTAACAAACTGCGTCGATTTCCGCAAACCGCATCAAAATCGGTTCATTTGTTCATGAGAAACCGTGAACGAAAAAATCGTAAAAAAGTGTTTTTTTAAAATGACTCTTAAAATTGTTATCAGATTGATTTTTTTGTAATAAATTACTTTTTTAAGCTAAAAAAACTGCGTCGATCGCCGCAAACCATACCAAAATTGGTTAATTTGTTCGTGAGATAACGTGAACGAAAAATTAGGAAAAAAGTAATTTTTTAAAATTACTCGTAAAATTCTTATCGAATCGATTTTTTTGTAATAATTTACTTTCTTAGGTTAAAAAAACTGCGTCGATTGCAGCAAACCGCATCAAAATCGGCTCATTTGTTCACGAGATATCGTGAACGAAAAGTTTGTAAAAAAGTGTTTTTTTTTTTTTAAAATGCTCGTAAAATTCCTATGAGATCGATTTTTCTGTATTAAATTACTTTTTAAGGTTAAAAAATTGCGTCGACTGCCGCAAATCGCATCAAAATCGGTTCATTTGTTCATGAGATAGCGTGAACGAAAATTTCGTAACAAAGTGTTTTTTTTTGAGCTCGAAGAGCTAAAAAATAAACTTCTTGCTATATTTGATATATTTTTGAGCGTTTTGAGCTCGAAAATAGCGGGAAGTTACAGGGATGGCCTGCAGGGTGAAACTACTTTTCAAATTTTTTTATATAATAATGGAATACTTTTCATACCGGCTTATTATTCTATTTATTTTTTCGTTAAAAAATTTTTTTCTAAACTTTATAATTCCGGAAATATTTTGAAAAAAAGTCAGCTATTCTTTTGTTTTGTAGATCTGTCAGAAATAAACTAGTTAAGCATGCTTTGATTAATTTTTACATGACGTGGAACGTATTATGTAGGTAACCATAGCAACGAATAGCAAATATCATATTGAATAATAACAATAATAATAATACTAACCGTTACACGCGTCACCTCACGCGATATCAGAAATTATATTTTCTTTATTATATAGGTACTATATCAAATGTCAACATTTTTAAAGTTGGAATGGTCCCGTCGCCCAATTGGCTGGATTTTTTTTATGATTTTTAGCAGTTTTTTAAATTTGATAATAGTAAAAGCAACGAAGAGTTTTAAAATATGTAAAGAGACATTTTAGAGACATGAATAATGGAAATCTCATTGTTCTCTAAATGAACCTTACCATGTTATTATGAAGGAACGTTTCCTCACTGTCACTTGATAATGAAAAATGTGTATCCCAAATATTTAAATGAAATAAATATTAAGAACCATTTTTCATTTGAAATATGTATACGTAGCAGGCCATATGTTTACTTTATGCAAATTTAGAAAATGGTCACACTTTAGTGCTAAACATTATTTTAAATAGATTATATGGTTTTAGATAGTGGCTGAATATACAAGGGTGTATTGGAACACCCCTACATAAATGACTATAAATTCAAAATTTTAACTCACCATATATTTTTAAACTTTCTTCTATTTCGACGGTAGAATTTTCTTATCTAAAATTATTATTTAAAGAAAGGGTTGATTTCAAAATGGAAACCGCATTGTATTAACGCGACCCCTCTTAATGAACAAAGCATAAAATTTATTCATTAGAAAAGTTTCACAAATGTTTCTTCGTTCTTTGTATTCATAAATTATACAATTGACCTAAAAGCTTATCTTTTGTAAGTTTATTATTATAAACGGTGCTTTAAAATTCACACTATTATACAGGCTGTTCATTACATATTCTTGGTTTAATTCTGAACTTAAGTCTTCGTACAGGATACTAAGTTTACCGTTTGTTGAAATCTTTGGTTAACGTCTGAATAGAACTCTTCAAATAAATAAAATTATTGACCAATTTCAGACTATAAATAGTTAATATATAGTCAGAAAAAATTGGTTATAATTTTATTTATTCAACACGCGTGAGTAATATGTAATTTCGGGGCCCTGCTAAACTCGGGAGAAATAATAAATTACTTCATGTTGACGCGTAGAGTGTAATAATGAATTTTCTGGACCAATAGAAACTCAGTAGCAAGCCCAAGCGCGAAATAATGAAAAAAAAAACTGCACGCAGCTTCTGGACCAATAGGAACGTGGTAGACGGTATTGTATATATGAAAACAGCATCGCAATTCAGCGAAAGTCATGGCAATCTTATTGTGGGTACGTCAATCAATGAAGTGATTTATTATTTTTCCCTCTTTTATCAGGGCCCCGATTACATATTACTCCTGCTAGTTGAATAAAGTATTATGTGCGACCATTGATCGAAGGAGAATATTCCACTCGCGTGCGTTTTACCGCACTCGCTGCGCTCGTGCGGCAAATTTCACGCTCATGGAATCTTCTCCTTCTCTCACTAGTCGCACAATATACTAATATTTTACCGTTTGTTATTGCAACAAAAAATTGAAACGGTAAAAATACATAATTATAATGGGTTTATTCACGGCCGGTATTGTTCCAAATTTTCTTTGTTTCTATTGGTATTCTACCTGACGTTTCGTCTACAACTGCGATAGACATCATCAAAGGCGATGTAATAGCGGGCGGAGTGTCCTTCTAGGATGCACATAAGCACACAATTTCAACCGGAAAGAAGAAGGCTGGAATCTAAGTATAAAACCTTGACACCAGCACTGCGCCATAAGAACCCACTGATTGGAATTACCAATCGCAGAAGAGCAAACTACATATTGTTATTGTTTGAAGAAACAAGCCGATTGTTGCCCCACAACAATCCGTGCATCATTGTTAGAATAACAAGCCGATTGTTACCCCATAACAATCTGTGTATCATTGTTAGAACAGCAAGTCGATTGTTGTCCCACAGCAATCTGTGTGTCATTGTTAGAATGACGAGTCGATTATTGTCGTCGCCTGCTGGGGGTCTGTTACAATATTATCTAAACTCTAAGAATGATTCTAGCAATACATAGTTTGTTTTACTATGGACGTCACATGATGAGACACTTTATATAGGTATACGGGATTTTAGATAAATGTTTCATCGGATTCGAGGATAAAAACGAAATGAAATAAGTAAGGAATAAATATTTAAATAAAATTATAGCGTCATTAATAATATGATCTATTTCATTTTAAACCATTTTTTGTCATTAAAATTGAAGGACAATAATTAGAATATTTTATCAATCATCGTCAATCTTCATTATATTTGACTCGAACTTGATAGGATTCTGATAAATGTACTCCACTAGAACTGACTGTTCCAACTTTATCATGTGTTATTGTTGCTTGGTTACCGTGCTGCAATATGAAAAGAAAAGAAAATTAGCTATTGTCAGTATTTATCTGATATTGTCAGTGAATGGCCACCCCCTGTTATAATGGAGTAATAATGTACATCAGTGGCTCTATGAGCGCTGCAGAACAACCAAAATCTTAGATACTTTATAATTTTAGAATGAATTATATTTTCCATATTTAACCAATATTTTATGCTACGAAATAGTGTAATAGGTACTAAAGCTAAACAGCCACTGACAGACCACAAAACTCTTGTGTGTTCTGGGTGGTAGACTTTCTTGCGTTCAGTCGCTCCAAAGCAGCACATGTAACGTCATATCATTAAATATTTCCTGATCCATAAGTTACAGCGTGCTATTTAGATCGGCTTTGAGTTGTATTTACCGTCAGCTCATCAGTACAAATAAGTATGGTACGCCGTTTTACTATTTAATAGTAAAATATTTTTCCAAAAATTATAAAAATATTTAACAATTTTAATTTCAGAAAAAAAATTTTGAGTGAATTTTTTTATGTGGTGACATATTACAAATACAATATTATTATGTCATGACATAATAAAAATACAATATTATTATGTCATGACATAAAAATAAATGCTTATACATAGGAAGAGATAGGAAAAACGACGAATTATAATTATGTCATGACATAAAAATAATGTATTTTTATTATGTCATGACATAATAATAATGTATTTTTATTATGTCATGACATAATAATAATGCATTTTTATTGTCACCACATAAAAAAATTCACTCAAAATTTTTTTTCTGAAATTAAAATTGTTAAATATTTTTATAATTTTTGGAAAAATATTTTAATATTAAATAGTAAAACGTCGTGCCATAAAAGTATTTATAATTATTTTTATGTCGCAAGATAATAAAAATACATTATTATTATGTCATGACATAATAAAAATACATTATTATTATGTCATGACATAATAAAAATACATTATTTTTATGTCATGACATAATTATAATTCGTCGTTTTTCCTATCTCTTCCTATGTATAAGCATTTAATTTTATGTCATGACATAAAAATAATGTATTTTTATTATGCCATGACATAATAATAATAATGTATTTTTATTATGTCACCACATAAAAAAATTCACTCCAAATTTTTTTTCTGAAATTAAAATTGTTAAACATTTTTATAATTTTTGGAAAAATATTTTACTATTAAATAGTAAAACGGCGTGCCATAAATAATTGTCATGCTAGAAATGTTCACTGCGAATCTATTATCTCATTCAGTCAACATCTTTGATGGCTTGACTCGGCGATATACATATTATATCGTACGTACGTCGTACACGACACAAGGCTTATGGCAGTAGTGACTAGTGTTATAGTGTATATTGTAGTTTGTTGTCAGCAATGTTTGAAACAAGTTAATAATAAAGACATCATAAAGATGGATGTGATTCATAATTTAATTAACCCCACTTCTCTTATTCTTAGCGAATGATACTTGACCTGATCTTTGATTGCGAATTCGTCTCTCACACGAACTCCATTGCGGCTGACTTCTGCAGATTGATACTGACTTGCTACTGCTCTGTTGCTGTTCTGCAATTTGAAACAAATAAAAATTAACTACTGTCTCTACAATGACAGATCCTGTTATGTTCTGTAGTTCGTTTCACAAGGAAACTTAATACACAAGTTTTTGACTGTTTTATTAATAATAAAATTCTCAAAACATTCCATGAAATTTGCGACCTTGGGCAATAAGTTTAGCTTGGGTCCTTACATAACACATATTATGTGCTCTAAAGCAAATCGCGTCCTTGGATATTTGATTCGTAATGTGAAAGACATCAAAAATATTAATGCCATGATTTTATTGTTTAGGTCATTAGTTTTGTCAATATTGGAATACTGTTTTGCTGTATGGTCTCCGCACTATGCGGTGTATACAGGGTGAGTTTTAAGTTGATGCTTTTTTTTACAGCGTGTAAAAATCAAATAGACGAGCAAATATTTCAAATAGTTTTTTATCAAAACTCAAAAATAAGAGAGAAACAGCCTTTCGAAGTTTAAATTAATTTTATTAAATTTTCTTTAATTTTGAGGTCGGTTCTGGGGTTATATTATGTCACTATGGAAATATGTTATTATTATCAAAAATAATTGAGGCACACACAATTCTCTCAAAAACAGAACAATACACATACTTGATAATAACAACTTATTTCCATAGTGACATAACATAACCCCAGGACCGACCTCAAAATTAAAGAAAATTTAATAAAATTTATTTAAACTTCGAAAGGCTGTTTCTCTCTTATTTTTGAGTTTTGATAAAAAAACTATTTGAAATATTTGCGCGTCTATTTGATTTTTACACGCTGTAAAAAAATCATCAACTTAAAACTCACCCTGTATATTGACATGATTGAGAATGTTCAAAGAAAGTTTTTAAAAATTTTACATTTCAAAAAATTTGATACCTAACTACCCTAAACAAGGCTTTCCTCATGCTTTCCTTTTATCTCAATTTAATTTCAAATTGTTGTCTGTTCGTCGTAAACATTATGCTATTACATTCCTCTTTAAAATTGCATAATCACGTCGATGATCTACATCTCCTTAGTCTTATCCCTTTCAGGGCAACATCCTTAAGAACCAGAAAAACTCCCACATTTTATTTTCCTTTCCCAAAATGGCTAACTACCCTCTGTTTAACGGAAACCAATAACTGCCTGTTATTTGAAATTTTTTAATAGCGGGAAATTAAAGAAAAGCTTTGAATTATTGCAGTTTCTAATATAAAAAAATTAATGCGGAAATATTTTAAAACGATCGAAAAGTAATATCATAAATAATGAATGTAATACTTACCCCAGACCTTGCTAATTGTTGTCTATTTGGATCCATTTTTGAAAAAAATAGATATTCCGGAAGAAACGGTTAAGTATTAACAAAAAAATGGCGATATGACTTCTCAAATAATGACTGTTTACAAAGGCTATTTATATATATAAGAGTAGACATAATATGGGTTTAGTTTTTATCATATCACTTAATCAAGCTGATTTAATATAATTCCATCAATATCTAATCTTGTTATTATATTGAAGAAAGTTGTATTTTTATGTATCCGCTAGTGAACGGATTTGAATGCAGTTTTTACTAGTGATGGGAATAATCGAATGATTTTAATAATCGAAAGGTTGCTACTCGAATGATTTTGATAATCGAATGATTCATTCGAAATGTTACCTTCGAGATGTTTCATTATAATGAGTATAACAAATATTCTCGTAGTATTTAGTTTACTATAGGTAGTTACTACTTACCCACCTTAATACTAATATATTACAGCACACATTAAAACACAAAACTTTTATTTCATTAGCAAAAATAATTAACTGGAAGAAATACATAATAATATATATTATATAAAACAAATTATTCCATTTCAATAGCAATCTTTCAATTTATAGGTACTATATTTTTATTTTTACTAAATAATTAATAAACTATAAAAGTATAAACTATAAAATGTAGTGTGGTACTGTGTAGTGTGTACATCTATTTCTGGTAGTCGTAAACGCATTACGCAAAACACTGCAATAAAACCAATTGAGAGATTGGACAAAGTCACAAAATTCTCTCGCGGACAGAATTCACTCATTGTATATCTCGAAAGGTATATTTCGAGTGGTTTAGGACGTTCTCGAACGATGTTACTGGTTACCGCAAGCTAGCCGTGAGCAGTGAAGACAAAATATACAAAATGAAACTTCATTCGACCTAAAATATTAGTTCGAGGCATCGAGGTTCGATTGAATTCATTCGCAGTATAAACACATTCTGAATGAAGTTTGCATTCATCTCGACTTAGAGGTTTCGATTCTTTAGACTTTAATAGCTAATACAATAGAGTAGCCTGGATGCAGTGCTTCATAGAACAGAGGCAGATAAAAGATGTTACTACTTAGTATATACTTACTAAAAATCATTCGAGTGATTTTTAATAACCTCTCGAGATATCTCGAGATATTTTAATAATCGAATGATTCTGTATTTTATTTCGAGATATTCCCATCACTAGTTTTTACCATTTGATAACGTATATCTTGCAGAAAATTTAGGTCTATAGGCCCGACCTGGCGCAGGGGTATATCTGATTGAACAAGCGAAGTCGAATTGACAACGTCTTTTTTTAGTCTTATAAGTTTTTACCCTTTTTGCAGCAAACCGTTTAATAATACCGTTATTTGTAGTATTTCGTAATATCCGAGGCAATTACAGACTGTTAATAATTTTTAATAAAATCAAAAATCTAACATAGGTACAATGTTTTCTACTTATAGACAACTTTCCTCTGTCTGTTTATCTAATAATTAATCAATTCAAATAAATACCTATTTTTTTTAACAATAAAAACAGATAACGTTTTGTATCGTAGATTTGTAATTAGATTGTTCATATATTTTTGACAATTTTGAGTTGTATTGATAAAAATTTTACTTATTATTATCAAAGATTTTCGATAGCGATAACCATGTACTTTGATCAGTGATATTTTAATCTGATAAAAATTAACAATTTTTATTAAATTAATGCAATATTAATTTTTTTTAATATATCTACGGATCATCGGTTTCTCGATCGATACGTATAATTAGCCACGTCATATTAATTATTATGAGGGTACTTTTAAATTTTCTGGGGGCTACGGTTTTTTAATGGGGGTAATTCGAAATACCAGATTAATAATCACTGGTTTATATGAAACACAAATTTTTATGTTGATAAACAAGAATTATTTAGCCTTTTTTTTTGACAAATCCCATTTGATTATTATTATAAGCTATCAAATATTTTTAAATCAATTCAGATAAATTTTGTAATTCGAATATAGACATTAACTTATACGAAATATAACTTAAACACTTGAATTCTTATAGTCCGGGGGCCAGTAACAGGTTTTTCTTACCAATTTCCGCATGCCTCAAAGACTCGTAAAAAGCTTTAGACAGTTGGACTATGTAGCATCGTGGCCGTCAGCTGCGGCACTATCGGGGGAATAGGTAGCTTTATAGCTTCGGAAATATTTTGAAAATAAAGAAATCAGCTGCTCTTTTGTTTTATAAATCTGTCAGAAATAAACTAGTTCGGCATGCTTAGATTAATTTTTACATGACGTGGAACATAATATTATGTAGCTAACCATGGCAACGAATAGCAAATATCATATTGAATACGATCCATTACCCGCGCGATATCAGAAATTCTTTAATATAATAAAATGTCAACATTTTTGAAGTGGTCCCGTCACCCAATTGGCTGGAATTTTTGTGTATTTTGTCAAAAGAAAAGTTCAACGTTAAAATTAATCAACGAAGATTTGTGCAAGTGCCGTAATATACTCACTATTCGAAAAAATTATAATTTAGCAGCAAGAGATGTAATACTTCCTGAACAACCTAATGATTTTCAACTGTATCATAGCGATTGCTATCGACGCTTTACAGCTTTACCGCCAAAATATCGACGTTCCCAACTTTCTCTTCTACCACACCCTTTTTTGTATCAGCTGACAATCTTTCCCCCAATATACAAACAGCTGACGATTTTATTTATTTTAAATATTATAAAAACTACCTTTTGACAAAGTTTCATGTGATAGGGAATGACTGAATTCATATTAATTTCGTCAAGTTCGTATGATCAGCTGACGTAACATCCACCATCGTACAGCCAGCTGACGTTTTTTTTTTTATGAAAGATCATTAATACCTATCTTTTGACAAGTTTTCAATCGATAGGTAATGATAAAAAATATTATTCAAATAAATAAAATTATCGACCAATTTTTTTCAGACTATACCTATATTGATAAAAAATAATAAATTATAAATCAATATTTCACTAGATGACGTTCGAAATAATCTAAAAAATATATAAATTAATTAGTATAATATCTACTCTCTAATAGAATGGAGTTTTAATTATCGAATTTTAATGAAAAATTAATAACGAACAGTTTTTTGATAAGTAGTCATGGATACCTATGTACCTAACAGATGTTTGTCAAAGATTTGGATATAAAAAATATTATCTTTTTAACCGTGCGTGGGAGGCTATTCCACCGATACTGGCGCAGCTGACGACCACTATGCTATATGGTACTACTGTCTGAGCATTTTGCGAGTTTTTCAGCCGCGCGGAAATGGACGACCTAAATAGGTCGCTGGCCCCCGGACCATTATGACAAGGATCTGAAAAAGAAATCGAATTTTTATTTTTTTTAAGAGACCTTTATTTGCAGTAGGTTATTCATCAAAACGCTTTCAAATATCCAGGCAGCATGTGAAGATAAAAAATAAACAAACAAATTGCTTTACTTTTTTTATTTTTATACCCGTTGTCTAACAACATGATCAAATATAACGACATGCTCATATTTATCCGAATTAATTCGAACTCGATTCGTGCATGTTCCTGTTCCGCTAACATTATCGGGATCCACGCATATGACTTTTCGATCTTTCTTATTCTGGAACAGCAGACCTTTCACTGGATCGATTATCACCTGAAACAATAATTGAATAATATATTATTATTTAACGGTTCTACACTATGTGCAGTGCACTGTACCATAGCTGAAAAATATCTCGTATTATGCCTGCAGTACACAATATTCGCCGAGGGATACCGAGACTAAGCGAACGCGAGTGTGTACTGGGAACGCTCGCCTGATCTCGTAGCGCACTGTCTCGCCTCGCCAGCGCTCCGCATAAAGTCGGTTTTTCTACCGCTAGTCAAAGGAACCGAGCGGCGAGTACGAGAGTACAGTCAGTACACACTCGTCGCCTCGTGCGAATTTAAATGTACTTAAGTTGTCATTTTTGTTGCTAGTGTAAACTTATAGCTTACTAGCGGTCCCCCCGGTTTCACCCGGGTGCAAAAGAACGAATGAGGAAGGAAGGGACATGAGTACGCACATTGATCTTAGTTTACCGAGATGAATGTTGTGTCCAAACTTCATAATGATCGGCGTTACCGTTCAAAAGTTTTTGTCGTTAAAAAACAGTATTTATACTTTTTTAAGTAATAAAACTCTTTTAATATAATAAATATTTAATTGAAAACACTGTAGGAAAATTATTTTTATATATAGGTGCCTATAGTTGTAACAGTTTTCAAATGAGCTATTAATTAGATTTATTTAATTTTAGTTAGTCGTAATAAAGTTTTAACAAATTGAAATGTAAACCTTAGAAGAGAGCAATGTAGAAAATAAAAAAAAAATTAAAATATATTCGCCGACGTGGGGCTTGAACCCTAGACCCTGGTATTAAGAGTCTTACACTCTACCGACTGAGCTATCCGGGCTTGTACTCTTGAACGCTAAGGCATTTCACCTGATAATATTTGTCGGACCGACTAATTTTGAGACACATCTTGCAACATTTTTCATTTATGTTCCGCTCCAATTAGTCGTAGCGTAATATTATATAGCCTATAGCCTGCCTCGATAAAAATATTTCAATTCGAACCAGTAGTTTCTGAGATTAGCGCGTTCAAACAAACAAACAAACTCTTCAGCTTTATAACTAATTATAATCGTAGAAACACATAAAAATTTACTATTGACGTTTAGTAAATATTATTTGTTTATTGAAAAAAAAAACATTAAATGAAAAAAAAATTTCTAACAGTATGTTATGGAACAACTGACAGAAAAGCAAAATATTGTGGAATTGCATAGCGCGACTTTTCGCCACTAGTGCGTAATGGGTCACTTTACATATCTGCATGCATACATAAAAAGCAGCTGTTTTGTAGAGGGGTAGTGGAAAAATTATTTTTACCTCTGTTTTCCGTTTCGACCGAAGATGAAAGAAAAGCCGATGCTTGGCCAAAAAATTTACATCAGGTTTCGTTTAAATTTATACTTCGGAAGGAACATCGGCTTTCAACAAAATCAATGTTAATTACGTAAAACATAGTTTTACCTGTCATAATATTAAATTTGTGATGACAGTTTTTGACAGCAAAATAAACTTATTACATCAAAGCGCTAGATAAATCGATATTAATCAAATAAAAGACCGAAAGCTTATTGTATTTTGGCGGAAAATAAATAAAAGGAGATAGGTAACAAAGAAATAGGGTAAATGCATCGATTCCTGACCATCAACCTGTAGGCAATCAATTTTATATTTATAATTGACTAGCGGTCCCATCCGGTTTCACCCGGGTGCAAAAGAACGAATGGGGAAGGGAGGGACATGAGTACGCACATTCATCTTAGTTTACCGAGATGAATGTTGTGTCCAAATTTTTTGCAGTTTTCGGCAGTTCCCTGCCTTATTACTTATTTTGAACTCAAACCTCCATTTTTGATAAAAATATTTTTTTAAGTAATTAATAAAATATAATAAATATTTAATTGAAAACACTGTAGGAAAATTATTTTTATATATAGGTACTGTAATAGTTTTTAAATGAGCTATTATTTAGATTTATTTAATTTTAATTAGTCGTAAATAAAACTAAAATAAATTTAAATGATAGCCTTAGAAGAAAGCAATGTATAAAATAAAAAAAAAATTGGTTGTCTGTAAAGTCGGTTTACGGACGATAGTTTTACGTGATAACGTATTCCGCTCGAATATCATATTTAATAATACATAACCTAAATTTTAGTAGCTGTCAAACTATATTTTTACCGACTGTCTATCGCTTATACTGCGCTCTCGCTTGCACGCTCAGGGTCAGGCGGAACGTGACACTTTTCGGAACGTTACACTTTTTCGTGCATGCAGCCGGTGTTTCATCAATTTATAAGACGTTATCACGTCAAAAACATTAAAAACATATTCGTCCAACGGTCCAAGTGTGTTATTCTCGTGGTGTGTCACCAAATGTGTTTTGACTCTACACACATAACTGTGTTAATATTGCATATTACACGTGTCTATATAACACGTCGTGTACTAAAATCATATTTTTAAACACGGTAAAAATAATAAACACACTTACACGCGTTGAAATAACACGGTTTGTAACACGCCTAGATTTGCAGTGTAGTCAACCATTTATGGCGGAAGAGCGTTTAGGGTGGTTGTAAACGCATCAGCTCTCGAATTTGGACCGTGACCTTGGCCTGCCTGTGAAATCTCACGGCTCCTATTACATCTGACTGCCCGACTGTGTAACGCATTTAAACACAGCGTTTACACAACCCACGTTTCTCCAAAACACGATACATCGAAACTCCACACCGTCGAAACAATAAAATAAAGGAATTTGCATTTCATAAGCAATATCCGCAACCACAAAAGATTCCCTGAATTTCGGAAAACAAGGGTTGGGAGCCGAATGTATTGGAGAAATTAAAAATACTAGTGTGACCTGTGCGAATTATTCGCACTAAATAAGTATAATAATTATCAGTTTACAAAATTATTTTTTAAATATGATTGCAGGTATTCAATTCGTTTCTAATTTTGCACACTGCTTATAACGTTCTTCTTTTTGTTGTATTACAATATGAAGCTCAGATGACAGATCTTGAAATATTTTACTAAAATTGTCATATAGAGGCGCAAGTAGCAAAAGCGTTGAGCTAAGCCGTCAGATGGCATCATGCAGCATTGCTGTGAAGTTGTTCAGCGTTGCCCGTCAGATGGCAGTATGCAATATTTACAATATGAAGGCCAGATGACAGATCGAAGTGTTTTCAAAATTATAGCCGTCAGATGGCAGACGTTGTTCAGCGTTGCTGTTAATTAATTAATGTACAAAAACAAAAGCAATAATAAATTTTTTAGTTGTCGATGTCAGTAGAGCATGCAATTATCTGTAAAATGATATATAATTTATGTGGAGAAATTGTGTGGTTTTTTCTAAAAAGGGAGGCAAACATCTTTAACCTTAGCGTATTAATATATATGATATAATGAATAGAATAGAAAGTTTTATTGTATTTTGAAAAATGTCATATATTTTCTCAACACCATCATAAAACGCAATGCCTCTCTCTGTCCACTTGTATTTCCATTTGGTTTTCTTTCTCATTGGCATTGTTAGGTTAGGTTATAGGCTATGTTTGATTAAAATTGGTTCCAGTAGTTCGTAAGCTATGTTATAGCTAGCGACCCGGTCAGGCTTCACCGTTTTTTCGTCGACTTACGTTGCAAAATTTGTCTCCACGAAACGCGATAATGTATAGCCTATGTCCATTCTAAATATTGATGAAAAAATATTTGAAATCGGATGAGTAGTTTCGGAGATTACCTCCTACATCCAAACTTACAAACTTTACCTCTTTATAATATTAGTATAGATTTGTCTAAAACCAGTATTTTCGACATTTTTTTCTTCAAATTTTTAGCAACTACATTATATGTTTTGTGTGTAACAAAATTTATAATAATCTTAACTTTTTTCAATACGTGCAGTAGGTATAATTACGAAAAATACTTCTTTGTAGAAAATTTAATAAGCTTCAAATTTATATACGGCCGTTTTTGTTGCACGATAGAAAGCAAATTTATGCCCAAGAACCGATTTTCACCCCAAGTTTTCAAAATGTTTCGATCTTAGGAGTAGGTCATATATTGCTGTTTTTCCTTCCGACTTAAATTTTTCGCACTTCGAAATACTTGCCACTTCATCTTCCTCGGTATGTTTATTCAATCTGGCGTTCAGCCGACTTCCAAACGACCGTGTGCCGCGTTTAATTCAATTAGTTACGCGTTTATTGTTTATTGTTGCCCAATTCTCCATACTTTCATAGAAATATAACAACTGTTGCGGGTATTTTTTATGCGTTGCGTCTCTCATTCTGCTCGTATTTTAGATATTTATGTCTTGGCTTGTAAATTTCTAAAAACGCAGTGGCATCAAAAATACTTTATTTAAATAATATTTCTTCATACCTCGATCGAAAGTACGTACTTTCGTCCTTTATAGCAGGGACGAAAGTTTGACATTTCCTCCCTGTTATGATTATATTAAATGACAGCGGTAACCCTAGTTACGAGTATAAATACGCATGAGAAATTTTTTCTTCCTTCCGTTCTCACTATGAGTAAATGTCAATCTTTCGTCCCTGCTGACGAAAGTACGTACTTTCGAGCGGATATGAAGAAAAATCGTATACACCACACGGGCCTTCACCGTGTGGTGTATACGATTTTCCTTCATTTCCGTTCAAAAGTACGTACTTTCGTCAGCAGGGACGAAAGACTGACATTTACTCATAGTGAGAACGGCGGGAAGAAAAAATCTCGGCCCTGCGCGTCGTGATGCGCCTACTTTGCTGTCGCCGTTTCTCGTGTGGATTTAAAATAGCAATTGACGTAGAAACTAATCTTGGATTGCAGGTAAAATCACATTTCTTTTGTTTTATTTTACGTATTCGTGCGAGATGAGTAATTTTCTATATTTTGTAGAGGGTCGTGTTAAAAAATATTTTTTACGTTGTAATAAGTCGATACTGTATATGGTGGGAAGCTGGGTATTATGTGGTGGAAGAACGGGTCGAATGTATCATGGGAAATTTCAATGTCTGTTTGTATCTTTAAGCTTCGATACTTTTCAAACATGCGTAACTTGATATTTTTCACGGTTCAAGCTCAGAAACTGATAATAATTCTGTATAAAAACCGATTCGATTCACACTTCAGCGTTGCTTTCGAAAGATTCTATCACTGTGTAAACTGTCCGACTGGGATGTTTGCACTTGGTATAACGCGATCGTCTGTTGTATAGTTTACTGTTAAACTAACAAACTGATTGTAAGCAGACTTACATGCGAACATATACAGGGTGTAACGGAAATTGACGAAAAATGGGACTGTTCCACTATACAGATTGTATCAAATCAAAACGGTTCATAGAACATTCTGTGTGTAAGACAGAGACGATATATAAAGCACTAAAGCAGTAAGTAAGAATGAGATAAATGATCGCTAATAGTTACTGTGGTTAGGTAAATAAATAATTACGTACACTGTATAAATAGCCATTTTATCAATAATTTCACTAGTGAATACTGACATTTGATAAAATTGTGATTTTTACTGTCTAAAAACAAAGACGATACTATCAGATTGTATAACCATAGTAACTATAAGCGATCATTTATCTCATTCTTACTTACTGCTTTAGTGCTTTATATAATATCGTCTCTGTCTTATACACAGAATGTTCTATGGACCGTTTTGATTTGATACAATCTGTATATCTCTAAACTGGAGTAAGGGGTTACGCCACCTTGGCGCTCGGAAAAATAGGTATAAACTTTTGTTTTTATTATCTTTATGTTTATATTTCTTTCTTCTTACATTAGACTGATCATTTCGTTCTTGAACATTTTTAAAAATTAATATTTTGTTCAATATATTGAATATTCTACGTTTAAAGTGAATAAAATAGTTGGCAAAACCAAAAGTACACATCCCGCAAGCTTTCCACTGTATGATAAAAAAATAACAATTAAAAAATATTTTTAATAAATTTAAAAAGATTTAAAAATTTAAAGAAATAAATAATTAAAAATTGAAAAAATATTTTTTTAAAGTTTGCAAAAATAAAAAAAATTAAGAACTATACATAATATAATATATAATTAATATCAAGTGGAATAAAATAAAACAAAATAAAAAGAAAAAAAAAGAAAAAATTCAATGATTTCGTAAGGAATCGAACCCAGGACCTTGCCCTTGGGGATCCAACGGCATAACCATTACCCCACGGCGCCCTACTACGTGTAGTGGTGTTATCACGGTATAGAAGTGTAGCACTTGTTTCATGGATTACACTATATTTACACAGCAATTATTATATTGTTTTTTTAAACTATTAGCTGTCAAAAATAATAAAATAAAACTGTTTATAAAAATTAAACTACTGAACACATTTTAGTGAATTTAAATAGGGTTCTGGTCTGATAGTAAACAAAGTGAATAAAATATAACCCAAGGCAATCCGACCAAAATTGCGATCTGTAGAGTCGTGACGTACGTACATACGTACGTACATACGTACAGACCAACCGACAACTGCTGTTTGTGATTTTCAATTGCAATTTTAATAGTATTTATGAACTCGAATTGATTTAAAAATAGTTCTGTTTTATAGATTAGAATCTCCTCTTTTCAAAAAGCTTCAATTTGAATGGATTTCGTGTGAAATTAACTTAGATATAACTTCTTATATGAACGAAAGTCAGCTCTGACGCACAAAGCGATAATAAAGCACATACCGCTAGTTTAGCGGTATGTGCAATTGTAAATTCATTATAAAGTTCATATTTTGTGAATTTTTGGGTGAATAATAACAGAGTATGGCAGGAAGAAGTTTTACTTCAGTCGTGTGGTCTAAAGCACACTCGTCTTTTTTTAATTAACGTTCGGTTTAAATCTTAGCCTGAAATATTAAAAAAAATATAAAAGCGTTTTGGAAAACAAATTGTCAAATTATAAATCATATAAAGTCAAAGTGAAATAAACGCGAAATTGCGTGGATTCCCAGTAGGCATATAAATTTCAGTCGCTATACTAAAACTGAAGTACCGACTGAAAATCTTGAAAAGCTTTACGATTTGTTAAGTCCGTGTCCACACCGGAATTAAAATTAATATTTTGAGCCTTGGAACTATTCTATTGGGGAATTATAAAACGGTCGAATAAAAAAAAATTTGGTGACTGATGATGAGATAATGTTTTAATAACTTGAGATATTAAAATAATAGTTGGGTGACTTTATTACTAAGTGACTAGAATGCCCGGTAATTTTGAAGCAGATATCTTCTCTTGTTTTTACTTTTTATTTTTTTTTTCACTTTGAGACTTTACAACTTTAAACTCACATTTTCATGAAGATTGAAAACCACCGCTTTTTTTGATAAAGGGGTATGCGAATTGTCTCGCAGTGAAACGCGATGGGGCAAAGGTGGAGTTTTTAAAAAAATAATTTCGGGTTGAACGATAACGGGGTATGCGAATTAAATAGTTAATTGTTTGAATAGAACTGCGTTTTCTAAAAAAATGTATATTTAATTGACAGTCAATTAAATATATTTTTTTAGAAAACGCAGTTCTATTCAAACAATTTACTATTAACAACTTAGTAATTAAGTCGCTCACTTAGTAATTTAGTCACCCAACTATTATTTTCTCGTCACGCGCAGTCAGTCGCTCACTTAGTAACACAGTAACCCAAATTGATTATTTTTGTCACCCAAAATTGTAATTTACAGTCACTCGTTTAAATACTATCCTATTTTATTTGTAATAGAGCATAGTATTTTATACAAGAACATTCAGAAAAGAAGCATGTTTGGGAGGCACTAGAATATGTCATTTTAAGCCAAAAAATTGCTAGTGTTCAATATTGAATATAGGTATATATATCGATTTTCACAGCATGAAACTTTGTCAAAAGAAACTTAATTTAATTAAAATTCAATTACTTACATAAATTTTAGCCGCTCCGCTCTTTTACCATCCAAGCGCGGACATCTAAAGTTTTGATAGGTAATTTCCGTTTGCACGCTAATGATCTCAGTTATCGAGCGTCTATAACATACAATCTCTCTCAACAATTTCCGTTGAACTTTCGTTTACAGCCCATATAGTAAATAAAAAAAAACAAATATAAAAACGTAATGGAATTCGCGAGTTTCAAGTTTCGATGTTAATTTAGATTTTTAAATATTCAGTTTCACTGTGACTGACTAAAATGAAAAAAACTAATATACCAGGAGATCTGATCACAAAGTCATTGCTGAACAAGAACCGGAGTTGACAGAATAAATAAAGAATTTCGAAGTATCGCTTGACAAATCTCATTCCGATATAAACGTCGTCTTCGTTCACCAATTTGAAATCAACACAGAGAACACTTCACAGTGCCCTACATAAATGTAGTGACGTTTATATTGGATTTACAATTACAAGGAACAAAAACTAGGTACAGTGGACCCCCGGTAATCCGGCCTCTGTCTAATCCGGCACCCCCTGTAATCCGACATGGTCTATTATTTATTATTGAATATTTTTTTGACAATCTTAGCTAAAGCATGATTGAACAAGTTATAACTTGTACGCACCACCACTATTGTGCTTGACGCGTAGGGAATTGTTTGATTCTGATGTAATGTCGTCACAAGCTCAGAAGCGAAAGCACAAAACACTGACAATTAAAGAAAAATACTTGGGTGACCGAAGCTTTGCCCGGAAAGTTAAATAAAATACTGATATGCTCATTGTTTGTATAAAATTCCAAAACCTACTTACAATATTTAAGTATTTTCATACGTCAAAAAATTGATTTTTATAATGATAAAATTTGTAAGAAAACGATTTTTTCGAGAGATGAGACCTAACTAAAACGATTTTTTGCCCCCCAGAATCCCTTTTCAGTAAATTTCATCCAAATCGTTAGGGCCGTTTTCGAGAAAATATTTAGGGACATAGGTAGATACAAGATTAGCTCGTTTAATAATATAGGGATGTGATATTTTAGACCGCCTGAATCTTAGGCAGTACTCTATAATCCAACAAATTCGATAGTCCGACACTGCCCTGCAAAATGTTTATCGGATTACCGGGGGTCCACTGTATAGTGCCGGCGGTGAGAGACGAAGCCAGGCACGTCATCAATAATACGCTAGTGAACGCCTATTTGCCCGCAGACAGTGGCGTGTGGAATAAATTCGACATATAACAGCCAGTAGCAAGCCAGAAGGCGGGAGCAATGCATTCACTATGACGCGGTGGATTCATCTTTCGCCGCGCGTAGTATACTTCAGATTGTCGTGAATTCGACTAAAGACGTTTATAAAAACAGACGGAGTAGAACTAAGAGTTCCGTGGCGCTGTAACAACTTGAGGTTGACAATTGACAAAATAATTACAGTCAAACTTGAGTGAGTGAGAACTGGGTAAGCGACAAAACTCTCTAAGTGAGAAACAGAAACCTCTACAAAACGGCAACAATACAACACAAAAACAGTAGGTTAAGTTATTTTCTAGACACCTAGTGCTTGACGAATAAAATGAGGTACGTTTTGCCAACACCAGTTTTATTAGCAGTATAGTTGGGGCACTCTTTATACTCCATAAAAGAAAAAGGAAATGGTCAAAAAGATGGTTTATAGAAAGAAAACGTTATTCAAATGCTTTATTAGAAGAGCTAAAAGTACATTTTGTATTACAAAGACACGTATGCAGATGATAAATGTTTATGAACTCTTCCCAAAATACACGATCACTTTCCATCATGGAATTTACACACACAAACAACAAAGTAACCTCTAAAATGGCGCGGGAAAATAAATTAATATTGTCTTGGCATCGACGCAATTCTACACACGCTGAAACTTGCATCAGCATCACTGACTCGGCGTCGTGGCTCGCCGACCAAAATGGGATTCCAGACTCTGCATCGCTGCAAGCCGCAACTGATGCCAAATACGTGATTCAGTACTACACACACTGCTACTTGCATCATGAAACATAAGACTGCATCGCAGCTTGTATCAAGGTGTGTAGGCCGCTTAAGAGAAAGACATTTTTCACTCATGGATCTCTATAACTGAGGCTACTACTTGCCTGTACACCTCTGTAACAGGTGACAATAATATCCTGTCGTAGATTCTCGACCATATTCGGACGAATACGTGACCTAGCGCATTTTCATTGGACAAAACTGGCGCGGCATTTCTCTGTTCTATTACTAATTCGTCGAGAATTTATGAATGTGGTACGTACCATTGCGCATGTCTTTTAAAATCTCACGACTGATTTAAAGTTTTAAGGTAATCAAAAAATCACGCTAGATATAAAAAGAGCCACTCGTAATATCTCTTATAAACCGTACGGTTGCGTACTCTTTGATTATACAGTAAGTTTATTATCTTTTCGAAATTATACCGTTTGTGAACAAAAAGATATACGTATTATCTGGTTAATGAGAAAACACTCTATAAAATTCGCGTATTATTTGACTTGATTATCTGCAACACACCTTAGTTATTTCATTCTAAACAGTACTGTTAGAAAGAAACAACAATATACAGACGTCCGATACCCATGTTATTTACTATTTACGGTTGTTCTTTATAGTCTATAGACTATAGCGATATAATAGAGTACACTATGTTCTAAAAAGTTCAGCTTGATTATTATTACATTGATTTGAACACCACAACTACACAGTGAGTTTTTTTTTATCAATGGAATGAGCTCCGTCTCAATTTTATCATTCCAACTCCACAAATGGGAAATGGTGCCTACTAAATTAGATAAAAACTCACTTTTCAAAATTATGCTTAATTTTTTTTCGTTCTAAGTTTCCCCGAATCTAAAAAATATTTTTGAAAATGCTCTGTTCGTCGGTTTGTGAGCATAATACAGGTAAAACGAATCGAAACCAAATTTTGACTGGATATTTAACATGTTAATAGGAACAGCCCTAATGTTTTTAGGAAAAATCGTCGCAGCGCAGAAGAGATATATTATGCTATAACGATCTGTTTATAATATAATTATATAGTATTGAAAAAATATAAAATTTTAATTCAATAAATTAACGTTTCAATCCAGATTTTAGAAACGAATTAATAATCAATTTTTATATTTTTAGCTCAATTCTGAAGAAACTCAAATCCGAATCGAAACGTTAATTTATTGAATTATAATTTTATATTTTGTCAATATATTGTCTGAAAAATTGGTCGATAATTTTATTTATAATTATATAGTGTTCATAACGGTTTATTATCATATTAATTATTGTAAGAAAGATTTGAAAAATTTTTTTTGCGAACTTCATAGTTTTATTTTAAAAATTAAAAAATCAACTGTTCTTTTGTTCTGAGGATCTGTCAAAAAAAATTAAGTAGGTAGCTGACAAGCATGCTTTGTTTATTTTTTACACGTGGAAACATATTATATAACCATACGAACAACCGAGCTGGTTTGAATCCCGGCGGGGGCAGATGTGGCTGGGATTTTTTCCTGCTGCCTTCGCCGAGAAACGGTTATTTCTGTACCGACTATCTTGTTGAGGTTTTCCATGATTTCCCTCAACAATTCCAGATAAATATCGAGATGGTTCCTTATTCAAGGCCTATGCTCAAAATTTGCCTACCTTATCATAATTTCCTAAAAATTCCTTCATTCGTCTATTGCTATTAATTAAGTTAAAGATTAAAAATTGAAGAAAATAACGGGAAGTGTGATGGAAAATAGTAATGGTGCGAATGGCATCTGTTATGACATAAAGGCGAAAAACGGGTGTTATCATATACATTAATACGCCAAGGTTAAGATGTTTGCCTCCCTTTTTAGAGAAAACCTCACAATTTCTCCACATAAATTATATATCATTTTACAGATAATTGCTTGCTCTACTGACATCGACAAATAAAAAATTTATTATTGCTTTTGTTTTTGTAAATTAATTAAAATACAGCAACGCTGAACAACGTCTGTCATCTGACGGCTTTAATTTTGAAACAACGTCAACACTTCGATCTGTCATCTGACCTTCATATTGTAATACAACAGACACAATACTGCATACTGCCATCTGACGGCTTTAATTTTGAAACAGCGAGCAACGTTGAACAACGTCACAGCAATGCTGCGTGATGCCATCTGACGGCTTATCTCAACGCTTTTGCTACTTGCGCCTCTATATGACAATTTTAGTAAAATATTTCTTCGATCTGTCATCTGAGCTTCATATTGTAATACAACAAAAAGAAGAACGTTTATAAGCAGTGTGCAAAATTAGAAACGAATTGAATACCGGCAATCATATTTAAAAAAATAATTTTGTAAAGTGATAATTATTATACTTATTTAGTGCGAATAATTCGCACAAGTCACACTAGTATACGCATTATTACAATTATTTTAAACTACATTTCGATCTTTTTGAACGGTACCGTATCGTGTTACATAAACGTCATCTGTCCACAGTATGTCAGTGTTTACAATAGCCGTCACCTGTCTAACGTCTCGTTGACAATCTCAGTTCCGGTTCCGTCGCGCCAACTTCACCCGAACAAATTTCCCTAGACTAGTGTCCGCGTTGCTGTAACACTAACCGCACACGTACATACCCCATATACCCAGTCCCAACCTTATTGTGTGAGCACGATAAGATCCAAGACAGCGCGTCTTATTTATTGTTCCCTATTAATGTATTGACGGCTTTGTGTTCCCGACTCCCGAACCGTTCGGACACTACAAAAAGTAAAGGCGCATTAACGTGTTTTGGTCTATCCTTGAATCATGTTTTATATCGACAAGATATTATACAGCATGTAACACAAAGTGTAGACAACGTTTTTATAAATATACTAGCGGCTCCTCACGCGATTGAGACATCAGTAGTGAAGCTTTCGGCTCCACCGTGTTGCAGTCTCTTGTCTCGCAGCAGTGCGCTGCCCTCGACACAGTAGTGCAGAGGTTCCCAAACTTTTTTGTCTCGTAGACCACTTGCCATGTTTTTCGGTTTTGGGTAGACCCCCTGTTTATCTGATATTGATTTTTTGCAAATTCATTGATTTCAAATGTATTTTTGACAACCGGTATAGTGCTACTCACATTGAACGGTTTAAATTTATAACGATAGTGAAATGTAGTGTGAAATGTTTAGTTTTATACATTTATTAAATAGATTCAAATTAAACGAATCAAATTAAAATTTACTTTCTGTTACATAAAATAACTAAGCAAAAAATAAATGCTTTTAGTGTGAGGGATGAACATGTTGCTTTAATAATAAATTTTCAACATTTGGCATCAATTTAGTTAGATTTAATCTTAAATCTCTTCGGTTAACGATGTCCAGTTTGTTTCTTTTTTTGTTAGGAGATTCACTATCGTTGACCCCCATTTTCATTTCATGGACCCCCAATTTTTTTCCCGCTGAGATGGACCCCTTGCAAGTTGTCGTCGACCCCTGGGGGTCGATATAGACCACTTTGGGAATCACTGCAGTAGTGGAACCGTTGGTTCTACCGTTTTGTCTTGCTTAACAGGGCTCACAAAGATTTTTTATAACCGTACTTCCACCATAAATGTACTGTACTTCAAACATGTACTCAAATTTAGTTAGTTTATTCGTGATGTTTATTTTTAATCACAATAAAATATGGTATTATTCAGGGATAGTGTAGCTTTTTACTACTGAAATAATTTTTAAATATATAAATAAAATACCTATTTTAATCAAGGATGCTAAAACCTTAAGAAATTTTAAAAATAAATTTAAATGTTTTTTATTATTAAAATGTTTTTATAGTGTTGATGAGTTTTTATCCTCTTAATTTTAATGTGTATCTGATTGTATTTTAAATGTTTTATTTTGTGTTATTAATGACAATGTCAAATAGATTTTTTTTGTAAATTCTCGACTGACTAAATAAGTATCAATATCAATATATTCGGCTCAGTTGTTCCAGAGATTACCTCCTTGAAACAAACATACAAATTTTCACCTTTATATTATATTCGTGCAGATTAAAGAGTTAATTCTGAACTTATAGTCCAAGAGCTCTTGAACTACAAAGTTCAAGAGCTCGTGGCCCAACATTTCCGCTTGATGAAAACACTAATAATTATATTGTCACAGCATGATAATAATAAGTTTAAAAATATGGAATACTATTTCGATATCTTTAAATTTAACGGAGATATTAAATTTGTTGTACGTAATAAACAAAAATCACAATTGAAAATTAAAAAGTCATGAAAAGAAAAATAAAGATATGTTAATTAAAAATCAATATTTATGTAATTAATCAAGTAAATAAATAATAAAAAATCTACAATGTTAAATTATTAAATATTACTTATGAAAAAAAGAAACGACCTTGTTAGCAGTCGGTGGAAGCAGAAAATAAATAAGCAAGCATGTTAAAAAGCAGCACACCTTATAGTTCGCAGTCTGATTGCAATGCGATTTGCCGGCTCGCCAATGGTAATAGGCCAAATCAGTCTGTTTCGGATGTAATTTCTTCTTACCCTGAAAAAATGGTATCCAATCGGTTGTGGCCAGTCGTTCAGCGTAGTCAATATATCCGGATATTTCGAAGCCTGCTTTGGACTCGACCGTCACGTAAACAATTGTCTAAAAATAAACAAAAACATGTCATTAACAATTGACAATTGAGCAAAATTGAGTGACGGAACCATTCCAACTCCAAAAATAGAATTAAGGAGGTTGAGCCGTTTTACGAAGATAATGAAAATTATCTGAAATGAAGTTTTTTTAATAGATTTTTTTATGACAAAATTTTCTGTAAAAAATCCAAAATCATTAGGAGATTTATAAAGTTAAAAATTAAAAAAAACTTTTACATGTAGTCTTATGGAAAATATGTCAACCTAGCATGCAAACGGTACCTTTTAGTTTTTTGCAAATAAACAAATAATGTCAGCAGCTTTGAAAACTATGTAAAGCAGCGATGTCTTACGGATGTTTTAATATTTTTTCCGATTTAATTAGGAGACTTTTAATCAATTAAAAAAATTAATAAACCTTAGCACTTTTCGATTATGAACTTTTATTCTTGACAATTTTAACAATGTTAACTGAATTTTCAACTTTTTAATGATTTAATTTTAATTTTTATTACTTCTAATTTCTTTTTTTAATTATTTACTGCAAAAAATATGTAAAATACAGATATTTACATAAATTTATTTTTTCTAACCTAACTTTGTCCAAAAAATTCAAAAGTTAATCCATTAAGTGTAATACTGAAATAATTAATTAATATTAAAAAAAATATTTATTTATGCCTTTATGACGATAATTTATTGGTATCATCGACTTATAACCTTTTGTAAAAATTTATTATGGAAAAGTTCCCATTTAGAATTCGACTTACTTTTGATTGGGACTGTAAGGCATCAACCTCCTTAAATATGTTCAAAATGGCCGTTAAAACGCTAAAACAAAACTTAATTTGAAATGTTCGTACATAGTAGATCTCCAACAAAATTGATAAAAAATGGGTTTATTTTTTATTGTACAATAAAATATTTTATTTTATAAAACAGTAATCCTGCATATTATAAGCTCATAATATATTATGTGTATGTTTTAAAAAAAATGAATAAAATATTTTTATTATGATTATAAAACCTATAAAACGCGAACTGCAATAATAATATGTATGTGTTCTAAAAGTTTCGTATAAAAATTATTATTCAACAAAATTACGGCCGATTTCCTCATCATAAAATATTTTGTAACTATTTATGAACATGTAGAATGTAGATTATAGTAGGAGAGCTTTCAAACATTTTTGAATAGGTATTTGAGACAGCGTGAAAATTTGTGTAGCACTTCTTTTGTAATGTCTGAACCATAGAGATATAAGTACTAGAGTACGCTTGCCATTAGTGAAAGTGTCTGCCGTTCAGAGAGAGAACGCTGCAAACGTTCCGTATCATTATATATTATGTTTACTCAAATCAGCATTGTTTTGCATCATAAGTTACCATGGAGATAAAGAATTTTTCCCTCTCTGACTAGCAGACACTTTCATGGCTCACTCGCGTACTCTAGTATAATATCTCTATGGTCTGAACACAAAATCGAAGACTTGGCTGTAGTGTAGTGGAACCCAGCAGCGAAGACTTGAATTTTTAGCTTAGCGAAATTTTATATGCAAAAAAGTCCATTTAGGTATTATGAAATTTTAATACTTTCAAATTTAGTGTTTAATGTAAAAAATAAATAAGCTAGATTATATAGTCGGATCTAAATGTTTGCTAGACGGTTTCAAAACTGGGAATATTATTCTCGACTGCGAGTAAGACGTTATGGGTAGGTTGAAGTGCGAAAGAAAGAGCGTATATCGACAGTCGGCTGAGTTGAAGCGTGTTGCGGTGCGATGGACTCATACCAGACCCAATCGCTCTCTCTCATCACATCAAGCTATCCATAAGGTCTTACGAGCAAAATTGAAATTACACCAAACTGGCAATTTTGAAAAACTGCCATTATTCGAAAGTTTGAGACTTTTAAATAGCGTAAAAATTATATTAAAAAAACGTTCGCGAATAGTTTTGGGGAAATATTACTTAAAAATTGTCGAAATAACTGTCAAATTACTTCACAGTCACATGTGAATTATACGAAATACACTGCTGTAGTCAAATTATTAATTATAGCGGTCCCAACCCGGTTTCACCCGGGTTCAAAAGAACGAATGGGGAGGAGGGACATGAGTACGCACGTTCATCTTAGTTTACCGAGATGAATGTTGTGTCCAAATTTCATGATGATCGGAGTTACCGTTCAAAAGTTTTGTCGATAAAAAGCAGTAATTTACTTTTTATAGGTAAATATAGATAAAAAATTTCATTTAAATCAATAATTACTGGAATTAATAAAATACAATAAATATTTAATTGAAAAAACTGTAGGAAAATTATTTTTATATAGGTACCTATAGTTTTAACAGTTTTTAAATGAGCTATTAATTAGATTTACTTAATTTTAATTAGTCGTAAATAAAATTAAACTAAATTTAAATGTAAGAAAGTAATGTAGAAAATAAAAAAAATAAAAATATATTCGCCCAACGAGGGGCTCGAACCCACGACCCTGATATTAAGAGTCACGTACTCTACCGACTGAGCTAGCCGGGTTTCTGAATGTGCAACGCTAATATTGGTATATTTAGTTACGGTATTTCATCTAAATAGAAGCTTATTTTTGAGTTTCATTTTGCAACTTGTTTCATTGATGCTCCGCTCTTATTGGTCGTAGCGTGATATTATATAGCCTATAGCCTTCCTCGATAAGTGGGCTATCCAATTTGAAACAGCAGTTCCTGAGATTGCGCGTTCAAACAAACAAACAAACAAACTCTTCAGCTTTATGTATTAGCATAGATAATATTCAAATAAAGAAGAGCAATTTATAAAATCATTAACATTTTTTATGACAACAAAATACGGCCATAATTACTATACTAATACGGTGGTAAATTAATAACTTTAAGTGCAAATAAATTAAAACGTTATAAAGTTAATTTACAATATCAAGTAAACATTACAAAATCTGGCTTTAGCGTTTAATCATATGGTGCTAATATCAATAAAGTGACAATTGGAAAATTGTCAACACATAGAAAAGCAGTATCGCAATTCATGTGCTTAATCTTTGATTCACTGATTTTACGTGGCTGAAGCTATATTATCTCACCATGTCGATCTTTTGCATACAAATTAGTTGGGTACTTCAGAACAGAATTCAGAACTTATCGCTGCACTCTGATAGTTGAGGGAGTTCAATTAACCTTCTACCGACCACTCTCGATATCTCATCTACTCATCACCTCTCTATACTATCCAACTACTATACGAGACATGGCTTTATATAATATGCTCAGGCCAACCCAAGTAATATCTTCGTATCAGTGGCGCCGTGTAGTTCTGTAGTGGCAGGGAGCTTCATTAAATTATGAATTCGTGTTTATGAATTTTTAATTATTCATCGAAAGTGGTTACAGTGTATCCTACAAGACATTGGCGTAGAAAGAGGGGGGCCAGGTGGGCTTGTCCCATCCTAGAATCTTCCTGGCCCACCCTTGTTCACTTACAAATAACAAGATAAAACTATAATAATCTATGGCACACCGTTTTGCTATTTAATAGTAAAATATTTTTCCAAAAATTATAAAAATATTTAACAATTTTAATTTCAGAAAAAAAATTTTGAGTGAATTTTTTTTATGTGGTGGCATAATAAAAATACAATATTATTATGCCATGACATAATTATAATTCGTCGTCTTTCCTATCTCTTCCTATGTATATAAGCATTTAATTTTATGTCATGACATAATAATATTGTATTTTTATTATGTCACCACATAAAAAAAAATTCACTCAATTTTTTTTTCTGAAATTAAAATTGTTAAATATTTGTATAATTTTTGGAAAAATGTTTTACTATTAAATAGTAAAACAGCGTGTCATAATAATCTACATATGTTCTTTGTGAAATTTCTCCAGAAAGTCGAGTTGATCGATTTCGCTTCTATGATCAGTTTTCAAATTATGTGTAAGCTGGTAGTGATAGGTAGAGTTGAACATTTGGCCCCCCTTAGGATAAAATTGCTGCTACGCCTATACTACTAGATACAAAAAAGTAATATATTTTGTTCAACTCGAGATTTATTATCGAAAACTCCTGAGGTGTATTTTTTTTTTTTGTACTTTAAACTCAACCGGAAGTGTATATGCATTTTTTTATACATTTATAAGGTTACATAAGAAATAATTCGAGAAAAACGTTGTCAATTTATTAATTAAATACACTAATAATTATTTTCATTGCACTTCACAAATGTGTTAATTATTAATGATTAAATATTACTGGGTATTTAATTAATAAATTGGTTCGTTTACTAGAAAATTTTCTTAAGTAACCTTATGAAATTATATTGAAAAAATTGAAATTTAGAAAATGTAAAAAAAATATATATTGCATTTTGAAAAAAATGCATGTATAATTCCGGTTGAGTTTGAAGTACAAAAAAATATACCGCAGCAGTTTTCGATAGTAAATATCGAGTTGAATAAAAAACTATTTAAATTTTTTTTTGTATCTAGTAGGATACCACGTTCGTTGAACGCACTGTATACACAATTATTTTAGTGTCACTTGCGATCTCCAATTATTAACTGTCATCTTTAGAGATCAGTTATATATGTTAAGGTAAATTATAACTTAATTATTGAAAAACAGTGTACCTATTGAAATTCTGTTTCTATTATTCCTTATTTGTGATCCCCAATGAAAACCTCAATGGTGACCGTGCGTGAAACATAGAGGCAGCACTACTGCCGAAGTTGGCGCTCTCTAGTATCTAATTAATGAAGTAAATGGGATCATTTTATGATAGTAAACAATGAAAATTCTTTGAAAAAATGGAAAAAATAAGAGCACGCTTTTCAGCCTGTAATTAATACCCGTGTACATGGATAAAATAGCTTAAAATCCGAAAAATGATTTAAATCTGGTCATGTATATGATGTTTTAAAACGTTATTTAAATGGGCAAGTTGTCATAACCGCAAAGTTGTACCATAAACAACTGTGTCTAAAGTGTATAATGTAAAAATAACGCTATGTATATATAAACAATTTCTTCTTTATAATATAATATTTTGTATAATATTAGTATTTTACTTTGTAATTTGTTTATATTTTCGATAACTGAAAAGCAAACTGTCACTAATTGACATATAAATGCAATTTTTTTATCCAAAGCCTGCTCATAATAATATCATTATATTTTGAATAAATGCTCCCATAAAATTAACATTTTTAACACGAGATGGCGTGAAAGTCAGGAAGCTCGGTCCCCATCGGCTCTATCCGCCCGTTCTTCACTCCGTCTAGTCTATTAAATAAGCGAACTACAAAAAAATGTCATATATAAGTGCTTTTGTTCTTTAGTCATAGATTTATAAAGTTATTTAATAACAGATACACTTTAATAACTGAGATGATTTGCATATTTGCCTTTAATAGTTACAGAAACCACAGAGAGTAACGTTCGATCCAGTCTACAATATTATTTAGGTAATAAAACATCACTGTTAATCATTCATTTCTTAAAGGGTTTGACGTCTATTGAAATTATTAAATTAACTCCAGGATTAGAGACGGAGCTTTAAAGTGCTTATTTACATGTACCACGTACACTCAGTATCAAAATTTAAAACCAAGAATACAGCCATGCACAAGGTTACATGCAGTGACACAGCGTGGCCACTGTTCACACTAATGGACAAATTAGTTTTGATTTGAGTGGCCGGGTGAAAAACAATGCTTACCGTATTTTTCCGACTATAAAGCGAGGGTAACACTAGGCGAGTTGTGGAAGCCGCTACTGTCAGCCGTCAATCAGCTTGGTGTGAGCATAAAAATCGCGGCTGGTGAAATTGGACATGTTCTATTTTGGTAGCCAGGCAGCGGCGACTAGCAGGTCACGTGACTCACTCGCACCCGCTACCACCAGCGAGCAGCGCAGTCTGACCGAAGCAATGCATCATAGGCGAGTAAACCATCACGTACCTCGTGGTTTATGTTCGATGATCTAGTGACCGGATTGGCAGCCACTACTCGCGGTAGACTAGCGAGTAGCAGCCGTAGTGTGACCGGGCTGCCCGCCGCTGCTTGCTGGTGCTACTGTCCGCCGCTGATCAGCAGCGGGTGACTAGCAGCCTAGTGTGACCCGCGCTTAAGACGCACCTCAAATTTATAAGATGATTTTTAGAAAAATATATTTTAATGTTACTTTCGGATCGTAATTTCTTTTTATTGTTAACATAAATTTAGAGACGATTTATTAAAAAAAAATACGTGTGGCACTCGGGGACTGCCGCGGTAAAGCTATTGCATATTCTTTTTAGGTCTTTAAGTTTTTCTTCTCTATAAAACGAAAATAGCTAGGTATAAATAATAAGGTATAAATAGTGTAATTACACACCAAAACAATTATTCATTCAAAAAATTTGAACAAAAAGAACGATATTAAGAGTTTGATCATAGAATTTCGCAATATGTACATTTATATAGATATAATATCATATATACTTTCTCTGCACATAATCTAAATAATTTAGGTTATTTTTATAGCAGTATTATATATAAATTCATTTATACACAAATAAAGATAGAATCAGTTATGAGCAGTTATGCAGTTATGAGCACACAAACACCGTGCCGAAGTCTGCCGAACTGAAACGACGCTAGACGATGCACCGCTGTGCCGGTCGGAGTGGGGGGTGTTAGGTTTTTTTTTCGTTACGGAATTTCTTGATTCGGTCGCCGCGCTCAAAGCCCGCGATAGAAGCTATGCAATAGCTTAAAAAATATTTTCTTTATTATACTATATCAAATGTCAATATTTTTGACGTTGGAATGGTCCCGTTGCCCAATTGGCTGGAATTTTTTTAATAATTCGAGTCCCAGTTTTGCCTTGTGTTAATTTTATGACACGAGAGTCAAGTTTTACACACATAGTCTATACTCTATGTCAAAAAGTAAAAAAAGTTGGTTATTATCGACGTCCACTGTACTTTTGACACTGAGTGTACATATTAGACCCGGTCGATGTTGATGTGTGACATTTATGGAAGGGAACTGAACTAGCCCCATGTGTGTAAAGGGTCGCGAAGTTATATTGGCTTCCTTATATAAAGCAAAACTAATTACAGTCATCCACGGACTGCATCATGACTTGTTATATTTTGTAGGCATTATTGTTCTCTCGTATTGTTATTAAATCAATTTATATTATGTTCGCAAAAACATATGAACAGCGGTTCATTAATATTATTAATATTACTTAATGACTTAACACAACAAAGCTATATTAGACAAGGTTTAAAATTAAATTAATAAAGGACTTTTCTTGCTAAACAGAATTTTAATAGGAGTACAGTAGAGTTCTGGTTTTTTGCGTCACTGTAATCTGATATATGAAACATACAACTCGAACTAATGCTCGATTTCTGATACGATTTTAAGGTTCAAATCTAGATTTAAAAATGTCATTGGTGTTAATTTAAATGTAGATATCTCTATTAAGTTGAAAATAAATTGATTTTTAAATCTAGATTTAAACTTGAAAGTTGTATCAGAAACCCAGCACACATTTTGTAAATAATATCGACAACAGAGGTCATACGCAGCTCGGAGTAACTTTTACATTATATTAAAAGCGCGGCACACAAGGCTGGTTGGGTACGAGGCTGGAAATGACGTCACTGCGGGCTCGCCTGCTAGTTCACAAGATATATTTTAAAATTAGAACTAAGGGCTATTTTTCTTGCTAGGTCCGCTACTTGCTCTGAGCAAGAACCAATCAGGAAACAGTATCTTGTCACGTGGGCGACGTGAACAGACATTAGATGTTTCATATCAAAAAACAAAAAAAATAATAATAGCACCAATCTTTAGGTTATGAAACGTTAAACCTTACCGCCCCCTTACTTAATTTTCTATAGTCGGTATACGTAGATTGCGACACGTTCGTTACATATCCAATCTCAAGAATGAATTTTTACTCTAGCGTGCCAAAAGAAAATTAACTTGGAAGCCTTTGTCCTTTTGTTTTAATTATGCAAATAACAGATTAGGACCGATCTATTTACTTTCGTGTACGTTTTAATAATCTTTTTTGATTATTTTTTCATCCCTTGTGTATAATCCAGATGTGTTTCAGAGTAGAGGCTATGTCAAGAAAATACATTTCTTGGCTAATATAAAAGTAAAAGCCTATAGGCATCTGTAAAGAGAGTAGATCTGATCCTCTCGCTATCCGTTTTCCTTAATGCAACAAGACAGGATAGTAATCATGTATGTTATATGTTATATCCAGTGTTGCCAACTTTAAGGTAGTACGAGCACCAAGGCAATTTTAAATAAAAGGCTTGATTTTTGATGTGATAACGTCTTATAAATTGATGAAGCACCAGCTGCACGCACGAAAAAGTGTAACGCCGCAACGTTCCGCCTGACCCTGTGCGTGCAAGCGAGAGCGCAGTATAAGCGATAGAGAAGCACGATCGGCCCAAGTTTGACAGCTACTAAAATTTAGGTTATGTATTATTAAATATGATATTCGAGCGGAATACGTTATCACGTAAAACTATCGTCCGTAAACCGACTTTACAGACAACCAATGTTTTTTTATATGAAGTTGGACTATGTCTAAACCAATTCTGAAAATTTAAGGAGGGGTTGCCCGATTATTTAAAATTTAAATAAATAAATAACTTCAAAAGTAGGCATATTTAACATTGGCTTTATGGTAAAACGGTAGATGGATGATATGTTTTCATTGATTTCTCCAAAACTAGTCGGTGGAAATTAAAAAAAAAAACTATTTAAATTAAAGTTAAAACCTTAATAATTAAAAATATATTTAATCTTTTTAATTAAATATCTTTTTAATTAGTCGGGCACAATGGTTTTTTTTTTGTTTTCAATAATTTATTAAGGTTTTAACTTTAATTTAAATAGTTTTTTTTTTAATTTCCACCGACTAGTTTTGGAGAAATCAATGAAAACATATCATCCATCTACCGAAATATAAAAAAAAATCAAGCCTTTTGTTTAAAGTTGCATTGGCGCTCGTACTACCTTAATTTAAAAAGTTTCAATTTTTTTAATTCACATTTTATGTTGTTATCGTTCCTCTTATGTGAATTTGATAATAAATAATAACGGGAAATGGAACTTTATTCTGTACAATATATTTTTATTTTTATTGCCAACGTTTCGTCTTAACTTAAAACTTAATGTGCAATAATCTACAATTTTGAGCCCTGAGAAAGTCTTAAGGTAAGACGAAACGTTGGCAATAAAAATAAAAATATATTGTACAGAATAAAGTTCCATTTCCCGTTATTATTTATTATCAAATTTTTTTAATGTTTAAAGTTTATGTGAAGAGGATTTTTAAATGAATATAAAGTTTGGCAACACCGAAATGTACCTTTTTTATATACTTTAAGTGTTGTATGTGGACGCACATCGGACTGACGTATTTTTTGTTTGAAAACTGAAGACTTGAATTAATTAACGGCGAGGTTATAATGGATTGCGGACTTGAGAATAGCCGAGCGTGCAGCGATTGCGTTTTTTACAAGGCGTTGCCTCGGCTTCTTTATTATAAATCTCCGGTTCCTTTAGGCTGTTATTCGAGAACCGATGAATCAATTAAATTTTCAATTTACTATTAAAAAATAATAAATTGAAAATATGAATTTCGTATTGGATCCCAACAGTCCTGACTATTTCACATGTTCCTTTTTGATAAATTCCAGTTCTCCTTCACCGAAAATTATGATCATGGTGTCTTAGATTCGGAATGACATCTAGAAACTTTTTGAAAAAAATGAAGTGGGGGACGAAAAAATTGCAAAAGCTATAATTATTTTAGTAAAAGAAAAAAGAGGGATTTAGTTTTTGGGAATATCTCAAAAACCATTGCATATATGTGAAATCATAAAGAAGATTCTGAAAGAGGAGAAAATTTCCTTCAAAAAAGTCGCATCTCCCGGAACTCTACCACCAATATTTCTAATTTTAATTTAGAGATGAAAATAGAGCTAAAAAAATTTTTTTCTATTTTTTACATAATTTTCAATATTTTCGTGTCTTTTAGCTCGTCGTATAAAAAATAGAAAAAATAGCCCTGAACCCTAAACCTCTAAATTAAAATTAGAAATATTGGTGGTAGAGTTCCAGGAGATGCGATTTTTTTTGTAGAAAATTTCCTGCTCTTTCAGAATCTTTTTTGTGATTTCAGATATCTGCAATATAGTTTTTGAGATATTCGCAAAACACCAAACCCCTCTTTTTTCTTTTAGTAAAATGTTTATAACTTTTGCAATTTTTTCGTCCCTTACTTCAATTTTTTCAAAAATTTCTAGACGTCATTTCAATCGAATGTCACCATGATCATAATTGTGAAGGAAGACTGGAATTCATCAAAAAGGGACATGTGAACTAGACTAGTAGCGGTGACTTCTATTTTGAATTTGTGTCCTAGCATGATCATTGTGAAACCAGTTTTCAGTGAATATAATTTGCGATGATATTTCACGTTCAATTTGTAGCAAAGATTCAAAACATTTGTCAACATTATTCTCACATTTTTTTCTCTTCTTTACGCCTACAAAAACCAGTTTCAAATTTATCGCAATGACACAAAATACTTAAATCAACAAACTTTAAACGCGAATGTAAGTATATATGCTAACGTACATTTCCTATCCATTTTATAATTTTTAGTGTTTCGTAGACACTAGAAACACGTAAGTTTCCGTCCGTCTGTCTGTCAAAGTCCACTCATTTGTATATGTATGAAATGATATTAAAAAAATTTGAAAAGAAGTTTGACCCTGCAGGCCATCCCTGTAACTTCCCGCTATTTTCGAGTTCAAAACGCTCAAAAATATATAAAATATAGCAAGAAGTTTATTTTTTAGCTCTTCGAGCTCAAAAAAAAAAACACTGTTACGAAATTTTCGTTCACTATATCTCATGAACAAATGAACCGATTTTGATGCGATTTGCGGCAGTCGACTCAATTTTTTATCCTAAAAAAAGTAATTTATTACAGAAAAATCGATCTCATAGAAATTTTACGAGCAATTTAAAAAAAACACTTTTAACAAATTTTTCGTTCACGATATCTCGTGAACAAATGAGCCGATTTTGATGCGGTTTGCGTCGATCGACGCAGTTTTTTCAACCTAAGAAAGTAAATTATTACAAAAAAATCGATTTGATAAGAATTTTACGAGTAATTATAAAAAATTACTTTTTTCCTAATTTTTCGTTCACGTTATCTCATGAACAAATGAACCAATTTTGATCTGGTTTGCGGCGATCGACGCAGTTTTTTTAACCTAAGAAAGTAAATTATTACAAAAAAATCGATTTGATAAGAATTTTACAAGTAATTATAAAAAATTACTTTTCTCCTAATTTTTCGTTCACGTTATCTCATGAACAAATGAACCAATTTTGATCTGGTTTGCGGCGATCGACGCAGTTTTTTAGCCTAAGAAAGTAATTTATTACAAAAAAATCGATCTGATAACAATTTTAAGAATCATTTTAAAAAAACACTTTTTTACGATTTTTTCGTTCACGGTATCTCGTGAACAAATGAACCGATTTTGATGCGGTTTGCGGAAATCGACGCAGTTTGTTAAGGAGAAGAGCTGATTAGATTTTGGAATTATTCGGTTTAGTAGTTTAGAAAATATTTTACAAAAACAAATTTTAAAAAATTTTTGAAACTTGTTTTTTTAAGATTTCTCAAAATTTTTTGGGCCGAATCGTTTCAAATTTTCAGGAAGTCTAAGTTCACCAAGATCACGTCAGATGCCGCAAACCGCGTTTCAGTCGGACACTCCGTTCAAAAGATATAAAAGGTTTACATACATACATACACACACACACACACACACACACACACACATACATACAGCCCTACGGACATCATCGCCAAAATAGTTTTAATAGCTTCCTAGGACCTCAAAACGTCGAGATCTGGCGAAAACTCGATTTTCGAAAATCGGGGTGAAACCAATAACTTCCCGATTTTTGAAAAAATAAAATTTTTTTTTTTTTTTTTAAAGCGGGAAGTTAAAAAAATAGTTTTTGAATTCTTTTTTTTTACCGTTCCAACACACAAGTAGAGAATGGTACTAGGTCAAAAATCACTTTTTACAAATTTTACAATATCTTTCCGTTTTGAGGTCACCCGAATCGAAAAAATATATTTTTGGAAAAATTCTGTGCGTCTGTTAGTCTGTGAACACGATACAGGTCAAACGGATGAGCGGATTGAAACCAAATTTTGGGAGGATGTTTGGTATGCAAATATGAAGAGCCCTATTGTTCTTGGGGAAAATCGGCGCATGCGCAGAAGAGATATATGCTAAAACGGTATTGTTTATATAATAATGGTATACTTTTCATAACGGCTTATTATTCTATTTATTTTTTCAAGAAAGTTTTGTTAAAAATTTTTTTACTAAACTTTATAGTTTCGGAAATATTTTGAAAATAAAAAAAAATCATCCGCTCTTTTGTTTTATGGTTATGTCAGAAATAAACTAGTTAGGCATGCTTTGATTAATTTTTACATGACGTGGAACATACTATGTAGGTAACCATGGCAACGAATAGTTAATATCGTATTGAATACTAGCCATTACCCGCGTCACCTCACGCGATATCAGAAATTTTATTTTCTTTATTATAATCAAATGTCAACATTTTTGAAGTTGGAATGGTCCCGTCGCCCAATTGGCTGGAATTTTTTTTTTTGTGTAATAAATTACAACACCGTGCTAAAACAAATTATTTGAACTGTACAAGAGGAACACACCAATCAATCACTTGCGGGTAAATAAAAGCCAATAAAACTATCACTAAACAAGACACTTGTTTTCAAAGCACGCGAGACATGTCAGTGACGTAGGTAAACTGAACTAAAATAATGCATAAACACAAATCTGTTGCACCAATTTTTACGAGCAATACATTCTATACTATACATACACAAACCGCAACAACGCGCTACGCACGTACGCAATAACAGTTCTAATACAAAACAAGCGTCCGCTAATGGTGCGTTTATACAGCGCTATACTCGAACATTTAATAACTAATTGTTATAATTACTGAAAAAACGGTAGGTAATTTTTCGAAGGATAGAATCTATCGTTTAAAAAATTTCCCGCAAAAAAGTACCTACAGTTTTACCATTCCAACCCACAAGTGGGGAATGATACTAGTTTAGGGCAAAAATCACTTTTTAAAATTTAAAAATTTCTTTCCGTTTTGAGGTACCCGAATCCAAAAAACATATTTTTGAAAAAACTCTGTGTGTCTGTTAGTCTGTGAATTCGATACAGGTCAAACGGATGAGCGGATTAAAACTAAATTTTGGGAGGATGTTTGGTATGCAAATATGAAGAGCCCTATTGTTTTTGGGGAATATCGGCGCATGCTAAAACGGTATTTTTTATATAATAATGGTAAACTTTTCATAACGGCTTATTAATCTATTTATTTTTTCAAGAAAGTTTTGTTAAACATTTTTTTATTCTAAACGTTATAGTTTCGGAAATATTTTGAAAATAAAAAAATCAGCCGCTCTTTTGTTTTATGGATCTGTCAGAAATAAACTAGTTCGGCATGCTTTGATTAATTTTTACATGACGTGGAACATATTATGTAGATAACCATGGCATCGAATAGCATTTATCATATTGAATACTAGCCATTACCCGCGTCACCTCACGCGATATCACAAAATTTTATTTTCTTTATTATAATCAAATGTCAACATTTTTTAAGTTGGAATGGTTCCGTCGCCCAATTGGCTGGATTTTTTTTCAAACTGCCCGTTTTTATAAAATATAAAAAAAAAATATTCATTTATTTAATAGTATAATGATAAAGATAATACGCAAAAATGATTACAGTACCTCCGTGGCAAAATGAAAAGCGAAAATTTCCATTCGTGTAAATAAGGTTTAGTACTATGATGAATGATGAAAATAATGTAAAAATGAGCACAGTAATGCTATCTCTCGGTGTAAAAATGAAACGTCAAAAAGCATCCTGTAAATAAAGCTTTTTAGTAGATCGTCTGTTTCAAAAACTCGGCGCTCTACCAACCGCCAAGATTTTAAATAAAGACTTTTCTTCTTCTCGTCCCTTCGAGCATATTCGCGGACTCTAGTTTGCGAACATCTGCTGTATAAAAAGGCATTGTACTGAACGAATACATACATACGTACAGATAGTATCCCGATCCTGTTTCCCCGTTCTCTGAGTGCAAGTTCCTGTTGAACAGGATCTGTGGGCGGCAATCCTTCGCTGGCCAACACGTATGGTTTGAAAGTAGGGAACAGGACTTCGGTGACAATCTTCAATCGGGTGTAGAATTCGTTACGAGACAACGTATCTCCTGTGCTCCTGTCAATCAATCAACTCTATTTACGGTTTAAGAAAACATTTCGGGCGCACTGTACAGGATGATTGAAATGTTTACAATCAAACAGATGTCTCGTATGTCACGAAAAATTTAAAACAAAGGTAAAAGTTGAACTATATGTTTAAGAAAATGTATTTGTTAAGCACTCGAGTTCCAGTCAAGTGCGTAAATACGGGGAAGGGGTAATTACCCCCCCCCAGGATTATAATAATAAAAAAAGACGGGTTGCACTCCGGGAGTGCCGCAGAAGTGAAAACTTGAATATTAACGTCTTAATTTTTTGCATTTAAAAGCATTGTTTATTTATTGGCAACACTTGTAAATAAAATGGTTTGTATCATAGATTGCATTTTTATGTACGATATTTCAACGCTAGATGTCTAACGTTGTATAAAAAATAAAATGGTTTGTATCATAGATTGCATTTTTATGTACGATATTTCAACGCTAGATGTCTAACGTTGTATACAAAGTATCTGGCAATCACTATCACTTAGAGAGTCTCACCCAGTTCTTACTTTTCCTGACGCGAGTTTAACATTTTTTACCCATTACAAAAAAAGTGTACAACGCCGCTAAAGAAGTTTTCACTTCAAAAAATAAAACTGAAAATAATATAAATACCTGGCTAAACAATAAAAATTCAAAAAAAATTTGAAAATTGGTTTTGGGAATTAATATTTTCCTTCCTGAGTATTCTTGTGTGATATTAATAAAACTTAAAAAATATTGATTTTTTTGCTAGGCTGCTCACAGGTAAGTGTGACACACTTACCTGTGAGCAGCCTAGAAGGACACCACCACATCGCCTTTGATAATTTCTACCGCAGTTGTAGACGAAACGTCGGGTAGAAATACCAATAGACCACGGCATACAAGCCCGGAAACCAAGAAGATTTGGATCAACACCGGCCGTGAAAGCCTACACACTTGTATAGAACTTTATTTCTAATGGAATAGTGTGGCCGGAATTTTTAGTTTGTCTTGTTTCTATTAGATGGCAGAACGATCGAGGTTTAGTGTCGGTGTACAGAGGTGAGGGAACGTATATTTCCATCTCTCTTCTTCAGAAATAAATTTGAACGTTTATCGAAACAGCGTAGAAATTAAATATAAGGAATTCATCAATTTCTGTCAATTTTTTTTATATTAATAAAAAATTAAGTAAAAAAGGTGTGAAGCTGAAACTATTAATTATTGCCATCTTGCGTTGCGACTCCGAAGCTTGAGTGCGCTGCATCGCCATCTGACAATTGGGGTAGGAATTGCGCTTTAGGGTGGTCGCCAGATATAACATAGGATTAAACTTCTATACGGTCTCTCTTTTCTGTTATAACCGATGAATTTACCAGTAACTAAAATTTCTATTTCTATAACGATATAACGGTGCAACCCCTACTGAAACATATCTTGAATCTTTCAAACGTACAGTATATTTTATCATTTTAAGCACTTCGTTTCCTTCTCATATTTTTTTATAAAAATATTTTAAAATATAGCATTTCTATAACTGTTTTCCGATACCTATTACATAATCACGACAGATGTGTTCTTTTACTTGTAAATAATTTCTGTTCCGTTTTTCATCGTTCTTCATTTGATGGTTTTGAATATACGACTTAGATCATCTTTCAGTTTGTTGAAAATAAAAATGTTTTGCATGCAAAAATATATCGAATGCCGTGTTTTAAGTCCAATTTTTTCTATAGTACGGTTGAATATCGCAAATCTATTATTTTCTACTATTTCGGAACCGTAGTATAAAATAGTAGTTTATTCAACACGCGTAAATGATATATAATTTCAGGGCCCTGCTAAATTCGGGAGAAATAATAAATTACTTCATGTTGACGCGTAGAGTGCGAATAATGAGCCGAAACTGTACGGTAATATATTACTGCACAGTTTCTGGACCAATAGGAACGCGGTAGCGACTTGTATATATGAAAACAGCATCGCAATTCAGCGAAAGTCAGGGCCATCTTGTGTGCATCGAGGGCGGTGGGTACGTCAATAAATGAAGTGATTTATTATTTCTCCCTCTTTTATCAGGGCCCCGATTACATATTATCACTCGTGTTAGTTGAATAAAGTATTATGTGCGACTATTGATCGAAGGAGAATATTCCACTCACGTGTTACCGCACGAGCGTAGCGACTGCGGTAAATTTCACGCTCATGGAATCTTCTCCTTCTCTCACTAGTCGCACAATATAGTACTATTATATAACTAGACCGTAATGAAATGTAATAACTCATAATATTGTTACGTTAGAGATATATTCTACATGTTTTGCACGTACCTTCTATAAAATAGCTGATTTTCACATCATAATAAGTATATTTTTAATATTTTCGACAGATCTTTGTACATCCGTTTGCAATCTATTTGGTTTGATTACAAAAACATGCCTACTTTACTGTCTCTGTTCGTCGTAATATACTTTAACTGGTAAATGACAGATCGCTTTTGGAAATGATTGTTGGAATAGTTAAATGGCATTTATTTGTTTTACTTTGCGGCACTTGTGTTAAAGAAGTCGTTTTACTATCGCTATACAGACAATTTTATAAGATGGTGTACGAAAAATTGTACCTGTATCCGAGTTCAGATATTATTCGAGCCCTGTAGGTACTTCTCAAATTTTTCAAATCTTGACATGTAACCAGCGAGTCCAAATAGTCCTCATAAGTTTTGAACATGATAAGATGGCGGTCCGCCTCAATTTCTTCTAAAGTTACTATTATTGACTTCATTTTGTAACCTCAATCTGTCCACTTTTTAATAAATAAAATTCCCTATATAAAAATTTCACAAATTCAAACCGATATTACAAAAGTAATCAATTTTAAATTCACTTAAATTTTTAATCTTTTTTCCCTCAGTAAAAGACCAAAAGAAAAAATAGCGGAAAATTGATTTGAAATATTTAAACGTCAAAAAATTTAATGTATCTGTGGTTTTCAAAATTTATTTACCCAACCGACGACCCAAAATATAAATTATGTCATAATTTGTTAATGGACGTAAATATTTTTATTTTTGTCTGCACTTGAAAAAAATTATCTTTTTCTAATTTACTAAATTGTAGTTGTTTATAATCTATCATATAAAATTACTTGGAAATGACTTTGTCAAAATTACTCTGTTGTTTAAATTATTAAATAAGGCTCGTTAACCGTTTTTTTTTAACTTATTCTTATTTATTCTGAGTTGTCTTAGAATTTTAGAAAACTAGTTACTACATCCAAATGTCAACTATATCAGATATTAAAATCAGATGTATGTGAGGATGTCTATTAGTCCAAGCGGCAGGTGTGAATAAACTAATCGATTCCTGATAGGATGAAATTTTCAAATTTTTTGGTAGGTTTGTTTCTATTCGATCAGTACTCGATTTTTAGACTGCTTACTAAAGTAATAATGCAAATCTTTGATTAACGTCTGAATAGAACTCTTCAAGTAAATAAAATTGTCGACCAATTTTTCTCAGACGATACGATATATTGACAAAAAATAATAAAAATACAAAACAATATAACACAAGATGACGTTATATTGTTTTGTATTTTTATTATTTTTTGTCAATATATCGTATGGTCTGAGAAAAATTGGTCGACAATTTTATTTACTTGTAAAGTAATCAATGGTTCATCTTTAGTATATTTTAAACACTTGGCTTCATTTGTATGTCCAAATCTTTGATAACGTCTGATTAGAGCTCTTCAATAAATACAATTATCGACCAATTTTTTCAGACAAATATATTAACAAAAAGTATAAAAATTAATACATTAACGTTTCGGTCTGGATTTATTTATTTGTGTGTACTTTAATCAGTTATTAATGACTACGTCGTAACTAATGTTTCTTTGCCAACCCGCAGGGGCATTTCAGATGATTTATAAAGCTATCTCCTAAAGTAAAATGAAGCTTTTAGAGAAAAGATTAATGTGTTATAAAAAAAATATATGCACTGTTTTGCACGTCCAAAAATATTTGTGTAAAATGAAGAAAAATGCCAGCAAGGAGAATAACACTCAGTTAAATCCGACAACTTTCATTATTTTTTTTTTCTTTAATTTTTTATTGGTCAACTATTAGAAGACGTACTTATTATTGGGCGTACGAAAATAGGGTGTCCAACTGTCCTTTATAATTAAAAAAATGCTTGGTGCTGATCGCGGACAATGCACCTACTCCCCATTTTTAGGATATAAGTTTTTCAGCGAAAAACTCGAAAACGGCTAGCCTTACAAGAAAAAGATTTCAGACCAAATTTAAATACCGTTAAATTTTCTACAAGAAAGATTTCATCACATTTTTCGTAAGTATAACCGTTTTTGCGGTACTTAAACCCAAAAATAGTTTTAAATGAAAAATGTACTAGCGAGCACGAAATCCTGCATTTAGAATACGTTTTGAGTGTCTCTAAATTCTTTTTTCTCCACAGGTTCATTTTGAAGCTCAAATAAGAACCTTTACATTTTTCACATAGTAATTAAAAAGCGCTTAGACCAGTTTCGATCTTAAAAGTCGCTTTGTACTTTTCAAACACTGAAGCAATCCAGTAATGAGGCTAGTTGAAGGAAAGTGTTCACAGCGTATAAACGTCACTGTAGTGACGTTGTTTGATCGCTTGAGGCTGAACAGTCGACAGTCGACAGCTTGTAAGTCGTCTGATGATGAATTCTAAGGACTCAATGTAATCCTGTGTCCTCGGAATGAGTGAGTGAATGATATTATACGAAGGAAGTGCCGCAAGAGATTAACAGAACCGAACTAAAAATGCTTAAGATCACCACCTAGTACCGATTTATTTTCTCAATGTAAGATTTGTTAATTAATTCTTTTACCAATTCTCAAATTAGAACCAGAGAAGTGAGGGTCAGAAATAGAGGAGCCATGGAAATGGCATTGGAATTTAATATACAGATTGTATCAAATCAAAACGGTCCATAGGACATTCTGTGTGTAAGACAAAGACGATATATAAAGATCTATAGCAGTAAGTAAGAATGAGATAAATGATCGCTAATATAGTTACTGTGGTTACGTAAATAAATAATTATGTACACTGTAAATCTGTTTACCAATTTATCAATTAAAACAACTACAAATAAATTTATTATGTTGCAGGCGGTTGAATTATCACCATAAATCCATTTAATTATTTGGATTTTTTCCCGAACAGTATAAATAGCCATTTTATCAATAATTTCACTAGTGAATACTGACATTTGATAAAATTGTGATTTTTACTGTAGAAAACAAAGACGATACTATCAGATTGTATAATCACAGTAACTAGTTATTAGCGATCATTTATCTCATTCTTACTTACTGCTTTAGTGCTTTATTTAATATCGTCTCTGTCTTACACACAGAATGTTCTATGGACTGTTTTGATTTGATACAATCTGTATGGGCGGAGTTGATCTAAAAGGTTCGGAAGTTAGTCACAAACAGCGTCGCAAAGGCACATTTTAGAGCCGTTGATACTCCCACCACCTCCCAGCTACCTGCACGGAACATGCGCTTGTCGGTGATTGGCCGTGATCGCTCGTTGCCTTTGTCACTTGCTTTCCTGCTTTGAAGTACAGTCGAGTACGCTATTGTCAAGTTGTTATTGTTATTTTAGTTTTGTTGAGTTGCGAGTTTGTAGTTTTTCGACAGACTGTACAAGCGCAAGCCCGCATTCACATCTAATTTCCGAACCTTTTAGATTCGTGGCGCGTATCATAATATTAACAGCGTGTAAAATGTAGTCTGTTTATTGTTTAAATTCATGTCACCAGATTTTATGTGAAATAACAGTTCTTATACCCACTTTAGGAATATAAATTGAAAGTTTTAATTTTTGATAATAATTTCCCTTTTAACTTTTTGTAAATTTTAAGATATTTTCCTTTTTTTCAAAGGCACTGATTCCGACTTGAACAAAGTTCTCAATTCCACTCAAAAATTTTCGAAAATGGTGCCAAATTGTTCAGGAGAGAATTTTTGATCCGATCCGTAGGTTTCGCGATCCGACCGACGCTAATAGTGATAAATACACTAACTATGCCGCTACCAAAATGACGTGATTGACTGACTAGCTCTACTGTATCACGTCCACAATCACTCAAATTGAAAATGAACCACGAGGAAGATAATTTATGTACAAATCTTTAGTTAAAGAAGTGTCTCTTCTACGTCATCTTCATAATATATGCTTAGCGTTTAAAATATACATATTTCTTTAATTTTTGTTTGCAATTTGGAGGAAGGGTATAAGAACAGGAACAGAATAGAATAGTATTTATTATCCAAATTACTCTTTACAAGTAGATACGTCAAAACACAAAATCTGAATCAACATACATAATAATAAATAACAAATACAAGTTGGTAAAATACATAATAATAAAATCTAAAAACATCAATATTATAAAGACATTGAGTAAGCAAATTTCTTTTTTAAATTTATTTAATTCCATATTTTTTATATAAAGAGGCAACATATTGAACATTTTTAGTGCGTGATATTCAGCACTATTATCAAATAAAGACATTTTGGATTTTGGCAAAATCACTTTCGAATTATTTCTAGTGTCGTGTCCATGGATAGCCAGTTTGTTTATGTAAAAGGAACAATATGCACTTTTCAAAATTATTAAATGTTGATGCGTGGTACGACACTTTTGTTAGTGCGGACCTGTAACTCAGTTCACCTGTGGAGCTTTTCCTGTTGTTTCACATGCAAAGTCTTAAGATCAATACACTCTATACTAACAAGACCACTGAATAGTAACATCTTAGCTATTGTCTCTAATAATATTACTTATTTATAGGGGTGAAAGTGAATTGCACACGTACCCAAAATCGAAGAGTAAAATTGCGTCATGAATTTATAATAAGCTCAATTCGTTTTGTATAGTCATAATGCGTGATTTAAGTGGTTTTAGTGACGCTGTCTCGTCTGGATTCGTCGAGAAGTGGCCAAACTTATGTGTGAAACTTTATTACTCTCGTCTCTCGGTATTTCCTTCGCTTACGAGAATGTCTTTTACATCTCTACAACGACGAAAACTCGTCCATTTGAATTTTAATATCGTCTCGAATACGATACTTGGCTTCAAAGTATTTGGCAAAATATATGACGTTCAAGGCAAACATGCAAATACGACCATCCACACATGGCAGTCAAATAGCAAACACACAAACATTTGGCAGCAGAACGCAAAGTTCAAAATTCCAAGAATTTTAGCTCTGTTTCATTGCCCCAATTCATTTTCAATAGTAATTGTTCCAGTTCTCGCTCACAGCACAGACACAAAAATACTGCACGTCCGTACAGGTTCACGGCGCGTGCGCTTCTGAATATGGCCATTGTGTGGACGGTTTATTTGCCGTATTTGCCTATTTGACTCCTTTGATGTGCCTCGAAAAACCGACAACGCGTGTTTGGTATTGGCCTTATTTGTCAAATAGGTAAATAAGGCCAACACTTTTTCAAATAGACTGTCCACACTTGGTAATTGTTTGCCAAATACACAAATACAAATAGCCATGTGAAGTGCCGACATAATATTATAACTTCCACTTCATCCCCATAGGAGTTGAATTTTGAAAAAAGTAGTCTATGTCCTTCCAACTACCTACATATTTAATTTCATCACAATCGGCTCAGCGGTTTGGCCATGAAAGCGTAATAGACAGAGTTACTTTCGATAATATTAGTATGGATTAGAGCTGTAAAAGTAACGAGAAATTGTGTACCCGTATGTATTCGTTACTTAAAGAACCAGTACCCGTTACTTTCGCATCGTTACGTTACTCGTTACTTTTCATACGACATACAATCGTGTACTAACAGCATCAAGCATGTACCATCGCATCGAGGCGCGTCGCATACGTGATACGGTATGGCTTCGTTCGTATAACGTATACCTAACCGCATCAGACGAGTCGAACTGACAAGGATACGACAAATGCGAGTATCGAAATGAATTTGTAAGTAACGATTCGTTACTTCGAGTCAGACGATGTACCCAGTAACAAATACATACGGTTTGTTACAGCTCTAGTATGGATATATATCATTGTTACGCCCCCCTTGGCCACAACGACGTAACCATTTAGTTCAAAAATGCTCTGAACTTACCTGTACTGTGTATAGTCACTTAAGACTGTGAATCTTGTACACCCACCATTAAACTAATCACTCGGTTAAAATTTAATATGGTATTGTTAAAAGGTGTGCTACTTCGTAGAAGATTATTATTCGGAGTAATGGTTTTGCAGAATGCTATCACACATATGCATGCATATAGTTTGAACGTGTTCTTAGTACATCGTTCACATTGTTTGCGCAAATGATCTCCGTTTTTGTTTCGACTTAAAACACCGAACTTATTCCATAGATATCATAAAGTTGAACTAGAATGATTAAAGCAGTGCTACCAGATGTACGGATTTTTCCGTATTATAACTTCAAAAATAAAGAAAATTAAATGTCTGTGAGGTGACGCGGGTAATGGCTAGTATTCAATATGATATTTGCTATTCGTTGCCATGGTTTACCTACATAATATGTTCCACGTCATGTAAAAATTAATCAAAGCATGCCTAACTAGTTTATTTCTGACAGATCTACAAAACAAAAGAGCGGCTTATTTTTTTTATATTTTCAAAATATTTCCGAAACTATAAAGTTTAGAAAAAAAAATTAACGAAACTATTACAAAATTATATTTCAACAGCCAGACAAATTGTAATGACCAAACATCCCCCTGACGTAAAAAATAGTCAGCTGTTAGTATGAGCGCGAAAGCTTTATATGACTATGTTTTACGTCTGGGGGGATGTTTGGTCATTACAATTTGTCTGGTTGTTGAAATATAATTTTGTAATAGTTGTCTGAATAACATATATAATAAAATATTTTTAACAAAAAAATTGAACCGACTTCACTCTAAAAAGTAAAAAATAATTGCGTATTGAAATGTTTTGGAGTCGGTGTCAGCCGAAATGAAATCTATTCCGAGAACTACACCGACTCCAAAACATTTCAATACGCAATAATTTTTTACTTTTTAGTGTGAAGTCGGTTCAATTTTTTTGTTAAAAATATTTTATTTTTCTCTTTTTAGTGTTAATCTAACACTAAAAATCGGTTCATAAAAAACATTATGTGTGTCTTTGAAATTTGAGAGTTTCCCTCGATTTCTCCGGATTCCACCATCAGATCCTGACTTGGTTCCGATGGGACCACCTCTGAGGTGCACTCTTTCGAATAAAAAAAAAATTTGAAAATCGGTCCATAATTGACGGAGAAATCGGTGAACATACATAAAAAGAAAAATACAGACGAACATAGAACCTCCTCCTTTTTGTTGAAGTCGGTTAAAAATCAAGCATTTAAAAATAAGTGAAGTTCATTAATTTTTCTCTGAGCTTTAAAGCGTCTGTCAGAAGTTGTGGTCAACGGAAAGTGACTAGCGATACTGGATACTAATTTATAGTGATATTTTACAAAACATATATAAATACCAGCCATTTAAATTTAAATTAAGTGACTCTTATTTTTACTCACCTTTCTGTACCTGTACATTTGTACAGACTCAATGATGGAGGTACGCCAAGCGTTCTAAGTACATAAAACACTACTCAAAACGTAAGGTTTCATTTATTTAAAAATAGGTTGTGTCTGGCGGCTCTGGGATCTTGGGCTATTTGCAAAATTCACAAAACGCGCCTAGAGAAGTTTTACTTCAAAACCGGTATCGCTACACTCTCTATTATATCAAGCACGGTTATCGTTCTAGATTAACTATTTAATATCTATGTCTTCATCGCACCTTCTTGCTGTTAAACACGTGAGTGTTTGAACGTTCATTTAATTTGGAGTTATACAAACTAATATCAACTCCATCTAATGTACAGAAGTAGGTACATAATGTACAATCTCCCTAACGCCATGTTTGTTTAATCCCGTTGTTTGTATTTAATTAGTGTTTTAACACGAAGAACATATATTATATAACTTGGCTTCAACTTTCCTGTTATAGATGCACACTGTTATGTTTATTGGTTTCTACCATATCATATCATCATATATATTAATACGCTAAGGTTAAGATGTTTGCCTCCCTTTTTAGAAAAAACCTCACAATTTCACCACATAAATTATATATCATTTTACCGATAATTGCTTGCTCTACTGACATCGACAACTAAAAAATTTATTATTGCTTTTGTTTTTGTAAATTAATTAAAATACAGCAACGCTAAACAACGTCTGCCATCTGACGGCTTTAATTTTGAAACAACGTCAACACTTCGATCTGTCATCTGACCTTCACAACAGACACAATACTGCATAGTGCCATCTGACGGCTTTAATTTTGAAACAGCGAGCAATGCTGAACAACGTCACAGCAATGCTGCATGATGCCATCTGACGGCTTAGCTCAACGCTTTTGCTACTTGCGCCTCTATATGACAATTTTAGTAAAATATTTCTTCGATCTGTCATCTGAGCTTTATATTGTAATACAACAAAAAGAAGAACGTTATAAGCAGTGTGCAAAATTAGAAACGAATTGAATACCTGCAATCATATTTAAAAAATAATTTTGTAAAGTGATAATTATCATACTTATTTAGTGCGAATAATTCGCACAGGTCACTCTAGTATTTAATAATTTACTATATGAATCATTGTCTATCTATTAAATGTACGATTAGTAAAGGCAACAAAGCGTATCGAAAATATATCTGCGTCTCTTTCTTCAAAAAAATATATAAACAGAGAAAAGTGATGAAAACCGAAAATTTGCTCTAGAAATCTTTAAAACTGTTCAATTACAGACTAAGTTACGATTTTATTTATTTGAATTAATTGAGCTAACGTCTGTATAATTCATTAAAAAAGAACAACTCTCACAGTATGTGGATTTTTGTAATCCGTTACTATATATACAGACACCGGACAACCATACCATATTTTATGTAAAATATATTATAAACAAACTCTTCAGATTTATGTATTGTTATCTATACTAATATATAAAGCTGAAGAGTTTGTTTGTACGCGCTAATCTCAGGAACTACTGGTACAAATTGAAAAAAAATGTTTTTGTTGGATAGCCCATTTATCGAGGAAGGCTATAGGCTATATAATATCGCGCTACGACCATTAGGAGCGGAGCATTAATGAAAAATGTTGCAAAATGTATCTCAAAAATAAGCTTCTATTCAGGTGAAATGCACTAACTAAATATACTCATATTAGCGTAGTGAGTAAACAACGCCGGCTAGCTCAATCGGTAGAGCATGCGACTGTCAATATCGGGGGCGTCGTGGATTCGAGTCCCACGTTGGGCGAACATATTTTTATTTTTTTTATTTTCTACTTTGCCTTCTTCTAAGGCTTACATTTAAATTTATTTTAACTTTATTTAATTTAAAAAAAAATTATTAAAAAAAGTATAAATACTGCTTTTTATCGACAAAAACTTTTGAACGGTAACTCCGATCATCATGAAATTTGGACACAACATTCATCTCGGTAAACTAAGATGAATGTGTGTACTCATGTTCCTCCCTTCCTCATTCGTTCTTTTACACCCGGGTGAAACCAGACGGGACCGCTAGTAGGTTATAGATATAGATAGTTATCTTGCATTTATATCCGAATTTATAAAGCTCTTAGATTTTTATTCGAGAGTAAACTAATTTGAATCTAGTTATGTTGAATAAATAGTATCAAAATACAGTGCATAAGCCATCAAAATGAATTCAAAGAAAGTAATCTCATTTTTAATTACACGGTTATAATAAAAATATAATTAAAAGAGGGAATTATTTTTTTGAATATGTACATTGTACATAAGCACACTTTAAAAAAAAAACCTTTAATTAAAACATGAAACAAGAGGTACCAACATAATACCGACTCAATATTACAAGGTATTACCAACTTACAACAGCTCGTGTTTGAAAAATTAATTAACAAATAAAATATTTAAACGATATTCTAACTGGAAACGTTTTCTTTTCTTCGTGAAAAATTATAAGACAAATATAATGAGAAAAAGTTGTGCATTAAAGCAAGTAGTGTTTTTCCGTTTGCATTATAAGTTCGTTGCATTTTCAATTATCAAAGATATTGCAGTGAAACTTCTTTAGCCTCACTTTGCATGCATAGGTATGTTAATCTAAAAGAAATCATACTTACTTACGTGCAGTATTTTTATTTTTACACATACAGTAGAAAAATAGAAATTTAAATTTTCTTTCTCCCAGAGGAGGGAAGATTGTTATGAATTACTAGCGGTCCGGTTTGGCTTCGCCCAATTTTGTAGCTTGATGCCGTTTCTTCATCGACTTTAGTTGCAAAATTGGTCTCCACCGAAAGCCTATTTTCGTAACTACGCTAAACTATCGTTATTTTTTACGATGTACGTTAACTAAAAAATTGATAGAATATGTATAATAATAACTTTTATAATAGTTTATTGAAATGCAATAAAGTGTAGTCAGTATGAAATTAAAAAATGTATAATGTCTATAAATCATCAGTGTTAAGGGGTTTACGGTCGTTAATTTTAAAGCACTGAGTTAAATTAGCTTGTGAATAGCTGATAATAAGCTACTTTTTGTAACTAAAATAACATGCTCAGCGATAATGGCTATTATCTATTTATTGACTTCGCATTTTCAACTAAAAGTAAAATAGTGTTTGGGGTTATCCCGCAATGTATCAAAATTTAATAATTTTGAACAGTGCCTATTATTTCTCATACATAAAAAAAAAATAACGTAAACCAACTTTGTAGTTCTTATGTTTTTCTCCCATTTGCAAACAAGGATAAAAATGTGATCATTTCAAACGGCCGTCATAATCAGTGCAGGCTTAGCCTGTGGCCTTAACTATGCAGTCAGCCAATTACAGAGCTGGAAGAGTGACGGCAGCACCGCCTGCTGTCCGCAATTTTTCATGCTCTTATTTATGTCAAATGAGCACTTATTTTTCAATTAACTAATAATAATTAAACGAAACCTTTACTTAATTATTGCATTTTTATTTAAGGAAATATAGTGTTTATGCTGTTGCTCTGAAAAAAACATAATATTGAATATAATTAATTATTATTTGCAAAAATGTATACCTACCTATTATTTGACGTTTACTTCTACGAAAACTACTAGCGCCGCTAGTGGGCAATAGAGCGGAAATGAACTGCCGTGTTATTACTGTCTTAAACCGCAAAGCTCCTTAATAAACAATATGACTGGGAGCGCGACAAAAACGACTACTGAAGGCCACATGAAATCATACTCTATAACCGCTGCATGATGTATTGCGCATTTAGTCCACAGCTCACGCTGCGATTGATTCAGTTGTCCCCAATTCTATACTCTGCATTTGAACAATATTTCTACGTATAAAATTACATTGAAAAATGCATACTTTTTGGGATTTTTTTTATTGCAGAAATAACCTCCAAAAATTTCTTAGAAAAATTGCTTCATTATCTATTTAATGCAGATTTCAATACTAAAATATTGTGGAGGAAACGATATGATCGATTTTCAGTTTGTTTTATTGAATTTTTTTTTGTTTCAGCCAACACAATGCTCACCCCAAATATGCCTTGGAAGTCTGATGGCAACGGCGGGTTTGAGCGATCCGCGACCAGCTTCAGAACTCTTGAGGCACGCCAAGGACTTTCTTGATCAGTACTTCATATCAATCAGAAGGTAATATTTGTTCATTCATCTATCTATACTCTGTAGTCTATAGTATATATACATAATTTTGGAACCCGTTAGGGACCATTCATTAATTACGTATAATGGTCCCGAGGGAGAAAAAGAGTTCTCAAAATCTTTACATGCCCTTATCTCGGGTGAGGGGGGGGGTAAAGCCAATTTTAGTCTTACGTAATATTTTTAAGTCGAAATGTGTGATTTCTAACATAGAATGATGGATATTTGAGAGAAAAGCGTTAGGAGAAAAAACTAATTTTTCTTTTTATATACAATTATATTTAATACATATTTTTTTTTCATTGCATATTAAGTTTTCAAAACCTTTAATGTTCATTTTCACACATTTTTAAGCTTAAAAAAAATTATATTAAATACGTTCTCGTCGTATATTAATCTAATGAATCTATCTTTTCTTAAAAGAATAAGAATTATTGATTTACTTCAAATTATGAGTTTTAGTGCAATTGATCCTTTTCTAAAACTAGATAAAATCTTCCGTAAGAAGGGAGAGAGGAAGTCCGAGAAATCTTATGTGCCCTTACATGAGAGTAGTGGGGGAGGTCAAAAATGGCCGAAATCGTTCTATCGTAATTAATGAATAGTTCCTTACAATAACTTCTCAATGCACTGGGATAACTTCCCGACTTTTTTGAAAAAAAAATTTATTTTTGAAGTGAAAACTTCTTTATCGGCGTTGTACACTTTTTGTTTGTAATGGGTAAAAAATGTTAAAATCGCGTCAGGACACGTGACCTGATCGAAAATTCGTAAGACGAAAACTTTTGTACCTACACTTTTTTTTAATGGGTAAAAAATGTTAAACTCGCGTCAGGACACGTGACCTGATCAAAAATTCGTAAGACGTTAATATTCAAGTTTTCACTTCTGCCGACACTCCCGGAGTGCATTTTTTTTTAATAGCAGGAAGAAGAAAACTGACACATGCACTATGTTAGAACTATAACACATGTATCACTTCGCGACACATTGCTATGTACCTATTGAAAGATAATACATTCACGAGATTTACAACTTTTAACAGAATTTCAAATCTTAAATACTTATGAATGTTTAAAACAGTCACCTATCTTGAAGAAATAAATAATCTGCATGGAATGAAATATTAAAACCACTTTTCTTATAAGAACTTTGTACACGTCCAAGCACGAAGGATTTATAAGCCTCTTGTGAATTCTATTCTATCAATACGTCCTATAGGTACTATAAAATATATAAAGCCTGTTTCACATCTGAAAATACGGTGAGATCAGTGCCGGATTAACCTCTTCAAACTCTCGATACACATATTATGTGCACCTTATGCCGGCACTTCACATGGCTATTTGTATTTGTGTATTTGGCAAACAATAACCATGTGTGGACAGTCTATTTGACAAAATGTTGGCCTTATTTTCCTATTTGACATGGCCAATACCAAATACGCGTTACCGTGCGCTTGTCGGTTTTTCGAGGCACATCAAAGGAGTCAAATAGGCAAATACGCAAATAAACCGTCCACACAATGGCGATATTCAGAAGCGCACGCGCCGTGAACCTGTACGGACGTGCAGTATTTTTGTGTCTGTGCTGTGAGCGAGAACTGGAACAATTACTATTGAAAATGAATTGGGACAATGAAACCGTGCTAAAATTCCTGGAATTTTGAACCTTGCGTTCTGCTGCCAATTGTTTGTGTGTTTGTTATTTGACTGCATGTGTGGATGGTCGTATTTGCCTCTATTTGCATGTATGCCTTGAACGTCATATATTTTTCCAAATACTTAATAGCGAACACAAATAGCCATGTGAAGTGCCACCATTAAAATCATAAAAAAGATTGGTAATAAGCGTCAAGTGGCTAGTAGCTGTACTATTAATGTAATGACAAAGGCCTATAATACCATAAAAGTTCAATAGATGGCAGATTACAGCATCTGTTTTATTTGATCCTCTATCAATCAGAAAAAAATCTATTCCACTACTTTTGACATCAAAAATGTTTATCTAACTGACAGTGAAATGGTGGTAGATATCGCAGATGTGACGTTCTTACTCAGCTATCAATTTAATTTAAGGTTAGGTGCAGCTCTCATCGCATTTGAATCTGAATCTTTCGAGAATACCGGCTACTCACATTCTTTATTTTTCAGCTGACTGTATTTTTGATATTATGTAATACCCTCTATTACATAATAGCCATGGAAGCTTGCGTCATAATTCATCTGTTAATAATACCGGCTCTCTTAAAATGAAAATGGAACAACCTTTTATTGTACCGTATAAAAACAATGCTATAGTATCCCACATACCTATTTTTCTCCCACATAATGGAAACTAGGAAGCAATAAAGGTGGGTCAAAATATTATCCATTAAACCCGTGTCAGCAGTTTTTAATTATTTATTTTTTCACACAACTGCACTTTTAATATGAAAAGTGCCTTTGAAGGTAGCGGAGAAAATATCATAAATTTTTATTTTTATTAGTTGTTTTAATTTCGCATCCGGTTTGTTTCCTTATAAGGGTAGAATACAAGGTTAGTAGAGCGGAGTTTGTCTCATTCTGCGAACATATCTAATGATTGTGAAGCAAAGTCTGTTGATGTGGCAGTTTTTAATAAATGTCAAATAAATCAAACGACAATATAATGATAGTATTTGCAATAAACTCTGAGTATTTTTAAATCATTTCACCGACAAAGAATCTTTATCCGTATTAAATATTTCACATAAAAATAGAAGTCAGATTTTGATAGATTTATCTATTTACAATAGTATATAGGGTGTTCCATTAAGGATTTTTTTGAAGTGAAAACTTCTTTAGCGGCGCTGTACACTTTTTTTGTAATGGGTAAAAAATGTTAAACTCGCGTCACGAAAAGTAAGAACTGGGTGAGACTCTCTAAGTGATAGTAATTGCCAGATACTTTTTATACAACGCTAGACATCTAGCGTTGAAATATCGTACCTACATAAAAATTCAATCTATGATACAAACCATTTTATTTACAAAACTTCTTTAGCGGCGTTGTACACTTTTTTTGTAATGGGTAAAAAATGTTAAACTCGCGTCAGGTCAGTAAGAACTGGGTGAGACTCTCTAAGTGATAGTAATTGCCAGATACTTTTTATACAACGTTAGACATCTAGCGTTGAAATATCGTACATAAAAATGTAATCTATGATACAAACCATTTTATTTACAAGTGTTGCCAATAAATAAACAATGCTTCTAAATGCAAAAAATTAAGACGTTAATATAAGTTTTCACTTCTGCCGGCACTCCCAGAGTGCAACCCGTCTTTTTTTATAAAAAAAAACAGAATGTTTACATTAAAAGTATCTTAATTTTTGGATTATATGAAAGTTAAAGGTTTGCCATTTACGTTTTAAAAAGAATATTATGTAAGTAATTACCTCTACAGATGGTGACTCTCTTATAAACATTTTCGATGACTTTTTCACACAAATTGGACTGAAACTGACCAATGACACAAATAAACTCCGCTTTAAATTTATCAATTTTCTGTGGATTATTGCTGTAGACTTGTGATTTAACATAGCCCCAGATAAAGAAGTCCAAATGCGTTAAATCACATGTTCTTAGTGACTATGCAACAGCACCATTTTTTGAGATAATTCGTCTAGGAAATTTTTGGCTCAATAAATCCACTGCTAGAGTTGCTGTAGGACAAGTGGCTCTATCCTTTCGAAACCTCATGTCAGGCACATCAATATTCATTAATTCACGCCACAACAAAAAAACAAATTAAAAAAAATTGTTTTTAATTTGTTTTTTTTTTTTTCTAATCGATGCGGCAGTTAATTTAGACGGTCCGTCAGGTGACGTCATTCCCGTGTTTACGCTAACTGGACAGATAGAACGAGGCAATCTCTGTAACCCCTATTAACTTTGAGTGGACTGTATTCAAAAAATATATAACTCGAACAAAACTTGCGCATTTGATATTTTTTTTTAAATAATTTTCACTATAAACCATTTTTGAAAGAAACTTGGCGTAGGTACAAGGTAGAAATGTTTACGATCGGATATGAAAAAAGCATAAGTAAAGTGGTGGGAGATAGGGAAAATGAATACAGCTGCGGTACTGGTATACAAAAAATTAGTTCAACTCGCTAACAGATGGCAGTAAAAAAATAACGAAAATAACCTCTGTTCCGATAAATTCCCTAAATGACGCTTATTTAAATATTAGGCGTAAAGAAGTTCCACTTTCAAAATAGGACGAAAATCAGAAAGAAAAGTTGAAAACAGCAAAGAACGATATTTTCTTTAAAGAAACATTGTATCTGATTTAAAATATATGTCGTGAATTTAGAACTTACGTGAGAAAATCTTGCATTTGTTTGTTTTCTGAATATAGTTACATTTCGGAAGCTTATTTACAAAGATTCTTATGAGGAAAGAAAATTGGGAAGTTATTATTACCGATTATTACACGAAATTTTAATCCGATATGAGTTATCAACTAAACAAACATGGAATTAAAAAATTAGCTCAAAAAATCGCAAAGGATGATAAAGGACAATCGAAATCTAAATAATGGCAATTAGAGGATTATACTTTCCTGTATGGAATTTTTTTCTAAATTAAATAGTTTAGAAGCTAAAAATTTTTTATCAAAAAAACATTTTTTTTTCAATAAATAAAATCATCGACCAATTTTTAAAACAATATATACCTATATAATTTTTGTTAATATACCTATTTGTCTGAAAAATTGGTCGATAATTTTATTTATTGAAGAGTTAATCGTTATAATCAAAGATTGGATAAATTTTTTTTGTTCTATGCAAAAATGTTTATTGTATGCAAATTTTTTTCAGATCAACTTTTTTCTTACATTTTCTAATTTTAATATTCTTCCAACACAGGAGCAACAATAATAGTGGCGCCTTTAATTTATCGCAATGCAATACCACTTTAAAACATTAAGTTTTATCCACTTTGATGTTTTATGTCAGAAATCTTCGTAGCGCGCATGACAACTCACCAAAGTTTCATCAAAATGTAAGCCATGAACGTGTGTGCGTTACCCAGTAGCTGACGCCATATTAGTTCATAAGACAGATATCGGTTCACCGCTACGCTCGAGCTGAGTCTCCTGGTTACAGACTTCGCGATTTTTTATATCAGATAACGGCACAAATATGAGTATTTATTCGATTTGTGAATGAACTGCTGCTTTCATTCTTGACTCAATAGATATGTATTTATTTCCTTTACTTTCAAGCCTGTCTGTTTTCCCTGTTTCTAAATAATGCAAAGGTTTAACATGTTCATTTCGCTTGTGAGCAAATATTTTACTTTCGTCTGTCTACGGTTCAATGCACATTTGATATTTAAAATCCGATTAAACGGCGCCCGTTTTCTCAACCGTGAAATAGTTTTGCAATATGTTCGAGTTTAAATTTTCGACTTGTAGAAAGAGGGTCGCACAGCTTAAATGAAATGCTGAAATAGGAAATAATTACAGTTCTTCACTTTCAACGGTACATGCGCAAGAAATAAAAGTGTGCTAATTTTTGTCACGTCACATCACACGCATAATTTTAAGTTTTTTGAAGTGAAAACTTCTTTAGCGGCGTTGTCCACTTTTTTTGTAATGGGTAAAAAATGTTAAACTCGCGTCAGGCGTCAGGTAAAGTAAGAACTGGGTGAGCGAGAAAACTCTCTAATTTATACAACGTTAGACATCTAGCGTTGAAATATCGTACCTACATAAATATGCAATCTATGATACAAACCATTTTGATCGAAAATTCGTCAGACGTTAATATTCAAGTTTTCACTTCTCCCGGCACTCCCGGAGTGCAAACCTTTTTTTTTTATTTAAATTTATTAACCTTTAATAATAAATTGAATATCTAATATTGATACTTTTATAAGTTCTCAGTTATAACCTGGGAACTGAGGGCTTATAATAGAATCCTGGAAACGCCATATTAAAAATGGCATTTCTAAAAGCTCAGCTATTACATGACTAAAATGTTTGAAGTCATTTTAGCATTTCTTGAAAAAACAAAGTACATTCAAAAATTCAAAAATAAATGTAGCCTATGTTACCGGGGCCATAATAACGAATCGATTGACACCTTATTTATCAAAATCGGATGAATAGTTTAGGCGCTACGGTGGAACATAAATACATAGAGTGCTAAACGCATAACCCTTCCTTTTGGCTTCGCCGCAGTCGGGTAAAAAAGAAACATCGAAATCGGTTCATAGCCGGCGAAAATATCAACGAACACACACACAAAAAAAATACAATCCAATCGAAGCTATTATAACCTCATTTTTTTTGAAATCGGTTAAAAAAATGAGGTTATACATTACTGTCATCGAATTTAAACAAGTTATATACATCTCGCACTATTTTTAAGTTTCAGTGGAGTCATTTAGTTTCGAAAACCAACTATATTTATAAGTTTTTTAAAGTGAAATTTTTATTCTATCGCCCCGAATTTTTCTGGCCGTCTGTTGCATGTCGCATTACAGGCGGCCGCGGAGTAGGGGTAAAGTGAAAGGCGTTCATAGTAAGCGCTCGGTAGAGCAGCCAAGGCCAATATGGCGGCGCCCATGGTTAGCATCAGCTGACCGTGTAGTATGTATAACAAATAGTCAGTCTGTCATTCGGGCAAGTGCTGTACAGTGTTTACATGTTTTTATTCGTGTATTCATGTGAATATTGTTGTTTATAATTAATCGTGATGGATAAGTGTCTACAATCTAACGCCTACAATCCAATAAAAGTTTCACTTGCGTCGTGGTTTCTTAAAACCACACAACTGGTTTTTTTACGAATAATTTGTACCCACTTTGTTGATTGCGTCATGATTTTATGTTAATGTTTCTATTTTTCAAAACGACAATTTTCCTGTATTCTGCATTTTTAGATCATAATGCATGCATAGCCCAGTTTGAGAAATACTTACAGACTACTTATTGTACAAATGAATTTACTCTCGTGGAAATGTATCTTGCATATTTGTAACACAGCTTATAGTCGATTTTTTTTGTATTCTTTAAGTAAAACTCTTCATTCACTATACAGTGAATGGGATTGAATCTGAAGAGCTGCAACAAAACCACGGCAATAAAGATAACGCGAGCGAAATTGCGAGTTCAGGCTGATTTAAAATTTAGTCTCGATTGTATTTTAGTCATTTGATAACATGCTAATTACATTCTAATCAGTATATTAGAATTACACGTGTAGTTATGTTCGTAAATATGAAGATTTAAGTACCTAATGAAATAGAAGCACAAAGATAGTACATAGTTAGTGAGTTAGTTAGTTATCTGTCTGTTTACTTACCCACTTCATACATAAATTGGCAGACGTGTTCACTTGATCTTGATAAATAACTTAGCCCACCTGTACACATCACCTCTTATGTCAGAAACTTATTATATGCACGAACGTACAGTCTGACAAAATAATATCTTGGTGAAACAATATAGAAAAGAGGTGCGTCGCTTCGTAGAGACACGACGGAAACAATGTTACTTATGCATTTTATAGTAATGTTTAAAATTTACGCATACACAAAAAAACAACAAAATTATTAGATTTTAATGCTTTTAATTATGTTAATAATAAGAAAATATACAAACCAAAATATAAAAAAGTGTCATTAGTAAAAAAAACAGTTGTGTGGTTTTAAGAAACCACGACGCAAGTGAAACTTTTATTGGATTGTAGGCGTTGGATTGTAGACACTTATCCATCACGATTAATTATAAACAACAATATTCACATGAATACACGAATAAAAACATGTAAACACTGTACAGCACTTGCCCGCATGACAGACTGACTATGTGTTATACATACTACACGGTCAGCTGATGCTAACCATGGGCGCCGCCATATTGGCCTTGGCGCCTACTCCGAACGCCTTTCACTTTACTCCTACTCCGCGGCCGCCTGTAATGCGACATGCAACAGACGGCCAGAAAAATTCGGGGCGATAAAATAAAAGTTTCACTTTAAAAATATTTTTCTTCATACCTCGATCGAAAGTGCGTACTTTCGGCATCAATTGTAAGGAAGAAGGTCTAAAATTTACTTCTTGGTGGGATTACACGCAACCAATGCGGGAAGTTCGTACGTTCGGGCGGTAGTAAAGCAAAAACAACCAATCAACTGTTGTTTGGAAGTCGTTTCCATAGCAACCCTATTACATTTTAGCTAATAGTCGCGAGCAGCTGTCATTCGTGTTTGTACGTATAAACCAGCGTTGCCAGTTTTTTTTTGCCAAGTCGGGATTTTGGAACTCTTTGAGTGAAAACAGCGTGATTCTTTCGTCGAAAGCGGGACATAGTAAAAAAACGTATATAATCAGAAGTTTTCAAATGCCTATTTATCTTTTTATGTGAATTAAAATTACGTTTACGTGACAATAGATAGCAAAAATAGCCATAAAAAATGTATTTTAATAAAAATATAATATTTTAAATCAGATTTACCCTATTGTTAAATAGTTGAGTCTTATTCGAGTTCAGAATAAAAAAAAAAAAAACAGAAATCAAAATCAAAAAAGTTTTATTCATTAGAAAAATATGGCGTTTCAAACAATAGTCTCTGGAGTGAGTGTTACAAATAATAAATTACAACTTACAATAAGAAAGTAATTATTTATAAGAATTACTTATTCATGATATTTCTGTGAAGATTGAACTTTATTTTAAAGTTATCCCCGAGTTATCCCCAAAAAGCGCAAAAAGCGGGACTGAGCCTGTCCCACGCAGGACATTTAATTTTGATTTAAAAATCGGGACGTCCCGCCAAAACTTTCTTGCTTGGAATTTATCAAAATCCGAGAACTAGTTATAGTCAGAAAGATGATGCAGCAGGACCGACAATTCGGTGCTTCAGAATTGAACCTTTCGATCGCAGGCAAAACTCACCTGTTTCACTGTAGAACTTCGGTCGCGGAAATAAGCGTATCGGAACTGCGGCATTGTATCAGTGCGCGTTGCGGCTTCCCTCTTACTACTCACTAACGTCCCGGACTCCGGAGCCGAGGGAATACAATATTGAGTGTGTGTTAACAAGACGCGACGTCGCAACGCGTCCGAGTTTAACTAGCAGTGACACCTCCAACGCCACACCGTCAAGCCTGCGGTCTCACGGTATCCTTTAATAAGTCTCTCAGACGACATTTGTTCAATGCGTCCATTGTACGTTGATTAGGCCGAGTCTACCTGCATTGTAGAATTGTTTGAATATTTTAACGTAGATAAAAGCTGCAGTGGATATTCGCTGTGTGGAATTTATATTATTGAAGTGAAAAACGGGGCTAAACTCGTTTCCCTACGTAACGGATTTTGTCACGAAATCGTACTATTAGTAGAGCTGTAACAAACCGTATGTATTCGTTACTGAGTAACGGGTACATCGTCTGACTTGAAGTAACGAATCGTTACTTACAAATTCATTTCGTTACTCGCATCTGTCGTATCCATGTCAGTTCGATTCGTTTGATGCGGTTATACGTTATACGAACGAAGTCATACCGTATCACGTATGGGACGCGCCTCGATGCGATGGTACATGCTTGATGCTGTTAGTACACGATTGTATGTCGTATGAAAGTAACGGGTACTGGTTCTTTAAGTAACGAATACATACGGGTACACAATTTCTCGTTACTTTTAAAGCTCTATTAGTAACCCTATATAAATGATTCTTTGTAAGCATTGGTAGCTCAGTGGTAGAATGCTGTCAAAATGTATTTTCTGCTTCAAGTTAACTTAATTTTTTCCATTAAAATTCTTAATGTTAATTATTATTAATAACTATTCAATTAATAAATTAGGTTTTCAATATTAAAACTAAGTATAATATCTAAAATAACTAATCATCTGCATTGAAATGACGTGGTACTATTTCAACCTTTTACTAACTTTTTATTTGTGTTTGCACGAGGTGAAAACTTCGCAGATTTTTATTAATTTATTCAACGTTTTTTTATTTTTACTAGTGTACCCGTGCAAAACCTTTTGCATGTATTTTCATATTGTTTTCAAAAAACGATATTTTGATACAGACCTACGACAATAATTTTATTCCTCATTAGTTTCCATTTACAGTTATTTTTCTTTTGATTTAGCTTGATCCATCAAGTTGTCTCTATATTTAATTGGTTATAAATTCAAAAAAAAATGTATGAGATCTGTTCATCGTTGTCATGGCTACCCCGCAAGAGCTGACACAATTCATTTTTTGAAAATCTAACCTCATTTGATACATTTACGATTTTCACTATTTTTTTCTGATCTGAGACCAAATTTTAGACTTGGTACAGTCCATGTAATATTTAAAAACTCTATTTTGGCATTAAATTAACATAAACTTACACGTTCTTAAATTATTTGGAAAATAAAATAAAATTTATTTGTGTATTAATATTTGGAATATTTGCGCTAAAAAACGAACTAAAAATATACACTTCAATTATCAAAGTCGACTTGTCAAACTGTTTGTAAAATCTCCGACATAAGTAGGTACATATTTGCATTTCTCTCACACTCATGTCTCGTGAACATCGAAGGATTTTCTCTCTTTACGTTCCCCTTCACCCCGCTACCCCCTCGTCATTTTTACTATTATCGCTTGAAATCACCCCTTTTAAAGAAATTTCACCAAAAAAAAAAATTGCGATAACATATCTGTGGACTAAAGGCTTCAGTTTAAAAAAAAATTGTGTCAATCGGTTTAGTAGGGATGGCTGGCGGATTGTCTGGAGATTTAGGGCTTGTGTTTTAAATATATAGATAATAAAAAAAATCACGATTATCAGTACCGTTTCACATTACGATTCATAATCATGTTTACCTGATTATAGTTGTAAGTTTGTCCGCCAGATAGAGTAGCCCATATAAAGGATCCCTCCAATGTAGTTTATTAAAGACATATATGCAGTTTTAGTTATTTAATTAGATCGAGTTTAGTAAAGAAAACATCAAAACATACAAACAAAAACTATTAACATATCACGCGGAAGCAGAAAAAGAGACTAACGTTTGATTTTCTCTCTTTTTCCATAGTAGTTAAGCACATACGAATATCCTATTGTTTTACTATTCTAGTCAGTTTTTGTGTCAGTTCCATTGAAATTATATTCATTAATAACGCGGGACTGTTTTCAGAATGAATAGTTCTATATTTTGAACTTCAATGAAAACTTTGTTAATTCCAATGATTTTCTATATACAAGATACAAATGCAATCGTGTTGTAGATACGTTATATGAAACAATATTATTTATTCCTGTTTGTTTCTTAAAGTCGCTGCACACGAGGCTTGTTTTGGCTGCTAAGTTTCAAGCGTGCTGTGGCGCTGATTTTGGCGATAGCTTTTATATGTTAGCTTCTCACGATGCATGTATTAAAGCTTGTTTTGTAGATGGGTTTGGTGTGCGCGCAGTGACAGTTCGAATGTTAACAAAAGTGAACGTTTATTGTCTCTAAACAGAACACACACTATGACGCCATTTTTGTTTATGGACGTTTGTCCATGTCGCCCACGTGACGAGATACTGTTTCCTGATTGGTTCCTGATGAAAACAAGCAGACAAACTAGCACTAAAAATAGCCCTGATTCTAATTTTGAAATTCATCTTCTGACCACGCACGCGAGCCCTCAGTGACGCCATTTTAATCTTCGTAGCCAGCGCGCTAGCCAGCGCAAGTCCCAGCTACGATTCAAGCGATAAAACCAGCCACGTGTTCAGCGGCCTTTATTCGTTATTGTCCATGCTTGTCTCTAACCTAACTTAGGACAATGCAAAATAAAATGAGGTCTGCAATTGTTGTGGCATATTCATATCTAGTATATATAGAAAATCATTTGTTTGTTCGCCCTTTCATGCACTACATGAGATTTTAACACTGTCATATCCACAGTGTCATTTTTTATAAGTGGGTAAATATTTACTGTCTCTGACTTGTTCATAGTACTATATATGTTACGGTCAATGTCCGGAATACGGGCAATGTCGACAATGCCCGAGCCACATCGGGCAATGTCCGAAATCGGACAAGGTTAAAAAAATAGATTTTTTATAAACATGAAACGCTGACATTTGATTGTATCTTTATCATGATAAGTTAACGCTTAATGGAACTTTTATCACTGATATCAACTATTGAAGAATATATTTTTCAGCTTTCTACAAAATATCAAAAAATAAAAATTCTACAATTTAAACAAAACTGTTTACAAACAAAAATACAAATAAGAGATTTGCTTATTTAGTAAATCTCGAAAAAGTTGCTTCTATTATAACATGATGAAATTAACGGGATTATTTAATAGAATTTCATTAAATAGTCAACGTTTCGGCAAGCAATTATTGCCTTCTTCAGGACTTATAACAAACAAATAAAACTCTACACATCTAAACATAAACTTAAAATTTAAAATTAAATTTTTTTTTATTTTTATAAAATTTTGTATATCAAATAATTATTTATTAGGTACGGATTACCTAAAAAATGTCTATTAAAAGTCACAAATTAAAAACATAAATTAATTTAAAAACAATATTGTTCATCATATAAAAACTTTTTTTTCTATTATAACGAATTTTTATTAACGGATTATAGCATTTTTTCAAGCTCACCCACAGTCTAAGTTATTTTTGGTCCTGACGTCAATTCATGTTTTCAATTTATTTATTTTTTTAATATTAAAATGAAAATCCAATTGGTACTTTTACCAGCTCTCAGATCAGATCATTAGAACTGAGGGTTTGTAATAGAAGAACTATTTTCACAGTGGTATAACACGATCTTCTACGGGGACTCTTTAAGCCTTTATAAAAGCTAAATTAGTGCAGAATTTCGTTTAATAATTTCATGTAAGAAACATATATATTTCGTCGTTGGGAAACCACGTTCTTTCATTTCATAAGATTAAACAAAAAGAAGGGGTTATTGTTGAATCAATGAAGATCGTGTTCAGTTAACCTAACCTTGTGTGTATTCACAAAAGAAAGACTTGAACACATGCTCACCAGTGGCTCGTAAAATATATCTAATAACACAGGTTTTTATACCGGATGAACATTAATACCGGTACAATTTACCTGTTGAAATAATCGATTTGTTCTATACTAGCATGGCACTAAGAAAAAGTGTCCTTGGGCGCAGAGCCTAAAAACCAATAGATTTATATATACAGATATTTTTAGCGAGATTTTAGATATAGGGATTATTCATTGAATTCACGAACATGTTCCATGTTCAACTTTTGTGCTTTTTTTTAGAAATAGAAAAATAATCGAAAACTTGGTAATATTGGAACGTGTCACCCTGTATAAAATAATGATATATATTAATACGCTAAGGTTAAGAATGTTTGCCTCCCTTTTTAGAAAAAACCTCACAATTTCTCCACATAAATTATATATCATTTTACAGATAATTGCTTGCTCTACTGACATCGACAACTAAAAAATTTATTATTGCTTTTGTTTTTGTAAATTAATTAAAATACAGCAACGCTGAACAACGTCTGCCATCTGACGGCTTTAATTTTGAAACAACGTCAACACTTCGATCTGTCATCTGACCTTCATATTGTAATACAACATACACAATACTGCCATCTGACGGCTTTAATTTTGAAACAACGTCAACACTTCGATCTGTCATCTGACCTTCATATTGTAATACAACAGACACAATACTGCATACTGCCATCTGACAGTTTTAATTTTGAAACAGCGAGCAACGCTGAACAACGTCACAGCAATGCTGCATGATGCCATCTGGCTTAGCTCAACGCTTTTGCTACTTGCGCCTCTATATGACAATTTTAGTAAAATATTTCTTCGATCTGTCATCTGAGCTTCATATTGTAATACAACAAAAAGAAGAACGTTATAAGCAGTGTGCAAAATTAGAAACGAATTGAATACCTGCAATCATATCTAAAAAATAATTTTGTAAAGTGATAATTATTATACTTATTTAGTGCGAATAATTAGCACAGGTCACACTAGTTATGTCATATTCGGATTCATCACGTTTCTAGAGTTTGAGATTTTTTAAGATTGTGAATTCAATGGATATTCCTATATCTAAAATCGTGCTAAACATATTTGTAGCTAAAAATCTATTGGTTTTTAGGCTATGAGTGCATGGATACTTTTTTTTTTAGTGACCTTTAAACTATAAAATAAAACCATTTTCGATCAATTTTACCGAGAACCAAATCCCATAAGGTAAGTGCAGTAGCATTGTGTCGCTCCTGAGCGAATCGTTCATAATGAACGACTCCCTTCTTGGAGTTGAATGGCACACTGTAAGTGTAATAGTGACTTAAACCATTCACATTGACGTCGTTGACAAAGATATAATATTGTAACAATGAACATTATTGCTTTTATTATACTTTATAGTTTATCCGAAATGCGAATAATATAAGGTCAGAATCATATTAAAATGAGCTCAGAGCTGAGTGTGTGTATTGTGCTGTGCAATGCTATACGTAACTCCTGAGCATGTATGATGACAGTTCACACCTCCGCAGTCTGCAGTCTTATGTAGTGCGTACTGTCTAGCGTCGCTCCTTTGAACGACTCGCTCTGAGCGACTTTTTTTAGAGAGCGCAGCGCACGGAGCCAGCTCCTAATAAAGAGTCATGTGGACGCATCACTAGTGTGCAGAGTCCTTTGTTGTTGGTACATTTTTGATAGATTTCTGACTTACGCTTTGGTCACCCGATATATACACACGGTTTATTTCATACAAGAACTCGAGTCCTGCAAAGCTCGGCCCCCTATCTATACACAATACACATTACACAGTCAGCACGACTGTCGATTGTTTTCCCTCGACTGTAATCTAACCGTATCTAATGCTGGAATTTAATTTGTAACCGTTGAGAAAATGTTTTTCATTCACTTCTTGTTTGCCGGGAAAAGTTTAGTCGACGATGAAATGTTATAATCGGACGTACATTAATTGTAACGTTCAGAATCGTATCAAGGGTGCTGTAAAAACAAAAATTTTCTTAGTTTAAAACAAAACAAAATCGCACGGTAACGTTCGCATAAGGAAAGATACAAAATTCTTCGTGTTTAATACGGAACACGGGAAAACTATAGGCTATGTTTTTAAAAATGTTTTTATACAAAAAGGATATATTTTTATAATTTTATAAAATAGATCTTTTAAAGTTTTTATTATTTTTATTATTTATGAAGTTTAGTTTTTAAAAAAGTTTTAAATGTTTGATAATAATGTTTTTAAATTATTTTATGTTTTTAATTTTATGACTTTTTACTAGACATTTTAAGGACCTGAAGAAGCATGAATTTCTGCCGAAACGTTGACGATTAAATGATGTTCTACTGAATAAAAATTGTTTTTATATTTAGCCTTGTATCCCGTATAATTGTATCATAAAAATAAAATGTTGAATTTAAAAATACAATTTTCGATAGAATTAAGCATCTCTCAGACACTTTTCAAATTTACTATTTCTTTTCGTTTTGAAGCTGTTCATGAATTTCTTTCAAATATAAAAAAGTCGTTCAACGCGCATTACTTCTAAAGTTTAAACTAAATGAGATACAGAAGTATTGTCTTGCTTTTTGAAATCAACATATTTTTTCTGATAGGTATACGACGAATTAAATACAAATAAAAAAAATTGCTATGTACGATTTCGTTACCCTTTGAAAACCAATTTGTTGACAAATTTATCAGTTACAGTGTAACCTCTATATAGCGACACTCAAAAGACTGTGCACTTTGTGGCTTTGTTGAGAGTTGTCGTTAAACGGAGAGAAGAAATAACCCATTAATATAGGCATATTATTCTTCTGCCGTTGTCTGTGAAATCATAACATCATATAGCTTGATCCAAATCTCGAACTAAGGTTTCTTGAATTTCTTAGAAGATTTTCCATCCTCTTCTGCTTCTCGAATTCTTTCTTTGTTCTTGCATATTGTCGATACGATCGAGAGATTATATCCAAAGCGTCTTCCAACATCACTTATCTTTTCTCCCGCCTCTATTGCGCATTTTAGTCAATACACAAAGATTTTCTTTTACTCGCCATGTTCACAGTTTACAAGTTTGTGGACAGCTAAGAATATGATAACTTATCGATAAGCAGCTGAGCTAAACATATGAAAGATAATCCCAACAAATTAAAGAACGAATTTCTTAGAATCTTAGGTACGCATGATGCCGACAACAAAGCAACAAAATAACAAACAAGTACTGTTTATTGCTTAATGATGACGTATTGTTGTCGTTATATTTAGAGTGGTCGTGTCGTTATTTAGAGTGTCTCATTGCAAACCAACTAGAGTTAAGTAATTTCGACGTTTTAAGGAGTTTGTCGTTATATCGAGTGACGTTAAATGGAGTTTACACTGTAGTTTCAAATTTATCATTCTTCTAAAAAAAGAAATGCTGATTTTATTTTGGTTGAACAGCTATAAATATTAAATCGTTTAATAGGTGCATTAGTCTTGTACGTCCAGTAAATACAGGATTCTATGGCTTGAAAAACTTTCTAGAATAAATCATGTGACACTTAAAGATTTTCCAAGATGTTCACAATCAGAAACTTTGCTATTAAAATAAAACTAGTGTGACCAGTGCGACTTATTCGCACTAAATAAGTATAATAATTATCACTTTACAGAATTATTTTTTAAATATAATTGATATGATTGCAGGTATTCAATTCGTTTCTAATTTTGCACACTGCTTATAACGTTCTTCTTTTTGTTGTAAAAGAAATATTTTACTAAAATTGTCATATAGAGGCGCAAGTAGCAAAAGCATTGAGCTAAGCCGTCAGATGGCATCATGCAGCATTGCTGTGACGTTTTTCAGCGTTGCTCGCTGTTTCAAAATTAAAGCCGTCAGATGGCAGTATGCAGTATTGTGTCTGTTGTATTACAATATGAAGGTCAAATGACAAATCGAAGTGTTGACGTTGTTTCAAAATTAAAGCCGTCAGATGGCAGACGTTGTTCAGCGTTGCTGTATTTTAATTAATTTACAAAAACAAAATCAATAATAAATTTTTTAGTTGTCGATGTCAGTAGAGCAAGCAATTATCTGTAAAATGATATAATATAATGTATGTGGAGAAATGGAGTTTTTTTCTAAAAAGGGAGGCAAACATCTTTAACCTTAGCGTATTAATATATATGATTGCCTTAATACAGGCCTACATAAATGCACCTGTCTTAGCGGAATTCGTTCAATATTAATAACATTTTGCTTGAAAATCTATTTCAATCTAGCAAAAAACAATCTTAAATACTTGAACTTCTACACCTATGCATTTGTGTCCCTTTGACAAATCTGCAATCTCAGCTTTTATGTTTAATTAAATCTATTTCTCCAGATTTAATTAAATATCAAACTATTTTTATTACTGTAGGATTTTAATAGCAATATAAAATCCAACAATCAATTATAACTAATTAATTTGGAATAAGATAAAAATAAAAATTAAGCTATAAACAAAATAATTCAATTATAGTAAAAAAAGTGTTTTAGTGTTTATCTTGACAAAAAACTACCCTCAGCTGGGTCAAGCCCCTTCTAAACCAAAACACTGGATCCATCACGGAGAAAGCGTATTTTTCAAGTAAAATCATAATAATGAAAATATTAATATTCAGCACTTAAATCAACGCCCTTTTTTATTCAATATTTGTATTGTCACTAGCGGTCCCGCCCGGTTTCACCTGGGTGCAAAAGAACGAACGGGGAAGGAAGGGACATGAGTACGCACATTCATCTTAGTTTACCGAGATGAATGTTGTGTCCAAACTTCATAATGATCGGCGTTACCGTTCAAAAATTTTTGTCGTTAAAAAGCAGTATTTATACTTTTTTAAGTAATAAATTTCTTTTAATATAATAAATATTTAATTGAAAACACTGTAGGAAAATTATTTTTATATAGGTGCCTATAGTTGATACAGTTTCCAAATGAGCTATTAATTAGATTTATTTAATTTTAATTAGTCGTTAAAAAATTAAAAAAAATTGAAATATAAGCCTTAAAAAAAAGCAATATAGAAAATAAAAATATATTCGCCGACGTGGGGCTTGAACCCTAGATCCTGGCAATAAGAGTCTTACACTTTACCGACTGAGCTATCCGGGCCTGTACTCTTGATGCGCTAATATTACAATATTTAGTTAAGGCATTTCACCTGATAATATTTGTCGGACGGACTAATACATCTTGCAACATTTTTCATTTATGTTCCGCTCCAATTGGTCGTAGCGTAATATTATATAGCCTATAGCCTTCCTCGATAAATGGGCTATCCAAAAAAAAAAATTTTTAATTAGAACCAGTAGTTTCTGAGATTAGCGCGTTCAAACAAACAAACAAACTCTTCAGCTTTATATATTAGTATATAGATCTATGATTTGCTTTCTTACATTTCTTTCAACAATTTAACACGTGCACGAAAACCGAATAATGACTTATTTTTTTATATTTGTCCGGCAACGCCATTTGTCGATTAGTGCGATTAGCGGCCGCAGTGTGTCACTGTTCGCAACACCTAAGAGTTTTAAGCAGTTTCTGCGTACGCTTGTCTATGCGAAACCAGTGGACGCAAATGTACGGTCGCCTTTATATGTTGATCTACTGAATTTGTTTTGTTTTTTATAGTTTCAAAGAAAAAAGTTAACCCTCTCTGTGGTTTTTATATCTCCCGTAGGCATTACTGTAAAACCATAAAGTCTACATAGTTGTAAAAAGAAAATTGAGGATGTCCTAAATTTCAATCAACTGATAAAGAAGACAGCATCCTAACTAAAAACATGGCCTTTGATCTATTGTTGTCCAAAGTGGGCTCCGCGAAACTCGAGAGCTCCGAGAAACAAGATGATTGTGTCAAGAAACAATGAAATATTTCTTTTTTTGGACGTTCAATGATTGAATATTTTCAGGGAGCCGTTCCCGAAGTATAAACTAGTTCTAAACCAAAATTATGAAGTATCAAGTTGTGTAAAAACTGTAAAATTACAAAAACAAATAATTTTTAGGTTAAAAGAACATATTCAATAAATAAAATTATCGACCAATTTTTCAGACAATATATTAACAAAAAATATAAAATTAATACATTAACGTTCCAATCCGGATTTGGACCTTCTTCAAAATTGATCTAAATAATAACAAAAAATATAAAATTAATTAATCCGGATTTGGACCTTCTTCAGAAGAAGGTCCAAATCCGGATTGAAACGTTAATGTATTAATTTTATATTTTTTGTTAATATATTGTCTGAAAAATTGGTTGATAATTTTATTTATTGAAGAGTTCTAATCAGACGTTATAAATCAAAGATTTGATTAAAAGAACATAGCTATTAAAGTGGTTGAGAAACAATTACGTGCTTTATTTAAGGTTATTCGTCCAGCACCGTATTAGAAGTGATTACGTCTATATTTTTTTGTAATAAAAAACTCCTGTATGACTTTATAAATTGTTATTTCTTATTTACATAATATTATATTATATAAATCAAAACATATTTTTTTAACATATGACAGAGACAGATATAGTTCAAATGTGACTGACAAGTAATTTAACAGTTGTTCCGACAATTTTTAGTAATATTTCCCCAAAACTACAAGTGAACGTTTTTTCATTATAATTTTTACATTATCAAAAAGAGTCCAAATTTCGAATAATCAGTTTTTCAAAGTTTTGTCTGGAGCCAGTTTGGTTTACTTTCAATTTTAAATGCATTTCTTGTGACTGACGAGTCTGTCAATTATTTTTGTGTAAAAAATTCATATTTAATAATTAATTACCTACTCAAAAACTAAACGTCAAAATTTAAAAAAAAAATTGGTTGTCTGTAAAGTTTACGGACGATAGTTTTATGTGATAACGTATTCCGCTCGAATATCATATTTAATAATCACGCACAGGGTCAGGCGGAACGTTAGGAACGTTACACTTTTTCGTGATTGCAGCCGGTTTCATCTTTTTTTATTGACGTGATTCATCAATTTATAAGACGGTATCACGTCAAAAATTTTAGATGAATGTATGATATATCCATAAATAGCATGTTATTCATTTGACCTAATAGCATAGTATTAAGTTATTGTATTTAATTCCAATAATTATTTTTTTAAGAATTGACATCCCTATATAATTTCTTAAAATAATTTTTCAAGTACGTATGCTTTTATACCCGTGCGTCCACCATTATACCCGTACTTCCACCATAAACTGGTGGAAGTGCGTGTATGATGGTTGAGGTACGGGTATATTTCTAATAAATGTTCGGGTATTAAAAGCATAAAAGAATTATTAACTGACGCAACAAAATGCTAACCTTATCAGAAAGTGTCAATATATTATTATGTGAAGTATTCCAGGTTGTATCAAAATGGTTTTACCAATAAAAAACTTCTAGATCAAAAAATGAGGGTAGCAGGTATTGAACTATTGTTTATTAAATTTTATTGATGTGTAAATATTTTTGCAAATTTATGATAGAAAGATTCGGTAAAATGTCGCGGAAGTTAGGCAAACTTTCACTGTCAGCTGTATTGGATTTTTTGAGGTTATAAATAGCTATTCGACTTTGAATAAAATAAATGTAAATCTATTAAAGTGGTGCCAAAGTTTATTGAAAGAAGCCGAGGGATAGTTTTGTTTACTTGAAACGCATCTGCAATGTAAAGTCACAGCTAGCTGCTGCTTTGTTGTGAATACAAAGGCTTATTTCAAATTTTTTTACGTGTCAAATAAATTTTTAACTTATTTTTGAAGCAACTTGTGTACAAGAGCGACCTGGTAAAACGTTGAAAGCCTGTCAGAAGTTGTCACCTTAACGTGTTTTGTAAATAAGGAACTGAAGCGAAAATACCTAAATATTTAACATAAAAGTTTGTTGACTTAAATATATTTTCTTTGAATTATAACAGCAAAATGATATATTGCTTAAAAAGTGAAACATCGTCAAACAATTATTTTTGATTTCGAGAATAAATTCAATTTTATTTATGTATTCATTTTAGAATTATCTAATACTAGCTTTTATTATATAATAGTAAAATATAGTTATATATAGTAATAACACGGCAGTTCAATCCCGCTCTATTATCCGCTAGCGGCGCTAGTAGTTGTCGTGGAAGTAAACGTCGAATAATAATAATAATAATTCATACACAAGGGAAAATAATAATAATGCGTTAACGTCCGTTTCTCGACTTTATGTCATAACAGCTGACGCCATTCGCACCATTACTATTTTTTTTGCTACCACACTTCCCGTTATTTTCTACAATTTTTAAACCTCAACTTAATTAATAGCAATGGGCGAAAGAAGGAAAATTAGGATAAGGTATGCAAATTTTGAGCATAGGAGTTTGACAGGTAATCGGCCATGGTCTTAAATAAGGAACCATCTCGATATTTATCTGGATTTGTTGAGGGAAACCATGGAAAACCTCAACAAGATGGCCGGTACAGGACTTGCCGTTTCTCGGCGAGAGGCAGTGGGAAAAACTCCCAGCCACATCTGCCCCCGCCGGGATTCGAACCCGGTAACTCCCGAATGCGAGTCTAGTGCTCTCACCGCTACGCCACCCCGCTCGGTGTTTTTATTATTATATAACCGGAAAGAATAGAAGTAAGCTTATGTATTCCTTCCAGCTGTAGACTTTCTACTGTAAAATTTCATTCAAATCGGTTTGGATGAAATCCACACAATTTCTTTGAAAGTCCATTGAGCAAATTTCATTTGTAAAAAAACATTCTTAAAGTTAAGAGCGCTGCAAACGAGGCTGGGTTTGGCTGCTAGGTTTCAAGCATGTTGTGGCGCTAGTTTTGGTGTTGGCTTTTATGTGCTCACTTCACACGAGGCGTGTATTGAAGCTTGCTTTGTAGACGAGTTTAGTGCGCGCGCTGTCATAATTCGAATGTTAACAAAAGTTGACATATATTATCTCCGAACAGAACACACTCTATGACGCCATGTTTGTGGGCGTTTGTACATGTCGCCCACGTGACAAGATACTGTTTCCTGATTCGTTCTTGCTCAAAACAAGCAGACAAACTAGCACGAAAAATACTAGTTTTAAAGTACACATTGTGACCACGCACGAGAGCACGCAGTGACGTCAATGTCATCGTCGTAGCCAGCGCGCCAGCGAGCACATGCAGTGATTCTAGCGGCAAAACCAGGGTCGTGTGAAGCGGCCTTTATTACGAAAAAAAAGGCGGGTTGCACTCCGGATGTGCCGGCAGAAGTGAAAACTTGAATATTAACGTCTTAATTTTTTGCATTTAGAAGCATTGTTTATTTATTGGCAACACTTGTAAATGAAATGGATTGCATTTTTATGTACGATATTTCAACGCTAGATGTCTAACGTTCTATAAAAAGTATCTGGCAATTACTATCACTTAGACTCTTAGAGAGTCTCACCCTGTTCTTACTTTTCCTGACGCGAGTTTAACATTTTTTACCCATTACAAAAAAAGTGTACAACGCCGCTAAAGAAGTTTGTAAATAAAATGGTTTGTATCATAGATTGCATTTTTATGTACGATATTTCAACGCTAGATGTCTAACGTTGTATAAAAAGTATCTGGCAATTACTATCACTTAGAGAGTCTCACCCTGTTCTTACTTTCCTGACGCGAGTTTAACATTTTTTACCCATTACAAAAAAGTGTACAACGCCGCTAAAGAAGTTTTCACTTCAAAATTCTCATTTTCAGTAACACGACCTTTTTGATTGTGTATAAGAAAGTTTCGATAAATTGATTTTATAAAAAAAATATTGGCTTGGAGTTAAATACTCGACGTTGTCCAGTGTGTCTTTTAACGATAGTTTATTGCTCTAAAAGTCTACTTTAAAGAAAGATCACTTGGATTAGAGACTTTCTGAACCTTAATCCTATAAAAACCTAATGGCAACTGTCTTCTAGTTCTGTCGGTAAAAAAGATACCTATTGTCTACACTTCCTAGTGTTTCTTTAAACGGTCATTTAGAAACAAACCATTCCGTTTTTCATCTGCTTGAAAATCACCTTTCAATTTAAATGATTTTCCGCGTTTTAACTTTTATACAGTCAACCCCCGTTTAGAGCGAAGCATAATAATAATAATAACCACTTTATTAAAAAGTATTTTTTTAAAACACATTAATAGCGTCCGCAGTATAATGTATTACAACATTAATTATTAAGAAACTCATTTACATCATAAATTTTTTTTTGCAATAAAAATTGATTTAATTCCTTTTTAAAAAGGGCTTTTTTGTTAACATCAATATTTTTTACATTCTGTGGCAGATTATTATGTATATTCGAATCATGGCATTGCGTGCTCCACGACTCGTCACTTGTAGATGATGTTGATCATTTTTCAGAGTGGATGTTTTATTTCCGGTGTTATGCCTATGTATTATATTGTTTGTTTTGAATAGATCAGGATTTAATCTGACGAAATTAGAGAAATTATAAGAATAATAATATGTTTTTGGCAAAACATATTCTCGCGTTTCTATGGCTCCTCTATTGATAGTCTCTAGTTTCCTAGTCCTGATCCGACAACTGGTAAAAATATCAAGTAACTTTTTCAATTAAGTCTAAAAAATGTAAATATTGAAAATATAGATTGATGCTAGGCCCAAATAACATTAAAAAACCTCATGAAAATTCTGTCTAATTTCAATTTTATATGTAGTCAATTTTTTTTCATTGCTAGATATAAATGAAACCAGTTTTTTAAGTATAGCTTCTTTAAAGTGACTCTTTATTGGGAGCTGACTCCGTGCACTCCGCTTACTAAAAAGAGTCGCTCAGAGCGAGTCGTTCAAAGGAGCGACACTAGACAGTACGCGCTACACAAGTGTGCAGATTACAGAGGTGTGAACTGTTATCATGCATGTTCAGGAATCACGTAGCATTGCACAGCACAATACACACTCAGCTCTGAGCTCATTTTAATATGATTCTGATTCTATAAAGTATAATAAAAGCTTAACAATAACAATGTTAATTGTTACAATATTATATCTTTGTCAACGACGTCAATGTAAATGGTTTAAGTCATTGTAAGCTTAGTACTAGTGCACTTACAGTGTGTCATTCAACATTAAATGACTCAGCAAAGATAACTCCGTACGTGCAAAGTTCACTAGTGTCTCTGTGGCCTGTGCTGTGTGTGCTCTGTAAATGTGCGAATGCAACAGTACAGAACAGCTCATTATGAAGTATTCACAGGAATTAGTCAAAGTTTTGTTGGACACAAAGATGCGTTCGTCGTTAATTATTTGGGATGCATTTTTTCGCGTGTGTTAATCGGGCTTTTTGAATTAATTAAAAAAATTTATATAACTTTGAAAGTCTGTTTCTTTCTTATTTTTGAGTTTTGATAAAAAAGTTACTTAAAATATTTGTTCGTCTATTTGATTTCTACACGCTTTTAAAAAAGAAGAATCAACTTAAAAATCATTCTGTGTAAATATAATATATAAAAAATTATTTATAAATAAAAAATAACAAAAAAAAATAAATATATTATTATAAGAGAAATAAATATAAATATTAATATTAAAGAAGTTTCACTTCAGCCGCGCGTAAAGGTTACATGCACTCCTCATTTTCTTCAAGGCAAACTATCAATCAATTTTTTTGAAAATAGATTAATTATTATAAAAGTTTTAAATAACTAACCTTATTCAGCACGGAGCGGAATTAATCTAGACCTTACTGTAATTTTGCTTTTGAATTCAGTTCACGGCACTTAAAAACGGTATAATTTCATCGATATTTTTTTTTATTGTGATAGAATTCTTTTCATCTTTCATACCTTTTAAATAAAACCTACCTTGCTTTTAAACGGTTTTTTATATCGATACTTAAAAATTTTTATTCGGACTGACAATTGAATAATGTTTAATCTACATAAATTTTTAGGGATGACAAACTTCCGAAAATGTGTCGTTACAATCTAAACTAATAGAAAATATAAGTTAGTGTTGCCATCAGAGCTGGATATGCACTAGGGGCAGTAGAAGCGCAAAATTTGGAATGTGGGAAAAAAAATTTTTCTCGTTACAGAATTTTTTTCGAAAAGTGTAATCGTGTTGAAAACATTGATATTTTTTTTTCAATCAGATTAAACCGTCGAGTGCCCATCGAGACGCGAAAGAGTGTCGTTAAAATTATTGGATGTAGAAATAATTATAAAATGAATCATCAAAAAAAAAAAAATATACTAGAACCGACATTCTGCTTAATGTCTATCATGCATATTTCCAATCTATTATCCAGTATGGAATAATCTTTTGGGGCAATTCGGTATGGGCAGAAAAAGTTTTTTTAATTCAAAAAAAGTGTATTCGTATCATAGCGGGTGTGGCACCTAGAGAACATAGTAAAAATGTATTTATTCAGTATAACATACTAACACTAGTAGATCTTTATATTCTAAATTGTGCAAATTTTGTACAAAACTATCCATCTTTGTTTAATGAAAATCATAATAAATATGAATATACCACAAGAAATAAAAATAATTTAAAAACTACTAATTGTACATTAGCAGTGACTCATAAAGGTGTCCGCAACGCTATGATAAGAATACACAATAAGATACCTACTGAAATAACTGTAAGTAACAAATTCTAAACAAAAGTTTAGGAAGAATTTAAAAAAATATTTATTAAGTAAGGCTCACTACAGACTGAACGAGTTTTTATAATTAATTGTTTTTGTGTTGACGCTATTTATATACATTAATTGTACCAACAAAATAAAGATCTCTATCTATCTATCTATCTATCTATCTGTCTATCTATCAAAATAAAGTTAACTCCTATGTAATTAAGTAACTCAAACGAAGAATAGAACTTTACTCATCCTTAATGGCCACCGAATCTGTCTGTCTGTACCAACTAACTCGGCACTTTGACGAAAATGAACATGACTTCTTATTATAAAATTCATAACAGTATATGCCAACGGATTAAAAAAAAGAAACTCCCGAAGCTATTCGACAGCGCAGCTTTTATAGCTTAAAACAACAAGCCTTATGTAAAGCTTGCAGACAAAACTGTACTTATTAATGTTGTTAGTTTTTTTTTATACCGGCCAAAAAAGACCCACTGAATTATTTAGTTTGTCCTGATCTAACAAAACAGAAAATTATATGTTCATGCTGACGTCACTATTTCTGATTAAAGATATAATGGGCTCGTCCCACATTTATTTTAGGATTGTATTCGACGCTACAAATAAACATAAACTTATTTATTTCGCTTATTACACACGAGTTTAAGCATGTCATTATAAAATATAATAGATAATAAAACCATTTTTTTGAGAAATTTTTGGAAGGTTTTCCTACAAGAAAAATGTCTCCACAAATTTATATTTTAGTGTACTTTTGAACATAGGCTATCTCCGCTACCAAGGGCGTAGATAAGGGGCGTAAAGGGGCCAATTACCCCCTTCAGGACCATAATAATAAAAAATAAAACTCAAAATATTCCTTCGTGAATATTCTTGCAGTATGATTAAAAATTTTAAAAGAATATTGATTTTATTATTGGAATAATAATCGATTTAAAATATGAATTAGTGCTAAATCCAAATAACCCTTGCTGTTGGTGACCTTTAAAAAAATCTCATACATCACTTAATTCTCATAGAGCTCTTTTTCTGGGGACATAAAAAAATTGTAGCCAATTGGGCAACAGAACCATTCCAACTTCAAATATTGGAATTTCAAACTACAATGCTTACTTTCTTGGAAAATAATTATAGAATATTAAACTGTTATGAAAAGTATCCCATCATAATAAAAAGACAACGTTATAGCATATACCTCTTCTACGTATGCGCCGATTTTCCCCTAAAGCAATATTTAGTATCGTGATCCCAGACATATGTTTTTAGACCCAGGAGACCTCAAAACTAAAAAAATATTGTATAATTTTCAAAAGAGGACCTAAATCAGTAACATTCCATACGGGTGGAGTTGAAATGGTAAAAATATAGGATTGTTATTTCAAATCTCTACCGATAAACTACTGTATCAGTATAAAATGTTAATTTATAAGTGAGTTACACTTGCTGCATAATATGTTACTTAGATAGTTACAACTTAATAGTTTCTAGATATTTTTCGCGTCGAGAAACTATAAATATCGATAAAATACCAAAATTAGAAAATTTAAATAATAACACTATAATTTTCTTTATTACTTATACGTGATGTAATAATATGGGTTATAAACTATACCTGTATATAAAAGAAGTCGATGGTCACAGGATGGTCAAAAACTCGGACTAATACCCGGCATTCCAATTTTCCTCGGACGACATCCAGCTGTAAAAAAATCTTTCTGAACAATAGCGTATGTGCATAAAATGAAAAAATAAATAATCAGGAAATAATTAAAATTAAAGATGAGTCCATTGTCCTCATTATTTTTTTTTTCTTGTTCACCCCTCTTATAATTCCCTGTATGGAAAAAGTTGATATCTCAGCATTCGGATAAAAATTCGTTCCGGTAAATTGGTAACTCATTAAAATTCTTGTAAAAAATTAAACGTTGTCCTTTTCCTTCCTGCAGAGAAGTAGAATCTTGTCAGAGACTAATAATAAAACCCACAAGGTATATATGCTTTCAAAATTCTATACGTAACTGTGTTTTCGATTTATCATATCGTCGTTGGTTCTGTAATACCTCTTATGTGCAAAAAGTAAAATTTGCAGGAAAGGCCAAAAAGTGGTTATTTCAGCAATGGATGGTAAGAACTAGCAATTTCAGAGGTATATTACTAATTCATATTTATCTTTACTATACGTGTTTAATTAAGATTAAGTATTTTCTTAAAAAATATTTAACGTTAATTTCGGATTTATTGGCACATGGGAGGAATTATTTGATACAACTTTTCACATAAGAGTTACTTCCCCATTTTGGTCACTGTAAAATTAATTTGGAGGTATTACTAGTGTATAGAGCTCCGTTTCCAGAATCTTTTCATCTAAAAAACGTAAAATCTGGCAGTTATGCACATAAGAGCTAATTACAGAACCAACGATGATATATTAAAAGTAATATTGAAAATATTAACTACAGCCAAAAAACCCTGACTGTTGATGGCCTTCAATAATAAAAACCACAAGGTATATGCTTTCAAAAATGTACACACAACTTATGAGACCTCTGTACCTTTAAACCACACAGACTTCAGAGCAGCGTTGCCAGACGTCCCGATTTTTAAATCAAAATTAAATGTCCCGCGCGGGACAGGCTCAGTCCCTCTTTTCGGGGATAACTTTAAAAGAAGTTAAATCTTCACAGAAATATCATGAATAAGTAAATCTTATAAATAATTATTCTCTTATTGTAAGTTGCAATTTGTAACTCTCACTCCACAGACTATTGTTGGAGACGCCATATTTTTCTAATGAATAAAACTTTTTTGATTTTGATTTCTGTTTTTTTTTTTTTAATTCTGAAGACGAATAAGACTCAACTATTTAACGATGGGGTAAATCTGATTTAAAATATTATAATCTATTAAAATACATTTTCTATGGCTATTTTTGTTATCTATTGTCACGTAAACGTAATTTTAATTCAAATAAAAAGATAAATAGGTATTTGAAAACTTCTGATTATATATACGTTTTTTTACTATGTCCCGCTTTCGACGAAAGAATCCCGCTGTTTTCACTCAAAGAGTTCCAAAATCCCGACTTGGCAAAAAAAAAAACTGGCAACGCTACTTTAGAGCCACTTTGATTCTTATCAAACATATTACAGTGGTGTCTAACACATAGTTTTTTTTTATTATAGAGCGAATAGTCCTTCGCAGGCAGCGCGTTGGGAGCAGGTGCAACGTGAAGTGGCGGCCACAGGCACGTATCAACTGACGGAAACTGAACTAGTTTATGGAGCAAAACTCGCCTGGCGAAACTCGGTCAGATGCATCGGTCGAATACAGTGGTCCAAGCTCACGGTAAGTCAATAGTTTGCTCTATCCACTTGTATTATCATCATATATTATGTTAATACGCTAAGGCTAAAGATGTTTGCCTCCCTTTTTAGAAAAAACCTCACAATTTCTCCACATAAATTATATATCATTTTACAGATAATTGCTTGCTCTACTGACATCGACAACTAAAAAATTTATTATTGCTTTTGTTTTTGTAAATTAATTAAAATACAGCAACGCTGAACAACGTCTGCCATCTGACGGCTTTAATTTTGAAACAACTTCAACACTTCGATCTGTCATCTGACCTTCATATGCAATACAACAGACACAATACTGCATACTGCCTTCTGACGGCTTTAATTTTGAAACAGCGAGCAACTCTGAACAACGTCACAGCAATGCTGCATGATGCCATCTGACGGCTTAGCTCAACGCTTTTGCTACTTGCGCCTCTATATGACAATTTTAGTAAAATATTTCTTCGATCTGTCATCTGAGCTTCATATTGTAATACAACAAAAAGAAGAACGTTTTAAGCAGTGTGCAAAATTAGAAACGAATTGAATACCTGTAATCATATTTAAAAAATAATTTTGTAAAGACGTGATAACTATTATACTTATTTAGTGCGAATAATTCGCACAAGTCACACTAGTATTACCATATAAACGACGGTTCAGAGATAGTCGAGAGTGAATCATCATTGTGATAAGATTCGCATGATGGGGCGGCAAATCAATGAAGCAATGTAAAGCTTTTAGGACATTATAGGATAAGCTAGGCAAATTTTGGGTTTAGGAGTTTGACAGGTAATCGGCCTTGGCCTTGAATAAGGAACCATCTCGATATTTATCTGGAATTGTTAAGGGAAGCCTTAACAAGATGGCCGGTACAGGAATTACCATTTCTCGGCGAGAGGCAGTGGGAAAAACTCCCAGTCACATCTGCCTCCGGCCGGGATACGAACCCGGTACCTCCCGAATGCGAGTCTAGTGCTCTCACCGCTACGCCACCCCGCTCGGTACTTGTTTTAAAATATTTGACGCGATTTTACTAGAACAAAGTTTTGAAATTATGAGGTAGGTTACACACGTACACTTTATATAAAATAAATAGCTCAACTTTATGCCCGCATCTACGTGAAGTATTATAATAGTTGGTTGCTACTTTTAAGTTTTAACTTCAATTAAATATAATTGTGGTTTACAGCGCTTTCGCTAGAACTTTGAAACTTCTAAATACACACTGCATTTATGTTCATTTAATAAATGAGCAAATTTAGTGCATTTTATTACAATAAAAATATCAAGAATATAATTAAGTCGCTCCGCAATTTTTTATAGCATCATCAGAGAGCTTATATCTAACCTAGATTGTTTTTGCTTTTACAAACTGGCCGATCTCTTAGGGGCCAATCATTAATTACGTAAGGGTCCCGAGGGGAAGGGGGGTTCTCAAAATCTTTACATGCCCCTATACAGCATTCTAGAATTTACTGATATGTAACTTTTTTTATGTATGACGCTATTTATACTGTGTATACAGTCTTCAATAAAGTATTATTATTATTATTATTATTATTATCTCGGGGGAAAGGGGGGTCAAAGCCAATCTTACATAATATTTTTCAAGTCGAAATGTGTGATTTCGTACATAGAATGATGGATATTTGAGAGAAAAGTGTTGCTAGAATCAACTGTGAGATCTATTTTTTTCTTTTTAAATGTACAATTCTATTTATACATATGTTTATTTTAAAAATGTTCATTGCGTATTAAGTTTCAAAACTTTTAATGTTCATTTTCATAATCTAAATTATCTTTTAAAGACTAAAAATTATTGATTTACGTCAAATTATGAGTTTTAGTGCAATTGATCTTTCTCACCACACGCGATATGATAATTTTTCTTTTCTTTATTATACTATATCAAATGTCAAATGGAATGGTCCCGTCGCCCGATTGACTAAAATTTTTTAATACAATATAGGCGTATTTACCCGGTGTTGCGGCCTGTTATCAAACATATTGCGGTATAGTTTAAAACCATCCCACATCTTTTATCTCGGTCTACATGAAAGTCAAAGAAGCCTTCGACTATAATAGGAACTCTCGTCGTGTGAAGTCAGAACTCGAATGACTTACAGTTATATGGATTGATAACCTATAACCAATAGCCATATATTAATATACATATAAGAGTGAAATAAAAGAAAGCCTGTAGCATTTCTGGTGTCATAAGAAATTTTTCAAATAAAATTCGTCAAATAATTTTTAAGTTAAATCCGTTCATGCGCATATACATGCAAAGAATTTTATATATTAATATAGACGTATACTTTGTCACAAAATTGTAGAACATTATTCCGAAACTCTTGAAAGTAATAAAACCGTTAGTAATATAATTATTCAGAGCAGTGGTTGTGATATTTATTCAAGTCAGTGAGCTTCAGCTATCCAGTCGTGAATATTTTATCAGTGTTCACTGACACTGTACGTCGAATCTGACGTTTTAAGGCGGAAACATTTGTTAGGAAAAACTCCAAAAAAGATTTTGTATATATACTCATAGCCGAGACACCAATAGTATATTACATCACAAGGGCCGAAGCTGAGGGCATTATGGCGCGCCGGGCCGAAATTTCAACTTTTAAGGCCTGTGTGATGTATACGATTTTTCTTCATATCCGCTCGAAAGTACGTACTTTCGTCAGCAGGGACGAAAGATTGACATTTACTCCTAGTGAGAACGGCGGGAGGAAAAAATTTCTCATGCGTATTTATACTCGTAACTAGGGTTACCGCTGTCATTTAATATAATAAATAACAGGGAGTAAATGTCAAACTTTCGTCCCTGCTATAAGGGACGAAAGTACGTACTTTTGATCGAGGTATGAAGAAAAAATATTTACTTTGATTTTTTCCGTTTCTCAAACAAGATTATACTATGCTATATAGGTTCTTAGCTTATCTGTATATATAAAACTTATAATCAAAATTTGTTTGTCCGACAAAAACTTTTGAACGGTAACTCCGATCAACATGAAATTTCGACACAACATTCATCTCGGTAAACTAAGATGAATGTGCGTACTCATGTTCCCACCCTCACATCCGTTCTTTTGCACCCGGGTGAAATTGGGACGGACTATTATATTATGTGACGACACCTCACGGAACTACTACTTCGCAAAATTTACAAAACGCGCTTAAAGAACAGACAAAAACAATTTTCATGCATTCTATCACTTATAATTCATCCTCCCACCCCCCAATATTTTTTTGCAAAATATATTTTCAATCTACAACAACGATGAGTTGACAGTTTTTTATGTGTAGATACAGACAAATAAGCAGTCAAAAAATAATGAAAACTGAAAATTTGCTTTAGGAATCTTTAAAACTATAATTGCAGACTAAGTTACTATTTTATTTATTTGTATTGATTCAACTAACTACCGTATAATACATTTAAAAAAACTTTTTAACAAAAAAATTAAACCGCCGAAAAACTGAAAAGCAAAAAATAATAAATCTTTTTATTTAACTAAGTTCTATCTAAGTAGTTGAACGTATGTGACAGTCTAGTATATCTAAGTAATTTTGAGTCGGCGTCAACAATCCTTCGCCGGAAATCTCTGAGCGTTCACGAAGTTAATATCAGCGACAGAGCAACCCTAACGGGCACACTGAGGGCACACGTCTTTGCGAGTGGTCGTGTGGAGAGCGCATGTTTAGAATGTTAATGTTTATCGCTGGAGATTTCACGTATCATTGTTAATTTGATTTGGTTATTTCTTTTAGTGATCTTTGTTCATTGATGGTTTGACGCCGACTCAAAATTACTTAGATATACTAGACTGTCACATACGTTCAACTACTTAGATAGAACTTAGTTAAATAAAAAGATTTATTATTTTTTGCTTTTCAGTTTTTCGGCGGTTTAATTTTTTTGTTAAAAAGTTTTTATTTAATAATTTTTTGTGGCTATATAATTTATAAATTATTGTAATATACACAACTCAGCATGAAAATCTGTGAGTGAACAATAAATCACCCCTATTTTCCCACCCTTAGGGTAGGAATTTTTTTTCCAAATTTATATGAGACGAACCTCGAGGTAGGTATACCCTATCCAATAAAAAAATAATTATCAAAATTGGACCACTCTGTAAAAAGTTATGTGTGGTCATACATTACAATCAGTGAGTGAACAATCAATCATCCCCTGTTTTCCTACCCTTAGGGTTGGAATTTTTCTACCAAATTTATATGGGACCAACTTCGGGGTATACCCTTTCAAACAAAAAAATAATTATCAAAATCGGACTACTCTGTAAAAAGTTATGCGTGGTCATACATAAATAAAAAAAAAAAAAAAAATAAAAAAAAATAAAAAAAAAAATATACGCGTCGAATTGAGAACCTCCTCCGTTTTTGTTTTTCGTCGGTTAAAAACAAATCTCGCAGTATGTGGATTTTGTAATTCGTTACTATAATATATTGATTACATTGCCCACACAATTACATATGGCAATGCCAATAAAGCGTGTTGTGCAGTTCATAAATAGTGTGTGTTCTTAGTTTTATCACTATTATGTTGCGATGCTATGATCTGCGTTATTGAACATCTATAATTTACAATGCCTATCTTATCATGTCAATCGACTCACGAACTGAAAGCCGCTGCACACAAGGCTAGAAACGCTGCTAGATTCCTTGCTAGATTTGCCTACTAGTTATCTAACGATGGTTTTCTTGATCGCTTCACATGAGACTATTTTTCAAGCGTGTTTTGTGGATAGATCTGGTGCGCGCGCAGTGACAGTTCGAATATAAACACAGAGCAAAACGCGTCTGTGAGCAGAATGAGGCCATGTTTGTTTGTGGGCGTTTGTTCAAATGCCCACGTGACAAGATACTGCTTCTTGATTGGTACCTAGCAGCAAATCTAGCAGGGAAAATATCCCCTGTTCCAATTTTAAAACCTATCTTGTGAGATAGCAGACCAGCCCGCAGTGACGTCATTTCCAGCTTCGTACCCAGCCCACCGGCTAGCAGAACGCCTAGCAGCGTTTCTAGCCTCGTGTGCAGCGGCTTTACTCTCGCCATAGAAGGTTCACTTCTAAAACAAAGCTCTTTCCTTAAAACTACGAAGAAACGAGAGGGTAAAACAAGTGAGACGCGCTTTTGAATACGACTCAAGGCACGCGGGATCACGCATGCGATAGTTGGATTAAGACGGCTGTGTGGATTGTTGTCGTGAGAGATTATGACGTGACGTTGCAAACGCACGATCGCGTCGCCCGCTCCTCAACGTTCAATGGAGAACGTTTACAATTGCGACACCTTAACACTCTGCCCATGAGACGCTTTTTCCCCTCCCAAAGATACCCGCGTATCTACAGAATGTCTGTAAAAAAACATTTCGATTGTATTTGTTTTTCGCACGGATCTTTTCTTAGTTACTAACATATTTTACTATTCCAACGCACAAGTGGCGAATGATACTAATTCAAGTCAAAACTCAGTTTTCAAAATCTTCTAATTCCGTCCCGCCGAAAAAAAAATTGTTTTTTTTTCGGCAAATTTTTGACAATAAATCGAACTAAAAAGTGGAAAATAAATATAGTTTAAATAAAAATAAAAAACACGCTTTATATCGATCTAAAAAGTAAAAAAAAATTTGTTTTAAATAAGCTAAAACAATAATGAATAAAAAATACAAGTATGATTGTGAAAAAAGCGTGGGGCGCTCGATGTGCGAAAATGTGGAACAAAGCGCCCCACGCTTTTTTTACAATAATACTTGTATTTTTTATTCATTATTGTTTTAAGCTTATTTTAAAAAAATATTTTTTACTTTTTAGTTCGATATAAAGCGTGTTTTTTAGTTTTTTTTAAACTATATTTTTTATATACATATATATTTTGTTAAGGTACTATGCTGCAAATGTATAATAATTATTGTATTATTATGAGCAGGCTTGTTATTGGACATTCATTGTCTGTTAGCCTGCCAGGTTTACAAATAAAAATAAAATTAAATTAAAAAAAACATATTTTTGGAAAAAGTCTGAATGCGTCACGATACAGGTCAAACAGATGAGCGAATTGAAACCAAATTTTAGGAGGATGTTTGATACGCTAATACGAAGAGCCCTATTGTTTTGGGGAAAATCGGCGCATGCGTAGAAGAGATATATGCTATAACGTTGTTTTTTATACAAGAATGGTATATTTTTAAGAACGGTTTATTATTCTATTTATTTTTACAAGAGAGTATTAATTTTCTGAACTTTATAGTTTCGGAAATTTTTGTGAAAATATAAAAAAATCAGCCGTTCATTTGTCCTGGAGATCTGTCAAAAACATATTGGTTAGGCAGCTGTCAAGCATGTTTCGAATAATTTTTACATAACACGACAACATATTATGTATAAGTAACTATCCATGTCTTAATAATTAATACTGTTACCCGCATCGTTTAAAGATTGTAGTCGCACAGAACTGGGCTCGAGCGTAGCCGGGTTCGCAGTTAGTTATTATATACTTTAAAAGCGATAAATGATCGAAATACTCATTTTCTGCAACGCAGCATTTATCTGGTGTACTGCAAATTTTGAAACAGTCTGTATAATCATAAATAACAATTTATTTTTATTTTTTACCATACGTATTATTGCATATATCAAATGTATCAAGAATGCTGTCAAAGAACGGTTTTACTCTATTATATTTCCAATAATTTATCGTTTTTCTATCAATATTTTATTTTGATTTCCAATGTTATTTTCTTCTTTCATGCATATCAGAAGCATCGTTTATTTATTTATTTATTTACCGATCAAGCATGCTGTGCTTCAATTACAGATGATTTACAATAATAACAAACAATTGAAAATAGACAACAAAACTTCCATACTAATCAATATACAAAATTGTAATGAGATCTCTGTAACATCGTTTTATTGTGAGATTTATGAATATTTTGTAGACGAAAAAAAATGTTTCGTGTTTGTTCTGGCATCATTCAAAAACGGTTGGACACAACAACGCCTATGGAATTCGGTAGAAACTACTAGAACCAACAACAATGGAAACAGGTAAAGAACACCCGACCTTGGAGACACACATACATGTAAAGGAAAGGAACTCGGTGCGTAAAGTAGGTAGCGAAGTTAGACCCGATTTCTTAGAATCGCTTGGAGAGAACAATAGAAGAAATCTCGATTCGTCCAGAACATTCGATAGAAGCGGGGGACGAAAACTATAAAAAGGCGAACAGAGTGAGCAAGGGGTCAGTCAGTTATTGGTGCTGTTCGTTGTGTTGACACAGTGCTTTGGCATTACTACATAAATTATTCAGTTATACTGTGAAAATAAATAACTTTTTGTAAATACAAGTGTGAATCAGCTACTGTACTAGCTAAACTTTGTGTTGTGTTCCTGTGTTGTAGTAAATAGTTTGTGTACATAATTTAGTGACTCTATAGGTACTCTCTGTTACTTATTCTTTTATTTTATAATTTAGAACTATTAGTTTTGTTTCTGTTAACGTTATTATTTCGGTTAAGTTAAAGAAGTACGCTTTCGTTTGTGTGTTTAACCGTTTTGTTAAACATTTATTCTTGTAAATAAATAATTTCCGCCACGGACTACAGCAGTTTTGTTACACTATTAATTGATATTTAAAATATAAAGGTCGCTAATCACGAGGCTGGTTTTGCCGCTGGAACCACTGTTGAGACTTGTACCAGCTGGCGCGCTGGCTGCGAACATGGAAATGACGTCACTGCGGACTTACACGATGGATTTAAAAATTACAACCGGGAATATTTTCCGTGCTTGTTTGTCTGCTTGTTTAGAGCAAGAACCAATCAGGAAACAGTGTATTTTCAGATGGGCGACGTGAGCTAGCGTCCATAAACAAACATAGTGTTCTGTTCAGAGACAATAAAAGTTCGAAGTGTCGCTGCGCGCGCAGCAAACCCATCTACAAAGTCATCGTATGACGCGAACACATAAAAGCCATCACGCAGGGCCGTAACTAAAACCTCGGGGGCCCCTACGTAGAATTTTAAAAGTGCTTTTTTTCAATGAGTTTTTTTACAAACCGTGATAAATTTGTTTGCCACCCCTAGATAAATTAAACTTCACCATACTTGAATAATGTACATATCGTTGTAAAGAAAACTTTGAAACAAAACTGTTTGTTTTGATGCAGAATTTTTATTTTAAGAATAATAATGGATAACAATAAAATTCAAACTATAGAAAACACATTTCAAATAGAAAATAGTTGTTTGTACTATAAATGTGCATCTATTGTTTTGCTGTTACATATTTCATATGCAGGTTTCGCTCACGTGAGGGCCCATTATTTTGTTTTATAGGTCTGCAGGGAAACTGTTGCCAACTTCTTAATAAAATACGACGGCATATTCACCGCAGATCTAATATACCTGTCTAGTAGTCTCTTAGTTATCGGACGTTTGTAATCTATAATAATACTAATTACTCGTGTAACATCAGACTCTTTCATTTTTAATTCAAAGATTTTTTATTACTTTGAAGTACCCGAAATGTAAAATTTGATTTCAAATGAAAAATTAATTTTATTTTTGAGCAAAACGACCTGCCATATTTATCAATAAACATTAATAACAGTGCAGTCAAGGCCTGAAATATCTTAGCTAATCCAGAAATCGTTGTCATAGTCGAGGTTAAGACTCGGAGGGAGTACCTTTTTTTTGTCAGAGCGACAATCTAGAGACTCCTCCCTCCCCCCGTGTTCAAGGTCGCTGAACACGATGGTGAGAGTCCCACAATTTTTTTTTGTCGGCAACTCTTTCAAATTGGCCCCCCTGATTTCCACCACTTGGGAAAAAATTTTGAACACAACATTTTTGTCGGAAAATTATTTCTCTAAAAAAAATCTTTCTTATTTTTATTTGTATAAATGTGATACTTTAAGAATTACTGGCCATCATTTATAGAAATTTTACGTAAAATTTCCATAAATGATCATCTTTGAAGGCCTGTAATTCTTAAAGTATCACATTTACAGAAGAAAACAAGAAAGATTTTTTGTAGAGAATTAATTTTTCTACAGAAATATTAAAAAATGTTTATAATTCTTTTCTAAGGGGGTCAGGGAAGCCAATTTGAAGGGGTTTCCGAGGAAAAAAAATTGTGGGACCCTCACCATCGTGTTCAGTGACTTTAAAAATGGGGGCGGGGCTATGCAGGCAAAAAAAGCAAAAACTCCAAAAAATCCCGACTCTTGACCTTGACTATTTACGTGTTTAATTTCTGATGATAATCCACGTCGGTAGCCTCCTAATTAAATTTATATTTATGTAAAATTATAATATATGCTTATTTAAAAATAAAGTTGTTTATTGTCTCTGCTTCAAAACTCGACTCCCCCCAAGTGAATTCCTGGATACGGGCTTGTTTTCAGTAACAGATCTTTTTGAGCCAGTTCAGAGTGTCAGATCCTATACGGGATTCAGATGTAAAGATGCTAGTATGATGTGTCACTCCTGAGCAAATCGTTCATAATAACGATTCCTTTCTCGGAGCGGAGCGAGTCGCTCTTTTTTTGTGAATGACTCACTCCGAGCGCCATTGCTGTGTGCTGAGCTGTTCTGTACTGTTGCATTCGCACATTTACAGAGCGCACACAGCACAGGCCACAGGGGCACTAGTGAATTTTGCACGTACGGAGTTATCTTTGCTGAGTCATTTAATGTTGAATGACACACTGTAAGCGCAATAGTACTAAGCTTACTGTGACAAACCATTCACATTGACGCCGTTGGCAAAGATAATATGATATTGTAACAATAAACATTATTATTGTTAAGCTTTTATTATATTAATAAGAATCGCAGGATTGTGGACAAAAAGTTCTTTATTTATTGAATAAAGAACTTTTTGTCCACAATCCTGCGATTCTTATTAATAATTGTATCGATGGACACGATTTCTGATATATGCTTTTATTATACTTTATAATTCATCCGAAATGCGAATAATATAAGATCAGAATGATATTAAAATGAGCTCAGAGCTGAGTGTGTATTGTGCTGTGCAATGCTTCGTGACTTCTGAGCATGCATGATGACAGTTCACACCTCTGCAGTCTGCACTCTTGTGTAGTACGGTACTGTCTAGTGTCGCTCCTTTGAACGACTCGTTCTGAGCGACTCTTTTTAGTGAGCGGAGCGCCCGGAACCAGCTCCTAATAAAGAGTCATGTGGACACATCACTAAAAGACAGATATCACTGAAAAGATCCGTTTTTCTCATCTCTATCTCCTTGTAAAGAAGTTAGTAGAAACATATAAAACAACGAAGTAGGTAATCTAGGATCACACACACAATATGGAACTTAACTGGGAACAGCTGTTGAATATTGATACGAATATTGGGTTTTGTTGCACGTGTCATAAACTTGTGTACTTGTCTGTCATACTGATTGTATATGATACGACAAAACACAAATATTGATGTATGAAAACTTCTTTGCATTCATTTTACGTACCTACCTCGGTATACAAAACAAAAGAACAGTCCATAAAAGCTCATGATGCACAGAAAAAGCTTCTGCCAAGTTTATACAGTTTTGGATCCGTTACTAACAGTGATGGCGAACGTAGATATGAGGAAAAATAGTTTTAACTAAATACGACAACTTAAGGAGCTTGAGCCGTTTTACGAAGATAATGAAAAAAATCTGAAATAAAGTATTTTTAATAGATTTTTTTATGTCAAAATTTTCTGTAAAAAATCCAAAATCATTAGGAGATTTAAAAAGTTAAAAATTAAAAAATACTTTTACATGTAGTTTTATGGAAAATATGTCAACCTAGCATGCAAACGGTATATTTTAATTTTTTGCAAATAACCAAATAATGTCCAGCAGTTCCGAAAACTAACTGTGTAAAGCATCGATGTCTTACGCATATTTTAATATTTTGTTCAATTTAATTAGGAGACTTTTAATCATTAAAAAAGATTATTGAACCTTAGCATTTTTCGACTATGAACTTTTATTCTTGACAATTTTAACAATTTTAACTGAATTTTCAGCTTTTTAATGATTTAATTTTAATTTTTATTACTTCTAATTTCTTTTTTTAATTATATACTGCAAAAAATATGTAAAATACAGATATTTGCATAAATTTATTTTTTCTAACCTAACTTGGTACAAAAAATTCAAAAGTTAGTCCATTAAGTAAAATACTGAAATAATTAATTAATATTAAAAAAAATATTTAATAATGCCTTTATGACAATAATTTATTAGTATCATCGACTTATAACCTTTTGTAAAAATTTATTATGGAAAAGAATTCGACTTAGGTACTTTTGATTGGGACTGTAACGCATCAACCTCCTTAAACAATCAAATTTTCCTTATTAGTTTCTCACACGACTATATAGTCACTCTCTCGATTTTCTTGTTGCTATGGCTTTAGACACGGGGTGCCTTAAAGTTGTTCTCACACGTTATTTGATATAGGTTAATATATTTGAGTTTGATTCGAACTTACATAATTTCTGATTTGATTTAAAGTACACGGTGGACTAAGTTAGGGGAACCCCAGTAAAACCTTAATAGTATTACAATAGGGTTTATGCGTTATACACAGTCAAGCCAACTGTTAGAAAACTAAGTACCTACAGTATGTTGTTGAAGGAGTTGTTCTGGGTAAGTTCTTAAAGCCACTGCACACGAGACTGGTTTGCCTCTGGAATCGTTGCTGGGACATCACAGTGGGCGTGGTCACAATGCGGTTTTCAAAATTAAAACCGTGATTTATTTTTCGTGCTTGTCTGTCTGCTTGTTGTGAGCACGAACCAATCAGGAAACGGTATATTGTCACGGGGGCGATATGGTTAGAACTAATTTTTTCCAAAAATTCCAACGGGATACTAAAGTTGAATGGATTTGTGATTTTTCTGACTTGGTCCGACCAGCGAAACCCGTTTGTGAAAAAAATGGCGCCATTTGCAATTAAGGAAACAAAAAAAAAGTGATCGTTAATTACTCGAGAAGTAATTGACCGATGACGCTAAAATTATTCATGCATGTTTGGGTCAACATAGGCATCATTTTTGAAAATTTTCAGCCATCTATGTGCGGTCATTTCTTAGTAAAAAAATAGTGAAAAAAACGTGCTTTTTAAATTTTCGGGGCTATTTGCACTTAGCGACCTCTGTCAGTGCTCATTTTTTAGGAAATTTCATAAGGAACAACTTTCTCAATGCATATTCTATACTAAAAGTCAAGAGGAACGGAGATATTAAAGGAAATAGAGAAAAAAGCACTATTTTCGCCACTAATTGTCAATTATAAAATCAAGCACACCAACAATAATTTGTAAGCAAACTTAGGAGGTTGAACTACACCCTAAAACGAAGCGATTCCAACAACAATAATCTCGCCTGTGCCCGAATAATGCACTTTTTAATGTTTTTACCTCCTCGCTACACTAGTCTAATAGGTATAATTAATAAAACTTTTAAATAGTCAGAAAATTATATATACAGACACCGAACAACCATACCATATTACATGTCAAATATATTATCAACAAACTCTTCAGTTTTATATATTAGTATAGAGTATTAGATATCAAAATTCAGATTCAATAAAAAAATCTCTATATGAGCGTAAATATCGCAGCCATATCATATCGGACGATTTTGTGTTTTATTATCCTTCAAAGCCTGACGGTTATAGTCGGTTATAGTAAGCGTAGGTACTAAAGCAGATACGAGACATGAATTGCTAATAATATCTTCCATATTATATAGGCTTGGTTTACGAACACCAAGAATAATTACCATAGTGAACGATGCATCGCAAATTAGTGTTGTTTTCACTAACAAGCCATACATCACACAAACTTTATTTTATTATTAAACTTGTTATTCTATTAGTTAGGGCGTAAAATTAATGATTTATTTTGTTGCTGTATCTTTTGGATGTTGGTTTACCATCTGACCAGATATATTCGACTTTAGAAATGCAACAATGAAAGGCGCAATTCGGGTTCGCACCGCAAAGAACCCCGCACAAACCTTATGGGATTTGGTTTTCGGTTAAATTGATCGAAAATGGTTTTATTGAAGTGAAAACTTCTTTAGCGGCGTTGTACACTTTTTTTGTAATGGGTAAAAAATGTTAAACTCACGTCAGGACACGTGACCTGATCGTAAATTCGTAAGACGGATGGAGAGTAGAGGTAATATTCAAGTTTTCACTTCTGCCGGCACTCCCGGAGTGCTTGCTTTTTTTTTATAGTTCCAAGGTCACTAATAAACAGTATCCATGGACGCATAGCCTAAAAACCAATAGATTTTTAGCTACAGATATGTTGAGCGAGATTTTAGATATAGGGATATCCATTGAATTCACAATCTTAAAAAATCTTAAGCTCTAGAAATGGTACTGGTTTAGGTCAAAATTCACATTTCAAAATTTTACAATATTTTTTCGTTTTGAGGTCCCCCGAATCCATAAAAACATATTTTTGGAAAAACTCTGTGCGTCTGTTATCTCAGTCTGTGAGCACGATACAAGTCAAACGGATGAGCGGATTGAAACCAAATTTTGAGAGGATGGTTGGTATGCAAATATGAAGAGCTCTATTGTTTTTGGGAAAAATTGACGCATGCGCAGAAAAGATATATGCTATAACGTTGTTTTTTATGTAATAATGGTATACTTTTCATAACGGCTTATTATTTTATTTACTTTTTCAAGAAAGTTTCGTTAAAAAATGTATTCTAAACTTTATAGTTTTGAAAATATGTGAAAAATAAAAAAAATCAGCTGTTCTTTTATTTTGTAGAACTGTCAGAAATTAAGCATATTTTGATTAATTTATATATGATGTGAAACATATTATTATGTAGGTAACCATGGCAACGAATAGCAAATGTCATATTGAATATTAGCCATTACCTGTGTCACCTCACCCGATACCACAAATTTTATTTTCTTTATTATAGGTACTATAAATGTCAACATTTTAAAAGTGGAATGGTTTCGTCGTCCAATTGGCCGGAATTTTGTCTGTGAATATATCGATCATTGAATCACCTGTGTACATAAAAACAGACAAACGTTATTTGTCTGTTGCATCGAAGGGATGTAAAGCATTTAAGCAGCGCTTCCAAATTTTTAACATAGTTAATATGAAAGAAAATATTCGTTTAAAATTGAAACATGGAAAACAACTTGTCGAGCGTTGCAAATGTTTTAAATACCTCCAAACCTACACACGTTATAAATTTTCTTTGTGACACTATTAGAAAATACCGCGGTTTCAGTACAAAAGGCGGTATTCACTTTTATTGACATTCCATCTTTGTTTTTGAAACGACACCATATTTCAAATGGTATCGATTTCAGAGCCATTATAAATAAGAATGTACGATATATCCCCATCTATTAGTAACTTAATTTGATTTTAACACGATCGTAAATAAAGGTCGGGAAACCAGTTGAGTGTTTTGTGGGTGAAGATGTCCTCAATTTTAAACTCCAACTCGTTTCAAAAATATCGCACTTGTTTTATAAAGCGGCCTACACACCTTGATACAAGCTGCGATGCAGGCATCGACTCTATGTTTCATGAAACTTGCATCAGTTGCATAAACGCCTACTTAAATCGAAACCTATTGCGATGCCTGAATCGACTCCATGTTCATGCAACACTAGAACAGTAGGTTAAGTTATTTTCTAGGTACCTAGTGCTTGACGAATAAAATGAGGTACGTTTAGCCAACACCAGTTTTATTAGCAGTAGTTGGGGCACTCTTTATACTCCATAAAAGAAAAAGGAAATGGTCAAAAAGAAAGAAAACGTTATTCAAATGCCTTATTGGAAGAGCTAAAAGTACATTTGTATTCCAAAGACACGTATGCAGATGATAAATGTTTATGAACTCTTCCCAAAATACACGATCACTTTCCATCATAGAATTTACACACACAAACAACAAAGTAACCTCTAAAATGGCGCGCGAAAATAAATTAATATCGTCCTGGCATCGACGCAATTCTACACACGCTGAAACTTACATCGGCATCACCGACTCGGCCTTGTGGCTCACCGACCAAAATGGGATTCCAGACTCTGCATCGCTGCAAGCCGCAACTGATGCCAAATACGTGATTCAATACTACACACACTGCTACTTGCATCATGAAACATAAGAGTCGATGCCTGCATCGCAACTTGTATCAGGGTGTGTAGGCCGCTTAAAAGGCATCAGACTTGTTACACAAGATACTATTGATAAAAAAAGACGGGTTGCACTCCGGGAGTGCCGGCAGAAGTGAAAACTTGAATATTAACGTCTTACGAATTTTCGATCAGGTCACGTGTCCTGACGCGAGTTTAACATTTTTTACCCATTACAAAAAAAGTGTACAAAAGTTTTCGTCTTACGAATTTTTGATCAGGTCTTACGCATTTTCGATCAGGTCTTACGAATTTTCGATCTGACGCGAGTTTAACATTTTTTACCCATTACAAAAAAAGTGTACAAAAGTTTTCGTCTTACGAATTTTCGATCAGGTCTTACGCATTTTCGATCAGCTCTTACGAATTTTCGATCTGACGCGAGTTAAACATTTTTACCCATTACAAAAAAAGTGTACAACGCCGCTAAAGAAGTTTTCACTTCAAAAATTTCAGCTCAAAATTGCGTTAACACGCTTTTCTTGACATCCTAATGACGTCGGTATCATTTTTTATTCTCGATACGTCTTCGTTCCAGAAAGAAATGACCACGCTCGTACGTACGTACGTAACATACAAACACACGCACACAACCTCGCATACTTCTTTTTAAAATATAATAGTGACCATGAAACAAAAAGGTGTTAAAAATTTTGATTTCTATTTTCGGATCTATTACAATAACTTCCTAATGTACTGGGAAGTTAAAAATGTAGCGTATCCCTAATAAAACTGCTGAAGCGTTTAATTTAAATTTGAAAACTGTATTGTTCCAGGTGTTCGACTGTCGTTACGTTACAACCACTAGCGGAATGTTCGAAGCTTTGTGCAACCACATAAAGTACAGTACAAACAAAGGCAACATAAGGTAAGAAACAAAAAAATAATTATACTTACTCACCGTTCACTATGATATAAATTGAATTGAAGTGAAGCTTGGTAAGGCGTGATAAGTATGACTGATTCCGATCGACATATGCAAGGAAAAGCGTGATCGAAGTATTTGTTAGAGATAAAGTGAAAAGAATACAACCGCGGTACTAGTTAAGAGTAATTAGTTAATTCTCCAATAGATGGCTGTAAAAAAAATTGGTTGTCTGTAAAGTCGGTTTACGGACGATAGTTTTACGTGATAACGTATTCCGCTCGAATATCATATTTAATAATACATAACCTAAATTTTAGTAGCTGTCAAACTATATTTTTATCGACTCTCTATCGCTTATACTGCGTTCTCGCTTGCACGCACAGGGTCAGGCGGAACGTGACACTTTTCGGAACGTTACACTTTTTCGTGCATGCAGCCGGTGTTTCATCAATTTATAAGACGTTATCACGTCAACAAATGAAAAGAGGTATTATAAAACATTTATTAATTCATTATGTTTATCAATGAGAATAATTTTTTAGACTTGAAATCGTGTAAAGTTTTTTATTCATGATATTAAAATTGATATCAAGTTTATATCTTTCCGAACCGGGGTTTTGCATATTAAAAAACTAAAGTAACGTTAATTCTTACAATAATATTAGAAAACATTGATTACTGGAAAATTCAGAAGAATGTGAACTCAGAACTCAGATAAATAAATGCAAAAGATGTGGCTTTGCTCACATTTTTTGCAGCCCTCAAGTAATCACATTCTAAACGACACCGGTAAAAACAAATCTATATCAATGTTGTCAAACTGCATTGAATAATGTAATTGATAAATCTATAGTCAGTCTTAATCTCTGTGTATGCAAAATGTGAAATCGTTTTGTTGTGACAATTTCAAGTCGTTTGCAGTAATATAAATTTGCTGAAAAAAGACATCTGAAGTGCCAATTTTTATTGACATTCCGGCATAATAAAGGCTGGCAAATATGCCAATTTGTGTTCTCTCTATACTTTAAGTATACCAAATTTCACGGAAATCGGTCCAACCGTTCTCAACATACAGTCAAAAATTATATAAACACGTTTTTCCATTTAGATGCCAAAACTCCCATAAATGACAGATATCTTACAATGTTATTACAGTGGATTCATCTTAGTAACTCTCTGGTAACCAGCGTATATCAAATAGGGAAATAATATGTAGCAATACATGGAAGCATTCTATGTTTGGCAGACTGAACATAAGTACATTATGTAATATTATACATAAACAGAAATGCTAGCAAGGCAAACAGCTTGCATAATGCATTTATCGTGCTCCTATAAATCCCCTACTTTATTCATCTTTTTGAGACATTCCGAAACTTTTCACATTCGAGCGGTTTACAGAAATTTCAACACGTATTACATTACACCTCGCTGAAATTTTACATTACGTAATTCGAAATTATATTTTATCGGTAATTTATATACAGTGTGGTCACTTAAGTGTGCAACATATAGGAAAATGTTTAATTAAATGCACAACCAAAATACAAATATTGCAAAAAGTTGGTGCATGTCCGATAATCATTTTAGGTGCTCTTAGAATTGTTGAAACTCAAACAGCATACAAGGTGTTTAATATCGTTGCAACAAACATAAAGTTTGTGATTCCTTAAAAAATTAAAAATCTAAGTTAATTTTACAAATATGCCTGAATTTCAACAAAGTTATGCGAAATTGATTTGATTTTGAATAATTTATTAGTGTGTTTAAGGTAAGTATAAAAAAAATTTTTCAAAAAAATTATAATTTTTGTTTTTCAAAAAAAAAATTTTTTTTTCTTAGAAGGCCATGTTTTGGTATTTGGGCATAACTTTTAATTCTAAACAACTTTTTCTTATAACATTTCGCTGAATTTTTTGAAATAAGGGCACTTTACTCTTATACAATTTTTATATTTTTTGACCCACCCTGTATGCTGTTTGAATTTCAACAATTCTAAGAGCACCTAAAATGATTATTATCGGACATGCACCAACTTTTGGCAATATTTGTATTTTGGCTGTGCATTTAATTAAAAATTTTCCTATATGTTGCACACTTAAGTGACCACACTGTATAACTAATACTGACTAAATAGTGAGGTCTGTAGAACAAAACTTCAACTTGATCGACTCGCTATTATTAGAAGTATTTGATTTGTCCGAAGGTACTCTCTAAAGATGAATCAGTGATTTTTCACTAATAACAAGTGCATATTCACTATTTGTCAATGCTAGAATCGTACCACGCAAACTTAGTGAATACTCACAATATGAATTAGTGAATATAAAAATTCACTAATTAAATAAGTGACCATTAAACGTCATCTAACATCAACAATTTTTTGATTACAGATTTTTTTAAATGTTTATTCATTCGTTACTTTCACTAGTATAATTAACTTTTATATTTTTACAAGTCGATTAAAAATTGAATACAAAATAAAGAATTAGAGAATTCGCTTCAAAAAAACATAAACTTAATTCATTGTTATGATCCAATGCCATTTACTATAATTTAAAAATACAATAGTATATAGTACTCAATACTTTACTCTGAATCTATGAAAATGTAATTAAAAGTTACCTGATAAATAATATTACTTGTTTGATTATCGGTATACAAGGAACTTGCTATAGAACGATCTACATTCTACACGAATAATAATAAGTATCTATAGTAATCAGGGGTTCACTATTCTGACAGTGAATTTTACTTGAATTCACTATTCCGAAAGTGAATCAGAAGTCACTATTTAAATAGTGACATTTTCACTATTTCAGTTTTAGAAAGTATAAATTTATTAGTGAAAATTCACTAATTTGTTGTGAAAATCACTGATTATCAAGTGCATACAGCTTCACTTACGCAATTGGTGAAAATTTCACCAATTCATGTTTAGAGAGTATGTAGCGGTTTACAAGTCAACCGTGTACTTACATTTTGTTTTTAATGTAGATAAGTACAAAACCTGCGCGAATAAGAATCCTGAACACACCTGACGTAAAGTTTCTGTTTCTTTATCCCTCAGGACAAAGTGTCAGTGAGGTGGAATAGGCTGTGAGACTATCAAAACGACCAAGCACCGCAGGTATTGAATCCTTCGTAACCATACGTGACTTGTATTGAAATGGCGCTGAAGGATTTGTAGATATTTCCAGTGCAAACTATCCTGTCCATGTGAATTACGTCATATATTCGACCGCCAAGGTTTTTACCAATACAGAGTTATAAAGGTCGCCGATCGCATGACGTCATTAATCTATATAAAATATTTTTAACAAAAAAATTGAACCGACTTCAAAATATGCACTAAAAAGTAACAAATAATTGCGTATTGAAATGTTTTGGAGTCGGTGTCAGCCAAAATGAAATCTATTCCGAGAACTAGAGACATGTAAGATTTAAATTGCTACTTTCGAATTCCGATGTGACACCGACTCCAAAACATTTCAATACGCAATTATTTTTTACTTTTTAGTGCATATTTTGAAGTCGGTTCAATTTTTTTGTTAAAAATATTTTATTTTTCTCTTTTTAGTGTTAGATATTTGACGGAGAAATCGGTGAACATACATAAAAAAAATAAAATATAGTTTAAAAAAAACTAAAAAACACGCTTTATATCGCACTAAAAAGTAAAAAATAATTGTTTTAAAATAAGCTTAAAAAGCGTTGGGCGCTCGATGTACGAAAATGTGGAACAAAGCGCCCCACGCTTTTTAAGCTTATTTTAAAACAATTATTTTTTACTTTTTAGTGCGATATAAAGCGTGTTTTTTAGTTTTTTTTAAACTATATTTTATTTTTCACTTTTTAGTTTGAGGATCTATAAAAGAATTTATTAATCCTGGGGGTCCTAATAAGGATAATGGGAAACTGTTATCAAATTATTGCATTGTCATCGGTCCTTGATACGTATGCAAAGTTTCAAATTAATCTGAGGATCTATAAAAGAATTTATTAATCCTGGGGGTCCTAATAAGGATAATGGGAAACTGTTATCAAATTATTGCATTGTCATCGGTCCTTGATACGTATGCAAAGTTTCAAATTAATCAGACTTCGGGAAATTGGTGAAAATAAAGCGTTTACTACAGAGGATCTATAAAAGAATTTATTAATCCTGGGGGTCCTAATAAGGATAATGGGAAACTGTTATCAAATTATTGCATTGTCATCGGTCCTTGATACGTATGCAAAGTTTCAAATTAATCAGACTTCGGGAAATTGGTGAAAATTATGCTCAAAGATTCCGTTACGGAGTTAGTTACATACATACATATTTACAACCCAAACTAATATAAAGCGTTTAAAAACATTATGCGTGCCTTTGAAATTTGAGAGTTTCCCTCGATTTCTCCGGATTCCACCATCAGATCCTGACTTGGTTCCGATAGGACCACCTCGGAAGTGCACTCTTTCGAATAAAAAAAGAATTTTGAAAATCGGTCCATAATTGACGGAGAAATCGGTGATTATACATAAAAAAAAATATACAGTCGAACATAGAACCTCCTCCTTTTTTGAAGTCGGTTAAAAACGTTACGTGGATTTCTCTATGTTGAGTTTTGAATATATTTTAGGCCAATTTGAATTTGAATGCATTGTACAATGTATAGTACGCGCCACGAATGTAAAAGGCTCGGAAGTTAGATGCGAATGCAGGCTTGCGCTTGTACACTCTGTTGAAAAACTACAAACTCGCAACTCAACAAAACTAAGATAGCAATAACAACTTGACAATAGCGTACGCGACTGTACTTTAAAGCAGGAAAGCGACAAGTGGCAAAGGCAACGAGCGACCACGGCCAATCACCGACGAGCGCACATTCCGTGAAAATAGCTGGGAGGTGGTGGGAGTATCAACGGCTCTAAAATGTGCCTTTGCGACGCTGTTTGTGACTAACTTCCGAAGCTTTTAGATCCGTGGCGCGTATTATACAGGTATTACGATAAAAGTAGTCACAGGATAAATAAAAAAAAGCCAGCTAATTGAGCGATGGGACCATTCCAACTTCAAAAATATTGACATCTATGATATAGTATAATAAAGGAAACAAAATTTATGTATTCGCGTGCAGTGACGCGGGTAATGGCTGGTATTAAATACGATATTTACTATTCGTTGGCATGGTTACCTATATGATATGTTCACGTCATCCGTTTAACCTGTATCGTCCTCGCACAGAGACACAAGCAGACGCACAGAGTTTTTCCAAAAATATGTTTTTTGGATTCGGGGTGTAGTATAAAATTATAGATAACCAATTATGATGGGTTACGTAAGTACCTAACTATTAAATAAGTATTAAAATACGTTTAGCTGGATTCATTAAATGAACAGTAATCATTTAGCTTTAGTAGATGAAACAACTCAATGATATTTTATTATATTTTTAATTGTAATTTTTAATTTAATAAATGTATATTTAAACAAAACACGGGGGGACCTCAAATCGAAAAAATATTGTAAAATCTTGAAAAGTGAATTTTGATCTAAACTAGGTAATTCCCCGCTTGTGGGTTGGAATGGTAATAATGTGAACAAACCTTTTGCAAGCAAAATGTCATCGGGAACCGTATTCTTATACCCACTGACCAGTCGATGTGTCTTCTTTAACTCTCAGTGGATTTCACAAGTAAATATAGAATACACATACCTATCTATCCTGTAAATCTATTGCCAAAATATAGATGAGTATTTAGCCAACAGGCGTTGTTGATTTAGATTTTGATTATATAAAATAAACGCAACTAATAGAGCCGATGGGGGTATTATTAATTAATTAATTTATCTATTTTTTATTTTTTCTCCAGCATTTGTGAACCGCGTTTCTATTTACTAGGGTATACATTTAGGGTGATCCCAGATGAATTTTTCTTAAATCGGTTGAGTATGTTTTTTTTTTCAATTTAATAATCGATTATCAAGAAAGAAGTCTTAAAAAATAAAAAAAATTGGTTGTCTGTAAAGTCGGTTTACGGACGATAGTTTTACGTGATAACGTATTCCGCTCGAATATCATATTTAATAATACATAACCTAAATTTTAGTAGCTGTCAAACTATATTTTTACCGACTAATAATTTGATCAACTAGAGCAAAATACATATTTTTAAGCAATTATAAAAGACATTTAAAAGAATGTATATATATTATATATTTGTTAACAAACCGTAGGTATAATTTATCTGGCCATCTGTCAGATGTAGCTTTCGCTGGAACAGCCGAAAAAAATGTTGAACGCCCACTACTCTCTGCCGTCACGCGAGAAGAGAGAGACTATCGCTTATATCGCGCTCTCGCTTGCGGAACGTTACTCTTTTTCGTGCGTGCAGCCGGTGTTTCATCAATTTATAGGACGTTATCACGTCAAAAAAAACTCATAAAAAAATGATCCTCTTTCAAAAAAAAGCTACTAAAAAGCAGAAAATAATAACATTGTCGGCGCCAAATTATACATTTTCTGGAAAATCTGAAAAAATCGACAATGTTTTGAAACGGACCCACAGGAAAATTAATTGGAGACCACTTTTATAGAATATAGATTTTTATTGGGGGATTATAAATTGCCTGTCAAGTTGTAATACAATTTTTAAACTAATATCTATTATATATTATAATTTATATACCTACTAGCGGTCCGGTCCGGCTTCGCTTTCGTCGACTTACGTTGCAAAACTGGTGTTCATGAAAAGCGCTTTTATTTTAACGCGATAATATATAGCTTATGTCCATTCTGAAGATACATTCTTAATATTGCTGAAAAAAAATTATGAGTACCTAGTTTTGGAGATTACCTTCTACATTCAAACTTACAAAATTTACCTCTTTAAAATATTAGTACAGGTGTAACTTATTATATCACAGTCAACATAATTCGTAACACTCAAAATTAATTTGGAATTAAAATAAAAATTGATTACTATATATTTTGATAACACCTATATTTATTATCAAGCGTGAGAAGGTGCCTTTTCAAATTAAACAAAGAAACACCTTCTCACACTTGTCACGAACGAAACTTGAACATTTAAACGGATTTTACTTCAACCGCGCGTAAAGGTTATACGTAAAATATGGCTGTACACATAGATTTTCGTTCGTTCCATTAAGCTATTTACAATTTTTATGCAAGGTTTGTACATAAAATCATAAAAAGATTATTTATCTACAGTCAATTTGCTTAAACTTATTTTGTGCTTACCTATATTTTACAAGAAACTAAAATTTTCTTTTTTAAAATGTAATGTAACAATATTTTAAGTATTTTAAGAGTGTTACTCTGATATTTTGTTTTGTTTTTTGAAGAAAATGTGCTTTAAAAAACCCTAAATTCTAAGGTATATCTAAATTCTGACACACTACGAGTTTATTGTCAGGATGGCCAAATTTAAACTTTCAAAGTGGTCGAATTGATTTATTTTAAAATTTAGATAAAACAATATTATTAGAAAACCCATTATTTTTTTACTCTTAGTAACAGCTCTAAAAATTACAAAATTATTGGCGAAATAATTTTTGTTATATCTTAAAAAAAAAACAACAAAGCTATGCTACTTTAAAATTGTGCGTGTGATGTCACGCGGCACAAGTGTCATATTTAATAGCTAAACCAGCAAGTCATGAAATTAATATCTATCAGTATTATATGCTCGTATTGTTCACTACTATCTATTTCATTCAGTCAATCTCTTTGACAGCGATACGTATGTTGTGCATACATTATACATGACACACGGCTTATGACAGTAGTGACTAGTGTTTAGGCAGCTGCCCACGAGACTGAAAACACTGCTGGGGCTTCTGACGTCACTGCGGGTTCGCCTGCTAACTCAAAAGATAGATTTAAAATTAGAATAGGAGCTATTTTTCTTGCTAGATCCCCGGCGTGCTCTGAGCAAGAACCAATCAGGAAACAGTATCTTGTCACGTGAGCGACTTGAACAAACACTATGCCATATAGTGTGTTCTGTTCAGAGACAATAAACACGCACTTTTGTTACCGTTCTATCACTGCACGCGCACCGTATCTACCTGCAGTGCAAGCTTGTAAAAACGTCTCGTGTGAAGCGAGCGTACAATAGCACTGTGAATCATAATATTACCCTCCCCCAATTCCTAGTATTTGTTAGGAGGTATCTCCGGTCGACACCCATTTAAAATGTTTACGCGCCGCCACTGGTTAAAGGATGGCCGAATATTAACGTTTAATCAAATATTCCGTCATATTATATTCATTATTTTTAAACTGTTTTGAGTATAATTCCTAATACAAGTCAGTAAATGGGACCGGATTATGTAGATTATTAACGCATTTTATATATCTTCAGCTGGCGCACATGCTGAACGCTGATAATAGAAAATTTATATTCAATTACCTTATTATGTTAAATATGTTTGCTTCCGCATTTTAACGCGCTGATGAATTGCTGAACTTTTAGACTGAATCAGTTCACAAAAATAAAAGTGATTCTTGTTTAGTGTTTCATATGAATTAATTGACTGGGAAATTGACAAACTGAATACTTTTGAGATAAAACTTCTTTAGACACGCTTGACTTGGGGAGTAAGCTGGTAAATGCCTGACGAAATCGTTTACGGAAGTGCACCATCGAAGTTGAGAGGGAGATATAGGTTAGTGAGTGCGACAAAGACGGAGCATTAAGTTGAGAGGGAGATATAAGTTAGTGAGTGCGGCAAAGACGGAGTATTAAGTTGAGAGGGAGATATAAGTTAGTGAGTGCGACAAAGACGGAGCATTTATACAACTATTGGACGTTTAAAATGAAAACAACTGTTTTCTTGTATCAAAAATACATTTTGTCGAATTTTGCTGCATTTTGTAACGGGAAATAATGTAGGTTAGTTAATAAATCCTTTTAAATTATGCTAATAAATATATATACATAATATATAGTCTATGAATTAATCAAAAATTATATTTTGTAGATATGTGCCACAAAGTGAGGTTATATTGTGTTCGATAAACTTTGAGACTAACCGACTGCATATTATTGTTCGTTTAACATGAGCAAATTTGAGGTATTTACCTACGCATTTTTCTTAATAAATATATTTAAAATAATTATGGCAGGAAGAAGTTTTACTTCAGTCGTGTGGTCTAAACTCTAAAGCACACTCGCTTTTTTAAGTCTGGGTTGCTAAGTCTAAAGAGATTATTTTGTAGACTATAAATGCTCGATAACAGAGATTCTATTGAATGTACTATAAACTATTTTGAACAATGAATTGATAATTGTATTTGTAGATTTTAGACGTTTGAAGCAATCATGTTTTCGGAATAGAACTTGAAAACGGGGGGCTTGTAATAAGCGAGTCGTTGTCGCCTTTAACGAAAGCCAAGTTATAATCCAACGCATACACAAAGCAGACATCTAACGAAATACTAGTAACTAAATGTCGCCCTGTTATTTAGATGTCGCCTTCAATTAAAGTCATGTTTAATCCAAAGCACACAAACGTAATGTCCTTCCATGAAAGTGTCGCGCCAATTGCACGGTTTTACTTCCAACCAAACGCGTCATTAGATCTTTATATCAAAGTTTCAAGTACTTTTCTAAAAAAGATTTGCAAATACAAAATCAAAACTGAATTTAGTTTGCACTCTACCAATGTTATGTTAAATTCTAAATTATTCAAGAATTCAAAAAAAAAAATGTTAAGATATGTTAAGCTTTATATCATGCGAGCTTTATCCGTAAGTATAAGCATAAAAAATGAAAGAATTTCTCATATAAGGTTTGTTACATTCTCATATGTAGGTATTGAAGATTTGCATTTTGCACGAAACCAGTTTGTATTATTCTTCTTACTTTACGTATTTAAAAAAAGAAAAACGGTTCGTTTGAAATCGAGTAGATTCACAAACAACAAATATTTTGTACTGAATCGAAATAGACTCTTATTAAATTGGGTAAGTAAATTGATAAAATTTATTGGTATATAATATTTTAATATTAATCGATTTATAAGTAGGTGCATATTTTATATTTCGAAGAAAGCTTTTTAGTTCATCTTATACGCAATGTGTCCTGGAAAAACGGCAAGGAATGTGAGATTTTTTTACTTGTGCAATTTCGAATCGAAAAACATTTAGTTTTCTTGAATTTCGTCCCCTTTTCGATCCCCAAGTTTTCATGTCTTATGATAGAAATAAATGACATGTGTAAAAACATGGCTCCCTTTTAGATTTTAATTCTTTTTTTACCCTTTTTTTCACATTTATGATTTTGCTGAAATAAAAAAAGTCAATTCTTAAATAAAAAATACTATCGGAAGTATGTTAAAATGGCGGGAGGGAAGGGTCTCTTAAAAAAAATATTACATTCTGTGACTTATTAAACGTTTAACCACGTCTGAAAATTAAGACTGTATTAAAAATAAAAAAAATGCATTTTTCTAGTTCCTTTGCACCTATATGCAATGATAGGTTCGTTCCAAGCAGCCGTGAACGGTACACAGTCTTGTCACTGGGCAAGACTAATTTGCGCACTAGCTCAAAAATCGATACTGCGCAAGACAGTCTTGCGCAGTAACAAGACTGTGTATGGTTTTAAATTACCGTTCGCGGCTGCATGGAACGAACTTGATGCCGCCACTCATGACTATATTCGATAAAAGAAATGATCAAATTAAAAACATACAAAAGCTTGTTTCAACAAAAATAATAAATTTTGTGTATTACAACGAACATTTCAGCTAAATTTGATTGATTATTTGCTGTGTGTTGTTTGGTTTATGTATAGTACGATTCGAAAATAATTGTCACTTGTTCATACAATTATACTAAATATTTCACAATATAAGCGGCACCATTTTTACGCACGGGATAGTTATGCTATACATTTTCCGCTCAATTTAGTTATGCGAGTTTTTTTTTGTAAAATGAAACGCTGAGGCGCTAAACAGAAAAGTTTGGTGAAAAATGTGGTGCCAATAATATTTTTTTTTTGAAAAATATCGGTTTCCAGTAGCGTGTAGCTCGTTAACGGTTAGAGATAGAAAAAAATCTTAAGTATAAAAACTGTAGGAAATTTTATCACCTATAATTTTTATATGTGGAATTTTTTTGTAGCACCAATTGTTTTTGAGATAGGTATACGTAAAAAACTAATAAAAATAACTTTTGAAGTGCTCCCCTCCTTGCGCTCACCGAAGGTTAAGAACTTTTTTTTTACTAACCAGTCCAAACAAAGTCCAGAAGTTGGTTCTTCTGCTTATTGACTTTCCGGATAGGACCATTTGTTTAGGACTCACTGACATTTGTTTTCATTTTTCGTACCGTACTATAGTTACAAAAACAAGTTTGTAAGACCTCTTTTGTTTGTTAAATATTGAATTGTAGCGAAATCTTTTTTCACCAATCGTTTGTTATAAAGGCGAATGCACACCAAAAACAAAACAATGCGAGACGATGCGCTAGAATTGGTTACGAGCACACAGAAACGATACATAAAAGAATTATTTGCTTCACTTTCTCAATTCGAACTCTCCTACTAAATTGAGCTTGAAAAAATAAAATAGAGGAACCGTTTTCTACCTTTTACGGATTTGTTTATTGTAGTGTTACAGGACTCCAAGGGCGTAAGCAAATTTTCTTTAGGAGGCAAGAAATATGAGAGAGGACATTAACATTCAAATTGTCTTACAAATACGTCACGAGTGACAGTCCAAACGTTCTAAGTGCATTTTACCTGAAGGCAAAGCCCATTTTAAAATATTCAATATGGCCGCCATATGCGAAGCGTTTGTATTGACAGTATTTTACGAGGTTTTATTTAAAATGTATATTTTCGAGAAAGAAATTTGTTATTTCAAGTTATTATCACATTTATAGCCTTCTATCCCGTATTTTATTGATTTCGCATTATTATAGATGGTTTCGTAAAAGCAGAAAGTACTAATCTACCAAGGATAAATACGTTTAATAAATAAATAATAAAGTCTTACTAACTTGCATACTTACACTGCGGTATGTAATAACCACACCAACCTTAAATATATTTGATTGTACAGTGTTACTATGGTTACTGTGCACATCGTCATTATTTACAAGCGTAATGACGTCACGAGTCGTTTTCGCGCGAAAATTCATAATGATAAATTAAAAGGCGTTTTTATGGCACTATTCGGTTACTAGAGTGACCTGTGCGAATTATTCGCACTAAATAAGTATAATAATTATCACTTTACAAAATTATTTTTTAAATATGATTGCAGGTATTCAATTCGTTTCTAATTTTGCACACTGCTTATAACGTTCTTCTTTTTGTTGTATTACAATATGAAGCTCAGATGACAGATCGAAGAAATATTTTTCTAAAATTGTCATATAGAGGCGCAAGTAGCAAAAGCGTTGAGCTAAGCCGTCAGATGGCATCATGCAACATAGCTGTGACGTTGTTCAGCGTTGCTCGCTGTTTAAAAATTAAAGCCGTCAGCTGGCAGTATGCAGTATTGTGTCTGTTGTATTACAATATGAAGGTCAGATGACAGATCGAAGTGTTGACGTTGTTTCAAAATTAAAGCCGACAGATGGCAGACGTTGTTCAGCGTTGCTGTATTTTAATTAATTTACAAAAACAAAAGCAATAATAAATTTTTTTAGTTGTCGATGTCAGTAGAGCAAGCAATTATCTGTAAAATGATATATAATTTATGTGGAGTAATTGTGAGGTTTTTTCTAAAAAGGGAGGCAAATATCTTAAACCTTAGCGTATTAATATAATATAATGATAATATACTATTATAAAAATTGTAGTGCTTCTTTATCACTTTTGGATTCATTTAAAACAGTTTTCAAAAAAAAAAACGGTGTAATAGCCTATTACGTATAATATAATAAGTGTTTACTATTGAATCAAGTAGGTAAACAAAAAATAATGAATTATTGCACATACCGCTAAACTAGCGGTATGTGCTTTATTATCGCTTTGTGCGTCAGAGCTGACTTTCGTTCATATCTAAGTTAATTTCACACGAAATCCATTCAAATTGAAGCTTTTTGAAAAGAGGAGATTCTAATCTATAAAACAGAACCATTTTTAAATCAATTCGAATTCATAAATACTATTAAAATTGTAATTGAAAATCACAAACAGCAGTTGTCGGTTGGTCTGTACGTATGTACGTACGTACGTCACGACTCTACAGATCGCAATTTTGGTCGGATTGCCTTGGGTTATATTTTATTCACTTTGTTTACTATCAGACCAGAACCCTATTTAAATTCACTAAAATGTGTTCAGTAGTTTAATTTTTATAAACAGTTTTATTTTATTATTTTTGACAGCTAATAGTTTAAAAAAACAATATAATAATTGCTGTGTAAATATAGTGTAATCCATAAAACAAGTGCTACACTTCTATACCGTGATAACACCACTACACGTAGTAGGGCGCCGTGGCGTAATGGTTATGCCGTTGGATTCCCAAGGGCAGGTCCTGGGTTCGATTCCTTACGAAATCATTGAATTTTTTCTTTTTTTTCTTTTTATTTTGTTTTATTTTATTCCACTTGATATTAATTAGATATTATATTATGTATAGTTCTTAATTTTTTTTATTTTTGCAAACTTAAAAAAAATATTTTTTCAATTTTTAATTATTTATTTCTTTAAATTTTTAAATCTTTTTAAATTTATTAAAAATATTTTTTAATAGTTATTTTTTTATCATACAGTGGAAAACTTGCGGGATGTGCACTTTTGGTTTTGCCAACTATTGTCGTCTATTTACTAAAAAAGTTTAATTATTAACATAATATGTAGATAGAATAAGAGTTAAATCTGCTATTCAAATCTACATACTTTCTGCACAAAATGTAGTAACTGACTATCTTCGCATGCAAGATAGCAAGTCTCATTATAAAACTTACCTGATAGTTTTGTGCTTACAATATGTAAGCTAACTTTTTGAATAGTTTAAACAAAAATTTTTGGGTCTACTTAAAAATTTGACAGATAATATTCTTTTGCAAAATGAATGTGTATACTACCGAAGAAAATATTCAAATGATTACAGCATAATCGGACTTTTTTTATTAATGGGACATTAAATTCTCAAAAGTGCTTAAATATGGTGCGAGATCAAATATCTCCGCCTATTCGTGTTGAACCTAAAGACATTGGGTCACTGATTTACCAACGCGCATACGTCATACCAGTCAGACAATTTTTGAATGAAATGTTCTAAACAGATGGAGTTGTTTTTTTGTTTTATTTTTGTTCAAAAAAATTAAAATAATGATTTATAAAAGCTTTTTATTATTAAAAAAGCCAAGTAAAATAAAAATAAATCAAAATAAAATAGAAATCCTCAAGATTAGCACGATAATTCAATAGAAATAACAATTAATGCAGTCATGACTAACTCTGATCCAAGTATTTTTTCCCATTGCTAATTTCCCTATGTGCACCTTACGTGTTTACATACTGTATACACTTATACAGATAATTATTATATAAAGCATTATCTATTTACTCAATGTGCGGTGAGCGAAGGCAACAAAGCGTATCGAAAATATATCTACGTCTCCTTAAGTAATTCCTTGGTTATAGTAAAAGAAATCTGCTATAGTACCTATAATGGCTAGCCTAAATCAACCTCCTCCTCACAAGATTCTTGAACTTAGGGGAAGTTTTAATTTTAAACATCGAGATGCAGTTTATTGATATGCAGACGAAACTACTATTTGTTTTTTGTAATCGGGGAGGTAGTAATCTGTAATCTATGATTATGTTTATATCTTATATCCGTTACATCCATATATTTAATAACTTCTATATTGCTAGTGGCTGTAAGTGGAAGCATGGTCCATGAAGTTGAGACAGCAAATGACTGTTTTTATATCTCTTTCTTTTTACTTTATCCGTTGTGCTCAAGTGTCGCGTCTGTAGTGGGGCAATTAGTAAGTGAAATAGACATATATTTTATAACTTCTGTATTGCTAGTGGCCGTAAGTGGAAGCATGACCCATGAAGTGAGACAGCAAATTACTGTTTTTTTATCTCCTTCTTTTTACTTGATCCTTTGTGCGCAAGTGTCGCGTCTGCAGTGGGGCTAATAGTAGGTGAAATAGAGCAAGCCATCTCCCTTTCACAGCTTAGTTCCATGTGGTTTCATGTGCAAACTGACGCATTCATTCACGGACATGCGCATGAGACTCAGAGTATAATAAGTGAGACAGACGTATATACAAATCTAATAGTTTCTGCCTTTACTTGATGAAAATCCATTATAAAATAAAATAAATAAAACAATATTTTTTAACTTAATTGTTTTATTTATTTTAGACGTATACACTTATACGTCTGCACCGTAGTATTTAAGTCTTTCTCCCGACCCTTGCTAGCAACATAGAGGATATTAAATATATGGGTACACCACTAGTATCTGTTCTTAAGTACTGGGTTACTGAGTGAGTAAGATGTTCCATGCACCTTTATATTTATGTTTACATGTATTATATAATATACAGATATACAAAAGTATATCGTGGGACGACATCCAATTTGCTCTATGTGAGTTGACTCTGTAATATTCGTGAAACAAGGTAGGCAAAAATTGTCAAAAACGTGTCTCTTATTTCTAATTTATCTTTCGGCAGTACGGGCACAGAATAATGAAATATCCTCTTTGTTTCATAAAAAAGGGGCGGAATTTTAAAATTATGATTGATGAGTCTCTCCCAAAATACGTAGCAATATTATCAAGTTTTATAAAATCCAGATTATCCGTTTTGATGTCACTGTGTCTTTTCCACCAAAATTTCACACAAATTGTACGTATGTAAATTAAATATTCAACTTAACTACAATATACTACGGTCTTTTGAAATAGTAGAGAGTGACTCATTGTTTTAGTACGGTTCGATTAATGAAGCGGCGAAGCAATGAAACAATTTAAAGCTTACTTGACTCAAACAAAAAAGGTGCCGCTTACATTATACTGTTAACTATAAGTGTATGAATCACTATCTAAAATAAGTGTAACCGTATAAGATATTCAATAATAAAGATCAAAGAAATACAATGCTTGGGTCAAATAAACAAAATAGATAACAAAGAATTTAATAATAAATTTCACACAAATATGACATCAAGGGCATGTACCCAAGATATCAGATGTAATATTCAATAAAATTAAGGATAGAACAACCATAATATAATATGCTTAAAGCTAACGGCGACAGAGATTCAAAAAATTCTTTGTTATAGATTTATAACTGTGAAAAATGTTGATTTTGCGTGCATGAAAAAATTTTTAACTTAAAGCCCTACGGACATCATCGCCAAAATAGTCAGAATAGCTTCCCGATTTTTTTGACAAATTTTTCTACAAATCCGAGTGAAGCCGGGGCGGGTTGCTAGTGATCATATAAAGTCATACTTTATTATAGGGCATATATGACATTTTTTTCCTGGGATATTATACTATAGTGGCATAATATTTCGTTGATTAAAGCTGCAGAATACGCCAAGAGAGCTAATTTTCTTCAGCCTAGCACAGATAAAGCTTCTCCGGTGTCTAGGTGGCTGGGTCTGTAACAGAAACAACTGAACTGTGGTGTATTATATTAAGATAAAATACGTGATGTCATTTCTTCTCAACTTTACTAATCTAGAGCTACATAATTTATTACAATGCGTTGCCAACTTACAACTTATAGAATAGTTTCAAACCTGTCAAATAATCTCAGATTATATTATTTTCTATTCACTTGTTGCTAGTCCAATTTCTTATCATATTATTTACAGTCGACTGTGTTAAATGTTTATAACCCCTTTTCACAATATGGATTCACTTTCATTAGGGAATATTACAGTTTCCAGGCAACTGTGCATTGCATTGAACGTTACAGTGCTTTATATAAAGAAAGAAATGCCATTATGCCAGCCAATTGGGCGGCGGGGTCATTCTAACCTCAAAAATATTGACATTTGACATGTAACGAATAAAATAAAATTTCTGTTAACGCGTGTAGACCCGCAGGTACTGACTAGAAATTATAGATATTAAATTTGCTATTCTTTTGCATAGTAACTAATGGTAAGAGTACGATAACTTGCTATGCAAAATATCCACTGGAAATTCACAATTATTGTTTTATATAACATATAACAGCGTTATTGGTCGTTTTAAGTGCGGAAAATTAATTTTTATAAATTAATTTAAAAAAATTAAATATGGTATAGTAAGTATATTATTTACTATAGCGATCGCTATCTTGTCTTATATAGTGATAAGAAAAGAGAAAGTTATATATACCTGTACCTATGATAAACAAAGATAGAAATATCAATTGGTTGGAATGAAATACAATTGAACGTTCAGGGCAGAGTCGTATTTGGAAATTTTAATTTATAAAACGAATTTTAAATTTAAAACTCACATTTTCATGAAGATTGAAAACCACCGCTTTTTTTGATAAAGGGGTATGCGAATTGTCTCGCAGTGAAACGGGAAGGGGCAAATGTGGAGTTTTTAAAAAAACAATTCCGGGGTGAACGATAAACGGGTATGCGAATTGTAATTCTGGGGTGTACGATAAAGGGGTATGCGAATTGTCTCGCAGTGAAACGGGAAGGGGCAAATGTGGAGTTTTTAAAAAAACAATTCCGGGGTGAACGATAAACGGGTATGCGAATTGTAATTCTGGGGTGAACGATAAAGGGGTATGCGAATTGTCTCGCAGTGAAACGGGAAGGGGCAAATGTTGAGTTTTTAAAAAAACAATTCCGGGGTGAACGATAAACGGGTATGCGAATCTAAATACGACCCTGCTTCCATAACACAATCGAAAGCTGCATGCAAAGTGAGATAGTTATACAATAACTAGCGGTCCCGCCCGGTTTCACCCGGGTGCAAAAGAACGAATGGGGAAGGAAGAAAAAAAATTTAGGGGTGGACTACCCCTAACATTTAGGGGGATGAAAAATAGATGTTGGCGAAGCGACATCTGGCGGGGATAACTAATTAAATGACGATTGATCAGTTTTCGACCGGAGAGGAAAAATGATTAAATTACTAAAATGGCTATTAAAAAATAAGGGTTGATCGTAGAAGGGTGAAAATTGAGGATTGTATGTATTTTTGTATGTTGTATCATAAAAAAATAGAAATTAAAAATTTTGTCTAAAAAATAAAAAAAAAAATTAGGGGTGGACTACCCCTAACATTTAGGGGGATGAAAAATAGATGTTGGCCGATTCTCATAGATACCGGATAAGCACAAAAAATTTCATCAAAATCGGTCAAGCCGTTTCGGAGGAGTATGGCAACGAAAACTGTGACACGAGAATTTTATGTATAATATATAGATTCTACACCAGTTGCTATGACGTGTATTTGTGATTTTTGATTGGTTAGATTCAAAAAATGACAGTGAAAGACGAAAAGTAGTTCCATTTTTTTCACGTATTTTTGAGGAAATTTGTGAATAATCCGCAAAGTTTTTTTTTTTGAACGTCAAAATTTAGCGTTTTCTATGACTTAAAAAAAAAAATTTCAAAATTTGGGTGCATAGTGTTATCGTACTGGACCCCACATTTTGTAATAAATATTAATATGTTTAAATTTTTATTCTAGAGACTTAGCTTAGAAAGGGTTCGTTCTGGTTTTTTTGGTAAATCATCAGAGAGTTCATATCTAGCCTACAATATTGTAAAAGTTGCTCACTGATCTCTTAATTTGCGAGAAGTTATTTGATTGGTCAATAATAATAGCGCCACTACGTAATCTGACGAACAAACGAACGTCTTGTCGAATGTTTTACTGTTGGTTGGACTGCTTGAATCAGATTATGTCACAACAAAGTTCAAGAAGAATCACACATGAAGTTGTGCTTTTCTTCTGCGCAATTTTTATCACGTTATGTTAAACCGTAGCTTAGTCAAGTAAGACTGACTGGGTTACATCAGAAACGCGAATTTTGATTTAGTGGGACGAAACCATTATTCGCAATATGACTGTTTATGTTTTCTGTTAGATATAATATTATAGAATTCTATTGCATTAAACTTTTAGATAATAGTAAACTAGTGAAATACAAACTTTTCATATTTATGTAGGTAACTAGGTAATAATAATGTTTTGCTTTGTTAAGTATTCATGTATGGATGATACAACAATGTATCATCGGTTTTGATGATTATAAATTTTCATGATCTACAATATATTTTCTATTACAGTTAAACCTGTGTTGACCATTTCATTATTACTGCCTTTCCAATTCTACTTTCTCGGGTAGAATTTGGTTTTACAACGAAATAACCAAGAGTAATAATTATTTGTCATTTATCACTTTTTCTGTATTTCTTGTAATCAGCGTACACCAATTTAGTTCAAATATTGCGTACGAAATTCCCAACTTGTAAATTACGGGTTAAGAATTTGTGCCAAGACGGATATTAAGCTTATAGTTTATTTGTATCAGTCGTACAACTCAAACGGCTCAACTGATACTTAAAAATTTTTTTCGTTCGAGTTATTTCGAGGCCTAGTTGTGCTTGATGGCCCCCGATTTTTTAATGTTGGTGCCAGAGGGGAGCAAATTAAGAAAATCAGTGTTTTTTTTGCGTATACGTTAGGAAAGTATCTTTTGGCAGGCGACTTTTGCGCCCTCGTGTTTTTTTTTTTTTTTAATCTGGTTCAGTCAAAACCTTAGTGTCATATGTTATAGGTACGGGCATTTTAATTAAATGTTGAATAAAATGGGTAAAAAGCTATCAAATCGGAAGTGCTGTGTTGAAAGAGGAAAAAAATGGACTGCAGCAGTACGTCGTCAAGAGTAATTAAATTTTATTTTACGTCTGTAATCATTATTAAATACATAAAAAATATCATAATTGTTATTTTGTTAACAAAAATAAGATTTAAAATATTTTGAAATAAAAAATGTATATCATTTATGTAGTTTTTTGACTGACATTGTGCGTAAATATTTTTTTATAATTAGGAATACGCTGGTTTCCGTGGGTTTGTAAGTTTTGAGTGAACCAGATATTTAAAAATCAAACACGAATGGCGCAAAGATCGCATGTCAAAGATACTTTCCTAGCGTTTAATATTTTTATACACTAGCACTAGACTCGCATTCGGGAGGTACCGGGTTCGAATCCCGGCGTGGGCAGATGTAGCTGGGAGTTTTTCCCACTGCCTCTCGCCGAGAAACGGTAATTCCTGTACCGGCCATCTTGAGGTTTTCCACGGTGTCCATCAGCAATTCCAGATAAATATCGACATGGTTCCTTATTCAAGGCCATGGCCGATTACCTGTCAATCTCTTATGCTCAAAGTTTGCCTACCTTATCCTTAATTTCCTAAAAATTCCTTCATTCGCCCATTGCTATTAATTAAGTTGAAGTTGAAAAATTGTAGAAAATAACGGGAAGTGTGATAGATGGAAAATAGTAATGGTGCGAATGGCGTCTGTTATGACATAAAGTCGAGAAACGGACGTTAAACTCATTATTATTATTATTTTAATAGTTTACATACAAATATTAGGAACGTAATAAAATATTCAACTTGCTTTTTCGCAGTCAGCTGAGCACAATATTATGCACAACAAAAGCTTGCCTAGAATATCAAAGTACGAAAGCCTCTTGATAACTATATGCAAAGCGCGGAAGTGATTATTATATAATGAAAGATAATATAAGGATTGAAGACACACGATGCCCTGTTAAGCTGACAAATTAATAACAAAGCGTTTAATGTCTACCCCAAAAGAGCTTTTGTGAAGTCTATAACATTGCCTTTTACAGCTTAGTCAATTCAAATCTTTTTCAAGAAAATCAGGTTAATTTTTAAAATTGAAGAAAGTCATTATTGTTGCATTGATAACGAACACTTACGCTACCTAAACTTCAGTCAGTTCTAATACCCAGTGGCGGATTTAGGCATGGGCCTATGCCCCGGGTGGCAATTTTTTGTGGGTGACAGATTCAGAGAGATTCAAGAACTTTTAATGGAGTTTTTGAAATTTATCATTTTTTTGTTGGCGTATTGCAGCAGTCTTCTACGCGTTGATAAGAGATAATTAATAATTTTAAATTATTTCATACTTATTATGAAGCAGTAGTTTTAGGTCGTTTTTCTTTTAATAATTGTTAATTTAATACGTCCGTCGCTATATACATTGGTTTAGCCTATATGTCAGTAATTTTTATATTAAATAATTCATATTTAATTTGCACTTTTTTAAAAGAATCATCTCGCAATCATAGTCTTTCAAATAAAAATGAACTTCATTCGTGCGCCCAACTACGCTCTCGTGGGCAATCGCCAACTAATCACACTTGTTACACAATATCCCATTACAAATTCCAAATATTAAATCATCGAACTAGCAGATTTGCGTTGAGGATTCTGAATCTCTGGTTTGGTGAGATTTGGATGGATAGACGAAATTGGGGTGAGCAAAAAATCCCGCTGCACTCAGGCCTACAAGAGTCCATTGTGCATCCCCGACTTCCAAATTAGGTCCTGAATAGATCTGGGCTTTCGCATGAGAAGACGCCCAATCCATTCGTAATGAACTTGTTAGATCTTTTGATAACAAAATGTTTCCAAGGACTAAGACCACACATAATTAATATCGGCCAAATTACATTCTGAAAGCTATACTCTGTCATTTATTATGCCACATAATTTCCTCTCTATCATTATATATTAAATCTTCGTAAATATTTTCTTTAAAGGAAAGATTTTTGTATAAACTTCTGCACGCAAGCGTGAATTATAATCTTACGATATTTCGCTCTGTAGCTTTAATATTCAACTAGCGTGACCTGTGCGAAATATTCGCACTAAATAAGTATAATAATTATCACTTTACAAAATTATTTTTTAAATATGATTGCAGGTATTCAATTCGTTTCTAATTTTGCACACTGCTTATAACGTTCTTCTTTTTGTTGTAAAAGAAATATTTTACTAAAATTGTCATATAGAGGCGCAAGTAGCAAAAGCGTTGTTCAGCGTTGCCCGTCAGATGGCAGTATGCAGTATTTACAATATGAAGGTCAGATGACAGATCGAAGTGTTAACGTTACGCCGTCAGATGGCAGACGTTGTTCAGAGTTTAATTAATTTACAAAAACAATAGCAATAATAAATTTTTTAGTTGTCGATGTCAGTAGAGCAAGCAATTATCTGTAAAATGATATATAATTTATGTGGAGAAATTGTGTGGTTTTTTCTAAAAAGGGAAGCAAACATCTTAAACCTTAGCGTATGAATATATATGATGATTTGTAGGATAAAAACGATACGTTCATAAATGTAAGAAAATAGTTTTATCTCTAGATTCTAAAATATGAAAATACTCTTCAATTATCCATTTCAATGTGTTTATAAAGCTTTCGTTTTAAAACTACAATACAATAGATTTTATTAGAATTGTAATAATATGAGCAAAAAGCAAGAACTCATTAATTTTGACTGAAAATGAACATTTTATTTATGGTATCACTTAACCAAGTTCAAACTTCAGTCACTATAGACGCTAGTTGTTAACTTCCTGTCAACAATTCAAACAAGACATTTATTATTTATACATATATCACTTGAGTGACATTTATAATTTGAAATGAAAATTGCTTTACAAAACGGAATATGGCGTACGTTCTCATTGCATTTAACATCTGTCTTGATAATGATATTCATTGCAATTTGCATTCGTAGACAAATATGCATATCTATTATTCTCATTTCTCTCGTTATTTATGTAAATGATATATCCTAGAATACTACATGGCTATAATATTTAAAAAATTGCACTCCGGGAGTGCCGGCAGAAGTGAAAACTTGAATATTACCTCTACTCTCCATCCGTCTTACGAATTTTCGATCAGGTCGCGTGTCCTGACGCGAGTTTAACATTTTTTACCCATTACAAAAAAAGTGTACAACGCCGCTAAAGAAGTTTTCACTTCAAAAAAATCGATCAAGTACAAACTCCCGTACTTTCAACTATTATAATATTTTATAAGGAGCTCACCTTAGAAATCACTGGACAGCTTTTGATGAAAGTTATTTTTCTTCATACCTCGGTCGAAAGTATACGTACTTCCGGCATCAATTTTAAGGCAGAAACTCTAACATTTGTGCATTGGTGGGATTCATATATTTAATAATGTACTATATGAATCATTGTCTATCTACTCAATGTGCGGTGAGTGAAAGTAACAAAGCGTATCGAAAATATATTTGCGTCTCTTTCTTCGATGTAATTCCCTGATTTCTCCGATGATAGGATTGGTTGAGGTACTTGCATTCAATCTGAATAAAGTATCTCTGTTTCAAAAACTTTGTCTTTTTCTATGCCGTTAACATGGGCGTACCCAGCTTTTGGCCCAGGAGGGAGCCAATTAGAAATTTCTTAAAGCGGGCCCCCCGTGCATGTTTTTGCCCTCCTGGATACGCCAGTGCTTACGGCGTAAAAAAGACAGAAGTATATGTTTGCACCCTAATGGTTCGATTGCGATTTTATTCCTATGCTCAGTATAGAATAAAAGTATATGGTTAGATTACACGCACTGATGCAGGAAGTACGTACTTTCGACCAGCTGTAATGAGTTATCATGTACACCGCTTCATGAAACCCTCAAAAGATGTTGTTGACTGAATGAAATAGATTCAGTGAGCGCTTAACATATGACAATGATAGGTAATTATTTTTTCTAATGTGCAGACGGTAAATGCAGCTCAAAGCCTACCTAAATAACACGCTATAACTTAGTTGCAATGTGTACACCGGGTGTATCAGATGATGACGTTTCATGTGCTGCTACGGAGCGCAGAACAGCACTTGAATGTAAAAAAAGTCTGTCACACAGAATACACAATAATTTTGTGATCTGCCAGTGGCTGTTAAACTTTAGTGATGATTGTGTAACCATTAAGCTATTTCATAACATTAAACATTCGTTAAATATGGAAAATATAGTTCATTCTAAAATTATGAAGTGCCTAAGATTTTGGTTGTTCTGCAGCTCTGCAACGCTCATAGAGGAACCACCGCTGACGTTTATTATTCTTTTTCAGATCAGCTATAACTGTGTTCCCGCAACGCACAGACGGGAAGCACGATTACCGCGTCTGGAATCCGCAGCTGATCACCTATGCCGGATATAAACAGCCGGACGGCACAATCCACGGAGATCCGTTGAACGTTGAATTCACCGAGGTTTGTATGAAGCTAGGATGGCGCGGCAAAGGCACCAGATTCGATATTTTGCCTCTTGTACTATCGGCTAACGGACATGATCCAGATTACTTCGACGTGCCGTTAGAGTTAATCCTGGAAGTACCGATTACTCATCCTTCGTAAGTATAAGCCGAACTAACTGTTATTAAGCTATTGCATAGCTTCTATCGCGGGCTTTGAGCGCGGCGACCGAATCAAGAAATTCCGTAACGAAAAAAAACCTAACACAGCGGTGCGGCGTTGACAGCCGCGCATCGTCTAACGTCGTTTCAGTTCGGCAGACTTCGGCACGGTGTTTGTGTGCTCATAACTGCATAACTGCTCATAACTGATTCTATCTTTTTTGTGTATAAATGAATTTATATATAATACTACTATAAAAATAACCTAAATTATTTAGGTTATGTGCAGAGAAAGTATATATGATATTATATCTATATAAATGTACATCGCGCGAAATTCTATGATCAAACTTTTAATATCGTTCTTTTTGTTCAAATTTTTTGAATGAATAATTGTTTTGGTGTGTAATTACACTATTTATACCTAGCTAGCTATAGAGAAGAAAAACTTAAAGACCTAAAAAGAATATGCAATAGCTTTACCGCGGCAGTCCCCGAGTGCCACACGTATTTTTTTTATTTACCAAACTTCTTAACTGCTTAGTTTTTGTGTAACAACGAATACAAAAAAAACTCAAATTTTTGTACCCACAGTTTTTTGTGGCCTCTTGGTGAAATGCGTTAGCCTACTGTGCCCTTACAATCTGGGTCCTTTAATTATTTTATTTCATCCAGAGGTGAACTGGCCCCAAAGGCAAATCGTGTGCAGTTAATATTGAAACAACTTAAAATGAAAAATTGTACGGCAACGATGATTCAAAAAGTTTCCTCAAATAAATTATAACCAAAAATGCAACCCTGATATGTTTTTCCTCTCCCTGATTCGATATTTTTCTCTTCCCCGTCTCTAAGCTAGAGGATTGCAATGGCATCTCCTTCGCGGAGCTCAGGGCCCCAAATAACTGGTGAGAGATATTTCTCGAAACATAAAATTCCTACATTATCCTACCATATTTCGTTTATACTTTTAAGATTGGTCTGAAAAACTTGATCTAATTATGGAATCAAAAAAAAACAGTTCTGACATGATTGTATTCAGCTCCAATAATCTAATAATTACATGTTTCTTTGGAAACAGACTGGATTGGTTCGAAGAGCTTGGTCTGCGATGGTATTGTCTTCCAGCAGTATCATCGATGATGTTCGATTGTGGAGGTATCCAATTTACAGCGGCCCCGTTTAACGGTTGGTATATGGGTACAGAAATTGGATGTCGCAATCTCTGCGATACCCAACGTTTCAATATGTTGGAACAAATCGCGATACGTATGGGACTTGATACCAGAACGCCGGTGACGCTTTGGAAGGACAAAGCGCTTGTCGAGTGCAACATAGCTGTTCTTCACAGGTTAGTCAGATACGTACTGTTTTGTATCTTAAATACTTAATCCTTCTTATCAATTGCTTCTGCGTCAAAACCATAGAGATATAAGTAACTAGAGTACGCTAGTTCGTATGCTTGCCATAAATGAAAGTGTCCTCAGTTGAGAGAAAGAACGTTGCATAAAGCTCAGAAAACCGATATTTGTTTAATTAAATCAGCATTGTTTTGTATCATTAGTTACCATAGAGATAAGGAACTGTTCTCTATCTGAATTGCAGACACTTCCACGGCTCACTCGCGTACTCTAGTCTAATATCTCTATGGTCAAAACAGATACAGAAGTGCGCATAGAGCCATGATTAAATTTGAAATATATTTGAGAACTTTTTTTCAGTTTTCAATCCCGAAATATAACAATTGTCGATCATCATACAGCATCCGAATCTTTCATGAAACATTATGAAAATGAATTGAGATTACGAAATGGGTGTCCAGCAGATTGGGTTTGGATTGTGCCTCCACTCTCCGGTTCAGCTACGCCAGTATTCCACCAAGAAATGGCTCTCTATCATTTGAAACCTTCGTACGAGTATCAGGTCAGTAAAATTGTACGAAATTATTTTTTCTCTCCGTTTTGCTCATTCTAAATTGAAATGAAATGCGGTATAAATAAAAAAATAATGTAAGTGACAAGATGAACAAAAAAGCAAAAAAGAAAAGAACTTTTTTTGACGGTGTTAGTTTTAATATTCTTAAAATTGATTGCAGGAGTCAGCGTGGAAATGCCACGTTTGGAAAAAAGGACGCGAATCCACCAAAAGCAAGAAGCCTCGAAGGAAATTTCATTTTAAGCAGATTGCAAGGTATGGGTCTTTTTGTTGTCTGCTTTATATCTCCTATTTATGTGTCCTAAAAATATTTACAAATAACATCTGCGGACAGCGACATTGCGCCGCGCAGGGAAAAGCGCTCTTGAGTTGTATATGTTGCAGTCAAAACTCTTAACCAGTCAAAAGTACTATTGACTAGCAAAATCAGTCAAAAGTACTATTGACTAGCAAAATCAGTCAAAAGTACTTTTGACTGAACAGGTTGGTCAAAAGTGGTTTTGACTGAAAATTATTGGTTATTAGTACTTTTGACTGCAAATTTGCGGTTAAAAGTACTTTTGACTGACGCTCTTCGTCAAAAGTAATTCTAACTGCAATAAAGCATCAGTCAAAAGCACTATTAACTCGTTAGATGTGAATAAAAAAGATATTTATTAAATGTGAAATCGTTTATTACGAAAAAATTTGGCATTACAATCAATACAAAGAAAACATACACTTAAAAATCATCATTAAAATAGCTAATCAGAAAATTCACAGGTTATAATAACACAGTACCTATATTACGTTAATCGCTTTTCTTAAATAATTGCACATACCGCTAAACTAGCGGTATGTGCTTTATTATCGCTTTGTGCGTCAGAGCTGACTTTCGTTCATATAAGAAGTTATATCTAAGTTAATTTCACACGAAATCCATTCAAATTGAAGCTTTTTGAAAAGAGGAGATTCTAATCTATAAAATAGAACCATTTTTAAATCAATTTGAGTTCATAAATACTATTAAAATTGTAATTGAAAATCACAAACAGCAGTTGTCGGTTGGTCTGTACGTATGTACGTACGTACGTATGTACGTACGTATGTACGTACGTCACGACTCTACAGATCGCAATTTTGGTCGGATTGCCTTGGGTTATATTTTATTCACTTTGTTTACTATCAGACCAGAACCCTATTTAAATTCACTAAAATGTGTTCAGTAGTTTAATTTTTATAAACAGTTTTATTTTTTATTATTTTTGACAGCTAGGTAATAGTTTAAAATAGTTGGCAAAACCAAAAGTGCACATCCCGCAAGTTTTCCACTGTACATTATATTATAATGAAAAAAATTGAGAAAATAGATTAAAACAAATAAAAAAAAAATAAAAATATACGAGAAACATTAGTAAAATAAGAAATTTTTTTTAGCAATTATGCACGGGTTTTGCTCTCAAAAATCCCGATTTTTTGAGTTTCTTGTCCTAGTTTATTGACTTTCTAGTTTATCGAAGAACGCATTTTATAGACACAATATCCCAAAACACTATTTTTCAAGAATATCCCACCGCTACACTAGCGGTATGTGCAATAGATTAAAAAAAACAATTAAAAAATTAAAATGAAAAAAATAAAATGAAAAAAAAAATAATAATAAAAAAAATATATGAGAAATATATTATATATAATATATAAATATTAAGTGGAATTAAGTGGAATAAATGGGAATATAAAAAAAAAAAAAATTCTTATGTCAGCGGGAATCGAACCCGGCACCTTGGGATTACAGGACTTACGCTTTAACCGTTCGGCCACACCGATGCCGTACAACGCCTTTGTTATTATGGTATAGAAGTGTAGCAGTTATTTTACGTATCATACTACATTAATTGAGTATATTTATTATGTTTTTTGTTTTTTTATTTTAATTAGCTGTCAAAAATAATAAAAAAAAAACTGTTTATAAAAATTAAACTACTGAACACATTTTAGTGAATTTAAATAGGGTTCTGGTCTGATAGTAAACAAAGTGAATAAAATATAACCCAAGGGGATCCGACCAAAATTGCGATCTGTAGAGTCGTGACGTACGTACATACGTACGTACGTACGTACGTACGTACGTACATACGTACAGACCAACCGACAACTGCTGTTTGTGATTTTCAATTACAATTTTAATAGTATTTATGAACTCGAATTGATTTAAAAATGGTTCTGTTTTATAGATCAGAATCTCCTCTTTTCAAAAAGTTTCATTTTGAATGGATTTCGTGTGAAATTAACTTAGATATAACTTCTTATCTGAACGAAAGTCAGCTCTGATGCACAAAGCGATAATAAAGCACATACCGCTAGTTTAGCGGTATGTGCAACAATATAATAATTGCTGGTAAATATAGTGTAATCCATAAAACAAGTGCTACACTTGTATACCGTGATAACACCACTAGACGTATTAGGCAGCCGTGGCGCAATGGTTATGCCGTTGGATCCTCAAGGGCAAGGTCCTGGGTTCGAATCCTTACGATATCATTGATTTTTTTCTTTTTTTTTCTTTTTATTTTGTTTTATTTTATTCCACTTGATATTAATTATATATTATATTATGTATAGTTCTTAATTTTTTTTATTTTTGCAAACTTAAAAAAAAATATTTTTTCAATTTTTAATTATTTATTTCTTTAAATTTTTAAATCTTGTTAAATTTATTAAAAATATTTTTTAATTGTTATTTTTTTATCATACAGTGGAAAACTTGCGGGATGTGCACTTTTGGTTTTGCCAACTATTTTCAACTTTAATTGAAATTTTAAAAAAATCAAAACGATGTTAAAGAGTTTTAGTCTACTGTACTGTAATGATGTTTTCTTTTCATCAAATTACGCGTCTTCCACATCCATTGCAAACTTTTCAAATTTTTCTTTTGTCATCACATTGAAATGATTATCTTGCATATCTTCTATCGCTAAAATTCTTAGCAAAAAGCGTTCTTTCTTTTCGAAGTCACTCATTTTTGTTCTAATATCAGTACGTTCTCCACTAATAATGAGTAATATAAAAGTTTATATGTGCGTTTGTCGTTATTTTTATCGACCACCTTAACTTTTTAAGAGTTTTGACTGATACAACCAGTCAAAACCACTTTTGACGGAATCACTTAGTCAAAAGTACTTTTAACCAGCTCCATTGGGCAAAAGTACTTTTAACTGTTATTTTAGTCAAAAGTATTATTGACTAAAGCATACAGTCAAAAGTACTTTTGACTGATTTTGCTAGTCAATAGTACTTTTGACTGGTTAAGAGTTTTGACTGCAACATATATACGTCGTGGGAAATCGGTGTAATCAGTCATTCCGTGCTAGATATTCCCAATAAATCCGGCAAATATACTGTATGTGATAGAATGTTAATGTATTTGGTTGAAAATTACCGTCATTTCAGGGACTAACAAATAAAGTAACTACAACTGTACACTATTTTATGTCACAGGCAATCTCTGAAATGACGAGAATGTTCAGTCAAATTCAGTACCTAATATTCCATTGAGTACGAATGCCTAGGCTTTACACGGAATGATGGTTTACTTCGATTACCTACGACATTACATTTCCAACCTCTCATAATCCCCTATATTATTAAACGAGCTAATCTTGTATCTACCTATGTACCTATGTCCCTAAATATTTTCTCGAAAACGGCCCTAACGATTTGGATGAAATTTACTGAAAAGGGATTTTGGGGGGCAAAAAATCGTTTTAGCTAGGTCTCATCTGTCGAAAAAATCGTTTTCTTACAAATTTTATCATTATAAAAATCAATTTTTTGACGTATGAAAATACTTAAATATTGTAAGTAGGTTTTAGAATTTTATACAAACAATGAAACAATTGTTTTCAAAATATTATGACAGTTAATCTTTAATTACTATCCAAGTGAGACTTAAAATAAATACGTATTTGAAAGAAAGTTAAAAACAATTATTATTATAGGTGAGTAATTTTAATAAATAAATTGTTAACCTAAATTTGAAGCGAAAGATGCAATATCATAGATTCGAATTATAATTATTATATGTAGAAGATAGGAGAAATAAAACATAAATTATATTACCAAGAAGTTAAAGGATTAATAATATGAATATAATTAATGCTGCCTTATACCGTGTTGATACTAATTCCTAGTGTTTTATCCTTGATCCCCGCGCCGACACAAGTCCGATAAAAGCTTACCACAACATATCAGTATTTTATTTAACTTTCCGAGCAAAACTCGGTCCCCCAGGTACTACTATTTAAAACACAATTACAAATTTCCCCAAAATGATTCTTGCACGATAGGCACATTTACAAAGGTAAATGTTAATAAAGTTGCTGAAAAAATATGGGGGATTCAAACACGGCATTCCTGATTTTGTTTCTTCTAGGGCAGTAAAGTTTACATCTAAGTTATTCGGTCGAGCGTTATCGCGGCGTATCAAAGCGACAATTCTGTATGCCACAGAAACAGGAAAATCGGAAGTCTACGCTAAAAAGTTGTGCGAAATATTTGGGCACGCGTTTAATTCTCAAGTGTATTGTATGTCCGATTACGACATCAGCAGCATTGAACACGAAGCTCTTCTTCTTGTCGTCACGTCAACTTTTGGGAATGGAGATCCGCCTGAAAATGGAGAGGTATTAAAAAGTTTTCGATGTGTTAACATCTTTTAGATGGAGAGCTGGCTACGGAGGGGTAGAGGTCACTCGGTGCAAAGCTGAAAATTTGCAGAATAATAGGAGATAATACAAGTAAGTAGGGAAAAAATTGCCAGAAGGCTAGGCGGAAGATAAAGAGCCGCCAGAAGGCGCTAATGTTGCGAAAAATCAGTGCACTTCTGGCAATTTCTATACTTATTCTGTAATTCAAAACTAGATTATATATTATACATTATATAGTTATAAGGGCATACTGAAAATTCAAACATGATATAATAATTACGTTCGACAAATATTCAAAATTATTAATATCATTTTGATAGAAATAAAATTAATCGTCATATATTTTCATTAATAAAATTACGTTGTTATAACAACGTAATTTTATTAATTTATTTAATTTTATTTCTATCAAAATGTCATTAATAATTTTGAATATTAATTGTCGAATGTAATCATTATATATTATATCATGTTTGAATTTTCAGTATGCCCTTATAACTATATAATGTATAATATATATAATATATAATCTAGTTTTGAATTACAGAATAAGTATAGAAATTGCCAGAAGTGCGCTGATTTTTCGCAACATTAGCGTCTTCTGGCGGCTCTTTATCTTCCGCCTAGCCTTCTGGCAGTTTTTTCCCTACTTACTTGTACTATCTCCTATTATTCTGCAAATTTTCAGCTTTGCACTGAGTGACCCCTACCCCTCCGTAGCCAGCTCTTAGCCCATTTACTGATGTTCTCATAAAAATCTGCTTCCATGACTCAATTAAATGTCATGGAAGTGATGTCGTGTCAGTAAGCAATAATTCTCGTTGAAATAAATATTTATTCCTTACTTTCAGGTGTTTGCGCAGAATTTATACACGTTGAAAGTTAATGAATCAAATTACTTAAATGGTGATCCTAAATTAAGGTGAGTTAAAAATATTTGTATAATTTTAATTTGTTTATCGTCCTTATTTTGTGTTAAGTGTTTGTCACCTGTTTTTACACCTTGGGTGTATTTAGAAACAAGTGACAAACACTGAAAAATGATGTTTTTTTTAAAGTTTTGTTGATTTTTATGAATATCGTCCATTTGTATTTTATTTCTTAATCTCCTGTAAAACCACAACCCAGTTACTTCCTTTCTTACAATATCTATTTAATCAATTTATCAGTGTGCTATTTTTGTTATTTATATTTACTAACCAAACCATGGATCAATGAGGATACAAAATGATTTCATAGTTACTTGTTGCATTTGTATTCTCATATGGTGTTCCTAAATTACATATCCGTTGGGCAATTTGGCAGTGCAATATTTGTGTTTTGTGTTGTTTTTTTTCTATGTTTGTTTTTGTCTGGGAATCATGTAGCATGGCAATGGCATCATCGAAGTCATTCATCAAAGCTAATAGTCAATCCGATGTCGGTGGCCAAAAACAAAAATTGGATAGACTCGACTCTCTTCGAGGGTCGGTTGGGGACAGCGTTCCCGATGATACATTCGGACCTCTTAGTAACGTCAGGTAAGATGACGTTCTAATTTTTAAATGTGACTTGATTTCTTGTAAAAATAAACAGTAAGTTGTTTTAAACATCAACGAATTAAAATCAAAGCTTCGATCTTATTTCAAAATGTCCAGAAAATTATTGTAAATGAGTATGATTACTTTACCTGTTTATTTTTTTAAATTAATTTGTTTTGATGTCTAAATATATGGTCAGAGTGCCCGTCGGCAAAAATTTTACTGATACATACTCTCCCCCAACTTTGTATATGGCTTCATTAGGCCTAGTCTGACACCTATTTCCTCTATGACTTTTCTTAATTTTGGGGCGTTTTCCCTCTAAATTTTCCGAAGGAAGTCGTTTTGACGACATGTAAAAAATTTATAGATACTGTTTGTTTTTTAATTGGATAGCTTGCAAACTTCAACCAAAACGCTAAAATAATGTTCTCTGACAAATCAGATAAACCTTTTAAAATGTCTGACACCTCGAATATGTTCGACATATTCGAGGTGTCAGACATTTTAAATGGTTCATATTGTTTGTCAGAGAACATTATTTTAGCGTTTTGGTTGAAGTTTTCAAGCTATCCAATTAAAAAACAAACAGTATCTATAAATTTTTTACATGTCGTCAAAACGACTTCTTTCGGAAAATTTAGAGGGAAAACGCCCCAAAATCAAGAAAAGCCATAGAGGAAATAGGTGTCAGACTAGGCCTAATGAAGCCATATACAAAGTTTGGAGAGAGTATGTATCAATAAAATTTTTGCCGACGGGCACTCTGACTAATAATAATTGAAACAAGAAGTAAATTTGTCACCACGAATACTGAATATTCCAAGAAAGCACATGCCGGATAATTGTTATTCGACAAATTTTAGGAACAAATTTTATGAACTACAGTTTCTCATACTTTTTTATAATGTTCACAGGTTTGCAGTGTTTGCATTAGGTTCGAGTGCATATCCAAATTTTGGTGCGTTTGGTAAATACGTAGATAACATTCTCGGTGAACTTGGTGGAGAGAGACTTCTCAAAATGGCTAACGGTGATGAAATGTGTGGGCAGGAACAAGCTTTTCGTAAATGGGCACCAGAAGTTTTTAACGTACGTTTTGACAATAATTGTAATATAATTTTATGGTGACTAATTTTGACAAAAACCTTGTCTTAACCCGAACTTGAGGGGTATAAAGTATACAATACTTTGGGTAATGGGTACCCATAATTGATAGTATCAGGGCCGGATTTACTCTAAGTCCTGCCCTGGGGCACCACGAAAAATGCCGGTCCATTACCTAAATCCTACATAAAATGGGGTAAAGGTTCGGTATGCAATTTTCAAATAAATAAAATGATTCATTTATGTCAAAAATATTTTTTTACTGATGGGATAATTAGACAAAAAACATTATTTTTCGAATTAAAAATCATAAATTGACAAACCAAACTATTGCTCATCAATTGCGAGATATTTTCAAAGGCAAACGCGTCTGACTAAAAAAAAAATATTTATGAATGTTTTCAACACGATTACACTTTTAGAAGAATTTTCTGTAACGCGAAATTTTTTTCCCCGTTCCAAAGTTTGCCGCCCCTGAAAATTTGCCGCCCTGGGCACTAGCCCCTAGTGAAAATCCAGCGCTGGATAGTATACCAATTTAAAATCGACCCAGATTGATGTATTTTTTGCCTATTTATGTTACACAAATAACATCTAAGTAAATTGTACAAATCGTTCTGCAAGTTTAGATGCCTATATTATTTTCAGAAGAAAAGTTGAATTTTTTGTTGGACAAAAAATATAGAAATTTAAATAGTATATCATGAAGTCAATAAAATATATATTAAACAAAATAGAGGCCTATAAAAATATTTGTCGCTCATTAATCAATTTAACAAAAGGTTTCAAATATATATATTTTTTTTAAAGATGTAAAACTTAATAGTCCCCACTCACGATCAAACTTTATGCCACAGTTCAGTGTTCAAACTTATAGTTCAGTGAAGCATGGTAATGTATGGGACAAATAAAAACTGAAACCAACACTGAAGTCAGGCATGAACTCATAAAATTCATCTTGATTTTTGAACGACTTTTAGTTCAGTGTTCAAGTAAACTGCTGTGTGTGTGGGTTTTTTTCAGTTCAGTTTTTGGAGTTCTGTGTTTTGTACAACCAGAAGCCAAAAATCTCAATGTTGCTGCAAGTCTTTCTTGTGCAGAAATAGATTTTCGCATATTTGAGTCCTGGTTCTTAATGAATAGGGTAACTAATTCCAGTAAATAATTGTAAGTTAATTCATCCATTCGTAAATAATTATTCCAATCAAGCGGTTCAAGATGTAATTCATTAATCAAATAAACATGACTTCTTGAATCACGCATTTCTAACAAATTTTTCACCCATATTCTTCTTTTTTTTCTTATTTCCCTGTTTTAAATACAATCCCATAACTATGAACAGCCAATCCTCACCATTTAAATTACTCATTTAATTCTTATTAATGAACTATACTCTATAGTATAATATTATAGTGTGTATATAATATAATATATCTAATGTATCTATACTCGACGAGTGTATGCCAACAACTGAACCAAACTGAACACAAAATTTTTTTAAAAATGAGCAGTTTGCATGAACTGTGTGTGGTACCAGTCAGTCTTTCGATTAATCGTTCCAACTTCACTGAACACTGAACTGTGGCATGAAGTTTGATCGTAGGTGGGGCCTATAAGAATTACTTTCGTACGTTTTCGGTGATATATTTTCATTAAAACAAAAATATTACAGGTAGCTTGTGAAACATTCTGCCTTGATGATGATGACACATTTTTGGAAGCTTCAATGGCACTACAATCGGAGACACTTTCAATGTCGAATATTAGATTCATCGAAACAGACGACTACGATTTAAGAACAGCTTTATCGAAATGCCACAATAAAAAAGTTTCCGCCTGCAAATTATTAAGTCGCACAAATCTGCACGGTGATCAAGCAACTAAGGCGACGTTGTTGCTGCAATTTGAAAACGATACACCTTACAGACCAGGGGACCATGTCGGAGTATTTGCGTGCAACCCTCCGAATATTGTCAAAGGAGTGCTTCAAAGACTGCAGGGCGTTTCAGATCCAGACGTAACATTAGAGTTACAGGCACTTAAAGAAAACCACACATCTAACGGTTTGTAAATGTTCTATAAGATTTGAGAATAAAGAATGACTCAAATCAGCCGGTTCAGAGCGTTATATCGAAAATTCAATTTTTGACATAACAGCCAAAGCCGTTGTATTCGCCATGGGAACTGATTCTAGTGCTCTCTGGTGGCAGAAAATAAAAGCTGTATATGCTTTAATCACATTTATATATTTCATCTGACAGTAATAGTTTATTGTAATGAGTGAACTAAAGAAATAGTATATTGTGCGACTAGTGAGAGAAGGAGAAGATTCCATGAGCGTAAAACGCACGCGAGTGGAATATTCTCCTTCGATCAATGGTCGCACATAATACTTTATTCAACTAGCACGAGTAATATGTAATTGGGGCCCTGATAAAAGAGGGAAAAATAATAAATAACTTCATTGATTGACGTACCCACCGTCAGTGTATGCACACAAGATTGCCATGACTTTCACTGAATTGCGATGCTGTTTTCATATATACAATACCGCCTACCACGTTCCTATTGGTCCAGAAGCTGTGCAGTTTTTTTTTCATTATTACACGCTTGGGCTTGCTACTGAGTTTCTATTGATCCAGAAAATTCATTATCACACTGTACGGCTCATTATTATGAAGTAATTTATTATTTCTCCCGAGTTTAGCAGGGCCCCGAAATCACATATTACTCACGCGTGTTGAATAAAAGAATTTATTCTTTTCTGAGATCTGTACATGTAATGGTTTCTAATGCATTTATATCATTGCTACAAATAAATTAAAAAAAAAGGATAGAAATTTAGAATTTAGTTAGGTTAAAAAGGATTTCATAATGACAGAAAAGAAAAGAACTAACCGATGAAGAAAAATCAAAGTTCCAAAAATGTACTTGCTCCTGACTATATTGTAATTCGCTTTAAACAACTGTTCTTCTGCTAAATGTCTTTTAGAATTACTCAAATACTTAATACTATCAGTAATATTTATTTCGAATTTATTATCCATTATAAGTAAATTATGTGACGTTTACTTTAAACTTGATTAAAGCATATACAGATTTTATTTTCTGCCACCAGGGAGCACTAGAATCAGTTCCCATTGTGATATTTACGGAGTGTAAGTAGTCATCTCGTTTCCATTTTAAAACGTCACAATATAACAATTATTTACTTAAATATTTTAATCCTTTCACAGACAAACCGCTTGAAACTATCCTACAAGAGTTAATTTTTTGACACGACAGCTAAAACCGTCGTATATTACGGAATAAGTGTAGCAATCTCTTTCCCAGTTTAAAATATGTACCTTGATGCATGTACTCAATTTTAAGCCTAATGCAATTTTAGGTATCGGCAATGTGTTAAAAAATACGATTTTTCAGGAATTGTAAAAACATGGGAACCTCACGAACGTCTACCAGCATGCTCGTTACGGACATTGTTAACCCGATTTCTGGATTTAACTACACCTCCATCACCAAATTTACTTCAATATTTTGCATCGACCGCCACCGATCCCGATGATCAACAAAGGCTCACTCTTCTGGCTACCGTATGTTTAGATTTTTTTACTAATTAATTTTATTCGGATTCCTCGGTTTATGAGACTAAAATTGAAATGTCTTTAAAAATTTACAACTACCAACAAAATGACGATTTTTCTTAATATTATCTATTATTGTAATAGGACTCGGCAGCATATGAAGATTGGCGACACTGGAAATTCCCACATTTGTTAGAAGTTCTAGAAGAATTTCCATCTGTACAACCACACGGGGCATTGTTAGCTGCGCAACTTACAATTCTTCAGCCCCGTTTCTATTCAATCTCATCAAGCCCGGCTGTTTATCCCGATCAAGTGCATCTTACCGTAGCTGTTGTTTCTTACAGAACTGAAGGTAAAATCATAGCTGTGCATGCAATTTTGATTGCTATTACTCAAATATTTTTGACATTCTAACATCATTCATACCCTTCAGCCATACGGTATGGACCATAACTCGTCTAATCTTTATATATAAAAATTACGTGTCACGTTGTTTGTCCGCGTTTGTCCTCGATGAACTCCTAAACTACTGAACCGATTTTAAATTTGATTTGCACACCATGTGCAATTCGACCCAACTTGAAAGATAGGATAGCTTACATTTCAATTTATAGACGCAATATTATTTTATTGCAAATTATTTGTCTATTCCTTGACAGTCATAATTATCTGTTAGCTCCAGGATTGAGTGAATATTCAATAGATGGCGCAACGAACTTAACAACCATATAAGATGACGATACCTGTTGACTGGATTGAGTGAATATTCAATAGATGGCGCAACGAACTTAACAACCATATATCTAGATCGAGGATGTAAAAAAACTGAATATCGTTTAAAACAAATGCTTTTTTTTCGAGCACGACGGCGCAGCCGGAGTGCTCGAAATAGAGCAAGTGTTTTAAAGACCAGTTATCCACGAATACTTTACGCTATTTTTTTTCGAGCACGACGGCGCAGCCGGAGTGCTCGACATACACACATATACGCCCATGTATATTTTAAAATAGCTAGCAATTAATAAAATAGATAGATAGATAGATGTTCCAATTAAATTGTTTTATTATTTCACTTTATACGTAGCGAAGCACGTACAGGGCCACTAGTGGAAATATATAAATCAGTACAAATGCGCATGTGTCAGAACAAACTATATATCACATATTAATGTAAATAAATGACAATCGAAGGAGCCTAATTTTTTGCTCTACCTTCCAGCTTAATGATAGTAATCATAGTAATCGCAATTTATTTTTCTAGATGGAGAAGGCCCCCTGCATTTTGGCGTTTGTTCAAACTATTTACAAAACGTCACTGTAGGTGAAGATGTATTTTTATATGCACGAAGGTAATTTCTTCTATTTTTTTATTTATTTGGTGTTATTTTTTATAATAATGGGTGTTTTCCATCTATTTAACTCCCAGCACCTCAGACACCGACTCATATCAATGCCAAATGGAATGGCATGATTATCCAATAAATTTCCTGTGAGTTTTTCGACAACAAGGCAGATAATGTTGATAACTTTCCTACATTTTTAAATCGAAACATTGAATTATCATAATTGACAACTAACCTTGTGTTTTGAATCCCATCTTAACGCTGACACGACTCATCTGTTTTTACACGCTTTATATTAGTTTCACTTGTAAGTTTGTATGTATGTTTGTTTGTAACCTCGTTTGGACTACAGCAAGTGGTTTATTACTGTTAGTATGTTATGCCACTACTGTAAGAGCAATCGTTGACCGAGCGGTCTAAGGCGCTAGTCTTCGCTGACGTCAACTCTCGGATTCACCGGTCGTGGGTTCTAATCCCGTCCACGCCGAAATAAAAAATTTGTTATTTTTCGGCAAATTTTTGACAATAAATCGAACTAAAAAGTGGAAAATAAATATAGTTGAAAAAAAAACTAAAAAACACGCTTTATATCGAACTAAAAAGTAAAAAATATTTTTTTTAAAATAAGCTTAAAACAATAATGAATAAAAAATACTAGTATTATTGTGAAAAAAGCGTAGGGCGCTCGATGTACGAAAATGTGGAACAAAGCGCCCCACGCTTTTTTCACAATAATACTAGTATTTTTTATTCATTATTGTTCTAAGCTTATTTTAAAAAAAATATTGTTTACTTTTTAGTTCAATATAAAGCGTGTTTTTTAGTTTTTTTTAAACTATATTTATTTTTCACTTTTTAGTTTGATATAAAGCGTGTATTTTAGTTTTTTTTAAACTATATTTATTTCATCAGAAGTTTTCATGAATCGACTTGTGTCGTTCTCAGCGACACAGATCAAATGGAACATCGACATAACTCGATTTGTGTCAACTCGTTTCAGTAAATGGAAAACGCCCTGTAAAGCATTCTACATGCCCAAATTTTCAATCAGAGTATTATCGGAGGTACCCTTCGATAATACGCTGATTGAACAAGCAGACATAACGAATGTAATGACCTAACTTGAAATTTAAAGGGTAATCTAGGACTACTTAGTGCAGTTAATTATGTATTCCACCAACGTTTCGATCGATATTCAATCTTTTTCAAGATCGAATATCGATCGAAACGTTGGTGGAATAGATAATTAACTGCACTAAGTAGTCCTAGATTACCCTTTAAATTTCAAGTATATTATTTAACGTACATAGAACACAACATGTAATGACCTAACGTTTCTTTTCTAAATTTTAATTTTAGTGCTCCTGGCTTTTATTTGCCAGATGACATAAGTCGACCTCTAATATTAGTAGGACCAGGCACGGGTATAGCACCATTCCGATCGTTCTGGCAACACAGGATGTGGCAATTAGAAAATAATAAAAGTGCACCTCCGGGACGAATGTGGTTATTCTTTGGTTGCCGTCAACGAGAGTTGGATCTATACAGAGAAGAAAAAATGGAAATGTTAGATAAAGGAGTTTTAGATAAAGTATTTCTTGCACTTTCACGAGAGCCTAAAATCCCTAAGGTAATAGTCAAAATACTTTAACTTGCCTAAATAAAAATAGTTCAAATGCAAGAAGTTGCCTAATAGCAAAATTACTTTTTGGTCGTTTTCATATGATAACGATACATCGTGTAAATAGTCTTTCGTATAGAACGATAAAACCATGATAACATTTAGTGAAGTAATTTATAGATTTAAAAACACTCATTTTTAGTGTAAGCGATATTGCGACTGTTTATCGTTCATTCCACTTACCACTATCGCGTTATGTGAAAGTGTACTTAGTTATTGAAGTGAAAACTTCTTTAGCGGCGTTGTACACTTTTTTTGTAATGGGTAAAAAATATTAAACTCGCGTCAGGGTCACGTGTCCTGATCGAAAATGCGTAAGACGAAAACTTTTATTTATACAACGTTAGACATCTAGCGTTGAAATATCGTACATAAAAATGCAATCTATGATACAAACCATTTTGATCGAAAATTCGTAAGACGTTAATATTCAAGTTTTTACTTCTGCCGGCACTCCCGGAGTGTAAAGGGGTATTTTTTTGTTCAACTACTTATACCGTCCATTAAAAGAACTTCAAACCGATAAGACATTTATTTGTTCAATTTATTAAAACCTCTATATTTTTTAGACATACGTACAAGATTTGGCATTAACTGAAGCCGAAGAGGTTTATAAGCTGCTCGTAAAAGAAGATGGACATTTTTACGTTTGTGGAGATTGTACAATGGCCGAGCATGTTTACCAAACCCTGAAACGTATTATAAAACTTTGCGGGAGAATGTCGGACACCGATGTGGAGAAATTTATGCTTTCGCTTAGGGTAAGTTTCACAGATTGGAGAATAAAAAGTTATTTAGTTGCATCAATTTATAAAAATACCCAAATGTTTTTGTTTTGCTTTAATTGTACTGAAATGTGTTAGTAATTAATAAGAAAAATCGCAGGATTGTGGACAAAAAGTTAGATTTATTAGTGTACAACGTTTCGTCTATAGATTTCGACTTTTTCAAGTACAATATGAAAATTCAAAACAATAATTATGAAAATAAACATTAATTAGGTAACTAACCATAGCAATTAACAGAAGTTAAAGTACATAAGACAAAAACATGGCAACAAGTTTATGTATAAATTTTAAACAATAACAAAATAATAAATAAAAATTCGAAAGTTTCAATTTCATAACATAGTTGTACTGACTAGTGATGTGCCAGATATTCGTATCCACGGATATCCGAGGGAGATCAAAGATCCGTATCTGTATCCGTTAGTTTTTGGCGGATCTTTTACCTTATTAATTTTCATTTCATAGATGAAATTTTATATATATAGATGATTAGGTAATAATGAAAAACTCTTAAATTCCATTCAGATTATTTTTTATTTTTTAAAATCGTAGTTGGCACCTTTATATTGCAAACATTTATCGTAGTGAGTACCATACCAATAGTATATAACTCAAAGATACTAAAAAACTATCTTTATAATGAGATATTGCACATCGATCTTTGGAAAGAGACAATCTGTTATGAGAGTTAACTCTTAAAGAGGTCAATAACTTTTTCCCATGACAGATAGTCTCTTTCCAAAGGTCGATGTGCAAATTTTACTGCCGCGTACTCTAAGAAAGTTAAGATCCGTATCTGCGGATCTTGAAACCAAATATCCGTATTCAGATCCGTATCCGCGGATATACATTTTTAACGATCCGGCACATCACTAGTACTGACTATTTAAATTTTGAGTGTCACTCAAAATTTAAATAGTCAGTACAACTATGTTATGAAATTGAACTAACTTTCGAATTTTAGATTTAGATTATGCCATGTTAGTGTTCAAATCGCTGATAACCTTAGATGTTGAGCGTCTATAATCTACAATACAGTGTTCAAATACGATTATCTAATCGAAGTCACTTACTGCTCAATTTTTGATTAACTTTAAGCATTAATGTAGGAGTTTTAAAAAAACAGTTGTGTGGTTTTACGAAACCACGACGCAAGTGAAACTTTTATTGGATTGTAGGCGTTGGATTGTAGACACTTATCCATCACGATTAATTATAAACAACAATATTCACATGAATACACGTATAAAAACATGTAAACACTGTACAGCACTTGCCCGCATGACAGACTGACTATGTGTTATACATACTATACGGTCAGCTGATGCTAACCATGGGCGCCGCCATATTGGCCTTGGCTGCTCTACCGAGCGCCTACTCCGAACGCCTTTCACTTTACCCCTACTCCGCGGCCGCCTGTAATGCGACATGCAACAGACGGCCAGAAAAGGGGCGACAGAATAAAAGTTTCACTTTAAAAATCCTGCAATCTAACCTTACTGATAATTCAATAACTTAATAATTTTATTTTTCGATACGTATCTGCAGGACGAAAATAGATATCACGAAGACATATTTGGTATAACCTTACGGACAGCTGAAGTGCACAATCGTTCACGAGAATCGGCAAGAATCCGTATGGCGTCTCAACCATAGCATAGTTTTGATTCATATTTTTTTAATTAATCATATTACTAAGAATTTAACTGATTGTGGTGCTTTTACAATCGAATTTGAAGTGTTTGTCCAGTTACAAAAATACTTAATATTTATAATTATAAATGTTTAAGAAGTGGTGTATTTAAATTTTATATAGCTATTAAATCACACTTTATCATTAGTCAAATCATTACAGTTTACAAAAAATTTACCTTTCACATATCTAATAAAAAAAGGCTGCTTTAAAGATTTAAATTAACATTCCTATAATTTTTTAACAATATATTTAAAAGTGGCTTTGAATCAAAAGTTAATTCAGGAAACGCTTATAATTGCTTCGGAACAGAAAATGTTTGTTTCGAAGTTGACAGATCTCATTATCCTACCTGAATACGAGCAAATTCGTTGAGTTACTCTAATCGTATAAGAAAATGCTGTTTCGAGAAAGCTAATAAAAGTGTGTCATAATTCTTTTTTAAAAGTGATTGTCACCAATCTTATAAAATCTTAAATTTAAAAATTAAAGAGAAGCTACCATAACTTAAAAAAATGGAAATTTCTCACACTTCTAAACAGAATGCGACAGAAATAATAGAATATCATGTTGGTTATGATTTTTTTAAACGAAACTGGAAAATTATGGTTACACCCTTAGCGTTAAATTTTTAACGCAAACGTTTAATAGCTCGAACTCGCATAAGAAGTAATTACACTTCAAAAACTATACATTTAAAAAAAATTCAAAGTACATACCTCGACATACGAGTGCCCCAACATACGAGTTTTTCGAGATACGAGCCGGCGAGCGAGTGATTTTTTGCTTTGAGTTACGAGCGAAATTCGAGATACGAGTTCGGTTTAGCGGGTTTAATGACACTTGCCTAACTCATTTCCGGAACATTCTGAAAGGGAGGAAGAAACAAACCTCCTTGGACATGTTTTTTTCTAAACAGCCTACAGGTGAAAGCGAGAAAAATGGGTAATTATACACTTTCGCGGTCACCTGGTTTTTTGGCTCTAGAAACGAAAAATCATCCGATTTCGATGAATTTTTTTTTTAAATCTTCGTTTTTATGGCGGATTTATGGAAAAAAATACGAAAATTGAAAAAATCAATATTTCTCACAGTTTCATGACTTTAAATGCAAAAAAAATTGACTTTCTACATATAATTCTTTATAACTGTTTCTGACGTCAATTCCGGGGTGAATGATAAACGGGTATGCGAATTGTAATTCCGGGGTGAACGATAAACGGGTATGCGAATTGTAATTCCGGAGTGAACGATAAAGTGGTATGCGAATTGTCTCGCAGTGAAACGGGAAGGGGCAAATGTGGAGTTTTTAAAAAAACAATTCCGGGGTGAACGATAAACAGGTATGTGAATTGTAATTTCGGGGTGAACGATAAAGGGGTATGCGAATTGTAATTCCGGGGTGAACGATAAAGGGGTATGCGAATTGTCTCGCAGTGAAACGGGAAGGGGCAAATGTGGAGTTTTTAAAAAAACAATTCCGGGGTGAACGATAAACGGGTATGCGAATTGTAATTCTGGGGTGAACTAATTTTTTTCATAAATCCGCCGTAAAATGGAACTTTTTGAGACCGAGATCATTGAAATCAATCTATTTTTCGATTTTCTAGAGCCAAAAAACCAGGTGACCGTGAAAGTGTATAATTACCGAAAAATGTAGCGAAAAAGGCAAAGACCAGTGAGGATATCTAATTTATTTCTTTACATTCTCTTTTTCGTTTTTGTACAATAAATATTTGTCATTTATAAATACGTTTTTATTATTCAAACTGGGGTGACATTTTGGGGATTGGAACGGATTAATGGTAGTTCAATTGTTTTGTATGGGGAAATTTGCTTCGAGATACGAGTAATTCAAGATACGAGCAAGGTTGCGGAACGAATTAAACTCGTATGTCGAGGTACCACTGTAGGTACTTAATTTTGTTAGCGTGTATGTGTTATGATTAAAAAAATTTATTTTTTCGAATCAAAATAAACACCAACATTTTTCGAAAATTTGTGGATTTTTTCATTTGTTACTGTATGTGTTAAATAGTTAGGCATACAAATTGTTAAAATCAATGAACAATAATATTATTTGATTGTTGGAATTTTATTCACTTATTTTACAAATAATCAAAACTGATTGTGATTGTTTCACATTTTTTTAAATATCGCAATGATATTAAATTCCAAAATCTACTTACTTAAATATTTTGTAAATTATTATTAATTTTGTAAGAAGAATTAATATTTTATTGTAAATTGTCATATATTGTATATTGTTAATATTTTTATTTAAATGTATAATACTCAAAAACAAAAAATATGCATGAGTTAAATAAATGATATTATACAAATAATTTTTTATTTTATTGGGTTAATTCCCAAGGCCAAAACGAAACCTTACCTTATTACTTGTTTTAATTAATGATACTGGACACATATAACCGAATTTATAAACGAAAAAAATTTCGTAATATGCTTTCAAACGATAACATATTCATAAAAATTGAAATAGTTCCAAAAATTGCACTTTTTATTGGATAACCTCCAAATGCAATGACACCTGTAGATTCGCTGGATAAGTACGGTACGGTCGCGTGTACTTGTGTACAGTGCTGCCGCAGCGCATGCATCGTGAACTAAGTGTATACCGAGTTATTAAATATACCGACTGCAATACTGGACACCGTCGACAGTTGTATCACAGCAAGCTATATGTGCGGGTGTGGTAAGGTCAACCATAAGTGCTCTTATCAATTTTAATGTTTTCACACAGTTTATCTATGTTAAAGATAATAAAGTGGTACCGATGATTCGTTAAAATAATAAGTGAAAATTATCACCTGCAAAATATAAAATTGGTGTGAGAAATCTGTCTTCTGTCGTGTTTGAACGTGTTGTTTTCCGTTTGACATTTTTTAAAAAATATTCGTGTACCTAACGGAAAAAGTGCAACTGTTTATTCCTATTTAAAACGTGGATGCATTATTTCTGTTGAGTTTTTGCTAGATATTTATATATTTTTATTTGTTTCAATATTGTGGTGGATTGTTTTTTTTCCTAAAATTATATATTTAATAGTAGTTAAAAACTGATCTGTGCAACGTAACCTCAAAACTCGATTGGATTTTTGGAAGTGACTGTGAATGCATTATGTTTTAAAATTTACTTAATTGCTAGTAATATCGTAAATTCAGTTATTTAAATAGTTTAATATATTTCCTATTATTATAAAATATAAAAATACAGTACAACATGAGTTTAAGTGGTTGTGAAGACATATCAGCTGATATAATCAGTAGCGGAGATGGACTACTGGAAGTTTCAGAGGAACGATTGAGGAAATTGATTCGTACTGAACCTATCACGGATGTATACCATGTGGAACAAACTCCGTTTGCAAGGTAAGAAATGTTTTTACCTACAAATACTCGACTTTCAAGTTCCCAACCGTTTTTGTTATACAAGGCAGTCTGCTTTTCTACCTAGATGTAGGTATTATACTTTATAATAATACGCACGGTTCACATGGCCAAACAAGTCACAATAACACTTCGCTGTTTTGTTCAGTCAAAGGGTTTTAGCAATAAGCGTATTTTAAAAATTGTTTTTAAGAAACGCGAGTCAAATAGCCGATCATATTTATATAGAGGTGAGGTACCCCCCAGTTTTTCTGAATCCGCAGACAATACCTATAAAAATAATAGCGTATCTTATAATTTTAATTATTCCTCAGATTAATATAATATTGAAAATTTTCATAGGCGTTTACGTAAGTAATTGTATTTTAAATCTATTGCATAAGTTTTTAGTTCGTTGAAAAAATTGACAGTACTTTTTATCCTTCCAGCTATCATCGAGTTAAGTAAGGTTTAGGTCTAAACTTGGTCGTTATGTAATAAATAATGTCAAGAACTAGGCTTTTAAACAGTGCAGGAAGATTTTTTTCAAATTGGTGTACAGATGGATACAAATAAGTTATAATAGATAAAAGACAGACATTCAAGATGAAAAAATGCTTTGTTTTAATTTTCTTCTTCTTAATAAATCTGTAAAGCAGATTTTTTCATATAAATAAAGTAGAGAGTTGAAAGTTAGCATATTTAATATTATGCTGGATTGCAGAAAGTATTGTCAAAAAATAAAAAAATAAAATTGACAATGAACTTAGATTGTGATCATATAATTACTGTTTTTATAAAACTCCATTTTATGTAGTTATATAGATTAGATTATACTCACACAAAGACAAATGATTGATTTAGGTAGATACATAGAAAATATCGGTTTTTTAAACCAAACTTTTATCAACGTCCATTAAGCTAGCAGAACAAGGTCAGCAGAACAAAATATGACATAACTAATAATTAAGTGCTAATATAATGCTAATTAAATGCCCCAATCAAAAATTTATTGCTCCGTTTTTTTAAAAAAATATCGCATGTTCTGCTAGCTTAAGATTAACTCAGCAGAGCAGATACTGATAAAACCATTAAAAACAAATCTGACCGAATGAAAATCAAGTGAAAATTAAGTGCTAATTTAATGCTCTAATAAGAAATTTATTGCTCCGTTTTTTAAAAAAATATCACATGTTCTGCTAGCTTAAGATGAACTCAGCAGAGCAGATACTGAAAAAACCATTAAAAACAAATCTGAACGAATGAAAATCAATTGAAAAATTAAGTGCTAATTTAATGCTCTAATCAGAAATTTATTGCTCCGTTTTTTTTTTTTTAAATATCACATGTTCTGCTAGCTTAAGATGAACTCAGCAGAGCAGATACTGAAAAAACCATTAAAAACAAATCTGACCGAATGAAAATCAATTGAAAAATTAAGTGCTAATTTAATGCTCTAATAAGAAATTTATTGCTCACTTTTTTTTAAATATCACATGTCCTGCTAGCTTAAGATGAACTCAGCAGAGCAGATACTGAAAAAACCATTAAAAACAAATCTGAACGAATGAAAATCAATTGAAAAATTAAGTGCTAATTTAATGCTCTAATCAGAAATTTATTGCTCCGTTTTTTAAAAAAATATCACATGTTCTGCTAGCTTAAGATGAACTCAGCAGAGCAGATACTGAAAAAACCATTAAAAACAAATCTGTCCGAATGAAAATTAAGTGCTAATTTAATGCTCTAATCAGAAATTTATTGCTCCGTTTTTTATTTTTTAAAAATATCGCATGTTCTGCTAGCTTAAGATGAACTCAGCAGAGCAGATACTGATAAAACCATTAAAAACAAATCTGTCCGAATGAAAATCAAGTGAAAATTAAGTGCTAATTTAATGCTCTAATCAGAAATTTATTGCTCCGTTTTTTTTTTTTAAATATCGCATGTTCTGCTAGCTTAAGATGAACTCAGCAGAGCAGATACTGATAAAACCATTAAAAACAAATCTGAACGAATGAAAATCAATTGAAAAATTAAGTGCTAATTTAATGCTCTAATCAGAAATTTATTGCTCCGTTTTTTTTTTTTAAATATCACATGTTCTGCTAGCTTAAGATGAACTCAGCAGAGCAGATACTGAAAAAACCATTAAAAACAAATCTGACCGAATGAAAATCAATTGAAAAATTAAGTGCTAATTAAATGCTCTAATAAGAAATTTATTGCTCACTTTTTTTTAAATATCACATGTCCTGCTAGCTTAAGATGAACTCAGCAAGATACTGAAAAAACCATTAAAAACAAATCTGAACGAATGAAAATCATTTGAAAAATTAAGTGCTAATTTAATGCTCTAATAAGAAATTTATTGCTCACTTTTTTTTAAATATCACATGTCCTGCTAGCTTAAGATGAACTCAGCAGAGCAGATACTGAAAAAACCATTAAAAACAAATCTGAACGAATGAAAATCAATTGAAAAATTAAGTGCTAATTTAATGCTCCGAAAAAGGAGTGAAAACGTATAATTTGTATTTTTCGCGCCAATTTTCTGCTTCAGTCATACCTAGATGTCGCCGCACGATAGTTCCTGGACACATTGTTGCATTTATGCACTCATAAGGTGACATTTCGTCACCATCAGTGTCAGTTCAACAAAGAAAAAGCGCACCAGCCGTGTGTTATATTACACGAACCATTTGGAGCCACTTTTGACCTCTTAATAACTCAAAATCTATTTAACGTAAACACATGAAATTAGTGTATGTGCCATATATGGCAAATACACTAAAAATGAAAGAATAGTTACTTCTTACCACCAGATTTGTTTTTAATGGTTTATCAGTAGTCTGCTCTGCTGAGTTCATCTGAAGCTAGCAGAACATGTGATATTTTTTTAAAAAACGGAGAAATAAATTTCTGATTAGGGCATTAAATTAGCACTTAATTTTCACTTGATTTTCATTCGGTCAGATTTGTTTTTAATGGTTTTATCAGTGTATCTGCTCTGCTGAGTTCATCTTAAGCTAGCAGAACATGCGATATTTAAAAAAAAAACGGAGCAATAAATTTCTGATTAGAGCATTAAATTAGCACTTAATTTTTCAATTGATTTTCATTCGTTCAGATTTGTTTTTAATGGTTTTTTCAGTATCTGCTCTGCTGAGTTCATCTTAAGCTAGCAGAACATGTGATATTTTTTTAAAAAACGGAGCAATAAATTTCTTATTAGAGCATTAAATTAGCACTTAATTTTCACTTGATTTTCATTCGGTCAGATTTGTTTTTAATGGTTTTATCAGTATCTGCTCTGCTGAGTTAATCTTAAGCTAGCAGAACATGCGATATTTTTTAAAAAAAACGGAGCAATAAATTTTTGATTGGGGCATTTAATTAGCATTATATTAGCACTTAATTATTAGTTATGTCATATTTTGTTCTGCTGACTTTGTTCTGCTAGCTTAATGGACGTCTTTTATCAATAAGTGTAAGAAAATGTTGTTTCGAAGTGGAAATTGTACAAAAAACGACGTTGAATACACTGCATTTTAGAAAAATGCATTTCAATCGATCGAGTGTTTTTCGAGCAGATTCGATTTAGAGTTCTACCAAGCTGTTCTTATGGAGAAATATGCTTGGTCATCCAAGGTCACTGTCAAATGAGATTTTCTGACAATGTTTTCTGCAACCTATATACCAACGAGTAACGGTGAAAATCCAAAATTCGCATATTTTAACCCAAATGCTGGAAACTAGGTGTTAATGTTTTTGTTATAGGTAGTCATAAATAACATATTTAAATTGAATAATTTTAAATATACTTTTGCGGGATATAAACGAGTGCCTGTTCTAGTGTTCTGTAATTTCTATACCAATTTAGACTCCTTAAATTTAGTTGTATGGTACACTCGAGACAATAACGGAAGTGTCTAATTAACATGGGGCTGAGTATTTAATTAAAACTAATGTAGCATATATTTTGTATAGAACAGACCTGACTAAGGCTATGCACTTAAAAATTTAATTAAATATTTTGTAGCATTATCAATATAATAAGCATTGAAGAATATATTATAGACATGACGTCACAGAAAAAATCGTCCAGGATGGAAATTTTTATACGTCACGACAATTTTATAAGAAATCTGATTTGGAATTACTATAAAAATGAAATAATCTTTTATACCAATAATTTTATTTTTGTGTCGGGAAATGATTTAGCACCATCGTCAAAACAGTAAAATAGAGCCTTAATTTATTTAAGGAGGTTGAGCCGTTTTACGAAGATACTGAAAAAATCTGAAATAAAGTTTTTTTAATAGATTTTTTTATGACAAAATTTTCTGTAAAAAATCCAAAATCATTAGGAGATTTATAAAGTTAAAAATTTAAAAAAACTTTTACATGTAGTCTTATGGAAAATATGTCAAGCTAGCATGCAAACTGTTCATTTTAATTTTTTGCAAATAACCAAATAATGTCAGCAGTCCAAAAACTATCTATGTAAAGCATCGATGTCTTACGCATATTTTAATATTTTTTCCAATTTAATTAGGAGACTTTTAATCAATAAAAAAAATTATTGAACCTTAGTACTTTTCGATTATGGACTTTCATTCTTGACAGATTTAACAATTTTAATTTTAATTTTTATTACTTCTTTTTTCAATTATTTACTGCAAAAAATATGTAAAATACAGATATTTACATAAATGTATTTTTTTTAACCTAACTGTACAAAAAATACAAAAGTCCATTAAGTATAAAGTACTGAAATAATTAATTAATATTAAAAAAAAATATTTATTTATGCCTTTATGACAATAATTTATTGGTATCATCGACTTATAAACTATAAAAGTTCCCATTTAGAATTCGACTTACTTTTGATTGGGACTGTAACGGATCAACCTCCTTAATATATTTTCTTGTAACATTTTTTATTATTAAATATCACAAACGCTTTTCATCTAAACGAACCTCTTAACCGGAGCAAGAACACAAGACCTCAAACTTGCCACATCAAAACTTCTTCAACTATATAATATACCCATCTAAATACAAGATCTCAAAGATACTTTCATTAAATATTTTCATACGAAGGAAAGGAAGTAATTATATGTAATAAAAATATCGTGAACATCTGCTACTGCAACCCTCTTTATATATATCCGTGGTTTCAGTCCATTTATTTCTACAATCCACCTCTGAACGTGATCTTTTCTTGCTGGCTCTATCATTATAATCTGCATTATCTATATATCATAATTAATCTTTTTTGCTAAACCCGTCAAACAAGATCCTATATTTAGACATATGCTAATGACCTTAGTTGTCGCCCGTCTGTAATCTAGAATCTGTTGTATATTTAGTTTCGATTGATTAATTGTAAATTATAGACGCTCAACAACGAAGGTGCGTCTGATGGTAAATGACGTCTAGAGATATCGATCTGCAATCTGTATAATATTAACCAACGAAAACACCCGCACTGTACAGATCTATATATAGATTTTTTAGAATACAAAATGGCAAAAAATCTAGAAAACAAAGTTGTAGAGAAACAGAGATATATTAAATTATAGGCGCTCGATAACTTAAATCATTGGCGTGAATCCCGTTATTGTTATACATATTATTAGATAATAGAAATGTTTTCAGTGAAACTATTTGGTAAAAATTTAACATACCCGTGTTTGGTAATTTTTTTCTCAAGATACGAAATTTGTTAATGTAAGTTCATAATTATTTTAATGATACTATTTGGTATTGTACCATACCAGTAAAGATTAAGGCATTGTATTTTTTTATGATTACTGTTTCCCAGCTTGACGAAGAACCTCAATATTTGAATATTAATTAACTAATGAGTTTTATCTTCAGTTAAAAAATAATATACATACAATACTATTTAACTCTAGACCAGAGGCTCTCAATTTTTTCACATGCACGACACAGTTAAACGGAGTAAACGAGACCTCTCTGTAATTTTGTTTTCTTGCCGATTTTATATTTTCCGTCTGTCCGTCAGATTGTATCGAAATCATTCGAGTACGACTTGATCGATTTTTATTACAGTATACAGTACGCGCCACGAATCTAAAAGGCTCGGAAGTTAGATGCGAATGCAGGCTTGCGCTTGTACAGTCTGTTGAAAAACTACAAACTCGCATCTCAACAAAACTAAAATAACAATAACAACTTGACAATAGCGTACTCGACTGTACTTTAAAGCAGGAAAGCGACAAGTGACAAAGGCAACGAGCGATCACGGCCAATCACCGACGAGCGCACGTTCCCTGCAGGTAGCTGGGAGGTGGTGGGAGTATCAACGGCTCTAAAATGTGCTTTTGCGACGCTGTTTGTGACTAACTTCCGAACCTTTTAGATCCGTGGCGCGTACTATACTAGTTAGTACCCAAAGTATGTATGTCTATGGTTACGTCTAGGTTAAAATTGTTGCCAAAACCGATTATAAGGCGAACAAACCCTCAAGTAAATCTAAGTGAAAATGAAATAATTACCCGCGGCACATAGTTTGAGAACCACTGTAATCTCGACATTAAATACTGTTGTCTTTTTTGTCTTTGTAAGACTTCCTCTAATGAATAATAGATATTATACAGTGTATTTAAAAAGTATATTGAAATTATTAAATAACATTTTGAGCAGGAAAAGAGACAGTTAACTTTTGCGGTTGAATTGGAGAACGGTGTACAGAGGCTGTTCGACTTCCTGGCGCTTTCTTATAATTTTACCCAACACTAATGAAACATGAAATTGAATAGTGTTGCGTTTCCGAAGCTTATGAGATATTTTTAAAGTTTTTTTTTAATCTTTCGTTGTGACTGTTGCATACTAAATATTTCTATTACCTCTGAAAAAAAATTCGTTCAACCAAAAACTTATTTTGTGTTCTAATACTACTGTAGTTCATGGACAATTTACCTACTATATTAATTTTCGAAACACATTGTATACTCATTTTCAATATTGTGTAACATACATCCGGTGATATGACTGAATATGAGATTATTACTATTAGTTACAATTTTTAATCCACATTTGACTTCTCGACCTAAATAGTTTAATTCTGATTAATCTTTTACACGTTTTATCTATCAAGTTGCGTGCCTTGGTGCAGGTAAAGAATATCAACTTCTTATACTTTGTGATAATAATTATTCAGCTTAATATTGTGGAATATTTTAACAAACTCCGCAAGGTGATTTGTATTAATTTAGGTCAAAATTCACTTTTCAAAATTTTACGATATTTTTTCGTTTTGATGTTAAAAGACATATTTTTTGGATATACGGTCGTCTGTATGTCTGTGAACTTGATACAAGTCAAACGGATAAGCGGCTTCAAACCAAATTTTGGGGAGATATTTGATATCTAAATCTACAGAGCCCTATTTGAGAAAAAATCGGCGCATACACAAAAGAGATATAATATACTATAACGTTGTTTTTGAAGTGAAAACTTCTTTAGCGGCGTTGTACACTTTTTTTGTAATGCGTAAAAAATGTTAAACTCGCGTCAGGAAAAGTACGAACTTGGTGAGACTCTCTAAGTGATAGTAATTGCCAGATACTTTTTATACAACGTTAGACATCTAGCGTTGAAATATCGTACATAAAAATGCAATCTATGATACAAACCATTTTATTTTTTATACAACGTTAGACATCTAGCGTTGAAATATCGTACATAAAAATGCAATCTATGATACAAACCATTTTATTTACAAGTGTTGCCAATAAATAAACAATGCTTCTAAATGCAAAAAATTAAGACGTTAATATTCAAGTTCTTACTTCTGCCGGCACTCCCGGAGTGCACCCGTCTTTTTGACGTGATAACGTCTTATAAATTGATGAAACACCGGCTGCATGCACGAAAAAGTGTAACGTTCCGCCTGACCCTGTGCGTGCAAGCGAGAGCGCAGTACAAGCGATAGAGAGTCGGTAAAAATATAGTTTGACAGCTACTAAAATTTAGGTTATGTATTATTAAATATGATATTCGAGCGGAATACGTTATCACGTAAAACTATCGTCCGTAAGTCGACTTTACAGACAACCAATTTTTTTTGTAGTAAAAGACGAACAGACTTTTTCCAACTCTAAACACCTTAAAACCTAAATTAGTAACGTTTCCCCTTGTGGAGTCGGAATGCTAAAAAAGTCGTACGAATTCCCTGGCCGTGTCAATGCTATCTTTTTCCTCTACCGTTGGTGTACACTTACATAGTGTACTATTTCCTGTGGAATAACTGCATAGCCTCGCTTTGGCGCCGGTCAGATAATGTTGTGGTCACTGCTTACCGCCACATTAGCGCACTTTGTCAATGCATAAGGTATGAAGGTCATTTTAAGCTGACGTATAAATACATAATGTCAGAAAATTTCATCCTTCCAAGCTTTCCAGTATTATAAAAAAATTGCTATGATTTACTATATGGAAATTGGCAATACAACTACGTGTATTTTACTTTAGGCGACTTTAATCATTAGTGTTAAGTGTGAAATTTCACGACCGCTACACAGGCATTAAAAGCAGTTATTTTTTTAGGGTGGTGTGCAAAGGCATCTTGACTCTTCCCCTTCCTGCTGCAGTGATACTATATGAAATATCACAGAAGTGTCGCGGAATTAATCCTTGTATCGGCCAGTTCGAACAATATCATAACTAGCGGTCCCGCCCGGTTTCACCCGGGTGCAAAAGAACGAATGAGTACCCACATTAATTATCTTAGTTTACCGAGATGAATGTTGTGTCCCAATTTCATGATGATCGGAGTTACCGTTCAAAAGTTTTTGTCGTTAAAAAGCAGTACTTATACTTTTTTAAATAATAAATTTCTTTTAATATAATGAATATTTAATTGAAAACACTAGGAAAATTATTTTTATATAGGTACCTATAGTTGTAACAGTTTTCAAATGAGTTATTAATTAGATTTATTTAATTTTAATTAGTCGTAATATAATTTAAAAAAATTGAAATGTAAGCCTTAGAAGAAAGCAATGTAAAAAATAAAAAAAATAAAAATATGTTCGCTGACCTGGGACTTGAACCCAAGATCCTAGCATTAAGAGTCTTACGCTCTACCGACTGAGCTATCTGGGCTTGTAAACGTGACGCGCTAATGTTGCAATATTTAGTTAAGACATTTCACCTGATAATATTTGTCGGACGGACTAATTTTGAGATACATCTTGCAACATTTTTCATTGATGTTCCGCTCCAATTGGTCGTAGCGTGATATTATATAGCCTATAGCCTTCCTTGATAAATGGGCTATCCAACAAAAAAAATTTTTTCAATTCGAACTAGTAGTTTCTGAGATTAGCGCGGTCAACCAAACAAACAAACAAACTCTTCAGCTTTATATATTAGTATAGATTTAGAGGGTGTTTATCTTTCTTAGTCAGCTTTGAAATGTGATTTTGACATCGTATATGAACCATTTTCATTAATGATTATTTAATTTCTACACAATACTCTCAAGCTCTCCTTGTGAAAGGCCCATAAGTCGAATGATATCTGTATATAGTTTCGAACTGGGTATCTGTGACAAAATATGACACAACTGAAAAGATGACATAAAAAATCTAATTTTATGTTTATTTTCGACCCCACGCACCGTCTCACATACCTACCTACATTATGGAAACATGTAAAACGTCTGTCTATATTTAGAGAAACAAATATATTCGAGTTATAAGGTGCATCTATTTATTTATTTATATTTATTCTTTACCGTCCATTGTACCGTTATATGCTGAGTGCGCGGTAAAGAAAAACGACTTACACACAAATTTGTGTGTATGTACATTTAAAAACGGTGTACACAGGTACAATAATTTTGTCACATATATTTTATTTATACGTATGTCTTTATCAATGAATCTGTATAAACATAACGTATGCATCTACTTAATACATGCAGCATATACAGTGAATTCCATTTATAATCTATACTAATCATAAAGCTGAAGAGTTTGTTTGTTTGTTTGGTTGAACGCGCTAATCTCAGGAACTACTGGTTCGAATTGAAAAAAAAAAATGTTTTTGTTGGATAGCCCATTTCCCGAGGAAGGCTAATAGGTAGACAATATAATATCACGCTTCGACCAATAGGAGCGGAGCATCAATGAAAAATGTAACTCAAAATTTGTCCGTCCAATAAAAACTTTTGAACGGTAACTCCGATCATCATGAAATTTTGACACAACATTCATCTCGGTAAAGTAAGATAAATGTGCGTGTTCATGTCCCTCCCCCCATTTGTTCTTTTGCACACGGGTGATATAATCAAAAGACCTGTCATTTTTAGATAATTTTCCGGGGAGCAACTATTGGATGACGAATGATTCCCAGATTGAGGCCTGCCCTATGCACTCCATTTCTGCAGTTTATAAAAATTTAAACAAATTTTCATCAAACAGTTGATTATAACAACCTAGCTCGGTAGCAACACAATTTTAATCTCCAATATTTTAAAACTGACAAAAAAATTTTGTTGTTGATATTATTCAGAAATTTATTTTGACTTTCTTTGGTCAATTTTTGTTTGTAAATACTTCAGTTTTAGTAATCAAAATACAAATGAAACCAATTTTAAAACTAAATCTAGTGCAGAAACACACTGTTTGATGACACCTGGTTGGAAGTATAAATTGCTTACTTATACATAAATGAATGTAAAGTATTTTTTTTATAATGTATGATTGGTTCAACTTACAGGAAATTATTGAACATTTGCGTGTATTGCAACATTGCAACAAATTATAAAATGCTTTACTCATATAACATCGTCGTGTGTTCACATGCAATCGGCCAGTTGCGTTTGGATGGGAATAAAAACGTGCAATTGGCGCGACGCTATGCTGATACGTCGTTACTTTTTTAGTTAATTAATATTTTGTTAGATGACAGCGCGTAACGTTTGCTGTGTGTATGCGTTGGATTGTAACGTGGCTTTTGTTGACGGCGACATCTAGCTGAAATGTATTAGTTACTGGAGTAGTCTTTAAGTGGCGCTGCTAATAAGGTATAGTTGCAGTGTCTATAGGGCTTTAGAAAGTGTCCATGGGGCTTTAGAAAATGTCCGCAGAGTGTCCATAGGGCTTTAGAAAATGTCTGTAGAGTGTCCATAGGGCTTTAGAAAAAGTCCATCGGGCTTTGTAACTTAAAGTTCCATTTTTGGCGGCTCACATTTTTTTTTTCTCTGTATCTTATCGCGTTATTTAAATTTATTTATTGCATGCGTCGAATGCACGCTCTACACTAGTAATAGGTATGAAGATACTGCTTTTCAAATTAGGACGGCAATATATGAGAATCGCAATTATGTTGTCAAATCACTCAAATGTCCTTATTGCATCATGTTTGAAACAAAAACGTGTTTTTATTTTCTTTTGTTTACCAACATGGCGTCAGGATAATATTAACACCTCGGGTCTTCTTTATTTAATCACGATCCGATGGTTCGTTTAAAATGCACCTATACATCAGTTTTTATTAAGTTTTGTTGTAGCCCAATCAGGGGCGGCGCTATACGGGTCACTGCATGAAAAGGGAAGCGTAAAATTTACAGATTTTCACGAAAGTATATTTTACTTTTTCCTTTTGTAATTACATAAAATAATCTGTTTTTGCCCTCCACAAATTCGCTTATTGATTCGAGTCATGTAGATTATAGACGTTCGACAACTATGGGGGGTTTCGCCTAGGTGCAAATCTCGATTTTCATTCATTGCTAATTGCAGGAATTTTTCAAATGGATTTGATGGTTTTCAAGTTTTAGGGTATAATACGCGCCACGGATCTAAAAAGTTCGGAAGTTAGTCAAAAACAGCGACGCAAAGACACATGTTAGAGGCGTTGAAACTCCCACCACCTCCCAGCTACCTGCACGGAACGTGCGCTCGTCGGTGATTGGCCGTGATCGCTCGTTGCCTTTGTCACTTGTCGCTTTCCTGCTTTAAAGTACAGTCGAGTACGCTATTGTCAAGTTGTTATTGTTATTTTAGTTTTGTTTGCGAGTTTGTAGTTTTTCAACAGATTGTACAAGCGCATCTAACTTCTGAGCCTTTTAGATTCGTGGCGCGTTTTATAAACATAGTAATAGACACAAACTTGTTCTTCAAATCCTCATGGAATTTTTATAAAAGTGAAAACTTTTTTCATCATTTTAAACGGATATTTATCTAAAAATGAAATTTATGTAGTTGATTTAAATTTACACTTTGTAGCGCTATTTTTCCATTGAATATTCATTGTTTTTAAAATTATTTCGCATCGAAATTTACACAATTTTTCAACACATATTTCCTAGTTTTCTGTGTGACTTAATTATATTACTAATAATTAGCATTTAAATGACTTTGATGACACGTTCAAGGTAGTGTTATACGTAAGTTTAATTTTAATTTTAAACGGATATTGTGTAGTATAGAAACAAACTCTTTGAGCTATGAATACCAACCGACAAAAACACTTTAGAATACCGTCGTTGGTTCTGTAATACCTCTTATGTGCAAAAAGTAAAATTTGCAGTAAAGGGCAAAAAGTGGTTATTTCAGCAATGGATGGTAAGAACTAGCAATTTCAGAGGTATATTACTAATTCATAATTATCTTCACTATACATGTTTAATTAAGACGAATTATTTTCTCTAAAAAATATTTAACATTAATTTCGGATTTATTGGCACATGGGTGGAATTATTTGATATACTAACAACTTTTCACATAAGAGTTACTTCCCCTTGTTGGTTACTGTAAAATTAATTTGGAGGTATTACTAGTGTATAGAGCTCCGTTTCCTGAATCTTTTTATCTAAAAAACGTAAAATCTGCCAACTATGCACATAAGAGCTATTACAGAACCAACGACGATTACACTAGAACTCGTGTAATTTCAACCTGTTGGGAGTCCTAGGGAATGCAATCCAGCACCCAAAAGATAATCTTGCAATTCCGCAAGATTGAGACCATCAGTCCCGCGGATCCGCAAGATTGCAGGATTGTACAATATTTTAGAATTATTAGCCCACAACATTATTTTCTAAGTCAGTAAATGAAACAATAGAATTTACTTAGAAGAAACAAATAGTATCATTAAATTTTGATCAGAAATAATGACAAAAATCTAAATTATGTTATGTGAATTAAAGTTAAAAAAAAAATTACTAATGAGATTCGGACACTTGCTTCTAATTATACATAAAATTCCGGTGTCCCTGTGTTCGTAATTCTTTTCCTCTTAAACGACTTAACCGATTTTGATGAACATTTTTTTTCGATTTATGGGGTCACCTGGATGCTTCTTAGCTATAATTGAACCCGCTGTTGTTGAGATCCAAAAAATATTTTTTTTTTATTTTCCGACCTATTTTTTTTTATTTCTCACATAAAAAGATATATAATCCCAAATTTTCAACCTCCCAGCACCACTCAATATTTTTTAATTCATTTTTTTTTAAAGTGAAAACTTCTTTAGCGGCGTTGTACACTTTTTTTGTAATGGGTAAAAATGTTAAACTCGCGTCAGAACACGTGACCTGATCGAAAATTCGTAAGACGGATGGAGAGTAGAGGGTAAACTGATCGAAAATTCGTAAGACGGATGGAGAGTAGAGGTGTGGGTAAACTGATCGAAAATTCGTAAGACGGATGGAGAGTAGAGGTAATATTCAAGTTTTCACTTCTGCCGGCACTCCCGGAGTGCAACCCGTCTTTTTTTATATACATGACTGATTAATTAATGAGCGTTTCATTCAATCTGACTGTTTGCCTACCGGGTCCACTATTATTCTATAAAAAAGTCCCATGCATAGCATATTATAGTATGTCTAATGTCTATGTTTCATAGGTAATCTACAAATTCGGGCGAAGCCGAACCGGGCCCCCAATAGTTTTTAAGTTGAAAATGATCTGGGCTTTTTTATCATTCGGTATAATTTTGATGTCTCCTATATAGCCTTAATTACAATGCATTTTGCATTGCATCATTGTGATTGTAACAATGCATTTAGCTATAGAAACCTATGTCACAATCCATTTGTATAACTAATGCATGCTTTGTGTACGTAGATACAGTAATGTCTCGTTACTCTGGATTTATTACAAGAACAAAAAAAAAATATCGGCGAGGCGAATTTAACTTTTTTTTTATAAGTTAAAATTGAAACGAGAATATATTGATTATAAATCTTTGTTCAATAAAAATAGAATAAAACAATGCGAGAGATATATTATCTTAAAACGTTTAAACTTGTAACAAATAAAAATTAATTACATTTTAAAGAAAAACAGTAAAAAATCGCTCCGAAAAATAGGAAAAAAATAATGAACATTGAGAATCACATGTAAGTAGATGGAATTAATATTATTAGGATTGAAAAAATCTAGCGCGCGGTCAATTATAATAAACAATTTAATTGTACATATATCTCCTGCCCTAGCACTGGCTTTAGCCAAGTTGGGCAGAATTATTCCAACTCCAAAATTTGTAAATAAAAATGTATCATAACTATTTGGGAATTAAATAAATAAATAAATTTTCAGCCCCGGATCTGGGGGGGTGGCAAATCGGGGCAGTTTTAGGGGACGCCAAAATCATAATATAATATGGTTGAAAAATGTCAACCATTATATATTTGTGAGTTTTTTTAAGTAATTTATCTCATACACTGGAGAGAAGGGACGCCATTATCAAGGTTTGAAAAAATCGTAGATCCGGGGCTGATATTTTTTTGTACCTGCAGAACCAAAATTTGGCTATAGAGTATAAACATACAAGTGGGAGGGCTGGATGGCACGGAACAGTAATGGAGATGAACACATGAGAAGTGTAATATATAGATGGCAGTAGGTATATAACTACCTAAATTATGATTGGTTTTTACTGGAAAACGCGCTTTTCCCCTTCTGATAGCATGCAACCACTTCTTTTTCAGTTCAAATTCCTTTGGAAATACAAAACCTTTATAATTTGAACATTGATAAACACAACATACCGGCATTGTATATGATTTAAACTTGGAAACTGGCCTCATATTATACACGGCGTTATATGGGAGACAGGCAAAATCAATGTATAAGAATCTGTTAGAGATTCGTCGGCATTTAGAACAGAAAAGAATCTCTAACGAGATTCTTCGATTGTATACACTTATTTTGTACAAAGTACTATGAAATGGTTCACAGATCGAGGTGGTTATATAGCTGGCGCCTCTAGCGGTTAAGTTTGGTAATGCAAGGATAGTTCCCGGGGCGCTTAGGCACGGAACAGTTGTGTAATGAGTCTTTACTGTATTATTATTGCAACAATTGCATCTTGCATATGTATACGTGGGTCGACTAATGCTGTAAGGTGCTTCAATAATGTTGAATGTAGATGAATCGTGACTGGTTTGGTTTTGTTTCGGATGAATAGCTCACAGTCAAATGAATGCAAACTATACATGCGCTGTGTATTCTTGTAAACGAACACGTCTCTCTCTTCTTGAATCCCCCCTGAAAACGTTACGATAATACGTGATGTATTTTGTACGAATGCACAATGGACATGATATAGTCGAGCTCGTAGAGATGACCGTTTCATGAGTAGGTACCTACAACGACTATCCGAGTATTCAAAGTGGTCACATTTTTACGATAGATATATTGTCCCAGTTTTTTTTTTTTAGAATAAAAGAGCATTTTCTATTTAGAGAAGGACGCGATTACTTTTAAAGCACAGTTTATTGTAAAAAAAAAACTAGATATATAGGGTAAAGTTGCCCACTTCCCGGTCACTTTCGTGTGCACGATTCGTAATGAATCGAATGTGTGTGTACATATTATAAAGGTGACACTTCACATGGCTATTTGTGTTCGCTATTGGGTGTTTGCTGTATTTGGCAAAATATATATGACTTTCAAGACAAACATGCAAATAGAGGTAAATACGACCATCCACACATGGCAGTCAAATAGCAAACACAAACATTTTGCAGCAGAAAGCAGGTTCAAAATTCCAGGAATTTTAGCACTGTTTCATTGTCCCAATTCATTTTCAATAGTAATTGTTCCAGTTCTCGCTCACAGCACAGACACAAAAATACTGCACGTCCGTACAGGTTCACGGCGCGTGCGCTTCTGAATATAGCCATTGTGTGGACGGTTTATTTGCCGTATTTGCCTATTTGACTCCTTTGATGTGCCTCGAAAAACCGACAAGCGCACGGTAACGCGTATTTGGTATTGGCCTTATTTGTCAAATAGGCAAATAAGGCCAACACTTTGTCAAATAGACCCTCCACACTTGGTAATTGTTTGCCAAATACACAAATACAAATAGCCTTGTTAAGTGCCGGCATAACATTTTTGTTACCATAGCTACATTAGATCAATACACTTTTCAATAACGTTAATTAAACCGAATTTCTGATCCGCATTAAAAATTCTCCGAATCGGACCTATGATGACTGAATACATCCCGGAACTTCGTAGTGTGCCTGGTTGAAATTCCATTCAGTCACTCGCATATGATTGGCTGAGCGAACGCGTGAGCAGTGCGTCCTGCCAGCCACTCCTATACGATTGGCTGAGCGAACTCCACTCATGTGCGTTGTCGTGTTTGCACAAAAAGTCATCTTGGTGATAAGACATTAAAAGTCCTGACTCTACAGCCCCCCGTAAGAGCCTAAACCGATGCCTTGACAGTTTACCCTACAGGCACTGAACAGCGCATCTTTGTTCTTTGTTTGCTTTAAATGCATACATTAACGAGTGTACTTTTATATACAAATCTCGGTATTATGCGATTTCGTGACTGGAAATTGATGTTTCGAGTACATGTTTGTATACATTGTCAATACAACTGCATAGCAGACCCAAAGCACCTGATTAAAAACATCCGGCATGCATTTTGTAAAATGATACATATTATTTCCTACATAATGTAATATTTTTTCCTCTTTGTGGTTAGGAAACTTTGAAAGAGAATCCGTTTTTAAAAAATCAATTGCGCGACCAAAACATGCTTTGAGGTATAGCTGAACTTTTTACTCGACTACGGTTTATGCCGAAACCAGAAACCAAGAAAGATAACTGAGCATTTTCAAAATAATCAATTATATTTTTTGTCTGAAAAATTGATCTATAATGTAATTTATTGAATAGTTGTACGTGATTAAAAGGAACACTTATAACCAGAAAGGATAATATGTTTCTTTATTACCTAAAACTGCCATAAAAATGGTTACCCAAATGATCTCAATGATTCTTTAATCATTGATTAGGTTAATTTGCATTACCTACTATTTAAGGATTGTTTTAATACCAATAAACAATCAAAAGACCAATAGGTCTCGCTAAAATTTAAATTAAATCTCGCCTTTCGGATATAACCATTTGTAGCCAATGCAACATTCATGATGACCAAGGCAGAAGAAAATTACAATTTTATAAAGAAAAGTTACATGCTTATTTATGTTAAGATGAAGGAAGGTTTTGGTTGAGGATCACAAAATAAGCATTACCAATGTTTCGCTAGAGGCCAACATTGGTAAAGATTATTGTGTGATCCTCAACCAAAACTTTCCTTCATCTTAACATTCTATTGGATCAACACTACTTTATACTGAAGACATGCTTATTTATCATCTAGTATAAATTGGTTTAACATTTAATAGATCTCTATTGAAGTTCCGCATCTCGTTAAATGTGGAACAGCGGCCCTAAGGACAAATTACGAGCACAAAGTTCATAACCTTAATTTGTTAAAAAAAATCTTTTTTGTTTACTTTGTACGCATTCTTTCAATCTCTACTTACGCTAAACTACTTTACCACAAAAGCGTGAGAAAACAATATATGCATTACCGGTTGTACAACTGAGATACAGATATTGTATTTATAGATCGTGTTCTTCAATTTTTTTAATAGCTTCGACGTGAGTTCCGTAACTGCTAACGCATTTTTAAACGCTTTATATTAGCTTGGGTTGTAAGTAACTATGTATGTATGTCCGTAACGGAATCTTTGAGCATAATTTTCACCAATTTCCCGAAGTCTGATTAATTTGAAACTTTGCATACGTATCAAGGACCGATGACAATGCAATAATTTGATAACAGTTTCCCATTATCCTTATTAGGACCCCCAGGATTAATAAATTCTTTTATAGATCCTCAAACTAAAAAGTGAAAAATAAAATATAGTTTAAAAAAAACTAAAAAACACGCTTTATATCGCACTAAAAAGTAAAAAATAATTGTTTTAAAATAAGCTTAAAAAGTGTGGGGCGCTTTGTTCCACATTTTCGTACATCGAGCGCCCAACGCTTTTTAAGCTTATTTTAAAACAATTATTTTTTACTTTTTAGTGCGATATAAAGCGTGTTTTTTAGTTTTTTTTAAACTATATTTTATTAATTTGATAGTGGGTGGAGCAAGTTGTATAACGCGTATAATATCACGTATATACAGTGTGAATAGTGAAAGAAAATATCATATTTATATTAATACGCTAAGGTTAAAGATGTTTGCCTCCCTTTTTAGAAAAAACCTCACAATTTCTCCACATAAATTATATATCATTTTACAGATAATTGCTTGCTCTACTGACATCGACAACTAAAAAATTTATTATTGCTTTTGTTTTTGTAAATTAATTAAAACAACGTCTGCCATCTGACGGCTTTAATTTTGAAACAACGTCAACACTTCGATCTGTCATCTGACCTTCATATTGTAATACAACAGACACAATACTGCACACTGCCATCTGACAACAGCGAGCAACGCTGAACAACGCCACAGCAATGCATGATGCCATCTGACGGCTTAGCTCAACGCTTTTGCTACTTGCGCCTCTATATGACAATTTTAGTAAAATATTTCTTCGATCTGTCATCTGAGCTTCATATTGTAATACAACAAAAAGAAGAACGTTATAAGCAGTGTGCAAAATTAGAAACGAATTGAATACCTGCAATCATATTTAAAAAATAATTTTGTAAAGTAATAATTATTATACTTATTTAGTGCGAATAATTCGCACAGGTCACACTAGTTTTTGCTTATTGAAATAAATAAAGTAGAGTTATTTTTTGGTTTTTCTAATTTTTTGACGGCTCCTTAATTTAATTACCAAAGAGAATAGAGATATAATTAAATGAAAGCTTCTGAGATTCCATAAATTACTTTAGTATTTGGTAAAAAAATTCATCTATACTATTTCTGTATTATTAAGGTATTGTTTAATTTCATCAGTAAAATAAGAATTTTTCTTGGCAATTATGTCCGAGCTCAAAAATCCGGTTTTTTTTAGCTTGTCCTGGTTTATTGACTTTATAGTGGCAATCCTACTCTTGCTTCTATTAAGCAAGTAAGGAATTTACTTTCCTCCGTCAGTTCTTTTCAGAATTGATCAGGAAACTAATCTGACTTTCGAAAATATGAATTGGTACTGGATCTAGTCGGGGGCCCAATGTTTCGAACATCTGGTATAATGAACCGTGACCTGTTAAAATGAAGATGATGTTTTTCAATTGTGTGCGGCACACAATTGACTTGTGTTTGGAACTGGCAAATCTTTAATCACGCCGTACGGACGTATATGATAATGAGAGACCAGAGAATCGACTACAGTGCACGCCGCGGCGGGTTGGCGAACTAGTCCTTTGCACTTTGACACAGTAAATAATGGATTGTGAAATGGTATTCCAGTTAAATATACCGTTATGCTAATACAATGAATCTTTATCGATGATCCCGGAACCTAACCTCACAACGTCGTAGAATAAAGAGTTCAATTTTCACACGTCTTTTGTTTGACGCGTTTGACATTTTATGATCTCTTTGTGGTTTCGGTTATTATTTATACATGATTTATTTTTGCAAGTTTAGACTTTTATTTGTGTTTTTGAAATTTGATACAGTTGACGTTGAACTAATTAAGTCTTTTCGTATTGTACTGATGACTTTTTGAGGTTGATGCGATGTGCTTTTGTAATTTCAATACGTAGTCATTCATTTTGGAGCTACAATACCACCGATAGATAGACAAAGTCTTCACATTTGAACACCCATTTTTTTGCATCGGGGGTTAAAATAATTTCCAGAGTCGATATTATCATACAGGACTCCTTTATCAAATATTTATTATAGGATAAGTAAAACAGAATAAACCTATTCTAATGTTTAAAGCTGAAGAGATTGTTTGTTTGAACGCGCTAATCTCAGGAACTATACTAGTTCGAATTGAAAAAAATGTTTTATGTTGGATAGTCCATTTATCAAGGAAGGCTATAGGCTATATAATATCACGCTACGACCAATAGGAACGGAGCATCAATGAAAAATGTTGCAAAATATAGCTCAAAATTTGTCTGTCTGGCAAAAACATTTGAACGGTAACTCCGATCATCGTGAAATTTGGACACAACATTCATCTCGGTAAACTAGAATGAACGTACGCACTCATGCCCCCCCCCCCATTCGTTCTTTTGCACCCTAGTGAAACCGGGCGGATCGCTAATAAATTATAAGTAAAAAACAAGCATTTATTAAACTGTACTAAAACGACGAAAATAACAAACAATCAAACAAATAACATCTTTTTTTATCATTTCCAACCTGACCTAAAAGCTTGTTGTATAAAAAAAACATAATTTAAACTTCTCGCGAAAAGCTTATAAGTCTGGCCAACAATTATAAAATAATTTATTCGTTTTATTGTTTGTTATTTTCTTTGTTTTTAAAGGTTTTTTTTACTTAGGTATATTTCAACTATTCAAACAACACAAATAATCGGTAAAAATTACAAAATGCGAGCGTATAGCCGCTGCTAAAAGCTAAGTATAAAATCTAAAACTGTTTCGAGAAAAAAAAATGGTTTACGTTCTCTTTATAACTATTACGTGCAAGACACACCTGCACCTTTAATGATTACTCTGTTACTACGTTTGGGTGTGTAGTAATGTCAGATTTTAATTGTCAGTTTAATATCAAATCATCGGTTTGATACCGGCGCGTATAAGATGAAAGAAGAGAGCAAAACAGAGAGAAGCATCGGTTCACATAATAAAACCCGCCACGGTCGATTTAATGCGCGCGGTCCACAGCCTCGGGGTTTGACCGTCTGACCGATTATCTCTTGCGCTGCTTCAGCGTAAGAGGACTGTACGCTACGACGTGGCCCCATCGTCTGCAATACACCTCGATACCTCTGCCAGCGGAACGCGTCTGTCTCGATTGGAACGCGTTTTGCATAAAGACCTACGGGCGCTGCTGTAGATATTGTGTAACAATGGAGTTTTGTGTGTGGTTAACAAATTATTGAGTACACCAAAACAAATAAATAATAAATTTCGTTTCAAAGCCAAAATTAATTATTCGTGCTGTTCTTTTCCATTTATTGAAGTGAGTTTTTTCTAGCCGCGTTCAACGACACCGTTCCGGGAATCGATTAGCTGGCGGATAGCCGTTGGAGGTGTCCGATTAATTCGTTTTTAAGACCACCAGCAACTAGGGTTATTTGGGCCTAGCATGAATTAACATTTTCGATTTATTATGTTCTAATAATAAATGTATTTCGAATTGAATATTCAATCAATCCTTTTAGCAGTTCTCCAGATTAGAAACTGTTAACTGGGGGTTTGTAATAGAAAATCCATCGGAGAATCTCGTTAGAGATTCTCTTCTGTGCTAAATTCCGCACATCTCTAACAGATTCTTATACATTGATTTTGGCCTCTCTCCCATATAACGCCGTGTATAAGAGGCCACTTTCCGAGTTTTATAGTTCTGTGGCAACGTGACTTTTCGTCTTACCAATTTTTCGTATCACCCATATAGTACTTCTATACGACAATAATAACGATAGTCTGTGACCGCCCGGTGGCCGAACGGTTAAGACGTAAGGCCAGTAATGGCAGGATCTCGGGTTCGATTCCCGCCTCAAAATTCCTTTTTTTTTTTTTAGTTATAATCTTGAGATCCAGTCGCCTCAAATTTTTTATTTTAGCACAGAACTAATTTTTTACTTCTCCGAAGTTTTTTTTTAAGATATTATATATACAACGGTATCGCTACACACTAGCCTAGTCTCAATCCCTGATCGTTATGGCTTGGTATGATCTTTAATGTCTAGTTATGACGCTATTCTCTATGGAGTCTACATTCAATGTTAGAAATAAAGTGCATTGCCTGCATACCGCACGTTGAAAACAAAAGTGACATTAAGCAAAAAATTACATTTTACAGTAGAGCACTTTTTAGTTTTAATAATATTGTTTTGTCCTAAAAAAGTTACTATTAAAATACTGCTTATAGAGATTCTTTTGTTAATAATGAGACAATTTATTATTGTTTTAATTTATTTGTTGACCACAATGTTAAAAATAACGTTATTAAAAAAAAGACCTTTCAACAATAATTTTTTGTTTTGTGTCATTGTTGTCATAACCTATAATCAGTAAATTGGAGACTTCAACTGCAAAAAGTGTCACTAAACAAAATGTGTCATTTTATGTATTTACTTACTTGCATTAATTTTTGTAGCAACTGTAATCAGTAAACTGTCATTTAACAAAATGTGTCACTTTTTCACTTACAGCGACGTACGTACCAAACAACTGCTTTGACACAATTAAAATAGTGTCGTTATATCATACACGACTATGGGCAATTCTTTCAAAATATGAAGTGACACTAGCTCAATCTAGCGGAAATAAGTGGATTTATGATCAAACGGAAATTTTCGTATAGTGACACACTTGCAGTAAAACATGAATCTTACAAAAGGTGAAAAGTTAACTTTTTTGTATAGTGTCACTATTGTTTTCAACGAGCGATACGTTAAATAGAACTGAGAAAATTTACAAAGCTGTAATTTCTATAATTGACTAACTATACATTAGCACCAGTATTAATGTCTCGAGTGTGTATCGTGGTTATCGAGACCTATATAATATATTCAGTTTGTTGCAAACATTACCACGGGGTGCTCTCTCAACGGCTCAGCTTGCAGTCTGGTCTGCATGCCAGCAGTGCAGTCTCCGTGTAGCGTAACGTACAGACAGACAGACTGACCTGCCAGTTATTGTATCAGTCAGTTTAATTTAAAGCCGATGCAAATACAAAATTGCAATTCGTTGACTTTATTAATTATAAAATTTTCAGACTTGTTATATTGTTGAGTATTAAATAGATTTTTAAATGAACAAAACAACGATTTATTTATTACACTTAAAAATCTTATTTTGAATATGAATAACTCTCACTTACGCCTTAAAATGCACAGCATAAGATTCCCGTAGAGGTAGGATTATAGACTTGAGAATTTAATTCCCTTACCTGCTGATAGACTCGTAGTGATAGAGAGAGAGAGAGAGAGAGAGGATCTACAGTCAAAAGCGAGACAACATCAGTTGTGATGCGACTTATGTACCCAAAAAGTATGCATGGCACTTAAAGATTTTTGCAGAAGTGGGATTATATAATTATAATTGTTGAAACTTTGGGGTCATAGAGAATGTCGAATTTATGACAAATTTGTAGGGAGATCACAAGGACATGCTGCTTTAGAGTAAAGAAAATATTTTTTTTACAAAATAAAGTAAAATACACTATAATTCAGACAGCAAAATTTGCATGTCTTCCTTCAAATATCTCTACCGAAAGTATATAATAATTTTAAATAACTCACTTTCGACAAAATGAAGTGTGAATCGTGCTGCTGTCGCCAACTAGTCCACACATTTCATGTTGTGAATTTTATAGTTTAGTGTGTAAACTTATGTGTCCCTTTATTGTTACTGTGCATCGATACGCGGTGGAAAGAGAGGCTTGCATAAGAATGCATCGCTATCAGCATAATGCCATTCTTTTCTCACGCGCTTCGTCGCGCCTTATGTTTTCTCATCGAGAAAGAGACGAACACACGCGTCGAAAGAGATCGCCATAACGTTGTTCTTTTCCGAGACACTGCGATCGCGTCAAGTTCGCATACGATTTGCCTGGAGTTGCGGGTCGATCGGACACAATGCACGCGGTTGATCGGGGCTGTTTGCAGTGTTGCCAGCGTCGTAATAATTTCTGTCGTGCGCTTCCTTAACCCAGGAATGTTCACAAGAACTAAATAATTTATTTTTATCCTCATTGGCTGAGTACTTTTTCAGACTTGCTTGCCATCAACTCTGTTATTTCCTGTACTGTCATCTCGAAATTGTTCTATAGAACTCGTCGAGAACAACGTTAATAATTCTGCTCTACATTTTTGTTTAGTTTTTTTTTTTTTCGAAGGGTGGCAACGCTGGCCGTTGTAGACCAAGTGCTGTTTGTCGCAGATGGTTCTCATGCCCTTCAACAGTTTGCATAATATAAAAATGAATACGTCTTGTTTTTTTTTCTGACCGTAATATTATTGTTCTTGAAATATTGGTAATAAATTATTGGAAACGACATAAAGAATAAAGATGCCTTATATTGAGTAACCACTTATCCTGATTTTATACAACGTTCTGCGGTTTGTTCTAAATTCTATTATATCTATAGTCTATATTTAATAAATAACTTTACTTCTTTATTTTGACACTCATTTCTCGCATTCAAATTTTATCCCACCAACCAAAAAAAGTTTACCAACACAATGTGCATAGGGGTCCATTATTTCGGGAAAGCGGCGTGAATACAAACGAACAATTTGTAGCTAATGTGTGTTTAGTTATACGAAACGCTCTTGTCACTTTGTGACGTTCCATACTTATATGAATGGCTAACCTGAGACGTTTCTTATGCAATATCTAGCTGTGTCAATGCATGGTGTTGATTAATAATTAAATGAATACCAGTGGCGTTACGACATGAATAATTGACCGAACTTGTAGTTGACGAGATTTACAGAGGTTTGTGTGATTTAATGTAAAAATGAATAAAATATTATTTACAACAAGAGTTTAGCCTTGTCGATAATCGTATTACACTCGCACATACGCCTATTGCTTCGCAGAATTCTAACAGCTTTACTCCCCTTCCGCACAGACGTTATATCTATGATGATACTATAAAGAGGAAAACCGTGTATAGTACGCGCCACGGATCTAGAAGGTTCTGAAGTTAGTCACAAACAGCGTCGCAAAGGCACATTTTAGAGCCGTTGATACTCCCAGCTATACCTGCACGGAACGTGCGGTCGTCGATGATTGGCCGTGATCGCTCGTCGCCTTTGTCACTTGTCGCTTTCCTGCTTTAAAGTACAATCGAGTACGCTATTGTCAAGTTGTTTTTGCTATGCTAGGTTTGTTGAGTTGCGAGTTTGTAGTTTTTCAACAGACTGTACAAGCGCAAGCCTGCATTCGCATCTAACTTCCGAGCCTTTTAGAGTCGTGGCGCGTACTATATATAGTTACGTTTAGGTTCAGGTCAACATAGTACATCATTTGTGTTATTTCCTGCAGTTTATTACAATAGGTATTATTAAAAGTGACATCAGTAAAAAATCATCCGATGGCCATGATGATAGGTATTAATATTTGTGTTAAACTTGGAGGCAATTATTACTATATCTGTGGTGTTAAACTTATACTGATGATCTCATCTAAATTGTATTGCAATTTATTGGTTTTCTTTTGCATTTATGTACGTATTTATTCAACAGAACTATTTTGAATAACAAATCAGACATTTTTTTTATGTAAAACATCAATGCAACGACATTAGTTTGTGTGCGTTGAAGGCGACATCTAGATAACAGGTCGAAATTTAGTTACTAGTATTTTGTTAGATGACAGCGCGTTATGCGTTTATGAGTTGGATTTTAACTTGACTTTTGTTAGGCTTAGGCGACAACTAGATGACGGCAAAATTTAGTTACAGGGCGATATTTAGTTATTAGAATTTCGATACTTGACAGAGCAAATTTTAGTTACTAGAATTTCGCTTAAATTTATGTTTCACATCTGCCAGGCGCCCCACTACTACTTTTTTAATTAATAGAAGACATTTTTCGTTGCATATAGAATCAACAAATCAGTATACTGATGGTTGTTAAAATTTCATGTATATATACTCGCCACGAATCTAAAAGGCTCGGAAGTCAGATACGAATGCGGGCTTGCGCTTGTACATCCTGTTGAAAAACTACAAACTCGCAACTCAACAAAACTAAAATAACAATAACAACTTGACAATAGCGTACTCGACTGTACTTTAAATCAGGAAAGTGAGAAAGGCAACGAGCGATCACGGCCAATCAACGACGAGCACACGTTCCGTGCAGGTAGCTGGGAGGTGGTGGGAGCCTCAACGGCTCTAAAATGTGCCTTTGCGACGCTGTTTGTGACTAACTTCCGAACCTTTTAGATCCGTGGCGCGTATTGACGTTTCCGACATTATTTCTGTCATCTTCTATGCTATGAAGAATTTCTTCTACTAATAAATAAATTGTAATACAAGGATCACAAGCTTCTCACATCTGAGAATAATCATGCTTTATTTTTTTTTTATTTACCAAATACTAAATACCAAAAAAGTAACCACAAAATTACTTTTTATTTCTCCAACCATGCCAGAAACCGCCACCTTATTATTGAAATATCTGACTCATATTTTTCTTCTTTTTCAGGTAAGCGAAAAACCACAGCACCTACTACTTTCGAATATTGAAGGTAAATCTGATTCAGTTTTTATCGTTTTGAAGATGAACTCTATTTTGTTGTAAGCTGCATAATTTAGTCCGATTTAAAGTACTTGCCTTAAAAAATTACCGCACTTCTTGAGAAAAACCCTGATTTCATAGGCCACAGAAAATGTCTGTATCTGTTTTAGTTTAATAATTATCGAGGTCAAAAGTAGCGATGTGTCGCTCCTGTGCGAGTCGTTCATAATGAACGACACCTTTCTCGGAGCGGAGCAAGTCGCTCTTTTTTTGTGAATGACTCACTCCGAGCGCCATTGCTCTGTGCTGAGCTATTCTGTACTGTTGCATTCGCACATTTGCAGAGCACACACAGCACAGGGCACAGAGGCACTAGTGAACTTTGCACGTATGGAGTTATCTTTGCTGAGTCGTTTAATGTTTAATAGTTTATCCGAAATGCGAATAATATAATAAGAATCATATTAAAATGAGCTCAGAGCTGAGTGTGGTGTATTGTGCTGTGCAATGCTACGTGATTCCTGAGCATGTATGATGACAGTTCACACCTCTGCAGTCTGCACTCTTGTGTAGTGCGTACTGTCTAGTGTCACAAAAGTACGAAAGACATGATAATTGGATGCAGTGTGTCTTTTTTTTCAAGACTGATTTTTGTCAATGTTTGCTTGTTTTTTTTTTAATTCATAAGTTGGTGTGTTTATTTTACAACTTTTAATCTAATTTGACCTTTGCTATAAACACATAACACGGTTTATTTTTAACCTATAATCTAAAATTGCAAAACACGGTTAGTTTCTTTATAGGTAAATCGATGAACCGTGCAAAATTTAACGCACTAATGAACCTCTGAACCTAGTTTATCTAAATAATATAAGCGTGCGGTTCTCATCGAGAGTTAACATTTTGATTACCGCATAGTTATATAACAGCCGTTTTTTTATGTACGAGCTGTGACACTATGTTTTGGACCAGTGATTCCCAAAGTGGTCTATATCGACCCCCAGGGTTCGACGACAACTTGCAAGGGGTCCATGTCAGCGGGGAAAAAATTGGGAGTCCATGAAATGAAAATGGGGGTCAACGAAAGTGAATCTTCTAACAAAAAAAGAAACAAACTGGACATCGTTAACCGAAGAGATTTAAGATTAAATCCTAAATTGATGCCAAATGTTGAAAATTTATTATTTAAGCCTCGGGTTCATCCCTCACACTAAAAGCATTTATTTTTTGCTTAGTTATTTTATGTAACAGAAAGTAAATTTTAATTTGATTCGTTTAATTTGAATCTAATTAATAAATGTATAAAACTAAACATTTCACACTACATTTCACTACCGTTATAATATATAAATTTAAATCGTTCAAAGTGAGTAGCACTATACCGGTTGTCAAAAATACATTTGAAATTAATGAACTAAAAATCAATATCAGATAAGCAGGGAGTCTACCCAAAACCGAAAAACATGGCAAATGGTCTACGAGACAAAAAAGTTTGAGAACCTCTGTTTTGGACCTTTGACCTTACGAAGTCGGACCTTCTGAATAATGCTATTTGATCTTTTTTTTTTGACGCGAATTGTCAAACCTTTGGGACCTTTGACCCGCGTCTTTGAACCTTGAGACCCAGCGCCACGATCGAGCGTCGAACGATCTGATTTGTTTCTGTTTTGTTTATAGAGTTGGAATGTAGTTCAGTAGGTTCTCACTTTATTCGTATTCGAAGAACTATGTGCAAAATTTGCATATCTCGTGTTTATAAAAGTCTCTTCAACATTTTTTGCACTGATTTTGTTTCGATCTGTTGCCAATTTCACGACAGAACTTTATTAAAATGTCAGAGTGAAAATAGTTTGCGTGCTTCTTGTGTAACAATTTTTTTATGCAAACAGATTTCAAACACGTCAAGGCTGATTTTTAATTGACGTTTTAAAAATATATTTTAATTGCCTCAAGGAACCGTGTTTTTATAATTTTAGATAATTCAATTGACATAGTCAAATTGTTTTTGTTATAATGTAGACTTTTAAAATTCCATTGTTGGTTCACATTAAAGTAGAGTTTCTGTCAGAATGTGTGCGAAATGACTAGAAAAGAAACAAAGACGCCCCCAATACAATCAAGAGATGAGCAAACATCCAGATTAGAATACGTTGACAGATAACCTCAACATTTTTTGCATACAATAATAACTGTAGCATAGATATATATATTTAATAGATTGCGGATACACTAGCGCCTCCTGTCCCTTTTAGAAGCCATTTTGTATGTGGAAAACGCCGTAAAAAGCGCGCGAGATTCAAAAGAATTAAATATTCTATAAATATGATTTTAATGGGAAAAACAATAAAACACGCAGTAAACAGTGATATTTCGCTCCAAAACCTATTTTTATACTGAAACGTTTCAAAAATTAAAAATTGAGCATAAATATAATGTAAAAGCTTAGAACATTTTACATTGTCAATTTGGCATCAAGGTTGACAAGCATTGATGCCAAATTGACAATGTAAAATGTTCTGAGCTTTTATATTATATTTATGCTCAGTTTTGTAATTTTTATAACTCCGCCTCCTTGCACATAGCCCATACAGACGTTGCGCAGTGGCGGAAGAACTGTCAATGACGCGAACGAAACCGCGGGTAAAAGCTAGTCATAACATATTTTAGTCATTCTATTATGTGATGTATACCGCAACCTATAATTTGTGTTTGCAATGTTATGGTTAATGAAGACAGCATATATATAGCGAAGACTTCTAAGAACGAATCCCTAAAGGGCAATTCACTTGGGAATTTATAGCTGCAGTATAAGCGATGATGAGTATTTATTATTATGAACGTATTTTCAGGTAAATTAAAGAAATTGGGTTGCCTTCAAACGATCATAAGTCATCGTATTTCAATCAAAATATTTTGCTATTTTATAAGATACGGTAATATTTTATCATTATGATAGGTAAATATGTAGATTTTTTTTGATCAACTTCAGAAAAGGATGAAGTTCTCAAAGACTCTAATCTTTGTGAATTCTTTTTGATAGTACATAACCTTCCAGAGTGGTCCCGCATAAAGTTTACGGTCTTGATTCCGTATATTTGTTTATTCAACTCATGCGCGTTATTCATGTTTTATCATGCCTAAAAACCGAACCCTAAATAGCCATTTACCGACTGGTGACAATTACTTGTCATAACTCAATGAAGATTCCTACTAGCTCGGCCATTGTGGAGTAATGAAAATAAACGTAACTATTTTCTGAGTCGTAACGAAATAGTAGGTAACAACAACTCCGTTGTTACCCATTGAGACTAAAATTGAGCGGCCGAATGTTTTCGACATGGAGTTTATTCATAACCGGCTAACCTCAAACCAAAACATTGAATCGTGCTGTTTGGTGCTGTTAGTATTGACAGTTTTTTTTTATAAAGAAATAAATAGATATTTACAACATCTCATTATAATTAAAACACGAATAAAATTATGGGCGCAACTTGTAGGCTAAGTCATGACCTGTAAGCGCGATGAATGACTTAGACTACTAGTTACGCCAATAACTATTATAACAATCTTTGTTTCAAATATCGCGACAGCTTTTTCAACTACTTCCCGTTATCCGATTGAGTTGAAATTTTGCATACGTATGTAGTTCCGATAACAATTCAATATTATAATACAAGTTTCGTCCAGATGCAAATCGCACTTTTAAAAAGCACATTATCTACTTTAAAATAAAATAGGTAAAAGTGAGTCACCATAGGATTAAACTAAAATAAAATCGTGGGGGTCATAAGACTGTCGAAAGCTAAATAACATTTCTCTCTAACAAATGAAAGTTTTCTACTAAATGCGCCCTACGATTTTATTATAGTTTAATTAAAGCCCCCTATGGTGACTCATAATTATTTTCTAATTTTTAGTGCACCATCGATTGTACAATGAAACCGTTTAACTTAAAAAGCTTTTTTACTTATTTTTTCTAGTTTAGTAATCAAATATCAAGAAAGACGTCTGTTATCAGTAAGCCACTGTATATGGGAAGAAATCGAAGATAAGAATGATCTAAAACTCTGTTAAAAAATAAATTGAATGTCAATTGGGATATAAAAAAACTTTTTAACAAAAAAATTAAACCACCGAAAAACTGAAAAGCAAAAAATAATAAATCTTTTTATTTAACTAAGTTCTATCTAAGTAGTTGAACGTATGTGACAGTCTAGTATATCTAAGTAATTTTGAGTCGGCGTCAACAATCCTTCGCCGGAAATCTCTGAGCGTTCACGAAGTTAATATCAGCGACAGAGCAACCCTAACGGGCACACTGAGGGCACACGTCTTTGCGAGTGGTCGTGTGGAGAGCGCATGTTTAGAATGTTAATGTTTGTCGCTGGAGATTTCACGTATCATTGTTAATTTGATTTGGTTATTTCTTTTAGTGATCTTTGTTCATTGATGGTTTGACGCCGACTCAAAATTACTTAGATATACTAGACTGTCACATACGTTCAACTACTTAGATAGAACTTAGTTAAATAAAAAGATTTATTATTTTTTGCTTTTCAGTTTTTCGGTGGTTTAATTTTTTTGTTAAAAAGTTTTTATTTAATAATTTTTTGTGGCTATATAATTTATAATTGTAATATACACAACTCAGCATGAAAATCTGTGAGTGAACAATAAATCACCCCTATTTTCCCACCCTTAGGGTAGGAATTTTTTTTCCAAATTTATATGAGATGAACCTCGAGGTATACCCTATCCAATAAAAAAATAATTATCAAAATTGGACAACTCTGTAAAAAGTTATGTGTGGTCATACATTACAATCAGTGAGTGAACAATCAATCATCCCCTGTTTTCCTACCCTTAGGGTTGGAATTTTTCTACCAAATTTATATGGGACCAACTTCGGGGTATACCCTTTCAAACAAAAAAATAATTATCAAAATCGGACTACTCTGTAAAAAGTTATGCGTGGTCATACATAAATAAAAAAAAAAAAAAATAAAAAAAATAAAAAAAAAAAATATACGCGTCGAATTGAGAACCTCCTCCGTTTTTGTTTTTCGTCGGTTAAAAAGTGTCGTTTGATTGATTATTATTATTGAACTATGTCGATATATTGACATCTCTTATTGAATGGTTTGTACGAAGACAGATGTCGCTGAAAACTGTATACGCGAGTCTGTCAACACTTGCCTACTCTGTATCCAATTATAAAGATACAATATATTTCCGTCTGAGCTGTTTTTGATTAAACTTTGTTATCATTTACTCCAACTTACAATATAAGGTACGATCCGGGTTAAAATAACACAATATCGCGAATGAAACCGCGGTTGGAGGCTAGTAAATGTTTAAAAACGTTTTGTTCAGTATAATATTGCGTTTGTAAGTTGTCGTTGTGTGAAATTTATTTTAAATTGACAACAAATTATTCACCTTTTATGATGCCGATTTTAAATGAAAATTATTTTTATTTTTAACAAATTTCATGCGATTCTATTTCACGTGCACAGAGCATTTACATAAATTTGCAATTGATTTCTACGCGTGTAAAATTTTATTTACGCGCCGTTAAGAGAACATATCCTTGCGGCGAGGATTTGGTTTGAAAGATTGAATTCACTAGCCAGCTGAGGTTATTTGAGTCTGGAAGTAATTCATATTACTTATATTTTAATAATAAATTAAAAATCCAATATTGATACTTACAATTAATGTTAAAATGAATTTAAAAAATAGTTAATCTCCGGTATTCCAAAAGATGTATAAATATTTATATTTGTATACCCTCAAGAAAATTTGATAAGTAATCAAGGGATCTCGCTATTATAGCTTACTTCAATGGAACAAAATCAAGCAAAGTAAGATGTATAGTACACGTGCCACGAATCTAAAAGGCTCGGAAGTTAGATGCGAAAGCAGGCTTGCGCTTGTACAGTCTGTTGAAAAACTACAAACTCGCCACTCAACAAAACTAACATAGCAATAACAACTTGACAGTAGCGTACTCGACTGTACTTTAAAGCAGGAAAGAGACAAGTGACAAAGGCAACGAGCGATCACGGCCAATCACCGACGAGCGCACGTTCCGTGCAGGTAGCTGGGAGCTGTGGTGGGAGTATCAACGGCTCTAAAATGTGCCTTTGCGACGCTGTTTGTGACTAACTTACGAACCTTTTAGATCCGTGGCGCGTACTATAATCAAGTAACACTCTTGACTTCTTCGATCTCTAGTCTACATAACTGTTAATAGGGGGATAGTGGGTGGATTATTATTAATATTACATTAAAGATCAAACCAATTTCTTCCTTTAAAAAGTTGATAGGAGTTGATTTTTGTCACTTTCTATCAGGCCAATTGTTCGTCAGTTTTAAATACAGTAGAATTCATGTATTTTCAACCCGTCGGAACTAATGCTCATATAACTTCCTCATTTCGTGACACTCATAGACCAATCACAAAAAAAACCTTTATTAATTTGTGGTTAAACGTTGTCAAACATATTTTATTCAACTCATGCGCGTTATTCATGTTTTATCATGCCTAAAAACCGAACCCTAAATAGCCATTTACCGACTGGTGACAATTACTTGTCATAACTCAATGAAGATTCCTACTAGCTCGGCCATTGTGGAGTAATGAAAATAAACGTAACTATTTTCTGAGTCGTAACGAAATAGTAGGTAACAACAACTCCGTTGTTACCCGTTGAGACTAAAATTGAGAGGCCGAATGTTTTCGACATGGAGTTTATTCATAACCGGCTAACCTCAAACCAAAACATTGAATCGTGCTGTTTGGTGCTGTTAGTATTGACAGTTTTTTTTATAAAGAAATAAATAGATATTTATAACATCTCATTATAATTAAAACATGAATAACGCGCAATTGTTGAATAAAATTATGGGCGCAACTTGTAGGCTAAGTCATGACCTGTCACGCCATGAATGACTTAGACTACTAGTTACGCCAATAACTATTTTTCAATGGATGAGCAATGCAGGAGGAGACTAAAAACTTGAAAATACCGTAGTAAAATCAGTTGAAAATAGATGGTGTTGAAAATACATGAGTTCGACTGTATTGAGAATGTCAAAAAAAAATACGTAGGTAATCCTTGAGTGGATAGAGGCAAGGGTCGGGCTGAATGTCTACCGGGAGAAGGGATGATGAAAAACGTCACGTTATGTATGGACGATTCCTAACCTCAAATATACTGTCAAGAGTTGCGTGTCCGCACAGACACGTTCTGCGTGCTGTGTCTATAATATCGGAGAATAATAGGCATTCTTGTAACAGATACACAATGTAACTGTAAATCGCGAGAGAGGAGCGCGGTGGCTGCGGTGAAAAGAAAAGACGATCGACGCGGAGGTGAAGGAACGTCGCGTCGTCGTCAATCGCGCGGTCACACACGTTCCAAGGCGTTCGCACGACACGCACACACACGCACGCACACACATGCGTGTTATTAGTTGCATCAAGGATAGGAGGATGAATTCTTTCCTCCTCCTTTAGGTGTTCGCAGGTCGAGAGCCAGCAACATTTTGCCCGAGAGAAGTGAACCGGAACTTGAGTGATTGAAATTTCAATTTTCAAATCTTTGATTAACGTCTGATTAGAACTCTTCAATAAATAAAATTATCGACCAATTTTTCAGACAATATATTAAACAAAAAATACAATTAATATACATTAACGTTTCGATCCGGATTTGGAACTTCTTCAGAACTGATCTAAAAAATAATTATTAATTCTAATTCGCTTTATATAAAATTCTTTCAAAATTATTAAGTAGTATCAAAATATTGAAAAAATAATAACAATTTTTTATTAAGTAATGGAAATAATTGTGAATACCTAAAAAGAAAGAAAAAAATTATTAAAAACAATATATTATTTCAAAATAATAGGTTCGTTCCAAGCAGCCAGCGAACGGTTTCGAAACCGTCGCCCGCATGCGCAGTAGGTAAAAGTGTTCTAAAATCGCCACTAACAGCTTCGTCTTACTTACTGCGCATGCGGGTGACGGTTTCGAAACCGTTCGCTGGCTGCTTGGAACGAACTTAATATTGTATAATATATTACTTAAATTTACCGTATCTAATAAATTGAGCATTGAGAGAATGTTTATTTGATTTTATATGTAACATTTCCGAAATATTTCTTTTAAAAAAATTAGTTTCATTATCTAAAATTTTTATATTATCCCAATTAATTTTGTGATCAAGTTCTAATTTGTGTTTAGTTATTACATTATGTTTGTCAGGGATTAATTTATGATTATTTTGGTGTTCTCTTATTCTTGTTTTAAGAGCTCTTTTTGTTAATATATTGTCTGAAAAATTGGTCGATAATTTTATTTATTGAAATTTCAATTTGTTGTTTTTATTATTTTGCCAAGTATGAATTCAATTCTGTTAAATTTTGATAGATTTTTGGAAAGCCCGTTTTACTGACCTGGAAAGGGTTAATAAAGGATGCTCTTGTAGGAAATGTCATTATGTATTTGACGCATCCCTGTGCCCATTATACATTCAGGGTTGAACTGATCCAATTCGTGTCATGTAGGTATGTTTAGTTAAAATGCATCATGGTTTTAAAAGCAGATCAATCTTACCAACCTTTCAATGCAACAACGTATCTCCCTTTTGCCTCCTCTAATAATCATTGCTGTTCATGTTGTGTTATAACTGCTATAATAAGCTATGCACACTTTTCATTCAGCTAGAAGTCTTGTGTGTCTGTCTTCTTTTTTTTTTATCTGTCCCTTTCTATTAACGGTATCTTGTCTGTCGGTTCACTTATTTATGAATGGGTCGGGCTATATTTTTTAACAATAAGAATTTCAATGTCTGACTAGACTAGATCCACGCCAGCGTATAAAAGAAGGCATTTTTTTTGACTTATTGAAAACTATAAAATTTTATATTACATAAATGTACTTATCTAGTTTGATTAACATTTATCTGCTATTAATTACTCTGTACAAGGAAAAAGCGCCTTTACGACATTGTAAATTGTAATTCATTATTTGTTTTTACTTATTTGTAATTAATTACTGCCTGCGATATGTTATAATTATTTATAGAACTAATGACGTTTGACATTTTTATCAACTCTTTATTAGAATTGTGACAATATCTATTCTATTGTCTTATATTTTTGAAGTTTATTTTAGTCGAGGCCTTCAGTACGCCAATTTTCGTTCCAGATTTGATTCATTAACGTATATTTTAAAATCTAAATAAACTTGCAAAAAATTCCAGACACCTTCTCACAAATTAGTCATTTTTTTTGCAAGTTTTGTGTCGCATTTGTTTCTGCTACCTTATAAATGTTAACAGTATATTATATCGTTTTGCGGTAAAATGCGGTATTGTTGCAGCTATTTGATAATTTTATCTATATAACTGTTTGTAGATGGCTGTAAATTTCAGATATTACGTTATTTTCGACTTTTGAACATTATTGCCAAATTTATAGTTTTGTTTTTCTGTCCACTTGTTCTTTTTTGGATGTGACCAATTATAATACTGATATTCAAAACTGTAGCGGCACTTCTGTCTGGAATTCAATTTAATTTACAGTTTTTGAAGTGTAAACGTCTCCACTGGCGCATGCCTCCGTTCTCCCCCAAATCTAAGTGACTCGGCGAAGTATTGTGTCTCGGAACTTCACTATTACCTAGTTGAAAATAGTGATGTGCCGGATCGTTAAAAATGTATATCCGCGGATACGGATCTGAATACGGATTTTTTATTTCAAGATCCGCGGATACGGATACGGAAATTAACTTTCTTAGAGTACGTGGCGGTAAATATTGCACATCGACCTTTGAAAAGAGACTATCTGTTATGGGAAAACGTTATTGACCTCTTTAAGAGTTAACTCTCACAACAATTGTCTCTTTCCAAAGATCGATGTGCAATATCTCATTATAAAGATAGTTGATTTAGTACCTTTGAGCTATGTACTATTAGTATGGTACTCACTACGATAAATGTTTGCAATATAAAGGTGCCAAATACGATTTAAAAAAATAAAAAATAATCTGAATGGAATTTAACGGTTTTTCATTATTACCTAATCACCTATATAATATATAAAATTTCATCTATGAACTGAAAATTAATAAGGTAAAAGATCCGTAAAAGATCCGCCAAAAACTAACGGATACGGATACGGATATCCGGCTCATCACTAGTTCAAAACCAAAACACTACGTATAAAGGAATAAACTAACTTTACTATTTACCAATAGATCATTAGCATGTGTTTTTTTTTAAATATTTTTAATAGATTATTTATTCAACCATAATACGGAAAAAATTGATAATCATTTAAAAATGTAATATTATCATAAGAAAAAAATTAAATTTTTACATTCAAAACTAGACAGTTTAAACAATCGGCCATGTTGACGTCATGATGTACGATGCATGTCAACCTTGATGTCAATTGCCGATTTTGATGAAACTCGGTATAATATAGGTACTATATCGACTACGGTAATTACCCAGACTTGAAGTGCGAGCTGTTATATCTGTCATTGATTTAAGATAATGTTTCTTTCAAAACCGACGTTGTCGCGAACGAAGCCACGTATAAAGGATGCCCAGGTTACAGTGCGTAGTTTTGTGGCAAGAAACTTTGCGTTTGTATAGCGGCAGTGCGTGGTTTAGTGATAAAACATTTCGCGTTTGTTGTAACAGTGCGTAGTTTTGTGATAAGACAGTTAAGCATATTATAATATACGTTTGTATACTTATATCAGTCTGTTATTTTGTGCCTGCGGTGAACACGGAACGTACGACCGCTTTTGTAATCTGCGTATCCGGTCATGTAACTGTCGTAAGGTCGCGTGCACACCAGTCGGACGAAACACCAAAAGTTAAAACCAGTCGATGTCATCGGGGAAGAGCGAGAAACAGACCGAGAGGCTGCAGGACTCACCGAGCGGGATGGCGTAGCGGGGAGAGCACTAGACTCGCATTCGGGTGATACCGGGTTCGAATTCCGGCGGGGGCAGATGTGGCAGGCAGTTTTTCCCACTGCCTCTCGCCGAGAAACGCGGGTAATTCCTGTACCGGCCATCTTGTTGAGGTTTTCCATGGTTTCCCTCAATAATTCCAGATAAATATCGAGATGGTTCCTTATTCAAGACCATGGCCGATTATCTGTCAAACTCCTATGCTCTAAATTTGCCTACCTTATCCTAATTTCCTAAAAATTCCTTCATTCGCCCATTGCTATTAATTAAGTTGAAGTTTAAAAATTATCGAATATAACGGGAAGTGTGGTAGAAAAAAATAGTAATTGTGCGAATGGCGTCTGTTATGACATAAAGTCGAGAAACGGACGTTAAACGCATTATTATTATTATTATTGGGACTCGGCCACATCTGAGGATATCCCCTGAGAAAAAAGTGACTCACGTATTATAATATGGGTTATTTTTTCTGCGACGTTACTCGCACGAACTTAAATGTTCACCGCGAAGTCGCTCGCGTTTGAACTTAAGGTATATCAAATGACCGGTGTGGCCGATCTCGAGTGATACTTGTAAAATTTTGGAAATTTTGGAGTTTATTCCTTAAGAAACGATTTTGAGTCATGAGGCCTGGTACGGAAATTATATGAGTAGTAAAATCAATTGGTGAGGCGTTACGCTCCACCGCTTCAAGTGTGGCGTTACGCTCGTCCGCTTAAAAAAGAGTAAAAGACAAACTGTAGGATTTAACGTGCGAAAGAATGAGATGGAATACATTACACAGCGTATCTAAGGAGTAAACTCCCGTCGTGCGTCGGAGCTGATGCACACACACACACACTTTTTTTTTTATTTTTGTGTAATAGATTGTGACAAAAATCTACAAGCAAATGAAATTGCAAATCAGAGATCTCTTTATGTTGACGACAGGGAATTAGTAGGTTCGTAATTGCAAAAATGTTGTGGCCTTTTCAATGTATAAGACTGCGTTGTCAAGCGTCCATCATCTACAATATCTATTTTTCCAATCTGCCCTTTTCGACAGACATATTGTGTAACATTTTAACACACATAGTCATTATGTAGTGTCGTCTTTTTTGTGATACATTTCACAAATGTAAAGCAACTACCGCCTTTCGTCAATATAAAAAGAACGTAACTAATTATACATATATTATTATTAAAGTGCGAATGCAGGTGTAATTTATATTTTATTAACGCAAATAATGGCTGTATAGTTTGTGTCTTACTATTTAACCCTTTAAGGTTGGAATTTATTTTAACCGACAAGTAATACCGTTTTTATTTTTTTTTTTATTTGTTCACCTAGAAGTTTCACTTCTGTATTGCGTTCTCGTAACACATTTTTATTTCTTCCACTTGTCCACTAGTGATGTGCCGGATCGTTAAAAATGTATATCCGCGGATACGGATCTGAATACGGATATTTGGTTTCAAGATCCGCGGATACGGATACGGATCTTAGCTTTCTTAGAGTACGCGGCGGTAAATATTGTACACCGACCTTTGGAAAGAGGCTATCTGTTATGGGAAAAAGTTATTGACCTCTTTAAGAGTTAACTCTCATAACAGATTGTCTCTTTCCAAAGATCGATGTGCAATATCTCATTATAAAGATAATTTTTTAGTACCTTTGAGTTATGTACTATTGGTATGGTACTCACTACGATAAATGTTTGCAATATAAAGGTGCCAAATACGATTTAAAAAAAAAAAATAATCTGAATGGAATTTAACAGTTTTTCATTATTACGTAATCACCTATATATGTAAAATTTCATCTATGAATTGAAAATTAATAAGGTAAAAGATCCGTCCAAAACTAACGGATACGGATACGGATCTTTCTTCTCCCTCGGATATCCGCGGATACGGATACGGATATCCGGCACATCACTATTGTCCACATAGAAGTTTCACATTTACATAAAAAAGAGGCCTAGTCTTTGATCATTTGCTCTAAAATGCTTCTTCTATGTTCTTAATCCTGTGATAAATCGTGTGTAAGTATTAAAGTTACCATAGAAACCAAAAATATCGTTTAAAACTTGTGTAGAAATTTTCGCGTTTTGACTCAAAAATGGTTAAAAATTAATAACGCTCTACACATTGCGATGGGCGAAATATGTGTTATAAATATTTTTATAGTGTTTACATAAGTGGCGTTGTTTCACGCCTTTCTCTCTGTCTTTCAGTAGATCACATTGAGAAATCCGTAGCAATAAATTTGTAATACCTTCATCTTCGTCTTCCCATGCTTTTAATAAATGTCCCAGGGCTAGCAACGCACGTTTTTTATGAGACGTACTGAACTATGTTGCCATTGATGGACCACTTCCGCCATGCGCAATGTTCATTGGCAAAGGCCATATATGCATTTTTGAATTTGGCTTCGGTGATCGAATTTTCAAAATAAAATCAAAAACTCTTTCGATGGTCTCTAGGCGAGATGACGCGTTTGCAGAATATTTTTCTGTCCCACCATTACTCAAGAATACCTGGATTTTGATCACGAAACATGAGTTTACCTCTAATTGGTAACCATACAATCACTTTTCTTGAGCTCTTACAGGAAAAACCCTTCGGTGATCCTTATACGAGATAATGCGTTTCCACGGGCTAAAGATATTTACGTGCTATACTGTAACGATGTAATCGCTACAGAAAGCTGAAGTATTGCAAGCGAAAGACTAGTTTTAGGTCGAGAATTTTTTTTTATTAGGTACTCATGCGGAAAAAGTGGAATCTTTACGCATGTTGTTACGGTTGAAAAGTGCGCAAACTTTATTTGTCGCACTGAAATTATTGTTTGCCGCACGCAAATTCAGAGTTACCATAGTTACCAATACAAAAAATGTGTATTTTAAAATTGAACATTTGTTCTGGTACTTTTAATTTATTCGTAATAAAAAATAGTATGTGCAACTCGTGCGGCATTGTCGATTGCCGCACTAGTTGCACAGTATACTATTTCTTTATTTGATTAATAAGTTGTATTTTTTTCTGGTCTCTAAAAATACTTGTATTAATTTATTGCGGAGACCCTATCACACGTAATAACAATTGACGCCAATTAGTTTTATATATCTTCTTTATTACGGGACACTTGAATGAGAGTGACTGCAGGTTGGCCCCTTCGAAATCGGGAGGAAGTGAGATCTGGCTGTCAAATCCAGGGCTGGATTTTTCATTACGTATAAATTAAGCAAAACCGGAGTAATGTCTATAGTATTAAGACTATAGCACACGAGACTGATTTTTGCATATATTTTGTTAGGCTCCAAGCGTGCTGCAGCGCTGGATTTTGTGATCTGTTATTCCTGTTACGATCGCTGCATCGTTGTAGTTGTATGGCACGCCGTTTTACTATTTAATAGTAAAATATTTTTCCAGAAATTATAAAAATATTTAACAATTTTAATTTCAGAAAAAAAATTTTGAGTGAATTTTTTTTATGTGGTGACAATAAAATAACATTATTATTATGTCATGACATAATAAAAATACATTATTTTTATGTCATGACATAATTATAATTCGTCGTTTTTCCTATCTCTTCCTATGTATAAGCATTTAATTTTATGTCATGACATAAAAATAATGTATTTTTATTATGTCATGACATAATAATAATATATTTTTATTGTCACCACATAAAAAAAATCACTCAAATTTTTTTTTTCTGAAATTAACATTGTTAAATATTTTTATAATTTTTGGAAATTATTAAATAGTAAAACGGCGTGCCATATAGTTGTTTCTTTGGATTCACCTAGTGAGCATGATAAGACTATGGTATAACTGCGTGTATTTATGCATACAAATTAAAAATTAGTTTTTAATCACGCCAAAGATGTAAAACTTCTAACAGGCGGTTTTGTCATCCTGAATATCACCCATCCCTACTCAAAGCACAAATTTTATTGAGAAATTGCGATGCGGTGATCTCGCGTCAATTGAATATCGACTTGTTATGTAAGTTTTATCTCGTCATAATAATAAAAGTATGCGGACACAGTATCCGTGAGATTTCGTCTCTCTGGCCCACGACTTAGCAAATAACTGTGTGTTTATATATTTTTATGACACCTCTATTCCATAAATTAGTGGAATATTATTATGTATTTTTATTGAAGGTCGTAGGTTCACATTTTTATAATTTTAATTTGTGCAAACATTTTTCCGTATTGATTGAATTAATTAGCAAAATTGCTCGTTTTTTATACAAAAAAAAATCCAGCCATTTGGGTGATAGGTTCATCCCAACTTAAAAAATACTGTCACTTGACATATCTATATACACCTATCCCCCCATTTACACGGTAGATACGTTCCTGAGAAAAACGTGTAAATCGAAAATTAAAAATTTTTAAGTCAAAACCGTGTAAATCGAAAAGCTTGCAGAAAATGCATAATTTTGCTATTTAACAGTTATGATTTTTTTCAATAAATTTAGGTGTACACAGAAATAAAAATAAATCTTTCTGAAACTGTGAAACTTTCACTCAAATACAATTTTCCGTAGATAAAACTTTAATTTTATGCGAAGAAATACAGACACAGTGTGCGTGTGCAGCAAGTCAGCACATAAGCTCGGGATTCCCCGTGAGATGTGTACACAGCGCACGTGTTCAATCACAGTAGCATTTAGTAGAGTGCGATAAAAACAAAAAAAAAACTTATTTGGAAAACCGTGTAAAAGCGAAAACGTGTAAAACAAGTACCGTGTAAATCGGGGGATAGGTGTATATAAAAAATCTCGTGTCACAGTGTTTGTTATCGAACTCCTAAGAAACGGCTTGATCGATTTTTATGAAATTTATTGTGTAGGTATACTTGGTAGGTCTTAGAATACGTCGTAGGCTATTTTTATACCCCTAAAAAATACTTATTACCCTAAATTTTCACCGTTCTATCACCAACCCCTGCTTGCAGTATACATCTCTTTACATTTATATTTATTCGACACTAGATGACACATACATGTAAATATTTTTATAAAAATGGAGGTTTGAGTTTAAAATAAGTAACAAAGCAGGGAACTGCCGGAAACTGCAATAAATTTGGACACAACATTCATCTCGGTAAACTAAGATGAATGTGTGTACTTATGTTCCTCCCTTCCCCATTCGTTCTTTTGCACCCGGGTGAAACCGGGCGGGACCGCTAGTTATAAATAAAAATCTTTTTATGATGTTTTCTATTCGTTTGCATGGTTACATAATATGGTTTCTCATGTAAACATTAACCTAATGCTTGTATCTACCTAAATAGTTCTTTTTGACAGATCATCAGAACAAAAGAACAGTTGATATTTTTTTATTTTTAAAATACGAAACTGTGAAGTTTACAAAAAACATTTTTAGAAAACTTTTTTAAATTAATAAAATAGTAAACCATTATGAAAAGTGTAAAAACAACGTTATAGCGTATATCTTTTTCGCGCCAATTTTTTCTGGAAGCAATAGGACTTTTCCTATTTACATTTTAAACATCCTATCAAAATTTGGTTTCGATCCGCTCGACCGTTTGGCCTGTGTCGTGCTCACAGACAAACGGACGAACATACATTTTCCAAAAATAGGTTTTTTGGACTCGATTGCACGAATGGCAATACTGCAGTGTTGAAAAAGACGCTCGGTTGTCATGCGTCTATAATTTTTAATGTATACTCAAGTGTGGCACAACATACAGACCGATTGTATAAGTGTTTATCTGGTTTATTGGTTTAAGTTGTGGGATCACAGCCCACGTGAAGTAACTGTCATTTTTTTACAATGTGCGAAATATTTTGTCTACATTGTAATTGTTCAACAAAGGTCGTATTCATTATTGTTTTATTGTCAGAATTAATTAATGGAAAACAAGCGAGTGTGTACACAAATTGTTATTCATTATTTCGCAACAAATTATAATTTTGCATTGATTTGAATTTGTGTACATAAAGGCGATTTGATATGCTAATTTACGATGTTTTAATTTCTATTTAGTCTTATAATTTGAGAATTTTGCGTTTGCTAGCGTCCGTTCACGATGTCTGCTACTCGCGGTAGACTAGCGAGTAGCAGCCGTAGTGTGACCGGGCTGCCCGCCGCTGCTTGCTGGTGCTACTGTCCGCCGCTGATCAGCGGCGGCTGACAAGCAGCCTAGTGTGACCCGCGCTTTATGTTCGATGATGTAGTGACCGGATTGGCAGCCACTACTCGCGGTAGACTAGCGAGTAGCAGCCGTAGTGTGACCGGGCTGCCCGTCGCTGCTTGCTAGTGCTACTGTCCGCCGCTGATCAGCAGCGGCTGACAAGCAGCCTAGTGTGACCCGCGCTTTATGTTCGATGATGTAGTGACCGGATTGGCAGCCACTACTCGCGGTAGACTAGCGAGTAGCAGCCGTAGTGTGACCGGGCTGCCCGCCGCTGCTTGCTGGTGCTACTGTCCGCCGCTGATCAGCAGCGGCTGACAAGCAGCCTAGTGTGACCCGCGATTTAGATTATTTGTGAATTAATTTCTAGACTGCTTCTGTCGACAAATGGCCTGTGTGACTGAAGCCTTAGCGACAATGCATTAAATTTAATATAAAAATATCAGCTGTTCTTCATATATTGAAATAAATTAGATTGTAAACGCTTTATCATTATTAGATTTTGGAAGAAAGTCGCATACCGTTTTGACATTTCCATATCTTCTGGCTATTAAGACTGGTTTTTAGCATTATAGATATTATATGCTGTGCATTTCTTTATACTGTTGAATTTGAATTTAAATGGATACCTTTCCGATTGATTGTAATTTTTAAAATGATCGCTTAGTGTGTATGAATACATTTTCTCGTGCAAGGTTGCTATTAGAAACTTGATATGAGTAAAGAACTAAAAACCTTGCATAGATTTTTTTTCTCGCTCGAGGTCTCACTGCAGTTTATTTATTCGTATCACGATTTAATATTGTAGAATTTAGATTCTGTTCCAATCTTTTTTGACAGTCGCTACTCGCTAAATCGATAAAAATAATAATGTTTTTCTAGTAAATTAATTTTTGCATAATACCAACTCATAATTGATCATTTTTAGATGTTTTCTGCCTGTCGGTTCCGCTATAACGCTTAAACCCTTAATCCGATTTCAGTGAAATTTGACACACGCACGTATCAAACAATTAGGCACATAATTAACTTTGTTTCGGTCGCATTGACATATCAAATATCATTTATGTTGACACATACGATGCAGCGGGTAATGGCTAGTAATCTTTATAAAAAAAAATTACGGAGTCGTTCCGAGTTTTTATCGCAACATCAGAGGATTCATATACCAAATTTAAAATGTTGTAATAGTGGTGTATGTATTTCGAATTTAATGCATCGAGTTTTAAGTCATACAAGCCATAAAAATTCGAGATACGTGCTACATTTTGCACGTACCTCTGTAAAAATAGCTGATTTTCACTTCATAATAATATTTCTGACAGCTGTCATAGTCTGTACGTGCGGCCATATTGCATTTCATTTGATTTGTTTACGAAAACTTCACCTGCTTTGTGTCGCTTTGCTATCTCTCACTAACGTCTGACTCCGCGCGTCGTAACGCCGCTGTTGACTGGACTGCTCGAATCAGATTACGTAACAACGGAAAAGTTACTGTTCGAAATTTAACACGTAATCCTTATCGCGCGTGTTAAACTGTATTTTTAGTCAACTAAGAACAGAAACATGAATTTCAATTTATCTAGGCGGTTCAACGGTTGTATCAAAGAGTACTATATTGAAACTAGTGTGACCTGTGCGAATTATTCGCACTAAATAAGTATAATAATTATCACTTTACAAAATTATTTTTTAAATATGATTGCAGGTATTCAATTCGTTTCTTATTTTGCACACTGCTTATAACGTTCTTCTTTTTGTTGTATTACAATATGTAGCTCAGATGGACAGATCGAAGAAATATTTTACTAAAATTGTCATATAGAGGCGCAAATAGCAAAAGCGTTGAGCTAAGCCGTCAGATGGCATCATGCAGCATTGCTGTGACGTTGTTCAGCGTTGCTCGCTGTTTCAAAATTAAAGCCGTCAGAAGGCAGTATACAGTATTGTGTCTGTTGTATTACAATATGAAGGTCAGATGACAGATCGAAGTGTTGATGTTGTTTCAAAATTAAAGCCGTCAGATGGCAGACGTTGTTCAGCGTTGCTGTAAATTAATTAATTACAAAAACAAAAGCAATAATAATTTTTTTTAGTTGTCGATGTCAGTAGAGCAAGCAATTATCTGTAAAATGATATATAATTTATTTATGTGGAGAAATTGTGAGGTTTTTTCTAAAAAGGGAGGCAAACATCTCAACCTTAGCGTATTAATATATATATGATGGTTTGTTTACAAAATAGAAAGAGTCGTGTTTAAAGTTATTTGCATTGTCCATTCACACTTTTTTTTTTATTGTGAAATTGGTTACTTATTATTATCTGTCACATAATCAAAATATAAATAAATAACTTTGAAGGTGATATTACGCTGAAATTTCCAAACAGATCTTACATGCGTAAATGATTCATGCAAATTTGAGGTCATTGTAATTTCGACATATTCTTATGGGTTGATTTGACATTCAACGTTCGTTTTCTTTCGAAAAGTGAAAATAAAGATGTCTTTACACCTACCTTTTTTTAAAAAGGTCGCCAACTGTCAATAGTATTTGGGTCCAGTACCAACTCTATTATTTTTTCAATAAATAAAAGTATCGACCAATTTTTCAGACAATATATTAACAAAAAAATATAATTAATACATTAACGTTGCAATCCGGATTTGGACCTTCTTCAGAACTGATCTAAAAAATATAAAAACTAATTATTAATTCTAATTCGCTTTATATAAAATTCTTTTTTTTTCCTGTACTTAATAGTTGGTCGAGGCACCCATGGTAATTAGCATGATTTTTTTTACTTTCGAGTGATAGATATAAACAGAAAATCTAGAACCGCGTTGCATCATCTGAGAACACTCTGCAGATAATTCGAATTAAAACAAAATGACGATCTATAGAGGTTTCGTTAATCCATCGTAAATCCTCAACCGCTCTGATAATTATAAATATTATAATATTTATAATTTCATAACACACGATATTTCGATTATAATAATTAATTAATGTAAATGCGTATTGTTGATGGTTAGCAATTAGCCTCATACAATCTGTGTGAAGGCGAAGAAAAACAATACTTGGATGCCATCTTAAGTTCAGGAAACGACTGTCTTTTCGTGCAATACTATTTTAAGATCTAAGATGGATTAACAGAAATGTGTTTGTCGTTAGATGATAATGATAGTGTTGGTTTCGAACAGTGGCGGGTATAAAAACTTTAAGGAACCCAAAACGCATCATTTTTTTATAGGCACTTTTTGAAAATGTTCTATTGTTGATCAATAATAATCAGTGCAAAATAGGTCTCACGCATTAATTACAGAGGTTTTGATACTTGGCAGAGTTGGTATCCTTCGCATACAAAAAAAAGTTGGTATAAAATTGTGGAGTATAAAAAAGTCTCAAACGTAAAAATATTTAGCAGGTTAATCACACGCTGGCTAATACAGGATGATAGCGCACAGATAGCTATATGTAACATAATTTGTTGACCCCAAAAAAGAAAAAAGAGGGAAATAAAAAAAAAAAATAAATAAAAATATAATAATAATTAAAAGAATTAAATTTATATTCTCTAAGATTATAACGAAAATATTTATGTTTTATTTTTTGTATTTTATTATGTCCGATCAAGTGGTTGAGCTCCCACCCTAGCACTGGCTTGCCAAGTTGGGTGGGAAAATTCTAACGTTTTTTTTTTGTAAATGGATAAAAATGTATACTTAAAGGAATAAAGAATAAATAAATAAAAAAAAAATAAAAAATTAAATTTACTAAGAAAAAAGTCCTATGTATTTTTTGTGGGAGCGCAAACGTTGATAGCCCTACTGGAAACTACTAATACTGGCGTTGTCTAAACTCTAGAGCCGCAATGCTTCTGGAATGTTTTCTATAGCTCGGTTATATAATCTGAACATCGTAATTTTTTTTTTAAATGGTTGTCAATATTAATTATTTTAGTGAATGTACAGAGAATAAATAGTTACCTTCTGTAGTAAAGTTGATCCATAATTTTGGTTTAAGGAGGTTGATCCGTTACAGTCCCAATCAAAAGTAAGTCGAATTCTAAATGGGAACTTTTATAGTTTATAAGTCGATGATACCAATAAATTTTTGTCATAAAGGCATAAATAAATATTTTTTTTTAATATTAATTAATTATTTCAGTACTTTATACTTAATGGACTAACTTTTGTATTTTTTGTACAAAGTTAGGTTAAAAAAAATAAATTTATGTAAATATCTGTATTTTACATATTTTTTGCAGTAAATAATTGAAAAAAGAAATTAGAAGTAATACAAATTAAAATTAAATCATTAAAAAGTTGAAAATTCAGTTAAAATTGTTAAATCTGTCAAGAATAATAGTCCATAATCGAAAAGTGCTAAGGTTAAATAATTTTTTTTATTGATTAAAAGTCTCCTAATTAAGTTGGAAAAAATATTAAAATATGCGAAAGACATCGATGCTTTACATAGATAGTTTTCGGAACTGCTGACATTATTTGGTTATTTGCAAAAAATTAAAATGCTAGCTTGACATATTTTCCATAAGACTACATGTAAAAGTTTTTTTTAATTTTTAACTTTATAAATCTCCTAATGATTTTGGATTTTTTACAGAAAATTTTGTCATAAAAAAATCTATTAAAAAAGCTTTATTTCAGATTTTTTTCATTATCTTCGTAAAACGGCTCAACCTCCTTAAAAAAATTCGTCACTAAAAATAATGATCTAGTCTTACAGTAGTCGCCAATGATGTGTAACATATTATTTATCAATACTTACTTCAGAAATAACGCACTAAAATATAGTTATTTAATTTATTCAATTTATATTATAAATGTTTATTTCACACTGTATAATATAAAAACACGGTTGACAGTTGTGTCTTCAAGCTCTTTCTCTCTTTTTCTGTCTCGTATACGCTGCAGCACATGCGCCAACTGTAGGCCGCACCAAAGATTCATATTATAAGTAAATTCAATAGTACGAGCTTCGCTCACTTCCTTCTCATTTCCGTTGCATTCACAGAATTACTGCCAATACCGAGAGCTAAGATGTTATACGCATAAAAAATCTGGTGTTCTTTTCGGTTTTTTGAGACTGCAAGTGCGTGTTTCTTGCGCATGTGCGGTGTTCCGCCACTGTGTTCGAGTAAGACTTGTAATGATGATAATGATGACTTACCGTTTTCAATGACTTTTCATTAATATTTATGTAGGATTTCCTCTGCGATGGAGAGATGAGTCACGTTTACCTAAACTTGCCTAGAACGCAATACAAATGAAACGTGCGCCGGATGAGTTAACGCTTTCGTGACCAGAGAGTGTATATTAAACGAAATTATCGCAACATTGACAGTTTTTAATTGGATTTCGATTTTTAATTCAGAAATATAAATTATGAATTTTCGCAATGAAATATTTTATTTTTATTGAAGTGTAAATTTATTGTTTTGTGTAACTATCAAACGATTTATTATAATAATTTCAACAACAAATACCTACATAATAGGTATATCATGATAGACAAATCATGTAGATCATGCTGTTCCAATATTTAAACGTATTTGAAGTTTTTTTTTAATGGAGCAAATATATTTCAGTGGGGTCGCGTCTAGTTGTAGACGAAACGTCAGGTAGAAATACCAATGGACCGTGAAAAGCCTACACACTGGGGATAAATTTCCGATCACCGCGACCCCACTGTATTTTACCAAAACGCTGTTACGAAAATTGAAAAAGTATTGACCACCGGTCGGCCTGTTTTAAAGTGAAACTTTTATTCTATCGCCCCCGAATTTTTCTGGCCGTCTGTTGCATGTCGCATTACAGGCGGCCGCGGAGTAGGGGTAAAGTGAAAGGCGCTCGGTAGAGCAGCCAAGGCCAATATGGCGGCGCCCATGGTTAGCATCAGCTGACCGTGTAGTATGTATAACACATAGTCAGTCTGTCATGCGGGCGAGTGCTGTACAGTGTTTACATGTTTTTATTCGTGTATTCATGTGAATATTGTTGTTTATAATTAATCGTGATGGATAAGTGTCTACAATCCAATAAAAGTTTCACTTGCGTCGTGGTTTCTTAAAACCACACAACTGTTTTGACGTGATAACGTCTTATAAATTGATGAATCACCAATCTTATAAATTGATAAAACACCGGCTGCATGCACGAAAAAGTGTAACGTTCCTAACGTAACGTTCGTAACGCGTAACGTTCCGCCTGACCCTGTGCGTGCTTTTCTCGAAAACGGACCTAACGATTTGGATGAAATTTACTGAAAAGGGATTTTGGGGGGCAAAAAATCGTTTTAGCTAGGTCTCATCTCTCGAAAAAATCGTTTTCTTACAAATTTTATCATTATAAAAATCAATTTTTTAACGTATGAAAAATATACTTAAATATTGTAAGTAGGTTTTGGAATTTTATATTATAAACAGTGAAACAATTGTTTTATAAATATTATGACAGCTAATCTTTGAGACTTAAAATAAATACGAAAGAAAGAAAGTTAAAAAAAAACAATTATATTATATGGTGAGTAATTTAAATAAATAAAATTAACCTAAATTTGAAGCGAAAGATGCAATATCATAGATTCGAATTATTATAATTATTATATAAATTTAGGTTATATATTACGGAATACGTTATCACGTTAAACTATCGTCCGTAAACCGACTTTACAGACAACCAATTTTTTTATTGAAAACGCTAATTTGGTAACCAAAGCGTAAAAACGCGTAGAGATATTATTCGTGCTGGTAATGAAACAAACTGGCTTCTGTATACCTACCGGTGCTGTCCACTAGTAAAGGTATATATCGTTTATATTGTGTTCATTGAAAAAAGAACTTGTTTTTACATAAATGGGCGTCAAAGGACTCCCTCTTAACAAATAATGGCGTCAGTCACCATCACACGAAGCTATTGTTATCGATTATACTGTCACATAAATTCACATAAAATCTGGTCAAATATTATTAGGTCAATACCTATTGATGTCAAATTGCGTTAATTGATTGAAGAATTACCACCTTGATTTTTTCTTACTAGTTTTAAAACCCACGCAAACTGTTTATTGAAAAATTCGTTCTTTACCAAAAAAATTTGTCGCGGTGCCGACATGATACAAGCATTTCTGTCAGCGTTCTTAGACTCTGCCACCAATTCGAATTTTCAATTTATTATTTTTGAAGTAAAACTTCTTTACGCACGCTTGACTTGGGAAGTAAGCTGGTGAATGCGAGACGAGAGATTTACGGAAGTGTGATCGGGCGAGGCGAACGGAAGTTGAGAGGGAGATATAAGTTAGTGAAGATAGAAAGAGGATGACAAATACTTCACTGGCTAGTGGCGCCATCAGGTGGCCGAAAATATAAGCAGTACTAACAATAGAATGACACATACTTTACTTGCCAGTGGTGCTATCGGGTGACAGAAAAAAGTTTTGTAAACCTACTTAACTTGCAGAGCTAAAAAATTGGTTGTCTGTAAAGTCGGTTTACGGACGATAGTTTTACGTGATAACGTATTCCGTAATACATAACCTAAACCTCCCAAAATTTGGTTTCAATCCGCTTATCCTTGGTGTCGGAATGATAAGAAATGTCAAAAGTGACGTTTGCAACTTACAAAGTATTATGTTCTAATAATAATTAGTTATTCCAATACTTAACTTAGAAGGCGTTGCATTTCACAATATACTAATGTCAAAAAATTGAATTAAACATTAGAAATGCAGCCGTTTTCATGTTAAGACAAGACATACGTTTGCTTCTAATTTCCATGTACGGCAAACAAAGACAACCGACCGCGTCGCGCCATGCATTACACAACATTGCATTTATACAGCTATTTTTCTATATAAATTTGTATAAAATATTTTTCTATATAAATTTGTATAAAAAAACTGTTTAGGCAAATTCTGTTATACGAAATCTATGTAAAATGTTCTCCTCTTTCGTTTAAGACTGGTTTCAAACCGATCTGATTTAAATTGAGCGAGAAATTAGCAAAAAGCACGCACAGGGTCAGGCGGAACGTTACGCGTTATGCGTTACGAACGTTAGGAACGTTACGTTACACTTTTTCGTACATGCAGCCGGTGTTTTATCAATTTATTGTCATGTTCCAGAAAAAATAAACCGAAAAAAACTGGGTCCACTTCAATAGATGTACAGGCAAATACACTAAAAATGCGATAATATTTGTTACGTCAGTTTGTACGCCGCGCCGCGGGGTTTTTTAATTGAAATAATCAAAGCTTATTTGATTGAAATGGTGAACTTGATGTCCACCTGCGTACGGTTTGAAGAAATCAATCATTTCTAACATTTATGGATTGTAATCATAGACCACGTCGTGTATAGTATTTAATCAAATTAAGTTAATTATGAGTTTTTCTTAACCTTGAATCAAGGAGGAGTGTCCAAACAGAAATGGTTTTGGTATGATTTAATGAAAGTAAATCACTCGTGTCTGTGTAAATCTAATAAATTTGTCATATTTTTTTCTGTATTTCATATCCTTGAAGTATTTTACGTAAAACAAACAAATTTTTTTTTTTAATTTTTTTAGAAGTTTATATACAATTCCAAAACACGTTTCTTAAATTTTCGTGGCCTCGAGAAATGTACGTAAAACGAACATTTTTTAAAATATTTTTTTTAATCTATACCACATCTCAGTGTTCCCTAATTTTGCGGTTCTTGAACTGTGGTAAATAGGGTCCATAAAACGTTATACTATGGTATTTAAGCAATCTGTCTATATAATTTTATATTTAGAAAATTTCTTGGGCAGAATAGACTTGTAAAATACAGTGTGATTAATTAAAAAACATTTTATTTGCCAACGTTTCGACTAAATCTAGTCTTTCTCAAGGCTCTGTGTGTTCGTAAAATTCTTCTACTAAACGGCTTGACCGATTTTGATGAAATTTTTTTTTGTACTTATGGGATCACCTGGATGCTTCTTAGCTATAGGTAAAATCGGTAGGCGGCGCTGTTGGCGAGACCCAGATTTTTTTTATAAATTTTCCGACCAATTTTTTTATATAAGTACCTAAATATTTTTTTTATTTCTCGCATAAAAAACATATAATCCCAAATTTTAAGCGTCTCAGCACTTCTCAATATTTTTTAATTCAATATTTTTTTATATTCATGAGTAATGAGCATGTTATGTATAATTGACCCTTTGCCTGTCGTGTTCACCATTATTTTATGAAAAAGTACAACGCAGCATAATATATGTTAAATAGGTAATCTACAAATCCGGGCGAAGCAGAACTGGACCCCTAATATAGTCTAAAATAAGATAGTAAAATTAATTGCAGAAGTGGGATCCTCCAAAAAGGTGAAGTTTTCAGACGGCCACAGTTTATAAACCGCTAATCTAAATTGTTATTCATCAATAAATAAAATTATCGACCAATGTTTCGGACAAATATATTAACAAAAAATAATAATTAATACATTGACGTTTCGATCCGGATTTGGATCTTTTTCAGAACTGATCTAAAAAATATAAAAATAATTATTAATTAGATCAGTTCTGAAGAAGGTCCAAATCCGGACCTAAACGTCAATGTATTAATTATTATTTTTGACGTGATAACGTCCTTGTAAATTGATGAAACACCGGCTGCATGCACGAAAAAGTGTCACGTTCCGAATGTGTCACGTTCCGAATGTGTCACGTTCCGAAATCTGTCACGTTCCGCGCACGATCGGCTCATGTTTGACAGCTACTAAAATTTAGGTTATGTATTATTATTAAATATGATATTCGAGCGGAATACGTTATCACGTAAAACTATCGTCCCTTCACAGACAACCAATTTTTTTTGTTAATATATTTGTTTGAAAAATTGGTCGATAATTTTATTTATTGAAGAATTCTAATCAGACGTTAATCAAAGTTTTGTTTTTATTCAGTTATTGAACTACGAAACAATCCACTAACGTTTTGTGTAAACAATAAAAAAAAAATAAAGACGGCGAAAAAAGATATAAGAAAACAATTTAAACAGCGATAAGAGATACTTCATAAAATAATTCAATGTTTTTCTCGTTGAACTCGTCAATTTAGGGCACTGTAGTCCTACAATTTACAGATTTCACAATCAAGTGTATTTTTCTTTTTTATCTCATCACAAGTTTGTGTATGTTGTGTTGTGTAATAAGATTTTAACATATTATTACATGTGTATCATAATTTAAATTTGTTTGTACATGAAGATAGGGCGCGGTTATTTGATCATTTCATGTCCCTGAAGGTACATAAATATTTCTGCCACCGAGAGGAAAAATAGCTTAAGTCGTTTTTTAGGGTTCCGTAACAAAACGATAAACAACGGAACCCTTAGTTTTCTTGTTAACGACGCGTAGTGTTCAATAGGTTAGTGTGGGTGCTTGTTAACGCGACGGGCATGTAACCGTTGCAACAAAACTCAACGGATACCCGCACGTCGCCCCTCGGTGCGACGGCGGTCGATCTGATGCAGTGGACCACGTCATTTCATAGAAGTCTGTTGACGACGATATATGTGCGAGCACGTTTTTACCTACCTACCTTGTGCTGCTCATTGTGAATATGGAGTTTAAAATTGATATTGATATGGATTTATTAATTAGCCTTGTTCATAATATAGGCCAGTGTTGGGACAAGACTTTAGAAAATTACAAAAATAAACAAGCAAGACATAACGTACTTGCACTTCTTCGCCCTTCAAGTATAGAACTGATATCGATAACAACGGACGCGCTCACGTATATTAGCGGATCGTGTACAAAGGTAACCGTTTCGCGTCGGCCCGTTACCCGTTGACTAGAACGGTTGTTAACAAGAGCCTTTATGGTGAGACTTCGTTGTTTGTCCGCACTTGAATGATATAAATCAGTCGCCCGATCGCACTCTCGAATAGTAACGATATTATACTAATAAAACGCGACACAAAATCGACACACCGCTCTCACGTAACGCCGTTTTGATTACTATATCTGATAGTTCGATCGACCAATTGTGCTCGACTACCCTGAGATTTATGCATCTTTTCCATTTTGAAGCCCTACAAGTATAAAATTTTTGCCGCTCTTTGAAATGAATCAATTTGCTTTCTTTGTCAGAAAAAGCTGCCTCCCTTCGCCGTATCCTGCTCTTCTATACGTGTTTATAAATCAGAAAAAATTTGTCGCTTCGCAAATGCTTAACATCCGCTGTATAAATCATCTTCACTATGTTTATATTATTATAATTTGGACAGCTTTATTAGTGCTTTTGAATATTTGCTGTAATCAAGTAATGACAGCCGAGTTCCATGCATTTTGCAATTGCGAGTGGACGCACATAAATCATTAAACCCACGTGTTTCTTGGACAGTAATCATCGTATAATTAAACTATTGAGCTATTGTATTATCAAAGATGATAATCGTAGGCTGCTGTTGTTTCCATTAGATTATGTTAATACAAAGATATTTACGTGATTTAAATAAATCGGCGCCTGTGACGCGCCGTGTATTTAAAATTATAGATCTTGCGTTACTGTTTCAATAGACGTCATTTTTTTTGACGTGATAACGTCTTATAAATTGATGAATCACCAATCTTATAAATTGATAAAACACCGACTGCATGCACGAAAAAGTGTAACGTAACGTTCCTAACGCGTAACGTTCCGCCTGACCCTGTGCGTGCTTTTTGCTAATTTCTCGCTCAATTTAAATCAGATCGGTTTGAAACCAGTCTTAAACGAAAGAGGAGAACATTTTACATAGATTTCGTATTACAGAATTTGCCTAAACAGTTTTTTTATACAAATTTATATAGAAAAATAGCTGTATAAATGCAATGTTGTCTAATGCAGGGCGCGACGCGGTCGGTCGTCTTTGTTTGCCGTACATGGAAATTAGAAGATAACGTATGTCTTGTCTTAACATGAAAACGGCTGCATTTCTAATGTTTAATTCAATTTTTTGACATTAGTATTTTGTGAAATGCAACGCCTTCTAAGTTAAGTATTGGAATAACTAATTACTATTAGAACATAATACTTTGACAGTTGCAAACGTCACTTTTGACATTTCTTATCATTCCGACACCAAGGATAAGCGGATTGAAACCAAATTTTGGGAGGTTTAGGTTATGTATTACGGAATACGTTATCACGTAAAACTATCGTCCGTAAACCGACTTTACAGACAACCAATTTTTTTTTATTGAGCAATAATTATAGGATGCCTGTAATTGGTGCAAATCTACAGCCATTTTTGTCAAACTGTTACGTAAAAGTAAATAGCATGAACCATTTAAAATGTCTGACACCTCGAATATGTAGAACATATTCGAGGTGTCAGACATTTTAAATGATTCATGTTATTTGTCAGAGAACATTATTTTAGCGTTTTGGTTGAAGTTTTTTAGCTATCCAATTAAAAATACAAACAGTATCTATAAATTTTTACATGTCGTCAAAACGACATCTTTCGGAAAATTTAGAGGGAAAACGCCCCAAAATCAAGAAAAGTCATAGATGGAATAGGTGTCAGACTAGGCCTAACGAAGCCATATACAAAATTTGGGGAGAGTATGTGTCAGTAAAATTTTTGCCGACGGGCACTCTGACTAATAGTTCTTGTACAGTTATTGTATATCAAATCGCTTATTATCTGGAAAAAAAACTGTCCCATATAACTGCCTCGCATTTGCATAATACACAATACAATAAACGTCAGTATGATATGGCCACATAATAAATATTAAATAGCGAATACGAATACATAAATATACAACATATTATCTGACTGACACAACGAGATTGGCGCTTTAGAGTAAGCTTTCAAATAGCAAGCTAAAAATTGTACAAAGCATATTGCCTGATATTTATCTTTTTCTTTATGCAAATCTGTATGTGTCATTATTATTAAGTTTATAAAAAAATTGTAGTTTAGTTGGTGTGCCATGTGTAGGGTTGCCAAACCCAAAAGTAGAGCCCTTATAGCCGAATGATCTTCATTAAAATTAAAGAATTCAAATAATAGCTACCTACCACTATTTGGCTTTGGAATTTCAATTATGGAAATTAAAAAATCAACATTAAAAAAAAACAAACAAAAGGTTGAGATGCGTCTAGACTCTAGAACATTCTACAGACGGGAGACGAAGCTATAAAATGCGAGCGGAGTGATTGGCAAATCAGTCAGTCAATCAGTTGGTTAGTTGCAGCGCATACTTACAGTGGATTACAGACAACTGTGAAATAAATTGTTTAGTCGGTACAGCAAGGCCGAAGTAACTGCTAAGATAAAAGATAAATGAACTGTGTAAACCATTGAGTGCAATTATATAAATCTGGTTTTACATAAATAGCTTCTGTGTTGTAATTGTAAATAATCGTGGGAATATAGTTAATAGACAAGTGCGAATAAGTGTACTAGATACACTTCGGTGTGTTTGTGTGTTGTAAATATTTTGTGTACATAATTAGGACTTTAGATTCTTCTGTTACTTAGTTTTCTATTTTATTATTTAGAACTATTAGTTTTGTTTCTGTTAACGTTATTATTGCTGTTTGTTAAAGAAGTACGCGCTTTCGTTTGTGTGTTTAACTGTTTTGTTAAACGTTTATTATTGTACTAGCGGTCCCGCCCGGTTTCACCCGGGTGCAAAAGAATGAATGGGGAAGGAAGGGAGATGAGTACACACATTCATCTTAGTTTACCGAGACGAATGTTGTATCCAAATTTCATGATGATCGGAGTTACCGTTCACAAGTTTTTGTCGATAAAGAGCAGTATTTAAACTTTTTTTAACTAATATTTTTTTTAAATGAATTAAATAAATTTAAATGTAAGCCTTAGAAGAAAGCAATGTAAAAAATAAAAAAAATATATATATATATATATATTATAACCAACGTGGGGCTCGAACCCACGACCCTGATATTGACAGTCGCATGCGCTACCGATTGATCTGCCTGAGGTTGTGTTCTTTCATCACTAATATAAGTATATCTAGTGCATTTCACATGAATAGAAGCTTATTTTTGAGATACTTTTTGCAACATTTTTCATTAAAGCTCCGCTTCTAATGGTCGTAGCGTAATATTATATAGCCTATAGCCTTCCTCGGTAAATGGGCTATCCAACAAAAAAATTTTATTCAATTTGAACCAGTAGTTCCTGAGATTAGCGCGTTCAAACAAACAAACAAACTCTTCAGCTTTATATATTAGTATAAGTAGATAATTTCCATCACGGACTAGAACAGTTTTGTTACAATTGTAAATATCATAAATCAAGCAGTGTGTCAATCAGTGGGGGACAGTCGATTTTATGTGCATTATATAAATAGATAATAATAATGTATTCTTGTATAAGCATACAATTTACATTAATAAAAAAGCAAGTATAATATGGCGAACGGCGAAGCACGAGTCGAACGACCTTGTGTGTCACACAAGTTCCGCTTCTTTGTCTCATAGCTTATTTGTAAGAATTTAAAAGGTTTGTTCTCGTTAGCTCTTTGTTCAAACAGTTAAGCCCGCTGCACACGACGCCGGTTTAGGCCTCTTGTTAACGACAACGGATAACGACCCGATTTTTATAACGGGCCGACGCGCAATGTTCAACAGATTAGTGCGGGTGTTTGTTAACGCGACGGGCATGTAACCGTTGCAACAAAACTCAACGGATACCCGCACGGCGGTAGGTCCGATGCAGTGGACCGCACGTCATTTCATAGAAGTCTGTTGACGACGACAGATGTGCGCGCACGTTTTTACCTATACCTACCTCGTGCTGCTCATTGTGAATATGGAGTTCAAAATTGATGTTGATATGGCCAAACCAGCGTTGTGTGCAACAAAACTCAACGGATACCCTCACGGCGGTCGGTCCGATGCAGTGGACCACGTCATTTCATAGAAGTCTGTTGACGACGACAGATGTGCGCGCACGTTTTTACCTATACCTACCTTGTGCTGCTCATTGTGAATATGGAGTTTAAAATTGATGTTGATATGGCCAAACCAGCGTTGTGTGCAACAAAACTCAACGGATACCCTCACGGCGGTCGGTCCGATGCAGTGGACCACGTCATTTCATAGAAGTCTGTTGACGACGACAGATGTGCGCGCACGTTTTTACCTATACCTACCTTGTGCTGCTCATTGTGAATATGGAGTTTAAAATTGATGTTGATCAAACCAGCGTTGTGTACAGTGCCCTTAAACGCGTATTTACCAGTAGCTCTGTCAGGCTTCGGATACGGTTGCCAGTAGGGCATGCAGAACCGGGCCCGGTTCTATATTTTGCACACCCGGTTCTAGGGGTAGTCGGAACCGGTTCACCCGGTTCTACCCGGTTCCAAGCGAACAAATCGTATTTTTTATATATTTTTTTGTATAAATGATAATGGAGAGTTTGGTTACGTAGGAATTATAATGAGATAATGAATAAAATACAATTTGATATTAAATGATTATATATTTAACAAAAACTAACTTTTGAAACTATTATTAAATAATCAACAAAAACTTACTCTTGGAACTCTTATTCAATAATCAACAAAAACCTACTCTTGGAACTATTATTAAATGATCTACAAGAACTAACTCTTGAAACAATTTAAATAATTTGGTTTGAATTTTTTTGGTTTGCAGATGACAGAAAATTAGGAAATAATAGTACCTACTTAAATAATAGATACTAAAACACTTAAAACAGAACACATGCGTAATTTAAATTAGCAGTTAATACAAAATTATAATAATCTTATCAGAACCGGGCCAACCCGGTTCCATCGCTCAGAACCGGTTCCACAGACTTATTGAAATACCCGGATATACCCGGGTATTTCAGAACCGGGTACACCCGGGTGCATGCCCTAGTTGCCAGACTGAAAATCTAGAGGCAATCGCGATGGTTACAAAACGGATTATTAAGTAATTTATCTTATAACCATTCTACCTACACAGGGAACAAGTTATTTCGAGGTTTTCTTAGCTAAGTTTTGTATTTTTAATTTTATACTAATCAATGCATTTCTGGATTTTTTTTTGATATCCCGACGTTCTGGCAACCCGTTTTGTAGGATTGTCTGTCGCGGAATATAATATTATGCCGATAGTAATACCTAGGTGTCAAATAAACGCATTCTTTGCCTATAATCAATCAATCAATAATAATAAGTACTGGTTACATCGTGTTATTATTTGTACGTATAGTTTGTTATTAATTAACACTAATGATGTAATATTGGCATTGTTACACATTATTAAACATGTAATTGTTTTTAATTGTTGCCATTTCCGATTTTGCAATATCAATCAATAAATAAAACAAATAAAGGTATATAATTTAACAGTTTTGAATTTATACTTATTGTTCAATGAACCGGGAGTTGGGTTAGTTTATTGTTTGTAGACCTTATTGTGTTTACATTGTTTTATATGAATGGCGATTTTTGTCGTACTTTTTTGTAGAGCAGATTGTGTTGGTTAGAGAAGACACCAGCGTCATAATATGTGCGCACAAACGAGTTTAGCTTGACACACAGCATATAGTGATACGTCTCTTTTCATATTATAACTAGTGATGTGCCGGATATCCGTATCCGCGGATATCCGAGGGAGAAGAAAGATCCGTATTCTTATCCGTTAGTTTTTGGCGGATCTTTTACCTTATTAATTTTCAATTCATAGATGAAATTTTATATATATAGGTGATTAGGTAATAATGAAAACCTGTTAAATTCCATTCAGATTATTTTTTACTTTTTTAAATCGTATTTGGCACCTTTATATTGCAAACATTTATCGTAGTGAGTACCATACTAATAGTACATAACTCAAAGGTACTAAATCAACTATCTTTATAATGAGATATTGCACATCGATCTTTGGAAAGAGACAATCTATTATGAGAGTTAACTCTTAAAGAAGTCAATCACTTTTTCCCATAACAGATAGTCTCTTCCCAAAGGTCGTTGTACAATATTTACCGCCGCGTACTCTAAGAAAGCTAAGATCCGTATCTGTATCCGCGGATCTTGAAACCAATAATCCGTATTCAGATCCGTATCCGCGGATATACATTTTTAACGATCCGGCACATCACTAGTACCTATATATAGTTACTATTTTGGTAATTTTTATGGTAAAGTTCAATAGCATTTTGTTGATGAAAAATAACAGCATATACCTATGTTTGGTATTGCTAATTGTGTTGCACTTTTTACAAGTTTTAAAATTATTTTAGTATCACTCAAAAACTTTGTTTACTAATTAGTATTAAGATGTTAATATTTTTTTTTCTTTTTCCCACAAAGTAATGTTATGTATAAATATTTACTTATAACATTTCATTCAATGCGGGTACTTTACCAATAAGTACCTAATAAATAAAAGTCATCGTAGAAATCAAAGATGTCTATGAGCGTCGCAGAGAGACCAAAATCTTAGGCACTTCAAAATTTTAATATGAACTAGCGTTCCGGGTGCGATAGATTTCTGCAAGATGTTTCGTTTGTGACCCGGCGTCTGAACTAATAGCTTTGAGCAAATTCTACCAGATTTGCTTCTGAACTAATAGCTTTGAACGAATTCTGTCAGATGTCGCTACTTGGTACTAAAACAGTTTTTTTTCTGAACTAAAGTTTTGAGTAACTTCTATGAAATGTCTCTTACTAAAACAGTTTTTTGTTTTGAGAAAATACCGTAGTTTTGTAAATTACATCACAAGGGCCGAAAGTTGAATTCGCCTCGGGCTCATGACGCGCAGGGCCGAGTTTTCAACTTTTAAGGCCCGTGTGGTGTATACGATTTTTCTTCATAGCCGCTCGAAAGTACGTACTTTCGTCAGCAGGAACGAAAGATTGACATTTACTCCTAGTGAGAACGGCGGGAGGAAAACATTTCTCATGCGTATTTATACTCGTAACTAGGGTTACCGCTGTCATTTTATATAATAAATAACAGGGAGGAAATGTCAAACTTTCGTCCCTGCTATAAGGGACGAAAGTACGTACTTTCGATCGAGGTATGAAGAAAAAATACTTAATAAAAGCTATCCTATAGCGTCAGTTGGATCAAGCAAGACACATTTACATTGATATTTAGAAAACACCAATTTATCATTGTCACTATTAATATTCGAGTGATTTTGTCAAAAGAAACTTACGAACTTAATATTTGGCCATTATTCATTAATTTATAAATAATTAGTGTTTTTTATTGAGGTTCTTAATTTCACGTTTCACTATGAAGCAAATATAGCAACAGCTTTGCAGGTGTCATACCTGACATTTATCATTTTTTTGTTTCTAAGATATTTTTTACATCAAGCACAGCTGATGAAAGTACTTTTTAATGAGTTATTTGTTTTATTTATATTTTAGGCTAGTATAGTCGCTAGCATGAATAACGGAATTGTGTTCTATGTTAAATAAGGTAAAATCTTATAGTTTGTTCAATAATTTCAGCACGTAACATAATTATTGGCAGCTCTATTAGCGCTCTGCGCGTCAGAGCTGTGTTTCGTTCATATTTTAAATTATATCTAGGTTAATTTCACAAGAAATCGAATCAAATTGTAGCTTTTCGAAAAAGGGAGATTCTGTCTGTTGCAATTTTTGACGGTTCGTTTTGGATTATATATTTTTTTTGGTGTTAATTTATAAATATCCTTTCTAAGAAATCTGTTAGAGTGACTGTGAAATGTTACGGAAGTGACGCAAAGATCTACTGTCAACTTAATTGTATCGTAAATCTGGAAGTTAAAACATCTTTTAAGTCTTTTAACAAAAGCTAATTTTTTTCATATATAAAAGGAAACCGTGACTGACTGTCTGACTGACTGATTTATCAACGCACAGCTCAAACCACTGGAAGGATTGAGCTGAAATTTGGCACACAGATAGTTATTATGACGTAGGCACCCGCTAAGAACGGATTTTTGAAAATTCAACCCCTAAAAGGGTGTAACGAGGGTTCAAAATTTGTATGAAGAAATCATATAAGATAAGATGTATCTATTCGAAAATGTGCAGGATTACTCCTGTCAACAAATAAATAAATACGTGTTTTATGCTTTTTCAAAAACAACTCCTTCAGGAGGTAAAAAGAACTAATTAATCTAGAAATCAACATGGGTGTCATTTTCAAGGTTTGTCAAGACGTTAAGATTACGTGAATGTCATCAATTTTGAAATTTATTAGGAGGGTCTACGTCGAGAAAGGAGTAACTATGCCAAATAATGGGAATGCATCCGTGTTTCGTCTGAATCGCGTGCGAAGCCGCGGGTAACGGCTAGTAAAAAATATTAGCCTTTCCAAAAACGTTTTAACTTTTTTACCACTCCTTTTCACACTTGGCTAAAATACAGACGTGTCGTGGAGTATTTCCATAGTTTGCATCCAACACTATATACTTAATTATTTTTAAATGCAATAACATCGCCATGCATTATTGCAAAAATAATTAACCCATATTTTGTTAAAATGCAAACAACACAAATACGTTATTTAATAAATAATTTGGAGGTAATTATTCATATTCTGAGCGGCGGAAAGGTAACATTGATTTAATTAGAAACAAACAAAAAATGCAGTAAATATGCATCCACACAAAAAAAATGGTTATAACAATTAAATGAAACTATTGCATTAATGATTGCAGCAATTAAGGGGATTTTGTTACTTTTTTAAGGTTGTCTGGTTCACAAAAGCTGTATATTATTATGTTATGACAAAAAAGGGATGAACAGTAAGCGAAATTAGTGCTTTATACACGGCCGTAATCGTTCACTATGTAGGTATATATTTTTAAGTACAAAATGAATTTATGTTTTTTGGCGTATTTTAAAAATATGTCGTGGATTTAAATTTGTTTTGAAAAACGACAAACAAAATTTTATCTCAAATAATTTATCAAGTGTAAATTTTTGTCAAAAAAAAGTGGTTGTCTGTAAAGTCGGTTTACGGACGATAGTTTTACGTGATAACGTAATTTATATAATAATTATAATAATTCGAATCTATGATATTGCATCTTTCGCTTCAAATTTAGGTTAGTTTTATTTATTTAAATTACTCACCATATAATATAATTGTTTTTTTTAACTTTCTTTCTTTCTTTCGTATTTATTTTAAGTCTCAAAGATTAGCTGTCATAATATTTATAAAACAATTGTTTCACTGTTTATAATATAAAATTCCAAAACCTACTTACAATATTTAAGTATTTTCATACGTCAAAAAATTGATTTTTATAATGATAAAATTTGTAAGAAAACGATTTTTCGAGAGATGAGACCTAGCTAAAACGATTTTTTGCCCCCCAAAATTCCTTTTCAGTAAATTTCATCCAAATCGTTAGGGCCGTTTTCGAGAAAAGCACGCACAGGGTCAGGCGGAACGTTACGCGTTACGAACGTTAGGAACGTTACTTTAGGAACGTTACACTTTTTCGTGCATGCAGCCGGTGTTTTATCAATTTATAAGATTGGTGATTCATCAATTTATAAGACGTTATCACGTCAAAAAAAAATTGTTTGCTTCTCTGCAATGAAAGTTGGTTTCCTTTTTCAGACTTTTAATTTAAGACTTGCTTAAATGGTACTATTAATGAATTTATCGCTTTAACAACATAATAATGTGAATAATTTCTTTTCAAACGCGTTTTAAATTGAGCTGTCAAATAAAAAATCGAATCGCAATTAAATTTAGATTAAAATGTTTTGAAAACTATTTTGTTGACATCAAACTGTCGTTCTTCTGACGAAACTACGAGTTTCTAGCACCCATTTCTATGAGATAAATTATTAGTAATTATTTATGATGGCTTTCGAATTTTAAAGGGATCTCTACAAGAGAGCTTGACTTTCAATTGCAATTTTTGAAGTGAAACATCTAATGGCGCGTTTGGTTGGGACTAAAACCATTTGTCTGCCACGATGTTAGACGCGCGATAATGGTCTGCCAATGTTATTTTTCATTAATAATAATAATATATTATTAAATTTCCAAATGGCAGGCGTGGTCAAATACTTTTGAAATTAGTCAAATTTTGTACCTGTCGCACCTGAGCACGGGCCACGGCGGCCACGCTGGTCTTAGTGAGTCCCCACCCCATTTATGGTAGGTATAGGAGACTCACTGTGTAAAGTTCAGGTCTGGTCAATTAGATACTGGTAGCCGGCCACTGGCTCTTATACTATAAAATATATTATATTAACTTTGAATCAGTTAAATAATATTTTTTCTTTTTTTACTTGCATTGTATCCACCTCCCTATATTTTTATTGCTTTTGTTTTTATAAATTAATTAAAATACAGCAACGCTGAACAACGTTGCCATCTGACGGCTTTAATTTTGAAACAACGTCAACACTTCGATCTGTCATCTGACCTTCATATTGTAATACAACAGACACAATACTGCATACTGCCATCTGACGGCTTTAATTTTGAAACAGCGAGCAACGCTGAACAACGTCACAGCAATGCTGCATGATGCCATCTGACGGCTTCGCTCAACGCTTTTGCTACTTGCGCCTCTATATGACAATTTTAGTAAAATATTTCTTCGATCTGTCATCTGAGCTTCATATTGTAATACAACAAAAAGAAGAACGTTATAAGCAGTGTGCAAAATTAGAAATGAATTGAATACCTGCAATCATATTTAAAAAATAATTTTGTAAAGTGATAATTATTATACTTATTTAGTGCGAATAATTCGCACAGGTCACACTAGTTTTATTTAATCTTTTATATAAGTAGTAGTCGCAGTCGGACACTGAAACAAATAATAATTCTTTGAAATTAGATTTTCTCTGTAAAATGATAAAATATTTATTGCAATGCAAAACTGGCGAACTTAATCTGCAGACGCCACACGTTCATTGAGCATAGACAATAAAGGAGAATGATTCTTATCTCTCATTTAAGGCAGGTTTTGTCCGAAAACATTCTGTAACTTCCACTTTATCGAACTCCCCGCTATTGAAAATTTAAAAAAAGTTATTGGTTCGGTTCGATTTTCGAAAATCGAGTTTTTTTCAGATCTCGACGTTTTGGGATCCTCGGAAGCTATTCTGACTATTTTTGGATGAATTTTAACCTTTTTTTAGCTGCGAAAATTGTAAAAAAATCAGGCTGACAGAACCGGATTTATACAAATTTTATAAAAACACTTGTTTAGGGATATGGATTTACTTACTGACGGGTGTATTTAACTGGGTCCAGATGAATTGATAATATTGAAATTTAAAAAAAATGGTTTTACGGGGTGTATTGAAGAGTGATTATTTATTTTGTCCAAAATCAAACTTCTGTCCGACATAACAACGTCTATTAGCAAATACACTATATTTGTTGACAGGGTTTGGCCCTGAAGTAATTTCGACGATTTAGTCTCGAATACGAGACGAGAAAAATAGTAGATCTCGTTCCGTCGAAATGAGACATCTCGTGACGATATGAGACGAGAAGATAAGCTCGTCTCGTCTCGAACACCGTCGCCGCTTTCTTCTCAACTCATTGTTTGCAATATGATAGAGAAAGTAGGCTATACCTATTCAACTCCATTGGAATATTTACATATTATCTCGTACACGAATAAATGTAACCTAGTGCACCCAGTCGAGTTGACTGCTGCGCTGTACTCTTACCGGCTTACCCTTACCTTACCTTACTTGATATTAACTATACAAGTACACTTACAATGTTTCTATAAACACTGTAGTGATGTGTCGCTCCTGAGCGAGTCGTTCATAATAAGTGACTCCTCTCTCGGAGCGGAGCGAGTCGCTCTTTTTTTTGTGAATGACTCACTCCGAGCGCCATTGCTCTGTGCTGAGCTGTTCTGGACTGTTGCATTCGCACAGGTCACAGAGGCACTAGTGAATTTTGCACGTACGGAGTTATCTTTGCTTAGCCATTTAATGTTGAATGACACACTGTAAGTGTAATAGTACTAAGCTTACAGTGACTTAAACCATTCACATTGACGTCGTTGACAAAGATATAATATTGTAACAATAAACATTATTATTGTTAAGTTTTTGTTATACTTTATAGTTTATACTAAATGGGAATAATATAAGATCACAATCCATTAAAATATGCTAAGAGCTGAGTGTGTGTATTGTGCTGTGCATTGTGCAATGCTACACGATTCCTGAGCATGTATGATGACAGTTACCTCTGCAGTCTGCTCTCTTGTGTAGTGCGTACTGTCTAGTGTCGCTCTTTTGAACGACTCGCTCTGAGCGACTCTTTTTAGTGAGCGGAGCGCACGGAGCCAGCTCCCAATAAAGAGTCATGTGGACACATCACTAATAAACAGCACCCAAGTCTCTCTGATATATGAATATAGATACAATATATACTGCGATACTGAACTGTTGCTGTGCCTAATTGAATCACGCTCACTAAAATATGGAAGAAGTCTATCAATGACCTATTGCCTATTGTTTCATTAACTATCTCTCTTTAATGTAATTTGATGTCTATTCTGTCATTTCATTATTTGTTCGACGCAAAACCAGATTTTTTGGCCAGTGAGAGAATGGACACTATTTAAATTGTCGACAAAACGAGATAACTATACGCATGTGAAATTGCCAATTTTTCCTAGTACCTGATAACATATATTTAGATATTGTGACCCTACCTCCCTGTAATCTGTTCAAGTATCCTCCTACTATTGTTGATCGTTTTTCAAGTTGGCCAGAAGCTTTACCATAAAATATAAATCAACATTTTTATTTCTGAGTGGACTTCCCGTTTTGGTTGTTCAGAAAAAATCACTACTGCAATTTCAATCGATTATATAGAAACATTTTCATAAGAAATTGGTACTGAACATATTAATGACGCCAGCATATCATCTCTTAATGAGACTTGAGGCTTGTAATTAAAGGTGTTGTAGTTAAGATACAACGCAGTGTTGAATCATACGACCGGATTTTTGCATACCGGCCTTCTTATATACACTTTTTAGCACTTTAATGCGGTTCGCTCAGCGCAGAGCGGTCCAGTGTCAATTTGCGTATACCGGTTTTCCTATCGAACATTAATCAAACGCGAGTTTCTTTGCAATAGAACGTGCATTTCAACTATGTGCATATAAATCGTGTCACCCCACATTCCACAATACGCTTTATGTCGCGTATAATACAATATGCATATCTTGTATTGACAGCTGACATTTCATTTTTGTGCAGAAAAAAAAAGAATGCTGTTCGTCTTAAGTGCTGTCTGCACTGAAGAATGAAGAGGAAGTTCTCAGAAAACGCTGTTTACAAAATATATTCCCCTCAAAACTCTCTGGAAGATGACTGTTGAGCAAAGGCACTCGGCAACAGACGATATGCATGGAAAGGGCGCTTCTTGGGAAAAGGATTCTCCTTGAAATTTCTTGTAAGATAGAGTCAAGGAAAAGCACGTTACCATCACAACAGGGCAAACGTCAAAAACTCTCTAAAAGGACACTTCCTGGGAAAGATTCCCCTTTCTGAAAAGACGCTTCCTGCGAAGGCGATTCCTGTGCGAAAGAGATTCCCGTAAAACTTCTTGTGAGAAAGTAAGGCACTGTACATCATTTAAGACCATTCGACACATGGGAATTCTCTAAAAAAAAAACGCGTCCTGAAAAAAAAATTCCCATTAAAACTCCTTCTGCGAAAACGTGCAGTAACGATACGTGCGCAAAGTTCTCTGAAAAGACGCTTTCTGGGAAACAAATGCCTTTTAAAATTAAAGACACTTAAGGAGGAACACTGTACCATCTTTTAATTGAAGATAACAGATGGAAGACATTCGCTTGGTGACTTTATCAACGAACTTTTGGGTTTCGAGCCACTATACAGCAACAGGTTGCTTGTGTGCCGGCGACACTCCTGTCGCCCCATCACGGTCGTATGTACCGATCCAGTTTTTCGACGTTGTTGGGGTTCTTATTTTTTGCTTCACTTTAACGCCGTTACTTAGATTCAAACCTTCATCTTTGCGGTTGAAGGTTTGAATAAAAGTAAAACCTGGACACCAGCAATACCAACCCACTGAATGGAACGACCAATCACAGAAGAGCTACAAGTAGAGAACACGAGCACGCTGACCATAATAGACGAAACTACCACACTTACCTGCCTAGAAGGACACTTCGCCCGTTACCACATCGTCTTTGATAATGTCTACCGCAGTTGTAGACGAAACGTCAGGTAGAAAAACTAATGGATCACGGCATATAAGCCCGGAAACCAAGAAAATTTGGATCAACACCGGCCGTGAAAGCCTACACACTATTAGTTAAATCAAAGTCTTGAAAACAGAAGACACCTTCACCATCATCATATACTTTCCAAACTTGACATCATCGATATGCACGATGAGCCCTTGTAGTGCAGCGGGAATTTTTCCTACTCTATTTCATCTGTCTTCATCTTTCATCATTGGTCACCCGTAACCATCCATCAGAATTCCAAGGAGAGATCACGATACAAATAAATAATGACGATTTATCCAGGGATGCGAATAATATCTTATAATACAATTCTGATGTTTTTCCTTTTCCTTCTCTTGGATTTTCTATTTTTCTCTTCTACGTCTCTTAAATCAGGGGGTACAGTAGTACTTCAATCTCGACGTCCACACCCCAATCTCAAATTGTCTAATAAGTTTCTACCTTGTTATCATTTACGGTCTGTATAATAAAAAGATCATTTGTAATGACTTGGAACATTCTATATAAGATGTATTGTTTCATAATATGCTATATGAACAATACCGTTCACTAGACTAATCGTCCATTACTCTTCATTAGGTGCATTCAGTCTCCGTTTTTAGTACAATCTGATGTACTAAATCTTTAAACGTGCATAACTTCGATCCGTCTATAAACTATATCGGATCTCCGTGTCAAGCGTATTGAGTGATGATGCTGATTGCTGACCAATTTGACGTAGTTCTATATCGGGCCCGTGTTTGCTTTTATAGAGAAACGATCTTCGTGACCGTATCTGATTCTCATAAATTGTCTTGCGGAGATCATTAGCATTATTTTTTTAATGTTTTGCTACTTAGTTACGATCCAATCGATAAATATGTAATATTTATTATTCGTTTGCACGCAGAAGCCGTGATGTGTGATTACTTTTTAATGATTTTTTTGTTTTGAGAAAATGTTACCAAATAGATTTTGAAATATTTAGTGATGCGTTGAAAATTGTATTTTTTTTTCTTGTTTCGTAAGACCTAGAAGAGAGGACAGCTTAGTGTATGGCGGGTTGTGTACTAATCGTTGGACCAGACGGTGGGCAGGTTTGGTTACGAATCTCTTGAAGTCACAAAATATAAAAGAAGGGAATAATTAATAGGATATTGGAAACTTGGACTAAACAACGGATTTGCAACGTTTCGTAGATTGTTTGTCTACTTCTTCAGGCTTTATTTAGTGCAAGTTTCGCTAACTAGGTTATAGCTAGAGAATACAATCCCGAGAATGTTTTTCAATCCCGGGATTGAGGAATAGACAATAGATCTAAGCGATATCCACGAACTCCTCCATTTTCGAACAGGCTTATTTCACGTCTAATACTATTTGCCAACCCTGATTCATTTTGTACTTGTACTTCAGGATCTGGAGATTTCATATTCTTACATATCGTACCGCGTATTTAAGGATTGTTTTTTGTCGTTATGCGTAATAAATAATATTAATATAATCCAGGCAACGTAATTGTCAAGGCGCAACGGATTACGGAATGCAAACTAGTTCTGTTTTTGGCAATCTCGAAAATCCCGAGATTAGCCCAGTACGATCCCGGGATTTTCCGGACCAGAAAACGGCCGGGATCCCGAGATTCGGGATTCCGGGATTGTATTCTCTAGTTATAGCATCATCAGGAGATGATTAAAGGCACTTCTTTCAACCATGATGCGAAATTCGAGTAACGAAACGTGCATCGATAAAAATTTCCTAGTGTTTTATGGAAAATTATTATTCAAACTTCCGTTCCGTCAAAACCGACATTAATGGGAAAAGCGACGATCACGCGAGCGAAGCCGCAGACACGAAACGGGATTCTGCACTTCCATTGTATGACAATGTAAAAAAAATACTGTCCCATTTAATGCGCGCAGCGATTACACATTTCATTGTGCAGTTAATTATTTAAGAGCATTTTTCTGAGATTGCTTGATAAAACATCTGAACATACGCGCGTGTGCATTAATATATCAGCGGCCGAAAGTCAAAACCGTTCATGTCAGATTTTTGCCATTTTCTTTCTATGTCTACTTCACTGAACGTCTGTCGGTCAACTTCCCAGATAGTCCAAGCTCCCATGACAGAAACAGTTACCCCTACGAACACCTCAAAATTATAAAGTGAAAATGACTGAAAAACATGTAAGAAACATGTTACGCCCGCCAGACTAGTAAAAATTCAATTTTTTGTTTTGAGGTTAGCCGGTTATGAATAAACTCCATGTCGAAAACATTCGGCCTCTCAATTTTAGCCTCAATGGGTAACAACGGAGTTGTTGTTACCTACTATTTCGTTACGACTCAGAAAATAGTTACGTTTATTTTCATTACTCCACAATGGCCGAGCTAGTAGGAATCTTCATTGAGTTATGACAAGTAATAATTGTCACCACTCACCAGTCGGTAAATGGCTATTTAGGGTTCGCTTTTAGGCATGATAAAACATGAATAACTCGCATGAGTTGAATAAAGTAGCATTTTAAGGGGCTGTGCAAAAATGTGTTCGAGCATAATATAGGATAAACAAAAGCCAAAAATTCGACATACGCGATTTTCCTTCTTGGCCACAGAATACAAGATAGATAACATGTACACGGCACTGACAATAATGTACCTACATTGTTATGTACTGTTTTGACCTTGTTTCTATTAAAACATTCTTTCATAATTATACAACATGCAACACGCATGCGTGTAAAAATATATAGCAAACATAATAGCGGAATTTAATTTTTAATTATTCTTTTTTATTAGACAGTTCAAATTTTGACACGTCCAAATTATTACCTGTACGCTGAAGTGTTCCAGTTTAGAAATTTATTTTTCTGTTAATTAATAACTGGCTTCTGCAATAATTATTAAAGTATTGCATGTTCTCATACATAGTTGGAAATTATTAAAGCGGAGATTCACAAACTGTTCGAAATGTGCGAATAACATTTTTTTTAAGTTGAACTACTCTTCAAATAAATAAAATTATGTCGACCAATTTTTCTCAGACCAATATATTGACAAAAAATAATAAAATTACAAATCAATATAACACAAGATGTTATTAATTTTTCAGAAATATTTTGAAACTTTCAATCTTTCGTGATTTCTATTAGATAATAAATAACTTAATACTAATTAATTTTTATATTTTTAGATTGAAGAAGATCCAAATCCGGATCGAAACGTCATCTTGTGTTATATTGATTTGTAATTTTATTATTTTTTGTCAATATATTGGTCTGAGAAAAATAATTGGTTTATTTATTTGAAGAGTTCTATTCAGACGTTAATCAAAGATTTGAACTACTCTTCTTCGAGCCCATATTTGCTTAAGTTTTTGACGAACAATAAATGTTTAAATGTAGCGTGGATACTGGATTGTCCAATAGCTGCTTGACAAATCGGTATAGATACTCTATTTTTTAATCTATAAATATTCGACTTTTCAACCAAGTCGAGCAGTGGACATAATATTCAGGGTTGATACAGGTACGGAAAATCGGGAAAACGTGAAAAATCAGAGAATTTGAGTATTCATGGAAAATTCAGGAAATTCAACAATATAACCTACCCTAAACATGGTATAATACACGCCACGAATCTAAAAGGCTCGGAAGTTAGATGAGAATGAGGGCTTGTGCTTGTACAGTCTGTTGAAAAACTATAAACTCGCAACACAACAAAACTAAAATAACAATAACAACTTGACAATAGCGTACTCGAATGTACTTTAAATCAGGAAAGTGACAAAGGCAACGAACGATCACGGCCAATCACCGACGAGCGCACGTTCCGTGCAGGTTACTGAGAGGTGGTGGGAGTCATAACGGCTCTAAAATGTGCCTTTGCGACGCTGTTTGTGACAAATTTCCGAACTTTTTAGATCCGTGACGCGTTTTATATTGTTGAAAGAGAGATTTAGATTTTCGTCAAAAAGCCGCAGTTTGTTAAGATGACAAAAAATCTAATTCTCATACATTTTTGAAATTGAGAAATGAGTAAATACAAGCATACGTCTGTACTTACGTCGTCTAGTTTATAGAAATTATGACCGTTTTAACGTAAAAAATCGTGAAATTTTAACGGGATATAGCTTCTAAATCAGAATAAATGCTCATTGGAATCAGCGTGTTTTTTTCCATGAGCATAGTAAGTTTGAAAAAAAAATTTCTGTTTTCGTCTAAAAGTCATATATCTCTGATAAAATCACATGACTCAACATCATGTTTAACTTTTATAAATTAAAATTAAGTAAATCCAATTAACACAAGCAAAAATCGGGGTTTGAATATTTGTTACAATTTTTGGGGAAAATTTGGCCTTTTTCATATCTTAGAATCTGTACCAACTGTGAAAATCTAATCAAATAAATAAAATTATGGGCAAACAAAAAGAGCGCTTAAAACACGAATTAGAGAACACTAAAGCAATTAAAAATTACTCCCTGATAAACATAATGTAAAATGAAAAAAATTGGTCGACAATTTTATTTATTTGAAGAGTTCTATTCAGACGTTAATGTGAAAATCTAATATGAATTTTTGTAGATAGCCATTTGTTTATAGTACTGATTGAAAATCACTGTATTAATAATAATATTCGTTTGACCTTGCGAATATTGAGTATTTTAGTTGCACAGTAAAAGTAGGAAACCCACCTGAGCCGAGTGGTTCAAACTAGGGATGTGTGAATACTCAAAAATCGAGTGCCGATCATGCAAATACATTTTCAGTTAATCTTTTCAAGAGGGATGGAATTTTTGATTAGGAGACACCGAATAATTATATAGACACTAAAAAAGTATAACCACAAAACATTAACGTTTTTATCTCGACAAACCATGCTAGCTTCGACAGGAGATGATTAAAATTGATTTTGTAAGACTGGATGAAAACTTATTTTCAACCGTCTCCTGACGATGCTAACATAGCGAAACTCATGTTTTGCGGAAACGTATAATTCAGTACACATCCCTAGAACAAGCACATTGTGTTACGAAGATGGTTTCATTTATCTGTTAATCTACCGGAATTTGGTTTTAACTATGGCTACTTTATATACATACGACTCGACTAATTTGCATCTTATTAAGACACGTGCTAATTGGTTAAGAATTGACTGTTTACAGTTATTTGAACAAAAAAAAGTAAACCGTTTCTCAGGAGCTGACAAATTACATATGTTCCAAAGACATGTGTGAAATAATGGACCATAAATTCTACGATCTCTGCTTAGATCTAGTTGAGGAAATTATATAAACACTATATAGATGATCAAATAATTTGTTGGTTTGTGTCGTAGTACATTTTATCTCTTTGTGATAAATGAGGTAATAATTTAATGGCGTATATTTTTAATAAATGGACAATAAAATACTTCTCATCTTCACGTCGTTTTTTAAACGGTACTCCTCGAATCTCCTAAGATACGGGAATCAGTCATATTTGATGGGCTACTTTTTTGACGGACTGTTTGATTTGACTTTTTTTAAACCAGTAGGTTACTCTTTATGTAAGAGACTCATAAACTATTTTCAGTCTACTTCTTTTACATTTGAGCTGTAGGGCTTATTTTGCGATTTCGTGTCAGGGTGTAAGTGTGCTGTCTTCGAGACGAAATCTCAAAATAAGTCCAACTTCTTCAATAAATAAAATTATCGACCAATTTTTCAGACAATATATTAACAAAATATAATTAATACATTAACGTTTCGATCCCGATTTGGATCTTCTTCAGAATGGATCTAAAAATATAAAAAATAATTAATACTTATTTAGTTTCTATTTAGCGAAATTCGTGAGATTTTTTTAATATTGAAGAAGATCCAAATCGGGATCGAAACGTTAATGTAATATTTTGTTAATATAGGTATTGTCTGAAAAATTGGTCGATAATTTTATTTATTGAAGAGTTCTAATCAGACGTTAATCAAAGATTTGATTAAGTCCAACTTCTCAAATGTGGAATAAGTGGCCTGGGAGCAAAATCGATCTAGTGGTTTGAGCTCCAAGTGCGGTCTTTTAAAAACAACTTTTTTGGGTCTCGGGAACATGAAAATTTGTTAATTGACCCAAAAGTCAAAACAACAACTTCCCCTATATAGATATTCTCTTGTTAGGAAGAAAGATTGTAATCAGCGACACTGTTTTATCCGAGTGTGTATAGGCTTTATCAAAGGTGATGTGGTAGCGGGCGTAGTGTCCTTCTAGGCTGCTCACAGGTAAGTGTGTCGAGCAGCCCAGAAGGACACTTCGCCCGCTACCACATCGCCTTTGATAATGTCTACTGCAGTTGTAGACGAAACGTCGGGTAGTAATGCCAATGGACCACGGCATACAAGCCCGGAAACCAAGAATATTTGGAGCGACACAGTTATTTTATATTATAATAGTATCTTAATGTATATTTAATTGTTATTGTTATGCATTTTTTTTTGTTACAGGTAAGAACTGCATTCCATCCTTGACATTTAAATGAGATTTGGTGCAAACTTAGTAACGGGTGCATTCGTACAGCGTGCTCGGTTTACTCCGGCTAAAAATAGTGCGTTTAACAACACTCGGTAAGTCCTGCAATATTATTCGCATAAAAAACATAAATCTCCTGATAGCCATTCGTCTTCTGCGCCTTGCTGTTTACAACCGTTGCAAGTCCTCACTCAATACTTTGTAAAATTGAATAACATAATATTAATTTTTTCGCTGAAGGCTTATTTTTCACTTGGGGCAGTGCGATCTTGCATTTTTATTTGAATATAGTACTGGACACCATTTCAGCAAAGCAGCATCCGTATCAATTATTTCGACACATAAAAATATACACAATAAATACAAATAAATACATCAATTTCAAAATCCAGAAAATTCTAAAGAACCTTCAATAAATTAAATAGCAATCAAAACATTCAATAAAATCATGAGTAAATTAGTGTTCCCAAATTAATCACGTTTTCCATCTAGGTGCCTCACAAAAATTACAAAGTTATTACAGACACAGATTCGTTTGCTTGTTATTCAATACAGAAAAATTGTCTTCTTTTTATCTCAAAGAGCGCTTGAGTACTTAATTAATTTTTTTCCATTAGTTTAAACATTATTGGAAATAACATCTGTTAATTGATTGATGATTCACTTGTTATTTGACCTTGTAAAGTTTATAGGAAATAGGAACTTCTCTGATTCTGCCCAAGAACAATGTATGCCAGCGTGTGCCGCTTCTGTAAAATAGCGACACATATCTGTTATCACTTCTGGAAATACTGCAAATGACGCCTTTCCGTTCTTTTGTCATTGTGGTTGTCGGTTGTTTTCTTGTCACCTCGCGGACATTCAATGCGCATGCGTAGTGAGTGTACACGTTCGTAGTATTGTAAAAATGAACGGAAGTTTATTCGCCCGGATAACCAATTTAGCATTATTATTATAATAATAATACGGTATACAATTTTATGCTGAACATTTTGAACAGTTATTTTTTTTTTATTATAATTGCTGTTTTACCTGAGAAGCCAGAATTATCGTTCACTGAAGTGAAGCCGTCGGCACGACTAAAATAAAGGAATTGCTTGTGGCAGACAAAGCGTTTTAAAAAATCAATCTTAATTTTTTAATCATTCTTCTAGCTGTAGCCATAGGGCAAAATTTGTCTAATGAATCCTGTAAATATTTTGCACTTTCCTTATAAAATACCTGGTTTATAAATAAGTATACAGGTATGGAAGATTTGTTGGTGTAATCATTGGCCCCACGTTGGGCGCCAATTTTAACACTTGTTGTCTGGCCAAATTTTATCGAAATTTTGTTACGCTGGTGAAATAGCAGTGAAATTTTTACTGAATCAGATTGTCAAAAAAACAAGCCAAAGGCTTTCTTGACATACGATACCTAAACCGTTAGATCATGTATGGAAGATTTGTTAAGCATAAAGTGCTCTACAAAAAAAATCTATAACAGATAATCAACAAGTCCGGACAAGTCGACCCGGACACTTGTCAAAAATATACTAAAATGTAGACATAAGCGATTTAAATGTTTGACCCTAGATAAGTTTTTTTGTGGTTTTTAAGACAGCACAGCTGTACGCAATGACTTGAGAAACGGGTTGGGCACAATATGATATCCAGCCGTAAAAATCGTTGTTTACGTCAAACTAATAGTTTTATTACCGACTCTCGTATCGACTTCACTCTTCTCTTCTTCTTCTTCTTCTTTCTATAAACTTCCATACACTGTTACGAACAGATTTCCAGAAAAATTTATGAATGAATTTCGATCGTAAATATTCTCTACGTCGGTGCTTCTCAAACTGTAGATACAAAGTTAACAAAACAAAGCGACGCATGTTTTCAAGTACAATTTGTTTGCGGTCCGACAAATAGTGATTGCAGTCACTGCTGCGCACTTCTATAGAACGTAAATTTGTGGAGTGGTAGGGCAGAATTTGTAGGCATGATGAGTGATGACAGTATAAAAGAATCAAAGAAGAAAAATATATTTTGAAAGGATTATAAAAAATGACCCAGTGTTAAAATAAACAATATAAAACAAATAAGATTTTTAATATAAAATACTCCATCTTGACTGAAACACCGAATGACGTCATAAAGGCAGTTTGTCCTCTAGGAAGCGCAATAAAACATGGCTGGAATGGAAAATTTGGGAACCGCTGTTCTGCATAGATATATTTTTAGATTGGTTTTAAATTTAGAATTACTGCTATTTTTTTGTTGTACAGTTAAACGTTTTTTTTTTTGTATATTGCGGATTTTTAATGACTTGTAAGACACATCGCTTTTTAAATTTTATTGGCATCAGCTGTTACATGCGGTAGATCCGCGTATGGTATTTGAGATCGTTTTGGTAATATTGTTCCTAAAAAAGCAAATATACGTTATTATATATATGCTATATTAGAAAAAAATATTTTCAAATACCCGTAAGTAGTCAAACCCGATTCTTCCACTGTAAAGAATTATTTCTAAAGATAAATACGAAAGAAAATAGTCGAGCTTCTTGCTCGTTGGGTCGTTATTGTTTATAATAATTAGTGATGTATACCGAATCGTTAAAAATACATATCCGCGGATACGGATCTGAATACGGATATTTGGTTTCAAGATCCGCGGATACGAATACGGATCTTAACTTTCTTAGAGTACGCGGCGGTAAATATTGCACATCGACCTTTGGAAAGAGACTATCTGTTATGGGAAAAGGTTATTGACCTCTTTAAGAGTTAACTCTCATAACAGATTGTCTCTTTCCAAAGATCGATGTGCAATATCTCATTATAAAGATAGTTGATTTAGTACCTTTGAGTTATGTACTATTAGTACGGTATTCACTACAATAAATGTTTGCAATATAAAGGTGCCAAATACGATTTAAAAAAATAAAAAATAATCTTAATGGAATTTAACAGGTTTTCATTATTACCTAATCACCTATATATATAAAATTTCATCTATGAATTGAAAATTAATAAGGTAAAAGATCCGCCAAAAACTAACGGATACGGATATCCGGCACATCACTAGTACACCTCCAATTTCTAGTTTCTATGACGAAATGAGATAGGTTGCGGCATTTTTTAGCGAACTGACCTTTGAATCAGACTGTTGTGGGTTCGAATCGCACCTCCGCTCAGAGATGTTGTTTTAATTCGATTAATTAAGATGCTAATGATCTATAATCTACAATAAATAACATTCAGTCCAAAAAATAGCAAGGAGAAAAAGTTTAGATACTTTTCAGTACGTAAATTATTCGTTTTTTTTGTCGACTCAAAAATCGAAGCATTTATTAAATCATCGTGATCAAATCGACTCGAAAATAATAATCGAACTAGAGTGACCTGTGCGAATTATTCGCACTAAATAAGTATAATAATTATCACTTTACAAAATTATTTTTTAAATATGATTGCAGGTATTCAATTCGTTTCTAATTTTGCACACTGCTTATAACATTCTTCTTTTTGTTGTATTACAATATGAAGCTCAAATGACAGATCGAAGAAATATTTTACTAAAATTGTCATATAGAGGCGCAAGTAGCAAAAGCGTTGAGCTAAGCCGTCAGATGGCATCATGCAGCATTGCTTGACGTTGTTCAGCGTTGCTCGCTGTTTCAAAATTATATCCGTCAGATGGCAGTATGCAGTATTGTGTCTGTTGTATTACAATATGAAGGTCAGATGACAGATCGAAGTGTTGATGTTGTTTCAAAATTAAAGCCGTCAGATGGCAGACGTTGTTCAGCGTTGCTGTATTTTAATTAATTTACAAAAACAAAAGCAATAATAAATTTTTTAGTTGTCGATGTCAGTAGAGCAAGCAATTATCTGTAAAATGATATATAATTTATGTGGTTTTTTCTAAAAAGGGAGACAAACATCTTAACCTTAGGGTATTAATATATATGATGATACTTGCACATCCCTGGTAATTCGTGAAATGCAATTTAGCAGTCAAGGAACTTATGCAAGTGCAATTTAGGCGCCTGTATAACGTCACTGCTTCACAAAAAGCAATGAGCAAGAAATTGAATCGCTCGATATTAGCAAACATCTGCGTATTCCGTATACATCCTTTTCATTCAGCGAGCTTCTGACGCGAATATGACGCCGTGTTTAGAATGTGACAGATGTGTGTTCTGCAAACATGTGCACGTCTTTATTCTAATTCTATAGAGACTCATAATAAAACCGGAGATGGTATAGAATTAGAGATGAGCTTATTGCATGCTTTTTTTATTATTAAATCGAAGAATCTCGTTAGAGATTCTCTTCTGTGCTAAACTCCGCACATCTCTAACAGATTCTTCTACATTGATTTTGCCTCTCTCCCATATAACGCCGTGTGTAAGATAATTTTTATACGATAATTATTTAAATTTTCCTACCCGACTTGGCATTAGTCCTAGGGCAACCGATACTTTGGTGACGGCGACTTCCAGGTGATTTTTAGCATCGACCAATCATTGGCCATTATTTTTTCTGGAGAAACATTAGTAGCTTACATTCCAATATTTTTTTTTTGGGAATTAGCGCTCCCAGGAACTCGAACTCGTACCAGTCGGTTTGTGTATGCTGGCTGGCAGATTTTTTAATACATACATATAACCTCAGCTGTTGAGCGTCTATAATTTACAATCTCCCTCTTTCGTCGTTTATTGGAAAGACTATAGGTATGTTCCAAGCAGCCAGACAACGGACACTGGACCGCCACCATCTTGCGCAGTAGCTAAAACTTCTTGCGTCGGTTTTCGAGCTACTGCGCATAACTGTGAGCTACTGCGCAAGACGGTGACGATTCTGTGTCCGTTCGCTGGCTGCTTGGAATATGTCTTATGCGTGTGGATTCACCGGTAGCTAGTCTGAACTGAACTCACGTCTCACCGACGACTGCAATGAACAGTGAAATCTAAATATTAGCAGCTAAGTCATTGATTGTAAAAAATAGCTCATCTCTATAGGAAACAGAAATGAATAGGCGAAATTGTGTGTTAAATAAAGATGCGTATATACTTAGCGACAAACTATTTAAATAATATTTTTTATTCTGTTTTGATATGTCACTTTACAGGTCCGATTTCTGTTAAACTTTAGAGGAACGGTTTCTACTGAACTAGTCGTCGCGCCTATCAGAATTTAATAATTTTGAACTGGGCACATTATTCCTTATACGTATGCAAATAATTTAAATGAAATAATTTCGTTTTTATATCCTTCCTCTTAATTGCAAACAAAAATTTAAAAAACTTCCAAACGACTGAGCTTAAGTGCCACATGATGACATCAAAGCTGACCTGAGCCAGCACATCACTTTCTCGCATTAACTCAAGAGAGGGTGTCTATGGAAAGATATGTATATACTAAGTATGTCTATATATCTTTTTAGGACTTTTTTTCTTGTAAAAAGTGGCTTCCGAAAAATTCTCAAAAAAATTGTTATCTTTCTGAAACGCAGAATCAAACCTTAAAAAAATATGAGACGAACCCAATTCGACTCGTGCAGTATTGAATCAGAGCATTTAGATTTTAGAGTTCTTGGGCATCTTTTGCCACCGACGCGACTTTGCACTGTGCAGACTTTATGTACATAATATTTACATATCCGTTTGTTGGGTTTATAATGCATATGTACATTTGCATACGACATGTTACACATGCTGTTTAATTCACAGAGCTACTGTTTTGTTGCCGTCGTGGCTTGATTGTGCTGTGTGGGGTACATATTCTGCTCTGCTTGCTGCTTGGAGCCAAGAGCAATGTTTCATTTCTCTTTATTGTACCAGTCTTCTGCAGTGTGCGAGAGAATGTCTCAACACTGTTGCCAGATTAAAGGATTTACCGCTAAATTTTGTAGAAGAGAATGTCTCAACACTGTTGTCAGATTAAAGGATTTACCGCTAAATTTTGTAGAGAGTTTAGAAGAGGGAATTGATACGGGATTTTATACTTTTACCATCACTGCAGTTGAACAGAAATATAAGTGAAGAACTTTTTGAAAACAAGCTTTTATTAAACTGTATTAAAGCGAAGAAAATAACAAACTGATAAACGTGTGAAACTCTTAATAAAGGATTCGAGTGGATACCTTTGCAATGAGAGAATTCCAGATTGGGAGATTTTCACCCAAATTGAAAATAACAAACTGATAAACATGTGAAGCTTGTAATAAAGGATTGGAGTGGATACCTTTGCAATGAGAGAATTCCAGCTTGGGAGATTTTCACCCAAATTGAATTTGAGAGCTTAAGAAAGGTATTTAGAGCGAGAAAATTGTGTGTTTTTTGCGGAATTTTATATTTTTACCGCCAAGATTGAGTATAAAGTGGTGGATGGCAAGATGCTTCTAAGCGAAGGTGGCAAGAAAAAAGACGCAAGAGGGGAGCAATGGACATTCGTATGTGATATTGGCGTCTGTTGCATCTTTAGGACTTGGATTTTCTATCACGGTTGTCAGGATTGAACGTGTTCTTCTTAGGCTGCACTTACATTGGATTCGTATTTCTCTCTGTCCGATATCAGATGACATCGGAAGTAAAGCAAGCAGCAAGATTATAATATACCTAGGTGCCTGCATTGGTAAGGAAAGCCTGATTTTTTTCCAATATAGGCACCTAGGTACATTATAATCTTGCTATTTGCTTTTCTTTCGATGTCATGCGATATCAGATTGAGAGAAGGACGGATCCAGTGTCCTTCATTAGCTTTTTTTAAAAATTCTGCTTGCCATTATGAAAATATCGGTCGTTTTTATGAAATTCGCTTTCTAAAAACTTTAAAAAGATTGTTTGGGTGATTTACAAGGGTGTCAATAATTTTAGACGAGCATAAAAATTATGTACACTCATAAATGCCGTCGAAAGGCCAAAACGGACCATAAAATCGATTCTTAAAAGAGTTTTCGTTGCGACGATGGACGTGTGAGACCAGGCGTTAATTGGCGTGCTTTTTTTATGGGCGTGCAATATAATGCACATGTGTCAATAACTCGGTGTCTGGTAAGATAATCTAAAGGTAAAATGCAGAATATCAGTTGTAAACATGTTTCGAATTTCGATACACTTTCTTCTTGGCCGATCGTATTTCTGACTGCTAAAAAAAGGCCGGTCCACACGCTACGTTTAAGTCTGCGCAGTCTTAAGACGGAATGAAAACGTTGCAATTTTTGAGCGTCCAGACGGTGCAGTCATATTTGTATTTTTCGCTCAGTCTTGTGTGATATCGTCATGGAGGAAATCAAAATACCACAGAGATGGCTTGTAGATTTCGTCTTCTCCAGCTCCAGATCGAATCGATTTGTTAACTTTTGCCAATTCTTTACGATAAACACTTCTCATATAATTAACTTTTTTTTACAACTGTATCTCTGCTCGCGGTTGCATCGATTTCTTTGAATTTTTCTACTAATCTCTCATAAGCTTCCCCCCTTTTTTCCCTGTTACTGTACTCCTTCGATTTAACACGCCAAATGCATGGGAAACTTTCGTAAAGTGCAATAAAATCGGTTACAAACTCCCGAGAACATTGCCGAAGGTCAGCCATCGTCGCGTGATTAGGAAAAACTGAGGAACAAAACGGAGCAAGCGTTCACATGCACCGACTTGTCCGCACAGGTCATGGATTTCAAAGTTCATTTGCTCAGTTATCGCTGCAACTGTACCCGTCTTCCCGCCGGACTCAAAACTGCGCTGTTTTCCGATCCACACGCAACTTTTTATCTGCAACGTGTTGAACTGCGCAGACAAAAGGTTGTGCAAAACGTAGCGTGTGGACCGGCCTTTAAACTACAGGCTGTTTGAAATGCGAACCGCAAGTACTAATCGGATTTTTTTTCTTTGATGGAGATGTCCTCTGTTTTGAAGACATCTATTTTCAAGCCTGAACGTTCATACAGGAAATTATAAAGATTGATGAAGTATCATCTCCACAGTCGAAAAAAAAAATACGTGTGGCACTCGGGGACTGCCGCGGTAAAGCTATTGCATATTCTTTTTAGGTCTTTAAGTTTTTCTTCTCTATAAAACGAAAATAGCTAGGTATAAATAGTGTAATTACACACCAAAACAATTATTCATTCAAAAAATTTGAACAAAAAGAACGATATTAAGAGTTTGATCATAGAATTTCGCGCGATGTACATTTATATAGATATAATATCGTATATACTTTCTCTGCACATAACCTAAATAATTTAGGTTATTTTTATAGCAGTATTATATATAAATTCATTTATACACAAATAAAGATAGAATCAGTTATGAGCAGTTATGCAGTTATGAGCACACAAACGCCGTGCCGAAGTCTGCCGAACTGAAACGACGTTAGACGATGCACGGCTTTCAACGCCACACCGCTGTGCCGGTCGGAGTGGGGGGTGTTAGGTTTTTTCGTTACGGAATGGGTGTTAGGTTTTTTTCGTTACGGAATTTCTTGATTCGGTCGCCGCGCTCAAAGCCCGCAATAGCTTAAAACTGTGACGTCTCTCAAAGTACACTTTACTTCCGTTTCTTCGTCGTGGTCTACGTTTCTCGTGAAACCTAGACAAAGTGTTAAGAGAATCGCCATTGCTCAAATGTCGAAAGTGGATGAATATGGCATTCAACTCTAGCAGAAATTTTGGACAGGGCGCCAGATGTCCACACACTCTAAAATCTATTCACGGCGGGCATTCTTATATGTTTTTTTATTGAGCTCGTTTGCTTTTTCGAACAGCCTGCACATCGGAGCATGATGGAAGTCTTATTAGGAATTCATGTACGTTGTCGTTCGTCCGAGTATTTTGCTCTGTCGAGAAACAATATTATCGTTAAATTGTGAAAATCGGCGTATGCATAAAAATTATCATCATGTCGCGCAAATTAGGTTATTGGATCAGAGTTATTGATTTCGTTCGGCGCATCAGGGATGGGCAATGATCAATCGACTCGTACACTGAATGCGCGTGAATATCTATGTTGCCGCGTAGACTAAACCTATATGTTTGGCGACTAAAGTGAATACTTCTTACACAATTACAAAAAAAATTAGTTGTCTGTAAAGTCGGTTTACGGACGATAGTTTTACGTGATAACGTATTCCGCTCGAATAATACATAACCTAAATTTTAGTAGCTGTCAAACTTGGGGCGATCGTGCGCGGAACGTGACACATTTCGGAACGTGACACTTTTTCGTGCATGCAGCCGGTGTTTCAACAATTTATTTCATCAATTTATAAGACGTTATCACGTCAAAAAATAAAACCCCTGAGGTGTAAAACCCGCGACCTTCGCGTTGTTAGCAAGACGCGGACGCTCTAACCAACTGAGCTATTCGGCCAATAGATCGACTGTGCCTAAGAGTACACTCTTTATGAATAGCGCTTTGCGCAAAGCGCACGGAGCTGCGTAAGAAGTATTCACTTCAAACGTACCGTATTTACCAAGTGCTCCAAACGCGTATAACTCGAAAATGGCTGAACCGATTTTGATGAAACACGACACACTGTCAGTTGATAACAAAAATTAAAGAATAGAGTACTTTGTCTTCGGCTACGTTCGGGAGTTTCCGAACGAACTCGTCTGCCATAATAGGCGCATCTATTCTAACATTTGTTTCATCCATGTTTTGTACTTGTAGAACCATTTCAAATGATACAGTCGGAAGTAATGTGTCAAAATTTTACGTGAGAAAAAAGATAATTGTTTAAACATTTAAAAATAAATGAACATCGGTAGCTATACATATGCAGTTAATCATCCAATATCGCTGTACGCGTTTTACTACTAGAACGAGTTTTGTTTCCTTTTTAATTTAATTGCCTGTACATGGTATATAGTACTATTGGCGTCGGTCGGATGACGAGTCCTAAGGGTTGGACTGGGACTATACAATTTCGATGTTTTAAAACTGTTTCTGAACAACTTGGTACCGTTTTTGAAAATGTTTATAGTGTGTGCGTCATTAGACCATCTTAAGGGTTTTATTTAGAGGTTGAAAGAAAAGTGCCCTAAGAACACCGAAAAAATTTACAGAATGGTTTCAATATCGAAATTTAAATGTGCTCCTAAAATTTTATCAAAAATCGACCATACGGCCGCCCTGTATGGTCGATTTTGATGAAATCACATTTAAATAAACAGGGCCGGATTTACAAAAATTATGAAAACACTAGTTTGCTGGAAATTGTAGATATTAAATTGATAAAATGCGTACCGAATATGGAAACTTTTAGGTGGTGTATTTTTTATATAAATTTGCACTTGAAATATTAAAATTTAACTAGTGTGACCTGTGCGAATTATTCGCACTAAATAAGTATAATAATTATAACTTTACAAAATATTTTTTAAATATTATGATTGCAGGTATTCAATTCGTTTCTAATTTTGCACACTGCTTATAACGTTCTTCTTTTTGTTGTATTACAATATGAAGCTCAGATGACAGATCGAAGAAATATTTTACTAAAATTGTCATATAGAGGCGCAAGTAGCAAAAGCGTTGAGCTAAGCCATCAGATGGCATCATGCAGCATTGCTGTCACGTTGTTCAGCGTTGCTCGCTGTTTCAAAATTAAAGCCGTCAGATGGCAGTATGCAGTATTGTGTCTGTTGTATTACAATATGAAGGTCAGATGACAGATCGAAGTGTTGACGTTGTTTCAAAATTGTTAGATGGCAGACGTTGTTCAGCGTTGTTGTATTTTAATTAATTTACAAAAACAAAAACAATAATAAATTTTTTAGTTGTCGATGTCAGTAGAGCAAGCAATTATCTGTAAAATGGTATATAATTTATGTGGAGAAATTGTGAGGTTTTTTCTAAAAAGGGAGGCTAACATCTTTAACCTTAGCGTATTAATATATATGATGATGATACGTTTAAATACCACAATGCATTTAGATATTGCCTAGTACGACGGGGTTATGTTCTGTGACCCGAGTTTTTTTTTTAATTTTAATCTCAATCACGTTTCACTTATAAATTAATTTATGCATATTAATAAAACTGCATTAAAAAAAACTAAAAGTTCTTTTGTATGTCACAGAGAAGAAGTGACGTCTTAATTTAAATACAAATGGGCCAGTAAAAGTGTCTTATTTTGTTGCATTTTAAATAAAAAATTTGTCATCACTTTCTATATGCATTAGTTTTCAAATTAAACTAACATTAAAGATGTTTTATTTATTCAAAAGCAATATAAATTGTATGTTTATAGTATTTTGTTTGATAATGTTAATAGTTTTATACCCAAACTGTTTACATTTATTGTGATTTTATTCAAATACATTGTTTGATTTCACTTTTTTCAAAAACCTATCTAAAAATGAACAATGAAATAATGATATTAAAACAACTGATAATGTTCTATCATTATTTTAAGGATGAAATACTTAAGTCGTTGAACATTAACAACAATAAAGAGATTGTATTTTACAGTATATACTAAAAAAAGCGAGTGTGCTTTAGACCACACGACTGAAGTAAAACTTCTTCCTGCCATATATAATATATAATAAATAATAATATATAATCATGATACAATAATATTCGATAATCTATCACCATATTTTGATTAGACATCCTGATTTAACGACATAATATAACCTCACTCTGTAGCACATACATATCTACAAAGACGAAATGTTTAAAATAAAATTAAGTAATAGGCAAAATATGTATATATATTTATTAGCATAATTTATTTAAAAGGATTTATTAACTAACCTACATTATTTCCCGTTACAAAATGCATCAAAATTCGATGAAATGTTTTTTTGATACAAAAATTAATTGTTTTCATTTTAAACGTCAAATAGTTGTCAAAAAAAAAGAATTTCGATTAATGCTCCGTCTTTGTCGTACTCACTAACTTATATCTCCCTCTCAACTTCCTATATACGAAACGTACTATTTTCCCTAACTTATATGTCCCTCTCAATTACCGTTCGCCTCGTCCGATGATGCACTTCCGTAAACGCTTACCACCTTACTTCCCAAGTTAAGCGTGCCTAAAGAAGTTTTACTTCAAAAATCTTCGTGCCAAACTTCAAATTCTTAAGTCAAATAGTTTAAGAGAAAATCGCCTGTGACAGCACTAGAAACAAAACAAACAAACAATCTCTCAGGCTAAACTAAACGCATATACTTGCTCCGTTCCGTCGTTGGTAAAAACAATAAAACAAAATGGGTATATATCAACCGCAGTAAGAAGATGGGCACACGTGGTCTGATGTGGACAAATCAACTGGTGACGCGCGGCGTTTGTGTACGATTTCGGATATCCGTTAGACTTTTGTGTACGCAGAGGTCGTCCGACCAGTTTCCGGTGTTCTTTGTAGAGTAAAAAACTTACCTATATGGACTTGAATTGTTTGTACCTATGTAACATACAAAGGCTATTCCAGTCATTGAGGAAATAATGCGTAGAAGGAATCAGCAAGATATATTCATTTAGAACTTGGGTTGAAAATAAGAAGAAATCCTTTCCACAAAGTTTTTATTTATTAAGCGCTTGCGGACATATTATTAGTCCATCTTCAGAATAGTTTTTTTTTAAATCGTTAAAATTATCATAATAAATTAAAAGTAAAAATTTAAAAAGCGCATTACAGACTGACTGCCCATAACAAACTTTTGGGCAGTCAGTCTGTATAATATGTTTTTTAGTGATAATTTTTACTTTTAATCTATTATGATAATTTTAATGATTTAAAAAAAACTATTCTGAAGATAGACTATAATATGTTCGAAAGCGATTAATAAATAACATTTTTTTGGAAAGGATTTCTTCGTATTTTCATCTGAAGTTTCCAAATTTATGGCGTATTTGAAAAATTAGAACTTGAATGATTGACAGCTCAAGCAATAATGAGGAATTATCGTTGCGTTTTCCCGTTTTAAATTATACAAAAAAAAAAAAAATTATAAAATTGGTCGAGGTTATCGGGCATTTGTTTCGCATGTTGGTGTTCAACAATATGCCTGATTACAGAGTGCTACTAACTCTTGTATAGTAGAATGTTCAGCAAAAATGAAAGGAAAACGTTGATATTTCAAGTTTTTCGTTTCATATGTTTCTTAAATATCTAAACTTTTTCGTGGAACTAGTCAAAATAGCATGTTCACAGTTACTGTGAGAATAATAAACCAAGTCATAATTAGTATTCGTGTCGGATCGGTATACCTACGCCAGCGTTAGACGATGCCCTATTATAAAGAGCGCCCAATTAGACGGAGACACGATTATCGGGAACCCACTGAGACTGTAAAAAGTATTCAAATAGTGTGTTTTCAGTTTCAAGTTTTTAAGTAGGTGTACTTGTACTAACGATAAAAAAATAATTTGAGAATAGCCGCGATGTCATAAACTTGTTTTAAACAAGCCCCCTCTCAGTTTCAAGATTCTAAACTAAAGCCAGTGAAGGTATCAATGGGATTTTCAATACGTTACAAAAATTAAAATTAGTCCGCCATCTTTAGAAGTCCGCCATATTGCATTTAGAGTGACGTCACACAGCTAACCATGCATTGTCATTCAAACTAAACGTGTATACAAATTTTCATCTCAATCGGTTGATGATATCTGCCGCTCGAATATCATATTTAAGTCAGGCGGAAACGGAACGTGACACTTTTTCGTACATGCAGCCGGTGTTTCATCAATTTATAAGACTTTATCACGTCAAAAAAAAACATTGGCAAATTGTACTAGGTTCGAACCTCCTTGAATTTCTTAGCTCGGTCGGCAAAGAGACAACGGTACATCATTATAGTGGACATTAACGTACCGGTATATGTATAAGCGGGCATGGTTTGCTTACAGAAGAGCTCTCCGAGTTCTTTTGTTTTGGAGAAACCATTCGCATTGATATCAACCAGCCCCCATTTGTGACGGGCGATCATCGTAAAATTCGAGGTCTATATATCAGCTTATAAATTGGCTTTACATCATAAAGCTCTCAGAAACACAAAATGAAAGTTTGATTTTTAGTGTATTTGCCATAAGGCACTTACACTATTGGCGTCGGTCGGATGGCGGGACCTAGGGGTCGGACCAAAATTTCTCGACGTTTCATAAGTTTCTAAGAAGTTTGGCACCATTTTTGGAAATGTTTATATATATATGTATATATATATATATATATATTTATATATATATATATATATATAGATATGTGTGACCACGATAACTCTCGACAGACTTAATCGATTGAAACGAAATTTGGTCCACATGTTGGAATCCATCATCGCAAGAAGCCTATTTAAAATGGGCCCGATCGGGCCATTTTAAGGGGGGTATTTAGGGGTTGAAAAATGTTTTTGTCCCAAAAATACGGAAAAAATTCTCAGAATCACTTCAAATTTGAAATTTAACCCTTTAGTAATTATTGAAATGTGCTGCTAAAATTTAAATAAAATCGGCCCGACAGGACCGGACTTACAAGTTTTATGAAAACGCAAGTTTACTGATATGGATTTACATACTGAAGGGTGTATATAATTTGGTACAGATGTTGAATTGGTATGTAGTATTGAAATTAAGTAAAAAAATGTTGTTTTAAGGGGTGTATTAGAGGGTAATTTTTTTTATTTTGTCCAAAAACAAAGTTAATTTCATACAATGGAGCCACACTGCTTATAAAAGCAAATACACTATATTGTCGGCAGGGTTTCGCACTGCGACCCGAGTTTTTAGTTTTATAAATTGATAAAACAGTTTGCAAAATAAAGATTTCATTTGAGAATATCCAGATTGAGTTTAACTTTCGGCTTTTATTTACAATATTTCTCAGTAGACTCACTTTAAAATACGGTCTATTAATACGACCAATATCGATACAAATCTTTCTTCATTGATACTTTGTTTCCCATTATAAGAAAAATGTTTATATTAAACAGAAAGCATGGATAGATGACTCACATAAATCGGTGTTTATGATTTGGAGCTTTGCCCATCGATGATATTGAACTTGTTGATCGTGAAAAGTCAGTGACTCGTACTGCCGAATTATTTTCGGTGTGTTTTCCGCGTTTTTTCATTCAAACACATAAATACCATTCAATAATCTATATATATAAAATTCCCGTGTCACAATTTTGGCCGCGCTAATCTCGGAAACCACTGAATCGGATTTAATGAAATTTTGTAAATGTGTCTTGCTGAGTACAACTCACGCTATAGGATAGTTTTTATTAAATATTTTCTATAAAATTACGGTGTTTTTTCAAAAAAACTGTATTAGTACCACGTAACGACATCTGATACAATTTACTCAAAGCTATTAGTTCAAAAGCAAACAAAAATAACGGTTTTAGTACCAAGTAGCGACATCTGATAGAATTCGCTAAAAGCTATTAGTTCAGAAGCAAATCTGATAGAATTTGCTCAAAGCTATTAGTTCAAACGCCGGGCCGCAAACGCAGTATTATATCTATCGCACTCGGGTGAAACCGGGACAGACCGCTAGTTATTCTATAAAAAATCTTTTATAAAATTGTCGAAAATATGACGGTAGAAATGTAGAATGTATTAAATGTGCCTCTTTTTATAAAAATTCGTTTAAAAAACCAGACACTGTCGTAGTGTTACTAGTTATTGTTTTCTGACTTAGGGTTTGATAATAATTAAAATTTTTGTTCGTGTTGTTTGGTTTGTATTTGAATCTAAAATTATCATTTAATCTCAACAATAGAGATAGATGTTTGAGTTCAATTGTTGAGTGTAAATAATTTACAATCGTTCGTTCAATTGTTTGATTATAATTAGTACGATATAATTAATGACCAGAAAATTAATCTTAAGACGTAAATCTGACGTACCTATATATACAGTGTAAACATTAAACAATATAAAGAAATCTTCTTCGATACATAAAACCTAACGTTTCTGTAATAATAATTAATTACAGACCAGAGTCTTATTGATAAAACCAAATTCTAATTAATATACTAAATTTTTAGACTCTTGTGAGGTCTTTGCATTGGCCTATTTGCTATTGCGAGGAACGCGTTTTTGGTCTGGGTATATCTTCTTTCCCGTTTAATAGCAAAGAATCAATACCAATCTAAGGTTAAAAGGAGTAAAGTGTCTATTAAGAAAATTTCTGGGCTTTTTTCGTACGTTGAAGTAAATATCATATCATATATGTATATTAATACGCTAAGGTTAAAGATGCTTGCCTCCCTTTTTAGAAAAAACCACACAATTTCTCCACATAAATTATATATCATTTTACAGATAATTGCTTGCTCTACTGACATCGACAACTAAAAAATTTATTATTGCTTTTGTTTTTGTAAATTTATTAAAATACAGCAACGCTGAACAACGTCTGCCATCTGACGGCTTAGCTCAACGCTTTTGCTACTTGCGCCTCTATATGACAATTTTAGTAAAATATTTCTTCGATCTGTCGTCTGAGCTTCATATTGTAATATAACAAAAAGAAGAACGTTATGAGCAGTGTGCAAAATTAGAAACGAATTGAATACCTGCAATCACATTTATAAAATACCTAATTTTGTAAAGTGATAATTATTATACTTATTTAGTGCGAATAATTCGCACAGGTCACACTAGTATATAATAATAAGAGTTTATTAGCTTCAAATTAGAGCACTAAAAGGCAAAAGTTCAGCTACTTAAGTTGTTTTTTAATCTAACCGAACCATTAAAATATTATTGGGAATTAAGCGCTTAAATCATTACGAACTATAGGATTGACAGTATAATTTTGTTTAATATATTATTCAATTGTGAATTCACATATTGTTGATTAGCTCTTTTAACTCACATAATGATGAATGATGATGAAGTGTACGCTGATTGGTTGATTTCAATAAACAAAATTTTCTCATCATGGGTGGCAAATACTGACTGTTCGATTGTTTTAGCGGTTTATGTTGTTGATGTTCAAGAATGACTCAAAGAAGATGATCAATTTGTGACATATTTTAATGGTTACGCGAGGATATAATCAGGGTTTTTATATTTTTAATTTGATTATCAAATTGACCATATTTTTATAATAGGTGTATAGAATTCTTGTGGTCATGCCAAAATTTGAGTTGTTTTCAAATCCAAACCACCCAAATTTCTCAAATTTTGCATAAATGTTAGAAAAGTGGCTACCTAAAAAATAAAAACAGATTAAAACCGCGTACAAGTTAGCAGATTTTAGTGCAGTTTTAGTACTGTGCTGTGGGTACATTTTGCAGTTTTCGATGCAAATTAATTAATGAAAACAACACATCATTAGAACACTAGATTGGTCCAGCACGGCTAGACCGACTAACGGTCATTGCTGGCTTCCGGTTGCAGGTGCTGGTCTAATGTGAGCTACTTGTTTAATAACATTAAGCTAATTCGTACTGTGCAGGTCCTGCAGTTTTATGCTTGACAGGTGTACGCGATGTTTTAAAAACCTGAAAAAGAAACGTTTTTTCTTAATTATGATTTCACAAAATATCTTGAAAAAATTGAAAGATCTGATGACTCCGTCAAACTATGTTCAATAGATATATTTTTTTAAAGATCTGATGGCTGCGCGAAAATATGTCTTGCGTTTTTTTAAACATCTGAAACCAATTTAAAAGTTTGATATCATATTTTAATTATAGGTAAATAATGACGATTTGAAAAATATTCCGTAATTTCCAAATCTTAATTCTTATCTCGTATTGTCCTTTTTTAGCTTGCATAATAATCAGGTGAATTTTAATTATAATAATTATTTATCTGCGCGTAAACTTTGTGTTGACAAAACATTTAGACTTGTGTTATTTTAAAAATAACACGTAAAGTGGATTGTCTTTTTATGGAAATGATGATTTATGAACTAATTTTACATACGGAAACGTATCGTTCTTGTTTTTCTAAATTTAATGGAACTTACGTGTTAAAATTAATTCTTATTTACGCATTATCATAATGATATTAAGGTCACTAGTGAAATTTTATTTGCCTAATGTCACAAAACAAGACACAATAAAAAATTATAATTGAATAACTGACTTTCAAACGTCGACGTCTCAAAAAAGCAACTTTTTCAAAAATTATAATATATACCTGTTTCATTTAATTTGCTGATATGGTAGCTATGGAAATTATTAATGCATTTCAGAAAACCGTTCCACATAAAATGCAACATAAGCCTGATCTATGTTGCATTTTAAGTGAGACAATTTTTTGTAATAAAAAACTATATATTATAATATGACTACGTAACATTTTAACGTACATATTTTTTTTTATAATAATTAAACTAAAGCACTAATATAGTAATGGAAGAACGATTAGAGACACACAAACAAATGATTAAGTAGTTATAGTCTTTACTATTTCGATAGATTTAGTTATATAAAATTATAACCAACCCTTCCTTTTTTTTGTAGTTGAATAAAAAAATGAAATTAAAACGCATTTAATAATTTTGAAGTAAAATAAATGATCTCCTAAATATTGATACAAGCAATAAAATACAATTATAAATAATTGTTGAAATAGTTTCATGGAATTGTGAAACAAAATTAGTATTTTATAATAGTAAAACAATTTTTTTTATTACTTTCATTTGTTCTCCAATTACAACTGATATTTTAGTTATCTAAAAATGAGTCATGGTTCATTTTATTGTTGGAATTATTGATAATTCGTTATTCTCAATATCTGTTAAATACTAGCGATTCCAAACGTTTTTCTCTCGATATACCTACTGTTTATAAATACTAAGTATATCTATACCTAGGCATTAATAATAACATTTTTATTTGTCAAAAATACAATATTATAAAGAGGAGTTCTATGTATGTTTGTTTGTGGCGGACAATCTGAGGAACTACTGAAACAATTTGAAAAATTCTTTCACCAATCACTGTTAAGAAATTTCTAATTTGCTCCCTCCTGGGCCAAAAGCTGGGTACGCTCATGTTAACGTCATAGAAAAAGACAAAGTTTTTGTAAAAGAGATACTTTATTCAGATTGAATGCAAGTACATCAACCAATCCTATCATCGGAGAAATCAGAGAATTACATGGAAGAAAGAGACGTAGATATATTTTCGATACGCTTTGTTGCGTTCACTCACCGCACATTGAGTAGTATATAGTTAATTAATGGGGTATATCGACCTCCTGGTCGATTTATTACTACTATAATAAGCACAAAATTATTGCTACAATATCGACCTAATAATAGGTAATACTTTCTCTTGCTTAATAAAAATAATTAAAAAACCAAACAAATTTTTTGAGGTTATTATAAATAACCAAATTCAAAAAATATGTTATATAAATCGTTTGCATAACTACCACATGATTTTTTTAAACAGAAATCTTTAGGGTGTTCACACAAGAAAATGGTTCTTCGTCATTTGGCTTTTGTAGGAAACATAGAATCGATTTTTAGAAACCATTTTATAATTCCGCGTTATTATAGATCTCAAAAGTCAATGGAAAAGTTGAGGAGCACTGATTTTACGTTAAAAAAGATTTTGATCATATTATCATGTGGTAAATTTTACATTAAAACGTAATGAATTTATAATATGCGAACGTTGACCAAAAACGAATTGTTATGTTTTATCATTATTATCTTTATAAGAAATTTGTAACAGCTTTTTGTTGCGTGTTTGTTTATAAAAAATATTGGCATTCTGAATACATTGTTATCTTTCAACAAGATGGGTTTTTTTCGCTATTATGCAAACATTTTATTTTTTACTGAAAATATTTACGTACCTTACCTAAACGTTGTTATATTTAATATTTTTTGCACAAGGTTACCAATTGTCAGGGTTCTTTCAGTTATTTCAATCTAATGTTGGTAAATACGTAACAATTAATTGGTAAATATTACTTCAACCAACTTAAAATTTTAATTTGGCGTGTTCACATCCATTATATTATAGTATCTAATAGATATTTTGCCGTGGACAATCAGAATATGTATTTAAGTTGGTGCCTTATTTTGTGAGATCGGCCAAAAAAAGAATTTATTCAACACGCGTGAGTAATATATAATTTCGGGACCCTGCTAAATTCGGGAGAAATAATAAATTATTTCATGTTGACGCGTAGAGAGCTAATAATGAGCCGAAATTTTACGATAATGTATTACTGCATAGTTTCTGGACCAATAGGAACGCGGTAGCGATTTGTATATATGAAAACAGCATCGCAATTCAGCGAAAGTCTTGTGTGCATCGAGGGCGGTGGGTACGTCAATCAATGAAGTGATTTATTATTACACTAGTCGCACAATATACTATTCATAATACAGAATGTATTATTTCACGTCCGAACTAATAACCACTTTGCAACATTTCTAGGGCTAGTTCCAAATCCCGATTGTTTTTTTGTTTTTTTAATAACAATTTTTGTGCTTATTTGTTGTGACTGGTCTAAAAAACAATTCATGTCTATATTTTTCAAATGAGACAAGGCAAGTAGTGAGGTAAGATGAGATGACACGGAATCACCATAATATCGTTTCCAATCAACAGGGCCTTGAAGTAATACCCCTATTTGTTATGGACTTTTAGTACTTCTAGTGTAATGCAATCATAGGAAAAAAAAATGGTTGTCTGTAAAGTCGGTTTACGGACGATAGTTTCACGTGATAACGTCATAAAGAAACATTGAAATGCGTACAAGCCGACGCTTGGGCCGATCGTGCCTCTCTATCGCTTATACCGTGCTCTCGCTTGCACGCTCAGGCTCAGGCGGAACGTGACACTTTTTCGTGCGTGCAGCCGGTGTTTCATCAATTTATAAGACGTTATCACGTCAAAAATACCAATCTTCAAGTAAACTTATGTCCTTTACAGATTTTTTTTTGGGGACAAATGAGCTTACAGGTCCTTCTCAAGAAAATCGCAATTTGCGATTTTTATTCGTCAGAAAACTACCTTTATTTTGGGCAGTAAGGGGAAAATAAAACAAGAAACTGAAGAATCCCGTAAAAGTTCCAAATTTTCACTCCGTTGAACGTGCGATATTTTCTTTCGTATGATTCTTGAATTGTCTAAATCTCAAAATTCGATTTCTTCTCGGCTATTGTCGGTTGAAAGTAAAAATAAATGGCCCAGGGCAAGACTACAGAGCTTGGCCCTCTTTAACTAGAGAAAAGAATGCGTATTTTATCTGTGTAATTTACAGATTTCTAAAATTTTAATTTTAATTAGGCCGTGAGAACTTAAATAATATCAGATATTATACTTATCTATGTTAGAAATTATCCCGGTCTGATTTATAGATTTCTGTAAGCCAGGTTAGAACTATTGCTCAGCACTTTAATGCAGTTCCCTTCTTAGAGCGTCATGGTAGGTAGTTATTACCATACTAGTATGATAATTTCTTAGCGGCTCAGAATCAAGACCTGTCTCATTATAACAGTAATCAAATATCAATTAACGCCAAACAGCATCCTCGATATTAATTAATAATCATAAATTATAGATAATAACAGTCAGTTTTTATTGAAAAAGCACCTAAATACTTAAATAGCTTTGCTCTGTGTTAAAGAAAAATAGTCTGTCGGTTCCAGTAATAAAATTTTTATTGAAAAAAATGCGCATCTCTATCGAATTTTATGTTTTTTTTTTATAAGCTCGTAAAAACAGTTTGTCATTCTCTTTTAATTGTAATATTGTGTCTAATTTGGGAAAAAGAAAGTCGGTATAAGATTTACGTAAAAAGTCTTCGAAAAACCTAGATCCGCCCCTGTGAACATGCAATCACAGACCTTTTGTGTTCAGGTGACTTGAAAAAGTTTTACCAAAAACTTCTTGCACTACCACAAAACTTTCCTTATATACTCCGTATATGGCAGAGTAAAAAGAAGAAAGTATGACGTTATAATATAACCGTTGCAATTGTTTTTGTTTTTTTTGTTTCGTATGATAAAAATGTAACACAAATTTGGCGAGAGACAGTTAAACACCAAATTGGTGAACTTAAAACGTGGTGAGTATTATTAAATAAAACCCACGTGTCAACCGATATGCAAGAAATAGTTGAAATAACGGGTGCGGTGTAATTTTTGTTGTTGTTTTCGTAACCAACGGAATACGGGACTTTTTTCATAATAAAAATAGAGTCCAGGCAATGCTATATTTGGAAAAGAAAAACTGTGAGTTCGCGGTACTCTCAAAACATAGGTAAATATTCAGATTCGATTGCATATAATCCTTTCAGAAATATTTACTTTTGACGTATTTGTAAAAAATTAAAGTAAAATTTCAGTTAACGCGCACGGTGACGCGGATAACGGCTAGTAATAATTATTATGATAATTGCTATTCGTTTGTATGGTTACATAATATGGTTTCACATGTAAAAAAATTAACCAAAATATGCTTGTCAGCTACCGAATTTCTTTTTGACAGATCTTCAGAACAAGACTATAGCTGATTATTATTTTCAAAATATTTGCGGAACTATGAGGTTTAGAAAAAAATCTTTTTTACAAAAGTTTTTTTGGAAAAATACATAGAATAATAAACCGTTAGGAAAAGTATAACATTATGATAAAAAAGCATTATAGCAGATATCTCGTCTTACGTAATATTTTTGTTTTGACAGATCTTCTGGGTAAAAAACAGCTGATTTTTTATTATTTTTAAAATAAATATTTCCGAAACTATGAAGTTTAGAAAAAATACGTAGAATTATATATTCTGCGCATGCGCTGATTTTTCTTAAATACAACAGACCTCTCCATATTTGCATGTCAAACATCCTCCCAAAATTTACAAGATAATTGCGTCGAATGAACACCCCGTGTTTTGTTTTGTCGCGTATTTGTTTATATCCCGAAAACATCGCTAATTTCAAACATAATTAGATTGTCGATGCGTGTAAATTGAGTTGATTTGTAGATTTTTTAATATTTAGCGATCGTTAAAAAATTGGCGAGACTAGCCATTCTATTTAATATGCAAATAGAATAAAACAGGCTGCGCGACTTCCTACACATTTTATTATATTATTTATCTCTATGTGTATGAAAATTTGTCATGTCCGCTGTTCTTTGTCTATTCTCAGTTATGTGTTTATACTCCGTCCAATGATCCGTCTGTTTTCACTCAACTCTTTGCCCGTTTGGAGCCACGAGACGTATCATTGTGAGAATGGAGACAGAGGAACCAATTGAATCGTTTTTTTTTAAAGAATGCGTGAGATTTAAGAGTTATAGTGTGTACGTGAGATCTCACTGGCTTTCACTTTACGCAATGCCCTACCCTATAATATAAAGTATCAAAATACTATCGCGTCGTAATGCTCTGCCTAACTCCAGAGTAGGGATCCAAGGTCAACCGTACCAACGTAAAGCCTACAAATTACTACTACTACAATCTATATATTTCACTGGCCGTATTTGCCTGGTGCTACCTGTTCGTTCGTTGCGCAGCCCCCCGTCATGATAGCGGAAATGAGATGTAGAAAGGGCTTGTGTTTATATGACGATTCTCTATTACAAGCCCCTAACCTTCCAAAATCTAATTCGAGAAAAATATCAATTGGATTTTCAATGAAATAATAAATTGAAAATGTTATTTGGGTGCCTGGATCCAAATAATTCTAGCTATTGGTGGCTTTTAAAAATAGAAAAAAGAGACACCTTTTCCGAATATTTTTTTCTGTCCTTTAGCGAAACGAGAGTGGGTAAGCTCCGTCGAATTGGACACCTGCCGAAATTGGCTACTTTTGCGTGAATTTACTCAAACGAGACAGGCTTTACTATGGATTGATCTGCTTCATTCAAATCTTAAGAATTTAAACATATCAATGAACAAACTATATCGCTCTCTTTAACTTGTTTACTTTACTCTGTCTATAATTTTATTAATGTAATAATAAAGTCAGCTATGTATTACATTTATTATTATGTGTGTGTATTTCACTAAATCGTAACATAATAATCTCATTCATTAAAACGCCTAAGAATCAAAATCGTAGTCGTTTTCTCAATCAACAACTGAAACAATCATCACTCTGGTGATCGGTTTCTTACACGACTTTCCATGATAATAAATATACGTCTTGCCACACTGAATTACTATGGAAATAATGGTAAATATCAGTGCTTCAAAACTGTAACCAGGAGACCTAGTTTGGGCGCAAAAAAGGATAATAAGACTTATTTTTAAGCTTAACGCAAGACAGTCTTGTAGGCAAGTGTTTGCTGAAAAGTGTATCTTAACTTTTTATGCAATTTACATATTTCAATTAATTATGAACGTTAAAAATAAAATAAACAGTCTGAAGTAAATTCTGATGTACACAATTACAACACTCTTGCTCAAAATAACATCCATCTAGAACGTTGCAGAACTGCTCGATGAGATAACAGCGCAATTAATAAGGGTAGTTATTTTTATAACAAACTCCCTGTTTTCATTAAGGACAGTCCAAATAACAAAATTTTCAAAAAACGTTTGAAACACTATTTAATAAATGCTTGCCCATATGACGACGCTTTTTAATTAGTTATTTTTAATGTAATCATGTATTTTATTTTATACAATATTGTATTGTTTTTGACGTTCGCTTCCCTTGTGGGTACGCGAAAAAATATATATCTATCTATCTATCTATGCTTGCCGTGTTTCGAGACGGATCGTTTTCTGGCGCACGCGAGATGACCCTGCTATCACTACCTGGGAACTTTCCACCTGTTTTCACCATAGTTACCAAAGTTGTTTAACTTAACAGGTGATTGATAATTTTAGATGTTGAGCGCGTATAATCTACAATTTAATCTAATCTTTCACAGTATTGATTCATCGAAACTAGACCAAACCGCGAAAATCTCGTACCTAGACTCTTGGCAGAATTACAAATCTGGACTCTTAATTTCTCGCTAGAGGTCAGGTGAATTGGCAACATTGGTCGATGGACAAAATACTTTTGCTTTTCCAAACAGCGTTGACGAGTCTCGCAAAAGGATGACAAGATCTTCTCAGTATCAACTCACAGAGACGGCCTTTTGCCTGGATTACGAATCCGCACTTTCAATTTCTCACCAGGGATCCGTTAATCATCCATTGTCCATCGGCCAATGTTGCCATTGGTCGATGGACAAAATACGTTTGCTTTTCCAGACAGCGTTGCCGAGTCTCGCAAAAGGATCACAAAATCTTCTCAATATATCGACTCACAAAGACGAAACCGAGAAAGACTCCGTATCGTGCGAAGACCTGTTATGAATCTGGACTGTCGGAAATCAACTAAATTGACAGAATTGGTCGCGATAAACAAAACAGGATCACTTTCACTTCGCCCCCTGAATACATATTATGCTTGCACCGCCTTGTTGGCTGTTCGCACTTTCTCATGCGTTACCAACATTTGCATTCACATCATATTTGCTATTATTTTTTTACGTAACAAATAATTTGCATGCAATTATAGAACAACGAAGAGGCGTGCATTCTCACTGTCTTTAACAAACATTGTGTTTACTACTTCTAAATGCATACCTACGTTAACAATAACTGTCTGTCACTGTGGCACTGACTGTGCTGGTCCAAAGATCGATTTAAGAACGACCTCTTGTTGGGAGAATGAGAGGTCAGATGTGTTTCCAAAACGAACATAAGTCTGTCAAGGTGCAAGAACGATTCATGTACGAGTTTCGGTAAAGCAGATTTAAGACGAAAAAGTGCTTTTAGCACTGAATTTGGTCATAGTCATACAGTGCGGATAATTCAGATACCAGTAAAACAAACTAAGTCTAAATGTTCAGAGTCACCAAATAAAGATGATTTTGAAAGATGAAAGCAACTTCTGGTGGACAAAATTCCAAAACGAATCATGTCTATCAAGATACAAAACGTTCAGGGCAGTACTGGCTCAACGGTACACAGTGATCAATAATAGCAGATTTTGAAAACAACGTGTGGGAAACGAAAAGCCAAAAGTGTTTCTAAACGACTCAACGTCTGTTAAAGAACAGAACAGGCAGTATTATTTGTCAGTTCTGGTGCAAGTTTTAGAGGAATCATTAGTAAATTCTTAAGAATCAATCTCTGGTAGACGAGAATCCAAGAGTGTTTCCAGACCAAACCAGTCCTTTCAACGGTGTCATTTCTGTTTCAAAATTCAAATCAACCAAAAAAATGACAGATATTCTAAAATGTGACAATTTTGCAAAAATGTTTCTTAAACTAACCAGTGTTGATCAGTGGCGATCCAAACTGCAGAACGACTAATGAAGAATGAGGAACAACTTTTGAGTTCGGGCTACTGATTAATAATTAATTGTAATATGCATTTAGTTTAGTTTTCTTGGCACAAAACATTTTAAATTTATAATTCGTATTCTAACATTTTTATGTCTTAAATCTAAATATATAAATAATAGGCATTAATATCAATAACTTATGCTAGAATTGAACCACACACACGGGATGTCAAACCGCAGTATTATTACTAAATCATTGTTTAGTGTCTTGAGTGTTTTTTTTTTATCTTAAACTACTATTTTTTAATATACGTACTTAAGTATCGCTCTTATTTACAACTTCCGATAATTTCACGATAGTTAAGTTAAAAATAATCTTTTTGCTTTTTTAATGAACAGCCACTTAGGCCTAAAAGGACAGGTACGTCTTCACGATCGCAATTTTTTTTTAATGATAACAAAACTCCGTATCAATACTCTTAAATATTTATTAACGTAATGTAGTATTTAATAGTAATATTGTTATTTTGCTGCTTCTAAGGGTATTTTATACTTACCTTAATCAGACTAGAGGTTCTGATTTTTTTTGCCTGTACCGGTATCACACGAAGACTACTGGTTTGATTTTGATTAAATTTAGTACAATATCAATCGGCAATACTCAAAATCTCGAAAACCAAACAAGGTAGATATTTGCTTATCTATACCTTGTTTGGTTCAGAAATTATGGGTAGTCGAAGATTTTTTTTTTCCGAATTTTGGGAAACTTTACACAATCAAACGTCTGCACTTATATATTGTTCAATTTAGAAGCTATGGCTGTTCATTTTTTTAAAAATAATTTTCATCAATCTTTAACGGGATATAACTTTTAATACGGTTGCTTCTGCTCATTAGGCTTAGCGTGTCTTTTTCTATGAACATGGCGAGTTTGATAAAGTTCTGAGCGATTTAGAATTTTATCAGAAATTTTCTAAATAGCTTTAAAAAAATAGCAAATATCAAAGAATGAAGGAAAACTATCTCTTTTGATTTAGATTTTATAAACAGAATTATTTTTTGTAAACCTCGAGAAATTAATGATCCCGATTTTGATCTTCCAATCTCCTACTGAGCAACACTTTCTGGCCTGTTTGCGCTGTCCATTCTCTGTGCCTACGCGGATAAAGATGATTGATTGCTATTTCTTCTCTTCCTGTCCCGTTCGTTTTTGCGCATTGCACATGCACAATACGCAATAATCGTTATTAATGGCATACATGTCTCGCAAGTACGACAGTCAGGTGCGCACGACGCGCAGTATATAAGGTTATAAGGGGCCGCCCTGCCGCATCTGTTTAACCTCACGATGGCGTTCGAAGCCGCGGCAGCGATTATCAGTGACAGAGACAAACGCAGCCTCTCCAGAAGTTTTAAGAGTGTAGGTGGAAATAGACCTAATCTTGCATTCTCTTGTCACAGTTCACTGCGCATGTAAGAATATATTTCGAGGATGTAGCAAGGCTTATTCCGAACCTTCGAGTTTTACCATTCCAATACATGGGGAATGGTACTAGTTTAGGTCAAAAATCACTTTTCAAAAATTTTACAATATCTTTCCGTTTTGAGATCCCCCGAATCCATAAAACATATTTTTGGAAAAACTCTGTGCGTCTGTTTGTCTGTAAACACGATACAGGTCAAACGGATGAGCGGATTGAAACCAAATTTTTGGGAGGATGTTCGGTGTGCAAATATGAAGAGCCTTATTGTTTTTGGGGAAAATCGGCGCATGCGCAGAAGAGATATATGCTAAAACGGTCTTATTTTATATGATAATGGTATTCTTTTAATAACGGCTTATTATTCTATTTATTTTTTCAAGAAATATTTGTTAAAAATTTTATAATTTGGGAAATATTTTGAAAATAAAAAAAATCAGCCGCTCTTTTGTTTTATGAATCTGTCAGAAATAAACTAGTTTGGCATGCTTTGATTAATTTTTACATGACGTGGAACATATTATGTAGGTGTAACCATGGCAACGAATAGTTAATATCATATTGAATACTAGCCATTACCCGCGTCACCTCACGCGATATCAGAAATTTTATTTTCTTTATTATAATCAAATGTCAACATTTTTGAAGTTGAAATGGTCCCGTCACCCAATTGGCTGGAATTTTTTTTATTAAAACAGTATATCCTATTTTCATCTTGCTAGCATTTTTAGTAGTAAATTTCGTTAGATACTTGCTCCAATTCCCGGATTGGAACCTTGGAAATTGGGGGTTTGTAATATAGTCAAGGGAAAGAAAGAGAGATTGTATATTTTGGAAACGACTTAGATTTATAACGACACCTTAAACAAATCTTCAACTACGTCACTGTTTCTGTATACGTAAGAACATTACGAATACATTATGTAGCGCATTTTTACGGACACAAATCCATTCTTGAGTGAAAGATAAATATTGCATGCACTTCAAGACAAGAACTGAACGACCTCATTCATAAATTTCCCCGCTTTGAAATCAATACAATGCTGGCATTCAAAACCTTTAGGTATTCTGTAATTTTGCTCTATATAACGATATAAGCCGATAACAGAGTAAACTTACATAAGCTATTATTTTATTGACATGATGAACATTTTGCGATGGAAAGACATTTTTATGCTGGGTTGCAGAAAGCATTGTAAGAAAATCTGACATCACAATGATCTTAAATTGTGACCGCAAAGAAACCTTGGTATATGCGTCAATGAAACGAATTTATAACTCCAAAGAAGTTTCACTTCCTCCGTGAGTGTAAAAGAACGAATGGGGAAGGGAGGAACAGGAGTACACACATTCATCGTAGTTTACCGAGATGAATGTTGTGTCCAAATTTCATGATGATCGGAGTTACCGTTCAAAAGTTTTTGTCGATGAAAAGCAGTATTTAAACTTTTTTTAACTAATATTTTTTTTTTAAATTAATGAAATAAAATTAAATTAAATTTAAATGTAAGCCTTAGAAGAAAGCAATGTAGAAAATAAAAAAAAATTAATAATATATTTGCCCAACGTAGGGCTCGAAGTCACGACCCTGATATTGACAGTCGCGTGCTCTACCGATTGAGCTAGCCGGCGTTGTATTATGGCAACGCTAATATGAGTAGGTATATTTAGTTAGTGCATTTCGCCTGAATAGAAGCTTATTTTTGAGATACATTTTACAACATTTTTCATTAATGCTCCGCTCCTAATGGTCGTAGCCTGATTTTATATAGCCTATAGCCTTCCTCGATAAATGGGCTATCCAACAAAAAAAAATTTTTTTTTTTTTCAATTTGAACCAGTAGTTTCTGAGATTACTGCGTTCAAACAAACAAACAAACTCTTCAGCTTTATATATTAGTAGGTACCTATAGATTTTAGCTATTTTGGAATAATGGCCGGCATTAACATTAATGACTAAGCGACGATGTTAAACGGTTGAATATCGAATATCAAGTGATATTAACCGTTTTAGAAATGATTGAGTACGCGTCAGTTCGCATTTAACACTTCTGGTTTTTAATATCATGTTACTTTATCTGGTTTTCTGTACCTCGTGTGATACAATACATGCTGCAGTCACTCTTTATGGAATGTTATGGAAGTCGGCTATAAATAACAATTACCGTATATCTGCTATTTCTGCGTACGAACACACACACACACCCGCACACAGTATTTGTATATTTACGGCCACAAAACAAAAGGACTTGAACCGAACCAAATCTAAGATTTAACCTATCGACAGAGGCGGATTAGGAGTCTCGGCCATCCTAGGCCGAATAGTGGTAGCTGCTGATTTTGCAGCGTAAAAATGTAGAGTATAGGTACCAGCGTTGCCAGTTTTTTTTTTTGCCAAGTCGGGATTTTGGAACTTTTTGAGTGAAAACAGCGGGATTCTTTCGTCGAAAGCGGGACATAGTAAAAAAACTCATATAATCAGAAGTTTTCAAATACCTATTTTTCTTTTTATTTGAATTAAAATTACGTTTACGTGACAATAGATAGCAAAAAAATAGTCGTAGAAAATGTATTTTAATAAAAATATAATATTTTAAATATTTACCCTATATCGTTAAATAGTTGAGTCTTATTCGTCTTCAGAAAAAAAAAACAGAAATCAAAATTAAAAAAGTTTTATTCATTAGAAAAATATGGCGTTTCAAACAATAGTCTGTGGAGTGAGTGTTACAAATTGCAACTTACAATAAGAGAATAATTATTTATAAGAATTACTTATTCATGATATTTCTGTGAAGATTTAACTTCTTTTAAAGTTATCCCCGAAAAGCGGGACTGAGCCTGTCCCGCGCGGGACATTTAATTTTGGTTTAAAAATGGGGACGTCCCGCCAAAATCGGGACATCTGGCAACGCTGGTAGGTACCCACCTACGTACGAAAACAACATTGCGTTCAATTCAACTTGGATCCACCAGAAAATATTTAAGTAGGTACTTCATAGTTCAATAGTTTTATATTTATATTACTACTAGCCGTTACCCGCGGCTTCGCACGCGATTTATACGAAACACTGATGCATTCCCATTATTTGGCATAGTTACTCCTTTCTGCACTCACCTATAATAAATTTCAAAATTGATGACATTCACGTGATCAACGTCAAATGACACCCATGTTGGTTTTTAGACTATTTACCTCTTTTCATCCTCTGAAGGGGTTGCTTTTGAAAACGAGTGAAACACGTGTTTATTTGTTGACAGGGATAATCCTGCGCATTTTCGAATTGATCTATCTTATATGATTTCTCAATGCAAATTTTGAACCCCCGTTACACCTTTTTAGGGGTTGAATTTTCAAAAATCCGTTCTTAGCGGATACCTGCGTCATAATAACTATCTGTGTGCCAAATTTCAGTCCAATCCGTCGTGTGGTTTGAGCTGTGCGTTGATAGATCAGTCAATCAGTCACGGTTTCCTTTTATATATTTAGATTAAATTAGCCGTTATAGCTCCATTATTTACTGAGTTCCTCGCGCGGTCGCCCTAGGCCCGGGCCTTATGAAAAATTCGCCTCTGCCTATCGATTTAACAGATTCAGAAAAGGAATTTTGTTTTTGTTCGATGGATGATTCTTATATAATTTCGCAGCTTCCCGTGTGACTGTGCAGTCGACGTGAAGAGATCAAGCGCTTTATTATATCTATCAATCGCACATCACACACATTGCTCTGATTTCGACCGATCGGACGTGTGTCGGCCGGTGCGCCGGCCATTCTGTCACTGTAAAACGTGACGTATGGATACCATTAGAAAACTGCACATCTGTGTGCAAATAAAATATTTATTGATTGATTGATTGTTTGAAATTTCGCCGATACAAGAAGCTGTGACTTGTTGCGCGGTCAATTATCTAAAGTCATTTATTGATTTATTGAACTATAGCTTTGCGTTTTATTGATTTAACCTTTGTATTTTTTAATTACTATATGCAGTAGGCGTAGATAGTGACGTTTTGTCGTTCAAGTGTTGCAAAATGAATTCCTTATATTATTATTTTTACAATTTAAAAAGTAATAAATATTTTTCTCTTTTGTTGCAGGTAAGAATGCGCTGTAATAAACCTTGACTTTTCAATTGGATTAGATTTCTATAATGGCACCGTAAATGTATGTAAGTAAAATGATATTCATTTATTTTATGATGAAAATATTTAATTTATTTATAATTCTTATAATAGAAATGTTACTTTATTCTACAAATTGTGTAACGAAAACTTGACCTGTTTTTAATGTTTAAAAAAATCGCGTGGGGGATCCTCGACGAGCTTTACATTTTCGGTGACTGCTCATTCCCCTTATTTCGCGCGGTAATAGAAGTGTGTTTATTCAGAAAAGGTTTTTTGAAGGGTGAAATAATTTTTCAAGTCGGTCTACTTGTCCCAAATAAACAAGCGTACAAATAGGGTTGGGTAACTCAGTTCTGAACCGATTCAAACATCCGACTCCGATAGAAGATCCGCGGGATCCGACCTCTTTCGTTCTGACCCGATGGCTCAACAGATCGGTAACTGTGAAGCATTTAACACACGAAAGTACACTTTATATACTTGACATTTCTGTAGCAGAGTCAGAACAGCTGTACACAGTTCAGAGCTAAGGTTTTGAGGAATCAATGGTGCATCTTTTTCTGTAGTCCTTAGATCATGCACAAACACTTGCATTGCAATGTGTTTCTGTTTTAGATAGTAGGCACGCGGTATACACATAAATTAAGTATTGAACAATGTAACTTGAATTAAAATTATGTACCTACATGGTTTTAATTTTATAATTTTAATTTTATTTTTTATGTTACGGCATAATAATTGCTCCAATTATTTGTATACAATGTCAGTTTTTTGAATTTTTATTATGCCTCTATACCTAGGTAGAATGAATAGTCCTCTATCTTTTCGTATGCATTTAGAACAAAATTTATGAGCACGCACAATCTTAATTATTTTTAAAGGATGGGTGTCGATAACCTAAGTAATTTCCCCTATAAATCACGGAAAATAAAATAATACCACTATTGCTACATTTTTTCAATACTAGATTACCAACCCTGTGCGTTTTGCATGATATATCTTACCTTTCATAGATATTTTTATTTTTATTTATAGTTTGAAATAGAATATTTTGAGGAATTTCTTCAAAAATTGATCGTTTTTGTAGTTTTTACTTTTTTTTTATCCATCAGCGCAATCTTCCAACACTTTATCCTTTACATATATGATTTAACATATTGTAAAGAATAACATATATAAATAAAAAAGTGTTGGTCCAGTGCGCTCGTATTATTTTTACTATTTTTATTATTAATTAACGATAATCTAACCCGTTTTAGTTAATTATTAACTTAATCACCTTTTTAAATTTGACTATTTTTTATTACAAACATAATAAAATATTTGACTTTATTTGGCTTGTTTCTTAAATATAACTACCCGTAGTTGATAAATATATGAATAAAAATCCAAAACTCTTCAGGGGAAAATATACCTATATTATTGACACCCATCCTTTGTTTTCAAATGAAATTTATTTATCAGTTAACATTAATGAATAACAGTTGCAGATCTTTTTGATTCTGTTCAGAGAGTCGGATCCTATACGGAATTTTACAATATTAGTACAGTTTTGTCATCTGTGATCTTTTGCAGACATATAAATAAAATGTTGTAGCAAGCTTTGTTACATTAACTCTCTTTCTCTTTTTTGTAATTTTGTCAAAATTATTTTTTCCTTAGCTACGCTGGAAAAATGAAGGTTGTCATTATTTGGAAAAAAATTAATTGATCACTAACGACTCTAGAGAAAACAACTCATTACGAATCTTTAAAGTTCAAGTCTGTGTTTTATTTATTTTTAGTAAGAACTTTATTAAGTACTTATAATGTTTATGGTGATTCGGTTCAGGAAATGAAATCAATAAAATCGGAATAACGCAATTGAAATCGAAACGCAGTATTGCAACGAAAGTAAAAGTGATCAGCCATTCTAAAGTGTTATTATTATTGATGAGCGTATTTCTGTCGGTTGCCAGTAGAGGAGTAAATAGCTCGTTTACCAAAACATCAATGTTACAGCATGAATGTTATCTTCAGAAAACATCTTTCTACACTGCTACACCTGAGGTCAGATGAATCACACACCAGATCACACGTTCACACCGATCTCTGATTGTACGGATTGCCGATTAGTTCCTTACCAGCTATTCCAAACCATAACGCAGAGATACACTTACTGTAGGATTTTTAAAAGAAGACTGTCTATGGAATATGACCTTATTGCAGAAGAGCGCACATGTATTTTATATTAAAAGGTAATGATCCTGGAACCGCTTCTATGCAATAAGGGAGTCCAGTCGACCAATCGTATCACAATTGGGCTTTTGAATGAATTTTTTTTGTCAGAAATGGAAAGATCGTATATAAGTTTTATTACAAAACTATTTTTCTTTTTTTTATTTTCGTTATAATTCAAAAGTTATATCAAATTAAAAATAATTTTTTGTACCCAGTTCCGAGAACGCGCCGACATTTCCCGAACATAATGTGACGTCATAATGTTTTAGTCAATACACAGGTAGCAGCCATTGATAGTATACTGCGTATATACATTTTACCATTATGACGTCACAACTGTCAAAAACAATTTTAGTGCGTTTGCAGTCACGTGATTTTTTTAAATATTTTATCAATTTTAAATTGCTTATAAATAATTTAAAAAAAGTTTTTTGAAAGTTTTTCGCATCGATTATCAATAATATTTATAATAAAGTTTTAAAATACAATAAAAAAATCGATAATTATTTTTTTTTTCAAAAGCCTAATTGTGGTATCGCGATAATTGTCCTCTTGCCATAACCGTACAGCGACACTTGCTAACAGTACAAAAAAATCATACATCCAGACAGTACATAGGCGTGCGTCCACGGACTAAGTTGAGGGGTGTTGTCTGAATATCATCAAAATGGAAAGTAAAAAGGGAAAAACAGTTAGAAGTGGCGCTAGGGAGGTCATAGCGAATGTAATTAAAATGTGCGAGTTAGAGGCTCAAAATAATGACTTAAAATTTAAAGCTATACATTGTTTGCATGCCTTGCTATGCGCCGCCTATGAATTCCGATAATTTGAGAACACATCAGCGACTTCTTGCCCTTTCCCCACCGGTCTTCTTTCGCCGATCGCACAGTATTGTCCCAATAATGTCATACAGATTTTGAGCTAAAGACAAATAAAAACTCAATAAAAGTCTAATGCTCGTATTCACCGAACGCTATTAAAGATAGAAGTTACTAATCTTGGAACAAATTTATTCGTTAGAATAAAATTTTCTTTCAATTCACCAAATTATCAGGTAGAAAAGTTAGTTAAAGAATTACTATACTCCTTGCTCTTTTTGTTGAATATTTTGACGTTCACCCAAAAATCCGACCGATGGCGTTAGTGTAAACGTCAAAAAAAGTTAAACATATTAATAATATTTTATCCTATTACACACAAAACTTCCACTAACTTTAATGTTTTACAGCTATGAGTATACAAAATGTTAATAAACAACACATAAATAAATTCACAAAAGCAAACTATAGATATAATAATAATAATAATAATAATGTCTTTATTGATGAAAAAACAGAGTTTTATCAAAAGGCGTCAATTCAGCTTAAAGCTGGTTTACAATCCAAACCATAACAAAAAAAAAATACAAATATGTGATAAATAAAAATAATAGTAATAATAATAACAATAACTTATAAGTAAAAAACCCCTATAAATAAAATTATATAATCTAAATTATGTGCTAGAATATATTTTTCTACACGTTTATAGGTTAGGTATTATGATCTATGTGGCGGCCATTATTATTTTACCAGACGAATAAATATTTATACCTTCGAAGTAAGGCAGCATAGATTTAAATCTGCAGTAAATATAATTATGTTTGATGAATTGAATTATCGCTATTTATTCGGAGGAACATTTACCTGAAGAATAAATAACTACTTACGTTCGGTGAATATGGCCATAAAAAAAAATTAATGACATTTTAATTTTTTTTACATCGAAGCATGGCAATACATCGCGCTAGTAATTGGTTTCAAGTTACTTCCAAATTTTCGTTTACTAGGTAGTTTCGTTTTATGTATTTTCGTAATCGGAAACGTTTGTTCACAAATATAGATGGATCCAAACAAGTTTGGTTCAATGCATATCTTCGCAATATTTTATACATGTTTTTATCAATGCAGTGATAGAAGTTAATAAACTACCTTCGTTAAGTTTGCTGCGTATTCAACTGTTAACAGCCGACTGATATGTCCTTGATTTTTTATCATACATTAGTAAGTTTTGTTCCAAAATTTAGACCGAAAAGTTTCACTTTTAAAAGTTAGCAATAGTATATTGGATCGGCATGTATAGCACGAAATTCAAACTTTAATATTGTACACATTGGCTAAGGTAAATAATTAAATAGTGACCAGCGTGTTGCGTGAGGTCGGATACCCAAACATGGGTGGTCAAGGCATGTTTTGTATTAAAGTAGTAGGTTATGTTTGTTTAGTGTCTCAGCTATAGAGCTGCCTCATGTGATTTGATGTGAATTGTGAACCATAAAGAAATATTTTCTCGCCACCAAATTTAAAAATCGTTTTTACTCGTCATTTTAGATTTAATTACTGCATCTTTGAACGGAGATAAACACTTTGAAAAATATAGGTACGAATGATTTCGATTTTTTTCCTATTTTTTGAAATATGCGACTTTTGATAAAATTCCAAATTTTGCTGAACTCTATCAAACTCACTATGCTGGTAGAAAAATGCAAGCTTATTGGGCACAAGATCACTTTTGTATCTCTTTTGGTTTAGAAGTTGTGTCTATTTGAAATTGTCCAAATATCACAAAAAATGTTTGTCCATAACTTCTAAACCAAAAGAGATACAGACGCCTGTTTATATTTTTTTCTATAATTAATGCCCTCGATTTGGAAAATTTGTAAAGGATTTCGATTTTTAAGATGTGTTATACAGTGTAACCTCTTTATAACGTCCTTCGTTATAACGAAAAACTCCCTATAACGTAGAAAATTTTACAGTTTGGTTGGTTTACCTTAAAACCCATACATTAATACCCTCTTTATAGCGTAACAACCATTCTCTATTACGATGAAATATGTTCATATTTAGGCGTATTTAACAGTGTAATTGTTTTTATACAACAAAATGAAGATGAAGAAGATGATAAAGAGGATGATTTTTAACCATCATCAACTATTCAACAAGCACTTGATGCCGCTAAACTTATCGAAACATTCCTATTGTTTAGTGAAGGTGATTCCACCACATCCCAAGAGTCAAGACATGCATAATACTTAATAAAATACAAAACAAATATTGGCATAGCAAAAACGCCAAGCAAAGTTAACAGACTACATGGAATAAATTAATTAGGTGAAATTTGGTTATTTTTCTTTCTTCCCTCCATATAACGAAAACTCTTTATAACGAAAAAAAATGCTCGGTCCCTTGAGATTCGTTATAAAGAGGTTACACTGTATTTAAAAAAAAATGTAATTTTTTATATAATTTGAAATTTCAGAACTGTACCTATCAAATATGTAGAACAGGAACTCTTTTGTATCTCTACCAATTTAAAGTTTCCAAAAATACATATATATATGCCATTTTAAATTCACTATAGGACATCCGTAACGTGATTAATACAATAATTTTTAAAATTAAAAAAGTAATTTAGTTCCACTTAGCCTCAGACTCTGCTATAAATAGAAAAGTATGTCCGAACTCACTGTGGCACAGCCGCACAAGCATTATTTTTGCCTTTTAAAAGACTTAAGTAGTGTTTTTTAAAACCTTATCAGCTACTAAATTAGAAGTTAGTGAAGTAGATCATGGATTATTTTTAGTACACTTGATATCTCTTTACCTTTACAAATTTAATCATCTCCAGCTCGTAAAATTTTACTCGCTTCTGTTTCTATGTTTATTAGTTAATTTATGAACATTAATAAAAATATATAATAGTTAGTAGAATTAATGATAATTTCCTTTTGATCAGGAGAGAGGTAATTGACCGTTATTGAAATGACAACACTGATAATAACTAACAACTCTAAAATCGAATGTCATCTTTAAAATCCTTTCTCTTTATTTTTTTCACATATTACATATTTCTTAATTGTCAAATAAATTGTGTATTATACTGCAAAAACACATAGTAAATGTCATCAAATGGATAAATAGTTTGGTGAGCTTGTAGTCGTCCGAAAATAATTGACAGAGACATATTGTTACAAGTCAATTTTAGCTTAGGAATCCTAAAATAACTCTTCCGAAAAGTGACCACAACAGAGCTTCTAAATCTTTCTTTTCCCCTACCAGTTAGCTCTTCGACTTTTATACAAGTCAATTCTGTCAGGTTGTCTATGTTTTAAACCAAAAGACAAGCTGGCACAAATAAATTGAAGTTTTACCTGGTTTTAGTAAAAGAAGTCGCTTAGTTGTTTTTGGAAGTCTATACTGTTGTATTTTATGTAGCGACGATCATCTGCTGAGGTCAAAACACTTCATAATACTTTACCGTAGGCTTGTTGATCACCAATCTCTTCTTACCATTTCTATAAAGCGTGTGTAAAGTACAGCATAGACCCTTTATTTTTGATGTGAAACATCTAATGGCGCGTTTGGTTGGGAGTAAAACCGTGTAATTGGCGCGACAGTTCTGTAGCAGAGTCAAAACAGCTGTATACTCTTCAGAGCTAAGGTTTTGAGGAATCAGTTCATACTTTGGTGCATCTTTTTCTCTAGTCCTTAGATCATGTACAAACGTTGTGCATTGTAATGTGTGTCTGTTCACTTCATACGACGTTTTAAGGGAGAATGGCATCTAGATAACAGGGCTAAATTTAATTACTAGTATTTTGTTAGATGACAGCGTGTGACAAACAAAAAAAAAGTGATCGTTAATTACTCGAGAAGTAATTGACCGATGACGCTAAAATGATTCATGCATGTTTGGGTCAACATAGACATCATTTTTGAGAATTTTCAGTCATCTATGTGCGGTCATTTTTAATTAAAAAAATAGTGAAAAAAACGTGTTTTTTTACTTTCGGGGCTATTTGCAAGTTAACAATTGCACTTAGCGACCTCTGTCAGTGCTCATTTTTTAGGAAATTTCATAAGGAACAACTTTCTCAATGCACATGCTATACTAAAGTCAAGAGGAACGGAGATATTAAAGGAAATACAGAAAAAAACACTATTTTCGTCACTAATTGTTAATTATAAAATCAAGCACACCAACAATTTGTAAGCAAACTTAGGGGGTTGAACTACGCACCCTAAAACGAAGCGATTCCAACAATAATCTCGTCTGTGCCCGAATAATACATTTTTTAATGTTTTTACCTCCTCGCCGTCTAGCCTTTTTTATCTCAAAGGGATTAGGCAGCGTTTTCGATGATTGTAAAAGATGTCCCGACTGGGAACATCTTTTACAATCAGATTTCAACCAATTTACACAAAACATTAATTAATCATACACATAAATCTGTCTCTTGAATCACACCGTCCATTAATGAAAATCGTATGAAAATCCGTTCGGTAGTTTTTGAGTTTATCGCGTTCAGACAGACAGACAAATGCGACGAGGGGACTTTGTTTTATAATAATGTAGTGATCACAGTATTGATTCTGAAAAGTAAACGTGTATGCAACACTTTACGAAGACAGTTTGTAGACATGTTCTGTTTGTAAACATTTAAAATTATCGTTTACCAGTAAAGTTCAAACGTAACATAATATTCTACAACTTGACGGGAATCTATGTGTAGAAGACGACTGTTTGTACTGAAATATCCAAGTCCCATATTGAAACATGCGCGCCACCGACAACAGTTTTTATTCTGATACAAAAAATCGGTCATGTTCGAGCCGAGCTCGTGTGAAAAAGGTTCTGTACCATTCCGTCTACCGTGAGAATTTTAAGACCTACGATTTTCGTTTAGGTTTTCCTGTAAACTATGAGTGAAACCCTATATTTCCAATTTTTTTCAAAATTGTTCTTTCAGAGATAGAAAGGGGAATACTTTTTTATTATTTTCTATGCATTTTAAAATTATAAAAAATATATATTATTTTTTATTTGCCCCTCAAAATTATCTCCCAAAATCTAAATTCGTTTATTTACGCTATAGGTCCGTAATTTGGTCTTCTAACTCTATGTATACCAAATTTCAACTTTTTTCGTCCAGTAGATTCGGAGAAAATAAGCTGACAGACAAATACGAGAGTAGTACAGAACCTTAATTTTTTTTTTCAAGTTACAAATTAGCATGCCGGTGTTTTTAATAATTTCTTTCTGCTTATTTTTTTTTTTAATAAATAGATCAGTACTACTTACCTACAAAATAGGTAATTGAAATTTGTTTGATCGTTTTTTTTTCGTACTTTGTATGACATTTAGAGAAGACGACGTGTTTTCTGAATTTATTAATAGTGCGATTTGCATTCGGATGAAAGCAGGACCAGTCAGTTAGTTATTTTATTATAATATTGTGTTGTCATCGGAACTACATACGAATGCAAAATTTCAACTCAATCGGATAACGGGAAGTAATTGCGAGATTTGCAACAAAGTTATTAACAAATATCTGTACGAAATAAAACCATTTAAAATAGTCTATCCTTGGGTATGTCAATTGAGTCAAGGATAGTTATACACCTGAAAAAACTATATATAAATAACAATAGTCTCTACTCTCTATAGAAGACATAATACTTATTTATATTACGAACTTAAATATATGAACAGGTATGAAACCACATACCCATATTTCCAAATAAGTAGTATCGCGGCTGGAAAGTCAATTTATTGTATATGTATGAAAAAAGCATGTTAACATTGTTGTTCAATATTCATACAATAGAGACTGCCATTTTTACCTACTCACATAAATAAAATTTATGAACTTGAATCGGGACAATCGTGCCTTTTAACGAAACCCGATTAAAAATGTTCTATTGTCCCTCTGAAACAATTAATTCTAACCGATTTTATAAAGATTGAATATTGGAAAAGTTATATGGTTTTATACGTTTGTCTAAAATTGGTATCGCTAAAGAAATCGTTATAAAATCGGTTAGAATTAATTTTTTCCAAAAATTCTAACGGGGATACTAAAGTTGAATGGATTTGTGATTTTTCTGACTTGGTCCGACCAGCGAAACCCGTTTGTGAAAAAAATGGCGCAATTTGCAATTAAGGTAACAAAAAAAAAGTGATCGTTAATTACTCGAGAAGTAATTGACCGATGACGCTAAAAATTATTCATGCATGTTTGGGTCAACATAGACATCATTTTATGAGAATTTTCAGCCATCTATGTGCGGTAATTTTTTAGTAAAAAAATAGTGAAAAAAACGTGTTTTTTTACTTTCGGGGCTATTTGCAAGTTAACAATTGCACTTAGCGACCTCTGTCAGTGCTCATTTTTTAGGAAATTTCATAAGGAACAACTTTCTCAATGCATATATGCTATACTAAAAGTCAAGAGGAACGGAGATATTAAAGGAAATAGAGAAAAAAGCACTATTTTCGTCACTAATTGTCAATTATAAAATCAAGCACACCAACAATTTGTAAGCAAACTTAGGAGGTTGAACTACACTCTAAAACGAAGCGATTCCAACAATAATCTCGCCTGTGCCCGAATAATACACTTTTTAATGTTTTTACCTCCTCGCCGTCTAGCTTATAATGTGAATATTTCAAAATAGAAAACTTTGAACTGCAATACATTATTTCATTCGCATTGCAAACACGAAATTGTAGAAATTACGAGTACATGCATCGAAGCGTTAAATTGAACGAGATTTCAAAATGTGTTAACAGTATCTATAATAGTCTGCTACGTTCGAATGCGTTTTTCATTTGAATGAGCAATAATTTTTATTATGTAAGATTTCGTTATTTTATCAGGTAATAATTTGATGATTGCATCTATTTTTTGCGCGCTATAATATGATTGTCTAATAAATCATTTTGGTTTGAAGCTTTTGACAGATTTCAGCGGTATCATAGGATAACAAGCCCTTAAACTTTAAGACTGTTCTGAACATTGTCTATATTTACTGCAATTTAATATATATTATTAAATATATATTATATGTGTTTCAAATCCAGTAATTATTATAATTATTTTTTTAAGAGGTTAATGGATCAATTAATAAAAAAATGCCATTAAGCAATATTGTTAATTGCAACGTTTCGTTTTAATTTTTAAAACCTCAGGCTCTATAAAAATACATAATATAAATTAAAATACAATAAATACATAATATATTATTTTAAGATATTTATCATTTTTTTAATGCAATTCATAATACATGTATTTATTATATTTTAATTTATATTAGGTATGTATTTTTATAGACTCTGAGGAAGTTAAAAATTAAAAATTAAAACGAAACGTTGCAATTAAAAATATTATTCATCAGCATTTTTTTTATTAATTGATCTATTATCCTCTTAAAAATAATATTAAATATATAAACAGATCAGTATTAAGTTTGTTTAAGTCTGGACCTGAATTTGAAAATGATTAAGAAAGCTAGTTACCTACTCTATGGTACCGTTGGAATCTCCTTAAAAAAAGTCACTAATAAGCGTAAAATAATAAATTTTTGGACTTCGATACCAATTTATTTTTTTAAACGTGTTATCTCAGTCAAATGGTCAATGCTTCGTGCTTTTTTACTTCCAAATTAGTGACAGGATCAACGAATCGTGTCCGATATAAAGTCAGATTCGAGTTATACTACAGTCAAAACGTGACGAAAATGTATTTTCCACATAGGTAACGTCTGTAAAAATGCATCGTTTTGGATTTTTTTGTTTTAATAAATAAATGTTTATAATATAGTATCAGTGATTCAACTCATTTTTTAATTTGATTTTTGTCTTTGTGTTTCTATGACGGGTTGTTATTAGGGCATGCACCCGGGTGTACCCGGTTCTGAAATACCCGGGTATATCCGGGTATTTCAATAAGTCTGTGGAACCGGTTCTGAGCGATGGAACCGGGTTGGCCCGGTTCTGATAAGATTATTATAATTTTGTATTAATTGCTAATTTAAATTACGCGCGTGTTCTGTTTTAAGTGTTTTAGTATCTATTCTTTAAGTAGGTACTATTATTTCCTAATTTTCTGTCATCTGCAAACCAAAAAAATTCAAACCAAATTATTTAAATTGTTTCAAGAGTTAGTTCTTGTAGATCATTTAATAATAGTTCCAAGAGTAGGTTTTTGTTGATTATTGAATAAGAGTTCCAAGAGTAAGTTTTTGTTGATTATTTAATAATTAATAGTTTCAAAAGTTAGTTTTTGTTAATTATATAATCATTTAATATCAAATTGTATTTTATTCATTATCTCATTATAATTCCTACGTAACCAAACTCTCCATTATCATTTATACAAAAAAATATATAAAAAATACGATTTGTTCGCTTGGAACCGGGTAGAACCGGGTGAACCGGTTCCGACTACCCCTAGAACCGGGTGTGCAAAATATAGAACCGGACCCGGTTCTGCATGCCCTAGTTGTTATCTTTACTAGCTGACAATAAATATATCTATATATCTAAAGTCCTGTCAAAGATAAAATTGATGATACGCAACACTATAAACAATAGGATTTTTTCTCTAAAAGTTTTGTCTTATCAAAACTCGTGTACCTCTATACATTGATTTTGATCACTTATATTTTTAATAAAAATGTCGAATTCTATTCATGCGTGATTAGTTTTGAAGAGCATCGATATTGAGGTTGATTGTTTTTCTTTATGGAAACGATTAGGGGAGAATGGGGAAATGCAGTCAGTAAAGCAAGATGTTTAATAATTCCTTTCGTTTAACCAAGGAAGGTTTAAAATTAGCACGAATTTCGACTGGCTTATCCTTAACAAGACAAAAAGTGTGTCGAATTGTCTAAGTATCTTGGTGAATGCTATAATCCGCCGTTCTTTGTTACCCCGCTTTCCCCTAATAATTCTATTCAATGTTCAAGTGGGTGGCGACCACTTAAAGTGTCACTAATTATTATTATATTCTATAACTGTATTATTATGTAAATTTCTTAATATAGAGGCCGCTGTGACTTTCCATAAAACGCTTCTTCATCAATTCGAGTGCATCATGTCGTTTTATGAAGTCATTAAATAATGTTCGTTAGATAAAAACTTTCATTCGTGTACATCAGCGGCTCTTAGGACGTTTTCTGAAAACTTGACTCGTTATTCGTATCTAGTCGATTTTTTATTAACTTCCCGCTATAAAAAAAAAAATTTCAAAAGTAATTTTTTAAAATTACTCGTAAAATTCTTATCAAAACGATTTTTTTGTAATAATTTGCTTTCTTAGGTTGAAAAAACTGCGTCGATCGCCGCAAACCGCATCAAAATCGGCTCATTTTTTTCACGAGATATCGTGAACGAAAAATTTGTAAAAAAGTGTTTTTTTTTTAAATTACTCGTAAAATTCCTACGAGTACGATTTTTCTGTAATAAGTAAATTACTTTTTTAGGTTAAAAAATTGCGTCGACTGCCGCAAATCGCATCAAAGTCAGTTCATTTGTTCATGAGATATCGTGAACGAAAATTTCGTAAGAAAGTGTTTTTTTTTTGAGCTCGAATATATTTTTGAGCGTTTTGAACTCGGAAATAGCGGGAAGTTACAGGGATGGCCTGCAGGGTCAAACTTCTTTTCAAATTTTTTTTGTTTGGTGTTTTCTTACTACGGCTTTCCCCGCTGTTTGACTGCAGAACTGACGCAAAAATCCACTGTCAACAATTAACATTTTGACGTGATAACGTCTTATAAATTGATGAAACACCGGCTGCATGCACGAAAAAGTGTAACGTTCCGAAAAGTGTCACGTTCCGCCTGACCCTGTGCGTGCAAGCGAGAGCGCAGTATAAGCGATTGAGAGTCGGGAAAAATATAGTTTGACAGCTACTAAAATTTAGGTTATGTATTATTAAATATGATATTCGAGCGGAATACGTTATCACGTAAAACTATCGTCCGTAAACCGAATTTACAGACAACCAATTTTTTTTTTTGACAGGAAAAATTATTCAGAGGAAAACATTTATTCCTAACAGGTACCTTATAAAAATCAATTTCATTGTAAGTACGAAAATAGTTATTGACTGAGAAAGTGTGTGCACCTTTTTGGTTCAGGATATTTTTATCCTCAAAAATAAAAAAAAATAAATCTTGAACTTCGTTAGCGCAGTATCAAGTTTCGAGAGGGTAGTGAGAATAAAATTAGTAGTACGAGCTTATCGAATAATAAATGCTTTATAAAACAATGATTAAATTTTCCGTCGATCGATGAGTTCGTTCTATTAATTTTATTCTTCCTAAACGCTCAAAACTTGGTGTCAGTTATTTCTGTCGACTTCAAGTTTACATCGTAAATGTGATAAAAATTAGTATTCGTATAAATAATCCTTAATTTTAGTAGATCGTCTGTTCTCAAGAACTCGACGATCTACCAATTGCTTTGATTAAATTCTTTCGCGACTTACCCATACTACTGTGGCTTATCCCTAAAACAGTTTTTTCCTGTCAGGAAAGTAGTGATGTGCCGCTCCTGAGCGAGTCGTTCATAATGAACGGCTCCTTTCTCGGAGCGGAGCGAGTCGCTCTTTTTTTGTGAATGACTCACTCCGAGCTATTCTGTACTGTTGCATTCGCACATTTACAGAGCGCACACAGCACAGGCCACAGAGGCACTAATGAATTTTGCACGTACGGAGTCATTTAATGTTGAATGACACACTGTTAGTGTAATAGTACTAAGCTTACAGTGACTTAAACCATTCACATTGACGTCGTTGACAAAGATATAATATTGTAACAATAAACATTATTATTGTTAAGCTTTTATTACACTTTATAGTTTATCCGAAATGCGAATAATATAAGATCAGAATCATATTAAAATGAGCTCAGAGCTGAGTGTGTGTATTGTGCTGTGCAATGCTACGTGACTCCTGAGCATGCAGTTCACACATCTGCAGTCTCTGCACACTTGTGTAGTTCGTACTGTCTAGTGTCGCTCCTTTGAACGACTCGTTATGAGCGACTCTTTTTAGTGAGCGGAGCGCACGGCAGAGCTGCCAGATTTCTCTCCTCAGAAATCCGTCGGTAAGGCGAAAAGTGGTGGAGGAAGTGGTCTGAAAAATCCGTTTCCATCCGTTCGCCCGGTTCACCCATTAATGCAATGAGTGTGAGAGAGATAGAGAGTAAAGTGAAGTATGCGGTACCATAAACAACACATCGACGTGTTTCCACCTTCATTATGGCTTTATTATTAACATTATTAAATGAATTTCGTAAAAGACGTTGAATTTACTTTTACTTACAAACAGACTTTATTGAATAGAAATGATTCATTTTTTCACATCCAATGAATCGATTATTTCGTAGATTTTTCACATTTTTATGAAATAAAAATATTATATTGACTGTTAGAATGTTGCGATAGTAACAAACGCGGCAGTACAATCAGTTAAATCCTCAATGTGTTCCGTAAATCCGTGTAACTCGAAACACTTGACTCCAGTTGTGTGAAAAAAAACGCATCAGACAAAGATAGCGAGTCGATATTCATCGATATAGGTGTGTGTTTCGCGAACACATTGTTTCATACACTCTCTTATCTTTTTCTACCCAAATAGAGAGAGGAGTAGGACAGAGGTAGTGAAAGAAACGTGCTCAGATATGCTCGAATGTGCTAAAAATACCCGAATGTCCCCAAATGATCGATTATCGAGTGAAGTTTGAATTTATATGTAGTAAAAAAAGTAAAAAATTCGGAAAAGTTAGAAAATCCGTTAAATCCGTTCAGATCATGAAATCCGTTCCATTATCCGTTCAAATTTATTTCTACTCGAAAAATCCGTTTGGAACGGAAAAATCCGTTCATCTGGCAGCCCTGGCGCACGGAGCCGGCTCCCAATAAATAGTCATGTGGACACATCACTACAGGAAAGCACACTGATCATTTTAAGACACGACTATGGACTAAAGAAACGGAGGATAGAGAATATATAAGAACCACTGGAATTACCTTGTATATTCGAAGCGAAGTAAATCTTATTATTTAGTGTCCGTGCCTGTCGCCGGTCGTCAATAAAATTATATGATTTATTGGAATTGGGTTATAAAACTAACGCTTTTTTTAATTTACGCATGTAACTCATGTGTATTTTTTACTTCATACGTCCATATTTCTTACGAGTATATTTCTCAACGCTTTTTTTAGCGCATTCACCCCACAGTACATATAGCATAAATAGATAGATACTCCTGCCCTAGCACTGATTCACCAAGTTGGGCAGGAAATCCTTCATATTATAATAATGCATAAATGATGTACTAAATTTTAAGGAGGTTGATGCGTTACACTCCCAATCAAAAGTAAGTCGAATTCTAAATGAGAACTTTTCCAAAATAAATTTTTACAAAAGGTTATAAGTCGATGATACCAATAAATTATTGTCGTAAAGGCATAAATAAATAATTTTTTTTAATATTAATTAATTATTTCAGTATTTTACTTAATGGACTAACTTTTGAATTTTTTGTACAAAGTTAGGTTACAAAAATATAGTTTAAAAAAAACTAAAAAACACGCTTTATATCGGACTAAAAAGTAAAAAATAATTGTTTTAAAATAAGCTTAAAAAGCGTTGGGCGCTTTGTTCCACATTTTCGTACATCGAGCGCCCAACGCTTTTTAAGCTTATTTTAAAACAATTATTTTTTACTTTTTAGTCCGATATAAAGCGTGTTTTTTAGTTTTTTTTAAACTATATTTTATTTTTCACTTTTTAGTTTGAGGATCTATAAAAGAATTTATTAATCCTGGGGGTCCTAATAAGGATAATGGGAAACTGTTATCAAATTATTGCATTGTCATCGGTCCTTGATACGTATGCAAAGTTTCAAATTAATCAGACTTCGGGAAAAGAATTTATTAATCCTGGGGGTCCTAATAAGGATAATGGGAAACTGTTATCAAATTATTGCATTGTCATCGGTCCTTGATACGTATGCAAAGTTTCAAATTAATCAGACTTCGGGAAATTGGTGAAAATAAAGCGTTTACTACAGAGGATCTATAAAAGAATTTATTAATCCTGGGGGTCCTAATAAGGATAATGGGAAACTGTTATCAAATTATTGCATTGTCATCGGTCCTTGATACGTATGCAAAGTTTCAAATTAATCAGACTTCGGGAAATTGGTGAAAATTATGCTCAAAGATTCCGTTACGGACATACATACACACATATTTACAACCCAAACTAATATAAAGCGTTTAAAAAATAAATTTATGTAAATATCTGTATTTTACATATTTTTGACAGTAAACAATTAAAAATAGAAATTAGAAATAATAAAAACTAATCTTAAATCATTAAAAAGTTGAAAATTCAGTTATAATTGTTAAAATTGTCAAGAATAAAAGTCCATAATCAAAAAGTGCTAAGGTTAATATTTTTTTTTATTGACATCGATGCTTTAGGTACATAGTTAGTTTTCGGAACTGCTGACATTAATTGATTATTTGCAAAAAAATAAAATGTACCGTTTGCATGCTAGGTTGACATATTTTCCATAAGACTACATGTAAAAGTTTTTTTTTATTTTTAACTTTATAAATCTCCTAATGATTTTGAATTTTTTACAGAAAATTTTGTCATAATAAAATCTATTAAAAAAAACTTTTTTTTAGATTTTTTTCATTATCTTCGTTTAACGCCTCAACCTCCTTAAGGAATAAATAAATAATAATAAAAAAAAAATAAAAATAATTTATTTGAGTGACTAGAAATTTGGATACAATTAATAAGTCAAGAAGCCCATTTTGCACCATTAGCGCTGTGATGTTTGTCAGCCAAACTCTATGACCTTGAATAAACTGCTTATCATCTGCGCATGTAACATTTCATTCAAATCGGTCGTCCCTTCAGGCGTGATGAAGTGTAACAAACAGAAAATAAAGTTTTGTCTTATCCCTCGGGAACTACTTAATTTACCGGGATAAAAAGTAGCCTATGCGTTAATCACAGCCATAAATTGTTTCCATTTTTAATCAGATCCGTTGAAGCACGATTGGGTAACAGATTTTAGGTTTTTTTTATACGTGGTTACAGCGATTTTTTAGTCAGAAGTGACTCCTATCTGATCTATTTCTTAAAATGTAACGCTTGAACATGTCATTGTCAACATGATTTTGATCTATATTTGTGGGACACACAATGGCTTCATATAGATAGCACTTGTTATTGTTTATTTCACGTTGGCTAGTAATTAGAGGGGTTCCACTTTCATTATCTTACATGAACTCATTTTTGTTGCATAAAAAATTTGCCGCGTCACCGAATTAAAACAATATGCAAGACATGCTTTTTCAGACAAGGAAAGCTATATTCATTACATAACAAACGCCACACATTCCTCGCCGCATTTTGTTTCGTTATTCACAACTTTCATTCACCGAAAACGTTAGTTGAAAATTATCAAAAAAAAAAAAAAAACATACAAAATGAAGATTCTTAATATGTTTCATTGCAAATAACTTAAATGCTTTTAAAAAAGCCTTAAAATGTTTTTAACTACAAACGAATTTTATTGTATTCAAGATTTTTTTAATGTTAAATTTTAAGATTTGTTTTGTTTATTTATAATATTAATTTTAACATTAGTTTTATTGTTACTGGTATTGTAATGTAAAATGACTTCACCTATACTGCCTCGTCAGTCCCGAGTGGAATAAAGTATTATTATTATTATTATTATTATTATTATTATTATTGAATAGAACGGAGAAAATGCTACAACAGTGCGATATATGAGAAATTAAAGAATGACTGGGTTGTAGAGCTCGGACGTACGGGACATTAACCGACAACTTTTCAATTACAATTTTAGGTCAAAGGGTGAACTAGAACCAATCTGTTTGTATATTATTTTATTTTTTATTGTGGGTTATATAGACGCTCGACAACTAAAGGTCATTAGCGTCAAATTGTATCGAATTAAATAAAACGACATCAAAAACAGTTTAATCCAAAGGCCAGCACGCTAACGGGGTCACCAAATTTTCTCAACTAAAAATTGACTCGAATAGAATATAGAAACAAATGATTTTTGTGCGAAATTTACCTCTGATTAGGAACGAGAACACTAAGTTCTGACGCCTCAAATGAATGGCGGAACATACTCTCGCTAGCGGTGTGTGCAATAAATAATAATTTTTCTGAATCAAAAATGGCCGACGCCAGCAAATAGCGTGCATACGATCCTTAATAATATTTATTCCGGTCGGAGGAAATGCCCTGCGTTGTTGCAGTACGTCGCGGCTAAATGGTTTTATGATGCCAGACAGTGCTATCGTGGGAACATCAAACATTCAACAAACGCATTGCCTCATTTATCCTGAGGCAATCCAATCACACCCGTTCGTTTTTGTCTTCTTCACAATCCAAGATCCGCGGCGTCTATAGCGATGTATTTTTTTCAGTGCATAAAAAGCATAAAAAGGGGGAGAAACTATTAATTGAACTAATGATAATTGGTTTTCCACTTTTTAGTGCGTTGTTCTTTAGATGTTGTTGATCTGCTACGTAAAAATTAAAATTATGATTTAGTACAGGCTAGGCGGTAGAGAGTTTGAGCTGGAAACATACTCTATAGTTCGCTGAATTTTTGCATATCGTCGTTGGTTCTGTAATAGCTCTTATGTGCATAATTTGCAGATTTTACGTTTTTTAAATGAAAAGATTTAGGAAACGGAGCTCTATACACTAGTAATACCTCCAAATTAATTTTACAGTAACCAACAAGGGGAAGTAACTCTTATGTGAAAAGTTGTATCAAATAATTCCTCCCATGTGCCAATAAATCCGAAATTAACGTTAAATATTTTTTAAGAAAATACTTCGTCTTGATTAAACACGTATAGTAAAAATAAGTAAAAATTAGTAATATACGTCTAAAATTGCTAGTTCTTACCATCCATTACTGAAATAACCATTTTTTGGCTTTTCCTGCAAATTTTACTTTTTGCACATAAGAGGTATTACAGAACCAACGACGTAATGATAATTGGTTTTCCACTTTTTAGTGCGTTGACAAAAAGTGTGTTCTTTAGATGTTGATGATCTACTGCGTAAAAATTAAAATTATGATTTAGTACAGGCGGTAGAGAGTTTGAGCTGGAAACATACTCTAGTTTGCTGAATTTTTTCATATGCTTTTAGGCCCTTCTCAGTGTCCCAAATGCACAAAATTGTAAATTTTTTGTGTTACTTGGGGCATTGAGAGGAACCTAAAAGCGTATGTAAAAATTCAGCGAGGTAGAGTATTTTTAATATATTTTCTACCCTTTTTTACTTATTCTTTGCCCACATCTTGCCTCTTCCAAGAGGTTGCAAATATTATATAGGGTCTTGGCGTTTATCCTCAATCCATTGTTTAGAGATCAGTAGCTAGAATTAATTTCTGCGTTTCAAACTATTTTCCACTCCAGTACTCATAAAATATCGCCATATTGTATCGATGCGTTATTGTTTTTGTTTAGACGGCCTTGCGATTCAGGTAGCTTATTTACACGTATTATACTAATGTTATGTACCGACACATTGTTTTTTTAATACACTGTTTGATTAAAATGTCTGTTAAATTCGCACTTTAGACCTACTCGAATATCAAAGTATCACTGATTCCAAGGACCATGAATAAATGTTACGCTGCCCAGTGGCTGACGACTCCGTGCTCAGATTTATGAAGATGCAAAAAACGCACAACAATGAAAGTGTACCATTATTTTTTATATGTTTCTGAGTAATACTCGAGACTCGCAATCGGAAGGTACTGGGTTTGAAACCCCGGCGAGAGCAAACTTTTTCTTACTGGCCTAAGAAACGCTTCGTGCATTTTTTCTCGTGTGCCACAACATTCGTTACAATTTTATCGGATTGGCCAGCTTCGAGTGATGCCGGTACCAATAGTTCTAGAAGGTTGCTTCTGATTTTTTCTCAGACAAAACCGAAATTACAAACAGATCACGTCATATTGTTTTTAATTAGTATTTTGATTTACCTTCGATTTAAATTTGAATTTGCGCATATCTTTTTTAAATGATTGGCATTCCGTGTCAGTTGGAATTGTTTAAACAAACAATATTATAACGCCTGTATAAGTAATAAATGTCCAACCTTGTGAGACAATTAAATCAATATTTGACAACGGCACAGAATTAATTCCATATAATAGCACAGATAAATAATAAATATGTACCTTATACTTGCCATCTGTATTGCGCAAGCATTCTTTAGATTTGTAATATATATGTTACGGTTAATACAAGAAAGTAGTTAATTCGCGAATTAATCGGCTAATACCCGAATTAACCAATCCTTGACGTTGGTTAATTCGGGTATTAGCCGGTTAATTCGAGAATAAACTACTTTCTTGTATTAACCGTAACATATACATTTTGTAATAATAATAAATTTGAGAGCTCCTTTTAAGTATAGGTACTTTTTATCTTGATGGAAAAAGAACGTGTTTCCTGAATTTTTGGGGTTTATTTGAGTTTACTTCTTAAGGAGGTTGAGCCGTTTTACGAAGATAATGAAAAAAATCTAAAATAAAGTTTTTTAGTAGATTTTTTTATGACAAAATTTTCTGTAAAAAATCCGAAATCATTAGGAGATTTATAAAGTCAAAAATTAAAAAAAAACTTTTACATGTAGTCTTATGGAAAATATGTCAACCTAGCATGCAAACGGTAGGTACATTCTAATTTTTTGCAAATAACCAAATAATGTCAGCAGTTCCGAAAACTAACTATATGTAAAGCATCGATGTCTTACGCATATTTTAATATTTTTTCCAATTTAATGAGAAGACTTTAATCATTAAAAAAAAATATTAAACCTTAGCACTTTTCGATTATGGATTTTTATTCTTGACAATTTTAACTGAATTTTCAACTTTTTAATGATTTAATTTTAATTTTTACCTATTACTTTTAATTTCTTTTTTTAATTATTTACTGCAAAAAATATGTAAAATATAGATATTTACATAAATTTATTTTTTCTAACCTAACTTTGTACAAAAAATTCAAAAGTTAGTCCATTAAGTAAAAAACTGAAATAATTAATAATATAAAAAAAAATTATTTATTTATGCTTTTATGACAATAATTTATTGGTATCATCGACTTCTAACCTTTTGTAAAAAATTTATTATGGAAAAGTTCCCATTTAGAATTCGACTTACTTTTGATTGGGACTGTAACGCATCAACCTCCTTAAGAAAACGATTTTGAGTTATAAATAGGCCCGGTACAGAAATTTTATGAGTACCTAGTAAAATCAATTGGCGAGGCGTTACGCTCCACCGCTTCAAGTGTAGCGTTACGCTCGTCCGCTTCAAAAGAGAAAAACATATATATCTGTAGGATTTAACGTGCAAAAGAATGAGATGGAATACATTACACAGTATATCTATTATCTAAGGAGTAAACTCCAGTCGTGCATCGAAGCTGACACACACACTCTTTTTTTGTATGTGAGTGATGGCATCATTCGAAAACGACTTCACCAATTTTGATGAAACTAATTACACTAACAAACTGCGCTCGGATTCTTCACAAAACGCGGACAAACTAGTCATAATTGTACGCACGGTATTTTTCTGCCTACACTCAAATTACGGCAGTTTTAAAAAAAAGCGCCCGGAGATATGAAATAAAATTTTTCATATTATGATCTACGATACTGGCAACAACTTGATAAGCAATTAAATCAATTTTTATGTATCAAATAATTTGTTTTGTTGCCGTTATAAAACACGTTTAGTAATAATATGAAAAGTTATGTAATTAAATAAATGAAATTCTTGTAGTAGACGTTTTGCTTTCATATTTGAAATCATTCATCTTCACACCGTATTTTACAGCGCGTTTAATTTTTACGTTCGCCGTGTTAAGCTTTGTCCACATAAAATTATAATTATTATTTGCGAATTTGAAACGCCGACGCACAAATTTTCTTCGTTCCACATACAAATTTACGCTATGAACAACAGTTAAGGAGGTTGATGCGTTATAGTCCCAATCAAAAGTAAGTCGAATTCTAAATGGGAACTTTTCCATAATCAATTTTTACGAAAGGTTATAAGTCAATGATATCAATAAATTATTTTTTAATATTAATTATTTCAGTATTTTACATAATGGACTAACTTTTGAATTTTTTGTACAAAGTTAGGTTAGAAAAAATAAATTTATGTAAATATCTGTATTTTACATATTTTTTGTAGTAAATAATTGAAAGAAATTAGAAGTAATAAAAATTATCTAGCTAAAAAAGGCCGAGATCTCGCGAAAACGAGATTGCATTCCGTAGTGTGGACAAGCCTTTATAATTAATTAATGCTTGCTACCATCTCTGCGCGTATCCAAGTTCCACATCGTTCGCATAATGTTCCCACGCCGATTGGTCCGAGTTTTATTCAGCGGATGTATCTCTGACTTAATTATTGAAATCTGGTTCTAATTAAATCAAAACCGTTCTTTACATTAATACTCACACGTTTCTTGCGTTTTTATTTTTTTTCTGTGGCGTGGCTATGTTGATGCTGTTGAAAAATTGCAATTGAAAGTAAATCATTAGACCCAACACCTTTTAATTCGTTTCGGAATACAGTATTAACTTTAAATACGGTGTATCGAAATTTAAAATGTTTTTCATGTCACTTACATTGTACGAGGACGCAAAATAGGTATATACCACTAAAATTCCGTTAAAATACACTGTAAAAAATGGATGTAAATACACTTTGAAAGTTAATGTAAAAATCACTCAAATTTCTAGGCGATTGTACATTAATATTTATTTTTACAAGTAAAACTTTATAAAAACTTGGACTTTCACTGTAAAATTAAACAATTTATTGGTTTTTTACATAAAATAATTTAAAATTACGTACATTTATGTAGTTTTAATTTATTTTTATGTAAATTTCCATTAAATTAGTGTAAAAATTACCTAACAAAATATGTAATAGTGTGCATATTCCTTGAAATATGTAAAAATTACAGCATAATATGTATAATTACATAATAAAATGAAGAATTACATATTAAAATGTAGAACTACATGATTGTGTTGGGAATTTTGGTACCTATTTACATAGCGCCCTTATTCCTTTTTGCATTTGTAGAGTGTCGAACGCATCTGGAACGCATTCTTCGCCATATTGTTACAGTATTGAGACATGACTTGCAGTTTATGACTAGTGGTAAAGTGTCATCTCTGAATTTATTTATAAATATTCATCAGGTAAGTTTATTTTAATTGATTATATTGCTTGCATGTTCTTAAATTATATGTACTTTGTTATAAAGTATTAATGTCTTAAAAAGCTGAGGAAGAAATTAGTAAAATGTAATTTCAGTGTAATTCATGTAGTCGAAGTTTTTACATGGTTTGACACATAAAAAAATGTAGCTATTAAATTCCACTAAAAAATATCCATAACCAAAATTTAATTTATTCTGTGGAGGAAATACAATAGTGGTAAAACTTCTCTCCCCATGCCTTGTAGGTGGGGCAGGGGGTATCTATGAAATCTTAAATAAGAACTCCCATTTTTTATTGCAGAATCGGATTTTACGGCTAAAAGCACCTAGGATTTGGCTGAAACATTTTATTCGACATGATAGATGGCGCTGTAATCGAGAATATTCGACACGACACTTTGGCAGTCCAAGAACGCTTGGCGAAGCCACTGAGAATTTTCCACTCCTGACTCCAGTAATGCATGTTGTGCATTAATCGTTCCGTGGTTTGTAAAAGACGACTCGTCGGAGAACAATACATAGCGAAAAAATTGGGTTTTTTTTTTTTGTATTTGACACTGACAAAAAGCTGATTTTGTTAATATAATTTACTATTACTACCAGAAGTATTATTTGTTTTTTAATAAAGAGTAGTTTAAGCACTTCCGTCTTTTTTATTTTTCCTTTTCAAATGTAAATTTACATTTAAATATTTCCCTCTTGTATGTAATTTTACATTAAATAATATGTAGTATTTTACATATTTTTTTTTAGGAAAATATTACATAAACGTAAGCATGGCTTATGTAATATTACATAATTTTGGGGAATGTATTACATAATTTTGTTTAAAATATTACATATTTATATGTAATCTGGACTACATAATTAAATGTAAATTTACAGCAAAATGTGTAGCATTACATAGAATTGTACGATATACGATTACCAGAATAATCGCTGGCAATAAATGGACCCTTGATTATCCATGTAATCGGCCTTCTCATTTCTTACAGTGTAGTGTCGTATCTAATTAACAATGCAATATTTGCTAAGTTCGTCACTCTTTAGGAAGACCAGAAACATCTTTCCGGTTTTAGAATTTATGTACAAAGAATTTAGGTAGGTAATAAAGTTTTATAATTAACTATGCTAAAACACCACGCCCTAATTTCGCGTTTAATAAAAAATATTGAATTTAACTTTAAGTTCGGTGTAGGAACAGAGGTTTAAAGAATTGACTGAAAATACTTCAAGGTCAATAATTTTTGTGATGGGATTTTAGCTCATGACATGAGTAGTAAGTTTGCGAGTGCAGCGGAAATGTGTTCAGGAATTCAATTTACTGTCTATAACATGATTTATTGGTGCGGCCTACGGTTGGTGTATGTGCTGCAGCATGTTAGAGAAAGAGAAAGAAAACACAGCAGTCAATCATGCTTTTATAAATACAGTGTGAAATAATTGAAAATTTTTAATATAAATTAAATAACTATATTATAGTTCATTTCTGCAAGTTGGGTAAAGTAAGTATTAATAATGCTACACATCGTTGACGATTACCTATTTATTAAAGCTGCAATAGATCACCTTGTTACATTATTTTATATTTATACTTTTTGCTAACCAGCAGAGCTGTGTTCCGTTACAAAATGACTATGGGACACTTTTTCAGAGACAAACTTATGAGCTCTTAAAGATTGATAAAAATATTAATCATTCTGTGACATTTCGAGAATACGTTCTGAAATTCGTTCTTAAATAATAAAATATGTTTGACCCGCGTTACTCATTATGTCTCGTGATAGGTATAGTAAAACTGATTAGTCTACACATAATTAAAGCCTGTATTACAACACTGCAAATAATTGAACCTCACAATTTGAAACCGAAATGAATTATTAAATTTTCAATTACCTTCACGAAATTATTTACGTTCTGTACTAACTATAAGAAAATGTCTTCCACTAGCCTGTTTTGTAATTTCATTTATTTTCGGGTTATAAGTACTCCTTTTTTACCGATTCTATAGGCAACCAAAAAAGTATTTCATTTTCATATTCATGTTCTGAAAATTCTAGGGAAATTAGCCAATTAAAATGTGCAAATGATTTTTAATTAAATTGATTAAAATAATTAAAATTCCAAAGAAATATTTTTTAGTTATTAAAAAAAAGATAATGTGGAATTTTTCCAATAATGCGACTACGTAATTTATATAGGTAACTATAGTAATTATTTGCATTGTAAAACTATTTTGACGATATTGTTACACAAATTTATAAACTGTACCTATTGCATTGACGTTTTCCGCATTAATAAAATAATAATGAATGGCTGTATAAAATATTGTTATCGTTACCATTTTAGACAAGCAATAAAATTCTTCATTCCCCATTAATTAATTTATGTGAAATTAAAAGTTTAATGACTTAACGTGTTTCATGATTTATTGAAGGATGCAGACTTAACACCTGGTCCAAAAACGTCATTTTTATCCAATTTTAGAGTCTCTATAAATTGCAAAATCTATTTTTTCGATTCACGGAACGTATCAGTTCAGTGATTTCTTTACCACCTGTTATAGCTAAGATTATTTTAATACCAATTCAAATTTTCAATATAATAAAACATCCAATTTATACGTTAACCAGTTTTTTTTTTTGACGTGATAACGTCTTATAAATTGATGAATCACCAATCTTATAAATTGATAAAACACCGGCTGCATGCACGAAAAAGTGTAACGTTCGTAACGCGTAACGTTCCGCCTGACCCTGTGCGTGCTTTTTGCTAATTTCTCGCTCAATTTAAATCAGATCGGTTTGAAACCAGTCTTTAATGAAAGAGGAGAACATTTTACATAGATTTCGTATAACAGAATTTGCCTAAACAGTTTTTTTATACAAATTTATATAGAAAAATAGCTGTATAAATGCAACATGAAAACGGCTGAATTTCTAATGTTTAATTCAATTTTTTGACATTAGTATTTTGTGAAATGCAACGCCTTCTAAGTTAAGTATTGGAATAACTAATTATTATTAGAACATAATACTTTGACAGTTGCAAACGTCACTTTTGACATTTCTTATCATTCCGACACCAAGGATAAGCGGATTGAAACCAAATTTTGGGAGGTTTAGGTTATGTATTACGGAATACGTTATCACGTAAAACTATCGTCCGTAAACCGACTTTACAGACAACCAATTTTTTTTTCATCCGATAACCTTATAAGGATTTGGAATAACCCCGAAACTTGCCGATTTCAATTTTAGCTAACCGAGAACCAGTTAAACAATTAGCTTTCAGACAAGTGACAACAAATTTAATAAAAAGTGTTATTTACGTAATTTATTACACTGCACAAATAGAAAAACCAGTTGTGTAGGCGGACCGTTTTTTCTATACTTGAGTTATTTTATTTATTATTATTTAACAAATGTGAACTTCTTTATTTACTCGAACATTTGCGCAATGCCGTATTTGAACTTTCTTCGTGTGTAAAAAAAAATAAAATGACAAAAGCATAGCGCGCAGTTTGTCGTCTTTTCATGTCGGCCATATAAGGTTTGTTTAAACAGCCACCTGCTTTTACGGCGAACATGATAATTCATATTTATTTACTGTTTATCGTGGACACGGTTCATGGGCACTCGTCTAAATTCAAGAAGATGGCGTAAACTCATAAAGTCCGTATCACATCACATTGTAAGAAGTAGAAGAGGATTCACAAGAGAGCAAAAAAAAAAATTGGTTGTCTGTAAAGTCGGTTTACGGACGATAGTTTTACGTGATAACGTATTCCGTAATACATAACCTAAACCTCCCAAAATTTGGTTTCAATCCGCTTATCCTTGGTGTCGGAATGATAAGAAATGTCAAAAGTGACGTTTGCAACTGTCAAAGTATTATGTTCTAATAATAATTAGTTATTCCAATACTTAACTTAGAAGGCGTTGCATTTCACAAAATACTAATGTCAAAAAATTGAATTAAACATTAGAAATGCAGCCGTTTTCATGTTAAGACAAGACATACGTTATCTTCTAATTTCCATGTACGGCAAACAAAGACGACCGACCGCGTCGCGCCATGCATTAGACAACATTGCATTTATACAGCTATTTTTCTATATAAATTTGTATAAAAAAACTGTTTAGGCAAATTCTGTTATACGAAATCTATGTAAAATGTTCTCCTCTTTCGTTTAAGACTGGTTTCAAACCGATCTGATTTAAATTGAGCGAGAAATTAGCAAAAAGCACGCACAGGGTCAGGCGGAACGTTACGCGTTACGAACGTTAGGATTTAGGAACGTTACACTTTTTCGTGCATGCAGCCGGTGTTTTATCAATTTATAAGATTGGTGATTCATCAATGTTGTCACGTCAAAAATATAACCGTGTACATTTCTTTTTCATCGGTTCGTCAATTCGATTTAGGCTGCACGTACATCGGAAGAAAAGCAAACACCAAGATTATAACGTAGATGCCTTAATTGGAAAGGAAATCGGACTTCTCTTTCCAATATAAGCATCTAAATTATAATCTTGGTGGTTCCTTTTATTCCGACGTCGCCAGACATCGGATCCAATGCGCAGTTCAATTTCAGCAGATCCTTTCGGAACACGCGACATTTTTTTTAAAGTAGAACTTTGACTACAAGCAGAAAAAATCAGATTGAAACGGGCGTTTCGGGAGAAGAAGCTGATGTTTGTGTAACAACCACTATAGCATCAAATCACTCTTTCATAAAGAAATGGTTAGTCAGGTAGTAGTTTGTTCCTGTTGGAGCCAAATTCAAGGAGTTTCGTAGGGTTTTCAAATTTGTTATTAAATGATTCAAATTGCTTCCTCTTAAGTGCTGTGGCAAGTCTCCTTAACAGTACATAGCGCACCTTAAGTTCACCAATGTAAATGAAAATGTATATATTAAATTACCAAATAAATAAACTATCATTGTCTACGCGATGATCATGCACAACACTTAATTGCTGTCCGTTCAACATTCAACAACATGTCGCCACAGTGCCTTGCCCACCGAAAGTTTTGAGGGTAATCTCTTCTTTCTTCTTAGAGAACGTTTCCTGTACTGTAAAAATGATTGGCATTCGATAGCGTCTGAGTTTTGGTGATGCCGTCTGGGTCTGGGTACTTTCTCGATAGCGATGAGATCTCGACAATTTAATCTCGATCTCGACTCGAAAATGCGGGTCGAGATTTTTCATCTCGTCAATATTTGAAAAAGCAAACTAATTTCGTTTCTGCGTTAAGAATTTATATACTAGTAAGGAGACTTTAAAGTTTGTCTGGTCTCGATTCTCGTGTCCATGATTCGATCGTGGAACGGCCTTTAGAGAGATGCCACTAACCCTTAATCGCTCTTTGTACTATTTCAGAGAGGCATGCAATATAAATAAGGAAACGCAAATAGACAAACTCATATGGACATGGGCTATAATACCGTAGTTACTTGTTAGTACCTTCAGTTAGTATTGGACACACCGTTGCTATTGTGTAGAAGGGACTGTAAATATAAATAAACAATAATACACACTGACATAACCGCTCCGTTTGACTTGCTCGTTATAAATGGCGGCTCACATGTTTCAAAGCTGTTTAAATTTTAAAACAATAATTTCTACGACACTCTGAATACCTAGTGTTAGGCTAGGCGCGCACTACGATTTATTGTCGCGCGATTGTTTAGTCGTAAAACTGAAACATTAACATTTTAATGAATATACACGCATTATGCGACGAAATAATCGCGCCGACTAAATATAGAACAGGTCCTATTTTAATGACGACGCGATTGTCGTGCGACAATAAATCGTAGTGCGCGCCTAGCCTTAGTTGAAGAGACTGACTGAACTATCTGATAGATTGTTCTTCTGTGTCAGAAGATTTTGTTTAATCCAACCGAAGATTTTTACCATTCTAACCCACAAGTAGGGAATGGTACTAGTTTAGGTCAAAAATCACTTTTCAACAGTTTCACAATATCTTTTCGTTTTGAGGTCCCCCGAATCCAAAAAACATATTTTTGGAAAAACTGTGTGCGTCTGTTGATCGGTTAGTCTGTGATCACGATACAGGTCAAACGGATTGAAACCAAATTGTGGGAGGATGTTTGGTATACAATTATGAAGAGCCCTATTGTTTTTGGGGAAAATCGGCGATATATGCTAAACGGTGTTTTTATATAATAATGGTATACTTTTCATAACGGCTTATTATTATATTTATTATTTCAAGAAAGTTTTGTTAAAAATACTTTTTTCTAAACTTTATAGTTCCGGAATTATTTTGAAAATAAAAAAAAATCAGCTGTTTTTTTGTTTTGTAGAACTGTCAGAAATCAACTAAGTAGTTAGGCATGCTTTGATTAATTTTTACATGACGTGGAACATATTATGTAGGTAACCATGGCAACGAATAGCAAATATAATATCGAATACTAGCCTTACCCGCGTCACCTCACGCGATATCAGAAATTGTATTTTCTTTATTATACCACATATAAAATGTCACTATTTTGAAGCTCGAATGGTACCGTCGCCCAATTGGCTGGAATTTTTTTCTTCCTTTTTAAGCTTAGAATTTTTTTTAAAAAGAATATACAATTAGTAATACATTTTTAAAAGATCGCCCAAAGGGAGGTTGGAAGCCAGAACCCTGCCAATATGAGTCTTGAACTCTACCTTACAGCTCTATAGCCTATTAATATGTACTTGGGTCCCTACACTTGATCTCTGTGCCCAATTTCAAATTTTCACATCAAGTAGTTTCAGAGAAAATCGCCTGTGACAGACAAACGGACTGACATCGATGTGATCTGTTCTGTTCGGAATGTAAAATATATTAAATTGAAAATACGAATCTGGTTCTGGGCTAGACAATAACCGTAGCTGATAGCTTAAGGTAGTACGAGCACCAAGGCAACTTTAAATAAAGGACTTGATTTTTTTTATATTTCTGTAGATAGATGATATGTTTTCATTGATTTCTCCAAAACTAGTCGGTGGAAATTAAAAAAAAAACTATTTAAATTAAAGTTAAAACCTTAATAAATTATTGAAAACAAAAAAAAACCGTTGTGCCCGACAAATTAAAAAGATATTTGATCTTTTTAATTAAATATCTTTTTAATTAGTCGGGCACAACGGGTTTTTTTTTGTTTTCAATAATTTATTAAGGTTCTAACTTTAATTTAAATAGTTTTTTTTTTAATTTCCACCGACTAGTTTTGGAGAAATCAATGAAAACATTTCATCCATCTACGGTTTTACCATAAAGCCAATGTAAAATATGACTACTTTTGAAGTCATTTATTTATTTAAATAATCGGGCAACCCCCCTAAAATTTTCAGAATTAGTTTAGACTTAGTCCAACTTCATATAAAAACAAATACACTAAAAATCAAGCCTTTTATTTAAAATTTCCTTGGTGCTCGTACTACCTTAAAAAACAATCGTTATTGCAAATTAAGAACTTCCCGGCCACACCGTATATTATACGTATATTGTTATCAAGTGAGATGGGGGAGCTTATAGGAGATGACAGCCTCGCTGCAGTCGAAGCATTGAGCAGTCAATTGCACGCAGTCATGCACTGTTTAAAGTTTAAACGCTTCTCGACTGTCCAGTGTGTACGCGATGATATCAGAACCGAAGATGTAACCAATGAGCAATGACATTGCAGAATTTATTCACCGACCCCGACTTCATTGCGAGGTCGAGCGCTCGAGTCGTCGTAAAATAGTCAAGTTCATCAATCCACACTTCTCGTGTTTTAGATTTGACATGCGTGTTCTATGATTTCTGCTCGAGTACTTGTAAAATCGAGTATCGATAGCAAAAGTACTTACTCAATAATGAGGCCGTTTTAAGTCATAAACATATTATGACTGTATTCTATTAGAAATCATTGCCGCAAACACAATGGCCTTTATTTCATTTCAATAACTACGTTAAGTATATACGAAGATACACATAATACCTGCCTACGTCACCAGCCCCGCCGATTTGGTTTTATTATGTTTTGTAAGCAAACGGCGTGAGTTTCCTGAACACTGATCTCAACTAGAGATGTGCCGGATATCCGTATCCGCGGATATCCGAGGGAGAAGAAAGATCCGTATCCGTTAGTTTTTGACGGATCTTTTACCTTATTAATTTTCAATTCATAGATGAAATTTTATATAGATTAGGTAATAATGAAAAACTGTTAAATTCCATTCAGATTATTTTTTATTTTTTAAAATCGTATTTGGCACCTTTATATTGCAAACATTTATCGTAGTGAGTACCATACCAATAGTACATAACTCAAAGGTACTAAAAAACTATCTTTATAATGAGATATTGCACATCGATCTTTGGAAAGAGACAATCTGTTAGGAGAGTTAACTCTTAAAGAGGTCAATAACTTTTTCCCATAACAGATAGTCTCTTTCCAAAGGTCGATGTGCAATATTTACCGCCGCGTACTCTAAGAAAGTTAAGATCCGTATCCGTATCCGCGGAACTTGAAACCAAATATCCGTATTCAGATCCGTATCCGCGGATATACATTTTTAACGATCCGGTACATCACTAATCTCAACATATGCTATTAACCTATCAACATGAAACATGTATTAAATATTATGGGCTTTAGCAGTAGGCCGTGATATTCGGATCTGGTGACGTCATCGTACCATTTCTATATCATTTAATATTATAGGCATGATGACAGATTTTGAAATCCTGTTCTATAATGTAGGTACAACCGTACAAGTCTACTATTTCCGAAAAAAAAACATTTCAGCAATAAATTAAATTTTAATGCAAATTGTTGCATTTTTATCTTTTTATTTTGAACTAATCGCGAAAACGCTTGTGACGTCACGCTTCTGTGACAGCTGATATTATATGTTGTTGTGGGTGTAGAGCTGTGTGCAGAGGTATTTCGTAGAAAGGTATGTTTACTTTATATATTCTCTTTGATTTACAAAGACGTGACGTCGTTCGGTATTTCAGTTAACATGGCCGATTACAGTATATTTTATACTTTTATTTTATTAAAAATCTTATTAATCTCAATGTTTGAATTGACACAATTATTTTTTAGTATCTTTTGACGTGATAACGTCTTATAAATTGATGAAAACACCACCTGCACGCACGAAAAAGTGTAACGCCGTATCGTTCCGCCTGACCCTGTGCGTGCAAGTAAGAGCGCATTATAAGCGATAGAGAAGCACGATCGGCGTCGGCTTGTATGCATTTCACTCTTCTCGCGTGACGTCAGAGAGTAGTGTGCGTTCAACATGTTTTTCGGCTGTTCCAGTGAAAGCTACATCTGACAGATGGCCTTTGTTTTATAAACCGTGGAAATTAAGACTTAAAATCAAGATATCTAATAAAAATGTCATAAATTATCGAATTTTTTCATAACAGCAGATAAATTATACGGTTTGTTAACAAATATATAATATATATACATTCTTTTAAATGTCTTTTATAATTGCTTAAAAATATGTATTTTGCTTTGGTTGATCAAATTATTAGTCGGTAAAAATATAGTTTGACAGCTACTAAAATTTAGGTTATATATTATTAAATATGATATTCGAGCGAAATACGTTATCACGTAAAACTATCGTCCGTAAACCGACTTTACAGACAACCAATTTTTTTCAACATATATTTTTCTTTAAAACCATTTATTCTTTGATTCTTTTATACTGTTATCATGCCTATTATTTTTCTTCCTTTATATCTTCTTTTCTTTTTTTCTTTGTGTCCTAATGACCATAGCAGTTGATGCACACGTCAGTATATCTTTGTATTTTTGTTGTATCTCTAAACAAGAAAAAAATCGTTCCATAGACTCATTGAGCAAAGTAGAAAAATCAGTCGAAAAAATCTGCATTTACGTTGACCGTTGAGTTTGCAAGTTTAACGACCAAAACAGCTGGAACTGTTTCAAATATATTTATTTTAATAAACCAAGATAAAATTTAAGTAACTATAGATTTTAGTGAAGTCCTGTTTTAATTCAACGGAACGACAGCGAAATATATTATCCCGAGTTGATTAATTTTTGAGCGGACGAAGTGAATGAAATCCCGCAACAGTGGCAACTTGTTTAAAGACGTAGTAGTGAATTATAAGCAAACTGAAATCTGTACACGGGCGAAGCCCCGTGCCGGAAAGCTAGCATCACAGGACGACCTTATACAGAATGCTGGAACCGCTATAAAAGGAGATATTGATTCATAGCGTTTGGTTGTGTTCGTGTTTCGAATCGCACACAGTGTGTGTGTGTATGTTTCTAAACTGCCTATAAGTGTCATGAACGCACTGTATAAAAGTGCAGACATATGTATAGTTATTTAATGTCAGACAAAGACGGCTAAAGATACGGTTGTTTTCTTGATCGTTTGATAGCAAGGACGACCGGATAAAATACTTACTCTGCACACCGCGGTACGGCAGCGTGTATGGATTTGTTGTTGTGTAATGTCAAAATGTGTTTTGCGAAAGAATCGCTGTATGTCGCACGCGTTTAAACAGCTGTAGTACTTCCGGACTATTGAAGATTAATAAAGAAGCAACGTTTGATGCAATTTCTTCGAAACTTGCATTTTATGTTTTCTGTAAACTTCAAACCGACCGCCATGTTATGAGCGATGCACATTTTGCACTGCAACCCCTTAATAGTTTTAGAATTGTTTTTGAACAATGAATATAAAAATTACAGTAGGTACCAAGGGCGTCTTCCGTTAAAAATTTTTAGCAATCTAGTACGTAAACGGCGTTTTTATTCTGACTAATGTTGTGTCGCTCCTGAGCGAATCGTTCGTAATGAACGACTCCTTTCTCGGAGCGGAGCGAGTCGCTTTTTTGACGTGATAACGTCTTATAAATTGATGAAATACCAATCTTATAAATTGATGAAACACCGGCTACATGTACGAAAAATTGTCACGTTCCGCCTGACCCTGTGCGTGCAAGCGAGAGCGCAGTATAAGCGATAGAGAAGCACAATCGGCCCAAGTTTGACAGCTACAAAAATTTATTTATTAAAGATCACAAGACACAAACTTCCAATATACTGCCACAGTTCGCTCGTATATATACTTACAGGGAGTGAAAAATCCACACCACCCGACCGTCCGTTTATTAAAACTGCGTGTATTTTGAAAACGGTTCATTATATTTAAAAACCGTTTCTACAGTTGGTTAGAACTCTAATTTTAGTATTCAAATATGTAATAATAAATGTTTGGAAACGTATACGTATAATGTGAAAAATAAAAAAAGTTATTTTTCAACACTTTACGAGTATGGTTCAATGTTTCTTTATGACGTTATCACGTAAAACTATCGTCCGTAAACCGACTTTACAGACAACCAATTTTTTTTGTGAATGACTCACTCCAAGCGCCATTGCTCTGTGCTGAGCTGTTCTGTACTGTTGCATTCGCACATTTACAGAGCGCACACAGCACAAGCCACAGAGGCACTAGTGAATTTTTGCACGTACGGAGTTATCTTTGCTGAGTCATTTAATGTTGAATGACACACTGTAAGTGTAATAGTACTAAGCTTAACAGTGACTTAAACCATTCACATTGACGTCGTCGACAAAGATGTAATATTGTAACAATAAACATTATTATTGTTAAGCTTTTATTATACTTTATAGTTAATATCCGAAATGCGAATAATATAAGATCAGAATCATATTAAAATGAGCTCAGAGCTGAGTGTGTGTATTGTGCTGTGCAATTCTACATGACTCCTGAGCATGCATGATGACAGTTCACACCTCTGCACTCTGCACTCTTGTGTAGTGCGTACTGTGACTCTGACCAGTGCAAAAATTTCTAGTGATCCTCTTTGACTACGGCGTTATGTGCAAACACGCTTTGGATAAAACTAGAACTTAGAGTGCATATAAACAAAGCTATTGATAATAATGAATGGTTGAGAAGATATTCTTGAACAGCGGGGTTCGTTTTAACCGCCACTCATCTATTTAAACACTGCAGCTATACAGGGTGTCCCATTAAGAATGGGACATAGAACAACCGCAGATTCTCCAATTCAAAATAAAACGATTAAGCGAAATATGCTTAGATAAAATGTTACTCGCTCTACCAGTGGCGTACGGCAGGAGTAAGTAATGCTTGTACCCCTTCTAAATGTTACGCCGCTGTCTAAATTTTAATTTTGACTATAATTTTAATTTTTTTGATATTTTCTAAGTCAATAATGTACACTTGTTAGTTTGTTGTACAGTCATTAGTTTTCGAGATATTCGCAGTTAAAGATAGATAGACATGTACTTTTTATTTGTATTATTATTAATAATATTCATTTTTACAATTTTGTCTTAAAAAAGCTGCGAATATCTCGAAAACCAATGACTTTACAACAAACCAACAAGTGTACATTATTGACTTAGAAAATATCAAAAAAAATAAAATTATAGTCAAAATTAAAATTTAGACAGCGGCGTAACATTTAGAAGGGGTACAAGCATTACTTACTCCTGCCGTACGCCACTGGTAGAGCGTACTGAACTAATTTTTTTATTGTTAGGTGCATTTTATGATATTTAACAAGTGTGCCGATTTGAGTAAAATTATACGGTGTATTAAAAAAATTATGGACATTAATAATTTTTCAGTTTTCAACTTCAACACCTATTTCGGAAACGAATAACATTTTATCTAAGCATATTTCGCTTAATCGTTTTTATTTTGAATTGGAGAATCTGCGGTTGTTCTATGTCCCATTCTTAATGGGGCACCCTGTATACACATTATTATATGAATTGTCAACATAAGGCCGCGACACTCGGAACAAAACCATTATCAAAGCCATTTATCTTTTACTGAATCACCCTCCAGTGTATTGTTCTGTGTACATAGATAATATTAATGTGTACAATAGACTTAACGTAAGTGACTCTACGTAATTACTTTTATTATAGGGGTTGATCAGATTTTATCGTAAATTATCATACTTGACATTTCGATGATTATATATGGGGTTATTTTATTTTCAAGGCCACCAACTGGCAGTACCCAAGTCTAAAATCAATTTATATTTTCAGTTGATATCAATCACGCTTTTATTTTGTTACAGGTAAGAGAGCTGCGTTAAGACTTGATGCAAAATCAGTAAGTAATTCTATTGGATTTTAATAATTAATATTAAGAAAAATCGAAGGATTGTCGATAAAAATATTAGATTAATTTACATTAAATAAATCTAATGTTTTTGTCCACAATCCTGCGATTTTTCTTAATAATAGTATCACGGTGGACACGATATATAATATATATTTAATAATTAACTGTAAAAAAACCGTCGGACACAATTTAGGGTAACAAAGGAAACGCGTTTAATTTATTTTTTGCTGCCATCTGTTATCTGTTATTACTAGTACCCTTCTCTGAACCGCTACCACGCTTTTTCCTTGCACTCTGGATTGGAACCAGTCCACTGAATAAAATAAAAAGTCAGTGGAAAAACAAATTATTGTAGATTATAAACTTTACAAATGAAAAAGAAAATGTAAGGCGCAGCTAACTTCTTTTAAGAAAAGAATTTCATTTTCGTGTGTGAATAGATTTTTTTATGAACTGTACTAAAGTCATTCTATAGCAGTTTGTGGCAGGAAATGTGTTAGACTAATGACTTAACTCATTTATTATTGCACGTTGTTTGTTTAAAAAATAAAACATTTTTTCCCTATCCACCTACATGCAATAAAGATAATTTATTATTAATTTGTAAATGCGAATGCAAATAAATAAAATCATAACTATTTTTCTGTAAATGTAAGTTTTTTAAACTAAATTAAAAGCGTGGAGCAACAGTCAAAATCCATATTAAAGTTAATTTAAATCGCGCTGTAGCCACAGCTTAATGGAATATACCAGCTGAATCACTCGCAACAGCCACACCAGACGTGTAATAAATGTATAGCTGTGATTAGGAGCGCACCTATCACAGCTGCATTCAAGGTCAAACCTCAAAGTGTCGATTGAATCTGCTGATGTTTCTATATGCTGTGCTACAGCGAAACAGCAGCGAAGCGCTTTATAATGTGGGGTTAAGGCCGCTGTACACGAGGCTAGAAACGCTGCTAGGAGTTCTGCTAGCCGGTAGGTTGGGTACGAAGCTGTAAATGACGTCACTGCGGGCTGCCTTGCTAGCTCAAAAGATAGGTTTTAAAATTAGAACAGGGGCTATTTTCCCTGCTAGATTTGTTGCTAAATATGAGCAAGAACCAATCAGGAAGCAGTATCTTCACGTGGGCACTTGAACAAACGCCCACATGGCGTCATTCTGCCAGACAACAGACACGTTTTGCTCTGTGTTTAATGTTTATATTCGAACTGTCACTGCGCGGGCACCAGATCTATCCACAAAACACGCTTGAAAAATAGTCTCGTGTAAAGCGAGCACTTAACAGCAATCAAGAAAACAAACGCTAGAAAACTAGTAGGCAAATCTAGCAAGGAATCTAGTAGCGTTTCTAGCCTCCTCGTGTGCAGCGTCCTTTAGAGTGTGTAATTTTTTCCTTTTCCGACAAACGTCAGTGTCGGATGAATAATAAACTAAACTCGGTGTAATGGTGAGCTAGTGTATCGTTGCTTCCTTTTGTGACAAACTTAATACCGGTCATATTATCACTGACTTCATGTATAATATACAATAAACGATAACACTAGAATAATTATTATGCACTAATGATTAAATATAATGGCATGTCACTGCGTTTTCTTTGTTTTTAAAAAAGGAGATTGGCAGTCGTATACAACCTTGACAGTATGTCTACTTGTCGATTCTTTTTTGCTTTGTTTACAATCACTATTAGTGACTGATCACTATCTTTTGTACATAATCTATGGCAATTAACAGTTTATTTATATTTGCTAACCATATTTATATACCTACTAAAAAAGCACTTTTTTCTGACGCACGTTTCGCTAACCACGTTAGCATAACGTTTCGCGAAAAAAGAGTCGGTGTTTTTTGGTTACTCTTTAGGATTCCGTGTACCTCAAAAAAAAAAAACAAAACAGAAAAATTGGACATCTGTCTGTTTCGTCATGACCCTTTTTCTCAAAAACGGTTAGAGGTATCAAGTTGAAATTAATATCAAGTACTAAGATCTATATTATCATAGTCCTGTGAAAAAATCAAGCTACTAACTTAATGCAATAAAAAGATACGGCCTTTCAAGAATCTCGTAATGTGATACTGACTCGCTCATCCTTTGCGAAAGTGGTGCCATCCTACGCGATGATTGTAAACTATATCTGGCAGTTAGGTGACAAAATTAATATGTATTGCCCGTCTTTTTAGTATCACTCTTCAAGAAATTCATTCATATTTGTAATTACTACAAAGCCAGAATATTCTTTATCTGTGTCCAGACTGTAAACATAAAATGGCTAATTTAAAGGTGAGTATAGACTGTGTCGACGAAGCCTACTAGCGCCGCTAGTGGGCTGGTAATGAAGAATTATTGAACCCACTTTTTATGGAAATCGCGACATGTTTCTATGGTGATAAGTCAAAAACTTTAGTTGGCCATGATGTGTCAAAAAAAATGTAATAAGGAAAACTGATAAAATTCAAATTGTAAACCATTATAGAAATAGCATAACATAAAAGGTACATGAGAAATTCATTTGGCAATTATGACGTACAGTATATAAATAATTTGTTTACACTGACAGCGGAACGTCAAATTATGGCACAATAGTTATTTTAAATCTTTGATTAACGTCTGATTAGAACTCTTCAATAAATAAAATTATCGACCAATTTTTTAGACAATAATTTTATTTATTGAATAGTTATTTTACTTAAATCGCCATCAGAACACAACAAGCATTTCCTGATCGGTTAGTTTTGCCAATGTTTTCTTTGTAATTAACAAACTTCATAAAATTATAACTATTTTCACTTTTAATAAACATTGCTCACCGACATATGTAAAATTTGAGGTTGAAGTTTCCCCTAGTGCTCACCACAAACGCTCGCATCGAAAAATTTGTAACTCCGCCTCCTTACACATACCCCATAGAGCATTATTCTCTACAGCATGTTTTGAAATTTAAAGCGATTGCGTATTTCGTTTTAAAATCAAACAGAACAAAGCGAATTCTTTCTCGAGTAATTAAACGTAATTTGTGTATAATTACGACTTGTTTGTTTCAAGTAATTAATCATGTTATTATTGTTATACTGCAGAAATGTATTTTTATATATAAAGAAAATTGCCACCCGTACATAGATCAGAGAGTCGTTGACACGAAACGATGGTCTATTTTTTAACACTGTTTTATTAACTTTACCTGTAGGTATAGCCAGAGTGCCCGTCGGCAAAAATTTTATTGATACATACTCTCCCCAAACTTTGTGTATGGCTTCATTAGGCCTAGTCTGACACCTATTTCCTCTATGGCTTTTCTTGATTTTGGGGCGTTTTCCCTCTAAACTTTCCGAAAGATGTCGTTTTGACGACATATAAAAATTTATAGGTACTGTTTGTTTTTTTAATTGGATAGCTTAAAAGCTTCAACCAAAACGCTAAAATGATGTTCTCTGACAAATAACATGAACCATTTAAAATGTCTAATAGTATCGACAAATTTTTACATATCGTCAAAACGACATCTTTCGGAAAGTTTAGAGGGAAAACGTCCCAAAATCAAGAAAAGTCATAGAGGAAATAGGTGTCAGACTAGGCCTAATGAAGCCATATACAAAGTTTGGGGAGAGTATGTATCAATAAAATTTTTGCCGACGGGCACTCTGACTAGTATATATGTATTTGTCTAATGGAGTCTTTCAATTTGATTTTCATCCACTTCCAGACGTCTGAATAATTTTAAATTTTGCAAACACATTAAGAACTTATGACAAAACAATAATTTACGTAAATATTTGTAAATATATAAATAATTTATTTAAACATAATCATTTGAGGGTTGGATTTTAGGGTTATAATTAAAATTAGAGTTTTAAAAAATTCAAAATAGACAGTTTGATACTAAAAAGTAAATAAATAATTTTTAAATATAAAGACTTGTTTAACAGCGATAGGAAGTGCCCCAACTCGATAGAATTTTATTTTTTGAATTTTTTTTTTAATAAGCTATTCTCATTTTAACTCTTCCTACGCACGGGCTTCTTAAAGATTTCATAAATAAAAAGACTGTATTGCTAGTTTAAATAGGGTTTATGTATTATGAAAAAAATTGAAAAAAAAATGACCACCTAAGGCTTACGTGTAATAGGGTCGTTAATAAATTAATCACAAATTGTCAATAGATAGCGTGAAAATATGCTTTAAAAATCTAAAATAGGTGGTTTGATAACTGACCACCAAACCTGAAGAGTTAGGTAAGTTTTTTCCAAAAAAATAAATTAAGTATAGCGAATTGGGGGACTTTCTATCGCTGGTTAACAAAAGTCTTTATGTTTAAAAAGTATTTTTTACTCTTTATTCCACAGTGCTAAAAAATACTGTTTTTTTTTGTTGAGTTTTTTAAAACTCGAATTTTATTTTATTTAAAAGCTGAATCCGCTTGGGTCAGTGGTCTTCAACTGTCACGAAGCTGTTAAATCCTTTCCTAGAGCACTTATTTTACACGACAGCTTATTACAAAGAGAAAAATGTGTTTGTCGCAAGTAAACTGCCGAACCGATTTGGAAAATTATTTTACCGTATCGTGCACGCAATTTCAGAGTTAAATTAGCGTACGTTGGGTAACTAGATACGCGGAACAATTTGTTTCTCTTGATTGTTTCAATGCCTAATCGAAATCTAGACCCGGACAAAACCGGGCCGGAACACTGATGTACAATTATAAACTGATTATATATTTACACCGAACATTAACATTGCATTTTTTTGTCCGCTACCGAGAATTTTATAGCGTTGTATAAAAAAAAATTTCGCCGCTTGCAAACGTAGCGATGGTACATGCAGCGTGAAGCAACGGGCACTACGTACAGTGGACACCGCTGGAAGTGCATTCTTTGTACGGTTGCGGAATGTCGGCAGTTTGACGTAACAGTAAACGGAACGTTTTTTTTTTGTGTTTTTTTGATGGGCGTGTGATTCGTAATCTTCGCGAATTATAAATAGATAAGTCTTTACCAACGATCATATTCGCATTACGGCCGATTTTGACAGGAATATTATATTTAAGGACATAGTCCTATGTTCAGGCTCGTTTTCAACCCTTATATGAGATTTTTTTTTAATAACAAAATAATGTACAATCATTTCAATTTTGTTACATACAAAATTATTTTTTTAAGCTCGAGAAACGAAAAAAATGTAAAATTTTGAAAAGTGAATTTTGACCAGAATTACTACCAATCTCTTTTTATCCGATAGTTCACAATCCTGTGTTTTTATTTGCATTGTTGATTATGTAATCTTCGCGTTACGGATGGCAGATCGCACGCCGTTGTGCATTTGTTCTTAACACGGTACAATCTCCCGGGATACTTACTGCACAATATTTGTAATCAAATGCGTTGTAAATTATACAAACGACGACGCCTGAAACCTGCTTGAGCAATACCCGATCTCAGATCGTGATTTTACATTCATCTGTTTTACGAAATCTGTATTCACTTATTTATTAAGTTGAATCGATCTAGTGAACTAAGTTGGGTGTGCTTGTTTCTAAATAGATTACAATTCGATCGAAGAGCCAATCATATAGTTTCTGGTATAAAGGCCGCTACACACGAGGCTAGATACACTGCATGGTTGGGTACGAGGATGGAATTGACGTCACTGCGAGCTCGCCTGCTAGCTTACAAGATAGATTTTAAAATTAGAACAGGGGCTATTCTCCTTGCTAGGTCCTCTGCTTGCGCTGAACAAGAACCAATCAGGAAACAGTATCTTATCACGTGGGCCACAAACCAACATGGGGACCATTCTGCTCATCAGAGTCAAACAACAGACACGTTTTGCTCTGTGTTTATATTTGAACTGTCACTGCGCGCGCACCAGATCTATCCATAAATCAAGCTTGAAAAGACGTCTCGTGTGAAGCGAGCACATAAAAGCAATTAAGAAAATCGGCGCTTGAAAACTAGTCAAATCTAGCGGCAAATACTTGCATTGAACCCAGTGAATCGTTTGTAATTCACAAAACACAAACAAATTTCAACAAAATAATTCTGTTTTTATATTAAGTGACAAAAAATAGGTTGAAGATATTTTTTATAGTTTGAAAAAAATATTTTGAACATTTCAAATATTTTAACATATGATTGCGTTAGACAAGAAAGGCCGGCTCACACGTCAATAATTTGGCATGTTTTCATGATAAATGATTTTAAAGTCGACAGTAATTGAGATTGTCTTATAAAAAGTATGCAATGAATTTTAATAGCTGTTAAAGAGTTCTGACACATAATTTTAACACACGTACAAATAAAAATATTGGTTGTATAATTGCCAAAAGTAAAGAATGATAATTAGTAATTATATTCGTTTACACTTTACATACTTATGTCTAAGTGTCTTATAATAATGTTAAAATAAAAATGTAACATACTTTTCGTTATTAGTAGGCTGAGATCGAATTTGCGGCATGACCTGAAAAATAGTGTTCCCATTCATGTGGGATATGTAGGGCAGTGATCATAAATTCGATGAAAGTAAGTGGACACAGCTGCTTCAAGTCCCATTTGAAATCCATCAACGCTTTTAATAAGAGAATGCTCAAATAATAATAATGCGTTTAACGTCCGTTTCTCGACTTCATGTCATAACAGACGCCATTCGCACTGTTACTATGTTTTTTTTCTTCCACACTTCCCGTTATTTTCTACATTTTTTAAACTTCAATTTAATTAATAGCAATGGGCGAATGAAGGAACTTTTAGGGAATTAGGATAAGATAGGCAAATTTTGAGCATAGGAGTTTGACAGGTAATCGGCCATGGCCTTGAATAAGGAACCATTTCGATATTTATCGGGAATTGTTGAGGGAAATCATGGAAAACCTCAACAAGATGGCCGGTACAGGAATTACCGTTTCTCGGCGAGAGGCAGTGGAAAAAACTCCCAGCCACATCTGCCCCCGCCGGGATTCGAACCCGGTACCTCCCGAATGCGAGTCTAGTGCTCTCACCGCTACGCCATCCCGCTCGGTATAGAATGTTCAAATATTACATAACGTTTTTCATGGGCGAGGGTGTACCTACGGAGTTAGTTATCAGCAAAATTACGGTATGTTATGAGTGGGGACAAGGATACAAGCTAATTATTATAAACAACGTTATCATAATGTTACGATACTATTGGGGGATTCACAAAAGATATTTTAAGTCGCAGTGTTTGTAAGATAATCAAGTGTCTTATTACCTCATATAATTCTAATCTAATCTAATAATTTTTCGATGTGTTATGAGTGAAATAGAGGATTTAAAAATAGCGGAAAAAGCATTAAGGAACATCCCCTTATAATAGCATTAATAATTATGAAACTAAGAGGTTTTCCGGAAAGATAAAGGGATTTCATCTTTTTAGGAACACTCACGTGGAAATGTCTGTGTATACCTCCGATGCACAAAATCGTTACAGCCGTTTTCGAGAAATCTCAGTTTTTAAATAAACTAGGCCATTATTTTAAAAGGCTCAAATTTTTTTGATCATTTTTTTCTATAGGTTCTTGACTCGCCGATCGAGTACTTTTATACTACCCCATCAGTACTTGCACATCTAATATTCTTAAAAAAGAAAAATCAACTATTTAAAAAAATCAACGAATAATTTTCCATAAAAAAAACCGTATTTATGGACGCGACTGTATCTAAACAGCTGACCTTAAAACCACTTTTGTTTTTACAAAATGCATTTCATAAGAAAACAGTGAAAACGGAGAAAACAATGTTGTTAGAAATTATAATTTTTTTATGAATACTTTTTTAAAAAAAGGGAAAAAGTATAGCCGCAGAGCATGATTTTGTAGTAGAGAAAACATTTTGTTAACAATATAATTTATGTTAAGTAGATATTCAATAGTTGTTTTTATGTAAAATTGTTTTAAAACGAATAAATTTAAATATGAAAGATCGCTAAATATTCTAATTTATACGTGAAATTAGGTCTACGCTTGTTTTAAATATATCTTAACGATTTGTAAAATTTAAATAACGTTATTTTATATCAACTCAAAAATTGATAACATAAAATTACCATTTAGAATAATATTGAGAGAATGACTTAGCCAGTGGCGTAGCTACCTAGGGGCTAGGCGGGGCAGTGCCCCGGGGTCCTCAAGCTCAGGGGGCCCTCGAATCCTTATCAGAAAATCTCGATCGAAATGAACTTTTGAAAATTTCTCCCATTTTCAAAATAAATATGACAGGTTGCAACCCGACTTTAATCATGGCAACTCAGTTGAGAGAAATTCGAAAGTTATATGCGTTTTATTGTGAATTCGAGTCAAGATTTTTTTTTTGAGAACGGTTAAAAAATTAATACTGTATCAGGAGTAAGTAAGTTAATATCAATAAACATTTTAGTACTGGTCAATATAGTGGTTCAATTTTATTTGATTTTACCACACTATTTGAGTCACCATCAATAGAAATATTTTGTCCAGAAATACTTGCAGAAGGCTGACTAAAAAACTTGTCAATTTTGGGCAATTTTTGTTTACTATCTTCTCTTTCTTGGCGTTGCTTGCGTTTAAATGCACCACTGGGTTTCTTCTTTTATCCATATTTTTAGTTTTCTAAATCTATAGATTTCGGCTACTCATTGTATAACGCGAAATATCGTGAAAAAAATTCCGGGGATTCCCCAACGACGTCTTGTAGTGTACCATTACGTTTCTCCTTCTTTTTACTTTTAACGTCGTCTTGAATCTTTTCTATTTCGTTTTATTGCCCAAATCTACACCAAGTATTAATTGTAATTTATGTTGTTACTGTTTAATATTTTTATTACCTGCCCTGCAGTGCACGAAAAAGAGCTGATCATATCAATAAGAGCTTTATCATCGATGATAAAGTAGCTTATCATTTTTAAAGTATTTCTATATTTAATATTTTTACTTGATAAAACCTAACCAGTTTAGATAGCAGTGGGGCCCCATTTTTTTATTTGCCCCAGGGCCCTTGGTTACCTAGCTACGCCACTGGACTTAGCCACGTAAAAAATCGAAACTTTTTCATTATTTCTATTTTTCGGGGAGAAATTTAGTTCGACAACCGCATTAAATGATCGTGAACAAGCATGGAAAAAAGATTTGTTGTCTGTGCGGGCGTCGATTCAAATTCTTCCCCGGACCATAAAATCGTTCCGTATTCCAAGCAACAAATCATCTCCAGGTCTTCATTATACTTTTTCAAGTGTGATTTCAAAACCTGGTTCGATCAGGAAACGAAACGTACTTCTAGTGCAATGATGGCGAACCTATGACTCGCGGGTCAGACACTGACCCACGCAGGCTTTTTAAATGACCCACGTGTTTATTTCTAAAACTCATTTTTAATCGACTTCAACAAAAAGGAGGAGGTTCTGTGTTCGTCTGTATATTTTTTTTTTTTTTTATGTATGTTCACCGATTTCTCCGTCAATTATGGACCGATTTTCAAATTTTTTTTTATTCGAAAGAGTGCACTTCCGAGGTGGTCCCATCGGAACCAAGTCAGGATCTGATGGTGGATCCCGGAGAAATCGAGGGAAACTCTCAAATTTCAAAGGCATGCATAATGTTTTTTTATGTATGTTCACCGATTTTTAGTGTTAGATTAACACTAAAAAGAGAAAAATAAAATATTTTTAACAAAAAAATTGAACCGACTTCAAAAAAGGCACTAAAAAGTAAAAAATAATTGCGTATTGAAATGTTTTGGAGTCGGTATCAGCCAAAATGAAATCTATTCCGAGAACTACACCGACTCCAAAACATTTCAATACGCAATTATTTTTTACTTTTTAGTGCCTTTTTTGAAGTCGGTTCAATTTTTTGTTAAAAATATTTTTTTTATATTTTAAAAGAGAGAACAATCAATAAACCATAACGTTAGTCTACTGTTAAATAAGACTTCCATTTTCTCTATTCGATATGGTATTTGTGTATAATTATATGTCTCATTTACATACGGCATTACGTCAGTCAGTTTGATTTCCCAACCAGTTTGCAGAGATCTACATATTTTCAACAGAAATTCTTAAAGTGTAGTCACAAGTGTTTATTTTTATTGCTTGAAACTAACAAAAGAGCATAAAATAGAATGAATATTTGGAATTCCATACCTCACTGTGCTTAGTGCTTTATATACTTATCGAACATTAAAATAATAATTTATTAAACAGTTAGCTGTTTTGCTTCTTGCTTCAATTACTTAACAAAGATTATGATTATTTACAATTAGTGCCTGGCTATTGTTAATTTTGTTGTGTATTTTTTAATGTAGTCAATTTATCCCATTTTTATTCAAGTAGGTACAGCAAATCCAAGGTGCATTGCCACGTGTTTTTTAATATACTCGTACTTCCACCATAAAATTACTGTACTTCCGCCATGTATTCAAATTTAGCCAGATTATTTAAGATTTTTATTTTTGATCAAAGTAAAATTTAGCCATTTATACTCCGGGATAGTCTAGCTTTTTGTTAGTGAACGAATTTTTAGAATCACTTCAGTAGTTCCAGAGATTATCCTCCACACATACAAACGTACAAATTTTACCTCTTTATTTAATATAGTATATAGCTGATATATAGATGAAGTATAGAGATGTGAATGCATGAGCAATTTATTTTATTCTCTTTACACTTCTGACAATATTTATGAGCGTCAAGCTCGTCAGATACTAACTGCTTGGTGTTAAGGATATTTATTGCACCGCTATGCGTTTATCTTTTGTTACACCACGCTCTAGCAGCCAACTTATTCAAATACCAACTGATTGTAATTGACACTGTTCAACTAGAAAACGGTGTGTGGCTATAGACAGTGAGTTATTTCCAACTCGCGATTTTCCCACACAATCAGATTGGAAATAAACTCTTTTTGTACAAAATAATTGACAGGGCGTCGCTCAAAAAAATTATAGGAATGAACAGTTTTGTTTAAACTTGTGAATCTCAAACTTGTCTACAAGTTGCAAAAAAAATCCAGCCAATTGGGGCGACGGGACAACTTCAAAATGTTGACAATTGATATAGTATAATAAAGAAAATAAAATTTCTGATATCGCGTGATGTGACGCGGGTAGTGACTACTATTGAATATGATATTTGCTATTAGTTGCCATGCTTAACTAGTTATGTTTTTTGAATTCGGGAGACCTCAAAACAAAAAATTTTGTAAAATTTTGAAAGATTATTTCTGACCTAAAAGTTACTTGTGGGTTGGATATGAATTCAACTACCAATATTTATTATTCTTTTATCTAAAGCCAAGTATAGACTGCACAACTACTTATAGTTTATATGTTACGGTCAATGTCCGGAATCCGGGCAATGTCGACAATACCCGAGCCACATCGGGCAATGTCCGAAATCGGACAAGGTTCAAAAAGTAGATTTTTTATAAACATGAAACGCTGACATTTGATTGTATCTTTATCATGATAAGTTATTATTAACGCTTTATGGAGTTTTTATCACTGATATCAACTATATTGAAGAATATATTTTTCAGCTTTCTATTACATTAATATTGATGATTCAATAGTTGATATCAGTGATAAAAATTCCATAAAGCGTTAATTGATAACTTATCATGATAAAGATACAATCAAATGTCAGCGTTTCATGTTTATAAAAAATCTATTTTTTTAACCTTGTCCGATTTCGGACATTGCCCGATGTGGCTCGGGCATTGTCGACTTTGACCGGTCAATGTCGACATTGCCCGGATTCAGGACATTGACCGTAACATATATACCTTAAAATAATTATTGTAATGCATTAAAATGTCGACATCGTAGCTTTAACGCGAGTCGATATTTGAAACGGCGATAGATTATACGATCGAAAGAAGTGTGTGACAACTTTTCAAAAAAGCTGTTAACACCACCGATGGTCCATGAATACTAATTACACAGTACACATGGGTGTGTAAATGTTTTATCGCGTTTTCAAGTTAAAGTAGGTTTTGATGTAACATGTCTTGGCGCACGCAATTTCGAGATATTCGCCTATGGCTCGATAGTTATCAATCACTAATGGCGGACATTAATCATCAACTTGAAATAAACTCGATCAAGTCACACTTGCCCTTTTTATCATCGATGATCAATAAATCTCTGGAATCGCTTTGACTATCCTCTCTAAGAATTTTATATTTTTTGTCTATATAAAAACATTTTTTTTTTGCTTTTTGACATTCTTGCGATAAGTAAGTTTGTTCCAAGTAGCAGCGAACGGTAACAGAACTGTACACAGTCTTGTCACTGCGTAAGACTGTTTTGCACAGTATCGATTATTGAGCTTGTGCGCAAAACAGTCTTGCGCAGTGACAAGACTGTGTACGGTTCTGTTACCGTTCGCGGCTGCTTGGAACAAACCTTCTGAGTACCTACCGGTTGGTACACTTGTTTCCTGGTACCCAATACTTAAAATATAGGACATTTTTTTTCGGTTGCCTGGAAACGTTTTCTTGTGGGGATATCGGGTATTTTATCTACTTTTTAATTTTCTTATTTTTTTTTTTTTTAAATGTGTACAAAGAACCGAATGGAAGATACGGCCGTAAATTTTAATAACATAAAAAAATAAATAAAAACACTACTTGAAAAAAATGGTCAAAAAACATTTTTTTTTTTTTAATTTACGAGAGAACTTGCAAACACTTACGATTTTTATTGAAGTAAAGCTTCTTTTGGCACGGTAGGGTAAAATTGATTCAATGTGCGTATACTAAAACCGGCTGGAGAACAAACTGAGGTGCAGACGGCAAGGTAGAACGGGTTTCTTGAAACCTGAAAGTCGCAGGTTTGATCTCGGCGGTCGGTGCGATTATTATTTTTTTTTTTTACTTCTGTAGTCCAAATTCAGTCTCGTTTGTTCAAATATTTGTGACCAACCTGTATTACAAATTTTGTATCAACAGTACAGGTATATAAATTTATAAATTGTTTTTTTAAATATTGACACTAACATTGTTTTTATTTTGTTACAGGTAAGAGAACTGCAATAAAACTTGCTACAAAATCAGTAAGTAACTAAAGTTTGTCTGTGAATTTTAATTATTGTCGTAAAAAGGATAAATTGTGAGCGAATAAAATACTTATTTCTTACAAATTAATTGAAAGTGACTGTAAAAACAGAGACACGATTACGATTAGTTTCGATAAATATTATAATATCTAATAAAATGTGTCAAGTTTTAAACGTTATTCAATTATATTGGTGTTTTTATAAATGTTGTAAGTTAATTTAATTCTCGTATAAAAAGACAAATTATTGTAATTGCAAAATATACTAATTATGGGTAGTAATATTATTTTCTTCATACCTCGATCGAAAGTACATACTTTCGGCACATAATACTATTATGTGCTTTCGGCATCAATTGTAAGGCAGAAAGTCTAACATTTACGCATTGGTGGGATTACACGCACCGATGCGGAAAGTACGTACGTTCGGGCGGCAGTAATGAAAAATAACCTATCAACTGTTGTTTAGATTTCGTTTCCATAAAGCAACCCTATTACATTTTAGCTAATAGTCGCGAACAGCTGTTATTCGTGTTTTTACATATACCTAACCTCAAAGCTGCTTGTTTGGAACTTATTTGTGTTTTTATGTAATTAATAAGTAATTGATTAATAAATCCTATTTAATAAGCGTATACTTACGACCGAGGTATGAAGAAAAATAGTATACACTACACTGGTCGAAAGTTTGATATTCTTGCACTGCACGTCATGATGCGCAGAGCAAGGATATCAAACTTTCGGCCCTTGTGGTGTAATATATTATTTTTGCACTACCCCCTATAAAATTTTACACCCATGTACAAACTACAAATAACTTGCTATTAGAAGTAAAGTTTGCCACTCAAATGAAATATAGAAATTTTAAAAATATAGGTACTGAAAATAGAGTCAAAAAAACAACTATTTTATGGAGGGTATAACAACATAAATATCTCGGCGCAATGATATTCCGACTTGTGTGACTTAAAACTCGCTGACCCTCGTTTTAATATAATATCACTTCATGTTGGTAATATACTTACCTCATTGTACCACAATTATAACGTGACTAACATCTCATAAAAATACAAATTATTCAAAATTTGAAACCTGATCTTTTATCCCTGGCAGTAATTTCATGGTTTTAAAAATTATTACCAGCTATTCTTAGTAGAGCTGTAAAAGTAACGAGAAATTGTGTACCCGTATGTATTCGTTACTTAAAGAACCAGTACCCGTTACTTTCGTATCGTTACGTTACTCGTTACTTTTCATACGACATACAATCGTTTACTAACAGCATCAAGCATGCACCATCGCATCGAGGCGCGTCGCATACGTGATACGGTATGGCTTCGTTCGTATAACGTATAACCGCATCAAACGAGTTGAACTGACATGGATACGACAAGTGCGAGTAACGAAATGAATTTGTAAGCAACGATTCGTTACTTCGAGTCGGACGAGGTACCCGTTACTCAGTAACGAATACAGCTCTAATTCTTAGACATATTTGTATTAGAAACTATGAATAGAATTGTTAAATATTAAAATAATCGATTAAAATGTTTACCCAAAATCGAATATTTACCGTTCGATACGGCGCCATTAAGTGCTTTTAACTATCCGACAGGTGATTTTATAATTGGCCTTTTACAATGTAAAATTTATTACACTTTAGATCAAAGGCATGCCTGCCTATCATTTTTTGTGCATCCGGTAATTTGTTGAAATTTTTTTTGCGAATTTTTCTGTATCTGAGTAAAATCTTATATAATATTGCCGCTTTAACGATTTTGTTATGCGTGTAAAAAAAGGAAGCAGACGTAATTTGTTCTGGTCGTTATTTACTGCTTGTTGTACCAGAAGCCGCTACTTTACCAGTTTGAAGACTTTTAACACATAACAGAGAAATGTTAACTATGACTACGGGTATTATATAAACGAGGCTATACCAAATCCGGAAATTGAAATCACAGTATAGATCAGGGGTTATGTTTCAGTAACGACGAGGGCTGCACATGCGCCTTAGGGCCTTGGGGACCAAATATTTGGATCATTTGTAATTTAATACGCGATAATGGCCATAGAAGCCGATTCGCTCCTTTTAAAATAAAAAAAAAATATTTGGGTACCAAGAAATTAATCAGGTCCATCACTAATTTCTAACAGAGAGCTATGAGATCCTTAATTTAAATGAATCGATTTTCATGTGTTTTTGATTTATACGACATTTTTACGAGAAGATTATATAAAAATTAAAAGAAGTATTTTTTTTAAATACAGGTGCCACGTTTTTGAAACGAACTAAAAATTATAAAATAATTTCTTTACAGACAGATTTTTTACTTGTAGGATTTGAAACGAAAAACGTGGGGCGCATTATTCGTTTTATCTCATAAATAAATTTTTTCATGGATAGCTACTCTACAATTCTTATATAACTGTCGCATTTGCCCCACGTTTTTCGTTTCAAATCCTACAAGTTAAATGTCTGTCTAAAGAAATTATATTTTACTTTTTAGTTCGTGTTAAAAACTTGCTATATTATAATAATAATAATGCGTTTAACGTTCGTTTCTCGGCTTTATGTCATAACAGACACCATTCGCACCATTACTATTTTCCATCTATCACACTTCCCGTTATTTTCTACATTTTTTCAACTTAAACTAATTAGTAGCAATGGGCGAATGAAGGAATTTTAGGACATTAGGATAAGGTAGGCAAATTTTGAGCATAGGAGTTTGACAGGTAATCGGCCATGGCCTTGAATAAGGAACCATCTCGATATTTATCTGGAATTATTAAAGAAAACCATGGAAAACCTCAACAAGATGGCCGGTACAGGAATTACAGTTTCTCGACGAGAGGCAGTAGGAAAAAGTTCCAGCCACATCTGCCCCCACCCGCGGAATTCGAACCCGGTACCTGCCGAATGCGAGTCTAGTGGTATATTAAAAATGTTTTTTATTTCTTGTTTTTAGTATTTTCTTGTATTGTCATTTAATTCTGAGTTATGTTAAAGATTTCAAGTCTCTATCTCATCAGGAAGTTAGTGTAAAATCAATTACAAAGTTCCACCCGGACAGACATACAAGAAAGCGAGTTAATACAATTCTAGTAGAAAACTGACACACAAGAAAAAACTAATGAAACGCAAAAATCAAAGCCCAACATTTGTGTTATTCGTGACCATCACGTTATTGCAAATTATAGACGGTCAACAACAGAGGTCGTTCACTTATATTTTGTTCATATCATTGTCGTACAATGTGTCTGTTATGCAAGACGTGTATTTTTGTTTTTTTTTTATAAAACTTGAAACAATACAGTGTCCAGAACAATAACGCACGTGTAAATTATTTGTAACGTTCAGATGTTATTTATTTTTATTGTTTCCATGAATGTTCTACGATCAAGAATGAAAGTGGGTTTTCATGTAGGTCTTTTTACATGCCATTGTGAGAGAGTTTAGTCCAGTCTAGAAACTGTCCAGTATCCATAAACCTGTAGCATGAACGCTTGGAGTATGTTATACGAGTAATGTACTCGACGCTGTTCTAATCGTAAATATCGATGTAGGCTGTGATATGCAAGTCTCGTGTTCATTGGCGTAGAAGTAGGAAGACTTATTTTTAAAAGTAGATACAGATCTAGGCTGAACCCGCGGCTTTACTCGCGTATCTATATCTATACTAATAGACTAGACGGCGAGGAGGTAAAAACATTAAAAAGTGCATTATTCGGGCACAGGCGAGATTATTGTTGGAATCGCTTCGTTTTAGGGTGTAGTTCAACCTCCTAAGTTTGCTTACAAATTGTTGGTGTGCTTGATTTTATAATTGACAATTAGTGACGAAAATAGTGCTTTTTTCTCCTATTTCCTTTAATATCTCCGTTCCTCTTGACTTTTAGTAGAAAGTTGTTACTTATGAAATTTCCTAAAAAATGAGCACTGACAGAGGTCGCTAAGTGCAATTGTTAACTTGCAAATAGCCACGAAAGTTAAAAAAACACGTTTTTTTCACTATTTTTTTACTAAAAAATGACCGCACATAGATGGTTGAAAATTTTCAAAAATGGTGTCTATGTTGACCCAAACGTGCATGAATAATTTTAACGTCATCGGTCAATTACTTCTCGAGTAATTAACGATCACTTTTTTTTTGTTTCCTTAATTGCAAATTGCGCCATTTTTTTCACAAACAGGTTTCGCTGGTCAGACCAAGTCAGAAAAATCACAAATCCATTCAACTTTAGTATCCCGTTGGAATTTTTGGAAAAAATTAATTCTAACCGATTTTATAATGATTGAATATTGGAAAAGTTATATGGTTTTATACGTTTGTCTAAAATTGGTATCGCTAAAGAAATCGTTATAAAATATATACCTATATAAAATCGTTATACGTAGCATGGAGTATAGGTATCTCTCTTTACCAAAAGTTTTATGTCATTATCTATAGCGTTCGCCAATGAGAACCTTATGACTTAAGAAAAGTATATGTTTACATCCTAATGGTTCGATTGCGATTTTATTCCTATGCTCAGTATATAATAAAAGTATATGCTTAAATTTATTCTTCTTAATCTGAGACAGTATGATATGTCGGTCCGAAAAAGTGGTTCTTCAATAACTTTAGAATACGCGCCACGAATCTAAAAGGCTCGGAAGTTAGATGCGAATGCGTGCTTGCGCTTGTACAGTCTGTTAAAAAACTACAAACTCGCAACTCTACGAAACTAAAATATCAATAACAACTTGACAATAGCGTACTCGACTGTACTTTAAAGCAGGAAAATGACAAAGGCAACGAGCGATCGCGGCCAATCACCGACGAGCGCACGTTTCGTGCAGGTAGCCGGGAGGTGGTGGGAGTATCAACGGCTCTAAAATGTGCCTTTGCGACGCTGTTTGTGACTAACTTCTGAACCTTTTAGCTCAGTGGCGGGTATTATGCCTGCGGTTACTGGTTATACCGTTTCAAAACAACTGCGCCACTGTTTTTTATTAGATAATGTAATGTTCGTTCAATATTAAGATTTATTGATTCAGGAAGCCATTAAACGAACACAAGAACTATTATCGTATCGTACTTTTAAATTAAACTTGAACTATTCAGTATAGAACGTATTTACGGATAGTAAATTACATTATTTCATTTTTCGCCAAGGTTTTTCTGGCAGACGAAAGGTGAACCAACTCTCGAAGATATATACATAAATGTTTGCATGATTGGACGTTTATTATAAAAAATGATTGTGCGCGATTATAAAGTTTGATAAAATCGAGTCATGAACTTTGTACCACCCCCCCTCTCTAAATGCAGAACGTCCTTGTTTTCAACTTGTGTACAGATGTAATCATTTTAATCGATTTTTTAACATCGATTTTGTTTAGGTATCTTTATATATATATTTCTTCTGTCCGTGTGTCTGTAACTGATTTCCTCCTAAACGGCTGGACCGATTTTGATGAAATTTTATGTGTGTGTTCAAGGAGATACGAGAATGGTTTAGATTCACAATTTGGTCCACTGGAAAATGTTTTTTTGATTATGAAACAGTGCTAAAATTCCTGGAATTTTGAACCTTGCGTTCTGCTGCCAAATGTTTGTGTGTTTGTTATTTGACTGCCATGTGTGGATGGTCGTATTTGCCTCTATTTGCATGTTTGCCTTGAACGTCATATATTTTGCCAAATACAACAAACACCCAATAGCGAACACAAAATATAGCCATGTGAAGTGCCACCATTGGACAAATAACGCCAGATTTGAAAACTGAATATTGGCATTCGCGAAAATCTAAAAATTGACATTCCTTACATCACTCATCGAAACTAAATCCGGAATACAGAAACTGGCTACCAAACCAATTATTGGAGACCCTAAACACACCATGGAACTCGTAGAGATATTATTATTGGATTATTCTCTTGATAAATAAATAAAATTGTCTGTAAAAAATGCATGCTTCGTACACACAGTAATTTCCATAGATTATTCGCGGTAATAATTTTGCAAAACTCACACTTTATACTGTAATTATCGTTGAGAAAAAAATCACTGATGACATATTTTATTATTTTACCTGTTTAAGTGTAATTTTATTGAATACACTTTCATCTTTAGGATCGTTAAGGTGAAACAGCCAGTGCGGTTTAACGAACGCATTGTTATTCCTCTCTTCGTCTAAATGCCTGTACTAAACAAGAACAGAACGCATCCGCGAAGTGCGAACCTTGACGTTGTTTTAATATTTCCATAGACAAACATAATTTCGCTTATTTTATTATTCTGCGGTGTTATTTATATGTGTTTATAAAATAATTTGTTTTAGAAAAGTATATTTTTTTATTATTTTAGCGTGGTGACAACATATTTAGAGAAAGTGTATTTTAAAACGTTTATTATGTGTAATAATTGCAGCATAAATTTTTTTATATGAAGCAGACTGTAAATGTTGCATTATTTTTGTTACAAGCCAGAGCCAGGGGTGAATCTGCATAGAGACTAATTGGACACAGGCTCGATGCCCCAAATATGAAGGGCACAAAAAAAATATTATCATACATTTTTAAAACTTTTTCTTTCTATGGGGATCCGCGATATGGAGGACTCTATCTGGCGGCGAAACTTACTAACTAACATGTGAGAAACAAGTATATGAATCGTACTGTCAATGAATACTGTTTATCGTGATTTTTTTTATAATAATAATAAAAAAACGTTGATAAATTAATAAATGACTTATTATGGAACCTGCGAAGTTTTCACCTCGTGCAAACACAAATAAAAATATAGTTTTTAAAAAAAAACTAAAAAACACGCTTTTTATCGAACTAAAAAGTAAAAAAATATTTTTTTAAAATAAGCTTAAAAAGCGTGGGGCGCTTTGTTCCACATTTTCGTACATCGAGCGCCTCACGCTTTTTAAGCTTATTTAAAACAAATATATTTTTTACTTTTTAGTTCGATATAAAGCGTGTTTTTTAGTTTTTTTTTAAACTATATTTATTTTTCACTTTTTAGTTTGATATAAAGCTTGTTTTTTAGTTTTTTTTAAACTATATTTATTTTCCACTTTTTAGTTCGATTTATTGTCAAAAATTTGCCGAAAGAAAACAAACTTTTTATTTCGGCGTGGACGGGATTAGAACCCACGACTCGTGATGCCGAGAGTTGACGTCAGCGAAGACCCGTGCTTTAGACCGCACGGCTACCCATTGTACTTACAGTGCTGGCATATTATACCACTATATAAACCACTTGCTGTAGTCCAAATGGAGATTACAAACATACACACAAACTTACAAGTGAAACTAATATAAAGCGTGTAAAAAGTTAGTAAAAGGAGTCAAAGAGTAAAATGGAGTCAAAAGATTAGCTATCTGAAGGTTCAATTTTTTATGTTTACCAAACGGTATTACAAATTAATTCTCGGGAACGATATAATTTTGGTCTGTACGTCTGTCAAGCAGGCGACACTGGCAATGTTCTTTAATCCTCCGAAACCAATTATGATAACTGTTCATTTGTTTTGTATAAGGAAGCGTACATAGACATTGCTCGAATGCACGCAACTTTATAAAACTTGATTTAGTTCAGGATCGCGTTTTGTTGCCGCTGTCCGATCATTTTCTGCAGCACTGGTATTATTATTTTTTTGAACACATCAATCCACAGCTCTGCGATTTTCAGTTACAAGAAGGAATTATGAAATCGAATCAATCTAAAAATTCTTTCATTTTGTTTTGTCATAATTCGAAAACATTCCAACAATGTAAGAGTCCGCTTGGTAAGTTGAAATCGTACTAACTATAAACGCGCTGTTCTGAACCGAAGCAGCATCAAAGTCAATTTTTTGTGTTTGTCGTTGATATGTGGTTATTTGAACTTGATATGTGGAGACAAATACGTGTGTATATAAGTATTTACTACGAAACGCGTTTAAATAAAAACCGTTCTAATAGACATCAATGCTCGTGCAAGACACGACCCTAAAGCAGAGGTCGGCAACCTTTTGAGACGGAAGAGCCAAAAGTTACAATTTACAAAATTTCCCAGTTTTTAAAGAGTCACTAAACATTTTCGTTTCAATATTCTAGTATTTGCGTATATATATAGGTAGGTATAATAAGTGATAAAGCTTTTTTTTTTGTTTATTATTGTATTTTATGAGACAAATATATTATTTCTATTCTATTAATTATTATATATCCGAGGACGACACACGTCGTGACGGGGCCGGTGCGGGTGAGACGGGAGTGGAAATTGCTGAGAGATAGACATGGTGCTCAATCATGGATCGATTGAACGATTTTTAAGAGTTTATATAAAAAAATTATTATTTTTTGCGTATGGAACTAGAGAGCCGCAACTTTACATCAAAAGAGCCGCATGCGGCTCGCGAGCCGCAAGTTGCCGACTCCTGCCCTAAAGTAAAAAATACTAAATTACAGTAAATTGCCGAAGAAGTATAACTTCCAACACGCTTACATAAGTACACGCACCTGTTTTCTTTAGATTTTCGAATATTTTGTATAATGCTTATACTTCTTGTACGATTTCAAAATAAGTGTTACACAATTACAGTTTGTAATATAATATAAATGGGGCATCGTTTTATACACGGGACATCATTTCCATGCATAAAAACGGTGCCACTTATATTATCAGTTTTTATGCATGGGGCGGATATGCTTTATATACCCGCCCTATGCATAAAAACGGTACCGCTTATAATGTGAAATTTAAGTGAGACGTCACTGCCAATTATTTTGGAACAGTACTATAGACAGAAGAACAAATTTCTATAGAAATTGTATCTGCTAAACTGCTTCTTCCGGCCTTAATTCGACAACAGCTGTATCGATTTTGATGAGACTCGATTAGTTCCCAGAATTAAAAAGTTCGTAACTGAATAATATTATAAAAATGTTTGGCTGTCTTTCGTTTGCACATGCGTGCAATTATTCGCTAGTATACAAAAAATTGTTCGATTGTCGTCTGTTTGCCTTATGAAGTAAACACAAACGAGAAAGATACAGTGTGTTTTATGTAAGTTCATTATCCTTCGTTAGAGATGTCGACAAAGTAACGATACGATACGAAACTACTCGTTACTCTAGAATACCCGAAGTAACGATTACCGATTTGAAAAGTAAATCGTTACTTTTATTTGAATGATTACTATTGATTATTGACATTCACGTAATACAATCATTTATTTTTTATTATAAAACATTCTATAGATTGTTCCATCCTTATGCGGACGCGTCACAAGTTGCAAACGCATTAGACGTGTCCGTGGGGCCGTACGAAGGTCGTTGGAGCAGCTGCGACAAACCGCTCCACTAGCGGCAACACTTTTTTTTTGTCGTTTTTATTTTCTTTTTGGTTTCGGTTATTGCACATTCTGTTAAAAGTACTACTGTATTACCGTTGTCGTTGTAGGTATGTTTTATACAACATATAAAAACCGTGACGCGAATCGGCGATTGGTTTTACGTCATTGATTGCCTATTATCGGTTAATTGATTTATTTCACAAGGCGATTGTTTTTACATCATCGCTCTCTTGATGAAGACATATCCGAACCAATTTAATTTTTTTTTGTTGTGAAATCTGCTATATTTTATTTAGAGCGTGATGAATTCCAAGCAAATACTCTATTTTGCGACGACTTGAGGGTGGATTAATGAATTGTAGTGAATTGTCGCTCCTAAACGTGTCCTTCATAATGAACGACTCCTGTCACGGAGCGGAGCGAGTCGCTCTTTTTTTTGTGAATGACTCACTCGGAGCGCCATTGCTCTGTGCTGAGCTGTTCTGTACTGTTGCATTCGCACATTTACAGAGCGCACACAGCACAGGCCACAGAGGCACTAGTGAATTTTGCACGTACCGAGTTCTCTTTGCTGAGTCATTTAATCTTGAATGAAACAGTAATAGTACTAAGCTTACAATGACTTAAACCATTCACATTGACGTCGTCGACAAAGATATAATATTGTAACAATAAACATTATTATTGTTAAGCTTTTATTATACTTTATGTAGTTTATCCGAAATGCGAATAATATAAGATCAGAATCATATTAAAATGAGCTCAGAGCTGAGTGTGTGTATTGTGCTGTGCAATGCTGCGTGACTCCTGAGGATGCATGATGACAGTTCACACCTCTGCAGTCTCTGCACTCTTGTGTAGTGCGTACTGTCTAGTGTCGCTCCTGTGAACGACTCGCTCTGAGCGACTCTTTTTAGTAATAATATTGTAATTAGTGTCCATTGTTGACAGTTGACGGTGGCCGTTGATCGTGACGTCGTTGATGATGACTCGCCGCAAGTGCGTTGATCCGATGCGATAATGCGCGATGCTATTACCACTTTTATTGTTATAGTGTTCGCGCGTTGAGAGTACGTTCATTTAATTATCTCGCTTCATGATCTGCTGGATGTTCATTAATCAAAAAAAAAATAAATAACTGGTGGTTCAACAAAAAACGCTGACCTTCTCCATACTGCCTCGGTTTCTTCCAATGTTGAACGCGGTTCGATTTTTGGGATCGTTGTTTTTTTTTTTTTTTTTATATGGAATTTCTACAACTCAGCACCGAAACGTTGCTCTAGTACAGGGATCGGCAACCTGCGGCTCTTTTAATGTAAAGCTGCGGCTCTCCAGTTCCATACGCAAAAAATAATTATCTATACTAATATATAAAGCTGAAGAGTTTGTTTGTTTGTTTGTTTGAACGCGCTAATCTCAGGAACTACTGGTTCAAATTGAAAAAAAACTTTTTTTTTGTTGGAATGCCCATTTACCGAGGAAAGCTATAGGCTATATAATATTACGCTACGACTATTAGGAACGGAGCTTTAATGAAAAATGTTGCAAAAAGTATCTCAAAAATAAGCTTCTATTCATGTAAAATGCACTAACTAGATATACTCATATTAGTGATGAAAAAATACAACCTCAGGTAGATCAATCGGTAGCGCATACGACTGGGTTGTGGGTTCGAGCCCCACGTTGGGTGAATATATTTTTATTTTTTTATTTATTTTTTACATTGCTTTCTTCTAAGGCTTACATTTAAATATATTTTAATTTTATTTAATTCATTTAAAAAAAAATATTAGTTAAAAAAAATTTAAATACTGCTCTTTATCGACAAAAACTCTTGAACGGTAACTCCGATCATCATGAAATTTGGACACAACATTCATCTCGGTAAACTAAGATGAATGTGCGTACTCATGTCCCTTCCTTCCCCATTCGTTCTTTTGCACCCGGGTGAAACCGGGCGGGACCGCTAGTTTTATTATATAAACCCTTAAAAATCGTCCAATCGATCCATGATTGAGTACCATGCTTATCTCTCAGCCATTTCCACTCATAAGAAGTTGTTCAAAACTTTGATTAACGTCTGATTTGTACTCTTCAATAAAAAAAATTATCGACCAATTTTTCAGACATATATATTGACAAAAATTAATAATTATAATTCAATAAATTCACGTTTAGGTCCGGATTTGAACCTTCTTGTAAGGCGTAACATTTCTGTCCTAGACGCATTTTATTTATTCAGCTTAGCTTTGTTCTATTTGACGTAATGTAAATGTCCTAATTGCGTGTTTAAATAGATATATTATGAGAAAATCAATTGAAGCTAATAGAGAATAATTTTCAAACGACAAATGTCAAGGAGTACATTAACGAGGGCAGTGGTTGTGTGGCCAATCATTAGTTTGTATTTTTTTTAATTATTTGGAGCATCATTTGAAGTACTCCGGCAATTATTTTTTGCAGCAGCGATAATACTAAAATGATATATTTGAAGAGAACAATAGACCGCGCGACTGTTTTAATAAGATGTTTTATTTCGACTAATATTCGCGTTTTGTGTAACCGGTAATCATAATAATAGATGAAACGATTGCTCTATCATTGGATGTAAATGCTTTGTTAGCATACTACCAGAATCATCAATTGAATGAATCGACACAAGTTGACTCTAGAGTTATTGGGTTAAATTAGCGTCTATGACCTGAGTTGTCGAGTGTCTATAATATCAATATATATATAATAATAATAATAAATTCCTTTAACTCCTAAGTGGAGCATAGGGCCTCTACGAAAATTTTAAATCTAGTCCTATCTTTTGCCATATGTTTGACTTGAAGCCAGGTAGTTCCTTGTTCCATAACTTCTTCACGAACAGTTCTTCTCCAGGATATTTTTGGTCTGTTCCACGAGGAGATCTATTTTTGCTTGCATATCCGCGCTATTATTTGCCAAAAGGCAGACATCATCTGCATAGTCTAGGTCTTCCAGTCTTCTAGTTAATGTCCACCTAATTCCTCTTGGTGTACTAATAACCTTTTCCATTATATAATTAATTACCAACGTAAATAGCATTGGCGAAAGTATGCAGCCTTGTTTTACTCCAGAATTCATGCCAAAATGTTCTGATAATTCCCTTTTATGAGCTACTCTGCATCGTACATCTCTGTACAATTCCATAATGAGGTTTCCAAGTTTGACTGGTATATTTAACTCTTTCAGTACCTTCCACACGAACTCCCGTTTTAAACTGTCGAACGATTTTTCAAAATCTATAATTACTAATACAATAAACATATAATAATTCATAATTTTATCATCACGTGATAAGAAATGTCCCTGACATAATATATATTATCCGGAAAGCGTCATGGAAAATCTTCAATGAAAAACACATTTGCACCAAAGGATTTCCTCGGCATTGAAAAAAAAAATAGCATCGCGTGTGAAATTATTTAATTTGTTTACCAAATTTGGACAGTTGGTAACCGTGAAATCTATCAATAATCAACCCACAATACCTTTTTTGTATATCGACAAATTGTAAAGTAAACATAATTATGTAGGTACCTGTTTAGAAAAAATATATACTTGTCGGCATTTGAATTGATGAATCAGATATTAAGTTCAAGATTTCAACATCCGGCAACACCGTTTTAAGAGGCCTATAAATATTTTCCAAATTTAGAGTTCAGTATTCGATTAATCAAATCTGGTAGCAAGATCTTATCTTTTGTTGGTAGTTCTTGAATGCTGGTTTTAAAATATCGTCAACATAATCTGACAATCAAATCTGCTTTAATTTAAAATATTTCAAATTCAAGTGGACTTTGGAAAGTTTCTGTTAACTATTTATAGAGCCTTTGATAATTTTTGATAAAAATTAATCTGCAGATAGAAATTGTAGTTTGTCACGCTCGGCAACTGAGGTAAGTCTAAATCAAGGATCGAAAACAGGCGGTCCGAATCCGAACCGCGGAGGGTAGAAAGCTGGACCGGGCTTTTATAAAGAGAGAGTTCCCAAAAGAAGAAAAATTGATCTAAAAATGACGATATTAATTAATTGAAATATTTTCTATATTATACGGTTTTATTTATAAATTTTTTTGGACATTAACGTAACTTTTAATAACTAAAAATAAATACAATTAACTCAGACTAATACCTAAGAGCACTGACTTTTGAGGTAACCATGTTTTGGAGAATTATTTGAATTTTAAAAAACCGGCTACCATGGTTCCTCATACTTATTATGTGAGACCTCTTTCTCGAAAATGAACTTTTTGAAAAACAAATATCGTTCAAAATTAACACCTACTCACTAAATGAAGACATATTGCGCATTAATTGTTCTCCTGCATGAGATTCAAACTTTAAAAATCTGGCTCAGGATTTTCCTCATTAAATAAGAATTATTGTATTTAATCAATAAATCAATTTTCTTTCCTTCAAAAAATGTTTGTAATATTTTTGACGTGATAACGTCTTATAAATTGATGAAGCACCGGCTGCATGCACGAAAAAGTGTCACGTTCCGCCTGACCCTGTGCGTGCAAGCGAGAGCGCAGTATGACAGCTACTAAAATTTAGGTTATGTATTATTAAATATGATATTCGAGCGGAATACGTTATCACGTAAATTATCGTCCGTAAACCGACTTTACAGACAACCAATTTTTATCAAGAGAAATGCAGCAAAACCTCACGTAGGTTACAGGATACATATTTTTTATAATGCGTTTTTATAAGCACGTTCCTTTTTTAACTGCTATGAACATTTTTTTTCATTTCTGACCCCTAATAAAACTTTTCGAAAACATCCAGATCTTACTAAAAATTGCTTATCGACCTCTTGATCAGCAAATGAGTTATTGTTAAAATAACCAATCTTTTTTTATATATTTTTTTAATCAACAAACAAAAAGTCGGCATGATGAAAGGATAATGTATTACGTCTAATAAGATAATTAATTTTAGTTAGATGAACAAAGCAAAAGTCAATATTTTACGTCGATATTTTTCTTTGTTTCGTCTCACTTAGTTGACTTGACCCTCCCTCCCCGATCTCGGACCTCCAGACTGGAGCCCTATAAGCCCCCGCCCTATAGTGAGAGTCATGGTGACCGGTGTGGGTAGGGTTACCAGATTGTCCAGCAATTTTACACGTTGTCCAGTGTCCCGGTTTTAGGCAAAATGTCCAGCTAAAAATAAAAAACATGCACCGCCAGAGCTAATAATTCGATTAAACTTTGAAGAAAACTGTACTAATTTTAAATCTTTTCTAAATACAGAGAAAGGTTCTAAAATGATAAAGGCAGCTAAGGGAAATTCTAAATATATGTGGCAAAAAAGTGACTTGAAAGGTACCATTCACTCTTAAGGTGGATCCAGACCAAACGCGCTGCGCCGCGCCGCGCCGCTCAGAACAGCGCAGCGCAGCGCGGCGCGTTGCATGTGGACGGTAACACGCGCTACATCGCGCCGTTCTGCGCAGTTCTGCAACAACAGCGAGCACGATCCGACAACTGTCGATACATCCAGATACATCAAAGGAAAACGCTTGTTTGTGCGCGTTTGGTTTGGACGGGGTATAAATACGTTTACGCGTGTTATTGTTTGCAGACGATATTTTGCGTGTAAAATATATAGAGCATATAGAAAATGGAATGGACACATCATCTTATTGAAAAATTAGTTAACTTATATAGGGAAAAACCTGAATTGTGGGACCCAAAAGATAATAATTACCGTATTAAAAATAAAAAACATGATGCCTGGACCGAAATTTCATCCGAAATGGGATGTGACGTTCATGATGTGAAAACAAAAGTGACGTCTTTATTGTCCTCATATAGACAGTTGGAACAAAACTTTGAACTAAATTTTCTTTAAATATTTTGCGCTAATCCGCGCCACTCTGGGTCGAGTTGCGCAGTTCCGCGCGGTATTTGTCAGCGCGGGACAGCACGGCGCGGCGCAGCTCAGCACAGCGCGGCGCAACATGGCGCGGCGCAGCGCGTTTGGTCTGGATCCACCTTTAGATTAAGCTACCTCTGTTTTTGTACCAATTTCAGCTGTTCAGCTCAATAGTTCATATTTTCGTTTTTCTTATAACAATAATACCTAAGTAAGTACATATTACTTAATTATATGTCGTGTTTCGGTTGATTAATGCAGATTTTTGTTTTGTCCAGCCTAAAATCCTTTGGTCCAGATATTTTAGAATATTGTCCAGAAATTTTGATTTCCCAATCTGGCAACCCTAGGTGTGGGGTAGTTACTTAACTATGACCTCACATTTTAAGTAGTTTTATACGAAGATAACAGAAAATAATAATAAAACACAACATAAGTACTTACACTTACAATATCTATGGACTGTGTATATATCTGTAGTGTCGTGTTTAATTTTAAAACCTCCAGCTGTTCGCGTACAGTATTGCGGCCGGCCGAGGCAACGCGGAGGTCAAGATGATGAGGTCAATATCAACAGTCGGCACTCACGGGCCATTCTAGACACACACATGGTGCATCGCACACACGCAAAGCTGTTGTCTTTATACGTTAGTACTTTATGGATTGAGTTCGACTTCTCTAAAATTTGACAATACTATGTTAGAAACTACTAAAGTTTCAAAGTAATATAGTCTATTATTACTTCCTCGTTAGTGACATGGACAAGAAGAGAAGCAATGGAAGTTCCCAGTGGCGGATTTGGCCCAGTAGGCCCGAGCTTAGGGCGGCCAAAAAAGAAATCAATATTTTTTTAAAGGTTTATTATAATATATCACACAAGAATATTCACGAAGGAAGGTGTCAAGCAAAATATTAATTCTCAAACTAATTTTATAAATTCCATTTCAAAAAGTATTTCTAAATTTTATTTTTTAGCCAGGTATTATTATATTATATACATATATTATATTATATGTTACTAGCGGTCCCGTCCGGTTTCACCCGGGTGTAAACGAACGAATGGGGAAGGGAGGAACATGAGTACACACATTCATCTTAGTTTATCGAGATGAATGTTGTGTCCAAATTTCAAGATGATCGGAGTTACCGTTCAAAAGTTTTTGTCGATAATATAAGCAGTATTTATACTTTTTTAAACTAATAAATTTCTTTTATTAATTAAATAAAATTAAAATAAATTTAAATGCAATGTAGAAAAAAAAATAAAAATATATTCGCCCAACGTGGGGCTCGAACCCACGACCCTGATATTGACAGTCGCACGCTCTACCGATTGAGCCATCCGACGTTGTGTACTCTTAACGCTAATATGATTATATTTAGTTAGTGCATTTCACCTGAATAGAAGCTTATTTTTGAGATACATTTTGTAACATTTTTCATTAATGCTCCGCTCCTAATGGTTGTAGCGTAATATTATATAGGCTATAGCCTTCCTCGATAAATGGGCTATCCCACAAAAAAAATTTTTTCCAAGTTGAACCAGAAGTTCCTTAGATTAGCGCGTTTAAACAAACAAACTCTTCAGCTTTATATATTAGTATAGATAGCCTTCCTCGATAAATGGGCTATCCAACAAAAATTTTTTTTTTTTCAATTTGAACCAGTAGTTCCTGAGATTAGCGCGTTTAAACAAACAAACAATTCAGCTTTATATATTAGTATAGATAGCCTTCCTCGATAAATGGGCTATCCAACAAATTTTTTTTTTCAGTTTGAACCAGTAGTTCCTGAGATTAGCGCGTTTAAACAAACAAACTCTTCAGCTTTATACAGATTGTATCAAATCAAAACAGTCCATAGAACATTCTGTGTGTAAGACAGAGACGATATTATATAAAGCACTAAAGCAGTAAGTAAGAATGAGATAAATGATCGCTAATAGTTACTGTGGTTATACAATCTGATAGTATCGTCTTTGTTTTCTACAGTAAAAATCACAATTTTATCAAATGTCAGTATTCACTAGTGAAATTATTGATAAAATGGCTATTTATACTGTTCGGGAAAAAATCCAAATAATTAAATGGTTTTATGGTGGTAATTCAACCGCCAACATAATAAATTTATTTGTAGTTGTTTTAATTGATAAATTGGTAAACAGATTTACAGTGTACGTAATTATTTATTTACGTAACCACAGTAACTATATTAGCGATCATTTATCTCATTCTTACTTATTGCTTTAGATCTTTATATATCGTCTCTGTCTTACACACATAATGCCCTATGGACCGTTTTGATTTGATACAATCTGTATACCTATTAGTATAGATAGCCTTCCTCGATAAATGGGCTATCCAACAATTTTTCTTTTTCAATTTGAACCAGTAGTTCCTGAGATTAGCGCGTTCAAATGAATAAACAATATCTTCAGCTTTATATATTAGTATAGATTATGATCCTGATTACCCCCTTTACCCCCATATTTACGCCCTTGGATGAGAACATTAGTTTTTATGATGTTAGCGAACTTTTGTCGCATCTCTGTATGCAAATCGTTGTCCCATGTTACCCACCGCAACGGTTTCTGCAACAACACGCCGTCGTCGGCAATAATGTTTAATGAACATGGAATTGATTTGATTGTACAATAGACTCAAATTTCGCTACAGCCGTCTCTCTTTCTCACTCACTCTCCGTGACGCGTCTCTGGCGCTAAAGGTTAATAAACTCAGAAAATAGATTTAAATTGCGCTGTATACAATAGCGGTTTTTTTTTAGATTATAATATTGTCTATCTCGTTAAATCACAAGAAATGTTTTTCAAGTACGACTTTCAACGCTAACTCTAATACACCACAAGGGCCGAAAGTGTGATAATCTTACCCTGCGCGCCATGACGCACTGCACTTTCGGCCAGTGTGGTGCATACTTTTTCTTCGTACCTCGGTCGTAAGCACGCTTAATAAATACATTAATTAATTAATTACAGTAAAACCCCGATTATCCGAGGTAACATGGGGAACACCCTACTCGGATAACTGAAAACTCGGATAATCCGGATTTATTTTTTTTTATTAAAAAAATAAACACAAATGTACTTTAAACGGTTTATAAACGTTTTTACCATGTAAATATTTTTATTAATAAACTATTTTATCGCCCCGACGATTTTAATATTTACATTGCATACTATATATTTTAGAAGCTCGGTTAATACGGATATTGGGTCTTTAGTGGCTCGATTAATCCGGATCATAGACGCATTAGATTGGCTCGGTTAATCCAGAGCTCGGTTGATTGCGACTCGAATAATCGAGGTTCTACTGTACTTATTAATTACATAAAAACACAGATAAATTTCAAGCTGGATCAACATTACTATATTATACAGAATGCGTAATGAAATGAATCGAGTTACTTAAAACTCGTTCGTTTTAACACAATGTCTGCACTTTCTCGTCAAAATGACTTCATTTGCGTACATAAAAACCAATATTATCGGAAATTACCAGAAATCGATAATTTATTTTCCGCTGTTGTAGCTATAATAAAGATGATTTACTACACTGACGTTATGGAATTTGTATTATCAAAAAAAAAAAATGTGTTGTCACATTTATTTGTTATTTTGTTATGCGTGGCATTTTACAGATGTACGTATTTGAAATGACCTGACCTTACACAAAAGTACAAATGTTTTTCCTACAAATTTCTAGAAATAATATTATCACAAGTCATGGCAGACTATCTGTCTGCATAAATTATTGGTTTGTTTTTTAATATTTCTATAGAAACAATTTTACATTGTACACAAAACACATGATTGAAAAATTTGCGCCATAGGTACCAAAAAAAAAAAAAATAATAATATAATAATTCGAACTTTGATTCAGTAAGTAGTGAACGCTTCTCCAAAATTTGTATATCTGTCTGTCGATAACGATTTTGAAGCAAATACTCCAACGCTTGCACAGAGCTGGAGATTTGGAGGTATTCAAAGCAGCAAATCTTTTTCCAGGATTTGTCCAATCTTGCGTTCAAGATCATATCATCTAATGATATCAAACTTCCCCCGGATTTTATTGGGGAACAAAACGTGCTTCTAATTTAATTATCCCTTAACGTAGTACGAGCACCAAGACAACTTTAAATAAAAGGCTTGATTTTTATATTTATATATATTTCTCCAAAACTAGTCGGTGGAAATTAAAAAAAAAACTATTTAAATTAAAGTTAAAACCTTAATAAATTAATTAATTAAATATCTTTTTAATTAGTCGGGCACAATGGTTTTTTTTTGTTTTCAATAATTTATTAAGGTTTTAACTTTAATTTAAATAGTTTTTTTTTTTAATTTCCACCGACTAGTTTTGGAGAAATCACTGAAAACATATAATCCATCTACCGTTTTACCATAAAGCCAATGTTAAATATGCCTACTTTTGAAGTCATTTATTTATTTAAATAATCGGGCAACCCCTCCTAAAATTTTCAGAATTGGTTTAGACCTAGTCCAACTTCATATAAAAAAAATCAAGACTTTTATTTAAAATTGCCTTGGGGCTCATACTACCTTAAACAGCAGAAAACTCGAGTGGTGCGTGAATTTTGACCAGAAACGTATTTAATTTTTGACAATATGTCCTTTGCAAATATTTAGTAGAATCGAATTCCGTGAACTCTGTTATCAAGTTTATTTTTTCAGTCGTTCCATATTTTGTGAAGTGTATGATTTACGAGTAACTTGACATTGCTCTTTGATAGTGAGCCGAGCCACAATTATTTGCAAAACCGTGTTATCAAACAATTTACTTTTTACGATACATAAAAAAACAACGATAACTGTTTTTTTTAATTGGTGTTGATACAAATTTAATTAAATTATTCGTTTCAAATTCTGATGATGTTCATTTTAAATTTGAAGGAAAATTCTTATCTGAATGATAACGGTGTCGTCTTCAAAAGTGTGACATATCTCAACAAACCACGTATGATACTTCAATTAAAAATCATCTTGTAACCTTGAAAATAATTGGAAGCATAGGTATACCATTGACATATCAAGCGTCTATAATCTACAATGTGATAATGTCGATAGAAATATTTAAAAAATATTTTTAACAAAAAAAAATTGAACCGACTTCACACTAAAAAGTAAAAAATAATTGCGTATTGAAATGTTTTGGAGTCGGTGTAGTTCTCGGAATAGATTTCATTTTGGCTGACACCGACTCCAAAACATTTCAATACGCAATTATTATTTTTTACTTTTTAGTGTGAAGTCGGTTCAATTTTTTTTTGTTAAAAATATTTTATTTTTCTCTTTTTATTAGTGTTAATCTTACACTAAAAATCGGTGAACATACATAAAAAACATTATGCGTGCCTTTGAAATTTGAGAGTTTCCCTCGATTTCTCCGGATTCCACCATCAGATTCTGACTTGGTTCCGATGGGACCACCTCTGAGGTGCACTCTTTCGAATAAAAAAAAAAATTGAAAATCGGTCCATAATTGACGGAGAAATCGGTGAACATACATAAAAAGAAATATACAGTCGAACATAGAACCTCCTCCTTTTTGTTGAAGTCGGTTAAAAATAAGTGTATGACAGTCTTTTCAAAAGCACCATATACCTCCCTGCCGGACACTACTATTTTAGCAGCGTATGGCAGGGCTAGGCCCTTCCACTATATTAAGATCGTGATGTAGTCCATCCTAATCCTTGCTGAATGACTATTACGACTTGCGGTTATTTATTATTCTAATCATCAAAGTATAGTATTTGAATACTAAAACACTTGAAAAATAAATTACGAGTAGTTATATTTAATTATACCTGATAATTTAACAAGTCTATTTTAGGTTTTAATAAGCTCATTTCAGAAACGTTTTATGGCAACCATGAAATTTCGTTTAATTACTCATTTATATGTACCTATCCAAATACAAATAGTACAACGTTGTATATCAGTGGTTTTCAAACTGTTTCATGTAATTATTATGTGGAATTAGTCATCAAACATTCACTGGTGCGTTTGGACGGGAGTAAAATATTTATTTTTATAGAGATTTGAAATTGTATAAAAGTATATGTGTTGCCATTTGAAAAAAAAATGGATGTACACGTCCTATTAAGTTTGAAGTGCAAAAAAGATATACCTCAGCGTTTTCCGATAGTTAACCTCGAGTTTGAACAAAAAACGATTTTCATTATGCTTTAGTGGTTTCCATAGGTTACTATATTAAAAATAAGTTAAAACCCGAATACTAAAAAGTATGAAACAAGAAAATATTCTCATCTGAGGATAGCCGTGGTCATATGCCACCTACCCTAACAAAACATAACATTTTAACAATAGTAATTCTAGGGCAAAGTGCATCACGCTATACATCTAGAAGAGCAACTCATATATTATATGAGATGGCATACGGCCACGGCTATATCCTCAGATGAGAATATTTTCTTGTTTCATACTTTTCAATAGTCGGGTTTTAGTTTTTGAACTTATTTTTTATTTGTTTTCAAATCTGCTCCCCTATGTTACCCGGGCCACAATAACAAATCGATTGACACCTTATTTATCAAAATCGGATGAATAGTTTAGGCGCTACGGTGGAACATCCGTAAATACAAACATACATAAACTGCTAAACGCATAACCCTTCCTTTTGGCTTCGTCACAGTCGGGTAAAAACTCCGAAATATGGCGTCTTAATTGAAATTCCCTGTATATAGGCAGTTAAAAAATTTCGCTTTGTAACAAGGTTTCATGAACAAAAACAGTTGAGAAAGCGCTGTAACAGAGACAAAACAGCTACTGCTTACATCCTTCATCACTGTAATTGGCTCAAAATGATCGTTCGCGATGAATCTGTTTTATGCAATTTCCATTGGCGCCCGTTTTAACTGGGCCAAGTGTAAATGAGTACAAAACACTTGACTGTTTAATGATACCAATTTAGATTATGATATTATATTAGTTGAAATGGGTACTTTATGGGTTTCGATTTCTCTTTTTTTCGATTCATTTTTCCGATGCCTTAAATATTCTTTTTTTTTAGAAATTTTAAATTATTTCCGGCTTGAAAATAGCCAAGCTGTGGAGATGCCGTTGGTTATATCAAATAATGAAAACACCATAATAGACATTTTTACGAATTTTCAGATATTTTCGAAATACTCGACATATTACGCTATTGGATTCGACAGTCACAAAAAGATGAAAATTATTCAGGGTGTTAGAAATTAAAAATAATTGCCAAAAATCTGTGAATATTAATAGTATTTTCTCTCTTTTTGCAGGTAAGCGTCTTTTACAACTAACATTTTTGTGTAGAGATCACATAATGGTAAGTGAATCTTGGAAACTATTCCACCTAGACGTTATAAAACTTGGAATACTGCTTCTTTATGTTAATATTAACCCCCCTGAAAAAAGCAGTTCTGTAACTAGCCTCGGAGATAGAGAAGGGCCGAAAAGGGGTCGAAATGGTTCGTGTGTAAATATGTCAGAGCTTTGCGGGAACTTGGCCTATGCACTCCGCGCACTAGGATCATTGTTTTTTGACAAATTTTCAGTGACCCCATAGAGTAGTAGATTTTCAAATTCAGGTAAAGAAGAATAAAGAAGACTGTAGGTATATAACAGCGCCGGGCAACCCCTGAGTTCTGAAAAACGACCAGCACTAATCTCTGCTGTTCCAAGCGTCTCTATGGTTCGTTACGCAACTCGAAAAAGACAAGCACAATACGCGCCACGGATCTAAAAGGTTCGGAAGTTACAGCGTCTCAAAGGCACATTTTAGAGCCGTTGAGACTCCCACCTCCTCCCAGCTACCTGCACGGAACGTGCGCTCGTCGGTGATTGGCCGTGATCGCTCGTTGCCTTTGTCACTTGTCGCTTTCCTGCTTTAAAGTACAGTCGAGTACGCTATTGTCAAGTTGTTATTGTTACATTAGTTTTTGAGCTGCGAGCTTCTAGTTTTTCAACAGCGCAAGCCCGCATTCGCGTCTAACTTCCGAGCCTTTTAGATTCCTGGCGCGTATTGTAAAGTTTTCAGGTATTACAGCTATAAAAGTTATGTACCTCACACACGTATGGGAGCTACCTGGGGAGCTCCTAGGAGCTCAAAGACCCGAGGGTGCCCAGCGCTGCTCTATGACACCATTGGAATCTATTAAAAACAATGATCTATTATTACTTCACAGTTATTTCACGATTCAAAGATATTTATTTTGAAGCCCACGCCATATGCACAGCGTCGAATGCATATGATTGAATTAGTTACAAGTGCAGTTCAAATTTATAAATGTGTGAACTGTCATATGTGGGACACTTGTCAATCATTTCCATTAATATTTATGTTTATAAATTGTATTATCATTTATTTGTTTTTAGTTTGCTAATTGGCTGGAATTGACAATGTGTCACAAATAATGATAGGGATCATGCATTTTTTCTTAATCGAATTATTTTCATATTGCAAGATGCATGTTTGACTGATGGCACGTTTCATTTTCTATAATATATTGTACAATAGTTTATCGGTACTCGCTAATAATTAATAGGACCGAGGAAATGTGTTTGTAGTTGTTATTTGGTTACTAGCGCTCGCATTTTTTGTGTACTGTTCATTCCGGTTTAGTTGAAGCGCAATAATTTATATGTTACGGTTAATACAAGAAAGTAGTTAATTCGCGAATTAATCGGCTAATTACCCGAATTAACCAATCCTTGACGTTGGTTAATTCGGGTATTAGCCGGTTAATTCGCGAATAAACTACTTTCTTGTATTAACCGTAACATATATACTGTTTAGCCAAAGCCTGTTCAATCGCCATGACTATAGTTAAAATCGGCTCATAAGTTTTCATTTTTGTAAAGCAGGGGCGGGCAAATCTTTTGATCGTCGGGCCACATTGCTGATGAAAATTTGACCGTGGGCCAAAAAATTGGAGAGCAAAAAAAACGGTTGTTTCATTTCCGCAACAAACAACAAAAAGGTTTTTTTTCGTCTGTTGTGGCCCTTGCTATTTACTATTTTTCTAAAAAAATTTTTATGGGTCAAATTATATTGACAAATTATTATCGCTTTTAATAATCATTTATAAAATGCTTCGCGAGCCGGATAAAATTCTACTGTGGGCCGGATCCGACTCGCGGGCCGCCATTTGCCCAAGCCTGATGTAAAGGAATCTTTCAGCATAATTTTCACCAATTTCAAGAAGTCTGATTAACTTGAAAATTTGCATACGTGTCAAGGGCCAATTATTTCATAAGAAAGAGTTTGAATTTAAAAAATTTGAAAAAAAATACTTTTGGTGTCGTTTTGAGACTAAAAATTAGGAAAATAAATTATAAATAAAATTATCGACCAATTTTTCAGACAATATATTAACAAACAATATAAAATTAATACATTAACGTTTCGATCCGGATTTGGATCTTCTTCAGAACGGATCTAAAAATATAAAAAATAATTAATAATTAGTTTCTATTTACTCTGAATGCAATTCGTGATAGATATTTTTAAAATATAAATATTGAAAAAAAAAAAAAAAAAGTTCTAATCAGACGTTAATCAAAGATTTGAAAATAAATTATAGTTTAAAAAAACTAAAAAAATGCGCTTTCATAGCAAATCGAACTAAAAATTAGAAAATAATTATTAACAAAATAATTAAATTATAGTAAAAAAGCGTGGGGTAGCAATTAGTATTTTTCATTATATCTATACTTTTATAAATAGCTACTAATGAAATAATTGTAACATTTAATATCAAGCATCCCCCGATTTTTTACTTTAATTGAATTATTTTCTTTATAATTATTTGATGAATTGGATGAACTGTTTTTAAATGAAAATGCAAATATTTATTTATCTTAACCTATCGGTTAAATATTAATTATTATCAAAATTGCAATAGTATTTTAATTTATATTATGTAGGTCAACTAATTGAGAAATAAATGTGGGCGGTATTTAAATTCAAACTTTAACGACAGCCGGTTTGATAGTTTTGTACTGTCACAAATATTTGCTGCGTGTATTTCATGTTTTTAGTTCAAACTTTTTTCAAATATTAACATTGCATAATGAGAATTATTGATGTGCAGTGCCAAAACGAATTGCAATTTCTGTGTTCCAATTATTGAAACAAATATTCTAAGAATAAAGTATGTATGTTACGGTCAATGTCCGGAAACCGGGCAATGTCGACAATGCCCGAGCAATGTCGACATTGACCGGTCAATGTCGACAATGCCCGAGCCACATCGAGCAATGTCCGAAAGCGGACAAGGTTCAAAAAATAGATTTTTTATTAACATGAAACGCTGACATTTGATTGTATCTTTATCATGATAAGTTATCATTAACGCTTTATGGAGTTTTTATCACTGATATCAACTATTTTAGAATATATTTTTCAGCTTTCTATTACAATTATTGATGATTGAAAACACGTACAATTTATATGATAAAAATTCCATAAAGCGTTAATGATAACTTATCATGATAAAGATACAATCAAATGTCAGCGTTTCATGTTTATAAAAAATCTATTTTTTTAACCTTGTCCGATTTCGAACATTGCCCGATGTGGCTCGGGCATTGTCGACATTGCCCGGATTCCGGACATTGACCGTAACATGTATATGAGGTATAAAGACACTGCGACCGGCACCCGAGCACTCACAAGTGATCGACTCTTTTATATTTATAAGTGATTACAAATTTTTATTAAGTTTCAATTCTTAATTTGCAAGACGGTATCAATTTAAATCAGGCTAACTAAACATCCATAATTTTTTATTACACAGCTGATATACTTTTGAGAATAGTAAAAGACTATCGATTACTTTAAAGTCTATAGCAGTGACTCTCAACTTGTTAGCACTCTCTTTCACACTTCAACCTACCCGTAGAGTCTTCACGTATAATATACAGTTTTGTAACCGCCTGGCAGACTTTTAGACCTGACTAAATGATCTGGCTTATCATATCATATTATATATTAATACGCTAAGGTTAAAGATGTTTGCCTTCCTTTTTTACAAAAACCTCACAATTTCTCCACATAAATTATATATCATTTTACAAATAATTGCTTGCTCTACTGACATCGACAACTAAAAAATTTATTATTGCTTTTGTTTTTGTAAATTAATTAAAATACAGCAACGCTGAACAAAGTCTGCCATCTGACGGCTTTAATTTTGAAACAAAGTCAACACTTCGATCTGTCATCTGACCTTCATATTGTAATACAACAGACACAATACTGCATACTGCCATCTGACGGCTTTAATTTTGAAACAGCGAGCAACGCTGAACAACGTCACAGCAATGCTGAATGATGCCATCTGACGGCTTAGCTCAACGCTTTTGCTACTTGCGCCTCTATATGACAATTTTAGTAAAATATTTCTTCGATCTGTCATCTGAGCTTCATATTGTAATACAACAAAAAGAAGAACGTTACAAGCAGTGTGCAAAATTAGAAACGAATTCAATACCTGCAATCATATTTAAAAAATAATTTTGTAAAGTGATAATTATTATACTTATTTAGTGCGAATAATTCGCACAGATCACACTAGTTTATGTTTTATTTTTTGTAATACCTACTAAATTTTAAGGAATTAAAATTCCAAAATGCCCCAAGGACTTTTTTTTTTTTTTTCAAATAAAATTTCGCAACATTATAAGAATTCACGACTTGGCTAGGACCCATTACTTTTCAGCCTGGTCTTTGATTTTGTGTTTAGGCATTACAAAAGAAACGTTACACAAATCACACTGCAAATATGTACCCAAAAAATGTTTTACGTACGTAATTCAGAGAGTTTCGAATTTTTTTTTTGCTTGGCAGTGTAGTTTGAATATTTCTGGTGTAAAAAAATAAGATAAAAAATAGAATAATGATGACGTTTTGAGAGAATCCAACTGCACGATATCCCCGTCTCACTCGCACTTCTCAAATCTAATACATCTAATTAAAATTGGAAACGCCGTTTGGTCAATTTTAAAGTTCACTCGGCACAATTCGCAGCGATTTAATATTTGCGTATTTCACATAGGAAATGGAGCGAGAAATTTGATAAACAAATTAAAAATATTTTATATTAATCGTGACCTCATATAAAGTTTCTGATTTATTATGGTCAGACAGATTAGACAAATTACTGCGTTTTATTAATTTTTCGGCAATGGATATGCGTATTTTTTTAAAATTTGGTTTTTATTATTATACTAGCTGCTGTGATGACATTATCTTAAAATAATATTTTTTATTACTCATGCGGGAAAAGTGGTATCTTTACGCATGCTGTTACGGTTGAAAAGTAGCTATTTTCATTTGCGTGCGGAAACTTTATTTGTCGCACTGAAATTATTGTTTGCCGCACGCAAGTTCAGAGAAAAAAACAAAATAATAACGGTGTTAATGCAGTCAACGAAACAAACTGTCATTTGAAGCAGATTTGAGGTTAAAATTTTCGATTATGCACTTTTATTCTTGACAATTTTAACTGAATTTTCATCTTTTTAATGATTTAATTTTAATTTTTATTACTTCTAATTTCTTTTTTTAATTCGTAATAAAATTTTAATGTTAATTTAATTTAATTCGTAATAAAAAATAGTATGTCAACTCGTGCGGCATTGTCGATTGCCGCACTAGTTGCACTATATACTATTGTTTTTACTGAATTTTTTCTTTATTTCTGGGTACATAGATATCCATGACTACAAATAAGTAGTATAGGGTCTTTCAACAAGGACGGGTCGATGTTGAAATTGAATAAAACAAGCTGTGTGTGAGATATTAACGAAATTATTTTTTTGTTTGAAAGGCCCACTTATGCCATTATGTATGGAATATGACATCGTTCAAATGTCCGCCGCGGCTTCGAACGGAGGCACGGATCCGAGAGGTCCAATTTTCAATGACTCTACTGCATAGATCCGGCTGAATCTGACGAAAATCCGCACCAAACAGTAACTTTCTGTGGATGCATTGCCATCTGGTGAACCTCATGTGGGTTGTGGTCATCCCATATACGGCAATTTTGCTTATTAACAAAACCATTCATCCAAAAATGCGCCTCGTCGCTAAAGATTATTTTTCGGCCAAAATCGGGGTCCTCTTCCAAACGTTCCGAAGCCCAGTCAGCGAACAAACGGCGTTGTCTGTGATCATTAACTTTGAGCTCCTGGGTCAGTTGGATGTTGTACGGGTGCAGGCCCAAGTCCCGACGCAAAATTCTCCAAATTGAAGTCTGCGAAAGGCCGAGTTCTTGTGCACGGCGAGAAATCGACTGCCTCGGAGTCTCCTGCACACTCTGACGGACAGCGGCGATGTTCTCGGCCGATCTGGCGATCCTTTTCCGTAAGGATGTTGGTTGGTTATTTACTGAACCGGTCGTCTCGAATTTAGCCACCAAACGTTGGAGAGTCGACTTTGAAGGGCCACCGCGTCTGCCGTAAAATTGACGTAATGCGCGCAACGTTTGCACTAACGAATTTTCATAATAAAGTTTTATCATTTGGACATGCTGCTCAGTCGTGTAACTTGCGATGGTGATTTGGCATCAATGACTGAAAAAGAAAAAACAGATTTGACAGATGCCGCCAAAACAGCATGGCCGCCACAAACTGTCAACATCGACCCGTCCTTGTTGAAAGACCCTTTATATACTAATTATTTTTTATATTATTTCTGAAGAAGATCCAAATCCGGATCAAAACGTCATCTAGTGAAATATAATTTTATTATTTTTGTCAATAATAGTCTGAAAAAATTGATCGATAATTTTATTTATTTATAAGTACTTTTCTTTAATTTAACCTTTACTCGTAATTAAAAAAAGCATTATATATTTTAACTATATGTAGGTATAGTTTGGCGGGACACTTTAAGAATTTGGCCGCACACAAAAGTGTTGAGAATCACTGCCCTATTTCATTGAGAAATAAAGTTGCCGTATTTATGAATGGATTTATGTAATTTTGATTTGGTTAGATTGGCAAGGTTACACTAAATAATATTTTGTCGAGCGTGGTAACTTTTATAATGGCAACGTTGACCTGACAAATGGCCAGAAGGCAGTCGCGCCTTTTTAAATGAATTACGCAGCGAAAAATATGATTTGTATTCAATTTTTGTAAAATAAATCTTGATTTAATTATTTCTAATAATTACAAAACTGTCCGTTGCGTTTGACCTGCTTTTTTTACAAGGCGATACAAACAGGGTTGACTATAGAAGCGTTTAAGAGTATTCGTCCCTGCAAACACCCCCTGCGCCCTTCATCTCAAATCTTTTCCCCTCGCCTAAAAACGGTTCGCGCTCTCCCGACGCTATTTTTAAAGCTAAAGGGTTCTGGTAAACGCCAAATGAAAGACAAAGAATCAGACTACAGATCCTTCAGGCGAATTTTTGAAAAACAGTTTCGCCTACGTGTGAAATATTACGTAAATATTATTTTTTTCAAAAAGTTGTAAGTTTTTTCAGGAATTTTTTTTCAAAAAATTCGCCTGAAGGATCTGTAGTCTGATTCTTTGTCATTCATTTGGCGTTTACCAGAACCCTCTTGCTTTAAAAATAGCGTCGGGAGCGCGCGAACCGTTTTTAGGCGAGGGGCAAAGATTTGAGATGAAGGGTGCAAGGGCTATTTGCAGGGACGAATACTTTTAATGAAGAAATTCGGGAAAAATTTCGAGTTGTTTGGGTAAAAAAAAATGAAAAAAAAAAAACAACTCGAGATATCTTAGCTTTGAGTTGATAAAATTAGTTAAGCATGTGGTTCACTCTCTTATAATATGTATATCACTTTAAAAATGCATATTGCCCAATTCCAGTTTTTTGCTACGCCCCTGGGCTAAGAGATCGTCGCCTTTCGCCAGCTTTAAAAAATTAAATTCACCTGTGAATGTAATTAATGTGGATTATTTTTTTGAATGTGACATCTGACTCGTTAGTCGTTACAACAATTTATATAAATTATTTCTAAAAACACTTTCAGGTTTCAACACAAGAAAATATAAATTGGATGTACTGATACATGTCTGAGATAAAAATTTAATTTATTGAATTGGCGTACCCTACAGCGTGAAATTTTCGTGTAAAAAATTGTTAAAAAATTTACTCCAGAAATGTTAATAAATTAGTAGGATGTTAAGATCTTTTTGCTACGAATATCGCAATCCGGTTTTTTTGTAGATTGTACGAATACTAATTATTACTTCATTTTTTGCTCTAATCAATTATTTGTAAGTGTAGTTATTAACGTCGCAAGTGTGAAATAAGCGATACGATTTTTTAGCAAATACAAAAAACCCTCGTATAATACGGTTGTTATTTTCACACAGCAACACCGACATAGCCGCTTACCTGTTAAAACTGATGTTTGTTAGCCAGTTTCTAAGACTTAGAAAACAGCTGTGTTAAGCTCTCACTAACCCCGCTACTAATTTTACTACGTGACTGATACGACTGTGCCTGCTAAGAATATGGCGGCTGGCTTGTATAACATAACGCGAGTTTGGTTACCATTAACGAAAATACGTTTTTTGGTTTTTGTAACTATGGGGATCCGCGATATGGACTACTCTATCTGGCGGCGAAACTTACTAACTAACATGTGAGAACCAAGTATATGAATCGTACTGTTTCTTGTGGATTACTCTTTAAATCGAAAGTTTGTAAACAGAAAGCATTAAAATTCACCTTACTTGAAGGTTCTGTTTCAATTGAATTTTTGCCTAATTTTATATGGCCGGCATTAAATATACGTTCCCCTTCAAGGAAATTTCTTTTTCGGTGATTTGTATCAGCCCAATTACATATTGTACTGATACTTATCATTTTATTGCACTTAAAAAAATTCACTGTTGCACTGTTCACTATTTAGTAACTATGGGAAATGATACCCCATCGTCGCCATGTTTTTAAAGCTCCACCCATTTGACGAACCCCAATAACTTCATTTTTATTAAAAATAGTGATAATTGAACAAAACTTCATACGAACATTAACTATTTTTTTATAACAACGAATAAAAATGAAGTTTCACAAAAAACGAATTGAGATGTTGAAAATTATTTCCAACATAATAGCAGGGTTTTCCCCGCACAAGAACTCTAAAATATTATGTTATGCGCAGTTTTTGAAATTCCGCGTTATAAAAATAGCGTGTTGTGTGGGGATTGCTGCAATTCTGTAATCGTGTTCGATTGAAACAGTGCATTTCTTTAACCGTATTAGAAATCGCGTTATAAAAAAACTCGCAGTTTGTGACGTTTGCAGCGCTAGAGAGAAAACCGTGATATATAAAATGTGTTGTTTAACGTTTGCAGCTGTTTATATGCAACCGCGTTAAAGAGAAACCGTGTTATAAGAGTATCGTGTTGTTTGTAAATTGTCGCAATTTTATAACCGTGTTTGATTAAAACAGCTAGTATTAGAGACTATTAGAGAAAAATCGTGTTATAAAAAAACGGGATGTGTGTCGTTTGCAGCGTTTATTCAACCGCGTTAAAGAAAAACCGTGTTATAAGAGTATCGTGTTGTGTGAAGGTTGCCGTATTTCTCTAACTGCGCTAGAAGATACATATGTAATAAAACTGTCTACTGGCGCAATTCACTGACATTGCTAGAGCGAAATCGCGTTGTAAAAGTACCGTGTTATACGAGGGTTGCCTGTACAGTTTACATGCGAAGATTTGCTGCTATATTAGCGGATTCATGATTCCACCTGCTTCTTCTTTCACACTCCACTTCTTGCATTATTCATTTAGACAGCTACAATTAACACTTCCAAACGCAAAATGGACCACATGTGGCAGTCGCGTGGTTACAGAGTATAAAGTTGAGACGCTCTGTCAGGTGTACCACATGTGGTACGGTTTGTACGTCTTCAATTGCATCGTGTAATCTTTAAAGGTGAAACGGTTCTATAATTATATTACATTATTTTTGACATAACTTAAATTTTCTCATGCATTTTTAAAAGTTGGTCACTCTTATAGAAAAGACTCTTTTTCTCAAAAACTGGAGATGAAAAAATAAACGCCCATAAATTAAAGAATCGGTTATCGGGTTGTCGCGGCATGAAAAAACTGCAGTGAATCTTGAAAAGGAAAGCATATAGCAATCACGTGATATGATATAACAAATGAATAAATAATAATATTACATATTTGCCTACTCGTAATTGTTTTAATTAAATTGCATATTTTGTAAAAAAAGTTGAAACTATTTGGCGTGTAATAATAGTTAAATGTAATAATTATGACAAGTTAATTAGTAACGCACTTACCCTTTTAAAGAGACTCGATGAAACTGGGTGACCCATATTTGTAACTAGGGTCGACCAGTGTTTTAATTTATATCCTTTGCAGTGACTCTTTTTTAGAGTTCCGTAGCCAAATGGTCGAAAACGGATCCCTTGTAATGTTCGTTCGTATGTTAAACCCTTACAACTCCGTCATCTTCATATTGTAATACAACAGACACAATACTGCATACTGCCATCTGACGGCTTTAATTTTGAAACAGCGAGCAACGCTGAACAACGTCACAGCAGTGCTGCATGATGCCATCTGACGGCTTTAATTTTGAAACAGCGAGCAACGATGAACAACGTCACAGCAATGCTGCATGATGCCATCTGACGGCTTAGCTCAACGCTTTTGCTACTTGCGCCTCTATATGACAATTTTAGTAAAATACTTCTTCGATCTGTCATCTGAGCTTCGTATTGTAATACAACAAAAAGAAGAACGTTATAAGCAGTGTGCAAAATTAGAAACGAATTGAATACCTGCAATCATATTTAAAAAATAATTTTGTAAAGTGATAATTATTATACTTATTTAGTGCGAATAATTCTATTAAAATGGCAGAGACATGAACCACGACTACCTATATCAAAGTTAAAAAGTTCGATATCACTAATGTACATGCTTATTAGAGCTACTTGGTTTTTGGAAGACTTCAAAGTAATTTTAATAGCGCAAATATGAACTCGACTGAGACTTTAAAAACAAAACCGACGTTCATACAAGCAAATCCGCGGGTAAGGCTAGTTATTTTATATTTTCTTACAGTTTAGGATATAGAATAACTCTCGACACTTTCATTTGAAATTCGCGGGGGCAGAATGTAATTCAATATTAATAATTTAACGCAATTAATTGTAATGACATGCATGAAAAATTATGTTTATTCATATTTTATAACAGTTGTGAATATTTAAAATGCATTTTATTGTTGCTGATGTTTATCTCGCGCTATTTGTGTATAATATTATTATATCATAACTTAATATTATGCTGGATTGGCTGTCTGACCATATGGATGTGTAGATTGGTTTTAATGTTTATTTATTTATATTAAAGCAGTCGAGCTTATTTTTAATACCTACCACGCAGGCGCAAGTTTTGAAGCATCAATATCTATGTCAGGAACCACAGAAAAACATTATCATATATATTGATACGCTAAGGTTTAAGATGTTTGCCTCCCTTTTTAAAAAAAACACACAATTTCTCCACATAAATTATATATCATTTTACAGATAATCGCTTGCTCTACTGACATCGACAACTAAAAAATTTATTATTGCTATTGTTTTTGTAAATTAATTAAACTCTGAACAACGTCTGCCATCTGACGGCGTAACGTTAACACTTCGATCTGTCATCTGACCATCATATTGTAAATACTGCATACTGCCATCTGACGGGCAACGCTGAACAACGCTTTTGCTACTTGCGACAATTTTAGTAAAATATTTCTTTTACAACAAAAAGAAGAACGTTATAAGCAGTGTGCAAAATTAGAAACGAATTGAATACCTGCAATCATATTTAAAAAATAATTTTGTAAAGTGATAATTATTATACTTATTTAGTGCGAATAATTCGCACAGGTCACGCTAGTTATTTTTAGTTCGATTAGAGTAATTTTTATGAAGACTACAGGAGCACGAACTCCACGTATAAGAGGGCACTAGTGTTCTGTTTCTGTTTGTATCGAAACGATGGAGGGGGAAGGATACCGAAGAGGGATAAGGCGGCAGTTAAAAATTAATCTCTACGTCAGTGTAAAAAGGAAATTAGCGACGATAGTGGTGAAAAACGAAAACACAGTATGTACGATTTAGTCGGCAGGTTCGGTCATTTCTCCCATTTGAGCTAGGGCTCATTTTTGTAGTCTCCACGACAATATTTTGTTCAGCAGCGTAACTAGATCGAAAAGCGATACCGTCAAAAGTAGGGGAATTGAGCTGTGCGACGAACTGGATCCGATTGGCTGGCGGGTAGATATAATCTTGAAGGGGAAACTCGATCGACACGCCCTTTCTGGTCAGTCGTTTACTTGGTTACAACTAATATACTGTATGTAAACACGTAAGGTGCACATAGGGAAATTATCATTGGGAAAAAATGACTGGATCAGAGTGAGCCTTGAAATCTTGTTTTTCAATTTGACAGATAATATTCTTTTGCAAAATGAATGTGTATACTACCGAAGAAAATATTCAAATGATTACAACATAATCGGACCTTTTTTTTATTAATGGGACATTAAATTCCCAAAAATACTTAAATATGGTGTGAGATCAAATATCTCCGCCTATTCGTGTTGAACCTAAAGACATTGGGTCACTGATTTACCAACGCGCGTACGTCATACCAGTCAGACAATTTTTGAATGAAATGTTTCCAAACAGATGGAGTTGTTTTTTTGTTTTATTTTTGTACAAAAAAATTAAAATAATGATTTATAAGAGCTTTTATTATTAAAAAAGCCAATTAAAATAAAAATAAATCAAAATAAAATAGAAATCCTCAAGATTACCACGATAATTCAATAGAAATACAATTAATGCAGTCATGGCTAACTCTAATCCAAGTATTTTTTCCCTATATGCACCTTACGCGTTTATATGCACTATGTATAAAAAAATGTGTGTATCTATTTTACCGCAAACCTCAAGAAAGGTAAATTGTTCCAATTTACTATTAAAAAATTTAAAAAATGGATCTTCTGGTTGTTGATGATTTCAAAACAATTAGGTAATTCGAGTGAACTCGTAAGATTTAAAAACTCATGAATTCAAAGGAACATTTTTGTACGAAATCTGAAATTTGCTGCTTCAAACAGTTACGCGTAATTGCAGGGTGGCGCTACGCGTTAACGCAGCGAGACGTTTGTCTGTTTTACAATATTATCAACGATATAAATTTAAAAAAATTGCCTTGAACGTTAGATTTCTTTGCCTTTTCTGTAATTGCGCTCCACCCATTCGCCCTTCAAAAGCGATGATGTATTTTGACGGAGTAACCTTTCAGACCATCCCTATTTTTCAATATGAAAAGGGAAATAGGCAATGCAAAGTGTGCAACGGCTTCTGTCGAGTGATTTACGATTATTTTCAATGTCCATATCTATTACAATATCATTTGTAGGCGTCTCGGTGCATTCTCGATTCTGCGTTGGCTATGAATATTCATAACTTTTAATTATGCAGTCTACTTAACATATGTATACACGTGTTTTTCTTTATTTATCTCTTTATCAAAAACTCGGTCTATATTCTGAGTTATTTTCATGCCGAGAAGATAATTTTTAATGTAATTAATTTATTGCATTAATTAAATAAACTACTTTATAAATGTGTACCTAATATCTTTTTGAATGAGTGCAAGAAACAAAATTTTCGAATGACCGTGTTCGAATATTTTTTTTTGCGGAGTGTCAGGGTTATCTAGACTTACTAGCTAGTACCAATCCATATTGCACACCCCGCCAATTTGCTTTGTATTCCAGAGTTTCAGAGGTCAGGGGTCGGCAACCTGCGGCTCTTTTGATGTAAGGTTGCGGCTCTCCAGTTCCATACGCGAAAAATAATTATTTTATTATATAAAACTTTAAAAATCGTCCAATCGATCCATGATTGAGTACCATGTCTATATCTCAGCCATTTCCACTCGCGTCTCACCCGCACCGCCTCCGTCGCGACGTGTCGTCCTCGGATATATTATACCAATATAAGCAAATACTATAATACTGAAACGAAAATGTTTAGTGGCTCTTTAAAAACTGGGAAATTTTGTAAATTGTAACTTTTGGCTCTTCCGTCTCAAAAGGTTGCCGACCCCTCATCTAGGTTAATTTCGCAAGAAATTGTTAGCTTATTGAAAACAAGAAATTACGTTCTATAAAATGGACCCATTTTTAGATTGATTCGAGTTCATAATAAGTTTTAAAATCGTTTTTGAAAATCGTGATTAACAGTTGTCGGTTTGTACGTACGTACGTTCCAGCTCTACATATCGTACTTCTTAACGAATTGATATTTTTTTATGTCTCTAGTTCACGGATGTGCTTGTTTGTCGATGACGAGGCAAAGTGAGTAAAGTATGGAATATGAATGGATTCAACATTAAAATGGCCCTCTTGTAGAAATTGTGGAACAAATTTTATTCAACTCATGCGCGTTATTCATGTTTTATCATGCCTAAAAACCGAACCCTAAATAGCCATTTACCGACTGGTGACAATTACTTGTCATAACTCAATGAAGATTCCTACTAGCTCGGCCATTGTGGAGTAATGAAAATAAACGTAACTATTTTCTGAGTCGTAACGAAATAGTAGGTAACAACAACTCCGTTGTTACCCATTGAGGCTAAAATTGAGAAGCCGAATGTTTTCGACATGGAGTTTATTCATAACCGGCTAACCTCAAATCAAAACATTGAATCGTGCTGTTTGGTGCTGTTAGTATTGACAGTTTTTTTTATAAAGAAATAAATAGATATTTACATCTCATTATTATAATTAAAACATGAATAACGCGCAATTGTTGAATAAAATTATGGGCGCAACTTGTAGGCTAAGTCATGACCTGTCAGCGCTATGAATGACTTAGACTACTAGTTACGCCAATAACTATTAAGGATCATTATTGCGAAGTGTTTTAAAAGAATTCAAATGTGCATACATGCGTCGCTCTACTTTAAAACAATAACATATCTTCTTTGTTATCAAATTAAACATTTCTAATTACACAAGGTTGTTTGTTATAAATGCAAATGTATTACGTTATAGAAATTAACCGATTCCGTAAACTCGATCAGAGTCGATTCTTCTATGTTTATAATTTTTGTTTTGACAAAAGTAAAGCGAAATGTTTAAATTACTTATATTTTTAAAATGTATTTAAGGTATTTCAGACCTCCTGGAAAAGTAAGAGAATTCAACTATGTACAATGAATAATTACTAAAGTGACCTGTGCGAATTATTCGGACTGAATAAGTATAATAATTATCACTTTACAAAATTATTTTTTAAATATGATTGTAGGTATTCAATTCGTTTCTAATTTTGCACACTGCTTATAACGTTCTTCTTTTTGTTGTATTACAATATGAAGCTCAGATGACAGATCGAAGAAATATTTTACTAAAATTGTCATATAGAGGCGCAAGTAGCAAAAGCGTTGAGCTAAGCCGTCAGATGGCATCATGCAGCATTGCTGTGACGTTGTTCAGCGTTGCTCGCTGTTTCAAAATTAAAGCCGTTAGATGGCAGACGTTGTTCAGCGTTGCTGTATTTTTATTAATTTAAAAAAACAAAAGCAATAATAAATTTTTTAGTTGTCGATGTCAGTAGAGCAAACTCAATTATCTGTAAAATGATATATAATTTATGTGGAGAAATTGTGTGGTTTTTTCTAAAAAGGGAGGCAAACATCTTTAACCTTAGCGTATTAATATATATGATATGAATGATCTAAGTACACAAGTATAAACAACACATAATTTAAATAAAAAATACAGTTCGAAATGTATCAGTAAAACTTCTACTGGGTATTACAAATTTCATTATCTCGAAAAGAACGCAAAAATCGAAATATATTTTTTATATTTGAAATTTAGAATACTTATATAGAATAAATTGCAGCGCTGAATCCAATGAGTACAAGCAAACATCCGTATGTTTTTTAGCTTAGAAGTTATGACCGTTCAAAGTATTTTTTGAGAAACGTTAAAGGTACCTATCACTTCTAAACCTGAAAAGATACAGACCCTTGTTTGTGTTCATTGGAATCAGAGTGTCGTTTCCTACAACTGTGATAATTTTGAGAAAGTTCTAGGAGATTTCGCAAAAATTTAAATCTTAAAAATATTTTTGAAATTGAAAATGAATTCCATATTAAACCGGAGAAAAACTTAAAAAAGAGGGGTTTTTAAATCTCTCAACAGCTGCACTAACATAAAAAAATCGCTAATCGTTGTGTTTCATTTCGTTGCTTCTATTTTTCGATTCACAGTTTGAACGAATCGATCGCAAATGTGTTTTGTGTCTCAATTTCTTTTGTTATATAGTTAACGACAATCCAGTTTAACACTAATTGTCTGTTTATAAAGGTATTTAGATTTCCGGGTAAATCATTGTGTTCAGCTACTGGGAATTTAATTTTTAATTAAATAAAGACTTTAGTCACTTCAAGATCCATCTAATAAGATTAGATAGTTTGCGAGATTTTAACTTTTACTGTAATTGTTTATACCGCGGTTTCTAATTATTACATCTGAACTCATAAATAACACCTGCGTGGCCGTTTTCTGGTACCATAGGTACCTGAACGTTGCATACAACGGAATATCCTGCGACAAAATAAAAACAACTTATTTTTTGGAAAAACCAGCTAGTTCGAGATAAGTCGTATTTTTGCAAAATTATCGAAAACATATTATGTTATCTTCGACCAAAATTACCACAAAAGAAAAGACGGGTTGCACTCCGGGAGTGCCGGCAGAAGTGAAAACTTGAATATTAACGTCTTACGAATTTTCGATCAGGTCACGTGTCCTGACGCGAGTTTAACATTTTTTACCCATTACAAAAAAAGTGTAGGTACAAAAGTTTTCGTCTTACGAATTTTCGATCAGGTCTTACGAATTTGGTCTTACGAATTTTCAATCTGACGCGAGTTTAACATTTTTTACCCATTACAAAAAAAGTGTACAACGCCGCTAAAGAAGTTTTCACTTCAATAATTGCGACGGAATGTAATTTTAAAATAGTTTCAATTGTTTTGGTCAATCTACCCCATTTTGTTCTCAGAGATCGCGCAGCCGGTGAACACGTTATTCCTTTGTTTTCTACTCAATTGAACACTTTTAATACTCGGCCGGTATCGAAAATCTCGATTTAAAAAACACACAATTACTAAATCTCGCAGTCAAAAATAAGTCACAATCTTGTATAATCAAATTTTTATTTAGAGCTATCAACTGATTTAAGAAAATTGCTATATTTTACAGTGAGGAAGATTACAGATATATAAACGGCCGACAACTAAGGTCATTATCGTTTCGATGCCAACTGGTAAATAAAACAAGATAAATGTCCGTCCAAACATGGCTTTAAGACTATGCGTTTCATATCAATATTTTATATCATTTAATAATAATTATTAATTCGGCCTTCCGACGAAATCAACACCTCGTAAAGAATACATCCGTATACAAAACTCCATATTGTTTCAATTATTTGGCGCCATTACTAAATTAATGTTGTCGCCATTTGTAAATTCATGGCCGCATATTCCGTTCGTATCACTATTTATTATCATTAGTGTCATTTGTATTTATAAAATATCGATTTCAGAAACGTTATTTGACAGAAGTACTTACTTGAACCCGAAATATTAAATATAATAATATAATATGTTTTAAACGAAGAAAGTGGTATCTAATACAACTGTTTCATTTATCTATATGTTTAGGAGAAAATCTTGTTGGGTTGTTGCTCGAGTTTTTGGTGAACTTACGCGTTTTTGAGTTCCTTGAACTCCAAAAAGAGGTTTTAAATAAAAACTACTTGACTGACATCCGTCCAAACCACTAGATCTATTTTGGTTAAAATGAAATTATCGACCAATTTTTTCAGACTATATATTGACAAAAATTATAATTCAATAAATCAATAGATGACGTTTCGGTCCGGATTTGGAGTTTCTTCAGAAATACCTAAAAGTTAAAAAACAAATGAAATATTGATGAAAAATTATTAATAATCACGGATATTTAAGTATTATGAGAATTTTTATTAGATTTTATGATGAAGGAAAGTTTTGGTTGAGGATCATAAATAAGCTTTACCGATGTTACGCTAGTGGCCAACGTTTCGAAAAATTTATTTTCATCTTCAGGGACTCAAGCTGGTCAAAAGGTGGTTTTCCTTGAGGCCCTGAAGGTGAAAATAAATTTTTCGAAACGTTGGCCACTAGCGTAACATTGGTAAAGCTTATTTATGATCCTCAACCAAAACCTTCCTTCATCGTAACATTTTATTGGATCAACACTACTTTATGCTGAAGACATTAGATTTTATATGTAACATTCCCGAAATACCTGTTTAAAATAAATTTGTTTCATTACCTAAAATTTTTATATTATCCCAATTAATTCGAATTTATGTTTAGTTACAATCTTATGCTTATCAGGGAGTAATTTATAGTTGCTTTGGTGTTCTTAAGAAGATTTCTCTTCAGACGTTAATCAAAGATTTGAGTATTTTGCTTAAATACTGATTGCGTGTCACACGTCAGGACGAAATCGCAAATCCTCTGTACCAGCACCGCTGAAGAAGAAAACTGGGTCACTTTTCCTCAAACTTGATACACTTAAAATTCTACGAATCGATACTGACACCAAATGACCCTGGAAGCCGGTGGCCTTAGGTAAATAGTAGGTAATAAACAAATTTACATGGTAAGCAGTGTCTGCGTTGCCTTCTCGATCATTGGTTGATCATCAATGAATCATCTTATTGCATCTATAAAACGATTTAACTTTGGACTAACACGGTGGATAGTCTTCGTCGGTGTTGATGATGCACTTGTGCTTGATTTCGTACGGTATATTTTTACAGACGCAGTGGGTGTTTTGTTGTGTATGCGTTTTGCCGTTGACAGAGGTGGAGCACGGCCTATCGTATTATCACAGTTGGCATCGACAACAATAATAATGCGCCTATATAACAATATAATTTAATAGTTTACATAAACGGAGATGGGACGAATCGGGGAAAAGTTAATTATGGTACTTGTGTTTAAATTTCGTACGTTGTATTTATGCGCCGGTACTGGATGTTCCATTAAATTAACAATAACAAAAAAAATAATATATATTTTCTTCATACCTCGATCGAAAGTGCAGAAAGTCTATCATTTACTCTTTGGTGGGATTACACGCTCCAATGCGGGAAGTTCGTACGTTCGGGCGGTAGTAAAGCAAAAACAACCAACCAACTGCGTTGTTTAGATGTCGTTTCCATAGCAACCCTATTACATTTTAGCTAATAGTCGCAAGCAGCTGTCATTCGTGTTTTTACGTATAAACTCAAAGCTGCTTGCTTGGAATTTATCTGTGTTTTTATGTAAGTAATAAGTAATTAATTAATTAATTTATCTAATAAGCGTGCTTACGATCGAGGTAGGAGAAAAATAGTATACACCACACTGCCCGAAAGTGTAAATCACACTTTCGACCTTTGCGGTGTAATATACTATTTATCATGCTAAATATTAAAACATTTAACTTCAATATAAATACCGCGAACCGGGGTTTTTCTGACATTTTGGAAGGCTTTTGCACCAGTACTTATTTCTGTTAGTAAATCTCGGTTTGATTTTTTTATTGCATCCCTGGAGGAAGTCCAATTACCAGCCACGGCCATGATCTCTCTAAAAATATTGGCTTTTTGATAAAATATAAATAATAAATAATATAAATAATATTCAACTTGCACCTACTCGTAAATTGTCCAGTCATTTGGTGAAACTGCCAGTTATTAATGAATTAATAAACTTTTTAAGGGCAACTTCTTACGCGGCATTTCGCCGATTTTAGGGGAGAGGGATAAAATAAACGAAACTAAAAACACGGGACACAAATGAGTGACACTGAACCCATAGAAATAACGCCATTTTGTTATATCATCTACTGCAAAAAAATGAAATTAATTGAATTTCAAAAGTAAGTTTATATTATTCACACATAAGAAGTTTCACTTCGGTCGTATGTACAGCGAAACAAGTCTTTTTTTTACACGCTTTATATTAACTTCACTTGTAAGTTTGTATGTATGTAAGTATGTATGTTTGTAAACTCCGTTTGGACTACAGCAAGTGGTTTATTAGTGTAGTATAATAGGCCAGCACTGTAACTACAGTGTTTAGCCGTGCGGTCTTCGCTGACGTCAACTCTCAGAATCACGGGTCGTGGGTTCTAATCCCGTCCACGCCGAAAAAAAAAATTGTTTTTTTTTCGGCAAATTTTTGACAATAAATCGAACTAAAAAGTGGAAAATAAATATAGTTTAAAAAAAACTAAAAATCACTCTTTATATCAAACTAAAAAGTGAAAAATAAATATAGTTTAAAAAAAAACTAAAAAACACGCTTTATATCGAACTAAAAAGTAAAAAATATTTTTTTTTAAATAAGCCTAAAACAGTACTGAATAAAAAATACTAGTAGGTATTATTGTAAAAAAAGCGTGGGGCGCTCGATGTACGAAAATGTGGAACAAAGCGCCCCACGCTTTTTTCACAATAATACTAGTATTTTTTATTCATTATTGTTTTAGGCTTATTTTAAAAAAAAATATTTTTTACTTTTTAGTTCGATATAAAGCGTGTTTTTTAGTTTTTTTTAAACTATATTTATTTAAGAAATAAATCGTACGTCTTGGTTGATACAAGTCGCCATCAGTCGAGTATTTTTGTATCAATCCATATTTTCATGAACGGTGTGGGTGCCCCGTTCTGTGTAAATTCGGTTACGACGACGTGCGTACCGCACCTCCGTACACGAACCGCGAACCGCATTCATTGCAGATCGCGGTGACCAGAATTCGCGCCAAAACAGGCAACGAACGGTCTTCGGCATTTGTCGAATGACTCATCGTCGCAACTTTGTCCACTATAGTTCTTCAGTGTCCACTCAACCACCGTACATAATAACATGAATGCAGCAATAACGACGACCTACGCAATCTTTTATACGGTCCAATTGTATTTTATTTTTTGGAATACCCGTATCTCGTCGAATGAAACCGTAGAGGGTCAGTGTCACACTGAAGATTCACAAAAATCAATTGAATGTTAAAACTGACCACTATATATAAACATCAAACTATTCGTGGCAATTTTTGAAGTGAATACTTCTTTAAAAACGGGGATAATACGCGCCACGAATCTAAAAGGCACGGAAGCTAGATGCGAATGCGGGCTTGCGCTTGTACAGTCTGTTGAAAAACTACAAACTCGCAACTCAACAAAACTAAAACAACAATAACAACTTGACAATAGCGTTCTCGACTGTACTTTAAAGCAGGAAAGTGACAAAGGCAACGAGCGATCACGGCCAATCACCGACGAGCGCTCGTTTCGTACAGGTAGCTGGGAGGTGGTGGGAGTCTCAACGGCTTTAAATTGTGCCTTTGCGACGCTGTTTGTGACTAACTTCCGAATCTTTTAGATCCGTGGCGCGTATTATGTTCTCGTTTCCCTATGTAACGGAATTTGTCAGGAAATTGTACTATTAGTAACCCTATATAAACAATGATTGTTTGTAAGCATTGGTAGCTCAGTGGTAAGATGCAGGCATACCACGCGGCCGGCCCGGGTTCGATTACCGTCATGTACGCGCAACAATTTGTTTTTTTTTTTAATTATTTTTAAGTAGTATATTTATTATATATAGAATTTTCGACTAATTTATCAGAATAATACTTGAGCTAAAAAACAATACCTATTTGCAGTAAATCTGCGACAATAAAAAAAAAAAAACAATATTTGCAATAAACCTGCGAAAGAATTAAAAATATGTTACGAGAACGCATTACAGAAGTGAAACTTCTAGTTGCAAATCATACGATTGCATTTGGACAAGTGGAAAAAAATGTGTTACGAGATAGATTTACGTTCAGATATTTCGTCTGTACAAGTTAATCTGAACGTGAAACTATATCTAACACATTTTTTCCACTTGTCCAAATGCAATCGTATATGATTTGCAACTAGAAGTTTCACTTCTGTAATGCGTTTTCGTAAAGTCGGGTTGTAAATATGGTTCTGCCAAAGCTTTTTCAAAGTGAGTATGAATCGCAAGCGAATTGATCAGTGTTTCTTGGATTTGAGACTTTTGTTCAGGGCCGGATTAACCCAGTCCGGACCCCTAGGCATTGCAATCATGTCTTTTCAAGGGATGTGAGTAACTTCCAGATGATCGGCTCCAGGCATCCTGTTACTTCAATGTCTTATGTGATATTGTAACAACATGATACTTCGACTAGATGCTGCAGCATCGCCTTACCTGACTCGTTAGCTTTATTGAAATGGTTTTAATGAATAGGTTATAGATGATCCAGGTTTTTTGATGGGTCAGGAAAGAGAAATGAGACGTGACGTAGTTATTTTAAATTTTATCTTGTTAAATGCAATAAATTACAATAAACAACGAAAGAAAAAAATATTGTTGTTGGGTTTCATACAAATTTTCAAATAAAGGTTTTTTTTTCTTGGTGCGTGCACGGGTTCCTAGTCGAGGCGGGGCCCCTAGGCAGACTCTGCCTAATGATTAATTCGGCACTGCTTTTATTCAATTTTTTTATTAAAACTTAATCCAATGCTTCTATTTATTAATCCTGAATCATTGTAACATTTTACGCGTGGTTTTGCTATATAAATCAAAATTATAATTGTCCGTACGTAGGATTTTCCAGTTATAAATCTCGTACGTTTTAACTGCAGTAGGTATATTTCTAATGAACTGTTGACATTAAAATGATGAATACACGTTTTTCTGATGAAATTACGTTTGCTTAAAAGAATTCACAACTTAATTAAGTCACTGCCTTTTTGTGAGTATTATTACACGTGTATAATCAGTTTAATGATACGCATTACATTAAATGAGATCTATTTTTAGACTTCGTTGAGTTGTGATTAGACATCGGACATTTTAGACAAAAAACGTTAAAAACCAGAGTCGGGTTTAAAGCAGCTGTTTTACTGTACTGTGAATAGAGAATACAATCCCGAGCATGTTTTCAATCCCGGGATTACGGGATTTTTTATGCGTAATCCCGGGGCTATCCCGGGATTAGGCTATGTGGTTTCTAATTGGGCTCAAATGAAAAAAAACTTGAGTAATTTCTTAAAAAATGTTTTTAATATCGTTGCACAACACAAATCACAATATAGTAAGAAAAGAAAATACACAAAACAAAAAAAAATTACTTTTGCAAGAAATTAAAAAGACAACACAAAAAAACTATTTAGAATTTCGAAAATACAATCGCAGGAATATCAAAGCATCCAATGTTTGACTTCCAAGCCTGCTTCGTAGTTTATTGCCAACATAAGCAGCAGCTGAAAACGCTCGCTCAGGTTCTACACTGGTTGGAGGAATAGACAATAGATTATATTCTAAGTGATATCCACTAACTCCTCCATTTTCGAACAGGCTCATTTCACGTCTAATACTATATGTCTACCCCGAGAAATGATAATTCCAAGTTCGGGATTGAATTTTAAGCAAAAAATGCAATACGATCGCTTTTTTTTGGAGATACTGAAGCATGAAGTGTTCTGAACTTATTTAATTTTTCATAAAATAATGAATGATCGAAAACGAGAGATTATATTATAATTGCGACGTATTCTTCAAAAAAAAGTATAATACGCGCCACGAATCTAAAAGGCTCGGAAGTTAGATGCGAATGCGGACTTGCGCTTGTACAGTCTGTTGAAAAACTACAAACTCGCAGCTCAACAAAACTAAAATAGCAATAACAACTTGACAATAGCGTACTCGACTGTACTTTAAAGCAGGAAAGCGACAAGTGACAAAGGCAACGAGCGATCACGGCGAATCACCGACGAGCGCACGTTCCGTGCAGGTAGCTGGGAGGTGGTGGGAGTATCAACGGCTCTAAAATGTGCCTTTGCGACGCTGTTTGTGACTAACTTCCGAACCGTTTAGATCCGTGGCGCGTATTATAATGAAATTCTGAGGTTGGCGTCAATTTAAAATATTGAAAAAATTTTAGTAAAGTGATGCCGACCTAAAAATGCCCTTTTTTTCTCCTTTCAGTGGCTTTTTTGAAGGAGTTCGATATTTTTTTTTAGGTTTTTGTATTTTTTATTTTTTAGTGGATTTAAAATACATAGTTTGCACGTTATTAAATATATTAACCGATTTCTTTTTTTGATATTCGATTACTACCATAAATTTAAAACTGAATATATATTTTAAAAAACTACTAAACCGATTTAAGTGAAATTTATGTAGGTTTACAATTCCTGAAAAATTAATTAAAAACGACTGAGCCGATTTTAAGAGCAGTTGGACCAATCCGAGAACATTCTGAACAAAATGGCGTTGACATTTTTCAAATCGGTTTATAACTGCCGGAGATATAGCGGAACATACATAAAAAAGCAACCCGTCGAATTGTATAACCTCCGTTTTTTGAAATCGTTTAAAAAACAATAATTTTACCAAGAATGCATGTTCGGCAATTAAGAATAAGTGGACATTAAATTTTTCTTTACGACTGTCTTGGCAAAATTTTTAGGCAAATTAAGATCAACAAGCGCGATACCTCGATAGTTAATTAAGTCCGTCTCTGGATTTTGACGTTTTTTGACCGAAATGTCCGACGTTCACTTATGAAGAATATTATATTTTCTATTTGAATAAGATTTTGGGAATAATTATTTTCGCCGATCCCAGTTAACGTGGCCTTGGAAGAACTTGTATGTGCAATTAAAATGTGGGCGACTGACCATAGAATTTATTTAATTGCTTTTGCAATTTTCTTCACATTAATTGAGTTACTAAGAAAAAAAAGGCTTTTAGTACAACAGAAAAACCAAGTGATGCGTTGATTTTATATAGATCTTTGTATATTATCATTTCTATTGCTGTGTATAATAACTAGTGATGTGCCGGATCGTTAAAAATGTATATCCGTGGATACGGACCGGATACGGATTTTTGGTTTCAAGATCCGCAGATACGGATACGGATCTTAACTTTCTTAGAGTACGCGGCGGTAAATATTGCACATCGACCTTTGGAAAGAGACTATCTGTTATGGGAAAAAGTTATTGACCTCTTTAAGAGTTAACTCTCATAACAGATTGTCTCTTTCCAAAGATCGATGTGCAATATCTCATTATAAAGATAGTTGATTTAGTACCTTTGAGTTATGTACTATTAGTATGGTACTCACTACGATAAATGTTTGCAATATAAAGGTGCCAAATACGATTTAAAAAAACAAAAAATAATCTGAATGGAATTTAACAGGTTTTCATTATTACCTAATCACCTTTATATATAAAATTTCATCTATGAATTGAAAATTAATAAGGTAAAAGATCCGCCTAAAACTAACGGATACGGATCTTTCTTCTCCCTCGGATATCCGCGGATACGGATACGGATATCCGGCACATCACTAATAATAACACATTTATTGTTACTTTATTCAAAATATAAATAAACCATAGTATCTATTAAGGACGCTTCAGTGATTGCGAAACCATCAACTATAGTTGTTTTGATTTTTCACAGACGTTGCTGTGGCATTTGAAGAATTCAGTCGTGCGTGAAAATTTGTTTCAGTTGAAGACGTTTGTTTATGAAGTAATAATCGTAATACTCAAGTCTACATGTGTGAAAGTTTGATATTTATCTCTGGCTATAATAGGTGTGTCAAACATGATTGATGATTGGAATCTTATCGCAATGTTTTAGTTGGAAGTCAAAAACTATGCGACTAGTGCAGGTTTAATTGATGATGCATAAAACCTTGGGATGCTAATAACCTGAGTTGTCGAGCTTCTCCAATTAAAAATTTCTTTTGGGACGATCTGAAAAAAATTGTATGCCCCCTAAACCCAAAAACAAGGCTATCTTGCATGTGACCTTAATGTCTATTAGTGTCTGTAGCCTTGTAACTCAAATCGATTTTAATGCGGTTTTCCTACGACAACGTTTTTGCGGAAAGATGGCCCTGATAAGCACTTGCAATTTACTACTAATTTGGAATATAATTTGGGGCCAGGGGGCCTCAACTCCTTTGTTGCCCCAAGGCCTCCAGACCTCTAAATCCGGCATTGTAAGTGAAGTTGAGAGAAAACCTAGAAAACCAGATATGTGTTTACTCAAATCAGTATTGTTTTAGATCATTAGTTACCATAGAGATAAGGAACTTTTCTCTCTCTGAATTGCAGACACTTTCACGGCTCACTCGCGTACTCTAGTCTAATATCTATATGGGCTAAACCGAACCAGTTGGTACAAAGAAATATTATTTTTTCTTTACCTATCTTTGAGGAATATAAAATTCGTTATAGAATATTGAAATTTACTTTTTTACAATTACTTTTATTTTTAACAGAAAGAATTTACTAGGAAGTTAATCTGTTTTTTTTATTGCAAAATTAAATGAAAATGTGTTGTTACAAACGTTGCCCAGATAATATAATATACAGACTGATTTAATGATATTCTCAAACCACAGTTTAATTTTATGATTAGCTATTGTTTGGACTTTAGAGTGTATAAAATGATCCGTAACTATCTTGCGTCATCTATTGTAAAAATATCTATGCATAAATTTATGTCATCTCAAAATTGATCGCTCTTTTTTTTCTTCCTTATTGTTTTGCAAGTTGTGTAATATTATGAATAGAAAGATCGTAATAAACTGTGCACAGCGCACATCTTCATATTTTATGAGAAAAAAAAAATGAGTCCTCGGCACTCTCAAGAAATGTGTGAACATTACGATGACAGCTACACATACCCTCATTTTTTTATTGTTGACCGCAGTGAAGGTAGCAATAATCAAGCTTACAGTTGACCTTTGCATCATTTCCCCGGCACACTTCTTTTGTGACGTTTCACCCAGTCATTAGATTTAGGGAGAGCGATTAATAATTATGTATCTAGAGTATAAATAAGATAATTATTTACGAGCTGTCAACGAGTTTTGTCAGTTACACGAATCATAATTACGCGCGATATACACACTTCTTTTTTTGCACGTACCTCCTATAAAATAGCTGATTTTCACATCGTCATAAGTATATCTTTCATATTTTTGACAGCTGTATATGTAACCATTTGCAATATATTTGGGTTGCTTACGAAAACTAAGCCTACTTTGTTTTCTCTGTTATGCTTAAACACGAAGTTACAAATCACACTCGCTTTTCCCACTCTTCTGACAACGCAGGTTCCCCGCCTTGCTTCTGTCTTCTCTAAACGATCTTTATAACAATAATAATAAATTCCTTTAACTCCTAAGTGGAGCATAGGGCCTCTACGAAAATTTTAAATCTAGTCCTACCTTTTGCCATATTTTTGACTTGAAGCCAGGTAGTTCCTTGTCCCATAACTTCTTCACGAACAGTTCTTCTCCACGATGTTTTTGGTCTTCCCCTTTTTCGGTATCCCTGTGGGTTCCAATCCAAGGCTCTCTTCGCTATGTCGTCATCTGTCTTTCGTAGCGTGTGTCCTATCCAATTCCATTTCCTACATTTTATAGCTACACAAGTCATGCACGCTTCCAAAATTCGTTGTTCGAGACGTGTCCATACCATTTCACCTTGAGGATTGCTCTGAGACATTTGTTTATGAAGATTTGCAGTTTAGTTGTTATGGCTTTCCAGGTTTCAGATCCATATAGAAGGACCGATTTTATATTCGAGTTAAAAATACGTAATTTCGTTTTTTCATAAATCATACTTGAATGCCAAATACGATTTAAACTTCCGAACGCTTGGGATGTTTTTTTTGATTCTACTGTGTATATCAGCGTTGCCAGACGTCCCGATTTTTAAATCAAAATTAAATGTCCCGCGCGGGACAGGCTCAGTCCCGCTTTTCGGGGATAACTTTAAAAGAAGTTAAATCTTCACAGAAATATCATGTATAAGTAATTCTTATAAATAATTATTCTCTTCTTGTAAGTTGCAAACTTGCAATTTGTAACACTCACTCCACAGACTATTGTTTGAAACGCCATATTTTTCTAATGAATAAAACTTTTTTGATTTTGATTTCTGTTTTTTTTTTTTTATTTATTCTGAAGACGAATAAGACTCAACTATTTAACGATAGGGTAAATCTGATTTAAAATATTATATTTTTATTAAAATACATTTTCTATGGCTATTTTTGCTATCTATTGTCACGTAAACGTAATTTTAATTGAAATAAAAAGATAAATAGGTATTTGAAAACTTCTGATTATATACTTTTTTTTACTATGACCCGCTTTCGACGAAACAATCCCGCTGTTTTCACTCAAAGAGTTCCAAAATTCCGACTTGGCAAAAAAAAACTGGCAACGCTGGTGTATATCCACTTCTGCTCCTCCATCATTGCTAATTATAACCATACACCCGGTATATTAGAGCAATATCGCACAATCTGTTGCCGGCGCGTCTCTAGCTGGCCTCCGCGATACGTGCTTCGGCCTTACAAGCATATCAGACGAATCGTGCCGTGTCTTCAGTGGTGCAGCGAAGCGCTTTGAAAGCGGTGTGGCGCTTCATCAAAAACATCGCCGTTATCTAAAGGCGGCGGCGCCAGTATTAATGTTTTGCGCCCTTCGACACGGAGCGACACCGGGCGCGCATATGACTGCTATATATGACGCTCTAAACTTGATTCATTACACGTGTCGCATTATAACTGATGTGTTTAAAATTAATTATTATTCATATAACACTGATCGTGTGATATAAACTGCACCAGTGGCGTCCAAACTTTTTCAGCCGTGTCGATATTTTATTACTTCTCTAGAGCCGTGTCAAAATCTTATTTATATTTAAGACATGCCTTAGGACAGGGGCGGAGAACCTACATCTATGTGCCTTTTTTTTAAACTTTTAATGTATAGCCATCGCGTGCCGATAAGCAGCCAAAGAAAGTTGTCAAAAAATTGGTTGTCTGTAAAGTCGGTTTACGGACGATAGTTTTACGTGATAACGTATTCCGTAATACATAACCTAAATTTATATAATAATTATAATAATTCGGATCTATGATATTGCATCTTTTGCTTCAAATTTAGGTTAATTTTATTTATTAAAATTACTCACCACCTATAATATAATTGTTTTTTTTTTAACTTTCTTTCTTTCGTATTTATTTTAAGTCTCAAAGATTAACTGTCATAATATTTTGAAAACAATTGTTCATAAAATTCCAAAACCTACTTACAATATTTAAGTATTTTCATACGTCAAAAAATTGATTTTTATAATGATAAAATTTGTATGAAAACGATTTTTTCGAGAGATGAGACCTAGCTAAAACGATTTTTTGCCCCCCAAAATCCCTTTTCAGTAAATTTCATCCAAATCGTTAGGGCAGTTTTCGAGAAAAGCACGCACAGGGTCAGGCGGAACGTTACACTTTTTCGTGCATGCAGCCGGTGTTTTATCAATTTATAAGATTGGTGATTCATCAATTTATAAGACGTTATCACGTCAAAAAAAAAATAAATTAAACATAGATGAAAAGAATAATTTCGATATTACACTGAGTGCCATGAAACTTTTTCGTATTTGTTATTTGGTGATAGTTATTTTTTTTTTACTTCTAGCATATTTTTAATTATTTCGATTTTGCACCTTAATTCTGGTAAAGTTCAGAACAAAACTTATACCTACTAGAAAAACACAAGTTCTAAATATTTGTCGAATCATATATATTAATACGCTAAGGTTTAAGATGTTTGCCTCCCTTTTTAGAAAAAACCACACAATTTATCCACATAAATTATATATCATTTTACAGATAATTGCTTGCTCTACTGACATCGATAACTAAAAAATGTATTATTGCTATTGTTTTTGTAAATTAATTAAACTCTGAACAACGTCTACCATCTGACGGCGTAACATTAACACTTCGATCTGCCATCTGACGGGCAACGCTAAACAACGCTTTTGCTACTTGTGCCTCTATATGACAATTTTAGTAAAATGTTTCTTTTACAACAAAAAGAAGAACGTTATAAGCAGTGTGCAAAATTAGAAACGAATTGAATACCTGCAATCATATTTAAAAAATAATTTTGTAAAGTGATAATTATTATACTTATTTAGTGCGAATAATTCGCACAGGTCACGCTAGTAGTTAATAATTTAAATGAATATTTACTGTAATGTTCATTCACCTGACATTTTTAATACTGTACTTTACAGTTTCTTAAAATAAAAAGATCTCAACGAAAAAAATGAGAAGTTATATCTTGATCCGCAGAAGACAACCATCGGGAGAAGTGAAGAAATCGACTATTGTTCCACGACATGATCTTATGTAGTCAGAGAATGACTATATTTGAATATTTTCACGTACACAAATATTGTTTTTAATTAACATTAGTGTTGATGGAATGACGGAATGCTTTTCTTGAAGTAGATTGGGACAATGGCTAATATTTGGGTTTGGCTACTTACGATGGTATTGATTCGTCGTAATGTATTCATGTCAACGAACAACCACCCACTGTTCGTGCGAGCGAATGACTAATTTATTCAAAATCGTTTAAAAATTCCCAGACTTCATTGAAGACGGAAAAATATGCAACTGCGCGCGGCTGTGTGTATTGGTGCAATTTATTCCTCGAGGCTACATTATCAATGGGGAGTATGCAACTCATTTTTTTTCTCAGTAGTACACACCGCCAGAGTTATCTGGTCTAGTACCGATTCGTATTTTTGTTTTGTTATTTTTAATAATTCATTAAAAAATCGATAACGATACTTTTATCAGTTCGCAGATAGAACCTGGGAATTATGAAGGAATTATTCGCACTAAATAAGTATAATAATTATCACTTTACAAAATTATTTTTTAAATATGATTGCAGGTATTCAATTCGTTTCTAATTTTGCACACTGCTTATAACGTTCTTCTTTTTGTTGTATTACAATATGAAGCTCAGATGACAGATCAAAGAAATATTTTACTAAAATTGTCATATAGAGGCGCAAGTAGCAAAAGCGTTGAGCTAAGCCGTCAGATGGCATCATGCAGCATTGCTGTGACGTTGTTCAGGGTTGCTCGCTGTTTCAAAATTAAAGCCGTCAGATGGCAGTATGCAGTATTGTGTCTGTTGTATTACAGTATGAAGGTCAAATGACAGATTGAAGTGTTGACGTTGTTTCAAAATTAAAGCCGTCAGATGGCAGACGTTGTTCAGCGCTGCTGTATTTTAATTAATTTACAAAAACAAAAGCAATAATAAATTTTTTAGTTGTCGATGTCAGTAGAGCAACCAATTATCTGTAAAATGATATATAATTTATGTGGAGAAATTGTGAGGTTTTTTCTAAAAAGGGAGGCAAACATCTTTAACCTTAGCGTATTAATATATATGATAAATTGTGGATTATAGACGCTCGACAACTTATGTCATTAGCGTCTAATATTATTGTACTTAGCCTGGTCAAAAAATGAGTTTCATGAGAAAAATAGATCCTAGTCTCCAATAAATATGAGCAACAGCTTATTCGATTCAGAAAAATATTCCGATAAAGACATTTTTTTTTCGCCGACAAAAATTGCATTTGATATTAACAATAAACAAAAAAGGCCCCTCATATTTTTAGCAATTACTCAAAAACTGTAAGCGATAGCGGAAATTAAAAAAAAGTGTTCTTAAAGAGGAGAAAATTTCCAATAATAAAGTCTCACTCCCGAAACTATATTATTTACCTATAGTTTAAATTTAACGTTGAAAATAGGGTTCCGCGCGGCCGAACGCAACGCCCTGTTGAGCGAGTACAACACATAAAATAATGTTTTTATAGTATTAAATGACAATTGAAAAATTTGAATAAATTATGGTGTAATCTTAACACTTGAAAGAATAAAGTTCAGTTGAAAAAAAATTTTCAAATTTAATTTTAAAAAAGTGAGGCTATTGTCAAAATTTTTCGAAAAACCGTCTATACATTGAAAACAACAAGAAATGTTTAAATATTTGGCCTATAAATTTTTTGCGTCATGAAGCCCTTTTTACATACCAAACAGGTCAGTGTATCTTACACTTTATTGTAACAAACGCAATAGTCTCAAAAGTGTTGTCAATGAATCAGATAACACACCTAATCTCTGGCATGTATGACTTAAGCAGTCCTGGAGTGCATTGTCGATGACAAAAACGTTTTAGCTTGAAGCAGTTTTGCTTAATTGGTGTGCGACCACCTTTAGGTTTTAAATAACTGAAAATAAACAAAGAAAATACCATTCTCGTTAATTTATGCGAAAATAGCCGTAAATTCCAGCTTGCTTTCGAAGGATATTTTTATGCAAATTTAAAATTCTCCGGTATGGCTCGTTTTGAAATTGTATTAATGGTGCGCTAAAAATATTTCGAAAAGTCAGACGAAATAAATCAGCTGCCTAGCCGAAAGTAAAATAAAAGAAAATCCCGAAACAAATAAGTAAGCATCGCATGCTGTTTAAATGTTCACGCCATCTAGATTTAATGAATGCATTTTTCATCTGTTTTTATTTACATACAGTATATAGTGTTGTCAAGGTCGAGGCATGAAATTACTCTCTCCGCCATGTTATAAAAAAGAAACAAAAATACATAACGCGTCTATGCCATATTATTCGTGTCTCCCCGACATTCAGAATTAGGGATGTTCCAACAAACAAAGCTTGGGGAATATCTTGTATCTAATGCCGGCACTTCACATGGCTATTTGTATTTGTGTATTTGGCAAACAATTACCAAGTGTGGACAGTCTATTTGACAAAGTGTTGGTCTTATTTGCCTATTTGACAAATAAGGCCAATACCAATACTGTGCGCTTGTCGGTTTTTCGAGGCACATCAAAGGAGTCAAATAGGCAAATACGCAAATAAACCGTCCATATTCAGAAGCGCACGCGCCGTGAACCTGTACGGACGTGCAGTATTTTTGTGTCTGTGTTGTGAGCGAGAGCTGGAACAATTACTATTGAAAATGAATTGGGACAATGAAACAGTGCTAAAATTCCTGGAATTTTGAACCTTGCGTTCTGCTGCCAAATGTGTGTGTGTGTTTGTTATTTGACTGCCATGTGTGGATGGTCGTATTTGCCTCTATTTGCATGTTTGCCTTGAACGTCATATATTTTGCCAAATACAACAAACACCCAATAGCGAACACAAATAGCCATGTGAAGTGCCACCTTTAGATACAAGAGATATTGCGTGCTTTTTTTTCAGGCGGGTTAAGGTTATCATAAAGACGGTGTATTCCAAATTTCATACGTCTATGTGGTAAAGTATACCGTCCTTTTTCTCACTGCTCATCCTCCATTTAATAAAAACACCACGCGTTTAAATCATATTATTATTATTATCATATTAATATTATAAATGCGAATGTAAGTTTGTTTGTTACGCTTTCACGCAAAAACTACTTAACCGATCATCATGAAACTTTGCACATACACTCTTGAAGGTATTAGAAGTAACATAGGATACTTTTTATTAAAAAAAAATAAAAATTTTTTACGAAAAATAAGAAAGGGTTGAAAACATTTTTGGGCCCAAAAATACCGAAAAATTTCTCCGAATCGTTTCAAAATTGAAATTTAACCCTTTAGTAATGATTAAAATGTGCTATTAAAATTTCATTAAAATCGGCCCGACAGGACCGGACTTACAAATTTTATGAAAACGAAATATTATAAATGCGAATGTAAGTTTGTTTGTTACGCTTTCACGCAAAAACTACTTAACCGATCATCATGAAACTTTGCACATACACTCTTGAAGGTATTAGAAGTAACATAGGATACTTTTTATTAAAAAAAAATAAAATTTTTTTACGAAAAATAAGAAAATTGTTTGTCAAAATATGTGCAATACCTCAACCCCTGATATGCATGTCAAAAGTCGATTTCCATCTCAATCGCGGGCGTAGCCGCGGGTAGCGGCTAGTAATTAATATTTTTCAAATAGATTCGGCGATTTTCAAAACAATGACATAACTCGACACAAGCTTGTTCTTTTAGCTAATATTCCTGTGTTTTTCTATTTTGAATTGGAAATTCGAGTATCGATATATTTTCTCGGTAATCGCACACCCCTGCTGTGAAGAACGGATAACGCGATGCGTTTTGTTTCTGAAAACAAAAACAGAACGGTTTGCGGCGTTTCGGCTTGCCGTGTGCGCGGTTTATATAGACGAGTACTTGAAATATTTTCGGTTGCGGTGAGGTCTACGAACTCTTCCGTTTTGTTTTAAAACAGAAAATTACTGATCGGTCATATGCGATTAGCATTTTGCCTTCGAGATATTTTATAACTTTTATTAATAACGCGTACACGAGATTAAAAGTGAATTTTATGATACTATCTTTTGAAACTAAATTATTACCCCCCTTTCTCATTTAGTCGATTTAGTTATGTGTAATAAGAAGTCAGTTTTATCGGGTAAACGTACCCATTCTCGACCACTCATATATAGATAGACGCTCGACAACTGTAGTCGGTCAGCTGTGATCGAAGACTTTATCCGAGGGAGAAGAAAGATCCGTATCCGTTAGTTTTTGGCGGATCTTTTACCTTATTAATTTTCAATTCATAGATGAAATTTTATATATATTCTATAGGTGATTAGGTAATAATGAAAAACTGTTAAATTCCATTCAGATTATTTTTTATTTCTTAAAATCGTATTTGGCACCTTTATATTGCAAACATTTATCGTAGTGAGTACCATACCAATACTATATAACTCAAAGGTACTGAAAAACTATCTTTATAATGAGATATTGCACATCGATCTTTGGAAAGAGACAATCTGTTATGAGAGTTAACTTTTAAGAGGTCAATAACTTTTTCCCATAACAGATAGTCTCTTTCCAAAGGTCGGTGTGCAATATTTACCGCCGCGTTCTCTAAGAAAGTTAAGATCCGTATCCGTGGATCTTGAAACCAAAAATCCGTATTCAGATCCGTATCCGCGGATATACATTTTTAACGATCCGGCACATCACTAATGAGTACGCACATTCATCTTAGTTTACTGAGATGAATGTTGTGTCCCAACATGATGAACGGGATGGGGATGAACAGTCAGCAAAAATAACGATTCATACTTGAACATCGTCTGACTAGACTGGTTTAAATATATTTTAGAATAAGAATTTAAAAAAATGTTGTATAAAAAGTTTTTATTCATTAACCTTGGACAAATGGTTTTTTTGTATGCCTGACGTTAAATTATTGTTTAAAAAATATAAAAAAGCGTAATAATACAATAAATTCGTAGAGAGACGACAGCCGGTGTCAACTGTAAGGTCGTATTTTTCTTCCTAAATATTTTAAAATGCAATTTACTGTTAAAACACATATTTTTTTTCTTAACTGCATTCTGCTTTTCATCGCTTGAATTCTTTTTACTCTTAATATACATAAATAAATCTTGCTAGTAATTCGGAAGAAATAGTTGGTGTTGACAGATTTTGAAAAATGCGGCTTGTTTTCATTTTCTAAGCGTTAGATACAGTTTAAGAATAAATTATTATTTATTTTTACCTGTTTGATAATTTTTGTCAACGTGATATAATAATTCTGGGGTGAAACTTTTTGGGAAGTATAATATTTGTGACAACTGACTCATCTAGTTTTAACGATTGTGTTTTCCATTTTTAAATTGAATGTATACTGTTTGCCACACGAGCCTCACGGACGTCGAGTCGAACAAGATTTATTCACCGATGTAAATTTTTGAATTTAAATAATAATAATAATGCGTTTAACGTTCGTTTCTCGGCTTTATGTCATAACAGACGCCATTCGCACCATTACTATTTTTTTTTCTGCCACATATCCCGTTATTTTTTACAATTTTTAAACTTCAACTTATTTAATAGCAATGGGCGTAAGAAGGAATTTTTAGGATATTTCTAAGAAAATTGGAAAAGTTTGGCAGGTAATCGGCCATGGCCTTGAATAAGGGAACCATCTCGATATTTATCTGGAATTATTGAGGGAAAACCTCAGCAAGATGGCCGGTACAGGAATTACCGTTTCTCGGCGAGAGGCAGCAGGAAAAAGTCCTAGCCACATCTGCCCCCGCCGGGATTCGAACCCGGTACCTCCCGAATGCGAGTTAAATAAAGTTACATTGTTTAAAAAAAATAGACCAAAATCCTCATGTCCACTGAGATGTTAATTATTTTGCTCCGTGCACCAAAAAGTACACAAATTATGCGAAAACATGTTATGTTCAATCGCCTTTTTCTTTTTTTACGTGCAGCCCGGTGTGTAAATAAACATTTTATCGTTTTTCGCAACACGACTTGTCCTTGCATTGTTTGCATTGCCATTGTGTGGGGGATACTGTATAATCTGTTCGGATTATAGATAATTATGATATGACTATAGGTACACTTGTTGCCAGAAAATTATTAAAATTAACTCTTATTTTGAATACATTTTTTGATCAAGCAAAATTAGCAAGCAGCGAAACGTTTAAAAGGACCGTTCAAAATTGATTATTTGAATAGTATAGTATATTTATCATCTTGCAAGCTGTACCTATACATTATATGTCATGTTTCGCTCTCAAGATCACTACGTAGTACATTTCTTTGTACACAGAGGGAGCCACAATTCAAAAAAAGTAAGAAAGAAACAGTCCTGCGCCATCTCACGTCAGATTATGTTTTTTGCGATTAATAGTCCTGCTTTTGATATTGTCAACATTGTTTTTTTTCCACATTGTGTTTTAGACTAACTCGTAAACATCTACGTAGTGATCTTGAGAGCGAAACATGAGATATAATTGTATGATCGAAGCTCGATCGTAATTATATCGATTGTTTCGCTCGAAGAGATCACTCCCAAGTCCCAACCCAAGCCTTGTTCCATTAAATGGTAAAAGGAATACATATTTATATATAAAGGTTAATAAATTTATTATTATTATTATTATTAATGAGAATCAGGATCTCCCACCCGTGATCTCTTCAATTCGTATTCACTTTGAACTTTATGACATAATCTGGCGTGAGATGGCGCAGGAATGTTTCTTTCTTACTTTTTTTGAATTGTGGCTCCCTCTGTGTACAAAGAAATGTATTACGTAGTGATCTCTTCGAGCGAAACAATCGATCATACAATTTACAGATAAAAATTGTCAGTACAATAAAATAGGAAAATACAAGAAATATTTACAATTAGTAATAATTAATATAGAAAAAAACATAATTTTATTTTATGTCTATAAGGTACTTTTCCATATATTTCTTACTCCATCCAATACCAATGGAGGCAGTCTAAACTCAGTCCGCCGCTGCGGTAAGCAAACCGCACTATAATGCTGAATCACTTACTATTTCAGAACCGTAGTATAGTATGATTTATGGATGAATTATATTATGTACTATTTTTATACGATCATTTGAGTTGAGACTATTCATCAAATCATCTGGCCTCATCAAAAAAGGAAATCACATACATGCCAGTAGTATGTAACGTCAACGCCTCCTCACAAATTGTCGACAATTATATTTATATATTGTGCGCAGTTTTTAACAAAGATGTAAGACGCAGGTAACACGGCTGATTCGATAACACAAATCAAAAAGGAGAATTATAAAACGGTCGAATAAAAAAACAAATTTGATGACTGATGATGAGATACTGTTTTAATAACTTGAGATATTAAAATAATAGTTGGGTGACTAAATTACTAAGTGAGCGACTAAATTACTAAGTGAGCGACTAAACTACTAAGTGAGCGACTAAATTACTAAGTGAGCGACTATAATTCCTTCGGTACTTTTGAAGCAGATATCTTCTTTTGTTTTTACTTTTTATTATTTTTTTTTCACTTTGAGACTACAACTTAAAACTTACATTTGATGAAGATTGAAAACCACCGCTTTTTTTGATAAAGGGGTATGCGAATTGTCTCGCAGTGAAACGCGATGGAGCAAAGGTGGAGTTTTTAAAAAAATAATTCCGAGGTGAACGATAAACGGGTATGCGAATTGTAATTCCGGGGTGAACGATAAAGGGGTATGCGAATTGTCTCGCAGTGAAACGGGAAGGGGCAAATGTGGAGTTTTTAAAAAAACAATTCTGGGGTGAACGATAACGGGGTATGCGAATTTAATAGTTAATTGTTTGAATAGAACTGCGTTTTCTTAAAAATGTGTATTTAATTGACAGTCAATTAAATATATATTTTTTAGAAAACGCAGTTCTTTACAGTCGCTCACTTAGTAATTTAGTCACCCAACTATTATTTTCTTGTCACGCGCAGTCAGTCGCTCACTTAGTAATACAGTAACCCAAATTGATTATTTTTGTCACCCAAAATTGTAATTTAGTCACTCGTTTAAATACTACCCAATCAAAAATTTTATTACACTTCTGAAATGCTAACAATTCTTCCTGTTTCATTAAACGCGTTACATGAGTAAGTAGAAGTGAGGGGCCTATGCGACTGCGAACATAGAGTTCTACGGCAAAAACGAAGCTAGTTATAAATTTGAGTATAATTGTCGTTGAACGAATGCTGTATTCGGTCAACGCTTTTTTGTTCTTGGCAATCAGTTTGAAATAAATTAATCCTGAACAAAAACATATTAATTTCTGTACTTTGCCAGTCCGCTTGGGCTATTTGTTTTTGATATTCAGAGACGCGGCAGTACTTTTAAACAAATAATTATTGTCGATGATTGATAGATCAATTAAATAAAAACATCAATCATACTGTGATTATAGCAAAATATATTAATGAAATTTACAGATGTTGAATATATTGGAATGTTGGTTTTTATACTTCATTAGTCACGTAATGATTTATTTATAAAAACCGATCTGTTGTTTTACCATTTTAAGCTGTTCAGTTTGCTCAGTCTACTTGCATCGTTTTTTTAATACGATAATTTATGATTTTATGTTCGTTCCTCAAGGTGCTAAAACGACCGAAGATCAGTTTCTTAGCCGAAGCTGAACTTCGACAATTTTTTCAAGCTTGATTTGTGGATAGATCTGGTGCGCGCGCAGTGACAGTTCGAATATAAACACAGAGCAAAACGTGTCTGTTGTCTGACTCTGAACAAAATGCGACACCATCTTGGTTTGTGGGTGTTGGTTCAAGTGCCCAAGCGATACGATACTGCTTCCTGATTGGTTCTTGCTCATACCTAGCAGCAAATCTCGCAGGGAAAATAGCCCTTGTTCTAATTTTAAAACCTATCTTGTGAGCTAGCAGGTCAGCCCGCAGTGACGTCATTTCTAGCTTCGTACCCATCCTACCGGCTAGCAGAACTCCTAGCAGCGTTTCTAGCCTCGTGTACAGCGGATTTAGACCAGCTCGTTGGTACCGCGCAGAAAGTCGAGCCCCACGTTGGGCGAAAATAGATTTTTGCTTTGTTTATTCTTCTTTGTATTATCTAAATATCCTTTTTAATACAAAATTTTAAAGCCTAAAAAACTCAAAAAATACTATCAAGATTGAAAAATTCACCACATTTTGCGAACTGCTGGCGTGAAAAAAAAAGAGATACCGTGCGATATTTGCGTTTGAAAATCATTCCAGTGTGCTGATTTGTATAAATTAAATTATTTGATTGTTTTTTTGAATCCGGTTTTGCCGGTCGACTAACTTTTCGAATACCCTGAGCGTGAATCTCTCGTTGAGTCGCCACTTTTGACCACATCCGTCTGTAGCTAACATAGTCACGTCTGGTAACAGTGGCTTAGTTGCAAGAAATATAGTATTGACGAAAAATAACTAATAATTTAGAGTGATGATGATCCTTTTTAAATGTTGGAACATTAAAGGATGAATCCTGGTGGCATAGGATCGATGAACTAAGCAAATACTGAAGGTTTTTTTATGGCATTTTATTGTCTGACGTTTCGGCAAACTTGATGCCATCTTCGGAGATAATGATGATAATTCTCCGAAGATGGCATACAGTTTGCCGAAACGTCAGACAATAAAATGCAATTAAAAAACCTTCAGTATTTGCTTAGTTCATCGATCCTATGCCACCAGGATTCATCCTTTAATGTTCCAATAGTATTGATCTGACCATCAATACTATTGGAAGATTAAAGGATGAATAAGTAAAGAACTGAAAATATTTAGTATCTGTACGTTTTATTTAACTTTGACTGGTAAAATCGAATTACTTTCGTTTTATTTGTCGCACTAGTGCAAAAATGGCCATTTTATAACCGCTATAATACATGCATGAAAAGCAGCTATTTTAAAGGGGGTCGTGGAAAAACAAAACAAGCGCGGTTAAAGTAAAATTTCTTTTAATTTGTTTTTACCACTCTCACTTTTTTGAGATATATTCACTCGCAAATTAAATTACATTTGCGTCCGTAGCTATGTTTTCTACAGATGCGTTTTGATGCCGCCACTTGTCAGTCGATGCCTTTAAACAACGGAAACCGATCCCAAATTGGCTTGCGCTATGTTTCACCTTTCTACAAAGATAGGTTAGAAAAAATAATTTTATGTAAATATTTGTATTTTACATATTTTTTGCAGTAAATAATTAAAAAAGAAATTAGAAGTAATAAAAATTAAAATTAAATCATTAAAAAGTTGAAAATTCAGTTTAAATTGTTAAAATTGTCAATAAAAGTCCATAATCGAAAAGTGCTAAGGTTTAATTTTTTTTTATTGATTAAAAGTCTCCTAATTAAATTGGAAAAAAATATTAAAAAATGCGTAAGACATCGATGCTTTACATAGTTAGTTTTCGGAACTGCTGACATTATTTGGTTATTTGCAAAAAATCAAAATGTACCGTTTGCCTGCTAGGTTGACATATTTTTCATAAGACTACATGTAAAAGTTTTTTTTTTAATTTTTTACTTTATAAATCTCTTAATGATTTTGGATTTTTTACAGAAAATTTCGTCATAAAAAATCTATTAAAAAAACTTTATTTCAGATTTTTTCCATTATCTTCGTTAAACGGCTCAACCTCCTTAAATAGCGGAAACTGCGTAAACACAACTTCCGACCGAAAAAAATCTGAGTTACTGTCAGTCGCGCCTCAAGAAATTTAACTTCGAAAATGTTTTTAATTGGTTGTTCACATCTATTACAGCTGTAATGAATGAATAAACTATTACTATACCTAATAATTCCTAGACAGTTTTGTCGTGGACTCCCTCAGAAATAAATTTTCTGTACGACACTGTTCGTATAGATACGTTTTTCTTCGTAATCGGTTATCGTGACCTCCAGGTATTTTATTAAAATTGTTTCGAAGGACACCTGAGGTTTAATTAACTTACTATTTACCGGGTATAGTATAAGTTTAAAGTATATAATTATGGTGCATCGTCTTTACTTCAGTTCTTCAGCATTAATAAATGCGTGATTACTGCTTTTTAATGTGTCAGCATTTCAAGTAATGGAGCACGTATCAAACAAGAACATTGATGGCTGAACTCGAGACGATTATAAAAAGTATATTCGACATCACATACAATTATAAACTTTCCCAGAAAGTCCTTCACAAACTTTGTCTCTTAAATTATTATTGTTGTTACGGATCTGATATCTGCTTAATTAATTCTCGGTTAAATGGAGATTTAAAGCTCAAAGTCGTATCAGAACCTGAACGTTGGATTCAACTTCAAGGGTCTAATTCAGTGCAGTGACTAGAAAAATTGAGAGAGACAGAGAGGAAGGAAGGGAACGAGGAAGAGAAAGTGAGAGAGATCCATATACTTTTATTATATACTGAGCATGGGAACAAAATCGCAATCGAACTATTAGGGTGCAAACATATACTTCTGTCTTTTTTTACGCCGTAAGCATTGGCGTATCCAGGAGGGCAAAACAAGCACGGGGGACCCGACTTAAGAAATTTCTAATTTGCCCCCTCCTGGGCCAAAAGCTGGGTACGCCCATGTTAACGTCATAGAAGTTTTTGAAACAGAGACATTGCTTCTTGCCAGATTTCATGATTCTTGGTCAATGGAGAGTACCCTATAGGTTTTGAGTCTCAAGAGTTTTGACAGACAAACAGACAGATGGACAACAAAGTGATCCTCCTATAAGGAATCATTTTTTTCCTTTTAGGGTACGGAACCCTAAAAATAATGTCAGTTTTCAAAGAATTAAAACTTGATTTATAAAAATCTTGAAAAGCAATTTCAATGCTTCTCCTCAAAGTAAACAAACAGATTGTAAGTTATAAGCGCTCGACAACTGAGGTGACTAGTGTGGAAACTAGCCGCAATCAATATTAGCACCGTACCTTACGATTAACAAAAAATAATATTTATACGCTGGTATTATCTATCCGTCTTTCATTAATAAGCTCCATGTAGGTATAAGTGCAAGAAAACAAAATAAAATATTTGTAAAAGTTTTGTCAAGTCGAACAATTGAAACCTTTTAGCGTTTTTTTGTTGATTATAGTCAAAAGCAGAAAAAATAAAACATTTTGCTTTTTGTTTTTGTGCATTCGAATATTTTTCACGCGCCATAAAGATAACTTCGAAGTGTTAATTTGTTTCATTATATGAATATATAAAGTGTAAACAAATTGTGGCCTGTTCAATTTCCAAGAGCAGTGGCAATTAAACCAGAGCTTGAGAATGCAATTGTTTATGTAGCGTTTCCTAGGCTCCTCCAGTTCCTCTAGTTCTAATTCGACCTCTGGTAAAATTATTAATTCGATGTTCAATTTGCTATTAAAGATAATATCTAATTTAAAATATGAATCATCAAATAAATAAAATTGTCGACCAATTTTTTTCAGACCATATATTGACAAAAATTATATAAATCAAAATAACAAAGGATGACGTTTCGATCCGGATTTGGAACTTCTTCAGAAAAATCTAAAAAATATAAAAATTAATTAGTATTAGTTATTTATTATCTAATAGAATGCACGAATGATTGAATGTTTGAATGAATCAAAAAAATTAATGAAAAATTAATAACAAACAAATTTTTTAATACGTAGTCATGGATATCAAAGTACCTATAAAGAAAAAGTTATTTAAAAAACAAAATATTATTTCAAAATAATATCATAAATACTTATTACTTAAATTTTCGGTATCTAATTGAGCATTAAGAGAGTTTTTATTAGATTTTATATATAACATTTCCGAAATACTTCTTTTAAAATAATTACTTTCATTATCTAATATTTTAACACTATTCCAATTAATTTTATGAACGTATTCAATTGTATGTTTAGTTACAACATTATGCTTATCAGGGAGTAATTTTTGATTGCTTTGGTGTTCTTTAATTCGCGTTTATATAATTTTTGTCAATATATGGTCTGAAAAAAATTGGTCGACAATTTTATTTTTTTGAAGAGTTCTATTCAGATGTTAATCAAAGATTTAAAATATGAATCGGTGTAATAGACCCAAATAATCTAGGCTATTGACCTTTAATAAATAGTAATTGAAACGGTTTGAAAATATTCGAGCACGTAGGGACAAACTTCCAAATTCCTTCGTTATGAACTATCGTTGATTGGTTTATTTGAGCAAACCTCAATAATATGCAGCAATTGGTAACACTTAACGGTAAGTGTTAAAATGTTTGCGAAGGTCGAATGCATGTTATTAATAGCAAAAAAAGAATAGCAGTACTACTTGTTAATTTATTGTTTTGCAATGGATTTGTCACTCAATCGCGAATATATTATATGTTGTAAATGCTTTTATTGGCGTTATTTTGAATCGTTGAACCCGCTTTTCTAGAATATCTTATAAAAAAACGAATATAAATTTTAAACTAGTAAAATATATGTAAAGTATTGGGTACTTACGTAAAATTCAAGATGGAACTTCCTCAAAATAAAGATCTAATCTATTCTGTTCTATATAATTTCATATTGAATTAATATCGTTTATTTAAAAATAAAAATTCTAATTTGTATTTTTTTTGTTACAGGTGAGTTGCGCTGACATTTGCAATAAATTGCATCGACTGCGGTATGTAAAAAATCTACTATAGACTCAAAAAATCATTGTTTAACAAGATTTTCTGACAACGTGTTCTGAAAACTGTACCTAATAGGCTATTTGCCTTTTATTTTTAATAAAATCTCCATATCATAATAATAGTCGACTAGAATTTTTATTTCGCTTAAACGTAATTGTTTTGTAGGATAAAATAGCATTGCAAATTTTAAATATATAAGTTTGGCGCGAAAACACGATCCTCCATGTTTACGTACTACTGTGATGTCATTCTTGTAGCACACTAACACGAGGGCCGTTTAGTGATTACTTACATATATGTGTCATCAGCTTATATATATGTGTGTTTGCTGCAAGTCTGACGTCACAGTTCAAACTATTATGGCGGACAGGGTTTTTTAACATGTCAAAAAATTTCAATTCTAAAACTGAAATAATAAATCAGTCTCTTGTTTTTGTGAATACAAACCGATAGTTTCTGATTTCTTATTCGATAAATTATTATCGTATTCACATAATTTAATCATTTATTTTTTTTTAGTATCAAATACTCTATTGTTCCAACCTTATGCGGATGCACCACAAGTTTCAGATTTTAGATTGAAGATTATAGACGCTCAAAATCTAAGATTATACCGTATTAATTATTATACCAGAAACAGAGCATTAAAGAATTAAATAAATTGATTCTCATCTGGACGTAGTATACAGGGAACAGGGAACTAAATTTTAAATGCCAACTTTTAAAATTAAGTTCGTTATTATGACATGTCAAATTAATAATTTCAAATGAATATTACTTAACAGGGGTGGCAGTAATTAAAAAAAATGTCCTACAAAACTTGCTTATATTTTTTAAAGATCTTTTCAACAACACCACTTTCGACCTATCGTGCCATTTAATATTCCGGAGTTCTGAACATTCTGAAGCAAACTAATAGGGAAGCCGACCTTTCCGGGAAAAAAAATATCACCATTCGATTCTTCATTAGGGCTTTTATAATGCAGATTTTTGACACAACTCTCCACGACTAACCGTTTTCGAAAAAAACGAACGGTACGGGTAGTCTGACTCACCCTGTATGAATGAATAAAAATTATGAAAATTGGCAAAACCGGTGCCAAAATGCGATTGCAGTGAAACTGTCTTTGCAATATTAACGTCTTTTTAAACGCAGTGCCGTTAGTCAGACTTCTTAAAGAAACAAAATGTCAGCTAGTTAAATGCCGAGATGAAAATTACCCACAACATTTTACGTGGTACAATGTACTGCAACGAATAACAATGCTTTCTAGGGCATTAAACTTACCAAGGTAATTGTTTAAAATTAACTTTACAATTAAATGACGTTGATTGTAAAATTTTTTTGTACACGGTCACACGCGATCTTGCCTGTACTTTTTGCGGTGTACCTACTCTATTCAAACTGTACTTGACACGTTAATTAACGCAAATTCGCCAATGCAAATATCTCGTACAAGCTTTCCGACCCGGTTTTGCTCGGGTAAATTTTGGTTTGACAGAGGAAACATTGGAATGTATAGTGAGCATTTCAATGTTTTGTCGAAATTAGCATTCCCAGAAACCCGAGCGCGTACCAGTCGATTTGCGTGTATACAGGGTGTCCCATTAAGAATGGGACATAGAACAACCGCAGATTCTCCAATTCAAAATAAAACGATTAAGCGAAATATGCTTAGATAAAATGTTACTCGCTCTACCAGTGGCGTACGGCAGGAGTAAGTAATGCTTGTACCCCTTCTAAATGTTTCGCCGCTGTCTAAATTGTAATTTTGACTATAATTTTAATTTTTTTGATATTTTCTAAGTCAATAATGTACACTTGTTAGTTTGTTGTAAAGTCATTGGTTTTCGAGATATTCGCAGTTAAAGATAGATAGACGTACTTTTTATTTGTATTATTATTAATAATATTCATTTTTACAATTTTGTCTTAAAAAAACTGCGAATATCTCGAAAACCAATGACTTTACAACAAACTAACAAGTGTACATTATTGACTTAAAAAATATCAAAAAAAATAAAATTGTAGTCAAAATTAAAATTTAGACAGCGGCGTAACATTTAGAAGGGGTACAAGCATTACTTACTTCTGCCGTACGCCACTGGTAGAGCGAGTAACATTTTATCTAAGCATATTTCGCTTAATCGTTTTATTTTGAATTGGAGAATCTGCGGTTGTTCTATGTCCCATTCTTAATTGGACACCCTGTATAGACTGCCAGATTATTTAATATCTGATAATCTCAGCTGTCGAGCGTTTATAACCTAAAATCTATCTATCTATCATAGTTTAGCCAGCGTACATCGACTTAGTGTATTTTGTTCGTAGATAAGATTAGTTATACGCTGTTACTCGGAAAAAAGTAGTTCTTGGAAGAAGCGTGCTATTATGGTTTCATCAATTTTCATAATTTCAAGATAAAAATGAAGCCAAGTCGATCCAATCTTCCTATGCATAACTCAAGATTAGTAGAACACAAGTTAACTCGTTCCGTCGGATGATAATTGAAGGATGACGTCCTCCAGCGTACCTATTGATATTGCGTGGCTGAATAAATATATGAACGATCTGCCAGCCGACGTCATTCATGGAACGAGGTAACCTGTGTTCTAATAACTGCGCACAAACCATCTTCCGGAATGTTGAAACGGGGAATCGCTCGTCAATCAGGGGATACCGAAATAAAGTCGTTCTTACTATTTTTCTTTTTTTTATTTAACAAGATGGCCTTTACTCGGACCAGTAATTAGTCAGGGCTAGTTTTTATATTAGGCTAATTGCGATTGATTGATTGATTTATTGGGAACATTAGCGACGCTATAGGAAGCAACATATATAACAGGGACACAAGAGGAATGGAATACACGGATATTAGGATTGGGGATATGGATTAGCCTCGGGCCATTCTCGGCAGGTATTAGACAGACATGATGGCCAGGAAGAAAGACCGCCGGGATGGGTTGGGTTAGACACAGTGGGAGGCTTCCACTATTTTTCTTAAAATACCTGGTTTGAAATGTATTTACTTCAAGTTTAGGAGATAAAAGACATTAAATTAACAATATTTATTAATGGGCCATGTTGTCTTCAGTACCTTAAAAATTATCCAACAGTTAAGTTTTAAGATGCTAATGAAGATACAATTAGTGTAGAAACGCTGTCCAATAAATATTTGCCTTGTATCCCGTTCTCTTCTTAAAGTAAATCAGTTTGCTCAATTGACCAACGAGCCACCCGATCTGCAATTGTTCCTGAAGGTTGTGTTGTGTGCAGAGGATTTTAGAAAATTCAAACGAACCCTTTTGCCAATCAAACCTAATAGCTAACCATTGCCATATATAAATGAACTTGATTTTCATTTCAATTGATCCGGTAAAATCCAATGACGCATCGTAATGCAAGCGGTAGTTTATGTTGGTCCCTATTTCGAATGCATATTAAATACTTTCACTCGATCGTTTTATACCTATCATGGCTTATTAACATTAATTTGATGAGCCGATATGTGTTCAATATATTCAATAATAATGTGAAGTATTTGTAAGTCATGTCATACTCGCGTCATTTCTTCGACAAGGCGATTCTTTATCAAAATATTAACAATACCTATTATATAACACATCAATGTACTTCGTAAATTTCACATTCCAATAATATAATAATGATCACTTGACTTTTTATCTTTGTTAGGCGCCAAATATTTATAATGAATTTACGTTGCATACGAGGTGTACTCTGAAACTTGATTTTTTTGTAATCTTTTTTCTTCAGTTAATATCCACATTTTAGAATTGAAACTGAATAAAGGACTTTTGTAATTGCACTCCGTCACCGTTTTCTATTGAAAATATGTTTGTTTTTCGATATAATCAAATTGAACAAGTCTAATTACAATGCTTCAAAGTATCTGCCAATAAAAGAAGCATATGTCTTCGCAAGACATCGAACGGTTCCTTTGCAGAGATGTTTAGTATTTTAGGAAGGTATTTGCTTCCACAAAGAGCTGCAGATATATCGCAGCCAGCAAATATTCTTCGTCATACTCGATCACGATCATCTGATAGTTTTCAAAGATATTGAGATATTTGGCGGTCTTGGAAGACATTTGCTTCGACGCTTGCACAGAGCTGCAGATATATCGCAGCCAGCAAATATTCTTCGTCATACTCGATCACGATCATCTCACATCTGATAGTTTTCAAAGATATTGAAATATTTGGCGGTCCTGGAAGACATTTGCTTCGACGCTTGCACAGAGCAGCAGATATATCGCTTCCAGAAAATATTTCCTCTGGCCTTCGACATATTCGTTCGCGACGATCCGACGGTTTCAAACTTATCCTGGTTTCATCATAAAACTAGACATAATTCCAGCCGATTTAATCTTTTAATTCTAAACGTTAGTTTTGACCAGACGTTTATAAATCTACTTTGATTTGGCTTCCATTGAACACATTGTATAATCGTTTGATACTGCAAGCGTGAGTGAAAGTGGAGACGAAATGAGAAAGAAGGGTCATGACTTTTGCTGCAAGTCACAAATCCAAGTTCGGAATGTTTTAACTTACAGCCATCAAAATAATACGCGGCAGTGTTATAGTATATTAGATTTATCTTCATCATCAAGGTCATCTTTCCTATACGATTTTGATTTAGTGGACGTAAGGATGATCAATTGATTATTAAATATTTGAGAATGACCGATCTTTGTTTACAGTCAGGGATGAGTATTGAATAGGTATATCCAGATTTCGAATGTTTTTTAGTGAATCTTCTGTAGCCGTGGTAAGCGATGAAATAAAAAGCGACATGATATGATGATTGAGATAGATTTTGGTTGACACTACCATCGATGGTTGAGTAGACAAATGAATAAAAAAGTGTCACTTATATTTTTTTAAATGTGCTACAATTGGTATAATAGTTACAGAATCTGTCTTTTTTTCGACGGGAGAACGTGTTTACGGAATTTGTGTCCGTCTGTATGTCTGTCTTTTAGTGAATAAAATTATCGACCTATTTTTCAGACAATATTTTAACAAAAAAATATATAATTAATACATTAACGTTTCAATCCGGATTTGGACCTTCTTCAGAACTGATCTAAAAAATATAAAAAATAATTAATATTTAAAATCTAATTTGCTTTTTATAAAATCTTTCAAAATTATCACTCGAGAACCTATCTTGGTGGAACTCATACAGTGTCAGATAAGACCCAAACTTGAAATATGGAGTTGTTTTTAAAATGGATATTGAAGATTGTAGACGCTCGTCAACTGAACTCACCAGAATTGTTTTTGTTCGACTTAAGACGAAATTCCTCTAAAAATCGACCGAGCGAAGCCCTGGGTAAAAGCCATTGTATAAATATTGAATTAAAAAATATTCAAAGGTGCTAGGAGGCTGAAAATTCGGGGCTATGTTTTTTTTTATGTGAGAAATCTAGAAAAAAAATTGGTTGGAAAATTAAAAAAATATATTCTGAATCTCAACAGCGCCACCTACCGGGTTCAACTGTCTATAGCTAAGAACCATTCAGGAGACCCCATAAGTACAAAAAAAATCGGTCAAGCCGTTCAGGAGTAGAAGAATTACGAACACACGGACACCGGAAGTTTATATACAGTATGTAAACGCGTAAGGTGCACATAGGGAAATTAGCATTGGGAAAAAATACTTGGATCAGAGTTAGCCATGACTGCATTAATTGTTATTTCTATTGAATTATCGTGGTAATGTTGAGGATTTCTATTTTATTTTGATTTATTTTTATTTTACTTGGCTTTTTTAATAATAAGAAGCTCTTATAAATCATTATTTTAATTTTTTGTACAAAAATAAAACAAAAAACAACTCCATCTGTTTGGAAACACTTCATTCAAAAATTATCTGACTGGTATGACGTATGCGCGTTGGTAAATCAGTGACCCAATATCTTTAGGTTCAACACAAATAGGCGGAGATATTTGATCTCGCACCATATTTAAGTATTTTTAGGAATTTAATGTCCCATTAATAAAAAAAGTCCGATTATGTTGTAATCATTTGAATATTTTCTTCGGTAATATACACATTCATTTTGTAAAAGAATATTATCAGTCAAATTGAAAAACAAGATTTCAAGGCTCACTCTGATCCAGTTATTTCTTCCCAATGTTAATTTCCCTATGTGCACCTTACGTGTTTACATACTGTATAAAGATGGTATGTTTTTTTCACCAAACCCTATAAGAGGAAAAGTCTTCGTGTCGGAGGCCACAGGAATGGCCCTTTTGTGAAACCTTATTCAGTTTCACTTTCTAGTGTTGTTATACAATTAATGCATTGTACGGGCGGCGGGCACGTGTTTAGAATACCTAGTTTATTTTGATTGGTCATTCATCTTGTTTAGGTTGTAATCTGATATTATGGCCGTGCATTTATCATAGTAGAAGTTCCGGCTGATTGCGTTGCATTATTGTATGCACCGTACGTATGTTTGAATTTGATAGTGGTTTATGCACCAACAAAAGCAGATTTTATGAATTTTGTCCGTTTTAAAAACTTGCAATACTTCCAAGATTCGGCTAAAGGTGGCACTTCGCATGGCTATTTGTGTTCGCTATTGGGTATTTGTTGTATTTGGCAAAATATATGACGTTCAAGTAAACATGCAAATGGAGGCAAATACGACCATCCACACTTGGCAGTCAAATAGCAAACACACAAACATTTGGCAGCAGAACGCAAGGTTCAAAATTCCAGGAATTTTAGCACTGTTTCATTGTCCCAATTCATTTGAATAGTAATTGTTCCAGTTCTCGCTCACAGAACAGACACAAAAATACTGCACGTCCGTACAGGTTCACGGCGCGTGCGCTTCTGAATATGGCCATTGTGTGGACGGTTTATTTGCAGTATTTGACTCCTTTGATGTGCCTCGAAAAACCGACAAGCGCACGGTAACGCGTATTTGGTATTGGCCTTACTTGTCAAATAGGCAAATAAGGCCAACACTTTGTCAAATAGACCCTCCACACTTGGTAATTGTTTGCCAAATATGCCAAATACACAAATACAAATAGCCATGTGAAGTGCCGGCATAATCTTTATAAAATCGTAATATTTTTGTTTTAAAATGTTTTCTAAAAAAAATACGTTATTCCTTTGAAGGGGTGTAACAAGATCTTACGTTTTCATTAACTTAGATCTGATAAGATTGCATTGACAATTCAATTAGGTAGAAAATAATAGAGTTATGAGTTTATCTAAATTATTCGTATAATGGTTTATTGAGTTATAAATTTTTCCAATCAACTTGAACTTGATTTAACATCCTACGTAATTTATTCGGTTTTGAATTATCTCTTTAAAAATCTTACCCTGTTGGTAGATTAATCAATAAATATTCAATATTTTTTTATCTTTGTTCAGTGCGTACAGTTAAACAGAGAAGAAGGCAGAATAATCACAGTCATAATATTGTTTAATGATCGTTTTGAAGTATACTATATTATTTTATAACAGCTGGCCATTTTTTTTCAATTTATCTTAAATTGGTCTTCAATTAAATCTCTGCCTTCGAGATACCTACATTTCTTCTATACTAAAAAGAAGATTTGATGTTATATTCCGAATAGATCTTTTATTTAATAATGGTTCTATAACCATGAGTATCTAGATTCATGTTCTACTGAGAATGTTAACTTATATGCTCGCCGAACTCTGGCCTCTGGGTATGAACTCTCAATGATAAAAAAAACACTCGACGATTTCATCAATTTCAGATTTTCAATTGATAACGCCCAAAGGGGGATTTTTGAAATCATTTTATTAAGCTGTTCATGGGAATTCTGACGTTAGAGAATCGCATTACAGCGGAAAAACATTACCCTCCGCAAGTTAGTCGAATGTAAAGTTTCAGAATCAGGAAATTTATGACGCCATCAAACGACTTCTGTTTTTTTAATTATCGATCGCTGTATCTAAAACATTTAGTAGCGCTTATGAAACAGTTGAATATTTATGCTATGTAACAGCGTATGTAATAGGTGAAGTAGGTACATTATTAATCAGATTCCATAGTTAATACTCGTCTTGCCACCACTGACATAGGAAATGGACTGCGCAATACGTTGGAAAAAATGTCGCACAGTGGAAAGAGATAGGAGGTGTCTGTATTTCTACATTCTTTACTAATCGAATTTGAACCATTATAGTTTTCACAAAGATTCAGGTTCGAACTAATAGTGTCTGCGAAGATTCCAAATCGGACCAATAGTGATTCAACAGCTATCCGTATATTTTCAGACTTGAACCAATAGCTTTTATAAAAATTCAGACTCGAACCTATAGCCACAGTGTTTCGGAGTTGGATCAATAGCTTTCACAGGAACTCAGAGTTGAACCAATTATATCCATAGATTTTCAAACTTGGACCAATAGCTTTCACAGGTATTCACGGCCGAATCAAGAGCATTTACAGATTTAGACTCGAACCAATAGCTTTCACAAAAATTCAGACTCTTACCTATAGCCACAGTGTTTCGGAGTTGGATCAATAGTTTTCACAGGAACTCAGAGTTGAACCAATTGTATCCATAGATTTTCAAACTTGGATCAATAGCTTTTACAGGTATTCACGGCCGAATCAAGAGCATTTACAGATTCAGACTCGAACCAATAGCTTTCACAAAAGTTCAGACTCTTACCTATAGCCACAGTGTTTCGGAGTTGGATCAATAGTTTTCACAGGAACTCAGAGTTGAACCAATTGTATCCATAGATTTTCAAACTTGGATCAATAGCTTTTACAGGTATTCACGGCCGAATCAAGAGCATTTACAGATTCAGACTCGAGCCAATAGCTTTCACAAAAGTTCAGACTCTTACCTATAGCCACAGTGTTTCGGAGTTGGATCAATAGTTTTCACAGGAACTCAGAGTTGAACCAATTGTATCCATAGATTTTCAAACTTGGATCAATAGCTTTTACAGGTATTCACGGCCGAATCAAGAGCATTTACAGATTCAGACTCGAACCAATAGCTTTCACAAAAGTTCAGACTCTTACCTATAGCCACAGTGTTTCGGAGTTGGATCAATAGTTTTCACAGGAACTCAGAGTTGAACCAATTGTATCCATAGATTTTCAAACTTGGATCAATAGCTTTTACAGGTATTCACGGCCGAATCAAGAGCATTTACAGATTCAGACTCGAACCAATAGCTTTCACAAAAATTCAGACTCGAACCTATAGCATTCACAGTGTTTCAGAGTCAGATCAATAGCTTTCACATAGGAACCAATTGTATCCTCAGATTTTCAGGCTTGGACCAATAGCGCTCACCGAAATTCAGAGCCAGCTATTTTTTTTTTGTCTCACTCACCCAATAATGGTGAACATCTTCGGTACATGGTGAATGCTCAGTCCATTCTCTACGTCTGTGCATTCCACCGCCAGTAACTATCGGTTCGCTGTCAGTTTGTCTTTGACAGATATGACAGGTGCCCTTCAATTATCTATCATTTTATATCGATTTATCTAATAATGCAACCGATCCAACCCGTTGTTTGTGCCTATTAACTCGTCTGTTTTTATTTAAAATGACTGCAGTAGACGCTCTAGATCGCTTGAAGCTATTGATTGTTGAAGTTTTGAATGTACTTTGTTATACTGAAATAAATTAAAGGTTTCTTCGATTTTGATTTATGTAATAATTACATTAATTAGATTATACAGTGTGAGACACTTTTTATAAAGCTAACGAAAAATCAATGAAAAGATTTATTAATTAGTTCACGTAATTATTGAAGGCTTGACAATAATTGAGCTGTTTATATAGCGTTTTTGTGACTTCCCAGGTTCTAATCCGGGAACTGTTGAATTTTCAATTTATTATTAAGAAACTAGATTAAAAATATGAATTGACGCTGGAAAAATATTGAGTTCCTATGAAGATAAAATATTTAACTTTTTCCTGCTGAGAAACAATGCCCGCAACATCTTACTAAGAAAAAAATAATAAAACCAGTATAGTTCATTCGAAAATTTCTAGGTTGATGAGAAATGAGCATTTTTTTTAAGTAAAGTAATTACCATTTCTCGACGAAACCGTAAAAAAGTTCTGGTCACACTCGAACCCCGACCCTCCTGATTGTAAGTGCTCTCATCACAAGGTTACTCGGTAATCGATCGTAATTAGCCAACGAACCTGTTAGATACGAAAAAAGTTGCAGCTCTCGTGATCATCCTATAGATGAAGAAGATACAATATAGATGCATCTCAAGAGTAATGTGATGGTGCTCCTTTAATAATGTACCTTGCAGACCATACACGGAACTTTTATAATGGAATGGGAATTGATCATAGGCCGAGGTTGTAGCCAACGTGTATAGACATTCAAATGCACTTTAGAACCCTCATTCGCATGCGCCAACTGCTTCGACATCGCGTTTCGAGTAGATCCGGGATACTTCGGTTATTCGTGCATCAGCTAATGCAGTTGTAATGATTTACCATGATCCTTTAGGTAACTCGATTTTGTCGTGCGTCAGTTATACGTCCTCTATGTGTTCGGGCAAAATCGAGACTAGAGGGAAGAGATTAGAAGAACAATAACCTACCCTAGAAATAACCAGCATACAATAATAATCCGTGTTTGGTAATTTTTAACCGATTTAAACTGATGTTCTACCAAAAATTTGAGTATATAACTATGGTTCTGTGCGACAGATATTGGCTACAGCTGGGGCAGCTCGTTAATTCTCATTCCACTGTAAAAGTTCTATCGGACTTGTAGCATCACGACGCGCTGGACGGATGACATTGCTCGTGCAGCAACTTTCTCGCATGGTCGGTCAGTGGTCCGGCCGTTTTTTTTTTTTGTTTATATATATATATATATATTATTTAGAACGACCTTGGCCTGTCCTTCGCCGCCGTACGATTATCTTCCTCATCGCCGACTACACCAACCTCTTTGTCAGACACACGCCCGCATTCATCGCGTTCTCGACGGTATTTTATAGGGCTCCGTAACCAAATGGCGAAAAAACGGAACCCTTATAACTTCGTCATGTTCGTATGTCACAACTAGAGAATACAATACCGGGATCCCGAATCTCGGGATCCCGGCCGTTTTCTGGTCCCGAAAATCCTGGGATCGTACTTGACTAGTCTCGGGATTTTCGGGATTGCCAAAAACAGATCTAGTTTGCATTCCTTAATCCGTTGCGCCTTGACAATTACCTTGCCTAGATTATATTAATATTATTTATGACCCATAACGACAAAAAAACAATCCTTAAATACGCGGTACGATATATAAGAATATGAAATCTCCAGATCCTGAAGTACAAGTACAAAATGGCAAATATTATTAGACGTGAAATAAGCCTGTGCGAAAATGGAGGAGCTCGTGGATATCGCTTAGAAACGGCATATAAGTATGTATTGTCTATTCCTCCAATGAGCGCAGAACCTGATCGAGCGTTTTCAGCTTATATATGTTGGCAATAAACTACGAAGCAGGCTTGGAAGTCAAACATTGGATGCTTTGATATTTCTGCGATTGTATTTTCTATATTCTAAATAGTTTTTTTGTGTTGTCTTTTTGATTTCTTACAAAAGTAATTTTTTTTTTTGTTTTGTGTATTTTCTTTTCTTACTATATTGTGATTTGTGTTGTGCAACGATTTTAAAACATTTTTTAAGAAATTACTCAAGTTTTTTCATTTGAGCCCAATTAGAAACCACATAGTCTAATCCCGGGATAGCCCCAGGATCCCGGAATTACGCTTCAAAAATCCCGTAATCCCGGGATTGAAAAACATTCTCGGGATTGTATTCTCTAGTCACAACCTTATAATTCGTTTTGTCACTTTTTTGCAACAAAGAAAATGTCTTCATTTATTGTCTGTTATCTGATTCCTCTATACTAGTACCGAGGTCGTATTCTTTTTTCGTTACCATTTACTACTATTTTCGTCGCGCTTGTATCCGTGTTCGATCACTGGTATCTGAAGAAGTTTCTTTCCAGAAAGAATTGTTTTTCAGTTGCAGTATTGCCGCTCTGCAACAGTTGCTTCGACCCAAGATGAAGATTTCTTCATCTGAATAACGCTTTAGTGCAACCAACCATTTTAATTGCATGTATTGCACACTGCAATAATCTAGCACGAGTACACTTCTATGCATTATTATAATGTTTTAACGATTCCGTGACTTTTGTTCTTCGATAAAGAAAACAAATGACTTTCACGTCACGGTTCAAGATGCGAGATGCCGTGTGTCGTTTTGATAAAGTTTTAGCGTCGCCATTTATGGAGCATCAATTGACCCCTTGTTCTTCTTGGGCAACGAACACTTTCCTTTTAAAATTCTTGCTTCCGCCATACATATTGAACCAGGAAAGTACTTTGTCTTAATGATAATAGCCCTGCTTTTTTAGCTAATGATTGTTTTATCCCTAGTTCTAATAAAAAAACTGGTAAAAATATCAGTTGGATATTCAATTCATTTTTGAAGAATAGAAAGTATATGAATTAATATTAGATCCTTGATAGAAAGAGAACAAGCAGTTATCTCTGCTTGTGCTCTTTCTATCAACGAATGTTCATTTATTTCACGCCGCTATTATTTGTCTGTAAAATAGTTTTCTTGTGGACTTCTGGGTATTTTGTTAGAACAAACTGGATTTTTAGTTTCTGGAGGTAGGTGAGGATAATTTTTTGGGTCACAATTTCAACTTTTTCGAATTTTTTTAATTACTAGGAAACTTGATACCGGGTTTTCAACCTTCTGACACCAGGAAGTTGAAAAAATAACTTAGGAAGAAACAGACAAACATGGCATGGTTTTTGTATTATAAATAGTATTATAGCAAGGAGTGTTGTATTAACTCTCTCTCTCTCTCTCTCTCTAATGTAATATTGTCAAAATTAAATTGAATATTGTTATTAGTTTCTGAAAAAATAATCATTCGATTACCTTTTGAAGAAAACAATTTTCTTGAAAATCGTTTATTACTGTTCATTTAAAAAGCGTTTTATTTTTAAAAGTAATTATTTATCCAGTATTTACATAAGATCAATTTTAAGCATTCCCAGGATACCGTAAAATGGGGTGACTTTGACCAATTTTTAGGTTTGAACTAAAATTTCTATGTGAAGACTAAAAAAATTCAGGGATATTGTTTTTTGACAATATGGGTATTAGGTAGTACTAGCGTTAAGGGAAAGTAGTATCTTTAGTTTGTTTACCATTATCAAGAAAAAAAATAAAATGGCGTAATAGTCAACTTCACCCCAAATGGGGTGAAGTTGACCACAGCTTTAATTTTCATTCTAATTGTTTATTTTAGCTAGTTGGGGTTAGTTTGTCCACAGGAATATGAAAAGAACATTTTATGAAACATTTATTTAAAAAAAAAAACGAACATTAAAGTCCGACCAACCTAAATAATGCAAAAAAGTAGAAATTAAACAGTTTACTTTAAATCAGATTGAAATTAAGCAGTTTACGTCAACAAAAATGTATATAAATATCACTAAAACTACTTTCAAATATAAAAAAACATTTTAGCTAAAATTAAACGCCGAAAGGTCCAAATTAAACAAAAATTCCCCTCTGCGACCGGTTTTGGGTTCGTACAATTAATATTAATTAATATGTATTTATTAATATTTTTTTAGAAGCCTGAGTTGCACTTATCTTTCCTTCTAAAACCTCTTCTAAGCATTTTTCTAATGTTTCTTCACTATAATCTTTAAAAACTCGAGCACCTAAATATATTCTCGGCATATCGTCAAATTACACTTTTAAATAATTAAGAACTCAATTTTACAACCACTCACATTCATTCATCAGAACAAACCGCGTTGCTAGAACAGTACAGACACACAAGACTGCAAGTTTTTGCAAGACTCTGCAAGCTAGTCAACTTCACCCAGGCGGTCAAGTTAACCCCAAAATCGTAAAAATATTGTCAAAGTTGAATATTTAGAATACTGCGATCCAGTTATTAAAGTTATGTAAAATATGATAATAAAGTGTTGACACAGAAAAATCACGTTATTAAAATAACGAAACATATTAGTCGTAAAGTTTCTGGTTTTGCAAATATTAATGATAGTTTGAGCACTACGAATTTTCATTAACTTTCATATATGACTTTGGCTTCGTATGTATCATGTATAGATAAAAATTAAAACATTTTGTTTACATGAAAACTTTTGACAATATATTAGCTTAATATTTAAGCAATAAAACTTCCGAATAATTATATCAATACGGAAAGTATTTAGCACTGAAACATTTTTTTAGTTTTTGGTCAACTTCACCCCAGTGGTCAAAGTCACCCCATTTTACGGTACTGCAAGCGGCATTTCAACCTTCTAGTTCACCGAAAGTACCTACAAAAAAAACCTTCTGGAAAGAAAAACAGACGTATTATTATAGCATTTAAAACAAGAATAAAAGACCACCAAGATTCATTTACTAATAATAATAAACACTCTACTTATGCCGATCATTTAAAGTTAGAAAAACATATTTTTAATAATAATTTTGATATTTTACATATAGAACAGAAAGGTTTAAAATTAAATCTATTGGAAGCTTTGGAAATTAACAAACGCATAAATGCATCCCTTCTATTAAATGATCAAAAAGACATCTCCACATCACCTTTACTAAACCTAAAGTTTAATTTTTAATGAATATAATGTTCTTCCTTTGTTCTTTTTCTATGAGTAGGGATATCCTCCCCCCTAGTTGTATAAAATCTACCTAATTTAGACCTATATAGATTATTTTTGTGAACTGTAATACTGTATATCTGATGAAGCTGCTGTGACAGCGAAACATATGTAATATTTTGATAATTAAAGTGAAAATCTTTTTTTAACTTAATTGTTTTATTTATTTTATTTTATAATGGATTTTCATCAAGTAAAGGCAGAAACTATTAGATTTATTATTATAGCGACGAAAATATTGTTTTAAAAGTTAGAGGAAAGCAGTTTAAACTATTTTCTGTTTGGTGAATAGATATAATTAAAATAGCCTTAAGTTAATTTACATCTAGGATAATAAACAATTGGTCGAGTCATGCTTTGCGCTGTAATAATTATTAATTTAATTAAAGAGAATACATTTTATGCGGAAACACAAAGTCATGTTCGCCTAATAGCGCTCTTCAATAATTAATTTTATTTATATCATAAATTAATATTAAGTCTAAAACTTTAATGAATTTATTTTTGTTGTACGGCCGCACAACAAGACAATTTAGTTAACAAAAGGGTATTAAACGCTATTGACCTCAGTTGTCGGACGTCTATAATTTACATTAATTTTAATCCTAATAATAGCGTCCTTGCACGGAATTTTTCATTAAATATGCAAGTCGGAAATATAAGTTGACTCTTTGTAGATTTTGGTTTAGCAACGAAGTAACAAAAAATCTCTCATATTGGGATTTGACATAAAACAATACTAAGATGAAGGAAGGTTTTGGTTGAGGATCATAAAATAAGCTTTACCAGTGTTTCGCTAGTGGCCAACGTTTCGAAAAATTTATTTTCATCTGCAGGGCCTATGAACATGTATATAAGTATAATATAATTCAGAACATATTGTATCACAATTTTAATGTAAAAAGTTCTGAATTATATACTTATATACATGTTCATAGGCCCTGAAGATGAAAATAAATTTTTGAAACGTTGGCCACTAGCGAAACACTGGTAAAGCTTGTTTTATGATTCTCAACCAAAACTTTCCTTCATTTTAATATTCTATTGGATCAACACTACTTTATACATAAAACAATACGATAAAATAATTGATCATATTTCCTAAATCGATGTCATCAATGACACTACGACACCCGTTCATTTGTTTCGGATAAATTCAGAAAGGGTACTGATAAACGAAAATCCGCAGTTGAACGAAAAGGCACTATTTATACAAGTATAACGGAACAGGTATCGTGACGAGAAGGTACCTAAGCTACAAGAAAATGGCCAATAAAAAGTTGTTTCACTTTCCGTTATGTTGTATTACGTCATGACCTCTGACTGGTGCGTAACTTAGACCGTTGCGTTGATTGGTTGCTGATAAGGCGATATGCCGTGTACTGGAACACACGGAAGTTATTTACTGAACAGCCAACATTGACTTTCTGCGAATAAGTGTTTTTACATCAAACGTCGTAATTTGTAATCGTAACTTGAAACACTGATGACGCCAGGAATATCAATGACTGTCCTGTGATTGGTTCGTGTGTATGGAATCAACAATTGAACAACATAATCGGCGCCATGTTAAAACATTCGGATATTGTAATCTTCGTACAAACACTTTTTTTTAATATTTACTGTTCGAATGCGAGGTATTAACTAGTGATGTGCCGGATATCCGTATCCTCGGATATCCGAGGGAGAAGATAGATCCGTATCCGTTAGTTTTTGGCGGATCTTTTACGGACCTTTTACCTTATTAATTTTCAATTCATAGATGAAATTTTATATATATATGTGATTAGGTAATAATGAAAACCTGTTAAATTCCATTCAGATTATTTTTTATTTTTTTAAATCGTATTTGGCACCTTTATATTGCAAACATTTATCGTAGTGAGTACCATACCAATAGTACATAACTCAAAGGTACTAAAAAACTATCTTTATAATGAGGTATTGCACATCGATATTTGGAAAGAGACAATCTGTTATGAGAGTTAACTCTTAAAGAGGTCAATAACTTTTTCCCATAACAGATAGTCTCTTTCCAAAGGTCGATGTGCAATATTTACCGCCGCGTATTCTAAGAAAGTTAAGATCCGTATCCGTATCCGCGGATCTTGAAACCAAATATCCGTATTCACATCCGTATCCGCGGATATACATTTTTAACGATCCGGCACATCACTAGCCTTAACCTACAGGAGAACAATCATCTTCGAATACATTGATGAGAGCGAAGTATTTCCTCAGGGCAATCTAGTCACCAATCCTCTGGAGTTTATGAGGAGATCCAGACTATTGGAAGATTAGATCTAGGAATAAGGGGTAGCACAAAAATTATTTTAGGATGACGTGCATTAACGGACTATTAGCTATTCATATAATATGTTTAAACGGTTATACATTTCGAGAGAGACGATAATACGTAAAATTTGCTAGATTGTTATCAGTACTTCGGACATTTAAACATGGAACCTAATATTCTTACTGTATAGTCTGTACCTACGTAATTTTTGGAGCAGTAAAATTGAATTTGAAATAATAATCATCTCCTGATTAATGTAATTAATTATAAGTAATCGTTCACTTTAGATCACCCGAAAAAATAAGTTCTTAGAGAAATATATCTAATAATTCAAATGTTCAATCTAAAGGACTCACGTTTGATTTTGCAAATCCACTCGTGCAGAATATATTATGGTAAGGGGGTAAGCTGTTAATGGCTAATGGTGCACTATTCAGTAATCGTTTGTGGCACCTTGGGCAAGTATAGTTTGTACTTACATTGTTTTCAAGGATGGAACGATTACTTCTGTTGTAAAATTCGTTTGAAAGTACAATGACGGTCTTTACTCATAAAAATACAGACGCAAAGATTTTGAGCTTAAACAAAACTAACACTGTCCTAGCAGTTGGTGGCCATAAAAAGATGTGTGGGAAATTTTCAGTACTTGCTGAGAATATTTGTGCTGTGCTTCTTTGAAATTTATTCCTGGTTCAAGTGTATTTTCATCTACAATTCCTGATCAGTAATAATTTCTGCAATCATAAAATATTTTGTGCAAACTTAGATTTCAAGCATTTCTTAAATGTTATCTTTAATTTAAAATTCTCTTAATCAAGAAGGAATGTTCTTCTACTGTGGCAGCTTTTTGATCAGCTCTTTCCTTCTTGATTATGGTGGTCATAATGGAACATTCCTTATCTCATGATTGTGCTGGAAATCTCTACTTGATACCAAACTGAATTTCTATGAATACTATCGGTACGAATCTGGACGTTCTTGTTCCGAATCCGATCAAAAAACAATGCTAAGATGCAACCACCGTTTCCTGTATTCTTCTGCGAATTAGAAGAAGCGATTTGGGCTTTTTGAAGGAATGTTCCATCTCGTGAAACCGACGCAAGTGTTTTGTCTAGTCTCGGTCTGTAACCTCACAATTCCAGGTTCACTTAGGTTATTTAAAATTGTCTTAATCAAGAGGAAATTCCTTCTATTGTGGCAGCTTTTTGATCAGCTCTTTCCTTCTTGATTATGGTGATCATAATGGAGCATTCCTTATCTCAGGATTGTGCTGGAAATCTCCACTTGATCCCAAACTGAATTTCTATGAATGCTATCGGTACGAATCTGGACGTTCTTGTTCCGAATCCGATCAGAAAACAATGCTAAGATGCAACCACCTTTTCCTGTATTATTCTACGAATTGGAAGAAGCGATTTGGGCTTTTTGAAAAAATGTTCACTTCGTGGCATGGAACCGATGCGAGTGTTTTGTCCAGTCTCGGTCTGTAACCTCACATTTCCAGGTTCACTTAGGTTTAGAGATGTATGTTCTGGCAGAAGAGTGAGGTCGTGACCAGCCACGATCAACAAACAACAATGCACAACATACAACAACACGCCGTACACGTAAACAGCATTATTATTATTATTACGGTATGTCTGTTAATATTTTACACGTCTCAACACACACAACAATGCTTTCATCTTACAATAATTTTATCTTCGGATTATTTTCATACGTTTTCTCACTCGACCGCACATTGGGCCAGAGATCGAAAAACGTACGATTAAAATTGTGATATTCTCGCACAGAATGTTCACGTCTTTCAATAATTTTACTTTCACATACTGGACCCAGAAATTGAGAAGTATGGCAAAAATTCTTGAAATTACTAGCGCCATTGTAAAAAGTGTATTTAACTGGGATAGAATAATTACCTATATTATACAACTGAAAAATCTGTTAAATAAAATATTTTTTTTAAGGCAAAACTGGACCGAATTTGAGAAGTTTTGACCGAGATTAAACATTCTTTCATTGTGTAAGAATATTTGAATCTTCCTTGAAAGACTGGTCCACTGTGCATAGGAATTATAGTCTGTGTAAAATCGATCCTTGATTGTTGATGCGTGACAGCTTCAAATAAATTATGTATTTTTTAAATCGTATTTTTTTCTTTTAAATTCTCATTTTATTGTTATATGAAAACATAATTTTATAGTAAAATATCGGTAGTAAACATTACCAAAAATTGGATCACGTTATCCAAGGTGTGGCTTTTGCACTTTTGAAGTAAAACTTTTGGCACGATAGGGTAAAATGAATAGGTAATATTGAAATGTAAGGAATATCGCAATTAGTAATGTGTCGCTCCTGAGCGAGTCGTTCATAATGAACGACTCCTTTTTCGGAGCGGAGGGAGTCGCTCTTTTTTTTGTGAATGACTTACTCCGAGCGCTCTGTGCTCTGTTCTGTACTGTTGCATTCGCACAGAGGGCACACAGCACAGGCCACAGAGGCACTAGTGAATTTTGCACGTACGGAGTTATCAGTGCTGAGTCATTTAATGTTGAATGACACACTGTAAGTGTAATAGTATTAAACTTACAGTGACTTACACCATTCACATTGACGTCGTTGACAAAAGATATAATATTGTAACAATAAACATTATTATTGTTAAGCTTTTATTATACTTTATAGTTTATCCGAAATGCGAATAATATAAGATCAGAATCATATGAAAATGAGCTCAGAGCTGAATGTGTATTGTGCTGTGCAATGCTACGTGACTCCTGAGCATGGCATGATGACAGTTCACACCTCTGCAGTCTGCACTCTTGGGTAGTCCTCTGCAGTCTGCACTCTTGGGTAGTGCGTACTGTCTAGTGTCGCTCCTTTGAACGACTCGCTCTGAGCGACTCTTTTTAGTGAGCGGAGCGCACGGAGCCAGCTCCCAATAAAGAGTCATGTGGACACATCACTTCTTCGTAGATCGCGTGTCGCCTCTTGTATAACTTACCTACTCTGTCTCTATAATTTCAACTTTTTTCATAGTCTCATACGGGCTCAGTAGAATACATAAATATGTGAGATACCTGTTTTAACGGTAAAATTGTAGTTTACTGACAACTATTATTTTACAGGAAGCGTACGTTGAAGTTGCATGTTTTTAGACAGGTTCCCCGTCTTATTACATGCTATTATTTTTTTATTAATTTGGCTTCTTTGTACACATTTAGTGGGTATACTTAACTAATTAACTGTAGTTTTTAGACATATATATACCTGGCAATTTGTACTGTATGTGATTTACATTTTTTTTTTCGATTTTTTAAAAAAATGTTTCCGCATTGGTTCGTTGATTATCACATTTTTGTGCAAGAATTTAATGGCTGGGTGGTTTGCGTGGATTTTCCACCGCGAATGTATTTTTATGAGTATTTGGGAAATTCTGTTTTTTTGTTCTAAAAATATACAGTATGTAAATGCGTAAGGTGCATATAGGGAAATTAGCATTGGGAAAAAATACTTGGATCAGAGTTAGCCATGACTGCATTAATTGTTATTTCTATTGAATTATCGTGGTAATCTTGAGGATTTCTATTTTATTTTGATTTATTTCTATTTTACTTGGCTTTTTTAATAATAAAAAGGTCTTATAAATCATTATTTTAATTTTTTTGTACAATAATAAAACAAAAAAACAACTCCATTTGTTTGGAAACATTTCATTCAAAAATTGTCTGACTGGTATGACGTATGCGCGTTGGTAATTCAGTGACCCAATGTCTTTACGTTCAACACGATATTTGATCTCGCACCATATTTAAGTATTTTTGGAAATTTAATCTCCCATTAATAAAAAAAGTCCGATTATGTTGTAATCATTTGAATATTTTCTTCGGTAGTATACACATTCATTTTGCAAAAGAATATTATCTGTCAAATTGAAAAACAAGATTTCAAGGCTCACTCTGATCCAGTCTTTCCCAATGTTAATTTCCCTATGTGCACCTTACGTGTTTACATACTGTATTTTAAATTTTATTCTCAGGAAAGGGAATAGTAGTTTATGTATCCAGATTGTAATGCATTATTTTAAGTACTAGTATGACGAACTTTATAAATAAAACACGGTGACGTTTAATGGATTGTATTATTTTCGAAAATAAACCTCTCATTGACGTCGTTCGTGCAATCGTTGTTCCAGAAAAAATATCTCCGCTGGAGTTTAAACGACTCGGAGGTTTTGACAATTTATTGCCACTTTATGTAATCTGTTGAGAACAGCGTTTTTATGAACCTCTTCTGTCGTCCAAATTTGTCATATTAATGTCAACGATAAATTATTGCACTTGTAGATTACGAAATCGCGTTTTTTATGTGCCGCCAAGGATTTTTTTTTTGTCAGCGTCTGGTTTGTGCTGAACGATTAGACGATCGTGAAATTCACTCAAGCTGAATTCCTCTTATATGATTATTGATTACGGTTGAATGGAATAGTGCATCTTAGACTGCAAAATGCAGTCGAGGTGCATTATACCGGGTGTCCCAGGAGTCACGAACTTCCTCGTAGGGATCGAAAGAGAAAATTATTCTGTGACGAAAAGTCCTTAGCCATTTTTTAATCAGACGGATAGATAATTAATTATTAATTAATGAAAGTGACCAATCAGGAGCGATTTGATTTGTTTTCCGATTTTATTTTGCACATACCGCTAAATTAGCGGTATGTGCTTTATTATCGCTTTGAGCGTCAGAGCTGACTTTCGTTCATATAAGAAGTTATATCTAAGTTAATTTCACACGAAATCCATTCAAATTGAAGCTTTTTGAAAAGAGGAGATTCTGATCTATAAAACAGAACCATTTTTAAATCAATTCGAGTTCATAAATACTATTAAAATTGTAATCGAAAGTTACAAACAGCAGTTGTCGGTTGGTCTGTACGTATGTACGGATGTACGTATGTACGTCACGACTCTACAGATCGCAATTTTGGTCGGATTGCCTTGGGTTATATTTTATTCACTTTGTTTAGTATCAGACCAGAACCCTATTTAAATTCACATAAATGTGTTCAGTAGTTTAATTTTTATAAACAGTTTTATTTTATTATTTTTGACAGCTAATAGTTAAAATAAAAAACCTTAAAAAAACAAAAAAATACCTATTACTTTTATTGTATTTGTTTTTCTCCCGACAGTCACTGGATGTTTTTTTTAATAAAGACAGAGTTATCCAAGATACGGGAGAAAAACAAATAAAATCGGAAAACAAATCAAATCGCTCCTGATTGGTCACTTTCATTAATTAATAATTAATTATCTATGCGTCTGATTAAAAAATGGCTAAGGACTTTTCGTTTCAGAATAATTTTCTCTGTCGATCACTACGAGGAAGTGCGTGACTTCTGGGACACCCGGTATTTTACCATTCCAACCCACAAGTGGAGAAGGGTACTAGTTTAAGTCAAAAATCACTTTTCAAAGTTTTACAATATATTTTGAGGTCCCCTGAATCTAAAAAAAAAAGCATTTTTGGAAAAAGTCTGTATGTCTGTTAGTCTGTGCGAGTACGATACAGGTTAAACGGATGAGCGGATTGAAACCAAATTTTGGAAGGATATTTGATATAAAAATATGGAGAGTCCAATTTTTTTGGGAAAAATCGGCGCATGCGCAGAAGAGATGTATGCTATAACGATGTTTTTTTATATAATAATGGTACCTATACTTTTCATAATGGCTTATTATTCTATTTATTTTTAAAGTGAAACTTTTATTCTATCGCCCCGAATTTTTCTGGCCGTCTGTTGCATGTCGCATTACAGGCGGCCGCGGAGTAGGGGTAAAGTGAAAGGCGTTCGGAGTAGGCGCTCGGTAGAGCAGCCAAGGCCAATATGGCGGCGCCCATGGTTAGCATCAGCTGACCGTGTAGTATGTATAACACATAGTCAGTCTGTCATGCGGGCAAGTGCTGTACAGTGTTTACATGTTTTTATTCTTGTATTCATGTGAATATTGTTGTTTATAATTAATCGTGATGGATAAGTGTCTACAATGATACAATCCAACGCCTACAATCCAATAGAAGTTTCACTTGCGTCGTGGTTTCTTAAAACCACACAACTGTTTTTTTAAGAATGTTTTGTTAAAATTTTTTTTTTCTAAACTTTATATGTACCAACTTTGGGAATATTTTTGGTTTGTAGATTTATCAAAAATAAACTATACATCAAACTTTTTTATTAATTTTTACATGACGTGGACAATATTATGTAGGTAAACATGGTAACGAATTTTTTGTGCAGAAGCAATTTAAAATTCTGCAAAACTTTTCTTATGAAGAAATATATGGTCACAATCTAAGCTCGTTGACAAACCAAAATGTCTGCAAATATTATGGGGTATGACTCATCCAATGCATTTCATTGTACAAAAAAAAACTTATTATTAGATACGAACTGTTCTGATGTCGTGTTGAACCGACGCATCCGTACATAAAACACGCTGTTTAATTACTCAAGAGCATCATTAGTCTCTCACGGTTGACACGGCGGCGTGTACACGATCGTGTACTTGCCGAACGTATTTTATTTTTAAACAGGTAACTAACTTACCGACGACTAACGAGCAGGAACTTTGCGCGAAATAAGACGAGATCTACGAAAACATCTTCTCGTTCTTTGAAGAAAATGTGTTAGGTACTGGGTTTGACTCATTGGGTGCTCAAGTGCGAGTCGGTCTCTCGCACCGAGGGTTCCGTGCAAATTTGTAGGTATGTAAATAGTTCATCCATCACGGGAATCGAGTCTCTAGGATTTTTCCCGCTGAGCCGTTGGAAAACTGTTGTCCCCATACGGCAAACGTCACAGTCAGTTTGCCAACTAAGCGTGTAATTGCCATGACTACTGATCTGCATTATACCTCGTGGTTATATCTGATATTCTAGTTGTCGTACCGTGTAGTATGCGAGAGTTCTCATATTGGGCTGTATAAACGCACCGATAGCGGACGCTTGTTTTGTATTAGAACTGTTACTGTGTACGTGCGTAGCATGTTGTTGCGGTTTAAAAACATTATTTTATTTTGTGATGTACATAATTACAAATTTATGGTTTTCTGATTTTTCCTATGAGAGATATTGCTTCTTGTCAAATTTCATGATTCTATTTCAACGGGAAGTACCCTATAGGTTTTGATTCCCAAGAGTCTTGACAGACAGACAGACGGACATATAAGGGTTCCTTATTTCCTTTTGAGGTAGGTACGGGTCCCTAAAAATCGATATTTAGAGAAAATTCTAAATCTTTCAGAACTTTACTAAACTCATCAGGCGTACAGAAAAAGAGGAGCGGACTCTACAAACGCACTTCTGTGTCTCTTCTGGTTTAGAAGTTGTACCCGTTTAAAATTCACAACATTCTCCAAAAAAATCTTTGAATGCTTATAATTTCTAACCTAAAAAAGATCCAGATTCCTGATGTTTACTTGTGTTCATTTAAATCAGCGTACTTTATTTCTATGAATATTTTCATTTTTAAAAATATGTTAAATATTTCGGTTTTTTAGGGTCCCATACATCCGATAAAAAAAATGAAATCGTTATGGGCTTAGGCATAGAATCAGTCTCGCTGTCTGTTTGTCTGTGCGTCTGTCACAGTTTTTTTCTCCGAATCTACTGGACGAAAAAAGTTAAAATTAGAGTTAAATGACCCAATCACGGACGTATAACGTAAATAAAAGAATTCCGGTCTTAGGAGTTCATTTTGTTTTCAAGTTTTTGTTGATTTTTTGACGTGATAACGTCTTATAAATTGATGAATCACCAATCTTATAAATTGATAAAACACCGGCTGCATGCACGAAACAGTGTAACGTTCCTAACGGTCGTAACGTTCCTAACGTTCCGCCTGACCCTGTGCGTGCTTTTCTCGAAAACGGCCCTAACGATTTGGATGAAATTTACTGAAAAGGGATTTTGGGGGGCAAAAAATCGTTTTAACTAGGTCTCATCTCTCGAAAAAATCGTTTTCTTACAAATTTTATCATTATAAAAATCAATTTTTTGACGTATGAAAATACTTAAATATTGTAAGTAGGTTTTGGAATTTTATATAAACAGTGAAACAATTGTTTTATAAATATTATGACAGCTAATCTTTGAGACTTAAAATAAATACGAAAGAAAGAAAGTTAAAAAAAACAATTATATTATATGGCGAGTAATTTAAATAAATAAAATTAACCTTTTGAAGCGAAAGATGCAATATCATAGATTCGAATTATTATATAAATTTAGGTTATGTATTACGGAATACGTTATCACGTAAAACTATCGTCCGTAAACCGACTTTACAGACAACCAATCTTTTTTTTTGTTAACTTTAAAATTAAAGAAATTTTGTAGGTACCTGCCTATAACAATACATAGTCAAAAACACTGAACAAAATAATGCAATATTTTAACGATTAATAATATGTAAAAAAAGTTTAAATATTCCATGCATATATAATAGCACACTGGCTGTTCTTCAAAGAAAACAAAAACATTATATTTGTATGAAAATCACGTCTTCTAATGGAAAAATGATTTTCTTTAAAGTTCAACGAATTGTTTACATAAGTTCTACAGCGTAAACAAACTTGCAAAACGGCCATTTATTTCCTTGCTGGCGACTGCTAAATACCATCAAAACATAACAACTTCACCACATGCTGAAAAATATTCATGTTTTAGAAATTATATATGAAATGTTTTGCCAAACTTTCAACAATAATGTATTGTCAAATTCAATATAAATTTTGTGAAAATAATTGACTGGACAATGTGTCATTTATTTTAAAATAAACACTAATTCTTTTTAAAGTTTACAGCCTTAATATGTCAAAATTATCAATCTTTTACACGTTTTAACTGATTAAAGAAAAAAAGAGGTTATTTATTTGACATATACATTTTTTTGTTTATAAGATACCTGCACACATTTTTACAAATGGTACCGACTATACATAATTAAAGAAAAAATCGTTTCAATCGATCAACTACCTGGTTTTCCGAGCAGAATCGATTTAAAATTCTACATTGCTTTTCACAATCTAACGCCATTGTCAAATCAGATTGTTGCGTGCTCCCTGTTGGGACGATAATGTGTTCCATAGAATGTTCCAGACGACGACAACAACAACTCGGCCTTCTTATAATTGCCTGGAGAAGGCAATGCTTGTAAAGAAATGTTGAGATGCTTCTAGAACATTCGACAGGCGGGGGACGAAGCTATAAAAATGCGAGCGGAGTGATTGGCAAGTCAGTCAGTTGGTTAGTTGCAGCGCGTACGTACAGTATAGATTACGAATAACTGTGTGACATAAATTGTTCAGTGTCGGTACAGCAAGACCGAGGTAACTTTAAATAAATAAATGTAATGAGCTGTGTAAACCATTGAGTGCAATTATATAAATCTGGTTCTACATAAATAGCAACTGTGTTGTAAAGAATCGTGTGAATATAGTTAATAGACAAGTGCGAATAAGTGTACTATAATAGATAAAGTTCGGTGTGTTTGTGTGTTGTAAATATTTTGTGTACATAATTAGGACTTTATATTCTTCTGTTGCTTAGTTTTCTATTTTATTATTTAGAACTATTAGTTTTGTTTCTGTTAACGTTATTATTACTGTTTGTTAAAGAAGTACGCCTTTCGTTGTGTGTTTAACTGTTTTGTTAAACATTTATTATTGTAAATAAATAATTTCCACCACGGACTAAAACAGATTATCTGACAGTGCTTTCTGATAGATCTTTGACAACGACATTTTTTAAAATATTGCAGATATTTGACGTTATTATAGAATATAGACGCTCGACAAGCATTATCATTAGCGTCTAAAATATTACTGTGATATTTTTGTGTCGACTTTATAAAAATCACGGACAGCGCCGGGCATAACAGCAAGTACTTAGCCAAATATATTAAAAACAGCGATAAATTAAGATTTATATACTTCATCGAACGCTTAACTCAAGATGTCCTAATTCACACTATTTATTGATGTTTAGCCGGTCCGAGACTCTTGACTTGTGAAAAAGAAAACACGGATTATAACTCAGCAATAAGTTTTTTTTTCTTTTGAATATTACCACTTCATTTATAGTTTAATTATACACAGAAATGTGAAGCACGCGCGACGTACGAATTATTAGGTCGGTGACCTTATTTTTTTAATGCGAAAAGAAATTATCGCTCACTAATTGAATCCGCAGCCGGGAAAACAAGAAACATAAAAACCGGCCATTAGATGACAAAAAAACAGTCAATTCAGTCATTAACTCGGGGAATTTTTGCGGAATACAGTGGTACCTCGACATACGAGTGCCCCCAACATACGAGTTTTTCGAGATACGAGCGAGTGATTTTTAACTTCCCGCTTTAAAAAAAAAAATTCAAAAATCGGGAAGTTATTGGTTTTACCCCGATTTTCGAAAATCGATTTTTCGCCAGATCTCGACGTTTTGAGGTCCTAGGAAGCTATTGAAACTATTTTGGCGATGATGTCCGTAGGGCTGTATGTGTTGTGTGTTTGTGTGTGTGTGTGTGTGTGTGTGTATGTATGTATGTATGTAAACCTTTTATATCTTTTGAACGAAGTGTCCGACTGAAACGCGGTTTGCGACCTCTGACGTGATCGTGGTGAACTTAGACTTCCTGAAAATTTGAAACGATTCGGCCCAAAAAATTTTGAGAAATCTTAAAAAAACAAGTTTCAAAAATTTTAAAAAATTTGTTTTTGTAAGATATTTTCTAAACTACTAAACCGATTAATTCCAAAATCTAATCAGCTCTTCTACTTAACAAACTGCGTCGATTTCCGCAAACCGCATCAAAATCGACTCATTTGTTTACAAGATATCGTGAACGAAAAATTTGTAAAAAAGTGTTTTTTTTAAATTGCTCGTAAAATTCCTATGAGATCGATTTTTCTGTAATAAATTATTTTTTTAGGTTAAAAAATTGCGTCGACTGCCGCAAATCGCATCAAAATCGGTTCGTTTGTTCATGAGATATCGTGAACGAAAATTTCGTAACAAAGTGTTTTTTTGTGAGCTCGAAGAGCTAAAAAATAAACTTCTTGCTATATTTTATATATTTTTGAGCGTTTTGAACTCGAAAATAGCGGGAAGTTACAGGGATGGCCTGCAGGGTCAAACTTCTTTTCAAATTTTTTGCTTTGAGTTACGAGCGAAATTCGAGATACGAGTTCGGTTTAGCAGGTTTAATGACACTTGCCTAACTCATTTCCGGAACATTTTGAGAGGGAGGAAGAAACAAACCTCCTTGGACATGTTTTTTTCTAAACGGCCTACAGGTGAAAGCGAGATAAATGTATAGCGAAAAAGGCAAAGACCAGTGAGGATATCTAATTTATTTCTTTACATTCTCTTTTTTGTTTTTGTACAATAAATATTTGTCATTTATAAATACGTTTTTATATTCAAACTGGGGTGACATTTTGGGGGTTGGAACGGATTAATGGTAGTTCAATAGGTCATATGCATGCATTTTTTTTATATTTTTAATAGATTATTTAGTCAACCATAATACGGAAAAAAATTGATAATCATTTAAAAATGTAATATTATCATAAGAAAAAAAAATTAAATTTCACATTCAAAAATAGACAGTTTAAACAATCGGCCATGTTCGCGGGCTTATATGACGTCATGATATACGATGCATGTCAACCTTGATTGTCAATGTTCTAAATGAAGTTTATTTGTTGTTTTCTCTAAATACTGACATAATCTTACTGTGAGACGACATTGTTGTCATGGAAACTGTTGTTGATATATACTCTGACGTCACGATGCGTTTTGAGAATTCGAAAATAGCGCTTATTTTCCACATTTCTTTTTTATTAGTTGTATTTTTTTCAATGATTAGATTAATAAAATAACCATTACTAAAATATATTTCGAATTAAAAATTTAAACCAATTTGGAGTCTTATGCATATGACCTATTGTTTTGTATGGGGAAATTTGCTTCGAGATACGAGTAATTCAAGATACGAGCAAGGTTGTGGAACGAATTAAACTCGTATGTCGAGGTACCACTGTATATTAAAAACTGTCTGTTTTTTTTTTTGTGTTATAAATGAGATTGTGAAATAATTATTTTATGATAATTGCGAAAATGATTTTTCCACAAACTTTTAATGGAGCATAGAACATGTCTCAAACGTACTTATTTATGTATTGAAGGAATTTCTAGGATGAGACGGAGCGCTTTCAGTCGCCTCGACATAAAAAATAAACAAAAAAATAGGTGGCTTCAAATATATGATTTTTTGACTCGATTCTCTGAAAAATATTGTTGCATCTTTGCGGCCATGTGTTCAGTTCAGAAAAACGAATGTTATGCTTTTGGCCGGACTCATGTTTCGGATATCAACATCACCACACGTGTCACCGGTACGTGTGTCGTTTTATGTCTGTGTGTCTGTATGTGTGTGTAGGTTTCGTCGAATAGGTCGCTAAATGAGTGCAAGTTCACCGGCGAATGGTTCAGGGCCGATGACGCTTTTTGTCGTCGACGCGTTTCATTGCAACGGACTGCAGCAGTCTGAACGATATATTAACGACTCGTTGGTCTTTAAAAACCGAATGTTCGTTTTATTCCCATATTCACCGAACACTATTATAATAATAACTATAGTGTGACCTGTGCGAATTATTTGCACTAAATAAGTATAATAATTATCACATTGCAAAATTCGGTGAATATGGCCAATAGTGCCTAGAACTAATGAAAACATTCAGTACCTACCTACTATAGTTATTGGCGTAACTAGTAGTCTAAGTCATTCATGACAGGTCATGACTTAGCCTACAAGTTGCGCCCATAATTTTATTCAACAATTGTGCGTTATTCATGTTTTAATTATAATGAGATGTTGTAAATATCTATTTATTTCTTTATAAAAAGAAACTGTCAATACTAACAGCACCAAACAGCACGATTCAATGTTTTGGTTTGAGGTTAGCCGGTTATGAATAAACTCCATGTCGAAAACATTCGGCCTCTCAATTTTAGTCTCAATGGGTAACAACGGAGTTGTTGTTACCTACTATTTCGTTACGACTCAGAAAATAGTTACGTTTATTTTCATTACTCCACAATGGCCGAGCTAGTAGGAATCTTCATTGAGTTATGACAAGTAATTGTCACCAGTCGGTAAATGGCTATTTAGGGTTCGGTTTTTAGGCATGATAAAACATGAATAACGCGTATGAGTTGAATAATAGTATATTGTGCAACTAGGGCGGCAATCGACAATGCCCCACGAGTTGCACATACTATTTTTTATTACGAATTAAATTAAATTAAAATTTTATTACGAATTAAAAAAAAGAAATTAGAAGTAATAAAAATTTAAATTAAATCATTAAAAAGTTGACAATTCAGTTAAAATTGTTATTGTATTGGTAACTATGGTAACTCTGAATTTGCGTGCGGCAAACAATAATTTCAGTGCGACAAATAAAGTTTCCGCACGCAAATGAAAATAGCTAGTTTTCAACCGTAACAGCGTGCTTATCACGCATGAGTAATACAAAAAATATACTAATAGTAGAGAGTGACTCATTATTATAATGAAACGTGAATTGTAATTAATATGTAAACAAAAAAAAAAAAAAATAAAATGTGATAGATATAATTGATCATCCTGTATTTTAATGTAGTTTCACGATTAGAGTTTCAACATTCCTCCATTGGTTGTTTATTTGTCATAAATTCTTAGTTATAGGTGTTTGTAGATATATTATGTCTTATTGCTCTTGTCTGCAGTTATAATAAAATTGCTTTTAAGAACATCCAATCAGTCCGGAATTCGATAATCTGTGGATGATCCCTTTAAACAAGTAGATATATAAATAAAAAAAAGACACAGATCCAATCCCCAGCTTATGTTGCAACAGTTTCGCTCCAGTGAACGTCGATTTTACCACCACATTCGCCCATCTTAACGTTAGAATCTTAACCCGAGCGTAACCGGGTAAAAAGTAATCTATACTTCAAGTTTTTTTCCGCAGATTATCTGGAAGTATAAATATCAGAAAATACAAACACATCAATGAAACTTTCTGCTTTATACAATAGTAGCCGTTACCCGCGACTTCGCACGCGATTGAGATGAAACACGAATGCATTCCCATTATTTGGCATAGTTACTCCTTTCTCGACGTAGACCCCGCCCCAATAAATTTCAAAATTGATGACATACACGTGATCAACGTCCTGAAAAACCTTGAAAATGACACCCATGTTGATTTTTAGACTATTTACCTCTTTTCACCCCCTGAAGGGGTTGTTTTTGAAAAAGCATGAAACACGTGTTTATTTATTTGTTGACAGGAGTAATCCTATTGATCGAAGGAGAATATTCCACTCGCGTGTTACCGCACTCGCTACGCTCGTGCGGCAAATTTCACACTCATGGAATCTTCTCCTTCTCTCACTAGTCGCACAATATACTATTATATCATAATTTTCTTAACAAATTTACAATCCACAGGTGATTGTTATTGTTAATTGTTAAAAAAATTCATAAATATTGAAGTTGCATTTATATCTAACGTATTTTTTTTTGTTGTTTACAGGTACGTTGACATTTCAATATAAAATGGGTGAGTCATAATTCAAATTGGATCATTTATATTATGAAATGTAGTCAGTTTTTTGACAAAACTCTTTTTGGAAAAGAGACATGAATTTGGTTAAGGTTAGAAATTATGTGTAAGTACAGTGAGAATTTTTATTAATTTTGGGTATAATTGTGATGGGTTTTTTTGCGACAGGCGTGTTTCGATGAAATTTGGTAAATAGTTTAGTATTATAAATTCGTCTAAAACAATCAGGCCTCCTAACATTATTTTAATTTTTTCGCACCCCGGCAAGAAAAGTGTCACAATTCAAAAAACCTGTATCTACCTGGTGGCAGCACAAACTCTTTGAAACATTTATAACATTATGATATTATAATTTTATAATGCATAATTGAATGTATAAAAGTATTACTTTTCTAAATAATAAATTAATTCCACAGTATTTTCGATTTAAATTTCATAATATTCTATTAGTTCGTTATTCTGATAAATTACATTTTTCTAGTTGACACTTTTCTTGCCGGGGTGCGTTTTCTTTATTTTTAGTAAAGCTTTTAAAAAATAGTGAACCTTAGAGTAACAGGGCCCCATTTTTTCAAAGACGCTGCCATGTATCTTTGAACCTTCAGTTCCCAATTTTTAAACTAAGAATTGTCTGATTTTCGATTTATTTTCGAAAATAAATTGATATACTTGGGTCCGATAACCCTACAACAGTGAATGGCTTTAAAAATAAAATTTTGTTGTAATTTTTTGTTTCCATACTATTTTTGCATTTTTGTTATAAAGTCATTTTAAATTTTCGTGTTACCCATTATAAAAATATTTTTATGATAATTAGAAATTTGGCACTGGATATCGATCTTTAAGTGTTTCGTTTTATTTGTCCATTGACCGCATCAATAATCTATATTCTGACTTTTTATTTCTATTATATTTGTGATGTTATGCGGAATAATTTATTTTTAAAACGACCTCTTATAACATTAATGATTTGATGTTATTGATCGGGATACATGTAACAGGTTTAAGCAACAATGAAGTTAAATACAAATAGCATAATGCCATATTTATTGCCGCTATAAATAATTTATTCATCAAAAAAAAAAACTTTTTTTAATTTTAAAAATTAAATAGGCTATACTTACGAACCTATAAGTATAAAAGTTATTCAAATATATAATGTATACAGAGTGTAATTATTAGAACATAGTTGTTTTTAAATTATTATTTTATATGTCATAACGATGTGAGCAGCCGTCAAAAACCGCCAATTTTTATGTAAAATAAATGTACCTACCAAGGGAGGGGGGTAAATGGGGAATCTCCCACCAGGATCATAATAATAAAAAAATAAAATTGAAAATATTACGAATTTCTAATCTTAGATCAGTTCTGAAGGTCCAAATCCGGATCGAAACGTTAATGTACTAATTATATTTTTTGTTAATAATTTTATTTATTACGAATTTCTGCCTAAAAAAATAAAAATTAGAAACACTTCTTGAAAAAAAAATTGTAAAATTGGTTTGGAAATTGATATTTAGCTTGGCACTTTAATATTTAATAAAACGAAAAAAAATATTGATTTTTTTGCTTCCCCCCCAGATAAAAATATCTACGCCCTAGCTTCTTTGCCAGCTTACGTTCCATTTAACGCGCGTTTTAAATCCGTCAATATGGCGATTTTAAATTGTGTTTTCTCACAAAATAATCTTTCGGCGAGCATATGAATGTTTCAGTGTTCAGATGAGCTCTGTGATGATGCTAAAAAAAATTCAGGACGGGCTAAAAATGCATTTTGCACCGCGCGCACTGTATAAAATCAAAAATGCATTGGCTGCAGGTGCAGAATGCGGCAGCGAATAAATAATATCGTTTAACATCACGTCTAAACATTTTAATGCAACAAATGAAATATTTATTGGATCGTTTACCTGTGCGTACGCCACGCTTAGACCTTTGCCAACAAATACCTGGAGTCGAAAGTGTCCTCTAAAAGCTTGGCACGCTGTGCCGCGCGTATTTATGTTTTCCGGTATGCTGAAATATGTTTCGAGTGCGTTTAAAATAGATGTCTCCATCGAAAGTTAATCTTTAATTATGCTATGCGTGGATCATAGAAAAAACTAACCGATCGTAGACTGTCCTACGAGCTGGCGACATTATCAATGTGAATTAGAGCTGTAAAAGTAACGAGAAATTGTGTACCCGTATGTATTCGTTACTTTAAGAACCAGTACCCGTTACTTTCGTATCGTTACGTTATTAGTTACTTTTCATACGACATACAGTCGTGTACTAGCATCAAGCATCGCAACGAGGCGCGTCGCATACGTGATACGGTATGACTTCGTACGTATAACGTATAACCGCATCAAACGAGTCAAACTGACATGGATGCGAAAGATGCGAGTAACGAAGTGAATTTGTAAGTAACGATTCGTTACTTCGAGTCAGACGATGTACCCGTTACTCAGTAACGAATACATACGGTTTTGTTACAGCTCTAATGTGAATCTACGTGCAATTCTTTGTCTAGAAGTTTATATACACTCTCACGTAATCATTTTTGAACTAGACGTTGCGCGCTGTCAACAAATCTGACGTTAAAAATCATCTTATTAGAGCGCTATGTGACCCTAAACTCAAATTTATAAAAAAAATAATCCTCGACAATATAGTTCAACATTATTGGTTTTAATAAGTTGTCTGTTTTAAATGCATTAAAAAAACTCAACTGTCCAAAATGTTGTTCTAAATTGGATTATTCCGATCACTTTTTAGGAAGATTATTGTTATACGATGCAGACTGCATCGTGCAGTGCGGCCCGCCATACGCCATAATGTGTTTTGTCACGATTGGCCGCCCTAGGCCCGGGCCTTAGTGCAAATCCGCCACTGAATGCATCCATATACTAGTGATGTGCCGGATATCCGTATCCGCGGATCTTTAACCTTATTAATTTTCAATTCATAGATGAAATTTTATATATATGTATATATAGGTGATTAGATAATAATGAAAAACTGTTAAATTCCATTCAGATTATTTTTTATTTTTTTAAATCCTATTTGGCACCTTTATATTGCAAACATTTGTCGTAGTGAGTACCATACCAATAGTACATAACTCAAAGGTACTAAAAAACTATCTTTATAATGAGATATTGTACATCGATCTTTGGAAAGAGACAATCTGTTATGAGAGTTAACTCTTAAAGAGGTCAATAACTTTTTCCCATAACAGATAGTCTCTTTACCGCCGCGTACTCTAAGAAAGTTAAGATCCGTATCCGCGGAACTTGAAATCAAATATCCGTATTCAGATCCGTATCCACGGATATACATTTTTAACGATCCGGCACATCACTAGTAGGTAGTCACGACGAACGTCATCAGGACGCAGGTTCGGATCGGATCGGGAGAAATACAGGTCCAATGTAGGCGCGAAGCTTGACTCGCAATCGTCCAGTTGCACCGTTCTTTAATAGTTATCTTTTCTATACGTGACCGTCTTGTTTACGAATAATTATTATATAAACATCATTTTCCTCTATACGTGACGTGAACCCAATAATAATGTGTTTAGTTTAGTGCGAAAAATGCATCTGCTTATTTATACTGCAAGTCGAAGCCGAGTAACTCGTTTTTTTTTTTTAGTTATTATTTATTATGGCGTCGTCGCCTAGACGTCTTTATGTTTTGTATGTCACCGTCTATTAGGCCGTATAAAAGTTTACTGGACAACACTATAAAAATTTTATTATTGAATTTAATATGATAAAAAAAATTTCAAATAAATAAAATTGTCAACCAATTTTTTTCTCAGATCATAATATATTGACAAAAATAATATAAAAATATAAATCAACATTATATATTATATGTTATATTGATTTATATTCTTTTTGTCAATATATATGGTCTGAGAAAAAAATTGGTCGACAATTTTATTTATTTGAAGAGTTCTATTCAGACGTTAATCAAAGATTTGAATGATAAAAAAATATTCAATCGGTGGTAGAATAATTCCATTTTTTGTTACTATGAAATTTATACAGATTATAGAGAATTACCAATTATTTACAATTATCATCGTCCGCTTTGCAAATTCTTTTTTGTGTACCTGGCAGAGTTCTCTTCAAATGGAAAAAATGTTCAATATGAGGTCTGCGTAGTATGCAAAAAAATATGCAAGACGCAACAAATTGCAAATAATTTTATACATTTCTATAATTTGTACAAATTTAATCAAGATTAAGTTTTGAGCCGTATTCGAGATTATTAAAAAAAGAAAAATGGAAGTCGTCGTTGGTCGCTTGATTGATGTGAAACACCAAAATCACAGCTCACACAGAGAAGCAACGAAGTGTATAGTATAGTATAGTATTTATTATCCAAATTACTCTTTACAAGTGTATACGTCAAAACACAAAATAATCAACATACATAATAATAAATAAATAAAATACAAGTTGGTAAAATACATAACTAAAATCTACAATCATCAATATTATAAAGACATTGAGTAAGCAAAGTTGCCTTAATTTCTTTTGCACATACCGCTAAACTAGCGGTATGTGCTTTATTATCGCTTTGTGCGTCAGAGCTGACTTTCGTTCATATAAGAAGTTATATCTAAGTTAATTTCACACGAAATCCATTCAAATTGAAGCTTTTTGAAAAGAGGAGATTCTAATCTATAAAACAGAACCATTTTTAAATCAATTCGAGTTCATAAATACTATTAAAATTCTAATTGAAAATCACAAACAGCAGTTGTCGGTTGGTCTGTACGTATGTACGTACGTCACGACTCTACAGATCGCAATTTTGGTCGGATTGCCTTGGGTTATATTTTATTCACTTTGTTTACTATCAGACCAGAACCCTATTTAAATTCACTAAAATGTGTTCAGTAGTTTAATTTTTATAAACAGTTTTATTTTTTATTATTTTTGACAGCTAATAGTTTAAAAACAATATAATAATTGCTGTGTAAATATACTGTAATCCATAAAACAAGTGCTACACTTCTATACCGTGATAACACCACTACACGTATTAGGCCGCCGTGGCGTAATGGTTATGCCGTTGGATCCCCAAGGGCAAGGTCCTGGGTTCGATTCCTTACGAGATCATTGGTTTTTTTCTTTTTTTTTCTTTTTATTTTGTTTTATTTTATTCCACTTGATATTAATTATATATTATATTATGTATAGTTCTTAATTTTTTTTATTTTTGCAAACTTAAAAAAAATATTTTTTCAATTTTTAATTATTTATTTCTTTAAATTTTTAAATCTTTTTAAATTTATTAAAAATATTTTTTAATTGTTATTTTTTTATCATACAGTGGAAAACTTGCGGGATGTGCACTTTTGGTTTTGCCAACTATTTTAAATTTATTTAATTCCATATTTTTTACATAAAGAGGCAACATATTGAATATTTTTAGTGCGTGATATTCAGCACTATTATTAAATAAAGACATTTTCGATTTTGTATTTACGTGCGCGAACACACAAGGAAGTCGAGAGCGGTGGCGTAGAGGGGGCGTGACGGCATAAGAGAGCGTCATGCCATTTGCCGTCACGGCATACAAGTCTGTTTTACTACATCAAAAGTAAGTATGCCACCGATTTGATGTTTTTCATCATATTTTCTGTTGAATTCAATAATAGAATTTTATGTGTCATCCAGTAGACCTTTCTACAATCAGAACTTGGACTAGTAGTCGTTCGATTTAACTGCATCGCGCCACGCATTTTGTGAAAAGTAAATGATCTTTGCAATGGGGTCATCATTTCCCTGATTTTTACAAAACTGAAGTGAAAATAAATAACCGCATTCTTTTTATTTGCAAATTACAGAAGCATTTTATAGCTGTCGACGCCTTTTAGTTTATTTTAAAATTCATTTTTATAGCAGATGTGTTTTTCGTGCATGTTTTTATTTGCAAAATATGTACAACTATTACCGAGCGGGTAGCGTAGTGGTGAGAGCACTAGACTCGCATTCGGGAGGTACCGAGTTCAAATCCCGGCAGAGGATTTGATGTGACTGGGAGTTTTTCTTACTGCCTCTCGCCGAGAAACGGTAATTCCCATAGAGAGATATAAGTACTAGAGTACGCTAGCGGGTATGCTTGCCATAAGTGAAAGTGTCTGCCGTTCAGAGAGAGAACGCTGCAAACGTTCCGTATCATTATATATGTTTAGGTTTACTCAAATCAGCATTGGTTTGTATCATTAGTTACAATGGAGATAAGAAACTTTTCTCTCTCTGAATAGCAGACACTTTCATGACTCACTCGCGTACTCTAGTGTAATATCTTTATGGTAATTCCTGTACCGGCCATCTTGTTGAGGTTTTCCATGGTTTCCCTCAATAATATACAGATGGTTCCTTATTCAAGGCCATGGCCGTCTACCTGTTTTTGGGAAATTCGGATAAGCATAGGAGTTTTATGTTCCTACGCTTATCCTAATTTCCCAAAAAAAAATGCCTTGATTTGCCCGCTACTATTGCAAGTTCAGTAGAATATAACGGGAAGTGTGGTAGTTGGAAAATAGTAATGGTGCGGATGGCGTCTGTTATGACACAAAGTCGAGAAACGGACGTTAAACGCATTATTATTATTGTTAACAATACTATCTAAAAAATGTTTGTGTTTGAGAATAGCCCAGCCTATCTGTGCTGTGCGAGGGTTTTTTTTACAAACCCCCAGTTCCCTGGTTCTAATCCGATAACCGCTGAGAGTATCTTTTGAATTTTGAATTTATTATTTTTTAAAAATCTAAATAACATTTTCTCTAATAATTACTTTCTTTATCTTTATGAATCATTGTTTTGCCTCAACAGGTGACTAGATGTATTGTAGTGTTTTTTTTAATAGTCCGAATGCCGTTGCTAATTCTTAACTCCAAGGTTGATAATTCCAAGGATGGCTGTACATAAAACTAAACGTTCACAATAACTAATAAATTATAAAACACGGGACGCAGTGCAAAACTAATGAAACTATTTTCTTCACCACATCTCTATAACTCCATTTTCGACTGTTAAAAGAAATGTTGTTCACTTCAAACCCATTCTTTCATTTTATTTAACAATGCTGTCTTGAACCTCCTTTAAAATGCGGAAATTTTATTTTCGATAAAAGTGATCATTAAATAGCCAAATCTCTCAAATCATCCCATATGAAATCGATTTTTGCATTGAAAGTATGCACAATTTACTGTACTCTGAATCATTATTTTGGAGCAACTTGAAATTCCGGGAAAATTTTGTTTATCTTAAATTCCTTCCGGGAGAGGTGGGAACTCTAGTTATCGTACTGACACACACGCACCTATATACATATTAGTGATGTTGCCGGATATCCGTATCTGCGGATATCTGAGGGTTAAGAAAGATCCGTATCCGTTAGTTTTTGGCGGATCTTTTACGGATCTTTTACCTTATTAATTTTCAAATCATAGATGCAATTTTGTATATATAGGTGATTAGGTAATAATGCAAAACTGTTAAATTCCATTCAGATTATTTTTTATTTTTTTAAATCGTATTTGGCACCTTTATATTGCAAACATTTATCGTAGTGAGTACATAGTGCATACCAATAGTACATAACTCAAAGGTACTAAAAAACTATCTTTATAATGAGATATTGCACATTGATCTTTGGAAAGAGACAATATGTTATGGGAGTTAACTCTTAAAGAGGTCAATAACTTTTTCCCATAACAGATAGTCTCTTTCCAAAGGTCGATGTGCAATATTTACCGTTGCGTAGATCCGTATCCGCGGATCTTGAAACCAAATATCCGTAATCAGATCCGTATCCGCGGATATACATTTTTAACGATCCGGCACATCACTAATACATATATATTTATTAATTACATAAACATAATCAAAAACAAAATCAATCATCTGACCAACGCCAATAGTGCATGTGTCAATATACTATGTAATATACAAACACACTAATAATAACGTTTTTTCCTAGGGGAATGGAATCTGTACTCTTTAACATTGGAGCTTGTTTGTAATGAGTTTTTTTTTTTTTGTTTTATTTTCGGTAACTAGTTCTATATTTGTTTCAGCGATACTAATCAGAACATTCTTGGACGATGTTTTGATGAATAACTGACAAAAATTAGTTTGTCAGTGCTAAACAACGCATGCAAATTCTTCGAGTATCAAAACTGAGCGATCTGCCAAAATAACTATGTAGTTATTTTGACAGCGAGTTATTCACAGTGCGTGGCGCGTTTTAGATCATTAAATTCTAGATGGAAACTTATTTACGAACTTGACAGTCATTTCTCATAATGTTTTCATTTTTAGCCTGTCTGTACATAGTCGCGTCGGCTGGATGGTATCGATTTTACAATGTTTTAAATTAACTTAATTTAAAATTAAGCAAAATTTCTCGTGTCGTCATACAAAACTAAAAATTATAAAAATGATCAGTTTGTATCAATAAATTTAAATTGTAAATCGACAACCCAGATAAGTTGTGTGTGGAAGTTGGTAGCGTTTGTAAGAAAAAAGAAACATTGTCATTATAATATCTGTCTAGGCCTACACGATCCAATATCATCATCATGAATCATAGAGCTGTCTCACTCGTACTTGTCGCAAAGCGCCAGCTGTGTGCGTTTCTAGTTGTTGCAGCAGACGATCGAAAAGTAATCTAGCCGTTCTTTTGTTTTCTTCCTTTCTTCTTGGAAAATAATCTTTTTTGCATAGTAACACTCGTGCTGTAATGAAAAACAAACGTACGTGGTCTAACCAATGCAACACTAACAGTATAATCCGCGCCACGGATCTAAAAGGTTCGGAAGTTATTCACACATTTTAGAGCCGTTAAGACTCCCACCACTTCCCAGCTACTTGCACAGAACGTGCGCTCGTCGGTGATTGGCCGAGATCGCTCGTTGCCTTTGTCACTTGTCGCTTTCCTGCTTTAAAGTACAGTCGAGTACGCTATTGTCAAGTTGTTATTGCTATTTTAGTTTTGTTGAGTTGCGAGTTTGTAGTTTTTCAACAGACTGTACAAGCGCAAGCCCGCATTCGCATCTAACTTCCCGAGCCTTTTAGATTCGTGGCGCGTATTATAAATCATATATACCTACAAATACGGGAAGGAAAAAATAGTTGTGGTATATCGATTTGAGTGTGTTAATACGCACACATTGGGATGAAACACGAGTCGCTTATATTTATCTATAATAAATATTAATTTTCATGAACCATATGATAATTGTTATTAACTGTGATAATTGTTATGTGTTTTGTCGATCTCCGCTAGCGCTTGGGACGATCACAAACTTGGTTTGCGTCCGTAGCTGTGTTTCACCTTTCGTTCAAGATGGTTTCTACAGATGCGTTTTGATGCCGCCATCTGTGAAATATCCTTATTACTACGGTAACGGAAACTATATGTAAAAAGCCTACTGTAGGTTACATCCGTCCGAAAAAAGAAACGAGTTACTGGCAAGTCGCGCCTAAAGAACAAAAATTAGCGACAAGTATATTTAATACTAACGGTCCCACCCGGTTTACCCGGGTGCAAAAAAACGAATAAGGGGGAGGGACATGAGTACGTACGTTCATCTTAGTTAACCGAGATGAATGTTGTGTGCAAATTTCATGATGATCGGAGTTACCGTTCAAAACTTTTTGTCGGACGGACAAATTTTGAGTTATTTTCATTGACGCTCCGCTCCTATTGGTCGTAGCGTGATATTATATAGCCTATAGCCTTCCTCGATAAATGGACTATCCAACAAAAAAAAATTCAATTCGAACCAATAGTTTCTGAGATTAGCGCGTTCAACCAAACAAAAAACTCTTCAGCTAGTATAGATTATGTAGCACAGTTTTGCGACACTGCGACCAATTAACGTAAATTTCGTTATTACGTGTAATGTTTTTATTCGATCGGCCTGTAGATGAAACATATTCATTTATAATTATAGAGAGCATTCACACAACATTCGACGTTGCTTATTAGGAAAAGTATGCGAAAAGGGTGGGTGCACCTACTTGCGAGGATCCGGGCTTTTGAGACACCAAAATGTGATATTCATATATTTTAAAATGTTTATTACTTTCAACTGATTGCCCATTGTTCGTCTTTTATGTATGTTTTCAATTCGTGTTCATAAACTTGAAATTTTTATTGGATAGGTTTCAAAAAATTAAACGCTCATTTTTTTCCTACTTTTTATTTATATACGATCCTTTTTTTGTGTTGTTCTATTTATATATTTTTGATTTCCTGATAAGGTATTTTCAGGATGTCTACTTTTTACATGGATACAATGACCCCATTTTTTTAACAAACAAAACTTTACGACAAATATAAAATGTATACAAATCTACTTTTACGTGTAGGTATATTTGTAATTTACTGCAGTGTTCCTAGTTTTAGGCTAGTAATGACTAATAATGAGGTCCCATTTTAAACGTAATGTAGGTATGTTAAATTTTCTGTTTTTATTTATTTAGAATAATGTTACCTCTTTGCTTACAACTTCGTCCGCGTGGTACCTATAGATGATATAATATGGTACCCAGTTAATTTTTTTTATATCGGGAGTTTTTTTAAAAACTTTGAACGTTTTTTTATCATCGAATTTTTTATGTGAAAATGAACATCTCTTTTTCTGAATTTTCTTTTAATTAAGCTTGTAGTTTTTTTGCAAACCGCTAATAATGATTTTTTTAATGAGCGTTTTGGTAAAAAATTACGAGCCGAATTGAAGAAGAGTTCAGACAAAAATTTTTTTTTTTCACAAAAAACAATATCCGAGCATAAAAATGGGGTTTTTTATTTAAAAAACAAAGGTCACCCTCTCCCCCTGCTAAGGGGTGAAGTGGTGGGGGTGGGCATTCTGCCTAAACGATTTCTCTCTCGAAACCCAACAACTTTGTTCGGGCTTTTTTTTATTCAACCCGTTATTTTTTAGAGAAAAACGTCTAAAGTTTTTAAATAAACATCCAGTATAAAATCCTCTCTTACCCCTTGGAATATATTGTATTTTTTATATTCTAACAAGAGTACTTTTTTTCCCGAGTTACAAGTTTTTAACTTAAGCAATTTCAAAGATACCCCTTTATGTATCCACACTCATTTTCATCCCTATGGGGTTATTTTTGGGATAAAATGTAGCCTAGATTAGTCTTGGCATAGCTGTCTGTGAAATTCCATTACAGTCGGCTCAGCCGTTTCGAAGATTATTTCGGACTGACAGACATACACTTCAATTTTATTTGTATGTAAAGATTTTCTTTAGCCGCGATGGTAGATAGTAATTTCGTTCAACAGTGTAACGAAAAACGTTACCGTCAGGAGTGGGGGAAATGAGTTGCTAGCGGGAAACCTATTGATTGGCTGCGGAAACTCAAACAACACGCCCCTTTCTGGCTAGTGTTTACTTGATTACATACGTGTTTATTTCAAACGCGTGAGATTTACACCCAGTTTTTGACGTGATAACGTCTTATAAATTGATGAAACACCGGCTGCACGCACGAAAAAGAGTAACGTTCCGCAAGCGAGAGTGCGATATAAGCGATAGTCTCTCTCTTCTCGCGTGACGTCAGAGGACAGAGAGTAGTGTGCGTTCAACAATTTTTTCGGCTGTTCCAGCGAAAACTACATCTGACAGATGGCCAGATAAATAATACGGTTTGTTAACAAATATATAATATATATATACATTCTTTTAAATGTCTTTTATAATTGCTTAAAAATATGTATTTTGCTTTGGTTGATCAAACTATTAGTCGGTAAAACTATAGTTTGACAGCTACTAAAATTTAGGTTATGTATTATTAAATATGATATTCGAGCGGACTACGTTATCACGTAAAATTATCGTCCGTAAACCGACTTTACAGACAACCAATTTTTTAATCTTTTTTTTAGTTGAACAAACTATTAGGTACTATTTTGGTCCAATAACATCTCTTGAAATTATTTATCATTCGCTTTGCTCGTTCCACTATTTAACCTCAACGTTACAAGGCCCTGCCCTGACAGTCCTTTTTGTTTAGATTTATTGTCTTTGTCATCCTCTGTTAGCACCTTGAGTGCAAACATAATAATAGATTTCGGTCTATCCAGTATTAATTATAGAGCGTTTAAAATAGTAATCGGTGGTCATCTAGTTTGTCATTGTCGCTTAAATAAATTCACCGGAGATGGTGCGATGCAATCCACGCGGTTCCTCCTATATAATTGTGTCGACGAAACCGAAATGAGGAACCTGACACTATTCATCTGCAGGACCGTATTTTATATACGCTCGACAACCAAGATCATTAGCGTTTCACAATGGGCTTGTCCGGTGTCCCACATTTTTTATGATTGGAATCCAAATAACTAATGAATCCATTTTTTGAAAATAAATCGAATACTTTATATACGAGAAAAAAAATCATAAAAGCTACGACCAACAAGAAAAAATGTTGCAAAATGTATCTCAAAAATAGCGCTTTTATTCAGGTGAAATGCCGTAACTGCATATATCAATATTAGGTCGTACATTCACAAGCCCGGTAGAGCATGCGACTGTTAATATCAGGGTCGTGGGTTCGAGCCCCACGTTGGGCGAATATATTTTTCTTTTTTTTTCTCCTTCTAAGGCTTACATTTAAATTTATTTTAATTTTATTTACGACTAATTAAAATTAAATACATTTAATTAATAGCTCATTTGAAAACTGTTATAACTATATAGGTACCTATATAAAAATAATTATCCTACAATGTTTTCAATTAAATATTTATTATATTTTATTAATTACAGTAATTATTGATTTAAAAGAAATTTATTACTAAAAAAAGTATAAATACTGCTTTTTATCGACAAAAACTTTTCAACGGTAACTCCGATCATCATGAAATTTGGCCACAACAATGATCTCGGTAAACTAAGATGAATGTGCGTACTCATGTCCCTCCCTTTCCCATTCGTTCTTTTACACCCGGGTGAAACCGGACGGAACCGCTAGTCTAAATATATAAATAATTAGAGTGACCTGTGCGAATTATTCGCACTAAATAAGTATAATAATTATCACTTTACAAAATTATTTTTTAAATATGACTTCAAGGTATTCAATTCGTTTCTAATTTGGACACTGCTTATAACGTTCTTCTTTTTGTTGTATTACAATATGAAGCTCAGATGACAGATCGAAGAAATATTTTACTGAAATTGTCATATAGAGGCGCAAGTAGCAAAAACGTTGAGCTAAGCCGTCAGATGGCATCATGCAGCATTGCTGTGACATTGTTCAGCGTTGCTCGCTGTTTCAAAATTAAAGCCGTCAGATGGCAGACGTTGTTCAGCGTTGCTGTATTTTAATTAATTTACAAAAACGAAAGCAATAATAAATTTTTTAGTTGTCGATGTCAGTAGAGCAAGCAATTATCTGTAAAATGATATATAATTTATGTGGAGAAATTGTGAGGTTTTTTCTAAAAAGGGAGGCAAACATCTTTAACTTTGGCGTATTAATATAAATGATAATAACTAGAACATACTTAATTGACAATAACTATCGTCTCAACATGTATCTAAAATTTATTATCGTCGTATTGTCTATTAACTTAATTGATTTTGTGGCGTATGGTTTTTGGCGCCCGGTCTACGAGACATCCGGGCTAATTTTGAGTACAATAACACCTTTTCATTTCCCACACAAAAATGAAAATAAGTAATAATATACGGTGTTCGGAATGCATGTCCGCGTCCATATTTAAGTACCAATGGAAGTCAGTGGGCATCCCCCACTGATATTAATAATATGACTGGATGCGAGGTCGTTTCTTAACATGTTGTGAAAAGAAATGCTAAAACATTACCACGATTTATAGGAATGTATACACATATATAAGACTAGCGATCCCGCCCGGTTTCACCCGGGTGTAAAAGAACGAATGCGGGGGGAGGGATATGAGTACGTACGTTCATCTTAGTTTACCGAGATGAATGTTGTGTCCAAATTTCATGATGATCGGAGTTACCGTTCAAAAGTTTTTGTCGGACTGACAAATTTTGAGTTATTTTTTGCAACATTTTTCATTGATGCTCCACTCCTATTGGTCGTACCGTGATATTATATAGCCTATAGCCTTCGTCGATAAGTAACCTATCCAACAAAAAAAAATTCAGTTCGAATCAGTAGTTCCTGATATTAGCGCGTTCAACCAAACAAACAAACTCTTCGTATTTATATATTATTATAAGAATATAAAATCCTGCTGAGCTATACTAACATTATAAAGAGGTAAAGTTTACAAGTTTTAAAAATCAATTTTAAAACGTAGTTTTACCTGTTCTTTGTATGCAAAATTTGCAAAGGCATTATTTCAACCAATATTTGTTTTTAGAGTTATTTCTCTTTATCCACTTGAAACAAACAAAACAAGTCGAAATATAATATTGGTTACTTACTCATTGTATGCATATTTTTATATTGTATTGATGACAACATGTAATTGTTGCAGTGCAAGTTAAATATTTATGAAACCAATTTTGGTAGCACTCGACTACCCGTGAACAGCACTTTTGGTGTGCCAATTATACGCCCTTCGTGTTCTTAAAACAGTGAAACTCAACCTCAGGGCCCAAACATTTTGCTGCTCCAGTTCTTCTATACTCGTAAACATGTAAAATATACGATAATCTAAAGCATTATTTTAGGTTATGCAGCAATCCTCTCGCGGAATATTTTGCAAAAAGGGTCAGATTTTGTTGCGAACAAATAAGAGTTTTTCGATGCATTTCGAACTAACATGACATGACTGCCATAGCCTGGGACTGTGTTGCTAGGGTGATTTCAAGTCAAAAATGTCTAATGAACATATACCCGGAACGCTATCCTAACTGAGCTAGAAGTATTTGAAATTTTATAGATAAGTAGTAGTAGGAATTCCCTACTAATTTAAATTTTTTTAAAAAAAATCGCTTTTTTGAATTAGTTGCTCAAAATGTCCACCCAGTTGCTGTATACATAGTCTAGCTCTTAGAATTGAAGTGGTAGCTCTGCGAAGAGTCTCAGGATCAGTACAAATAAATAGTAATGGTGATTCACAGCCACCTGGTCTTTTTAAATAATAACAAAACCAACAGCCGAACCTAATACCTGCATTAGTGGGCTTACTTATTTAAAATTTCAAATGCTTCTAGCTCAGTTAGGAGAGCGTTCCGCGGGTATATGTTCATTAGACATTTTTGACTTGAAATCACCTCAGCAACACAGTCCCAGGATATGACAGTCATGTCGTGGGACACCTGTATATACGCACTAGCGTACTCTATTCTTATGTATGCGATCTACAATATCAACAGAGTCCCGTTAAATCCCGACCTGTCGCTCTATTTAAGCCATTAATATGTAACACAAATTCGATGACCTTTCTGATCATTTGTGCGCCAGTTCTTATTTGGCTTCTGTCTAGTGATGTGTCGCAGCTGAGCGAGTCGTTCATAATGAACGACTCCTTCCTCGGAGCGGAGCGAGTCGCTCTTTTTTTCGTGAATGACTCACTCCAAGCGCCATTGCTCTGTGCTGAGCTGTTCTGTACTGTTGCATTCGCACATTTACAGAGCGCACACAGCACAGGCCACAGAGGCACTAGTGAATTTTGCACGTACGAAGTTATCTTCATTTCATATTGAATGATACACTGTAAGTGTAATAGTACTATGACTTAAACCATTCACATTGACGTCGTTGACAAAGATATAATATTGTAACAATAAACATTATTATTCAAGTAAATAAAATTGTCGACCAATTTTTCTCAGACCAAACGATATATTGACAAAAAATGATAAAATTACAAATCAATATAACACAAGATTTTATCATTTTTTGTCAATATATCGTTTGGTCTGAGAAAAATTGGTCGACAATTTTATTTACTTGAAGAGTTCTATTCAGACGTTAATCAAAGATTTAAACATTATTATTGTTAAGCTTTTATTATACTTTATAGTTTATCCGAAATGCGAATAATATAAGATCAGAATCATATTAAAATGAGCTCAGAGCTGAGTGTGTGTATTGTGCTGTGCAGTGCTACGTGACTCCTGAGCTTGTATGATGACAGTTCACACCTCTGCAATCTGCACTCTTGTGTAGTGCATACTGTCTAGTGTCGCTCCTTTGAATGAGTCGCTCTGAGCGACTCTTTTTAGTGAGCGGAGCGCACGGAGCCAGCTCCCAATAAAGAGTCATGTGGACACGTCACTACTTCTGTCGCTAAACATATCGTCACTCTCGCTTGCACTTGGCAATCCGCAGTACAACGTTGCTAGTTGATTTATAGTATCTCCAATGCATATTATATGCGTCCGACTTGCTGCAATCTAATGCATTAACAATGATAGGCTTAGTCCAGAAGAGAAAAACACATTATCGTAAATAACCTACATTTGCTTACTACGTTAATTTATTTTTGAAACAGTCATTACTAACCGAGCTATTATTTGAATATTTACTGACTGTGCCTACTCCTCGATGACGTGGCAAAGTCTATAGATGGATTCAGCATTAAAAAAAAAATATGCCAAAACAAAGTAGAGGTGGCAACTCTAATGTTATATGCGACTAGCTTCGCACGGGATTGAGACGAAACACGGATGCGTTCCCGCATAATTTGGCATACAGTCCCTTTCTCGACGTAGACACCTCCCCTATTAAATTTCAAAATTGATGACATTCCCGTGAGCAACGTCCTGAAAAACCTTGGAAATGACACCCATGTTGATTTTTAGACTATTCACATCTTTTCACTCTCTGAAGGGGTTGTTTTTGAAAAAGCACGAAACGTGTTTATTTATATGTAATCCTGCGCATTTTCGAACTGATACAGTCTATCTTATATGATTTCTCCATGCAAATTTTGAACCCTCGTTTCACCCTTTTAGTGGTTGAATTTTCAAAAATCCGTTCTTAGCGGATGCCTACGTCATAATAACTATCTGCGTGCCAAATTTCAACCCAATCCGTCCAGTCGTTTGAGCTGTGTGTTGATAGACCAGTCAGTCAGTCAATCTGTCACGGTTTCCTTTTATATATTTAGATTATTTATTTATTTTATCAAAACCGCTCAACTAAAAGACGCTGAAAGTACTCGAAAACAAAGTGTTTCAAATATGTAAATTATTTTATTAGCCTTTACTCATGGCTTTGCTCGCGTTACTGTCACTTTCGATGGGAAACTTGCACCAACTCAATTATCGGTCAAGGGCAAATATTTGATCGCATTAGAACTTTTCAATTCTGATGTTTTTTTTTTGTTCTTTTTAGGTTTTGCAAATTGTTTACTAAAAAAATGATATTTAATACCTAAAAAAAGTGCATTTTCGCCCAATGAAGCTCGAATTCACGACCCTACGATTATCAGTCTTGTGCTCTACTAAGAGAGCTATAGTCTAATTTGGGCATATTGCTCGATAACTATATACCAGGTTCACGTTCATTCATTAATTTTAAATGTAGTGTCAATTAAATTGTTTATAACAATTGATCGCGCTATAATTTTTTTGATCCGGATAATTTTCGTTCAATCTGATTCTCAATATTCATGATTTTTTTTAATTTGTCTAAGCTGTCTTTTGTAGGGGGATAGCAATTTTTAACGTTTAAAAAATGACAAAAAAATACACCATATATATTGTTGAATTTGTGCTTCAGTAAGCTTTCATTTGACACGATACCCTTGAAATTTACCCCCTGAAATAAACTCCTAAAATCAATATTCAACTTTTTGACGTGATAACGTCTTATAAATTGATGAAACACCGGCTGCATGCACGAAAAAGTGTAACGTTTCGAAAAGTGTCACGTTCCGCCTGACCCTGTGCGTGCAAGCGAGAGCGCAGTATAAGCGATAGAGAGTCGGTAAAAATATAGTTTGACAGCTACTAAAATTTAGGTTATGTATTATTAAATATGATATTCGAGCGGAATACGTTATCACGTAAAACTATCGTCCGTAAACCGACTTTACAGACAACCAATTTTTATAGGTACCTACTTCACGTCCGTAATACGGCAACTACTAATTTTTTATGTCAAATAATCTCAGAGAAAATCGATTATGACAGACGGACGGACGGACACTGAAGTGGTTCCATAAGTGTCCCAATTTTGCACGAAACACTAAAAATACTAAAATACTAAAAAAACTCATAATATAATGATCATGTATATTGTTAGAACAATTTACCACCTTTTGACCAGCTTGAGGCCCTGAAGATGAAAATAAATTTTTCAAAACGTTGGCCACTTAAGCTTATTTATGATCCTCGACCAAAACCTCCCTTCGTCGTAACTAAAAATACACTTGAGTTCGGATGAGTGTACTTTGTGTATAGGAATACTGATTTTATTGTACCTACGATTTGAAAAATATAAAAATCAAACAGCCTGCCAACGAAAATTGTGTTTTGTGAGTAGAAATTAAAAAATTGTAATAAATAAGCGAGTATTCAACTATAAGTACACATTTTACATAATGTTATTAATTTTAAAACCTTAGCCAAGTCGTTATACTAATTAGATACAAATTATTTATTAAGCGGAATTTCTTCTTTGATGTTTAAACTGCAATTAGATTACATGCAAATAGCTAAACGAGTTCAATTCGTTGTGTGTAACGACATTGTAAATATTATGAAATAGCCAACTATGACTATATAAAATAAAACTGCGTAATTAAAACTGGGGGTTTATAAATTTCAAAACTTGTCAATTAAGTTCATAGCCTCAGTGGCCCTGGCCGGTTTCTGTGGACTACAGGTAGGTCCCTTCAAGTTTTTTGAATTCAATAAAATTGAAACAACTTAGGCCGCTGCACACGAGGCTGGGTTTGCCGCTAGATTCCTTGCTAGATTTGACTAATAGTTTTATTGATTGCTTTTATGTGCTCACTTCACACGAGACGTCTTTTCAAGCTTGATTTGTAGGTAGGTTCGGTGCGCGCGCAGTGATAATTAGAACGGTAACAAAAGTAGACGTGGATTGTCTCTGAACACACCATGGAACAGTGTTTGTTTGTGGGCGTTTGTTCATGTCGCCCACGTGACAAGATACCGTTTCCTGATTGGTTCTTGCTCAGAGCAAGCAGAGGACCCAGCAAGGAAAATAGCTCCTGTTCTAATTTTAAAATCCATGTAGATTGTAAGTTTTCAACGAGCTTGAATGGATTTTTTTAAACCGACTTAGCTATTATCGGAATTTTTAAATCGGTATATTCCGGGCTAACTAAATAACGACTGAACCGATTTTGATCGAGCTTGCACAATAGTGTGTTCTATTCATTAGTTTCACTAGTAATAAACGAACATCTCGTTCGCAAATCGTTCATAAGTTCGTAGTTTACTGTGATGACGTCGTTATAACGCTATTGTCTGAACTGCTCGAATCAGATTACGTCGCAACAGATGTCAAAAATTACTATTACTTATCATATTCATGTATGTTGAAATGGCTTAGCCAAGGAATCCTTATGTCAAAAACGTGAATTTTAATATAGCATAACCGCTCCATTCTTAATATGAAAGAGATGATATTAGATTTCCGTTACGACTAAAAATACATTTTGAAATTAAATTACGTTATTTTTAAATTAAATTTAGCGTTGGAAAATCGCGAAAGAATCCCGTTCGAATAGTTATTTAAAGAATTGATGACCATAAAAATAGAACATAATAAAACGACTAAAATGGAGGCAGATGCATCATAATAATGTGAACCTGGCTTAATATAGAGCGTTCGCCGTCCAGTCAGACTAATTGCGGAGGAATTCGACGCGAATAGTCTGAAAAAATGCAACGCGTCGCCGCGTGCCGAGCATGCTGCATTAACCGTGAATGTGTGTGTGTCCGTGTGTGTTGTATATAGAAAGAGATGAAAAATGATTGCGAGTGAACGCTAATCCATAGCTTATAAAGATTTGTTATCCTAGTGCCGTAATGCGAACGGATGCAACAGTTTTTCTTTTTAACACGCTTACATTAGCTTGACCTGTATGTATGTGTGTATGTATGTAAAGGAATCTTTCGGCGTAATTTTCACCAATTTCAAGAAGTCTGATTAACTTGAAAATTTGCACACGTGACAAGGGCCGATGACAATACGATTATTTCATAAAAAAATTTGAATTTCAAAATTTTGAACAAAAATTGAATTTTAAAATTTTGAAAAAATAAATTATTTTTTATGTCGTTTTGAGACTAAAAATTAAGAAAATAAATTATAGTTTAAAAAAACTAAAAAAACACGTTTTGAATAGCAAATCGAGCGGAAAAGTAGAAAACAATAACTAACAAAAAAAATGCAATTATAGTAAAAAATCGAAGGGTGCCAACTACTATATTTTCATTATATAAATAGCTATGCCAATCAAATATTTACATTTAATATCAAGCAGCCCACGCTTTAAAAAAACAAACGGGTAACACTTCCCTGTGAGTCGCCTAGAAGAACACTTCGCTCGCTACCACATCGCCTTGGATAATGTCTACCGCAGATGTAAACGAAACGTCAGGTAGAAATGTCAATGGATCGCGGACTACAGACCCGGAAATCAAGAAGATTTGGAAGAACACCAACCGCGATGATATATTATGTTTGTTTTTTTAAAAATATTTTTCGAAAAAAAAGCTTAAATATTACTGTCCCACCTTTTATATTATCAAAAGGATCGCTCAAAAAATCATTAACGTTGAATGAAAATTATTAGGATTGAAAAATGCTACCGCGATCAATAATAATAATTAATTATCGTAAACAACTTTATTGTATTTAGAACTGCGGGACCAAAATTTAACTATAGAACACACACGGGGGCTGATGGCACGATTGTGCAAGTATAGCTCGCACATGGTCGATTTTTTTTTCTGAAAATAGTTTTTTTGTTTTAAACATCGTAAACCGGGAATTCTTCGACACTCGTGGTGCCGCGGACGTCGAGAAAATATGACCATTCTCGTTTCGACATAAACCATGGAAACGCCATTTAAATAACAAAATCGCGCTCCTAGCTCGGCTAATCTCTGGTCCCATACTTTTTGTTTAGGGAAATCGAGCCTATACTGTATTTGACATGTAAGTATTTAAGTAAAATTGTCTTGTCGTTTTCATCATTATCATCAGTGTAAGACAGCTTTTCCACTGACGGGCATCAGCTGTATTTATTTATAGCTATCATAAATATTCCAGAGGTGCTAAACATGAACTAGCGACGAAAAAATCATTTATGAAACTTTTTGTGTCTAAACTCAGTATAATTTCACCAATTTCAAGAAGTCTGATTAACTTGAAAATTTGTACACGTGTCAAGAGCCGATAACAATACACTTATTTCAAAAAAAATTTAATAAATATAATTATCGACCAATTTTTCAGACAAATATATTAACAAATAATCTAAAAATTAAAACATTAACGTTTCTTTCCGGACTTGGACCTTCTTCAGAAAATATAAAAATTAATTAATTTTTTTATTTTTTGTCAATATATTGGTCTGAGAAAAATTGGTGGACAATTTTATTTATATAATTAATAATTAGTTTCTAATTTATCAAGAGTTCTAATTCAGACGTTAATCAGGGATTTAAAAAAAAATTAATTTAAAAATTTTGAAAAAAATTAGAATTTGACAATTTTTAAAAAATTTCGTTTTAAGACTAAAATTAATAAAATAAATTATAGTTTAAAAAAAGTAAAAAACACGCTCTAATAGCAAACCGAACTAAAAAGTAGAAAACAATAATTAATAAAAAAATTCAATTATAATAAAAAATCGTGGGGTGCCAACTACTATATTTTCATTATATAAATAGCTATAGCAATGAAATAATTGTAACATTTAATACCAAGCAGCCCACGCTTTTTTACTATAATTGAATTATTTTGTTAATAATTATTTTTTACCTTTTAGTTCAGTTTTTTTAGTTTTTTTAAACTATAATTTCTTTTTTCGTTTCACTTTCAATCGCATGAAGCGAACTCACTCTACCGTGCTCAAAGAAGTTTCACTTCAAAAATCAATTGAAAATATGAATTGGTGCTAATCTCAAATTCCATGGTGCGCCACAGATTGAGAACCGGAACTCGGGAACCATAGTATTGCCAGTCTAGTACAATTGTACTAGATCTAGTACTTTTTTGTCATTTTCTGTACGCTAGTACGTTGAAGCAAAAATCTAGTACTTTTTAATAAATCTAGTACTTTTTAATACCCAATGTCCACATACCCACCACATCAAACGAAAAAAGGGAAATTACCAAAAAAAGACTTTTTTGTTGTGGAAATGAAAGGATCTTTTTTTCGCTTTCCTACATTGTGCCCATACACGATAAAAAAGGTCATTCGTTTTTTTTTTTTGCTCTCCAATCGTGCAAAAAGGGTCATTTGTGGTTGGCAAATCTTAAGAAAGTTCTAGTACTTTTTTCTACTTTTTTCAACCCTGATCTAGTACGCACAACAAAAAAGTTCTGGCAACACTGTCGGGAACATTGTTATTAACTTAAATTCTTAAGGAATGTGAACGTTTTTTTTACAAATCGACAATTAACTTGACGAAACTTTCAAACCTAATGTTTTTTTATGAACGAACGAGACACTTTTTTTACGTTTGTCTAAACAACATCAACGCGACGTCGCGTCGCTTCTAAACGTCATTTAAGTGAAGTAAAGGTCGCTGCACACGGGGCTAGTTTAACCTCTGGAATCATTGCTGGAAAACTGGTATGCGCGATACTTCCAGCTTTTTCTAAGCACGCATATCAAGATATTTTTGAAATTGACATTAAAACACGTACAATAAAAAAAAAAGGATTTCGTGATAATGGAGAAATTGTACCTTCTATCACGCCATTATTTAAATAGGTTTGCGGGACCTTTCCGGCTAAAAAACATTGGTCGGCCGGATTTTTTCTGAATAAATACGAAATTTTGCACAAAATTACCTAGGGAAAGATCAAAATCCACGATGACAGGGAATCATTAAAAACATTTAACAATATATAATTTATTTAAGGAGGTTGAGCCGTTTTACGAAGATAATGAAAAAAATCTGAAATAAAGTTTTTTTAATAGATTTTTTTATGACAAAATTTTCTGTAAAAAATCCAAAATCATTAGGAGATTTATAAAGTTAAAAATTAAAAAAAACTTTTACATGTAGTCTTATGGAAAATATGTCAAGCTAGCATGCAAACTGTTCATTTTAATTTTTTGCAAATAACCAAATAATGTCAGCAGTTCCAAAAACTATCTATGTAAAGCATCGATGTCTTACGCATATTTTAATATTTTTTCCAATTTAATTAGGAGACTTTTAATCAATAAAAAAAAATTATTAAACCTTAGCACTTTTCGATTATGGACTTTTATTCTTGACAGATTTAACAATTTTCATTGAATTTTCAACTTTTTAATGATTTAATTTTAATTTTTATTACTTCTAATTTCTTTTTTTCAATTATTTACTGCAAAAAATATGTAAAATACAGATATTTACATAAATGTATTTTTTTTAACCTAACTTTGTACAAAAAATACAAAAGTTAGTCCATTTAAGTATAAAGTACTGAAATAATTAATTAATATTAAAAAAAAAAATTTATTTATGCCTTTATGACAATACTTTATTGGTATCATCGACTTATAAACTATAAAAGTTCCCATTTAGAATTCGACTTACTTTTGATTGGGACTGTAACGGATCAACCTCCTTAAAACATTTTCGGCTAATAAAATCCACGCCGACCAAGCGCATTTTATTCGTCTAAGTGTAAACTTACAATTTTCTTTAAAAATTGTATTATCCTTAATCACGGAGCTTTCAGGATTGCTGGCTTCCTCGCCTATGTGCAGCGACCTTAAGTTTACATTATACGATTACGGGAATGGGATGACATTTGATGTGAGATTATCTCCGTTTATCGTAATGCGTGTAAACGACTATTTATGTTGTCTTTTCTTTCACATTATTAAGTTCATTAATTTGACGCCGCCTAACGATTTAAGAGTTCATGTGGCCTCAGAAGGTGAATGTTTTTAAGGTTATACTTATTACCAAAATGATTGTTTTCTGTACAGGTTTACGTTTTCAGAAAAAAATATTTGTATACACATTTTTTCGAAGTTTTTTTTTTTATTCATACAGAAATAAACTAATTAAATAAAAAATAGTTACTTTTTACCAGAACCGTTTTATTAGACGATGTACATTTCGGGAGCTATGCTCTCATCTTCAGCAAACACTAAACTTATATATAGGTTTTAATAAAAAATAAATAATGTTGTTTTCATACTGTGAAAAATGGGGCCATACCTCAATACAGAAAGAATTGAGATCTAAAAGGGTGCCAAGTTTTCACCGTTCCTTTATTATGATTTACATCTAAACTTCATGTTTATACCCTATGTGTGAAAACTTGTCAAGTGAAAAAACTTGGCACCCTTTAAGATGTCAATTCTTTTCGTATTGAGATATGGCCCCATTTTTCACAATATGAAAATAACATTCTTAATATTGAACTTGGCTCCCTTTTTTCACATTTATGCTTATGATGGGATATAATAATTAATTACAATATGAAGCATTGGCGGTGAGCGAAAGCAACAAAGCGTATCGAAAATATATCAGCGTCTCTTTTTCCGAAGTAATTCCTTGCTTATGCCGACAATATATTATATTGGCATTGAGTATATCTCTCTTTATCAAAAGTTTTAATATGTCTTTATCTATGGCGTTAGCCAATCAGAACCAACGAGCTCTTACGACTAAAAAAAAGACAGGTATATGTTTGCACCCTAATGGTTCGATTGCGCAGTGCGCTTTTAAACCTCCGTATACATAGTAAATGTATATGGCGACAGCCGACAACTAAAAAGTACCTACGCCACTTTCTTAAGAGTATTCGTCCCTGCAAATACCCCCTGCACTCTTCATCTCAAATCTTTTCCCCTCGCCTAAAAACGGTTCGCGCTCTCCCGACGCTATTTTTAAAGCTAAAGGGTTCTGGTAAACGCCAAATGAAAAACGAAGAATCAGACTACAGATCCTTCAGGCGAATTTTTTGAAAAAAAATTCCTGAAAAAACTTACAACCTTTTGAAAAAAATAATAAGTTACGTAATATTTCACACGTAGTCGAAACTGTTTTTCAAAAAATTCGCCTGAAGGATCTGTAGTCTGATTCTTTGTTTTTCATTTGGCGTTTACCAGAACTCTCTAGCTTTAAAAATAGCGTCGGGAGAGCTAGAACCGTTTTTAGGCGAGGGGAAAAGATTTGAGATGAAGGGTGCAGGGGGTGTTTGCAGGGACGAATACTCTTAAATATCGTTATAATTACGTAAACTAAACCCCCGTCTCATGTATTACGTATGTTTACACGTTTGGATGTAAAACTCGATTTGGTTTACATTCCAAGAAATGCAGCCGCAATAATAAAAACTTCACTAAACATCTATACTAATCTAATGTTAATATGACTGTCTTCAAAGTCTCCCGACATTATTTAGAGTAGGTACTGATTTTTCAATGAATTTACTTTATCAGCAATATGTGAGAAACAACTTAACGCCGTAATAAAACTTAGTGCCTACCTAATGATCATTTCACGTAGGTATCAGTACAAATAAAAAAAAAAAAAAAAAACAGTAATTTCGTCTGTAATTGATAAGTTTTTAATGGCATTTCGACTTTCGTGAACAGTTTATAGCAGGCCTTCTTAATATAGGCGACCTACACAGATTTATTATGACCCGGTCATTTCTGGAAAAAAATGAAAATTATCATTATTATACGCTAAGGTTAAAGATGTTTGCCTCCCTTTTTAGAAAAAACCTCACAATTTCTCCACATAAATTATATATCATTTTACAGATAATTGCTTGGTCTACTGACATCGACAACTAAAAAATTTATTATTGCTTTTGTTTTTGTAAATTAATTAAAATACAGCAACGCTGAACAACGACTGCCATCTGACGGCTTTAATTTTGAAACAACGTCAACACTTCGATCTGTCATCTGACCTTCATATTGTAATACAACAGACACAATACTGCATACTGCCATCTGACGGCTTTAATTTTGAAACAGCGAGCAACGCTGAACAACGCTTTTGCTACTTGCGCCTCTATATGACAATTTTAGTAAAATATTTCTTCGATCTGTCATCTGAGCTTCATATTGTAATACAACAAAAAGAAGAACGTTATAAGCAGTGTGCAAAATTAGAAACGAATTGAATACCTGCAATCATATTTAAAAAATAATTTTGTAAAGTGATATTTATTATACTTATTTAGTGCGAATAATTCGCACAGGTGACACTAGTTTTAAATATATTTATTAAATTTTCTCATGTTAAATTCATAAACGAACAATAATGTGCAGTCGGTTCGTCTCAAAGTTTATCGAACACAATATAACCTCACTCTGCAGCACATGTATTTGTTTTCAATTAACTCCCCGCTGGGACCAAAATTCAAAAATGAATGTAGCCTATGTTACCCGGGCCATGATAACGAATCGATTGACACCTTACTTATCAAAATCGGATGAATAGTTTAGGCGCTACGGTGGAACATTCGTAAATACAAACATACATACGTAGACTGCTAAATACATAACCCTTCCTTTTGGCTTCGCGGTAGTCGGGTAAAAAGAGACGTTAACGCGAGCGAAGCAGCTGGTAATAGACTACATTAAAACGGTGTGAAATAATCTGTAGATACACTGATTTTATGTGAAAGCTGTGCGCGCAGGAATGCGTTTCCTATTACACAACGTCTTTGACCTTCAGAAGGCCATTCTTTTACTTATATTTGCTATTTTTCTTGTTTTATGACTTTTTGCTTCCTTGACAGGGTCTTCAAATAACCAAAAAAATCGATAATGCACGTTGCGTCTGTTTAAAAATATCTACGCTTTTTTTAACCAATAATCAAAACTAAAATTTAAAAATAAAACCATAATGATTGATTCTACATATCGAGTGTTGTAATGAATTTTACGCTGAAATGTGACATTCGGTTTAACAGTCACACGAACAGTAATATTATTACGCACGAGATCTATATACAGTGAATTGACTGATTTATACATGTTATTGTTGTACATCAATATGCAAGAAGTTATATCTAACATGCATTACTTGATACTTTGTAATTTGTATTGCTGTATTATTCAGTCGAAGACATTTTCAGACATTCAAATCGATGACAAATTTTTATACAAATAAAAACGTAATTCCCGGGCGTATTTTTATTGAACAACTCGACGATTTTATTTAAACAAAAAATGATGATTCATTGTTTAACCCCAATCTCTCCATTTATATTCTATCTATATAATATTGTATATAAAAATCTCGTGTCACAATTTTTGCCACGCTAATCTCCGAAACCACTGAACTTATTTTAATGAAATTTTGTAAATGTGTATTGATTGATGCAATATTTTGTACGCAATTGCGGTGGTTGTGAAAAAAACGGTTTTAGTAACATGTAACGACATCTTATAAAATTCTCTCAAAGCTATTATAAAAAAAACTGTTTTAGTACCAAGTAGCGACATCTGATAGAATTCGCTCAAAGCTATTAGTTCAGAAGCAAATCTGGTAGAATTTGCTTAAAGCTATTAGTTCAGACGCCGGCGTCGGGCCGCAAAGGAAATAGATTTTGCAGAACTATATCTATCGCACCCGAATGAAACCAGGACGACAAACCGTATTCGTATCGTGTATTTGCGTTACCTCAAAACTTGAGAACCACTACGACAATTTATTTTTTTCAGTGACAAATTGTTTTGGAGTAACATAGACTATAGGTATATACAAAATGGGGGATGAACAGTGAGTAAAAATAAAGATTTGCGCAGAGCGAAGCAGGAGTAAAATGCTAAAAAAGAAGTGTTATTTCAACACACGAACCGATTTGGGGAATTCTTTCATTCGTTATTAGTTTATTTAGCGAGTATTATAGACTATATATTTAATTATTGGGACTTGTCCTGTTGAGTGTTATAACAATAAATAAATAAATAAATGCGTTACGACAAAGGAGGAACGAGCAGTGAGAGAAAATTGCGATTTACATTCGGAATTAGGCAACTAGTTTCAAATAAAATATTCAAATCTTTGATTAACGTCTGATTAGAACTTTTCAATAAATAAAATTATCGACCAATTTTTCAGACAATATATTAACAAAAAAATATATAATTAATACATTAACGTTTCAATCCGGATTTGGATCTTCTTCAGAACTGATCAAAAAAATATTAAAAATAATTAATATTTAAATTCTCTTTAGCTTTTTATAAAATTCTTCAAAATTATTAATGATTATCAAAAATAATACCAAAAAAAATAATAACAAACAATTTTTTATAAATTTTTTTTATAAATTTTATTTATGCAAATAAAATAGTTTATCTATGGCGAATTGTTAAAAATTTCAATTTAGCGTAAAAAGACACGAAACTTTATTTAACCTCATTCGGAGCTTTAATAATAAAACCGTTGGTGATCCTGAAACAGTTGCAACCCTGTACATTTACTCTATTTGTGTACTGTTATAATTAAAAGCAATTTTTGAACAGACTTCACTGCCGGAAATGTGTAAAAATTATTAAAAAAAAATATTTTGACATTTTAATAAAAAATTCGAACCGGCCCTGCAGTTCACCACGCCTGTTTATTACAAAATGCACTGTCAAATGTTTGCAAGAGTCACGTGCGATTCGACGTTGTTTCACGTAGGTACAGAGACAGTTGGTACACCTGAAACGAATTTATTTATTGCTTTTGTTCAATTCTGTACAACGTACTATTGTCAATTGTTTTATTAATCTGGCTCTGTGTTCTTTTGTTTTCAAATGGGAAATTGCAAAAGACGTTTTCTTGTAATCCTTACAAGCACCTGTGTGGTTTAATCCGTTTTTATTTGTCCTATATGTAAATAAGAGTCAAAACGATAATGTGATGTCAATTGCCTACTGAAATAAATATACAACTCGACATTTAGAAAACGCGTCCACACATTTAACTGTATAATGTGCTAGAAAAATTGTCAATTGGGCTTTTGAATGAAATTTTTTTTTGTCATAAATGGAAAGATCGTACTATATAAGTTTTATTACAAAACTATTTTTCTTTTTTTTATTCAAAAGTTATATCAAATTAAAAATAAATTTTTGTACCCAGTTTCGAGAACGCGCCAACATTTCCCGAACATAATGTGACGTCATAATGTTTTAGTCAATACACATGTAGAAGCCATTGATAGTATACTGCGTATAAACATTTTACCATTATGACGTCACAACTGTCAAAAACAATTTTAGTGCGTTTGCAGTCACGTGATTTTTTTTAATATTTTATCAATTTTAAATTGCTTATAATTAATTTAAAAAAAGTTTTTTGAAAGTTTTTCGCATCGATTATCAATATTATTTATAATAAAGTTTTAAAATACAATAAAAAAATCGATAATTATTTTTTTTTCAAAAGCCTAATTGTCAAAGTCGACTTGTCAAACTGTTTGTAAAATCTCCGACATACGTATACATATTTGCATTTCTCTCGTGAACATCGAAGGATTTTCTCTCTTTACGTTCCTCTTCACCCGGCTACCCCCTCGTCCTTTTTATTATTATCGCTTGAAATCACCCCTTTTAAAGAAATTTCACCAAAAAAAAAAAAAAATCGCGATAACATATATGTGGACTAAAGGCTTCAGTTTAAAAAAAAATTGTGTCAATCGGTTTAGTAGGGATGGCTGGCGGATTGTCTAGAGATTTAGGGCTTGTGTTTTTTAAATATATAGATACTGTCTCAAGTATTAATGTACGGGGGCTGGAGTAAGATCAAACTCTAGTTTGATCCTGTCCCTATTGCCTAAATTTGTATATTTAGAACAATAAACTATTATTATTATTATTATTATTATATAGTCGCCATGGCTAATCTGAAGTCACTGCAGTGAACAGTGAAATCCAATTATTGGAAGTCACCAGTAGTGATATATATAATACTCATCTCTAATGCCTCCACTACACACGTGGCCAGCACCGCCACTTACAGGCACTCACGATTGTCTAGAGGGCATATTCGTCGGTGCGTGGACATAATCGCCTGTAATCGGCAATAATCGGTTGATTGTCGGTACATCAAAGGAATGCGTGGCCAGCATCGTGCGCCCGTACACACAATCGGACCGGCACGATTGTGTAGGCAATCATCGCGGCGATGATAGGCACTTATTTGAGTGGCGGTGCTGGCCACGTGTGTAGTGGAGGCATAATGTAGTGTTTTGATAGAAGTGAGGTGACTGGCCTGCGTACTGAGTTCGCGATGCCCTCGTGAGAATAACCGTTCACGAATTATAGATATACCGATAGAGCACGCCGACTTGACGACGTGAATTATTATAGTCGATGAAGTTACACCGATTTGCTAAATCGAACGCTATAAATATTTAACTTTCGTTTTATGTTGTAACAAAACTGTTCTAGTTCGTCGTGTGGAGGTCACGTTTGGAACACCCTGTATATTAATTCCTTCGAACATCTGTTTCTGCTAGTTTTATAGCGCGATTTATTAGCATTCTATCGATTGTAAACGGTGAAAAACGATTTTAGAGAAATAGTTTTTTTTTTATAATGAACAGTATAAAACCAAAGTTAATACTTTATACATTATTATGATTAATTTTGCTGTTTTTTTCTTCTTTTAGTTACAATGTTATTAATGCTAATATATATAGAAATATATTTGCCGCTAACAATGTTGATTTACAGTGTGTTCGAAAATCATATATGTATATTAATACGCTAAGGTTAAAGATGTTTGCCTCCCTTTTTAGAAAAAACCTCACAATTTCTCCACATAAATTATATATACCTATCATTTTACAGATAATTGCTTGCTCTACTGACATCGACAAATAAAAAAATTATTATTGCTTTTGTTTTTGTAAATTAATTAAAATACAGCATCGCTGAACAACGTCTGCCATCTGACGGCTTTAATTTTGAAACAACGTCAACACTTCGATCTGTCATCTGACCTTCATATCACAATACTGCATACTGTCATCTAACGGCTTTAATTTCGAAACAGCGAGCAACGCTGAACAACGTCACAGCAATGCTGCATGATGCCATCTGACGGCTTAGCTCAACGCTTTTCCTACTTTCGCCTCTATATGACAATTTTAGTAAAATATTTCTTCGATCTGTCATCTGAGCTTCATATTGTAATACAACAAAAAGAAGAACGTTATAAAATATAATCAGTGTGCAAAATTAGAAACGAATTGAATACCTGCAATCATATTTAAAAAATAATTTTGTAAAGTGATAATTATTATACTTATTTAGTGCGAATAATTCGCACAGGTCACACTAGTCTTATTAAATTCCTAAAAAAATCCGTTTCACGAGTGAACTACCTTAACTCATTTTAGAAAGTGACAAAATTTTAGCAGAGTTCTACAAATTATTCTAACAGAGGTTACATATCCATAAGTATAAGTAGTAATGTTAAAGGCTTAACTTGTAATTATTATGAAGTTAGGTTTTTAGTTATTTGCATCGATGTAAATTGTAACAAAGCAGGTTAAAATACTTGAACAGTCTATATTATTATTTGTTTTTGCAATAAATATATCATGTCCAGTGTCTATAACAAATTTTAATAATGTATCCAGTTTTTGTGGCCAGTAAATAATCTGTTTATAGCTTAAAGGTCAGATCCATTACGGTTTGATATGATTGTACGATTTGTTTAAATCTAAACGGTAGATCTGACTAAAAAGCTATCTTAAAGGATCTTATAAAGTTGTAAAAAAATGTGTGCCGTAGTGGAACGCCTGGTCGATGTCAAACATAAATTCAAGCTTGCCAAATTCGACTTTAAAGCTCTATGGACACTTGCTAAAGGCCTATATACGCTCTACGGACACTTATAGGCGAGGAGCCAGCAATCCTGAAAGCTCCGTGATTCAGGATAATACAATTTTTAATGAAAATTGAAAGTTTACACTTAGACGAATAAGATGCGCTTGATCGGCGTGGATTTTATTAGCCGAAAATGTTTTAAAATAAATTATATATTGTTAAATGTCTCTAATGTTTCCCAGTCATCGTGGATTTTGATCTTTCCTAAGTAATTTTGTTCAAAATTTCTTACTTATTCAGAAAAAATCCGGCCGACCAATGTTTAATTTATTTTAAAACATTTTCGGCTAATAAAATCCACGCCGACCAAGCGCATCTGATTCGTCTAAGTGTAAACTTTCAATTTTCATTAATAATTGTATTATCCTTAATCACGGAGCTTTCAGGATTGCTGGCTCTCGGACTATTATAAGAGACTATTTCTAATAACTAATAAATCTCAGTTACGTATCGTCAACAAAAACCATGTTCCAATCCAATGCATACACACCGCAAGCGCTATGCGCTGTAATCTAACGAAATACTATAGCAAATAAAAACGTAACCACGTATACGCGCCAATTGCACGTTTTTATTCCCATCCATACGCGCGATTTGCTGCTTCGCGTTAAAAAGATCCACGGAAAAATATTCCGTTCTTTACAATTAGATTTCAATCGAAGCCAAAAAAGTATGATTTCAAAAATGAGGCACGTCTTCGTGGAAGGGACAAAATATTCTAGCGCGTTGTTTCCATTGTCTTGCAGGACTGAAAACAATCGTGTGTAAACAAAGAACTATAATGGCTATTTATTATTTACTACCGTTCTAACGCACCGGTATCTATTCCAAGAGAGCCATCCTAGCCACAACGCATAGCTAGGCTGTACTACATGTTTATGTAAATGTTTATAATATCAAATCATATCATTATTGTACACTTCATTAAATGTTCTCTCTGCAAATACCGCGCATGATCACGATCTTCAACGAACTGAACAGTTCTCGTCAGTGTTACCAACTGTAGAAAATTTATCTCTGCTAGATAATTCAATCGAAATCATTGATGTAGATTGTAGAGAATTGGCTTTGCGTTCAGAATATCAACAATGTACTTATATTGACCGCCATTGGTCCGAATTCTAATCTCAATTAACGCTATTGGTCCGAATCTAATTATCTTTGTGAACGCTATTGGTAAATTGCGTCCCGTGGCAACTTGCGGCAATGGTTAATCCATCGCTTTCTCTCTTTTTCTACCTGTTTTGCGACCGACTGTCATCCCCACTCCGATACCCATTTTCCCCAAAGCGTCAGTTAGAAGAAATATCAGGAACAATATCGTTTATTTGTTGTCTCAAAACTCCCAGAAACTCTCGCTGGGTTACACTGTGCATTAGACAATCAAATAAATATAGTTAAAAAAAAACTAAAAAACACGCTTTATATCGAACTAAAAAGTAAAAAATATTTTTTTTAAAATAAGCTTAAAACAACAATGAATAAAAAATACAAGTATTATTGAAAAAAGCGTGGGGCGCTCGATGTACGAAAATGTGGAACAAAGCGCCCACGCTTTTTTCACAATAATACTTGTATTTTTTATTCATTGTTGTTTTAAGCTTATTTTAAAAAAAAAGTTTTTTAATTTTTAGTTCGATATAAAGCGTGTTTTTTAGTTTTTTTAAACTATATTTTTTTTAAACTAAATATATTTATTTTCCACTTTTTAGTTCGATTTATTGTCACAAATTTGCCGAAAAACAACAATTTTTTTTTCGGCGTGGACGGGATTAGAACCCACGACCCGTGATTCCGAGAGTTGACGTCAGCGAAGACCCGTGCCTTAGACCGTACGGCTAACCACTGTAGTTACAGTGCTGGCATATTATACTATTCTGTAGTCCAAACGAAGGTTATAAACAAACATACATACATACAAACTTGCAAGTGAAGTTAATATATAGCGTGTAAAAATAGTAAAAAACATGAAGAAACCATTACCGAACTCCTAAGTTATACTGAGACATAATGATTATGTAAGTTTTCCTACCCAATTCGGGAGTTTCAGGGTAGAAAATGTTATGAATTAATTATTATTTTACTGTTTATAGTTACGTCTGTTTTAATTAAAACAAAACAAACATTTGTAATACTTCTTAATTTTTCTTTATTATCAGCACGTTATCTGTCGACTCGTCTAAAACCTGTGAAGATTGAATATATTTAAAATTCCCAATTCATTCCAGAACCGATAATCTCATTCCGTCAAGTTGAGTTGAAATTCTAATATTACTTGGCAACCCTGGTTCATGTATAGTTGCCGTTACGATTGGATGTGGTTTTTAGCTTTGGGTTGCAACGGTGGCATTAGCTAAAGCTAAGACGGCAACCGTGACATTTGAAGGATACGCGTATAATTTATTTAAACACGGAACGGTACAGAGGTTTTCAATTATTATTTATCCGACTAAATTCAATAATAATAATGCGTTTGGTATCGTAACAACTTTAAATACCACTGCAGCAACGTTTCCATATTAATTTTGTTCACAACTAACTTTCAGACCCGGATTCAGCCGAGAAGATTCTGATTTGACGACCGAAAGAAACAAGTCTCTCATAATATCACTGCATATATCTTTTGTAGTTATGCCATTTTATTTTTGAGATTGCTTGCGGGATCCTCGACTTGTTTTTTCGCTCACTTCTCAGCCCCTTGTTTCGGCTTCTACGTTCAGTATCTATATGTCACTCGGGGAGAAGTAGCAAAGTTGAACGTTTTTCATGATAAAGTCGGTACGCTAATATTTAAACATACATATTTATTTTTATTTTACTTATTACATTATAAAATTGTAAAAATGACAAAGTACCTAATTAAGGAACCAACTAGATTTTAAATGCCGACTTTTAAAATTAAGTTCGTCATTATGACATGTTAATTTAATAATTTCAAACGAATATTACTTAACAGGGGTGGCAGTAACAAAAAAAAAATGTCCTACAAAACTTGCTTATTTTTTAAAGATCTTTTCAACAATACCATTTTCGACCTATCGTGCCATTATTCCGGAGTTCTGAACATTCTGGAGCAAACTAATAAAGAAGCCGACCTTTCCGGGGAAAAAAAATATCACCATTCGATTCTTCATTAGGGCTTTTATAATACAAATTTTTGACACAACTCTCTACGACTAACCGTTTTCGAAAAAAACGAACGGTATACGGGTGGTCTGACTCACTTTGTATAGTATGACAATGCAATGAAACAGTGTAAAAACTTACCTGTCCCATGCGTAAAAACTATGCCACGTGTATTACATTGAGGAACATAAGTGTATGACTCATTCCTTAAATTTTGTGGGTATAACTTATAGCTTTGTTTGTCGTGAAGGGGGCGGATTGACAAGCGAGTGCTCTACTTGAAAATGATCCGTCATTTTATTTTGTGTTGAGTAATTAATAACGTTTTAATGATAATGATTTATAATAACAAAGAAATTAAACTAGTACTAATTGTTTCTATACGTAAAAGTACTGGAACACAGCAGTATATATATATTTAACCACACCCTTAGACGGCATGTCCAAATACGAAATCGTCAAATAATTATTTAAAACCAAAAGTCAACAGTGGGCGTTATAAGTAATAATAAAAATCGGTAGACAAAAAAAAAGAACAAAACAACAGCTGAGTCGACCTAAATGCGGTCGAAAGTCGATAAACCTATTACCTACGTGATCCGTAATTAACACAAAAACCCACAAGCTTCGATCGTTCTTCGTGTACTTACAGGTGTTTTCTTTACCGACAAGATTAGAGTATATAGAATTAAGCTATCGCCGGCTCTAACCTAATTTTTTGAGGGATGAATCTAGATCCCAAATATAAAATACGTTTTTACGCACCTCCCTATAAAATAGCAGCTTTTCATGCCAGTTAGTAAGATGACCCATTTTGCACTAGTTCGTAAAGTAAAACAAAAGTAATGCGATTTTACTAATGTGTGTTCGCACGATAACTCTCGACAGACTTTATTGATTTAAACGAAATTTGGTACACATGTTGAACCCCATCGCCGCACGAAACCTATTTAAAATGGGCCCAATCAGGCCATTTTAAGGCTGGTATTTAGAGAGTTAGAACATTTTTCGCGAACTTTTATTTCCAGACCGACCTGTGAATATTTGATTGATCTCTTTTCGTGTTTTAATCTCCTCATCAATGCATAAACAATTGACAGTTGCAATCACAAAAGATTGTATCATTGCGCCTCAAGTAACGTTGTTCATTTGTTTTTAATGAGCGTGCGCACTTTTGTGTCGGTTTGTGAGCCAATCAATCGAATGCTGCAGAAACGCTTTGTAATTTTGCGTAATTGCCAACCGTATAGACATTATATAGACACTCTGTTTTTGTTCCAACAATAATAATTAATTGATTTAATATGCATTTTAAACACTTCCAGGATCGACGATTCAGTGACGTTAGTACTATACCGCGATCGCGGTGGGTCCCAAACAATTAGGTTGAGTCAAAATTGGTTTCGGGAATAGTTTTCTAACACACCTGTTGAAGTTTGTCAAGATTTAAAAAAAAAAAACTCCGCTATACGGGTATCGAACCGTTTTAGGGATTTAAAACTTTGTTTTGGGCTCAAAAACGCCGAAAAAAAGAATGGTGGAATTAGAGCAAAATCGAAATTTGACCGAACTAAATAATGCTGTTTTAACTGACTAAAACCTTTTTGAAATGAGTTGTATTGTTGCATATTGATTTTTTGCACAGATAAAGGATTCCCCGCTGAGCTTATTACTACCGCAAAAGTGGACTTGTTAATAGTCTTTGCGAAAAGACAGTACATTTCTCAAGGTTAGAAACACTAATCTCAAAAATTAAGCAGGTAATAAATATAATCAATACAACAAAATAAAATCGTTTAACTTATCACTTTTGGATACCATAGCCGAACTGTGGTGCGCGCGTAAAAATATATTGAAAACCCCAATGAGTTGGCTATTCTTATACTGGCAATAGTAGATTCATAAAGTAGATTGTGGTTGATGTTTTTTTTTCTGATATTGTCTCGTAATTCACATTGTATTTATGTGAATGTCTGACAACTGCATTACTGACATTTTACTGTTTCAAATTGAAATACAGAATGTACCAAAACAGTAACTTAATAATAATGAACATTGAATAAACGCTGATAACCTCAGATATTGAGCGTCTATAATCTACAGATTCTCCCGTCTCTTGTGACTAGGAGTTTGACATGTAATCGGGCTAGGGTTGCCATATCTAACCGGGGCCTCGTCGGGACACTCGGGGGGGGGGGGGGTGTAGAAATGAAACAAATTATTATACAACTATTTTTTTATTGACAACATTACATAGAACTTGCGGCAGAAGTTGTTGCCACACCATATTTTTCGAAAGATTTCACCTTTTTCAGCAAGTCTTTTTTTTTTTGGCGTTACTTGAGACAAGCTCGTAAAAGTATTTTGTTTATGTATTACGGCTAGATAGGCACATGCACACAGAGCTATCTACTTTATTTTTGTATATTTCAATAGAAAAAAAAAAAACAGTATTTTGGTAGCAACGGTTGGTGGCGACAGCGGCAACTCGCGAAATCGGGACAAAATTGGGTCTTGTCGGGATGTGGGGACGAGAAGGTCCATAACGGTGACAGTCCCGATATATCGGGACGGATGGCAACCCTAAATCGGGCAGAGGCTTGTTCAAGGAACCATCTTGATATTTATCCAGAATTGTTGAGGAAACTCATAATAAATCTCAACTAGAGTACAAGGAATGACCGTTTTGTAGCAAGAGGCAGCACAAAAAAATTTTAGCTGCTACCATCGACGAGATTCGAACCCAGTATCTTCCCAATATGTGCTCTCATCTGCTTGTCCAGATGTTTTCTCTGTACTTATGCTTAATGAAATATGAAGAAGGAAGCGTTTTCCAGATATTCGATATGCTTAGGATACCTTTCCGATGAAAATTAAAAACTAACCTGAACTATGAAGCGCTCGATGGATTTTTTATCCGCGCATTGCTCATGTTTCAGTGAAGTAATGATGATATCGTCCTCGCTTCCCTTGAACATCCATTCCCGTAGCGATCATCTTTTTTATACTAATATATAAAGCTGAAGAGTTTGTTTGTTTGGTTGAACGAGCTTATCTCAGGAACTACTGGTTCGAATTGAAAAAAAAAATGTTGAATAGCCCATTTATCGAGGAAGGCTATAGAGTATAGGCTATATAATATCACGCTACGACCAATAGGAGCGGAGCATCAATAAAAAGTGACTCAAAATTTGTCCATCGGACAAAAACTTTTGAACGGTAACTCCGATCATCATCAAATTTGGACACAACATTCATCTCGATAAACGAAGATGAACGTGCGTACTCATGTGCCTCTCCCCATTCGTTCTTTTGCACCCGGGTGAAACCGGGCCGGACCGCTAGTCTTAAATATATCTTATCCTGCCTAAAGAAAGTTCTTCTGTTTCGAGGTGACATTTTTGTAACGTTCTGTATTTTTGTGATAGGAATGCCGTTCGCAGATTAAAGTTCATTAAAAAAAAACATTCAGGAATGGAATTCATATTATTGTGTCGTTTATCACAAACTCATTCATTTTTATTGAGAAATATGGTTGTAAAATGTCCGTTGAAATTGACTGTAAAATGCATTTAAGAAATTCGATGTTGATTGATAATCGAGAACCACTGAACAGATTGGAAAAATTCTTAACACCCTAATTTTTGACGACAAAAGAAGGATGAGCTGTGAGCGAAAGTAACTTCGAAGCCGACCCAGGCAGCTATAGTAACTGATATAAGATAGCATTGTGGTAAATATTTCTTAACTTTTGACGTATTTGTTTCTCCAAATTAAACTATAGGAATGTTTATTCAAAAAGTGCACAGCATGGTCATTCGTAGGAGAGGAATTACGCGTAGCTGGTGGGATGTATCTAGAGAATACAATCCCGAGAATGTTTTTCAATCCCGGGATTACGGGATTTTTGATGCGTAATCCCGGGGCTATCCCGGGATTAGACTATGTGGTTTCTAATTGGGCTCAAATAAAAAAACGTGAGTAATTTCTTAAAAATGTTTTTAAAATCGTTGCACAACACAAATCACAATATAGTAAGAAAAGAAAATAGACAAAACAAAAAAAAGCTTTACTTTTGCAAGAAATCAAAAAGACAACACAAAAAAACTATTTAGAATTTAGAAAATACAATCGCAGAAATATCAAAGCATCCAATGTTTGACTTCCAAGCCTGCTTCGTAGTTTATTGCCAACATAAGCTTAAAACGCTCGATCAGGTTCCGCGCTCGTTGGAGGAATAGACAATAGATACTTATATGCTGTTTCTAAGTGATATCCACGAACTCCTCCATTTTCGAACAGGTTTATTTCACGTCTAATACTATTTGCCAACCCCGATTCATTTTGTACTTGTACTTCAGGATCTGGAGATTTCATATTCTTACATATCGTACCGCGTATTTAAGGATTGTTTTTTGCCGTTATGTAATAAATAATATTAATATAATCTAGGCAAGGTAATTGTCAAGGCGCAACGGATTACGGAATGCAAACTAGATCTGTTTTTGGCAATCCCGAAAATCCCGAGATTAGCCAAGTACGATCCCGGAATTTTCGGGCCAGAAAACGGCCGGGATCCCGAGATTTCGGGATCGGATCGCTTCGTATTATCCTTGATAATACGTCTTTGACCAGGGGTGCAAAGTCGTAAGTCAGATTTGTTCGCGTTGTGACAAGTTCGTCGGTAGTTTTTGCATTATATTCGCACACATACGCAAGAGCAATGACACTGCCGGCTGCCCGCTAGAGGCCGGTGTCCGCTAAACAACTGACTGACGCTCTCTGTCTATATAGTGCAGCGGTTGCCGCTGTCAGCTCTTCGCCTCGGAATATGACGCCGGTCTGTTTGTGTTGCCGCACGCCAAATAGCTTGCTCGCTTTAAAAAAAAATCAAAAAACAAATCGCGCTGAGAGACGACAGATTTTCATTAAGTTGCCGCACTCGTACTTGTCATTCGATTATCCATGACGTAGTCAAGACCATTTTAAGCTGCACCCTATATAGAATCTGTATTTCTCCCGATCCGATATCGGGAAACATCGAGAGAAAAGCAATCACCGAGATAATAATGTAGGTGTCTACATTGGAAAGAAAATCATGGTTCCCTTTCCAATGGAGGCATTTTCTTTCCAATGTAGGCACCTACGTTATTATCTCCCAGATGTAGGTGCCTACATTGGAAACAAAATCATGGTTCCCTTTCCAATGTAGACACCTAATTATTATCTCCCAGATGTAGGTGCCTACATTGGAAAGAAAATCATGGTTCCCCTTCCAATGTAGGCACCTACATTATTATCTCCCAGATGTAGGTGCCTACATTGGAAAGAAAATCATGATTCCCTTTCCAATGTAGGTACCTACATCTGGGTGTTTTTTTCCCTTCCGATGTCTGTCGATATCGGATCGGGAGGAATACGGATCCAATATAGGTGCAGTCGTGTTAAAATCGTTGGAACCGTTTTATTGTGAGATACAAATCATTTTTCTGTTTGTACCGGTTTTTAGAGAGCCACATACGTAGCTAAAAATGTAATCAGCGGTATTGATTAATTAACTAAGAATTGATGAGGGTGTGAAATCAGAATCTTTCCCTTGGCGTCGACAAAGATCACGAATCCCACATTTGGCTCAAATCTCCTGAATTTTTTCTTACGGGGCCTGAAGTTATTAGTTTGCACTACTCCAGTAGGAAATGTGGAAGATTTAAGAAATCGGGTAATTGGTTGGTACAATATAAGGAACGACGTTGGTGTTTTTGAAAAAAATCGGAAGTCAACGAGGGGAAGATTGGATTCGTGCATCCAATCTGGTAGTAGTCAAAGTTCTTGTAGATTAAGAGCTTTTAGTTTAAGCTCCCATGACACAAAAAGTTACCCCAAAGAACACCTCAAAATTTTAAAGTGAAAATGGCTGCAAAACATGTCAGAAACATGTTACGCCCGCCAGACAAGTAAAAATTTGTTAATTGTTATTTTTTATGAATTTTTGAAATTTAAAAAAAAAACATGATTTTACTTTCCAAAACACCTGGTTGAAATTTATACAATTTGTAGTAAATAATGTACCATTTTTGAAAAAATTGGTCTGGCTGACAATTTTTGTTAATAAGCTAGCCAGACTTCATTTTTTTTCTAGTTAGCAACGATTATACCATATTTTTTCATTAAATGCGACCACATTTTTTAATGAAAAAATATGGTATAATCGTTGCTAACTAGAAAAAAAAATGTTTTTTTATTCTAAATTAATACGGTAGACCCCTTTTTTATACTTTAATACATTTTTTATCAAAATATTGTTTTTTACCCTGCCAGATTCAATTTTTAAGCGCCGTGACAGCGTTTTTTTATAAACAAATTAGCTTTTACAAGGGCCGTGTCAAAACACCACCTTAATTGTTTTCTGAACGAAGGTTTGACATCTATTTTTTGCATAAAAATTGGTCTGTCAGCGAAAAAATGTTTTTCACTATGACAGACTTCATAAACAAAAAATTTTATAACAAATGAAGTCTGACCAATTTATTAACAAAAATTGTCAGCCAGACCAGTTGTATTAGATAGAAGAGATCTTAAACTTTATTTAAAAAAAAATTCAAGGAGGTGTTATGAAATGTATTTTCATAAAAAAAATAGTTTATAACAAATGAAGTCTGGCTAGCTTATTAACAAAAATTGTCAGCCAGACCAATTTTTTCAAAAATGGTACATTATTTACTACAAATTGTATAAATTTCAACCAGGTGTTTTGGAAAGTAAAATCATGTTTTTTTTTTAAATTTCAAAAATTCATAAAAAATAACAATTAACAAATTTTTACTTGTCTGGCGGGCGTAACATGTTTCTGACATGTTTTTCAGCCATGTTCACTTTATAATTTTGAGGTGTTCTTTGGGGTAACTTTTTGTGTCATGGGAGCTTAAACTATTTATATGTAATATTTAAGTAATAAAATATTGTTCTTCGAATCAAAAAGGCTTTCCGAAAATCATCAAAGGAAAAAATATTTTAAAATTACTACACTCTCGAAACTTGATATCGGTTATTTTTATCGCACTCACGAACTCCAAGTTTACATTATAATTTTTTTGAGGATTTAGCTGTATGAAAATAAAATGATTATTATGTTGGGTTCAGGAACTTGCAAATCCACTAAAAATTCAAAACCGAGTTATGGAACTCAATATAATCCGTACATAAAGGAAAGTGAAAAAGCAGAAATAATGTGAAAATTTCGACATCGGTGCTTTTGTCGTTCGGTCTCTGCAGACGTAGCTTGGGAATATGAATCATGCCCGTCGCGATGGCGGCCCCAGCGGCGATACGGTAAGATTACGTTAAGGTATGCGGCCCGTTTGCCCTACCGCTATGCTAAAACCATTTACAATTACACAATGAAAAGAAGATACTGGGAAGAAGACTATATAGCGTCGACCGGCTTGAAAAATACAGCTTGACTTGACCGTATAGTAATAATTCAACGAGTCACTGCACAAAAACTCTCTTACAAACTCATTAAAGTCAACAACAATAATAATTATACTTGTATTTTCAGTGATGTGATTCATTATTTCGCAATTTGATCTGTTATCAGTATAACGAATCATTGACCTATGATCATCCATATAGTGTATACCTTAATAATTGTTAGGATCCCATACCAAATGAATTTTTGAAGTGAAAATTTTTTTTAGTCGCGAAAAGAGTAATTTTGTTTAACGGTGTAACGAAATAAAATTAATTACCTGTGGTACATGCCATGTCCAGCTTACTATCAAACACATCCTTGTCATAAAATACTTCCAGGCCAGATACGACTGCATACTTCCAGAAAACCTAAATCCAATATCGATAAAATAACCAAATTTTTACAAAAACCGGACTTATCAATCAGCTATAATTCGTCAAACCAATATCATATAAGCTTCTTCTCTTCTTAAACCCCAAATCTATACCCAGTGCTCCTGTTGATATAAAATTCAAAATTAAAATTAAATATTAAGATAACACATTATAATATTATATCGTTCTTATACCTTTTTTTGTTACCATATACTTACCTGTGATAGTCTTCCATACTGTTTAACCACAGAACTTAATATACCTATAATGTGTAGTTCCTAGTTCGGTGAAAGAATTTTTGACGATGCCATGTGAAAAGAAAAAAGAGGAAGAAGCCAGAAAAAAGGTTTTGGGTTCACCCTATAGGCTGTGTGCACGAAACCTACTAGCGCCGCTAGTGGGAATACAGAATTATTGAACTCACTTTTTATGGAAATCGCGATATGTTTCTATGGTGATAAGTCAAAAACTTTAGTTGGCCATGATGTATAAAAAAAAAATGTAATAAGGAAAATTGATGTAAATTTGTTTACACTGACAGCGGAACGTCAAATTAGGGCGCCAATGGTCTTTATTTTACTTAAATCGCCGCGCAACAGCCGGGAACACAGCAAGCATTTCCAAATCGCTTAGTTTTCCCATGTTTTCTTTGTAAATAAAAAAACTTCATAAAATTATAACTATTGCACATACCGCTAAACTAGCGGTATGTGCTTTATTATCGCTTTGTGCATCAGAGCTGACTTTCGTTCAGATAAGAAGTTATATCTAAGTTAATTTCACACGAAATCCATTCAAATTGAAGCTTTTTGAAAAGAGGAGATTCTGATCTATAAAACAGAACCATTTTTAAATCAATTCGAGTTCATAAATACTATTAAAATTGTAATTGAAAATCACAAACAGCAGTTGTCGGTTGGTCTGTACGTATGTACGTACGTACGTATGTACGTACGTATGTACGTACGTCACGACTCTACAGATCGCAATTTTGGTCGGATCCCCTTGGGTTATATTTTATTCACTTTGTTTACTATCAGACCAGAACCCTATTTAAATTCACTAAAATGTGTTCAGTAGTTTAATTTTTATAAACAGTTTTATTTCTTATTATTTTTGACAGCTAATACTTTAAAAACAATATAAATATAGTGTAAATATAGTGTAATCCATAAAACAAGTGCTACACTTGTATACCGTGATAACACCAATAAACGTATTGGGCCGCCGTGGCGTAATGGTTATGCCGTTAGATCCGCAAGGGCAAGGTCCTGGGTTCGATTCCTTACGAAATCATTGACTTTTTTCTTTTTTTTTTCTTTTTATTTTGTTTTATTTTATTCCACTTGATATTAATTATATATTATATTATTATGTATAGTTCTTAATTTTTTTTTGACAGCTAATTAAAATAAAAAAACAAAAAACATAATAAATATACTCAATTAATGTAGTATGATACGTAAAATAACTGCTACACTTCTATACCATAATAACAAAGGCGTTGTACGGCATCGGTGTGGCCGAACGGTTAAAGCGTAAGTCCTGTAATCCCAAGGTGCCGGGTTCGATTCCCGCTGACATAAGAATTTTTTTTTTTTATATTCCATTTTATTCCACTTAATATTTATATATTATATATAATATATTTCTCATATATTTTTTTTATTATTATTTTTTTTTTCATTTTATTTTTTTCATTTTATTTTTTTCATTTTAATTTTTTAATCTATTGCACATACCGCTAGTGTAGCGGTGGAATATTCTTGAAAAATAGTGTTTTGGGATATTGTGTCTATAAAATGCGTTCTTCGATAAACTAGAAAGTCAATAAACTAGGACAAGAAACTCAAAAAATCGGGATTTTTGAGAGCAAAACCCGTGCATAATTGCTAAAAAAAATTTCTTATTTTACTAATGTTTCTCGTATATTTTTATTTTTTTTTAATTTGTTTTAATCTATTTTCTCAATTTTTTTCATTATAATATAATGTACAGTGGAAAACTTGCGGGATGTGCACTTTTGGTTTTGCCAACTATTTTCACCTTTAATAAACATTGCTCATTGACATACGGAAAATTTGAGCTTGAAGTTTCCCCTAGTGCTCACCAAAAACGCTCGCATCGAAAAATTTGTAACTCCGCCTCCTTGCACATAGCCCATATTAATGAAAACGACACATCACTAGATCGGTCCAGCACGGCTAGACAAAAAATGCAGGCAACCGGCTGGCGATCGTTGCTGATTGCAGGTGCTGGTCTAGTGTGCGCTACTCCATTAAATAACATGGATATTGGATATCTTACAAACATGATTTTCTGATCCGGTCTGTGCCGGATAAGTGTGCGCGGTCGTTTACACGTACTACGACTGTACTTGTACAGTAAATTACACCAAAAGAAAAGTATCCATATTCATTCATTATGAAATGTAGGTATAATTTAACATTGTTTTGATGACATTGCTGATAGAATTATTTTATATAGGTATAGTATGAAATTATTATCGTTTTCTGGGAAACAGAAATACATCTATTATTCTACAAGGTAAACGAACTACCTTGAACTATTTTTTAACGTTATTACTATAAAATAATTGACAATAATTCTCAATTACGAACCAAGGATTTTACCAAATCAGTCATTAAAGCTTAAATAATTTATAAACACTAGCTTTTAAATGTCGATTTTGACCGAAAAATTGAATTTGTAATGTGTGTGTGTGTGCGTGCTCTTTTTATACTATTTATTAAAAAAAACTTAGTGTTATGATTCAAAATTAAATAGAAAAATGTCATATCAGCACCGTTGCAAAATACTGTTTTATAATATTATACACGCTTTTTTTTCAAATCGCTGACCTTGTCACGAGTTTTTTTTTTCATAAACTCCACGGTAATTTAAAATTTGTTAACTTATTTTTTCTTACCTACAATAACAATAACCATTCAGTAATTGTTATTACTTTAAATGTTTATTTTTAGTATCTAGAACTGACTCCATCGAAATTCGACAAAGTGGGGATATATTGTAGAAGTAATTCTAATAGATTTAAAGAAACAATTTAAACGTTGTTTTTTAGCACAGGTTTGGTCGCTTGGACGCGAAAGTGAAACCCGATTTATACATATATGATCGCTTTGAACTTCCCCGAGTGATTCAGATGAAACCCGATTCATACGCAAACTTGTTAACAATGAGAGTTCAGAATTGTTTATCTATAATAATATAAACAACAATTGATAATAAAAAGATAAAAAAAAGATGGACAAGTGCGACTAGAACTCGCGCCATGAGGGTTGACAATTATTGACAGTTAAAAAAAAGTTTGTCGCGTAATGATTCCACATAGCATTAGAAATGAGCAATTTTAAGTTTTCATTACTTGTGCTATGAAACCTTCGTCTTTCGTATCAAATTTCAGGATTCTATAGGGCAACGGGAAGTACCTATCTTATTATAGATGAGTTTTCCTATTATGATGTATCAAAATACATGATTTTTGAAAGGCCGTATCTTTTTATTGCGCTGAATTAGAAGCTTGAATTTTACAGGACTATGGGTCTGTAGACATTGGTATTTGATACCTCTATGGCCGTACCTGAAAAAAAGGCCGTGACGGACAGACGGACAACAAACTGGTCCTATATAAAGAGTTTCGACGATCTGTTTTTTTTTTTCATTCTTCATTTCATAATATAAGTACCTAATTCAGGCGAACTGTCAAAAAAAAAAACGTCTTGTGTTTTAAAAACATAATATATAAATAGTTTAGACTTCAAAATTGTTTAATGTAATATTTTTTCTTTGTGAGTTGATGTTTTTACAATGGCGGGTTCCCACGACATAAAACGACGTACATAATTTTGTTTCTAATCATATAAAAAGGTCCGCGTACTGTTAGTCATTACGTCATAAAGAATAAAGATAACAGGTCTGTTGTGTGTAAAAGTTAATTTGTAATTTCCACGGTGGCATTGTCCACGTAAACGAGTTAAGAAACAGTTAACATATTAATGTTGATATTTTACTGTAGTTAACACTTGCCTGTCAAAAGTTCGATTCTCACGAAGATGCTTCGTTTAGATATTTTTGAACATTGGCGTTTAAATTATGGCAAAACCAATGAATTGCCGACCGTCTATAATCAATATATCTGTCCAAAACCAATAGAAACTGTTTTTCAAAAAAAGACGGGTTGCACTCCGGGAGTGCCGGCAGAAGTGAAAACTTGAATATTAACGTCTTAATTTTTTGCATTTAGAAGCATTGTTTATTTATTGGCAACACTTGTAAATAAAATGGTTTGTATCATTATATCGCATTTTTATGTACGATATTTCAACGCTAGATGTCTTGTATAAAAAGTATCTGGCAATTACTATCACTTAGACTTTAGAGAGTCTCACCCAGTTCTTACTTGGTCTGACGCGAGTTTAACATTTTTTACCCATTACAAAAAAAGTCTACAACGCCGCTAAAGAAGTTTTCACTTCAATAATACCACACGACTCCACGAGACAGTATATGATCCAAAAGCCAGCACGCTGACCACTACACCTCACCGTCCTCTAAGCTCTGATTATACGTTTCTAATTGTATTGTTTGCACGGATAATATTGTTACAAACTCGACACAGAAGTTAGTGAGACGACAATCGACTCGTCATTGTAACAAAGACACACCGATTGTTCTGGGAAACAACAATCGGCTTAATTGTTGTTCCAACAATAGGCGTGGGTAAAAAGAGCTTAGTTGTCAAATTTCAGACAACAATTAAAGCAACAAAGGAAAGAACTATCCAGCGCCTATATAAACCACACACAGTCACGGATACAGTCACACAGGGACTCATCGAGGGAACAATTGACATAAATTAACAGTCAGTGAACAGTGGTGAGGTAACTGCGAAAATAAATAGTTTAACATAAATATAATGTCTGCTGAGATAAATAAATAATGAACTGTGTAAATAATGGTGTACGAAATAAGTAGAACTGTAAATAGTTAATAAATAAGTGACTTAAATAAATTTTGGTGTGTTCCTGTGTTGTAAATAATCTCGTGTATATAGTTGTATAGAGACTTTGTATTCTTCGTTAATTATTCTTCTACTTTATTATTTAGAACACTCATTATTTGTTTCAGTTACGCTATAGAGAAGTGCTTTCTGTTTGTGTGTTTATTTGTTCTGTTAAAGCTTCACTATTGTAAATAAATATTTTAATAATAATAATAATAATAACTTTATTTCACATTGACTACAGGTGTGTGATTCGTCATTACACCACGAACTAGAACAGTTTTGTTACAATATAAAATCTATTTTTATTCCGATGTAAACCAGACTTTAGTTAGCGCGACACTGACAAGGTCGTACGCCATTCGTTCATTTCACGCTAATTACGGAAACGGTTATTGCATTATTGTATGAAAAAGAACGTTTCTGTGTTGGTACCTGTGTACAGTTTTTTTTTTTTTTTTTTTTTTGTTATATCGGTGGTGTGATTATCTTACCTGCTCTGGCAAATCACCTTTATGGTGAGTTTCTGATACGGCTTTCAAAGTTTAACTTTCACCGTTAAAAATCTAATATTTTTTATGGTCTTCAAGAAGATACGTTGGCCATTACAGTATTTAGCAAATTATATTCTTCAGTCATGTATTCACTTCTCCTGAAGTAAGCAAACTGCAAACAAGGCGTTTTAATAAAATCGGTCTAGCCGTTTTCGATATACAAACAGAGAAATTGTGGAAGCATATTTGCCATTAAGAAATTAAGAAATTGAAGGGAAACGAAATTACAGACAACACGTTTAAAAAATTACGGTAGAACTCGTGTATTTTCAACGACTCATATATAATACGCGGCACGAATTTAAAAGGCTCGGAAGTTAGATGCGAATGAGGGCTTGCGCTTGTACAGTCTGTTTGTTTTTTTTAATTGGATAGCTTAAAAACTTCAACCAAAACGCTAAAATAATGTTCTCTGACAAATAACATGAACCATTTAAAATGTCTGACACCTCGAATATGTCGACATATTCGAGGTGTCTGCAGACATTTTGTCAGAGAACATTATTTTAACGTTTTGGTTGAAGTTTTTAAGCTATCCAATTAAAAAAACAAACAGTATCTATAAACTTTTACATGTCGTCAAAACGACATCTTTCGGAAAATTTAGAGGGAAAACGCCCCAAAATCAAGAACAGTCATAGAGGAAATAGGTGTCAGACTAGGCCTAATGAAGCCATATACCAAGTTTGGGGAGAGTAGGTATGTGTCAGTAAAATTTTTGCCGACGGGCACTCTGACTATATTGTGATCGTACTATATGCTCGACTTCGTAATGAACATGTGTCCGAAATCTGATAGTATCACCAGGTGAACTTATTATACGGCCGTGTTGGTCTATGCACTCTGCACGTCAGCGACCCACCTGGACAACAGAACAGCCGGGCCGTCTCACCTGATAGACCGCCAGACGGGACCAGTCACCAACCGGGCGGGCGGCGGACATCTCAGTATATTATATTATATTATGTACGAACCGATAATCAAACAACGTATAACTGTTTCGCTATACGTGCAAAACTGCTTTGTTCTCAAATAGATTGCATCACAAGTCCCATTGTCTGCATGTTTGAAATGTTACTCAACATTTGTCATTATCAATGAGCGAAATGTCTCTACAATCATTAAGCCAGTGTTTGTCAAACTCCTTTTTCTTTTATGCAATTTCTTCAAATTCATTGTTTGGAGCCGCTCCCAAATCTGTGTATAAATTATTACACAGGACTGGGATCGGTAATCGCGTAATAATTTAGAATTGCAATGAATGTTAGGCAACTACAGTCGAACTCATATAGACTTTCAACCTGTCGGGACTTACCGGCACGTGTATTTTCAACTTCTTCTTCATGCTCATTTCGTGGCAGTTACAGACCAATTAAAAAAAAAAGAATTTCGATTAATGCCCCGTCTTTGTCGCACTCACTAACTTATATCTCCCTCTATGCTCCGTCTTTGTCGCACTCACTAACTTATATCTCCCTCTCAACTTATGCTCCGTCTTTGTTGCACTCACTAACTTATATCTCCCTCTCAACTTCCAATATACGAAACGTAATTCTCTCTCTCTTACTATCTTCACTAACTTATATCTCCCTCTCAACTTAACGAATTACAACAAGTCGTTCTGTGATAGCGGTAATGAGTGGGAGAGAGACGAGATATACGACGTATGTGATAAAATAGGATGGAGACAATTGTATGTTGTGTTTTTTTAGATTTTTTTCGCAACGGGCAGTCCGTCTTCGTTGCACTCACTAACTTATATCTCCCTCTCAACTACCGTTCGCCTCCTCTGATGATGCACTTCCGTAAACGCTTTCGCCAGGCATTTACCAGCTTACTCCTCAAGTCAAGCGTGTCTAAAGTAGTTTTACTTCAAAAATTCTTTATTAATTTGACGTGAGTAAAATCAATTGAAGAATTGAGTTTCATGGAAGTCGTTTTTGAACTATGCCGGTACAAACAGAAAAATCCTGAAAACGTGTTGTCTGGAATCCAGCAAATGTGTAAACAGACCTTAGGAAAAAGTCGTACGCAAATCTAGAACCGTCAGACTTGATCGATTCTTACAGAGTTCATAAACCTGTCGGATTATCGCTGATCACTTATCTGTCTAGCTCTTATTCATTAACTCTGCATCAGCCGCCATTATTGCCGACGACTTACATAAAACATAACATAATATAGTAGTCAAAGTGCCCGTTGGCAAAAATTTTACTGACACATACTCTCCCCAAACATTGTATGTGGCTTCATTAGGCCTAGTCTGACACCTATTTCCTCTATGACTTTTCTTGATTTTGGGGCGTTTTCCCTCTAAAGTTCCGGAAGATGTCGTTTTGACGACATGTAAAAATTTATAGATACTGTTTGTTTTTTTAATTGGATAGCTTAAAAACTTCAACCAAAACGCTAAAATAATGTTCTCTGACAAATAACATGAACCATTTAAAATGTCTGACACCTCGAACATGTCGAACATATTCGAGGTGTCAGACATTTTAATTGGTTCATGTTATTTGTCAGAGAACATTATTTTAGCGTTTTGGTTGAAGTTTTTAAGCTATCCAATTAAAAAAACAGACTGTACAAGCGTTAGTCGATTACAAATCCTCATACGCACTCTACACGCATGCGCAGTGCATACTGTGTGTATACCTATATACTTTTCCGAATGACCATTTCCTAATCCTGAAATAATAAAATCGTCAACAAATGCTAGCACCTAAGAAGTTTCACTTACAACGCGCGAGAGTCTCACGTAATATTTCTTTCTTGATGTTCTGCTGTATCTTTCGCAACACCATAAAATATATAATAATGGTCCGGGATTGTTATAAAACCACTAATTAGTTCGATATAAATTAGATTTTAGAAGCGACACTAATTAATTATTATTGCAGATCAAATTTCAGACCCATGTTTGTTATTCTGAATGCATAATCATTTCACAGGCTTTCATTCTTGATTATAATATCAGAAGATGCTTTCATTTGTTCCGCTCATTGATTTGATTATATAAATTAACCGTTCAGATGTGTAATTAAGAATTTATTTCAAATATTTGTTTGTAATAAAACGTGAACTTGAAACGTTATTTACGAAAATTACCATTTTAAAACTCGGCTAGCATTTTTGCATACGTAATTTGTGATTTTTACATTTGAATACTTAATTCTTGTAAATAACATGTCAGTATTCCATCTTTTTTTTGTATTTTAAAATATATCAAACAAAATACAGTGAATTTCATTTAGCCCGGTCTATGTTGCATTTTTTGTTGAACGATTTTCTATTTTTTTTTTTTTTTTATAGATAAATTTTTATTTACAATTTTATATTTACAAGTATTTACATTTGCTCAGTGTATATTTACAAAATTTTCCAACTGATTTTGTGTTGTGTAATGCTGTAAAAAAAAGCGGAGAAAAAAAAAACCTTTACAACGATTTTCTATATGGTCTCCATAAGCTACCCTATCAACAAAACTCATGTACCTATATATTGCGTCTTAATTGAAATTCATTGTATACAGCTGTAAAGCCTTGGCTAATACTTTTACTTGTTCATTTGTTTATAACTGTAGAACCAAAATTTGGCTATAGAACACGCAAGTGGGGAGTTGGGTCGGAACACTAGTTATGCACGTACCCAAATAGCTGCCAGAATCTGCCAGTCGGCGTACACTAACCGACTGGTTCCTGGGAGTGCTAATTCCTCCCCCCCCCAAAAAATAATTGAAATTGTTACGTGCTCCCTGTTGGGACGATAATGCGTTCCATAGAATGTTCCAGATCACGACAACAACAATGGAGAGCAGGTAAAAAACCCGACCTTCTTAGTAATGCCTGGAGAAGGCAATGCATGTAAAGAAAGGTGGAGATGCTTCTAGAACATTCGACAGGCGGGGGACGAAGTTATAAAATGCTGTAAATTGGTTGTATGGAAGATACTACACAAACACATCGAAATTATCATATTATCAATTTTGATTCAACAATTAATGAACCGAATATATTAATAGTACTCAAGACAAGTTTTTGTTTATCGTTTGTCCATTGTTCATGTAACAAAAGCTATCGTAAAAGCTTCCGGGTGTTCATATTATATTGATTGTGATCAATCGATTTTTATTCTTAGCGCAGCCAGTTTTTCTATCGGTTATTATGCAATTGATTTCGTTTTAAGTAATTGTTTTTAAAAAGTCTTGCAATAAAAAGTTGTCGATTGGTATCGAAAATATTACAAGTCATGAGCGATCTTTATAATTAAAATTACTACGACGATGTGCAATTATATTTTTTGACGTGATAACGTCTTATAAATTGATGAATCACCAATCTTATAAATTGATAAAACACCGGCTGCATGTTCGAAAAAGTGTAACGTTCGTAACGCGTAACGTTCCGCCTGACCCTGTGCGTGCTTTTTGCTAATTTCTCGCTCAATTTAAATCAGATCGGTTTGAAACCAGTCTTAAACGAAAGAGGAGAACATTTTACATAGATTTCGTATAACAGAATTTGCCTAAACAGTTTTTTTATACAAATTTATATAGAAAAATAGCTGTATAAATGCAACATGAAAACGGCTGAATTTCTAATGTTTAATTCAATTTTTTGACATTAGTATTTTGTGAAATGCAACGCCTTCTAAGTTAAGTATTGGAATAACTAATTATTATTAGAACATAATACTTTGACAGTTGCAAACGTCACTTTTGACATTTCTTATCATTCCGACACCAAGGATAAGCGGATTGAAACCAAATTTTGGAAGGTTTAGGTTATGTATTACGGAATACGTTATCACGTAAAACTATCGTCCGTAAACCGACTTTACAGACAACCAATTTTTTTTTGTAACAAATAAGTGTTCTGTTTTTTTTACAATGTTTATAAACATTTAATTAATAAGACAGCGCAGTTAAATATTTTGTTACAAAAGCCATTAAAATAGGTTTATGAATTGTGCTAAAATTTGCTGGTTTTAAGGCTAAGTTGACAGGATATGAAACATTTTCACTAGCCGTTACCCGCGGCTTCATTTCCGTTAATGTCCTGTAAGTTTTAAAAGCTGGTTTGTCTTATAACCTGACGTAACACAATAATAAATAAGTATAATCAGTCATAGCTTGGAGGCGGTGTCTACCGGCAGATTCGACACCTTGGTTCCAAGTATAAAATAAAATATTAGTGCCTTCCCTTGGACGTATCTAATTAATTGATATATTTGCGGTTTTGTTTAAAAACAAAAAACTATTTTACTATCATAGTGAACCCAGTTTTAAATTGAAATAAAACAAGTACAATAAAATGTATTTTTAAGCCAGACTCGTAAGAAACAGTTCGCTGTGAACCTTCCAGCACTCGAGACGGTACAGCGCTGACCGTTTCGGGATAGAATCACAGAATAGTTGTATATTTTGTCAATATGTTGTCGGAAAAATTGGTCGATAATAATTTTATTTATTGAAGAGTAATCAGTCGTTAAACATAGATTTGTTAATCATATTTCAGCAAAAAATTGGCATAATCTGTTTTGCCGTGCGGCCTCCGATATCAAATCCCGACGGGCTCGTAATGATTTTTCACACCTTTATACATTTTTTCATTAATATACCTGAATGCACCGGCACACATGGATTCTGCAGCGTTGAGTCAGCCATGAGAGCGTTACAAATGTCGAAGAAATGCACGGAGTAGTGTTGTGTCCACATGACTCTTCATTGGGAGCTGGCTCCGTGCGCTCCGCTCACTAAAAAGAGTCGCTCAGAGCGAGTCGTTCAAAGGAGCGACACTAGACAGTACGCACTACACATGAGTGCAGACTGCAGACGTGTGAACTGTCATCATACATGGTCAGGAGTCACGTAGATATAGCATTGCTCAGCACAATACACACACTCAGCTCTGAGCTCATTTAAATATGGTTCTGATTTTATATTATTCGCATTTCGGATAAACTATATAAAGTATAATAAAAGCTTAACAATAATAATGTTTATTGTAACAATATTATATATTTGTCAACGACGTCAATGTGAATGGTTTAAGTCACTGTAAGCTTAGTACTACTACATTTACAGTGTGTCATTCAACATTAAATGACTCAGCAAAGATAAATCCGTACGTGCAAAATTCACTAGTGCCTCTGTGGCTTGTGCTGTGTGCGCTCTGTAAATGTGCGAATGCAACAGTACAGAACAGCTCAGCACAGAGCAATGGCACTCGGAGCGAGTCGTTCACAAAAAAAGAGCGACTCGCTCAGCTCCGAGAAGGGAGTCGTTCATTATGAACGACTAGCTCAGGAGAGACACATCACTGGCACGGAGGTTTGTGTGTGAAACTGATTTGCATAGAACATTTACCTTTTCAGGATGACTCATCGATCGCGGTGGCGACTGGACGCGTGCGAACCTCCCCACTCGTCAACAGTACACTCACCTGCACGGTCCACCGGCAATTAAAGTTGCACGAACCCTCTGACAAACGCACGACGAACATACTTTATCGACGGTCTAGATTCTGAAAAGCACCACGCGATACATCTGTATTGATATTTTTTGTTGCTATATTTAGGTCGTTTATGTCTGACAGATTTAAGCGTTTTAGTAGGGCAAATGAGATAAAAAATATAACACTTTATAGACGGAGAGCTGGCTACGGAGAAAATTGGTGACTCGGTCCAAAGCTGAAAATTTGCATAATAATAGATAGTATAAGTAAGTAGGGAAAAAATTGCCGGAAGGCTAGGCGGAAGATAAAGAGCCGCCAGAAGGCGCTAATGTTGCGAAAAATCAGTGCACTTTTGGCAATTTCTATACTTATTCTGTAATTCAAAACTAGATTATATATTATACATTATATAGTTATAAGGGCATACTAAAAATTCAAAATGATATAATAATTACATTCGACAAATATTCAAAATTATTAATGACATTTTGATAGAAATAAAATTAATCGTCATATATTTTATTAATTTATTTAATTTTATTTCTATCAAAATGTCATTAATAATTTTGAATATTTGTCGAATGTAATTATTATATCATGTTTGAATTTTCAGTATGCCCTTATAACTATATAATGTATAATATATATAATATATTATAATCTAGTTTTGAATTACATAATAAGTATAGAAATTGCCAAAAGTGCACTGATTTTTCGCAATATTAGCGCCTTCTGGCGGCTCTTTATCTTCCGGCTAGCCTTCTGGCAATTTTTTCCCTACTTACTTATACTATCTCCTATTATTCTGCAAATTTTCAGCTCTGGACCGAGTCACCCATTTTCTCCGTAGCCAGCTCTTAGTCCATTATATGATAGTTAACCATTTTAATTTTTTTTCTCAGTTTTTCAGTTAATAATAACCTGGTATGCAGGACGGCGCCACTGCGTAAGGACTTTAAATTGAAAGTCACCCAACTTTAAAAATTCTTGCGATTATCAATTTCTGTATTAATTGTGTTATTTTTTTCGTATTGCAGAGGCAAGTTTGCGGCAGTGCGCAAAGTGCGTCACCTGGAAACCGGAGTGGAGTACGCGGCGAAGTTCATACGCAAGAGACGGCGCGCCCAAGACACGAGTCGTGAAATTGGCCACGAAGTCGCTGTTCTACTGCAGTGCTCCAGGAGTCCGCGCGTTGTCCGTTTACACGAAGTGTTCGATACGCGCACGGAAGTCGCTCTTATTTTAGAACTGTAAGTATTTCAAGGTCGCATTTTTTACACGCTTTATATTAACTTCACTTGTAAGTTTGTATGTATGTATGTTTGTTTGTTTGTGACCTTCGTTTGGACTACAGCAAATGGTTTATTATCATTGGTTATTTTCATTTTTATAAAACAGTATTCTCAGAACATTGATTCGACGAAAAACCGAAGCAAGATGTTCGCATATAAGATGAGATGGGGCAAGTGCTACCAAAAAAATGAGAAATGAGATTTCTGAACGCTGAAACGACAAGAATAATATAAGGCGATGTTGGATTACAGATTTTTGTTTTCTCATTTTGATCTTATCACCATGGACGCATAAAAACTATTAAATAATAGTCAGAGTGCCCGTCGGCAAAAATTTTATTGACACATACTCTCCCCAAACTTTGTATATGGCTTCATTAGGCCTAGTCTGACACCTATTTCCTCTATGACTTTTCTTGATTTTGGGGCGTTTTCCCTCAAAATTGTCTGAAAGATGTCGTTTTGACGACATGTTAAAAATTTATATATAACATGAACTATTTAAAATGTCTGACACCTCGAATTTGTTCGACATATTCGAGGTGTCAGACATTTTTAATGGTTCATGTTATTTGTCAGAGAACATTATTTTAGAGTTTTGGTTGAAGTTTTTAAGCTATCCAATTAAAAAAACAAACAATATCTATAAATTTTTACATGTCGTCAAAACGACATCTTTCGGAAAATTTAGAGGGAAAACGCCCCAAAATCAAGAAAAGTTATAGAGAATATATCTTTTGAACGGAGTGTCCGACTGAAACGCGGTTTGCGGCATCTGACGTGATCCTGGTGAACTTAGACTTCCTGAAAATTTGAAACGATTCGGCCCAAAAAATTTTGAGAAATCTTAAAAAAGCCAGTTTCAAAAATTTTTAAAAATTTGTTTTTGTAAAAAATTTTCTAAACTACTAAACCGATTAATTCCAAAAACTAATCAGCTCTTCTCCTTAGCAAACTGCGTCGATTTCCGCAAACCGCATCAAAATCGGTTCATTTGTTCACGAGATACCGTGAACGAAAAAATCGTAAAAAAGTGTTTTTTTAAAATGACTCTTAAAATTGTTATGCGATTGATTTTTTTGTAATAAATTACTTTCTTAGGCTAAAAAAACTGCGTCGATCGCCGCAAACCATATCAAAATTAGTTCATTTGTTCATGAGATAACGTGAACGAAAAATTAGGAAAAAAGTAATTTTTCAAAATTACTCGTAAAATTCTTATCACGTCGATTTTTTTGTAATAATTTACTTTCTTAGGTTAAAAAAACTGCGTCGATTGCAGCAAACCGCATCAAAATCGGCTCATTTGTTCACGAGATATCGTGAATGAAAATTTCGTAACAAAGTGTTTTTTTTTTTGAGCTCGAAGAGCTAAAAAATAAACTTCTTGCTATATTTTATATATTTTTGAGCGTTTTGAACTCGAAAATAGCGGGAAGTTACAGGGATGGCCTGCAGGGTCAAACTTCTTTTCAAATTTTTTTTACTTCAACCGCGCGTAAAGGTTACACGCATTAATTTTTGTTTTTCTTTTTAAACGCAGTGCTGCAGGCGGCGAGTTGCAGGGCATCCTCGATACGGAAGAATGTCTGCCGGAAGCAACTGCAAGACGTGCCATGAAACAGATTCTAGAAGGGTTGTGCCATTTACACGACCGCAACGTAGCGCACTTAGATCTCAAACCACAGAATTTACTGTTAACTGACAACTATCCATCACAAGAGGCCGAAGTCAAACTGTGCGACTTTGGTATATCGCGTGTCATCGAGCCCGGAGTCGAAGTCAGAGAAATTTTGGGAACTCCTGATTATGTCGGTATGTAATACGTTTTTTTTTTAAATGCTATTTTATAATTGATTTTTAACCTCCAAACAACCAAAAAGGACTGTTATGTGTTTGAATCGCATGTTGGTATGCCTACCTGTAAAATCCATAGATATATAAATTAATAGATAGCGGATGCCTATCCTTGAGCATTGTGTGGAATGGTTCCAATTAGAAGCCATATGGAAGCCATTTTGTACGTGGAAAACGCCGTAAAAAGCGCGCGGGATTCAAAAAGATTAAATATTCTATAATCTATAGGTATTATGATGTTAATGGAAAAACAATAAAACTCGCAGTAAACAGTGATATTTCGCTCCAAAACCTATTTTTATATTGAAACGTTTCAAAAATTACAAAACTGAGCATAAATATAATATAAAAGCTTAGAACATTTTACATTGTCAGATTGGCATCAATGCTTGTCAACCTTGATGTAAAATTGACAATGTAAAATGTTCTAAGCTTTTACATTATATTTATGCTCAATTTTGTAATTTTTGAAACGTTTCAGTATAAAAATAGGTTTTGGAGCGAAATATTACTGTTTACTGTGAGTTTTGTCGTTTTTCTCAATAAAATTATATTATAAAACAATTAATATTTTTGAATCTCGCGCGCTTTTTACGGCGTTTTCCACGTACAAAATGGCTTCTAAAAGGTACAGGAGGCGCTAGTGTATCCGCAATCTATTAAATATATATATATCTATGGTAAAATCATAACTCGTAGATTTTTATGCTACACAACATTTTTCCTGGAAGGATGGAAGGATATATTATGTCGAGCGTCTATAATTAATTTTCAATATTTCATAATGGTTTAGGGACTACTAACTAATGACGCAGCCAGGAAGGGGACTCATGGGACTGGATTTTGTTTTTTTTTTTTTTGTATGTGTGTTTGCTTAACATTTTTCTCGAACACTGTTGAGAGTGCATCCATCACAAAATAGATCAATTGGCCACAGAAAAATTGTCAGATAAACTTTAATCTAATTACAATAAATTATATGGTGTTAAAAAAAGGAAAGATAAAGTTTTAGAATAACAAAAATGATAAGAAAAGTTTATTATCATTCGAAAATGTTTAATGCCTATTTATAATTTTTGAGGCAGTTGTATGATTTGTCTGTTTTTTCTTTCTAACGATGATTAATTTTTTTTTTCAGCACCTGAAATTTTAAGCTACGAGCCAATTAGTCTTTCGACCGATATCTGGTCTGTCGGCGTTCTGACCTACGTTTTACTTACCGGTTATTCACCTTTTGGAGCCGATACGAAGCAAGAGACTTATTTAAACATTTCGCAGTGTGCCCTCACGTTTCCGTCTGAACTGTTTGCGGATGTGTCTTCGGAAGCGCGTGATTTTATACGTTCTGCATTAGTCATAGATCCAAGGTAAGCTTATAGATATTTTCAGAAATACAGTTTCTCTTTGAAACAAATTTTCAACCGCTTTATTCAGTGAATTTTCCGATTTACGCCGCTTATCGGTTCATGTTCGTGTTGTAATTTCTTTTTTCAACTTGTCCACATAGAAGTTTCACTTCTGTAATGCGTTCTCGTAACACATTTTTAATTTTTTTAGCGGGGTGATCGGATTTTATTTGAAAAATAAACATTACTAGTGTACCCGTGCAAAACCTTTTGCATGTATTTTCATATTGTTTTCAAAAATCGATAATTTGATACAGACCTACGACAATAATTTTATTCCTCATTAGTTTCCATTTACAGTTATTTTTCTTTTGATTTAGCTTGATCCATCAAGTTGTTGTTCATCGTTGTCATGATTACCATTTACCCCGCAAGAGCTGTCGCAATTCATTTTTAGAAAATCTAACCTCATTTGATACATTTACGATTTTCTGATCTGAGACCAAATTTTAGACTTGGTACAGTCCATGTAATATTTAAAAACTCTATTTTGGCATTAAATTAACATAAACTTACACGTTCTTAAATTATTTGGAAAATAAAATAAAATTTATTTGTGTATTAATATTTGGAATATTTGCGCTAAAAAACGAACTAAAAATATACACTTCAATTGTCAAAGTCGACTTGTCAAACTGTTTGTAAAATCTCCGACATACGTACATATTTGCATTTCTCTCACACTCATGTCTCGTGAACATCGAAAGATTTTCTCTCGTTACGTTCCTCTTCACCCCGCTTCCCCTCGTCATTTTTAATATTATCGCTTGAGAGAAGCCCTTTTAAAGAAATTTCACCAAAAAAAAAATAGCGATAACATATCTGTGGACTAAAGGCTTCAGTTTAAAAAAAAAATTGTGTCAATCGGTTTAGTAGGGATGGATTTAAAACACAAGCCCTAAATCTCTAGACAATCCTGTCTAGAGATTTAGGGCTTGTGTTTTAAATATATAGAATTGGTGCGTTTTAAAGTTCAAATTTACACGTTATTTTTTCTTTTGTAGAAATAGACCAACGGCACAGGAATGTCTCGAACATCCGTGGCTCAAATCAACAGTTACACTGCTGCCATCTTTATCTATATCGTGCGAAACGATCTTGTCGAGTCCGACCGACAGCGTGTACATTTCGGAGAAAGTGAAACCTTTCGCAAAATCGGACAGTCTAACGCCTGCCTCGCAGCGCAAAAGCTATCCGAATTCAAAATCCGGCGACAGTCTGACTCCCGGATCGCAGCACAAGAGCTATCCGAACTTGACGACCGATACGAACACCCATCAAAACGGCAACGAAAACCTGACGCCGACGTCGCAACGTAAATATACAGACAATTCGCAAACGTCTCCGAGAAATTACAGTGTTTCGGCGACGTGCTTATCGTGCGCTCAGTGCGGCGCCACGTGCTGCCATCTGTCGCATACACCGCACAACGTATCTAAACCGGTAATAACGGTCGACAGGGGTATACTTTGTTAGCACATGGAACGATGGTTGTGTACTGTATCGTGAACTACGATACTACATTTGATTTAAACGATAATAAAAGAAAAGCATTTACTGTACTTTCAAATACGGTACAATTATTATATCAAAATATCTATTATTAGTTGAATTGAAAGCTACTTAAATGTATAGGGAATTAATAGTACAATGTATATAAAAAAAATGACAAGTAAATGTTTTTCTTGATTTAGGTACCTTTAATAAATAACTTATTAAATTTGGGATTTCATACGCAGTAAGAAAGACGATAATCCTTGAAACCAACTCGTTATCAGCTAGTCAACACATGGAGTATTAAAAACATGAATTTAACAGCAGTGGAAAGTGGACGCTGTTCCGCTTCTGCGGAAATTATATACTACGTAACTAGGACAATGATAGACGTTCGTGCGCATCTATGTTGCGCAAGTCATGGCATTTTTTCGTTCTCTGGAGTATTTTATGCCGGCACTTCACATGGCTATTTGTATTTGGCATATTTGGCAAACAATTACCAAGTGTGGAGGGTCTATTTGACAAAGTGTTGGCCTTATTTGCCTATTTGACAAATAAGGCCAATACCAAATACGCGTTACCGTGCGCTTGTCGGTTTTTCAAGGCGCATCAAAGGAGTCAAATAGGCAAATAAACCGTCCACACAGTGGCCATATTCAGAAGCGCACGCGCCGTGAACCTGTACGGACATGCAGTATTTTTGTGTCTGTACTGTGAGCGAGAACTGGAACAATTTACTATTGAAAATGAATTGGGACAATGAAACAGAGCTAAAATTCCTAGAATTTTGAACCTTGCGTTCTGCTGCCAAATGTTTGTGTGTTTGCTATTTGACTGCCGAGTGTGGATGGTCGTATTTGCCTCTATTTGCATGTTTGTCTTGAACGTCATATATTTTGCCAACACCTAATAGCGAACACAAATTGCCATGTGAAGTGCCACCTTTATATTCCATACTTGGCATTCTGAATATCACGTAAACACAGTTTTCAATAAATGTATGGCCTGAATTGTATGCAGTAAAAGTGCGACCGAGCAGATTTTTTAAAGGAACACAAAAATCAAGTCGAAGTGTAGTAATAATGAGAAACATATTTATTAATGTACTTTAAAATTGATGTACCTAAGTAATTCTAGCTCTTAATCATTTTGCTACTGCAAAATTTAAATGTGATTTTGTCTGACAGCTACTAAACAATTTTTTTGAAGCACAACGGGGTCATCCCACTGCGTACATACCATAGATATATATATATTTAATAGATTGCGTATACACTAGCGCCTTCTGTACCTTTTAGAAGCCATTTTGTACGTGGAAAACGCCGTAAAAAGCGCGTGAGATTAAAAAATATTAATTATTTTATAATATGATTTTATGGAGAAAAACTAACAAAACTCACAGTAAACAGTGATATTTCGCTCCGAAACCTATTTTTATACTGAAACGTTTCAAAAATTACAAAATTGTGCATAGATATAATGTAAAAGCTTAGAACATTTTACATTGTCAATTTGGCATCAAGGTTGACAAGCATTGATGCCAATCGGACAATGTAAAATGTTCTAAGCTTTTATATTATATTTATGCTCAGTTTTATAATTTTTGAAACGTTTCAGTATAAAAATAGGTTTTGGAGCGAAATATCACTGTTTACTGCGAGTTTCATTGTTTTTCCATTAACATCATATTATAGAATATTTAATCTTTTTGAATCCCGCGCGCTTTTTACGGCGTATTCCACATACAAAATGGCTTCTAATTGGAACCATTCCGCACAAGCTCAAGGATAGGCATCCCCTATCTATTAATATATATATCTTTTGTACATACGCGTTTATTTATTGCCAATTCTAAAATAATATAAATTCGACTTAATATACTCAAACGTCAAATAAATGTTAAACGCACTTGTCATGCGCATGCGCACTGGACATTGTTTTATGACGTCATATGTGCCGGAATGTCTTCTGGCGCGCACATTTCAAACGTTGTTTTGAATTACTAATTTTTTTCGGTAAATTTTAACTCCGTATAGATTGAAATATCAGAATTTGCAATGTGTGCGATGATCCCATTCGAATTTCTAAATATGTAATCTAGTAAATGTCACGAATAACCATTTCATATCGCACAAAGTGCTGTTACGTATAAACACGATGCCTTAGTAGGACCGGATGTGTATTTATGATCGGTTCTGTGCTATTTTTTGTTTACGACTTTACTGTTTAAACATCATTTTGTGGGGTATTTAACCTTCAAATCTTTTATTAACGTCTGATTAGAATTCTTCAATAAATGAAATTGTCGACCAATTTTTCAGACAAATATATTAACAAAAAATAATATTCGGTCCGGATTTGGATATTCGTCAGAAATATGTAATCTAAAAAAGATCCAAATCCAGACCCAAACGTCAATGTATTAATTATTATTTTTTGTTGATATATTTGTCTGAAAAATTGGTCGATAATTTTATTTATTGAAGTATTTAATTAATATAACAGTAATTATTGTTTGTTTTTTCATAAAAGTGTTTAGGTACCCATATTAATTACTTTAAGTTTTTTGAAGTGTTACAACTTAAAACTTACGAGATGTTTTTTCCGATAAATAAATAAAATATTTTGCGTCTTCCCTGAAAAAGCAAGCCCCCAGTTTGTGTACCTCTAGCTTAAATATTTTAGCTTGTCACTTGCTTTGTCATATTTCTGACATGACATTTTGTGTGGCCCTGCATTGTATGAAAAATATATGATGCCAATTAATGTAAAATGTGTTAGAAAACAAAAAGTAGTGCAGAATTGCAATTGTTATTGACTAACCGCTGTATAATTACCGCAATTCGCTTTCGAAATGTGTGCAACTATATGAAAAACAAAATCCCTGCAAGATTATATTCCTTTTTGAATAATTTTTTTCTTGTTCATAAACCAAACCTAGAAACCAGTTTTGATGAGATAGTTGTTAGTTTTTAAAATATTTAGATTTAATTTAAATTAAATGTTGTGCTTGTGACTGATTGTTGGGTACTCTTTGTAGGCTGTGGATACGTTTTTGTCTGATTTATTGTCTTGTAAAAATATCCTTTTAAATGGATTCGAGTTTCATCTTCAGAAATGGTGTGTACAAAGTATTAAGAAAATTGACAAATTCTGGTAGGAAATTATTTAAGTGAACTGTAAGAATTTAAAAGTCTTTGAAAAGTAATTTTAAGGACTGATTTACAAACTGTTTTGTTTTAAAATGTGTCGTTTTGATTTCTTAACACTCTGTATATACATCTATTTCTCGGTTTACGTGGACGAATACGATTTTGTGGATTCTCTAGACCGATTTTCTGTATGGATTGACATTCCTTATACAGTGAAAGCTGGTTATACTGCCGTAAAAAGGTAAAAGGCAGTAAGTGACCAACTTATGAACTTGAGTAAATCAAGATTTACCTACTAAAAATGTCTTGACCGTCTAGAATTTTAAATTATGGAAACCAAAACATAGTGGAAACATTTCTTAAAGACAATAAAATTATTGCTGCTGTCGTTGGCTTCAGTATGAACTCATTTTTCAACAAATAATAATAATAATAATAATATTTTATTGGTCATGTTGTCACTTACTGCCCTTTGCCTTTTTAGGGCAGTATAATGGGCCCCAATATAACAGACGACCTTTGTCCCAGACAATTCACAATAAAAATGGGTTCTTCAATGCATTGGCGTCCGAATTTAGTCCCTCAACTACGACATTTAGGGCAGTCGATGCTCGACGAGTAGCCAGAAGCAAACAATTCAGTCAATTTTTCAAACTTGCTCACAAAGAAAAATTATTCTTATACATTCTTATAATTAGTCTCCTGATGTTACATATCTATTGAATATAGCTACATATAGATCCTGGTAGAGAAAATTTCACAATTATAATGAGCTTTCACTGTACTAAAGACATATGCGCTGCTATTATCTGGTAAGCAGAGAAATTACGATGTTGGGGGTGTTCTCAAGAGTGTCACGGTTGGAAAACAACGTGACGAGCTAAGGTATATTCCAAGTAATGATGTGCCGGATATCCGTATCCGAGGGAGAAGAAATATCCGTATCCGTTAGTTTTTGGCGGATCTTTTACGGATCTTCTACTTTTTTAATTTTCAATTCATAGATGAAATTTTATATATATAGGTGTTTAGGTAATAATGAAAAACTGTTAAATAACATTCAGATTATTTTTTAAAATCGTATTTGGCACCTTTATATTGCAAACATTTATCGTAGTGAGTACCATACCAATAGTACATAACTTAAAGGTACTAAAAAACTATCTTTATAATGAGATATTGCACATCGATCTTTGGAAAGAGACAATCTGTTATGAGAGTTAACTCTTGAAGAGGTCAATAACTTTTTCCCATAACAGATAGTCTCTTTCCAAAGGTCGATGTGCAATATTTACCGGCGCGTACTCTAAGAAAGTTAAGATCCGTATCTGCGGATCTTGAAACCAAATATCCGTATTCAGATCCATATCCGCGGATATACATTTTTAACGATCCGGCACATCACTAATTCCAAGCATTGTCTTCAAAATTGGATGAACTATCAATTCACCACAATTATGTCACATGGAATCGTCTGTCCCGTTATTGTGTAAAGATAAATATTTATAATGAATTACTACAGAAAAGTTGCGACATTTTTACGAGAAATTGAGAATCGATAAATTGAACCTATATGAACCGAGATATATTAGTTATAAGATCATAAATAGACAAAAACAATAGAATGTACATATTATATAATATAAATAAAATTATTTCAAAGCACACACCGCTGGTTAAAAATTACTTGTTAATTTTCCGGGGCTTACTTTCAATATTTCTGTAATAATTTCAGGCGTGACAAAAATAAAAACAAAATAAATGTGTTAGTGAACGTATTTTGAAAAAAATTAGTGCCTACATTATGTTAAAAGCATTGAAAGTGCATCATCATTTGTTTTCGGCTTTACTGACTGGATTTTTCAAGCTAAAAACTTAAAAGTCGCGCAAGCGCAAATCGAGAATAAGGTGTTTTCTTCCCTTGGGAACTTCTTGTCATATCAAAAGTAGTGAACGAAAATGGCGCCATCCTGCACGATGGTTGTAAATAGGTCATATGCATGAGACTCAAAATTGGTTTAAATTTTTATTTCGAAATATATTTTAGTTCCTGATTCTATCGTAATGGATATTTTATTAATCTAATCACTGAAAAAAAATACAAATAATAAAAAAGAAATGTAGAAAATATGCGCTATTTTCGAATTTTTAAAACGCAGCGTGACGTCAGAGTATATATCAACAACAGTTTCCATGACGACTGTGTCGTCTCACGTAAGATTATGTCAGTATTCAGAGAAAACAACAAATAAACTTCATTTAGAACATTAACAATTTGACATCAAGGTTGACATGCATCATATATCATGACGTCACATAAGCCCGCCAACATGGCCGATTGTTTAAACTGTCTAATTTTGAATGTGAAATTTAATATTTTTTTTCTTATGATAATATTACATTTTTAAATGATTAGCAATTTTTTTCCGTATTATGGTTGACTAAATAATCTATTAAAAATATAAAAAAAATACATGCATATGACCTATTATATCTGATAGCTCGTCTAACCAATAATACCCATTTACGATGTTTTTGTGAGTATTTAATGTTGTTCTTTCAATGCAAAAAAGTATTGTGTGTTGCTCGGAGGAAATTTGCGACTGCGAGCGATTGATAACCTTCTTGCGCTCTAGCGAGCAAACGTCACGCTCGTTCGCAATCGGCAATTTTCAATCCTTGTAACACAATGTTGTATAGTAAAGTTTATTGAAATGAAAACTCACGTTATTTAAAAATATAAATATGAAAAGCTGTTGTGTTTTGAAGTTTAGAGCATTTGATGCAGTTGTTTGGAAATTTTCAAATAAATTATTTAAAGAATTTGTAGAGAATAATATAAAATGTTCTTATTTATCTGACAATTATTTATAATATATAAATCCTCAGCCTTGAATGTATTTTGTGAGATATTTTGTAAATTTATTGTTTAATATTTATAATGGTGGGTTGCATAATAAATGTAAATATTCCGGGTGAAGTAATTATAGACGCTCGACAATGTCGACGCTCGTCTATTTCAGGTGAAATAAAATATACAACGAAGAAAATTTGATTTTTATTGCATTTTAATTTTGGAAAATTTTAATTTTACTGCTTTAGTGTTTTGTTTACATCCTTTATGGTTTATCTGATTTTTTCTATTGAATATAACTATACTTTACTTATTATTATTTTCTTTTATAATAATTGTTAAGTATTTATAATATGTGCATCGTCATCAGTGTAGAATAATAGAAAGTATTATTTCAACAATTTATTTTTCACGGTTATTGTTGTAATTGGACTATACTTTATTTTGCAACCCTTTACATTTTGTTTGTATGTATTCAGGATTATACTTATTATTGGCTAATTTAAAGCTTTAGAATTTTTCTAGATATACTTTGTAATTATTATAAAATAAATAACATTAATTAAAAATCATTTATTTTCATTTCAAATCTACTCTTAACTAAAGGCCACTGCACAAGAGGCTAAAAACGCTGCTAGATTCCTTGCTAGATTTGCCTACTAGTTTTCTAGCGCTGGTTTTCTTGATTGCTTCACACGAGACTATTTTTCAAGCGTGTTTTGTGGATAGATCTGGTGCGCGCGCAGTGCCAGTTCGAATATAAACACAGAGCAAAATTTGTCTGGCAGAATGACGCCATGTGGGTGTTCAAGTGCCCACGTGAAGATACTGCTTCCTGATTGGTTCTTGCTCACACCTAGCAACAAATCTAGCAGGGAAAGTAGCCCCTGTTCTAATTTTAAAACCTTACTTCTGAGCTAGCAAGGCAGCCCGCAGTGACGTCATTTCCATCTTTGTACCCAGCCTACCGGCTAGCAGAACTCCTTGCAGCGTTTCTAGCCTCGCAGCGGCCTTAAGTTGGAGCAGAAGAATGCTGCTGTACTTCCGTAGGAAACGACACGCCGATTTCAACGAACCTCTCTGAGGCTCATATCACTTTAATTGTTTCGGAGATAGAGGCGTTCAAAAGTTGCTTCTTTATGTAAATACACTTCAAATGCTCACTCAAAGTATAGTTGAGCTTATTTTTTTTATTTAGAATGCCATTTCCTGTCAGTATAACTGGAACTGGAATACGTATCGGGTACATAAAATTTAAAAAATCTTTAAAAGGCGACCGACCGCCAATTTTAGCTTATTTTTAGAATTTCCTGTTAGTATAAACCGTGTGAACTTAAAAAGTGAATTTTTAAAAAATATCAAAAATCGACAATTAGACTTTTGAATGAAATTTTTTTTTGTCATAAATGGAAAGATCGTATATAAGTTTTATAAAAAAACTATTTTTTTTTTTATTTTTAGTTATAATTCAAAAGTTAATGTTTTAGTCAATACACATGTAGAAGCCATTGATAGTATACTGCGTATATACATTTTACCATTATGACGTCACAACTGTCAAAAACAATTTTAGTGCGTTTGCAGTCACGTGATTTTTTTTAATATTTTATCAATTTTAAATTGCTTATAATTAATTTAAAAAAAGTTTTTTGAAAGTTTTTCGCATCGATTATCAATATTATTTATAATAAAGTTTTAAAATACAATAAAAAAATCGATAATTATTTTTTTTTCAAAAGCCTAATTGCCACTTATCTCATTGGCACTGCCTTCGTTTGAATAATTTTGAAAAATCTCCCGGATCTGATTACAATTTGGTAGGCTTATAAAAAATCACACGTTGAAGCCATCCATAGATAGACCCGTTCTAAGTGCTTTTCTGGAAAGCCTGAAATAAGTATCAACATTTAAAATTCAGTATACTGATAGAGAACAACAGATTGAATTCAATGAGTGCACCCAGAGGTCTGTATCTAATACCGTTTCGGAGATAGACCCGTTCAAAGTCCATTTCTGGAAAGTCTAGACATTGGATACATTTAAAATTCGGTGTACTGATAGTAAACGACACCCTGAATTAAATAAGCGCACTCGGAGGTCTGTATCAATTTCCGTTTCGGAGATATGGTCACCCGTAGCGCTTTTCTGGAAAGTCTGGAATACGCATTGGGTACATTTCAAATTCAGTGTACCGATAGAAAACGACACGCTGAATTCAATGAGCGCACCCGGTAGTCTGTATCTAATATCGTTTTGGAGATAGAGATGTTCAAATGTTGCTTTGATGTTTAAACATACTGCGTCAAATGGCCACAGAATCAAACTCCGTCTGGACCTAAAAAGTAAGTAATTGGAAAATGTCGAAAATCGACTAAAAGCGAGAAAATTTCCTCAGACTCAGTATTTTTTGGATAATTTTGGAAAATTTCCGGGAACCGATTCAAATTCGGTAGACTTATTGAGAACTAGCTGTTGCAGTTACCCCCGCGGCTTCGCCCGCGATTGAGATGAAACACAACAGCGACAATAGTAGTGGCTGTGCGCTGTCCGTCAGTAAGTCAGTGTTAAAATAGATTAGCCCTCAAAGGAGATAAATTTTCAAAAATCCTTTCTGAGTGCTGACTTACGCCATATATCTAGACCCACCGGTTTAGACTGTGCGTTGTACGGTCAGTCAATGTTAGAGTTTTACCAAGTAGATTAAACCTCTTAGGGGATGAATTTTCAAAAATCATTTTCGAGTACACAGTTACGTTAAATAAGGAACCCCTGTGCAAAATTTCATGCATTTAGACCCACCGGTTTAGGCAGGTCTGTCAGCCTTTAGAGGGTTTATTAAGAAGAAAAAGTGAAAAATTACTACCATTTAACTGCAAATTTCGACAAAACGTAAATATCAGAAATTTGCTATCCAGCTCCCAGAAGCAGTAAGAGGTATTTATAGTGAATAGAGAATAAAAAAAGACAAAACATAGTTGCATAATAGTTTTTTTACTCACACCACAATTTGCCGTCTTTAATGACAATCAGACTGTTATCTAATATATTATATTTTAAAAATTTTAACCCATTCCACAGTCAGGGCCGGACTAATCAACTTCGGCCTTTTTGAAATCTGAAAAATAGTTGAAATATAGTAAATTCAAATATTGCTTTTTTATTGAGTGTATAAAAAGAATTCTAAATTATCGGAAAAATTAGTTTTTAATAAAGTGAAACATAAGAACATATTTTCTTTAGATTTTAGAATAACCATATAAAAAGCAACACAATTTTATTTATTTGTTTATTATAGACAGTTGTCCAACAGCAAAGTAAACTATCTTGTTTACAAATCTGTTCAAAATAGACAGTTTGACCGGGTCTTTCTAAAAACCGGGCCCTAGACATTCGTCTCATTTGTCTACTCTATACAATAATCCGGCCCTGCCCACAGTATTGCCATACCTATTATTAGTTATTACCTATTACATAAATAATAGTTTTAAAATTTGACTTTGACAAAGTATATACAAGCATGTATAATAATAGTTAATTTGGTACCAAAACAGTTTTTTTTTGTATTTTTGTAGATACCTATTTAAAATTTTAAGTTGAGATGAAAACATCAAAATATATCACTTCAGTGCTAAATCTATTTAAATTAAATACATATTATGCATGCATAATAAACCATGATAGAGAAACAAAAGAGGAATTAATGTTTCAGCTTTTCAAGTCTAAATATTTCAAAAATGTAAAATTACAGACATGACCCATTGATTTGGGACTGCAGTATATGGAGCATTCTACATTACGCAATCTTTAAAAATTCGTCAGTCAATAATACAAACAAAATTGTATCAGGCGCCGCAGCCTATCAGAAAAAAATAGTAATATTATTTTATACATAAACTAGCTGTTACCCGCGACTTCGTCTGCCTGGAATTTATGTTTGTAAGCTTGTTATATTTGAATATATGTTATTTGCAGTCAGAACTTTTAAGCTTAGCATTTCAGAGATAGAGACGTTTAAATGTTGCTTCGAAGTTCGATGTTTAAACACATCTCAAAGACCCACAGAACTAAAAGGTGAGCTTATTTATTTATTTAGGGTGTCATTTCCTGTTAATATAAGTCATGAGGATTCGAAAAGTGAGTTATTAGAAAATGTCGAAAATCGACTAAAAACGAGATTTTTCCCATAGTTATAGTTTTAGGTATTTTGTGATTTTTTTAATCAATTTTGGACAATCTCTCGGATCCGATTCAAATTCGGTAGGCTTATGGAAAATAACACGCTGAATTCAATGAGCGCACCCGGAGATCTGTATCTATTAACGTTTCGAAGATAGACCCGTTCAAAGTGCTTTTCTGGAAAGTCTGGAATACGTATTGGATACATTTCAAATTCGGGGGACTGATAGAAAACGACATTCTAAATTCAATGAGCGCACCCGGAGGTTTATATCTAATGCCGTGTCGGAGATAGAGACGTACGAATGTCGCTTCGGTGTTTAAACACACTTCAAATGGCCACCGAACCAAAAGTTGAGCTTATTTTTTGATTCGGAGTATCATTTCCTGTTAGTATAAGCCGTGTGGACACGAAAAGTGAGTTATTAGAAAAAGTCGAAAATCGACTAAAAACGAGATTTTTCCCATAGTATAGCCTTAGTTATTTTGTGATTTTTTTAAGACGATTTTTGACAGTCTCTCGGATCCGATTCAAATTCGGTAGGCTAATGGAAAATGACACGCTGAAGTCAGCAAGCCCATCCGTTGCTTCATATCACTTATCGTTTCGAAGATAGCCCATTCAAAGTGCTTTTCTGGAAAGTCTGGAATACGAATCGAATACATTTCAAATTCGGTGTACTGATAGAAAACGACACGCTGAATCCAATGAGCTCACCCGGAGGTCTGTATCTAATGCCGTTTCAAAGATAGAGACGTTCAAATGTTGTTTCGATGTTTAAACACACCTCATAATTGTACGTCAGTCTAGTGTCGTTTTAACTAAGTAGGACCCCCTTAGAGGATTAATTTTCAAAAATCATTTTCGAGTACACAGCTATGTTAAATAAGGAACCCCTGTGCAAAATTTCATGCATTTAGTACCACCGGTTTAGGCAGCGCGTTGTCTGTCAGCCTTTAAAGGGTTTTTATTAAGAAGAAAAAGTGAAAAATAGTAACCATTTTTAAATCTGCAAATTTCGACAAAACGTAAATATCAGAAATTTGCTATCCAGCTCCCAGAAGCAGTTAGAGGTATTTATAGTGAATAGAGAATAAAAGAAGACAAAACATAGTTGCATAATAGTTTTTTTACTCACACCACAATTTACCGTCTTTATAGACAATCAGACTGTTATCTAATAAATTATATTTTAAAAATTTTAACCCATTCCACAGTCAGGGCCGGACTAATCAACTTCGGCCTTTTTGACATCTGAAAAATAGTTGAAAAAAAGTAAATTCAAATATTGCTTTTTTATTGAGTGTATAAAAAGAATTCTAAATTATCGGAAAAATTAGTTTTTAATAAAGTGAACCATAAGAACACATTTTCTTTAGATTTAAAATAAACATAAAAAGCTACACTCTACACATTTTTATTTATTTGTTTATTATACACAGTTCAAAGTAAACTATCTTGTTTACAAATCTGTTCAAAATAGACAGTTTGACCGGGTCTTTTTCAATAAAAAAGCAATTTACTTTTTTCAACTATTTTTCAGATTTCAAAAATACCGAAGTTGATTAGTCCGGCCCTGACTGTAGAATGGGTTAAAATTTAAAAAATATAATTTGTTAGATAACAGTCTGATTGTCATTAAAGACGGCAAATTGTGGTGTGAGTAAAAAAACTATTATGCAACTATGTTTTGTCTTCTTTTATTCTCTATTCACTATAAATACCTCTAACTGCTTCTGGGAGCTGGATAGCAAATTTCTGATATTTACGTTTTGTCGAAATTTGCAGAGTTGTTACTATTTTTCACTTTTTCTTCTTAATAAAAACCCTTTAAAGGCTGACAGACAACGCGCTGCCTAAACCGGTGGGTCTAAATGCATGAAATTTTGCACAATGGTTCCTTATTTAACGTAGCTGTGTACTCGAAAATGATTTTTGATAATTCATCCCCTAAGGGGGTTAATCTACTTGGTTAAAACTCCAACATTGACTGACCGTACAAGGCACTCGGAAAGGATTTTTGAAAATGTATCTCCTTAGAGGGCTAAATCTACTTTAACACTGACTTACTGACGAACAATGCCACTACTGTTTTTGTTATATTGTGTTACATCTCAATCGCGGGCGAAGCCGCGGGGGTAACAACAGCTAGTTCTTTATAAGTCTACCGTATTTGAATCGGTTCCGAAAGATTTTCCAAAAGTGTCCGTAAAAAAAACTTACGACTAAGGAAGTTTTCTCGTTTTTAGTCGATTTTCGACATTTTCCATCTCGTTTTTTAGGTCCACACGCGGCTTATACTAACGCAGGAAATGACATTCCAAATAAATAAAAATGTGGCCATTTGAAGTGTGTTTAAACACCGTTGCAATGCAACATTTGAACGTCTTTATCTCTGAAATGTTAAGATAAAAGTTCAGACTGCAAATAGTATACATTCAAATATACCAAGCTTAAGGCCACTGCACACGAGGCTAGAAATGCTGCTAGATTTGCCTACTATAGTTTTCTAGCGCTGGTTTTCTTGATTGCTGTTAAGTGCTCGCTTCACACGAGATTATTTTTCAAGCGTGTTTTGTGGATAGATTTGGTGCGCGCACAGTGACAGTTCGAATATAAACACGGACCAAACGTGTCTGTTGTCTGGCAGAATTACGCCATGTGGGTGTTCAAGTGCCCACGTGAAGATACTGCTTCCTGATTGGTTCTTGCTCACACCTAGCAAATAATCTAACAGGGAAAATAGCCCCTGTTCTAATTTTAAAACCTATCTTCTGAGCTAGCAAGGCAGCCCGCAATGACGTCATTTCCAGCTTCGTACCCAACCTACCGGCTAGTAGAGCTCCTGGCAGCATTTCTAGCCCAGTGTGCAGCGGCCTTTACAAACGTAAACTCAAGGCAGACGAAGTCGCGGGTAACAGGTAGTTTATGTATAAAATTAATTATTATTTAGCTGGGCGCCTAATACTTTTGTGTTTATTATTGATTGACGAATTTTTAGAGATTGCGTAATGTCGAATGCTGCGTATACTGCAGTCCCGAATCAAGAGGTCATGTCTGTAATTTGGACTTGAAAACCTGAAACAATCCTCTTTTGTTTCTTTATCATGATTTATTACCCATGCATAATATTTATTAAAATTAAATAAATTTAGCACTGAAGTGATATACTTTGATGTTTTTATCTTAACTTTATATTTTTAATGTCTACAAATATACCAAAAAGAACTGTTTTGGTACCAAATTAATTATTATTATACCTGCTTGTTTATATTTCGTCAAAGACGAATTTAAAACCAGTATTATGCAATACCTATTGCAATACTGTGGCAGGGCCGGATTATTGTATAGAGTAGACAACTGAGACAAATGTCTAGGGCCCAGTTTTTAGAAGGACCCGGTCAAACTGTCTATTTTGAACAGATTTGTAAACAAGATAGTTTACTTTGCTGTTGGACAACTGTGTATAATAAACAAATAAATAAAATTGTGTTGCTTTCTATATGGTTATTCTAAAATCTAAAGAAAATGTGTTCTTATGTTTCACTTTATTAAAAACTAATTTTTCCGATAATTTAGAATTCTTTTTATACACTCAATAAAAAAGCATTATTTGAATTTACTTTTTTTCAACTATTTTTCAGATGTCAAAAAGGCCGAAGTTGATTAGTCCGGCCCTGACTGTGGAATGGGTTAAAATTTTTAAAATATAATTTATTAGATAACAGTCTGATTGTCATTAAAGACGGCAAATTGTGGTGTGAGTAAAAAAACTATTATGCAACTATGTTTTGTCTTCTTTTATTCTCTATTCACTATAAATACCTCTTACTGCTTCTGGGAGCTGGATAGCAAATTTCTGATATTTACGTTTTGTCGAAATTTGCAGAGTTTATGGTTAGATTTTTCACTTTTTCTTCTTAATAAAAGCCTAAACCGGTGGGTCTAAATGCATGAAATTTTGCATAGGGGTTCCTTATTTAACATAGCTGTGTACTCGAAAATATTTTTTGAAAATTAATCCTCTAAGGGGGTTCTATAATTAGTTAAAACGACACTAGACTGACGTACAACTATGAGGTGTGTTTAAACATCGAAACAACATTTGAACGTCTCTATCTTTGAAACGGCATTAGATACAGACCTCCGGGTGAGCTCATTGGATTCAGCGTGTCGTTTTCTATCAGTACACCGAATTTGAAATGTATTCGATTCGTATTCCAGACTTTCCAATAAAGCACTTTGAATGGGTCTATCTTCGAAACGATAAGTGATATGAAGCAACGGATGGGCTTGCTGACTTCAGCGTGTCATTTTTCATTAGCCTACCGAATTGGAATCGGATCCGAGAGACTGTCAAAAATCGTCTTAAAAAATCACAAAAAAACTAAGGCTATACTATGGGAAAAATCTCGTTTTTAGTCGATTTTCGACTTTTTCTAATAACTCACTGGTCGTGTGAACACGGCTTATACTAACAGGAAATGACACTCCAAATCAAAATATAAGCTCAACTTTAGGTCCTGTGGCCATTTGAAGTATGTTTAAGCATCAAAGCAACATTTGAACGTCTATATCTCCGAAACGGTATTAGATACAGACCTCTGGGTGTGCGCTCATTGAATTCAGCTTGTCGTTTTCTATCAGTACACCGAATTTGAAATGTATCCAATACGTATTTCAGACTTTCCAGAAAAGCACTTTGAACGGGTCTATCTTCGAATCGGTAATAGATACAGACCTCCGGGTGCGCTCATTGAATTCAGCGTGCTATTTTCCATAAGCCTACCGAATTTGAATCGGATCCGAGATATTGTCCAAAATTGATTAAAAAAATCACAAAATAACTAAGGCTATACTATGGGAAAAATCTCGTTTTTAGTCGATTTTCGACATTTTCTAATAACTCACTTTTCGAATCCTCATGACTTATATTAACAGGAAATGACACCTTAAATAAAAAAATAAGCTCAACTTTTAGTTCTGTGGGTCTTTGAGGTGTGTTTAAACATCGAAGCAAACGTCGCTATCTCTGAAATGCTAAGCTTAAAAGTTCTGACTGCAAATAACATACATTCAAATATAACAAGCTTATACAAACATAAATTCCAGGCAGACGAAGTAGCGGGTAACAGCTAGTTTATGTATAAAATTACTATTTTTTTCTGATAGGCTGCGGCGCCTGATACATTTTTTTTGTTTGTATTATTGACTGACGAATTTTTAAAGATTGCGTAATGTTGAATTGCCTTATATACTGCAGTCCCAAAACAATGGGTCATGTCTGTAATTTTACATTTTTGAAATATTTGAATTATTTATTAATATTTATCATGGTTTATTTTGCATGCATAATATCTATTTAATTTAAATAGATTTAGCACTGAAGTGATATATTTTGATGTTTTCATCTCAACTTAAAATTTTAAATAGGTATCTACAAAAATACAAAAAAAACTGTTTTGGTACCAAATTAATTATTATTATACATGCTTGTATGTATATACTTTGTCAAAGTCGAATTTTAAAACTATTATGCAATAGGTAATAATATGTATGGCAATACTGTGGGCAGGGCCGGATTATTGTATAGACAAATGAGACGAATATCTAGGGCCCGGTTTTTAGAACGACCCGGTCAAACTGTCTATTTTGAACAGATTTGTAAACAAGATAGTTTACTTTGCTGTTGGACAACTGTCTATAATAAACAAATAAATAAAATTGTGTTTCTTTTTATATGGTTATTCTAAAATCTAATGAAAATGTGTTCTTATGTTTCACTTTATTAAAAACTAATTTTTCCGATAATTTAGAATTCTTTTTATACACTCAATAAAAAGCAATATTTGAATTTACTTTTTTTCAACTATTTTTCAGATTACAAAAAGCCCGAAGTTGATTAGTCCGGCCCTGACTGTGGAAGGGGTTCAAATTTTAAAAATATAATTTATTAGATAACAGTCTGATTGTCATTAAAGACGGCAAATTGTGGTGTGAGTAAAAAAACTATTATGCAACTATGTTTTGTCTTCTTTTATTCTCTATTCACTATAAATACCTCTTACTGCTTCTGGGAGCTGGATAGCAAATTTCTGATATTTACGTTTTGTCGAAATTTGCAGTTAAATGGTAGTAATTTTTCACTTTTTCTTCTTAATAAACCCTCTAAAGTCTGACAGACGCACTGCCTAAACCGATGGGTCTAAATGCATGAAATTTTGCACAGGGGTTCCTTAGTTAACGTAACTGTGTACTCGAAAATGATTTTTGAAAATTCATCCCCTAAGAGGGTTAATCTACTTGGTAAAACTCTAACATTGACTGACCGTACAACGCACAGTCTAAACCGGTGGGTCTAGAAGCATATATATGGCGTAAGTCAGCACTCAGAAAGGATTTTTGAAAATTTATCTCCTTTGAGGGCTAATCTACTTTAACATTGACTTACTGACGGACAGCGCACAGCCAGGGCCCTCGCGCCCTATAGTGCGATGCGTGCGATGCACGCGGGCGGCACATTCAAGGGGCGGCAAATGGCCTATTTGTGTGATGTTTTTTGTACTGTATAGAAAAAATATATAACTGATATTATATCAATTTTATTTGCATACTCAAGCCTGCGTGAAAACTCTTACGAGTATTTATTTATTTTTTAATGAAATTCGAATTCGAAATATTTCGCGCGCAGTTTTCGATTCGATAGTTAGTTCACATCAGCGCGTACACAGGGCGCCCCTATCGGGAGACTCCCGCATATGTTTATATCTTGAATTTTCCTGCCGATTCCTGCAAGAGTGCGAGTGAAGTAAAGTATATTTTTTAATTAACAAATACTTTTTACTAATTGATAAACTAATGATTATTTTGACTTAATGAATTCCCTCAGCTCAGTGGTGAAACTAAATTTTTCTCTCATTCATAAGTACGACAGGAGAAGAACGCCGTGAAAAATCGCACGGAGTAAACGGTTTTTGTAGAGAACAGTTTACTCCGCGGAGTGATTTTTTTAACGTGAAGATAGAGTTTTTGAAGTTCACTTAGTACGAAGTGAATTTTCAAAATTCACTGTTTAATGTGTTTCATTTTAATTGAATATATTTCAGAATCAAATTTAGCTCCATGTTTCAATGATTGTGTTTCGTTTTTGTGCTCGACTTTTTTAAAATCATTTTTGTTTAAAAATTATTTCATCCCGCTTTTGTCCTGATTAAAAATTTGACACGTTTTTACTTTTAGCCTATCATTTGTAAAGTATCTTTCACTGTTACATTTTTCACATTTTTATTTGTTTTCAAAAATTAATTATCTTATTAGTATTTTTACCTGTCCAAATCGTTTTGTAATGACGATGTGAAGTGAAGCATTGTTGCATTTGAGGAAAGTAATAAAAGAAAAAAACCTTCGGGTGCACAATTTCGGCAACTTAAGAAAATTAGGCATGAAGAAAAAAACAAAATATCTGATTCTATGAAGAAGTATTTGCAAAAGACAACTAAACAAAGTTTCTATTAATTGCACTTACAGTATTAGTTATTTAGGATTTTTAACGTTTTTCAATTTGACATATCGTCTAGTGAGTTTATCCCCAATAAGGGGCGTCAATTATGAATCCGCACGCGGGCGGCGTGAGGCCTTACGAGGGCCCTGCGCACAGCCACTACTACTGTCGCTGTTGTGTTTCATCTCAATCGCGGGCGAAGCCGCGGGGGTAACAGTGGCAGCTAGTTCTCTATAAGTATACCGAATTTGAATCGGCTTCAAGAGATTTTCCAAAATTATCTTAAAAAAAAACTTGAGTCTGAGAAAATTTTCTCGCTTTTAGTCGATTTTCGATATTTTCAATAATTCGCTTTTTAGGTCCACTAACAGGAAACGACACCCAAAATAAAAAAATGTGGCCATTTGAAGTGTGTTCAAACCTCGAAGCAGCGTATCTCCGAAATTTTATTAGATACAGACCTCCAGGTGCGCTCATTGAATTCAGCGCGTCGTTTTCTATCAATACACCAAATTTGAAATGTATCCGATGCGTATTCCTGACTTTCCAGATTTGCACTTCGAATAGGTCTATCTTCGAAACAGTAAATGATGCAAAGCAACGGAGGGTCTTGGTGGCTACAAAGTGTCATTTTCTATAAGCCTACCGAATTTGAATAGGATCCGAGAGATTTTCCAAAATTGTCCAAAAAATACCAGGCAGCAAATTTTGTTGTTTTTAGTGAATTTTGACACTTTCCAAAAACTCGTTCTATAGGTTCACACGGCTTATACTAACAGGAAATGACACTCTAAATAAAAAAAATAAGCTCAAGTTTTAGTTCTGTGAGCGTTTGAAGCGTATTTTAATATAAAGCAATATTTGAACGTCCTCTATCTTCTATACCAGGGGCGGGCAAATCTTTTGATCGCCGGCCCACATAGCTGATGAAAATTTGACCGCGGGCTAAAAATTTGCAGAGCAAAAAAAAGGGCCCTCACTTTCTATTTCCGCATTTGGAGAGCAAAAAAAAAAAAGGTCCTTAGGTCGTTTTTTCGTCTGTTTTGGCCCTTGCTATTTCTTTACTATTTTTCTAAAATTTATAAAATGCTTCGCGGGCCGGTTAAAACTGTGCGGCCCGCCATTTGCCCAAGCCCGTTCTATACCGTTAATGGTACGAACCTGCGGATGGGCAGCGATATATTCTCAATATATATTCAGTATTGATATACACTCAGTTACATAAAAAGTGGATCACCTAAAAGTATATGTAATTTCGATTCGTTGTATTTTCAAAATTAAAAGCCGATTTTAAAAATTCTTTTTTTATTTGATAGAGCAGAGTTTTAGGAACATTTTTGTGTATGAATTTTGAATTTCAATCAAGGCTTAATTACAGTAGAGACGGAAGAATAAGGCAAAGTTTTTTTAGTCAAATTTGAAGAATCCTACGGAAAATAGCAGCAGCAGTAGAATTTTTTCTTTAATTGCATCTTATTCCTTGGCCTTTTTTGTATCGGTTCGTTTTTGATTTCAGTAATTATATCAAATAACACCTGAGTTATAAAGAAAAATTAAAAAAAAAACATTTATTCTTTATTAATGTCGTGGCCATAAGTAGGCTGGGAATGGATCGGTGTTTAGGAACAAAACAAATAATTTATCCACATAAATGAAAAACTTAACAATAAACAATAATAACCATCAATAAATTCGGACTGTCAAAGAAATTATTCATTTGTTTTGTTCCTAAATACCGATACATTCCCAGCCTCTTATGGTCACGACATTAATAAAGAATAAATGCAGGTTTTTTAATTTTTCTTTATAACTCGGGTGTAATCTGAGATAATTACTGAAAACAAAAACGAACCGATACAAAAAAGGCCATCAAATAAGATGCAATTAAGGAAACAATTCTACTGCTACTGCTACTTTCCGTAGGATTCTTCAAACTTGACTAAGAAAACATTGTCTTATTCTTCCGTCTCCACTGTAATCTAACCTTAATTGAAATTCAAAATTCATACATAAAAATGTTCCTAAAACTCAGCTCTATCAAACAAAAAAATAATTTTTAAAATCGGCTCATTAATTTTGAAAATACAACGAATCGAAATTACATATACTTTCAGGTGATCCACTTTTTATGTAACTGAGTGTAGATATATAATATATTATATATATATATAAAAACAACTTGTAGATATTTCACAGAGGTATTTTATTCACAAATAACATAATAAAAACTGGGGTTTTACAAACATACTCAATACTAATGAAAAGCTATGTACAATGCATGCTGCTCAAATACTAACTGCGGAAGCTCCGTTAACCAGTTAATGAATATATTATTAGACTTAAATGCGCGGAGCTTCGAGCGTTTTGAAGCAGCATCTTTACTGATTGGAGTCTTACCTTACTTGTTTTATTGAAGTGTGTTAGAACAATATTAAAATTACAAATAATAGTTGTTCTGACGTTTTTTGAATATAATATTTTTGCAAATAATAAATATGTGACATATAATATGTTACTTTTGACGTGTGCCAAAAATTGTCAGAAAAATTATCATAAGTAATTAAAAAAAAAAATCACGTAAGAAATAAAATAAGCTTTGTGCAAACTATTAAATTTATCACATTCAAAGAGAAATTTGTTTGTGGATATTGTTTAGCAGTGTTAATAAATATACAATTTAACATATTATTCCGTAAAAATAACGAATTCGTTAAATAATTGGGAATACAAATTTTTTAATACATACAAATAGGTACACTTTTCTTATATTTATAGTGAATTAATTCAACTTTAATCACTTCAAAATTTCACAGACAAAATTATTAAACATTAGTGATTATTTTGGTTACAACCCGTATCAAAATCACTGATCGAATTTTATAAAATATGAGACTTCCATTTATACCAAAACCTGTTACAAAAAGAAAAAAATATTTTTTTATTGCTAAAACGTTTGGATTTTGATAATTTGTTGGGTAATATTTAAAATTCAATCAGTAATTAGAAATTAAGATACGTGTTTGACCACTGATTGTCATAACAAATCCATGCTTTAATATTTTTTAAATAGACAATAACTAAGCTATGAAGGAATCACCCTGTTTTGGCCTTCATCTCTTTAATTTGTATAAAAAATTCAAATAGTTGAAGACTAAAACAAACAAAATGGTGAACGTAGAGCTGTGTATTTATTTGTTTCTTTTATATTTAGCACTGTAAATATTTTTGCAACTTTTTCAAAAAACAAATACACACATACTGATCTTTATTTTACATTAGGCCGTTGAAGTTACAAAAATATAGAAGGTAAAATAATGAAACGAATCAAACTTATAATTCTATTATATTATAGATAATTATTCCAAATAGTGAATAATTTTTTAAATATTTGTGCAAATATAAAATTTACAATACAGCAAAAACTTTTTTATTGCTTTAAAATTTCATAAATTTTAAGATTAAATAGAATGCTTATAGTAACGATTTTGATTTTTTTATATGAAAAAACTTGATATACTCAACTATATTGTATCCATAGGTATAACTAAAAAATCCTGACAAACCTCTGAGCACATTTAGAGTTTTGAAATACATATTATGTTTAAGGAGGTTGAGCCGTTTTACGAAGATAATGAAAAAAATCTGAAATAAAGTTTTTTTAATAGATTTTTTTATGACAAAATTTTCTGTAAAAAATCAAAAATCATTAGGAGATTTATAAAGTTAAAAATTAAAAAAAAACTTTTACATGTAGTCTTATGGAAAATATGTCAAGCTAGTATGCAAACTGTTCATTTTAATTTTTTGCAAATAATCAAATAATGTCAGCAGTTCCAAAAACTATCTATGTAAAGCATCGATGTCTTACGCATATTTTAATATTTTTTCCAATTTAATTAGGAGACTTTTAATCAATAAAAAAAATTATTAAACCTTAGCACTTTTCGATTATGTACTTTTATTCTTGACAGATTTAACAATTTTAACTGAATTTTCAACTTTTTAATGATTTAATTTTAATTTTTATTACTTCTAATTTCTTTTTTCAATTATTTACTGCAAAAAATATGTAAAATACAGATATTTACATAAATTTATTTTTTTTAACCTAACTTTGTACAAAAAATACAAAAGTTAGTCCATTAAGTATAAAGTACTGAAATAATTCATTAATATTAAAAAAAAATTTATTTATGCCTTTATGACAATAATTTATTGGTATCATCGACTTATAAACTATAAAAGTTCCCATTTAGAATTCGACTTACTTTTGATTGGGACTGTAACGGATCAACCTCCTTAAAAAGACATAATCGATGTGCATATTATATATTTTGGACCGAATCAAATATACATTTTTGGTGGCACGCGGAATCCGACATTTCTGAATTTGTTAATGTTATATGACTCTCCAATCTATTGCCATTGTTTTGATCACACGACTCACTCACAACAGGCTTTGAAAACCTCTCGCCACGCCTGTTAGCATATTGGAGCATTAAAATAAGATGAATACGTGAAAATATTAAATCAATTTGAACTTCCCGCTATCAACCGATAGGTCCGCTAACACTGTCTGCCATGCGTCAGGATACAACACCTTGTGCTTAGAAGTTTGAACATGACTTCCTGTATTTTTCATAAAAAAAATTGGTTGTCTGTAAAGTCGGTTTACGGACGATAGTTTTACGTGATAACGTCATAAAGAAACGTTGATGAACTCTCTGACGTCACGCGAGAAGAGAGAGAAATGCGTACAAGCCGACGCTTGGGCCGATCGTGCCTCTCTATCGCTTATACCGCGCTCTCGGTTGCACGCTCAGGCTCAGGCGGAACGTGACACTTTTTCGTGCGTGCAGCCGGTGTTTCATCAATTTATAAGGCGTTATCACGTGTCAATAGAAGTAAAGTAATATGTATTTTACATGTACAACAGCCATAGACAAAAAACTGTATTAAAAAGAGATAGAAAGAGCTACCCGTATGACATTTGATATTAAATAGGTGAAGGGCTTTGAGCTTATTACAAAAAACATTCACATTGATTAGCCCACAGCCAATTTCATTTCCTAACATTTCAGTAAAAAAATAATAATTTATCGTAATGTATTTTGATTTCCCTAATCACTACAATTCATAAATATATTCTTTTCATGATATAAGCGACAGGATGGAACTGCAAATGTGCAATTTTATTACGAAAATATTATATTTGATTATTTTTGGGCGTCATTTCAAAATTATATTTCTTTATTCAACACGCGTGAGTAATATGTAATTTCGGGGCCTTGCTAAACTCGGGAGAAATAATAAATTACTTCATGTTGACGCGTAGAGTGTGATAATGAATTTTCTAGACCAATAGAAACTCAGTAGCAAGCTCAAGCGTGAAATAATGAAAAAAAACTGCACGCAGCTTCTGGACCAATAGGAACGTGGTAGGCGGTATTGTATATATGAAAACAGCATCGCAATTCAGCGAAGTCATGGCAATCTTGTGTGCATACACTGACGGTGGGTACGTCAATCAATGAAGTGATTTATTATTTTTCCCTCTTTTATCAGGGCCCCGATTACATATTACTCGGTGCTAGTTGAATAAAGTATTATGTGCGACCATTGATCGAAGGAGAATATTCCACTCGCGTGTTACCGCACTCGCTACGCTCGTGCGGCAAATTTCACGCTCATGGAATCTTCTCCTTCTCTCACTAGTCGCACAATATACTATTATTCAACACGCGTGAGTAATATGTAATTTCGGGGCCCTGCTAAACGTGGGAGAAATAATATATTACTTCACTATAGTGTAATAATGAATTTTCTGGCGTGGGAGAAATAATGTATTACTTCACTAGTGTAATAATGAATTTTCTGGACCAATAGAAACTCAGTAGCAAGCCCAAGCGCTAAATAATGAAAAAAACTGCAAGTAGCTTCTGGACCAATAGGAACGTGGTAGGCGGTATTGTATACTTATATGAAAACAGCATCGCAATTCAGCGAAATCATGGCAATCTTGTGTATACACTGACGGTGGTACGTCAATCAATGAAGTGATTTATTATTTTTCCCTCTTTTATCAGGGCCCCGATTACATATTACTCCTGCTAGTTGAATAAAGTATTATGTGCGACTATTGATCGAAGGAGAAGATTCCATGAGCGTGAAATTTGCCGCACGAGCGCAGCGAGTGCGGTAAAACACACGCGAGTGGAATATTCTCCTTCTCTCACTAGTCGCACAATATACTATTACTAACTAAAAAGCACATTTTATTTTGTTAGGAAAAAATAGCGAAATATAAAATTAATTACACAATGTAATGGACTCTGGATTTATTTAAATTTTTAAGAGACTTGTTATATCGTTTAGTTACACTGCAGTTCTGACATAGTATAGTACGGTTTGCTTAATGAATCGGCACATATTTTACACGGAGGACGAGTAAGTTATACATTGTTTCATCGTTCCGCCGCTCCCTTAAGCGAATCGAACTGTAATGATGAGTTACTCTATTTTACGAACCATAGAACAATACTCACTTATACAAATAATGCTCAGTAGCTTTATTTCTAAGTTTAACAAAGCCCCTCATTAAATACGATTTTTAATTGTGTCAAAGATTATTTTTTAGTCAAAATTTATTAATAATTTTTGTAAAGACACTGTGACTAATTTTCAATATAATTATTTGCACAGTGAAAATAATATGACGTTAATCAGGGAATAAATAATAGTATATTGTGCGACTAGTGAGAGAAGGAGAAGATTCCATGAGCGTAAAACGCACGCGAGTGGAATATTCTCCTTCGATCAATGGTCGCACATAATACTTTATTCAACTAGCAGGAGTAATATGTAATCGGGGCCCTGATAAAAGAGGGAAAAATAATAAATCACTTCATTGATTGACGTACCCACAATAAGATTGCCATGACTTTCGCTGAATTGCGATGCTGTTTTCATATATACAATACCGCCTACCACGTTCCTATTGGTCCAGAAGCTGCGTGCAGTTTTTTTTCATTATTTCGCGCTTGGGCTTGCTACTGAGTTTCTATTGGTCCAGAAAATTCATTATTACACTCTACGCGTCAACATGAAGTAATTTATTATTTCTCCCGAGTTTAGCAGGGCCCCGAAATTACATATTATTCACGCGTGTTGAATAATAGTATATTGTGCGACTAGTGAGAGAAGGAGAAAATTCCATGAGCGTGAAATTTGCCGAACGAGCGTAGCGAGTGCGGCAACACGCGAGTGGAATATTCTCCTTCGATCAATGGTCGCACATAATACTTTATTCAACTAGCACCGAGTAATATGTAATCGGGGCCCTGATAAAAGAGGGAAAAATAATAAATCACTTCATTGATTGACGTACCAACCGCCCTCGATGCACACAAGATGGCCCTGACTTTCGCTGAATTGCGATGCTGTTTTCATATATACAAATCGTTACCGCGTTCCTATTGGTCCAGAAACTATGCAGTGATACATTATCCTACAGTTTCGGCTCATTATTAGCACTCTACGCGTCAACATGAAGTAATTTATTATTTCTCCCGAATTTAGCAGAGCTCCGAAATTATATATTACTCACGCGTGTTGAATAAACCTATTTAGTGCTAAAAATATCAATACTGTTGAATAATATTTACTTTTTGTTTGTTTCTAATGTAATCTTTAACTTTTTAAAACACAGAGGAATATACATTGTTCAATTATTATAAATGTCGCAATAACTTACAAAAAAAACATTATATTAGGAATTAAGAAATATAACTTCTAAAACAATATATGATAATTATTATTTGCAATATTTTACTAAAAATATGCATAGAATTAAAAAATATAATTGTTAAGACGCAAAGAGTATTTAAAAAATTAGTTCAGGTTTACAGAGACAAGTAATTTAATAACTGGGAATTATAGGAAGACAATGGCGGTTGTTGAAAATATCTAAAGGAGATTTTGGTCACTAAAGTTTACTAAATAAAGAACCAAAATGGTAATGTCTGGAATAACAGAATTATTATTTTTAGAGGCAATCACAATCACACGCTGTTCACAATCAGGTTAATATCCACGAAAAATTCGGAAATTTTTAGATTATACAGAGTGTCTCATAATTTTGTTATAGCATTTATTCATAAGCTGCATTAGCCAAGTCATTGTTTATCATTTATGAGATTCAATTATTTCATGTTTTATAAAAATTTCAATGAAATTTTCACCGTTCATTATTTTTTATTTATTTTGACTTTCAGTAAGGCCGTAGCTAGAACTTGAGTTCAGAGAAATCTTAAGATCAATATTAAGGATTAATCTTGCGAATTACGGCCTTGACTTTGAAAATAGCAGAAATGGAGCAAGACTTCTGGTACACTGTATTATCGAAAAATTTCTTGTATTTACAAATTTTGCGTTTCTTTTATACAAAAGTTAATAACTGAGTTTCCTAATGATATCAGTATGTAAGATCTGGTTCTTTATTTACTATGTTATAAGTAGTACTATTTTTTAAAAGTTTAGATTCTTTAATTCAACGTTTAACGAGGTCGCCTGCGGTGAATACAAGACGTAAACATTAAAAACAAAATACAAACTATGATGGACAGAACACATTTATACAGGGCCGGATTTAAAAGTGTGGAGGCCCTGGGGCAACGAAGGAGTGGGGCCCTTAATTATTTTCCAAATAAGTTAAACCATTTTTTTCTTTGTAGACGAACACTTCTTGTACCTATTCCCAAAATTTAAACAGCATTGACCATTTCGATTTTACGTACTGACAATGGGAAGTTAAGTGTCTTAAACATCGTTTAAACATCACATAGAAGTTTCACTTGTACCGCGTGACTTTTCACGCACCCTCTTGTTTTATATAATTTTGCATATTATTCGTTATTTGTTAGAAAATTTTATTTAGAAATTTCTATTGTGAAGGCCCCACTCTTGTGGAGGCCTTGGGGCTTCAGCCCTAAATCCGGCCCTGCATTTATACAGCGGACATATGGCCTTCTGCATAATGATTTCCATATTCAGCGAATCCCAACAATTTTTCAAGGCAAAGCACATTACTAAATTTTGATTTATTAGATCTTTATACTGTCTATCCGAAATTGAACATTTTTTACTCCACTTTACTCAGTGAACATAAGTAATTGCTGGGCATTTAAATATGTATGGACGTACACATTATAAGACTAGGAGAGAGGGGCAGCTGCCCCCTGTTGGAATCGGGACTAATCGAGTAAGGTGTGAAAATTCAGAGTTTACTTTGTAGTTCATACGAATCTTTTTTTTTCCCCCGCTATTGAACTTTGGGTCTTGAACATTCCCCGAATTGCATTTATTATAGTTGGTTCGAATGTACATGTTAACTCCATAACTCCCCCCCCCCCAGACCAAAATTCTGGATACGTCCTTGTGAATAACAATAATAAATGCACAGATGAATGATTAATTCTGAAGTTTGAAAAAGTATGTCAACTGATTAATTAAATAAATCATGATATTGTTGGCATTTCTTGACATCGTTGTGTATATTTCATTATTTAGGGGTATCAGACAAATAAAAATCCGTATTTAATATCAGAATGGACATTGCTGGGTGGGTATATCATGTGACTGAAGTGGAAGCTAAAGTCATGCATATCCACGCTGTAACAGTACCTAATGTATTCTAGTCACTATACAAACTAAGTATATACAACACAATTAATGTAAATAATATTAATATTATCCCATTCATACTTCGAGCTGTTATTGCAACGATGCAAACAGGTCTTTAGTGAGAAGATCGTTAAAAGGAAGCACTAAGAGCGGCGGGGCTCCAGTTTTTGAGACATGCTCGTCAACACTCTCTGGTTGTCTATCGCTCTTAGTATAGATATGTACGATTTGATGTCGCCCTCGCTTTTCGGTGATGGTGGTTCTAGAACTGCAAAACAATAAGTCATACATAAATTGATAATTCAATTGAGAAAACCATGTATTCTTTATTTCTTTTTTGTGCACAGTACTGAAAACGTCCAGGTGGGAATTAATGGGGGTGTTCCCAACATAGATATATATATTAATAGATAGCGGATGTCTATCCTTGAGCATTGTGCGGAATGGTTCCAATTAGAAGTCATTTTGTATGTGGAAAACGCCGTAAAAAGCGCGCGGGATTCAAAAAGATTAAATATTCTATAATACGATGTTAATGGAAAAACAATAAAACTCGCAGTAAACAGTGATATTTCGCTCCAAAACCTATTTTTATATTGAAACGTTTTAAAAATTACAAAACTGAGCATAAATATAATATAAAAGCTTAGAACATTTTACATTGTCAGATTGGCATCAATGCTTGTCAACCTTGATGCCAAATTGACAATGTAAAATGTTCTAAGCTTTTACATTATATTTATGCTCAATTTTGTAATTTTTGAAACGTTTCAGTATAAAAATTGGTTTTGGAGCGAAATATCACTGTTTACTGTGAAATTTGTCGTTTTTCTCAATAAAATCATATTATAAAATAATTAATATTTTTGAATCTCGCGCGCTTTTTACGGCGTTTTCCACGTATAAAATGGCTTCCAAAAGGTAAGGAGGCGCTAGTGTATCCGCAATATATTAAATATATATATCTATGACGTCAACGCGCTGGCCACTATATTTCGGAACGAATCAACAGTATGGCGTCGATTCCTGACGTCATTAGCACTGGCCAGTATACTGGGTTATGTTTCGGAACACACCCAATAAAAATCCATTTAAAATTTAACTGGTATTAGGGGATGTATTTTTTGTTTCTTTTACCTAGAACAGGGGTGCCATTTTTTTTCAAAGAAATTTAGTTGTCAAAAAACTGAATGAAAAATAGATAAAAATGATCATTTTGATAATATATTGAATGCCATGAAACTTTTTCGTATTTGCTATTTGGTGATAGTTAATTGTTTTCGGCATCTAGCATATTTTTAAATATTTCGATTTTGCACCTCAATCAATGCCGTGCAAAAAAAAAAACAATATCTTTTTTAAAGTTTTATTAATATCACACTAGAATACACACCACGGAAGGTGTCAAGCAAAATATTACTAACCTAAATGTCTACTTCTACAATATCTGATGGTCCGCATTGTTTGAGCCAGCATATGCATTTTTTCGAAGTTGACCAATCCGTCGAGACAAGTCTTGTTACCCTCGTGCGTAAAAGTCATGTCCTTGAGCAGTAGCGGCATGAATGGTACAACGGGCGGTTGAAGTTTTCCAACACTTATGCGATAAGCGCGATGGTTGCGACTCGGATCTATTACCGATTCGAATTCCGTATATAGTTTGCGAAACTTTCCCGGTAACTTCTCCCATGTTTGCGTCAGACGACTGATTGCCAAGTTACTCAAACCCATTACGATCGCGCAGAAGGCGTTCAAGTTTTGATATTCCTTGCAACTAACACAAACAAAACACATAACATTAATTCATAAAATTCAGTCAGCCAGCGTGTCGTGAGTTTTAATAATATTGTTGCGCACTCCGTGTTGGGACGACTATGACTTCTGTGGAATATTCTCGCAACAACAACAATGGAAAGCAGGTAGTCAAAACCCGAAATCATAAAGTTGCCTGAAGAAGGCGATGCATGTAAAGGAATGATCTCGGTGCTTCTAGAAAATTCTACCAGGCGCGGGACGAAGCTATAAAATGCGAGCGGAGTGGTTGGCAAGTCAGTCAGTCAGTTGGTTAGTTGCAGCGCGTACGTACAGTAGATTACAAACAGCTGTGTGACATAAATTGTTCAGTCGGTACAGCAAGACCGAGGTAGCTGCTAAGATAGAAGATAAATGAGCTGTGTAAACCATTGAGTGCAATTATATAAATCTGGTTTTACATAAATAGCTTCTGTGTTGTAAATAATCCTGTGAATATAATTTATAGACAAGTGTGAATAAGTGTACTAGATAAACTTTGGTGTGTTCTTGTATTGTAAATAGTTTGTGTACATAATTAGTGACTTTATATTCTTCTGTTACTTAGTCTTTTATTTTATTATTTAGAACTGTTGTTATTTTGTTTCTGTTAACGTTATTATTACTGTTACGTTAAAGAAGTAGGTACTTTTTTCTTTGTGTGTTTAACTGTTTTGTTAATCGTTTATTACTGTAAATAAATAATTTTTACCACGAACTAGAACAGTTCTGTTACAATATAAAGAACACATTTTTTTAAATTCGAAACCCAAAGGAATGGTGAGACCTCTGGTGAGAAATGCGTCGAACTGCCCTAAGGGGGGTTTTTGACAGGTAAACTATAGAGGTATAAGGTAAACATTGATTTAGAAAAGCTACATCTAGTCTCCATTAATGCTTTTCTAAATCAATGTTTACCTTATACCTCTATAGTTTACCTGTCAAAAACCCCCCTTAGGGCAGTTCGACGCATTTCTCACCAGAGGTCTCACCATTCCTTTGGGTTCCGAATTACCATTTATAGATTAATACTTACTAGGCAGCCAATTTAATAAATTTCCTGAGCAATGCGACTCGTTTACCAAGGCTAAATGCCATACAGATTTCAGTGACGACCCAGAACTGTATCTCGTTAAATCTTCTAAGAAATACATCTAGGTTGGCCGTAATCTGTCCAAAGTGATGTCGACCAAAAGTGTGATAGATCAGTTCGTACTCGTGCACGCACCAGAATAAATCCCAGTCGAATAAAGTCATGTAATATGCTAGTTCCTTTGTGCTGAATAGTTCCAGATCAATATCTAAACCTTCAGTTGCCCCTTCCTGTTCTGACAGACATGTCTGGAATAATTAAAATTAATTACACAAACTAGCAAAAATACCCCTCTTCGATATCTTTCCACTATTGCTTTACACTTTAGGTTAATAATTATTTACATATTTAGGATTTTCTTTGTTAGTTGAGTCTAATATCAACACTGTGCACTATATTTGGAATTTACAGATGGAGAAACAAATTCTTAGCTTATAACTCAAAATCGTTTCTTAAGGAGTAACTCCAAAAAAGTGATTAGTTACAGTGTTAACAATATTTATTCAACACGCGTGAGTAATATATAATTTCGGAGCCCTGCTAAATTCGGGAGAAATAATAAATTACTTCATGTTGACGCGTAGAGTGCTAATAATGAGCCGAAACTATACGATAATGTATTACTGTATAGTTTCTGGACCAATAGTAACGCGGTAGCGAGCCGAAACTGTACGGTAATGAATTATTACTGCATAGTTTCTGGACCAATAGGAACGCGGTAGCGATTTGTATATATGAAAACAGCATCGCAATTCAGCGAAAGTCAGGGCCGTCTTGTGTGCATCTAGGGCGGTGGGTACGTCAATCAATGAAGTGATTTATTATTTTTCCCTCTTTTATCAGGGCCCCGATTACATATTACTCGTGCTAGTTGAATAAAGTATTATGTGCGACCATTGATCGAAGGAGAATATTCCACTCGCGTGTTACCGCACTCGTTACGCTCGTGCGGCAAATTTCACGCTCATGGAATCTCTCCTTCTCTCACTAGACGCACAATATACTATTAACCTAAAGCAGTCAACATTATTGAGGCAGAAGAATTATTTTGTGAAACAGTACTACGATCATCTGAATTAATATTTTTGATGTAAAATCTGGTGCGTTGAGTCGCAACGCTAGTGTACCAACGTCATTTATAAACGTTCTCAACTTAAAATTATGGTAAGAAGGTGAGAGAATGTCATAATGCGACAGTAAAATACTAGTCCAAGACGGACATGTTCCAAAAAATATACTGTGTTGTAAAATTATAGATAAAAACAAATGAAAATATTACCAGAGCATCTAAATGGTCCTTGGGCGAAACAAATATTCTTCCGTTGATGCTAAGTGCAGTTGCTATGCTTATGTCATTATCTTTGAAGGCCACGCGTTCTCCGTTGGATTTGACCTCGACCAAAACCAAGTCGTCATTGGGTCGCAGTTTAAGCTTGTCGGCTGCAGCTATTTTTATCTCTTCAGCAGTCGACGATACCGGGAATCTCAATGTGCAGTACGTATGGTCAGCGCAGTACACACGAAATATTACTGCAACAATGATCATATTTAAGGAGGTTGATGCGTTACAGTCCCAATCAAAAGTAAGTCGAATTCTAAATGGGAACTTTTCCATAATAAATTTTTACAAAAGGGTATAAGTCGATGATACCAATAAATTATCGTCATAAAGGCATAAAATAATATTTTTTTTAATATTATTAATTATTTCAGTATTTTTAATTTGTAAAAAGTTAGGTTAGAAAAAATAAATTTATGTAAATATCTGTATTTTACATATTTTTTGCAGTAAATAATTAAAAAAAGAAATTAGAAGTAATGAAAATTAAAATTAAATCATTAAAAAGTTGAAAATTCAGTTAAAATTGTTAAAATTGTGAAGAATAAAAGTCCATAATCGAAAAGTGCTAAGGTTTAATATTTTTTTTTTATTGATTAAAAGTCTCCTAATTAAATTAGAAAAAATATTAAAATATGCGTAAGGCATCAATGCTTTACATAGTTAGTATTGGTAAATTCGCCACTGCAGAGTACAGATACAAACTGAACGCAGCGTTGGTGACTTTCAAAAAAAATTCGCTTTTAGTATTGATAAGTTTTTTTACAGGTCCCCTGTGGTATACCTTGATAACGCTTACGACGCGTTAAAAAAATGATAATTACCCGGCAAATATCTGACACGAGCATTTTTTATTACATTTTTTGTTTTTTTTTCAAATTAACTAGGTAATAAAAAACAAGTTTACATTTGAAAAAACGCAGCTGAGATTAATATTTCAAAAGTGGCGCTCCCACGAAAAGCCATTTTGAATTCTAATTGTCCCCTGAAAACGAACCAACTTTTACTGGAAACAGCATTTCACTATCTCCTAAATTTATGAATATATTTGAATTTGCAATTTAAAATGTGACACCCTGTATATCTATTTAACTGAAACACTAGCAGAAAGTATCGTTAAAAAAAATACGTGTGGCACTCGGGGACTGCCGCGGTAAAGCTATTGCATATTCTTTTTAGGTCTTTAAGTTTTTCTTCTCTATAAAACGAAAATAGCTAGGTATAAATAATAAGGTATAAATAGTGTAATTACACACCAAAACAATTATTCATTCAAAAAATTTGAACAGAGTTTGATCATAGAATTTCGCGCGATGTACATTTATATAGATATAATATCATATATACTTTCTCTGCACATAACCTAAATAATTTAGGTTATTTTTATAGCAGTATTATATATAAATTCATTTATACACAAATAAAGATAGAATCATTTATGAGCAGTTATGAGCACACAAACACCGTGCCGAAGTCTGCCGAACTGAAACGACGTTAGACGATGTACGGCTGTCAACGCCGCACCGCTGTGCCGGTCGGAGTGGGGGGTGTTAGGTTTTTTTCGTTACGGAATGGGTGTTAGGTTTTTTTCGTTACGGAATTTCTTGATTCGGTCGCCGCGCTCAAAGCCCGCGATAGAAGCTATGCAATAGCTTAAAAAGTGAAAAGATAGATTTGCAAGAAGTTCACAATGATCAAACCATTTTTAGACTTTTTCCAGATCAGTCATAAGGCTTTAAGAAAATTAATAAGATCATGAACTTATGATTTAGATATTATTGGTAATATTTTTATAACGTGTTTTTCTTTTCTTTTTTTAACATGTATTCATTTTCTATAATTTGTAATTTCCCTGTTATTGAAGTTATATCTGTTGGGAAATAAATATTTATTATTATTATTAACTGCTTTGCAATTCCACTATCAAAATACGTTTCGATAAAATAAACGTTAGCACTTAGTCTGTGTTAATTATCTTTATTCATTTTCAAAACGAGGTTCACCTTCCTTCGCTCCTCCGAAAATCTGCGATTAGCAAATTACTAAGGTGCCTGAAAATCATTCTTTAGTGAACGCTAACAAAGAGTTTTAATAAAGCGTGATTTTTAAACAAATTAAACTTACTGTCATCTTGCGGTTTGATAACAGTTCGTTGTTCCGCATTTCCGCTGAATAAACTAATTGGTTGACCGTTAGGTGGAAGTTTCCATTTTTGACCGGCGCGACCGTTCAAGTCCTCCTGGTGGCGTCTAAGTTGAGACATCACGTGATGCATCAAACTTGCTTCTTCTTGCAGGGCATCCCATTGCATACAGTCTGCTTCAACTTCACTTATTAAATCCTGGAAGATATAAACATTAAAGATATTTTTAGTTTACAATTTCACTGGGACATACGATCAACTATTACGGTTTAAAATTTTTCTAGCTCAAAAAATATTGAAACCATCAGGAAATAAATCCTATTGACAATATGCCAATGCAAAAATAATAATTATAGCATCATCCATCCACCATGTGGTGGAAGTAAAGGTACAATATTACGTATACCTTATATATAGTACCTTTCCTTCCACCATCTGGCGGAAGTAAAGTTTCTACATTTATTATTTGGCTGCATCTATTCGTACAGTTACCGTACGAATAATTATATATTATTCGTACAGTTACCGTATGAATAATATATACTTATTCGTACAGCTATTAAAAAATACAATTAAATATACATTTTTTAGAAAACGCAGTTCTATTCAAACAATTAACTATCTAATTCGCATACCCCGTTATCGTTCACCCTGGAATTGTTTTTTTTTTAAACTCAACATTTGCCCCTTCCCGTTTCACTGCGAGACAATTCGCATACCCCTTTATCGTTCACCCCGGAATTACAATTCGCATACCCGTTTATCGTTCACCCCGGAATTGTTTTTTTAAAAACTCCACATTTGCCCCTTCCCGTTTCACTGCGAGACAATTCGCATACCCCTTTATCTTATTTACCTTTTTGATTTTATCAAAAAAAGCGGTGGTTTTCAATCTTCATGAAAATGTGAGTTTTAAGTTGGTCTCAAAGTGAAAAAAAAAATAAAAAGTAAAAACAAAACTCATTCCGGTACCGGGAATCGAACCCGGGCCTCTTGGGTAAGAGCAAGGCACGCTACTTACTAGACCATAACTGATTATGTCAAGAAAGCTTTGTAATTATATATTATTCATACAATAGCTGTACGAATAAGTATATATTATTCATACGGTAACCGTACGAATAATTATATATTATTCATACGGTAACCGTACGAATAGTCACTTCGTTATTATTTTTCGTTGATATTTATTAATAGCACACAGTAATCTATAGCGGACATTTCTTTTAGCCCAAGATCCCAGAGCCGCCAGACACAACCTATTTATAAATAAATGAAACCTTACGTTTTGAGTAGTGTTTTATGTACTTAGAACGCTTGGCGTACCTCCATCATTGAGTCTGTGACAAATGCACAGGTACCAGGTGAGAAAGGTGAGTAAAAATAAGAGTCACTTAATTTAAATTTAAATGGCTGATATTTATATATGTTTTGTAAAATATCACTATAAATTAGTGTCCAGTATCGCCAGTCACTTTCCGCTGACCACAACTTCTGACAGACGCTTTAAAACTCAGAGAAAAATTAATGAACTTCACTTATTTTTAAATGCTTGATTTTTATATATGTTATTCAGACAACTATAACAAAATTATATTTCAACGGCCAGACAAATTGTAATGACCAAACATCCCCCAGACGTAAAAAATAGATAAAGCTCTCGCGCTTATACTAACAGCTGACTATTTTTTACGTCTGGGGGGATGTTTGGTCATTACAATTTGTCTGGCTGTTGAAATATAATTTTATAATAGTTGTCTGAATAACATATATAAAAATCAAGCATTTAAAAATAAGTGAAGTTCATTAATTTTTCTCTGAGCTTTAAAGCGTCTGTCAGAAGTTGTGGTCAGCGGAAAGTGACTGGCGATACTGGATACTAATTTATAGTGATATTTTACAACATATATATAAATATCAGCCATTTAAATTTAAATTAAGTGACTCTTATTTTTACTCACCTTTCTCACCTGGTACCTGGACATTTGTCACAGACTCAATGATGGAGGTACGCCAAGCGTTCTAAGTACATAAAACACTACTCAAAACGTAAGGTTTCATTTAGATGTTTAAAAATAGGTTGTGTCTGGCGACTCTGGGATCTTACTCTATTTGTTCTTTTACTTTGTTTCCAACGCAAACCTGTTCATGGAGGACAAAAATTTCCGTCGTTGCTAAACAACAATTATAAACTTTCAATATCCCATAATCTATTGAATATGTATATGTCGCCGGGATATTTAGGTCAAGCTAGTAGCAAACCGATTGTGCGATAATATAAAAGATAATAAGCAGATGAGTAGGTATGTGTTTTTCACTCGAGTTTCCGGTCCATTTGTTAGTTATCAACAGTTTATTGCAAAAAAAAACGCGATTTTTGTCTTTTTTGGCTTGTAACTTTGAAACTAATGGAGCAATCGGAATGCCCCAATGAAATGGTTTGTAGAGAATTGAAATATCTACAGAATGAGAGGTCGAATGTCTTAATCGGATAATTAGGTCCTGAAAAATTTAGGAATAACCAGAAAATTAGGCGTTTTTTCGAAAATTTATAGCTCCGTCATTTCTTGAGCTGGAGCGCTAAAATTTTGAGAGAAAGTAGGGATTATAATGTTCTTTATATGTGCCAAAGGTGGGTGCTGTCGTATTATTAGTTTTCGCGAAATCGAGGTTGAAAGTTTGCAGTGTGCTTTTTTCCGGCAGGCCTGTATGCGTTACCGTAAGTCCGATAATAATTTCAAAAAAAGTTTTGAAAAATTCACATCGTGCACTACAAAACGTATATTTCAGTTTTTCGATCAGATGCCTGGAAGCATGCTAAAAACACTCGTAAAGTTCGTGAAAAACGGCCGAGCGCGCCCTCTCAGGCGAGTGGTGGGAGAATATAAATAACGTGCGCGCCGCGCGCGCTATTACTATGTATACGCTTCTCCGCCGCTGCTCGTTCCACCACCACTCGACTGCGAGCACGTGCTCGGCCGTTTTTCGCGAACTTTACGAGTGTTTTTAGCATGCTTCCAGGCATCTGATCGAAAAACTGAAATCTACGTTTTGTAGTGCACGATGTCAACTTTTTAAAACTTTTTTTGAAATTATTATCGGACTTACGGTAACGCATACAGGCCTGCCGGAAAAAAGTGCACTGCAAACTTTCAATCGCGATTTCGCGAAAACTAATAATCCGACAGCACCCACCTTTGGCACATATAAAGAACATTATAATCTCTACTTTCTCTCAAAATTTTAGCGCTCTAGCTCAAGAAATGACGGAGCTATAAATTTTCGAAAAAACGCCTAATTTTCTGGTTTTTCCTAATTTTTTCAGGACCTAAGTATCCGATTAAGACAATCAACCTCTCATTCTGTAGATATTTCAATTCTCTACAAACGATTTCATTGGGCATTCCGATTGCTCCATTAGTTTCAAAGTTACAAGCAAAAAAAGACAAAAATCGCGTTTTTTTTGCGATAAACTGTTGATAACTAACAAATGGACCGGAAACTCGAGTGAAAAACATATACCTATTCATCTGCTTATTATCTTTTACATCATCGCACAATCGGTTTGCTACTAGTCTTTATGTCATGCAAAAATGCTATACAGCTTGGCCTAATTGTCAAATCCGTGATTTTGTAATTTCACTAGTGAAATTACAATATCACGATTGACAAAGATTCGTGATATTATAATTTCACTAAGTGAAATTATAATATCACGGGTTTGACAATATCCCGGCGACATATACATTGCACAATATATTTTTGTTTTCTTTTCAATAAAATATCAGTCTTACCTCTATAAATTCAACTGTCATCACATCATCAAAAACTGGTTGACGTATGCATGTCACCCATCGATGAACAAACTGAACGACTCTTCGCTTGCATGCCAGCACAAAATCCTTATCTTGACCTGGCGAATCTACGCGATAAGTGAACAAGTATGTTAAGGATAATATTACGTACTAGTTGAACTGCTAGGTCTTTCCCCCAAATGTCTACTCTCAATTTCTCCTAGAAGAATATTTCTCAGAAGAATATAGGGAAAATGTGCAGTACCATGCGCTTTCAACGAGGTAATAACGTCAAATATTAAAAAAAAACAGTTGTGTGGTTTTAAGAAACCACGACGCAAGTGAAACTTTTATTGGATTGTAGGCGTTGGATTGTAGACACTTATCCATCACGCTTAATTATAAACAACAATATTCACATGAATACACGAATAAAAACATGTAAACACTGTACAGCACTTGCCCGCATGACAGACTGACTATGTGTTATACATACTACACGGTCAGCTGATGCTAACCATGGGCGCCGCCATATTGGCCTTGGCTACTCTACCGAGCGCCTACTCTGAACGCCTTTCACTTTACCCCTACTCCGCGGCCGCCTGTAATGCGACATGCAACAGACGGCCAGAAAAATTCGGGGCGATAGAATAAAAGTTTCACTAAAAAAAAAAAAACGACATTCATCGCGATCTAAATGTACGACTATGATGGCTGCCATTGTTTGTAGCAATAATTCGTATTACCATCGGTAAAACGCTGATAATTATTTATGTCTTACGAAATTATGGCCAGCATAAATATAGGGCCAGTGTAAATAAAATTAATTCTCAAGTTGAAGTTATATCTTCAGCGCGAAGAATATTTTTTATTTCTATTGGATGCCTGCTAACTATTGACCGTAACGTTTTCTGTGTTCTATTTAACCCCAGTTCATAAAAGTACAGGATACTGACATATTCAACGGCGTAGGGGGGTAATTACCCCCCAGGACCATAATATTAAAAAATAAAACTAACTAAAAAATGAAATTTAAAACACGTCTTTAAAAAGAATTTGTAAAATTATTTTGGGAATTAATATTTCGCTTGACACCTTCCATCGTGAGTACATATTCTTGTGTGATATTAATTACACTTAAAAAAATATATTGATTTTTTTTGCATTACCCTCCCAGAAAAAAAAATTCCAGCCAATTGGGCGACGGGACATTCCAACTACAAAAATGTCGACATTTGATTATAATAAAGAAAATAAAATTTCTGATATCGCGTGAGGTGACGCGGGTAATGGCTAGTATTCAATATGATATTAACTGTTCGTTGCCATGATTACCTACATAGTATGTTCCACGTCATGTAAAAATTAATCAAAGCATGCCTAACTAGTTTATTTCTGACATCCATAAAACAAAAAAGCGGATGATTTTTTTTTTATTTTCAAAATATTTCCGAAACTATAAAATTTAGAAAAAAAATTTTTAACAAAACTTTCTTGAAATAAAAAATAGAATAATAAGCCGTTATGAAAAGTATACCATTATTATATAAAAAATACTGTTTTAGCATATATCTCTTCTGCGCATGCGCCGATTTTCCCCAAAAACAATAGGGCTCTTCATATTTGCATACCAAACATCCTCCCAAAATTTAGTTTCAATCCGCTCATCCGTTTGACCTGTATCGTGTTCACAGACAAACAGACGCACAGAGTTTTTCCAAAAATATGTTTTTTGGATTCGGGGGACCTCAAAACGAAAAGATATTGTAAAATTTTTGAAAAGTGATTTTTAACCTAAACTAGTACCATTCCCCACTTGTGGGTTGGAATGGTAATATCTACCCCCTTGAACACATTCCATTAAAAAGGTATTAAAAGGATATTATCTAGCCAATTCTGTGATTAGCTGATGCGTTGGCATAAATATAATATGCGTTAGTAAGAAGTCGTCTAAGAATGGATCGTGAATCGTCGACGGAATTAGTTCGTCGCGACCACCAAGTCCTCGTCCATCCAGGCGCGTCTCCAGAAGATGTTCCAGCATCTTCTGAGGTGTACCGGCCATAACGGTGTACCTGAAGTCATTGAATTGAATTGCAATTTCAATATTTTAAGCGATTTATGTTTATTAAAGTTTTACAATATACATTAGATATATATTGTTGCGTGCCCCTTGTTGGGACGACTATGGATTCTGTACTACTACAACAGTTTTGTTACAATATTATTATTAATCTTCCGTGAAGCATTTTATACAAGGTTTAAGATTTTATTAATAAAGTTCAACTCTCAAAGAGATATACAGTCTACTATAATGTGCATTGTGGAAGTGTAAAGCTTATTTTTGATTGTTTTGGAAAAGGTCTTACTTGAAATGTGAGAATGCCTGTTTATGCTGCGGTGAAATTTTTTCCAGTACCAGGACATCTTCTCCATGCTCCTTGAGTCTAACAGTATTTGCTTCGACGTCTCGAAGTATACGATTAAAGTTTTCTTTATCTACTCTTAAGAAGTGACAGTTATTTTCACGAAGAACTATTGTTGCAGCCCTGAAAATTAAATTTTAAAGTGTTAGTAATTTATTGTGATAATTATTTCGATAACTGTTTTTTTAGATACATATTTTTAAACAATAACATTTTAAGTGTGTAGGCTTTCACGGCCGGTGTTGATCCAAATCTTCTTGATTTCCGGGCTTGTATGCCGTGGTCCATTGGTTTCGTCTACAACTGCGGTAGACATTATCAAAGGCGATGTGGTAGCGGGCGAAGTGTCCTTCTAGGCTGCTCACAGAAGAGCATTCTACGACCGAGTAGAGAACTATAAAAGACAGGAAGTACCACACTTGTCGACACACTTACCTGTGGGCAGCCTAGAAGGACACTTCTCCCGCTACCACATCGCCTTTGATAATGTCTACCGCAGTTGTAGACGAAACGTCAGGTAGAAATACCAAAGGACCTCGGCATACAAGCCCGGAAACCAAGAAGATTTGAATAACATTTTACATTGTAAAAAAATCTTTTCAGATCTTTCTGTTCCTGATTTTAACTGAACTAAGTAATCCAGAAATCTGAGGCGAAAAATTAATTATATAATTTCTTTATGTTCGAATTAAGTTATGGCCCCTCTACTTACGGGTAGAGAATTCTTTGAGATAGTACTTTCTTTAATTAATAAAGTATATTAAATAATACCTATTTGATGTTAAGGAGGTTGATCCGTTACAGTCCCAATCAAAAGTAAGTAGAATTCTAAATGGGAACTTTTCCATAATACATTTTTACAAAAGGTTATAAGTCGATGATACCAATAAATTATTGTCATAAAGGCATAAATAAATATTTTTTTTTTAATATTAATTTATTATTTTAGTATTTTACTTAATGGACTAACTTTTGCATTTTTTGTACAAAGTTAGGATAGAAAAAATAAATTTATATAAATTTTACATATTTTTTGCAGTAAATAATTAAAAAAAGAAATTAGAAGTAATAAAAATTAAAATTAAATCATTAAAAAGTTGAAAATTCAGTTAAAATTGTCAAGAATAAAAGTCCATAATCAAAAAGTGCTAAGGTTTAATATTTTTTTTATTGATTAAAAGTCTCCTAATTAAATTGGAAAAAATATTAAAATATGCGTAAGACGTCGATGCTTTACATAGTTAGCTTTCGGAACTGCTGACATTATTTGGTTATTTGCAAAAAATTAAAATGTACCGTTTCCATGCTAGGTTAACATATTTTCCATAAGACTACAATATGTAAAAGTTTCTTTTAATTTTTAACTTTATAAATCTCCTAACGATTTTGGATTTTTTACAGAAAATTTTGTCATAAAAAAATCTATTAAAAAAACTTTATTTCAGTTTTTTTCATTATCTTCGTAAAACGGCTCAACGTCCTTAATAGTGAAAAAATATGCGGTTTTCTATTGAAAAATAAAAACATTGACGAAAAAGAAGAATATCGGTTGTTTCATATTCGTTGCAACTGAATTTGTGCAAAGTTACAAAAGGTTAAAGAAAGTAGTAAAATCAACCGACTAGTAAACATTGATTCATACTATTATTATTTCACAATGTAATATAAGCGAAATAGTTTTTATACACGGGACGGGTATGCTTTGCCCTCCAGTATTATAATGATGACTCATTCTTTATTACTTCAGAGCTGTAGTAAAGAATTAGCAAGACTAGTATTTATAATTATCAAATCCTTGATAACAACTTATGCCATATATTATTCATGTAGTTGGCCAATGATAGTAAGAAACGGACCTGGGAGCATCGTTTATCAGTGCCAGTTTTCCGAAATCGTCTCCTTCGTGCAGCGTAGTGACGGTACCCTTGCCGTGAATCACCACATCTACAGAACCTCTGAGAATTATGTACCATGATCTGCCTTCATCGCCTTGATGAAACACTGCAAATAACATTAAACATTTAGACTGCATTTCGGCCATTTTGAAATCACATAAACTAAAAAAGTACTTCAATTCAACTATATCAGGGGTCGGCAACCTTTTGAGACGGAAGAGCCAAAAGTTATAATTTACAAAATTTCCCAGTTTTTAAAGAGCCACTGAACATATTCTTTTCAGTATTATAGTATTTGCTTATATACAGGTGAGTTTTAAGTTGATGCTTTTTTTTTACAGCGTGTAAAAATCAAATAGACGAGCAAATATTTCAAATAGTTTTTTCATCAAAACTCAAAAATAAGAGAGAAACAGCCTTTCGAAGTTTAAATAAATTTTCTTTAATTTTGAGGTCGGTCCTGGGGTTATATTATGTCACTATGGAAATATGTTATTATTATCAAGTATTCACAGAAATTGTTCGAAGTTGTCCCCGTTTTGTTGGACACAAAGATGCGTGCGCAGTAGCTATGCTTCTGTACATGCTTGATAATAACAACTTATTTCCATAGTGACATAATATAACCCCAGGACCGACCTCAAAATTAAAGAAAATTTAATAAAATTTATTTAAACTTCGAAAGGCTGTTTCTCTCTTATTTTTGAGTTTTGATAAAAAAACTATTTGAAATATTTGCTCGTCTATTTGATTTTTACACGCTGTAAAAAAAAAGCATCAACTTAAAACTCATTCTGTATAGGTATAATATACAGGTGTCCCATTAAGAATGGGACATAGAACAACCGCAGATTCTCCAATTCAAAATAAAACGATTAAGCGAAATATGCTTAGATAAAATGTTACTCGCTCTACCAGTGGCGTACGGCAGGAGTAAGTAATGCTTGTACCCCTTCTAAATGTTACGCCGCTGTCTAAATTTTAATTTTGACTATAATTTTAATTTTTTTGATTTTTTCTAAGTCAATAATGCACACTTGTTAGTTTGTTGTAAAGTCATTGGTTTTCGAGATATTCGCAGTTAAAGATAGATAGACATGTACTTTTTATTTGTATTATTTTTAATAATATTCATTTTTACAATTTTGTCTTAAAAAAACTGCGAATATCTCGAAAACCAATGGCTTTACAACAAACTAACAAGTGTACATTATTGACTTAGAAAATATCAAAAAAATTAAAATTATAGTCAAAATTAAAATTTAGACAGCGGCGTAACATTTAGAAGGGGTACCTACAAGCATTACTTACTCCTGCCGTACGCCACTGGTAGAGCGTACTGAACTAATTTTTTATTGTTAGGTGCATTTTATGATATTTAACAAGTGTGCCGATTTGAGTAAAATTATACGGTGTATTAAAAAAATTATGGACATTAATAATTTTTCAGTTTTCAACTTCAACACCCCGTATTTCGGAAACGAGTAACATTTTATCTAAGCATATTTCGCTTAATCGTTTTATTTTGAATTGGAGAATCTGCGGTTGTTCTATGTCCCATTCTCAATGGGACACTCTGTATATATCCGAGGACGACACGTCGCGACGGGGGCGGTGCGGGTGAGACGCGAGTGGAAATGGCTGAGAGATAGACATGGTCCTCAATCATGAATCGATTTTTATGGGTTTATATAATAAAATAATTATTTTTTGCGTATGGAACTGGAGAGCCGCAACTTTACATCAAAAGAGCCGCAGGTTGCCGACCCCTGAACTATACCAACGTATCATGTGCAAAAATTATTTTTACAAAATAAAATAAGACACCTTGATATTATGGTATGATAAAATTAATTTTAAATTTAATTAATTTTAATTTTATGACTTTTTACTAGACATTTTTAAGGTCCTGAAGAAGACATGAATTTCTGCCGAAAACGTTGACGATTAAATGATGTTCTAGTGAATAAAAGTTGTTTTTATATTTAGCCTTGTATCCCGCATGAAAATTATTTTGCATTACGAAAAAATACAAATTTCACACATTGGTGAGCACTGATAACGCTTGAGTTATTTGAGTGCATTTGAAAAACAAACTTGGGTTCGTGATTACATGCCATAATTGACTTAATACAAGGAGATTTCATTTTTCACGCACAAAAGTCGATGGGAAATTTCACTTTTTGTTGTTAACGTGTTAGTCTTAATATTTTGATAAATTTAAACAGTGTATAGTGGGAAGAAAACACTGCAATCAAAAATTCTTTATTAGTATATTGTGCAACTAGTGCGACAATGCCGCACGAGTTGCACATACTATTCTTTATTACGAATTAAATTAAATTAAAATTTTATTACGAATTAAAAAAAGAAATTAGAAGTAATAAAAATTAAAATTAAATCATTAAAAAGTTGAAAATTCAGTTAAAATTGTCAAGAATAAAAGTTCATAATCGAAAATTTTAACCTCAAATCTGCTTCAAATGACAGTTTGTTTCGTTGACATAACACCGTTATTATTTTGTTTTTTTTTCTCTGAATTTGCGTGCGGCAAACAATAATTTCAGTGCGACAAATAAAGTTTCCGCACGCAAATGAAAATAGCTACTTTTCAACCGTAACAGCATGCGTAAAGATACCACTTTTCCCGCATGAGTTATAAAAAAATATTTTACTTACACACAGTGCTTGCTCTTGGATGCGCTTCGAATACGATGACTGAGGCAAGTTCTCTTTTCACCGAATTGGATAAATGTGACAGTGCCTTTATATGCAGCAGTTCCTCGAATATGGTTTCCTGGTCTTCTATTGACCGCTCGTGGCTTCTACAAAATAAACAATTTGAAATTAAGGAGAGAAATGTTACATCGACATCATTTAATAGCAACGTTTCTCCTTGCTAAAATTAACACTTTGACGGACAAACCGGCTTAGACCGTCATAAACAAAACTTCAAAAGTTCGACACGACGGCTGAAGCCGTCGTATACTACGGAACGTTTTATAGCCAGACGAGTGTAGCAGTCTATTTTCCAGTGTAGAATACATACCCTGTGTGCTTTGTGTCACCGTACAAATATCTACTAAGGCAATATTGTCACAACATAACAACTTATAAAAGTAATTCAATTTCAAACATGAAAAAAACTATAGTGTCAAAATTAAGTGTCCGTCAAAGTGTTAAAAGTATAACTTTTGTTTTATTAAAGACAATTATTAGTTGACTTGAGAATAATTAATTATTAAAATATCGCATCAAAGAGAAAACTGATATTTTTATTTTACGCGTGTTGACTAATCCTAAATAGCCTAGACGGCGAGGAGTTTTGGGTGTATTTTTCGGGCACAGGCGAGATTATTGTTGGAATCGCTTCGTTTTAGGGTGTAGTTCAACCCCCTAAGTTTGCTTACAAATTGTTGGTGTGCTTGATTTTATAATTAACAATTAGTGACGAAAATAGTGTTTTTTTTTTCTCTATTTCCTTTAATTAGAATTAATTTTTTCCAAAAATTACAACCGGATACTAAAGTTGAATGGATTTGTGATTTTTCTGGCTTGGTTCGACCAGTGAAACCCGTTTGTGAACAAAATGGCGCAATTTGCAATTAAGGAAACAAAAAAAAAAGTGATCGTTAATTACTTGAGAAGTACTCGATCGATGACGCTAAAATTATTCATGCATGTTTGGGTCAACATAGACATCATTTTTGAGAATTTTCAGCCATCTATGTGCGGACATTTTTTAGTAAAAAAAATAGCGAAAAAAACGTGTTTTTTTAACTTTCGGGGCTATTTGCAAGTTAACAATTGCACTTAGCGACCTCTGTCAGTGCTCATTTTTTAGGAAATTTCATAAGGAACAACTTTCTTAATGCATATCCTATACTAAAAGTCAAGACGAACGGAGATATTAAAGGAAATAGAGAAAAAAACACTATTTTCGTCACTAATTGTTAACTATAAAATCAAGCACACCAACAATTTGTAAGCAAACTTAGGGGGTTGAACTAAACCCTAAAACGAAGCGATTCCAACAATAATCTTGCCTGTGCCCGAATAATGCACTTTTTAATGTTTTTACCTCCTCGTTGTCTAGCCTAAAATATAAAAGTAAAACGAACAAATAATTGTAACTCTCAAGCTTGAGAACTAAGATTTAATAAAGTGAGAAAAGAAACGCGTTTATAAATTTTTCCTACTATAGCAAGGTACAATATTCTCGCAAAGAACAAATCTGTGGTTTATTTATTTTTACTTTGTTGATAAACACTTCTGTTAAAGAAAATCTTTTCTGAATGATGCGAATTAAAGCTAGTCTTCTATATTGTGGGAAAGTTATCTTCTTTGCCCTCTGTAGAACTTGCTTTATTCATTAAGTGCTATATTCTTCTACTACTTTGAACTTTCGTAATGCCACTTCAACATGATACAAAGTGCTTAAACTTGACTAATATTTTGAATACTACGCGTGCGCAGAAAATAACCGATTAACCATTATTGAGAATATTTCAATACTATGTACTTAGTAGTGATGTGTCCACATGACTCTTTATTGGGAGCTGGCTCCGTGCGCTCCGCTCACTAAAAAGAGTCGCTCAGAGCGAGTTGTTCAAAGGAGCGACACTAAACAGTACGCACTACACAAGAGTGCAGACTGCAGAGGTATGAACTGTCATCATACATGCTCAGGAGCCACGTAGCATTGCACAGCACAATACACACACTCAGCTCTGAGCTCATTTTAATATGATTCTGATTTTATATTATTCGCATTATGGATAAACTATAAAGTACAATAAAAGCTTAACAATAATAATGTTTATTGTTGCAATATTATATCTTTGTCAACGACGTCAATGTGAATGGTTTAAGTCATAGTACTATTCCCCTTATAGTGTGTCATTCAACATTAAATAACTCAGCAAAGATAACTCCGTACGTGCAAAATGCACTAGTGCCTTTGTGGCCTGTGCTGTGTGCGCTCTGTAAATGTGCGAATGCAACAGAACAGAATAGCTCAGCACAGAGCAATGGCACTCGGAGTGTTATTCACAAAAAAAGAGCGACTCGCTACGCTCCGTGAAAGGAGTCGTTCATTATGAACGACTTGCTCAGGAGTGACACATTACTAGTACTTACGGTTTCCGTAAGATCATGCGCATAATAGCATCAGGGCCTCGATGTATGAGAGCGCCGAGTGAGTCTTGAACTTGTTCTTCAGCCGTCGCGACATCTTCCATGGAAGGTGCCGATGACGCACCTTCTTCGTCTTGCCAAAATCGATATAAAAAGCACTTGTCCTTGAATGGCTGCTCAGCGGACACTAAAAATTTGAACATTTTGATATCAAGCTTGCCGTTTGTCTTCCTAAGTTATCTCTTGCATTTTGATGGGGTTTTCACTATTATTTAGTCGCTCACTTAGTAATTTAGTCACCCAACTATTATTTTAATACAGTGTAAACTCTTTATAACGTCCTTCGTTATAACGAAAAACTCCCTATAACGTCGAAATTTTTACGATTTGGTTGGTTTACCTTAAAACCTATACATTAATACCCTCTTTATAACGCAACAGCCATTCTCTATTACGAAGAAATATGTTCATATTTAGGCGTCAGCAAATGTTTACAGACATAAAGAGGACCATTCTGAACCATCACCATCTATTCAACAAGCACTTGATGAGGCCAAACTATGGGTATATGTGTTTGTATATGTGTTTGGAATAAATTAATTTTGTGAAAATTGGTTATTTTTCTTTCTTCCCTCCATATAACGAAAATTCTTTATAACGAAAAAAATGTTCGGTCCCTTAAAATTCGTTATAAAGAGATTATACAGTACATTGAAGATTATTGTTAATTTGGTTGTTTTTCTTTCTTCACTCCATATAACGGTAACTCTCTATAACGATAAAAAATGCTCGGTCCCTTGAGTTTCGTTATAAAGAGTTTACACTGTATCTCAAGTTATTAAAACAATATCTCATCATCAGTCACCAAATTTTTTTTTATTCGACCGTTTTACAATTCCCTTTAATAAAATAAAACAGAATAGAAAAAAAACCGATATTGTTTCATTTTCTTGATATTCTTAACGGTTTTAGAAAAGTTCGTTAAATTTTGAGATTTCAGGAATTTCTTGGAGGTATTATCACTTTTAAACATTAATGCTCGGTTTCTAATAAAATTTAAAACCGAAAGTCGTATCATAAATCCAGCACAAATATTTGCTTTACATAGTCCTTATAATTTTATGCTTTTTTGGAGCTTACCATGTGAGATAACGCCCTCTTCCAATAGTGCCTGCCACATGCCAGCCGCTTGTGCCCTGGTATGCACGCTGGGCGATAGAGACATGAGCCAGTCGACCAGTTCTGTACCGGGGGCGCAGCGTCTTACTAAGCGACCGGACATCTTGCGGTCCCTCAGACACGTGTTAGTACCTGGAGTTAACAGCAGCGTGCGCAGTGCCCAGCCGATACGCGACATTACGGCACTCGGTGTCTGAAAAATTTATTAAATTATTAAATTAAATTAGTTTTGTGATACACAATAATCACCTTGATGTAGGTAAAAGATTTCCGAACTAAAGAAATGTAAGAAACAAACAAATTTCACTTATATTTGATGCGGGCCCCTAGACAAACTGCGCGTAAATACGGTCCTGCGTCACACAAATAAAACATAGTAAATAAAACTATAAGCTGTGCCTCTGAAACTTTAATACAAAACAAGTATGAAGATTTCAATTACTAAAAAATTCTGAAAGCATTAAGATTATCGCAAAAAATATTTTTCTCTTCTGTGTTTATTCGAATAAAAGACGATATCTAAAATCTACTCAGATATACGAAAGAAAAACAGAAAGGTGAAAAGCCACAACGAATAATAGAATATTACCACTGTTTTTTGTCAACAAAAATAGCTCGTCTTGCGAAAATGACATTATATTGTGACTTTTGTGAGCGTGTGTGCAATGGTGTGAGATCTTTTTTTAAGGTTGAGACCAAGATGGTGTGTATTTTATAGTTTTGGCTTATCTGGAAGTCTATAAACATTAAGGATATCGTCGAGCGATACGGTTGTGTAAATAAATTGGCTCACGATTTCTATCAATGTTTTGTAAATACGCTTTTAGTGTTCCGTAGGTACTCAAGAGTTGAACTTTATTCTTTTAACTATTCTGACCATCTATCTATTAGTTAGAGTTTTTTAGTATTTAAACTAAATTATTGTAATTATTAAATTGATACGTAGGGTGGAAACATAAACAAAATTTCGTAGTCGACAAATATAGAATTCAATCAAATTACGATGGTTTTTGAGCATGAAAATAGATAGACTTGTATAAAATACTTTTTTGCTTCATTGAGTATTTAAATACAAATACTTTTGCTGTATGGAGTATTTGAAATACAAATACTCCTGAAGTATTTGAAAAATGAATACAAATACTTTTGGATATTTATAAAAATATAGTTTAAAAAAAACTAAAAAACACGCTTTATATCGACCTAAAAAGTAGGTAAAAATATTTTTTTTAAAATAAGCTTAAAACAATTATGAATAAAAAATACAAGTATTATTGTGAAAAAAGCCTGGGGCGTTTTGTTCCACATTTTCACAATAATCTTGTATTTTTTATTCATTATTGTTTTAAGCTTATTTTAAAAAAATATTTTTTACTTTTTAGTTCGATATAAAGCGTGTTTTTTAGTTTTTTTAAAACTATATTTATTTTCCACTTTTTAGTTCGATTTATTGTCAAAAATTTGCCGAAAAAAAACAATATTTTATTCGGCGTGGACGGGATTAGAGCCCACGACCCGTGATTCCGAGAGTTGACCCGTGGCTTAGACCGCACGGCTACCACTGTAGTTACAGTGCTGGCATATTATACTACAGTAATAAACCACTTGCTGTAGTTCAAACGAAGGTTACAAACAAACATACATACATACAGTCAAACTTACAAGTGAAGTTAATGTAAAGCGTGTAAAAATATTCTCAAGCTCAACTAATTAAAAATTATTCTGAAGCAAGTACTATATACTTGTAAAAACACTAAATTTTAAATACAAATAACAAATACTTGATTACTATAATCTGTTAAAAAATATCAGCGACAACTTACCTCTGTGATTGGTTCGGCTGGATTAGGGCTGTCAGGACTGAGCGATCGTCTCGGAGGCGGAGACGCAGTGCTCTGTAACGGCGATGCCTTAGAATTGACTCCGGGACCAAAACCTGTAACAATTTTAATTATAAACGTATAACTAATTACATGGAATGTGAGCAGTGGCGTAACATAGATTCTCTACTTAAAAAAGCCCAATTACAATATCTTTGATGTTTGATTAAATATAAGGTTAAAATATTTTAAGGCATTTTGACTAAGTTCATTTTCTACTATACATAAAACGATTTTACCATTCCAATCCACAAGTGGGGAATGGTACTAATTTACGTCAAAAATCACTTTTCAAAATTTTACAATATCTTTACGTTTTGAGGTCCCCTGAATCCAAAAACCATATTTTTAGAAAAACTCCGTCTGATTGTTAGTCTGTGAACATGATAAAAGTCAAAAGGATGTACGGATTGAAAACAAATTTTGGGAAGAAGTTTGGTAAGCAAATATGAAAAGCCCTAATGTTTTTGGGGAAAATCGGCGCATGCGCAGAAGAGATATATCCTATAGCGGTGTTTTCTATATAATAACGGTATACTTTTCATAACGGCTTATTATTCTATGTATTTTTTCAAGAAGGTTTCGTAAAAAATTTTTTTTCTAAACTTTATAGTTTCGGAAATATTTTGAAAATCAGCTGTTCTGTTGTTTTGTAGATGTCAGAAATAAACTAGTCAAGCATGCTTTGATTAATTTTTACATGACGTGGAACAAATTATGTAGGTAACAATGGCAACGAATAGCAAATATCATATTGAATATTAGCCATTACCCGCGTCACGTCCCACAACATCAGAAATTTTATTTTTTTTTGTTATATTAAATGAAATGTCAATATTTTTGAAGTTGGAATGGTCCCGTCGTCCAATTGACTGGACTTTTTTTAATGATGTAAATAAAAATGTCATAACGCTAATGATATCAACTGTTGAGCACCTATAATCTACAATCTCTTTCACAACGAAATGAAAATTGTCTGCTTAATTGGTAGTGAATTTTTTGAAAACTATTTCTACGCAGATGTTAAATTAATATTAATATGTACATATTATCCTACCAAAAACATTCTGTAAAAAACTAGCCAAGTCTCGATGGAGCTGCTTGTTTATCTCTAAAAAGTAATGAAATCTAGACAAAGTCGTGCCAAGTCTAAGATTCCTTACTGCGATTTCTTTATTATTATATTAACTATAATAATATATATATTAACAACAAAAATATTAAGAGCACTGTGGTTTGAATCTAATAAAAAATAGAGAATAGTTACTTCTTACCACAACAAGTTGTTGTGGTAAGAAGTAACTATTCTCTATTTTTTATATATATTAACTATAATAATAAAGAAATCGCAGTAAGGAACCTTAGACTTGGCACGACTTTGTCTAGATTTCATTACTTTTTAGAGATAAACAAGCAGCTCCATCGAGACTTGGCTAGTTTTTTACAGAATGTTTTTGGTGGGATTTCATTTCTTTTTGTAGAAACGAGGGCATATTGATTTATTTTATTAGATTTTCTTATTTGACACAGTTTTTTTCTTTTAAGGAGTAGTTTTTTTATTATTATTATTTTATTTTTATTATTATTATTACCCTAGTTTTTATAGTTTTCCCTTTATGTGGCCATTAAACCCTAACTCTGTACCAAATTTCAGCTCTCTGAGTTTATGGGAAGTACTAGTTCTATTTTGATGATCATGAGTGAGTGAGTGAGTGTCATAAATGCGAAACTTTGATTTCGCTTAACTTCGGAACTAAATGACCTACAGACTTGAAATTTTGGATTTTAAGTATGTGATTATAGCTTACTGGATGACGAAAATTTCTGCGTTCTGGTCTTATCCAGAGGTTCTCAAATAGGGGCCTGAAAATGCGGCGAAATGGTTCCAGTAAAGGATGGTACGGCAGTGTATGCTCGACTTGGCGGGGGCACTACCGTGCCCCCCGATATATGAAATACGTCATATATAAATACGGGAAGGAACAAAGTTGTGGTACCGATTTGAGTGTGTTAAATCGCATACATTGTGATGAAACAATGAAACATATATCGTTATCTTGGATCGCGTCTAAAAAACAGTGGATGTATTAGACGAATTTGCCAGGTTACATTTAAATTTCAGTGCCGAGTGCGTGTTTTTTTTTTTTTAATTTTGAGTTAATTAATTTATTCACGTAAATTTAATAATACAATCGTAAATATTGGTTATGGTAATGAATTGGTTGATTATGCAACGCGTGAACACTTTATTTTCTCATCCAATAAAAAAGTTTAAACATTAAAATAAAATCATAGAGTAAACATAATACTGCTTCAATCAACGAGGGATGCCTGCTTGTGGGGAAAATGGGGGACTGTAAAACGTAATAAATTAAATGAATAATTCATTCTCACTGCATTTATGTCTATCTCAAATGAATAGTCAATTTTAAACATCATTTCTCACTACAAAACGTACATTTGTCTATAATTCAGCTTTTCCAACATCTGAAAGCATTTACTCACTGGATTCAGTTGAAAAGGATATAATATGAGTCTGCAGTTCGTTTTTTTTTATCCTATACTTATTATACATATTTATAAAATCATGAAACTGTTTATATACTACATAGTATTCAGTGTGAGTGTGGTAATTTCATTATAGAGCTACATAATTGAATTGCATTTATTTAAGTACTAGCGGTCCCGTCCGGTTTCACCCGGGTGTAAAACAACGAATGGGGAAGGGAGGAACATGAGTACACACATTCATCTTAGTTTGCCGAGATGAACGTTGTGTCCAAATTTCATGATGATCGGAGTTACCGTTCAAAAGTTTTTGTCGATAAAAAGCAGTATTTAAACTTTTTTAAACTAATATTTTTTTTAAAATTAATATAATAAAATTAAAATAAATTTAAATGTAAGCCTTAGAAAAAAGCAATGTAAAAAATAAAAAAATAAATAAAAATATATTCGCCCAACGTGGGGCTCGAACCCACGACCCTAATATTGACAGTCGCAAGCTCTACCGATTGAGCCAGTCGGAGTCGTGTACTGACAACGCTAGTATGAGTATATTTAGTTAGTGCATTTCACATGAATAGAAGCTTATTTTTGAGATACATTTTGCAACATTTTTCATTAAAGCTCCGCTCCTAATGGTCGTAGCGTAATATTATATAGCCTATAACCTTCCTCGATAAATGCAGGGCTATCCAACAAAAAAAAAATTTCAATTTGAACCATGAGTAGTTCCTGAGATTAGCGCGTTTAAACAAACAAACAAACAAACAAACAAACTCTTCAGCTTTATATAATTAGTATAGATATAGCCTTTACCTATCCGTAGGAAAATTTTTAAAATTTTAAAATACAAAAGTTCCAGCAGTATATATATATATATATATATATATATATATATATATATATATATATATATATATATATATATATACAAAGCAGCTCTTTTTGTCTAATAATAATAATAATAAATAAACATGTGTATCGTGCTTTTTCAGCCCCTTCAGAGGGTGAAAAGAGGTAAATAGTCTAAAAATCAACACGGGTGTCATTTTCAAGGTTTGACAGGACGTTGATCACGTGAATGTCATCAATTTTGAAATTTATTAAGAAGGTCTATAGGTCCTACGTCGAGAAAGTAGTAACTATGTCAAATAATGAGAATGCACCCGTGTTTCGTTTCAATCGAGTGCGAAGCCGCGGGTAACGGCTAGTAAAAAAGAATTCGCACATTTTAGAAAGTTACTACTTTATATTGTTTTTGGGCGGACAAAATATGCATGAATCATGGGTTTTCGCTCAAGAGAGATTTCACTGTATATACATGAATAATTGTACAAAATATACAATATACCTCGCCATATACCATCCGCACCATCGCATCGGTGCCTCATATGGCGGTGTCACTACATTATACTAAAATAGCGGCGCGCTCTGATGCGACGTTATGTAATGTGATTACTACGTCACCGCTGTGACCCACAAGTCTATGTCACCAATTATTACTTTATATTAGTGATGTGCCAGATCGTTAAAAATCTATATCCGCGGATACGGATCTCAATACGGATATTTGGTTTCAAGTTCCGCGGATACGGATCTTAACTTTCTTAGAGTACACGGCGGGAAATATTACACATCGACCTTTGGAAAGAGACTATCTGTTATGGGAAAAAATTAGTGGCCTCTTTAAGAGTTAACTCGCATAACAGATTGTCTCTTTCCGAAGATCGATGTGCAATATTTCATTATAAAGATAGTTTTTTAGTACCTTTGAGTTATGTACTATTGGTATGGTACTCACTACGATAAATGTTTGCAATATAAAGGTGCCAAATACGATTTTAAAAAATAAATAATAATCTGAATGGAATTTAACAGTTTTTCATTATTATCTAAAATCACCTATATATATAAAATTTCATCTATGAATTGAAAATTAATAAGGTAAAAGATCCGCCAAAAACTAACAGATACGGATCTTTCTTCTCCATCGGATAACCGCGGATACGGATACGGATATCCGGCACATCAATACTTTCTATTACACTTACGCTACAAGGTTCGAAAGTTTCTTCTATTTGAATTTTATAAAACTAGTCTAGCTTCTCGAAAGGACCCGTGTCACGAACTTTCTGGGAATTGGTTCTCGGTTAAATTGATCGAAAATGGTTTTATTTTATATATTTTAAAGGTCACTAAGGAAAAGTGCCCATGATGGGCGCATAGCCTAAAAACTAATAGATTTTTAGCTACAGATATGTTTAGCGAGATTTTAGATATAAGGAAAACAATGCTGATATGAGTAAACAATTATCTGGTTTTCTTCAGCGTTCTCTCTCTTGACTGAGGACATTTTTACTTATGGCAAGCATACGAACTAGAGTACTCTAGTTATTTATATCTCTATGGTTTTAACGCGGGGGAATAATTCAACGGCGGGTAAATATAAGACAAACCTTAAATAACTCAACAATGAAACGAGTTCATAACTCAAAAAAATTTCACTTTCCCCGTTAGTTTATGTTGTTGAGGATTACACGTTTTGTTAATTGATTTTGGGTTGAACGGATAACGTTGTCTAATGCGACTAGATTCTTGCTTAGCAAGTTTAAACGTTTAAGATAATCGCGGCTAAACAAAACAAAACCCAAATCTTTGATTAACGTCAGAGTAGAACTCTTCAAATAAATAAAATTATCGACCAAAATAAAAGAAGAATTAAAGAACACCAAAACAACTACTTTAATTATGTGTTGTAACGGAACAAGCCTCCGCCACTGGCGATGGTGAAAGCCTAAGGCCCGGCCGCCTCAGAGAACGCCGGGTTCGAGACAAGGTGTTTGAGGTTTGGTTGGACAGAAGTGTGACAGAGGAAATAGGAAGAATGAACGTGACAGCACTAATTTTACTGTTTTTTACATTCTTGATAATTTGGATTATTTGGATGGAACTCACTAAAATTTTGTAAAATATATTAAAAAATAAAGCATACATTATAGTGTTACATTTTGAAAAAGAATGGCCAAACCTTCTGTTACATTTCTACAAACTGATTATTGCGCGCCACACGGTAAGTTGGCAAGTTTAGCTCGTCCTTCATTCTTTTTTTTTTCTTTACGTGGAAATGGGAAATGATGAAAAGCGTTGTTGCATGTGTGTCATATAAAAACATCAGTGTCGGGTAACTATAGAAAACAATTTAACGAATTATCATAGCCGAATAGCTTTAGTACCTGTATATTTTGCACCATGTAAGAAAAAAATCTAATAATACATATTCTTGATAGATTTTAAACGAGAAATGTTGATTTCTATTCATAATAATGCACCATAAATTTTATAATTCAATTTTAAGAATTGTATACTTTAATCTGTTCTTCAAAAGTCTAAAACGCTGTTCGCCATGTTGGATTTCGAAGTGACGTCACTTCGTCTGTAAACTACCTACGTTTATGTTGCGCTGTGTGTTATTTTGAAGTTATTTCAAGTTATTATCACGTTTATAGACTTCCATTCCGTATTTTATTGATTTCGCATCAGGGAAGACGGTTTCCTAAAGGCGGAAGGTACTAATCTCTACCAAGGATAAATACGTTCAATAAATAAAAAAGCTTTACTACTTGTATACTTACACTGGGAATGGAATAATCCAACCAATCTTAAATATTTTTAATTGTACAGTGTTAATATGGTTACTATTGTTATTATTTACAATCATAGTGACGTCACGAGTCGTTTTCGCGCGAAAATTCATAATGATAAATTAAAAGTCGTTTTTGTGTCACTATTCGGTTATAAAATATTATTATAAAAATTGTAGGATTCAAAAAAGGGTGTAATGGCCTATTTTTCGACTCTTTTGTGAAAATTTAGACACTCGTATAATTTGACCTCCTGAATAATGTAGGTACTAATTTCCGTCTTCTGAAAGGCCAAAATGAATTTCACGACGGTACTGGCATTTTAAACGTAAATTAAAAAAAAAATTAATAATTACTATCGCATCGATACCGGTAGCGTCACGGAATTTTTCAGAACACGCACATAAAAATCCTGGATTTTTCCATATCGACTTTATCTTCAATAAAACGAATATTTTAAGGTGCCGAACTTTTTGAAAAAAAAATCCAACCACGTCTAATACAATTATAAAGCAAGCTAAAAAAATCTCACTTCTTTTACGTGGTGTTAGTTTTTTTTAACTCATATTTAATGTTTCGCGTCGTAGTCGTCTAAAAAGAACACAGTGCGCCACTGGTAGAGATAAATGTACTTCTTACTCTATAGATACAGCAGCCATTGTGCGGAAAATATATTATCGCTATACAGGCTGGAGAGCTAGTCGTATTCTGTACGTCATTCGGCGCATACGGCTGTCTTTGAGTATCGTTAATCAAATTATTAATTTTTTATAGAGTAGCTACTGTTTGCTACAATTGTTAAGAAACACCCATTGTTACAATGCTATCAACATAGAAAAATTAGTTTTTATTTTTTTCCAAACAATGTCACCGTCGTTGGAAAAAAATAAAAACTAATTTTTCTATGTTGATAGCATTGTAACAATGGGTGTTTCTTAACAATTGTAGCAAACAGTAGCTACTCTATAAACAATATATTATAATAATTACTAACTGTAACTAAAACTCATCTAAACAAATTATTAATGTTCTACGATTGTTTTTTTATTTCAACTTCCTGGGCTTTTTCTTATTGCAATTCTGATGCAACGATATATAGACCAGTCATATGTTACATTCGAAATTGCAATAATTGCGGTAAACTTGCTTTTTTGATATGTTGTTTGGATCCACCTAGATAGTGTTTTTCCAAATTTGCAGCCTTCTGAAATGTGAGCGCGCTCAGTTATTGCTGAAAAACCGCAATTTTTTCGGACTTTTTTTAGTTTTGTGCAAAAAAAACCCACATAGGAAGGCTCTGACGAGGAAGGTCACTATTACTTTTTTTAAAGTAGACAAAATTCCCGACAGTTCGAACCCAAATTTAATGTTCTAGGTCTAATAGCACTCAAGATACAGGGTTCCCAATATTCGTAATTTTTTTCCAAAAAGTTGAAAAAGGGAAAGTGGCCAATTTTCGACCAAAATATCAGGTATAATTAGGTATCTATGGGAAAATTCATGAGAAATGAAGTTGTAGCAAATTTAATTAACTTAATTATTAGACTATAGGTTTGTCCGTAGACGTGATAGTTCGTTCGATGACGACCATAAACCAAACAAACCTAAAATTGAGTGTTAAGGGGAAGTTACAATAATATTACTAGAAGTTTTCTCTATGTGTTTATTATTAAGTTACATGCTAATTTAAATTTACTACAAGTTAAAGAAAAAAGAAAATAAACAAAAATAATTATAAAAACTAATATTTAATTATATAATTTTACATATAACTAGGCTCACCAACACTCTTGGGCTTAGGTTAACCTACGCGTCTTCTTTGAGGGCCCAGGAGTATCAAAATCAACTTCGACGAGTGGGGAGATGTCGATGGGGAGGTTAATGCCCATTTGAAAAGCAGGAGAGACATCAAACTCTTTTTCAATTTCATCATTGGGGTAGTCTCCATCTTCTTCTACATCCTCTATTGGACACACCCCTTACAATATTTACAGAGTGTAGAGCACTTCATTCCAGCCTTCCTGCAAGAGCAAGACCCAGCACAACCTTTCTCGCACATGCAGGATAGGCTTTTCAGAAGTAGTTGAGGGGCTGGAAGCATGGATGTCGTGGTTGACATCAAACCCGAGTCTGTTTGATGCCATCCCTAATCAGTAGGGTTCTTGTGCACCTTGATTTTGATACTCCTGGGCCCTCAAAGAAGACGCGTAGGTTAACCTAAGCCCAACAGTGTTGGTGAGCCTAGTTATATGTAAAATTATATAATGCCGGTCACACACGTAACTGCATACTTGTCAAGTATACATGCGCTTGAAGTTTGATCAAGTTTACATGATGGCCAGGACACACACGGCACAAGTTTGCTTGAAGCGGCGTCAGTTCTACATCATTCTCCAACCAGAAGTGACGTGCAAAAGTAAAGTTATCGACTATGGCATCCACATATGATGAGGCTTTAGCAATAATTGGTTTGGTGTTGGCTACCGAAATGGTTCAGAAACGTAGAATAAACTGTACTGTTTGGAATGTCTTGATCAGAGAGGAAATGTAAGGAGTTAAAATACCATAATTTTGGTTTATAAACTTCGTCAGTGCCTGATCCAGACCGAAGTCAATCATCAACTTTCTTTTTTTCTTTCCTGTAATTTGTTCTGATACTATTAATTTGTTTACAACTTGTTCGCGGTCTGTACTTGGATCGAATTCTTTTATTTTTTCTATTAATTTATTGTACGCGACATTTCTCTTATCTCTGTCATGATAGTGTTTATTTTTTATGTGCTATAAACAAGATTCGCTTCAGTATATATCAATAAATTCTTCAAACACTTCGCGAAATGTTCTACGAATATCAGTAGACATTTTGCACGAAACACATGTAAAGTATACAGAAAAGGAGTAAGTCACAACAGACTATCAGCTATGAACGCCTGATTGTCACGTCACAATATCTGGCCGCTTGACAAGTCTTCAAGTATGCAGATTGAAAATTCGTTCGGCAGTCAAGTCAAAATATTTGAGTAAAATTATCATACGCACGGTCATGCAAACTTGATCAAACGTCAAGCGCATGTATACTTGACAAGTATGCAGTTACGTGTGTGACCGGCATAAGGTTTTTTAAATATTAGTTTTTATAATAATTTTTGTTTATTTTCTCTTTTCTTTAACTTGTAGTAAATTTAAATTAGCATGTAACTTAATAATAAACACATAGAGAAAACTTCTAGTAATATTATTGTAACTTCCCCTTAACACTCAATTTTAGGTTTGTTTGGTTTATGGTCGTCATCGAACGAACTATCACGTCTACGGACAAACCTATAGTCTAATAATTAAGTTAATTAAATTTGCTACAACTTCATTTCTCATGAATTTTCCCATAGATACCTAATTATACCTGATATTTTGGTCGAAAATTGGCCACATTCCCTTTTTCAACTTTTTGGAAAAAAATTACGAATATTGGGAACCCTGTATCTTGAGTGCTATTAGACCTAGAACATTAAATTTAGGTTCGAACTGTCGGGAATTTTGTCTACTTTAAAAAAAGTAATAGTGACCTTCCTCGTCAGAGCCTTCCTATGTGGGTTTTTTTGCACAAAACTAAAAAAGTCCGAAAAAATTGCGGTTTTTCAGCAATAACTGAGCGCGCTCACATTTCAGAAGGCTGCAAATTTGGAAAAACACTATCTAGGTGGATCCAAACAACATATCAAAAAAGCAAGTTTACCGCAATTATTGCAATTTAGGCGATTTTTTGTGTACGTTATGACTGGCCTAATAATATAATTTGTACTAGTCCTATTAATTTTATACGACTTCAAAAAGCGTGCTTGTTTCACTGTTTCACATAAATCTTACTTCTTTTTTGTAACCTCATAACTACCGTTTACGTAACGTAGAATCTATATATACTAATATATAAAGCTGAAGACTTTGTTTGTTTGAACGCGCTAATCTCAGGAACTACTGGTTCGAATTGAAATTTTTTTTTTGTTGGATAGTCCATTTATCGATGAAGGCTATAGGCTATATAATATCACGCTACGACTATTAGGAGCGGAGCATTAATGAAAAATGTTGCAAAATGTATCTCAAAAATAAGCTTCTATTCAGGTGAAATGCACTAACTAAATATACTCATATTAGCTTTGTGAGTACACAACCCCGAATGGCTCAATCGGTAGAGCATGCGACTGTCAATATCAGGGTCGTGGGTTCGAGCCTCGCGTTGGGCGAATATATTTTTATTTTTTTTTATTTTCTTCTAAGGCTTACATTTAAATTTATTTTAATTTTATTTAATTAATTAAAAAAAAAAATATTAGTTAAAAAAAGTATAAATACCTACTGCTTTTTAACGACAAAAACTTTTGAACGGTAACTCCAATCATCATAAAATTTGGACACAACATTCATCTCGGTAAACTAAGATGAATGTGTGTACTCATGTTCCTCCCTTCCCCATTCGTTCTTTTACACCCGGGTGAAACCGGACGGGACCGCTAGTAAACAATGCATATAAACGAGTCGAACGACATTTATTCACTAACTTATATTTCTCATTTGAATAATCCCCGTTATTATTATATAGAGTTTAATTTAGATTTAAAATTTTTGTTGACGTAGATCACAGTATCATTAGGGGAAGGTTGCGATTATTGGACCGGCTCTTTCATTAGATCAACTAAATATATAAAAAAACTTCGCGGCTCGACAGGCGTGTGTGTGAGTGCTTCCGATGTTGAAAACATAAATCAAGCGACAATAAAGCGAATTATTTGATCTGAAAGGTCAAAAGAGGAATAATATATTTTAGTGAGTAGTTTTAAGAAATATCCCAGTATTTTTTATATTTCTAATTTTTTATGGTGTTTTCACATAGAATTGCCGAAACCCGTTCATTGCAGCCTAGTGATCCAATCAAGGCGACCATGGTTCAAAGAAAAATCGTTTTCTTGATTTATCTCAAAAGTCATTACAGTTTATTGAAAATATAAAAGGCTAGTAATAATACCGTTAGTAATACATAAAAATTGTCAAATGGTTTTGCGAGATAATAGGCAAGGAAGTTAATTGGTCCAATAAGAGCAACCTTCCCCTAATGACTATTCTGATTATTAGTAATTGTGAGGATTTGTATAGATATACCTGTTACGGTCTATACCCGAATTCGGTCAATGACCGAAATAAATGCGCAAAACTAGTTTTGATTAACGAATATTGCCCAAACCCGAAATCTTACATTACGGGTATTGAGTGTTATAAAATGAGCAAAACTAACTTTGCGCATTTTCAATTGAACAAAACTAGTTCTGTCCATTTCTGAACGGACAATACTAGTATGGCATCGGAAACTTCTTTGCGTTTTTTAATTAACTTTTCCACATCAACGATTCTTATTATATCAAAGTGATTTATTCTTCTGTATTGTTTAGCAGACAGAGGAATAATTCAGCTTTCAACTTTGCTTTCTTAACCTCACTTAGTGTAGTAAGATAATTATGTTTCGTCATAAAATTATGTTTCAGAAGCCTCCAATAGCCGAACTATAGTTGAAACTCGAATTCACCTTGCATTTTTACTTAATTATTACACTGAATATCCCACCATTATTTTAATTATAACATTCAGGAGAACATTTCAATACGTAAACAAGAACATAACTCTACTTTTATTCGGGTTCAGACGCTGATTGAATGAAATAAGCAGAACTAGTATTGTCCGTTCAGAAATAGACAGAACTAGTTTTGTCCAACTGAAAATGCGCAAAACTAGTATTGCTCATTTTATAACACTCAAAACTCGTTTAAATGTAAATTTCGGGTTTGGGCAATATTCGTTGATCAAAACTAGTTTTGCGCATTTATTTCGGTCATTGACCGAATTTGGGTATAGACCGTAACATATCCAAATTTTGGTTAGATATAATAAACTATCTATTTATGACATATTATGTGCATTTGGAAGCTGGTTTAAAATGATTGTAAATTATAGACGCTCGACAATTAAGATCATTAGCATCTTTAGAGGCATGTGCGGATACCACTACAATAGTCTAGTTCGAACAGGAAAGGCACTATAAACCTTTACAACCGGTGAAACTTTCTTTGTTTTTGTTTATTTAGGGACGAAAGAACCTAGAAAAATTAATTAAAAAAATTGTGTACCCCTGATTAAAACCGTGCGAAGTCGGTTGCGTTCACAAAAATTAATCTGTGTCGCGGAAAAATAAAAATTTGTCGATAATCACGTCTGTATAGAATCGGTTGTAAAGGACTGTAGTATACTTATAGCAATAATAATAATTAGTATTATTTCAGTACTTACCATTTTTTATCTTGCAGTTGGACACGAGATCGTTCATGAGTTCCTTGTTTTTCTGCAACCCACAAAACAACCACATGATACGCACAGGCATTTTAGATTACATTTAATAATATTTTTAATCAACTTTCACACTGTCTTACTGAGGAGTCATTTCTTTATTTATCATCAACGAGAGTAATTAATTCATATTAACATAATTTGTTAGCTGACACATTAAGTGAACCATTTAATAATTGCAATTGTTGTTTATATAAACAATTTTATTCAAACACACTTCCAACTGTTCTGTGATAACGTTTGCGATAAAAACAGTTTTGATACTAACGCACTACAATAAACCAACTGAATTATTCATGTTAACAGAAAAATTGAGTGAATTATATTTATAGAGAAAAGTGATATAAGTGAATTGTTATAAAGAAGTTGTTTCAAAGTTTATTCATTACGTAATAATTTCGCACTGAATATGAGAAAAAAATCAGTTAATAACTTTCGCAATTCTTCCGAATAATGAATATGTATTTTAATTTGGAGAGATATAACAATAATCAGCATCTTAGCTAGGGCTGTCAATTGAGGCTTGCACAAGAGGCGCAAACTTTGTAGGGCCCATTATTAAATTCGAAGTATTGAGTAAAATATTTTATTTTAAAAAAAGGTCACGAAATTAGAATCTGGCCTTGGGTGTCGATGACCCTAGCTACGACACTGATGACAATAAAATAAAAGTTTTTTAAAAGATGATTAAAAACTATATGCTCTTTAAATGCTGTCCCCTAATGATCAAACAAAACTGTTCTTTTCTTCAACAACAGGTATTACCGTTCATGTTCTTTCAAAATATAAATCTAATGAAATAACATACGTTTCTTAATATATTTCTGAAGTTTTGAATTTTTACAATTAATGTTCCATTTTTATTAGTTATTTATCCGCTGTTTTTTAACAGCTTCATGCAATTTTTACAATTTATTCTTTCCCAAAAACAGTTCTAAAATAACTGTAACTGTTGTAAGATTAAAGGATGAATCCTGGTGGCATAGGATCGATGAACTAAGCAAATACTGAAGGTTTATTTATTGCATTTTATTGTCTGACGTTTTGGCAAACTTTATGCCATCTTCGGAGAATGGCATAAAGTGTGCCGAAACGTCAGACAATAAAATGCAATTAAAAAAAAAACCTTCAGTATTTGCTTAGTTCATCGATCCTATGCCACCAGGATTCATCCTTTAATCTTACAACATTTAAACAGGATCATCATCATCACTCTAAATTATTAGAGTTATTTTTCACAATAACTGTAACTGTTATTGTCCATACATTGAGAGTCCGATGGTAAAACTGTTTTTTATGTGAGTCTGCAGGTTTGGGACTTGGGTTAGTTTTGGAAGACTGTAAGTCTATAAGTAATGCGATTAATTTTGAATTAAAAGAATGTAATTAGGTTAAATTTAACGGCTCCAAGCGATTCACCAACATTTTGGGACTAACTACTACTTCAAATATATTATTTTTTATAAGCTTCATAAGTATACTAGCCGTTATCAGCGACTTCGCATGCGACTGTGACGAAACACGGATGCATTCCTATTATTTGGCATACACCCACCCAAAAAAATTTCAAAATTGATGACATTCACGTGATCAACGTCCTGATAAGCCTTGAAAAAGACACCCATGTTGATTTTTAGACTATTTACCTCTTTTCACCCTCTGAAGGGGTTGTTTTTGAAAAAGCATGAAGAACGTGTTTATTTTAAATCTTTGATTAACGTCTGAATAGAACTTTTCAAATAAATAAAATTGTCGACCAATTTTTTTCAGACTATATTTTCTTCAGAAATTTCTGAAGAAGATCCAAATCCGGATCGAAACGTCACCTTTTGTTATATTGATTTATATTTTTATATTATTTTTTGTCAATATATAGTCTGAAAAAAATTGGTCGACAATTTTATTTACTTGAAACGTGTTTATTTATTTGTTGACAGGAGTAATCCTGCGCATTTTCGAATTGATATATCTCTTACCTTATATGATTTCTCCATGCAAATTTTGAACCTCCGTTACACCCTTTTAGGGATTGAATTTTCAAAAGTCTGTTCTTAGCGGATGCCTACGTCATAATAACTAAATGTGTGCTTTTCCACCCAATCCGTCCAGTGGTTTGAGCTGTTGATAGATCAGTCAGTGAGTCAGTCACGGTTTCCTTTTATATATTTAGATAAGCATGAAGTAGAAAGGATTAAACAAGCGGAGGTGAGATGTGAATGACTGGTTTCACTTTGATAAGGATTATATCAATTCTATACACAAGATTGTATGTAAATAATGACATAAAAGAGAGAAGAGATACAAAGAAACACTGGTAAAGTTAGCAGCATATTAAATTGTATTCATGCCATCAGAATCTATATCTATTGATTTATAAGCTTTTGGCTTTGCGCCGTGTCGCGCTGTCTTTTGCCAGCAAATTCGCCCGCGTGAAAATCCTATTTGAACCCAAGTACATTCGGGAAAAAAAGACTACTACTACTAGGTACAGGTACAGGCAAGTAATAAAATATATGGCACCAACAATTGATAATAATGCATATAGTTAGTAGAAGTTTTGTTCCAAAATATGTATTGAAGGAGATTTATTTGGTTGAGGAACAATTGAAAATAAGCATTAGTACAATATTATTTGCACAATTGACAGAACAATTTTATAAGAAAACTGTTTTATGATAATTTTAAATTTAAAAATTTGTCGAGATTCATAATAAATGATCATGTATATTAGAATTATTTTTACAATTTACCATCTTAACTTGCATTGAGGCCCTGATGATGAAAATATATTTTTCGAAACGTTGGCCACAAGCGATATATTGGTAAAGCTTATTTTCAATTGTTCCTCAACCAAATAAATCTCCTTCAATAATGCATATAGTTCCATTAAAATCGATCCAGTCGTTTTTAACTGATGTAGGTACAAACCAATAAAAAAAAAATTGAAACGTGTTTCCGTCTAGAAATAATACGAAATAATAATATTAATAATAATGCGTTTAACGTCCGTAACTTTATGTCATAACAAACGCAATTCGCACCATTACCATTTTCCATCTATCACACTTCCCGTTATTTTCCACATTTTTTCAACTTCAAATAATTAATAGCAATGGGCGAATGAAGGAATTTTAAGACATTGAGATAAGGTTTGCAAATTTTGAGCATAGGAGTTTGACAAGTAATCGGCCATGGCCTTGAACAAGGAACCATCTCGATATTTATCTGGAATTGTTGAGGGAAACCATGGAAACCCTCAACAAGATGGCCGGTACAGGAATTATCGTTTCTCGGCGAGAGACAGCAGGAAAAAGTCCCAGTCACATCTGCCCCCGCCGGGATTCGAACCCGAATGCGAGTCTAGTGCTCTCACCACTGCGCCACCCCACTTAATACGAAATAATTGAAATCCCCACAAAAACACAAATTTACGAATAGATCTCCCGCATAAATCAAACACATTCTGGTAGCTTAGTTAATCTGACAATATTAAGTAACTTTTAAACAGAAACTCATTGTAAGTTTCATACAATCGATGAAGCTATTATCGTGTACTCCTTGTACCATTGTTATCCAGTTTCATAAAACACAATGTATATACATATATATGAACATTATAGACTAAAAGCATGATACTTTTATAAGCTTTTTACTAGACGATAAAATGTAGCTACAGGTACATTGGTAGAGTACCGATTGCCTGTTTTCGTTATAATAATCCATAGTAATATTATTTATTCAACACGCGTAATATATAATTTCGGGGCCCTGCTAAATTCGGGAGAAATAATAAATTACTTCATGTTGACGCGTAGAGTGCTAGTAATGAGCCGAAACTGTACGATAATGTATTGCTGCATAGTTTTTGGACCAATAGGAACGCGGTAGCGAGCCGAAACTGTACGGTAATGAATTATTACTGCATAGTTTCTGGACCAATAGGAACGCGGTAGCGATTTGTATATATGAAAACAGCATCGCAATTCAGTGAGTCAGGGCCATCTTGTGTGCATCGAGGGCGGTGGGTACGTCAATCAATGAAGTGATTTATTATTTTTCCCTCTTTTATCAGGGCCCCGATCACATATTACTCGTGCTAGTTGAATAAAGTATTATGTGCGACCATTGATCGAAGGAGAATATTCCACTCGCGTGTTACCGCACGAGCGCTCATGGAATCTTCTCCTTCTCTCACCAGTCGCACAATATACTATTAAATGCGAAAGTAACATTGTCTGTCTGTCTGTCACGTTTCAAAGCCCAACCTATGGGCCGATTGTGACGAAATTAAATATGGAGATAGTTTGAAGCTTAAAGAATGTCATACGCTACTTTTTTTCAAAATACAACCCCTATATGAGGATGAAGTGGGAGTTGTAATATCGTATGAATCTACGCTTTCACGGCCAGACTGCTGAGCCGATTGTGATGAAATTTAATACTGAGATAGTTTAAACTCTGGGGAAGGTCATAAGCTACTTTTTTTTTCAAAAATCCTAACTCTTAATGTGGCATAGTGTGACAAGGGGCAGGGAGGGTCAAAAGCTTTGTGACTTCACATGTTAAAATTCAAAATCCAATACGCAAAATTTATATGTGAATAAAAAACTTTAAAAATTCATAAACTTGATGTATATTTAATAATAATTTAGCACTCTCGCTATGATATTATCTCTCAAGCAACAGTTATTAAGAAGTACGATCTTAAAAAATCTTTGGAAGGTGGTCCGTTGGTAAGTCGCGAAGTATTTTTTTTTAAATTACCGGAAACAAGAAAACATTTCATGTACTATTTGACTCTTATTGTTCATCTTGCAGATCTTTCAGTAGTTATATGCATTTGAACTATCTAGAAATGTTTAGCTTCTTAATCAGAATTCGTTTCTTAGTTCGTTTTTAATGTGAAAATTATGGGAAGATAAAGCATGATATTTAAAATTGCAATTAATATATTCAAGTTTCGATATTCTTTATAATATCTTCAGAGCATTAATTAATGCTGTCAATATTTCACATAATTTTATCCTAAATTGATCAATTTAACTATCATGGTGGACTTTGTTTTTATTATTCTATATACGTATTACGTATACATGTGATGCTGATAATCGACGTTCTACTATATTGCAGAGTATTTTAGTATTCAAGATCTACAGTCAGTGAGTACATAATTTGTTAGGAGCTTCGAAGAGCATAAAATATTTTAACTTTTTACATAAGCAACTTAGAACAAGTTGAGCAAAGTTTGTCAGTCGTTTATTCGCTTCAAGCACATTATATTATTCTGTTATATTATAATATTATGATACCTTTGCTACTCTATAATTTGCTTTCAAAGGGAAAAAAATGTTAAATGTAAATAACAAATTGAAATGTCATTATTTTCAAATAGGGAACATTTTTCAACCATATTATTTATGTATATTTATTCAACTCATGCGCGTTATTCATGTTTTATCATGCCTAAAAACCGAACCCTAAATAGGTAGCCATTTACCGACTGGTGACAATTACTTGTCATAACTCAATGAAGATTCCTACTAGCTCGGCCATTGTGGAGTAATGAAAATAAACGTAACTATTTTCTGAGTCGTAACGAAATAGTAGGTAACAACAACTCCGTTGTTACCCATTGAGGCTAAAATTGAGAGGCCGAATGTTTTCGACATGGAGTTTATTCATAATCGGCTAACCTCAAACCAAAACATTGAATCGTGCTGTTTGGTGCTGTTAGTATTGACAGTTTTTTTTATAAAGAAATAAATAGATATTTACAACATCTCATTATAATTAAAACATGAATAACGCGCAATAGGTCATATGCATGATTTTTTTTTATATTTTTAATAGATTATTTAGTCAACCATAATACGGAAAAAAATTGATAATCATTTAAAAATGTAATATTATCATAAGAAAAAAATATTCAATTCCACATTCAAAAATAGACAGTTTAAACAATCGGCCATGTTCGCGGGCTTATGTGACGTCATGATATACGATGCATGCCAACCTTGATGTCAAATTGTCAATGTTCTAAATGAAGTTTATTTGTTGTTTTCTCTAAATACTGACATAATCTTACTGTGAGACGACACAGTCGTCATGAAAACTGTTGTTGATATATACTCTGACGTCACGATGCGTTTTGAAAATTCGAAAATAGCGCTTATTTTCTACATTTCTTTTTTATTATTTGTATTTTTTTCAGTGATTAGATTAATAAAATAACCATTACGTTATGATCAAGAACTAAAATATATTTCGAAATAAAAATTTTAACCAATTTGGAGTTTTATGCATATGACCTATTGTTGAATAAAATTATGGGCGCAACTTGTAGGCTAAGTCATGACCTGTCATGAATGACTTACACTACTAGTTACGCCAATAACTATTCCGTACTTGAGTTGTATTATTTTATCTATCCTTCCAATCAATTTTAGCCTACCATGCCAAAAGAAGTTTCACTTAAAAAAACTGTTTTTAGTATATTTTCCTTTCGTAAACTCGATTCGATTAGAAAATAGAGTACCTATTAAATAAAATAATAAATATTAAACTCAAAATGGAAAACCCACTATATTCAACGATATTCAACGAAAGTTTTCTAAAGAAAAAAAAAACAAAAATTTATCATCTACTAGCGGTTCCGCCCGGTTTTACCCGGGTGCAAAAGAACGAATGGGGAAGGGAGGGACATGAATACGCACATTCATCTTAGTTTGTTGAATGTTGTGTCCAAACTTCATAATGATCGGAGCCTACCGTTCAAAAGTTTTTGTTGTTAAAAAGCAGTATTTATACTTTTTTTAAGTAATAAATTTCTTTTAATATAATAAATATTTAATTGAAAATACTATTAATTAGATTTATTTTATTTTAATTAGTCGTAATAGAATTTAAAAAAAATTAAATGTAAGCCTTAGAAGAAAACAATGTAGAAAATAAAATAAAATATTCGCCGACGTGGGTTTGAACCCAAGACCCTGGCATTAAGATTCTTACGCTCTACCGACTGAGCTATCCGGGATTGTGAACGTGACGCACTAATATTGCAATATTTAGTTAAGGCATTTCACCTGATAATATATTTGTCGGACGGACTAATTTTGAGATACATCTTGCAACATTTTTCATTGATGCTCCGCTCGAATTGGTCGTAGCGTGATATTATTAGTGATGGGAATATCTCGAAATAAAATACAGAATCATTCGATTATTAAAATATCTCGAGATATCTCGAGAGGTTATTAAAAATCACTCGAATGATTTTTAGTAAGTATATACTACGTAGTAACATCTTTTATCTGCCTCTGTTCTATGAAGCACTGCATCCAGGCTACTCTATTGTATTAGCTATTAAAGTCTAAAGAATCGAAACCTCTAAGTCGAGATGAATGCAAACTTCATTCAGAATGTGTTTATACTGCGAATGAATTCAATCGAACCTCGATGCCTCGAACTAATATTTTAGGTCGAATGAAGTTTCATTTTGTATATTTTGTCTTCACTGCTCACGGCTAGCTTGCGGTAACCAGTAACATCGTTCGAGAACGTCCTAAACCACTCGAAATATACCTTTCGAGATATACAATGAGTGAATTCTGTCCGCGAGAGAATTTTGTCCAATCTCTCAATTGGTTTTATTGCAGTGTTTTGCGTAATGCGTTTACGACTACCAGACATAGATTTACACACAACACAGTACCACACTACATTTTATAGTTTATACTTTTATAGTTTATTAATTATTTAGTAAAAATAAAAATATAGTACCTATAAATTGAAAGATTGCTATTGAAATGGAATAATTTGTTTTATATAATATATATTATTATGTATTTCTTCCAGTTAATTATTTTTGCTAATGAAATAAAAGTTTTGTGTTTTAATGTGTGCTGTAATATATTAGTATTAAGGTGGGTAAGTAGTAACTACCTATAGTAAACTAAATACTACGAGAATATTTGTTATACTCATTATAATGAAACATCTCGAAGGTAACATTTCGAATGAATCATTCGATTATCAAAATCATTCGAGTAGCAACCTTTCGATTATTAAAATCATTCGATTATTCCCATCACTAGATATTATATAGCCTATAGCCTTTCTCGATAAACAAAAATTTTTTTTTCAATTCGAACTAGTAGTTTCTGAGATTAGCGCGTTCAACCAACCAAACAAACAAACTCTTCAGTTTTATATATTAGTATAGATTATTTATGTTTAAAATCAACGTCACAGTAAGAAGTTTTAGTTGAATTTTCGTACATGTTATGAACTATAATTCCAAGTATATGTGAATTTAGTTACGGTATAGTAAGTAATTCTAATTAATAAATTTAAAGAATAGCTACTGTATGTTACATTGTTAAGAAACACCCATTGTAACAATGCTATATTAGAAAAAAATATTTCTTAAGCAATGTAAGAAATTAGCTCTCGCATGATGTGAAAAAGTAGTTACAATTTGATATATCGTCGTTGGTTCTGTAATAGCTCTTACGTGCATAATTGGCAGATTTTACGTTTTTTAAATGAAAAGATTCAGGAAACGGAGCTCTATACACTAGTAATAACTCCAAATTAATTTTACAGTAACCAACAAGTAACTCTTATGTGAAAAGTTGTATGAAATAATTCCTCCCATGTGTCAATAAATCCGAAATTAACGTTAAATATTTTTTAAGAAAATACTTCGTCTTAATTAAACACGTATAGTAACGATAAGTATGAATTAGTAATATACCTCTGAAATTGCTAGTTCTTACCATCCATTGCTGAAATAACCACTTTTTGGCTTTTCCTGCAAATTTTACTTTTTGCACATAAGAGGTATTACAGAACCAACGACGATATATTAGAATGATTGATTGATATTGTTTGCGTCATTATGGAGTAATTAAACTAAGTCCGCCGCGAGAGTGGAAAGATTCGGGGTTCGTATCACGACAGTGACATTGTTTAAGAAATATTTTTTCCTAATATAGCATTGTAACAATGGGTGTTTCTTAACAATGTAGCATACAGTAGCTATTCTTTAAATTTATAATTCCAAATTTATTTATTTACATTTTAAAACATTAAACATACGAATTTACCTACAGAATCACCCACCAGAGTAATGGAATTGACACACCACAAAATCTAAGTCGGACCCAACGGGGTAGTTCACTTCACTGTTGTTTTGCGGGTATGAACTAGGAAGTTCGCGGCCGATGTCACAGTTTCAATAGCTTCAGTTCAGCAATGTAAAAGGTTAAATGAACGGATTTATAAATGCGTACAACCGGAGTGGCTGTAATAAACTTACTGAAGAGAAAGAGCAACCGGTGTTGTCAGTGAGGACAAACGTATGCCACAATAATACACATGTGTATGTACTTACATATGATTATGTTGTTATGTAGGTATAGAAGTATACGCAATATATTTGCCCGGTGTTGAACGGAACCGTGTCCAGATTGACATTTTTCAAATTAAATTTCTTTAGGAGCGCTAGACAGAAGTGACTTTTGATCGAGTTGTGTAAAAGTGGACTTCCGAAGCACACGGCAAGAGGCAGCGACTGATGACGACACCACAATAGCACTAAGAGCGATGAGTCCAGAGAATACAATCCCGAGCATGTTTTTCAATCCCGGGATTACGGGATTTTTGATGCGTAATCCCGGGCTATCTCGGGATTAGACTATGTGGTTTCTAACTGGGCTCAAATGAAAAATTGAGTAATTTCTTAAAAAATGTTTTTAATATCGTTGCACAACACAAATCACAATATAGTAAGAAAAGAAAATAGACAAAACAAAAAAAAAAGATTTGCACTCCGGGAGTGCCAGCGGAAGTGAAAACTTGAATATTAAGATCAAAATGGTTTGTATCATAGATAGCATTTTTTATGTACGATATTTCAACGCTAGATGTCAAACGTTGTATAAATAAAAGTTTCCGTCTTACGCACACGTGACCGATTAGGACACGTGATCTGACGGCGAGTTTAAGATTTTTTACCCATTACAAAAAAAGTGTTCAACGCCGCTAAAGAAGTTTTCACTTCAAAAAAAAACTTTACTTTTGCAAGAAATCAAAAAGACAACACAAAAAAACTATTTAGAATTTCGAAAATACAATCGCAGAAATATCAAAGCATCCAACGTTTGACTTCCAAGCCTGCTTCGTAGTTTATTGCTAACATAAGCTGAAAACGATCGATCAGGTTCTACGCTGGTTGGAGGAATAGACAATAGATACTCATAATATGCTGTTTCTGATTAAGTGATATCCATGAACTCCTCCATTTTCGAACAGGCTTATTTCACGTCTGATACTATTTGCCAACCCCGATTCATTTTGTACTTGTACTTCAGGATCTGGAGATTTCATATTCTTACGTATCGAACCGCGTATTTAAGGATTGTTTTTTGTCGTTATATAATAAACTAGCGGTCCCGTCCGGTTTCACCCGGATGTAAAAGAACGAATGGGAAAGGGAGGAACATGAGTACACACTTTCATCTTAGTTTACCGAGATGAATGTTGTGTTCTTTCATGATGATCGGAGTTACCGTTCAAAAGTTTTTGTCGATAAAAAGCAGTATTTAAACTTTTTTTAACTAATAATATTTTTTAAATTAATTAAATAAAATTTAAATAAATTTAAATGTAAGCCTTAGAAGAAAGCAATGTAGAAAAAAAAAATAAAAATATTTTCGCCCAACGTGGGGCTCAACCCACGAACCTGATGTTGACAATCGCATGCTCTACCGATTGCGCCACGTGATGTTGTGTTCTCACAGCGCTAATATGAGTATATCTAGTTAGTGCATTTCACATGAATAGAAGCTTATTTTTAATTGAGAGACATTTTGCAACATTTTTCATTAAAGCTCCGCTCCTAATGGTCGTAGCGTAATATTATATAGCCTATAGCCTTCCTCGATAAATTGGCTATCCAACAAATTATTTTTTTTTTACAATTTGAACCAGTAGTTCCTGAGATTAGTGCGTTCAAGCAAACAACAAAACAAACAAACTCTTCAGCTTTATATATTAGTATAGATAATATTAATATAATCTAGGCAAGGTAATTGTCAAGGCGCAACGGATTACGGAATCCAAACTAGATCTGTTTGTGGCAATCCAGAAAATTAGCCAAGTACGATCCCGGGATTTTCTCTAATCATGACACACAATCAGAACTGAGCTCGTGTGATTTTTTCCTTTAATTAATGACGGATATATTTCTGAGGCAAACAATAAGGGATTAAACATACATACGCATACTTACACGGCGACCTACGTAATGCCTGTAGGTGTACATTGTTATGTGTTTGTGTCCTTTTGTTTGAACAGAGTATGTTGTGGTCGTTTGCGATAATGTGATAACGGGCGCCGTAGCTAATTGCGCTATCAGTCGATAGCGATAATGCGCGACGCCTGACGCCGTCTCGCCTTCCCACCATGTGTTATTACCACGTCAGCGACACCGACGCATGTGCGTCCTTTTTACTCGAAATTTTAAAGAAGATTACAAGAACTCGCTTTGTTTATCATACAAGACCTTTATTTTTTCCTACATTAAAAACCATTAATTTTTGATATTTTGCTTCTAAAAAGTATATCTATAGTTCAACAGTTTTTTAATACCCCGTTCGGTTTATGTGATTAACAAAAAGCAGTTTTCTTCATACCTCGATCGAAAGTAGGGTAGGACGGGGGAATGGCGTTCACTTAAGGAAAACATGGTGTATTTTTTAAATTATTTATTATAAATCAAAACTAAGAAGAGTAACAAAGTCTTCAATTATCGAGTAATCAACAATTTAACAACAAAAGCATATATCTTTCACCTACTAGTATAGTAGGAAAACATTATTAAAAAAACATGACTTTGGGTAATGCCGCTCAGGGTCTCATAAAGTAGTGTCCCCAATCCAATCCGGCTGTTTTACTGCTTTGATCATAATTGTTTTTGATATTGTTGCGCTCAGCAAATTTATAAACAAGTTTACGCAAATCTGCAACACTGAGTCCATAGTATAGCGAGCCCAGCAACTTAACTTGTTCAGCACCTAATTAAAAATTAGATCAGCGCGGCCGCAAACAAAGAAACGCTCTTCACGGTCGCATGACGCGAGCTGACTGTCCGTTTGCATCGCTGTCTATTAGAGGCCCCCTCCCCTCGCGCTTCACGCGACATGACGTGTTGCTACGTTCCCTTTTGACAGAGTTACAGAGGTGAGCGCCATTACCCAGTGAGCGCCATTCCCCCTCCCTCCCCTACATACTTTCGGCATCAATTGTAAGGCAGAAAGTCTAACATTTACTCATTGGTGGGATTACACGAACTTATTGCAGGTAGTACGTACGTTCGGACGGCAGTAAAGAAAAAAACAACCTGTCAACTGTTGTTTAGATGTCGCTTCCATAGCAACCCTATTACATTTTAGCTAATAGTCAAGACTAGCTGTCATTCGTGTTATTACGTATAACCTCAAAGCTGCTTGCTTGGAATTTAGGTGTTTTTATGTAATTAACAAGTAATTTATCAATTATTAATAAGCAAACTTACGTTTTGAGGTTCTAGGAAGCTATTCTGACTATTTTGGCGATTATGTCCGTAGGGCTGTATGTGTGTGTGTATGTATGTAAACCTCTTATATCTTTTGAACGGAGTGTCCGATTGAAACGCGGTTTGAGGCAGCTGACGTGACTTTGACGAACTTAGATTTCCTGAAAATTTGGAATGATTCGGCCCAATAGATTTTGAGAAAACTCAAAAATACCAGTTTTTAAAAATTTTTGAAATTTGTTTTTTTAAAATATTTTCTAAACTACTAAACCGCTTAATTCCAAAATCTCATCAAAATCGGTTCATTTATTTCCGAGATATCGTGAACGAAAAATTCGTAAGAAAGTGTTTTTTTTTTTTTAAATTACTCGTAAAATTCTTATCATATCGATTTTTTGTAATAAATTACTTTCTTAGGTTAAAAAACCTGCGTCGATTGCCGCAAACCGCATCAAAATCGGTTAATTTGTTCACGAGATATCGTGAACGAAAAATTCGTAAGAAAGTGTTTTTTTTTTTAAATTACTCGTAAAATTCTTATCATATCGATTTTTTGTAATAAATTACTTTCTTAGGTTAAAAAAACTGCGTCGATTGCCGCAAACCGCATCAAAATCGGTTAATTTGTTCACGAGATATCGTAAACGAAAAATTCGTAAGTGTTTTTTTTTTTGAACTCGAAGAGCTAAAAAATAAACTTCTTGGTGTATTTTATATATTTTTGAGCGTTTTGAGCTCGAAAATAGCGGGAAGTTTCAGAGATGACTTGCAGGGTCAGCCTTCTTTTCAATGTTTTTTTAATCAGCCTCAAAAACGGTTAGTAAAGAATTTGTGTGGTTACTATTTAAATAAAATCTTTAAAGAAAATAGACTGATTAATGAAAACTGATAAGTTATCATTATTTAAAGTAATTTTAGTTTGACCCAGAATTTAATTTCAGTATAATTGATTTTCTTATCAACTTTCGGAATTCAAAAACAACTAAGTAACTCTCAGCACGTTTTAATAATCTGTTCAACAAACATCCTTCTTCTGGGATTTTAAATAGTACTAGCGATGTTTATTTCACAATATTTTATGATCGGAAATTGTAAATTTGATATTTTTACTTTAAAATCTGTCGTGCAAATAGAAACAATAATACTATTAATATGACTGAAAAGTCAAAATATTGCAACGACAAACATTCTGCACTTAATTATGATGAAATCGACGATAAAATATTCTATTTTAAAGTAATAAATTTTAAAACTAATAAAGAGGATAATACACAAATAATAAAAATGGAAACGAAATCTGCAGAACGTATTCTTTTTATCACTTTTCAGAAAAAAAATAACACATAGGTAATTTAAATCAGAGGTTCCCAAACTGTTTTGTCTCGTAGACCACTTGTCATGTTTTTCGGTTTTGGGTAGACCCCCTGCTTATGTGATATTGATTTTTTGCAAATTCATTAATTTTAAATGTATTTTTGACAACCGGTATAGTGCTATTCACTTTGAACGATTTAAATTTATAACGGTAGTGAAATGTAGTGTGAAATGTTTAGTTTTATACATTTATTAATTAGATTGAATCAAATTAAAATCAAATTAAAATTTACTTTCTGTTACATAAAATAACTAAGCAAAAAATAAATGCTTTTAGTGTGAGGGATGAACCTGATGCTTTAATAATAAATTTTCAACATTTGGCATCAATTTAGTTAGATTTAATCTTAAATCTCTTCGGTTAACGATGTCCAGTTTGTTTCTTTTTTTGTTAGGAGATTCACTATCGTTGACCCCCATTTTCATTTCATGGACCCCCAATTTTTTCCCCGCTGACATGCACCCCTTGCAAGTTGTCGTCGAGCCCTGGGGGTCGATATAGACCACTTTTGGAACCACTGATTTAAATTAAGGAGACAGTCAATAAATAAACATAAAAAACTCTGTTTGATATATTACGCCTTGCGAACACACATTATTTATTATTTCGCTCGCTTTTAAGCATCGATATTAAAATATCATCAATCATTTAAAACAAAGCGAAAATAAGTTTTTCAACAACGTCACATTATCACTACAATATCGACGCACATAATATACGCGCACAGTTTTTATTAAAAATCAATCAATTGGAGTAAACACAATTATAATTACAGTTACAAAAACAATCGTATCACAAATAATTGAATATTGGAACAAGCTAAAGGCATCCGTCGCACTACTAATAACAAAAAATAAATGAATAACACAAGCGCAGAAACAATTGAGTACACAAAACAACGCACAGTCGAACAGACAACGATGTTACATTTGGCTGGCTGACTGATGTATAGTTTACGATGATATGTGTAGTTTATTTAATTAATTAATAAGTTAACAAGATGGTGTGTGTATTAATTGTCTTTTGACAACAAAACAACTAGAGCTACTACGTACATAAGAAACGTCGTGTGTACTCTAACAAGATATCAGCACAAAACACTCCGAAATGAGACACGGGCCTAGTTGAGGACAAATTTTACCATTCCAACACCACAAGTGGGGGAATGGTACCTACTAAATTAGGTCAAAATCCACTTTTAAAAATTTTACAATATTTTTTTGTTTTGAGGTTCCCCGAATTCAAAAAAACATATTTTTGGAAAAATTCTGTGCGTCTGTTTGTCTGTGAACACGATACAGATCACACGAATGAGCGGATTTAAAACCTTTTGGGAGGATGTTTGATATGCAAATATAAAGGGCCCTATTGTTTTTGGAAAAAATCGCCGCATGAGCAGCAGATATATATGCTTTAACGTTGTTTTTTTGTACTAGCGTGACCTGTGCGAATTATTCGCACTAAATAAGTATAATAATTATCACTTTACAAAATTATTTTTTAAATATGATTGCAGGTATTCAATTCGTTTCTAATTCTGCACACTGCTTATAACGTTCTTCTTTTTGTTGTAAAAGAAATATTTTACTAAAATTGTCATATAGAGGCGCAAGTAGCAAAAGCGTTGTTCAGCGTTGCCCGTCAGATGGCAGTATTTACAATATGAAGGTCAGATGACAGATTGAAGTGTTAACGTTACGCCGTCAGATGGCAGACGTTGTTCAGAGTTTAATTAATTTACAAAAACAATAGCAATAATAAATTTTTTAGTTGTCGACGTCAGTAGAGCAAGCAATTATATGTAAAATGATATATAATTTATGTGGAGAAATTGTGTGGTTTTTTCTAAAAAGGGACGCAAACATCTTAAACCTTAGCGTATTAATATATATGATTATAATGATATACCTACTTTTCATAAAGGTTTATTAAAATGTCTTTCTAGTATTGTATATATAGTTTCGAAAATATTTTGAAAAATAAAAAAAAGCTGTTATTCTTTTGTTCTAAAGATCTGTTAGGTAGTTGAAAAGCATGCTTTGATAAATTTTTACATGACGTGATAACGTATTATATATACATAACCATGAAAACACATATCAAATATCATATTTAATACTAGCCGTTACCCGCGTCACCGCAGGCATAAATAAAAATTTTATTTTTTTTATTATATTATGTTGCAACCCATCAATGTTGTCAACAATTTTTTTAGCATTTTTCTATTAAGACTATTATCGGTATATTTTTATCAGAATTTTCGCAATCGATCTCTGTGTACCTTTTAAAACGCGCAAATTTTAACCCTTTTTTAATTTTATTTTTGTTTCTATTAATTGGAATTCCATTAGTGATTAATTCTGAAAGTTATTGAGTTTTTATCAGAATTTGCGGGCTCAGTCCTGTGGTTCTGCGTGATCAAGAAGAAAATTTAAATATTTGTGAATATTAGTCTACCATTACTTGAAAATATTTTCCACTTTATACTAAGGCAATGACGGTATAGTGATAATCTATCCGCTGCTGTACGCACAGTGTAGACGTATTAAGTTGGTAAACAGTTTTATCATGTTGGCAATTAATAAATTACGGTGTTTTATTCCGTTAAATCATGGGCAAGGACAGCAGACTCGATCTATTGTACGCATATTATATTATACTCGTACCTGACTGATGTCTATATTTTCTTTTCGATATATTTATTACATAATAATAAATCAGGAGAGCCCCTCTATAAAGAGATATCAAAGGATAGTTAAAAAAATACTTAATAAAAAATCGCAGGATTGTAGACAAAAATTAGATTTATTAATTGTACGACAATCTAATATCATTTATAAAATACCTTGTGAATGTAGTAAGTGCTATGTGGGGCAAACAAAACAGTTACTAAAACATAGAATGGACTGTAGAAACATAAATTTATTAAGTGATAATAAGACCGCGTTGTTATCTCATCATTTCGACACTGGACATAAATTTCTATTTAATGAAGTTCAAATATTAGATAGAGTCAAATTGGAAGAAACGTAATATCAGTGAAATGTGTTTCATTAGAAAAAACAATTCTAGTAATTATAGAACAGATACTCAAAATTTAAGTAGTCAGTATAACTATGTTATGAAATTGAACTAATGTTCGTTATTTTATATTTATTTTTATTGTTTAAAAATTTAAACATAAAAAAACACTTTTAAATTATTATAGTGTTTTTTTGTGCTTACAACTAGTTACTCCCTGTATAAAAAAGCATTTTATCTATTATGAAAAACAAATTGTTACACAAGAAAAAGTAATAAAGGCAGAATTACTAAAACATTTAATTTTAATTAAAACCGTAAAAAATTTTGTATAGCGATTCTTATTAAAAATTCAAATATCTATATATTTAAACAGAAGGCGTTTTTTTGTCCATGAACTTTCAGCTGCTTTCACTTGGTCGATTTTGATAGTTTTTTTAATGAATATCACGTTGCGAGCGCTACATTCAACATTTAAAAAAATGGCATAACAAAATGCCATTTTTTTAAATGTTGAATTTAAATACAGACTTACTAAGTCATCGGCTGTTAGGTACAACTTGCTTTCATTAAAATTGTTAAGATTTTCTCGAGGAAAATCTTATTAAAAATCCAAATTTACAAATGAAAACAATAATAATTAATTAATTTATACTTTATAGTCAAAGAGCTACCAACGTTTTCGAGAAACAATTTTATGACGACTGTTCTTTTGATATTCCTTTTCTTATTGAATTGTAATTTGTAAATATGTAACTACAGTTACTACGTCATTATAAAAGAGTTTGAAATTATACGTATAGAGTAATAGACGGAGAGCTGGCTACGGAGAAAATGGGTGACTCGGTGCAGAGCTGAAAATTTGCAGAATAAGAGGAGATAGTACAAATAAGTAGGGAAAAAATTGCCAGAAGGCTAGGCGGAAGATAAAAAGCCGCCAGAAGGCGCTAGTGTTGCGAAAAATCAGTGCACTTCTGGAATAAAATTACGTTGTAATTTTATTAATTTATTTAATTTTATTTCTATCAAAATGATATTAATAATTTTGAATATTTGTCGAATGTAATTATTATATCATGTTTGAATTTTCAGTATGCCCTTATAACTATATAATGTATAATATATATAATATATAATCTAGTTTTGAATTACAGAGTCAGTATAGAAATTGCCAGAAGTGCACTGATTTTTCGCAACATTAGCGCCTTCTGGCGGCTGTTTAGCTTCCGCCTAGCGTTCTGGCAATTTTTTCCCTACTTACTTGTACTATCTCCTATTATTCTGCAAGTTTTCAGCTCTGCACCGAGTCACCCATTTTCTCCGTAGCCAGCTCTCCGTCTATAAGCAGTCATTGTTTTGTACTTCTTTTTGAAATATTTACACAGAATAAATGATTTTATGTTACCTGCAGGTATAAAAATGACATAAAAATACACAATAAAGTTGCAGAAAATAGCAATTAAAAATATCTACAATATTGCAGGTAAATGATAAAAAAAATATTGGCACTACTACCTATGTAGTCAAAAAGTTATAGGTTTAATTGAAAACCGAATTTAATATTCAAAACACGTAAATGCAGCTTTATAAAAATGTCGGCATATTAAACGAAGGTAAAAACGAATATTTACATTGTAACTACTTAACTTGTTTTTAATACAACATTCGAGTTAGAATATATTATAAAACAAAAATTAACTCGGAACAAAGCAGGTCGTCCATACATATTACGTCATACAAATTTATTTTCTAATAAAAAATTCCAGCCAATTTGGCGACGGAACCATTCCAACTTAAAAAATATTGACATTTGATGTATAATAAAGAAAATAAAATTTCTGATATCGCGTGAGGTGACGCGAGTAATTACTAGTATTCAATATGTTCCACGTCATGTAAAAATTAATCAAACTAGTTTATTTCTGACAGATCTCCAAACAAAAGAACAGCTGATTCTTTTAGTTCTGAAACTATCAAGTTTAAAAAAAATATTTAAGGAAACTTTCTTGAAAAAATAATAAGCCGTTATGAAAAGTATACCATTATTATATAAAAAAACACTGATATAGGATATATCTCTTCTGCGCATGCGCCTTTTTTTACCAAAAACAATAAGGCTCTTCATATTTGCATACCATACATCCTCCCAAAATTTGGTTTCAATCTGCTCATCCATTTGACTTGTATCGTGCTCACAGATAAACAGATTAACAGACAAACAGACGCATATAATTTTTTCAAAAATATGTTGTTTGGATTCGGGAGACCTCAAAACGAAAAGATATTGTAAAATTTTGAAAAGTGATTTTTGATCTTAACTATAGTACCATTCACCGCTTGTGGGTTGGAATGGTAAAATATTCACGAAGTGACACCGTTTATGCAAGCTTTTAACTACAACATAAATCTTAAAAAAACTTTTGTGAATTGTTAGAATACAGTTTTTAATAAAATTACTGCATGAGTGAATTTTTTAATTACTTTATATAATCGATACATTTTTACATAATTCCGATGCTGTAAAATACTGTCAACCAACGCATCATTCATATACATATAAAAATCCCCGGGGACTTGCAAAAGGGTTGAAATGTTCAATTCAAATAATTGCTTTATGCATATTTAACACAGAGGGACTTCCAGTATTGGTCTATCTGCGTGTCGACTTATGAAATGAGTTTCAATGCAGGCTGTGTTAATATTCACGGCGGTCAAATCACAATTATGTAATGTTGTGCAGACAATTCATTGTTTTATACAGTTGTATACATTGCCTATTATATCATCCTCTGAGGGCATGATAGAATACAGGTTGATTCACACACACGCACTGAGAATTGCACTTACCGAAACTCAGTGGCGCATTTAACAGGTTGGCAAAGGAGCATTTACCCACTGGGCCCCCGACGGAAGGCCTTAAGGGCCCCTCTTGAGAAAAGTTACTTTAGATTTTATGTGAATTTGACTCTATTCAATAAATAGAGTAACTGTGATCCATTGAAGTTAATGATAGGGTAAGAGTACGATAACTTGCTATGCAAAATATCCACTGGAAATTCACAATTATTGTTTTATATAACATATAACAGCGTTATTGGTCGTTTTAAGTGCGGAAAATTAATTTTTATAAATTAATTTAAAAAAATTAAATATGGTATAGTAAGTTGATTTAGAGTATATTATTTACTATAGCGATCGCTATCTTGTCTCATATAGTGATAAGAAAAGAGAAAGTTATATATACCTGTATCTATGATAAACAAAGATAGAAATATCAATTGGTTGGAATGAAATACAATTAAACGTATTTGGAAATTTTAATTTATAAAACGAATTTTAAATTTAAAACTCACATTTTCATGAAGATTGAAAACCACCGCTTTTTTTGATAAAGGGGTATGCGAATTGTCTCGCAGTGAAACGGGAAGGGGCAAATGTGGAGTTTTTAAAAAAACAATTCCGGGGTGAACGATAAACGGGTGTGCGAATTGTAATTCTGGAGTGAACGATAAAGGGGTATGCGAATTGTCTCGCAGTGAAACGGGAAGGGGCAAATGTTGAGTTAAAAAAAAAAATAATTCCGGGGTGAACGATAACGGGGTGTGCGAATTAGATAGTTAATATATAGCATAACAAATATTATAAATATCTAAATACGACCCTGCTTCCATAACACAATCGAAAGCTGCATACAAAGTGAGATAGTTATACAATAATTCTACACCAGTTGCTATGACGTGTATTTGTGATTTTTGATTGGTTAGATTCAAAAAATGACAGTGAAAGACGAAAAGTAGTTCCATTTTCTTCACGTATTTTTGAGGAAATTTGTGAATAATCCGCAAAGTTTTTTTTTTTGAACGTCAAAATTTAGCGTTTTCTATGACTTAAAAAAAAAATTTCAAAATTTGTGTGCATAGTGTTATCGAACTGGACCCTAATGATAGAGTATTTGGAAAGAATTCCGTGGCATAAGGATCGAAAATGAAGCAATAATGAAATTTTTTTTGAACTTGCATTTAATACTGACGTTTCGATACGTTTTGTATTGAAAACTCTGAAGATGATACAAAACGTATCGAAACGTCAGTATCAAATGCAAGTTTCAAAAAATTTCAGTATTGCTTCATTTTCGATCCTTATGCCACGGAATTTTTTCCAAATACTCTATCATTTAGATTGTATGTTATTTTTTGAAAAATATTTTTGAGAGTACCAGTACCTTGTAGACAGAACAAAGTTAGATTGGCCCTCAGGGGCCCCTGTTATCTAAACACTTACAATGAGTGGAAATAATAATAAATGAAATAAAAAATTTAATGATTTATGTATGTAATAAGTCAGTTATTATAAACGTGTACGATTTTCTTAACATTTGTCGTATATTCCTGACTTGTTGAAAACGTTCGAGAAAGCCCTCGAAAGGGCCAGCTGCAGGGCGTAAAAATTCAGTTGGCAATGACTTTCAAATATACGTTCAAAAGCTAGTGTATAAGGGCCCCTAGGGAGATTTTGTCCACTGGACCTTTTTTCTTCAATCCGCCTCTGCTGAAACTAATCTCATTCTTGACAGAATATTTATTTTAACCTAATTAAGTTTGATAGATAATACATTAAATTTCATCAAAATCGAATCACCCGTACGAGTGATGCTGGCCTAAAACACTTTTCTTCATACCACGATCAAAAGTGTATACTTTCGGCATCAAGTCTAATATTTATTCCTTGGTGGGAAGTTCGTACGTTCGAGCGCTAGTAAAGCAAAAATAACCAATAAACTGTTTTGTTTAGATGTCGTTTCCATAGCAACCCTATTACATTTCAGCTAATAGTCGCGAACAGCTGTCATTCGTGTTTTTACGTATAAACTCAAAGCTTTTTGCTTATTATTTATCTGTGTTTTTAATGTAATTAATAATTACTTAATGTACTTAATACGCGTGCTTACGACCGAGGTATGAAGAGAAAAATGGTACACACCACACTGGCCGAAAGTGTGATACCTTGCCCTTCGCGCCATGATGTTCCCTTTTCTAAAATATTCCCCCTATAAACAATCAGACTTCAAAATGATCATTTAATTGTGATAAGACGTAGTTTTATTATCAATAAAATAAAACCGCTTCATTTACTTATTTGAATATCGGCGCCCGTGCGCAAATTTGGAATCCTTGTTTTTGCCATTTCTGACAGTTTTATACCTAATATTTATTTAGCTTTTTGAATTCAATTGTTCTTTGAAGACAAAGATCACTGACGTTTTTTATTGCACCAATAAATAACTTTTGTGAAAATGGCTGGATTGTTCCAGCCTATACATTATCGCATGGGTTAGATAAGCTCGAAGGGTCGCGTAGTTTGCACACGAAAGGGTCACACGGCGATCAACCCTTTCTGTCAAGGCAGGGACGGCTTAAAGTGAATGCAAAATTGGAGACGGAACAGCAGGTTATTTGGACTATTTCACTAATTGTTAAAGTTAGATCGACAAAATTTCTTTCATTAATTCATTTATTCAACTCATGCGCGTTATTCATGTTTTATCATGCCTAAAAACCGAACCCTAAATAGCCATTTACCGACTGGTGACAATTACTTGTCATAACTCAATGAAGATTCCTACTAGCTCGGCCATTGTGGAGTAATGAAAATAAACGTAACTATTTTCTGAGTCGTAACGAAATAGTAGGTAACAACAACTCCCTGTTGTTACCCATTGAGACTAAAATTGAGAGGCCGAATGTTTTCGACTTGGAATTTATTCATAACCGGCTAACCTCAAACCAAAACATTGAATCGTGCTGTTTGGTGCTGTTAGTATTGACAGTTTTTTTATAAAGAAATAAATAGATATTTACAACATCTCATTATAATTAAAACATGAATAACGCGCAATTGTTGAATAAAATTATGGGCGCAACTTGTAGGCTAAGTCATGACCTGTCAGCGCGATGAATGACTTAGACTACTAGTTACGCCAATAACTATTTCAAGAATCCCGAAATGGCTTGGAATTCACCAGAGTGTGACTTTTAAGGATGTTTGTTGGCTGATGTATTCTAAATTGTTTTTAATTTGGATCACTAATTTGGATATTATTTCAATGTATTATTTAGGATACTAAATCGCGAATTGGCGATTACACAGCCATTCGAAAATACATCAGCTTTTGTGAATTTCGGCAGCCTCACGCTATTAGTAGCCACGTATTAATCGCACATTCGCACGACATTATGCGTGCTGGTTCTTAAATATGTTGACTTTGCGATCTATGTATACCCATTTAGCTAGTTTATGGGTAGTACAGGTATTAATAATAACAAGTTTATGATTAATAGAAGAATAAAGGATGAAACCTTTGCAAATCGTCGTTGGTTCTGTAATAGCTCTTACGTGCATAATTGACAGATTTTACGTTTTTTAAATGAAAAGATTCAGGAAACAGAGCTCTATACACTAGTAATACCTCCAAATTAATTTTACAGTAACCAACAAGGGGAAGTAACTCTTATGTGAAAAGTTGTATCAAATAATTCCTCCCATGTGCCAATAAATCCGAAATTAACGTTAAATATTTTTTAAGAAAATACTTCGTCTTAATTAAACACGTATAGTAAATATAAGTATGAATTAGTAATATACCTCTGAAATTGCTAGTTGCTAAAAAGTAAAATTTGCAGGAAAAGCCAAAAAGTGGTTATTTCAGCAATGGATGGTAAGATCCATTGCTGAAATAACCACTTTTTGGCTTTTCCTGCAAATTTTACTTTTTGCACATAAGAGGCATTACAGAGCCAACGACGAAATACTGATTGTTGTTTTATTGCATTTTATTGTCTGACGTTTCGGCAATCTTTATGCCATCTTCGGAGAATCAATGCTGTCTGTTTTCTCAGTATTGTTGTTATGTAAAAAATAAATTAAAATAAAAGTGTCAGCAACGGGTATTAAAATTACTATTTTTCTTGAAAGAACGACTGATTGTTACTGAAAATTGTATAAACGTGTCAAATGTAACATGTTTAAAATTATACTGATTAAATTTTTTTATTTACACTCTTTTTTTTCTACGATTCTGTATTCCGCACGGCTAGTTAAAAGAGACATTCCTGGTGGAAATTACGGGGAGTCATAAGACTGTTTTCACTTTATTGGTCGTTCGAAAATAAAAACGAATAAACACTTTAAGACACCCCTGTGTGTTAACTACACAATGATTACGGGGGTTTGTATGTTTGTTTAGTTGCGCCAGGGGCGCCGGCCTAGCCTATGAAACCCGATATATTATTCAATTTTTAGTTCGAATTATTTAAACCATAACACCCTTTTTTGGTATAATTCGGGATCACTAAAACCAGAGAAAAGAAATTCATTCTAAATTGAATGCACAATAATTTGACAACAAAACTAGCCAAAATGTAAAAAAGCGTGGGGTGCTTAAATTAATTATTTGGCATTTTGGAGTACAGATTGCAATAAAATTTTAGTTTTTTTAAATTCTATTTTTGTAACATAAATTATCTCAACACAATTTCTTGTGTGACCTAATCATAAAACTTATTACGCATAAAGTTAAGTTTAAATTAATACGTTAATATGTTATGACACTTAGAACATAAGCATATTTGATGTCGTTAAAAAGCTTAAACTTTCAGGAGCATAGTACCCATCTTCCCAAGGGAAGAATTTTTTCTTTAAAGATATTAAGTTGTCTTTTTTTCTTTTTTCAGTATTACCGGCAATAATTTTTTCAATGTTGCTTGATTTTCAATTTCTAGCAACGATGGAAAACTTTGTGGTGATTTCGGAAAACCAAAATAGTGTAGCGCTAAGTTAGAGTTCCGATTTTCCGTCAACAATTACTTTATCACAATACTAGCGGTCCCGCCCGGTTTCACCCGGGTGCAAAAAAACGAATGGGGAAGGAAAGGGCATGAGTACGCACATTCATCTTAGTTTACCGAGATGAATTTTGTGTCCAAACTTCAGAATGATCGTAGCGTGATATTATATAGCCTATAGCCTTCCTCGATAAATGGGCTATCCAACAAAAAAAAATTTCAATTCGAACCAGTAGTTTCTGAGATTAGCGCGTTCAACCAAACAAACAAACTCTTCAGCTTTATATATTAGTATAGATATAGGATTTTGTGTCGAATATTGACTTAAAAGTTGGACATTAAAAGAAAATGATTACGATCGATGCCTTAACTGACGCGTCGCTACTGATATATAGAGAAGATACAATCGAATTGTGTTTTGTTCTAAGGGTATGCAATTAAACAAACTGTATAGTGGGATTAAACACCTCGGACTGTGTCAAGTAACCTGTTCCATGTTATCAATGGTTAATAAACACCATTTGCATAACTGTGCAGGTTAAAAGGCAAAATTGATTATGTCGAATTGTTGAGTTACTTTTATTTCTTCCAAATCCTTTTTAACTTACCGCTATTGAAAATTTTCAAAAAAAAAAGGAAATTTATTGTTTTCGGATCAATTTTCAAAATTGCGTATTTTCAGATCTCAACGTTTTAGGGCAGTGGTTTCTAAACTTAATGTTACTACGCCTCCCTTAAAAATATTTAATCATTTGGCGCCCCCCTGAAGATTTCATAAAATAAAAACACAAACATTTTTACTCTTATAAAATTTATTCATACAAACTAATGGAAAACGATTTTTTATAATTGTTTTTAATGAGATGGATGTGCTTGTCTATTAGCACAAAGTTTATCAAATACATAGAAAACTTTAGCAGTAATTTGGAAAATTGTTCACTGTCACTAATTTTCGCGGCTCCCTTTAGACTACTCCGCGCCTCCCGGTTTGGAAAACTCTGTTTTAGGGTCCTAGGAAGTAATTCTGATTATTTTTGGATTGACGTCTCTAAGCGTGTGTAAGCTTGTCGTACGTAGATATGAAACAGATATCCGGTAACTATCCGGTATCCGGCCTGATACCGGATAGTAAATGAGTATCTGGTCGGATACCGCATTTAAAAAAATTACAACGGATAATCTTTAAAGGCTCTTTATTTAATCCACATAACAAATCAAATCATCATTTTTTTATTACACAACAAAGAAAATTAATACTCGTACTGCACTAATAACGAATTTTGGTGAAAGAATACCAATTTCTCTGCATTAAGAGGCAACAAACGGTTTCCCTTGTCTTCATATACAAATCTTTCGCTGTAAATGATCGTGTTTGCTATCAATTCAATAAGGCAATGAAGCACTAACTTCGCTCATGAACGAAAAGACCCGAGTCCACTCGATCGTTCGCGCGCTACCTACGAAGGTTCGCTCGTGTGAAGATGCGTCAATCGGCTATGTTCGGCCGGATATCCGGCTATCCGACTATCCGTTTCATCTCTAGTCGTGCGATATCTTTAGAACGAATCAACCAATTGAGATCGGGTTTGCGGCTTAGCTAAGAGCATTAGACTAATAATCGCGGGTTCGAGCTGCACATTTATTTATTTTTTTTTTATTGCGCAACTGGTTTAATAAATGAAAGTCAATTAAAAATTCTTAGCATTCAAAACGAGTTCTGTAAATTAAATTTCTCGAAAAAAAAATTCATCTGTAAGTATAGCGTTGTAAATCTTTGCACATTTTTAATTTAAATCTTTTAGGTAAATAAAAACCAAGTCGACGGAAAACCGTTTTCTGTCCTTTGAAAGGAAAAGTAAACAGCTAGAGGAATGTCGTTCGTTCAACGAGACAACGTTGTGCATATTAAAATACGAAAATAAATAAATAATATAATACCTTTAACTCTTTACAGTACAACTGTATTCGCTGAAGTGTTAAAAAAGTAAAGAAAAAGCACGAAATCGAAAATAAAATATACTTTTAGGGGTGTGCAAGTACTTGAAAAACGAGCAAGTAGAAAAACCAGAAAAATACTCGAAAAAATTGTATAATATACAGTACAACTTCTCTCGGAGATAATCGACTCATGTATTTTCAACTCCTTCTTCATTCTCATTTCGTGGCAGTTATAGATCAATCAAGATAATTAATTTATGGTTAAAGGTTGTCAAAATTATTTTTTAATTGACTGAGCAGTACAGGAGCGTGAAAACTTGTTACTAAAAACTAGAAAATACGTGAGTAAAATCAGTTGAAAAGAGAGGGTGTTGAAAATACACGAGTCCTAATGACAGCTCTATCTACAAATTAATTATTCTTGTAAATCGAGTAGCCAACGACAACATTGTCGGGAAGAAAGTTTCACTATGCGGTAGACGAGCCGAAACATTTTCAAATTAAGCTGTCTTCCATTTTAAGGAGAAGCATTTTCTGATCTATAAATAGTATATTACACCACAAGGGCAGACATTTTGAGATTCTTGCATTGCGCGCCATGATGTCCGAGTCTCAAACTTTCTGCCCTTGTGGTGTATACTATTTTCTTCGTACGTCGTTCGAAAGCACGTTGATTAAATTAATCAATTAATTAGATAAAAATGCAGATTAATTTCAAGCAAGCAGCTTTGACGTTATACGTAAAAAACACGAATGACAGTTGTTCGCGACAATTGGCTGGCGGCAGAAGCGGTAGTCTGATGGATGATGGAGCGGTGTACATGATAACTATTTTTTATAGCTGGTCGAAAGTACGTAGTTCTGGCATCAGTGCGTGTAATCCCACCAATGCCTAAATGTTAGACTTTAATTAAAATTAATACCGGAAATACGTACTTTCGAGTTTTCGACCAAGGTATGAAGAATTCAAGAAAAGGAAAAGGTTTAATCGTAATTTGCTTGATCGATCTTCTAAGCAATTGCTTTTCTATTTTATAAATACTTAATTTTTCTTTTCTAATCGCAACAAGTAGTACTTACAAGGATACAAATTTTAGATTTCTAAAAAATATCAGAAGGTTTTTTCAGTATGTGAGGTTTTCTTTCCGTATATCTCGATTCGACTCGAAAATAGAGTAAATGCTCATCCATATTAATTTTCTCTTGAGATTTTGAAACTTTCTCTTGAATTCAATCAGAACTAAATTGAATAGCTTATCAAAAGTTTTCTGCAGTTTAAAATAAAAAAGGTGTATATTTATGTCGGAAAGAAAAGAATCTTTCTCTTGAAATATTCAAGAGCATTTGTTCGTTTATCAGTCGCTGTGATTGCGCTTGTGTGAACATTGATTTTATTCGATGTTTCGTTCATGTTCGCAGTTTTGACAGAATATTTGATATGAATTAAAAGTGCACAGCTTTCATTAAAATAATTGTGTTGTTAAAACGGACTTATACAAATAAAAATTCAGGAAACGCTTCTTTCTGCTGTGCGAAAGTGCAGACCAAAGCCTGTTAAAATTTATTATATTGTAACGAAACTGACAAAACTGTTCTTTGTTGGTGACAAAAATATTTATTTACAAAAATAAACTTTAACAATACAAACTCTAAAAAGTACTTCTCTATTATAATGCAAAAATGAAATAAAATAAAACAAGGAAAAACAAATGAATTAGCTGAACAATAATAACACGACACTATACTTATTATGTACAACAAATATTTATCACGGGAACAAACCAACGTTTATATAGCGCACTTATTTATTATCTATTTACACAATTCTTTATTTATCTCATAGATGCTAGTATATTTTAGTAACGTCTTAATATATCGTTAACGAGCTGTTAACTGTTAACTCACATCACTGACTGACGTGTAGGTTGCTGCTCCGCTTATATAGCCCTTCAGTTTCATTCTGGAACATTCTCAAAGCGTCGGCATTCTTGTACGCGGTTCCGACAACAATGTGCGTATTGTTATCGCTTCCAGTGGTGTCTAGTTACAATTCTATTAGTACTGAATACTGATAAAAAAGTATGGAGGAGCGTATGTATTACTCGTAGTCATACAATTTCATTCAAATCGGTTGTCCCCTTTAGACGTTTAAGTAACCAACAAAACTACAAAAACGAGTGGGATTAAACCGGACTATAAATTAACTGCATGGGATAACAAACTACAAACAGATTTTCTGATTTATATTATACTAGGTTTCACCCGGGTGTAAAAGAACGAATGGGGAGGGGAGGAACATGAATACACACATTCATCTTAGTTTACCGAGATGAATGTTGTGTCCAAATTTCATGATGATCGGAGTTACCGTTCAAAAGTTTTTGTCGATAAAAAGCAGTATTTATACTTTTTTAAACTAATAATTTTTTTTAATTAATTAAATAAAATTAAAATAAATTTAAATGTAAGCCTTAGAAGAAAGCAATGTAGAAAATAAAAAAATAAAATAAAAATATATTCGCCCAACGTGGGGCTCGAACCCACGTCCCTGATATTGCTCTACCGATTGAGCCAGCCGACGTTGTGTACTCACATCGCTAATATGAGTATATTTAGTTAGTGCATTTCACCTGAAAAGAAGCTTATTTTTGAGATACATTTTGCAACATTTTTCATTAATGCTCCGCTCCTAATTGTCGTAGCGTGATATTATATAGTCTATAGCCTTCCTCGATAAATGGGCTATCTAACAAAAAAATTTTTTTCAATTTGAACCAGTAGTTCCTGAGATTAGCGCGTTCAAACAAACAAACTCTTCAGCTTTATATATTAGTATAGATAAAATATTAGGGATTAAGATTATATGTTGTTACTGATATGTACAGGGTTAAATATACATATAAAGCATTGTAGAATTGCAACCATTAAATTAGACGAAATTAATTCATTTTGTGTATAATTTAAAGCAAATAATGTTCGGTCTTTTGAGTTTCTTCCAACTGACGTTCTTTGCGTGGAACGCGAATCTTCACCCAACAAAGAGAATAATATTTGTAACGAGATTATAATATTACATCATTATAACGATACATTAATTTTAGCATCAAATGCGCCCATTAAATATTTATCTTCCGTTTCGGTGGAATGGAGGCGAGTGTCTAAAATGGCGTGGCCATAATCCGTAATTTAACATTGTCTATTTTCATTTGCAGAACTAAACGACTTACTTAGGGCTACGTAAAAGAATTTATTCAACTCATGCGCGTTATTCATGTTTTATCATGCCTAAAAACCGAACCCTAAATAGCCATTTACCGACTGGTGACAATTACTTGTCATAACTCAATGAAGATTCCTACTAGCTCGGCCATTGTGGAGTAATGAAAATAAACGTAACTATTTTCTGAGTCGTAACGATATAGTAGGTAACAACAACTCCGTTGTTACCCATTGAGGCTAAAATTGAGAGGCCGAATGTTTTCGACATGGAGTTTATTCATAACCGGCTAACCTAAAACCAAAACATTGAATCGTGCTGTTAGTATTGACAGTTTTTTTTATAAAGAAATAAATACATATTTGAAACATCTCATTAATAACAATAAATAAAACACGAATAACGCGCAATTGTTGAATAAAATTATGGGCGTAACTAGTAGTCTAAGTCATTCATGGCCTGTCAGCGCAATGTTGCTTTAGCATATATTTCACTGGCTGAAAACATCGCGCTGACACGCCATGATTGACTTAGACTACTAGTTACGCCAATAACTATTTACAAATTATAAAAAATTCTGTAATACTGTCAAACAAGTTTTAATCAACAATGCATATTACTCCGTTGAAGAATTTCTAAATTATTCTAACGCTTTTTAATGTTTTAATGTTTTTTATGATGATATTATTATTTTAATACAGTGTAACCTCTTTATAACGTCCTTCGTTATAACGAAAAACTCCCTATAACGTAGAAAATTTTACAGTTTGGTTGGTTTACCTTAAAACCCATACATTAATACCCTCTTTATAGCTTAACAACCATTCTCTATTACGATGAAATATGTTCATATTTAGGCGTATTACAGTGTAATTGTTTTTATACAACAAAATGAAGAAGAAGAAGATGATAAAGAGGACGATTTTTAACCATCATCAACTATTCAACAAGCACTTGATGCCGCTAAACTTATCGAAACATTCCTATTGTTTAATGAAGGTGATTCCACCACATCCCAAGAGTCAAGACATGCATAATACTTAATAAAATACAAAACAAATATTGGCATAGCAAAAACGCCAAGCAAAGTTAACAGACTACATGGAATAAATTAATTAGGTGAAATTTGGTTATTTTTCTTTCTTCCCTCCATATAACGAAAACTCTTTATAACGAAAAAAAAATGCTCGGTCCCTTGAGATTCGTTATAAAGAGTTTACACTGTATTGATATTATTATCGTCTAATAATTTATCTATTATTTTATTTTAATATGTTATTTTATTATATGTATAGTGACAAATCCTCCTGCTATACAATAAATTTATTATTATTATTATTATTATTATTATTATTATTATTATTATTATTATTATTATTAAGACGTATACTCATCAACATATCAACAAACTCATCAAAGACAGCATCCGGCTGGTGAGAAAGTTTGCTGTTTCTAGTCTGGTTTGGACATTTCTGTCAACTATTTTGTGATCCAAAATTGGAACAAAATAATATATTAAGGATCGTATTCATAAAGAGCCAATAACTAATTTAACAGGTATATCGTACTAATAAACAAACTAATAGACTGATTTGGTATTCACAAAGAACATTTAGTGCTATTTTAAATCGACAAATAATTTGTAGGTAGAAGAATCAACCTATTAAACTATTTAGTGGACAGTTTTAACAAGGAAAGAAATATATTCTATTTCATTTCTGTTCAGTTTTTGACAATTAATCCAATATAACAGCTGTGTTATTAATTACATGTTATTTGGTTAGTATATTATTCCAGATAATTACGAAGTGTTCTAATAATTTTTTATTTGAAGTTTAATTTTTTTTAGAATCAAACATTACTGTTTTGGACTAATTTTTCAGACAATCTTTATTAAAATCATTAAAAGTTATTAAAAAGAGAAGAAATATTTTCTATTTCATTTCTTTTCAGTTTTTGACAATTAATCCAATATTGCTGCTGTTTTATTGCTTCATTTTTCTATTATATATTTTTGAGCTTAAATAATTATGATGATAGTCTAAATGCGGATTGAAACGTAAATTGGTTAATGATTTTATAAAAATTGTCTAAAAAATTAGTCCACAATTGTATTTATTGTATAATATAATCAGATGTTAACAAAGATTTGATCATTGTTTTAGTTTCATCAACGTGTAAAAGATAAAATATTTAGGGATACTTCATGTTATCTGATATCCACTGAACAATTTACAGTTTATAAATAAGGACACAAATCTTAACGAGTCACTAGTTATATATTTAACAATTCTGCTTCATGAATACCAACTTTCCTTATTGGTTCAATAACAGTTAACGATTCAATAACTATTGAGAGATTTAACATGTCTTTATGAATACGGCCCCTAATTGTATTTATTTTCTAATCACTTTATGAGTTTATTATTAACCTACCCCTAACTCAAGACGAATATTTTGAACACAAAAAACATTCAAAGAATGTTCCTATCACATTTCGTTTAAATGTCAAACGGTCGACATGAAATAAATTCGTTGTCGGTCAATAAACAGCGCGTACTTGTAGAGGCGCCATTCGAGTATCCTCGCGACATATTTTGAATGGCAGTAACAAAGTAACGGAACAGCATACAAGGTTATGCGCTTGATTTGGGTCTATAGGATAATCCATACAATTTCAAATTTTGTTGGTTTATTGCCAGTGCCGGATTAAGACTCCTTGATGCTCTAAGCATTTCTTGCTTATGGGCCCCATATTCTTTAATATGTTCAGTTTATAAAAAAATTCAAATTGATGGAAAAAAGTTAAAAAGTATAGATTTTTAAGAAAAAAATTGAATTTTACAATCAATGTTCCCATTGAAAATTTGACTGTCTATGAAATCGGACCTTAGGCATTTTTATACAATTAATAGAAAAAAGTTTCAAAACTTTAAAATTAGAATAATTAAACTAATTGAAAAAAATGTTTTTTTCGTTTTTATTTTCAAAAATAAATTATTATTTATTTTTAACTTTTATACTTCTAAAGACAGTTTTATATGAGTAAATAAAATTTTTGAGAACATGACAAAAAGAAAAAAAAATGTTGACACGGTTTAGTGAGGTACTTCTCATTTCTGAGTGGTGTTTCTTGGTGCTCCCTGAGATGTGATGCCCTAAGCAAATGCTTAATTTGCTTATAGGTTAATCCGGCACTGTTTATTGCTTCCCTGCAGCCTTTAGTTTTGATTTATCGTAGTGTTGACTCTCTTTCCCTAACTCTAAAATAAAAATTCTCTAAAAAACCTAGTTTCATAAATATTTTCCCTTAAATTTTTAAAATTAAGTATTTGTTGCAAATTTGTTTTTATTAGAGTCCCTTGAGGTAGAGTCTGGCGCAACTGGTTCAAGCTTTGATTGACTAGCATATAAACTAAATGGGGCCGTTAGGTTTGATGCGCCAGACTCTATCTCAATGTACTCTTAAGATTTATATATAAATATTTGAAGTCGCTCATGGCGTTATGTGTGTCTCTATGGAAATACGTTATGTCCCCGTCTTGTTGGACACAAATATACGTGCGTCGTAGCCATGCTTTGGTACGGTACATGCTTATAGTAGCGATAAGTGCCTTCCGCGAATTATTTGGGATGTATTTCCGATTCGTGCTATCATTTCTTCACGTGTGTTTACAGAGCTTTTAAATTAATGATTAAAATTTAAAAAATCTAATCAAACTTTGGACGCAAGTCTATACTAATTTTTTTTTTATTTTTTATATGATTTTCAATATTTTCGTGTTTATTAGCTTGTCGTATAAAAAATGGAAAAACAAATTTAGCCCTATTTTCACCACTAAATTAAAATCAGAAATATTGGCGGTAGAATTCCGGGAGATAGGACTTTTTTGCAGGAAATTTCCTGCTCTTTTAGAGTATTTTTTGTGATTTCAGATATCTGCAATAGTTTTTGAGATATACACAAAAAACCAAACCCTTTATTTTTTTACTAAAATGTTTATAACTTTAGCATTTTTTTCGTCCCGTATTCAATTTTTTTATTATCTATATATCATAATTATCGGTGAAGGGGGACTGGAATTTATCAAAAAAGGACATGTGAGCTAGACTAGTAGAGTAAATTCGAAAGATCATACAAAAACTGAGACACTGATATGCCACAAAAAAAAAATGAGGCAGGGGAAAAATAATTAGCATATCTTTATTTCTGTTTTTCTCTTATTTTAGAGTTTTGATAAAAAAGTTACTTAAAATATTTGTTCGTCTATTTGAGATTTACACGCTTTTAAAAAAGAAGAATGAATTTAAAAATAATTCTGTATAGACATCTGAAAAATTCCATATAAATATTTATCGACGAATTAACATTAGCAGTAAAAAATGTAAAGTGACGCAAAATTTTCTTCACTTCTGTATGGTTGTTTGAAAGAAAAAAATTTAAAAGTTATTATCGCAGTGAAGAGACATTGCATTTCTTAATTTTTTCGCTGAAGAGCTATTTATTTTTAGCGAAAAGAGTACAAGCATATGTAACCAGTTTCATAATCCTACTTTACAGAAACCTAATGCCGCAGAACATAGTATTAAGTCTTTCACTTTGCTTTGAGTTTCCTCATTTGTTTTAAAACCATTTCATCTCTTTCGTATACACACTTTCTCTTTCTCACGAGCTTGTTGAATTAAGATTTCTACTTAGATAGTCAAAGGTAGCGCGTAATAGAAGCTGGTAAAGCAAGTGTGGAAACAACGATATGTTTTTATCAAAAACTTTTATGTTTCTGTATTCTTTTCGCGTCGTTTTTCACAGATTTTCTCTCAGATGTTTTTAAAATACATTTTAAGAGTATTCGTCCCTGCAAACACCCGCTGCACCCTTCATCTCAAATCTTTTCCCCTCGCCTAAAAACGGTTCGCGCTCTCCCGACGCTATTTTTAAAGCTAGGGGGTTCTAGTATCGCCAAATGAAAGACAAAGAATCAGACTACAGATCCTTCAGGCGAATTTTTTGAAAAAAAAATTCCTGAAAAAACTTACAACCTTTTGAAAAAAAATAAGAAGTTACGTAATATTTCACACGTAGGCGAAACTGTTTTTCAAAAAATTCGCCTGAAGGATTTGTAGTCTGATTCTTTGTCTTTCATTTGGCGTTTACTAGAACCCTCCAGCTTTAAAAATAGCGTCGGATGAAGGGTGCAGGGGGTGTTTGCAGGGACGAATACTCTTAAATGTTTCATAAATCTACATAAAAATTTAGGGCCGTATTCATACAGACTTGTTAAATCTCTAAATAGTTATTGAATCGTTAACTGTTATTGAACCAATAAGGAAAGTTGGTATTCATGAAGCAGAATTGTCAAATATATAACTATTGACTCGTCAAGATTTGTGTCCTTATCATAAATTGTAAGTTGTTCAGTGGATATCAGGAAATATCCCTAAATATCTTATCTTTTTCACGCTGATGAAAACAAAACACTAATCAAATCTTTGTTAACATCTGATTATATTATATAATAAATAAGATTTCTGACTAATTTTCAGATAATCTTTCGTACTAACCAAATTAACATGTGCTCTATGGAGGGTAGATATTCCTCTATGATGTGATCAATAACGCAACCATATTGGATTAATTGTCAAAAACCGAAAAGAAATGGAATAGAATATATTTATTTCCTTGTCAAAAACTTAAGTTGTTCATGATTTTAATTAAGATTGTCTGAAAAATTAGTTCAAAACAATATTTGATCCTAAAAAAATGAAACTCCAAAAACATTATCCGAACTTCGTAATTATCTGGAATAATATCTAATAACTCAAATCTTTGATTAACGTCTGAATAGAACTCTTCAAGTAAATAAAATTGTCGACCAATTTTTCTCAGACCATATGGTCTGAGAAAAATTGGTCGACAATTTTATTTATTTAATATCTAATAACCTTTACATGTGATCAATAACACATCAGCCATATTGAATTAATTGTCAAAAACCAAAAAGAAATGAAATAGAATATATATTTCTGTCCTTGTTAATTCGTCTAATAGGTGGATCTTCTACCTATTAAATTACTGGACGATTTAAACATCCAATTGCACTATGTTCTTTGTGAATACCAAATGTGTCTATTAGTTGGTTTATTAGTACTACAATCTACCTGTTAAATTAGTTATTGGTTCTTTATGAATACGACTAAGACTGACTGGCTGATGGACAACGTACAGATTAAACCGATAAATCACAAGCAAGACATTTTGCACACGAGTTCCTTATATAACGCAAGTGAGCACTATGAAAGGATTTTTGAAAATTCATCAACATATTTGACTTCACTGATTGACTGACGGACAATGCATAGCCTAAATTGATGGGTCTAATTAATTACCTTAATTAATCAATTACACACAGCTAAATTCCAAGCAAGCAGCTTTGAGGTTATACGTAAAAACACGAATGACAGCTGTATCGGTGAACATTATTGTTCTTTATACCTCGGTCGTACGTACGTTCTTCCGGCATCAATTCCAAGGCAGAAAGTCTAGCGTGTAATCCCACCAAAGTGTTGGACTTTCTGTCTGAAAATTGATGCCGAAAGTACGTACTTTCGGCCGAGGTATAAAGAAAAAAATGACTGTTTACAAAGAGTAGGGTAGGACGGGGGAATGGCGTTCACTTAAGGAAAACATGGTGTATTTTTTAAATTATTTATTATACCTAAATCAAAATTAAGAAGAGTAACAAAGTCTTTAATTATCGAGTAACCAACAATTTAACAACAAAAGCATATATCTTTCACCTACTAGTAGTATAGGAAAACATTATTAAAAAAACATGTTTGAGCAGCATTGCCCCTGACTTTGGGTAATGCCGCTCAGGGTCTCATCAAGAAGTGTACCCAATCCAATCCGGCTGTTTTGCTGCTTTGATCAAAATGGATTTTGATATTGTTGCGCTCAGCAAATGTATAAACAAGTTTACGCAAATCTGCAACGCTAAGTTCATAGTATAGCGAGCCCAGCAACTTAACTTGTTCAGCACCTAATTAAAAATTAGTTCAGCGCGGCCGCAAACGAAGAAACGCTCTTCACGGTCGCATGACGCGAGCTAACTGTCCGTTTGCATCGCTGTCTATTAGAAGCCCCCTCCCTCGCGCTTCACGCGACGTGACGTGTTGCTACGTTCCTTTTTGACAGAGTTACAGAGGTGAGCGCCATTACCCAGTGAGCGCCATTCCCCCTCTCTCCCCTACATCAATAATAATAATTATTATTCGGTCAACAGAGAGTAAAGTTCGTTACATTTCAACTGATGAGAGCGTTTGTTGTTTAGGTATTTGAAATACGATGCACACAGAGAAGGGCCTAACTGACGCATCGCACTTTGAAATCCCCTTCATTTTCCACATACACTCAGCGTGTAGCGACAGATGTGACCTCATGATAATTAACTCTATTTCAGCACAGTATATCATATCGTCTATATTCTGAATAGACGCGGTAAGGTACATACAGGGTTCTAGCAAAAAAGACGCTTGCGTTTAGATAGAAGTATTATAACTGAAAAAGGTCGCGTACAAAAAAAGCAAAATTGTTTGTGACGTCAAGAATTACACCACAAGGGCAGAAAGTTTGAGATTCTTGCACTATGCGTCATGATGCCCGAGGCTAGTCGAGAATCGAGAGCGTCATGATGCGCAGTTCAAGGCTCTCAAACCTTTCGCCCGTGTGGTGTATACTATTTTTCTTCATACCTCGGCCAAAAGTACGGTTAATTATCATATATATTAATACGCTAAGGTTAAAGATGTTTGCCTCCCTTTTTAGAAAAAACCTCACAATTTCTCCACATAAATTATATATCATTTTAGAGATAATTGCTTGCTCTACTGACATCGACAACTAAAAAATTTATTATTGCTTTTGTTTTTGTAAATTAATTAATTAACAGCAACGCTGAACAACGTCTGCCATCTGACGGCTTTAATTTTGAAACAACGTCAACACTTCATATTGTAATACAACAGACAATACTGCATACTGTCATCTGACGGCTTTAATTTTGAAACAGCGAGCAACATTGAACGACGTCACAGCAATGCTGCATGATGCCATCTGACGGCTTAGCTCAGCGCTTTTGCTACTTGCGCCAGTATATGACAATTTTAGTAAAATATTTCTTCGATCTGTCATCTGAGCTTCATATTGTAATACAACAAAAAGAAGAACGTTATAAGCAGTGTGCAAAATTAGAATTGAATACCTGCAATCATATTTAAAAAATAATTTTGTAAAGTGATAATTATTATACTTATTTAGTGCGAATAATTCGCACAGGTCTCTCTAGTTTATTAAAGTGTGGTACGTTGTTCAAAAACCTCCTTTATACATACATGCAAAATTCTAATCATAATGTTAATAAATGATTGACGGAGTAAAGCTACCAGGTTTATACGGTGGAATACAAATTTCTTAGAATCAGGTAGGCGTTATGCGAAGCCTTTATGAAACGACGCGACGCTTCTATCCTCTTTTGTTTCTAACTCATTATCCACGGTTAAATATTATAAATTCACATTTATGGATGATAACTTTTGTGTGGGTTAAGCTTGTGATTATAGCAAATTATTTTCAATCTAAAAGTAAATTAATTTTACATGAGAAACTATTCAGAGAGAATAGTTTGTTGAAATGAATAATTTAGTAGGTGTCTAGTAATCGTAGTAACATTTGTTGGAGAAATGCTCATATTCAATTGCGTATTTGCATTTATTAACATGTTTTTGAATTTTTTATACGCTGCACGATGTCAGTCTGTTCGTTAGTACGCTAATGAGCTTAGATGTCGAACGTGTATAATTTTCAAACTCAATTCATTAATATTAAAACAAGAGCGGATTATTGTCTATATTACATCTATACTATTATACAGGATGAGTCAGACCACCCGTACCGGTAGATTTTTTGGAAACGGTTAGCCGTAGAGAGTTGTGTCAAAAATCTGTATTATAAAAGCCCTAATGAAGAATCGAATGATGATATTTTTTTCCCCCGGAAAGGTCGGCTTCCCTATTAGTTTGCTCCGGAATGTTCAGAACTCCGGAATTTTAAATGGCACGATAGGTCGAAAGTGGTATTGTTGAAATGATCTTTAAAAAAGAAGCAAGTTTTGTAGGACATTTTTTTTTATTACTGCCACCCCTGTTAAGTAATATTCGTTTGATATTAATAAATTGAAATGGCATAATAATGAAATTAATTTTAAAAGTCGGAATTTAAAATATAGTTACCTAATTAAAAATTGTCTAATTAGTTTTCAATAATTGCAATTTTTTTGTCGGAAAATACTTAGAGATACTCATAGCATATCTAGAAGAGCTCAGCATTGTTTAGAAGTAAATGAAAGATAGTTTAAACATTTGTCACATTGTTTAATTAGGTAACTAGATTTTAAATTTCAACATTTAAAAAAGTTCGTTATTATAACATGTTAATTTAATAATTTCAAACGAATATTACTTAACAGGGGTGGCAGTAATAAAAAAAATGTCCTTCAAAACTTGCTTATTTTTTAAAGATCTTTTCAACAATGCCACTTTCGACCTATCGTTCCATTTAAAATTCCGGAGTTCTGAACATTCCGGATCTAACTAATAGAGAAGACGACCATTCCGGTGGAAAAAAATATCACAATTCGATTCTTCATTAGGGCTTTTATAGTACAGATTTTTGACACAACTCTCTACGACTAACCGTTTTCGAAAAAAACTACCGGTACGGGTGGTCTGACTCACCCTGTATAACACGAGTGGTCCCAGGTTAAGAAACTAATAACGATAATAAACCAAGAGTAAATACTTGCGGAACGGGCATCATTCCTCGAAATCGTTTTTTACTGAAAGTTGAGATTTGCGCTTTAATTTGAATTTCGTTTTAATGAACCTTTTTATTAATCCGGAGAATTTCCCTAGTTTAAGTAGTTTATACGAGCTAAATAAACTTTTGTCTTTATAAATTAACTTTAGCCTATTATCGACCGGTCTTAAATTTGGGATTCCACGAATTGAATAACGATAAAAAACTTTTTGTAAAGAAAATTCAACCGCATTAAAAGAAAGCTACTAAAAAGTGAAGAATAATTATTTTTGAGGTCATCGTATAGTTACTAAAATTTTTTATATAATATCTTATTTAATTATTGGTATCAACCTCCAAGTTAATTACATTTCTCCTTTCAGTGGCTTCATTAGAAGGCGGTTCAATTTTTTTATGAAAAGTTTTATTTTGCCACTTTTTTATTTTTTATATAATTATTTATACAATAGGTAGTTGTTCGCTATAAATTTTGAGTTGACTATTGAACCGATTTGAGTAAAAAATATATGGGATTACCCCGACACAACTAAGTTGAAATCATTCAAATCGAGAAGTTAAAGTTGAACGAACATAAGAAAATCGTCGAATAAAGAACCTCTTTTTTAAGACTCGATTAAAAATAACTGTTTTAGCAGATATTTTAATTAAGTAACACTATTTTCGCGTATTTGTAAAATCATTATAAACGCCACGGGTATACAGTATTTAGTACACGTAAGGTGCACATAGGGAAATTAACATTGGGAAAAAATGACTGGATCAGAGTGAGCTTTGAAATCTTGTTTTTCAATTTGTCAGATAATATTCTTTTACAAAATGAATGTGTATACTATCGAAGAAAATATTCAAATGATTACAACATAATCGGACTTTTTTTATTAATGGAACATTAAATTCCCAAAAATACTTAAGCATGGTGCGAGATCAAATATCTCCGCCAATTCGTGTTGAACCTAAAGATATTGGGTCACTGATTTACCAACGCGCATACGTCATACCAGTCAGACAATTTTTTAATGAAATGTTTCCAAACAGATGGAGCTGTTTTTTTGTTTTATTTTTGTACAAAAAAATTAAAATAATTATTTATAAGAGCTTTTTATTATTAAAAAAGCCAAATAAAGTAAAAATAAATCAAAATAAAATAGAAATCCTCAAGATCACCACGATAATTCAATAGAAATAACAATTAATGCAGTCATGGCTAACTATGATCCAAGTTTTTTTTCCCAATGCTAATTTCCCTATGTACACCTTACGCGTTTACATACTGTATAGGCAGCTTACCTGTTTACATACTGTATAATATGACAAAGCCTGCCTACAGCCTTGTTTCACGTAACAATTTATTATGAAAAATTATGTTTGCGAAAGAAGTATACCTGCAGACATTTTTCATATTATAAGGATGATTTGACTTTGTACTCTTCTTTCGTAGTAATAGGATGAAAATCAGAAGGTAAAGAGCTTTCTATCTGGCTAACATATTAGTCGTTTAGATACAATTTTTTAAATTATAAACTCAATTATTATGTTTGAACAACGGGAACTTTAAATAACATGTTTTATTATGTTGACGGTACTCGCATGAATATGGTAAGTTTTAAATAGCAATTTATTTAATACAGCTCTACATCAGTAATAGGCTAGACGGCGAGGAGGTAAAACATTAAAAAGTGCATTATTCGGGCACAGGCCGGATTATTGTTGGAATCGCTTCGTTTTAGGGTGTAGTTCAACCCCCTAAGTTTGCTTACAAATTGTTGGTGTGCTTGATTTTATAATTGACAATTAGTGACGAAAATAGTGTTTTTTTCTCTATTTCCTTTAATATCTCCGTTCCTCTTGACTTTTAGTATAGCATATGCATTGAGAAAGTTGTTCCTTATGAAATTTCCTAAAAAATGAGCACTGACAGAGGTCGCTAAGTGCAATTGTTAACTTGCAAATCGCCGCGAAAGTTAAAAAAACACGTTTTTTTCACTATTTTTTTAGGTACTAAAAAATGACCGCACATAGTTGACTGAAAATTTTCAAAAATGATGTCTATGTTGACCCAAACATGCATGAATAATTTTAGCATCATCGGTCAATTACTGCTCGAGTAATTAACGATCACTTTTTTTTTGTTTCCTTAATTGCAAATTGCGCCATTTTTTTCACAAACGGGTTTCGCTGGTCGGACCAAGCCAGAAAAATCACAAATCCATTCAACTTTAGTATCCTGTTGGAATTTTTGGAAAAAATTAATTCTAACCGATTTTATAACGATTAAATATTAGAAAACTTATATGGTTTTATATGTTTGTCTAAAATTGGTATCGCTAAAGAAATCGTTATAAAATCGGTTAGAATTAATTTTTTCCAAAAATTCCAACGGGATATTAAAGTTCTTGCCTATAAGTGGGACCTGAATAAAGGCCGCTGCACACAATGCTGGGTTTGCCGCTAGATTCCTTGCTAGATTTGACTACTAATTTTCTAAATTTCATTTACGTGCTCGCTTCACATGGGACGTCATTCAAGATTGTTTTGTGGATAGATCTTGTGCGCGCGCAATGACAAGTTCAACATAAACACAGAGCAAAACGTGTCTATTGTCTGACTCTGAGCAAAATGACGCCATGTTGGTTTGTGTTGATGTCATCCACGTGACAAAAAACTGTTCAGAGCAAACAGACGACCTAGCAAAAAAATAGCCACTGTTCTATTTTTAAAATCTATCGTGTAAGCTATCAGACGAGCCCGCGGTGACGTCATTTCCAGCCTCGTACCCCGCCTGCCGGCCAGCACAAATCCAAGCAGTGTTTCTAGCCTCGTATGCAGCGACTTTAACTTTATAACTGGCAATAGAAAGCTTCATTTTGCCGTATAAATTTATTTCGACATCAAACTTAAATTAAAATCGAAATGATATAGTCAGAGCTATATTGACTAGATAGGTGAGGTTCTCTCAAACAATTTTATAAAATTTTGGATACAAATAGGTACGTGTGTATTTAGTTATGAATGGAATCTGGTCCCTTGAAGCGAAACTCGTACGAACTGGCGCCTATCTTCTTGTTGTGTAGGATCGCATTTCCGCTTTTAATTATTTTTAATTGAATTGGGAAACGGTTTTTACATTTTAAATTCTTCTCGCTGTAAAGTAAATAAACTTTCTGTTAAAAATCAAAATAATTTTTCACAAAAGCAGTTATAAAAACTCTCGGTAAAAGCAATTTGGAAAAGCTGAACACTGTTGTTGACAACGCAGTGAGGTATAAGTTGGGTTTAAAGTTAGTTTTTATTTTTATCAATCTTCGCAACAAAAAAGTCAAAAGTACTGTAATAAATTATTAAGGTAGTAAGAGCACCAACTGCCAAGGCAATTTTAAATAAAAGGCTTGATTTTTTTATATGAAGTTGGACTAAGTCTAAATCAATTCTGAAAATTTTAGAAGGGGTTGCCCGATTATTTAAATAAATAAATGACTTCAAAAGTAGGCATATTTAACATTGGCTTTATGGTAAAACGGTAGATGTTTGACATGCTTTCATTGATTGCTCCAAAACTAGTCGGTGGAAATTTAAAAAACACTATTTAAATTAAAATTAAAACCTTAATAAATTATTGAAAACAAAAAAAAAACCGTTGTGCCCGACTAATTAAAAAGATATTGAATCTTTTTAATTAAATATCTTTTTAATTAGTCGAGTACAACGTTTTTCTTTTTTTGTTTTCAATAATTTGTTAAGGTTTTAACTTTAATTTAAATATTTTTTTTTTAATTTCCACCGACTAGTTTTGGAGAAATCAATGAAAACATATCATCCATCTACCGAAATATAAAAAAATCAAGTCTTTTATTTAAAGTTGCCTTGGTGCTCGTACTACCTTAAGATTGAATATTATTCCGAAAATTAGTAAAAGTCAAATTAGGTTCATGATCTACTTATGCATACAATAATAGTTTTTTGAAAAAACAATAATCAGTCAGAAGCAGTAGTTAAAATTAAAGATAGAAAACATTATCTTGAATAGCTACTGTTTGCTATACTTGTTAAGAAACACTCATTGCTATGATGGCATATAAGAAAAAAAAAAATTAAAACAGTCACCATCGCGGGACACAAATCAGAATTTTTCCATTATAGTTCAAGGAATAAGTCAAACTTCGGAAAAATCAGGGGAAAGCTGGATTTTTGCACGAACCTTCCTTTTGTGGTTCTAAACAATATCCCAAAAGTCCCCACCGATACATGTGCCGATAAAAATGTTACGTGGGTCAAAGGTCACAAAAAACGTTTTTTCGCGAAAATCTCGTTAATGGTGACTTTTATAGAAAACAAATTTAAAGCTTAGAAAATTTTCAAGAAAGACATAGTATTACTTTTTTCCGTAAGACTAAAATTACCAATTACGTACGACGCATGCGGCGTGATGCCCGTTCTCCCACCTCGCATTCATTCAATCGCTTAGTGAACCATTCCAGTTCAAGCATCTACAATATGTATGTTGTATGATGCATTGTTTTTTTTTAACAAAAAACAGTAAGCAGCAGCTAAGGCTATATGATGTATTGTATTCGTTTGTATAACCGCATCAAACGAATCGAAATGACATAAGAAACATAAATGTACAACTTTTTAAATCAAATTTTATCGAAAGTCGTTAGTTTTACGAAAAAAAGTAATACAATATTTTTTGTAGGCAATTTTCTAAGCTACAAATTTGATAACTACTATTTTTTTCACAAAAGTCACCGTTAACGAGATTTTCGCAAAAACCCGTTTTTTGTGACCTCTCATCCCGCGAAACATTTTTAGCGGCACATGCATCCTTGGGGACGTTTGGTATATTGTTTAGAACCATGAAAGGTTGGTTCATGCAAAAATCCAGTTTTCCCCTAATTTTTCCACTGTGAAATGTCTCTATTTTCTGTATTATTATTGCCCCGGTATCAGTTTATCCATTACTCAACACTGACATATCCAAACAGTCAAGCATATCTATAACAGTTTACTTACATCATGCGAAAGCTAATTTTATTTTAGGTAACGGATTATTCCTATTTCGATTCAAAATTACCACAATCGGGTATTTCTTGAGTATTTGTCATCATTCCTAATTAAGTAACTGTGAAAGACTTTAAAATGATGAAATAAAATGCGTTTTCTTGCTCCTCTTCTGTATGCCTTGCTCTCCTTGCCTATTTTTAATAAAATAATTAAATTATGATGAACCGCTCCAGATAAGCCTATGACGCCACTAAGCCGAATAATGAAAATCAGGAATTAACATTTTTATTGCAAATGTCAGGTGTAGCAGCCTGAACAATAAGTATTCCGTCGTTTGCATAACATGTTCGCGTGTTGAGATCAAAGACATGCGCACATCTGCTGTCGTGTTCTACGACAGATTGTTCTGTAAGCTGCTTATCAGTTATTACTTCTAACTTCTAAGCTATTGTTTCATTTGTTACTTTTGTATGGTTGCCGTTGGGTTCCCGTATAATCATAAAACAACATACTGAGCAAAACTTACTTAAGTATTGAGAAAATTACGTACTAGAATAAACTAAAACTAGCTTTCAAATCTTTGATTAACGTTTGAATAGAACTCTTCAATTAAATAAAATTGTCGACCAATTTTTCTCAGACCATATATTGACAAAAAATAATAAAAATACAAATAAATATAACACAAGATGACGTTTCGATCCGGATTTGGATCTTCTTCAGAAATATCTAAAAAATATAAAGATTAATTAGTAAGTTATTTATTATCTAATAGATTGCACGCAAGATTAAAAGTTTGAATGATTAAAAAATTAATGAAAAATTACTAACAAATAAAATTTATAAACCGTAGTCAAAAAGAGCGCTTAAAAACACGAATTAAAGAGCATCAAAACAATTATAAACTACTCCCTGATAAACATAATGTCTTAACTAAGCATAAAATTGATTACGACCATAAAATTAATTGGGATAGTGTTAAAATTTTAGATAATGAAAGTAATTATTTTAAAAGAAGTATTTCGAAAATGTTATATATAAAATCTAATGAAAACTCTCTTAATGCTCAATTAGATACGGAAAATTTAAGTAATATTTACGATATTATTTTGAAATAATATTTTGTTTTTTTCAAATATTTTTTTCTTTATGGGTACCTACCTTGATATCCATGACTACGGTTTATAAATTTTGTTTGTTATTAATTTTTCATTATTTTTTTAATCATTCATACTTTTAATCTTGCGTGCAATCTATTAGATAATAAATAACTTACTAATTAATTTTTATATTTTTTAGATATTTCTGAAGAAGATCCAAATCCGGATCGAAACGTCATCTTGTGTTATATTGATTTGTATTTTTATTATTTTTTGTCAGTATATGGTCTGAGAAAAATTGGTCGACAATTTTATTTATTTGAAGAGTTCTATTCAGACGTTAATCAAAGATTTGAATCATATGAAATTCCGTTCGGTTGTATTTAAGTTTATCGCGTTCAGACAGACAGACAAGCGGCGGGGGGAGTTTTTTTTGATAGATAGATAGATATTCCATTAGTGGATTACAATTATTGTTTTCCAATCACAATTTTTAAATAAAAAAAAATACGATGTGTTGCTTCAACAGTAAAACAACACAGGTTAATAAATCCGGTTAACGTATTCATTCCGAACATTGCATGAGAGATGAGTTAAGAGAAGAGATTTTATTCTTGTCATGTCAATATGCATTTCTAGTAGTCCTGCGGACGCAATTCCCCTAACACACTTCCACGCGCACAGGTAGAAGCGTCTCTTAGGGAATTGTAAATCGGCAGCACTCGCAATTCGTACATTTGAGAGACAGACGCATTCATACTGATAATCCTTCAGTTCGGGTACTTAGCTGTGTGCGTGCGTGCTTTAGCTGCTGTGGGGCCTAGTTAGATGCTTACGGATGATTCGAATGTAACGTAACATAAGGTTCGTTCCAAGCAGCCAGTGAATGGTTCCGAAACCGTCACCCGCATGCGCAGTAGGTAAAACGTGTTCTAAAATCGCCACTAACAGCTTCGTTTTACCTAGTGCGCATGCGGCTGGCAGTTCCGAAACCGTTTTCGGGCTGCTTGGAACGAACCTAATATCAACATTCTTGCAATTCAATTAGGGAACATTGATTATTTTTACATATCATCCTCCAAAAATTGTCTCTGACGCGGAGAATAATAATAAATCAATATGTACATTAATTGTGACTAGTAGCCCGGTACGGCTTCGCCCGAATTTGTAGATTACTACCGTTTATTCGGCGACTTACGTTGCAAAATTGGTCTCCACGAAAAGCGCTTTTATTTTAACGCGAGGAGGAAAAGTTGAAGCCGTGTTTCTCAATTATCAAGCTACAACTTTAGGCAAAAAATATAATTCGAAACAAAATATTCCGTCGACTGAAGTAATATTATTGAACTTAAATGTAAAAACACTATAAAAAAATTAGAAATATTAAAATATTACTTAAAACTACTCACTAAAAATATATTATCCTCTCTTGTCCTTTTAAATCAAATAATTTACAGTCCAAATTGGTGATTTACATCGTAAATCAAATGTATTATTTTATATATATTTTTTAAATATGTTTGTCTGAAAAATTTTGCATCATTGACAATAATTTCGTGACATTAAACTCTACCAGTAACAGATTTTCAAATAAAAAAATTTGAAAAGAAGTTTGACCCTGCAGGCCATCTCTGAAACTTCCTGCTATTTTCGAGTTCAAAACGCTCAAAATTATATAAAATATAGCAAGTAGTTAATTTTAAGCTCTTTGAGTTCAAAAAAATACACTTTCTTACGATTTTTTCTTTCACGATATCTCGTGAACAAATAAACCGATTTTGATGCGGTTTGCGGAAATCGACGCAGCTTATTAAGGAAAAGAGCTGATTAGATTTTGGAATTAATCAGTTTTGTAGATTAGAAATATTTCAAAAAAAGAAATTTCTAAAAATTTTTGAAAATTGTATTTTTGAGATTTTTCAAAATTTATTAGGTCGAATCATTCCAAATTATCAGGATCTAAGTTCAGCAAAGTCACGTCAGATACCGCACCCGCGTTTCAATCGGACACTCCGCCCAAAGTACTAAAAGGTTTTACATACACACATACACACATATACACACATTCATCACCAAAATAGTCAGAACAGCTTCCTCGGACCTCAAAACGTCGAGATCTGGTGAAAACTCGATTTTAAAAAATCGGGGTGAAAACAATACCTTCCCGATTGTTTTGAAAAAAAATTGTTGATTTTTTTTATAGCGGGAAGTTGAAAAAAATAAACGTAGATAGTCGAATGAAAACTGTAAAATACAATGTAATTCTTCTCTATAATTCATGTAAGGAAAATATAATATATTATATATACAGTTTTTCAATTTTTATAATTACTGTCATTCGCATAAATATAAAATTATTATATTTCGTAAATATTACTCGTGAATATATAAAACAAATACGAACATTTCCATAAAAAGTTACACCGCGCTATAAAAATCGTATCTCCCCGTTTTTAAAATTCTGTTTAAAACACTGCTCCGACATAATATAAAAATACAGGAATCTCTGTAAAATATAAAAGGGTGGCGCAAAAAGGGTTTGAATAGGTTTATTATTAGTAATACAAAATTAAATTTTTCGATGAGCAACTTCATTTTCAAAAGTATTCTTCTCAAAATAAAATTTCATATTCATAAACTTTAAACTACCAAACCGTCCAATGTCCATGTATTTCTTTATCCCTATATTATTAAACGAGCTAATCTTGTACCTACCTATGTCCCTTAATATTTTCTCGAAAACGGCCCTAACGATTTGGATGAAATTTACTGAAAAGGGATTTTGGGGGGCAAAAGATCGTTTTACCTAGGTCTCATCTCTCGAAAAAATCGTTTTCTTACAAATGTTATCATTATAAAAATCAATTTTTGACGTATGAAAATACTTAAATATTGTAAGTAGGTTTTGGAATTTTGTACAAACAATGAGCATATCAGTATTTTATTTAACTTTCCGAGCAAAGCTCGGTCACCCAGTTACTTTATAAAATAAGTGTATCTTTCATGAAATGAAAAACGTATATCGAAATTTTACTCGAAAAAGTGCATATCTTCGACTTTACCATGTCAGTTTCTAATTCAAACGTTTTCCCAAAAACAGCCTTCAGCCCCCCTTCACCTCTTTATAATTTTGCGAAGTGAATTTTTGTGTGCATTATTTTAAGACTGGGTACCTATCGGAACCTATTGATGGAGAATAATAGACAAATGCTTGTTATAAAAAAAAAAACTTTCTTACATGTTAGGCTGGATTTGCCGCTAGATTCCTTGCTATATTTGACTACTAGTTCTCTAGCGCTGCTTTTCTTGATTGCTTTTATGTGCTCACTTCACACGAGACGTCTTTTCAAGCTTGTTTTGCGGATAGATCTGGTGCGCGCGCAGTGACAGTCCAAACATAAGCACAGAGCTAAACGTGACTGTTGTCTGAGCAGAATTACGCCATGTTGGTTTGTGGGCGTTTATTCATGTCGCCCACGTGACAAAATGTCGGCTCAGAGCAAGCGGAGGACCTAGCAAGAAAAATAGCCCTTGTTCTAATTTTAAAATCCATCTTCTAAGCTAGCAGGCAAGTCCGCAGTGACGTCATTTCAAGTCTCATAGCCAGCCTGCCGGTCAGCAGGAGTCCCAACAGTGTTTCATTCTTGTGTACAGCGACCCTAAGACTGCTTTATTTTCAAGTTTTTACAGAATTTATTATTGAGGTGTGTAAGTTCTCTACGTTCAAGGGAAATCTTACAGCGCATGCGCTCTTACGCTGCTGGTAAGATAAGAGAGACGCGAGTGTTCATCTTTTTTCTGACCCCTTGGTAGATATGTAGATAGAGGCACTCTTGTACAGTCGTTCTGTATGTAAATCAGTGCCTTGTTCAAGGAACGCCTGAAGGCAGCGCTGGGACGTGTTCACTCACTGTTAGCCCGTTGCTCCTGTATTTTTGGGTATACGTTCAATAAACATAGCATACTAATCCAGCACTCAAAAATAACATTTTGTTTAGATTGTATTTCTTTACTGTAACAGTGACTGAATACAACCTCACTTTCAGGAATAAAGTTTATGTACCGTATTTTTCGGACTATAAGACGCACCTTTTCACATAGAAAAATGGACTCAAATTTTGGGTGCGTCTTATAGAAGGTAACATTAAAATATTTTTTTCTAAAAATCATCTTATAAATTTGAGGTGCGTCTTATCGTCCGGTGCGTTTTATGGTCCGGAAAATACGGTATATACAGGGTGTCCCATTAAGAATGGGACATAGAACAACCGCAGAATCTCCAATTCAAAATAAAACGATTAAGCGAAATATGCTTAGATAAAATGTTACTCGCTCTACCAGTGGCGTACGGCAGGAGTAAGTAATGCTTGTACCCCTTCTAAATGTTACGCAGCTGTCTAAATTTTAATTTTGACTATAATTTTAATTTTTTTGATATTTTCTAAGTCAATAATGTACACTTGTTAGTTTGTTGTAAAGTCATTGGTTTTCGAGATATTCGCAGTTAAAGATAGATAGACATGTACTTTTTATTTGTATTATTATTAATAATATTCATTTTTACAATTTTGTCTTAAAAAAACTGCGAATATCTCGAAAACCAATGACTTTACAACAAACTAACAAGTGTACATTATTGACTTAGAAAATATCAAAAAAATTAAAATTATAGTCAAAATTAAAATTTAGACAGCGGCGTAATATTTAGAAGCGGTACTAGATATGAGCGCCGATGGGTAAAGGAGCGGCGGCGGCGCGCCGACTTTTTGAGGTCGGCGGCGGCGGCGTAGTCGGCGGCGTGACCTTAGGAGCATTTTTTAATGATGGGCAGGATACAATAAAACAAAACATGTAGTTTAACAATCAGAATTATTATTTATTTAACACAAATTATTTTTATAAGGTTGTGGTCTAGCCTAGAGCTAAAATATTTTTGGCACTTCGATTGGCAGAAAAAAATCAACGTTGTCATAAAGTTCTAATAACAATTAACAAGAAAATAAATCTTAGAGAAAACAAAGATGTTTCTTTTAAGTCATAAAAAAATATAAAGTAGTCTTTAAAAATATGTTTTCAACATTTTCTGATCGTTTAAACATATGCCTTTTCGCTCGGCGCGCCGTTACATTTTCACGGCGGCGGCGACGGCGCGCCGGCGCGGCGCTCATATCTAAGCGGTACAAGCATTACTTACTCCTGCCGTACGCCACTGGTAGAGCGTACTGAACTATTTTTTTTATTGTTAGGTGCATTTTATGATATTAAGTGTGCCGATTTGAGTAAAATTATACGGTGTATTAAAAAAATTATGGACATTAATAATTTTTCAGTTTTCAACTTCAACACCCCGTATTTCGGAAACGAGTAACATTTTATCTAAGCATATTTCACTTAATCGTTTTATTTTGAATTGGAGAATCTGCGGTTGTTCTATGTCCCATTCTTAATGGGACACTCTGTATAGGCTTTGTTATTTTTGATAGACAATTCTGAATTACGGTTTTCTTCTAAATACATTTTCTAATTTCAAAAATTACTTATACCTACTAATTATTTAAAGCAATACTTTTCTCATTTTTTATTCATTTGCCCAGTATGGGGGCTTCGCTATTAAATAAATAATAGCCGTACTTTTTTAATTATAAAAAAACCGGCCAAGCGCGTGTTGGGCACACACATGATAGGGTTCCGTAGTGTTCGTGTGGTGTACTTATGGGTTCGCAATCGTTGCTTAATATTCATAATCTAACCTAGAAATGCGTCACTGCAATATGTTGATACTGTTTTGTAGATTAATATATAATTAATTTGAGTCGAGTATTCACGAGTTATTATTTGCACTTTGTGACCTTCCAAAAACCAAGTAGTTTTAATAAATATTGACGTGGACACTAGTGACATCGAACGACATTTTTTTTGAACGTTGATATAGCCGTGGTTTTTGTCTCCGCTATTATATAATAATAGAAATATGACAGCCGTATAAAAAATAGTGTAAAGAAAAACCAGCTGAACTTTTACAACTTGTTAACATATTGTCTTGTTCAGATCTTTGATTAACGTCTGAATAGAACTCTCCAAATAAATAAAATTGTCGACCAATTTTTTTCAGACTATATATTGACAAAAAAATTGGTTGTCTGTAAAGTCGGTTTACGGACGATAGTTTTACGTGATAACGTATTCCGCTCGAATATCATATTTAAGTCAGGCGGAACGTGACACATTTCGGAACGTGACACTTTTTCGTGCATGCAGCCGGTGTTTCATCAATTTATAAGATTGGTGTTTCATCAATTTATAAGACGTTATCACTTCAAAAATTTTTTTTGTCAGTATATAGTCTGAAAAAAATTGGTCGCCAATTTTATTTATTATTTATTATCTTGTTCAGAATTATTTTCATTGAAAGTATTTATAAAGCGCTACTCTCTAAACTTTTTTCAGACTTTTTAAGTGGTTGCTGAGTTAAAAGAGAGGGCACACATTTCTACTATTTCCGTTATGTCGTCGATAGATTTCAGCTGTAAGAAGAAAGAATAATTATAGCCTAAATCTTGTTTTTTTTGCTGATTTTTTTACAGAAAAAATTTAATAAAACGAAAACTTATTACTGAACGTTGACATTATTTATTGTCATGACTTTCTTAATCTTTTTTCGGTTAAAAAATCAACAAAATATTAAAATTATAACTGTGATTTCCTTTCGTATTACAGCGGAAACTTATCGGAAATGTCAGAAATCAAAACATTATTCTTAAATAAAATTTTAGTCTAAAACCGTGTGTTTACCCAACACGTTCAACACTCGGTATAAAACGTGAAATGAAAGAGGATTAGTGAATTTAATTAAGCAAAGTTACGTGGCGACGTTGCACAGGATTAACGGTTCGTTTAGAAATTTAAGATGATTAACAACTATATCGATATTCTGCAGTTAGCAATGAAAGCAACAGTGAACAACTAGGCCAATAGTTGTCGATTTCTTAAACGCTACATTTCATTCATTTTCCGTATGTCCTAAAAGATTATGATATTATTATTAATAATAATAATAATAATAATAATAATAATGTCTTTATTGATGAAAAAACAGAGTTTTATCAAAAGGCGTGAATTCAACTTAAAGCTGGTTTACAATCCAAACCAAACAAAAATTAACTCTGCACTCATAGTCGCTAATTATCTCAGTTGTCGAACATCTACTGTTTCTCTGTCTGAAGGCCGCTGAACACGAGGCCAGAAACACGCTGGGACTTCTGCTGGCCAGCAGGCTGGCGACGAGGCTGGAAATGACGTCACTTCGGGCTCGCCTGTTAGCTCACAAGATGGATTTTAAAATTAGAACAGGGACTATTTTTCTTGCTGGGTCCTCTGCTTGCTCTGAGCAAGAACCAATCAGGAGACAGTATATTGTCACGTGGGCGACATGAACAAACGCCCACAAACACTGTGCCGGGGTGTGTTCTGTTCAGAGACAATAAACGTTTACTTTTGTTACCTTTCTATCACTGCGCGCGCACCGAACCTACCTACAAAACAAGCTTGAAAAGACGTCTCGTGTGAAGCGAGTACATGACAGCAATCAAGAAAACCAGCGCTAGAAAACTAGTAGTCAAATCTAGCAAAGAATCTAGCGGACAATCCAGCCTCGTGTGCAGCGGCCTGTACACACTCGCACACACACACACACGGTATAATGTAAATTTTATACCGGTTCCAGGCGTTTATTTTAAACGCGACCCTGAATGCTTTATAAAAAGGAGAAGACGTTCTTCTATAGACGGCGTTAGCTCACCTGTGAGCATGGTTTTATTCTTTGACTTGCATGTGAAAATCGGTATCGCTTTACATATAGGAATCTGCTGTACATACTCTAAGATGTGATGAAATAAATAATAATGGCAAAGAAAACAAAAAATAATATTTATATTGAATGTATAGATTAAAGTTCAATAATAACAGTAATTTACACGTCATATTTACTCTTTTTTTCACAAGACTGTTATTTCTTTCAAAAAGAATATGGATCAATTGTTTTGACGCGAAATTGCATATTCCAGGGGTCGGCAGCCTTTTGAAACGGAAGAGCCAAAAGTTACAATTTACAAAATTTCCCAGTTTTTAAAAAGCCACTAATTATAGTATTTGCTTATACAGGTATAATATATATATATATATATATATCCGAGGACACGTCGCGACGAAGGCTGTGCGGGTGAGATGCGAGTGGAAATAGTTGAGAGATAGGGTAAAAGCCGGATAGTTGCCCCACTTTTCAAAGAAGCTCTATTATAAAAAAATTTGTACTTACTAAGAATAATGCAATACGTATATCAAAACATAGGTCTTTGATCATTCATAGTAGCCTATTTTTGAAAACATAATTAATATTGGTTTTGAGTAAATTCTGTTTTATTTGACCTCTCAAAAAAGGGATAGTTGCCTACTGTGGCGGATTGTAGCCTAACATTAAAAATGCTTCGAGGGATACTTGCCTCGTGCGGGGATAGAGGCCTCACTATGATTTTTTAGATAGAAACAAATTTAGGTATATCAATTTAAGTAATCAGTCTTTATTTTTTACTGAGATCCTTTATTATGTATACTAAAAATACAACAAAAATAGCATCCGAAGTCCGAAGTCAGGGTTTTCAACTTTCCACATATCATGCAATGATTTTTTAATGTTGTACAAGTTTCATGCAACCACATTTGACTCATCTCACATCTGATTTCGATTTTGTAAAATTGTAATTCTCAAAACATTCTGCGCAATAATCATCAATTGCAACTTTTTTATTCGTATTTTATATTTTTGAACTAGCGTTTTTCTTTTAATACTATCTTTTCAGTGTCTCTTATCGATTTTTCGTCCTTTTTACTTTTGATTGGTAGTCCCTTGGTGGCTTTTCCTTTGGACGTTTTTGAACTTATAACATTTTCCTAATTTTTACTGTCAGAACTCTAAATTTCTATTCTTCTCTTCCTTAAAAAAGTCAATAAGGCGACTATCCTTTGTGATACGGATACTTGCCTTTCTTATTTGCGAAATAAATAAAAACTATTCAACAATAAAACATAATAAACAGTGTAATTTAAACTCTGATGCATGCAAAGAAACAAAAAGTTGACTGAAACCGCAATCAATAATAAAAATATTCAATAGAAATTACTTGCCAATATAATTTCGACGCCTGTCAAAGTTTCGTCGCGGAAGATGTTTGCTCACACGGACTACTCTGATGGCTTACATGGCCCTGAGGCCCACGGGAGGGGCACTTCAAAAAATAGTAAAGCGCAAACCCCATCAACATCTCTAACATAGTGTATTCAAAACCGAGGCATGTATCCCACTGAGGCAACTATCCGGCTTTTACCCTAGACATGGTACTCAATCATGGATCGATTGGACGATTTTTAAGGGTTTATACATATAATAAAATAATTATTTTTTTCGTATGACACTGGAGAGCCGCAATTTACATCAAAAGAGCCGCATGCGGCTCGCGAGCCGCTGATTGCCGACCCCTGGCCTATTCGCTCATTAAGTTGCAGTGATAGCCTGTCAAATTATATCTACTGTCTATGCACATATAAACATGGAGAAAAAAGCAAGTAATAAGCAACACCTGGTAATCCATGCGCCGGTTATTTTTGCAATATGTAGTTACTTATATATGCATATGTTTTTTCCAGATTTTATGTCTTGAATCTGTCTGTAATATAATTGGCCAGTTGTCTGAATAAAGTATACACGTTATACTGTCTTTCAGACAAAATAAATTGACAAGTCCCGAAGGAATATTCGGGAATGCGTCACGATTTCAAACAACATTAAAGTAACTTCAAACGACCAAAAAGTTTTATATGACTTTTTCTTCGCAACGTTTAAAAATATTTCGGAACGCAATAATAAAGTATATTATAGTAGGTACATAGTTTACAAATTTTGTTCGTATCTATTCATACGAATAGGAAGAATGCTTATATAGGTAATTTTTCACTGAAGAAGTAACATTGTGTAATGGTATACGTTTACAAATTTCTCATCTGGGTCGAAATATCGTTGGGACTATTATAATTAGTGGCAAATCTAAAGGAGACAGTGCTTTAATACCACGAATACTAATTATAACACGGACTTGCCGTTTTAATTTGAAATATTACAATTTCGATTAAAAACTGCTTTCGGAATAGCTATAAAGAAAGCCCAGGGGCAAACACCTAAGGTAGATGGAATTAATTTAGAAAAACTATGTTTTTTGCTCACGTGTATCGAATCCACAAAAGATGGTAAAGGGCCGTCTTTAATTAGAGTCTTGTTTGAATTTATTAATTTTTTAATCAATTATACCAATTGAAGGGTAAACGGGAAGAAGGCGGTTTGTCAAAAAATGTAAATTGTGCAGGAGAGCATTTTGAAGTGTTTAAAATCGTACCATTTACTTGCTGATGCATTTCTTTCAACGCTTATAACTTTTGACCTAGCGTTTTCTTTTCTAAAATGAATACACCAACAAAAAGTTACGACTTTTGGCTACAAGATGGCATAAAAAAATTAATTTCGAATTTTTACTGACAAATCGCCTTCTTCCCGTGTACCCTTCAATTGTACACAGTGATTCCACGCAGACGAAGTCGCGGGTAAAATGTAGTAGTATATACAATATTCATACAAGTAATTGATGATAACATAATGTATATTTTTAATTGACTTCATATTAGGGTGTGCCATTTTTAGGCGACTTTTTTTTCAACAAAAAAACAGGCTGAAAACCTTCGAAAATGTGAAAAAAAAGTCACACCAAAGATGAGTTCTTAATATTAATATTAAGAGGTGCATGTTCCGAATTTTCCATTTTCCATCTAAATAACAGGAAAAAAATCATTTTTTTTGCTTATTTTTGTAGTTTTACAATAAAGCATTGTAAAAATAACCTTGAATATGATTCTCACAGGAAATTGAACGCTCTACAAAAAATCTCCAATATATTTTTTCATAGAGTGAACCTTACTGAAGATATTTAAACTTAAAGTTCGAAAATGTCTAACTAAAGATGAGGATCAATTTCAATATTTATTACAAGTAGTAAAAGATCATCGACAGAAATATCAAAATTGTAATAAAAAAAATCTTCAACAAATATAGTTACATCATTTACTTTTGATAGGACTTTATAATTTCTATTATGTCTCAAAATTTCCATATACTTACAGTTGAGAAGATTTTTTTTTATTTAATAAAAACTTTTTAACAAAAAAATTAAACCGCCGAAAAACTGAAAAGCAAAAAATAATAGATCTTTTTATTTAATTAAGTTCTATCTAAGTAGTTGAACGTATGTGACAGTCTAGTATATCTAAGTAATTTTGAGTCGGCGTCAACAATCCTTCGCCGGAAATTTCTGAGCGTTCACGAAGTTAATGTCAGCGACAGAGCAACCCTAACGGTAACACTGAGGGCACCGTCTTTGCGAGTGGTCGTGTGGAGAGCGCATGTTTGGAATGTTAATATTTATCGCTGGAGATTTCACGTATCATTATTAATTTGATTTGGTTATTTCTTTTAGTGATCTTTGTGCATTGATTGTTTGACGCCGACTCAAAATTACTTAGATATACTAGACTGTCACATACGTTCAACTACTTAGATAGAACTTAATTAAATAAAAAGATCTATTATTTTTTGCTTTTCAGTTTTTCGGCGGTTTAATTTTTTTGTTAAAAAGTTTTTATTTTATAATTTTTTGTGGCTATATAATTTAAAATTGTAATACACAACTCAGCATGAAAATCTGTGAGTGAACAATAAATCACCCCTATTTTCCCACCCTTAGGGTAGGAATTTTTTTTCCAAATTTATATGGGACCAACTTCGGGGTATACCCTTTCCAATAAAAAAAGAATTATCAAAATTGGACTACTCTGTAAAAAGTTATGTGTGGTCATACATTACAATCAGTGAGTGAACAATCAATCATCCCCCGTTTTCCTACCCTTAGGGTTGGAATTTTTTTACCAAATTTATATGGGACCAACTTCGGGGTATACCCTTTCAAACAAAAAAATAATTATCAAAATCGGACTACTCTGTAAAAAGTTATGCGTGGTCATACATAAATAAAAAAAAAAAAATAAAAAAAAAAAAAAAATATACGCGTCGACTTGAGAACCTCCTCCGTTTTTGTTTTTCGTCGGTTAAAAAATAACGCTTTTCTTGAACCCAATTCATAAATACCTTTTGTTTAACCGTTAATCGAATAAAATATTATCTGAGACGTAAATTTTTTATTTATTTCCTGATTTTCATTTTCTGATTAAAATTAATTTTTAGGACATAAAAAAAGTCATCAGTATTAATCTAATAAACTAAAAGTCATAATTTCATATATTTCGAACTTTAAGTTTATATATCTTCAGTAGGGTTCACTCTATGAAAAAATATATTGGAGATTTTTTGTAGAGCGTTCAATTTCCTGTAAGAATCATATTTGAGGTTATTTTTACAATGCTTTATTGTAAAACAACAAAAATAAGCAAAAAAAATGATTTTTTTCCTGTTATTTAGATGGAAAATGGAAAATTCGGAACAGGCGCCTCTTAATATTAATATTAAGAACTCATCTTTGGTGTGACTTTTTTTTTCACATTTTCGAAGGTTTTCAGCCTGTTTTTTTGTTGAGAAAAAAAAGTCGCCTAAAATGGCACACCTTAATATCTATATTTATAAAACTCTAATTAAATAATAAATTATTACGACATATTTTAAATAATTTATTTCTCGAAGAATTGCGAAAGTTTTAATAAAATAAGTGAAGAATAAAATATGTAATATCATAAATATGTGAGTAATGTAAAAGAATTGAACGTGTATGCAAGACTTTTATTGCAATCGTTACTGCATATACTACCCTTAAGATGAGAAAAACAATTCTGAATATACGGTTTTGCAAAACTCATTTTAAATGAAAGTTTGATAATAAAGAACTAATTAACCATTCAGAAAATAGTATTGTCTTGGACATTTGGGCTTTTGAATGAAATTTTTTTTTGTCATAAATGGAAAGATCGTATATAAGTTTTATAACAAAACTATTTTTCTTTTTTTTATTTTCGTTATAATTCAAAAGTTATATCAAATTAAAAATAAATTTTTGTACCCAGTTACGAGAACGCGCCGACATTTCCCGAACATAATGTGACGTCATAATGTTTTAGTCAATACACATGTAGAAGCCATTGATAGTATACTGCGTATATACATTTTACCATTATGACGTCACAACTGTCAAAAACAATTTTAGTGCGTTTGCAGTCACGTGATTTTTTTTAATATTTTATCAATTTTAAATTGCTTATAATTAATTTAAAAGATGTTTTTTGAAAGTTTTTCGCATCGATTATCAATATTATTTATAATAAAGTTTTAAAATACAATAAAAAAATCGATAATTATTTTTTTTTCAAAAGCCTATTTGCGTTATAGCTTTATGAATAATATATTTAAAATCTTTATAAAAATAATATGATACTTCATTAACATTTGACTCATATATTTTTATTAGTTCAGAAAAACTTACCTCCCAGATTATCCGGAAATCATGCTGTTCGACTCTAAGAAGCTCGCAGGTCGTTTGGGTCACAACTGTGCTGTCTCGAGGAAGATCGTGAAGAATTGATTCACCGAATGTTGCCCCTACGCCTAGAGTACACAGGGTCACTGGCACCTGGAAATAATAAATAAACAATTAACAAAAATTTAATTAACATTATATACTAACTTTAAAGAATAGCTTCTGTTGCTACATTGTTGAAACACCCATTGTTACATGTCTATATTAGAAAAATTTTATTTCTCAAACAATGTCACCATCGGGATACGAACCCCGAATCTTTCCACTATCGCGGCGGACTGAGTTACATTACTCCACAGTGACACAGTAAGGTCAATTCAACATTCTAATATATAGCCATTTGTAACTGTATAACTCTATTACTCAATTATTATATTATAATAGAAACAATTATTGCACATACCGCTAAACTAGCGGTATGTGCTTTATTATCTATTTGTGCATCAGAGCTGACTTTCGTTCATATAAGAAGTTATATCTAAATTAATTTCACACGAAATCCATTCAAATTGAAGCTTTTTGAAAAGAGGAGATTCTGATCTATAAAACAGAACCATTTTTAAATAAATTCGAGTTCATAAATACTATTAAAATTGTAATTGAAAATTACAAACAGCAGTTGTCGGTTGGTCTGTACGTATGTACGTCACGACTCTACAGATCGCAATTTTGATCGGATTGCCTTGGGTTATATTTTATTCACTTTGTTTACTATCAGACCAGAACCCTATTTAAATTCACATAAATGTGTTCAGTAGTTTAATTTTTATAAACAGTTTTATTTTATTATTTTTGACAGCTAATAGTTAAAAAAAAAAAACAAAATAAATATTATTGTAAATGTAGTGTATTACGTAGAATAACTGCTACACTTCTATACCACAATAACAACGATTTAGTACGACATCGGTATGACCGAGCGGTTAAAGCGTAAGTCCAGTAATAGCAAGGTTCCGGGTTCGATCCCCGCCGACAAGTAATAAAAAATATTTTTTTTCTATTTTTTTAATTGTTGTATTTTGATCTTTTTTCTCAATTTTTTCATTATAATATGTACAGTATGTGCGGTATGTGCACTTTTGGTTTTGCCAACTATTTTTAATTTATGCAAGATTCAATTATAAAAAAAGCGACAAACAAAGGCCCTTTTGTAAATTTTGCTCTCGTAGAAATATAAACATACAAATTACTTTGTGGTTGATATTTATGATTTAATAACTAATCAATTCGACAAATTTGTTCTCATTAATTTAAATTAGATTTCATTTCCCAATATTTCCTATTAAAATCTGTAATAAAAACTAATTTCCTGTATCAAATGAAACGGATATTTAAATAAATGGCTAATGTAAGAATTTACAGTGCTGTTAATTTTTTCACTAACAAAAAAATCACGTAAGTTTGTGTAACAGAAATTTAATCGCAATGCGTTAATTTTAACATTCAACACATTAATTTAAGTTTTTTAACATGAACACTACTTCCTAGTTCATACGCTCCGCTGCCATCTTGCCTCTGTTTTTCCACATGACCACCAGGGTACACCAGTGGCGGCGTGGCTTTTTAAGATGTGGTGTTACAGAAACAATTTCTTTTAAAATTAAAAAAAAAATCCAGGAGGCACTGAGTAATATATTTTTCTGGAAAGGGGACGGTAGGCCAAATAAGTTCGGGAACCACCGGTCTATATGTTTGATAAAACTTTTTAATCGGATATTCTCTGGTTAAAGTAAGTTTTCTAAAAAAAGTCACCTATAAAATCGATATTCACGCTAGCCAAGTTCAGGTAGAAGCTAGTCTGTACCTATGTAATATTATGAGTCGCAGTTATTTGATACAACTGATCACTTTATAAAATGTCTAGAAATGTCATGAAACGCGCAGTTACACCCCATGAATGCGACATTGTAATATATTAGTACAGTAGAACGTCGATTATCCGAATTAATTGGAACCGGGGTCGATTCGGATAATCGGACGCAAAACATGTAGTGTCTTGCCTCTAGCTTTCAACCATAACAGTTGAAATATATCTGGACTCCAGCGAGTTCCAAATTCGACGTGTGCTGATACCATTGTAGTGTCTACACGGCAATTGTCACTCGCATTTTTGTATTCTTGCGTCACCACAAAACTTGTTTTTATTGAAAAATTACTTGGTTTTAATTTTTTATATTACGCTTAGGACCGATTCGGATAATTGGCGATTTGGTTTATCGGCGTTCGGATAATCGGCATTCTACTGTAATTATACAAATGCCAATTACAAATGTAAGGTTAAATAATATTATTATTCATGAATAGTAGGACAATTATTATTATATACTATTCATTTATTATCATGGACGATATCAATTTAAATTTAAATTATTATTTACATTAACTACACAGTGTTTGCTATTGTTGTTATTTGAAGCACACAATCATTGTTACAGCAGTGTCACTGTCAGGACTGAAATCCGAAATTTCCACTATCGCGGCGGATGACTTATGCTGAGTAGCAGAAAGGATTGTCAAAAATCTGAACACACATATTTCTCTATATGAAAAGCATAGAAAAGTTTTAAATAGATCCTGTTCGAAAAATAAGTGATAGATAGAAACTATATTTTTCTTAAGCTGGGCATTGTTTTTTGTACAGTTTCCACTTCGAAAGAACGTTTTTCTACGCATTTTGATTCAAATTCAGCTGGACAAGCGACATTTTTTTGCGCAGAACAACCATTTGTTTTTGAGTTTGTACAATCCACGAAGTCATAACCAGGAGAACCAGTTCTATCGTAGCGGTGGATCGATATCTGTCGCATGAACCAATATGGCGTCAGCTACTGGGTAACGCACACAAGTTCATGGCTTACATGTGTGTAGTGTCTGTGAAGTTAAACAACTTTGGTAACTATGGCAAAAACAGGTGGAAAGAACGGACGTTTTCCCAGGTAACAGCGTCATCTCTCGTGCGCCAGAAAACGGTCCATCTCGAAACACAACAAGCATAGGAACCTAGGTCTCCTGATTAAAGATTTCGGGGTACAATCTAATGTTCTAGATCATAGTTTCTCAACCGGTGGTCCACAGAGATTTTTTGGTCATCCGTGAAGATTTTGGGATGTTGTATTTTATGGATTTTTAAATTATATTTGTTTGTTACTGTCTGTTTTAATATACTTAAATATTGTTATATCAGCATACGGTGTTGCAAAATTAATTGTTTTGAATAAAAAATCAATTATATAAATATTTATTATTTTATTCCAATGCTGATGGTCCGCAAAACATTTTTGGATTTTTTAGTGGTCCGCGAATGTAAAAAGGTTGAGAAACTATGTTTTATGGGCGTTTCAATACGACATTTAGACTGCTCCTGATGCATGGAAACTGTAATAATATGATCATAAGCAAAAGTTATTGTCAAATCAATTTTTTTTTGACAATCCTTTCTGCAACCCAGCATTAATCAGTAAGTCAAAGATGTAATTTTTAAATTAGTTATTAGTTATTACAGAGTAGCTACTGTTTGCTACAATTGTTAAGAAACACCCATTGTTACAACGCTATCAACATAGAAAAATTAGTTTATTTTTTTACAAACAATGTTACCGTCGGGATAAAAAAAATTTAAATTAGTACTAGTGTATCAGATAATAAATTAATCCATTTCCGTTTGCTATTACGAGCATCTTATGCCCGGTTTACATTATTCCAGTCCAGCGATCCAGTCCAGTGCTGGACTGGATCGCTGGACTGGATTCGTTGTCTACATTATTCCAGTCATTTAGAAGCCGTTTTCATTGTGAACACTACAGTGACAATGATTTCAAAAAGAGATCAGTTTCGAAAATGTTTCAAACGTGCTCAATCACTCTTGCTACAAGAAGTTATTAATGAGGTTGATAATGAACTAAGAAAAAAGGAACGGATGTGGGTGAGAAATTGGATCAGCGAAAGAGATCAGAAAGGAGGATCAGTAATGCTTTTGCGACAACTGAAGGTAGAAGATCCCAATGAATATAGACTGGCACTGGATTGGCCGTCTACATTATTCCAGTTGCACTGGATTGATCGCACTGGATTCAAAAGTAGACCGCGAATCCAGTTACTGGACTGGAATGCTTACTGGATCCAGTGCATTCCAGTGAGGGTTTACATTATTCCAGCTGCAATCCAGCACTGGACTGGATCGCTGGACTGGAATAATGTAAACCGGGCTAATGTTCGAGAAAAATATGATTTTACATTCTTTCCTCTCTGGGCTATAACTCTTCTAGAAAATCCGACGTAATAAGTTAATAATAATATATGTCCTGTAGATAATACGGAATGAACTTATTACCGTGTACCTATACGTTATCGCACATATACCAAAATGTCACCTGTTGTCAAGTTCCCCTTTCGAAAGGGGTTGCAAGGAGTGCGAGGGATGGTCGAGCGAAGAACAGTTGACTGTGTGTGCCGAGTTCACAGGTCACTGGATAAATAAATTACCGCTCTCAAGCAGCAGCCGTTCTCTCTCTCTATCTGTGTGCCCTCTACTCTCCCAGTCTGTCCCTATCTGGCTTCCTATAGTGCCTACAACACATACAATGACGTTTGTGGGTCTAGTGAGCTAGAAACGACTTTCTGCCTTACACTGCAGCCGTATCTATCAAAGAATATTATCAGCTACAATGTGACGTAATCTGATTTCAATAAAGATGTGACTTAAAAGTTTATTTTAAATAAATGCAATTCAATTATTATCAGGATCGACTTATGCACGAGGGACAGTGACTGAAATCAAAGAAATTGTTGAGATAAATACATAGTTCGGCAAATTGTACTATCCATTTTAAGCAGCTTATAAAACTTGATTAACTTAAACAATATAAGAAGTGAATACATATTAGTCAGAGTGCCCGTCGGGAAAAATTTTACTGACACATACTCTCCCCAAACTTTGTATATAGCTTTATTAGGCCTAGTCTGACATCTATTTCCTACGCTAAAATAATGTTCTGTCACAAATAACATGAACCATTTAAAATGTCTTACACCTCGAATATGTCGAACATATTCGAGGTGTCAGACATTTTAAATGGTTCACGTTATTTGTCAGAGAATATTATTTTAGCGTTTTGGTTGAAGTTTTTAAGCTATCCAACTAAAAAACAAACAGTATCTATAAATTTTTATATGTCGACATCTTTCGGAAAATTTAGAGGGAAAACGCCCCAAAATCAAGAAAAGTCATAGAGGAAATAGGTGTCAGACTAGGCCTAATGAAGCCATATACAAAGTTTGGGGGGAGTATGTGTCAGTAATTTTTTTGCCGACGGGCACTCTGACAATATTTTTAAACGTAAAGAATGTATTTTTTATATTCGGACTATTGCGTCACGCAAATGACCGCCATTCTCGGCAATACATCCTTCCAAAGTTTCAAAACTAAGAAACTCGTCATACAAATATTAGCCTGTATTCAGAAGAACTTTTCTCCTTTATTAGACAAATAAGTACTACTTAATATAATATTATTTGTAAGAAAACCGCTGCCTGTTTGTAAGAATTGTACAGAAAACAAAAATTATTTTGATGTATTTTTAAAAAACTCAGTCAGTGCTTTATTACTATGCTGGCGTATAAAATATTAATAAGGAACAAATTCAATTAAATCTATCTGCCGCAAGTAAAATACTTAATTAAAAGTTGTTCTCTTTTTTTGATACGTATACCTATGCATAACTTTAACGGTGTTTTATAAATTTCATTAAACTACTTTATAATTATAGAAATGGCAAAACCAAAAGTGCACATCCCCCAAGTTTTCCACTGTATAATAAAAACTTGCAAAATAATAATTTAAAATCGAAAAATAAATTAAAAAAAAAAAAACAAAAAGAATATATAAGAAATAGGTATATAATATATATGTATAATATATTATATAAATGTCATGTGGAATAAAATGGACTAGAAAAATCATTTAAAATTCTAAAGTTGTTGGCAGGTTTCAAACTCGGGGTCTTGCTCCTACGGAGCGACGGCTATATCCACTGTACCATGAAGCTCCATTTGCTGCGGAGCTGTTTTCATGGTATAGAGATACTAACACTTATTCTACGAAGCCAAGGTAGACAATAATTATTGTAGCCCTAGACCAGTGATTCCCAAAGTGGTCTATATCGATGACAACTTGCAAGGGGTCCATGTCAGCAGGAAAAAAAATTGGGGGTTCATGAAATGAAAATGGGGGTCAACGATAGTGGATCTCCAAACAAAAAAAAAGAAACAAACTGGACATCGTTAACCGAACAGATTTAAGATTAAATCTAACTAAATTGATGCCAAATGTTGAAAATTTATTATTAAAGCATCAGATTCATCCCTCACACTAAAAGCAATTATTTTTTTTGCTTAGTTATTTTATGTAACAGAAAGTAAATTTTAATTTGATTCGTTTAATTTCAATCTAATTAATAAATGTATAAAACTAAACATTTCACTACCGTTATAAATTTAAATCGTTCAAAGTGAGTAGCACTATACCGGTTGTCAAAAATACATTTGAAATTAATGAATTTGCAAAAAATCAATATCAGATAAGCAGGGGGTCTACCCAAAACCGAAAAACATGGCAAGTGGTCTACGAGATAAAAAAGTTTGGGAACCTCTGCCCTAGACCTTCCTCAAGAAATAAATCATCGCATTTAAATTCGTTCACTAGTTTTCGTGTTTTTAGCAGACAGACAGACATATAGATCCGAACAGGAATTTTGCTTTATATATTATGTATAGTGATTACATGAACGTAAAACAGAATATAACGTTCGCTGGTTCGTGATCGTATTGTATTAGAAAAGTTAAGGAAAACTTTGATGACATTTTTATTAGATTTTTTTTATTAATGGCACGTTGTTGTTTAAATAATAAATTGGAAATGTATTTGACATTTTTACAAGTTGGATGTGTGGCTATGGCAAATAAAATCTGATAGTGACAGCACTCATAGTAACAGCGTATAAAATAATGATTAATGATGCTCAATCATCATCAACTTGTTTATTGTCTGGCAGCAATCCAAACCAGTGCTGCCAAATATCCAGAACTACGCATTATCAAATCTTCGTGTATTTTTGGATGCAGTTATGTAGAAATGTTTTTTCACGAATTATTCAATATAAATACAAACAAATCTATTTCACTTGTTGCAAGTTTAAGTAGGTAAGTTACAATAAAAAAATAAAATATTCAAAAAATTACAATTGTGTTACGAGAACGCATTACAGAAGTGAAACTTCTATTTGCAAATCATACGACTGCATTTGTACAAGTGAAAAAAATGTGTTACGAGATAGTTTTACGTTCAGATATTTCGTCTGTAGGTAGGTACAAGTTAATCTGAACGTGAAACTATCTCGTAACACATTTTTCCACTTGTACAAATGCAATCGTGTGATTTGCAACTAGAAGTTTCACTTCTGTAATGCGTTCTCGTAACACATTTTTAATTTTTTCGCAGGTTTACTGCAAATAATAAATAAGAAAACACGAGGGGACAACAAAAAAAATTTTCTCATAAAATTTTAAAATAATAAGTGAACAAAGTTACCAACTTCTTCCAATATATTAATATATGATAACAACTTATTTCGACGCATATAGTCTAGCAGCTGCGTGTCTTTATTAATAAAAAAAAAACAAATTTTTCGCACGTTTACTGCAAATATTGTTTTTTTTTAGCTCAACTTTTATTCTGATAAATTAGTCAAAAATTTTATATATAATAGGTATACTTAAAAATAATAATTAAAAAAATAAATAAAAATAAAATGGGATTGTTGCGCGCACCTGACGGTAATCGAACCCGGGCCGGCCGCGTGGTATGCCAGCATTCTACCACTGAGCCACCAATGCTTAGAAAGAAACATTGTTTAATTACGGTTACTAAAAGTACAAATTCGTGACAAATTCCGTTACATAGGGAAACAAGTTTACCCCCGTTTTTAAAGAAGTTATTAACTTCAAAATAACCAATAGAGATTGAAAGCGTTATTACAGTTGACAATCAATTAAAAATTCGTCTAAGCAATAAAAGGCATTTTGCAATAAACAGTTTCGAAAGAAATATGTGAAATTCTCGTGCGTTAGAAGTAAAACTTCTTAAAATTTGTTGACAATTTTACTTTTTCAGGATTAGGAAATGATTATGTGGAATTTGTTACCGTGGCTAGACAAAATGCTCCGTATACGTACGCACTGCGCATGCGTACAGAGTGCGTATGACGCTTTGAAGGAGAGATTGCCAATTGAAGTCGGAGAAGGGAAAACGTTTCACTTTTTGCCTGATTCAGGCCAATTTACCCCCCCTAGCGTGCCTAAAAAAGTTTCACTTTAACAATTAATTTAAATCTTGTTATTGACAGTGGCTTGTGTAGAATTAAAATTTTCCATTATCCGGGCGACCGAACGAATTTAAGAGAATATGGTGTAGGTGCAGTGATTATTTACCGCCCTTCCACCACATTTGTCTATATACGTAGGTATAATACGCGCCATGAATCTAAAAGGCTCGGAAGTTAGATGCGAATACGGGCTTGCGCTTGTACAGTCTGTTGAAAAACTACAAACTCGCAACTCAACAAAACTAACATAGCAATAACAACTTGGCAATAGCGTACTCGACTGTACTTTAAAGCAGGAAAGCGACAAGTGACAAAGGCAACGAGCGATCACGGCCAATCACCGACGAGCGCAAGTTCCGTGCAGGTAGCTGGGAGGTGGTGGGAGCCTCAACGGCTCTAAAATGTGCCTTTGCGAAGCTGTTTGTGACTAACTTCCGAACCTTTTAGATCCGTGGCGCGTATTATACACATAAATACGGGAAGGAAAAAAAGATTGTGGCATCGATTTGTGTATGTTAATTCGCACACATTGTGATGAAACACACTTTGTTTTAATGAGGAGAAGTGCACAATATATGTTTCATCACGATGTGTACGAATTAACACAAGTCAAATCCATTCAGGAGAAATTCGTATATGAACAAAAGAACCTCAATAACGTTCAAAAAATTTAATGAATTACGGTCGAATTTCGGCCACTGGGCTGTTATAATTAACAGCGCTATTAAATGTCTGTTTCACTTTAACGTACGAGATATGAAAGTTAGAAAGTGACAAAAAATAGCAGTACCTACACTAAATTATTACATTGACCATGTAGAATGGCACCATTCCTACAGAGAGTATAATATTCTTTCACGTCTGTATTAGTGATGTGCCGGATCGTTAAAAATGTATATCCGCGGATACGGATCTGAAAACGGATTTTTGGTTTCAAGATCCGCGGATACGGATCTTAACTTTCTTAGAGTACGTGGCGGTAAATATAGCACATCGACCTTTGGAAAGAGACTATCTGTTATGGGAAAAAGTTATTGACCTCTTTAAGAGTTAACTCTCATAACAGTCTTTCCAAAGATCGATGTGCAATATCTCATTATAAAGATAGTTGATTTAGTACCTTTGAGTTATGTACTATTAGTATGGTACTCACTACGATAAATGTTTGCAATGTAAAGGTGCCAAATACGATTTAATTTTTGAATTTAACAGGTTTTCATTATTACCTAATCACCTATATATATAAAATTTCATCTATGAATTGAAAATTAATAAGGTAAAAGATCCGCCAAAAACTAACGGATACGGATACGGATCTTTCTTCTCCCTCGGATATCCGCGGACACGGATACGGATATCCGGCACATCACTAGTCTGTATACACGACGATGTTTATTTTGTAACGTTTATTTATTAGGCTGAAAGAGATCATTCAGATTCAGAGCTTTTAAGCTGAATGAAATAAGATTAACAACCTGTACTCCCGTAGGCAACAAGGATGAATTGCGTATTGTAAGTGGACTGAAATAATCCCAAAAATACGGGTTTTTTTCACACATATACGCAAAACTTTAAATCTAGGTCTATCAATAGACGACAATGACATTAATAATAATTGTCCGTGCCCACGAGGCAAAGTGGATTATGTCATTTTATGCATTTCATGAACACTGAACAAAAATTACACGTTGTTATATTAGAAAAATAAATTTTAGTCAATTTTTCTCAAATAATCGCTCTTTCTTATATTAAAAATGTTTTCCTCTCAATCCATTTTTTATGTTTTTTTTTTTCGACCAACATTTCAATGATTAATTATTGAAGTAAAACTGTGTTTCAAACGGTATATACAGGGTGTCCCACGACATGACTTCCATAGCCTAGGACTGTGTTGCTGGGGTGATTTCAAGTCAAAAATGTCTAATGAACGTATACCCGGAACGCTATCCTAACTGAGCTGGAAGCATTTGAAATTTTAAATAAGTAAGCCCACTAATGCTGCAGGCATTAGGTTCGGTTGTTGGTTTTGTTATTATTAAAAAGACCAGGTGGCTGTGAATCACCATTAGTATTTATTCGTGCTGATCCTGAGACTCTTCGCAGAGCTGCCACTTCAATTCTAAGAAGAGCTACACTATGTATACAGCAACTGGGTGAACATTTTGAGCAACTAATTAAATAAAGCGATTTCTTTTTAAATGGTTTTTAAATTATAGTAGGGAATTCCTATCTAAAATTTCAAATGCTTCTAGCTCAGTTAGTTGTAAAAGGTAAACTTTTAAATGTAAAGAAAAACCATTCCAAAACTGTAAAAAAAATTTTATTATATTATAAGCGCTTTCGACCTTTTTTTTACAATTTTGGAATAGTTTTTCTTTACATTTAAAAGTTTACCTTTTACAATTAACATGCTTCCAAATTTCTATGAGTACAACTCTAAATTGATAGCTCAGTTAGGATAGCGTTCCGGGTAAATGTTCATTAGATATTTTTGAATTGAAATCACCCTAGCAACACCTCTGCCAGGTTATGGCAGTCATGTCGTGGGACACTCTGTATAGTAAAATTAATTCTTGGGTAAAGAACGTTCCGCAATGTACGTATAGAGTATAGGTACTATAAAAACCGACTGTAGAACGTTAAGCTAAAGTGGCTACCAAGTAGAATAGGTGTCTTGTAGAGCTGTATAACAAACCGTATGTATTCGTTACTGAGTAACGGGTACATCGTCTGACTCGAAGTAACGAATCGTTACTTACAAATTCATTTCGTTACTCGCATTTGTCGTATCCATGTCAGTTCGACTCGTTTGATGCGGTTATACGTTATACGAACGATGCGTTGGTACATGCTTAATGCTGTTAGTACACGATTGTATGTCGTATGAAAAGTAACGAGTAACGTAACGATACGAAAGTAACGGATACTGGTTCTTTAAGTAACGAATACATACGGGTACACAATTTCTCGTTACTTTTACAGCTCTAGTGTCTTGTAACCTAAAAGTTGTAGGTGCGATTCTAGCGATCGGTGCCATTTTTACTGCTTTTTGTTACTTTTTTACAATTATAGCTAGTTTTGCTTTTGTAGCGAGTAGCGTAAAATACATTGTTTCTTTTTTTGAACGTAAAATGTTTAGTTTTCATACAAACTGTAGGTAAAATGCAAGCTGCATTTGAACACGGTTCAATAACTTCTCATAGGGGGTTTGACACACGTGGTAGTCCGTTTGTCGTTGAAATAAAATAAAACAGTACAACACTATGATTCTATCCTATACCATAATATGTAAACGACAAAGCATTCTAAACGTGTCTTTAAAATTTTAATGAACTAGCAAAAATGGAGTGACTTCCTCGACTTTATATATAAATTAATGGACGAATTTCATTCAACTTCTTGTTCATGACGCTAACGCCTCAAGGCATGTACCTAACTAACCTGTATGTTTCCGCTACAGAGAAAAATGAATCACATTTCCAAGCGCTTACTGGATTAAATCGTCATTTATCTTATTTTACAAAAAAATAATTCTTTGCTTTGTGATTACAGATACGTATAGACGTGGAGAAGTACCGCAACGTTTTAAAGTAAATCTCTTTAAAAAACAAAATTTGAGTAATTATATAATTAAGAATTGTGTAGTCAAATGTTTTTTACAGGTTGTAAGTAGATATGCATAACTATCAAGATGTTTGCCTCCCTTTTTAGAAAAAACCTCACAATTTCTCCACATAAATTATATATCATTTTACAGATAATTGCTTGCTCTACTGACATCGACAACTAAAAAATTTATTATTGCTTTTGTTTTTGTAAATTAATTAAAATACAGCAACGCTGAACAACGTCTGCCATCTGACGGATTTAATTTTGAAACAACGTCAACACTTCGATCTGTCATCTGACCTTCATATTGTAATACAACAGACACAATACTGCATACTGACATCTGACGGCTTTAATTTTGAAACAGCGAGCAACGCTGAAGAACGTCACAGCAATGATGCCAGCTGACGGCTTAGCTCAACGCTTTTGCTACTTGCGCCTCTATATGACAATTTTAGTAAAATATTTCTTCGATCTGTCATCTGAGCTTCATATTGTAATACAACAAAAAGCAGTGTGCAAAATTAGAAACGAATTGAATACCTGCAAACATATTTAAAAAATAATTTTGTAAAGTGATAATTATTATACTTATTTAGTGCGAATAATTCGCACAGGGCACTCTAGTCTATTACTTTTTTTTTTACTTAAATTACGTGCTCAGCAACTTTGGCTATATATGCACGAACAGTTGTAGTCTATCACTAATTTAATTAATTTATGTGTGATATGTTTGCAAATAAATATATTATATTAGGGCATAATTCTTATATTTTTGAAAAGCACGAGTTAGGTATCTTAACTTTAACAATTTAATTAGCTGCTATAACTGAAGAATCAACCGAGATAGTAAACAACCGCAATGCAGATGCATCTCAATTGTTTTGGAAATTGATCTTTTAGTGTTTGTTTGCAGATTTTATCGACACATTTCCAAACAATACCGAACAGCGCAATGATATCTGTTTCATCAAATTTATATCGAAATGTTCGTCGTTTTGCACCAAGTGGATGCATCTCTGTTACGTTTTTGTTTGTTTGGAAGAAGTAAAATATTTTATTAAATTATTTACCGTTGCCAAATTCCAAATAGTTGAAAGTTAGAAAAAGGAAAACTACTTTTTAATGTTAAACATGTTTAGGGTCATTTTTGAAAAGGTAATTATTGTTAAAGAATATCTAAAACAACAATACCCAAGTATTTCATAGCATTATTTGTAAAATATTCGCTCACAATGGATTATTTATATTATTGTTATATTTTTACTTTATAATTTCGTCTGAATACAGAAATCCATATTGAAGAGAATACTATGCCGTATTTTGCAAATACAAAAAATGTACATTTTTAAAAATTCTAGTAATAAATCACAAAGACTCGACAAAAATAATTTCAGAGTATTATCGATTTGTCACTATGTACTCTAGTTGTTGTTCTCATGTATGTAAGCGGCGAATTGAACACGATTATCTGCAGTGTGTTATAAGTAGACATTAGAATTTTGAAAAAAAAAACAGGGCTCAACTTGTAATTTTGTAACACATTTCACCAAATATATTCTTGTAAATTATAGGTAATAATATTTATAAACGCCTTCACTAATTATTTCTAATATCATGTACTACTACTAATAAATTGAGAAATTAGACGACCAAACGATTTTTTATTGTCTTGAAACTTTTATATCTTCTTCATCGTTATGTTCCATTTCCATTACAGTATTTTTGCAATACTGCGACGTTTGAAAATGCTCTGTATAAAAAGTATTAATAAAAATATATACCTAGGAATAAACACACTCCCATATAAGAATTTTAAAAAATCGCAGGTAAGTGGACAAAAAAATATTGGATAGATTTATTTATTGTACGACGTTTCGCCTACGTATTTATACTTTTTCGAGTACTGTAAAAATAAATAAATATGATTTTTTTCGTATTATTATTATCACGATGAACACGATATCTAATATGAACACTCTTATATAATTGGTGTTTAAAAAGAAGGCTGAGTATTCTTAACTACCTATTGATCAAAATTAATAAACCAATCCCCTCTGAAGTTTGAACGACTTTTAAGCTTCGGTAAATTGATTAATAGCTTTCATTTTTGATAAGTTGACGACTTTATATTTGCTTATCACCGTTTCGTCAAGTTTATAAATGACCACCAGTGAAAAAAAAATGTAAAAAATGTAAAATGATCACCAGGTCATGCAGAATATCTACAATAAAAATATTAATACAATGTTAATTTTTTTAACAGTTAATAAGATGAATAAGTGTAATTAATTAGTTGTATTAATTCTTTTGAACGAATTAGGTGAACGAAATCCAGCAGCATGCATCTTTTTAAAGGCTGTGTAAAATGCGAAACCAAAACGCTTGGAAAAGAAGTAAAATACTAACGGAGATTTATTTGGTTCAGAAACAATACTAAACATACTAACATTTTTTTGACATCTAGAAATAATAATAATAATAATTTATTACTTCCATGAAAAATACATTAATTTATAAACAAACAAAATGCACATAAATGAAAGTATATAGGTTCCTTCCAAAGAAAACCTGTTCTGAAGGAACCATTAAGAAAAAATATATGATGTGGACGATTCCATGTCTTTATCCCCGTCGACATTATCCCCGCGTCATTATCCTCGAACGACAATATCCCCGACGACAATATCCACGAACCATATTATCCACGACGGCATCATTTTTTATCGAAAATAACTAATAACTCATAAAAATAACCCTATAGTAAAAAATAACCAAATCCTATAGTAAACAGCGGCGTTCAAACTCCCTAAGGCAATGGCTCGCTCGCTTCGCTCGCTCGACTTGAAAGAAATAACCCTATAGTAAAAAATAACCAAATCCTATAGATTACCGACAGAATAATTACCGACCGCATCAGGTTACTAAAACCAGGCTTTTTAATTCCGAAAAACCAGATAAAATCATAATATAACCCGGAAAATCGAGGATATTGTTGCGAGGATATCGACATCGTGGATAATGTCGTTCGAGGATTAAAATCGGGGATATTGTCGTCGGGGATAATGTCGTTCGGGGATTAAAATCGGGGATATTGTCGTCGGGGATAATGGTTCGGGGATAGTGTCATGTCACCGATGTGGACATTTTAATCAAAGCTTAAGAGGGTTGAATTACCCTGGACACAAAACATTTGAATAGAAAAAAAAATGTTATATCAAAAAAAAAAAAAACTAAAGCGCATTATACACCTTTTACTGACAAATACAAAATAAGTTTTCAACATTTGCTTGGTTCAAGGGCCAAGCTTTGAGTAAGGAACTAAATATATTTTTATTGTTACAATTTTGAATTATATTAAACAAAAAGGGATCAGTAAATAAAAAATATCTTCTGAATATACACCTACTTTGGGCTAAATGTCAATTTTATAGTCGAGACTCTAGTCCGGGACTGACAGTGTACCAACATTTCTCTTACAAATTATAAGCAGCGCTGATAAAGAGCAATGTAAACACATACGTATGTAGCATTATAAGCTTCAGACAATTTGATAAATGGTCGATGGATGAATAGAGTCGAACGCTCGCTTGAATGCACTAAGAGATTGTTTGTGCGGCGATCGGACATAGGCGGCCTTCTTTTTAACCGAAGGCCTAATTTATGTCATTTTTAAAAATACATTGAATTAAAAAAGTATTTTGAATTAATAAAGATTCACGTTTCTAAATTCTAATCATTCAAAACTTTCAATTTTCTTTTTAAAAACAAACATTTTTTTAAATGTTCTAAAAAAAAACACTTTTTAATAATTTAGGTTCATAATTGGTTATAACCTACGCTTTTGTAATTATGAACTTAAATTATTATTTTATTTCTTATACATTTCAATAAAAACTTGTCTTTAAAAAGTTTTTTACTAATACTTTATTTTGTTCTTGCCATCGGGAACAAAATTTCAACTCGATTGGATATGTGGCGTGCGCCATATTGGGTTTACAATGACGTTGTATTCCTTCCATCAAACTATTTTGTTTGAAACTGTCAAAAAGGTTGTAAAGAAAAAGGTAATCCACCATCTTAGAACGTCCGCCATATTGGATTTACAATGGCGTCACATAGCTTATCGTATTTCACTCGTTTCATTTGATACCCATGCCAAGACAGTTGTGAATAAAAAGGTAATGCGCCATTTTGGGCATTGCCACCGGACAAAATTTTTCAAGGATTTGACCCAAACTGAAATACTGTCGACACAAGTAAAATTAAAGCTTATAAAAAACCGCGAGGCGTGGTTACTTTTAAGAAATATGTCAACACTCAAATTTAACTACGATGACAACTGCATATAATCTTAAAACAATTGATAGTTGACCAAGGAGGTAGGGTTGAATTTTGTTGAATGCGTCTTAGACACTGTCACTTCCACAGAACATTTACTGGGACATTTTACCGCGTCACTGTAGCAAACATTAGAGGGGAGGGTTACCGCTACCATAACTCTGCCGTAAAAACGCAAAACGCAGTAAATGACCAGCTTATGAATTTGAGTAAATCAAGATTTACTAAAAATGTATTGACCGTCCAGAATTTTAGATTATGGAAACCAAAACACGGGGGAAACATTTTTTAAAGACAATAAAATTATTGCTGCAGCACTTACTGCAGTATGAACTCATTTTTCAACAAATGTCACTTACTGCCCTTTGCCTTTTTAGGGCAGAACTGTCGTGCTTACCTAGAAAGTAGAGGATTCGACAATGATTTTTATTAAATTTAACAAAAGAATTAACTGAACATTTCAAACAAATAATTTATATACTTTGTAATTAACTAATGTGTTTAAAATTCATTATCATCGTGTTTTAACAGACAACACAATTGTGCACCGTTATTATCTTTTTAATTTATGACATACCTGTACTTCCACCATATATACACGTCAGTCCACCATCAGAGTAAAAAGCGGAGGTTAAATGGCGTGCACGCTCGAATCCGCAACAAATATTTTAAAGGGTCCAAAAATGATCAAAACAGATAATTTATATATGTGTATACAGATTGAGAAAAACAATTATTTTTAATAAGTTTATTTAATACTTCTTTATTTGTTATTCTGAAATGTTTGTCTCACCAATCGTGTCATTTGCAGTATATCGTACCGTATAAAATTGGAATTATTGGGTTCTGCGATATGGACTACTCTATTTGGCGGCGAAAATTAAAACTATAATCAGGTAAACATTATTATGAATCGTACTGTGAATCGGTACTGTTAATCGTGATTTTTTTATTATAATAATAAAAAGCGTTGAATAAATTAATAAATGACTTAGGGAACCTGCGAAGATTTTACCTCGTGCAAAAACAAATAAAAAGTTGGTCTGTATAGTAAAAGGCTGTAATAGTAATACGTTATTTTAATGCAGATGATTAAATATTTTACCAAGTAAGTAGATATTATACTTAGTCTTAATATTTATTAATTAAATAGTTATCATTATTAAATAACATTAAGAATTTTGATAGAAAAAAAAGTTAACTTCAAACTCTAAATACATTTTGACAGGTGACTATTTTTGGGTTGAAATAAAGTAATTTTTCAATAATATGTTTGCAACGTTCATCAACACTGCATTGATATAGGTAATATCTCTATTTACCACTTTTATTTCTTGTGAATTGCTCTTTAAATCGGATGTTTGTAAATAGAAAGTATTAAAATTCACCTTACTTGAAAGTTTTGTTTCACATGAATTTTTTCTTAGTTTTATGATATAACCGGCATTAAATACAATATGTTCCCCTTCAAGAAAATTCCTTTTTCGTTGATTTGTATCAGCCCAATCACATAATATTGTGCTGATAATTTTATTCACTTTATTGCATTTCACAAAATTCACAATTGCACTGTATACTATAGGGACTATGGGAAATTATACCCCATGTTTTTAAAGCTTCGGCTATTAACGGAACCCAATATGCATGTATTTTCAGTCTGAAAGCCGAACTAAGCGCCGGAAATAACCGAAGTAAATCCTTTAAATATAACTAGTGTGACTTGTGCGAATTATTCGCACTAAATAAGTATAATAATTATCACTTTACAAAATTATTTGTTAAATATGATTGCAGGTATTCAATTCGTTTCTAATGTTGCACACTGCTTATAACGTTCTTCTTTTTGTTGTATTACAATATGAAGCTCAGATGACAGATCGAAGAAATATTTTACTAAAATTGTCATATAGAGGCGCAAGTAGCAAAAGCGTTGAGCTAAGCCGTCAGATGGCATCATGCAGCATTGCTGTGACGTTGTTCAGCGTTGCTCGCTGTTTCAAAATTAAGGCCGTCAGATGGCAGTATGCAGTATTTATAATATGAAGGTCAGATGACAGATCGAAGTGTTGACGTTGTTTTAAAATTAAAGCCGTCAGATGGCAGACGTTGTTAAACGTTGCTGTTAATTAATTAATTTACAAAAACAAAAGCAATAATAAATTTTTTAGTTGTCGATGTCAGTAGAGCAAGCAATTATCTGTAAAATGATATATAATTTATGTGGAGGAATTATGTGGTATTTTTCTAAAAAGGGAGGCAAACATCTTAACCTTAACGTATAAATATATATGATTTGGAACAAATATGTCGAACTTTCGTCACAGAATTTGGAGCTGGAATTCATTCTCTATACTCATTGTATTGCGTTCGGCCAATATATTATTATTTATATGGACGTTTATGTGTGCTGATACGAGTTTGTCATGTGTTGTCCGTAAACACTGTTCGGCAAATTTAACAAACGGTCAACGTTCGTCTTGCTCGCCATATCGTATAAAACCGATTCTACATTATATTTTAGTGAATTCGTTCACAAAACCCCGCCACTGTAATTCATACGGTGAAAAGACTAGCACATTATGAAATCTTTTCATTAGTATTTAACAGTATAGAGCATCTATATCTTTCTCGTTTTACGTGTGAATTCACTACTCTTGATCTTTTGAGAGTAATGTTTATCCTTTCATGAAGCGTGTATCCTTTTTAAAGGTTTGTATAATTTACCGTTTGAAAACTTCATTTATTTTAAACAAAAACTGTTATCCATTTCGGCGATGTGCCCGTTTTAGGATAAATAACATAAAAGCGGTGTTTTCATTTACTTTATCAAAAAGGAAATAACCGTGTCAGAATTTTATTCAATGTTTATTTTATAACACTTAATTAATTATTAATGTATACTACAGTAGAGCGTCAATTATTAGAATTACAAAACGATTTATGTGAATGTTCGTTCTTCAATTACCCGAATCTAATATTGTTATATTCTATTTTTTAAATGTTTAAGGGACAACTATTAAAAAAAAATTGGTTGTCTGTAAAGTCGGTTTACGGACGATAGTTTTACGTGATAACGTATTCCGTAATACATAACCTAAATTTATATAATAATTATAATAATTCGAATCTATGATATTGCATCTTTTGCTTCAAATTTAGGTTAATATTATTTATTAAAATTACTCACCACCTATAATATAATTGTTTTTTTTAACTTTCTTTCTTTCGTATTTATTTTAAGTCTCAAAGATTAACTGTCATAATATTTTGAAAACAAATGTTCATAAAATTCCAAAACCTACTTACAATATTTAAGTATTTTCATACGTCAAAAAATTGATTTTTATAATGATAAAATTTGTATGAAAACGATTTTTTCGAGAGATGAGACCTAGCTAAAACGATTTTTTGCCCCCCAAAATCCCTTTTCAGTCAATTTCATCCAAATCGTTAGGGCCGTTTTCGAGAAAAGCACGCACAGGGTCAGGCGGAACGTTAGGAACGTTACACTTTTTCGTGCATGCCGCCGGTGTTTTATCAATTTATAAGATTGGTGATTCATCAATTTATAAGACGTTATCACGTCAAAAAAAAAACTGCAGGTCATCTCTGAAACTTCCAGCTATTTTCGAGTTTAAAACGCTCAAAAATATATAAATTATAGCAAGAAGGTAATTCTTTAGCTCTTCGAGCTCAAAAAAAGACACCTTTTACGAATTTTTCGTTCACGATATCTCTTAAACAAATGAACCGATTTTGATGCGATTTGCGCCAATCGATGCAGTTTTTTGAGGAGTAGAGCTGATTAGATTTTGGAATTAATCGGTTTAGTAGTTTATCAATATTAAAAAAAAAACAAATTTACAAAAAAATTTGTAACTTGTATTTTTGTGATTTCTCAAAAATCTATTGGGCCGAATCATTCCAAATTTTCAGGAAATCTAAGTTCAGCAAAGTCACGTCAGATGCCGCGTTTCAGTCGGACACTCCGTCCAAAGTAGTAAGAGGTTTACATACACACATATACACAAACACACACACATACAGCCCTACGGATATCAACGCCAAAATTGTTAGAATAGCTTCTTAGGACGTCAAAACGTCGAGATTTGACGAAAACTCATTTTTCAAAAATCGGGGTGAAAACAATAACTTCCCGATTTTTTTGGAAAGCATTGAGGTAATTATTTAGTTTCGCGGTCACCTGGTTTTTTGGCTCTAGAAAATCGAAAAATCATTCGATTTCGATGAATTTTTTTTAAAATCTTCGTTTTTATGGCGGATTTATGGAAAAAAATACGAAAATTGAAAAAATCAATATTTCTCACAGTTTCATGACTTTAAATGCAAAAAAAAATTGACTTTCTACATATAATCCTTTATAACTGTTTCTGACGTCGTGGAATCAAGTTCGTATATTTTTTTTTCGCAATCTACATAAAAAAATGAATATTTTGAAAAAAAAAATTTTCAAAAAAGTTAATTTTTTTTTTTAAACGATAAAGGGGTATGCGAATTGTAATTCCGGGGTGAACGATAAAGGGGTATGCAAATTGTAATTCCGGGGTGAACGATAAAGGGGTATGCGAATTGTCTCGCAGTGAAACGGGAAGGGGCAAATGTGGAGTTTTAAAAAAAAACAATTCCGGGGTGAACGATAAAGGGGTATGCGAATTGTAATTCCGGGGTGAACGATAAAGGGGTATGCGAATTGTCTCGCAGTGAAACGGGAAGGGGCAAATGTGGAGTTTTTAAAAAAACGATTCCGGGGTGAACGATAAACGGGTATGCGAATTGTAATTCCGGGGTGAACTAATTTTTTTCATAAATCCGCCGTAAAATGGAACTTTTTGAGACCGAGATCATTGAAATCCATCTATTTTTCGATTTTCTAGAGCCAAAAAACCAGGTGACCGTGAAAGTAAATAATTACCAGCATTGATTTTTATAGCGGGAAGTTAAAAAAAACATGGTTAATGATCTTAGTTGTTGAGTATGTCTCTTCACATCATGAATAAACTAAGAAATAAGTGAAAAATATTGACAATATTAAAATAAATGTCAAAGGTAAAGCTTTTTTTAAATTTTTAATTAAAGACTCATATTTTTTTCTATTGTTATTTATTTCTCAAAAGTAAAACATAATTATTTTCGTGTCTGCTGTGTTCTAAATTTCTGGCAATTGCTTTCAAATTAACATAAAACAAATGATATTTTAAAATAAAAATTACATTACTGTGCATGTATTTTTAAAAAGTTGGTATTTCCAGTTAAATGCGAAGTTTGAAATTCTTTTTTCCAAGTAATAAAATCAATTAATCATAATACTGACGCACGCGTCAGTCAAATGTAATTAAATTTTTAATGAGGTGATAGCAATATTCTATCGATCGCTTCGCGGCCTCCCAACTTTCAAGTTAATGTCCTGTCTGTTGTAATAGATGGCGTCGATTTAAGTTTTGTGCTAAACTTTATACATTGATAGGACATGATCAGACGAATGAAATCTTGGTTGCGATCTTGTCGTTGTTCACTAGTTCCAAACAATGTTTCGCTATCACAGTGTTTACTTGTGAAAACCCGATAGGGGTGAGCGATATTTTAAAATATCAATAACACATCGACAAACCGATATACAATTACAGTGTAAACTCTTTATAACGAATCTCAAGTGACCTAGCATTTTTTTTCGTTATAAAGAGTTTTCGTTATATGGAGAGAAGAAAGAAAAATAACCTAATTTTACCTAATTAATTTATTCCAAACACATATAGTCTGTTAACTTTGCCTGACGTTTTTTGCTGTGCCAATATTTGTTTTGTATTTTATTAAGTATCTTATGCATGGCTAGGGATGTGGTGAAATTAAACAATAGGAATTTTTCGATATGTTTGACGGCATCAAGTGCTTGTTGAATAGTTGGTGACGGTTCAAAATCGTCCCCTTTACGTCTATGAATATTTGCTGACGCCTAAATATGAACATATTTCTTCGTAATAGAGAATGGCTATTGCGCTATAAAGAGGATATAATTGTATGGGTTTTAAGGTAAACCAACCAAAATGTAAAAATGTCTACGTTATAGGGAGTTTTTCGTTACACTGTATATAACGATAAATTCGGTACATTCCGTCTATTTCCTTAGCACGTTCTGTCGCTTGATGGATTTTAACATATTATAGGGTGTCGTTAGATTCGCTTTAGTTGTGGGAGCCACATAGGGTATTATATATTTAAATATGATGTCTGCGAATCAAAAAATAGAGGAGGAACAAACGAATATTTTGCTAGTATAGTACAATACGGTTATCAGCGTCGGTCTGTCCTCAGGGAATACCGGAACCTGTCCCAGTGGACCGCCGTTCCTTCGTGGGCCGGTCCGGTTCGGATATTTATCTTAGTTACACGGTCACGTGAGTTCATTTAGTTTATTTTCAGCAACTGTTTGACAATTTTCCCGGTAACTTTTTAGGTTCCAGACCGACTCTGACGGGTATAAAATAAAAGTATTATATCGAGCAGCAGGTGGGAACCTATTTGCCTCTTCATTTTATTTTTGAACGGGTCTTCACCTGTTGCATGTTGAAGTTTTTCGACTTCTTTTCTTCTTTTTAGTTATTAGTTAGTAAAATTTTTGTGCAGATTTTTTTTTTTAATGATAATTTTTATTAAGTAAGAAACATGTTTTTGTAAGGGGATATAAAATAACTGCTTTTTATGCCTGCAGAGCAATAGTAAAACGATCTAATTCGCACTAGTGTGTGAAGTACAATACACGTTGTCGTACTACCATATGACCAATGCAGCCTACAAGTAAGAAGTGAACTTGCTCTGTCAAAAATGTTGAAGGTTATGTGAAAATCAGCTATTTTAGAGGGGGTACATGCAAACAATACTATGCTATAATGGCTCTTGTGACTCTTACATCACGCAGGCACATAATGTCACATTCGCATTAATATATGTTATCACGCACTAAAAACATAACCTAATATTATTTAAAATTTTTTGATATAACGATATTTTGGCTGATCGACGCATCGATATTTTTTAAAACCCTATCATTATTCGATATATTGATGCTTTTATCAATACACCGAACAAAACGCCCAGCCCTAGAACAAGCTTCAGTCGCATTAACCCGTTAATTGCCAAATGACGTAAAATATACAATGTTCAATTATAATATTGAAAAACTTTGTAGGGTGGTAAAAGTAACAAAGGTACATTGACGACGCATCACTTCGGTGAAACGGAGCTTAACGTCGTACAATGTGTCTCGTTTTCGTTGCCATCTTGGCTACTTATTAACAACTTTAAAATTTTCAAACAACTCTTGTAATTACACCTAATAATGGGCAATCAAAACAAAACAGCACTGATTTTATACGTTTGACATTCCTATATTTTAAAGAGATTTAAAGGTTTGAATGTACCATATTATAGTTACATTTATTAATAAAATAATGTTTTTTTCACATTTCCGAAAATATAAAAATAAAATTTTCTTGGCAGCGAATGTGTTAAGCAGGGGAACAGCATTATGTTTCTAGCCTGAATCAAGTTTAACTCTTAATTAAGTTTAATGATGTACAGAGTGGTTCAAAATTAAACTTTTGCATTGCAGTAATATGTTATGAACATTTTGACAATGGTTATATTTTTAACATGCGTTTACAAATAAATATTATGTCCATGCTTGTAAAGCTTTGTAAATATTATAGAAAATAAATCCAAGTGTGTAGGCTTTCACGGCCGGTGTTGATCCAAAACTTCCTGGTTTCCGGGCTTGTATGCCGTGGTCCATTGGTATTTCTACCTGACGTTTCGTCTACAACTGAGGTAGACATTATCAAAGGCGATGTGTCCTTCTAGGCTGCTCACAGGTAAGTGTGTCGACAAGTGTGGTACTTCCTGTCTTTTATGGTCAGCGTGCTCGTGTTCTCTACTCGGTCGTAGTATGCTCTTCTGTGATTGGTCGTTCCATTCAGTGGGTTGGTATTGCACAGTGCTGGTGTCCAGGTTTTACTTAGATTCAAACTTTCGTCTTTGCGGTTGAAATTATTTGTGTATTTCTATGGCCTCTCTGTATATGCGTGGGTAGTAACTCGATGTTCTGTCTATAACTTTGGTTTCTTCAAAAATGATCTGACATCTTTACTGTTCACAATAAAAGCCATCACAAAAACCAGTGCTTGAAAACTAGTAGTGAAATCTAGCAAAGAATCTAGCGGTAAAACCAGTCTCGTGTGCAGCTCCCTTTATGAGGTGATACTGGAAAAGGAAGCACGCGTTTCTTGAGTTTGTGCAGTAATTTGCTGTGATGTGCTGTTTGTTATTGGTGTGTACAGTTTTATGAGACCCTTTATCAAGATCAGCTGTTTCTTTTAGTAACGGTTATGTTGATATGAAAGTGTTTGAGGTAAAAATTCCAAAAACTCTGTAAAAGTTACAGTACCATTCTATATACTATGCCACGTGTTACTGCGCTGCGTATGAGCCGGGAAGACGCAATGAAGTTTGATTAAGTTTGGAGTTGATGTCACAAACATAATCATTAATTAAAATGTTGGAACCCAACTTCTAATGATAAGGCCAACGTAATCAAATCTCGGGTTATCTCAAGCATAAAAACGAATTCTCTCATTTGACTATGCATATCTTTACTTAGTTATTGATACGTAGAAGAAAATCATAACGAATAATGTATTAATAAAAAAAAATTGGTTGTCTGTAAAATCGGTTTACGGACGATAGTTTTACGTGATAACGTATTCCGCTCGAATATCATATTAAATAATACATAACCTAAATTTTAGTAGCCGTCAAACTTGGGCCGATCGTGCTTCTCTATCGCTTATACTGCGCTCTCGCTTGCACGCACAGGGTCAGGCGGAACGTTACACTTTTTCGTGCGTGCAGCTGGTGTTTCATCAATTTATAAGACGTTATCACGTCAAAAAAAAGATTTTTAAAAACAAGCTTTCAGTTCTGGCGGTCATTTCAATGGACATACTAATTCTAACGCGTGTAATTTAAGTCAGCGTAATTAAATATCAAATATAAACATTTAATTGTGCTTGGGGCTTATCTGAGATGTAGCCATGCCATACAAAACAAAAAAATACTATGTGGGCAGACGAATTATCGAGTCAAGTGTTGACCGCAGTCATGGATTCATGCAAAGCTGGTAAAAGTGCGTTATACATTATGATTATGTATTACTTAGTATAACTTACGCATTTTCATGATGTAATCTATTTTTCTTGAGAGGATATTTATTTTAATTTTATGATGTTAAAAGTAATTAAACATCTTATGCTAGTGATTACCGTAAAAACATTTTTTTTATCTGTTGTCCATTTCAATGGGCATAAAATTTTCCAAAATTGTATAAATGTTACATTTAGTTTTTCACTGAATATACCTACCTTAAGAGTATGCGTCCCTGCAAACACCCCCTGCACCCTACATCTCAAATCTTTTCTCCTCGCCTAAAAACGGTTCGCGCTCTCCCGACGCTATTTTTAAAGCTAGAGGGTTCTGGTAAACGCCAAATGAAAGACAAAGAATCACACTACAGATCCTTCAGGCGAATTTTTTGAAAAACAGTTTCGCCTACGTGTGAAATATTATGTAACTTATTATTTTTTTCAAAAGGTAGTAAGTTTTTTCAGGAATTTTTTTTCAAAAAATTCGCCTGAAGGATCTGTAGTCTGATTCTTTGTCTTTCATTTGGCGTTTACTAGAACCCTCTAGCTTAAAAAATAGCGTCAGGAGAGCGCGAACCGTTTTTAGGGAGAGGAAAAGATTTGAGATGAAGGGTGCAGGGGGTGTTTGCAGGGACGAATACTCTTAATTACTCCCTAAATGCTTTAAAAAGAAGAAAATAAATTTTAAATTAAATCAAACTCAAGACTATTTTTTTTTGTTCTTTTGAGGCCTTCAAATTTCGTTCTAAAAATTATATTTAATGCAATAAATAAAAGAAAAAAATTACTACTGTCAACATTAAATTCATTTTTTTAAATTTATTAATGATATAAAAAAATTCAATTATTAAATTTAAATCTTATAGTCAGAGTGCCCGTCGGCAAAAATTTTTCTGACACATACTCTCCCCAAACTTTGTATATGGCTTCATTAGGCCTAGTCTGACACCTATTTCCTCTATGACTTTTCTTGATTTTGGGGCGTTTTCCCTCTAAATTTTCCGAAAGATGTCGTTGTGACGACATGTAAAAATTTATAAATACTGTTTGTTTTTTTAATTGGATAGCTTAAAAACTTCAACCAAAACGCTAAAATAATGTTCTCTGACAAATAACATGAACCTGAACCATTTAAAATGTCTGACACCTCGAATATGTCGAACATATTGGAGGTGTCAGACATTTTAAATGGTTCATGTTATTGACGCCCGTTTTTTTTTTCAGTTAACCCATCCGTAGCTTGTGTTCGCCATCTGACTTCGGACCTAGCTTCCAAAGTGAATACTATAGGAAAAGATAGGTAAATAGAATACCATTATTTGCATTGTGGAAAAATAGACAGGTGGGTTATTGTTGTGAGGGTTAATGAGGTAGTGAAACGACCCCATTGCATGCCTGCACTACATAGGTGTAATTTGGGAAGAGTAATTACATGTACATACACCTAACGAACGTAAACAATGGAATGTAAGTGGCCTCTGTGGCGTCGTCAAGTGGCCAGCAGATAGCAGGGGTACCGACATCCGACACAATCACACAACACGTTGTACTATGTAACAAAAGAGTCTTCTAGATACTCCATCTAGCGGCATATGAGTTGCAGGTTATTTTGTCACGACTTTCACATGGAATGTAACTTATGTATGGTTGTTTTATTAATAACAACTAGGCACCCTGTTGCCCTAAAATCGAGCAAATTTATTATTGCAACTTTTTTTGAAAACAATAATATATAATAATAATTTTTTATTCCTTATATCATATATATTAATACGTTAAGGTTAAGATGTTTGCCTCCCTTTTTAGAAAAAACCACACAATTTCTCCACATAAATTATATATCATTTTACAGATACTTACTTGCTCTACTGACATCGACAACTAAAAAATTTATTATTGCTTTTGTTTTTGTAAATTAATTAATTAACAGCAACGCTGAACAACGTCTGCCATCTGACGGCTATAATTTTGAAACAACGTCAACACTTCGATCTGTCATCTGAGCTTCATATTGTAAATACTGCATACTGCCATCTGACGGGCAACGTTGATCAACGTTACAGCAATGCTGCATGATGCCATCTGACGGCTTAGCTCAACGCTTTTGCTACTTGCGCCTCTATATGACAATTTTAGTAAAATATTTCTTCGATCTGTCATCTGAGCTTCATATTGTAATACAACAAAAAGAAGAACGTTATAAGCAGTGTGCCAAATTATAACGAATTGAATACCTGCAATCATACTTAAAAAATAATTTTGTAAAGTGATAATTATTATACTTATTTAGTGCGAATAATTCGTACAGGTCACGCTAGTTTCTTATATATATATACAATACTGTTGCGTGCCCCCTGCTGGGGTTAGTCGTTTTTTTTAAGTTTTAAATTAGTTGATAATTTAAATATTTAAATAACATTTTTGTTAGAATCTGGGAACTTAAGGCTTGTAATCGAATTGTCATGGCAACGGCATTACAACACGCTCGGCTATTTTCAAGCCCATAAACAAATGAATGTATACAATCTGAATTAATTGTGAGGCAATGCGAATTCTTTCACACATGTCAAAATTCAAATGGACTAGCCGGAGGGTTAATTGATTTTGGTTACCTGTACTGTATACACAGTGCTACTGTTTGGTACACAATAATAATTATCAAATGTTCAACTTCAATGAAGCCAGTATATTTATTTTCTACGTTGTTGGGTTTTGTATTTTAATTAATATGAATTTCTGAAAGCGTTTGTTCTGGTATTTTTCATTTAAAGTCTGAACACAGATCAATAATTTTATTCATGTGGCGTCTTTTTAGATGAACGTTAAATTGTTAATTACGAATCGTTTATTACAAATTACCTTGTTAATATTCTTCATTATTTAGAATCTGTATCAGTGAATCCCTTTGTGGGGTGATTCTCAACTGTCCAAATATTTTGTAAAACTAGCGTGACCTGTGCGAATTATTCGCACTAAATAAGTATAATAATTATCACTTTACAAAATTATTTTTTAAATATGATTGCAGGTATTCAATTCGTTTCTAATTTTGCACACTGCTTATAACGTTCTTCTTTTTGTTGTAAAAGAAATATTTTACTAAACTTGTTATATAGAGGCGCAAGTAGCAAAAGCGTTGTTCAGCGTTGCCCGTCAGATGGCAGTATGCAGTATTTACAATATGAAGGTCAGATGACAGATCGAAGTGTTAACGTTACGCCGTCAGATGGCAGTCGTTGTTCAGAGTTTAATTAATTTAATTAATTTACAAAAACAATAGCAATAATACATTTTTTAGTTGTCGATGTCAGTAGAGCAAGCGATTATCTGTAAACTGATATATAATTTATTTATGTGGAGAAATTGTGTGGTTTTTTCTAAAAAGGAAGGTAAACATCTTAAACCTTAGCGTAATAATGTATATGATTTTAGTTCATCACGGGTAAGTTAATTTCGAAAATTATCCGCAAAATTCTCTTTATTACCTCGTCTTTCCCCCGATTCTTTCCATTGTATCTAATTCGCTTAGAGCAGAGGCGGGCAAAACTTTCGACCGTCGGGCCACATTGCTGATGAAAATTTGACCGTGAGCCAAAAATTTGAAGAGCAAAAAAATAAAGGTCCTTTCATCTCCGCAACAAAAATTTGGAGAGCAAAAAAATAAAAAGGGCCTTTCCTTTCCGCAACAAAAAGGTCTTTTCTCGTCTGTTGTGGCCTTTGCTATTTACTATATTTCTAAATTTTTTTTATGCGCCAAATTATATTGACAGACAAAATAATATTATGCAAATGGATGTCTTATAATGCATTACTTTCAAATATAATAAAATACCGAAAATTTAACAATAAAAAATATTTTTCAAATAAATAAAATTGTTGACCAATTTTTTTCAGACCATATATTGACACAAAATATAAAATTATAAATCAATATTGCAAAATTAGATAATTAATTAATTTCATTCTATTATAAAATAAGTAGATATATACGAATTAATTTTTATATTTTTTAGATTATTTCTGAAGAAAATCCAAATCCGGTTTGAAACGTCATCTTTTGTAATATTGATTTATAATTTTATTTTTTGTTAGTAGAAGTTTTGTTCCAAAATATGTATTGAAGGTGATTTATTTGGTTGAGGAACAATTGAAAATAAGCTTTACCAGTGTATCGCTTGTGGCCAACGTTTCGAAAAATATATTTTCGTCATCAGGGCCTATGAACATGTATAATATTCGTTACATATATTATTATAATTTCTAACTTACATTATAACATTATAGATATAATGTTATAATGTAAGTTAGAAATTATAATATTATATAGATATAATGTTATAATGTAAGTTAGAAATTATAATAATACTAGCCGCTACCCGCGGCTACGCCCGCGATTGAGATGGAAATCGACTTTTGACATGCATATCAGGGGTTGAGGTATTGCACATATTTTGACAAACAATTTTCTTATTTTTCGTAAAAAATTTTTATTTTTTTTTAATAAAAAGTATTCTATGTTACTTCTAATACCTTCAAGAGTGTATGTGCAAAGTTTCATGATGATCGGTTAAGTAGTTTTTGCGTGAAAGCGTAACAAACAAACTTACATTCGCATTTATAATATTTCGTTTTCATAAAATTTGTAAGTCCGGTCCTGTCGGGCCGATTTTAATGAAATTTTAATAGCACATTTTAATCATTACTAAAGGGTTAAATTTCTATTTTGAAACGATTCGGAGAAATTTTTCGGTATTTTTGGGCCCAAAAAATGTTTTCAACCCTTTCTTATTTTTCGTAAAAAATTTTTATTTTTTTTTAATAAAAAGTATCCTATGTTACTTCTAATACCTTCAAGAGTGTATGTGCAAAGTTTCATGATGATCGGTTAAGTAGTTTTTGCGTGAAAGCGTAACAAACAAACTTACATTCGCATTTATAATATTAATAATAATTAATATGAAATATGATATGATATGTAACGAATATTATACATGTTCATAGGCCCTGATGATGAAAATATATTTTTCGAAACGTTGGCCACAAGCGATACACTGGTACAGCTTATTTTCAATTGTTCCTCAACCAAATAAATCTCCTTCAATTTATTTTTTGTGTCAATATATAGTCTGAAAAAAATTGGTCGACAATTTTATTTATTTGAAGAGTTCTATTCAGACGTTAATCAAAGATTTGAATAAAAAAATATTATTAGCACTGCAGAACTTATAAATAGAATTTCCTATGTTTGCCTGACGTATACTATTTGTTACAAAAACTACTCAGAAAATCAAACTGAGTTTTGAACTAACTATAATTGAAGCGCATTCAATTTAACGCGGTGAATTAAATATTGAAATAAAAATAGTCACTAGCAAAAACTACATCGGTCTTCCGACATGGAAGTGCATAGCGCTGTTACAGGCCAAGGGACGGGGTTCGAAGTTCAACTCTATAAATAATAGAGCACAAAACACTGAGATTTGTTTACACAGGACACTAAGTTAGTCGCCATCTTCTATAATTCAAAAGGTAAAGTTGCCCGAAACAGTTACATTATAATCATTGAAGAGAAGCAGTAGGTATATTAAGAGTATTCGTCCCAGCAAACACCCCCTGCACTCTTCATCTCAAATCTTTTCCCCTCGCCTAAAAACGGTTCGCGCTCTCCCGACGCTATTTTTAAAGCTAGAGGGTTCTGGTAAACGCCAAAGAAAGACAAAGAATCAGACTACAGATCCTTCAGACGAATTTTTTGAAAAAAAATTCCTGAAAAAACTTACAACCTTTTGAAAAAAATAATAAGTTACGTAATATTTCACACGTAGGCGAAACTGTTTTTCAAAAAATTCGCCTGAAGGATCTGTAGTATGATTCTTTGTCTTTCATTTGGCGTTTACCAGAACCCTCTAGCTTTAAAAATAGCGTCGGGAGAGCGCGAACCGTTTTTAGGCGAGGGGAAAAGATTTGAGATGAAGGGTGCAGGGAGTATTTGCAGGGACGAATACTCTTAAGTAGACGCCGACTTCAAAACTTTGTTATTTTACGCTTTTTAGTGACTCTTTTTTGTAGGAGATTCAATTTTTTTAAAGCTTTTTTATAATAATTCAGCTATTCTCTCACGTTCAAATAAAAAGCGAAGAAAAAGAAAATACGGTCCAATAAACTACAAACAGTCACATATGGGCAATTTCACACATTATTTATTATTCTCAGAAACAACAGCAAAATATGTTTTTTCATACTTCAGAATTAGTTGTTTTTTTTTCTTTTGGGGAACCTCATTCGTACGTGAAAGAAAGTAGAAGAAAATGACAACGTTCAATAACAACGCCATCTTGAGGGGGTGGGAACATGAATACCCACATTCATCTTAGTTTAAGGAGGTTGAGCAGTTTTACGAAGATAATGAAAAAAATCTGAAATAAAGTTTTTTTAATATATTTTTTTTATGACAAAATTGTCTGTAAAAAATCCAAAATCATTAGGAGATTTATAAAGTCAAAAATTAAAAAAAACTTTTACATGTAGTCTTATGGAAAATATGTCAGCCTAGCATGCAAACGGTACATTTTAATTTTTTGCAAATAATCAAATAATGTCAGCAGTTCCGAAAACTAACTATGTAAAGCATCGATGTCTTACGCATATTTTAATATTTTTTCCAATTTAATTAGGAGACTTTTAATCAATAAAAAAAATATTAAACCTTAGCACTTTTCGATTATAGACTTTATTCTTCACAATTTTAACAATTTCAACTAAATTTTCAACTTTTTAATGATTTAATTTTAACTTGTCAATAAATAAAATTATCGACCAATTTATTTATTGAAGAGTTCTAATCAGACGTTAATCAAATATTTGAATTTTAACTTTTATTACTTCTAATTTCTTTTTTTAATTATTTACTGCAAAAAATATATAAAATACAGATATTACATAAATTTATTTTTTCTAACCTAACTTTGTACAAAAAATTCAAAAGTTAGTCCATTAAGTAAAATACTGAAATAATTAATAATATTAAAAAAAATTATTTATTTATGCCTTTATGACAATAATTTATTGGTATCATCGACTTATACCCTTTTTTAAAAATTTATAATGAAAAAGTTCCCATTTAGAATTCGACTTACTTTTGATTGGGACTGTAAGGCATCAACCTCCTTAACGAGATGAATGTTGTGTCCAAATTTCCATGATGATCGGAGTTATAAGAAAGGATAAAATTATTATTCAATAACGCCATCTTGTTGAAGACAACACAGGATAGATGACTGTAAAATCTGTGTTAGTTGCAGATTGACAAGCTTTGAAGATTTCAACTGCATAAGAAGCGATGGGAAGTTTTTTTTTTTCGATTGCTATCGAGATTTGCAAATATTAAATAAAATAATAATAAATAATAATGCGTTTAACGTCCGTTTCTCGACTTTATGTCATAACAGACGCCACTCGCACCATTACTATGTTCCATCTGTTACACTTGTCATTTTATACATTTTTCAACTTCAACAAATTGATAGCAATGGGCGAATGAAGGAATTTTAGGACATTAGAATAAGGTAGGCAAATTTTGAGCTGAACAGATAATCGGCCATGGCCTAGAATAAGGAACCATCACGATATTTATCTGGAATTGTTGAGAGAAACCATGGAAAACCTCAACAAGATGCCACAACTGCCCCCGCCGGGATTCGAACACGGTATCTCCCGATTGCGGGTCTAGTGCTCTCACCACTACGCTACACCGCTCGGTGATTTGCAGATATTATATGACTACTTAAAAATTGGAATTCATATAAATCACTGAGACTTGGTTACGGCGATTGGATAGAAACGACCAAGCCGAAAATATCGCCTTGACCTAAATTTTACCAAAATATTTTGAATAAACATCTTTGTAATTGGACTGCGGAAAATCAAAAAAATAGTTACCTTAATATGTAATGTATTAAGATTTAATATGAAAATAGAATAAAAAAAAAACTATGTAATTATTATTTTTTCATTTTCTTATTTTTAAATATGATACGTAATAATTTGTTTTTAAGGTTGATGCGTTACAGTCCCAAGCAAAAGTCATTCGAATTCTAAATGGGAACTTTTCCATAATAAATTTTTACAAAAGGTTATAAGTCGATGATACCAATAAATTATTGTCATAAATAAATAATTTTTTTAAATATTAATTAATTATTTCAGTATTTTACTTAATGGACTAACTTTTGAATTTTTTGTACAAAGTTAGGTTAAAAAAAATATGTAAATATCTGTATTTTACATATTTTTTGCAGTAAATACTTAAAAAAAGAAATTAGAAGTAATAAAAATTAAAATTAAATCATTAAAAAGTTTAAAATTCAGTTAAAATTGTTAAAATTGTCAAGAATAAAAGTCCATAATCGAAAAGTGCTAATCAATAAATAAAATTATCGACCAATTTATTGAAGAGTTCTAATCAGACGTTAATCAAAGATTCGAAAAGAGCTAAGATTTAATTTTTTTTTTATTGATTAAAAGTCTCCTAATTAAATTGGAAAAAATATTAAAATATGCGTAAGACATCGATGCTTTACATAGTTAGTTTTCGGAACTGCTGACATTATTTGGTTATTTGCAAAAAATTAAAATGTACCGTTTGCATGCTAGGTTGACATATTTTCCATAAGGACTACATGTAAAAGTTTTTTTTAATTTTTAACTTTATAAATCTCCTAATGATTTTGGATTTTTGACAGAAAATTTTGTCATAAAAAAATCTATTAAAAAAACTTTATTTCAGAGTTTTTTCATTATCTTCGTAAAACGGCTCAACCTCCTTAATTACGGAATTGAAGTTATATTTTTTCTGATCATAAAAGGTATTTTCCAAGCAGCCCGAGAACGGACACGAAACCATCACCGTCATGCGCAGTAGCTAAAAATAAACTGTTTGTATCTGTTTTGGAACACGTTTTGGCTACCTGCGCATGACGGTGACGTTTCGTGCCCGTTCTGTGACTGCTTGGAACATACCTAAAGAGTCGTTTAATCAATTACATAATACATTCGTTAATTTTTGGTTCTTATTTCATTTTCTGATTTTTCTGGGCTCACTGTATTCATGATTTATTTTGGAATCATTTTTCTGTGAATAGTTTGAATAGGGTAGGTACTTATATAGAGTTTGATAAGCCTGTAGTTGAATGCAATTAAAAAAAAATTGGTTGTCTGTAAAGTCGGTTTACGGACGATAGTTTTACGTGATAACGTATTCCGTAATACATAACCTAAACCTCCCAAAATTTGGTTTCAATCCGCTTATCCTTGGTGTCGGAATGATAAGAAATGTCAAAAGTGACGTTTGCAACTTACAAAGTATTATGTTCTAATAATAATTAGTTATTCCAATACTTAACATAGCAGGCTTTGCATTTCACAATATACTAATGTCAAAAAATTGAATTAAACATTAGAAATGCAGCTGTTTTCATGTTAAGACAAGACATACGTTTGCTTCTAATTTCCATGTACGGCAAACAAAGACAACCGACCGCGTCGTGCCATGCATTACACAACATTGCATTTATACAGCTATTTCTCTATATAAATTTGTATAAAATATTTTTCTATATAAATTTGTATAAAAAAACTGTTTAGGCAAATTCTGTTATACGAAATCTATGTAAAATGTTCTCCTCTTTCGTTTAAGACTGGTTTCAAACCGATCTGATTTAAATTGAGCGAGAAATTAGCAAAAAGCACGCACAGGGTCAGGCGGAACGTTACGCGTTAGGAACGTTAGGAACGTTACGTTACACTTTTTCGAACATGCAGCCGGTGTTTTATCAATTTATAATATTGGTGATTCATCAATTTATAAGACGTAATCACGTCAAAAAATAGAATAAACTCAAGAGTAATAATGATTTTGGTGAATTTTCACGTTCGGAGTAAAAACAAAATTTTAATTAGAAATTCAGTTTACAAAAACATTTAATTAAAATGTGTATAAAAAGGTTCGAAACTTACAACATCCATAGTTCATACAGTGAGTTCAAACGATTTTGATTTTAAGAACATTTTTTAAAAAGCTCTGAAATCGTTTATATCAAATGCAATATAACATATCTAATATTGTTCTAGATTCAATATGACGGACATCCAAAGATGGCGGGTTATGAAAAGACTTGAGTAGAATACAGTAAGATATGTGACGTCATTCTAAAACGAATGCCCCAAGATAGCGGATTATTTTTTTCTTTTATTATATGAGAAGTAATATTTGAAAATGAAATATTAGAAGATAAAAACTTTTTAAAGACAACATTTTATTGCAGTGCCTACCATATATCAAAAAATAATTTTTAATAATTTAGGTTCCTAATTATGAAAGCGTAGCCTTTTACTAATTAACTACCATAAAAAAAAATAATTCACGGTCTTATAATTATGAACCTAAATTATTAAAAATTATTTTTTTTTATATATGGTAGGCACTGCAAAAAAAGGTTGTCTTTAAAAAAGTTTTTATTCGACACGCCTGAGTAATATATAATTTAGGGGCTCTGCTCAATTCGGGAGAAATAATAAATTACTTCATGTTGACGCGTAGAGTGCTAATAATGAGCCGAAACTGTACGATAATGTATTACTGCATAGTTTCTGGACCAATAGGAACTCGGTAGCGAGCCGAAACTATACGGTAATGAATTGTTAATACATAGTTTCTGAACCAATATAGGAACGCGGTAGCGATTTGCATATATAAAAACAGCATCGCAATTCAGCGAAAGTCAGGGCCATCTTGTGTGCATCGAGGGCAGTGGGTACGTCAATCAATGAAGTGATTTATTATTTTTCCCTCTTTTATATTTTATATTCCACTAGCGTGTTACCGTACTCGCTACGCTCGTGCGGCAAATTTCACGCTCATGGAATCTTCTCCTTCTCTCACTAGTCGCACAATATACTATTATTTCCAATCGTTATTCATTATTACTTACTAGAGACTAGTACTTACAACACAATTACTTAGGATTGTAAAAAATGCTTTATTTAAATATTTCTATTTCTAAATTCGAAATTAGTACTAAAACATCTTTAGTGTAGGCGAGGTACGAAATGTTTGCAGCTCGGTAAGAGTAAAGGCTAGTTTTGCCGCTAAATTTCTTGCTAGATTTGGGTTATAGGTTTCAGACGTGCTGTGACGCTGGGTTTCATGATGGCTCCCACGATGCGTGGCTTGTAGATGGGTTAAATGCGCGCGCAGTGACAGTTCGAACACACACTATGATGCCATGTTTGTTTGTGGGCGTTTCATCCATGTCGCCAACGTGACAAAATACTGTTTCCTGATTGGTTCTTGCTTAAAACAAGCACGAAAAATAAACCCCGGTTTTAGTTTTGAAATTTATCTGTGACTGCGCACTCGAGCTCGCAGTGACGTTTCCATCTTCGCAGCCAGCGTGCTAACCAGCACAAGCTAAACCAGCCTTAACTGAGTACCTATTGACTACTCAGGTTTAAAATTATAGGTATCTAGATGAACAGTCTGTATGCGTGTTGGCACAGTGAAGATGTCTTTATCAGACACTACAGAGATGGGGGTGTTGAACCAGCACGTACGTAAGCTTTTTATCAATATTTGTTTATCAGATTTTCGGATTAGCCTCATTTTTTTGTTGACCTAACAAATTACAGTCTGTTATAACAGCAGCGAGTTCAGTCAAATAAAGGATCTTTTAATATTGATCACAAGAATGTTTATCATATAATATATTAATACGTTAAGGTTAAGATGTTTTCCTCCCTTTTTAGAAAAAAAAACCACACGATTTCTCCATATAAATAATATATCATTTTACAGATAATTGCTTGCTCAACTGACATCGACAACTAAAAATTTATTATTGCTTTTGTTTTTGTAAATTAATTAATTAACAGCAACGCTGAACAACGTCTGCCATCTGACGGCTTTAATTTTGAAACAACGTCAACACTTCGATCTGTCATCTGACCTTCATATTGTAAATACTGCATACTGCCATCTAACGGCTTTAATTTTGAAACAGCGATCAACGCTGAACAACGTCACAGCAATGCTGCACGACGCCATCTGACGGCTTAGCTCAACGCTTTTGCTACTTGCGCCTCTATATGACAATTTTAGTAAAATATTTCTACGATCTGTCATCTGAGCTTCATATTGTAATACAACAAAAAGAAGAACGTTATTAGCAGTGTGCAAAATTAGAAACGAATTGAATACCTGCAATCATATTTAAAAAATAATTTTGTGAAGTGATAATTATTATACTTATTTAGTGCGAATAATTCGCACAGGCCACTCTAGTAAAACTTCATTTTTTAACTTCTACATTGGGAAATTATTGTAATGGATCCGAAATCGAAACAAAAAATATTACAATTTTTTGTTTCAGTATTTTGAAAACTATTTTCAAAAAAAACTGTCTTTGTGTGTACGTGATCATTTATTTCTAAGATGAAATCTCGAGAATAAAAAAAGATATCGACTGTGAAGAGTGTCAATCGAAACTTATTAACATCAGTATGATCCGAAAGAAGTTATATAAAAATCCATTCGGTCATTTTTTTTTTTTTTTGTTTAAAAGTGTAAAGAATTTAGGAAATAGGAAATAAAATTCACGATATCGCTCCTCTTTTCGTTGATAGGATAAAATTTTCTTTTCTTCCTGACTTCTTCCTTTTTCTCCTCTTCACACAACATCGTCAAAGTTATAGTGTACGCGGTTTTTTTAAATCGGAGTAACGTAGAATTTTTTGCCTCGGAAACTGATATTATACCATTATACACCGTTAAAAATATAAATACACAAATAAAAAAAAACTCCGGGTCGCAGTGCCAAATCCTGCCGACAATATAGTGTATTTGCTTTTATAGGCAGTGTGGCTCTATTGTATGAACATAGCTTTGTTTTTGGACAATATAAAAAATACCCCTTAATACGCCCCTTAAAACAACATTTTTACTTAATTTCAATACTACATATCAATTCAACATCTGTACCAAATTATATACACCCTTCAGTATGTAAATCTATATCAGTAAACTTGTGTTTATATATATTTATAAACATTTTCAAAAATGGTTCCAAACTTCTTAGAAAGCTATGAAACGTCGAGAAATTTTGGTCCGACTCCTAGGTCCCGCCATTCCACCAACAATGTTAATGTCCGGACTCAAACTCGAATCTTCCACTATCGCGGCGGCTGAATTATCATTTATTCTACAGTGATAAATGAAAATTCAGTCGCCGCGCAGGGTTTGAGTCCTGACAGTGTCATTGTTTGGATAATAAAATTTTTATAATTTTGCATTGTAATTCCAACAATGGATAGTGATTATAAGCAGACTATAGCTGTTTATATGTGCATTTATAACTTTACGTTCTTATTATATTAAAAATATAGCTAAATTTAGAGAACAGTTTTGAATTCTGAATCACCTGTTACGTGGAAATATTTACATTTTTGTACATGAGTGCCTATATTAAATTAGGTTTCCCTACGAAGTTTCAGAACGGAATAAACTCACTATGAAGTAGTCTCTAATTTTGTCTGCCAAGTTCTTGAAAATACACGCATTGCCAACTTTCTTTTTTACTTCTGCACGCAGACTTAAGAGTTTATATGTTGGGATATAACTTTTAAAAAAGTAGGATTTCAAGTCACACAAATAAATATTAAAAGAATCATAACGTGGGCATTAAAAAGTGAACATTTCTGTCTAGACAAAACTAAAAAGACATAAATAATTTTATTGCGATTTAATTTTGATTTCATCACTAATAAAAAAAACAACAGCAAGCAGAGTTAGTTTATTTTTTCCATTTCGGTAAAACTCGTCGTTTTGAACTTTTTTACTTCGTTTTTCCGTTTCTATACAAATTGTGTTCTTCAGGTATAAAATAAAATACAATTTCTTACAAAAAATGCTGTTATGAAAAACTAATAGAAAGATTTTATGCATCGTATAGAAAAAAAGTCTGAAAATGCTTAAAACGTCGATTTTTATTCTCTATCTTTTCGAATAGTTGTACAGTGGAACACTGCTGGGATGGCAAAATAATGATAATATTCAAATCTACCTGACGTTTCGTCTACAACTGCGGTAGACATTATCAAAAGCGATGTGGTAGCGGGCAAAGTGTCCTTCTAGGCAGCTCACAGGTAAGTGTGTCGACAAGTGTGGTACTTCCGTCTTTTATGGTCAGCGTGCTCGTGTTCTCTACTCGGTCGTAGTTCGCTATTCTGTGAGCAGCCTAGAAGGACACTTCGCCCGCTACCACATCGTCTTTGATAATGTAAATCTGCTTTTCTGCAGCGTTCTCTCTCTCAACTGAGGACACTTTCACTTATGGAAAGCATACGAACTAGCGTACTCTGGTTACTATGGTGCGATCTTTGCTACTAGTACCTGTTCCGACGATTTACAAGCGATTTAGTCGCACAATCGTGATACAAATGAACAACGGCAAGAAATATAAAACAGAAGGTAAAATTGTGTAGATAACGAGCAAAAGCTTTCATGTTCACAAAAATAATTCTTATTGTGTAAATATTGTTTTAATTAAATGTTTCTCTAAATTTAACTGCACTGTACGAGTCTGGTTGTGCAATGCAAACTCACTAATACCTCAATCAACGAGGGAATCCCCGAGTTTAATTGCGTTCCATTTGTACACATACATTATGTAAATGGAGAGGAAAAGAGATTTTGAGTTTAAACAGGATAGATGTAGTAGACCACAACTACAGATGGCCTAATATTTATCTAAATGCAAAGTATTTCAATTTCGGAAATTTATAATTCTTTCCGCAAAATACACAAAATAAACATCGTGACAATAACTTCTAATCTAAATCTATACTAATACATAAAGCTGAACAGTTTGTTTATAATATATTTTAGTATGTAAACACGTAAAGGTGCACATAGGTAAATTAACATTGGGAAAAAATGACTGGATCAGAGTGAGCCTTGAAATCTTGTTTTTCAATTTGACAGATAATATTCTTTTGCAAAATGAATGTGTATACTACCGAAGAAAATATTCAAATGATTACAATATAATCGGACTTTTGTTATTAATGGGACATTAAATTCCCAAAAATACTTAAATATGGTGCGAGATCAAATATCTCCGCCTATTCGTGTTAAACCTAAAGACATTGGGTCACTGATTTACTAACGCGCATACGTCATACCAGTCAGACAATTTTTGAATGAAATGTTTCCAAACAGATGGAGTTGTTTTTTGTTTTATTTTTGTACAAAAAAATTGAAATAATGATTTATCAGAGCTTTTTATTATTAAAAAAGCCAAGTAAAGTAAAAATAAATCAAAATAAAATAGAAATCCTCAAGATTACCACGATAATTCAATAGAAATAACAATAATTAATGCAGTATGGCTAACTCAGATCCAAGTATTTTCTCCTTATGTGCACCTTACGCGTTTACATACTGTATAATATTGTATCGTTGTCCGATGTCTGTATATATAGTAATGGATTACAAAATCCACATACTGTGAGAGTTGTTTTTTTAATGAATTATACAGACGTTAGCTCAATTAATTCAAATAAATAAAATCGTAACTTAGCCTGTAATTGAACAGTTTTAAAGATTCCTAGAGCGAATTTTCAGTTTTCATAAATTTTTTCTGTTTATATTTTTTTGTACCTATCTTCTATCCTATACTAATATATAAAACTGAAGTGTTTGTTTGTTTGTTTGGTTGAACGTGCTCGAATTGGAAAAAAATTTTTTTGTTGGAAGGCTATAGGCTATATAATAGGAGCGGAGCATCAATGAAAAATGTAACTCAAAATTTGTCCGTCCGAATAACTTTTGATCGGTCACTCCGATCATAATGAAATTTGGACACAACATTCAGTAAACTCGGTAAACTAAGATGAACGTGCATACTCATGTCCGTCCTCCCCATTGTTCTTTTGCATCCGGATGAAACCGGGCGGGACCGCTAGTAGAAAATATATTTGGTGGTCATATATTACGGCCAGCGCAAAACAACTGCTTTCTATATCACTTGTAGCTCGTCAGATGCAGCAACCAGCAGCATAAGGCCGGATATATTATACAGACGCAAACGCGCGATTCTCGAAAACACGAGACACCATGCCATTACATACACTCTCTCTCTCTTTTGTAATATTGTCAAAAGAGAAAGAGAGAGAGTTAATGTAACGATACTTGCTACAATATCAATGTATTTTCATAAAAATGTATTATTATTATTTTTTTAAGTTAAATTTCTTTTGTTGCAGTAGTAAAAAAATCCGGCCACGTCTGCCTCCGCCGGGATTCGAACCCGGTACCACCTGAATGCGAGCCTAGTGCTCTCACCGCTACGCTACACTGCTCGGTAAAAAATTGAATATAACCTATATCGAATGTTCTTGAATCTATATAAAATGAGAAAAAAGTTTAGCGACGTAAATCCGAGATACGGATTTAGAATATAACATAATATTATATTCTGTGAGCAAGACGTTAACAATATTCCCTTGGCCTTTTACAGAACTTGTTGCAGTGCGATTCCCATATTAGTTTCGTTGTAATCCCCCAGGAGTCTTAAGGCACCAGTTAACTACAACTTCACAGACGTTCAAAAGTTATTTAAAAACTTGCGAGCGTTCATTGTGATATATCGAATATAAACATTTTTGAAATAATTATGCTTAATTAACGGTGAAAGTTGATAAAATTAAATTAGAGACTATAAGAATTCTTTTCGCAACTATAAGAATTCTTTTCGCAACTATAATAATAATAACAAATGTGAATTTTAATACGGTATAGTGCGTACTACTATTTAATAACTTTAAAGAATAGCTTCTGTTGCTACATTGTTGAAACACCCATTGTTACATGTCTATATTAGAAAAATTTACTTCTCAAACAATGTCACCATCGGGATACGAACCCCGAATCTTTCCACTATCGCGGCGGACTGAGTTACATTACTCCACAGTGACACAGTATAAAGGTCAATTCATCATTCTAATATATAGTCATTTGTAACTGTATATTTCACATCATGCGAGAGCTAATTTTTATCTTAGATAACGTCAGATATGAACCTTCACAGAAGTGAGAGCTGTGGGTGAATCAACGATGAAAGTTGTTTTCTTATATCAATCTGATTCCGAAATCAACACAATTTCTATTTCATTAGGAAAGATAATAGCGAAAACTTTTCATGTTCATATAGTTGAAGAGCCTTTTTTTAATAACAAATGTGAATTTTAATACAGTATAGTGCGTACTACTATTTAATAACTTTAAAGAATAGCTTCTGTTGCTACATTGTTGAAACACCCATTGTTACATGTCTATATTAGAAAAATTTACTTCTCAAACAAATGGCTATATATTAGAATGATGAATTGACCTTACTGTGTCACTGTGGAGTAATGTAACTCAGTCCGCCGCGATAGTGGAAAGATTCGGGGTTCGTATCCCGATGGTGACATTGTTTGAGAAGTAAATTCTGCTAATATAGACATGTAACAATGGGTGTTTCAACAATGTAGCAACAGAAGCTATTCTTTAAAGTTATAATAATAATAATAACAATGCGTTTAACGTCCGTTTCTCGACTCTATGTCATAACAGACGCCATTCGCACTATTACTATTTTTTTTCTACCACACTTCCCGTTATTTTCAACAATTTTTAAACTTCAACTTAATTAATAGCAATGGGCGAATGAAGGAATTTTTAGGAAATTAGGATAAGGTAGGCAAATTTTGAGCATAGGAGTTTGACAAGTAATCGGCCATGGCCTTGAATAAGGAACCATATCTCGATATTTATATGGAATTATTGAGGGAAACCATGGAAAACCTCAACAAAATGGCCGGTAAAGGAATTACCGTTTCTCGGCGAGAGGCAGTAGGAATTGGGCTTTTGAATGAAATTTTTTTTTGTCATAAATGGAAAGATCGTATATAAGTTTTATAACAAAACTATTTTTCTTTTTTTTATTTTCGATATAATTCAAAAGTTATATCAAATTAAAAATAAATTTTTGTACCCAGTTCCGAGAACGTGCCGACATTTCCCGAACATAATGTGACGTCATAGTGGTAATTTATATTATTATAATAATACATGTAGAAGCCATTGATAGTATACTGCGTATATACATTTTAACATTATGACGTCACAACTGTCAAAAACAATTTTAGTGCGTTTACAGTCACGTGATTTTTTTTAATGTTTTATCAATTTTAAATTGCTTATAATTAATTTAAAAAAAGTTTTTTGAAAGTTTTTCGCATCGATTATCAATATTATTTATAATAAAGTTTTAAAGTACAATAAAAAAATCGATAATTATTTTTTTTTCAAAAGCCTAATTCACTATACCTACGAGTATTGGTGAATTAACAGTGTCGCTATAAATATTTTCTTAAAATTGATATTGGTACATTTAGAAAAAAATTAAGCTGAAAAAAAAATAAAATTTAGAAAACTTCTTGAAAAAAAAATTGTAAAATTGGTTTGGGAATTAATATTTTGCTTGACACCTTCCTTCGTGAGTATTCTTGTATGACATTAATAAAACTTTAAAAATATTGATTTTTTTATTTCAAAAAATATCTACGCCCTTGTTATCGGTATTTAGAAAAAAGTCTTGGGTAATAACTTATACAACGGGAAACGACTGCCGGGCAGCTAAATGTTGAAGTGAAAATCAGAAGTACCAACGTATAAAAAATATATAATGGACGTAAGGCTATTATGACTCGCGTGACTGTTAAATCTCTCTGACACTCGTTTTTTCATAATGTCATATTTAATAACCTCCATTATGTTCTAGATACATAAATTATTATTTTGTAAAATATTATACATATATCACAGTAGCAGTATGTATTCATTTACACGGGCAGAAAAGGGTAGAGTGGGGGCAGAGCTGCCGCGAGGGGTTCGCATTATGTAGATACGGGTCTGATGGTACTCTAAAAGCTAGCAGGACTCGCGGGTGTCGTATAATTTCATATTATTTATACATAGTACAGGAGAAAACACACACAAACGTATGTTCATACAAAATATACAGGGTGTTCCACGACATGACTGCCATAGCCTGGGACTGTGTTGCTGCAGTGATTTCAAGTCAAAAATGTCTAATGAACATATACCCGGAACGCTATCCTAACTGAGCTAGAAGTATTTGAAATTTTAGTTAAGTAGGTAGTATGTAGTAGGAATTCCCTACTCATTTAAAAACCATTTAAAAAGAAATCGCTTTATTAAGAGTATTCGTCCCTGCAAATACCCCCTGCACCCTTCATCTCAAATCTTTTCCCCTCGCCTAAAAACGGTTCGCGCTCTCCCGACGCTATTTTTAAAGCTAGAAGGTTCTGGTAAACGCCAAATGAAAGACAAAGAATCAGACTACAGATCCTTCAGGCGAATTTTTTGAAAAACAGTTTCGCCTACGTGTGAAATATTACGTAACTTATTATTTTTTTCAAAAGGTTGTAAGTTTTTTCAGGAATTTTTTTTCAAAAAATTCGCCTGAAGAATCTGTAGTCTGATTCTTAGTCTTTCATTTGGCGTTTACCAGACCCCTCTAGCTTTAAAAATAGCGTCGGGAGAGCGCGAACCGTTTTTAGGCGAGGGGGAAAGATTTGAGATGAAGGGTGCAGGGGGTATTTGCAGGGACGAATACTCTTAAATTAGTTGCTCAAAATGTCCACCCAGTTCCTGTATACATAGTCTAGCTCTTCTTAGAATTGAAGTGGTAGCTCTGCGAAGAGTCTCAGAATCAGCACGAATAAATACTAATGGTGATTCACAGCCACCTGATCTTTTTAATAATAACAAAACCAACAGCCGAACCTAATACCTGCATTATAGTGGGCTTACTTATTTAAAATTTCAAATTCTTCTTTCTCAGTTAGGATAGCGTTCCGGGTATATCTTCCATAGACATTTTTTACTTGAAATCACCCCAGCAACACAGTCCCAGACTTTGGCAGTTATGTCGTGGGACACTCTGTATATGTCCATAATCTATATACCGGCTGTCGTAATAAAATCAGAGCAAGTGATTTTACAACGGTAAATTAAAGAGAGGATTTATTGCTGTTCTCTAACCTTTTTGAACCGTCTTTAAATATTTATTTTTCTGTTAAGTTTAAGAAATACCTAACTTTTTACTTCGAGAACGGCATCACAGTCGCTTTTGCAAAATACTTCAATCCGCCAAAATTTAAGGCTGGCAGGTTTAAGACTCTTTATAATAAGCTATTCATGAGTGATCGTGATTTTATAGCATCACCAAAAAAAGTCGTTCAGCTGGCACTCTCTAAAGCCACGTTCACACGCGTCAGTTAAAATGTTCATTATGACAATGAACAAGTTATGAACGTGTGAACACATGTTTCAGTATGACTGAATCATTAATATTAGTTTTCAGTCATTTAGAAAATATTTCTACTTTTGTCATTTATAATGATCATGAAAGGCAACTGAAACGTGTGAACTCGTGTCGGGTGTCGATATAGTTCATTTCTTTTACTCCTACATTTTTTAAAATGGTTTTTAAGTGGCGTGATGATTGAACCGTGTGAACGATTTGTTCAGTGAAAAGCATGTGAGCAAAAATGAATCAGTCATAATGAACATTTTAACTGACGCGTGTGAACGCGCTTAAGTTTTATTGGCCGAGCCAACGAAGGAAAATATACGTTTTTATTAATTTTTATTCAACTTCACATATTTGCTTTTCAGTCAATTTAGGTAAAATCTTGCAATTAAAATATTTGACCGTTTTGAAATTTTGTACCCCCCCCGCCGCCGCCGCCGTGAAAATGCAACGGCACGCCGAGCGAAAAGGCATATTATGTTTAAACGTGCATGTAGAAAGCTAAAAATGTTGAAAACATATTTTTAAAGACTACTTTATATTTTTTTATGACTTAAAAGAAACATCTTTGTTTTCTCTACGAATTATTTTCTTGTTAATTATTAGAACTTTATGACAACGTTGATTTGTTTCTGCCAATCGAAGTGCCAAAAATATTTTAGCTCTAAGCTAGAAACCATTTCCTTATAAAAATAATTTGTGTTAAATAAATAATAATTCAGATTGTTAAACTACATGTTTTGTTTTAATGTATCCTGCCCATCATTAAAAAATGCTCCTAAGGTCACACCTTTATTCATCGGCGCTCATATCTAGTAGGTACACATACCTATACCTTTGTATTCCCGATGATGAAACACGAATGGACCGTTTTTTTTCGAATTAAATAATCAAATATTTAATTTTAAGAAAGCAATGTTTATTAATATACAGTGCGCTCGGCTAAAGAAGACCGGTGGGGAAAGGGCGAGAAGTCGCTGATGTGTACCATTGTGTCCCTTATTGCATAGAAGCGGTTCCAGGATCATTACCTTTTACTAATATAAAATGAATGTGCGCTCTTCTGCAATAAGGTCATAGTACATTCCATAGACCAGTCTTCTTTTAAAATTCGTACAGTAGTAAGATATTTTGAAGAACAAAATTAAATATAGGTAGCTACAGGCCCGAACTTTTCTCGTATCGCATTGACAATGTAGAATATTTTCGCGAATACGGGATTTTACCGCTTGAGTTCTGTTGTGACCAAATTAATACAAAACTAACTGCCATTATTCTATTCAATAAAATCACGTACATATACAGTATACGAGAAACTATCGCCGTCTGAACGAGGCCATACTTTATATAGAAGAACATAATATATACAACTGTATGTTCACAGCGGGCTTCGAACCACCAAACCGCTGCGGAAAGAGCATCGACACCAACGTAGTAAGCACTGCGCATGCATCAGGTATCCACTATACACATAAATGACTCGTAAAATGCGGTCAAGTACCTGTTGTAAACATAGTTCCGAAAAGGAAATTGGGAAAAGCATGTTTTCTAAATCGAAAACGGTGGAGGTTTCCCACGTAATACGATTATATTACAGCTAAGCCACGAAATGTGCTTACTATAAACCTTTATTTTAATAAATTTGATGTTTGAACATTACCTGTGTAAAACTTTAGAGTCATATTTGCATCCACTACTGATAAATATTGGTAAAATATATTATAATTAACGCAGGACTCGTTTTTTTCAATTTTGTACATATTATTAGCATTCACATTTTTTTTGAAGTTATTAATTATTACAGACCTTTCCCTTTGGGGTGAGATGATACACTCCTCGTTGCGGCCAAAAGATGTCAGCACACAGTTTGTTGCGCCAGTGTTCCGTACGACGTCTGCACCAGGATACCGGACCTTTGGCAGATGCCGATTTTGCAGATAATAGAAGATCCGAGTCTTCGTCACTAGCGTCACCAGGAGACAACTGCATTTTTAATAACAAAGTCACCCGAACCGCAAAAAATTCACTCACTACACATTTTTTTCACGAAAGTTTATCACAAAATCGAATTTTTAATTTGATCCATTGTCTGTTGAAAATTGGTCCAAAATAAACAAAGTTTTATAAAATTTTTATGATATTATATGTTAAACAGTCTTATCACTGATGTTAGGACATGAGAAATAAACACAATATTTCCTGTAAATTGATTGACACTGAATTATCATTCTAATGATTCACAGTTTTATCAAAATTGTGGTAAAACAGTATCATTGATGTAGCTGTGAATCATTTGTGACAAAACAAGATTTCGGTTAAATATAAACGAACACGTTGCAACCCAAAACTTTACTGAACGCATAACAAAACACGAATGAATAATTTCTATAATTACAGAGTAAATATAAAAGATTTGTGTTACGTAATAAAAAAATGTGAATAAATACATCTGTCCTTTTCGGTAAACTAGGAATAGAGAAAGACAAATTATACTTCTTTTGAGTGAAACTAAACAAATTATATAAAAATATATATAATTAGATGCTAATAACCTCAACTTCCGAGCACCATTTTATATTCGTTGATTTTGTTCCCATCTATATTTATCTCCTGTGTACGAACAAATTCGCGCATTATAAATATCGTATTTGACAGTTCCCAATAAAGAGATAATGAAATTCAATCAAACTTATTTTATTTAATCCATAAATCGATCCTTAACTGAAAATTATATTTTACTATAATAGTCATATTCACCGAACGTAAGTAGTCATTTATTCGGTTCATTTATTCTTCAGGCAGCTATTCTTCTGAATAAATAGGAATAATTCAATTCACCAAACACAATTATGTTTAGTGCAGGTATAAATCTATTCTGTACTACTTCGAGAGTATATTTATTCGCATGATAAAATAATAATGGCCGCCACATAGATCATAATACTGCCCTAAAAAGGCAAAGGGCAGTAAGTGACATTTGTTGAAAAATGAGTTCATACTGAAACCAACGACAGCAGTAAGTGCTGCAGCAATAATTTTATTGTCTTTAAGAAATGTTTCTCCCATGTTTTGGTTTCCATAATCTAAAATTCTGAACGGTCAATACATTTTTAGTAAATCTTGATTTACTCAAATTCATAAGTTGGTCACTTACTGCCTTTTGCCTTTTTACGGCAGAATACCTAACCTATAAACGTGGAGTATTATATCTACAGTTTGCTCTTGTGAATTTATTTATGTGTTATTTATTAACTTCTTGTGAAGTGTATAGTTGTAAAACATTAAAGTTAGTAGAAGTTTTGTGTGCAATTGGGTTATAGGATAAAATATTATTATTTTGTGAAACTTTTTTTTGACGTTTGCACTAACGCCATCGGTCGGATTTTTGGGTGAACGTCAAAATATACAACAAAAAGAGCAAGGAGTATAGTGCAGTGTATATTTATTCTTTAACTAACTTTTCTACTTGATAATTTGCTTGGTGAATTGAAAGGAAATTTTATTCTAACGAATTTTGCTCCAAGATTAGTAATTTCTATCTTTAACAGTGTTCGGTGAATATGGGCATAAGTCACGTTTTCCCATAAACAATTGTATAGAAAATATTAACAAAAAGTTGCACACATTTCAACGAATACATAATATAGTTTCAACATCATGCTAGATAATTGCTGTAATAGTTCGCATGTACCTATAATGTAATATTATGTATTTATCTAATATCTGCATATAAACCATTGTTTGAGCCATGTGTAATGTATTCACTAATCACTCTAGTTAATCACTAATCAACGATCAGACGGACGTGATACAGTCACACTCACATGGCAGGCCACGTACGGTGATGGTTTGAGTTGAAATGAATGTCTGCATTTCATTAGCATATTCGTAATGGGCTAAGAGCTGGCTACGGAGAAAATGGGTGACTCGGTGCAAAGCTGACAATTTGCAGAATAATAGGAGATAGTACAAGTAAGTAGGGAAAAAATTGCCAGAAGGCTAGGCGGAAGATAAAAAGCCGCCAGAAGGCGCTAATTATGCGAAAAATCAGTGCACTTCTGGCAATTTTTATACTTATTCTGTAATTCAAAACTAGATTATATATTATATATATTATACATTATATACGGGCATACTGAAAATTCAAACATGATATAATAATTACATTCAAAATTATTAATGTCATTTTGAAAGAAACTAAATTAAATAAATTAATAAAATTACGTTGTTATAACAACGTAATTTTATTAATGAAAACATATGACGATTAATTTTATTTCTATCAAAATGACATTAATAAGTTTGAATATTTATCGAATGTAATTATTATATCATGTTTGAATTTTCAGTATGCCCTTATAACTATATAATGTATAATATATATAATATATAATCTAGTTTTGAATTACAGAATAAGTATAGAAATTGCCAGAAGTGCACTGATTTTTCGCAACATCAGCGCCTTCTGGCGGCTCTTTATCTTCCGCCTAGCCTTCTGGCAATTTTTTCCCTACTTACTTGTACTATCTCCTATTATTCTGCAAATTTTCAGCTTTGCACCGAGTCATCCATTTTCTTCGTAGCCAGCTCTCCGTCTATAACCTCATTTTCTATCCGTCAGAATCTCATCGATACAGTTCTATAAACTCAGGTGACAGCATTTATTGTAGGAATAAATAAATCCTATTGTTGAAGCTGTCAAATAACTCAAATATATATAAATAGGTCTTATATTATAATAACTTTTATTTTGTTCTTTACTTCTTTTTTGTAAGACGTTAGAAATAGCTATATGTTTCATCTTCGTCATGGATTGGTGTACTCCATTCGGGAATGTTTTTATATTTCCGAAGCTCATCCAAATTGATGCAAATCTGCAGAATTTATAGTGAATTAAATTTTCTGACCCAACCCTAATTTTTATTTCTGAAAACAATGTACATGTAGGCAACAATTGTTTTATTTCACAGCAGTTTTTGCATAAACAATTAATTTATTAAGAGTATTCGTCCCTGCAAATACCTCCTGCACCCTTCATCTCAAATCTTTTCCCCTCGCCTAAAAACGGTTCGCGCTCTTCCGACGCTATTTTTAAAGCTAGAGGATTTTGGTAAACGCCAAATGAAAGACAAAGAATCAGACTACAGATCCTTCAGGCGAATTTTCTGAAAAAAATTTCCTGAAAAAACTTACAACCTTTTGAAAAAAATAATAAGTTACGTAATATTTCACACGTAGGCGAAACTGTTTTTCAAAAAATTCGCCTGAAGGATCTGTAGTCTGATTCTTTGTCTTTCATTTGGCGTTTACTAGAACCCTCTAGCTTTAAAAATAGCGTCGGGAGAGCGCGAACCGTTTTTAGGCGAGGGGAAAAGATTTGAGATGAAGGGTGCAGGGGGTATTTGCAGGGACGAATACTCTTAAACCGTATATTTATTTTAATTAAAGTTTTTCATACTAGAGTTTGTGCGGCTCTCTTCTGCTATAATATATTGTTTCTCTATTTGTAATAAATTGATTCGCTATACAATACTACAAATCCAATGAATATATTATACTATTATAATTAATAGATCAATCACAAACCAATTTTGCTATATTGATATTGATTTACATAACAGGTATTGCCAATTACATTTTCAGTCAACCCGGTGCATCGTTTGTAGTTAATTCATAATTTATATGTAATATATAATCTTTAATACGGGCTTATTCCAATACTGCAGTGTATACAGTGTGCCCCGGAATGTGTGATTGACCAAAAATTTTCGAATTGGAATTTCATATTTTGGGATTCCGCCCTGCTTGGTCTGAAACTTATTTTTCGTTTACTTTCGATTTTTTTAAATCAAGTAGGCCTTAACAGTTGAGCAAAACCTCTTTTCGTTTCAGGTAAAGTACCTTTTCCGTTCATAGTATGCAAAAGTGTCACTAAGAAAAGTTGTTCACAATGAAAAATTATGGCGTTATGCAAATTTTCAGAATGATTGGCCTACTTCGATAATAGAAGAGTTCTAATCAGACGTTAATCAAAGATTTGAATATAGTTCCTGAAATTAGCGCGTTCAATCAAACAAACTCTTCAACTTTATATATTAGTATAAATTAGATTTTGCTGCCAAACAGTCTACCCGAACGAAACCGAAGCAGAAATCTAGTAGTTTATTAATTTTTTTTCATGAAAATATATTTGCACAGTGTAAAAAGTCTATTGAATTTCCAACATTACATACATACTTGTTTTTTGATGACAAAAGGTGACTTTGCAAGTGACGAAAAAAGTCGGGCATGCGCAGCTCACAAGCAAATCGGTTTCATTCCTTGAAAAGTAAGCGAAAGTGGTGCCATCCTACGCAATTATGTCAACTATATTTGACATTTCGTCCACCCTTCAAAATCCATTTACGATGTTTATTTTCTATTGTTGTTTCTCTCAATGTAGTTATTTCAAAAGGTAACTCGGGAGGAATTGATAATTGCGAAACAAAAACAGAGCGATAATAAATATTTTGTTCGCAATGTGTGGATATTTTTGTATCAGATTTAATATTCTCGTCGACGGATTTTGTTCCCTAGAGATATTTGACAGTTTCATAGGTAAAAAGTTAACATGTTATTGTCGTATTCACAGATAATTTTATAATGAAATATCACCGTATGCTTCATATTTTTCACATGAAAAAAGTATTACAATTTTTTTTTGTACACAGATTGCGTTAATTTTTGTAAATTTTGTAAAACGTTCCTGATTGTAATTATTTATATCAGAATAAACGTTTTGTTTTCTTTTTTTGGCAATGCCGACCAGAAATGTTATTAGTTGTTTATTTAATTGTATTTTAATTATCAGACGAAATACGTGAATATTCAGAAAAAAAAAACAATTTTTAAGTCGGTTTACGGACGATAGTTTTACGTGATAATGTCATAAAAAAAACATTGATGAACTCTCTGACGTCACGCGAGAAGAGAGAGAAATGCGTACAAGCCGACGCTTGGGCCGATCGTGCCTCTCTATCGCTTATACCGCGCTCTCGCTTGCACGCTCAGGCTCAGGCGGAACGTGACACTTTTTCGTGCGTGCAGCCGGTGTTTCATCAATTTATAAGACGTTATCATGTCAAAAAATATTAAAGTTAATCTATACTAATATATAAAGCTGAAGAGTTTGTTTGATTGAACGCACTAATCTCACGAACTACTGGTTCGAATTGAATTTTTTTTTTGTTGGATAGTCCATTTATCGAGGAAAGCTATAGGATATATAATATCACGCTATGACTAATAGGAGCGGAGTATCGATGAAAAATGTTGCAAAGTGTAACTCAAAATTTGTCCGTCCAAAAAAAACTTTTGAACGGTAACTCCGATCATCATGTTTGGACACAACATTCATCTCGGTAAACTAAGATGAACGTGCGTATTCATGACCCTCCCCCCATTCGTTCTTTTGCACCCGGGTGATACCGGGACGGGGACCTCTGGTCTTTGATATAAGAAAAGAATGTTTAGTATAATTAAAAATCTGCTATATACAGATAAAGTTAACAATCAGTAATTGACAAATGTCATTATATGATAATTATTAATTAAGGTTATAATTTTTTTCAGATATTGTTATTGACTGTTACCAAATGTAGGATAACAAATTTCCGATCGGACTATAAATACATAGTATTTCACGTCCGGCGTCCGGTTCGACTTGTGAGTGACACGGTTAACATGCGTATGATTTGACTTAATTGTGACCCGGTTAGTTAATAAACCATGCTGATAAAATTCAGATATATGCAATATAACATTCCGCCAAAAACCCCACATGTAAATAAACAAGCCAACTTCTCGTCAGAACTGTGTATTTTGTTATTTGGAAAACGAATTTCTTGCCTATATTATATATAATACTAGCCGTTACTCGCGGCTTCGCACGCGATTGAGACGAAACACGGATACATTCCCATTAGTTGGTATAGTTACTCCTTTCTCGACGTAGACCCCCCTAAAAAAATCAAAATTGATGACATTCACGTGATCAACGTTCTGACAAACCTTGAAAATGACACTCGTGTTGATTTTTAGACTATTTACCTCTTTCACCCTCTGAAGGGGTTGTTTTTGAAAAAGCATGAAAGACGTGTTTATTTATTTGTTGACAGGAGTAATCCTGCGCATTTTCGAACTGATACATCTATCTTATATGATTTTTCCATGCAAATTTTGAACCCCCGTTACACCCTTTTAGAGGTTGAATTTTCAAAAATCTGTTCTTAGCGGATGCCTACATCATAGTGTGTGCCAAATTTCAGCCGAATCCGTCCAAATAAAAAAAATGCATTCGACATAAAACTAAAAAAGTTATGCAGATTTCTTATAAGCCATATATTTAATAATTTACTATATGAATCATTGTCTATCTACTCAATGTGCGGTGAGCGAAGGCAACAAAGCGTATCGAAAATATATCTGCGTCTCTTTCTTCGATGTAATTCCCTGATATCTCCGATGATAAGATTGGTTGATGTACTTGCATTCAATCTGAATAAAATATCTCTGTTTCAAAAACGTTGTCTTTTTCTGTGACGTTAACATGGGCGTTCTCAGCTTTTGGCCCAAGAGGGGGCAAATTAGAAATTTCTTAAGCCGGGTCCCCCGTGCTTGTTTTGCCCTCATGGATACGCCAGTGCTCAAGGCTTAAAAAAAGACAGAAGTATATGTTTGTACCCTAATGGTTCGATTGCGATTTTATTCCTATACGCTCAGTATAGAATAAAAGTATATGTTATAAGCCAATGATTAAACTTGGAGACAGCATATTTATGTGTCAGTGTAAAAATGTAGTGTATATGTTGTAGGTGTGCCCGTATGTATACGTCCTTCAGTTAATTTATTCCGACTTTCAACAATTCCACAACTGATACATAATTTTGTGTACATTAGCTGTTGCATATTAACTAACCTTTATTAGCCATCGGTTCCTCAAAGACGTGTTAAATGGATATAAAAGATAACTTCAAAATCTAACTTCTACTCAAGATTACACACAATGCAAATGATTTCAATAATTATAATTAGCAAAATGAAAAATGCAAATTCTGAGACATGTTTTAGAATTGCATGTATGCTTATGAAATCATAAAGCGTACAAATTTTATTAAGACATTAGTACTTTTAGATATATTGTCCAGGGGCGTAACCAGAGGAAGCCAAATAAATAGTGATTTTTTATTTATTGATAACCTTACAATCTATTGTAATATTGATCAAACGATTCCGCGCGTTTTCATCCCCCCACAAAACATCCTATCAGCAAAACTGGTGTAGAATTACTGTATTACTATCTCACTTTGTTTTTTTTAAATAACTCCCCCCAAACGCCTTCCTGTTTTCACTGCACAAAAAAAAAAAACATCGCATCGACTCAACCCTGTAATTGTTTTTTAAAGAACTCTTCCCAAACGCCTTCCTCTTTTCACTGCGCAAAAAACGCCATCGCATCGACACGACCTCGCAATTGTTTTTTAAAGAACTACCTTAAACGCCTTCCTCTTTTCACTGCGCAAAAAAACGCCATCGCATCGACACGATCTCGTAATTGTTTTTTAAAGAACTCTCCCCAAACGCTTTCCTCTTTTCACTGCGTAAAAAGACGCCATCGCATCGACACGACCTCGTAATTGTTTTTTAAAGAACTACCCCAAACGCCTTCCCCTTTTCACTGCGCAAAAAAAAACGCCATCGCATCGATTCGACTTCGTAATTGTTTTTTAAAGTACTCTCCCCAAGCGCGTTCCTCTTTTCACTACGCAAAAAAAACGCCATCGCATCGACACGACCCGTATTTATTTTTATGTCGGGAGTTATTTTGCCTGTAGGTATTTAGTCAAGATGATATTTTGTCGGGAGATATTATGCCGAAGGATATTTTGTCGGGGGTTCAAGACGCGCATTACTTGCTTACTTTAACATAAATCGAGAAGGGAGCCATGAAGCGAGCTATTCAATCGTATTTGTCAAGCACAATAAACTGTGTAAATATTATTTACGGATATATATTTTATAGTTAAGATTATACGAATTATTTACAATATATTATCTAAGTACTATTTTGCTTTTAAATCAATTACGTTTGAGCTAATGAATACACTTCTGTACCATAATATATTATGTTATTGGGATGAAAAGCTCTTCAGAAACAAATAATTAAACTTAACGTCAGGACTATGCCATGCAAGGTGAAAAAAAAAAACACACTTTAATCACATTCACCTACACTCACGAAAATTCTATTTGATTTAGGTACACTCACTTTTAAAAACTTGCACTTGACTGTTCCACTGTTAAGTTCATACTGTTGCTATATTTTTTCATAAATGTCACAGCTTCTAACTCAATAAATACTAAATTTTCTTCACACGATTTATATCATAAAGCTCGAAACATTTTTTGTTAATTACTAATTATTTACAATGAGCACTTCGAGGGACACCATAGCATTAACCACATTGCAGCACAGTTGAATATTAACACTGAACTGTACTCACAAATGTGTACCGTGACACCGCAGTGAGCTGATGGCATGAGTTCGATCACCGCTGTAGGCTAATTCTATTCTAAATAAATGTGCGCGGTATTAATGATATAATACAAGCTATACCTAGGTCAGCAGTCACACCGCTGTCTGCACCAGAATCACCGTGGTATGTCTGTAATATATGCGGTCTGTGTGACCATCGACATTACCGTAGCGTTTACGAATTACTCTGGTGCAATGGGGTCAATCTAACCACGTGTAGCTGTGCATTTTCAAGTAGCACCTATGACATAATTGTTATGTTTATTTAATTGTAAGAATGTCCACCGAAAAGCAAGTAGGTACTGTTGGATTTTTAAAAGAAGACCGGTCTATGGAATGTAGTCCTATGACCTTATTGCAGAAGAGCGCACATGTATTTTATATTGCATAATATTAGTAAAAGGTAATGATCCTGGAACCGCTTCTATGCAATAAGGGAGTTCAGTCGACCAAACGATTCACAATTGTCGTATCGCGATAATTGTACTATTGCCATAGCTGTACAACTATACAGCGACACTTGCTAACAGTACAAAAAAATCATACACCAGACAGTACATAGGTGTGCGTTCACGGACTAAGTTGAGGGGTGTTGTCTGAATATCATCAAAATGGAAAGTAAAAATGGAAAAACAGTTAGAAGTGGCGCTAGGGAGGTCATAGCGAATGTAATTAAAATGTGCGAGTTAGAGGCTCAAAATAATGCCTTAAAATTAAAAGCTATACATTGTTTGCATGCCTTGCTATGCGCCGCCTATGAATTCCGATAATTTGGGAACACATCAGCGACTTCTTGCCCTTTCCCCACCGGTCTTCTTTCGCCGATCGCACAGTACAGAGAACTTTCATTACGTGGGCATCTACAGGATTGTTGTGAAAAAAATCCTGATTTAACGGAAGCCTGTTCTCTTTATCTAAAGGCTAGAAACGCTGCTAGGAGATCTGCTAGCCGGTAGGCTGGGTACGAAGCTAGAAATGACGTCACTGCGGGCTGGCCTGCTATCTCACAAGATAGGTTTTAAAATTAGAACAGGGGCTATTTTCCCTGCTAGATCTGCTGTTAGGTATGAGCAAGAACCAATCAGGAAGCAGAACGAAGGCATTTGAACAAACGACCACAAACCAACATGACGTCATTCTGCTCAGGGTCAGACAACAGACACGTTTTGTTCTGTGTTTATATTCAAACTGTCACTGCACGAGCACCAGATTATCCACAAAACAAGCTTGAAAAGTAGTCTCGTGTGAGGCGAGCAATCAAGAAAACCAGCGCTAGAAAACTAGTAGGCAAATCTAGCAAGGAATCTAGCAGCGTTTCTAGCCTCGTGTGCAGCGGCCTTAAGTTCAAATCATATCCTGAGATTTGACTTTTTTTCTTGTTAAAAACATGAAAAACCACGTGGAACCACGGCAGTCTCCTTGGCTTTAACGCCTCGGGTGACAGCCGAGTGTCCCCCCTCCCTAAACCGGCACTGATTAAAGACAGTACATTTTTGAAGTGGATAAACTGAACTAAGTTCTAAAATAATATGTTAAATTTATACTTACAAAGTTATAAATGATCCAAAACCTGTGTCACATACCTGTAACAAACAAAAAAATAAATTTAGTTATCAGTTTCAAAATAAAACTCGAATAATATAAATACAATATATTTTATTTGATGACAAAGACTAATATATATTTTTCACTTCTTATGTATATTAATTTTTGAAACTGGATTATTTAAATTAAACGTTATTTGAGAGTTACATAAAGTAAATTTTTTTAAATAAAATGTACTTAAAAATTTAGTTTAAAAGTAATAATGAGAAATTAAGAGTGATTTTATGGAAACGTGTTGAGTTGAAATTCATAAAAACACAAAAGTATCGTTGCATTAATAAATCATTCCACCAACATATGAATTGTTCAAAACAAACTCTTGGATATCTATTTTCTTTATTAATAGTCAACTTACGGACAACATTGATCACACTCAACATGTTAATAATTATTAAATTGAAGACATCTTCTGGTTTTAATCTATAGATATCTAAAGTAGAATTTTTTGGATACATTTTTACGGGTGTAATAATATTGTTTTAGCTCTTTTGATATGCACAACTTGCATGCACCATTTCGAAACACTTTGTATATTTGTCTTGAGGACTATTTGCTTTCAATTGTTGTTTTTTACGGTCTGTTGTTATTATGTCCCACGGCTAAATCGTAATTAGCGTTCTATACAACATATTAATGCAACGTATATACAGTGTCACCAGACATATTGTTAAAGTTAGCTCAAAATGTAATCGGAAGTCCGATTAATCCTTCGCGAACATAAAATGAAAATAAATTGTTTGGTTTTATTTACTGTTGACTTTTCTGTAATTTACAGAACATTTTATGTGAGCGCATAGATTTTTTGTCTGCAGTTAATTCGTAAGCTTTGTCATTTCAGTAAATCGTAATTACGAGTTCCTCAAAAAAAGTTAAAACACGCTAAAATATTGATACGACAGGTTCTACAATCGTCAGTTGGCTACGATGGCCAGACTTGTAAAAAATACTTTTTAAATACAAATACTATTGCTTCATTGAGTATTTAAATACAAATACTTTTGCTGCATAGACTTGTAAAAAATTGTTTTTAAAAGCATTTTAAATACTTTTACTCAAATACTTTACAAGGCTGACGATGCCTTCTATCGTAGTAGTGAGCGAGTCGTTCATAATGAGCGGAGCGGAGCCAGTCGCTCTTTTTTTTTGTGAATGCCTCACTCCGAGTGCCATTGCTCTGTGCTGAGCTGTTCTGTGCTGTTGCATTCGCACATTTACAGAGCGCACGCAGCATAGGCCACAGAGGCACTAGTGAATTTTACACGTACGGAGTTATCTTTGCTGAGTCATTTAATGTTGAATGACACACTGTAAGTATAATGCACTGAGCTTACAGTGACTTAAACCATTCACATTGACGTCGTTGACAAAGATATAATATTGTAACAATAAACATTATTATTATTAAGCTTTTATTATTTTTATAGTTTATCCGTAATGCGAATAATATAAGATCAGAATCATATTAAAATGAGCTCCAGAGCTGAGTGTGTATTGTGCTGTGCAATGCTTCGTGACTCCTGATGTCATGTTCTAAACTATAATATGTACACTATTTTTCCATTTTAATGTATCTTTATTGTGTGATTTTAAATTTGACATATTGTATGTTGTTATTGCAACTCACAGAATAAATATTCTATTCTATTCATGTATGATGACAGTTCACACCTCTGCAGTCTTCACTCTTGTGTAGTGTGTATTGTCTAGTGTCGCTCCTTTGAACGACTCCCTCTGAGCGACTCTTTTTGGTGAGCGTAGCGCACGGAGTCTGCTCCCAATAAAGTCATGCGGACACATCACTATATCGTAAGTTGAAGGCGTTTGTGGATAGATTGTTCAGAGTTTAATCTACAGCTAGCTGTCAAGTAACTAAGAAAGACTGGCAGTTTTTAATCAGAGACTTTGAACTATTTCTAAACAATAACCCCTTTTGTATCGGACTGGCCATATAATATAATCAAGGTAGCGTTTGCCTCTCGGATCCCTAGCCCAAACTTACTACCGTCACGTAAAATAGTTCATACACGGAAGGAAATGAAACACGAAAATTATAAAGCTTGTTTATGGAAAATCACTTTGTCGCTTGATTACTCCGTTAAATAACATTGGTACCTTCACGAACATGCTTTTTATACGTAACTACATAAATAATGTATTTTTCAATTCAAAAACTTCTTTGAAATAAAACTTCTTTAGGCACGATTGACTTGGGGAGTAATGGTAAATGCCTGACTAAATCGTTTACGGAAGTGCATCATCGCGATGCCTGACGAAATCGTTTATGAAAGTGCATCATCGCGACGGTGCGTGACCGTTCGAGGCGAACGGAGTTGAGAGGGAGATATAAGTTAGTGAGTGCGACAAAGACGGAGCATTAATACAACTATTTGACGTTTAAAATGAAAACAACTGTTTTTTTTTTTGTATCAAAAATACATTTCATCGAATTTTGCTGCATTTTGTGACGGGAAATAATTTAGGTTAGTTAATAAATCCTTTTAAATGTATTATAAATTATGCTAATAAATATATATTCCTACATATTTTGCCTATTAATTAATCAAAAATTATATTTTAAACATTTCGTCTTTGTATATATGTGCTAAGAGTGAGGTTATATTGTGTTCGATAAACTTTGAGACGAACCGACTGCATATTATTGTTCGTTTATGAGTTTAACATGAGCAAATTTGAGGTATTTACGCATTATTCTTAATAAATATATTTAAAAAATTATGGCAGGAAGCAGTTTTACTTCAGTCGTCTGGTCTTAAAGCACACTCGCTTTTTTCATATACTTCTTTTTAATTTGTGTAACTATGAATGAAAACTCAGTATAATTTTGAAATTCTGTCTAGACTGAATACGTTCTCACGTAATTTAACGAATAAGTAGTTGAAGAAAATCTATTAGAGAATGACTTCGATAAATTTCCGCTGCAAGCAGAAATTATTTTTTTATGGCAGTGTATTTTATTTGAATGCTAACTTATGTTATCGTGCTAAGTTAAAACTACGTGCAGTGTGTGAAAAAAATAATACTGAAAAAACCCATTAAATAACGCAATCTTTTTTTTATAAATTTTTTGATCGTGAAATTTCTTTTATAGATCCATTCGTCATATTTATTCAATGGGTACCCAAAGATTTTATCGACACGATAGGCGTGCTAAACGTATTTCAGTAGTCTAAACTACCATACATTTTTGCATCATTTATCAACACGCTTTTTTACTATAATGAATCATTTTGTTAATAATAATTTTCTACTTTTTAGTTCGGTTTGCTATTAAAGCATGTTTTTTTAGTTTTTTTAAACTATAATTTACTTTCTTAATTTTTAGTCATCAAAGGTAATTTGTTACAAAATTTTCAAATTTAATTTTTTTTTTTTTTTTAATTTAAAATCAAATTTATTTTTAAGAAATAATTGTATTGTCATCGGCCCTTGATACGTGTGTAAATTTTCACGTTAATCAGACTTCTTGAAATTGGTGAAAATTACGCTAAAAGATTCCTTTACATACCTACATACAGGTCAAGCTAATATAAGCGTGTTAAAAAGAAAACAGAATTGCGGACGGTAAACGCCATTATGTCCAATTGAACTATTAAAAAAAAATTGACATTAATATTAATTTACTTCATTATAAATATTGCTCAGTATTGAAACAAGAAATGAAAAAAATCGGAATAAAAATGAATATTGTATTTTATTCAACACGCGTGAGTAATATATAATTTCGGGGCCCATGCTAAATTCGGGAGAAATGATAAATTACTTCATGTTGACGCGTACAGTGCTAATAATGAGCCGAAACTGTACGATAATGTATTACTGCATAGCTTCTGGACCAATAGGAACGCGGTAGCGAGCCGAAACTGTACGATAATGAATTATTACTGCATAGTTTCTGGACCAATAGGAACGCGGTAGCGATTTGTATATATGAAAACAGCATCGCAATTCAGTGAAAGTCAGGGCCATCTTGTATGCATCGAGGGCGGTGGGTACGTCAATCAATGAAGTGATTTATTATTTTTCCCTCTTTTATCAGGGCCCCGATTACATATTACTCGTGCTAGTTGAATAAAGTATTATGTACGATCATTGATCGCGTGTTACCGCACTCGATACGCTCGTGCGGCAAATTTCACGCTCATGGAATCTTCTCTTTCTCTCACTAGTCGCACAATATATTATTCTTTGTCAGTATTGTAAAAAACGAAGAAGGACCCCGTGGACCATAAGTTAGACCTGGATCGACGCACGTGATGTGCGTGACCTGAACACCAGCTGTATCTTCAGGAACGGTTCACACTCGTTCATCATCCGTGTTCTAGTTTTGTATTCCGAGATTTCTAACTCTCTACTATTAGTTCCGCACCTACAGACACTGGTGGCGTATATTTAGATCGATGGGAGAATAAAAAAAGTAATTTATTATAAAGAGCATTCTAACTTCTCAGTCTCGGATATTGGTTTTATATCCTATTGAATTGCTCTATAATCTATAGTTAATCCATAATTGAAAAATGTTCACGTTTTAAGGATTTCTTTCTATTATTGTCTGAAATCTCAACATAATTTATATCTATAAAAATCAATGCCACTTTTCGTTGTAATTTTATAACTCAAGAACGGGCTCACCTATCCAAACCAAATGTTTAGACTTTGTTTGGACTATTTAGTAGATGGTTTATGTGAAGTTTGCACAAAATCGGTCGAGCGGTTCTTCATTTATCACATTTTTTGTAACAAATGAATTCAATAAATGGCGAATCATTTTGTTAATGGCGATTTTGCTGTCAAATTGAAACTTTTTTCGGATGGGGACTGTGCTGTCAAATTGAAACTTTTTTCAGTGTTGACAGTATATTGTTATGTCATTCATGCGGTCATTTCATTTTGGACGTGCTTCGATTAAAGCAAATTGTCAGCGATAATTATTGCTTTGTGTTTATATTTTTAAACATATTGTTGAGTGCATTCATACAAACGGTGAGTCTTGAATCGTTCAAATGTACTATGTATATGTGTGCGTGTACTTTTCTCAGTTTTTTAAGGAGCCGTCGGTGTTTCATATCGTATACAGGCTTTTTTTGAATTAAATTGTCAAACGCATTTACACAAACGGTAAGTTTTGAACTGTTGAACATGTATGTATGGGTGTTTCTTTATTTGAAAAAAACATATTGTGTGCATACGGGTGTTTTATTCTTTTGTAACAGATGGAAGCACGTCGATTTAAAAATGAATTATTTAATGAGATTTTTATATATATTGACGTATGCAGTCATATATATTTCCATACACACATATACGCACATTTATATTTAAAAATAGCTAGCAATTAATAAAATATTTTTTTGTTTGAATAAATGAATCTGATGTTCCAATTAAATTTTTTTATTATTTCACTTTATACGTAGCGAAGCACGTACCGGGCCGCTAGTATTATATAAAACAAAGTTCCCATTCTCGTTTACTATGTGGACTACTGAACGAATTTGACTGTGATTTTTCCATTCGATAGCTTATAACCGCTCGACGAATATTCACAAATGAGGTGGCGATAGATTCGTCATAATCTCTATTGCACATATACTATTAAACTAGCGGTATGTGCTCTATTATTGCTTTGCGCGTTAGAGCTAACTTTCATTCTTACAAGAAGTTATATTGAAGTTAATTTCACACGAATTCCGTTCAAATTGTATAGCTTTTTGAAAAGTTGAGATTCTGTTCTATAAAACATAAAAAATTTTAGATCGATGCGAGTTCATAATTACTAGGTACTAAAATTGTAATTTCGGTCGGATTGCCTTGGTTGATATTTTATTCACTTTGTTTATTATCATTACATACTATCATTACATTACTATCATATTTTTTGACAGAGCTAATAGTGCTACACTTCTATACCATAATAACGGCGGCACAGCCATCAAGCGTCCGTGGCATAGTGGATAAGTCATTAGATCAGCAACGACAAAGTCCTGGGTTCGATTCCTGCCTAAATCATTGATTTTTATTTTTTTTTCGATTACATTTAATTCCACTTGATATTTATATATTATATATGTATTTTTTTATCTTTTCATTTTTGTCATACAGTGGAAAACTTGCGGGGTGTGCAGTTTTGGTTTTGCCAATATTAGCCAGAGTGCCCGTCGGCAAAAATTTCATTGATACATACTCTCCCCAAACTTTGTATATGGCTTCATTTGGCCTAGTCTGACACCTATTTCCTCTATGACTTTTCTTGATTTAGGGGCGTTTTTCCTCTAAACTTTCCGAAAGATGTTGTTTCGACGACATGTAAAAATTTATAGATACTGTTTGTTTTTTTAATTGGATAGCTTAAAAACTCAACCAAAACGCTAAAATAATGTTCTCTGACAAATAATATTCGAGGTGTCAGACATTTTAAATGGTTGATGAAGCCATATACAAAGTTTGGGGAGAGTATGTATCAATAAAATTTTTGCCGACGGGCACTCTGACTATATCTTTTATTTTCTTAGCGAACACTGAACCTGGCCAAGTTTTGAATTTTACCACTTACATTTTGTTAGTGAGCTCGAGCGCACTTTAGACCTGAGTATTTTTAACGGCCGGGCCTATTAATTTTTGTAGGACACTGTAGCATAAAATGTGTAGTTGGTGATAGTCTAAACGCTGCAATCATTCCACTTAATTAACCATGTTTTGTATCCACCGTTTTAAATAATTATTCTGTTTGCTTGCGCTACGTTGTTTAACAGCCGGTAATTTGTTTACAAATACGATTAAGTATCCGAATTATAGCTCGATTATTATTCTATTAGACGGACAAAATATCACGACTGTCTTTCGTTACAAGTAATGAAAATAACAAATTTCACATAAATGGCATGCATAGTTTTGCTGTTATACTAATTGAAGTCAGAAAGGGTACACCATATGGAAACATCCCAATTATTATGTTTTCTCTGTTTTGAGAATAATCCTATCGTCGGATCGGCGGGACCACTGCAGCCTCTTGGACTAAATAGGCGATGTGGCCAAATCCAAAAATGAAGTTATTTGACATAATATAATAAATTAAAATAAAGTTTCTGCAATGAACAGCTAACGTTTAGTTATAAGTCATATACGAGTATATTAATACGATAAGGTTAAAGATGTTTGCCTCCCTTTTAAAAAAAAAACCACACAATTTCTCCACATAAATTATATATCATTTTACAGATAATTGCTTGCTCTGCTGACATTGACAACTAAAAAATTTATTATTGCTTTTGTTTTTGTAAATTAATTAATTAACAGTAACGCTGACGGCTATAATTTTGAAACAACGTCAGCGCTTCGATCTGTCATCTGACCTTCATATTGTAAATACTGCATACTGCAGACGCTGAACAACGTCACAGCAATGCTGCATGATGCCATCTGACGGCTTAGCTCAACGCTTTTGCTACTTGCGCCTCTATATGACAATTTTAGTAAAATATTTCTTCGATCTGTCATCTGAGCTTCATATTGTAATACAACAAAAAGAAGAACGTTATAAGCAGTGTGCAATCATATTTAAAAGATAATTTTGTAAAGTGATAATTATTATACTTATTTAGTGCGAATAATTCGCACAGGCCACGCTAGTATTTATATAATATATTGGCATTTTTTTTTCGGTTCCACATTTTTTTTTCAAATCTTTTACGTATCATCTAACATTTTATAGCATCAATGACTTAAACATTTTGAGGCGTTGTTAATTTTTTTAGATGATATAAAACAACACTCTAATTACTGGTAAAAAACGGGACTGCATACAAAATCACAAGAAAACAGTAATTATTGCTTGTGTAGAAATAATAATCATGTGAAAATATTAACTTCATTGAACCTAGATGGATTCACCTTGATGAGGGGGACAATTTACATAAAATGATAAAACAAAACAATACCGAACCGGTAATGCAAGGCCATTAAACAATAAAATGATAATAATACCCTCATCGCTAGACTACAGAATAAGTAATTGTGTACGACAAGGCGATATATCGGTTAATGATCTATTAGTTACACTACGGTTCCCACAATGCCTTGCGAACATGCGGAAATGACCTTGAATTTCCGGTATCCGCACGCACAGCCGTCATTTGTCCATAAGATGGAATATTCATTCACCGTGTTTAACTCTGCTTAAATGTTTCATTGTTTTTCAAATGTTATTATTTTTCTTCTGTTTTATATTTTTCAGAAGTTAAAAACATAATATTAGATTTTGTGATATTGGCCGCTCTCATAAAATCTAATCATCATATATATTAATACGCTAAGGTTAAAGATGTTTGCCTCCCTTTTTAGAAAAAACCTCACAATTTCTCCACATAAATTATATATCATTTTACAGATAATTGCTTGCTCTACTGACATCGACAACTAAAAAATTTATTGTTGCTTTTGTTTTTGTAAATTAATTAAAATACAGCGACGCTGAACAACGGCTTTAATTTTGAAACAACGTCAACACTTCGATCTGTCATTTGACCTTCATATTCTAATACAACAGACACAAAACTGCATACTGCCATCTGACGGCTTTAATTTTGAAACAGCGAGCAACGCTGAACAACGTCACAGCAATGCTGCATGATGCCATCTAACGGCTTATCTCAACGCTTTTGCTACTTGCGCCTCTATATGACAATTTTAGTAAAATATTTCCTCGATCTGTCATCTGAGCTTCATATTGTAATACAACAAAAAGAAGAATGTTATAAGCCTAGTGTGCAAAATTAGAAACGAATTGAATACCTGCAATCATATTTAAAAAATAATTTTGTAAAGTGATAATTATTATACTTATTTAGTGCAAATAATTTGCACAGGTCACACTAGTTAATCACTCTTGAAGACTGACCAAAGTTTCATGGAACTGGACTTTCTGGAGAAATGTCACGACAAAGAAAATATGTAGATTTATCTTGTTTGTACGTGAATAATTAATATTCTAGAGTGGGTAAGCCCCCCTCCCCTGGCGCCCTCTTTTTTTAAACTATAATTTATTTTCAAACAAATAAAAGTGTCGACCAATTTTTCTCAGACAATATATTGACAAAATAAAAAATAACAAATCAATACAACATAAGATGACGTTTCGATCCGGCTTTGGAACTTCTTCAGAAAAATCTAAAAATATAAAAGTTAATTAGTATTAAATTATTAATTATTTTCTAATTTCACGAATGATGATTGAAAGAATCAAACAAATCTTATGTTGTATTGATTTGTTATTTTTTATTTTGTCAATATATTGGTCTGAGAAAAATTGGTCGACAATTTTATTTATTTGAAGATTTCTATTCAGACGTTAATCAAAGATTATAATTTATTTTATCCTCAAAGTGACATCAAAACTAATTTTTTTCAAAATTTTCAAATTCAAATTTATTTTGATGAAATACAGGTCATGCTAATATAAACGTGTTATAATAACCGAATGTCGGATAGTAAATTCGAGCATTCGTTATGACGTTACTAGTTTGCGCTAGAAAATGGATCAGATAGTAAACTATTTCCTCTTAAACAATATAAATTATGCAATTACCAACTGTTCGTGGATGAAAACAGTCTAGAAACAGTCGTTGTATGTATGAATATTATAATAGTAGCTCTACATAATAAGAGGTAGGTAGAAAAGTAAAATGGAAATTCAATTATATTTCCATATTTTCACAAAGCTTTGATCACTGACTGTAGAGAGTACAAACTACTTAGTTCAGATAATTTTCCATATAAAAGGCAAGCAAGGCTGCAAATTAAAAGTTTTTTATGCACAATTCGTCGATATTATAGGTTAAATCTAGACATTCAACAAAACTTAAGACTGCAACCACGTTCCTAGTAAAGCATTATTGACAGGGGCGGATCTAGGTTTATCGAGGCCTAGAGCTTATTAAAGTCTAATGGAGCCCCCTTTTTGAAGTGAAAACTTCTTTAGCGGCGTTGTACACTTTTTTTTGTAATGGGTAAAAAATGTTAAACTCGCGTCAGGGTCACGTGTCCTGATCGAAAATGCGTAAAACGAAACCTTTTATTTATACAACGTTAGACATCTAGCGTTGAAATATCGTACATAAAAATGCAATCTATGATACAAACCATTTTGATCGAAAATTCGTAAGACGTTAATATTCAAGTTTTCACTTCTGCCGGCACTCCCGGAGTGCAATTTTTTTTGTTAAGTTAAGAATCCTTATAACTGGAGTTTAAAATTTATTTTTAACTAGCCGCTACCCGCGGCTACGCCAGCGATTGAGATGTAAATCGACTTTTGACATGCATATTAGAGGTTGAGGGAGGCATCGAGTAAAAAAATCTTTCAGGCAAATATTGCACATGTTTTCCCGAAAAGTTATAATTTTTGTGATAAAAATAGGTGTTCCTAAAAATGTCCAAGTCACCCTCATTCCTGTGCAGGAGTTGGGGGTGGGGGTGATATTTATCTCCAAAGAATGTCCTCTTCAAACTAAACAACAACATAAAACCCCTTCTTAACGGGTGCTTACGTCATAAAAGGAAACTACTGTCACATTTTATCGTGATCCATCTTAATCGCGGAAAAAAAGTGTTATTTAGATCAATACAAATTAATAATAAATTATGACTTTTTAGAATTTTTCTGTTCAAGTGTAATAAATTGCAAATTGATGACATTCACGTGATCAACGCCCCGACAAACCTTGAAAATGACACCCATGTTGATTTTTAGACTATTTACCTTTTTTCACCCTCTGACGGGGTTGTTTCTAAAAAATCTCGGAACACGTGTTTATTTATTTGTTAACAGGAGTAATCCTGCGCATTTTCGAATTGATACATCTATCCCTTTTAGGGGTTGAATTTTGAAAAATCCTGAAACACGTATTTACTCATTTAGCGCCACGAGTATTCCTGCAAAGTTTCGAATAAAATGGTCTAACCAATCTTGCTTCTCCATACAAACTTTGCACCCCCGTTTTCCCCCCTTAGGGGATGAATTTTCAAAATTCCTTTCTTAGTGCTCTCCTACGTTATAAAAGGAACCCCTGTACAAAATTTCAAGTTTCTAACCCTTATAGTTTAGGCCCTGCGTTGATATGTCAATCAGTCAGTCAGCTTCTCCTTTTATATATATATGTATAGATAAAATCAGATTTGGTGACCTGACTAAACAAATCCTACCTAATATTAAAAATGCGAATGTGGGTTTGTTTGTTACGCTTTAACGCATGGACCGCATTCACGTTACTATGACGCGGTGGTTTCATCTTTCGCCGCGCGCCCTCTATAAAAAGAGAGCGCAAATTTTTAGACTTGTCTATGCAACTAACGGCCATAGCGGTTCACGTGAATTGACGATGTCCGTCTTTTATTGCTAATAAAATACAGCTATTTAGTGCAACTGTTGTCTGCACTACATAGAAGCTGCATTCCATGTCAGCAATTAGCACGGACAAGGAGGTGAGAGGGAGAGGCTGTTACGCCTGGAGGAAGGACGCAGGTTCGTTGAGATATTGTAGTAAAAATAGTAAGGATGTGTGAGCACTGAAAAAATACCAGTCGAGTAGTAATGATAAGAAACCACTCAAAGATGGCGACAGATTTTAGCGTGTTCTTGATAATCGCTCGTGTTTTCTTAAAACAGACTTGTTGAATATAAGGAAATAGCGACTCTGTACGTGCTTCGCTACGTATGAAGTGAAATAATAAAAAAATTTAATTGGAACATCAAATTCATTTATTCAAAGAAAAAATTATTTTATTAATTGCTAGCTATTTTTTAAATATACATGTGCGTATATGTGTGTATGGAAATATATATGACTGCATACGTCAATATATATAAAAATGTCATTAAATAATTCATTTTTAAATCGACGTGCTTCTATCTGTTACAAAAGAATAAAACACCCGTATGAACACAATATGTTTTTTCAAATAAATAAACACACATACATACGTGTAATTAACTTTAACAGTTCAAAACTTAAGGTTTGTGTAAATGCGTTTGACAATTTAATTCAAAAAAAACTGTAAACGATATGAAACACCGACGGCTCGCTAAAAAACTGAGAAAAGTACACGCACACATATACATAGTACATTTGAACAATTCAAGACTCACCGCTTGTATGAATGCACTCAACAATATGTTTAAAAATATAAACACAAAGCAATAATTATCGCTGACAATTTGCTTTAATCGAAGCACGTCCAAAATGAAATGACCGCATGAATGACATAACAACATGCTTGTACTGTCAACACTGAAAAAAGTTTAAATTTGACAGCACAGTCCCCATTCGAAAAAAGTTTCAATTTGACAGCAAAATCCCCATTAACAAAATGATTCGCCATTTATTGACTTCATTTGTTACAAAAAATGTGATAAATGAAGAGCCGCTCGACCAATTTTGTGCAAACTTCACATAAACCATCTACTACATAGTCCGAACAAAGCCTAAAAATTTGGTTTGGATAGGTGAGCCCGTTCTTGAGTTATAAAATTACAACGAAAAGTGGCATTGATTTTTATAGATATATTTGTTACAAAAAATGTGATAAATGAAGAACCGCTCGACCGATTTTGTGCAAACTTCACATAAACCATCTACTAAATAGTCCGAACAAAGCCTAAAAATTTGGTTTGGATAGGTGAGCCCGTTCTTGAGTTATAAAATTACAACGAAAAGTGGCATTGATTTTTATAGATATAGATATAAAAAAGAGATCATTTGGCAAATTTCAGATTACATATTTATATTTCAAGTGATAGATAAGTGAGTGGAAATACACTAGAGAAAATAGATATTGGATTAAGTAGCTGTAGTGGAAAATTAAAGCACTAAAGGCCGCTACACACAAGGCTGGGTTTGTCGCTAGAAACACTGACGGAAGTTCAGCTGACTGCCGTGCGGGTTACCAAGATAGAAATGACGTCACTGCGGGCTCGCCTGCAAACTCACAAGATGAATTTTAAAATTAGAATCGGGGCTATTTTTCCTGCTTTTTCGTCTGCTTGTTTTGAGCAAGAGCCAATCAAGAAACAGTAACTTGTCACGTGGGTGACATGGACAAACGCCCACAAACACGGCGTTATAAGGTGTGTTCTGTTTAGAGATAATAAACGCCCTCTTTTGTTAACATTCAAACTATCACTGCGCGCGCATCAAACCCATCTACAAAGCAAGTTTGAATACATGCATCGTGTGAAGCGAACACATAAGAGTCACCATGAAAACCAACGACTGAAAACTAGAAAGGAATCCAGCGGAAAAATCAGCCTCGTGTGCAGCGGTCTCAATACTTCTTGCTTCGAATTCTGTTTGTACTTTAAAGATTGAAGAGTTATGGATTGATTGATATAAAAACTGTACATAGGCATCAAATAAACTAGTATGTAGAAAATAATTTAAAGTGTCAAAAACTAAGATAATCAATCAGTTTTGTTATTGATTGCAGATGACAGGAAAAAATGAGAATACTTCAGATGTTTCCCAAAATGTTTGGTTATAATATTGTGAATTCAGAAAAATAAACTACAAAATATGATCTAGTATCTTGTTAAGGAGGTTGAGCCGTTTTACGAAGATAATGAAAAAATCTGAAATAAAGTTTTTTTAATAGATTTTTTTATGACAAAATTTTCTGTAAAAAATCCAAAATCATTAGGAGATTTATAAAGTTAAAAATTAAAAAAAACTTTTACATGTAGTCTTATGAAAAATATGTGAACCTAGCATGCAAACGGTACATTTTAATTTTTTGCAAATAACCAAATAATGTCAGCAGTTCCGAAAACTAACTATGTAAAGCATCGATGTCTTACGCATATTTTAATATTTTTTCCAATTTAATTAGGAGACTTTTAATCAATAAAAAAAATTATTAAACCCTTAGCACTTTTCGATTATGGACTTTTATTCTTGACAATTTTAACTGAATTTTCAACTTTTTAATGATTTAATTTTAATTTTTATTACTTCTAATTTCTTTTTTTAATTATTTAATGCAAAAAATATTTAAAATACAGATATTTACATAAATTTATTTTTTCTAACCTAACTTTGTACAAAAATTTCAAAAGTTAGTCCGTTAAGTAAAATACTGAAATAATTAATTAATATTAGAAAAATATTTATTTATGCCTTTATGACCATAATTTATTGGTATCATCGACTTAAAACTTTATTATTTAAAAGTTCCCATTTAGAATTCGACTTACTTTTGATTGGGACTCTAACGGATCAATATCCTTAAATTATAGTTAATTATTTTAACAACCAGCTCTATACGTATATTTCTCCAAATTTGGTCTACTGTGCGCTACTCCGTTAAATAATATGGGTACCTTTATTAAAAAGGTTTATCTGGTCCGTACATGTATCTACAGTGTGCTCGAAACTCAATACACAAAAGTACAGTCACGATAGTCGTAACATACTTACGTTCAAATTTTAATCAAAAAAAATGGTTGTCTGTAAAGTCGGTTTACGGACGATAGTTTTACGTGATAACGTATTCCGTAATACATAACCTAAACCTCCCAAAATTTGGTTTCAATCCGCTTATCCTTGGTGTCGGAATGATAAGAAATGTCAAAAGTGACGTTTGCAACTTACAAAGTATTATGTTCTAATAATAATTAGTTATTCCAATACTTAACTTAGCAGGCTTTGCATTTCACAATAATATACTAATGTCAAAAAATTGAATTAAACATTAGAAATGCAGCTGTTTTCATGTTAAGACAAGACATACGTTTGCTTCTAATTTCCATGTACGGCAAACAAAGACAACCGACCGCGTCGCGTCATGCATTACACAACATTGCATTTATACAGCTATTTTTCTATATAAATTTGTATAAAATATTTTTCTATATAAATTTGTATAAAAAAACTGTTTAGGCAAATTCTGTTATACGAAATCTATGTAAAATGTTCTCCTCTTTCGTTTAAGACTGGTTTCAAACCGATCTGATTTAAATTGAGCGAGAAATTAGCAAAAAGCACGCACAGGGTCAGGCTGAACGTTACGCGTTAGGAACGTTACGCGTTAGGAACGTTACGCGTTAGGAACGTTAGGAACGTTACGTTACACTTTTTCGAACATGCAGCCGGTGTTTTATCAATTTATAATATTGGTGATTCATCAATTTATAAGACGTTATCACGTCAAAAGAAAATTTTCAAAATTCTAATAGTCTTTAATCATAATATAGAGATGTGATTTTCAAAATTTGTTTCGAAAGGTTAATAATAATTTTAGAAAATTCATACATTATGACATTTTTGTTGTGATTAGAATGTATGTTCGAAAAATTATTATAATTGGACTAGAGATAGCATATTTTCAGGACATTTTCCAGGAGAGTTTGAGTAACACTGCTTCAAGCTATCACATCCAAAACAGGTACACTGACATATTGGCCATATTTTTTATATAAATTCGAACAACAGTTCCTTTTTTTATATTTTACCATATTTATTCATTCTGAAATGTAAAGCACTTTTTAGCTTGAAAATACGATTTGCATAAATTAGAATATCCACAGCGATTTGAATGATATACAATCTGATATGAAATTTAATGCGTCTTAAAATAAGATGGCAAATCTTTTGTTATTGAAAGAGTGAAGATGTAAGTAGTTTGAAAACTCGATTTGAATAATTTATATTTTTTCAAATCTTCTAGTACTTTTGTAGTGAGTAGGTAGATTAATTTTGTTCGTTAAATGTTACCAATTAGACCGATTTTTAATTCTGGTTTCCAAAATTGTAGCTAAATACGTTTGAATAATGATCAGTTATCAATAGACAAAATATATTAGCATAATTTATAATACATTTAAAAGGATTTATTAACTAACCTACATTATTTCCCATTACAAAATGCAGCAAAATTCGATGAAATGTATTTTTGATACAAAAACAATTGTTTTCATTTTAACCCTCAATTGATCTGTTAGGTCCCAGGGACTCCGCCCGATTTTCAAAGTGTTGAAAAAACTTTAATATTACACTTAGAAGTTTGTGCATCACAGTACCTTCTTGAAGTAGTGTGCGACGCTCGGGGGAGAGAGGATGTGCGTCTACGCTTGTATATCGGTGAGTTATTACGTTCATGAAGTCCACGGGACTCCACCAGAGCATTTGTGTAACTTTTTTGCTAATTTTATAAATGTCATTTTTTGGGTTTAATGACACATTTTCTTTGTTTTAAACTACAAAATGGCTTCCAATAAACAAGTAGTAAATTTAAATCAGCCAGATGCTGAATATATCATAATGGGCTGGCTAAACGACGAAGATATGAATCTCGATGATAAATCTCAACAGTCACAAAATTTGCCTCGACCTGTTATACCCGAAGAATTACTTTCCGACTCCGAAGATGAGTGCCAAGAAACCAAAGTAAATACTGTCACATTATGTCCTAAGCGCCTAAAAAGAAAGACTGCATATTTGTGTCTTAGCTGTAAGAAGCCAGTATGTTTGGGGTGTACGAAGAAGATTTGCGCCCGTTTTGTTGCGACAGTCAAATATTAAGTGCTGCACATTTTTCATTTTAATATGAGACACTATCCTTTTTTTATTTTGCTCTTAATTTCACTATATTGTTGGCATTGTTCATAAGTGAAAAGATAAATATACTTAATTTTGAATTTTTATAGTAACTAGAAGATGATACAACTTTTTGTTAATTATATATGGAGGGTAATTTGTTTTTCTATTGTTATAAAGCTTAAATGTTAACTAATACCAGTCTGATATAAAAGTCTGATACTGTAATGTTCCTTACTCAAATATGTAGTTTTTTGATACTGGATATCGTTTTATTAAAAAAACATTAACGACTTGTTGAGAAGGAGTCCCCTGGACTCCACCAGATAAATTAAAGTATATCTAGGCACCAGATTAACTGAGGGTTAAACGTCAATAGTTGTCCAAAAAAAAAAAGAATTTCGATTAATGCTCCGTCTTTATCGCACTCACTAACTTATATCTCCCTCTCAACTTCCAATATACGAAACGTAACTCTCTCTCTTACTATCTTCACTAACTTATATCTCCCTCTCAACTACCGTTCGCCTCGAACGATCACGCACCGTTCCCCTCGTTCGATGATGCACTTCCGTAAACGCTTTCGTCAGGCATTTACCAGCTTACTCCCCAAGTCAAGCGTGCCTAAAGAAGTTTTACTTCAAAAAGTAAGGGCCTTTAGCACTTTTTAAATTCTACGTAGGGGGGCCCAATTTTACTTCTTGTCCCAGGGTACCCGAGGTTTTAGATACGGCCCTGGTTCAATACATTTTCATATGTTTAAAATATTATATCAGTATAAATTATTATTGTAGCAGATATCGTTTCGGAGCTAGAAGCTTGTGACAGACAGACAGAATAGCAAGAACGACAGGATTTCACCGTTGGGTTCGGAACCCTAAAAACATATATCGCCACCAGTCAAGACTACATATTTGTTTGTGATATGTGAAGGTTTTGGGTTCCATCCAGCCGATTATTAAACCGTAGAGACAAAGAGTAAATATAAAATACGATTTGTTAAATGGAAATTTATTGCTTGTTGACTCGGCGGAAACAATTTTTCATTTTATATCTACAGCTCACAGTCGCTTTGTATCGATATATGTCTTGATGAGGAAAAATGATTTCCATTTTAAAAATAAATTGTGCGTCTATTAATAAAACGTTGACGGAAAATATTTGCTTTATTAAACAACTGTTTTATATATGTCATTTTTAGATACAATAATATCCTCGAGCGATATTAAAGCTATTCATTTTGTTGGCCAGTATTTTACATTAGTAACGATGGAGTATTGACTGTTATTATGTCAGAGAATATTGGCTTCCAGAGAAAGTAATTAAGAACCGTTCATCATCCTCTCGACAAGGATGACCGGTAATTGCTCGTATTCCTCTTGGGAGAAGAAACTATAACTAATTTGGAATGATTTAACCTCTACATTTGGGAGTCGGAAATGCGTTATTTTTTATGATAATGACACTTTTGTGAAGAATTTTTATTTTATTTATTAACACACAACATAAAACCTAACAGTAAATTTCGTGGTTTTTAGCTTTAGGAAGGTTGGCCAATTAGTAAGCTAACAAATCATAGAAAAATTCAGGTAAAAAAGTGAGATTTTTTTTAATTTTTAACTTCCCAAAATTCGGTTTTTTGAAAAAAGAAAACAAAGTAGATTTTCTCGAAAATGACGTATTTCCAGCCCCCAAGTGATATATCATATTAGCCATAGTTTCTTTTCCCGAGACGAATACGAGCAATTTCCGGTCACCTGTACCTATATTCCATTCAGTTTTCTATAACTTACACGTTTTTTTGACGTGATAACGTCTTATAAATTGATGAATCACCAATCTTATAAATTGATAAAACACCGGCTGCATGCACGAAAAGTGTAATCCTAAATCCTAACGTTCGTAACGCGTAACGTTCCGCCTGACCCTGTGCGTGCTTTTTGCTAATTTCTCGCTCAATTTAAATCAGATCGGTTTGAAACCAGTCTTAAACGAAAGAGGAGAACATTTTACATAGATTTCGTATAACAGAATTTGCCTAAACAGTTTTTTTATACAAATTTATATAGAAAACGGCTGCATTTCTAATGTTTAATTCAATTTTTTGACATTAGTATTTTGTGAAATGCAACGCCTTCTAAGTTAAGTATTGGAATAACTAATTATTATTAGAACATAATACTTTGACAGTTGCAAACGTCACTTTTGACATTTCTTATCATTCCGACACCAAGGATAAGCGGATTGAAACCAAATTTTGGGAGGTTTAGGTTATGTATTACGGAATACGTTATCACGTAAAACTATCGTGCGTAAACCGACTTTACAGACAACCAATTTTTTTTATTTTTAATACTGATCTGTCGGTCACTACATTTTCTGATTTATTTTAAATTATGCTGAGATTATTCTTATAGAAAAAGTTGCGCTGAATCGATTCCGACCACACCCATTACACCTGAGGTCTCTTGTTTTTAATATGCTCATTGATATCACGTGTCATATTTGAGGTAGTTATTTTCAGAATAGATTGGAATCCTCACTGGATAGATTCTGGTCGCGGACCGTATTGAGATGGCTTGAGGGGTCGATGCGGCCCGCGTACCTTTAACATCACTACTATAGAATACGTATAGGGTTTTCCAAAAAGTGATATAAAAGATTACGATCGCCAGTAAAAAAATAAAATTTGTGTTTTTACACGCTTTATATTAGTTTCACTTGTAAGTTTGTATGTATGTATGTAAGTATGTATGTTTGTTTGTAAACTCGTTTGGACTACAGCAAGTGGTTTATTACAGTAGTATAATATGCCAGCAATGTAACTACAGTGTTTAGCCGTGCGGTCTAAAGCACGGGTCTTCGCTGACGTCAACTCTCGGAATCACGGGTCGTGGGTTCTAATCCCGTCCACGCCGAAAAAAAACTTGTTTTTTTTTTCGGCAAATTTTTGACAATAAATCGAACTAAAAAGTGGAAAATAAATATAGTTTTAAAAAAAACTAAAAAACACGCTTTATATCGAACTAAAAAGTAAAAAATATTTTTTTAAAATAAGTTTAAAACAATAATGAATAAAAAATACTATAGTATTATTGTGAAAAAAACGTGGGGCGCTCGATGTACGAAAATGTAAAACAAAGCGCCCCACGTTTTTTTCACAATAATACTAGTATTTTTTATTCATTATTGTTTTAAGCTTATTTTAAAAGCAATATTTTTTACTTTTTAGTTCGATATAAAGCGTGGTTTTTTAGTTTTTTTTAAACTATATTTTTATATTTTCATCTTTATACAATGAAGTCCCGGCTGGGCACCTATATTCGAAGTTGCTAGATTTTTACAAACATTTTCTATGTTAAACACGATAATATATATTATAACAAATGACTGAGTATTACGAACAACACGTTCCATTTCAGTTTAGATAGATTGTATGTGTGATTTAATAATACTGCAAACATTCATAGTATTGTGAAACGATCCATGAAAACGTGGAACATGCGTCCGTCATTTCAGTTTATCGAGGCCTTAACAAGCAAACATCAACGTTGACACGTACAAAATGTACCATAACTACACAGACTGTTTTTAAAACACTGTCTTTCTGTAGAAAAACATGATCAACCGAGAGAAACGTTTTTATTTATAGTCAGAGTGCCCGTTGGCAAAAATTTTACTGACACATACTCTCCCCAAACTTTGTATATGGCTTCATTAGGCCTAGTCTGACACCTATTTCCTCTATGACTTTTCTTGATTTTGGGGCGTTTTCCCTCTAAATTTTTCGAAAGATGTCATTTGACGGCATGTAAAAATTTATAGATACTGTTTGTTTTTTTAATTGGATAGCTTAAAAACTTCAATCAAAACGCTAAAATAATGTTCTCTGACAAATAACATGAACCCATTGAACCATTTAAAATGTCTGACACCTCGAATATGTTCGACATATTCGAGGTGTCAGACATGTTAAATGGTACATGTTATTTATCAGAGACCATTATTTTAGCGTTTTGGCTGAAGTTTTTAAGCTATCCAATTAAAAAAACAAACAGTATCTATAAAATTTTTACATGTCGTCAAAACGACATCTTTCGGAAAATTTAGAGGGAAAACGCCCCAAAATCAAGAAAAGTCATAGAGGAAATAGGTGTCAGACTAGGCCTAATGAAGCCATATACAAAGTTTGGGAAGAGTATGTGTCAGTAAAATGTTTGCCGACGGGCACTCTGACTATTATTTTTAGTACACGAAGTCGACGCTCGGCCACTTTCCAGTAATTTTCTTTCACTGTATTGTTTTCGACTATAATAATGATTAGTCCGAAATTTTAAATTCATAGAGCCAGCCTTCCTACAGATAATTCGACACGACTGGCCCGGTAAAGCAAATTTCAATGGACCCATTGTAAAAAATTTCTTACCATGTGAGGGCCACAGTAAGCACATTTCGAAATTGTTTTATGTGTTCACTTCTTTTTCTTTAAAACTGTCTCCTGTCGATGAATGCATTACTAATAATTAGTGATGTGTCGGATCGTTAAAAATGTATATCCGCGGATACGGATCTGAATACGGATATTTGGTTTCAAGATCCGCGGATACGGATACGGATCTTAACTTTCTTAGAGTCCGCGGCGGTAAATATTGCACATCGACCTTTGGAAAGAGACTATCTGTTATGGGAAAAAGTTCTTGACCTCTTTAAGAATTAACTCTCATAACAGATTGTCTCTTTCCAAAGATCGATGTGCAATATCTCATTATAAAGATAGTTTTTTATTACCTTTGAGTTATGTACTATTGGTATGGTACTCACTACGATAAATGTTTGCAATATAAAGGTGCCAAATACGATTTTAAAAAATAAAAAATAATCTGAATGGAATTTAACAGTTTTTCATTATTACCTAATAACCTATATATATAAAATTTCATCTATGAATTGAAAATTAATAAAGTAAAAGATCCGTAAAAGATCCGCCAAAAACTAACGGATACGGATCTTTCTTCTCCCTCGGATATCCGCGGATACGGATACGGATATCCGGCACATCACTACTAATAATACAGCGCAGCCTCTGTAAAGCGGGATTCGATTGAGATAATTAGAACAAATTGGCACAAAACCCGCCATGGGTATACCCTACACGTATTTTTATAGAAATATTATAGGCAATACAGTATACAATAAAATATATTGTAGTTCTACTGCACCATATTGAATGCACGTTTGATTTCCCTCGGCACCGGAAACACAACTGCCGTTGTTCAGAAATGAAATTATATACACAAAGGTTAGTAGCTCCCTCTTTTGTTAGCGGATATGTCTTTAATCTTCGTCTTACTAGACGGCAGAATGCAGCGCTTTCAAATACAAACTCCTCCGTAAAAACTATTTTTTTACAAAACGTAATACCGAAAATCTCGTAGCGTGAAAATACTTTGTTTAATTTCTTAGTATACCTATAATATACTAGCGGTCCCGTCCGGTTTCACCCGGGTGTAAAAGAACGAATGGGGAAGAGAGGAACAAGAGTATAAACATTCATCTTGTGTCCAAATTTCATAATGATCGGAGTAACCGTTCAAAAGCTTTTGTCGATAAAAAGCAGCATTTATACTTTTTTAAACTAATAATATTTTTTTTAATTAACTAAATAAAATTAAAATAAATTTAAATGTAAGCCTTAGAAGAAAGCAAAGTAGAAAATAAAAAAAAAATAAAAATATTTTCGCCCAACGTGGGGCTCGAACCCACGACCCTGATATTGACAGTCTCATGCTCTACCGATTGAGCCATCCGACGTTGTGTAGTCACGACGCTAACATGAGTATATTTCGTTAGTGCATTTCACCTGAATAGAAGCTTATTTTTGAGATACATTTTGCAACCTTTTTCATTAATGCTCCGCTCCTAATGGTCGTAGCGTGATATTATATAGCCTATAGCCTTCCTCGATAAATGGGCTATCCAACAAAAAATTTTTTTTTCAATTTAAACCAGTAGTTCCTGAGATTAGCGCGTTCAAACAAACAAACAAACTCTTCAGCTTTATATATTAGTATAGATTCCCTGATGTGTAATAAAACGTTTACTTTCTCGATGATCGTTAGCCAAAACATAACTTTTTGGCACTACCCCCTTTAAATTACTGTTTTACACGAAGACTTGTAATTTGGTCCATCACGCAGATACCTATCGCGAAACAGTAGGCCTCTTTAAAACCACTAAACCAATTGAAAATTGTAAAATCTTTAAAATTTTTGCATATAAATACTCTTTTAGAAAATGAAATCAGGGAGACTGTAGAGGTTTATGCTTAATCCGAGTTGTGTCAAACCGTTGATTTGTCCTATAGCATGGCGAATTTAGGTAACTTCTATGGTTAAAACACACGATAGATTGAACGAATTATTAATTTAATAGACTACAATATCACTAACGTTTCCTTTCAACCTAAATACCGAACATACATATTATTACTATGCCATACATTATAATAAAGAGTGCTAGTCTTCGTTCAGAATAATGTTATGTTATCGTGTTGTAAGACTACACAAAAGTAAAGACAGTTACACAATGGGGAAATGTAGCAGTTATTAATTAGATACTAGCCGCTCCCCGGTCCCCGTGGCTGTACATGCGACTGAGATGAAACACGGAAGCGACCGTCTTATCTCAGTGGGCTGCGCCCCGCTCAACAGCGACAACAGCAGTGTAGCCTTCAGGCTCCATCGTATTGCGGTATTACTTTAAAACACTGATTTTTGTTGGGTCAGAAACCTACGCGATCGTAATGATTGGTATGCATATTGTTGTGTGTTGTGTGATTCGCTCTGATATTCCAGTTAATTATTATATTATTATTAATTACGGGAAATTGTTTTTAAAATCAACAAGAAACAGTATAATATAATATAAACGTCAATTGCAATTAAAAATAGTACAGCAATATTGTTAATAACTTTAAACTAAAGATCACAAGCATTAATACGTCAGAACAATTTCTCGCGTTTTTACTATCATGAATTTTTAATAACTATTTATTTTTAAATAATTAAATAGAAATGCTACTTTTGTTTGGTTTACATTATATATTGAAACACTCTATATAGCGTAACAACTACTCTCAATAGCGAAACAATACATCAATATTAGACCTCCAAGCAATGGGATTCTTAGAAATATGTTCATTTCTTTGTTGTAACTAGTGATGTGTCGCTCCTGAGCGAGTTGTTCATAATGAACGACTCCTTTCACGAAGCGGAGCGAGTCGCTCTTTTTTTATGAATGACTCACTCCGAGCGCCATTGCTCTGTGCTGAGCTATTTTGTACTGTTGCATTCGCACATTTACAAAGCGCACACAACACAGGCCACAGAGGCACTAGTGAATTTTGCACGTACGGAGCTATCTTTGCTGAGTTATTTAATGTTGAATGACACACTGTAAGTATAATAGTACTAAGCTTACAGTGACTTAAACCATTCACATTGTCGTCGTTGACAAGGATATAATATTGTAACAATAAACGTTATTATTGTTAACCTTTTATTATCTCTATGGTAACTAATGATACAAAACAATGCTGATTTGAGTAAACGTATATCTGGTTTTCTGGAATTTCTGCAGCGTTCTCTCTCTCAACTGAGGACACTTTCACTTATGGCAAGAATACCTACGAACTAACTAACGAACTCTAGTTACTTATATCTCTATGTGAAAAACAAACTTGCAGCTTACAGCTTCATAAAAAAAAAACGACCCTCGATGGATCCCTGCGAGCGGTTCGTTCGGAGTTCGGCACGACGTCCTAATTATGTTATTTACCAGTTCGCGAACGGTTCGCGATGGGTTCGGCTCGCAAGTGTAAACGCGGCTTAACGATAACTCTTAAAAACTTTATAACCCGCGCGATCCCTTCAATTTCGCTATATATAGTTTCCACTGTATTTTTGTCGGAAGGATTTAGCATTGTGATATGGTTGCCAATTCGTTAAAGTTTCAACAATGTGGATGACAGGTGTGCGGCAAGCTTTCATTGACAGTAAAGTTACACGCGGTGTTTACGTGTTCCGATATTGTCATGGGTATTGTGTGCTCTAGGACTTTGTTGTTAAAACTTGATATACAGTTATAGAGGGTTGAGATATTATACTATCTAGTCAAATTTAAAGTTTTAGAAACATTGTATTTAATTATTAAACAATACAGCCTCTCTAAAACTCACTACGACTTTAGGGTAGAGAAAATATATATATATGCAAATAAGATGGGTTCAATTTTTTTAATAAGTAATTAGTTTAACGACTTGGAACTTTCACTACGTAAATTATTATAAGGCAAGATAAATATCACATGTTAAATTAATCATTATAATTTCTTATCGATGACTTTGAAGTGCTAAGAAATAAAAACACAGATAAATATAATAATTGTCGACCAATTTTTCTCAGACCATATATTGACAAAAAATAATAAAAATACAAATCAATATAACACAAGATGACGTTTCGAACCGGATTTTGATCTTCTTCTAATTAAGATTAAATATCTTTGTAATTAGTCGGGCACAACGGGTTTTTTTTTGGTTTTCAATAATTTATTAAGGTTTTAACTTTAATTTAAATAGTTTTTTTTTTTCAATTTTCAGCGACTAGTTTTGGAGAAATCAATGAAAACATGTCATCCATCTACCGAAATATAAAAAAAATCAAGCCTTTTATTTAAAGTTGCCTTGGTGCTCGTACTACCTTAAACTAAAAATTATTTTTTTTTTTAAATTTCTTATATATTTTATAGATTTAACTATGAATTATAAATGTTATTAACAAGAATTTTTTTGAATGGATATTCCAAGTCCTCACTGCAAGGGCTGTACTTACGCCCACAAATTGGGCATGGCAATAGCAACGCGTCTGATAGAAATGCTTACCACGCCCCTATTTTGTATCGAAAAAATTAATACAAATTTTTTTTAAGAACTTTAAAAGATGTTCTATAAGGCCTAATTCATTAAAATATCATAAAAATATAGTTAGTCTAAAAATAAAATGTTTGAAATAAGCGTTTTTTTGGAACTGTTACACTAGGTCTCCTTCAAGTCAATTACCGTCATATTACGGCAGCTATATATGACAGTACCGCTTTCCTAAGAAATCATCCTAGGTATCAGTTGTTAAGTTATCTTAACCAGTGAGACCTGTATTAAAGGATTTTCTTCTAAATTACTGTTTCATCTTAACTGAATTTTATGCAAAGTACACGAGACTCAGAGAGGTATGTCTGTAAGTAGCTACGTATATTATTTTGCATGCCCGAGAGGAAACGGTGGAGATTTAAGAGATAAACGGCGTTCCGACGGACAGCTTAGAGCGCCGTCACGTGACACTGGCAGAGCCACCGGAAACGGAAGTCTCGTCGTTATATGTACCTGGCTGTGTATGTCCGTGCTAGGCAAGCAGTACAAACTCGGTCATATATTATTTATTCATTATCATTTTCCCATTTTACAAGTCTCCGGCTTATATTTCCGTGCAAAAAGAAAAGAAATTACTGTTCGTGCTGAAATATTTTCATAACCATTTTTTTAACTGTATATTTTCTATCAGTAACCAAATAAGCATTAGGACATTGTGCTTGACTCCTGCTGGGCAGCAAAAAGCTTTGTCAGAAAATTCAAATCTTTGATTAACGTCTAAATAGAAATCTTCAAATAAATAAAACTAGCGTGACCGGTGCGAATTATTCGCACTAAATAAGAATAATAATTATCACTTTACAAAATTATTTTTTAAATATGATTGCAGGTATTCAATTCGTTTCTAATTTTGCACACTGCTTATAACGTTCTTCTTTATGTTGTAAAAGAAGTATTTTACTAAAATTGGCATATAGAGGCGCAAGTAGCAAAAGCGTTGTTCAGCGTTGCCCGTCAGATGGCAGTATGCAGTATTTACAATATGAAGGTCAGATGACAGATCAAAGTGTTAACGTTACGCCGTCAGATGGCAGACGTTGTTCAGAGTTTAATTAATTTACAAAAACAATAGCAATAATAAATTTTTTAGTTGTCGATGTCAGTAGAGCAAGCAATTATCTGTAAAATGATATATAATTTATGTGGAGAAATTGTGTGGTTTTTTCTAAAAAGGGAGGAAAACATCTTAAACCTTAGCGTATTAATATATATGATTGTCGACCAATTTTTCTCAGACCAATATATTGACAAAAAATAATAAAATTACAAATCAATATAACACAAGATGACGTTTCGATCCGGATTTGGATCTTCTTCAGAAATAATTATATATTAGATAAGAAATAACTTAATACTAATTAATTTTTATATTTGTAGATATTTCTGAAGAAGATCCAAATCCGGATCGAAACGTCATCTTGTGTTATATTGATTTGTAATTTTATTATTTTTTTGTCAATATATTGGTCTGAGAAAAATTGGTCGACAATTTTATTTCTTTGTCAGAAAATCTACTTTGAAAATGTCGTTATAGTTAGAGGACGATGACAGAAATTGTCAAGGAGCACTTGATGGCAGAAACGATCTCTTTCGTGTAGTCCCTATCTACAAATCCGCTTAGTGGAGTAGGGGTCTAGCGCGTTGCGATACGACGCTGGGGCACTATAAAAAAACGACAAAATTCAAAATTCCTCTAATAAATTGCAGAAAATGAGTGAAAAGCATCTGGAGGGACCTCGTAATTGCAGAAAAAATATTTTCTGCCAATTTACCCCCTGCGGAGACTGTCATTATAATAAACAAATACAAAATAAATAAATAAAATTGTCGACCAATTTTATTTATTTGAAGAGTTCTATTCAGACGTTAATCAAAGATGTGAACAAAATAAATAAATTTAAAAAAAAGCTCGGTGAGTGAAACCGAACTCAAACGGCTTCTTGTAAAGAATTCCGAAGTACAGTTTTCTGCCAAAATCGACTTAGCAAAAACGCTTCATATTCGCGGAAAGTTTAACATGGTATTCAGGTAAAGCAATAATGACAATAGAATTTAATTGGCAGTGACAAAATCGGCAGATAATATTTTTTTCAAACTTTTTGGGTACTAATAGAAATCCTGGTAAGAATTTCTGCCACCGAGCGAGGACTTTCCGAATTTTTGCCTGTGCAATACAGCATTCAAGTTTTATTTGATAACTTCATTTTCGTTGAATAATAATAATAATAATAAGTTCCTTTAACTCCAAAGTGGAGCCACTAAGAAAATTTTGAATTCAGTCCTATCTTTGGCCATATTTTTGAGTTGAAGCCAGGTAGTTCCTTGTTCCATAACTTCTTCACGAACAGTTATTCCCCAGGATATTTTTGGTCTTCAACTTTTTCGGTATCCCTGTGGGTTCCAATCTAAGGATCTTCGCTATGACGTCATCTGTCTTTCGCAGCGTGCTTCCTATCCAATTCCATTTCCTACGCTTTATAGTTATACAGATTTATACAAGACACGCACGTTTCCAAAGTTCGTTGTTCGAGACAAAACATACGTTATTGTTTAATTAGCACATCAACTAATGATGACAACACATTTACGTAAAAGTGGAATATTAATTAATAAACACAATTATTATTGTTATAAAGGAACAGTTCAATGGTTTTAAATATCCATTAAATAAATTGACTTCAATATTTCATATTGCGACTTTATCAATTTCCTGTCACTTATATAAATGGAAGAGAAAAATATTTTTTATTTTTAAAAAAAAACTTCGTTGTACATTTTTTATGGTATTATTATTCTTGAATTAATTTGCTATTTTCGCAGTTAATCGTCTTGTTTACTGAAATTTATTCCAAGTAATTTTATGCTTTATTCGGAAAAATAAAATTTTTTTGATGGCAGTTTTTAAAATCTATACTGAATACTGAACAGGTTCATTGACTTAAATGAATAATTTTCAAATTACCTTTTATTTTTTTAAATATTAAATAAGTTTATACAACACGCGTGAGTAATATATAATTTCGGGGCACTGCTAAATTCGGGAGAAATAATAAATTACTTCATGTTGACGCGTACAGTGCTAATAATGAGCCGAAACTGTACGATAATGTATTACTGCATAGTTTCTGGACCTAACGCGGTAACGAACCGAAACTGTACGGTAATGAATTATTACTTCATAGTTTCTGGACCGCGGTAGCGATTTGTATATATGAAAACAGCATCGCAATTCAGCGAAAGTCAGGGCCATCTTGTATGCATCGAGGGCGGTGGGTACGTCAATCAATCAAGTGATTTATTATTTTTCCCTTTTTTATCAGGGCCCCGATTACATATTACTCGTGCTAGTTGAATAAAGTATTATGTGCGACCATTGATCGAAGGAGAATATTCCACTCGCGTGTTACCGCACTCACTACGCTCGTGCGGCAAGTTTCACGCTCATGGAATCTTCTCCTTCTCTCACTAGTCGCACAATATACTATTATTTGAATGCTTGAACTACCGTTATGAAAATAGGTAAGGTGTACATAGGAAATTTAACATTGGAACGAAATGAATAGATCAGAATGAGCCATGACTACATCTAATGTATAAAAAAAATGTTCGGTTTGGAACCTATACGCGTGTCTATACCATTCATCCGATTACGATTAAACTTTGGTGAGTTTTTTGGCTCGAGCCTTAAAAAACAAAGGGCCAAAAAAATCAAACTAAAAAAACTTTTTTAGTACCAAGTAGCGACATAATAGTTTAATTGGAAACCGAGAAATGGGTCATAATATTTGACTTGCAAGATTTGATTTCAGACAGACAGATATACAGACACCGGGACAGATGGAACTAAATAAAAGCTTGTAAAATTGCGTACGATAATTTTAAATCCTATTAGTAATAGTATTGCGCAAGACTGTTATTTATTCATTACGATACTGCAATCTGGCAACATTGAAAGTATCTATTACAACAAGAACGGTGGTGCAGGTGGGTGTTCCTAAAGGAGACGATGTCGTGATCATAATATAATAATGAACTGGTGAATTATTAACTAGACTTTATTAGTGCCGACAAGCTTTATGTTACAACGCCCTCTTAAGCAAGTTTAAGTCTCGGTTAAGAATGAAATATGTTTTCAGATCGCTTTCTTACATTTCCCTATATCAGAACATCTGCGAAAATCAGCATTACCTTCTTCAGAATTACTACACCAAATGAAATTACTGCCTATTTAGATTAGTATCTCCAAATTCGTTATTGTGCAGTGGAGAAGAAATGTGAACACTTTCTATGTAAATATTTTGTCGATTGTATTAAATGTAGATAAAAAATTGGTTGTCTGTAAAGTCGGTTCACGGACGATAGTTTTACGTGATAACGTATTCCGCTCGAATAATACATAACCTAAATTTTAGTAGCTGTCAAACTTGGGCCGATCGTGCGCGGAACGTGACACATTTCGGAACGTGACACTTTTTCGTGCATGCAGCCGGTGTTTCATCAATTTATTTCATCAATCTATAAGACGTTATCACGTCAAAATACTTTTTACTTTTACCATTCCAACACACAAGTGGGGAATGGTACTAGTTTAGGTCAAATATAACTTTTCTAAATTTTACGATATCTTTTTGTTTTGAGGTCAACATAATTTTGGGAAAAACTCTGTGCGTCTGTTAGTCTGTGAGCATGATACAGGTCAAACGGACGAGCGGATTGAAACCAAACTTCGGGAAGATGTTTGATACGCAAATATGAAGAGACCTATATTGTTTTTAAGAAAAATGGACGCATCCGCAGAAGAGATATATGCTATAACGATGTTTTTTATATAATAGTAGTATACTTTTCAAAACGGCTTAGTATTCTATTTATTTTTTTCAAGAAAGTTTAGTTAAAATCTCCTCAACATTTGGTTTCAATTCGCTGATCTGTTTGACCTGTATCATGTTCAAAGGCTATAACAGACGCACGGAGTTTTTCCAAAAATATGTTTATTGGATTCGGGGGACCTCAAAACAAAAAATATTGTAAAATTTTGTAAATAGAATTGTGACCTAAACTAGTACCATTCACTTGTGGGTTGGAATGGTAAAAGTTAGGCTTAGTTGCACAGATACAATAATTTCTTCACTTACAATCCGTAAACAGATAATTAAGAGAAAATCGTTCCTAGCGAAAGTATTCTTTTTGGAGAACCGGGTATACTTATTCATGACCAAGAAAAAGAAAGATAAATAGTAGTCTTTAAAAAAAACCTCTTCGCTTATAACACTAATATACTTTTACTAGGTACATGTAAAAATTCATCTAAACCTTTATTAAATTCGTATGTAGTAACATTTTTTAAAATAACTCACCTTATTGTCGACATCTGATCCAGTTTGGTTAATGCGAACGTCGAGAGATCCAGCCAAGACAGCGTACCAACATTTACCGGTGTCTCCTTGGCGAAATACTGAAACAAAGATATTGTACTGTTAGTTAATATTCGATTAAGATCTAATGTTTGTTGACTGCAATCATTGACATAATTTTTTGCTTGCATAATTAAATAAGAAATTACAGGGTAATTCATTTTTCATAGTTGTATTTCCCAATATGTAAAACAGCGATAATTTATAAATAGAAACGACTAAAGAAATTTCATGTTTTTAAGAGGTATAACAAACGATTTCAAATGAATAAATTAAAATAATTACACTTCGCCCGTTATTCTGCTCAGAGTCAGACAACAGACACGTTTTGCTCTGTGTTTCTATTTGAACTGTCATTGCGGGTGCATCAGATCTATCCAGAAAACAAGCTTGAATAGACGTCTCGTGTGAAGCGAGCACATAAAAGCAATTAAGGAATATAACGGCAAATCCAGCATTAACGTAATGAAATTATCGAGAGTTACACGCAATCGAGTAAAAATATTTTCACAGTTCCGACAAAGAATATATAGTACGAGATCTTTTATCATTGTAAAGTAGTCGATGTTTAATCAGATGGCATTTTTGAATATAACCTACGTTATTATAATACGGATATGACACGGGTTTCGATCTGGTTCCGACGTTGCATTTATACTGTATTCTGGGTTAGTAGCGTAGAATTACGACATACAAGCGTGGATCATTGTTTATATGCGTAATAGCGGATATCGTAGCTTCCGACAGCTTGCTATAATCACATAAAGTACCTCCGATTTAGTTAATTGACTGGAAATTTGTCTCCTCGATCTCTATAATATGTTATATGTGTGACATATAGATACATATATATAGTGCGTTAATTTTTCGACCATTATACAGCACACATATTTGTGATGTAATGAATATTCGCATTTGCTTTCACGAATATTCGCGTATTTATAATAATAATAGTAACGTCTTTATCGATGAAAAAACAGAAATTTTATCAAAAGGCGTGAATTCAGCTTAAAGCTGGTTTTCAATCCAAATCATAACAAAAAAAAAAACCCTTTGCACTCCGGGAGTACCGGCAAGAGTGAAAACTTGAATATTAACGTCTTACGAATTTTCGAACAAAATGGTTTGTATCATAGATTGCATTTTTATGTACGATATTGAAACGATTAGCTTTGGACTTTCTCGGATAAGCTCACGTAATCGTCTCGTAATATAATTTAAAATAAATTTTAATAAAATTAATAAACAATTTAAAATATTTATTTTGAATGTTTTATTATAAAATATTTGTTTTTTTTTTTTTTTTTTTTTTTTTTTTTTTTTTACTTAAATTACGTGCTCAGCAACTTTGGCTATATGCACGAAAAGTTGTTGAAATACAACCACTCATATACATAGGTAAGTAATACAATATAAGTATGGAATTAAAAAGGTAAGTAATAATAATAGTTTGCATAATATTGATAAATAGGGTATTAAGTAATTTATATAAAATATTTGTTAACAAGATATCTTAGAATGTACACACAGAAAATTTCTGATATCTTAATGTGATTGGGATTGACAAAGTGAAAAATAATCAATTAAACGACACATGCAAAAAGAAATTTGGATCGGTAGATCACCAAGTACTCCAGATGTGGTTTAAAGGAAATATTTCAACACTTTTTCACAGCTTATTTTAATACATTCTATTTCAACCTTTTAAAACCTACTGGCTTTTTTCAGACAAAAAACATATTTTTTTCTTTATTTCACTGCGTCGTTCAACATGCCAAAACCAAAATTGACACGCGCCGTGACAAAACAAATAGACAAGTACAGTAAATACCCATTTCTAATTATTACCCCTAAACTACGTACAATGTACCTAATATAAAAGTTTTGAATCGTTACAATATTTCAATGCTAGATGTCTAACGTTGTATATAAATAAAAGTTTTCGTCTTACGCATTTTCGATCAGGACACGTGACCCTGACGATCTGACGCGAGTTTAACATTTTTTACCCATTACAAAAAAAGTGTACAACGAAGTTTTCACTTCAAAAAAATACAAATTGTGAGAAATAATAATAATAATATTCGCGTATTTCTCGTCAATTCGCATTTGCAAAATAAATGCGAATATGAATATCACAAAAAAATATTTTTTTAACGAGAAAATACTAGATATTAAAAAAACCGTCCAAGTGCTAGTCGTAGTCGCGCATCGAGGGTTCCGTACAGACTTGTAGACATGTAAATAGGTCATCCATCACAGGAATCGAGTCTCCAAGATTTTTCCCGTTTAACCGTTAGAAAACTTTTGTCTCCATACATCGACAAACGTCGCGGTCAGATTGCCAACTAAGCGTGTAATTGCAATGAGTTCAGATGGACTACTGAATTGTGTTTGTAACTCGTGGCTATATTCCGGACATTGACCGTAACATATAGATTTATAAATTAGACATTTCCAAACAAAGTATGGTTTATTTTTTTTTAATACAAAATAAAATCTTTATTACGAAATTCAGTATTTTTATCTGCTCCAATTTATATCTGCTGTTTAAACGTCTCATTAATTAACTGATGTTTTAAATTAGTAACTTTATTTTTACTGGAGCTGGGGTATGATATACCAGGTGATCCATTTTAATCTATATGGGAAATTATTGAGACAGGACAACGTTTTCGGAAAAATGGTTTCAGATAAAAGTTGTTTATTTAGAAGGGGGACATCGTTTGGAGACAGGTGTTCTTATTAAAAATTTTAAAGTCGCCTTCACCTTTGGGGGTTATACAGGGTGACATATGGGAAACGGACGTTTTTAGAATGGCTAGTAGGTACACAGCTGTCAGTGGTGGAAAATTGTTGCGGTTTAGAACGTTCGCTTCGAAGTGACCTACCGTTTTAGATAAAATGGAGCAGTGGACGATACAGTTCGTTCGAAATGGTGAGTCTATTATTGCAACACAGCGGATCTTTCGTCGCCATTTTAATATCGGTGATTTTTTCTTATGGGGATATTTAGAAGAGCGTGTTTATGTTCATAAACCCCGTACTTTAATGGAGTTAAAAGATGCCATTACAGAAGAGGTGCATTTGGTTGAACGAGAGCTGTTAGCGAAAGTTATGGATAACTTTCGGCACAGACTTGAAGTGTGCATTCAAGAGAATGGCCGCCACCTGAATGATATAATTTTTCATACCTAACTACCTATATTAAATCAAATGGTAGGTACCGATCTGTCGTTTTTTAAAACAAATTTTTTTTTTCATCAAAAACAACTGATTATACATTCATTTGAAAAACGTCCGTTTCCCATATGTCACCCTGTATTTGTCTCCAAACGATGTCCCCCTTCTAAATAAACAACTTTTGTCTGAAACCATTTTTATCACAAATAATGATTTTTCGAGAAGAAATATGCAACAATTGGTTGAAACATTTTTTACCCAATGCCTCTCTCAAGCCTTAAATGCATGTGAAAAAGCGGTTTCCCGAAACTCCATTAAATTTTTATTCCTAAACAACAATCTTGCGCGTAAAATTACGGGAGCTAAAAGTTGTTTGGTTTGGGGTCATCGATTAAACATACCTTAAAAAAATTGTGACAGTATAATCATTAAAAGCAAAAGACAAAAAAAATAAATTGTCTTTATTTGGTTACCGAAGAAAATATATTGTTTTTATATACTTTTTAAAATATTTAACCTATTCAAAGAAAACCGGTGTTGTTATAATTCATTTTATGCCAAGGTTCAAATTTTTATGAAACACTTTATATCCAATATAAATAAACTCAGATTATTGATGCAAATCAGAATAAAGACATTGTGTTGAACTGAATAAAGATTATAATCTCTCTGACGTGATTAAATTAAAGCCAATTACCATCTTACGATGCTTTGCAACTGAATTTAAGCATCGTTTATCTGAGTGACAGCTGAAAGAAGCTGTAATTTTCTTTTTGTCACAAAATTATGACCTGCTATGTACTTTTAGTAATTGTTTTTGGCAATATTATTGTAAAGTAAAGACAGAATGATGTATTTACAGAAACAAAACTACATGATTATAATTTTTCAACTGTTACTAAAATAAATATAGTTTAAAAAAAAACTAAAAAACACGCTTTATATCGAACTAAAAAGTAAAAAATATTTTTTTTAAATATGCTTAAATCAATAATGAATAAAAAATACTAGTATTATTGTGAAAAAAAGCGTGGGGCGCTCGATGTACGAAAATGTAGAACAAAGCGCCCCACGCTTTTTTCACAATAATACTAGTATTTTTATTCATTATTGTTTTAAGCTTATTTTAAAAAAAATATTTTTTACTTTTTAGTTCGATATAAAGCGTGTTTTTTAGTTTTTTTTAAACTATATTTATTTTCCACTTTTTAGTTCGATGTATTGTCAAAAATTTGCCGAAAAAAAAACAATTTTTTTTCGGCGTGGACGGGATTAGAACCCACGACCCGTGATTCCGAGAGTTGACGTCAGCGAAGACCCGTGCCTTAGACCGCTCGGCTAACCACTGTAGTTACAGTGCTGGCTTATTATACTAACAGTAATAAACCACTTGCTGTAGTCCAAACTAAGGTTACAAACAAACATACATACAAACTTACAAGTGAAGTTAATATAAAGCGTGTAAACAGGCGTCTATTTTAAAGAAGTTAGAAATAAACTCCTTAGAGAGGAGAGGGAAACGATGAGACGATCGGAAGAACTCGCTGAGAAAAAACCCCAAACCAGTGTAAATGAAAGCATTTAGTTAGAGATTAGAGCGACGAGGTGCGACATTCTAAAATTCAGTATTTTTTTAAATTTTCCACGTTGAAATTGTGTCGGCTTTTTGTTTTTGTACATTTTAAAGAAGTTAAACGTGCCGCCCAATGCTCATCGCTCTACAGTAGGTACTGGGCAGACCTCGTCGATTTTCTCTGTATTCGCCGTCTTCCTCGTATCTCGCCGCTCTTTTCTCTCTTCTACGCGCATCTCCCTCTCTCTTCCTGTGTGTGTGTGTCTGCGGCATCGTTGTTTATGTTAACGGGTGGTTCGATTTTGATGTAGTTTGTTTTGTTTCAAAGACAACGCTTTCAAGATGGTTCTTAGCTAGAAAGCAATACATATACCAATTTATGGTGAGCTGTCTGGCTCATAAACAATTATAAAAGTTCTAGAGTTTAGTTTAAAAAGTGCAAAATAAATTATTTGTTTCAGAATTCAATTTCTTCAGCATTACCGTCGCTGTATCTCAAATTCACCGTAGACTTCACCATTAGATTGTCATCTTCACCATCTTCTGCTTCATCTTATTCTTCACCTTCATCACCGTCTTGTACATCAACTACTTTCAACATTTACATCTAGTATGTATACTTTATACTTTATAGAACAGTTTAACCTATTTATTTATTTTTATTAGTAACGCATTTATTTATATAAAAAAAATTGGTTGTCTGTAAAGTCGGTTTACGGACGATAGTTTTACGTGATAACGTATTCCTAACGTATTCATAACCTAAATTTATATAATAATTCGAATCTATGATATTGCATCTTTTGCTTCAAATTTAGGTTAATTTTATTTATTAAAATTACTCACCACCTATAATATAATTGTTTTTTTTAACTTTCTTTCTTTCGTATTTATTTTAAGTCTCAAAGATTAACTGTCATAATATTTATAAAACAATTGTTTCATTGTTTATATAAAATTCCAAAACCTACTTACAATATTTAAGTATTTTCATACGTCAAAAAATTGATTTTTATAATGTAAAAATTTGTATGAAAACGATTTTTTCGAGAGATGAGACCTAGCTAAAACGATTTTTTGCCCCCCAAAATCCCTTTTCAGTAAATTTCATCCAAATCGTTAGGGCCGTTTTCGAGAAAAGCACGCACAGGGTCAGGCGGAACGTTAGGAACGTTACACTTTTTCGTGCATGCAGCCGGTGTTTTATCAATTATAAGATTGGTGATTCATCAATTTATAAGACGTTATCACGTCAAAAAATATTTGTACTTTATGTCCACCAATTAATCATTAAAGTACAACACTAATCCATTCCAGCTTCACAAGTGGGATACCAAAGTTCAAAATTCATCTTTCAAAATTTTAATATATGTTTTCGTTTTGAGGTCTCCCGAATCCAAAAAACAAATTTTTGGAAAACATCTGTTTGTCTGTGAACACGATACAACTCAAACGGTTGAGCGGATTGAAACCAAATGAGATATATGAAATATAAAGAGCTCTATTGTTTGTGTGGAAAATCGGCGCATACGCAGAGGAGATATCTGCTATAACGTTGTTTTTTACATAATAATGGTATACCTTTCATAACAGTTTATTATTCTATTTCTTTTTATAAGAAAATTTTGTAATTTTTTTTTCTAAACTTTATTCAATAGAGTATATCACAATATTTAATACTAGCCATTACCTGCGTCACCGTACAGGTCAACAGAAATTTTATTTTCTTTATTATAATCAAATGTCGACATTTTTGAAGTAGGAATGGTCCCGCCCCCAATAGGTCATATGCATGATTTTTTTTTATATTTATATTTTATAATAGATTATTTAGTCAACCATAATACGGAAAAAAATTGATAATCATTTAAAAATGTAATATTTGTCATAAGAAAAAAAATATTAAATTCCACATTCAAAAATAGACAGTTTAAACAATCGGCCATGTTCGCGGGCTTATGTGACGTCATGATATACGATGCATGCCAACCTTGATGTCAAATTGTCAATGTTCTAAATGAAGTTTATTTGTTGTTTTCTCTAAATACTGACATAATCTTACTGTGAGACGACACAGTCGTCATGAAAACTGTTGTTGATATATACTCTGACGTCACGATGTGTTTTGAAAATTCGAAAGTAGCGCTTATTTTCCACATTTCTTTTTTATTATTTGTTTTTTTTTCAGTGATTAGATTAATAAAATAACCATTACGTTATGATCAAGAACTAAAATATATTTCGAAATAAAAATTTTAACCAATTTGGAGTTTTATGCATATAACCTATTGCCTGGATTTTTTTTTGTAGAAAATGTCGACTTATCTTTTATCAAACATGCTTGTACACGTTTTTTCAACAACCAAAGCATAATATCTCATTCATCATATCGTCGTCACCTCTTCCTCCTCACCAGTCACCCATTCGATGTTCTATTGAGACTCACTAATCCACCCTATTCACCTCAATGCTTAGTATTATAAGAACCTTTTGTATCAATAAAAGGAGATTTTTCTTTTCTTTCTTTATGCCTCTTACTTCTGTAAAGCCGGAGGAACGAATCTGCTCATACAATCATTTAGTGGAAGCTCATGGATTGACTTTTGATTAATTATGGATTGACTACGTGTCTTGGAAGATATGACCACGCGCAGGTAAACCTCTGGGGTCCACAAACAGTTTCATATCTGTCGTTAGAACATGACATTTTATACAGACTGATGACATATTTTTTCCCTTACCAGATTTCACTGTATGTAATTAATATGACATTATTCAAGATTTAAGATACCGTCAAATATTTTTGCCAGATAAATGTGTTTTCCCATTTGTTTTAATGTGGATGATTCGTAGCATGTATCTAATAGGCCCCACTCACGATCAAACTTTTTGCCACAGTTCAGTGTTCAAACTTATAGTTCAGTGAAGCATGATAATGTGTGGGATAAATAAACACTGAAACCAACACTGAAGTCAGGCATGAACTCATCAAATGCATCTTGATTTTTGAACGACTTTTAGTTCAGTGTTCAAGTAAACTGCTGTGTGTGTGGGTTTTTTTCAGTTCAGTTTTTGGAGTTCTGTGTTTTGTACAACCAGAAGCCAAAAATCTCAATGTTGCTGCAAGTCTTTCTTGTGCAGAAATAGATTTTCGCATATTTGTGTCCTGGTTCTTAATAAATAGGGTAACTAATTCCAGTAAATATAATTCTAAGTTAATTCATTCATTCGTAAATAATTATTCCAATCAAGCGGTTCAAGGTGTAATTCATTAATCAAATAAACACGACTTCTTGAACAAATTTTTCACCCATATTCTTCTTTTTTTTTTTCTTATTTCCCTGTTTTAAATACAATCCCATAGCTATGAACAGCCAATCCTCACCATTTAAATAACTCATTTAGTTCTTATTAATTAATTATTTATAGTATAATATTATAGTATGTATATTGTAATATATATTTTATATATCTATACTCGACGAGTGTATGCCAACAAATGAACCAAATTGAATACAAAAAAATTTAAAAAATGAGCAGTTTGCATGAACTGTGTGTGGTACCAGTCAGTCTTTCGATTAATCGGTCCAACTTCACTGAACACTGAACTGTGGCATGAAGTTTGATCTCTATAAAATGGATGAGCAGACTTTTAAAACAATATCAGAACTTTCAAAAAACTGTTGCAGATAAGCTGATGAATCTAGAATTATATAAAGTCGTAGACTATTTCGAGGTATTTAAAAAAAATTTATCTGCTGTAAATTTTATGCTACTATATTTAAACAATTATGTAATATTTTAATGATATTATATTTATAAGACATTTTGTTTCCACCGGTTGGCTATGCAAATAAAATTTATCTATCATATATCCTTTGGGATCTGCTTCTAGTTTTTAATTTTGATCTGAGGGGGGAACAAATATATCTTACAATTTTAATTCCAGAACAGTAAAATAGTATTAATTTAGATCGAAATTATCTTTTCACAATTTCAGTACTCTTTCAATACTTGAGCCCCCGGTAATAAAAAAAAATGTTTTTGCAAAAGGTATGCTTGTCTGTTGGCCAAATTTTGGCAGGATGTTTAACACGATAAATAAAAAGAGCCCTATAGTTTTTGAAGAAGAATGTTTAAGCGCAACTGGCTTGCTCGACTTTCTAAATAACTAATTGTCTTTATCGGTTTTTCATTTCGAGTCTAGTAGTCGACTAATGCAAAGAAAAAAATGTCTAGATAATGAAACAAGAAGTCATGAATACCTACTTTTTTTTTCACACAGAGGAACAGCGCTAGTTTTTGCTGCCCTGTATAGAAACTAGTGATGTGCCGGATCGTTAAAAATGTATATCCGCGGATACGGATACGGATCTTAACTTTCGTAGAGTACGCGGCGGTAAATATTGCACATCAACCTTTGGAAAGAGACTATCTGTTATGGGAAAAAGTTATTGACCTCTTTAAGAGTTAACTCTCATAACAGATTGTCTCTTTCCAAAGATCGATGTGCAATATCTCATTATAAAGATAGTTTTTTAGTACCTTTGAGTTATGTACTAATGGTATGGTACTCACTACTCACTACGATAAATGTTTGCAATATAAAGGTGCCAAATACGATTTTAAAAAATAAAAAATAATCTGAATGGAATTTAAAGGCCCCCATACACCTCGTTCTTTTTTGGCAGTTTTCATCGTCACGATAAAACACGTCGGTCAAAACCGAAGTGTATGGGCAAAAACTGTCGATGAAACACGGCAGTTTTTTTATCTGCCGAAGCTTGATTTTAAACACGACGTGTTTGCTGGTTGTCGTTTTAAATCGTAATGTGTGGCGCTTTCCGATAAGAATCGACGTGTTTATTCAGTGGTGCGACGTACAGCAAATAAGTCATATTAATTAAATGATTGTAATTAGTTTGAGTATTGATTTATATTTTAACCGTTTTAGTGCTAAGCAATTTTGACAAAAATAAATGAAAATTGCTATAAACATATTGATTAATTTAGAGGAAAAAATAATGGTGTCAAATAAAACACTCTAATTTAGACAAATATCAATCAATTTTATTAATTATTTTTGCATTATATTGTTTATTAATGTTTATTAAACATAAAATAATATCAATATTATTGTATTTTCCATCAAAGCAGATCGTATTAATGATGCCACGACTTCAGAAAAACTGAACGAAACTACGCCTCTGTGTGGATATGGCCGTTGTTCGTGTTTAAATTAACCGTACAGTTTTACCCGTGCGGTTAAAACTGCCATAAAAGAACGAGGTGTATGGGGATGGCCGTTGTTCGTGTTTAACCGTACAGTTTTACCCGGCGGTTAAAACTGCCAAAAAAGAACGAGGTGTATGGGGGCCTTAACAGTTTTTCATTATTACCTAATCACCTATGTATATAAAATTTTATCTATGAATTGAAAATTAATAAGGTGAAAGATCCGTAAAAGATCCGCCAAAAACTAACGGATACGGACACGGATCTTTCTTCTCCCTCGGATATCCGCGGATACGGATACGGATATCCGGCACATCACTAATAGAAACTCGCCGCTACAAAAAATATAGCTTACGGTTGTGAGAGCTAGTACAACAAAGACAAAAAAACGCATTATTAATTTTACCTTAGGATTACATCTATCAAAAAATAAAATAGCTGTATCCATCGTGGACATAACTGTGTTCACTGTGGACAGAACTATTAGTAAAAAGAACAGCCACAGTCTACAACTGTTTTAAGGTCAATAGCAAGGGTTATTTGTACCTATAGAATCAAATCACATTTTCAATCTTTTTTAAGAAGAAAGTTAGGAGTAAATTGATTTTATCAGTTCTCGGAATAGAGTCTGGTAACTGAGATTTGCAATAGAAGATTCAGGTAAACGCCGGCTATTTTCAGACCCCGTCTAGTGTTACGATGATGTATTAAATTGGAGCAAGTATTTGAAAACAGTCTGTATAAATATATCAATCCACAGTGGGATAATAATGCGGAATGACATCAACGGACAATAATCCCCATGTTTGAGTCAACTCACAGCATTAATGTATAGCGTACCAGCTTTATAACATGTACAACAGGATATAATTATCATTAATGGATGATCGCGGCAGGTCATGCACTTCCGGTCTATATACATAGAATATAGTATCTGCATTATAAAGTTAACATTGACATAAAAGAACAACTATTCGAAAAAGTATGACATTGGGTCAGTGTGTCTATAATATTAGGCTAGACGGCAAGAAGTTTTGGGTGAATTTTTCGGGCACAGGCGAGATTATTGCTGGAATCGCTTCGTCTTAGGGTGTAGTTCAACCCCCTAAGTTTGCTTACAAATTGTTGGTGTGCTTGATTTTATAATTAACAATTTATTAGTGACGAAAATAGTGCTTTTTTCTCTATTTCCTTTAATATCTCCGTTCCTCTTGACTTTTAGTATAGCATATGCATTGAGAAAGTTTTTCCTTATGAAATTTCCTAAAAAATGAGCACTGACAGAGGTCGCTAAGTGCAATTGTTAACTTGCAAATGGCGAAAGTTAAAAAAACACGTTTTTTTCACTATTTTTTTACTAAAAAATGACCGCACATAGATGGCTGAAAATTCTCAAAAATGATGTCTATGTTGACCCAAGCATGCATGAATAATTTTAGCGTCATCGGTCAATTACTTCTCGAGTAATTAACGATCACTTTTTTTTGTTTCCTTAATTGCAAATTGCGCCATTTTTTTTCACAAACGGGTTTCGCTGGTCGGACCAAGCCAGAAAAATCACAAATCCATTCAACTTTAGTATCCCGTTAGAATTTTTGGAAAAAAATAATTCTAACCGTTTTTATAACGATTAAATATTGGAAAAGTTATATGGTTATATAGGTTTGTCTAAAATTGGTATCGCTAAAGAAATCGTTATAAAATCGGTTAGAATTAATTTTTTCCAAAAATTCCAATTAACAATAATTGCACTTAGCGACCTCTGTCAGTGCTCATTTTTTAGGAAATTTCATAAGGAAGAACTTTCTCAATGCGTATGCTATACTAAAAGTCAAGAGGAATAGCGAAAAAATTATTTATCATAATTTCCATCCGTCAATGGGAAGTTTGACTCTTCTACTTTAAGAATAATTTTTTTTTGTTCTAGGATGTTCTGGAAAGCGCTGATCGGACCCGACGTTTTTTTCATTGTCTCCTGAGATACAGACAGCTGTGCGCATGCGCGTGGAGCGAGCGCGTCAAAAAAAATGGAGATATGGTAGAATAATATGTAAATAAAATTTTAAAAAAATCAATTCTCTATCTGCCTTCCTCTTTCTTTGACACCCATTCAAAAATGTATGATTTTTTCCGAAAATTCGAGCGAGTAGCCCCTTAATAGTGTTCGATGAATATGGGCATCAATAAATTTTTCTGGTCACCCTATATGAATTTCTATTATTGCGAATATTTGTAAGAAAACATAATTTCTATGAATGTTCAGATATTTCTTTTATCATCGAAACTCGTACGTTTAAACTCGATTTACATATATATTGGGCATGTAATATGAAGCCCAATATTCACGATACTATCCACGGTACCCTGTACCTAAGTACGTAGTATGCCGGTGTAGGAAGGGGATATGTGACAGACGAAGGGTACTTTGGAAAAGCAAAGCTCTGGAAAACGGGCATCGCGCGCCGCTCTGATCCGGGATAATGCACATGCTTCCACCGGGATAAACATCATCTATCCGACCTCTGTATCCTCTCTTATCCCGTATATTCCCCCTACACATACGATAGGGCTTGCATACACGTATGTACTATACGCGCATTTATTGTATATCGCTCTCATTGGAAACCCGGTTATGTCACATATTACAGACGAACGAAAACAGATTTGAATAATATTAGGTCTTCGATCAGTTGGTGTTATTCGCGGTATAAGATATTTACGATAACGTTGAAGGTTGGCTCCAGTCTGATATTATACAGTATGTCTACAAAAGTTACTCCGAAGGCATATTTCTAGTAAAATTATGAATCGAAATGATTTTTACGGTTTTTAACCGACTTCAACAAAAAGGAGGAGGTTCTATGTTCGTCTGTATATATATATATTTTTTTTATGTATGTTCACCGATTTCTCCGTCAATTATGGACCGATTTTCAAATTTTTTTTTTATTCGAAAGAGTGCACCTCAGAGGTGGTCCCATCGGAACCAAGTCAGGATCTGATGGTGGAATCCGGAGAAATCGAGGGAAACTCTCAAATTTCAAAGAAACGCATAATGTTTTTTATGTATGTTCACCGATTTTTAGTGTTAGATTAACACTAAAAAGAGAAAAATAAAATATTTTTTACAAAAAAATTGAACCGACTTCACACTAAAAAGTAAAAAATAATTGCGTATTGAAATGTTTTGGAGTCGGTGTCAGCCAAAATGAAATCTATTCCGAGAACTACACCGACTCCAAAACATTTCAATACGCAATTATTATTTACTGTCAATTTTACCATTTCTACTCATAAATGTGGAATGATAGTAATTTAGGTCAAAATTAACTTTCCAAAATCTGTTCGTTTTGAGGTCCCCCCAAATCCAAAAAAAAAAACACATTTTTGGAAAAAGTCTGTGCGTCTGTTTGGCTGTGAGCACGATACAGGGTAACCGGATTGAAACCAAATTTTGGGAGGATGTTTAGTATGCAAATATGAAAAGTTTTATTGTTTTTGGAGAAAATCGGCATGTGCGCAAAAGAGATATATGCTATTACGTTGTTTTATAGATAATATTGGTATACTTTTCCATAACGGCTTATTATTCTATTTATTTTTTCGAGGAAGTTTCGTTCACAATTTTTTGACGTGATAACGTCTTATAAATTGATGAAACACCGGCTGCACGCACGACAAAAAGTAACGTTCCGCAAGCGAGAGCGCGATATAAGCGGTAGTCTCTCTCTTCTCGCGTGACGTCAGAGAGTAGTGTGCGTTCAACATTTTTTTCGGCTGTTCCAGTGAAAGCTACATCTGACAGATGGCCAGATAAATTATACGGTTTGTTAACAAATATATAATATATGTACATTCTTTAAAACGTCTTTTATAATTGCTTAAAAATATGTATTTTGCTTTGGTTGATCAAATTATTAGTCGGTAAAAATATAGTTTGACAGCTACTAAAATTTAGGTTATGTATTATTAAATATGATATTCGAGCGGAATACGTTATCACGTAAAACTATCGTCCGTAAACCGACTTTACAGACAACCAATTTTTTTCTAATAACTTAATACTTAGATCCGGAAATATTTTGAAATTTTACATGACGTTGAATAATAGCCATTAACCGCGTCACCTCACACGATAACAAATTTTATTTTGCTTATTAAACTATAATATCAAATGTCAATATTTTTGAAGTTGGAATGGTCCCGTCGCCCAATTTGGCTGGCATATTTTAAATTAACTTGTTGTGCGCGCGATTGAGATGAAACAATGTTGTATAGATTTATCCCGAGACAAATTAATTTTGCTATTACAACTAGCTTTTCATCATCGATTGAAGACGTCAAAGTAGACAACGCAAAACACTGAAAAATAAAAAGACACCATACTTATTATTTTATGAAAATGTAAACCTGGAAGAGACAGGAAACAAATATTGAAAGAATTGTAATGTAGTATTGTGACCCGATGTTCAAAGTCGAGTTTGCATCAGCAATAGGTATACATCACTAAGTATGTACCAATACGCTCGTTGAACAGAAGGTCTCAAAAAGTTATTGAAAGGATATTGGCATTATAAAAAGTATCTGCATAGTGAATTTATGTTATTACTATACTAATCATATTATACGCCAGGAAAGTATCTTTTGATAGGCGACTTTTGCGCCCTCTCGTGGTTTTTTTTTAAATCTGGTTCAGTCAAAACCTCAGTGTCATATTAAATGTTATACGTGCATTTTAATATGGATTAATTGTCGAATAAAATGGGGAAAAAGCTATCAAATCGGAAGTGCTGTGTTGTTGACTGTAAAGATACACCAACTAAACATCCAGAATTACAATTCCACCGGTTTCCTGGATTTTCTTATGAATTAGAGAGGGAAAAAATGGACTGCAGCAGTACGTCGTCAAGGGTAATTAAATTTTATTTTACGTCTGTAATCATTATTAAATACATGAAAAATATCATCATTGTTATTTTGTAAACAAAAATAAGATTTAAAAAATTTAGAAATTAAAAATGTATATCATTTATGTAGTTTTTTTACTGATATTTTGCGTAAATATAACGCTGGTTTCCATGCGTTTGTAAGTTTTGGGTGAACCACTTTTGAAAAAATCAAACACGAGATGGTGCGAAGGTCGCGTGTCAAAGATACTTTCCTAGCGTATAATAGCTATATTGAAAGTGATTTAAATGTTTTCAACGACCTATTTTAAAACTAGACACTAGACAATACGCACTACACAAAAGTGCAGACTGCAGAGGTGTGAAGTATCGTCTATCATGCATGCTCAGGAGTCACTTAGCATTGCACAACACAATACACACACTCAGCTCTGAGCTCATTTTCATATGATTTTGATCTTATATTATTCGCATTTCGGATAAACTATAAAGTATAATAAAAGCTTAACAATAGTAATGTTTATTGTTACAATATTTTATCTTTGTCAACGGCGTCAATGTGAATGGTTTAAGTCACTGTAAACAATGTGTCATTCAACATTAAACGACTCAGCAAAGATAACAAATCCGTACGTGCAAAGTTCACTAGTGTCTCTGTGGCCTGTGCTGTGTGCGCTCTGCAAATGTGCGAATGCAACAGTACAGAATAGCTCAGCACAGAGCAATGGCGCTCGGAGTGAGTCATTCCCAAAAAAAAAGAACGACTCGCTCCGCTCCGAAAAAAAAGTCGTTCATTCGCTATATTCGCTATATTCTTTTTCTTTTTTTTTTTTTGAACACTCGGTATATTGACTACACTCTTCGAACTCAGCTACACGCTCAGACACACACATACACACTATACAATACACATCCGACACACAACGTCCGAACATATTATTTTGATCTCCTGCCCTAGCACTGGCAGCCACCAAGTTGGGCAGGAAATCCTTATTAATTTATAAAATTTAGAACTTTGTAACATGTTTTGAGGAAATAAATAAAATAAAATAAAAATAAAAAATGAACGATTCGCTCAGGAACGACATATCACTAGTTGGGAGTATTGAGTTCCACTCCTTTCTCAAATCATCTCTAGCATGTCGCTTTTTCGTTTCGTCTCTTCACGAACGTTGCTGTAGAAGTTTCAATGTAGCACGCTTATTCATAACACAGTTTGAGATCAACTGAGATAAAAAGTGTTTTGTGTTATTTTATTTTTGTGCACTATTTTCTTCCAAAGTCCAGTCGTCGTCGTCCAGCCACACAACACATAAAGTGAGGTTAGGTATTTATGCAGCTGTTCTGTGTGCATGGTGCAACACAATGTGTTCTATGCCAGTGCTCCGCAACCGGTGTGCCGTGGCACACTGGTGTGCCGTGAGCCGGATACAGGTGTGCCGCGGTCAAATTCAATGTATTTGATAATTTACAATTACATTTTGCAAAATTTGGACAATTAATTTTTAATTTCTTAGATATCGCTCAAAAAATTCTGGTATCATTAAAATGTAACTGAAATAAATTAGCACTATTTTTTTCATTGTTTGAAAATTTTTATTTGTTGGTACATTGTTACTAATTTTTTCAATTGTTATTTTAATATGAACAAAAAACACAGTGTGTAGAACGCACGTTTGCCGTCGTGTCACCTCGGTCGTCGCCTCAGTCGTGTATTTGTGTATTATTATATTTTAGCTTTTGGTGTGCCGCGGAAATCTAGCAAGAATTTTGATGTGTCGTAGGTGAGAAAAGGTTGCGGAGCACTGTAATCTATGCGACCCTTCATTAGCCTATAAAAACATCGCTGCTTGTTCCTAATACTTTGTGTCTTTGTAGGATCGTTCGGGGGATTACGATACAATGCTACAATGCACTATAAATATACTCTCTTTCAAGCCCCTACATTCGTGCTCATGCACTGTAATTAATGTTTTTTCCTATACATTTGTGTCTTGCGCAGATACTATTGGCGCTGGTTGAAAGGCGGAACCATAAAATCAGTTTCATAGTGTATTCATATATTTAATACCCTCTATATACTGCTAGAAAAGATCTGAAGAAAGACTTAAACACTACGGTGCAGACATATATACGTCTGTCTCACTTATTATTCTCTGAGTCTCATGCGCATGTCCGTGAATGGAGCATGCGCCAGGTTTTAGATGGAACTACGCTGTGAAAGGGAGGTTATAAACATTGATATAAATTCAAACCTTCTTGGTTTCCGGGCTTGTATGCCGTGGTCCAATGGTATTACTACCTGACGTTTCGTCTACAACTGCGGTAGACATTATCAAAGGCGATTTGGTAGCGGGCGAAGATTCCTTCTAATACCAATGGACCACGGCATACAAGCCCGGAAACCAAGAAGATTTGGATCAACACCGGCCGTGAAAGCCTACACACTTGGATTGATATAAATTATTGTATTGACATGGGTGCAAAATTTCAAATTATTCAGATGTCTGGAAATGGGTAAAAATGAATTTGAAAGATTCCATTAACGCATACATAATACAGGTGACGTTAATAAAGGAGTGTTAAACAAAACACGGTTGTGAGCTTAATAACTTCTATATTGCTAGCGGCCGTAAGTGGAAGCGTGGTCCATGAAGTGAGACAGCAATTGACTGTTTTCTATCTCGATCTTTTTACTTGACCCGTTGTGCGCAAGTGTCGCGTTTGTAGTGGGCAGCGTTGCCAGTCTTTTTTTTGCCAAGTCGGGATTTTGGAACTCTTTGAGCGAAAACAGCGGGATTATTTCGTCGAAAGCGGGACATAGTAAAAAAACGTATATAATCAGAAGTTTTCAAATACCTATTTATCTTTTTATTTGAATTAAAATTACGTTTACGTGACAATAGATAGCAAAAATAGCCATAGAAAATGTATTTTAATAAAAGTATAATATTGTAAATCAGATTTACCCTATCGTTAAATAGTTGAGTCTTATTTGTCTTCAGAATAAAAAAAAAAAAACAGAAATCAAAATCAAAAAAGTTTTATTCATTAGAAAAATATGGCGTTTCAAACAATAATAATAATAATAATAATAATAATTTTTATTGCTCCAAAAAACAAAAAGATTTGTACAGGAGAAGTCGTATAAACATTTACACAATATATAAACAAGAATTTACAAGTTAAAAAAATCTTCTAAAGAATAAAAACATTTGCAAACAAGGAAAGCCTTAAGGTTTTTCCTAAACTGCTGACAGTTTGTATTATTTTTTATTTCCGCAGGAATAAGATTGAATATTTTGGTGCAACAATATATAGGACTTTTCGTGTAGAGAGTTAAATTGGGCCTAATGCTACTTAGGTTGTCCTTATTCCTTGTGGAATACTGATGCCCAAGCGATTCAAACTTGCTGTAGTTGCTCCTCACATAGTTAGCAGCTTTGTAAATAAAAATTGATGGTAGTGTCATAATATTATATTTTATGAAAATGCAGCGGCAGGTTTCTCGTGGCTTAAGTCCGAAAATTATACGTAGAGCTCTTTTTTGTAGAATAAATAAACGTTTAGCATCAGAGCAATTTCCCCAGATTAAGCAGCCATAACTTAAATGAGGAAATATATAGGCGTAGTATATGCTAATTAAAGTTTTTAAATCAACGATAGAATGTAGTCTACGCAAAATAAATAGGCCTTTACAAATTTTTTTGGAGCATTCATCAATATGATATGACCAATTTAAGTTTTCGTTCACCAAAACCCCGAGGTATTTAAATACATCAGTGTTTTCCACAACTGCCTCATCTATTACAACTGTGGGTAAAGTGCACTGTAATAGTCTGTGCAGTGAGTGTTACAAATTGCAACTTACAATAAGAGAATAATTATTTATAAGAATTACTTATTCATGATATTTCTGTGAAGATTTAACTTCTTTTAAAGTTATCCTCGAAAAGCGGGACTGAGTCAGTCCCGCGCGGGACATTTAATTTTGATTTAAAAATCGGGACGTCCCGCCAAAATCGGGACGTCTGGCAACGCTGGTAGTGGGGCAATTAGTAAGTGGAATAGAGCAAGCCACCTCCCTTTCACAGCTCAGTTCCATGTGCCGACTGACGCGCATCCATTCACGGACATGCGCATGAGACTCAGAGTATAATAAGTGAGACAGACGTATACATGTCTGCACCGTAGTGTTTAAGTCTTTCTCCCGATCTTTGTTAGCGATATAGAGGGTATTAAATATATGCAAAATACTTTGTGAATTCCTAGCCAGACAGACTGCAACTACACGTGCTAACTATAACTGTTGAGGGGAAAGACTATAGACAGAAGAGCCATTTGTGGATATAACCGAAGCGTATTATAAATGGCATAGTTAGTGGTGACATTCTAACCAATATTTGGCTTGCGCCTAGTACTTTGAATGCAGCAGGGGTGGTCTAGTCGTATCGATTTACTGTTCAAGTGCGAGCAGAACACTCATAGCTGTGCATGAGAGAGACGAACATATCATATTGCCCGTTTTACGGCAGTAGTTCAAAGTTCCCAGTAATCTATAGGTGCCTACACAAGTGTAAGTTTATACAGGTAATACAGCTGCGTTCAAACAGAACTAGCTTACGGCAAAACCTATCATAGAGAACTAATTTTTGCATGAAAAAAATAATAGCCGCATTCTTATTCATTTGTAGTTTAACAAAATCACTCTTTCAGATTTCAGAACAAATTAAATATCAAAAACGTTACTGATAAGTGCGGGAGCCAACAAATTTCTTGATTGTTTGATTTTTAGGCACAACCTAAAATAAAAAAAAAATAAAAAGACGTAAAAAACTTTTAAGTTACGCTTTTATTGTACAATCACCATTAGGGGCTTTTTATTAAACTAAAATAAAATCGTTGGGGCATTTAATAGAAAACTTTCATTTGTTTAAGATCGGAAATCATATTTAGCTCTCGACTGTCTTCTTCGACCATAATATAACTATAAATTCCCCCCTCCGATTTTATTTTAGTTTAATTAAAGCCCCCAATGGTGACTCATATTTATTTTCTAGGTTTTAGTACATTGTCGATTGTACAATAAAAGCGTTTAACTTAAAAAAATTTTACCTCTTTTTAATTTTAAGTTTTTAGTATGCATTGTTAAAAGTGCGATTTTCAACCGGACGAAAGCCGAAACGGTCAATTAGTTATTATAATATTGTTTTGTCACCGGAACTACATACCTATGCAAAATTTCAACTCAATCGGATAATGATAAGTAGTTGAAAAAGCTGTCTCAAGATTTGAAACAAGATAAAAAAAAACATACGGAGTCAAACTAAATACAAGCGTTTAAAAAAACTATACAGGCGCTAATGGAATCAGTTTTCAAGTTATATAATATGATGTAAAACTGATTGTGTCCCGTATTTTTTTAGGCTTGTAACGATTTATGTTTGAAAATTATTATAACAAAATGTTTAAAAATTAAAATTAGACCCGTGATATTTCATCACCAGACCACCATTTGCAGTACGTTATACTATAATTACGGGGAATAACATACAAGAAGATGGTGTAACAAGTAGTGATGTGTCCACATGACTCTTTATTGGGAGCTGGCTCCGTGCGCTCCGCTCACTAAAAAGAGTCGTTCAGATGGAGTCGTTCAAAGGAGCGATACTAGACAGTACGCACTACACAAGAGTGCACACTGCAAATGTGTGAACTGTCATCATGCATGCTCAAGAGTCACGTAGCATTGCACAGCACAATACACACTCAGCTCTGAGCTCATTTTAATATAATTCTGTTCTTATATTATTCGCATTTCGGATACACTATAAAGTATAATAAAAGCTTAACAATAATATTGTTTTTTGTTACAATATTATATCTTTGTCAACGACGTCAATGTGAATGGTTTAAGTCACTGTAAGCTTAGTACTATTGCACTTACAGTGTGTCATTCAACATTAAATGACTCAGCAAAGATAACTCCGGACGTGCAAAATTCACTAGTGCCTCTGTGGCCTGTGCTGTGTGCGCTCTGTAAATGTGCGAATGCAACAAGTACAGAACAGCTCAGTACAGAGAAATGGCGCTCGGAGTGAGTCATTCACAAAAAAAAAGAGCGACACGCTCCGCTTCGAGAAAGGAGTCGTTCATTATGAACGACTCGCTCAGGAGCGACACATCACTAATAACAAGGCAGCGGTTCATCTTATCGTTCTCTGTCTCTCTGATGACGCTATTAAGTTTATTTTATCTGCGAACGCGAACGGTTATGAAATGTACGGATTAAATGCCATTATTACAGTTTTTGTAAATGAAAGTTCACGGCTCAGTTCACTTAAATCGCTCTTTTGAGACGGTTCCATAACTGCCGAGAGATGTTCTAAGATAATGCTTACACAGGGAGAAAAATAACAATCATTAGTCCTTTGAGATCTGTAATTAAACTAAATCTGCTTTATCACAACAATCTCGTGGAAACATAACAACGCTAGAGAAATATAGATTAGTAATATGTTGGAAATGCCCGACCAGAGTGACTTAGTGGTGAGAGCAGATCTTGAGATATCGTGTACACCGTTTTGAAAATGTAGTTTGGAGAAAAACTTAACTGATTGTATGAACTAGTTATTGCTATTAGTGATGTGCTGGATATCCGTATCCGTATCCGCGGATATCCGAGAGAGAAGAAAGATCCGTATCCGTATCCGTTAGTTTTTGGCGGATCTTTTACGGATCTTTCACCTTATTACTTTTCAATTCATAGATGAAATTTTATATATATATTATGTGTAGATTAGGTAATAATGAAAAACTGTTAAATTCCATTCAGATTATTTTTTATTTTTCAAAACCGTATTTGGCACCTTTATATTGCAAACATTTATCGTAGTGAGTGTCATACCAATAGTATCTACATAGCTCAAAGGTATTAAAAAACTATCTTTATAATGAGATATTGCACATCGATCTTTGGAAAGAGACAATCTGTTATGAGAGTAAACTCTTAAAGAGGTCAATAACTTTTTCCCATAACAGACAGTCTCTTTCCAAAGGTCGATGTGCAATATTTACCGTTGTGTACTCTAAGAAAGTTAAGATCCGTATCCGTATTCGCGGAACTTGAAACCAAATATCCGTATTCAGATCCGTATCCGCGGATATACATTTTTAACGATCCGGCACATCATAAATTGGTATATGTAACTTTGGTAATAATTCGAATCTTAGAATAGTTAAACGCTTAAAATGTTCCCAAAGGTATAAACAATTCACATATTATATACCCTTAAAAAATGGATTTTTTGAAAATCTCAAGGTGGCATAACCCCTTACAATAGATAGTGCGACATAAAACTACTCGTAATTTTTTGTTATAACGGTAGATAATAATTAATTAATATATATTAAGAACATTTAATGAAACACTCGTTTTATTATTGAAAATACGAAATTAAAAGATTACTTAAACTCGGAGCAACTTTGACTTATAGCAATTTGATGTACTTTTACTTCATTTTAAAAATAACGCAAAATTAAAAGAAAGAGTAATTCACAGTAGCATGTACTTACATAAAACTGAAAACTTGATTAAACAATGGAACAAAATTCACAAACACATAAATTCACAAATAGTGCACAGTTTTTATTAAAAGTTCGTACTTTATAGGGACAGAATATTGTTTTATGAATATCACGGTAGAGTAATCGCTAATAACTGATTATAAAATTATGCTTTTTGTCCAAATTTTATAGCAGTTACATAATCAGAAAGATTTGTATTTGGTTTGTCCTTGATGAATGCGCACTGTATAAAATCTAATTAACCAGTGGCGGGTACATTTTTTCTAATAAAACTTTTTAATGTTTTTTCCTCAAATGAACCTGTCGATTTCTTTTATATTTTTGAGTAGAGATTATTTAAGCTCATTTCATTTGTAGAATTTTTTCCGCCTGTAACTCCGATACCTATTTTAAACAACAAAACATTTTTTTACGTTATATATCCTAAAACTCTGAAATGAAAATGTTGTAAAATTAATTAGAATGGTGCGGTGAAATTATATCACAGTTTTTTTACGGAGTAACGCACACTACACGGGAGGTTAATAATTATAGTCAGTTCAAACCTTTGATTAACGTCTGATTAGAACTCTTCAGTAAATAAAATTATCAACCAATTTTTCAGACAAATATATTAACAAAAAATATAAAAATTAATACATTAACATTTCGGTATAAAAAATAATTATTTTTTATATTTTTTAGATCAGATTAAAGAAATGAAAAAATATATTATATGCAGTAAACCTGCGAAAAAAATTAAAAAAGTGTTACGAGAACGCATTACAGAAGTGAAACTTCTATGTGAACAAGTGGAAAATAGAAAAGAATTTCAATGGAGAAGTGGAAAAAAAAGTAAGAGTAAGAAGAAAAGATTCATAATTAATTTTTATCATTAACTTATGGTTTCACGTTTAAATATTTCGTCTGTACAAGTCAATCTGAACGTGAAACTATGAGTTAAATGATAAAAATTAATTTTTGTTTTCCACTTGTCCATTGGATTGCTTTTCTTTTTTCCACTTGTCCATTGGACTTCTTATCTTTTTTTCACTTGTCCATTTTGCTTCTCTTCTTTTTTACACTTATCCACATAGAAGTTTCACTTCTTTAATGCGTTCTCGTAACACATTTTTAATTTTTTTTCACTGTGAGGTGCGACACCATAAAAATGAAAATTAAGGTTAGAAGTTTTTCCTCGATTTACAGGGACACACAAACAGTAGCGCACAAGCCAATTCGCAAAGGAAAGACAGAACAACAGAACGGGTGAGAGAGAAATAGGGAAGGATTCTCAAAAGACAAGATCATTAGGTAACAACTTCCAACAACAGCCTGAGGACCTGTTTTTCTCCCTGTATTTAACTTTAATAATAAACCTTCCGCACTTGTAGTTAAGCGAAACCAATTAATGTCTAAATTAATTTAACTAATTTCGTGAACAAAACTTCATCATCAAAAGTTCTATTGCGTGCGCATGAACGCTAAAGACCGCGCACACGTGTCAAGCATAAACCTGTACGACCAGCACAGCACGGAACAAGCAATCTGTTCGTGAAGGTACCTCTGTTATATGGAGTAGCGCACATTAGATCAGCACCTGTAACCAGTACCAGCAACGATCGTCACTTGATCGCTCGCAATTTCAATCTAGCCATGCTGGACCGATCTAGTCACAAATTACGTGAGGCGTTTAGGGGAAGGAGGGGTCGAGCCGAACCACACCCAATCTCAAGTAGAGGAGAGTGGGGGTCTCGGCAAATATCACGTACAATACGCGCTACGAATCTAAAAGGTTCGGAAGTTAGATGCGAATGCGGGCTTGCGCTTGTACAATCTGTTGAAAAACTACAAACTCGCAACTCAACAAAACTAAAATAACAATAACAACTTGACAATAGCGTCCTCGATTGTACTTTAAAGCAGGAAAGCGACAAGTGACAAAGGCTACGAGCGATCACGGCCAATCACCGACGAGCGCACGTTCCGTGCAGGTAGCTGGGAGGTGGTGGGAGTCTCAACGGCTCTAAAATGTGCCCTTGCGACGCTGTTTGTGACTAATGTCCGAACCTTTTAGATCCGTGGCGCGTATTATAATTGTAAAATTGCGATAAAACGGGGTTAAATTAAGTAAAAAATGTTTCTCCACTAAAATATGGCTGTCATATGCAATAATATTTATCGCGGTCAATAATATATGTCTCTACGATTTTAGACTACGTCTTTTAAGAAGTCTTTAAAATACTAGTCTTAATAAATGAACAGAATTAAGCATTTTAAGTTTTTATTTAAATAAATAAATCGAACGTAATCAAGCACGGATTTACGTATTTACATTAAAAATACGCATTTTGAAAAATGTCACGTGAGATTAGAGAGGGGGGGTTGTCGATCAAAATCTCACGACATCTCACCAAGAGGAAAGGGGTTAGGGGGTCGAAAAATCGCCAAATTTGCCTCACGTAATTTGTGAACGCCGCCTTTTCATTAATTAATTTGCATTGAAAAAAACTACTTGCAAACTGCAAAATGTCTACGGCACATTACTAGAACTAAAATTTGCTGGTTTGTGCAGGTCTAGTGTGTGACATCGTGCAAGTTGCAGGTTTGTGCTGTGCTGGTCGTGCAGGTATATGCTTGACAAGTGCGCGCGGTCTTTAAAAGAACACACCTGTAGGTATGTGTGTAGAAAGCGCTTAGAAATCGGAGTTAAGGAAAAGAACTTGACGGTGATTCATTTCCCATTTTATGGCACAGGCTTGGTAGTTAAAGGTCGCTGCACACAAGGCTGGAAACACTGCTTGGACTTCTGCTGGCCGGCAGGCTGGGTATGAGGCTAGAAATGACGTCACTGCGATCTCGCCTGCTAGCTCGCAATATAGATTTTAAAATTAGAACAGGGGCTATTTTACTTGCTAGGTCCTCTGTTTGCTCTGAGCAACAACCAATCAGGAAACAGTATCTTATCACATGTGCGACATAAACAAACGCCCACAAACCAGCACGGCGCCATTATGCTCAAAGTCAGACAACAGACACGTTTTGCTCTGTGTTTATATTTGAAGTGTCACTGCAGGCGCATCAGATCTATCCACAAAACAAGCTTGAAAAGACGTCTCGTGTGAAGCGAGCACATAGAAGCAATTAAGAAAACCAGCGCCAGAAAACTAGTAGTCAAATCTAGTAAAGGAATCTAGCGGCAAATCTAGCCTCGTGTGCAGCGGCCTTTCATCTGTTGTTTTATTGACTTTTAGTAATAAACAGAACTGCGCATGTCAAAGGTGTGAATCAGTATTAATTACGAAAATTGACGTATATAAAAATACTATACATTAAAAAAATGAAACACAATGTTAAAAATAACAAAGTTAACGCAAACAACATTTCAATGTGGTAAGTTAACTCTTTTCCCTTAATATACTTATAGTAGGTTGAAGCTATCGCATTACATAAAACTAGTGTGACCTGTGCAAATTATTCGCATTAAATAAGTATAATAATTCGTTTCTAATTTTGCACACTGCTTATAACGTTCTTCTTTTTGTTGTATTACAATATGAAGCTCAGATGACAGATCGAGAAATATTTTACTAAAATAGAGGCGCAAGTAGCAAAAGCGTTGAGCTAAGCCGTCAAATGGCATCATGCAGCATTGCTGTGACGTTGTTCAGCGTTGCTCGCTGTTTCAAAATTAAAGCCGTCAGATGGCAGTATACAGTATTGTGTCTGTTGTATTACAATATGAAGGTCAGATGACAGATCGAAGTGTTGACGTTGTTTCAAAATTAAAGCCGTTAGATGGCAGACGTTGTTCAGCGTTGCTATATTTTAATTAATTTACAAAAACAAAAGCAATAATACATTTTTTAGTTGTCGTTATCAGTAGAGCAAGCAATTATCTGTAAAATGATACATAATTTATGTGGAGAAATTGTGAGGTTTTTTTTAAAAAGGGAGGCAAACATCTTTAACCTTATAGCGTATTAATATATATGATATGAAATGATTGATAGCTGCCCATGTAATATCAGAGAATTCTAAGTGCCAGAAATGATATACAAGTATTTTTTACAGTTCCTAAACTGATTAGTAAATAAAAATGTTAATGGTCGCTTCTTTTTTTAATATAAACATTTTTTGGCGTTTGTTTGCACAATCAGCCATCGTCGGTAAATGGTCGCTTACAAAAGCTCATTTGAAATATTTTATATTGCAGAAGTTTTGACTTTATACAAGGTTTATTTCTGCAGTACCTACAGTTAATTATGAAATATGTACAATTTTATTATTTTTAAAAACATCCAAACAAAACATGTACCTATGTGCTACATGTAAAGAAAGAAAACAATGTGAAATAATACATTTTTAAAGATAAAATAATACGTTATAAAAATTTTTTTTCATCACATAATTTGTTACTAAGTACCATTTTTAAAATGAACATTCAGATTAAAAATATTGTTACTGAATTTTAAATAAAAAATATATTATCAAAACTTACATCATTTTAACAAATTTAAATCACAAATAAATATAGTTTAAAAAAACTAAAAAACACGCTTTCGGTATATCGAACTAAAAAGTAAAAAATGTTTTTTTTTAAATAAGCTTAAAACAATAATGAATAAAAATACTAGTATTATTGTGAAAAAAGCAAAACTAGTTTTGACCAACGAATATTGCCCAAACCCGAAATCTTACATTTAAACGGGTATTGACTATTATAAAATGAGCAAAACTATTGTTTTGCGCATTTTCAATTGGACAAAACTAGTTCTGTCCATTTTTTATGGCATCGGAATCTTCTTTACGTTTTTTAATTAACTTTTCCACATCAATGATACTTATTATATCAAAGCGATTTATTCTTCTGTATTGTTTAGCAGACAAAGGTTTTAATTCAGTTTTTAAAAAAATTGCTTTCTTAACCTCAATTAGTGTAGTAAGGTAATTATGTTTCGTCATAAAATTATGTTTCAGAAGCCTCCAATAGGCGAATTAGTTGAGACTCGAATTCATCTTGCAATTTTACTTAATTATTACACTGAATATCCCACAATTGTATTAGTTATAACATTCAGGAGAACAATTCAATAGATATAGGTAGGTACATAAACAAGAACATAACCTTACTTTTGTTCGGGTTCGGACGTTGATTGAATGAAACAAGCAGAACTAGTACTGTCCGTTTAAAAATGGACAAAAATAGTTTTGAAAATGCGCAAAACTAGTTTTGCTCATTTTATAACAGTCAATACCCGTTTAAATGTAAGATTTCGGGTTTGGGCAATATTCGTTGGTCAAAACTAGTTTTGCGCATTTATTTCGCTTATTGACCGAATTCGGGTTTAAACCGCAACATATATAGGAAATTTTTTTTTCGACGTTGTTTTCAATCAGACTTATAAAAACGAAGACTACATAATGCCTCACTTCATTTGTGTACAGTTCTACAGTTTCAAACAGCTTAACTGAATAAATTAAAATTAAACACACAAATTAAATATTATAATTTCGTAAATTATACTGTAATGACTACATGCAAGATAATGAAGTCATTTCAGTTTCATCGCACAAATTTTACGGTATACAGGACATCCTGTATAATATGTTAGTGAACTGTAAATGCACTACATTTACGTTTCCAGCGCTTTGCCATCGAATAATTATTCACTGAATTGTCACGATTTTAATTAACTGAATAATCATCTTATAATTTGATATAGTACAGCTGACGTCACAGCAAACTGTGTTCAACAGCAGTAGATGCAAACAACTGTTTTTGAATATAAATTTTCGAAATAATACATCGGCAAGTCAGCATTCATACTTTTTGGTACATAAAACTGGAAAATACTTAATCATATATATTAATACATTAAGGTTAAGGTGTTTGCCTCCCTTTTTAGAAAAAACCACACAATTTCTCCACATAAATTATATATCATTTTACAGATAATTGCTTGCTCTACTGACATCGACAACTAAAAAATTTATTATTGCTTTTGTTTTTGTAAATTAATTAATTAACAGCAACGCTGAACAACGTCTGCCAGCTGACGGCTATAATTTTGAAACAACGTCAACACTTCGATCTGTCATCTGACCTTCATATTGTAAATACTGCATACTGCCATTTGACGGGCAACGCTGAACAAGGTCACAGCAATGATGCATGATGCCATCTGACGGCTTTGCTCAACGCTTTTGCTACTTGCGCCTCTATATGACAATTTTATTAAAATATTTCTTCGATCTGTCATCTGAGCTTCATATTGTAATACTATACAACAAAAAGAAGAACGTTATAAGCAGTGTACAAAATTAGAAACGGATTGAATACCTGCAACCGTATTTAAAAAATAATTTTGTAAAGTGATAATTATTATATCTACTTATTTAGTGCGAATAATTCGCACAGGTAACGCTAGTATTTCTTAGTATTTCTGTTTCAATGATTTTTGTACCTGCATAAATAAATTGGATCGTGCAGTTTACATGACACACTACAGAAGTCAAACTTATAGTCGCATGATAAATAATATGCACAGAACATAAACAAGCGTGATTGGAATTTCTAGTCTCGTTGACTGTACACACACACACCCTGTCAGCTGTGAATTTTTGCTGTATCTGCCGTGCGAAAAGTTTCACTTCCAACGATTGACACAACTCGGAATCATATGCAGAGCGTAGACCCATTGGCGTAGCAAGGAGGGGCCTGGCCCACCCTAGATTATTAATTGTTCACGTACAAATAACAAGATAAATCTACAATAACCTAGATATTTTCTTTGTCGTGAAATTTCTCCAGAAAGTCGTGTTGATCGATTTCGCTTCTATGAACAATTTTCAAATTATGTGTAAATGGCAGCTGGTAATGGTAGGTAGATTTGAAAATTTGCCCCCCCCCCCCACGACAAAATCGTTGCTACGCTTATGCGTAGACCAATACATCGCTCCTTCTGCATTTTTAGGAAGACTAAAGTCATACCATTATCTACCAATATTATAAAGAAGTATTCATATCTAAAATTTAATTAAAATCGTTTAAAAAGTTTCTAAGAAAATTAATATTTCCTAGTTTTTTCTGTTTTTAGGGGATCATTTCTTCCAAATTTGAGCGAAAATCGATTCGGCGATTTATTTTGAGGTATAGAAGCTCTGATGAACAAGCATATGCAAAATTTAATTGAAATCGATCCCATAGTTTAGATTCTGGGTGCGATCATAAGCGGACAGACAACAAACAGAATTGAGCCAAAAACTTTTGCTGCTTAATTAATGTCCAATTTAAATATAAAAACCCATTTGATGCAACCACTTTTGTTTTAATTAAAATTACATAAGATCGGTAGACTTAATGTTTATCGTCGTCAGACCTCTGTGTCTGGAGACTTGCCAAGTGTGGCTACCCTCATATAAAAACTTACACGCCTTAAAATTAACGCGTCATGTCTGCCGTGTGACCATGTCTAGAGTGTCTACCACAGTCTCCGGTATACAGTGGTGTGGTCGTGGTTTCGGTAATGACTGCGGAGACCAAATGCAAATACGCTGTGTACATAAAAAAGTATTGTCAGAAATCCGTGTTCATTTAGTATTGAAAACAGAATCAGTTATCTATACGAATAAAGAAAACTGAAGTGTCTGTTTGTAAAGTCAAAATAACAGCTTTTTACTATGTTTAAGGAGTAACTAAGGCTACTTTTATTTTAGAAAAAGAATAAGAGTTGTTTAATACTGTAACAAAACTGCTGTTGTCCGTGGCGGAAATTATTTATTTACAATAATAAATGTTTAAAACACACAAACGAAAGCGTACTTCTTTAACTTAACAGAAATAATAACGTTAACAGAAATCAAACTAATAGTTCTAATAATTATAAAATAAAAGACTGTAAGTAACAGAGAATAAAGAGTCACTAAATTAGGTTCACAAAATATTTCCTACAACACAGGAACACAAAGTTTCATCAGCACACTTGTCTATTAACTATAAATCATTTATGTAAAACCACTCACTAAAGTTTATATTTATTTTCGCAGTATTATTTATGTCGTAATGCCAGAGCACTGTGTCAACACATGAACAACACGAATAACTGACTGACCTGACTTGCCCACTCTACTCGCCTTTTATAGTTTTCGGCCCACGCTTTAGAATGTTGTCCACGAATCGAGATTTCTTTCTTTCCGTGCATTGTTCTCTCCAAGCGATAGTCTAAAGGTCGGATGTTTTTACCTGTTTTCCATTGTTGTCGTTTCTAGTAGTTTCTACGGATTCCAGAGTCGTCCCATCAAGGGGCACGCAACAATACGCTCATTTTCTTTCAAATTTAAGCATTTGCAGTCTTTTGAAAGTTTAGGAATTTTAAATATTTTACTTATGCTTGTTCTAAATAATGAAAGACAAATGCATGCAAAATGGAATAATATCTAAGAAAACAAATTACTCTGCAGTCTTTATTGTTAGTTACGCATCTAAAGTAACCTTTTTTATGAAAAATTATAAAAACATATTTTCTCGACACATTCATTAGAACTTTTATTCAGTAAACTTAACGTGCATTGTGTTCTATTTAAAATAGTGTGTAAATTGCTTTACTAATTAAAGTTTATAATACTGAAAACTTTTATTGCTTCTAGTCTTAAATTTAATTCAACAATAAATCGTTAAAATATAGAATAGTTGTTTATTTAACCAGTAAATACCTCGCGGTACTACTTTAATTAAAACAGTGTACTGTAGATAGTTTTGTGACTTTACTAATGGCAAAATAGTATAGCACAATTTCACAAATAATGGACAAAAGGGTTAATAATCAATCCATAAGAACAGAGATTTGATGTTTAGACGTGATTGATTAAATAAATGACTTATAGTTAATAGAAAAGTGTGCTGATAAGTTTTGTGTTGTGTTCCTGTGTTGTAAATATTTTGTGTACATAATTTAGTGACTCTATATTCCCTGTTACTTATAGTCTTTTATTTTATAATTTAGAACTATTAGTTTTATTTCTGTTAACGTTATTATTTCTGTTAAGTTAAAGACGTACGCTTTTGTTTGTGTGTTTTAACTGTTTTGTTAAACATTTATTATTGTAAATAAATAATTTCCGCCACGGACTACAACAGTTTTGTTACAATATTGCATTGAAGCCATGATGATGAATATATAATTTTCGAAACGTTGGCCACAAGCGATATTCCGGTAAAGCTTTTTTTTCAAATGTTCCCCAGCCAAAATGAATCTCCTTCAAACATATTATTTCGAATAAAACTACGTCTAACAAATATTAATTATAGGTAAAATAAAATATAGTTTAAAAAAAACTAAAAAACACGCTTTATATCGCACTAAAAAGTAAAAAATAATTGTTTTAAAATAAGCTTAAAAAGCGTGGGGCGCTTTGTTCCACATTTTCGTACATCGAGCGCCCAACGCTTTTTAAGCTTATTTTAAAACAATTATTTTTTACTTTTTAGTGCGATATAAAGCGTGTTTTTTAGTTTTTTTTAAACTATATTTTATTTTTCACTTTTTAGTTTGAGGATCTATAAAAGAATTTATTAATCCTGGGGGTCCTAATAAGGATAATGGGAAACTGTTATCAAATTATTGCATTGTCATCGGTCCTTGATACGTATGCAAAGTTTCAAATTAATCTGAGGATCTATAAAAGAATTTATTAATCCTGGGGGTCCTAATAAGGATAATGGGAAACTGTTATCAAATTATTGCATTGTCATCGGTCCTTGATACGTATGCAAAGTTTCAAATTAATCAGACTTCGGGAAATTGGTGAAAATAAAGCGTTTACTACAGAGGATCTATAAAAGAATTTATTAATCCTGGGGGTCCTAATAAGGATAATGGGAAACTGTTATCAAATTATTGCATTGTCATCGGTCCTTGATACGTATGCAAAGTTTCAAATTAATCAGACTTCGGGAAATTGGTGAAAATTTTGCTCAAAGATTCCGTTACGGAGTTAGTTACATACATACATACATATTTACAACCCAAACTAATATAAAGCGTTTAAAAAAGGGTACTGGCATCGAAAGACGCAATGGTCGCAAGTGCAGAGATCAAAGTGTTCTTGTAGATGCATAATATGATCAGGATTAAATAACGGTCTCAAGAATCTTCCAGCTGCAGCGCAGTGTCCCAAAACAACAACTTCACTGTATCTAGCGTAGGTACTTGTCTAGTTAATTACCGACAACCGTTTAGTACAGATTATACTCTTGCAGAGTAACTGAGTTACCGCAAACTCCGTACTAAATACATCCTATACAAGGTGTGATACTGCAAATGGCCAAGAATAACAATAAAATATCAAATAAATGTGTGATAATATTGCAAACTGTATTAATGTGAGTTTTCAAATAGTGGCTCACTATAATGAGCACAGATAGTTCTGTTGAATGCCAAAACACACATCAGTACAGTGTCCATACTAAAATTCCAGCCAATTGGGCGACGGGACCATTCCAACTTCAAAAATGTTGGCATTTGATTATAATAAAGAAAATAAAATTTCTGATATCGTGTGAGGTGACGCGGGTAATAGTTAGTATTCAATATGACATTTGCTATTCGTTGCCATGGTTACCTACATAATATGTTCCACGTCATGTAAAAATTAATTAAAGCATGCTGAACTAGTTTATTTCTGACAGATTCATAAAACAAAAACCGGCTGATTTTTTTTTTATTTTCAAAATATTTCCGAAACTATAAAGTTTAGAAAAAAAAATTTAACAAAGCTTTCTTGAAAAAATAAATCGAATAATAAGCCGTTATGAAAAGTATACCATTATTATATAAAAAAAAACACCGTTATAGCATATATCTCTTCTGCGCATGCGCCGATTTTTCCCAAAAACAATAGGGCTCTTCATATTTGCATACCAAACATCCTCCCAAAATTTGGTTTCAATCCGCTCATCCGTTTGACCTGTATATCGTGTTCACAGACAAACAGACGCACAGAGTTTTTTTCAAAATATGTTTTTTGGATTCGGGGGACCTCAAAACGGAAAGAAATAAAAAAATTTTTTAAAAGTGATTTTTGACCTAAACTAGTACCATTCCCCACTTGTGGGTTGGAATGATAAAATAATTTTCTAGGCTGTTTATATTGAAGCTATTTAAGTAATTTAGAGCATTTTTTCTGATATGATATATAGGCGAAATTATTACCATCTTTCATATTTTTATGCCCCTTTCTTAAAATGGGCCCAGATTCCGCCTATATATCATATAAGAAAAAATGCTCTAAATAATTTAAATAGCTTATGTATCAAGCTTATGTAACTAAAGCATTTTTGTTTGACAAAAATAATAACAACAAATTTTGCACACGAATAGCATACACTATTTTTCTGTAATCTTATTAATTAACTTCCAAGTTCATATTGTAGCAACTTTTGTTACATTAACTCTTTTTCTCTTTTTTGTAATATTGTCAAAATTAGTTTTCCTTAGCTGCGCAGGAAAAATGAATGTTGTTATTAATTTGGAAAAAATCAATTTAATTATTCACATCTGAGAAAACAATTCATCACGAATTTTTAATAATTCAAATCTAAGCGTTTTATTTATTCTAAAGTAAGAACTTTATTTAGTGCTTACAATATGTAGTTATTTAATAATAAAAATATATTAAAAACGTCAACAGTATAGTGTAAAAATATTTTGAATCACATGTCTTCACAGGGATGTCTTTTAAAGCATCGAATATTTTATAACCTTTTAATGTCTCACTCGAGAGTCAAAAAATCTACTTGAAATACAGTTTAAATGTATAATTGAAGCAAAGATGAAACATTCTTACATAATAAATTATATATTCTAAGAAGATTTACTCGATTTAAATATATTGGAAACCATTGTCGCACGAAGTAATATTTCTTAATTTATTAATCAACATATCGTCTCATGAGAAATTAACAAACAGGCGAAGGCACGATAAGACACCATGTAACTTATACATAAATTGGGGTGATCCGTGATTGAATCACGTCGCAAAGCTAAGCCTGCCTGTGACCGCAAGCTTATCTCTGCAGAAGTCTACTTGAACCTCGTACATGGAGTAATTATAGCATATATACAATATACATTCTCAAGCAAAAGAACATTCTACCTCGACAAGATATATATATGAAAGGCTTACTTTTTTCCGCTGTGTTTTCTTGATTATTTATGCAAATTTATAGACTATAGATTATACTGGAATATTTAAGTATCACTTGTTTAATATAGGGTGAACGGTAATTGCTCCTCTTCCTCTCTGGAGAAGAAACTATGACTAATTTGGATTGATTTACCTCTTGGGGGTCGGAAATGCGTCATTTTCGAGAAAATCTACTTCGGTTTTCTTTTTACAAAAATCCGAATTTCGGGAAAATATTCTTACTTTTTGGCCTGAATTTTTCCATGATTTCACTGCGCAAAAAAAAATGTCATCGCATCTACACGACCCCGTAATTATTTGTTAAAGAACTCCCCCAACCGCGCTCTCCTTTTCACTGCGCAAAAAAACGCCATCGCATCGACACAATTAATTTTTAAAGAACTCCCCTCAGGCTCCTTCCTCTTTTCACTGCGCAAAAAAACGCCATCGCATCGAGACGACCCCGTTACTGTTTTTAAAAACTCCCCCCAAACGCCTTTCCCTTTTCACTGCGCAAAAAAAAAGATAAAAATCCGCACTTAAAACAGCTAATAACACTGTTATATGTTATATAAAATTATAATTGTGTATTTCCAATGGATATTTTGCATATCGAGTTATCGTACTTTAACCTTAGTAACATGTTTAATAAATTATTGAGCTTCAAAGAATCGAACAATATTTCCGAGATTTTTTCGTTCTGCATAATAAAAATGCGATTAAAACATTACCTTACTACACATACGGTACAGCTCGGAAGAGTTAAACGTATTTGAACATGATCTTCTTTGGTATAACAAATTGTTATTTAATATGGCTGGATGGTTTACATATATTACTAGAGGGTTTAAACTTCAACCTTTTCTTGTTTTGCATGAGTTAACAAACAGACATAGCGGCGATAAAACACAGTTATGAATTAATCCTTAATCACATTAAATGATTAAGCATGGCCCGGTTTTATTTAGCATAAACTTTGCTTTTGAAACTTTAAACACAATCACGAAACGAAGATTAATTAAATGTATTCGTTACGACGACGTCCTCAATCAGATTGTCAAAACTGTTTCCCAGTTTAATTACGCAATATTCGATTAAAATTGGGTAGTATTTAAATAAGTGACTGTAAATTACAATTTTGAGTAACAAAAATAATCAATTTCGGTTACTGTATTACTAAGTAAGCGACTGACTGCGCGTGACGAGAAAATAATAGTTGGGTGACTAAATTACTAAGTGAGCGACTAAATTACTAAGTTGTTAATAGTTAATATTATTGTTTGAATAGAACTACGTTTTCTAAAAAATATATATTTAATTGACTGTCAATTAAATATACATTTTTTTTGAAAACGCAGTTCTATTCAAACAATTAACTATTTAATTCTCCATCCCCGTTATCGTTCACCCCGGAATTGTTTTTTTAAAAACTCCACATTTGCCCCTTCCCGTTTCACTGCGAGACAATTCGCATACCCCTTTATCAAAAAAGCGGTGGTTTTCAATCTTCATGAAAATGTGAGTTTAAAAAAAAAATAAAAAGTAAAAACAAAAGAAGATATCTGCTTCAAAATTACCGAAGGCATTCTAGTCGCTCACTTAGTAATTTAGTCACCCAACTATTATTTTAATATCTTAAGTTATTAAAACAGTATCTCATCATAAGTCACCAAATTTTTTTTTATTCGACCGTTTTATATTTCCCCATTAAAATTTGTAGGTACGTACATTTGAGCAAATTACAATACTTTTGTAATATACTAAAAACTAAAACTAAAAAAACTTTATAAATGTGTCGATCATAAAATATATATGTGCACTCACATTTATATAAAAACATAACCTTAAAAACACTCTAAAAATAGATCCAGGTGAAGGACAAAGTGAGGTAAAACTGTATTTATATTTAAAGATATTATATATATACGTTTTGTTCCAATATGATATATTATTATAAATCATCGTTTATACTTGTAATTAGCATAGTGGTCTCTGATTGTTACTTTAATGGGTTAGTTAATTTAATATAGCCGACAATACGTTAACTCAAATGAATAATATTTATGAATCTGATGTATTCTGTATATGCGCCAGTTCGGTTAAAACAATGTTTTCAGGTAGTTTGAAATTTAAGACATATTTTTATCTTTTAGTTTATGAAAATCACTATCGTTACTGTAGTGGTTTCAAGAACATAGAAAACATTTTGTACAATTTTGTATTTTGACGTGATAACGTCTTATAAATTGATGAATCACCAATCTTATAAATTGATAAAACACCGGCTGCATGCACGAAAAAGTGTAACGTTCCTAACGTTCCTAGCGTTCCTAACGTTCCGCCTGACCCTGTGCGTGCTTTTCTCGAAAACGGCCCTAACGATTTGGATGAAATTTACTGAAAAGGGATTTTGGGGGGCAAAAAATCGTTTTAGCTAGGTCTCATCTCTCGAAAAAATCGTTTTCATATAAATTTTATCATTATAAAAATCAATTTTTTGACGTATGAAAATACTTAAATATTGTAAGTAGGTTTTGGAATTTTATATGAACAGTGAAACAATTGTTTTCAAAATATTATGACAATTAATCTTTGAGACTTAAAATAAATAAGAAAGAAAGAAAGTTAAAAAAAACAATTATATTATAGGTGGTAAGTAATTTTAATAAATAAAATTAACCTAAATTTGAAGCAAAAGATGCAATATCATAGATTCGAATTATTATAATTATTATATAAATTTAGGTTATGTATTACGGAATACGTTATCACGTAAAACTATCGTCCGTAAACCGACTTTACAGACAACCAATTTTTTTTTATGACAAGACTTGTTTCAATTTAAACTAAACCAGAGGTTCCCGAACTTTTTTGTCTCGTAGACCACCTGCCATGTTTTTCGGTTGTGGGTAGACCCCCTGCTTATCTGATATTGATTTTTTGCAAATTCATTAATTTCAAATGTATTTTTGACAACCGGTATAGTGCTACTCACTTTGAACGAATTAAATTTATAACGCTAGTGAATTGTAGTGTGAAATGTTTAGTTTTATACATTTATTAATTAGATTCAAATTCAAATGAATCAAATTAAAATTTACTTTCTATTACATAAAATAACTAAGCAAAAAATAAATGCTTTTAGTTTGAGGGATGAAACTGATGCTTTAATAATAAATTTTCAACATTTGGCATCATTTTAGTTAGATTTAATCTTAAATCTCATCGGTTAACGATGTCCAGTTTTTTTTTTGTTAGGAGATTCACTATCGTTGACCCCCATTTTCATTTCATGGAACCCCAATTTTTTTCCTCGCTGACATGGACCCCTGGCAAGTTGTCTTCGACTCTTGGGGGTCGATATAGACCACTTTGGGAATCACTGAACTAAACTAACCACACCAGAGGTACCTTTGGGACACTGTATCGTCACTACAATAGATCTGAAATTTGAAAAAAAATCAAGGAGATAGTCTTTGTCAAATGTAAATATTTAAAAAGAATTATATTCACATTTAATTGGTATCTACATAAATAAATAAATTTTAATTAGATATTATGTAGGCCGCTTTGAAAATTCATATTTTCATAATAACAAAGCAATTCATATTTTACAACATTTTATAGTTGAACAGAGCAAACGATTTAAATAAGTAGCTGAATGAAATACAAACTGAAGTTAAAGAAAACGTTTTTTATTTTATTTTTTATCAAAGGCAGAACTCATAACACATTCATTATTTTTGTACCCGTGCCTCCACCATCACATTTATCGTACCTTTGCCTCCACCACATGTTTCTACAATGTTTTTATTGATGCTAGCAAAACCGTTAGAGACGCTGTTAGATGTATCTGTTATGTGCTGAATAAGCACGAAGCTCAGCTGCCATGTTATATAATTTATGTGTACAACTGTACACAGGAGGTACATTAATATTGTACCTATAAAAACACACTTTGTAATTTTATTGCACAATGTCTGGGAATGTACAACTTATGAGACATTGTTTCTATTTATGGGCGTCAAATTGTACGATAGTTTCTTGCATTTCTGGTAGAGTAGATTCTATCGCTTAATGCACCCAACATGCCATTTTGGAGCATTCTTGGGTACGCGTATTCCTTTTCCATTTTTTACCATTCCAACCCACAAGTGGGGAATGTTACTAGTTTAGGTCAAAAATCACTTATCAAAAATTTTACAATATCTTTCCGTCTTGAGGTCCCCCGAATCCAAAAAACATATTTTTGGAAAAACCCTGTGCGCCTGTTAGGCTGTGAACACGATACAGGTCAAACGGATGAGCGGATTGAAACCAAATTTTGGGAGGGTGTTTGGTATGCAAATATGAAGAGCCCTATTGTTTTTAGGGAAAATCGGCGCATGCGCAGAAGAGATATATGCTATAACAGTGTTTTTTATATAATAATGGTATACTTTTCATAACGGTTTATTATTCTATTTATTTTTTCAAGAAAGTTTCGTTAAAATTTTTTTTTCTAAACTTTATAGTTCCGGAAATATTTTGAAAATAAAAAAAATCAGCCGCTCTTTTGGATATGGATCTGTCAGAAATTAACTAGTTCAGCATGCTTTGATTAATTTTTACATGACGTGGAACATTATTATGTAGGTAACCATGGCAACGAATAACATATATCATATTGTATACTAGCCAATACTCGCGTCACCTTACGCGATATCAGAAATTTTATTTTCTTTATTATAATCAAATGTCAACATTTTTGAAGTTGGAATGGTCCCGTCGCCCACTTGGCTGGAATTTTTAAGACAGTTTCGTTAAACATTTTTTTCTCTAAACTTTAAAGTTTTTAGAACTTCCTGTTAGTACAAACAAACAATATTATGAGTAAATTTTGCTAGAACAGTGTTCACAGTAGACTCGCTGTAACATGTAGGCTTGAAATACAGGACACCCTTAACGTCCTCAATACAAAGTAAATCGTTTTACAGTAGGTAGTCAACGAGTGGAAAAGAGACGGTGAACGTAGAGAAAGTATAGAAAATGAGAGAGACAGGAAGTGACGGTGTGCTTACAGGCTGCTATAAAGCTCGTAAATCTTAAAGCTTTTGACGTGAAAAGCATATTTAATATCTGCCAGTGTTATAGTGTTATCATACTTGTGGTCGCGAACGAATCAATTCAAACCTTCTCCTTTCCCTTCACTAGAATAATTCCGCACCTGCGCTGAATCACATTTTTATATATATACATATTATTATTACATTACCCGTGCTGTATGCATCGATTGTTTCTTTTTTTAACATGTTTTTTCACTTACAATATTTTTACAGTTATTTACGAGTCGTTTAACTTTGAGCTTATACAAGAAATTCCTAGTATTATAATGTTAACTGAAAATTAGCCAAAGTTCATATCTACATTTTCCTCGAATTTTTTATTTATGCAAAGCACGAAATAGGATTAAGAACAAAGCATGCTTTGAATGTATTAAATTTTTTTTAATACATTGTCGGCTGATATCAAAGAAAAAAACAGTACCGCTTCATTTTAACGCAAGCGTAAGTTGTTTTTAATAAGTAAATGGTTTTCTTGCTATGGCGAATTTTTATTAAAATTTATAAACTGAATTATATGCATTTGACACACAACCGTATTTTTGCGATTTTTTGACCAATTGCACGCTCCCCAAGCCACTCCTAAGAAAGTGAATTTCTGATCTAAAATCCACTTTCTAAGGAGAGGCTTGGGGAAGGTGCAATTGGTCAAAAATTTCTGCCGCTAGTATTTCCCGATCATTAAAACATTAAAACAAGCGGCAGAAATTTTTTTAAATTTTAACACTTTTTTTACCACCTTCCAAATATTTTTATCCCTCGTATCTTAAAATGGGTCCAGATTCCGCTCATATTTTATACTATAGCGGTCCCGCCCGGTTTCACCCGGTTGCAAAAGAACAAATGGAGGGGAGTGACATGAGTACGCACATGCAACATAGTTTACAGAGATGAATGTTGTGTCCAAATTTCATGATGATCGGAGTTACTGTTCAAAAGCTTTTGTCGGACGGACAAATTTTGAGTTACATTTTGCAACATTTTTCATTAATGCCCCTCTCCTATTGGTCGTAGCGTGATATTATATAGCCTATAGCTTTCCTATATAAATGGGTTATCCAACAAAAAAAAATTCAATTCGAACCAGTAATTCCTGAGATTAGCGCGTTCAACCAAACAAACAAACTCTTTAGCTTTTATATATTAGTAGGTATAGATATATAGTTTGGGTTTTTTTTTAATTTTTTCCCATAAATAATAAATAGTAACGTTTATTTTATATTTGTATTCTTTTCAACCTTGCAGTCGGTAAAAGGAACGCTGCTGACAAAATCTTTGTTTTTAATTTGTAAATAGAATGTAAATTTTTTGTTATTAAATTTTTATCTATCTATCTATCTAGGTATAGATAAGAAAAAATGCTCTAAATTACTTAAATAGATTATGTACCAAGCGGCAGAAGGTTGGGACGACATGTTTTTTTTGCACGTCAGCTCCCTAACTATATCTTTAATTAGTGAAGGAAATGAAAAAAAATATATACCAAACAATGTTAGTAATAAAATTTACAGTTTCGTAAGGATAAGATCGTACAAAAATGCACATTTTGTTTCGTGGAAACTGCTAAAATCTACAGCAGCAGAAGCAAAACTCATCTGCCAGGAAAACAAATTTAGTACCTTTAACTATTTGATTATACTTGAAATCGAATCCGGGTGAGTTTGCTGAAAAACGGAATATCCTTTAACGACTATAGTAATTGAGGCTTTGCAGTAGTGGATTTAGCCATCCAGACTGTTCGAGCGTTAACATTTTAAAGCTCCTAAAATTAGATTGAGCAATGATTGAAGCCCGATGGGGCAAGTTAAATGTGATCGCGTTATTGATAATGACGTGTTTTCAAGTATAACATAAATAATCGATGTCACTTGTTGATGTGTAGAGTGCTTGAGATGCTTTCTAGCCACTATAGGCGGGCGTGAATTGCACATACCGCTAAACTAGCGGTATGTGCTTTATTATCGCTTTGTGCGTCAGAGCTGACTTTCGTTCATATAAGAAGTTATATCTAAGTTAATTTCACACGAAATCCATTCAAATTGAAGCTTTTTGAAAAGAGGAGATTCTAATCTATAAAATAGAACCATTTTTAAATCAATTTGAGTTCATAAATACTATTAAAATTGTAATTGAAAATCACAAACAGCAGTTGTCGGTTGGTCTGTACGTATGTACGTACGTACGTATGTACGTACGTATGTACGTACGTCACGACTCTACAGATCGCAATTTTGGTCGGATTGCCTTGGGTTATATTTTATTCACTTTGTTTACTATCAGACCAGAACCCTATTTAAATTCACTAAAATGTGTTCAGTAGTTTAATTTTTATAAACAGTTTTATTTTTTATTATTTTTGACAGCTAGGTAATAGTTTAAAACAATATAATAATTGCTGGTAAATACAGTGTAATCCATAAAACAAGTGCTACACTTGTATACCGTGATAACACCACTAGACGTATTAGGCAGCCGTGGCGCAATGGTTATGCCGTCGGATCCCCAAGGGCAAGGTCCTGGGTTCGAATCCTTACGATATCATTGATTTTTTTCTTTTTTTTTTCTTTTTATTTTGTTTTATTTTATTCCACTTGATATTAATTATATATTATATTATGTATACTTAGTTCTTAATTTTTTTTATTTTTGCAAACTTAAAAAAAAATATTTTTTCAATTTTTAATTATTTATTTCTTTAAATTTTTAAATCTTGTTAAATTTATTAAAAATATTTTTTAATTGTTATTTTTTTATCATACAGTGGAAAATTGCGGGATGTGCACTTTTGGTTTTGCCAACTATTTTCTTCTCCGCGCCGTATGCTTACGTTTAATCCATTTTAAATGAAAATCTTAGGGCCTTGTTAAATCTCTCAATAGTTAATCGTTAACTGTTATTGAACCAATAAGAAAAGTTGGTATTTTTTCAAATAAATAAAATTACCAACCAATTGTTTCAGACTCTATTTTGACAAAAAAATTTAAAATTATAATTCAATATCTCGATAAATTACGTTTGGGTCCGGATTTGGATCTTCTTCAGAAATATGTAATCTAAAATATTTAGAAATTAATTAGTATTTACTTATTTTACAATAGAATTACAACTGAATTTTTCATTAATTTTCAAAAATTATTTAAAAAAATTCAGTCTTAATTTTATTGTAAAATAAGTAGATACTAATTCATTTTTATATTTTTTAGATTACATATTTCTGAAGAAAGAGATAGAAAAACAGCAATTTGCTATTTCACTTCATGGGTTATTAAATATATGCCTTATACAGTATGTAAACACGTAAGGTGCACATAGGGAAATTAGCATTGGGAAAAAATACTTGGATCAGAGTTAGCCATGACTGCATTAATTGTTATTTCTATTAAATTATCGTGGTAATCTTGATGATTTCTATTTTATTTTGATTTATTTTTATTTCACTTGGCTTTTTTAATAATAAAAAGCTCTTATAAATCATTATTTTAATTTTGTTGTACAAAAATAAAACATAAAAACAACTCCATCTGTTTGGAAACATTTCATTCAAAAATTGTCTGACTGGTATGACGTATGCGCGTTGGTAAATCAGTGACCCAATGTCTTTAGGTTCAACACGAATAGGCGGAGATATTTGATCTCGCACCATATTTAAGTATTTTTGGGAATTTAATGTCCCATTAATAAAAAAAGTCCGATTATGTTGTAATCATTTGAATATTTTCTTCGGTAGTATACACATTCATTTTGCAAAAGAATATTATCTGTCAAATTGAAAAACAATATTTCAAAGCTCACTCTGATTCAGTCATTTTTTCCCAATGTTAATTTCCCTATGTGCACCTTAGGTACGTGTTTACATACTGTATATAATATTTCACTGGCTGACTGTCATAGCTCAGATTTCAAAACGGCTATTTTGTGAATTCTTGTAAAATTTCTGTGTAATGCATTTGACGTTTTGTTTATGTGAATGAATATTCCACTAACATAACACAATACCGAACGTGTATAAATGAATCAATAATTTAGCCTCGTCATTCTGAGAATATTTTTAGATATATTATTATGATTATGTTATGTGTGGGTATTTATAACAATGTTCATACTCAAAGTTCACACCACAGCTGACATCAATTCAAACTTGACTTGGTTTACACTTTATAATAAACAATAATTCATTTACGTAAAACAACTTAAAACTTTTTCGTTTTTTATTCAGAATGTAAAATAATCTATCAAAACAACACATTCTATGGCGTTTTTAGAATCTAAAATAAAATTTTAAGATCGTTACCAAACATGTCTATTTATTTCGTTTACACAAAGATATGATAAAGAAAGAAAAACTAATTTCGTTAAAATGTCTATCCTGCTATATAAAAAATGTTTTTTTGAAACGCCAGGCTGTCAAATTATTGCTGAAGTACTTGGATCACCTTCAGTGTTAGGATTTTTCATTTGATCTTGATACTTTCATCGCGAATGTTTCTACTCCGGAGAATTTGAAAAAAGATACGACTTTCGTTGTCAAACGTCTATATATTGTTTTTGAATTTCTTGATTTTCTGTAATTGGGTTATGCCTGTATGAATATTAATATTAAATTGGTTGATAATTTTATTTATTGAAGAGTTCTAATCAGACCTTAATCAAATATATTTTAATATTAAATAAATAAATATACCCAAATAGGCAAGAAAGAGTCATTATAAAAATCTTAAGATATTAATCTAATATCAAATGGTTCATGTAAATAAAATACTTCATCAATTGAATAGAAACAATTGTATGGAATTTTTTTAATGCGGTTTTAAACAGACCGATGTCTAGATTTTATATCTCCGCAGGTAAACTATTGAAAATGTTTTTCCCAGAGCACACTGAGCCTTTATTGTAAAGAGAAAGGCATTGTTGAGGAATTACACAATACAATGTGTGTCCTTTGCCTTGTATTAGAATTTACAGTCATGAATAGTCTGATTATTGAAAATTATTAAAGTCTAACTTTACATGGACTGAAATCTATACTAATATATAAAGCTGAAGAGTTTGTTTGCTTGAACGCGCTAATCTCAGGAACTACAGGTTCAAATTGAAAAAAAAAATTTGTTGGATAGCCCATTTATCGAAGAAGGCTATAGGCTATATAATATTACGCTACGACCATTAGGAGCGGAGCTTTAATGAAAAATGTTGCAAAATGTATCTCAAAAATAAGCTTCCATTCATGTGACATGCACTAACTAGATATACTCATATTAGCGTTGTGAGAACACAACCTCAGGTGGCTCAATCGGTAGAGCATGCGACTGTCAATATCAGGGTCGTGGGTTCGAGCCCCACGTTGGGCGAATATATTTTTATTTTTTTTATTTTTTACATTGCTTTCTTCTAAGGCTTACATTTAATTTAAAAAAAAAATACTAGTTAAAAAAAGTTTAAATACTGCTTTTTATCGACGAAAACTTTTGAACGGTTATTCCGATTATCATGAAATTTGGACACAACATTCATCTCGGTAAACTAAGATGAATGTGTACTAATGTTCCTCCCTTCCCCATTCGTTCTTTTACACCCGGGTGAAACCGGACGGGACCGCTAGTAAAATATATGTAGATACTTGGAAATGTTAAAAATTAAAATGTCGTTGTTTATAAAGGTTTTTTGCACGATGTTCGTTTTGAAGTTAAAAATAATTCTGATTGGATATTTCTGTTTTTGTTTTTATGTTTTATAATGTTACGTAGAACCGGTTAACAAGTTGAATATAATAGTGTATTTTGCACCATGTAAGAAAAAATCTAATAATGCATAATCTTGATAGATTTTGTAAAAAGCAAACGAGAAATGTTGATTTACCTATATTCATAATAATCCACTATAAATTCTATAATTCAATTTTAAGAATTGTATTTTTTAATCTGTTCATTAAAAGTCTAAAACGCTGTTCGCCATGTTGGATTCCGGCGTGACGTCACGTCTGTAAACTACCTACGTTTATGTCGTTCTGTGTGTTATTTTGAAGTTATTATTACGTTTATATACTTCTATTCCGTATTTTATTGATTTCGCATCATAGAAGACCGTTTCGTAAAAGCAGAAAATACTAATATACCAAGGATAAATACGTTTAATAAATAAATAAAGTTTTACTAACTTGTATACTTACACTGGTAATGTAATAATCATAGCAATCTTAAATATTTTTAATTGTACAGTGCCACTATGGTTAATGTACACTATCGTTATTATTTACAATCATAGTGACGTCACGAGTCGTTTCCGCGCGAAAATTCATAATGGTTAATTAAAAGTCGTTTTTATGGCACTATTCTGTTATATAATAGGTATTATTATAAAAATTGTAGTTTATCTTTATCAGTTTAGGATTCATTTAAAACATTTTTCAAAAAACGGTGTAATAGCCTATACAGTATGTAAACACGTAAGGTGCACATAGGGAAATTAACATTGGGAAAAAATGACTGGATCAGAATGAGCCTTGAAATCTTGTTTTTTTTAATTTGACAGATAATATTCTTTTGCAAAATGAATGTGTATACTACCGAAGAAAATATTCAAATGATTACAACATAATCGGACTTTTTTTATTAATGGGACATTAAAAATACTTAAATATGGTGCGAGATCAAATATCTCCGCCTATTCGTGTTGAACCTAAAGACATTGGGTCACTGATTTACCAAAACGCATACGTCATACCAGTCAGACAATTTTTGAATGAAATCTTTCCAAACAGATGGAGTTGTTTTTTTGTTTTATTTTTGTAGAAAAAAAATTAAAATAATGATTTATAAGAGCTTTTTATTATTAAAAAAGCCAAGTAAAATAAAAATAAATCAAAATAAAATAGAAATCCTCAAGATTACCACGATAATTCAATAGAAATAACAATTAATGCAGTCATGGCTAACTCTGATCCAAGTATTTTTTCCCAATGCTAATTTCCCTATGTGCACCTTACGCGTTTACATACTGTATACAAAGTGAAATATTATACGACAACGCATTCTTACATTTCTGAGACTAAATAATATCTACAGTTTCAAATAATATCGTGAATATCACATGTTCAATAAATTATTTTATTCAGCACGCGTGAGTAATATGTAATTTCGGGGCCCTGCTAAATTCGGGAGAAATAATAAATTACTTCATGTTGACGCGTAGAGTGTAATAATGAATTTTCTGGACCAATAGAAACTCAGTAGCAAGCCCAAGCGCGAAATAATGAAAAAAAACTGCACGCAGCTTCTGGACCAATAGGAACGTGGTAGGCGGTATTGTATATATGAAAACAGCATCGCAATTCAGCGAAAGTCATGGCAATCTTATTGTGGGTACGTCAATCAATGAAGTGATTTATTATTTTTCCCTCTTTTATCAGGGCCCCGATTACATATTACTCCTGCTAGTTGAATAAAGTATTATGTGCGACCATTGATTGAAGGAGAATATTCCACTCGCGTGCGTTTTACCGCACTCGCTGCGCTAGTGCGGCAAATTTCACGCTCATGGAATCTTCTCCTTCTCTCACTAGTCGCACAATATACTATTTTCAATATTTTAATATTAAAAAAATCTTTCACGAATTTCATTAAAAATAAATAGAAACTAACTAAATAAGTATTAATTATTTTTTATATTTTTAGATCAGTTCTGAAGAAGATCTAAATCCGGATCGAAACGTTAATGTATTAATTATATATATTTATTTTTTTTTGTTAATATATTGTCTGAAAAATTGGTCGATAATTTTATTTATTGAAGAGTTCTAATCAGACGTTAATCACAGATTTGATTATCACATGTTCTTTGTTGCAGTCTGTACAATCATAAGACGAAGTTTTCACTTTCCCCGCAAGTTGAATTTAAACTCTATGCCAACAACGGAACTTTCCACAGCTGTCATTGGCACGTCTGTCAGATAGCAATAACAACAGCCGCAACACATCCTCCATTTTGAAACAATAACACAACGGTGGAACAATGCACGTACCGTTTCAGTCAGTCAGTCAGTGAGTCAGACACATTGAGGTTTTTTTGAAATTAAATGCAATGCTTTTTCAATTCAAGAGCAATGATCTATTTACTGTATATAAAAAGAAATAGAAAAATTAAAATACATACTGGATCTGATTAGGGAGGGAGGATAGCTGGTGAAAAAAAACAAATTTTTTACTTTTTTTTTTGAAGTGAAAACTTCTTTAGCGGCGTTGTACACTTTTTTTGTAATGGGTAAAAAATGTTAAACTCGCGTCAGGGTCACGTGTCCTGATCGAAAATGCGTAAAACGAAAACTTTTATTTATGGCTACCTACGTTAGAAGTCATTTTTCTAATTTTGAGTCTGATGACCATGATTACTTAACGCGTAAGAAACATAATTTACTTTTGCCCAAGGCTTTATAAGTGGCCCTGTCTGTATGGCTACTAAAATCTACAACAGATTACCATGCTCATTAAAAAATATTGTATCCTCTAGAGAATTTAAAGTGTCCTTGAGGCATTATTTAATTCAAAATTGTTTTTATAATTTAAATGATTTTATCTCTTAGTAATTTTATCTTACACTGACGCTATTATGTTCTTCGGAATTTAAAAAATAAAGAATTATTATTATACAACGTTAGACATCTAGCGTTGAAATATCGTACATAAAAATGCAATCTATGATACAAACCATTTTGATCGAAAATTCGTAAGACGTTAATATTCTAGTTTTCACTTCTGCCGGCACTCCCGGAGTGCAAAGGGGTTTTTTGTTTTTAGAGATATCGTTGAAATGGATATATTTTAATGTTTTGCATGTTACAAAGCACCATTCGAACAACATTTTGTAATTTTTTTGTAGAAAAATATTGAGAAATAAGCCAGTGATGTAGCATTTTCGAGGACGCCTTTTAGTCCCAGCAACGATTCCAGCGGCAAAACCAGCCTCGTGTGCAGCGACACTTAGATGCGAAGCGCGATGTGGGTGCTGGGTGACCCATGAACGACTCACAAGTAGCTATATACACACATGTGTGTATGTGTGTATGTCTAATCAGTCCAACGTGAGTGACGGAGGACCACTCAGCCCTTCGGTTGCCATGGCAACCTGACCGATGAGTAGTCCTTGTTCATTGTATATTATATTGTTATGTTATACACTGCTATATATAGAATGATTTTTAAGTTGATTCTTTTTTTAACAGCGTGTAGATATCAAATAGACGTCCAAATATTTCGAGTAATTTTTTTATCAAAACTCAAAAATGAAAGTGAAACGCGCTTTGAGGTCGGTCCTGGCGTTATGTTATGTCACTATGAAAATATGTTATGTCGTTATCAAGTATTTACAGAATATATTGTTCTAAATTGTTCCTGTTTTGTTGGACACAAAGATGCTTGTGTACATGCTTGTAGTAGCGATAAGGGCCTTCCAAAAATTATTTAAGAAGCATTTCCGAATTAATTGAAAAAAAAAATATATTGAATTTTGAAAGGCTGTTTCTCTCTTATTTTTGGGTTTTGATAAAAAGTTACATACAATATTTCTTTGTCTACTTGATTTCTACACTATGTTAAAAAAGAAGAATCAACTTAAAAATAATTTTGTTTCTTTGAAAAATAACAACACTGCAGCCTTTTCAAGATTAAGGCGATTTCGCAAAGGTTCATAAATATATTAATTCCTGTTAAGTTCGGCAATTAACAATAAATTTCTTTAACATCTGCAAAAACAGTGAATTTAAAATTATTCAAGTCATCGGAAACTATGAAATACTCAACCGACCATATGCGTATAAACATAAGAGAGTTAAACACATGCTTAACTAAGTTATCATCCAAAATCTAAGATATATCGAGTTGATTTTTTTCTTTTTTTTTTACCTTAAATAACCTTTAGTACAACTTAAATAGGATAAATTATAATTTAAAGTCACATTGCAGTGGTAATACGGAACACTGTACCTATATAACAATATTGTAAACTTTTGTATACATACTTTATATCATGACAATAAAATTTTTTATTATTATTATTATTAATTCCTGTTATGACCAAGTATAGTCAAGGAACGAGTTGGTTTTTTTCTTTTTTTTTACCTAAAATAACCTTTAGTACAACTTAAATAGGATAAATTATAATTTAAAGTCACATTGCAGTGGTAATAAGGAACACTGTATACAGCGTTGCCAGACGTCCCGATTTTGGCGGGACGTCCCGATTTTTAAATCAAAATTAAATGTCCCGCGCGGAACAGGCTCAGTCCCGCTTTTCGGGGATAACTTTATAAGAAGTTAAATCTTCACAGAAATATCATGAATAAGTAATTCTTATAAATAATTATTCTCTTATTGTAAGTTGCAATTTGTAACACTCACTCCACAGACTATTGTTTGAAACGCCATATTTTTCTAATAAATAAAACTATTCTGATTTTGATTTCTGTTTTTTTTAAATTTTTTCTGATCTAAAATATTATATTTTTATTAAAATACATTTTCTATGGCTATTTTTGCTATCTATTGTCACGTAAACGTAATTTTAATTCAAATAAAAAGATAAATAGTTGGCAAAACCAAAAGTGCACATCCCGCAAGTTTTCCACTGTATGATAAAAAAATAACAAATAAAAAATATTTTTAATAAATTTAAAAAGATTTAAAAATTTAAAGAAATAAATAATTAAAAATTGAAAAAATATTTTTTTTAAGTTTTCAAAAATAAAAAAAATTAAGAACTATACATAATATAATATAAAATTAATATCAAGTGGAATAAAATAAAACAAAATAAAAAGAAAAAAAAAAGAAAAAAATCAATGATTTCGTAAGGAATCGAACCCAGGACCTTGCCCTTAGGGATCCAACGGCATAACCATTACGCCACGGCGGCCTAATACATGTAGTGGTGTTATCACGGTATAGAAGTGTAGCACTTGTTTTATGGATTACATTATATTTACACAGTAATTATTATATTTTGTTTTTTTAAACTATAAGCTGTCAAAAATAATAAAATAAAACTGTTTATAAAAATTAAACTACTGAACACATTTTAGTGAATTTAAATAGGGTTCTGGTCTGATAGTAAACAAAGTGAATAAAATATAACCCAAGGCAATCCGACCAAAATTGCGATCTGTAGAGTCGTGACGTACGTACGTACATACATACATACGTACAGACCAACCGACAACTGCTGTTTGTGATTTTCAATTACAATTTTAATAGTATTTATGAACTCGAATTGATTTGAAAATGGTTCTATTTTATAGATTAGAATCTCCTCTTTTCAAAAAGCTTCAATTTGAATGGATTTCGTGTGAAATTAACTTAGATATAACTTCTTATATGAACGAAAGTCAGCTCTGACGCACAAAGCGATAATAAAGCACATACCACTAGTTTAGCGGTATGTGCAATAGGTATTTGAAAACTTCTGATTATATACGTTTTTTTACTATGTCCCGCTTTCGACGAAAGAATCCCGCTGTTTTCACTCAAAGAGTTCCAAAATCCCGACTTGTCAAAAAAAAAACTGGCAACGCTGACTGTATAACAATATTGTAAACTTTTGTATACCTACATATTTTATATCATGACAATAAAAATTTGTATTATTATTATTCCTGTTATGACCAAGTATAGTCAAAGAACTCAAGTACGCAAGTGCCGGGCCCGCGTCCGATAATATTACCATGACTTGTACCACATCCGCAATCGCTAAAGCGAGTGTTGCCGACGCGGATGCAGATGTAACAAATGATGCGAATACTCCGTGCTTGAGGTTGCGGACGTCTGCAACATCCCTAAATAAAATTATACGTATAGCTAAGTAGAGAGAAACGTGCCGCACTGCCACATCCTATTTTAGTATCGGGTATCGCCTGTTGCTTCGCTGTCTTCATTGTCATTCGACGACCACTTCAAAGTTAAATGTCTCAATCGTTTTGGCCGAACTAACCGCCGTCTCTTGTTTGCAGTTACATACCCTATGTTTGTATTTTGTTGTGTGCTATTTTCGGTTACGTTAAAAGATAGAAGAAATGGAGAAAGGTAAAAAGTTTAAATTTATGTAATGTTGTATTAGATTTTTTAAGTAAAAGTAAATCGTCTGCAAATGTTATCGCTGCAATCGGGTAACACGAGGTTTCTATCGAAATCTATACTAATATACAGGGTGAGTCAGACCACCCGTATCAGTCGTTTTTTCGAAAACGGTTAGTCGTAGAGAGTTGAGTCAAAAATCTGTATTATAAAAGCCCTAATGAAGAATCGAATGGTGATATTTTTTCCCCCGGAAAGGTCGGCTTCCCTGTTAGTTTGCTCCGGAGTGTTCAGAACTCCGGAATGTTAAATGGCACGATAGGTCGAAAGTGGTATTGTTGAAGAGATCTTTAAAAAATAAGCAAGTTTTGTAGGACATTTTTTTTTGTTACTGCCACCCCTGTTAAGTAATATTCGTTTGAAATTATTAAATTAACATGTCAGAATAACATTCTTAATTTTAAAAGTCGACATTTTAATCTAGTTACCTAATTAAACTATGTCACAATAAGTTTTCAATAATTGCAATTGTTTTTTTTTGTCGGAAAATACTTCCAGGTACTCATAACATATTATCTAGAAGAGCTCCGCAGTGTTTAGAAGTAAATTGAAGTCAGTTTGAACATTTGTGACATTGTTTCATTAGGTAACTAGATTTTAAATGCCGACTTTTAAAATTAAGTTTGTTATTCTGACATGTTAATTTAATAATTTCAAACGAATATTACTTAACAGGGGTGGCAGTAACAAAAAAAAATGTCCTACAAAACTTTCTTATTTTTTAAAGATCTTTTCAACAATACCACTTTAGACCTATCGTGCCATTTAACATTCCGGAGTTCTGAACATTCCGGAGCAAACTAACAGGGAAGCCGACTTTTCCGGGGGAAAAAAATATCACCATTCGATTCTTCATTAGGGCTTTTATAATACAGATTTTTGACACAACTCTCTACGACTATCTAACCGTTTTCGAAAAAAACGACTGATACGGGTGGTCTGACTCACTCTGTATAAAGCTGAAGAGTTTGTTTGTTTGTTTGAACGCGCTAATCTCAGGAACTACTGGTTCAAGTTGAAAAAAAAATGTTGTTGGATATCCCATTTATTGAGGAAGGCTATAGGCTATATGTAACAATGCTTGCTACAATATCACGCTACGACCATTAAGAGCGGAGCATTGATGAAAAATGTTGCAAAATGTATCTCAAAAATAAGCTTCTATTCAGGTGAAATGCACTAACTAAATATACTCATATTAGCGTCGTATGGCTCAATCGGTAGATCATGCGACTGTCAATATCAGGGTCGTGGATTCGAGCCCCACGTTGGGCGAAATATTTTTTTTTATTATTTTCTACATTGCTTTCTTCTAAGGCTTAGATTTAAATTTATTTTAATTTTATTTAATTAATTAAAAAAAAATTATTAGTTTAAAAAAATATAAATACCTACTGCTTTTTATCGACAGCAGCTTTTGAACGGTAACTCCGATCATCATGAAATTTGGACACAACATTCATCTCGGTAAACTAAGATGAATGTGTGTACTCATGTTCCTCCCTTCCCCATTCGTTCTTTTACACCCGGGTGAAACCGGACGGGACCGCTAGTTAAATATAAATATTGGAACGGAGTGTAGTGGATACATACATTAAGTAGGCTAAGTTACGTATATTAACTGAAATGTAAACTGCAAAGGTAGTGTTGATTATAACACTTACCTACTTAAGTATTCTAGTTAATAATTCGTGGGTTGAATTTCAATATGATATAAATACAGTGTAAACTCTTTATAACGTCCTTCGTTATAACAAAAAACTCCCTATAACGTCGAAATTTTTACGATTTGGTTGGTTTACCTTAAAACCTATACATTAATACCCTCTTTATAACGCAACAGCCATTCTCTATTATGAAGAAATATGTTCATATTTAGGCGTCAGCAAATGTTTACAGACATAAAGAGAACCATTCTGAACCATCACCATCTATTCAACAAGCACTTGATTACGCCAAACTATAGGTATATGTGTTTGTATATGTGTTTGGAATAAATTAATTTAGTGAAATTTGGTTATTTTTCTTTCTTCCCTCCATATAACGAAAAAAATGTTCGGTCCATTAAAATTCGTTATAAAGAGATTATACAGTACATTGAAGATTATTGTTAATTTGGTTGTTTTTCTTTCTTCACTCCATATAACGGTAACTCTCTATAACGATAAAAAATACTCGGTGTCTTGAGTTTCGTTATAAAGAGTTTACACTGTATATGTATATTGGAAGGAAGAAAGATGTAGTGGACAGCCGGTCACTATACCAGCGCGAGCTGGCATAATTATGTCGACGTTGGTGTTTGTAAATAAATATAATTAAATCAAATTAATAAGTATTACTAACTCAAAAAGAACCTGAACAACCACCAACAATACATGGCGATCCTGCCAGTTTAAGACAAACAATACATGTAGGACTTTATAGATATAAATTATAAATGAAGAGAATTATTACTTTATAGTGCAGTACTCTTGTAAAGTCGATTTTATCGATTTTAAACCCTAATACATCCGTAAGTTAGTTTGTTCTATCCATATCAAAGCGTACACTTTTGCAAACAATACCATGTTTTTTTTTCAAACGTGATGATTATGAATGATTTATGACGTAGCAAAAACATATATCCCTTGGCTTATTTTTACTACACACACGTACTGAAATATTGCAGATTGCAGTGTGCACTGAAAGTTTGCAAATATAAAATGTGTGTTGTTTGGAAACGATTATTACGTCTTGTGTATACCACATGCAACATTTCAGCTCCTCACGAATTTTCCCTGAAAATCTGAAAGCATGATATTATACACGGTGGACCACAAATAGTATCCAAAGCCTAGGTTAATTGTTGAGAAATCAAATGAAAATTTTTATGTGTAAGAATTTATATTCTCCCCTAATTTCTGCTAGAATGACTCGGTGAAATTTCACGGGAATATATGTGACGGAAGGGACGCAAAACTCAACTGGCAGCTATACAGTGATTATATGAATTTTGTTGATACGGTAGCTACAAAAATCATTAATGCATTACAAAAAATCGTTCCACATAAAATGATACAGCTCCCTTGGGTGCCCGGTCTATGTTGCATTTTATGTGAAACGATTTTCTGTAATGTATTAATGATTCCATACCTATCACATTAAGATTGAACTGACGATACGAAAAAATAAGAATATGAATTATATTATTTTTTTTTGTCAATTTCAGAATTTTAATATATTATATGGGTCAATATTGTCCCTTAAAGCCAGGGTCCAATTTAAATCTTTTAGATCTAAAGTGACAAAGAAGTGGTGACCACTAATTTAATAATTAATTTATTCCCATATACTTTTATTCTATACTGAGCATAGGAATAAAATCGCAATCAAACTATTTTGGTGCAAACATATACTTCTGTCTTTTTTTACGCCATAAGCACTGGCGTATCCGGATTTATAGGAGGAGAACTCCTATAAATCCGGGCCTGTTAAAAGTGTAACTTTTTGTGACAGTCGTTTTGCATTATGTTCTTTACATAAGGTATAGTTGAGTTCGTATATCGTATAACTCAGACATCTGTTGTACGTCGTGACGTCACGACGGTAGCGCGCTGAGCCGTGGTAATCCTTCGGAGACGGGTAACGACTATGTCAAAACTTTTCTACACTGAAGTTACACACCGCTGTGCCATTTACAAGGGCTCTTATATATGTCCATCCGTACGGCTATATGTTTTATAACTGACATAAAAAATATTAAACTTCTAAAAAATGACTGGATTTAATCTGTAGGCTATTTGTTAAAGATGAATAATGGAAGAGAGACAGCTAAAAAGTACATTTAATTGGGTCAGCGGTTTAATAGTATATTGTGCAACTAGTGCGACAATGCCACATGAGTTGCACATACTATTTTTTATTATGAATTAAATTAAATTAAAATTAAAATTTTATTACGAATTAAAAAAAGAAATTAGAAGTAATAAAAATTAAAATTAAATCATTAAAAAGTTGAAAATTCAGTTAAAACTGTTAAAATTGTCAAGAATAAAAGTCCATAATCGAAAATTTTAACCTCAAATCTGCTTCAAATGACAGTTTGTTTCGTTGACATTAACACCGTTATTATTTTGTTTTTTTCTCTGAATTTGCGTGCGGCAAACAATAATTTCAGTGCGACAAATAAAGTTTCCGCACGCAAATGAAAATAGCTATTTTTCAACCGTAACAGCATGCGTAAAGATACCACTTTTCCCGCATGAGTAATAAAAAAAAATTTGCATGGCATAATAAACATGAAACCATTTTCCTATATATTCAGATTCTATTAATTTAACTAAACTATAGTACTAACATTAGTTAATTTGGAGTTACTATATGAAATTAGGAATGCATTCAACTTGTTATTACTTTTAAAATATTATGCATATTGCTAATTGACATAGATTAATTTTTAGGTTACGGAAAAAAAAAATTTTTTACTCTGGATGCAAAAAAATAACAGCAAAAAAATTGATTTAGCAATTTCGGTTGAATATTTGAATCGAAATAGTTTCCATAAAGTGAATGCATAATTTATGAAGCAAAATATAATAGGTACATACACTAGTAACAAAAATTAAAGGATATAAAAAAAAATCTAAATTTTTGGGTAATATTCAACGAGCTGTAACTCCGAGGGAAATGATTGTACAGAAAATAAAAAAAAAGCAAATTATAGCTCCAAGTATCTAGTTTTCAGGTATGACCATGAATTTTTTTTTTATGTTTTAGTCTGGAGAAATTTTAAAGAAACTACCAAAAAAAAAATTTTCCAAATTTTTTCTTGTCTAAAAAAAGGTATACGGACTTCAAAAAATTTTTTTCCATCATTCCACTCGAAAACTCTCGTAGAAAATTTAATGCCCTTTAATTTGATGTACTCATGAAGCCTGTACGATGATTTGCCGCAGAGTTATCGTCAATCAAAGCCAAAAGCATCTTTTTAACTTTAATAATCAATAACTCTGGAAAATCGATGGGGGGGTTTTGAAAACTTCACAATATTCCCTATAAGATACTGTGAATGGCTATTGACGAAAAAATTTTTTTCGAAGCAAAAATCTTGATTGAAAAAAGGATAAAAATTTGCGTAATTAAGGATTTTTGTATAAATTGGTATAACTTTGGATAAAATGGATGAACGAAGGATATCGTCAGTAATTTTTCAACCTTAAAGTGTCCTGAAAAATCCCTGAAAAATTCAAAACGATGCGATTTTTTTTTCTTAGTGCCCCGAAGCTTCAAATTCACGTTTAGTGTGAAGAAAAGCCGACATCCACTGGGGGGTATATCGATTTTTTTTATTGATTTTTTAAGTTGACATTTAAAACTAAGGCAGTTGCAGTGGTAAAAAAAATCCAGTTAATTTTTTTTGACAATAATGGAGCATTCTGAAGACGTTAACAAAAAAAAATTTTGAAAAAAAAAATTTTGGAAAAAAAAATTTTCGAAAAAAAATTTTTGAAAAAAATTAAATTTTTTTTTTTTTAATTTTTAACAAACACGATTTTTTCTATCGAAAAAATACAGATTATCGATAAAAAAAATTTTTTTTCATTGAAAAAATGAATAAAAATTGAAAAATTGCCCATAATGGTGATTTTTGCAAAAACAATAAATTTGAAGCTTCGGGACACTAAGGAAAAAAAATCGCATCGTTTTGAATTTTTCAGGGATTTTTCAGGACACTTTAAGGTTGAAAAATTACTGACGATATCCTTCGTTCATCCATTTTATCCAAAGTTATACCAATTTATCCAAATATCCTTAATTACGCAAATTTTTATCCTTTTTTCAATCAAGATTTTTGCTTCGAAAAAAATTTTTTCGTCAATAGCCATTCACAGTATCTTATAGGGAATATTGTGAAGTTTTCAAAACCCCCCATCGATTTTCTATACGATCATTATTTCCAGAGTTATTGATTATTAAAGTTAAAAAGATGCTTTTGGCTTTGATTGACGATAACTCTGCGGCAAATCATCGTACAGGCTTCATGAGTACATCAAATGAAAGGGCATTAAATTTTCTACGAGAGTTTTCGAGTGGAATGATGGAAAAAAATTTTTTGAAGTCCGTATACCTTTTTTTAGACAAGAAAAAATTTGGAAAATTTTTTTTTTGGTAGTTTCTTTAAAATTTCTCCAGACTAAAACATAAAAAAAAAAATTCATGGTCATACCTGAAAACTAGATACTTGGAGCTATAATTTGCTTTTTTTTTATTTTCTGTACAATCATTTCCCTCGGAGTTACAGCTCGTTGAATATTACCCAAAAATTTAGATTTTTTTTTATATCCTTTAATTTTTGTTACTAGTGTATAAAGAAAATGGTTGCGATCTTTCGAAACAAAATATCATGATTAATATTTTAAGGTAAGTATTCACTGCTTACGCGTCTTACATAATTATTTTCTTATCATCAACTAGGACGTAATAAACGTTTCAAATTCGCAAATTATTGTTTTTTGTACAGGTAGGTACTCATACTGTAAAAACTAGTTTTAAATATATCACATTGTATACTTCGCAGAAACTGCTTTACTCCCATTATCCGACAAAGGCGTAGATATAGGGTGTAATTAACCCCCCCCCCCCCAGGATCATAATAATAAAAAATAAAACTGAAAATAATATGAATATCTGGCTAAAAAATAAAATTTAGAAAAACTTTATGAAATTTGTAAAATTAGTTTTGAAATTAATATTTTGCTTGACATCTTCCTTCGTGAGTATTCCTGTGTGATATTATTAATCCTTAGAAAAAATATTGATTTTTATGCTTCCCCCCCCCCCTCGAAAAAAAATATATCTCCGCTCTTGTTATCCGATCGGTATGTTACGATCTTTTACGAACTTTTAATAATTACCGTTTTTTATTCAAATCTTTGATTAACGTCTGATTAGAATTCTCCAATGAATAAAATTATCGACCAATTTTTCAGACAAATATATTAACAAAAAATAATAATTAATACATTGAAGTTTCGATCCGAATTTGGAGCTTCTTCAGAACTGATCTAAAAAATATAAAAGTAGTTAATAATTAAGTATACAAACTAGAAATTAATTATTAGCTATTTTTATTTTTTTAAATCAGTTCTGAAGAAGGTCCAAATCCGGACCGTAACGTCAATGTATTAATTATTATTTTTTGTTAATATATTTGTCTGACAAATTGGTCGATAATTTTATTTATTGAAGAATTACCGTTTATTATTAACAATACATAATAAACAAATTTAGAAGGATACATCAAACTAACCGGTTGTTACTAGTAATTTCCATTGTTCATTGGATAATGTAATTAATTTCGGCAAAATGGTCTGTAAGGGAGGCGGGAGGCGTGTACAACTTTGGTTTATATGCAATTTGGCTAAAAAATATTTTAATTGCTTATTAATCATTTAAAGGTGAAAATCGTTCTACGTTGTTTTGAATACTTCATTGTGCAATTTTTAAGTAATTTGTAATAATGGTACAAATGCAGACTAGATTAATAATATATATAATTATGATTATAATAGTCACTTGACATCTTATTCAAAAATACAAAAACCATAAAAGTTTACGAATTAATTAACAAAAATAACAACGTAATTAGCTGGTTATTATATTTACAAAAACAGATTTTTCTACATAATCATAAATTTCTCATTCTTGTGGTTACAACTCGGTAATGTACATTCCTTTACAACTTCAGAACTCAGTCAAAAGTTGTTATCTCAGGACAAACTTTATTATTATGAAAACTTTAGTGCTCATAAAAATGTTTCTCCTTTAATATGAATGAGCTTTTCAGAAAATAAAGGGCTTTCACGCATACTTCCAGTCTGAAATTATTGTATAATTCGCAATAATTAATTGTTATTGAAGATATTACGAAGTCACCCTTTCTTTCTACATAAACTAATTTTTTCTCGCGGTAGGTATTCATCAATTATTTTTCGATTATAAGTTATTGTTAAGTGACGATTTAAATCAGGAGTGGCAAACTTAGTTTGCAACGTACCACCTTTTTAATTTCGAGCACAATATAAGTGAAGAAAGTATTTTTATGACCAAAAAAAATCGATTTAGATGTTTACTAGTCATATTTCCGTACCGGGCCTTATAACTCAAAATCGTTTGTTAAGGAGTGAACTCCAAAAAAAATCAGATAAATTCTTTAAAAGTAATTTAGTTTTCAACAAAGTATGAGAAGACCCCATCGTGGTGTATTACTTATATTTTGCAGGCGATAAAATTATTACATAATGTTGCGTGCCCTGATGGGACGCCTATGAAATTCGGTAGAAACTACTAGAAACAACAACAATGGAAACAGGTCAGAACACCCGACCTTGGAGAGATACATACATGTAAAGGAAAGGAACTCGGTAAATCAGGTAGCGAAGTTAGACCCGATTTTGTTAGAATCGCTTGGAGAAAACAATAGAAGAAATCTCGATGCGTGGAGAACATTCTAGAGATTGACCGAAAAACTATAAAAGGCGGGCAGAGTGAGCAAGTCGGGGCAGTCAGTATTCGAGCTGTCCGTGACACAGTGCTCTGGCATTATGACCATAATTATTACGACATAAATTATACTGTGGAAATAAATTATAACTCTAGTGAGTGGTTTTAAATAAATGACTTATAGATAGTTAATAGACAAGTGTGCTGATAAACTTTGTGTTGTGTTTCTATGTGTTGTAAATATTTCTTTGTACATCATTTAGAACTATTAGTTTTGTTTCTGTTAACATTATTATTTCGGGCAAGTTAAAGAAGTACGTGTGTTTAACCGTTTTGTTAAACATTTACTCTTGTAAGTAAATAATTTCCGCCACGGACTACAGCAGTTTTGTTACAATAATAAGATCGCAATTACCAGTGTGAACTCACTTTAACTATGAATCGTTAGGTCAACGAGGTCGCTGACTTGAATACGTTATATAATATTCGATCCAATTAATTCCTCTCTAACAGCTTGCAATCACGACGCTGCGGTATAGAATTCGTGCGTGTGATGGGAATGATACATGAAGACGTCGAGCGTCGTTTAGCCGACGGCTGGAAACGCACCACCCCAGACGACGAGTGTTTGTTGCCCCGTTATTTAACGAACCGTCTTCGGTGCAACACTCGCTTGTCTGCGTTTAACGTACGAAGCCAATTACACATATTGCATATATATGTTACGGTTAATACAAGAAAGTAGTTAATTCGCGAATTAATCGGCTAATTACCCGAATTAACCAATCCTTGACGTTGGTTAATTCGGGTATTAGCCGGTTAATTCGCGAATAAACTACTTTCTTGTATTAACCGTAACATATATATGTTTATGGACTATGTGATTAATCAGGGCATTATGTATAATGCCCGGGCAATATGAATAATGACAAGTCAAATCGAGCCATGTAGTAAATAATCATTAAAACTTCATTATTTATCACTGTGCCCGGTCACTATGAATATTGCTATGTGATTGTTGGGAAATTTGATAATTTAAGTACATTGGCAAGACGTGGGGAGCAGGGACAAATATGTGATACGCACTAGCCAATCAGAGTACGCAACTCATCTCCTGCTCACAACAGAGCGTATTTTACAATATTTTTTTGTTTTATGGTCCCCCGAACCCAAAAAACATATTTTTAAGTGCCAAGGATATCACACTTTCTTCAGTGTGGTGTATACTATTTTTCTTCATACCTCGATCGTAAGCACGCTTATTAAACACATTACATAAAAAGTAAAAACACAGATAAATTCCAAGCAAGAAGCTTTGAGGTTATGCGAAAAAACAAGAATGACAGCTGTTCGTGACTATTAGGTAGTAGGATTGCTATGGAAACGACATCTAAACAACAGTTGATTGGTTATTTTTGCTTTACTACCGCAGGAACGTACGAACTTCCCGTATTGTATTTGAAACTAGAATGAAAACAACAATAGCCACTTTTATAATCACGACAAATTAATGAATGTACAGTTCGTGAGCAAGAATCATCAGTATAAAGTAAATGTTTTTGAAGTGAAAACTTCTTTAGCGGCGTTGTACACTTTTTTTTGTAATGGGTAAAAAATGTTAAACTCGCGTCAGGTCAGTAAGAACTGGGTGAGACTCTCTAAGTGATAGTAATTTCCAGATACTTTTTATTCAACGTTAGACATCTAGCGTTGAAATATCGTACATAAAAATGCAATCTATGATACAAACCATTTTATTTACAAACTTCTTTAGCGGCATTGTACACTTTTTTTGTAATGGGTAAAAAATGTTAAACTCGCGTCAAGTCAGTAAGAACTGGGTGAGACTCTCTAAGTGATAGTAATTGCCAGATACTTTTTATACAACGATAGACATCTAGCGTTGAAATATCGTACATAAAAATGCAATCTATGATACAAACCATTTTATTTACAAGTGTTGCCAATAAATAAACAATGCTTCTAAATGCAAAAAATTAAGACGTTAATATTCAAGTTTTTTTTTTTCGCATTTCTCTAGAAATGTAGGTGCATTACAAACAATAAAATATCGTATTTTTATATAAATTAATGTAAAAACTATTATATCTTACAACGATCGGAAATATCAATTGCAGAATCAAACTAGAAATTTACATTTTCTTCAAGTGTAAATTCTATAAATAAGCTTATTTTTTCAGTAATATTCCAATATTTGATGGAAAGAAAACTTAATATAACCATTTGCAAGCAAAATATTTTATCTTTCGTAGTAACCGGTTGTAAAAAAAATCTACAAAATACTAATTAAAATGAAAGTACACAAATAGTACCTATACAACATTTTTAGTACACGAAACGTAATGCATAATAGTGTGAAATAAAATATAATTGTTTATTTCCTTAATGTTTATAGTTGAATAATATAGAGTTAAGTACCTGATATTACTGCTAGACATTTCTAATTAGGTATACGATATGCATACCTACTATTGTTTTCGTGTGGTTAATTTTTAAAGAACATTTTTGACCGAAAATTCTCTTGAGGTTATGATAGAAATCCTATCAAGCCTATTATAAAATTTTTGAATGAAGCCTATCTTATCTCAAACTTGTTTCTCATATTATATGCTTTAAGTTTCATTACATTGATGTACCAAAGGCGTTATTGAGAGATGCCGATACAAATTACAAACATACAACTAAATATAAATGGAATTTCCCTGTTACACAAAATAACCCTAAAATTAGAACAAGAAAAATACATTACAAACATATTTTCCACTATAATAATAACTTTTTTTTTTTTTTTTAGATGAGTTTAGTTACAATTAGTAATTATAATATATTGTTTATAGTAGCTACTGTTTGCTACAATTGTTTGAAAAAAAATAAACTAATTTTTCTATGTTGGTGGCATTGTAACAATGGGTGTTTCTTAACAATTGTAGCAAACAGTAGCTACTATAAACAATATATAATAATAACATTTTGTAAGTATTAATCATATTTTAACACGTCTTAAAAAGCCACGCAGCCACTGGTGTACTCTGGTGGTCATGTGAAGAAACAGAGACAAGATGGCAGCGGAGCGTATGAACTAGGAAGTAGTGTTCATGTTAAAAAACTTAAGAAATGTGTTAAATTAAATAATATTCATATTACAAACTTACGTTAATAAATATGTTGAATAAAATAATAATATTTGTTACATATTAACTTGCCAGCACAATTCACTCCAAAAACTCTTTAAGATACTTGTCAATAGATGGCCTGTACCACGCCATCTATTGACGCACATCAAAAGTGATATCATTTTGGTTCACTAGGATCTTTATCTTCCTATATAACACTTTAATCAATGATATTACTAATAATCATAATATATATTAATACGCTAAGGTTAAAGATGTTTGCCTCCCTTTTTAGAAAAAACCTCACAATTTCTCCACATAAATTATATATCATTTTACAGATAATTGCTTGCTCTACTGACATCGAGAACTAAAAAATTTATTATTGCTTTTGTTTTTGTAAATTAATTAAAATACAGCAACGCTGAACAACGTCTGCCATCTAACGGCTTTAATTTTGAAACAACGTCAACACTTGGATCTGTCATCTGGCCATCATATTGTAATACAACAGACACAATACTGCATACTGCCATCTGACGGTTTTAATTTTGAAACAGCGAGCAATGCTGAACAGCGTCACAGCAATGCTGCATGATGCCATCTGGCTTAGCTCAACGCTTTTGCTACTTGCGCCTCTATATGACAATTTTAGTAAAATATTTCTTCGATCTGTCATCTGAGCTTCATATTGTAATACAACAAAAAGAAGAACGTTATAAGCAGTGTGCAAAATTAGAAACGAATTGAATACCTGCAATCATATTTAAAAAATAATTTTGTAAAGTGATAATTATTATACTTATTTAGTGCGAATAATTCGCACAGGTCACAATAGTCACATTTTATTTTGCTCGGCACATCATCTACAAGATAAAAACGGTTTTCTTATATAATATTGCATTTTAACGTTAAACATATTTTTGAAAAAAAGAAGGAAGGAGCAGCGCATCTCCCATTTGGATTTAAGCGACTGCAGTGTAGCAAACGTTAGTCTTTTTGTTGCCTTGAGAGATACGGATATTAGATTCCGTTCGAGACATGCTTTTTTGTGTTACTTGAAATCAAAAATATGTATCGACAAAAAGAAAATTGAAAATAATTCTATACCTACATAATATTATCTGTCATACGCCCAATCTATGTTCGCTAAAGCTGAAGGTGCAAGAAATATTGATCAAGGAATTGTCTTTTCATAAATAAATGTTAAAAATATTTCAATTACATTTTTGGGAACATTTTAAAAATTATTTTTTGAATATTTGTTTTATTGATCGACAATGTTTAAATAATTAAGTCATTACATAAGTATAATCATCCAGCATCCTTATATATAAAATTCTTTGTATGTTTGTTTGAATGGATTTAACTTAAAAACTATTTAATGAATTTTGCATTTTTTATACCAGTAGATAATTTTTTCTCATTCACAAAACTCATACAGTCAGATATACGACTTATTTTTCCTTCCTGCTCTTTACTGTTTTTAATAAATTTATTTTTAACTAAATAAAAACGGAAATACAAGGAAGAGAGACCAAAGCATTAGGGAAAAGTATTAAGAGACGCACCAGCTAAAAGAGTGAAATGAAGATACACGTTAACCTGTTTATATAAACTTTAATATTTTCATGTAAAAATAAAGCAAACAAATGCTATTTAACCATTCGAACTGAAATTTCCAAAAGCGACCTGCCAGTTACCATTTAAAACTATATGAGGAACAGAGACAACAAACGTAGTTTTCGTAAACAACCCAAATATATTGCAAGTGGCTACACACAGCTGTCAAAAATATGATAAATATATATACTTATTATGATGTGAAAAATACTTATTTTGCAATAAGTATGCGCAAAAAATATATTATGTATCTCGAACGTTATGCTATTATGACTCGTGTGACTGTTAAAACTCGCTGACCCGTATAACATAATATTACAACTCGTACATGATATAATAATAATAATAATAATGTCTTTATTGATGAAAAAAAAAAGTATTATCAAAAGGCGTGAATTCAGCTTAAAGCTGGTTTACAATCCAAACCAAACAAACAGATACAAATATAACAAAAAGATACAAATATATAAAAATAATAGTAATAATAACAATAACTTATTGTGATAATTGAAAAATATATTCTATGCATTACAGTCTAGATACACAAACTACTAATTTGTATCTCCTCAATGTTTGCAATTTTTTTAAAGTTTTTAAATAATTTCTCTGCTCTTTTGGTGATTATAAGTTATAGGTTTTTGTTACATTCTGTATGCAGACCCAAATACGCAAATGTAGATTGTAGACTGTAGACAGACCGATAATAAAAACAGTTTCGCACTTTGGATTTCATTTTAATGACTAGATTTATTCCCTATGACGTCACAATCATGCCACAAAACACTGCAAAGGAGATTAGTACGTGGTTTTATGCTTTATTTGACTTTATGTTATATTCGCAAAGTTTGTTTCAGCATCGAAATGGCACTTGGCAAACAACGCAAAACTGCCAATGTAATGTTTTTGTTGAGTTATATAATTGTTGGTTTATTTGTTTTGCTAAGCTTGGAGTAAAATATTGTTATTACAGTAATCCAGTCCATGTTTTCTTTAACAGGTTAACTCGGGATAGACATATTATCATTACAAAATACGTTCATTGGATATCCCTATATCTAGGCGCAAAAAAAACTAAAAAAAATTTTCAACCCAGCATTTTAAAGGAAATTATATCTACTTTTTTCTATAAAGCAATGCCTACTTAGCTCTAACCCAAAAAAAGTTATAGGCAAAAAAAAAACAAAAAATCCAAATTTTCGCTCCCTTTCCCTTTTTGTTTCAAGTTTTTAGTAATAAAAAAGTTTTAAGTAAGCCATTTTGATGGGAAATTCAATTCTCTACAAACAGTTTTATATAAAATATGTCGAAATTTTGCTTCGTTTGCAAGATATATTGAAAAAAAAACTGAAGAGGGTACATTTTCACCCCTATCTCCAATTTCCACCTTCTAATTTAATAGCACTCCGCAGTTTTTTCTTCTCAAATGACCCATTGACCGATTCCTGCAATAAAAATCCGTGAAAGTCTTAGTTCCTTATTGCCCAGTTTTTTAGGACATAATCAATAGCCTATAGGTAGGTCAGCTTGCCCTTTTAGAAGGCTATAATCATATGAGAGCATAATTATACGAAAATGTCAATATTAAGGACTACCCTAGTAGATGTACGGATTCTTTTAAAACATTTTTACCCACGACGGAACGGAGGAGGTATATGCGTTTAGGATGAGAGACTGTTTGTTTGTGCACTCGAATGTCGCCATTTATATCGAAAACGGTTTGATCAATCCAGGCGCGGTTTTCTGTAAAGGGTTCGTTTAGTCATTAATATTCGTTTTCATAGAACTGTGTATAGTTTTTCTTATGTTCCCTGTATAAAATATGAATGCTAACTCACAATTGCAGAGGTTAGAAAGCAGCATTATTACGCCGCCTCATCAACAAATATAAATATCTCTGGGTTTAATGAGCATTAATCCATCACGTGGCTTGTGTAGCGTCCGCGTTCTACCTGCAGGCTTTACGTGCTTAGCGCTACGAACTATGGGACTACGGATGGTCCATTAAAATGAGTAACGGTCGAAATAAAACAACGTCGACTTGTACTGTGACACGGCATAACAATATGTCAAGAGAACGATATACAATGTGAATGAAGATCGACTTGCAGGAACGGCAAATTGATTGAGAAAAAAGTATAACAGGTCCTTTTATAGCTTTACAATATGTTAAAAAAGACTAGAGGTGTGGAACAGCCGGCTGGAACGAAGTTTTAAGCTATCGCATAGCTTCTATCGCGGGCTTTGAGCGCGGCGACCGAATCAAGAAATTCCGTAACGAAAAAACCTAACACCCCCCACTCCGACCGGCACAGCGGTGCGGCGTTGAAAGCCGTGCATCGTCTAACGTCGTTTCAGTTCGGCAGACTTCGGCACGGTGTTTGTGTGCTCATAACTGCATAACTGCTCATAACTGATTCTATCTTTATTTGTGTATAAATGAATTTATATATAATACTGCTATAAAAATAACCTAAATTATTTAGGTTATGTGCAGAGAAAGTATATATGATATTATATCTATATAAATGTACATCGCGCCAAATTCTATGATCAAACTCTTAATATCGTTCTTTTTGTTCAAATTTTTTGAATGAATAATTGTTTTGGTGTGTAATTACACTATTTATACCTTATTATTTATACCTAGTTATTTTCGTTTTATAGAGAAGAAAAACTTAAAGACCTAAAAAGAATATGCAATAGCTTTACCGCGGCAGTCCCCGAGTGCCACACGTATTTTTTTCGCTATTTATTATGTAGTTATTGTAACAAAACTGTTCTAGTTCGTTGGCGGAAACTATTTATTTACAGTAATAAACGTTTAAAAAAACACTTAAACACACTAACGAAAAAGTACTTCTTTAACTTAATAGTAATAATATCGTTAACAGAAACAAAACTAATAAATTCTGACTAATAAAATAGAAGACTAAGTAACAGAAGAATATAAAGTCACTAATTATGTACCTACACAAAATATATACAATACAGGAACACACCGACGTTTATCTAGTACTTTATGAAAGTCGGGTTTTGACTACCTGCTTTCCATTGTTGTTGTTGCGAGAATATGCCACAGAAAGCATAGTCGTCCCAACAGGGAGCGCGCAACAGTATCATATAATTTTTTTTACTAATTTGTCTGAAAAATTATTCGAAAATTTTATTTATAATGCAATATGATTGTTAAACAAAAATTAATTGTGTGATTTGCAAAAAAATAAAAATAACTTTTGTTGCGCATCTGTCGGGAATCGAACCCGGGACACCCGCATTGCAGATGAGTATTCTACCACTGAACCATTGACCTTGCCTAGATATCGCTATTTATATAGGTTTAATAACAAATCATGAAGTTAGAAAGCGTTGAATTTCACAAAATATTAATGTCAAAAAACTGACTAATATTTGAAATAGCATTCGTTTTTGAACACAAGCAATCTTTTTATTTTAAGACAGAACATACGCAATCTTTAAATGTCCATAACACCGTGTGTAACAGACGAAGACAACCGATCCGCGTGCGCGATGTATTAGACAAAATCGAATTTATACAGTGTTTATTTCTGTTTTCTATGTATAAAAAAACTATTTGCGCGAATTCTGTTATATGAAATCTATGTAAAATTTTCTCCTCTTTCGTTTAAGACAGGTTTCGGCTGTGAAAAAAAATAATCTATCAACTGTTGTTTAAATGTCGTTTCCATAGCAACCCTATTACATTTTAGTTAATAGTCGCGAACAGCTGTCATTCGTGTTTTTACGTATAAACCCAAAGCTGCTTGCTTGGAATTGATCTGTTTTTATGTCATTAATAAGTAATTAATTAATTAGTGTATAACAAGCGTACTTACGACCGAGGTATGAAGAAAAACAGTATACATCACACTGGCCGAAAGTTTGATATTCTTGCACTGTGCATCATGGCGCGCAGTACAAGAATATCAAACTTTCGGCCAGTGTGGTGTAATATACTATTAAAACAGTCAAAATGAAACTCTTTAAAATGACTTTTTTAAAATTTCTTTTTGTGAGGAATAGATACGGTGATGTCCAGTTAAAAAAAAAATAATTCCTAATGTATGGTCAATAGCTTCCTTGAAGTGTAGTGACTCAGCGGATATTCTACTACTGTCATGTGAATTTATTACATTACTTTTTCAGCAGACATTTTACATATCCTATGAATAATTCCTTATAATGAATTACAAGCTCGTAAAGAGCTGAGACGCGCGGAAAAATGTATTCAGCTCCCCGTTGTTCTGTTATTAAAAAACTTGAAAAGTTTAAAAACATTTATTTTAAATATTTATCAAGAAGTGAGTTAAGGTTTGAAAGACTTTGCGGTTATAATTTTTTTGAAATGCGTATAAAAAAACGTTCACTAAAAACTTCGTTCAATGTTAGAGCAACAGAATATAACTTCTAGTACTTATTTATATTAATAATAATAATAATTATTGACGTGATAACGTCTTATAAATTGATGAATCACCAATCTTATAAATTGATAAAACACCGGCTGCATGCACGAAAAAGTGTAACGTTCCTAACGTTCCGCCTGACCCTGTGCGTGCTTTTCTCGAAAACGGCCCTAACGATTTGGATGAAATTTACTGAAAAGGGATTTTGGGGGGCAAAAAATCGTTTTAGCTAGGTCTCATCTCTCGAAAAAATCGTTTTCATACAAATTTTATCATTATAAAAATCAATTTTTTGACGTATGAAAATACTTAAATATTGTAAGTAGGTTTTGGAATTTTATATAAACAATGAAACAATTGTTTTCAAAATATTATGACAGTCAATCTTTGAGACTTAAAATAAATACGAAAGAAAGAAAGTTAAAAAAAAACAATTATATTATAGGTGGTGAGTAATTTTAATAAATAAAATTAACCTAAATTTGAAGCAATAGATGCAATATCATAGATTCGAATTATTATAATTATTATATAAATTTAGATTATGTATTACGGAATACGTTATCACGTAAAACTATCGTCCGTAAACCGACTTTACAGACAACCAAATTATTTTTTTATCTATCACATTTCCCGTTATTTTCTACATTTTTAAACTTCAACTTAATTAATAGCAATGGACGAATCAAGGAATTTTTTTGGAAATCAGGGTACGGTAGGCAAATTTTGAGCAAAAGAAGTTGAAAAGGGTAATCGACCACGGCCTTAAATAAGGAACCATCGCGATATTTATCTGGAATTATTGAGGGAAACGATAGAAAACCTCAACAAGATGGCCGGTACAGGAATCGTTTCTCGGCGAGAGACAATAGGAAAAACTCCCAGTCACATCTGCCTCCGCCGAGATTCGAACCCGGTGCCTCCCGAATGCGAGTCTAGTGCCCTCACCACTACGCTACACCGCTCGGTTATTTATGTTAATATAAAAACAATATTCATTGTACACATTTCACGTTATCGTAAAAACTCAATCACAGAATCCAATCACGAAATTGTATCTGTTTTTCAAATTAAATTACAATCTTAAAATGTAAACAGTAATTGAACAGACAGTTCGAACAGCTTTGCTATACCGCAGTTGCGAAAAATAATACAAAACAAAATACTATTGACTGGAAAATCGTTTTAAACTTTCCTTATAAGCAATCACGATTCTATAACATAATTGCAGCTGTGCCATATTTTTGAGCCTTGAACCCATTGATATTTTAGCATCAAATATGACTGAAGAAGATGCATCTATTGAAGGTGAAGCAAATTTTAAATAGGAGAATAGGAGGTCGGAGAGAAAAAAAATGATGAAAAAATATAGTATTAAAATAAAACATCGAAAACTTGAATAACTCTAAAACTATTAGTCGTACGTGAAATATGAATAGAACGTTTTTTGTAGAAAATATTCTAATAAACAATTTTTCTAACTTTGCAAATGTATATTTTTTATGCAAATGGCTTGTACCGAAGCATTTATTATTAAATTAAAAAAAAAGTCAATTAGACCAGTGCAGTTAGCCCAAAATCAAGTGAAAAAGGGACAAAATTAATAACAGAAAACAAATGATGAGGAAGGGAAGAAACTGCCGTCAGAAATACAGAAACCAAAAATTGAAGGTCAACTTTTGCCGGAAATAACGGAAAACCGCGTTTGACCCCTAAAACGCGCCCCCCGCAGCCCAACGGCCATTTACGCATTTGAATTTTTGGTTTCTGTATTTCTGACGGCAGTTTCTTCCATTCTTCATCATTCGTTTTCTGTTATTAATTTTTTTCTTGTCATAAGTTAATTTCACTGGTCTAAATAGAAAGCGAGATATTCGCAAAAACTGATTTTTTTATACGTTTGACATTGAATAATTACCAACGCGAACAAGATTTTGAAATAGAGTTTTTGCACATTATTTGCATGGCCAAATAACGATATGTATACGTACAAAAAATCACCTCACCAGTATTTATTTAAAGGTTAAATTCTAAAACACAAAAAAAACGTGAATAATATTATTACTTAACTGGATTTTTTATTGGGGATTTATGAAACGGTCGAATAAAAAAAAATTTGGTGACTGATGATGAGATACTGTTTTAATAACTTGAGATATTATAATAATAGTTGGGTGACTAAATTACTAAGTGAGCGACTAGAATGCCTTCGGTAATTTTGAAGCAGATATCTTCTTTTGTTTTTACTTTTTATTTTCTTTCACTTTGAGACTACAACTAAAAACTTACATTTTCATGAGGATTAAAAACCACCACTTTTTTTGATAAAGGGGTATGCGAATTGTCTCGCAGTGAAACGCGATGGGCAAAGGTGGAGTTTTTAAAAAAATAATTCCGGGGTGAACGATAAACGGGTATGCGAATTGTAATTCCGGGGTGAACGATAAAGAGGTATGCGAATTGTCTCGCAGTGAAACTGGAAGGGGCAAATGTGGAGTTTTTAAAAAAACAAATCCGGGGTGAACGATAACGGGGTATGCGAATTAAATAGTTAATTGTTTGAATAGAACTGCGTTTTCTAAAAAATGTACCTATATTTAATTGAGAGTCAATTAAATATATATTTTTTAGAAATCGCAGTTCTATTCAAACAATTAACTATTAACAACTTAGTAATTTAGTCGCTCACTTAGTAATACAGTAACCCAAATTGATTATTTTTGTCACCCAAAATTGTAATTTACAGTTACTCGTTTAAATACTACCCTTTTTTATTAATGATTGACGAAAACTGTTAATGGACAATAAGATTATAAGGGCATTCAAAATTGTTGGTGTATTAGATTATATAAGTACAAAGACAAAACAGTTTGTGGTTCGGCTACAATTTTATCGACAAGTTTAAATGCACACAGCTTTTAATAAAGCTACAACAATAAAATATCTGACGGGTTTCTGTTATTACATTTCCTTTGAAGTTAATACACACACATTGATACATATAAAACACGGATATGCATCAGTGACGTCTCGTGCCATGTTATTTATAGCCTTTTACCGAAGCTTTAATTCAAATGTATATTCTATCCTATACAGAGTGTACGATAAGTTTAGTCTTGTAATATAACCTTACAAGAATGTAGGACGACCCCATTCGATTGTCTTTCTAACGGATTTTCTTTCTACTCACTATGTCACTATGTACTGCAATGAGCTGATTGCCGCTTGAACTGCCGCCAATCAGCCAATCAGACAGTTGTAACGCAGGCGCGTTCGGGTCAGACAACTTGTAAAATATAACTAGATATAGTTTAGTTGACATTTCAGTATTAAATTTTAGAGGACCGTACACTTTACGAATACTGTTATTATTGAATGAAATTTAATAGGTCGGTAGGAGGCTTAGGAGCAACAATTCCAAGCCACAAATCCATTAAGTCTAGTAAATTTATAGGTTATTGAAATTGAAAAGTTTAAAATATTTAACTCAATAGACGCGCAGACTCTGGAGTTATGTAATATGTAGTTGGTTTTGCGGGGAGATAAATTCCTTTATGTGTGCGTACCTTGCCCGGCTTAAATTGAAACGTGGAAATATTTACTGTTCTTACGTGTGTCGAAGAGGGGAAATAACCCATTGCTATATTGTACATAGATAGAGTTGTGATAACAAGACCAAGTGGCTTATGTTAACACTTATAGTAGGTATGTATTTTTGTACGTATTGTTGCGTGCCCTGATGGGACGTCTATGGAATTCGGTAGAAACTACTAGAACCAACAACAATGGAAACAGGTAAAGAACACCCGACCTTGAAGACACACATACATGTAAAGGAAAGTATCTCGGTGCGGGAAGCAGGTAGCGAAGTTAAACCCGATTTCTTAGAATCGCTTGGAGAGAACAATAGATGTAAAGAAAGGGATCTCGATGCGTGGAGAACATTCTAGAAGCATAGACCGAAAACTATAAAAAGGCGTGCAGAGTGAGCAAGGAGGTCAGTCAGTTATGGAGCTGTTCGTTGTGTTGACACAGTGCTCTGGCATTACAACATAAATTATTCAGTTATACTGTGAAAATAAATAACTTTAGTGAGTGCAATCTGTTTAAATAACTTTTTGTAAATACAAGTGTGAATCAGCTACTGTACTAGCTAAACTTTGTGTTGTGTTCCTGTGTGGTAGTGAATAGTTTGTGTACATAATTTAGTGACTCTATATTCGCTGTTACTTAGTCTTTTATTTTATAATTTAGAACTATTAGTTTTGTTTCTGTTAACGTTATTATTTCGGTTAAGTTAAAGAAGTACGCTTCCGTTTGTGTGTTTAACCGTTATGTTAAACAGTTATTCTTGTAAATAAATAATTTCCGCCACGGACTACACCAGTTGTGTTACAGTATATAAAAAAGCTTACTATTTTTTTTTTTTTATGAGAATACAACATTCTGGTATTTTGGTTACAAGGTAAAAAAATGAAAGTAAAAAAAACAAGCCGGGAATAATGGTGTTTACTGTTTATAATGGTAAAAGGTGATTTCAGGCGTTAAAAATCTAAAATAATATGTATCTATTATAAATACTAAAAATTTTTAAATGAAAATCTAAAAAGCACGGTTATATCAATTCATCAAAAAGTCGAAAATCAATTTCGTTCTCTTCTGTAACGTTTAAAAGCGTGGGGCACGCACTGTAGTACCTATATTTAATTTGTTTCATAGGTGCTCATGCTTTAAAACGTTACATAAGATAAATACAATTTTTTTTCTATTTTTTGATGGGTTGATATAAGAGTTTTTCTATTTTTTTTTTTTAAATATATATTTTGTTGGTAATTTATCCGCCAATTTCAACTGTACAAAGAGAGATAACACTACTTTGGGTCAAATATCATTTTTCACAATAGAACTCTTCAAATAAATAAAATTATCGACCAATTTTTTCAGACTATATATTCACAAAAATTATTTATTTCAATAAATTTAAATAATTTTGCAAAAATTTTTTTGTGAAGAGCAGTAAAAATAAATAATTTTGACCATTGTACTGTTTTCGTATAGAAACGTTAAATCGTAAATGACTTTTTGCCAAAAAATCCGACATAAGCCATTTCCAATTGTCACCACAAATATAGTTACCAAATATATAATAAACGAACAAAATACTGAGTCAGCGTTCCTTTATTGTTATCTGGATAATATCTCAAGCATGGAAAATCCGTCGTCCACTTTCAGGATATTTTAACTACCCGTACCTATCTCTTAAAATAATCCAATTATTTACTCGCTTTATTTTGTTATTCTCATTTTAACAGTAATAAATAAAATGCAATAAAATAAATAAAAGCTTAAGACATTTTACATTGTCAATTTGGCATCAATGCTTGTCAACCTCGATGCCAAATTGACAATGTAAAATGTTCTAAGCTTTTATATTATATTTATGCTCAGTTTTGTAATTTTTTAAACGTTTCAATATAAGAATAGGTTTTGAGCGAAATATCACTGTTTACTGCGAATTATATTGTTTTTCCCATTAATATCATATTTAATCTATTTGAATCTCGCGCGCTTTTTACGGCGTATTCCACATACAAAATGGCTTCTAAAAGGGACAGGAGGCGCTACTGTATCAGCAATCTATTAAATATAATATATATATCTATGGTATATTTATCTTTAACTAAATTTTCTACCTGTAACTGTGTTTAGTGAATTAAAAGTAAATTTTTATCTAACGAATAAATTTCTTCTGAGGTTAGTAATTTCTATCTTTAATAGTGTTCGATGAATATGGCCATTAGAAGTAGTCTGAAAGAGATTTAATCGAAGTAGATCGCAGGTTCAGTTGGCTTGATGTCTAGAATTGCGGATAAATGTTACGTAGTTTTTGTAAGCATCAGTATCGCATATCGAGGCGACGGTATACAGTATAGTCTGTTATACTGCAGGTAGTATAAATCCGTCGCAGTCGACACGCGCGATACGTTCTCGATGATAAAATATGTGTCGATTGGGTTTGTTTTGTGTCTGCTCTAGTGATGTGTCGCTCCCGAGCGAGTCGTTCATAATGAACGACTCCTTTCACGGAGCGGAGCGAGTCGCTCTTTTTTTGTGAATGACTCACTCCGAGCGCCATTGCTCTGTGCTGAGCTGTTCTGTACTGTTGCATTCGCACATTTACAGAGCACACACAGTACAGGCCACAGAGGCACTAGTATACTTTGCACGTACAAAGTCATAGTACTAAGCTTACAGTCTCGTTACAATATGTTAATAATATTATTAATATTTTTAGAACGTTTCAAACATCAGTTTGTATAAGAACAACATAGATATATATATTAATAGATAGCGGATGCCTATCCTTGAGCATTGTGCGGAATGGTTCCAATTAGAAGCCATATGGAAGCCATTTTGTACGTGGAAAACGCCGTAAAAAGCGCGCGGAATTCAAAATGATTAAATAGTCTATTATATTATGATGTTAATGGAAAAACAATAAAACTCGCAGTAAACAGTGATATTTCGCTCCAAAACCTATTTTTATATTGAAACGTTTCAAAAATTACAAAATTGAGCATAAATATAATGTAAAAGCTTAGAACATTTTATACATTGTCAGATTGGCATCAATGCTTGTCAACCTTGATAATTGACAATGTAAAATGTTCTAAGCTTTACATTATATTTATGCTCAATTTTGTAATTTTTGAAACGTTTCAGTACAGCAGAGACGCGATAATCCGGACTAATTAAAACACAGCTGATCCGGATGTAATTTTAATTATAATTTTAATTATCAAGAAAACAAACTAAAATGCGTGCTCAAAGGATTTATTCATACGTAAAAATAAAACTTAAAATAAACTTCTATATAAAATATTCAAACATAAACAAGATATTTGTACTTAGCAATCAGCATGTGCATACAATTATTATTTAAGTACATACATAATATTATTGATGAGTATTTGAAAAGAATTTCATGGCATAAGGATCGAAAATGAAGCAATACTGAGATTTTTTAAACTTGCATTTAATACTAACGTTTCGATACGTTTTGTATCATCTTCAGAGTGTTCAAATGCTGTCACATGATGATACAAAACGTATCGAAACGTTAGTATTAAATGCAAGTTTAAAAAAATTTCAGTATTGCTTCATTTTCGATCCTTATGCCACGGAATTCTTTCCAAATACTCATCATTAACTTCAATGGATCATAGTTACTCTATTCATTGAATAGAGTCAATCTTCACATAATAATATTATAATCATATTAGTACTACTAATATTATTATAATCATATTAGTACTAATGCATGAAATCTGTAATTTTAGTTTGCTTAATTTTTTCCTGACTCAGAGTAAATGCTTGATCCCGGAGTTTTCTCAGTATTAGCAATTCGATTAAAGGCACATTGTCTCTTCAGTCCATTCTATACTTTGCTCCAAATTTTTACAGGCTGTAGTATGGCTTACGGACCCAATTACGTCAACGTCATCCTTTTCTATATCATTTTCGTTAGCCTCATCGTTTAATGTTTTCGTAATATAATCATCTCCGTTAAGCCAAAAATCTATTTCAGCGTCTGTTGGAACAGCTTCGGAATTAATGCTTTGCACCATTTTATAAATTTTTTGTGTAGGTATCATTTCTCTCGGCAGCAATTATATCTCTTAATTCCGTCAAGGGTATTAAATCATCATTCTCCCATTCTTCTGTTAAAGTGAGTTTGTTCCAACACTTTTCTAAAACACTAGGTAGAACATCCCCCCATGCTTCATGCAAGAACCACACAGCAAGTACTATAAAGTACTATACGCAAATAGTGCCGGTACAGCTACTCAATAACTAAGTATCATGATCCCGATTACTGAAACTGGAAAAATCCGGACTACAATGTACATAATACACCCATCCCCCGATTTGCACGGTACTTGTTTTACACGTTTTCGCTTTTACACGGTTTTCCAAATAAGTTTTTTTTTGTTTTTATCGCACTCTACTAAATGATACTGTGATTGAACACGTGCGCTGTGTACACATCTCACGGGGAATCCCGAGCTTATGTGCTGACTTGCTGCACACGCACACTGTGTCTGTATTTCTTCGCATAAAATTAAAGTTTTATCTACGGAAAATTGTATTTGAGTGAAAGTTTCACAGTTTCAGAACCTGTCAATGCATTTTATTTTTATTTCTGTGTACACCTAAAAATATTGAAAAAAATCACAACTGTTAAATAGCAAAATTATGCATTTTCTGCAAGCTTTTCGATTTATACGGTTTTGACTTGAAAATTTTTAATTTTCGATTTACACGTTTTTCTCAGGAACGTATCTACCGTGTAAATCGGGGGATAGGTGTACTATCAAACGACTGTCCGAATTACCAAAAAATCCGGATTATGAAGGTTCGGATTAACGCGTCTCTACTGTATAAAAATAGGTTTTGGAGCGAAATATCACTGTTTTCTGTCAATTTTATCGTTTTTATCAATAAAATCATATTATAAAATAATTAGTATTTTTTAATCTCGCGCGCTTTTTACGGCGTTTTCCACGTACAAAATGGCTTCCAAAAGGTACAGGAGGCGCTAGTGTACAGGAAATCTATTAAATATATATCTATGAAGAACAATATCTAATAATATACTCACAGTAGTACATGTTCACTGCGGCATAGTTCATAAGACTAAATTAATAACGGTAAGTTTCCTTTAAGAAGCACCCATTGTTTGACGGTTACAGTGTTTGAAAATAAATATATCTAATTTAACATTGTAACAATAGGCAGGCGCGGTCCGAGGGGGGGGGGGGTCACAGGGGACATGGCCCCCCCCAAATCTAAGGTCAAATTGAAAAATCTCAAAAAATTTCCAAATAATAAAAGGAAATTTTTAGCTATCCCCTAACAGCGATAAATTTATAGTTTGCTGATATCTAGCGGTGTTTTTATGAAAAATTGTGTCTTGTGCAATAATGTTTATTTTATTCCAGATACCTATTTTTTATTAGTGTAGTGAGTGACCCCCTCCAAAATTTCAGGCTGCGACCGCGCCTGACAATAGGTGCTTCTTAACAATTGTAGTAAACTGTAGCTGCAATCCAAGTTTCGCAAAGCATTTGTGCAATGTGTGTAAGTAAATTTCACTTCTATAGTGCATAGTGTAAACTTCACGATGTTATAAGTGAATTAAATATCACGCTACGACCAATAAGAGCGGAGCAATAATGAAAAATGATGCAAAATGTAACTCAAAAGTTCGTCCGACAAAAACTTTTGAACGGTAACTCCGATCATCATGAAATTTGGACACAACACTCATCTGGGTAAACAAAGATGAATGTGAATACTCATGTCCCTCCCTCCATTCGTTCTTTTGCTCCCGGGTGAGACCGGGCGGGACCGCTAGTAATTTATATAAACATAGTCATTTGAGAATTGTTTGTTTTTATAGCAATGTATAACAAAAAATAATTTTCAGTCCATATTGCTATAAAAGAGTGTTTTTTGGAGTATTTCTGTTCGATTTGGAATGAGAATGTAACCTAGAGAAAGAGAAGAGTTTACGTCCTTTCTGCAGAAAAATGTCGGTGGAGCCATATTTAATAGATTGCGGATACACTAGCGCCTCCTGTACCTTTTAGAAGCCATTTTGTACGTGGAAAACGCCGTTAAAAGCGCGCAAGATTCAAAAATATTAATTATTTTATAATATGATTTTATTGAAAAAAACAACAAAACTCACAGTAAACAGTGATATTTCGCTCCAAAACCTATTTTTATACTGAAACGTAATATAATGTAAAAACTTAGAACATTTTACATTGTGATTTGGCATCAAGGTTGACAAGCATTGATGCCAATCTGACAATGTAAAATGTTCTAAGCTTTTATATTATATTTATGCTCAGTTTTGTAATTTTTGAAACGTTTCAATATAAAAATAGGTTTTGGAGCGAAATATCACTGTTTACTGCGAGTTTTATTGTTTTTCCATTAACATCATATTATAGAATATTTAATCTTTTTGAATCCCGCGCGCTTTTTACTGCGTATTCCACATACAAAATGGCTTCTAATTGGAACCATTCCGCACAATGCTCAAGGATAGGCATCCGCTATCTATTAATATATATATCTATGGGTGGAACATACCGTCTTGTAGAACAGAAGAGTATCCCCTCCTTGAATTTCTTATCTCAATAGTACACGCAACGTATTGTCTGAATATGGTTTTGACGTATTTTGAACAATACCCGGTTTCATAATACGATGATATATACAAAGTGATAAATGGCAACGGTGATAACTTGAGGTAGACATATTCGATGTCCAACAGCGAGACGTGTGTAAACATTATTTTATGTCACCATTTACCTCGTTTACAATGAATACAATCTTTTTTATTTCCTCTTGAATACAATAAAAAATACAATGAGACATTATTTTCCTGAATTTGATAATGAAAAATTAAATTGATTCGATTATATTATTTAAAATTGAAGTGTGGGCCATCATTACCAGACAAATCCAATTTTACTTTGTGCAAAAATTGTAAATATAAATGAATTAGGTTAGTTTAAATGAGATTTACTTTGAAATAAATTCAGAAAAGATCATAAAAAGGTTTTCTAACCAACGGAGCTACGACCATACAACGGTAAATATGTAAGAATGAATTATATGTATTTATTAAAATTTCTTTTATTATTTTCTTCTTTATTTTAGTATTTTCCCATATTGTCATCTAATTCTGAGTTATGTGAAAAATTTCAAGTTTCTATCTCATCAGGAAGTTAGTTTAAAATCAATTACAAAGTTCCGCCCGACATACACGAAAAGCAAGTTGATATAACTTGGTAATAATAACAGTGAGTGCGTCGCTCCTTTAATATTACCTGCGACAACGTATCTAGGAATCCGGGAATCCGGTTTCTATTGTTCGAAATAAAACTGGAACGCAATTACGTACGTTATGTGGTATATTCTCTAGCAAGATGAGACGTCAGCTTTCTGTGAAAATGAATCTATCATTTATGTTTTGTACTTCGAACCACAATAAAAGACAGCCATACTTCCATACTCATAGGGGAATGTTTTCAATCAACTAGAAATTTCATCGAGTATTTCATTCAGGAATGCATTTATTATATTTCAAGATCGGATAGTAGTAATATTCCTGGCCCCTTTTATGTGGCAAGCAGTTGAATGCAATACATTGAATTTGGTACGAGCTGCTATAAATATGAAAATTGAAGCATCGTGACAAGGTCGATAAGTCGTGCTCGAGATATACGCTAGGAAAGTATCTTTTGACAAGCGACATTTGCGCCCTCTCGTGTTTTTTTTTTAATTCTGGTTCAGCCAAAACCTTAGTGTCATCATATCATATCATATTTATTATTAATATTATAAATGCGAATGTAAGTTTGTTTGTTACGCTTTCACGCAAAAACTACTTAACCGATCATCATGAAACTTTGCACATACACTCTTGAAGGTATTAGAAGTAACATAGGATACTTTTTATTAAAAAAAAATAAAAAATTTTTACGAAAAATAAGAAAATTGTTTGTTTAATATTATAAATGCGAATGTAAGTTTGTTTGTTACGCTTTCACGCAAAAACTACTTAACCGATCATCATGAAACTTTGCACATACACTCTTGAAGGTATTAGAAGTAACATAGGATACTTTTTATTAAAAAAAAAAAAAAAAATTTTTACGAAAAATAAGAAAATTGTTTGTCAAAATATGTGCAATACCTCAACCCCTGATATGCATGTCAAAAGTCGATTTCCATCTCAATCGCGGGCGTAGCCGCGGGTAGCGGCTAGTATGTTATACGTTCATTTTAATAAGGATTAATTGTTGAATAATTGGGTAAAAAATGATCAAATCGGAAGTGCTGTATTGTTAATTGTAAAGATATACACCAACTAAACATCCAGAATTATAATTCTACCGTTATCCTGGATTTTCTTTTGAATTAGAAAATGGACTGCAGCAGTACGTCGTTAAGGGTAATTAAATTTTATTTTAAGTTCGTAATCAATATTAAATACATGAAAAATATCAATATTAACAAAAATAAGATGTAAAAAATCTTGAAATGAAAAATGTATATTATTTATGTAGTTTTTTTACTGACATTGTGCGTAAATATTTTTTTATAATATAGAATAACGCTAGTTTCCATGGGCTTGTAAGTTTTGAGTGAACCAGATTTTAAAAAATCAAACACTAGATGGCGCAAAGATCGCATGTCATAGATACTTTCCTAGCGTATAGTTCAGTAGAAATATCCATAATATAGAGTGCAGAAGTTTTGAAACTTTGGGAAATCAGACAAAATGCAGAATATGATCGCAACCGCCGGGATCGCGAAATTAGAAAAATAGCGCAAAAAACAGTTTCATTGAAATATCTCGTTTCGGGTGAATACAATTTTCTACAAAACATGTTCTATACGTTTTACCATTCTAACCCACAAGTGGGGAATGGTACTAGTTTAGGTAAAAATTCACTTTTCAAAATTTTACAATATTTTTTCGTTTTGTGGTCCCCCGAATCCAAAAAAAAAAATGTTTGGAAAAACTCTGTACGTCTGTTGGTCTCTGAGTACGATACAGGTCAAACGGATGAGCGGATTGAAACCAAATTTTGAGAAGATGTTTGGTATGCAAATATGAAAAGCCATATTGTTTTTACGGAAAATCGGCGCATGCGCAAAAGAGATATATGCTATAACGTTGTTTTTTATATAATAAAACTTTATAGTTTTGGAAATATTTCGAAACTAAAAAAAATCAACTGTTCTTTTGTTTTGTAGATCTGTCAGAAATAAACTAGTTAAGCATGCTTTGATTAATTTTTACATGACGTGAACATATTATGTCGGTAACCATGGCAACGAATAACAAATATTATATTGAATACTAGCCATTACCCGTGTCACCTCACGCGATATCAGAAATTTTATTTTCTTTATTATACTATATCACATGTCAACATTTTGACAGTGATTTTTTGACAGCTTTTAGCTAAGTATCTACGAATTAAAATTTGATCTATCTTCGTCTCACAATGTGCATCTATATAACACGGGAAATATGTTCTAATTAAGTTTGAGGGATGAGTTGTATAATAACTGGAGTTTATGAGGCGGATTAATGCTTATACCAAACTTGAAAACATCGCACTAATTTACTACAATGCATGTCGTTTTAATGCTATAATGAGTTATTTGAATAGCTGTTCTAAAATTTCTAGTCAAACGTGTCCCAAGAAGTAAAATGTTTCATGAAGAAGTTTAACTGCACTAATCTATAAAGGAAAAGATAGAAAACCACAGTTACGAATTCTTTATTAAATATAACCTATAAAGACTTGTGTAAATAATAATTAAAAAAGCATTTTTTTTTCCTTTCATACCCAAATTAAATCAAGCTGAAGGGGTAAAGGTAACGTAAATGATTATTCCCGTATGAAGAAAGAAATGCGAGTCATCGTGAGATGTGAACAATAAATTAAGCGAAAATCTAATAACTAAATTTCGTCCTGTCAACTAACGCAATTCTAGTACCTAAATATCGCCCTGTAACTAATTTTTACCCTGTAACTAAACTTTGTTGGGTCATCTACCTGCCGCCTTTAACAAAAGCCAAGTTGTAATCCAACGCATACACAAAGCAAGCGTCACGCGCCATCAACTAACTAAATCCTAGCTGGTAACTAAATTTCGTCATGTTATCTAGATGTCGCCTTCAACTAAAGCCACGTTTAATCTAACGCACGCAAACAGCAAGCGAACGTAAAACGTAACGACTTCTCATAAAAGTGTCGCGCCACTTGCACGGTGTTACTTCTAACCGATCGCGACATTAGATCAAGGGCGTAGATAGGGGAGAAAAGGGGGTAATTACCTTCCCCTAAGATCATAATAATAAAAAAATAAAACAGAAAATAATACGTATAGGTTAAAAAATACACCTAAACGTTTTTTTAAATAGTGCTCATAACTTTGCTATCCGAGCTTATGCCCCGTTTACATTATTCCAGTCCAGCGATCCAGTCCAGTGCTGGACTGGATCGCTGGACTGGATTCGTTGTCTACATTATTCCAGTCATTTAGAAGCCGTTTTCATTGTGAACACTACAGTGACAATGATTTCAAAAAGAGATCAGTTTCGAAAATGTTTCAAACGTGCTCAATCACTCTTGCTACAAGAAGTTATTAATGAGGTTGATAATGAACTAAGAAAAAAGGAACGGAATGGCACTGGATTGGCCGTCTACATTATTCCAGTTGCACTGGATTGATCGCACTGGATTCAAAAGTAGACCGCGAATCCAGTTACTGGACTGGAATGCTTACTGGATCCAGTGCATTCCAGTGAGGGTTTACATTATTCCAGTTGCAATCCAGCACTGGACTGGATCGCTGGACTGGAATAATGTAAACCGGGCATAAATCAATTGTCGTCGGAATATAAAAACCTAGCTTCTCTTGCGACCTTCAAAAATAAAATAAAAGAATTTTTAATTAAGAACGAATTTTACACTATAACAGAATTTAAACTTTTAGCTTTAAGCTTCTTTTTTTGACATATAAAATAAATTTATTCATTTCTATTGACAAAATATATTCTATTCTATTCTATGTAAAATTGGTTTAGGAATTTATATTTTGCTTGACACCTTCCTTTGTGAGTATTCTGGTGTGATATTAATAAAACTTAAAAAATATTGATTTTTTGCTTTACCCCCCCAGAAAAAAAAATTTACACCCTTGCATTAGATGTTCCACATCAAAATGGCATCAACTCAAGATTGATCAAATTGAGAACAGAGCTATCTCTATATGTCATATCAAATTAACCTCAACTGAAAGTGGGAGTTTCGATGGAGTGTAGGTAATCTAGTTCAAACAACAATCGGCTAAAAGTACAAGTAGGTAAGCAATCCTCTTATAAACAACGAAATGAATAGCTCGCATCATTACAATAAGCAAGACAGAGATCGATGTGCAGTTTTGTAGAATGGGGAAATAGACGAGCATCGGCGGAGGTTGACAAGAATTAGTGCGGTGTTGTTATACAAGTTAGGTAAAAGCTGCAGAGCAAGTTGGACGAACTGTTGATTATTGAGTTAGCAACGGTCTACCGGTACCATCCACTTCAGTTCAGATGCCCGTTGCTGATTGCTGCTGATTTCATTATTGTTCTGTCCTATTGCATTTCGGTTATAGTGCAAATGTATACACGTTATAGGTACATAGAATATCCTAGATACGGCAGCGTGTCAAGCCAAGTTCAACAAAGAATTAAATATAGTTTAAAAAAAAAACTAAAAAACACGCTTTATATCGAACTAAAAAGTAAAAAATATTTTTTTTTAAATAAGCTTAAAACAATAATAAATAAAAAATACTAGTATTATTGTGAAAAAAGCGTGGGGCGCTTTGTTCCACATTTTCGTACATCGAGCGCCCCACGCTTTTTTCACAATAATACTAGTATTTTTTATTCATTATTGTTTTAAGCTTATTTTAAAAAAATATTTTTACTTTTTAGTTCGATATAAAGCGTGTTTTTTAGTTTTTTTTAAACTATATTAATTTTTCACTTTTTAGTTTGCTATAAACCGTGTTTTTTTAGTTTTTTTTAAACTATATTTATTTTTTACTTTTTAGTTTGATATAAAGCGTGTTTTTTAGTTTTTTTAAACTATATTTATTTTCCACTTTTTAGTTCGATTTATTGTCAAAAATTTGCCGAAAAAAAAACATATTCTGTATTTCGGCGTGGACGGGATTAGAACCCACGGCCGGTGAATCCGAGAGTTGACGTCAGCAAAGACTAGCGCCTTAGACCGCTCGGTCAACGATTGCTCTTACAGTAGTGGCATAACATACTAACAGTAATAAACCACTTGCTGTAGTCCAAACGAGTTTACAAACAAACACACATACATACAAACTTACAATTGAAACTATTATAAAGCGTGTAAAAAGAAAGCAGCAGCCGTGTGTTACATTACACGAACCATTTGGAGCCACCTTTGACCCCTTATAATAACTCAAAATATATTTAACATAAACACATGAAACTATATTTATTAAGACCCCTCAGATTAACTAAAACCCCAAATTTCATAAATATAGCTCAAACGATTATCGAGTTATTAACCTCTAAAAATCGGCATTTTTATTACTGACTGACTGACTCACTGACATATAAATCAAATCCTAACCCCGCACTTCCAGTGACCAAGAAAGTTGAAATTTGGCGTCCAGCTAGGTAATCGTGTGAATATAAAGGAAAAAATCAGAAAACAGTGCATTTTTAAGAATTGAAATATTTTTCAAGCAATCGATTTTTATTAGGGTCTTTAGGAAAAGAAAACTATACGTACAGGACGTGTTTGATTATTTGACTATTTTTGTAAATTAATTTTCTTAGCAGAAAAATCCTTTACAAGAATTAAGGGTGTAGATATTTTTTTTCTTCAAAGCAAAAAAATCAATATTTTTTTAAGTTTTATTAATATATCACACAAGAAAACTCACGAAGGAAGATGTCAAGCAAAATATGAAATCCCAAACCAATTTTATTTTTTCAAGAAGTATTTCTAAATTTTATTCTTTAGCCAGGTATTCGTACTATTTTCAGTTTTATATTTTTATTATTATGATCATGTGGGGGGGGGGTAATTACCCCCTTTACTCCTCCCCCTATCTAAGCGTACTACTCAAACGAAACAGTAAAAATAACGTTAACAGAAACAAAATAACGACAGTTCTAAAATAATAAAATAAAAGACTAAGTAACAGAGAATATAGAGTCATTAATTATGTACACAAAATATTTACAATACAGGAACACGCTAAAATTTATCTAGTACACTTATTCGCATTGTCTATTAACTATATTCACACGACTATTTACAATACAGAAGCTATTTATGTAAAACCAGATTTATATAATTGCACTCAATGGTTCACACAGCTCATTTATCTTCTATCTTAGCAGCTACCTCGGTCTTGCTTTACCCCTCCCCGTTTCTAAGACCTTGGCACAATGGCAAGAGTAATTTACAAACTACATACATGGTATACTTATTCAACACACACAGAACTAAATGAAGTGTACCAGCTATTCTACTCGCAGCTCGTAGAGAAAAAGAGAACATCGTTCGCAGCGAGTGTATCAATGAAACTCGACTTTGAACGTTTGTCTTCTTTTTTTTCAAGTTGTGCACCCCTACCGTTTGATTGATCTGTAGTCTTGAAGTTTTGAATGATTTTCTCAGACGTGTTATGCTTATCTAATAGACTTGTTCAGATAATGACGTCACGCATTACATTGTTACGTAACAAAAGGTTTCGTGAACATAATATAGTTGAGTTAAAGAATGCAAAACGAATAGACGTGTTTACTTTGTAATAGAATTTCCTCCGCAGTAGCGTCTGTCAACGCCTAGTATTGTGTTTTCCGTTTGAACTGAACGTGCTCCAAATAATAGAAAAACTGATCCTTTAAATAGGCGTCAACAGAAACTGTTCAACATAAAAAAATTCCAGCCAATAGGTCATATGCATGAGACTCAAAATTGGTTTAAATTTTTATTTCGAAATATATTTTTGTTCCTGATTCTATTGTAATGGATATTTTATTAATCTAATCACTGAAAAAAAATACAAATAATAAAAAAGAAATGTAGAAAATATGCGCTATTTTCGAATTTTCAAAACGCAGCGTGACGTCAGAGTATATATCAACAACAGTTTCCATGACGACTGTGTCGTCTCACAGTAAGATTATGTCAGTATTCAGAGAAAACAACAAATAAACTTCATTTAGCACATTAACAATTTCACATCAAGGTTGACATGCATCATATATCATGACGTCACATAAGCCCGCCAACATGGCCGATTGTTTAAACTGTCTAATTTTGAATGTGAAATTTAATATTTTTTTTCTTATGATAATATTACATTTTTAAATGATTAGCAATTTTTTTCCGTATTATGGTTGACTAAATAATCTATTAAAAATATAAAAAAAATACATGCATATGACCGAGACCATTCCAACTTCAAAACATTTGATATACAATAATGAAGAAAATAAAATTTCTGATATTGCATGAGGTGACGCGGGTAATGGCTAGTATTCAATATGGTATTTTCCATGATTACCTGTATAATATGTTCCACGTCATGTAAAATTTAATCAAAGCATGCTTAACTAGTTTATTTCTGACAGATCTGCAAAACAAAAGAACAGCTGATATTTTTTATTCTTGAAAATATTTCCGAAACTATAAAGTTTAGAAAAAAATTTTTTTAACAAAACTCTTGAAAAAATAAATAGAATAATAGGACGTTATGAAAAGTATACCATTATTGTCTAAAAAACACCGTTATAGCATATACCTACCTCTTATGCGCCGAATTTCCCCAAAAACAATAGTGCTCTTCATCTTTGCATAACAAACAATCTTCCAAAGTTTGGTTTCAATCCGTTCATCCTCTATCGTGCTCAAAGACTAACAAACAAACAGACGCACAATTTTTCCAAAAACAAAACGAAAAAACTCTTGTAAAATTTTGAAAAGTGAATTTTGACCACTTGTGAGTTGGAATGGTAAAAGTTATTAATGTTTTACCATTCCAACCCACAAATGGGGAATGGTACTAGTTTAGGAAAAAATCACTTTTCAAAAATTTTACAATATCTTTCCGTTTTGAGGTCCCCCGAATCCAAAAAACATATTTTTGGAAAAACTCTGTGCATCTGTTAGTCTGTTTGTTAGTCTGTGAACACGATACAGGTCAAACGGATGAGCGGATTGAAACCACATTTTGGGAGGATGTTTGGTATGCAAATATGAACAGCCCTATTGTTTTTGGGGAAAATAGGCGCATGCGCAGAAGAGATATATGCTATAACGGTGTTTTTTATATAATAATGGTATACTTTTCATAACGACTTATTATTCTATATATTTTTTCAAGAAAGTTTCGTTAAAAAGATTTTTTTCTAAACTTTATAGTTTCAGAAATATTTTGAAAATAAAAAAAATCAGCCGCTCTTTTGTTTTATGGATCTGTCAGAAATAAACTAGTTCGGCATGCTTTGATTAATTTTTACATGACGTGGAACATATTATGTAGGTAACCATGGCAACGAATAGCAAATATCATATTGAATACTAGCCATTACCCGCGTCACCTCAGGCGATATCAGATATTTTATTTTCTTTATTATAATCAAATGTCAACATTTTTGAAATTGGAATGGTCCCGTCGCCTAATTGGCTGGATTTTTTTTTGTGATATCGACTGGCGTGCTGCCACTGATCGACTGATCCAATTCAACACAGACGAGTGAGGGTGTGTTGGATCACATTACTCTTCACTAGAATGCACTTATTGAATTTACTATTGAAAAGGTTCGCTGAATAACTTTATATTGTGTGTATATAACTCCACGTGTGTGCCACAGAATATTATAGATTAGGTATATAGTATAGGATAGATGACAGATAGACGTAGAAAAAAAATGCTTCCGACACTATGAAAATGTAACTTTGACGTTTTGGAGAAAAGATCACATGGGTTGCTGTGTCCGAACAGTCTATACATACTCAGTGCCGGATTAATCATTAGGCAGAGTAGGCAACTGCCTAGGGGTCCCGCATCGACTAGGGGCCCGTGCACGCACCAAGAAAAAAAACTGTTCATTGACCGAAAATTTTATTTGATAATTTGTATTAAATTTCTCAACAACATTATACTTTTTTTCGATGCATGTCAATTGACGAAATACTTCATACATATACCTAACAAGATAAAATTCAAATAAATACGTCACGTCTCATTTCTCTTTCCTGACCCATCTAAAAATCTGTATCATCAATTATCTATAACCTATTCATAAAGACCATTTCAATAAAGCTAACGAGTCAGGTAAGGCGATGCTGCAGCATCAAGTCAAAGTAATCATGTTGTTACAATATCACATAAGACAATGAACTAACAGGATGCCTGGAGCTGATCATCTGGAAGTTACTCATATCCCTTCATTAACTTGAAAAGATCTGATTGCATTGCCTAGGGGCCCGAACAGGGTTAATCCGGCCCTGTACCTACTCTATAACCAAGTGCTTGTCTACACGTCGAATTCAAATCATGGGTTAAATTCATATCTAAAACATGAGAAGATTTTGAATTCTAAGTCGTAATCGTTGTGAATCTTGAAGTTTATATCGGATTTTAAAGGATCCTGCACAAACCTCATGGGATTTGGTTCTCGGTTAAATTGATTAAAAATGGCTTTATTTTATAGTTTAAAAGTCAATGGCCAATATTTTCCTGTTCATAAACGTTAAAAAAAATTCAAACTAAAGGTCAACAATAAAGAGATATTTTCTGATACTGATACTGATTCACCATCGTTACAGTATTACAGTACAACAATAAGGAAACGACAATCCTGAAAACGTATTTCTGTCGATCAAGAAGGCCACGCACGTTAGCGCAGCTCTGTTTACGTATTGTGTCCTTAAAAATTCGTTTAAGAATGTCGGAAAGCCGTTCTAGTTACCTTTTTGTGTCGACAGAGAGTTCTTATTAAAATACAAACTTATCTGACCTAAACATCCCATGTCTGTGCAAATAATAGAAATCTATCGTAACCACATATTATATAATAATTTACTATATGAATCATTGTCTATCTACACAATGTGCGGTAAGTGAAGGCAACAAAGCGTATCGAAAATATATCTGCGTCTCTTTCTTCGATGTAATTCCCTGATTTCTCCAGTGATAGGATTGGTTGATGTACTTGCATTCAATCTGAATAAAGTATCTCTGTTTCAATTTTTTTTTTGTATTTTTCTATGACGTTAACATGGGCGTACCCAGCTTTTGGCCCAGGAGGGAACAAATTAGAAATTTCTTAAGCCGGGTACCCCGTGCTTGCTTTGCCCTCCTGGATACGCCAGCGCTTACGGCGTAAAAAAAGACAGAAGTATATGTTTGCACCCTAATGGTTCGATTGCGATTTTATTCCTATGCTCAGTATAGAATAAAAGTATATGATCTAAAGCGTAGGATAGTTAATATTGTTAGTGATCTTATAAAAAAGTTCAGCCTAAAGACATAAGCGTGAATTTAAGCAACTAAAGCTGCTTTCTTCAAGTTGACAGGTGTTCTTGCTACGCCATATTATCCAGCAAATACATCTCTTTCACTGTTCAGTGAGGTGTAAAGAAAGTTTTTTTTCTCTTGGCACATCTTTCAGACTCACACATTCTCATACACCATTTATTATATAACACTATAGGCATCTTTTATACAAAATTGGGGAACAGAATTGTATGATTTTAATGGATCACCATAAATAAAAAAAAAACTTTTCACAAAAATTGAACCAACTTTAAAAAAAGGTTATTAAAATGCGTATTCGCTATGTGCAGCTGCTTGGAAGGGAGACGCTGAACGACCGTGCGCGCTTAGCGGCAAAATCTGGCTTTTTTACGGCACATGTACTGATATAAAATCAAAGGTCAAAAATGGCAATTCGTTAATGCCGCATTATTAATTGTAATCATACATAAAAAATAATAATTTTAATATTATTGAACTATTTGATCGCAGTTTTTATAAACTTTAACTTTTCTTTGTTCACATTTGGTTCGAAACTTTGATGTTGCACATTAATTTTAATTCACTTTTTACTAGTTGTCAGATTTAAAATAATGTATAAAAGTGGCAGGTTCGCCGATCAATGGCGCTAGATGTTGCACATTAATTTAAATTTTAATTCACTTTTTACTAGTTGTCCCATTTGACATAATGCATAAAAGTGGCAGTGGGTTCGCCGGTCAATGGCGCTAGATGTCGCGACTTTGATGTTGTACACAGCGAATAATAAAAAAAGTTTTGTGGTTGGTGCCAATTTAATAAAAGTATGTAAATCATTGTAATAAATTTGGAACCGATCTCAAAACTTTATTATTTTACGTTTTTAATGGCCTTTTTTGAAGAAGTTTTCTAAGGATTTTAACTTTTTACCGGCTTTGCATAACATAGTTTCCACGATATTAACCGCCTTCTCCCTTAATATTCTATTAGTAAACTAGAAAAAAAGCTACTGTAGCCACGATCTATCCTCTTTATTCCAAGGTAAGTATAAGGATTTATTCTCAAAAAATAAAAATTACGTAAAACTTGAGAAATAGGGATGTAGAGACATTTTTATCCCAATTGGATAGCCGCAAGGGATACGCGGTTCTGATTGTTGTTAGATGGTCGACATTGTGTGTTTCTAAAGTTTAAAGTTTTTAAAATCTATTGTCAAACAATTCAACAAAGCAAATATCGGAAAAGAAAACATGCTAAAAGCATTGATAAACCTTCGATACTGTGCATTATTCAACATATCAAATGTAAGTTTAAACAATGCATTCGGGGATGTATTTTCACGATGCCATAAGAATGCATTTGATTTAATCAAATAGTTTCTCCTTTCATGATACCCCTAGATATAGAACTGTAACCAAACTATAGATCATTTTCGATAGTTTCACAATTTTGTAAAAAACAACTTTTGTAACTCTAAACCTCGTGTCTTTATGGTATTTTATTTTCATTCTAATTATAATAGTAAGGCAGATAAAAAATAATTGCTCGTTTTGCGCCGTTCACAGGTTTGATCTACGAAGCTGAAATTTTGGGAGAATTCTTTTTAGGTCCAATGCTAAAACATTAGCCAATGACACCGAACACAAAAAAATAAAAAAACTCCCTAAATACATATGTCTGTTTTACTAAAAAATAGGGTCTAGTTGACTATTGTGCACATAGATTTGGTTTTTACTAAACGCTCATTATGTATATTAAGTAATTTTTATTTAGTCTAATTTGTAGCGGACAGTTAATCTTGATCACACACAAAGAATAAAATATAATCAAATTATCACCAGACTTTTAAAAAACCTACAAGAAGTCAAATTATACTATTTTCTCCATTAATATTTCTAAATTAAAAATATGTTAATAAGACAACTATTTCAAAATTATATTTCAACAGCCAGACAAATTGTAATAACCAAACATCCCCCCAGACGTAAAAAATAGTCATAAAGCTCTTGCGCTCATACTAACAGCTGACTATTTTTTACGTCTGGGAGGATGTTTGGTCATTACAATTTGTCTGGCTGTTGAAGTATAATTTTTCTCTGAGCTTTAAAGCGTCTGCCAGAAGTTGTGGTCAGTGGAAAGTGACTGGCGATACTGGATACCAATTTATAGTGATATTTTACAAAACATATATAAATATCAGCCATTTAAACTTAAATTAAGTGACTCTTATTTTTACTCACCTTTCTCCCCTGGTACCTGTACATTTGTCACAGACTTAATGAAGGAGGTACGCCAAGCGTTTTAAGTACATAAAACACTACTCACAACGTAAGGTTTCGTTTATTTAAAAATAGGTTGTGTCTGGCGGCTCTGGGATCTTGGACTATAAGTGAATAATTCACGTAATATCATAACATGTAAGCTACAAAACCAGCTAATAAATTATTTTAAACATACATTAATTAGTAATACAGGTGTAATGCTTGTTCAGTATCCAGTTCAATGTGCTGATGTGATGACAACACAAGCTCAGTGGCAGCTACCAGAAGCGGAACTAAGTGTAACTCGTCATGTTTAAGCCTAGAGCAAATTGTCGGATCTGAACTGCTTATGATGTAAATTTCGAAGAATAACTGTTGTGCTTGAAATTAAGACAGAAGATTTTCTTCGAAACTTCATCGTTTTTATAAATGACCTACCTTTGCAGTTTACTAATAATGTCAAATAATGTAAATAAAACTCAGATATTAGAAAACGCACAAACAGCTATCTCAATCATTCGTAGCTGGTGTAATAATTACCACCCTTAATTAAATGAAACAAAAACTCAATTTATGTGTTCTTATCTAAAAATGCTATCTACAATGAAAGCCTTCGGCTCAGCGTAAACTCCAGTACAATTCGTCAAGTTGAATCCTTAAAATTTCTGGGAGTTACTGCAATTGATCATAAAATTATCTGGCATCATCACATTATGGATCTAAATACCAAATTGAGTAAAGCATGCTATTTATTACGAAGACTCAAGCCTACTAACGTTTTGTATCCATTTTATAATGGCGCAACAGATAACATTTATTATTATTATTACTAGTGTGACCTGTGCGAATTATTCGCACTAAATAAGTATAAGAATTATCACTTTACAAAATTCGTTTCTAATTTTGCACACTGCTTATAACTTTCTTCTTTTTGTTGTATTACAATATGAAGCTCAGATGACAGATCGAAGAAATATTTTACTAAAATTGTCATATAGAGGCGCAAGTAGCGAAAGCGGTGAGCTAAGCCGTCAGATGGCATCATGCAGCATTGCTGTGACGTTGTTCAGCGTTGCTTGCTGTTTCAAAATTAAAGCCGTCAGATGGCAGTATGCAGTATTGTGTCTGTTGTATTACAATATGAAGCTCAGATGACAGATCGAAGAAATATTTTACTAAAATTGTCATATAGAGGCGCAAGTAGCAAAAGCGGTCAGCTAAGGCATCATGCAGCATTGCTGTGACGTTGTTCAGCGTTGCTCGCTGTTTCAAAATTAAAGCCGTCAGATGGCAGTATGCAGTATTGTGTCTGTTGTATTACAATATGAAGGTCAGATGACAGATCGAAGTGTTGACGTTGTTTCAAAATTAAAGCCGTCAGATGGCAGACGTTGTTCAGCATTGCTGTATTTTAATTAATTTACAAAAATAAAAGCAATAATAAATTTTTTAGTTGTCGATGTCAGTAGAGCAAGCAATTATCTGTAAAATGATATATAATTTATGTGGAGAAATTGTGAGGTTTTTTTCTAAAAAGGGAGGCAAACATTCTTAACCTTAGCGTATTAATATAATATATGATAATTATTATTATTATAACGACAATGGAATCTCTTAAAATGGTCTATTATGCCCATTTTTTAAGTCATTGCACATACGGAATCATCTTCTGGGGTAGGTCTCAACTTGATAAGGTTTTCGTGATGCAAAAAAAAAGCATTGAGAATAATATATGGCGTTGGACAGCATTATCACAGCAAATAATTATTCCATTGCCTGTATTTATAAATTAAAAATTTTTACATTTTTCAAAACTCACATAAGAAAGTTTGAAATAAGCACCTTTAACCAAAATTATAACACTTTCGATCGAGGTATGAAGAAAAAAATATTTTTAGATAATTTCACCATCGTCGGGACTTTAACCGACGCGACGGTGACATTGTTTGAAAATAAATTACAGTCAGATTTTAAAATGTCATCGCCCGCCACTGAACCAACTGTCAACAATGATGTTTAACATGATCCATATGTGCAGCTATGATAACGGAGTGGTGGCATTAAGCGTATTGTATTTCAGATATCAACTGATACAGCATCGGCAACAAGGCCATAGGCAGGGGGGGGGGGGTGTTTTGGGGGTTCAAACCCCTCCCGAAATGCTTTAGCCATCCCACCGTTTTAAACATATATACTTACTGAAATATTTTCGACTCTTTTTTTTCGATCTGTGATACGATAATTGGATTCCACGTTCTTCGGAATGAGTAAAATCGAAATGTAATGCATTGTTAATAAATTAATTGAATCATTAAACTCTTTCGTCGAAATCTAAGTCGGCTGCCTTTTAATTTTTGTATTTATGTTTTATAATATACATATGTGTGCTTATTTTAAAATAAAGTTGTTACTTATTGTCTCTGGTCCAGAGCTCGACTCCCCCCGAAGTGAATTCCAGACTACGACCTTGATCGGCAATGTTGTAAAGTATCCTTCATCTGTTCATAGTTGAATTCAATATAATATATTGAATTCAACTATGAACAGATAGTATTAGGATATAGAATATAATATTATATTATAATACTATAAGCTTAATAATCTAGTTATCAACGCTAACAATATTTCAAAACTAATTGAATCAACTTAAAAAAAAATTGACAGATTGCTTCTAAAATGTTTTTGCAATCACCTTGGCTCCATATGCATTTACTTAAAATTAAATGTAGGCAGGAAAAGTGACAGGAAAACTAAAGGCAAACTTATTGTATCTCATTAGAGGCACTCTGATCAATTTATAAAAACTATACACCACTTATAAAAATCAGTTCCTCAATTTTTGACCTGCACCTATCCGTACAAATTTGGTAGAAGTTGAGAAAATTTTTAATATTTACAATCTAAATTCATTACTTAAATAAAAACGACTGTATTTTTTGGTTAAGGATTGGAAAATCGGCTATTTAGAAGAAAAAAACGATTTTATAACTTGGTTATTAAATAAAAATATTAAGAGCACTGTGGTTGGAACAAAAATAAAATTAAAAAATAGTTACTTCTTACCACAACAGTTTTATTAGCATATGTACATTTCGGGAGCTATGCTCTCATCTGCAGAAAGCACTAAAATGTTTAAAGAGTTTAGTGTTTGCTGAAGATGAGAGCATAGCTCCCGAAATGTACATCCGCTAATAAAACTGTTGTGGTAAGAAGTAACTATTCTTTAATTTTATTTCTGATCATTCAGGCAAATAAGAGAAGATTAAATATCTATGTTCTATCAAGTTTGTTCCAAACAGCCAGCAAACGGTAACGCAAACGTCACCCGCATGCGCAGTAGCTAAAACGAAGCTGTTTATGTCGATTTTAGAACACGTTTCAGCATACGGCTGACGTTTTCGTTGCCGTTTGCTGGCTGCTTGGAACAAACTTGTCATTACTGATTCTACATTATGTATGTTGCACGTGCTATATTACTGTACACTTCAAGTACTTCTGTTGATATCTTGCTACAGTAAACAAATTTACAAATTATACCAGTTATGCATTTGCTAGTTGATGTTCACTCTACCTGCATGATGTAGGTACTAATACGTGCACACTATCCCAACTCATATATATTATATTCACTTGGAAAATGTTTAGAAACAGTAGTTAAAGCATTATAGCGTTCGTTTAGAGTTTTAGACATATCGGAGAATCTCGTTAGAGATTCTCTTCTGTGCTAAATGCCGACGAATCTCTAACAGATTCTTATACATTGATTTTGCCTCTCTCCCATATAACGCCGTGTATATGAGGCCAGTTTCCAAGTTTTATAGTTCTGTTCCGAAGTTTTTTTTTTAATTGTGAAAGATAACTCTAATAATTTAGAGAGATGATGATCCTGTTCAAATGTTGGAAGATTAAAAAGGAAGAATCCTGGTGGACATGATAACTATTTTTCTTTATACAGTCGGTCAAAAGTACGTACTTTCGGCATCAGTGCGTGTAATCCCACTAATGAATAAATATTAACCTTTCTGCCTTAAAATTGATGCCGGAAATACGTACATTCAACGGAAGTATGAAGAAAAAACATTTAATAAAGAATAATTTATGATTTTCTAAATATTATTTCCTTTGCTGTCATACATATTTAATTCAGACTATAGAGTCTAGAGCAAGGGCGGGCAAATCTTTTGATCGTCGGGCCACATTGCTGATGAAAATTTGACCGTGGGCCAAAAATGTGGAGAGCAAAAAAAAAGGTCCTTTCATTTCTGCAACAAAAATTTGGAGACCAAAAAAAAGGTTCTTTCATTTCTGCAACAAAAATTTGGAGAACAAAAAAAAGGTCCTTTCATTTCCTATTTACTATTTTTCTAATTTTTTTTATGCCCCAAATTATATTGGCAAACTATTTTCGCTCTTTTGCTCTTAATAATCATTTATAAAATGCTTCGCGGGCCGCCATTTGCCTAGGCATGGTCTAGACCAGGGCTACCCAACCTATTAGTAGGTGCGATCTACTTTTTTTTAAATAGTGTCATCGCGATCTACCAATATGCGGGAAAAAAATAAAAATTGCTTTTATAACGTAGCAAATATAGAAAGTTTATTAAACATTTAAGTGGGAACAAAAATTATACAATATCGAGTATAGTCATATAAAAAAATAAAGAATCAAAATTAGGAATATAGTGAAATAATTTTAATGAGATCGCTGACACTGTCCAATTTGAATCCAATTCGAATAAAAATTTTACTATACTTCGATTTAGTTTGAAAATTGAATTTTTTGATGTTAGAATTAGAAATGAGCCGCCGCCGCCGTGAAAATGTAACGGCGCGCCGAGCGAAAAGGCATATGTTTAAACTGCAAAAACAGAGACACTTAAGGTGTATTATTACCTATTTATTTTTTATCTAGACTAGAGTTAGACAACTTGAATTAATACTCATTGATGTGATGTGATTTTGCATGTAGAAAGCTAAAAATGTTGAAAACATATTTTTAAAGACTACTTTATATTTTTTATGATTTAAAAGAAACATCTTTGTATTCTCTAAGATTTATTTTCTTGTTAATTGTTATTAGAACTTTATGACAACGTTGATTTTTTTCTGCCAATCGAAGTGCCAAAAATATTTTAGCTCTAGGCTAGAAACCATTTCCTTATAAAAATAATTTGTGTTAAATAAATAATAATTCTGATTGTTAAACTACATGTTTTGTTTTATTGTATCCTGCCCATCATTAAAAAATGCTCCTAAGGTCACGCCGCCGACTACGCCGCCGCCGCCGACCACGCCGCCGCCGCCGACCTCAAAAAGTCGGCGAGCCGCCGCCGCTCCTTTACCCATCGGCGCACATATCTAGTTAGAATAGATAAAGTATAAAGATCTACTTAAAATTACGCCGCGATCGACCGGTAGATCACGATCGACTGGTTGGGCACCCCTAGTCTAGACTCTAGAGAATATATTATTTGATTCTTATTAAAATGAAAACTATACGTACAGCCACAGTAACTGTACTCTGCATGTGTAGGTAATACATTGTCCCACCGGATTGAATTATGTGGGGCGCGGCGGTAATGCACGGCTGTGAAGTGAGAGTGCACATCGGGCCCCGCCGGTGCGTCGTAAACCCTTCTGTCACATTGCATCGCCGCAAGTCTCGGTACGTGTGTTATGTGCGTTATCTATGTCTTATCATTGACACCTTAAAGTCACCTAGATTGAATGCTGCTCCTTCTTAGCCTCTGATTTATCCCATCAAAAACATAAATGTGAAAAAAGGAGACAAGTTCAATATTCAATACAAATAGAATTGAGATTTATTTATTTATATTTATTGAACGTACTCAACAGGCAAAATGCCCAATTACAGAGTAGTATTCATAATTAATATACACGCACACAAATTATAACATAAGATATAACACAAAACAAAAAAAAAATAATAAAATGAGTTCTTACATGTTCACATTAGTGCCAAGTACATTAAAAATCATTTAATATAGCAGCTAGACATAAATTTACGAAGGCCAATGTCAAAAAGGTCAATATCTGGTAATGTAGACAGATGTTTGTTTAGCTATTGAGTCATTTGAGCAACGGGAGAACCATCGTGAGCCAAAGTTGTGGGTCTTATGCTTGTGATGAAACGAATACATTTACTCCTAGTTCTTAAATTTGGCACAACAATGTTGAATTGGGATAGTAGGCTACTGTTGTCAATGTATCCATGCAATATTTTATACGCAAAAATTAAAAGGATACCATGTTTTCACTTGGCAAGTTTTCGTGTTTTATATTGTTGCGTGCTTCCTGTTGGGACGATAATGTGTTCCATAGAATGTTCCAGACCACAACAACAATGGAAAGCGGGTAAAAACCCGACCTTCATAGAATTGCCTGGAGAAGACAATGCATGTGAAGAAAGTCCAAATCTTTGATTGAGAAAATTGGTCGACAATTTTATTTATTTCATGTGAAGAAAGGTTGAGATGCTTCTAGAACATTCTACAGGCGGGGGACGAAGCTATAAAATGCGAGCGGAGTGGTAAGTCAGTTGGTTAGTTGCAGCGCGTACGTACATTAGATTACAGATAACTGTGTGACATAAATTGTTCAGTGTCGGTACAGCAAGGCTGAGGTAGCTGCTAAGATAGACGATAAATGAGCTGTGTAAACTGACAAATGATAGATGAAAGTTCATCCAATAAAACAACGAATGCTTTATTATTAACAAAGGAATGTTTTTGTCCAATTCCTTAAATAAGTAAAAAGGGATATGTTCATATACATTTTTTTATTCTATAATTTAGATAAATTTTTCGGTGCGCTAATTTCACGACTTATTAAAGACCTTCGTAGATCAAAGAGAGACAGTGAAAGCGGGAGCTAACACGGCATGGATTGTGTTAGCATTTACAACCATGTTAGCTCTCATTCCCGTTCCCGCTCCTATTGTCCAGCATTGGGCTTAAATCCGCAGACGACGCTACTTTCATCTTCAAATAAAAAAACGAATGTATGTCGACTTCATGTAAAGAATCTTGCGCTCTGTCTGTTTACTAAGACGGTCGATTTTATTTGCTGCACGTACAGGGGATTATTTACCTATTTGGCTGTCTGCATCTCGGTGATACTATTTTAAAAAAATAATTTTACTCTTGCGTTACAACACACCAAAAGTTATGAATACGGACATACCTACAGTCGAGTTTATCAAATAACACATATCCCGGAACCGGATATCACAACGCGATGTTCTGGGTGTGTGGATTATAAATTATACGACTATACAGGAAATTTCAGAAGTAACGCCAAGGAATTTGAAGAATTTTATTCCCTGCGAAGTTACAAATCGAAAAGCTCTCTACCACTTTTGTGTTCGTAGTGTAAAACTACTATGTTACTGACTGTTAAAGTTTAAAAAAGTCATGAATAAATATTAGAAATGAAGAAGTTTTCTGCTTCCGGCATCAATGTTGTTCCGGATCCCATGATCTTATCACAAAACCCGTTTATTTCTTGTTTACACATTTACGTGTTTTTTTTTTTTTAGACGTTATAAATATAAAATTACAATTACATTATTTTATGCTGTGGTACGTTATATATTATTTTTGGTTTCGGAAAAATAAGCGAATAATAGAACCGGATCCAGATCCAAACTTCATTGTAATTATTGTTCTAGTTTCATTTTTAACAAATAAATAAATATTTCTTCATTGTAAGGCAGAAAGTCTAACATTTACTCCTTGGTAGGATTACACGCGCCAATGCGGGAAGTTCGTACGCTCGGGCGGTAATAGAGCAAAAACAACCAATCAACTGTTGTTTAGATGTCGTTTCCATAGCAACCATATTACATTTTAACTAATAGTCGCGAACAGCTGTCAATCGTGTTTTTACGTAGAACCCCAAAGCTTATTGCTTGGAATTTATCTGTGTTTTTATGTACCTAATTAAAAAGTGTTTAATTAATTATTGTATTTAATAAGCGTGCTTACGACCGAGGTATGAAGAAAAATAGTATACACCACACTGTTCGAAAGCGTGATACCTTGCCCTTCGCGCAGGGCATGAATCTCACACTTTCGGGCCTTGTAATGTAATATACTATTTCTTTTTTCTTAGTTACGTTAACTTAAACTTGCCGATTAGGATCAAATTTTGTAATTCAATTTTGATCTACTTCCGATCAAATTTTGCAATATTTTCATGTTCCGGACTTAATGTCTTGCTGTACAGTCATAACTTTATACCATACCGGAAATTATTTGTTGAACTTTAAATACTTAAAGTTAATTTTTACACGTTAGTAGCTAAGAGTAATCATATAGTATAGTAGAGCAAATTAAGCACGTGTTATTTTATCATATCTGTCATATAGTAAACATTAATTAATCCACAGAGAACACTACCCAATTAACAGATATGAATATACACACATAATATGCAAATATATTATATTCAAACACCTTCTTGCCAAGTCTAATACTGCAAGAAAACCGCCATAATTTGATATTTATTACAAAAACTTTGATACGCCAAACATATATAATTCTCTTTGAACAAACTATGTGGGTTACAAAAATTAAGGAAGAACTCGCAAAATAAATGGTCAAACTATTCGGAACCCAAAGGAATGGTGAGACCTCTGATGAGAAATGCGCCAAACTATCCCAAGAGGGGTTTTTGACGGTAAACATTGATTTAGAAAAGCACGATGGAGGCTAATCTAGCCTCCATCATGCTTTTTGAATTAAAATAGGCATGCGCGTGATCGTCTCGAACTGATGTGTGTGGAAGCGCGCTTAGCTAGAACGTTAATTTGGGTGCCATCGTAAAGAGCTTGCGGAGCACTACTAGGACCTAAAGTGAGACAATAATAAATATAGTTTAAAAGAAACTAAAAACACGCTTTATAGCGAACTAAAAAGTAAAAAATATTTTTTTTAAAATAAGCCTAAAACAATAATGAATAAAAAATACAAGTATTATTGTGAAAAAAGCATTTTTTTCGTACATCGAGCGCCCCACGCTTTTTTCACAATAATACTAGTATTTTTTATTCACTATTGTTTTAGGCTTATTTTAAAAAAAATATTTTCCACTTTTAAGTACGATTTATTGTCAAAAATTTGCCGAAAAAAACCTTTTTTTTTTTCGGCGTGGGCGGAATTAGAACCCACGACCCGTGATTCCGAGAGTTGACGTCAGCGAAGACCCGTGCTTTAGACCGCACGGCTAAACACTGTAGTTACAGTGCTGGCATATTATACTACACTAATAAACCACTTGCTGTAGTCCAAACGGAGTTTACAAACAAACATACATACTTACATACATCTATACAAACTTACAAGTGAAGTTAATATAAAGCGTGTAAAAACAGTCACTGGAACTCGATATTAATTTGATGAAAGCAAAATATTTAAAGATGTCTCATATGACTCGTAAATATGCGCGGAATTATAGAAAAATAAAGACAGCTGAAAGCTTGCATCGAAATGAATGCAATAAGCTTAAAAAGTCCGGTGCCGAGAGAATGCGAGAGCTATAACGACAGCGTCGAAAAGGAACGAAAAAACCATGTGCAGACGTCGCATTCGAAGGCAATATAAAAAGCACTAATACCAAACACTTGTTATATGATTTTATTCTGACGTTTTCACGAAAAAACTGCAACGCGTCGCAAACCCAACCTGCGCCTTTCATTTTTTTATAATTTTAGAGTACAAAGAAATAATTAGTAACAAATCTAAATATAACTTACAAATATTACATTGTGTACTTTAACTTTGATGTTTATATTTCAATATGTATATTTTTAAAGAATCCGGAATTTTTATTTTTTATTTAATTTGAATTATCCGTGTGTGTTTTCTGTCGAACTTTTGTTTGTTTATTGTATTTTATCCGTTTATTTTCTTAACTTGTCCAGGATTTTTATTAACGAATTGTATTTATTATTTTAATTTGCAATCTTCACAAATCTGTTAGATATATGAATAAACGGTTTAATGAATGCAGTATAATTGTACTTCAGTTGGAAATCGTAACAAACGTACCTACCACGGCGCAAATAGCATAATAATGAAAAAAATAATAAAGGCTATTATTAGTGCATTTGTATGCACTTTGCAAACAGTATAACTATAGGTACTCTGGTGCAAAAAAAACAACTGTATATACAATTTTTAGTTTTAATATTCCTGTAAGTTATTTGACATATTATTTCCGAATTTTTCCCACATTGTACAATCATATGTTTCTTTTTTTTCTCTCTGTTTATTTTATTTCTAGACAGCAGGTATACGTGGAACGCTTTTTTTTTAATTTTAATTATTGTCTTGTACATAATTGTATTTTTAGTAAAAAATATATCTTATCTTATCTTATCTATACAAGGATAATCGAAGGGTTATTATTTTTCAAAACAGAAATTGTGGAAAAACTGAGTTGCGAAATTATTTTAACTGTCATCTATATTATATACTGTAACAAAACTTTTCTAGTCCGTGGTGGAAATTATTTATTTACAACAATAAACGTTTATCAAAACAGTTAAACCCACAAACGAAAGCGTAGGTACTTCTTTAACTTAACAGAAATAAAACTAATAATTCTAAATAATAAAATAGAAAACTAAGTACCTAACAGAAGAATATAAAGTCACTAAATTATGTACACAAAATATTTACAACACACAAACACAACAAAGTTTATCTAGTACACTTATTCACACTTGTATATTAACTATATTCACAGGACTATTTACAAAAAGTCATTTTTGTAAAATCAGATTTATATAATTGCACTCAATGGTTTACACACAGAAAAGTTTATTTATCTTCACAGCATAACTGAAATGATTTATGTCGCAACGCCAGAGCACTTGAACAATGCACGAACAACTAACCAACTGACTGACTGACTAGACAACTACTCCGCTCGCATTTTATAGCTTCGTCCCCCACCTATAGAATGTTCTGGAAGCATCTCAACGTTTCTTAACATGCATTGCATTTTCCAGGCAATTCTAAGAAGGTCGGGTTTTACGTGCTCTTTATTGTTGTTGTTGTCGTGGTCTGGAACATTCTATGGAGCCCATAGTCGTCCCAACAGGGGGCACGCAACAATACTTTAGATTTTGTTTTGCTTTGTTCATGTCAATCACCTCAAAAAATAAAAACATTTACCTACAATGTAAATTTAAAGTTGCAATCAAAATAACTGATATAAAGTTTCGAGAGTGTAGTAGGAACAAAACTAAGAGAACAAACTCAGCGATCGACCGCGACGGCACAAGAAAATAATAGATTATTAAATAATGATTTTATTTTTCATTGCCAATGCAAAAACAGTTTTAAATGGCGGTTTGCATCGTTAAACTTACAACGACCCTTCAGGTTGTCGCAAAATAAATATGCACACAAATGAAATGCAAACAGCTAACCGTTTTCTAAAATAATAAGACAATATTGTATTCACAGTGCACACGTGTTCTGCATAAAAATAAAAACAACCTCCTAGGGAATGCTAGAGGTCTTTACCTTGTACGAAGTCTTCAAAGTATCATGCAGTCTCAGATTCAAAATTTAATTTATTTTAAGGTTTATTTTTTATATTAATAAGAAATCGTAGGTATGCGGACACAAAATTATAAAAAAATACTACCACTGCGGAACGTTGGTTACAAACACATGTTTTAGCTGAAAAACTTTATCCGAAAATTTAGTTCTATATAAAGTATACGCGTGTCCATTCGCGACGGTAACAATACTGTTACCATAGTAACTATACATAGTTACTACTTACAAAAGTGCCGCTATACCACCACAAATTTTTAATCAAAGATGTTTCAAAGCTAATTCTGAATGTCGTGTTATTATGGTCATTTTACAGTCTACTAGTACTACGTCCCAATATAATAATCTATATTCTATACTAATATATAAAGCTGAAGAGTTTGTTTGTTTGTTTGTTTGTTTGTTTGTTTGAACGAGCTAATCTCAGGAACTACTGGTTCAAATTGAATTTTTTTTTGTTGGATAGCCCATTTATCGAGGAAGGCTATAGGCTATATAATATCACGCTACGACCAATACGAGCGGAGCATAAATGAAAAATGTATCTCAAAAATGAGCTTCTATTTAGGTGGAATGCCGTAACTAAATATACCAATATTAGTCTAGCGCATCAGAAGTCCAAATAGCTGTCGGTAGAGTACGTGACTATTGATATCAGGGTCGTGGGTTCGAGCCCCACGTTGGGCGAATAAATTTTTAATTTTTTTTTATTTTCTACATTACTTTCTTACATTTAAATGTATTTTAATTTTATTTACGACTAATTAAAATTAAATAAATCTAATTAATAACTCATTTAAAAACTGTTATAACTACATAGGGACCTATATAAAAATAATTTTCTTACAGTGTTTTCAATTAAACATTTATTATATTTTATTAATTCCAGTAATTATTGATTTAAAAGAAATTTATTATCTATACTCAAAAGTATAATAAATTACTGCTTTTTAACGACAAAAACTTTTGCACGGTAACTCTGATCATCATGAAATTTGGACACAACATTCATCTCGGTAAACTAAGATAAATGTGCGTACTCATGTCCCTCCCTTCCCCATTCGTTCTTTTGTACCCGGGTGAAACCGGGCGGGACCGCTAGTAAAAAATATTCTATCTGCTCTTAATTACAAGCCATAGTCTGGACAGGTCATCTATTTATATTTTTAAAGTATAGATTCTTCTTTGAAGATTCGATATTTATCAAAGCCCATATTTCTCGTACGTAGAGAAACTTTATAGACTATTAATTATATTCGCATATTTAACATGCAGCGGCTTTTAAATAATCCTTCTTTATAAAAAAGGCGGCTTTATTAAAAATATTTTAAAGCTGATGAAACCGCTTAGCACTGTGATCATTTATGTGGAAAATATAGGTTTAAGAGTGCAAACTTCTACATTTCATCAAAAGGAAAATATATTTTTCAGAGAATGCAGTTTTTATTTAATATTATAATACAGATAGCTGATGGAAAATTTTTAAAAACCTGTAGGCAAGATCTTTTCTTTTCCCAGACTGCTCAAATCTAATCCTGATTATGTAGTTAATTAGTGTATTTGCCATAAGGCAATCACACTATTGGCGTCGATGGGATGGCGGGACCTAGGGGTCGGACCAAAATTTCTCGACGTTTCATAGCCTCCTAAGAAGTTTGGCACCATTTTAGGAAATGTTTATATAGGTACTATATATGTATAAAAAGTTTTAGGATCCAAAAATACCGAAAAAATTCTCGGAATCGTTTCAAATTTGAAATTTAACCGTTTAGTAATTATTAAAATGTGCTGCTAAAATCGGCCCGACAGGGCCGGACTTACGAATTTTATGAAAACCAAGTTTACTGATATAGATTTACATACTGAAGGGTGTATATAGTTTGGTACAGATGTTGAATTGATATGTAGTATTGAAAATAAGTAAAAAATGTTGTTTTAAGGGGTGTATTAAGGCGTAATTTTTTTATTTTGTCCGAAAACAAGGTTAAGTTCATACAATAGAGCCACACTGTCTATAAAAGCAAATATACAGATTTAACGAATATGTCGTTGAACTTAATTAATTTGCATTATATTAGTTGCAAAAGCGAGAAATGCAGCGCGAAGCGCGAGTATTAGAGGCTTCAAAATAGCACGAAATGAATAACGCATATTCGAACGTGGATTGGTGGGCGAGGGATCAACCGATCGGGATGATTTTTTTTTAAATACTAGAAATTGAGTCTACTTTAAATAGTAAATTGTCGGTGGGGGTCTCAGATGCACTGGAAAGAAATGCGCGCGGAAAAAACAGGCGCAAGAACTTTTGGCAAAGAACTTGTAACTTTGGACGCCGATAACTTTTTTCCAGTACATTGGAGAGTTTTACTTGATAGATATTAAATTAAAGAGTAAATCCTAACGAGTCCAACGACCTCAGAACGATTGATGTAGGATTATTAGAACGCGAGATATGAGCAATTGAAGAAAAGAAACAGAATCCAAGATGGCGGCGGACGGGGCAATTTGTAGAATGCGCATATTCATAGTTAAGGTCTCCATCGAAGACCCTTTCGAATGAGCAACAAAAGAAAAAATGTATCTGAAATTTTTGGGTCATACCTTTAAAATATTTCTAAATGCGCTGGACTGTATAATACACTATATTGTCGGCAGGGTTTGGTACTGCGACTTGGAGTTTTTTAATTATATCGTTAAAACGTATTTAGAAAAGCGTATTTTTTTGTATTAACGGAGTATAATTGCGATATAGATTTTGATCTTCCTCAACTTCGGTGGAACATATTGTGCACCATGTTGTAGTTCATTTATATATAATGTTTTTTGCCAGCTCTCCGTTTCGCTTTGTTGTACGCATCGGTGATTTTAATCTAGCGATCGTTAGGTGCTACGCCTCGATGGGGTACACAGAACAGAACACACGAACCACTACGTATGAAGTGTATCAAAAAGTACGAGAATAGGGAATTTGCATGCTTTTCGAAATGACTTAAGCGCGATTGAGACGAAACACGGATGCATTCCCATTATTTGGGATATAGTTACTCCTTTCTCGCCGTAGACCCCACCATAATAAATTTCAAAATTGATTATATTCATTCACGTGATCAACGTTCTGACAAACATTGAAAATGGCACCCATGTTGATTTCTACTATTTACCTCTTTTTACCACCTGAAGGGGTTGTTTTTGAAAAAGCATGAAACGCGTGTTTATTTATTTGTTGACTGGAGTAATCCTGCGCATTTTCGAATTGATACATCTATTTTATATGATTTCTACATGCAAATTTTGAACCCCCGTCACACCCTTTTAGGAGTTGAATTTCCAAAAATCTGTTCTTAGCGGGTACCTACTTCATAATAACTATCCAATCCGTCCAGTGCAGTGGTTTGAGCTGTGCGTTGATAGATCAGTCAGTCAGTCAGTCATGGTTTCCTTTTATATACTTAGATATTGCTAAGCTTACCGTTTGTGTTATATCATTATATGATACAGATCATAGCTGCAGATAAATAAACAGGTAAAAAATGATGAAAACTGAGAATTCGCTCTAGGAATCTTTAAAACTATATAATACAATTACAGACCAACTTATGATTTTTTGTATTAATTGAACCAGTGCTTGTATAATTCATTAAAAAAACAAATCTCGCAGTATATGGACTTTGTAAGCCATTGCTATAATATATAGTAGTTATATAATATATAAAGCATTTCTTGTTATATTACGTATAGATGCGCTATACTGCAACTATGTGAGAAATGTTTGGTTTCTAAGCAAAAAATGTAATAAACTCGAAATTTATTTAGAATGCCTTCAAGAAGGTCTCAACATATAATATGGATTTTGAAAGCCGTAGTAGAGACTAAATAATGTGATTAATTAAAAGACGAACGTTGATAACTTTCTGTTAAACCCTTTTCACCCAATGACCAGTCATAAAGTACTTTCGGGTTGCTTTGTGAAACTTAATGTGCAAAACATAAATGAACTGAGAAAATAATTTAAACGTTTTTAATTTTTATGACGCTGTTTAAATACCCTACTTGGCTCATTTTCCTGTAGATTTTTATATTTCATCAATTCGCTTTTTTTAAATTTAATTTCGACTTGTAAGTTTAGATTAAGTTGATTTTTTTAAGTAATATCTGAATGAAAAATAAAACTGGACAATCTAAACCAGTAAATGCTGTTGTTGCAATAAAATTAAGCGACAGAATCTTGCCAATATATTTGGCGTAGTAATAAACGCTCGAATATTTAGCAAAGGATGCGCTTTAATAGTTTACATTATAAAATATTTTCTCTTGTCATACAATTAATAAGAAAGTTTACACATTATACCCACATTCTGGACACAGCTATTTATTATTCAGTGCATTTATTTGTAAAATATTTCGTTTTTTTTTTTCATTTTTACTTTAACGATCCATAGGAAAATGTGTTGATAAGGTCTAACAATCGTATTCGAGATATTAAATTTTGTACTACAGTTTAATTTTTAAAATGAAAATATCAATTTTTTAAAAAATTCAGTCACCTTGTTTTTTTTTCTTTTTCAAACTTTATTTTCAAGAAACATATCGAAAGTTCAATATTATAAATTATTTTTGACCCTTTGAGCTAAAACACGAAAGTTACTTCAAATATCACACCAAAACTACTTTCAAGATCACGACGTTAAATTGTAACAAATCAAAATAAAATATATTGAAAATACAAAATAATTTTCAGCCTCAGCATAAAAATTATAAAATTGACGTTTTGTATTTGGAATAATTTCCCATCCCTGGATGAACGCAGAATAATGATGCAAGTTTCTACTTACGTGTAATGCCCTTCTCGAGGTCCTCGTAGTACCCCACCAGCGCAAGTTGTTGAAGTACTGAATTGGGCAGCTTGCAAAGTTGCTCCACGCGCCGAAGTCGCGCCGATATAAGTTCCACATCTTTTACGTTCCTGTCGCACGGTCTGTAAGCAAAACAATTCACATTTTGAAAACTTCCATTGATTTATTAATAGTATATTACACCTGGTTTTTATGTAATTAATACGTAATTAGAAAATTAATGTATTTAAGAAGCGTGCTTACGACCGAGGTATAAAGAAAAATAGTATACACCACTGGTAGAGCAAGATATCGCACATTCGACCAGTGTGGTGTATACTATTTTCTTCATAACTCAGTCGTAAGCACGCTTATTAAATACATTAATTTTCTAATTACGTATTAATTACATAAAAACCAAGATAAATCCAAGCAAGAAGCTTTGAGGTTATACGCCAAAAACACGAATGACAGCTGTTCGTGACCATTAGCTAAAATGCAATAGGGTTGGAAACAATGTCTAAACAACAGGTGAACGGTTGTTTTTGCTTTACTACCGCCCGAGCGTACGAACTTCCCTCATTGGTGCGTGTAATCACACCACGGAGTAAATGTTAGACTTTCTGCTTTACAATTGGTGCCGAAAGTATACACTTTCGATCGAGATGTGAAAGAAAAAAATTATTTTTCTTTGCTGTAATAATTTTTGGACGCAATAGTTAAACAAACTAAAACTTTCGCAAAAAAATGTAGGTACTGTAGTTGAACATATACTTTAAAATAAAAATTATTTAAATGTCAAGCAACAGTTTGTTAAAAATTCAAAGAACTAATTAGTTAAAAATATAGTAACTAGTAATAATAAAATAATAGTATATTGTGCGACTAGTGAGAGAAGGAGAAGATTCCATGAGCGTGAAATTTGCCGCACGAGCGCAGCGAGTGCGGTAAAACGCACGCGAGTGGAATATTCTCCTTCGATCAATAGTCGCACACAATACTTTATTCAACTAGCAGGAGTAATATGTAATCGGGGCCCTGATAAAAGAGGGAAAAATAATAAATCACTTCATTGATTGACGTACCCAACGTCAGTGTATAAACACAAGATTGCCTTGACTTTCGCTGAATTGCGATGCTGTTTTCATATATGCAATACCGCCTACCACGTTCCTATTGGTCCAGAAGCTGCTTGCAGTTTTTTTCATTATTTAGCGCTTGGGCTTGCTACTGAGTTTCTATTGGTCCAGAAAATTCATTATTACACTAGTGAAGTAATATATTATTTCTCCCACGCCAGAAAATTCATTATTACACTAGTGAAGTAATATATTATTTCTCCCACGTTTAGCAGGGCCCCGAAATTACATATTACTCACGCGTGTTGAATAAATACATTAATTAGTTCTTTTACCATTCTAACTTCGCAAGAGAATGATTCGAATTTAGATCAAAATTCCCATTTTAAAATTATACAATTTTTTTTCAAACTCGGACCCAAAAAACCATATGTTTTGTTAAAATCTGTGAACACGATACCACCTGTATCGTAACGGGTGAGCGGATAGAAACCAAATTTTGAATATGCGAATATGAAAAACCCTATTATTTTTGGCGACATTTGGTGCAATGGAGGAAGAGATATAGTCTATAACGTTGTTTTTTTATATTAATAATAATAATATATCTTTATTCCATCACACTGAGTACAGTGTAGAATGGGTCAACATTAACAATTTCCAAGAGAAAACAATAAAAATAAAAAATATTATCAATATAGCTGACTAAAATATTCGTTTTAAAATAAACTATTTATTTTTAAGTACATTTTGAGCTCTTGCTTGATTATATTGCTATTATAAAGGTACACTTTTTACAATTGTTTATCATTCTTTATATATTTTTTCAAGAAAGTTTTGAGAATTTTTTTTCGAAACTTTATAAAATAAAAAAAAACTCAACTGTTCTTTTGTCCTGACCATCTGCGTATTATAATATGTCAAACGTCAATATTTTTGATCCTGTCCTGTCGCCCAATTAGGCTTTTGAAAAAAAAATAATTATCGATTTTTTTATTGTATTTTAAAACTTTATTATAAATAATATTGATAATCGATGCGAAAAACTTTCAAAAAACTTTTTTTAAATTAATTATAAGCAATTTAAAATTGATAAAATATTTAAAAAAATCACGTGACTGCAAACGCACTAAAATTGTTTTTGACAGTTGTGACGTCATAATGTTAAAATGTATATACGCAGTATACTATCAATGGCTTCTACATGTGTATTGACTAAAACATTATGACGTCACATTATGTTCGGGAAATGTCGGCGCGTTCTCGGAACTGGGTACAAAAATTTATTTTTAATTTGATATAGGTAACTTTTGAATTATAACGAAAATAAAAAAAAGAAAAATTGTTTTGTTATAAAACTTATATACGATCTTTCCATTTATGACAAAAAAAAATTTCATTCAAAATCCCAATTGGTAGGAATTTTTATTATAGGACAGGTTTTATAATGACTGAAATAAACGTAAACACGAAACCACGTAGGGCCAGAGAGTATGTTGGAAGGGCGACGGGGAAAAAGCGGTGTGTTTCAGGCGGATGGAATATCACTTTCATCTCGTGCGATCGATTGTGAACAAAATACAGGGTTTGAAGGCGACAAGATTTTGTTTTCTGTATTGATGTGTATATCAATAAATAATTTTTTACAGACTTCGTGATAAAACGTTATAGTATTTAAATTGGCGCTGACCTCCAAACTTTATTATCTTATGCTTTTTACCCGACTGCGGCGAAGCCAAAGAGAAGGGTTATGAGTTTAGCAGTCTATGTATGTTTGTATTTACGGATGTTCCACCGTAGCGCGTAAACTATTAATCCGATTTTGATAAATAAGGTGTCAACCGATTTGTTATTGTGGCCCGGGCAACATAGGCTATACATTTATTTTTGAATTTTGGTCCCAGGGGTGAGCAAATTAAAAACAAATAAAAAATAAGTTCAAAAACTAAAACCCGACTACTGAAAAGTATGAAACAAGAAAATATTTTCATCTGAGGATAGCCGTAAACGTATGCCATCTCATTATATGAGGCCTTTCTAGATGTTTAGCGTGATGCACTTTGTTCTAGAGCTTATGATCGCTTACTACTGTTAAAATGTAATGTTTTGTTAGGGTAGGGATGGCATATCACCACGGCTATCCTCAGATGAGAATATTTTCTTGTTTCATACTGTTCAGTAGTCGGGTTTTAGTTTTTGAATTAATTTTTTTTTAATCATTTTTTTGACGGAGGTTCAATTTTTTTTAATCCTGAAAGTTGCAGTACAAAATAATGTATCTATTTTTGTTATAATGACATTTCATTTTACTGAAATATTACCTCAGAGAACAGAAAATATTATACCGCAGCTTCATTGTTATTTATAATTGGTTTTATGACCTTTTGAACTGTCGCTAAAAGTCAATACCAGCGATTCTTTAACTGTGACTTTCGAGTTCTCATAGCTCTAACATTTATCATATATATTAATACGCTAAGGTTAAAGATGTTTGCCTCCCTTTTTAGAAAAAACCATACAATTTCTCAACATAAATTATATATCATTTTACAGATAATTACTTGCTCTACTGACATCGACAACTAAAAAATTTATTATTGCTTTTGTTTTTGTAAATTAATTAAAATACAACAGACACAATACTGCATACTGCCATCTGACGGCTTTAATTTTGAACCAGCGAGCAACGTTGAACAACGCGGTCACAGCAATGCTGCATGATGCCATCTGACGGCTTAGTTCAACGCTTTTGCTACTTGCGCCTCTATATGACAATTTTAGTAAAATATTTCTTCGATCTGTCATCTGTGCTATTGTAATACAACAAAAAGAAGAACGTCATAAACAGTGTGCAAAATTAGAAACGAATTGAATACCTTCAATCATATTTAAAAAATAATTTTGTAAAGTGATAATTATTATACTTATTTAGTGCGAATAATTCGCACAGGTCACACTAGTTAGGTAATATTTTAAATTATTAAAAGCAAGCTGTAACGTCTACACACTTTAAATATGCTTATTGCTTCTCTATCTTAATTATACTATCATAATTTGGGGATGAATTACCGACATCACCAAAATATAAATTATTTAGCGACGAATTTTTTGTTTTATTTTTAACTCAGACCTTGCAACGTTTCGTTGGTTTATGTTCCAACCTCTTCAGGCAATCTACAAAAAATACAATAAATAACATAGGACAAAATTCACAATATATGTCACAAAATTAAAAATATAACATTAAAAAGTCAGATAAAAATACAATATTTACATTTAATAATTGCCTGAAGAAGTTTGAAAATAAACCAACGAAACGTTGCAAATTAGGCATTAACTTATTTTTATCCAAGTTCCCGAGTAACTTATTTATATTAAAATTAACATGGGTGAGATTCAACAAATAGAATTAATTATTTGACCTCTAATAACGTTTAAAATCTTAGATTTGCGAAAGCCTCGATGTTAAGAAACTCTGGTCTGCTCTTATCAGTAAAAAAGGGATAATTGAAATTATTTTCACTAGAAGTTCTATAGCGTTAGTTGAAATGTTTGTGATAAATTTGCATATTAATTACGCAACCAGTTCTGCACAATATCTATATTGTGTTAGAGTACTCATAGTGAAGACTTAAGAGAAAAGCTTTTTTAATTAAGCTCTGTGCATTATTTATCGTGTAGAACATGTACCCATAATATAGCTGATGGTTATTATTAAGAAGTTATTAACGTTATAGGCGCCATTTTATTATATATGCCAATCTATTGGGAACCGCGATATGGACTACTCTATCTGGCGGCCAAACTTACTAACTAACATGGAAGAAACAAGTATATGAATCGTACTGTCAATGAATATTGTTTATCGTGATTTTTTTTATAATAATAATAAAAAAACGTTGATAAATTAATAAATGACTTATTATGGAACCTGCGAAGTTTTCACCTCGTGCAAACACAAATAAAAAATTAGTAAAAGCTTGTAATAGTACCACGTCATTTCAATGCAGATGATTAGTTATTTTACCAAGTAAGTAGGTACTATACTTAGTCTTAGGTTAGTATTGAAAACTGAATTTATTAATTGAATAGTTATTATTATTAAATAACATTAAGAATTTTGGTAGAAAAAAATAAAGTTGAAAATACATTTTGACAGATGTCTATTTTTAGGTTGGGAACTTACCTGTTGCAATAAAGTAATGTTTCAATAAATGTTTGCAACGTTCATCAACACTGCATTGATATAAATATCTCTATTTACCACTTTTATATCTTGTGGATTACTCTTTAAATCGAAAGTTTGTAAACAGAAAGCTAAAATGCACCTTACTTGAAGGTTCTGTTTCAAATGAATTTTTGCCTAATTTTATGATATGGCATTATATATACCGTTCCCCTTCAAGGAAATTTCTTTTTCGCTGATTTGTATCAGATCAATTACATATCTATGGTACTATTTCGAATAGTCATAGTTAAAACAGTGCTATTTTTGTCTCAGTTTAACTTAGAATGTGACAAAAACATAACAGCATTTTAAATTCTTACATAGACCAAACACATAATAGACCACTAGTCTATAAAAATGCATGCAGCTCGAGTCTGCTGTGCTAGTATATTATATAAGAAACAATCTGAAACAAGTTCTTTTGTTAAACTGTGTTTGAAAACTTTACAATACGAAGAGGTTTGCTTCGAGGAGAAATCAGGAAGAGAAAACAAGTACCAAAGAATTGACTGAAAGAATATAATGTAGGTTGGGTATACACCAGGCGTCGGCAACGTACGATCCGCGGGTAACTAAAGCTGTGTCCTGACTATTGCGATCGGCCAAGCTGTTATGCCTGCAGACGCATTCGCCGAGAGTTTAGGTAAAACGAGCGTCTACGAATGTGTCTGTGTTGGAATATTTTAGTTCATAATTAACATTCAATAATTTCTTCAAATAAATAAAATTGTCGACCAATTTTTTTCAGACTATATATTATTTGTTATTAACTTTTCATTAATTTTCGATAATTAATTATAACTTCATTCTGTCATAAAATAAGTAGATAATACTAATTAATTTTTATATTTTTTAGATTATTTCTGAAATATGAAGAAGATCCAAATCCGGACCGAAACGTCATCTTTTGTAATATTGATTTATAATTTTATTTTTTTAACTTCCCGCTTTAAAAAAAAAAAAAAATTTTTTTTTTTCAAAAATCGGGAAGTTATTGGTTTCACCCCGATTTTCGAAAATCGAGTTTTCGCCAGATCTCGACGTTTTGAGGTCCTAGGAAGCTATTGAAACTATTTTGGCGATGATGTCCGTAGGGCTGTATGTATGTGTGTGTGTGTGTGTGTGTGTGTGTGTATGTATGTATGTAAACCTTTTATATCTTTTGAACGGAGTGTCCGACTGAAACGCGGTTTGCGGCATCTGACGTGATCTTGGTGAACTTAGACTTCCTGAAAATTTGAAACGATTCGGCCCAAAAAATTTTGAGAAATCTTAAAAAAACAAGTTTCAAAAATTTTTAAAAATTTGTTTTTGTAAAATATTTTCTAAACTACTAAACCGATTAATTCCAAAATCTAATCAGCTCTTCTCCTTAACAAACTGCGTCGATTTCCGCAAACCGCATCAAAATCGGTTCATTTGTTCACGAGATACCGTGAACGAAAAAATCGTAAAAAAGTGGTTTTTTAAAATGATTCTTAAAATTGTTATCAGATCGATTTTTTTGTAATAAATTACTTTCTTAGGCTAAAAAAACTGCGTCGATCGCCGCAAACCAAATCAAAATTGGTTCATTTGTTCATGAGATAACGTGAACGAAATATTAGGAAAAAAGTAATTTTTTATAATTACTCGTAAAATTCTTATCATATCGATTTTTTTGTAATAATTTACTTTCTTAGGTTAAAAAAACTGTGTCGATCGCCGCAAACCAGATTAAAATTGGTTCATTTGTTCATGAGATAACGTGAACGAAAAATTAGGAAAAAAGTAATTTTTTATAATTACTCGTAAAATTCTTATCAAATCGATTTTTTTTGTAATAATTTACTTTCTTAGGTTAAAAAAACTGTTTCGATCGCCGCAAACCGCATCAAAATCGGCTCATTTGTTCACGAGATATAGTGAACGAAAAATTTGTAAAAAAGTGTTTTTTTAAATTGCTCGTAAAATTCCTATGAGATCGATTTTTCTGTAATAAATTACTTTTTTAGGATAAAAAATTGCGTCGACTGCCGCAAATCGCATCAAAATCGGTTCATTTGTTCATGAGATATCGTGAACGAAAATTTCGTAACAAAGTGTTTTTTTTTGAGCTCGAAGAGCTAAAAAATAAACTTCTTGCTATATTTTATATATTTTTGAGCGTTTTGAACTCGAAAATAGCGGGAAGTTACAGGGATGGCCTGCAGGGTCAAACTTCTTTTCAAATTTTTTATGTCAATATATAGTCTGAAAAAAATTGGTCAACAATTTTATTTATTTAAAGAATTCTATTCAGACGTTAATCAAAGATTTTAACATTCAATAAAAATATATAATATATTTAAATACCGTTTATTGTTTTACCCTCTTCTTAACACGTTTTATAAAAATAATTTCACGAAGCTGTTATTATACACTTCAGAATTGTTTTTTTTTTATTTTTTTTGTATAATGCCCATATAAAAAAAACTATTAAACTGACCACATTAACAACATTTTAATATTAAATACGAGTGTTTATAACTACAACTTTTAAATTTAAATAATCAGTCCGAAATCATTTATCACTTTTGGTAAACACAAAATATTTCTAAAAACTGCAGTACAGTAAAAATTTATATCATTTGTACAAATGATACGAAATGATTAAAACGTTGCGTAAACACTATTGTCACCTTGTAATGACCTGAATCAAAATTAACAAAATATGTTATGCCGGCACTTCACATGGCTATTTGTATTTGTGTATTTGGCATATTTTGCAAACAATTACCAAGTGTGGACAGTCTATTTGACAAAATGTTGGCCTTATTTGCCTATTTGACAAATAAGGCCAATGCCAAATACGCGTTACCGTGCGCTTGTCGGTTTTTCGAGGCACATCAAAGGAGTCAAATAGGCAAATACGGCAAATAAACCGTCCAAACAATGGCTACATTCAGAAACGCACGCGCCGTGAACCTGTACGGACGTGCAGTATTTTTGTGTCTGTGCTGTGAGCGAGAACTGGAACAATTACTATTGAAAATGAATTGGGACAATGAAACAGTGCTAAAATTCCTGGAATTTTGAACCTTGCGTTCTGCTGCCAAATGTTTGTGTGTTTGCTATTTGACTGCCATGTGTGGATGGTCGTATTTGCCTCTATTTGCATGTTTGTCTTGAACGTCATATATTTTTCCAAATACAACAAACACCCAATAGCGAACACAAATAGCCATGTGAAGTGCCACCTTTAAACATAATATGTTGTTTCACAAAAATACCACATAAAGTGAATTTTACACGAAATCGCGCGAATAAAAATTGTTATTGACTTTTTTAGAGTTCTAGCTGAAGTACACTAACGTTTACATAATTCGAAGAAAATTTTATCAAAATCATTCTAGTTGGGTTTTTTTTTATTTTAACAAAAAAAAGCAATAAAGTGTATGCAAATCTTTGATTAACGTCTGATTAGAACTCTTCAATAAATAAAATTATCGACCAATTTTTCAGAAAAAATATATTAACAAAAAATATAAATAATTAATGCATTAACGTTTCGGTCCGGATTTGGAACTTCTTCAGAACTGATCTAAAAAATATTTGATAATTAAAAACTTAAAACGAATTTATTTAAAAAACCAATTAGAAACTAATTATTAATTAATTTTTATATTTTTTAGATCAGTTCTGAAGAAGATCCAAATCCGAACCGAAACGTTAATGTATTAATTTTTATATTATTTGTATATTTGTCTGAAAAATTGGTCGATAATTTTATTTATTAAAAAAGTGTATGTATTATAGGATTTTTAAAAAAATATTTCTTGGGTCTTATCTGTTAAGATCATACTGTGAACTTTTGTCGTGTGGACTTCAAGAGTCGCACACGCACCTCAAGGCTGGTTTAGTAATGGGGTAAGGTGTTACGCTAGAGTGGTGCACCAGCAATGTCAGGATGATCTCGGCTATAATTCTCAATTTCTCAAACCCATAAATCAACACTTAATATTTATGTATCTGTAAAACATAAAATAAAACGCCATAATGAAATAAATTATTTAAAAACAGTTGGGTACCAACGTAAGTAAGCAAAAATATGGTACCTATGCTTTGCGTGTTCTCCGAAAGACTTTTTCATCAATCAACGTTGGCCACGTCGACAGGAACAAACAAACAAATGAACGTTTGATGATAGCAAGATTAAAGGCACCTCTGCGTGCAATGTATCGATTGTTATGATGTTCGATAACAATGATCAGCGTTACAGGGTCGGGCGCCAAGTCAAGCCGACCAACTTTGTTCTCAATGTGTTTATACAAACTAGTGATGTGCCGGATCGTTAAAAATGCATATCCGCGGATACGGATCTGAATACGGATATTTGGTTTCAAGATCCGCGGATACGGATACGGATATTTGGTTTCAAGATCCGCGAATACGGATACGGATCTTAACTTTCTTAAAGTACGCGGCTGTTAATATTGCACATCGACCTATGGAAAGAGACTATCTGTTATGGGAAAAAGTTATTGACTTCTTTAAGAGTTAACTCTCATAACAGATTCCAGAGATCGATGTGCAATATCTCATTATAAAGATAGTTTTTTATTAGTACCTTTGAGCTATGTACTATTGGTATGGTACTCACTACGATAAATTTTTGCAATATAAAGGTGCCAAATACGATTTTAAGAAATAAAAAATAATCTGAATGGAATTTAACAGTTTTTCATTATTACCTAATCACCTATACAGCGTGTCCACGAAAGTTCTTTACAAATGGAATTTTTTTTTATTAACTATTGGAGCAAAAATTTTTTTCTGTGGAAAAGTTCTGCTCGTCCAAAACCTCTAAAACACCAAAGAAAATTTTAGAAGGAGAACTTTTCTTTGAATGGAGAAAGTGGAGGACATGTTGAATTATGATTTATAATTCTGAATATATAATTACTTAGAAGTTAGTTATGTTATTTTTTTAAATTAAATTTGATTTTGTAACTAATTTTGCGAAAATCTTGAATATCGCAGATAATTTTTATTTTTAGTAAAATAAAACTTTTTGATTTCCCTCGTATAACTTTGGTGTTTTAGAGGTTTTGGACGAAGCAGAACTTTTCCACAGAAAAAAAATTTTGCTTCAATAATTAATAAAAAAAAATTCCATTTGTAAAGAACTTCCGTGGACACGCTGTATATATAAAATTTCATGTATGAATTGAAAATTAATAAGGTAAAAGATCCGTAAAAGATCCGCCATAAAACTAACGGATACGGATACGGATATTTGGTTTCAAGATCCGCGGATACGGATACGGGTACGGATCTTTCTTCTCCCTCGGATATCCGCGGATACGGATACGGATATCCGGCACATCACTAATACAAACACCGTTCAAGTGACACAGAAAAATATAAGTTTATAAAACCGGTTCAGCTCTTAAACTTGGGAAATTAAATGCATCAGTGCCGAAGTTATTTTTTAAACTGTTTAAATTTCAAGTGAATCATTATAGAACGTGTTCAATATGATGATATTAATTTAATCCATGCCTATATATTTTTTTACCATTCCAAACCACAGGAGAATGGTACTAATGTAGGTCAAAAATCACTTTTCAAAATTTTACAATATCTTTTTGTTTTGAGATCCCCCGAATCCAAAAAACATTTTTTTGGAAAAACTCTGGGCGTGTGTTAGTCTGTTAATCTGTGAGCACGATACAGATCAAACGAATGAACAGATTATAACCACATTTTGGGAGGATGTTTGATATGTAAATATGAAGAGTCCTATTGTTTTTGAGGAAAATCGGCGCATGATTAAAAGAGATATATGCTATAACGTTATTTTTCATATAATAATAGTATACTTTACATAACGGTTTATTACTCTTTATTTTTTCAAAAAAGTTTAATGAAAATCCTGCGATTTTTATTAATAATTATCTCGATGGGCACGATATCTAATATATATTCTGAGAAACGTTTAAACGCAATTCGCTTGAGCGATTTCCTAAGATAGATGTTTATTTTTTAAATAAATTCAGTATTTGATTATTACTTTAATTTTTTTTTAATTTTCAAGTCAACTCGAGAAATGCAAAGAATTTTTTAATCTGGTTCGAAAATCAAGTATCCATTAAATACTTGATTGAAATGAAAAATCCATTACTTAACACGCTTACAAACTTTTACTTTAATAATGTTAACACTTGACGATTCATATACTAAATTTTAATACGTGTGAATTGTTAACGTAGGATAACTTGTGGTTTTTAATCTTTTCTGTATAACCGAGGTTAGTTGGATATATTATATATCCAACAAGTACACTTATCAGCTATTGGTTCTTTCAAAAAACTTGTTGACAAGTTTTCTGAGTAAATATTTGTGCAAGAAGATCGAATACACGTTCATTGACTGTCGGCTTATATCTGAATATCCAAGTGAATTTAATACTCGAGTATATATCTCACTGTACAAACTTTCAAGCGATTGATGACTGGAAATATTTATCTGAATTTATTTTGTTTTGAATAGAATTACAGTTTGGAGATAAAAATAAACCGGCCAAGTGCGAGTCGCACTCGCGCACCGAGAGTTCCGTACAAACTTGTAGGTATGTAAATAGTTAGTCCATCACGGGAGTCGAGTCTCGAAGATTTTTCCCGCTTAGCCGTTGGAAAACTGTTGTCCCCATACATCGACAAACGTCGCGGTCAGTTTGCCAACTAAGCATGTAATTTCAATGAGTTCAAATAGACCAGTGATTCCTAAAGTGGTCTATATCGACCCCCAGGGGTCGACGACAACTTGCAAGGGGTCCATGTGAGCAGGAAAAAAAATTGGGGGTCCATGAAATGAAAATGGGGGTCAACGATAGTGAATCTCCTAACAAAAAAAGAAACAAACTGGACATCGTTAACCAAAGAGATTTAAGATTAAATCTAATTAAATTGATGCCAAATGTTGAAAATTTATTGTTAAAGCATCAGGTTCATCCCTCACACTAAAAGCATTTATTTTTTGCTTAGTTATTTTATGTAACAGAAAGTAAATTTTAATTTGATTCGTTTAATTTGAATCTAATTAATAAATGTATAAAACTAAACATTTCACACTACATTTCACAACCGTTATAAATTTAAATCGTTCAAAGTGAGTAGCACTGTACCGGTTGTCAAAAATACATTTGAAATTAATGAATTTGCAAAAAATCAATATCAGATAAGCAGGGGGTCTACCCAAAAAACATGGCAAGTGGTCTACGAGACAATAAAGTTTGGGGACCTCTGAAATAGACTATACTGAACTGTATTGTACCTTGTGGCCTTATAACTCAAAATCGTGGGTTATGTTTTTGATCTATATGTCAGTGAGTCAGTCAGTTAGTCAGTTTCAGTGCAAACAAAAATAGTGAGGTTAAATTTTTTATGTTGTCAAAAAACAAATTTCAATTCACATTAAATTTTTTTTTACAATACATGAGCAAATATGTTTTTTGTTGGTTCTGCAGCGAAGCCCAGTTTTTTTTAACTTTCAAACGATTTCATTTTCTTCGATTTTCTTCACTTTGATTTTACGATCCACAATAATTTACATATTTTTACATAGACTTGAAGGTTTGCAAAGGAAACGGCGTGTTATTCTACAACGCTATGTAAAAAGTCTACCCGATTCAATCCGCTCTGTTTCAATCAAACATAAACAATCCTTTACCCAATTTTACGCCAAATCTTATGTAAAACCAGATCGCTTTTGTAAAGGCCGCTGCACACGAGGCTAGAAACGCTGCTAGAAACATTGCTATAGGAGTTCTGCTGCAGGCCGTTAGGCTGGGAACGAAGCTGGAAATAACGTCACTGCGGACTGGCCTGTTAGCTCACAAGGTAGGTTTTAAAATTAGAACAGGGGCTATTTTCTTTGCTAGGTACCTACGCTGCTAGGTTGCGGATGGTAGGAATCGATTCAGCAGACACAATACTGCATACTGCCATCTGACGACTTTAATTTTGAAACAGCGAGCAACGCTGAACAACGTCACAGCAATGCTGCATGATGCCATCTGACGGCTTAGCTCAACGCTTTTGCTACTTGCGCCTCTATATGACAATTTTTGTAAAATATTTCTTCGATCTGTCATTTGAGCTTCATATTATAATACAACAAAAAGAAGAACGTTATAAGCAGTGTGCAAAATTAGAAACGAATTGAATACCTGCAATCATATTTAAAAAATAATTTTGTAAAGTGATAATTATTATACTTATTTAGTGCGAATAATTCGCACAGGTCACACTAGTTATTGAAATAATTTTCCGGTCGGAATCAAATAACATGTTAAGTACAATCTGGAATTTTTCACGTTTTATTACTTGCAAAGAATTCACAATAAAATAAACTGTTCGAACATTAATTACAAAAACACTGATCATCTAAAAGAAATTTACAATAAAAAACGTTGTATTATCTCATCATTCGTTAAAAGAAACGTTTTAAAAATGTTTATTTTTACTTCTAAAAAAATGCAGAAAAACAAATGAAGATAGCTGCAGCCATTTTAAATAGTACTCTCAAAGATCATAAAGAATTTATGCGGAAAATATTTAATTAAATTTGAGCATTAAATATGCAGGAATTAAAAAGTGGTTACGTACTGTAAATGTACATTATAATTTACAAGTACATATTATCTACCTATTTTAAATTCAAATCGTGCTGGGTAGCTTCAAATGTTAAGGGGAAAGTGTCCGTTTCGTTAACAAGAAATATTTTAAAACAATTTTGTACCCATTAAACACATAAACGTATTTTTTTGTATAAGAAAAATAGGTAAAAAAGCTTTTTAAGTTAAACGGTTTTATTTTACAATCGATGATGTACCAAATTTATGCTACAATGGTATTTTTAATATAATAATGGTTTATAATATAATAATGGCTTATTATGTTATTTATTTTTTCAAGACAGATTTGTTAAAACAAATTTCGAAAGTTTATAGTTTTGGAAAAATAAAAAAAAAATCATCTGTTCTTTTGTTTTGTAGATCTGTCAGAAATAAACTATTCGGAACCCAAAGGAATGATGCGAGACCTCTGGTGAGAAATGCACCGAACTGTCCTAAGGGGGGTTGTTGACAGGTAAACATTGATTTAGAAAGGCATGGTGGAGGCTAACCTAGCCTCCATCATGCTTTTCTAAATCAATGTTTACCTTATGCCTCCATAGTTTACCTGTTCGGCGCATTTCTCACCAGAGGTCACACCATTCCTTTGGGTTCTGAATAGTTAAGCATATGCTTTGATTAATTTTTACATGACGTGGAACATATTATGTAAGTAACCATGGCAACGAATAGCAAATACATTGAATACTAGCCATTACCCGCGTCAGCTCACGGACATTTTATTTTCTTTATTAAACTATATCAAATGACAATATTTTTGAAGTTGGAATGATCCCGTCGCCCAATTGGCTGGAATTTTTTCCCTTACATTATAATCATCTGAGAGAATGCAAAACCCTTAAAATTCGTATTAACTCATTGATCCTTGCAAAACTGCGATATCAACGCTTACCGGAAATTAAAGTTCGAACTTTCGTAAAGCTCCGGGCCTTGTTTACAGAAACACAATTCATGTGCACAAATGACATCCGTATTTCTATTTAGTTTTATATCGTTGATTAAACAGTCAGATTGCGTAAACAAACTTTATAAGATATCTAAAGAAAAAAGCTAGTTTGCTGATAAAACTTCGAATTTTAATGAAATAAATAATCTACTTTTGTGTAGTCACTGGATCACTAATCAGCCAAAATAAATCATAGTGTAAATGAAACTCCGTAATTCTTTTTTTTTTGTAGTTTCACTTTTTGCATTTGGAATTATTTCGCCTGATTGCACGTCGGTGGACTGACCATTCCTTCAAAGTTTTATTACACGCTTTATATTAGTTTCACTTGTAAGTTTGTATGTATGTATGTAAGTATGTATGTTTGTAAACTCGTTTGGACTACAGCAAGTGGTTTATATAGTGGTATAATATGCCAGGCTGTAAGTACACTGGCTAGCCGTGCGGTCCAAGGCACGGGTCTTCGCTGACGTCAACTCTCGGAATCACGGGTCGTGGGTTCTAGTCCCGTCCACGCCGAAAAAAAATTGTTTTTTTTCGGCAAATTTTTAACAATAAATCGAACTAAAAAGTGGAAAATAAATACAGTTTAAAAAAAACTGAAAAACACGCTTTATATCGAACTAAAAAGTAAAAAATATTTGTTTTTAAAATAAGCTTAAAACAATAATGAATAAAAAATACAAGTATTATTGTGAAAAAAGCGTGGGGCGCTCGATGTACGAAAATGTGGAACAAAGCGCCCCACGCGTTTTTCACAATAATACTTGTATTTTTTATTCATTATTGTTTTAAGCTTATTTAAAAAAAAAATATTTTTTACTTTTTATTTATCTTGTCTTTCATTTTAATTGGCTCACAGTCAATTGTCAGGCGCCTGAAAACAATTCAGTGTCAAGCTCATAATACTTGGAATAATTGCAAGGTTCGGGCCTCTGAAGTAACGGCACAAGATCACGTCTTCACGGTATGTTTTACAAGTAGCATAAACCTATGCTTTGTTGTTATTATATTCTATTTTTAACCTCATTTAGTGTACGAGACACAAGTGGTCCGTAATAATTGTCACTTCCTGTGGCGGAATGCATATAAACACGGCAAAATCCAGGGACGGCACATTAGCATCATATTTATTAATACGCTAAGGTTAAGATGTTTGCCTCCCTTTTTAGAAAAAAACTCACATAAATTATATGTCATTTTACAGAAAATTGCTTGCTCTACTGACATCGACAACTAAAAAATTTATTATTGCTTTTGTTTTTGTAAATTAATTAAAATACAGCAACGCTGAACGTCTGCCATCTAACGGCTTTAATTTTGAAACAACGTCAACACTTCGATCTGTCATCTGACCTTCATATTGTAATACAACAGACACAATACTGCATACTGCCATCTAACGGCTTTAATTTTGAAACAGCGAGCAAGCTGAACAACGTCACAGTAATGCTGCATGATGCCATCTGACGGCTTAGCTCAACGCTTTTGCTACTTGCGCCTCTATATGACAGTTTTAGTAAAATATTTCTTCGATCTGTCATCTGAGCTTCATATTGTAATACAACAAAAAGAAGAACGTTATAAGCAGTGTGCAAAATTAGAAACTAATTGAATACCTGCAATCATCTTTAAAAAATATTTTGTAAAGTGATAATTATTATACTTATTTAGTGCGAATAATTCGCACAGGTCACTCTAGTTTTGTGCATAATCTGGTAGGTATTGATGTCAACACACAATAGATCAGGCATTTTTGACTCCAAAAAAGAGTATAATAATGTTTAACTTCCGGTTTGTGTTAAAAGATATGTAAATAGCTTTTCAGTAAAATTAAAAATACTGTTGTAAGATTTTAATTTCATACATTTAATTATATAAAAGGAAACCGTGGCTGATTGACTGACTGACTGATCTATCAACGCACAGCTCAAACCACTGGACGGATTGGGTTGAAATTTGGCACACGCTAAGAACAGATTTTTGGAAATTCAACCCCTAAAAGGGTGTAACGGGGGTTCAAAAATTGCATGGAGAAATCATATAAGATAGATGTATCAATTCGAAAATGCACAGGATTACTCCTGTCAACAAATAAATAAACACGTGTTTAATAAATAAAATTATCGACCAATTTTTCAGACAATATATTAACAAAAAATATAATTAATACATTAACGTTTCGATCCGGATTTGGATCTTCTTCAGAACGGATCTAAAAAATAAGAAGATCCAAATCCGGATCGAAACGTTAATGTATTAATTATATTTTTTGTTAATATATTGTCTGAAAAATTGGTCGATAATTTTATTTATTAAAGAGTTCTAATCAGACGTTAATCAAAGATTTAAACACGTGTATCATGCTTTTTCAAAAACAACCCCTTCAGACTGTGAAAAAAGGTAAATAATCTAAAAATCAACATGGGTGTCATTTTCGAGGTTTTTCAAAACATTTATCACGTGAATGTCATCAACTTTGAAATTTATTAGGGGGGTATACGTCGAGAAAGGAGTGCCAAATAATGGGAACGCATCCGTGTTTCGTCTCAGTCGTGTTCAAAGCCGCGGGTAACGGCTAGTTTTATACACCATTTACAAACTGTAATTTAGTCTGACGTTATATGCGATATTCTCGTTTATATAATCAACTAAACTATCTATTTTATCTTACCCTTCATTTTCAGGTTTTAATCTAATGAACTGTTGAAGTTATATTAAGTTCGTTATAAACTCAAATCTATGGGTCATGTCTAGATATTACCAACAAATTTCGTTAGGGCGTATTGATAATTAATCATTCATATGTATTAATACGTTAAGGTTAAAATGTTTGTCTCCCTTTTTAGAAAAAACCATACAATTTCTCCACATAAATTATATATCATTTTACAGACACTTGCTTGCTCTACTGACATCGACAACTAAAAAATTTATTATTGCTTTTGTTTTCGTAAATTAATTCATTAACAGCAACGCTGAACAACGTCTGCCATCTGACGGCTTTAATTTTGAAACAACGTCAACACTTCGATCTGTCATCTGACCTTCATATTGTAAATACTGCATACTGCCATCTGACGGCTTTAATTTTGAAACAGCAAGCAACGCTGAACAACGTCACAGCAATGCTGCATGATGCCATCTGACGGCTTAGCTCAACGCTTTTGCGACTTGCGCCTCTATATGACAATTTTAGTAAAATATTTCTTCGATCTGTCATCTGAGCTTCATATTGTAATACAACAAAAAGAAGAACGTTATAAGCAGTGTGCAAAATTAGAAACGAATTGAATACCTGCAATCATATTTAAAAAATAATTTTGTAAAGTGATAATTATTATACTTATTTAGTGCGAATAATTCGCACAGGTCACACTAGTTACATTCAAATAACGAAAAATGTTACATTGCGTAATATCAAAGACACGTATTGTCTACACATGCCAATTACTGCAGTTTTTATACCCTACGTGCATTTATATTTAAAGCTAAATAGTTCAGGTAAACGCCAAATTAAAGACCAAGAATCACACTGCAGATCCCACATGCGAAAAATTGCACAAAAAAAATCTGGAACTACTTACATTAAAAATATATATATATAAATTGCATGTTGTTTCTCATCTAGCCAAAACTTTTTTTTCAACGCCTGTAGAATCTGCAGTGTGATCTTGGTCCTTCATTTGGCGTTTATCCGAACCCTTGAACTTTAAAAATAGCGTCGGGAGAGCTATATAGAGAACGGGAAGGATTTGAGATGAAGAGTGCATGGGTACTTTTAGGTAATCAATGCTCTTATAAGATAATATACAGAGATCTTAACGTAGATATGAAGCTTTAACCATTGCATCTCTCCACAAGGGAATGATACTAAACTCAAAGCGTTCATTGGAAGAGAGTTTCCCTTAAAAGCTTATGAGGACATTTCGACTTATTTTGGCCTCTACTGCATGTCCTACAAATATTAAGCATTTGTTTCTAACACCCTGTATAAAAATGACTCAAAACGATTTATGGCACAAAAAACGTAGGGCAGACTTAATCTAATCAATAATTCATTTTTACAAAAAAATAGTATATTGGTTTGGATGAGAGACATCTAATTTAATCGTGCACTTTAAATTTATTTTGATATTCTAAAATTTCCAAATTATTATAAATAGATGCATACATTTCCTTTTTTATTTCCATCTTTACATATGAAGGGTACACGGGAAGAAGACGATTTGTCAGTAAAAATTCGAAATTAATTTTTTTATGCCATCTTGTAGCCAAAAGTCGTACCTTTCTGTTGGTGTATTCATTTTAGACAAGAATACGCTAGGTCAAAAGTTATAAGCGTTGAAAGAAATGCATCAGCAAGTAATGCTCTCCTGCGCAATTTACATTTTTTGACAAACCGCCTTCTTCCCGTGTACCCTTCATATGTAGTAAAACTCCACTCTCATGTCGCTCTGTGCCTGTATACTCTCCTCTTTTGAGCTTGTTACATATTTATATGTTTTTTACTTTCGTATTTCCACTTTTAAAACAGAATATACGTGCATATTATGAGCACATACATAATGCGATGTATGTTTATTATTAAGTACACGGATCTGTACTGAAAAGGTTTGCATACAGACTTTCTAAAAAAATCATTTTTGAGAAGGTTTTTGAAGTAAAACTTTTTTAGGCGCGACTTGAGAGTAACTCAGATGTTTTCTTCGGACGAAAGTAACGTTCAGTAAGGTCTATAATCTGTTTACGCAGTTTCCGCTACACTGTAGTAATGATGATATCTCACAGATGGCGGCATCAACTCGCAACTTTAGAAACCATCTTGAACGAAAGGTAAAACATAGCTACTAAATCAAAATCGTCCGAAGCGCTAGCGGAAGCCGACGAAACACATGATTATATTTCTAACAACAATGATTTATAAAAATTAACACTTTGACGGACAAACCGGCTTAGACCGTCATAAACAAAACTTCAAAAGTTTGACACGACGGCTGAAACCGTCGTATACTACGGAACGTTTTATAGCCAGACAGATGTAGCAGTCTATTTTCCAGTGTAGAATACATACCCTGTGTGCTCTGTGTCACCGTACAAATATCTTACTAAGGCAATATTGTCACAACATAACAACTTTTAAAAGTAATTCAAACATATGAAAAAATTTAAAAACTATAGTGTCAAAATTGGAACAAAACTGAATTTTTAAGTGTCAGTCAAAGTGTTAATATTTGTTTGTACCTATAGAAATACAATAAGTAAAGAATTATAAATAAATCAAAAATAATAAATACATAACAGACATTAATATTAATTACATAAAATGAAAGAACAAAAGCTGCTTAGAATTAGTCAATCTATCCATTCCCATACTTATTTTTAATAAAAAATATTTCATCCTCGAGAAGGGGTGGCGTCCACCCCCAGGGTAAAAGCAACCCTCGGCACATTGACAACTTTGAAGTAGTAAAGTAGAACCTACAACCAAATTTTGGTGCTAATCGGTGCTGTTTGGTAGAATTGCTAGGGAAACCGTGCATTGACTGGGCTAATAATATTTATATACTCCATGTCATCTTCTGCTAATTGTAAATTGTAATAGGGTTCACAAATTTCTCTTCTCTGTTAATTAAAAAATTGCATTATAATCACACCTGGGAGATTGTTGCAAACTCATAAGGCGGGATCTTATTGTACCAGGTTCCCTTAAAAATTTATAAGACTCACCAAAACAAAGAAAACAATGTATGAACACGATGTTTTAGTGCTCTGCACTTTACAGCACCGAGCGATGATTATTAATTATGCAAAAGTCCAAATATGCTTCTGTTGTATTTTTAAAAGACGTTTCTGTTACAGAAAAACGTTTTTTTATTATACAAATATAAAACTATTGTGGTTACATTCGCAGAAAAACAATGTAGCAACATATTTAAAATGCTGTGTATAATAAAAGCTTTTAACTTTTTTTAACAACATATAATGTACTCAAAAAGAAACGCATAATCAAGCTAAGTATATTGTGCGACTAGTGAGAGAAGGAGAAGATTCCATGAGCGCGAAATTTGCCGCACGAGCGTAGCGAGTGCGGTAACACGCGAGTGGAATATTCTCCTTCGATCAATGGTCGCACATAATACTTTATTCAACTAGCACGAGTAATATGCAATCGGGGCCCTGATAAAAGAGGGAAAAATAATAAATCACTTTATTGATTGACGTGCCCACCGCCCTCGATGCACACAAGATGGCCCTGACTTTCGCTGAATTGCGATGCTGTTGTCATATATACAAATCGCTACCGCGTTCCTATTGGTCCAGAAATTATGCAGTAATAATTCATTACCGTGCAGTTTCGGCTCGCTACCGCGTTCCTATTGGTCCAGAAACTATGCAGGAATACATTATCGTACAGTTTCGGCTCATTATTAGCACTCTACGCGTCAACATGAAGTAATTTATTATTTCTTCCGAATTTAGCAGGGCCTCTGTTTACACCAGCATTACTAGAGAACAGCTGAATACATTTTGATTAAACCTAATATAGGTATAGATGAAATTGGGGTCAGGAAAATATTTTCATTGCACTCAAGTTTACAAAGGCTCATTGCGCATTTTCAGCATCTAAACCAGGTCCTGAACAGTACTGAGGCTTCATGAGAAGTAGCGTCGCAGGACACACGACCGAAGTGAAACTTCTTACATTAATAACAATATTACATAAATCTTATATCTATTACTACGGTTTTGGTAAACAAAATTTATGTCACACATTTTAGCAATTCATAACAACCAGTAGTGGCACCGTATAAGAAGTTTCACTTCAAAAAACTCAGTATACTACCACCCAAACAAGTAGATGATTCTTTCTATTCGGTTACAATTGTCGGGTTAAAATAAGGTTTCTGTTAAAACCAAAAATTAAAGCTAGTGAAAAAATATTCCTGACATCTAGCAGTCATTGAAGTAACATTGCAGATTCTACTTCAAAGGTCGTCTGCCAGATGTCGTCACAATAAGGTAAGGAAGACCGTCATTGACACGAGTAAAACCACAGGCAGGTAAATGTTAGGAAAAAGTTATTACACCTTTGTTAACCTGCATCAAAAGATTATGAAACACATTACCTACAATAATACTAATAATTTATTAATCTGTTTACAACCGTATATTCCGACCTATTTATCTAAATATATAAAAGGAAACCGTGACGGCACGCTCTTACCAAGATTTTACAGTCAAACAAAACTTCTCTCAACAGAGATTTCAAGACTCAATTGCGACGACAAACTCCCATTCGGACGTCGTAGCGGTAGCGTCGAAATCACGTTGTGAGAAAGTGGTTTTATTTAAGAATATTGGGTATTTTCAGTAATTATTTAGAATAAAAAATTGCTTGTCTGTAAAGTCGGTTTACGGACGATAGTTTTACGTGATAACGTATTCCGTAATACATAACCTAAATTTTAGTAGCTGTCAAACTTGGGCCGAAGCATACTGCGCTCTCGCTTGCACGCACAGAGTCAGGCGGAACGTTAGGAGCGTTACACTTTTTCGTGCGTGCAGCTGGTGTTTCATCAATTTATAGGACGTTATCACGTCAAAAACAGGTTTAAAATTGTTTCATTGGTGTTATTAAAAATCATTAATTGTTAGTTACCTTTTATCAATAGCAGTGATCCATTCCGTAGCCATGATAATGTGCTGTCGATTGAATTAACTCGCATTTATCGAACAGATGTCGGACCGCAAACCGCGCTGTGACACGCAACAAACAAAATCGAAACACGCGCGCGCTTATATCGAAACAAAAGTAAATCGCATAACAGAATAACAAACAACAAAAGCGCAAACACTGATGATCATTTGTTTAATGTGTATTTGATGTACGTTAACTCTCGAACTACTGGACCTAAATATTATTAAACAGAACTAAGTTGAGTGAACAAAGTATGTAAATTACACTTGTTAGTTGTACGCAATGAGAGCTGCTCTACCCACGCCGCTGCAACGGATTCACAATCGGTGTATATAGGGGAGAGTTGAACACATGTGCTAAAAACTGTTTTAACGATGACCCAACAAATAAAATCTACTTATACGAACGAAAATGTCAACGGTCTAAATCGAACTGATGTCTATAAAAAATTATATGGACAAGGTTATCTTCTTACATAATATAGTAAGAAATAATTGCCTTTTAATTATATAAACTTTTCTTTTGAAGGACTAAATTCTAATACCAAAAAAAATATAAAATGAATAGATTTTTTATTAAAAAAATTTGACTTAAAATAACTAGCGATTACCAATGAATTCTAACATCCTGAAGCTATACTGCCGTAAAAAGGCAAAAGGCAGTACCTAAGTGACCAACTTATGAATTTAAGTAAATCAAGATTTAAATCTTTGATTAACGTCTGATTAGAACTCTTCAATAAATAAAATTATCGACCAATTTTTCAGACAATATATTAACAAAAATATCAATAATACATTAAACGATTAACGTTTCGATCCGGATTTGGATCTTCTTCAGAACGGATCTAAAAATATAAAAAAATAATTAATAATTAGTTTTTATTTATTTTTAATGTAATTCGTGAAAGATTTTTTTGATATATTTTTTTGATATTTTTAGATCCGTTCTGAAGAAGATCCAAATCCGGATTGAAACGTTAATCGTTTAATGTATTATTGATATTTTTGTTAATATATTGTCTGAAAAATTGGTCGATAATTTTATTTATTAAATCAAGATTTACTAAAAATGTATTGACCGTCCAGAATTTTAGATTATGGAAACCAAAACATGGGGGAAACATTTTTTAAAGACAATAAAATTATTGCTGCAGCACTTACTGTTGTCGTTGATTTCAGTATGAACTCATTTTTCAACAAATGCCACTTACTGGCTGCCCTTTGCCTTTTTAGGGCAGTATCCTATAGTTTTAAAATAGTAGACGGTGATTCATTCGCATAAACAATGTGCATACCAGTTTCACGCAATAAAACTATTATATTATATTTGTATATTAGAAACTAACTTCCATAATAGGGATTACTTGATAGTGCTTGACAATTATGATACAATTTAATAATTTAGAAAAAAAAATACCAAACAGATTTTTAAATTTCTAGTTTTCTTGCATCTTAAGATACTAGGTACTTAGTAGATAATGTTACCATCAAAAAATGTCTTCTATTTTATAAAATTTATTTTATAACAACAGAAAACTAGGGATTTTTTTTTCATGATACAGTAATAAATATTTTCGCCTGTTCTAGTTAAGTTAGTGACTGGAAAATAACAACACAGCAGAATTTTGCTTTACAAAAACTTTAAATCGAAAACTGAAGTTTAGTAATAAGTAGTACCTATAGTTTTAAAATTTATTGTACATTTGTAAGTTTTTATTTAAATATCTTGTACTAAACGTTTTTCTTATTTCTTATTTTATAAAAATAGTCGATTTTAGAAAGACCATTCTGAAAGTTACAGATTTTCATTTGTAGAGGTAACACGAAATGGATTTTTTTTTGCCATTTTGTGGAACCTTTTATAGAAACACCGCTCTTTACAAATGTCGATTATATTTTGTAACTACGCTATTCAAACGTCCACCTTTCAAATCACTAGCTTTGCTTGCTCATACCTTTATTGGCACGAATTTTCACAAACTTAAAACTTTTAAATTAAACCCCTAGTTATACTAACACAGTGATTTAGAAAAAAAAGTGACACACGTTTCGCTAAAATCGTTTATCAACTTATAATTTTTACACCCGCTCTATTGCTGCCATTCAAACGATCGTTTAAAAATTACCTACAGATAGTTAGCTTTTTGCGTCACAATAGACATGACAAAGTACCTGACAAAACTGCTTAAAATTCGTTCGGTTTGTTTTTAAAGGAGAATTATAAAACGGTCAAATAAAAAAAAATTTGGTGACTGATGATGAGATACTGTTTTAATAACTTGAGATATTAAAATAATAGTTGGGTGACTAAATTACTAAGTGAGCGACTAAATTACTTAGTGAGCGACTAGAATGTCTTCGGTAATTTTGAAGTAGATATCTTCTTTTGTTTTTACTTTTTATTTTTTTTTTTTCACTTTGAGACTGCAACTTAAAACTCACATTTTCATGAAGATTGAAAACCACCGCTTTTTTTGATAAAGGGGTATGCGAATTGTCTCGCAGTGAAACGCGATGGGGCAAAGGTTGAGTTTTTAAAAAAATAATTCCGGGGTGAACGATAAACGGGTATGCGAATTGTAATTCCGGGGTGAACGATAAAGGGGTATGCGAATTGTCTCGCACTGAAACGGCAAGGGGCAAATGTGGAGTTTTCAAAAAAACAATTCCGGGGTGAACGATAACGGGGTATGCGAATTAAATAGTTAATTGTTTGATTAGAACTGCGTTTTTTTAAAAATGCATATTTAATTGACAGTCAATTAAATATATATTTTTTAGAAAACCCAGTTCTATTCAAACAATTAACTATTAACAAAATGTCGCTCAGAATACATAAATCAATTGCCAAATTTTGAAAAAAATGCAGGACGTAACGTTGACACTCAAACAAATATTAGGTCATTCAAATATTATGAAGTTTCCCATTTTGTATTTTAAGTTACTCAAATGGATGTTTGTAAGTTGCTGTTCTTTTGATTTCTCGTCACGCGCAGTCAGTCGCTCACTTAGTAATTTAGTCGCTCACTTAGTAATTTAGTCACCCAACTATTATTTTCTCGTCACGCGCAGTCAGTCGCTCACTTAGTAATACAGTAACCCAAATTGATTATTTTTGTCACCCAAAATTGTAATTTACAGTCACTCGTTTAAATACTACCCGTTTTTAAATGTTAAATTGCGCTTCACTAACGGGTCCAGCAAACCTTTAAGTGTGTAATTATTCAACGTTGAAAGTGAACAACTCTCCCCTACAGCACTATAATATGTAGTTAAAATCAGGTTCACCTACGCCACTGGACACATAAGGTGCTGAGGCACACTCGCGCGCGAACCGAATGCAACAAGCGATTGTATATTGTCTAGTTCGGGTTGTTTGCGACCCATATAAGCGACTGTTGCGACACCGCGATGCACGGACACGAAACGACTGATGGCGCACGTGCGTCCAGCGTTTATTCCTGCTCCTGCTGGAGAACGGCGTCGCAGGACGCTATAGACTAGAGTGACGCTGTTGCCACCTGTGTTGATTATTGGGTTGTAAGGTACGATGCCTATGAACATGCGCGCACGATCAACGCGTGCAAAATTAATAACTCTGTATCAGGGTCAATAACAATTTAGCCATTGGGCACAATTGACATGCATATTGCAAAGAGACGACGATTATCATACATATATAATATTAATACGTTAAGGTTAAGGATGTTTGCCTCCCTTTTTAGAAAAAACCTCACAATTTCTCCACATAAATTATATATCAATTTACAGATAATTGCTTGCTATACTGACATCGACAACTAAAAAATTTATTATTGCGTTTGTTTTTGTGAATTAATTAACAGCAACGCTGAACAACGTCTGCCATCTGACGGCTATAATTTTGAAACAACGTCAACACTTCGACTGTCATCTGACCTTCATATTGTAAATACTGCATACTGCCATCTGACGGGCAACGCTGAAAAACGTCACAGCAATGCTGCATGATGCCATCCGATGGCGTAGCTCAACGCTTTTGCTACTTGCGCCTCTATATATTATGACAATTTTAGTAAAATATTTCTTCGATCTGTCATCTGAGGCCTGAGCTTCATATTGTAATACAACAAAAAAAAGAACTTTATAAGCAATGTGCAAAATAAGAAACGAATTGAATACCTGCAATCATATTTAAAAAATAATTTTGTAAAATGATAATTATTATACTTATTTAGTGCGAATAATTCGCACAGGTCACGCTAGTTTTTTATTAAAATAGGTATTACAATTAATACTAATATACAAAACATTGATTAACGTCTGATTAGAAATCTTCAATAAATAAAATTATCGCCCAATTTTCAGACAACTAGGTATATTAACAAAAATATATAATTATAATTCAATACATTAACGTTTCGGTCCGGATTTGGAGCTTCTTCAGAATTAAGCTAATATAATTATCAAAACTAAATCAAAGATCATTATTCATTATATCTACATTAATGTAAAATTAAAATTTTGCTAAATGCTTTGGTTTCGTTTTTAAACAGTTGCACTTAAATCTGGTACGACTTTCAATGCTAAATTTACTTTCAAAATAGATTTTGAGTACGAAAAACTATAGAGCGTGTACTGAAAAGTCGTTAAAACTCAGTAGATGTTTAAGGCTTTCATCACGAAGTCTTTAATCAGGAGACCTAGCTTTCTAATTTCTATGCTTTCTGTGTTTCGAGATGTAATACTTGAATGGCCCCTTACGTGAGCTAACAGTGGGGGGTCTGGCAAAATTTCACCAAATCTCATTTAAAGGAAAGGGGGGTCAATGAAAATCTTACGTCAACTTTTAATTCAGAGAATATGTACAGAATAAAATCTGGCAACAAAACAACGGGCGAAGCCGGGCTAGGTCGCTAGTTAATAATATTAATTTATAAATATTATTTTATCTAGTACAAACTATGGGTTTTATAAATCATATGGAATAATATTTTCCAATGCCTAGTTAAATTACTGTAGTGCTATCTATGCCATGCATTGAATCAACCTTAGACATCAACATTGAGCGACTCAATTGTATGTTTGAGGTTTGAATCATTAACAACTGATTTTTGTACTTATATTTACACCTCCATGATTTACAGTGTTGGCAACATGAAATATGAAGTTGTCTATTCTATGTTACCAAGTTCATGTGGTAGTCTTTTCTTGGTTGATGGCCGAAAACTGTAGTTGAGTGTTTGAGAGAACTAAAAAAAATCTAAGGTAATCTTGAAATTTAAAAATCATCGCCGATTTATATAATCTTGTAATTAATGTTTGATAGAAGTATTTTTACGAACAGTAAAAATTATAGATATCTTTTATGTAAGCTGGTAAACACGATAATATTTTGATTGTGCATGGCCCGCCTGTTACACATGAATACTGTAATTTTGAAGAAGGCACACAAAAAAATGTTACATACGAAATTAATTAGTGTTTAACTATTGCGTGAAATGGCTAATATAGCTTTAGTGTGTATAAACGTGAAAAATTGACACAAATAAACATAACCTTAACATACTTTGTTTTTCTCTATTTCAGTGCAGCCATGGTACGAATGAATGTATTGAGCGATGCTCTAAAATCAATTAACAATGCCGAAAAACGTGGCAAGAGACAGGTTTTAATTAGACCTTGTTCCAAAGTCATCATCAAATTTTTGACAGTAATGATGAAAAAAGGATACATTGGGGAATTCGAAATAGTTGATGACCACCGTTCTGGTAAAATAGTCGTTAACCTAACTGGTAGACTAAATAAATGCGGTGTAATTTCACCGAGATTCGACGTTCCAATTAACGATATTGAAAAATGGACAAATAACCTTCTCCCGTCACGTCAGTTCGGGTAAGTTTGATTATTTTTTCATCCTATGACTTGTTAGTCTTGTTAATGTCGGATAATTATAGATAAGTAGTTAAATTTACTTTTCGGTTATGAAAAAATCATTTTAAGTTGAACAGAATATTATACTAAGTAGTTTTTAATATACTAAACTCGTGATTACCGATTAAAAAAACGTAAATTTAGACGTTTCGTTGAGTTATTTTTTATGTAATGTTTTTTTTATGTATGCATTTAAGGTAGTACGAGCACCAAGGCAATTTTAAATAAAAGGCTTGATTTTTTTTATATGAAGTTGGACTAAGTCTAAACCAATTCTGAAAATTTTAGGGGGGGTTGCCCGATTATTTAAATAAATAAATGACTTCAAAAGTAGGCATATTTAACATTGGCTTTATGGTAAAACGGTAGATGGATGATATGTTTTCATTGATTTTTCCAAAACTGGTCGGTGGAAATTAAAAAAAAACTATTTAAATTAAAGTTTAAACCGTAACAAATTATTGAAAACAAAAAAAAACCATTGTGCCCGACTAATTAAAAAGATTAAATATCTTTTTAATTATTCGGGCACAACGGTTTTTTTTTTGTTTTCAATAATTTATTAAGGTTTTAACTTTATTTTAAATAGGTTTTTTTTTTTAATTTCCACCGACTAGTTTTGGAGAAATCAATAAAAACGTATCATCCATATACCGATATATAAAAAAAATCAAGCCTTTTATTTAAAGTTGCCTTTGTGCTCGTACTACCTTAATTTGTGCAATAACTGTTTTTTTACGACTTTTATTTATTTTTTCCAGTTACGTTGTATTAACCACTAGCGGCGGAATTATGGATCATGAAGAAGCCAGAAGAAAACACTTGGGAGGCAAGATTTTAGGATTCTTCTTCTAAATGTAATAAGTTGAGTTTAATAAAAAAAAATATAAAAATTCTAGTACGTTGTCTTTTTTTATAAACGATGTACTTGCCCTCTCGACTGAAATGCATCAAGTCTCACGCTAGCGGCGCTTATGTTAAAACAACGTACTCACTTAGCGAATACGAACGAACATCAAACGCATGCGGACATTTCGTTCAATATTCGGTTTGACATCTACATATACCGAACATATGCATTTGGTGTTGATCGGCCGATTTCCGATAGATCATTCGCAATTTTATTTCAAGCATCTAGTTTCTTTAATTTGTGTTTATAATTGGCATATGTGGGGTTCCAAAGACTCGTTTTCACGATATAAGCCTATGAGCTTTAATATCATTTTATTACTCCATGCCATTATCTATGCTAATATACAGGCTGAGTTTTAAGTAGATGCTTTTTTTTACAGCGTGTAAAAATCAAATAGACGAGCAAATATTTCAAATAGTTTTTTTATCAAAACTCAAAAATAAGAGAGAAACAGCCTTTCGAAGTTTAAATAAATTTTCTTTAATTTTGAGGTCGGTCCTGGGGTTATATTATGTCACTATGGAAATAAGTTATTATCGCTACTACAAGCATGTACAGAAGCATGGCTACGGCGCACGCATCTTTGTGTCCAAAAAAACGGGGACAACTTCGAACAATTTCTGTGAATTCTTCAAGTAAATAAAATTGTCGACCAATTTTTCTCAGACCGAACGATATATTGACAAAAAATGATAAAATTACAAATCAATATAACACAATTTTATTTACTTGAAGAGTTCTATTCAGACGTTAATCAAAGATTTGAATTTCTGTGAATACTTGATAATAATAACATATTTCCATAGTGACATAATATAACCCCAGGACCGACCTCAAAATTAAAGAAAATTTAATAAAATTTATTTAAACTTCGAAAGGCTGTTTCTCTCTTATTTTTGAGTTTTGATAAAAAAACTCTTTGAAATATTTGCTCGTCTATTTGATTTTTACACGCCGTAAAAAAAGCATCAACTTAAAACTCACCTGTATAAAGCTGAAGAGTTTGTTTGTTTGAACGCGCTAATCTCAGGAACTACTGGTTCAAATTGAAATTTTTTTTTGTTGTTGGATAGCCCATTTATTGAGGAAGGCCATAGTCTATATAAAATCAGGCTACGACTATTAGGAGCGGAGCATTAATGAAAAATGTTGCAAAATGTATCTCAAAAATAAGCTTCTATTCAGGTGAAATGCACTAACTAAATATACTCATATTAGCGTTGTCAGAATACAACGCCGGCTAGCTCAATCGGTGGAGCACACGACTGTCAATATCAGGGTCGTGGGTTCGAGCACTACATTGGGCGAATACATTTTTTTTTTATTTTTTACATTGCTTTCTTCTAAGGCTTACATTTCGATTTATTTTAATTTTATTTAATTAATTAAAAAAAAAATTATTAGTTAAAAAAAGTGTAAATACTGCTTTTTATCGACAAAAACTTTTGAACGGTAACTCCGATCATCATGAAATTTGGACACAACATTCATCTCGGTAAACTAAGATGAATGTGTGTACTCATGTTCCTCCCTTCCCCATTCGTTCTTTTACACCCGGGTGAAACCGGACGGGACCGCTAGTAAAATATATGATAAATAAACGCAACCAGTCTGTTTAAAACAGCGCATAACCGAATACATATGGAAATACGTACACACATTTAAAACAGCGTTCGATGATTTCCTTTTGATGTACCGACAAGTGAGCGAACCTGTTCGCAGCCGAAAGCATGCGTTCGTCGATCAAGTTATTAACGTCTACATTAAGCGAACGCATATGTTTTTCACCATGCGGCAACATTCGTTCGCTAAGTGAGTACGCGGCTTTAAGTGTCACACAAAATACCCAAAAAATTGGTTGTCTGTAAAGTCGGTTTACGGACGATAGTTTTACGTGATAACGTATTCCGTAATACATAACCTAAATTTATATAATAATTATAATAATTCGAATCTATGATATTGCATCTTTCGCTTCAAATTTAGGTTAATTTTATTTATTTAAATTACTCACCATATAATATAATTGTTTTTTTTAACTTTCTTTCTTTCGTATTTATTTTAAGTCTCAAAGATTAGCTGTCATAATATTTATAAAACAATTGTTTCACTGTTTATATAAAATTCCAAAACCTACTTACAATATTTAAGTATTTTCATACGTCAAAAAATTGATTTTTATAATGATAAAATTTGTAAGAAAACGATTTTTTCGAGAGATGAGACCTAGCTAAAACGATTTTTTGCCCCCCAAAATCCCTTTTCAGTAAATTTCATCCAAATCGTTAGGGCCGTTTTCGAGAAAAGCACGCACAGGGTCAGGCGGAACGTTACGACCGTTAGGAACGTTACACTTTTTCGTACATGCAGCCGGTGTTTTATCAATTTATAAGATTGGTGATTCATCAATTTATAAGACGTTATCACGTCAAAAACCCCACAATGGAACCATTCCATTATCACTGCGCACATTTTTTGTTGTCCGCAACTAATCACATCTAAACGATACTGGTGAAAACAAATCTATATCAATGCTGTCAAACCGCAACTGATCATTGTAATGATATAACAGGAGAAATAACATTCGTCAGTTAAAATTGATCTTATTGATGATATAAGATCTGTTTCAAGCCTCCACTACACACGTGGCCAGCACCGCCACTCAAATAAGTGCCTATCATCGCCGCGATGATTGCCTAGCCATCCACACAGTCGTGCCGGTTCGATTGTGTGTACGGGCGCACGATGCTGGCCACGCATTCCTTTGATGTACCGACAATCAACCGATTACAGGCGATTATGTCCACGCACCGACGAATATGCCCTCTACACAATCGTGAGTGCCTGTAAGTGGCGGTGCTGGCCACGTGTGTAGTGGAGGCATCAAGGTATCTGAAAACACTAACAACCGTCACTGTCTTGCGCAATAGCTAAAACAAAACTACTGGTTTTTGAGCTACTGCGTAAGACTATCCTATAATATTTAGTGAATCAGTAGTGAACGCGTTCATATGCAGAGACGCGCGAATAAAATATATTCGAATATTCACATGAGATCATGAATTATCTAATTCGGGACATTTTCTGGGACATACCCATATTAATATAGGATACGGAGTTTTCATCCGGGACTGTCCCGTAAAATCTGGAACGAACGGTCATCGTAACTGTATAGTTGATTTTTTTATTGTAGACAACAAATAAATGACGCCTAACTTTTCTATAGTGTGAAAAAAGTTTTCTAACGGCGTTTTCGGCATCGAGAACTGCCCCGAGGTAGGGCATGCTGAATGGGTAACTATTGGTTAAATAATTATATGTAAGCAACAAATAAATTTGTTTAACCAATAGTTACCCATTCGGCATGCCCTACCTCGGGGCAGTTCTCGATGCCGAAAACGCCGTTAGAAAACTTTTTTCACACTATAGAAAAGTCAGGCGTCATTTGTTTATTTTATTGACTGGAAGTGGATTCAGAATTTGGACTGGATATGAACGTTTAGCTACTGCGACAGGAATATTTTGAAAATAACTTTAGCGTTGAAAATTCGGCGGGAGGGTGCGGGTATTATAGAGAAAAATAAATAATTTCAGAGATAACTATATTCTTAACTTTGAATTTATTTATTTAAACAAAATTATAGAACACTGTAAATACAAATTTTTAACCGAAAAACAGTTGACGGTATGATAAAATGAAAATTGAAAAACAATATATTAAAAACTGACCAATCAATAATTATTATCGTTCTTTTTAATTAATGTTTTATGATTAACTTAATAACGAACAAGGGCGTAGCCAGGCGGGAAAAACCAGGGTTAAATCCAACCACGCCGAAATATTTAGAGACTAAAGAAAACACAACATTTAAAAATAACACATTTTGAACTATAAATGATGGAAATCAGAAAGTTTCTTTTTTCTTTTGGTGGGATTAAACATCACAGTTTGATGATTATATGTAAAATTAAAATTCCAAAATAACTTGAAGTTTCGAATTGTTCGAAGAATAGCGGAAAGTAGATCAAAATCAATGAATAAGCAATATTTATACTTATAGGTGTTTTGAGTTTTATACAAAAACGAAATATTAAAATTCCATACAACCAATTCTGATTATTTATATACACCAAAAGTCAAAACTCTGAAAAGAAAACACGATTCTTGCAACTTTTCCTGAGCTCTGTAATAAATTAATGAATTCAATAACTACAAAATAACTTAATTTTATTTTGGCAAACTTGAATAATCCCACCTGAATTTCACAACTTTTTTAATTCTTGTATAACTTGAAAAACATGTTTTGATGATAAACATAAGTTTTTACTATATATAAAAAAAGCACGTTATTTAATAAACATCATTAAAATGAAATAACATAGATAAATAATTGAACACTAAATATTCATGAGCGATTATTTGAAGAAACTGATCGCTTTTTTCTTGACGGACATTCTGTGTCCGATTCATTTGCATTAGCCACACGTCTCCGTTCCTGTAAAGGTATTTTTAACCGACTTCAACAAAAAGGAGGAGGTTCTATGTTCGTCTGTATATTTTTTTTTTTTTATGTATGTTCACAGATTTCTCCGTCAATTATGGACCGATTTTCAATTTTTTTTTTATTCGAAAGAGTGCACCTCAGAGGTGGTCCCATCGGAACCAAGTCAGGATCTGATGGTGGAATCCGGAGAAATCGAGGGAAACTCTCAAATTTCAAAGGCACGTATAATGTTTTTTATGTATGTTCACCGATTTTTTTAGTGTTAGATTAACACTAAAAAGAGAAAAATAAAATATTTTTAACAAAAAAATTGAACCGACTTCACACTAAAAAGTAAAAAATAATTGCGTATTGAAATGTTTTGGAGTCGGTGTAGTTCTCGGAATAGATTTCATTTCGGCTGACACCGACTCCAAAACATTTCAATACGCAATTATTTTTTACTTTTTAGTGTGAAGTCGGTTCAATTTTTTTGTTAAAAATATTTTTCTAGGTTGCGGACACCGATCACTTCTTTTTTTTCTTTCGATCAACATTATTACCGTCATTCAATTGTTTTAACTTTTGTAAACGTTTTTTAAGTATCGGAATAGTACCGTTAACACGCTTCATGGCAAATTTGGTTTCAGAATCAGTACTGTCTATTTGTTCATAAATTGGATATTCTAATTGCTTTACATAACTTTTCCAAGGAAAACTCCGGTATTAAAAACTTACATTTCTATTGCTGCCTTCGTATCTAGGCTCTCTTGTACGATCGCATTTACCATAAATATCTGTATCACCACAATCGTACGACTTTTTAGCCGATTTGGTATGCGTTGTAAATTGATTTGTGGCTCTTTTTATTTTAACTTGTTCGTTTGCGCTATCAGATTCGCTTCTTACACCCCACGTATCTACAGGAGCAATGACTGTATTCCGTTTTGTACGTCGTTTTTTTGAATAAGATTTATTCACTGTTGCAACTGTATCTCCTTCTGTATCTGTGATAAATCGCTGCCACTTTGATCCGAATCTGATTCAGAAACACTTACTTCTGAAGCTGTCGTTGACAGAATCAAAAGTTTTCAAATAAATAAATTTGTCGGCCAATTTTATTTATTTAATGAGTTCTATTCAGACGTTAATCAAAGATTAGAATCAAAAGTTTGTTTGTAGTAAATTCATAAACACAATCTGTATTCTTTTGTGCATGTTTTCTATTTAATTCACTCTTTTCTTTGGCTGAATTCAACGGACACACATTAAGCTCCAGCTTAATGTGTCTCCGCTTAATGTGGCAGCGATTTATCACAGAAACTAAAGGAGATACAGTGGCATCAGCGAATAAATATTTTTCAAAAAAACGACGCACAAAAAGGTATACAGTCATTGCTCCTGTAGATACGTGGGGTGTAAGTAGCGAATCTGATAGCGCAAACGAACAAGTTAAAATAAAAAAACCCACAAATCAATTTAAAACGCATACCAAATCGGCTAAAAAGTCGTACAATTGTGGTGATACAGATATTTATGGTAAATGCGATCGTACAAGAGTGCCTAGATACAAAGGCAGCAATAGAAATGTAAGTTTTTCATACCGGAGTTTTTCTTGGAAAAGTTATGTAAAGCGATTAGAATATTCAACTTATGATCATATTTCAACTTATGATCATATAGACAGTACTGATTCTGAAACCAAATTTGCCGTGAAGCAAGTTAACGGTACTATTTCGATACTTAAAAAACGTTTACAAAAGTTAAAACAAAATGACGGTAATAATGTTTATCGGAAGAAAAAAAATAAGTGATCGGTGTCCGCAACCTAATATTAAGAAAATACCTTTACAGGAACGGAGACGTGTGGCTAATGCAAATGAATCGAACACAGAATGTCCGTCAAGAAAAAAGTCAGTTTCTTCAAATAATTTGTCCTTTGATTTTCGATGAATTCTTCTGCACACTGTCGTTCGTAGAACGATCTAAAACACTAACGTCGAGTTCTTCAATAAAAACGGTCTCATCGGGACAAAAAAAAAAGGTTTGCACTCCGGGAGTGCCAGGAAAAGTGAAAACTTGAATATTAACATCTGACGAATTTTCGATCAAAATGGTTTGTATCATAGATTGCATTTTTATGTAGGTACGATATTTCAACGCTAGATGTCTAACGTTGTATAAATAAAAGTTTGCGTCTTCGATCAGGTCACGTGTCCTGACGCCTGACGCGAGTTTAACATTTTTTACCCATTACAAAAAAAGTGTTCAACGCCGCTAAAGAAGTTTTCACTTCAAAAAATCTTTTCTTGAAAGATTCGCATTTGCGACAATCGAATCAGAAAAAGTGTCTTGACCACCACACTCTATCGTTCTTTCTTCTTGTTCATCTCGGAAAATATTAGACTCATCGTCAAACAAACCACCCTTTTCATTACAAAAAGGTAAATCACTTGCTTTGTGAACCAATTTACTGGTCAATACGGGAGATGAAGTGCTTGCTTGATACAATTCAATACCATCTTTATTTTTATTTGTTGCTATTCGATTGTCACTTTTCAAACTTGTCGGATTAAAATGCAATGAAAGTTTTTGAGACGGTTCTTCGAGAATATTTGAAAGTCGTGGACGTTGCGATACAGGAAAAAATTTAGTGTAACTGTAATAAATCAAATATTCTCTGCTTATAATTTATAGTTATACAATTCTTAATTATTATGTAAGTAAATCATATCATTACAACATCTCCTTTTTCAAATTAAAGTTATTCTAAAGCCTCTACTACACACGTGGCCAGCACCGCCACTCAAATAAGTGCCCATCATCGCCGCGATGATTGCCTAGCCCTCCACACAATCGTGCCGGTCCGATTGTGTGTACGGGCGCACGATGCTGGCCACGCATTCCTTTGATGTACCGACAATCAACCGATTACTGCCGATTACAGGCGATTATGTCCACGCACCGACGAATATGCCCTCTACACAATCATGAGTGCCTGTAAGTGGCGGTGCTGGCCACTTGTGTAGTGGAGCCATTATAATTAACAAAATAAATCTGGCTGAAGGTTAAAACCAGGGCCAACAAACCAGAAAAAAAAACAAAATAAATTAAATTCAAAATTAAATATACATTAGCCGATCAGGCGGCCTAATTCGGCGACCACTGAAAGACAAAGGAAAGTTGTCTGTTACGTTTTCATTGTTTTCTTTCTCCTTTCCTTTTTCATCCAACAGGTCTGTTTCATTATCAGATAAATTGGGAACTATGTTTATAAATTGTTCCTATTGTAGGTTTTACCACTAGTTAATTTAAATTTATAAGATCTAAGGCGTATTTGAGATTGATTTTTTATTATCGAAGGAATCCAATTTTTATCTTTTTTATTTAGTTTGACCATAACGTTTTGATTTTTATGCAGCGGAGGTAATGATTTAGTATATATGTTACGGTTAATACAAGAAAGTAGTTTATTCGCGAATTAACCAGCTAATACCCGAATTAACCAACGCCAAGGATTGGTTATTTCAGGTATTAGCCGATTAATTCGCGAATTAACTACTTTCTTGTATTAACCGTAACATATATATTACCTCATACCATCGTCACATCGTGACTTTTCTATAGAGTGAAAAAAGTTTTCTAATGGCGTTTTCGGCATCGAGAACAAATAAATTTCTTTAAACATTCGGCTGCTGTGCTCCGGGGCAGTTCTCGATGCCGAAAACGCCATTAGAAAACTTTTTTCACACTATAGAAAAGTCAGGCGTCATTTATTTGTTGTCTACCATAAATAAATCGACAATAGTTAGGATGCGGCTCTTTAATTATATTATAATGATACATTTATACTTGGTACATTAAACCTATTTTGTTAATACAGTAGAGACGCGATAATCCGGACTAATTAAAACACAGCGTATCCGGATTATCAAAATGTCCGGATTACTGGATGTAATTTTAATTATCAAGAAAACAAACTAAAATGCTCATATTTTGCGGCTAACTGTTTATTTGAGGTTCCCTTTTTTAATTTGTCAAGAATTTCGTTTTTTACTTGCAGTGATAAAGTAACGTGTGATCGTTTACGCGGCGCCATAGTGCGTTCTCTATGTAATTCTATCTGAGTTTGACAACGACTACATACATACTAAAACCACCTAACTTCTCTCACTTCTCTGGCAACAAATATGTATGTAACTGTTTGTAACACACCGCCGGCCAATAGTGTTGACGCAAATAGTGCCGGTACAGCTACTCAATAACTAAGTATCATGATCCGGATTACTGAAACTGGAAAAATCCGGACTACAATGTACATAATACTATCAAACGACTGTCCGAATTACCAAAGAATCCGGATTATGAAGGTTCGGATTAACGCGTCTCTACTGTACTAAAAAACGTGTTTAACTTTATTCGTATAAGTTAATATATTATACATACATCAGTAGATATAGTAAACCATTTCTTGACATTTATTTTGTCCATGATACTTTTGGGATATCGAAATGCTCAGTCAAACTGTCCAAATGTTGATTGAATTTTTCCACTCTTTGTTTATGGGTCATTGATGCTTTTTCAAGAATACGTTGTTCTTGCTGAAAAAATTATTAATCAAATTTTATAACGGCAAAGAATTAATTCGCGTCAAACATAATTATCGTATATAATTTACAGGATCTTGACAATTATTTAAAATATTTTTTACAGTTGTAAGGAAAAACAAAAATTGTTCGAGACGATAATCATTAGTGCAAATAAGCAATCGATAACTGTAATCTTATTCAGTTTGACTTTGCGCAGATTTGTAAATTTCCTATTTCTATACAAATGAATCAAGTCTCATATAATCAAAAATAGGGTTACCAGACGTCCCGGTTTTCCGGGACATGTCCCGTTTTCGCCCTCCTGTCCCGGTGTCCCGGAATTTTTTCAAAATCTATGCAAATGTCCCGGTTTGTACTTCAGGAAATAGAAAATTTTTTTTTTCCTTTCAAACCTTATGGCTTATGATTTCGAACCTGAGACACTATAATTAAGTCTCTTTTTTCACTATATTTCTATCCTCAAATTATTCAAAATCGTGTTCGTCTCATATTAAATTACACGATTTCGATAGATATCGATTGTGGATTGATACACACAGCACACTTCAGATGTTTCATCAGTTTTTGTCTGAAGAAGGGTTTTTTAAAGTTATTATTAGGGTCGGAGGATTTTTCGTTCCTGACAGTTGCTCGGTACTGAGATAGAAGTGTAAAAATTGGGAACTGATAGATAGGAATAAAAAAAAATAATTTTTTTACAACAATTTTTTTTAGATTTCAGAAATTTCAAAAATATTTTTTCATTCTTCAATTATCAATAGGGGGGGGGGGGGGGGGGGCTGGTAACCCTATCAAAAACGAGACCAACATTCATTCATTATAATAAATCAAATGCGTAGACAAATTGAGATTAATGCATTGTGCAGTATTGAGTATGATTACTTAAGTCTTTTGTTTGTGTCTATGAAACATTGTATGTAGCTGATTCTCTCAACACTAAACACTAACAATCAAAACCAGACGCAAAGTTCAGTCCAGAGTTGAAATACTCAACACAGCAATTATTACGATACATCATGCAAAGGAATCATTCGATTATAAAAATCATTCGAATAGCAGTTTTCCAACTATTAATTAAAATCATTTGATTATTCCCAAGTCTAATTGCAATACTGACACAACATGATGTGAGTACAATCCAGTTTTATAAAACAGCGTCGTCTTATGAAAAGGCAGGCAAACCGCTTTGTAAAGCTGCTAAATTTATAATTGTCCTGCGATATAATATACCACTTACCATTTTTTCCTGCATTTTTTGAAACGCCATTTCAGCTTTCGTTCGTTTCAAAACAGCGTGCTTATTATCATTAATATCTTCGTTTGCTTCTGATATTTTCGAAACTTGTTCTAACAGTTTTTTTTCCTTCTTCTTTTTCTTTTTTTTTATGCCACTGTCAGATTTTATTTTCAAAGGTCCTTTTGATACGTGGGAATATGGGTCTTCGTCCATTTTTCTTTTCCGTTTCAATGTCTATTTTGCCTGAAAAAGTAGTTTCAAAATATTTATAGCCGCTGAAAAACTAAGGTTAAAATTTAAATTGTTTTTAAAGGCCATCAACAGCCAGAGTTCTTGAAATACGTTCTTTTTGTCATTATTTTTATTACCTTGAGAAATTTAATTGAGGTTATACATTGTGAATATCTGTCAATCGTTAGTTCAGCTAAATATGAACCAAACTAACTTCAATTCCAGATTATAAATAATATAAACCAAAACTTACCTGTGCCCTTCCCTGTACCAAACTCACAGAAAACACACTTTGCGGCCAAATCTACGTTAATTTTGTCGTTTTTCTGTCACTTAAGAACTGACCGAACTGACGTACTAATTTATAGAATTTTTGTTTATGTACGCCATCTTTGTTTTTATTCTGTCTTTAAAGTTTAAACCATAGAGAAAGGAGGTTGTCTTTGTCTCTGGGTTGTCTTGGACAATAAGAACGTCTAGCTACTGCGACAGGAAATAACTTTAGCGTTGAAAATCCGGTGCTATAAGGGGAGGAGGCGGGTATAAGGCCTAGCACACATGAAGAGCGTTCAACGCGCGTTAGCTCAACGCGCGTTTACAATTTCTATACAATTGTATAGAACTGTTTATATGATAACGCACGTTCAACGCGCCACCAACGCGCGTTATCATACAATAAGGCCTAGTTTATATGAGAGGCGTTCAACGCGCGTTGGCCCAACGCGCGTTTACAGTTTCTATACAATTGTATAGGACTGTTTATATAACGCGCGTTCAACGCGCCACCAACGCGCGTTATCATGTAAACAGTTCTATACAATTGTATAGAAACTGTAAACGTGCGTTAGGCTAACGCGCGTTGAACGCCTCTCATATAAACTAGGCCTAATTGTATAGAAATTGTAAACGCGCGTTGGCCTAGCACACATGAAGAGCGTTCAACGCGCGTTGACCCAACGCGCGTTTACAATTTCTATACAATTGTATATAACTGTTTACATGATAACGCGCGTTCAACGCGCCACCAACGCGCGTTATCATGTAAACAGTTCTATACAATTGTATAGAAACTGTAAACGCGCGTTGAACGCCTCTCATATAAACTAGGCGCTAACGCGCGTTGAACGTCTCTCATATAAACCTGGCCTTATACAGAAAAATAAATAATTTCAGTGAAAACTATTTTCTTAACTTTGAATTTATTTATTTAAACAAAATTATAGAACACTGTAAATACAATTTTTTAACGGAAAAAAAAGTCATGATAGGATAAAATGAAAATTGAAAAACAATATATAAAAAACTGAACAATCAATAATTATTATCGTTCTTTTTAATTATTGTTTTATGATTAATTTAATAACGAACAAGGGCGTAGCCAGGCGGGAAAAACCAGGGTTATATCCCCCACGCCGAAATATTTAAAGATTAAAGAAACACCATTTAAAAATAACACATTTTGAACTATAAATGATGGAAATCAGAAAGTTTCTTTTTTCTTTTGGTGGGATTATACATCAGTTTGATGATTATATGTAAAATTAAAATTCCAAAATAACTTGATGAAGTTTCGAATTGTTCGAAGAATAGCGGAAAGTAGATCAAAATCAATGAATAAGCAATATTTATACTTATAGGTGTTTTGAGTTTAATACAAAAACGAAATATTCAAATTCCATACAACCAATTCCGATAATTTATATACCCCAAAAGTCAGAACTCTGAAAAGAAAACACGATTCTTGCAACTTTTCCTGAGCTCTGTAGTAAATTAATGAATTCAATAACTACAAAATAAATTAATTTTATTTTGGCAAACTTGAATAATCCCACCTGAATTTCACAACTTTTTTAATTCTTGTATAACTTGAAAAACATGTTTTGATGATAAACATAAGTTTTTACTATATAAAAGAAAACACGTTATATAATAAACATAATTAAAATGAAATAACATAGATAAATAATTGAACACTAAATATTCATGAGCGATTATTTGAAGAAACTGATCGCTTTTTTCTTGACGGACTTTCTGTGTCCGATTCAGAACAAGTTTTATTATCATAATTAGCATTAACCACACGTCTCCGTTTCCGTAAAGGTATTTTCTTAATATTAAGTTGCGGACACCGATCCCTTCTTTTTTTCTTTCGATCAACATTATTGCCGTCATTTAATTGTTTTAACTTTTGCAAACGTTTTTTCAGTATCGGAATAGTAGCGTTAACTTGCTCAATGGCAAATTTTGTTTCAGAATCTGTACTGTCTATATGGTCATAAGTAGAATATTCTAATCGCTTTACGTAACTTTTCCAAGGAAAATTCCGGTATGAAAAGCTTACATTTTTATTGCTTCCTTTGTATTTAGGCATTCTTGTTCGATCGCATTCACCATAGATATCCGAATCACCACAATCGTACGACTTTTTAGCCGATTTTGTATGCGATTCCAATTGAATTGTGGGTTTCGTTATTTTAACTTTTTCGGTTGCGTTACCCGACTCATTACTTACACTCCATGTATCGACAGTATCGTTGACTGAATACAATCTTTTTGTGCGTCTTTTTTTCGAAAAAAATTTATTCGTTGTTGCCACTGTCTCTCCTTTCGTTTCTGATATAAATCGCTGCCACTTTGAATCCGAATCTGATTCAATAACATTTACTTCTGACACTGTGGTTGACGGAATCAAATTTGTGTTTGTAGTAAATTCATAATCACAGTCCTTTTGTGAATGTTTTCTATTTAATTCACTCTTTTCTTCAGCTGAATTCAAAGGAGACATATTAAGCTGTGAACTTCTCATCGACCGATTTGAACATTCTTCACTTTCTTGTACACTTTTTTGACTATTGTTATCCTGCAAACAATCAACTATTTGGTCAACCCATAACTTTGTTTCAGTTGAACTTTTTCTCATTTTTCGTGAATGTGACTTCACTTTAGATGCCTCACATCTTGGAGCTACTGATTTTTTCAGAGACATGTCATTCTTAACAACGTTCAAATTTTTGTTATGTTTTGGTTTTCTAATAGTGACATTCGAATCACTATCACATTTTGAATCAAGTTTCTTTTTTCGATTTGTTGTATTAGATGTAGGCACATTCTCCACATTAAATTCCAAATTTTCAAGCGTAATATCGACCGAATATGTTCTGTTATTTTCATTTACATTATTATAATTATTTTCTGTAAAATCTTTACTGGACTCAATTGGAACTGCTTGCTTGGTGTCAATTTTATTTTTACATTTCTGTTCGGCTTTGTTTGTATTAATATCAACCGAAGAAGAAATTTTTCTTTTGCTTTCTTTAGTAACCTTTTTATATTCTGTATTCATTCCTAGGCCATTACTATCATTATCAACATATTTACTGGGCACAATTGGAACATTAATAGCTGCTTGCTTGGTGTCAATTTTATTTTTACATTTCAGTTCGGCTTTGTTTGTATTAATATCAACCGAAGAAGAAACTTTTCTTTTGCTTTCTTTAATAACCTTTTTATATTCTGTATTTATTCCTAGGCCATTACTATCATTATCAACATATTTACTGGGCACAATTGGAACATTAATAGCTGCTTGCTTGGTATCAATTTTATTTTTACATTTCAGTTCGGCTTTGTTTGTATTAATATCAACCGAAGAAGAAATTTTCCTTTTGCTTTCTTTAGTAACCTTTTTATATTCTGTATTCATTCCTAGGCCATTACTATCATTATCAACATATTTACTGGGCACAATCGGAACATTAATAGCTGCTTGCTTGGTATCCATTTTATTTTTACATTTCAGTTCGGCTTTGCTTGTATTAATATCAACCGAAGAAGAAATTTTTCTTTTGCTTTCTTTAGTAACCTTTTTATATTCTGTATTCATTCCTAGGCCATTACTATCATTATCAACATATTTACTGGGCACAATTGGAACATTAATAGCTGCTTGCTTGGTATCAATTTTATTTTTACATTTCAGTTCGGCTTTGTTTGTATTAATATCAACCGAAGAAGAAATTTTCCTTTTGCTTTCTTTAGTAACCTTTTTATATTCTGTATTCATTCCTAGGCCATTACTATCATTATCAACATATTTACTGGGCACAATCGGAACATTAATAGCTGCTTGCTTGGTATCCATTTTATTTTTACATTTCAGTTCGGCTTTGCTTGTATTAATATCAACCGAAGAAGAAATTTTTCTTTTGCTTTCTTTAGTAACCTTTTTATATTCTGTATTCATTCCTAGGCCATTACTATCATTATCAACATATTTACTGGGCACAATTGGAACAACTGCTTGCTTGGTATCAATTTTATTTTTACATTTCAGTTCGGCTTTGTTTGTATTAATATCAACTGAAGAAATTTTTCTTTTGCTTCCTTTAATAACCTTTTTATATTCTGTATTCATTCCTAGGCCAATACTATCATTATCAACATATTTACTGGGCACAATTGGAACATTAATAACTGCTTGCTTGGTATCAATTTTATTTTTACATTTCAGTTTGGCTTTGTTTGTATTAATATCAACTGAAGAAATTTTTCTTTTGCTTTCTTTAATAACCTTTTTATATTCTGTATTCCTTTCTAGGCCAATACTATCATTATCAACAGTAGCTTCAGAGTTACGATTCTTATACTGTCTTTTGACTTTCGGTGAATCCTTCTGCACACTGTCGTTCGTGGAACAGTCTAAAACACTAACGTCGAGTTCTTCAATGAAAACGGTCTCCTCGGGACAAAAAAAATTTTTTCTTGAAAGATTCGCATTTTCGATAATCGAATCAGAAAATGTGTCTTGGCCACACTCTATCGTTCTTTCTTCTTGTTCATCTCGGAAAATATCAGACTCATCGTCAAACAAACCATCCTTTTCATTAGAAAAAGCTAAATCATTTGCTTTGTGAACCAATTTACTGGTCAATACGGGAGATGGAGTGCTTGCTTGATACAATTCAATACTATCGTCATTTTTATTTGTTGCTATTCGATTGTCACTTTTCAAACTTGTCGCATTAAAATGCAGGGAAAGTTTTTGTGACGGCTCTTCGGGAATATTTGAAAGTTGTGGACGTTCCGATACAGGAAAAAATTTTGAGTAACTTTTCTTTGGGTGTGACAACAACTTTTCTTTTAATTCCTAAAAAAAATACAAGTAATACGTGCAGCTGAAAGATGACGTATTTTATAAAAATATAAACTATTACCTCAATCGGCTCAGGAGTGGACAAAATCACATTTCTGGGATTATCTAATAATGAATTTGCTGCAAATAAGAGATAACAGTACTTAATATAAAAATAAATAATTTAAAAGCAAAATATTAGTGTCCGACCGAAAATTCGGTTTCGGTTTCGGCAAAAAATTGGTTTCGGCTGTCCATCCGGCCGAAACTACATTCGGGAGGTTTCACGCTGAAATGCGGTGCAGCTACGAGCGACAAAGTGTCTTTTATGCCTCCGTGCTTCGTGTTTTTTTTTTTTTAGTTTGAGAGAAAACTCTTTTTATTTTGATACTTTCAATTGAAATATTATTTGCATTAAAAATATTTATTTAGTTGTTGTATTTGGTAGGTAAGTACTTATTAATTTTAATTTTATTGTAGTTCGTTAACAAGAGTACCATACAAAATTACCAAAGTTTAGAATACACCCATCCCCCGATTTACACGGTACTTGTTTTACACGTTTTCGCTTTTACACGGTTTTCCAAATAAGTTTTTTTTTGTTTTTATCGCACTCTACTAAATGCTACTGTGATTGAACACGTGCGCTGTGTACACATCTCACGGGGAATCCCGAGCTTATGTGCTGACTTGCTGCACACGCACACTATGTCTGTAAAACACCTTTGGTTTTATTTTTTGTTCTTCTGTTTAATGTATTGTAATTAAATAAGAAAACAGTGTTTCCGTAATATATTACATATTTTAACCTGTCAATGCATTTTATTTTTTTTTCTGTGTACACCTAAAAATATTGAAAAAAATCACAACTGTTAAATAGCAAAATTATGCATTTTCTGCAAGCTTTTCGATTTACACGGTTTTGACTTGAAAATTTTTAATTTTCGATTTACACGTTTTGCTCAGGAACGTATCTACCGTGTAAATCGGGGGATAGGTGTACATAATTTTGTTCTTAAGATGAAAGAGTGTTTTCTTTTTTTTTGTTGTGTGTACCTACCTAAACATGTTTATTTGGTAATTACTTTTTACTAAAAAGTAATTTTGTTTTGTTGCTTTTATTTTATGTCATAATATTAAAAAAAAGCATATTTATTTGTGCTTTTTGAAACAAGGGGGGTAATAATATGATAAGTTAATGATTAATAAATAAATATCAGAGGCTGATTGATTAATATGTGATTAATTTAAAAATAAAGACTGATTATGATAATGTTCACTTTATTTTTCCCATGAAAACATGAAGTTTCGGTTTCGGCCGAATTTGAGACTGAAGCCTAAATTCGGCTTCGGTTTCGGCCGTAAAAACTAGTTTCGGTCGGACACTACAAAATATTGTTGCAACATTTGCTATTTGATTTATATATTTTTAAATTTAATTGATACTTACAGACATCAGCTTTAATTATTCTAGATGTAGTTTTATTCTGAAAATAAAAATCGACAATAAAAATTGTGCACACTTTTAAAATACGTTAAATATTATCAAAATATGGACTCAATAATATTCACGCATATAAGAAATGGAATTTGACGAAATATGAATATTAAAATTCATTTAAAACAGAAAAAATAGACACAATAAAAAATAACAAGATAATTCTGTACTGAAATCAAATGTAAAAAAAATATTAAAAAAAAAAAAACAATCTTTAAAAAGTAAGGTATAAATTATGTTTTTTTTATATCTGGCCCAACGCCTATTTCTTCGTTTAAATTAATTAATATTTCATCCATAATTATTTGATATTTTTCAAGGGTTTGTTTTCTTAGTGTTTTTTTTTTTAAATTTTCAATTTAATTTCTATTTTACACTTTTTACTAAAAAAAACCTGAAAGTTCCAAGCTGTGGTAGTGGCTGAGACATCTACACAAGCTGTGATGAGAGCCTTAAGATTTTGGGAACGACTGAACCGATTTCATCAAAGACGGCTAAAAACCATCTCGAAAATAACAGTTAAAAAAAAAACGCACGTTGAAATCAGTTCATCTCTTCTGAAGCTACGGTTCCACACCTCTTTTTTTTTGGATTGGGGGTTAAAAATATATAAAAGTAAAAGAAAGAAACACAAAATACAGAAATATCTCATAGTTATGTTATTGGTGGGGGCATCGTGGATAACGCAAGTCGAAAAATCACGTAAGTTTGGGTTTGAACAATCGTATGAACTGTCATACAAGAGAAATGAGATATCGGGGTCTTTAACTGATAGCGGTCTACTAAGAAAATACCAAGATATAATAAGTGATAAACGTTAGTTGTAACAAAATGACCAAACAGTAAAACATAAGAAAAAAAATAAAACATTAAGAAAGAGAAATGAAAAATTAAATTAACTCCGAGTTTTATGCAAGCCAGGGTAGGTAAACTTTTTTACTTATGTGGCATTTGTTAAAAATTTGGTATTAATTTCATGAACATAAATTTAATAAATGTTTGTGAGCTAAAGTTTGTAGCCATAAGAAATTTCCATCGGAGCTCAACTTATATTTTTGACAAGAGCTCCAAAAAGTTGTAAATCTTCAGGAAAAAAATATTTATTTGCAAATAACATGTATTAATCGTTTGGTGCGAATTTGGTTACTATAAAGCCGAAACTTTTTTTCGATAAGAGTGGTAGAGTGCTTACTCGGGTGGCACAATCATCATTCAATGCTTACCAAGAGAATAGGAGCATCCATCTTAGGTAAGATATTATTTTCTAAATTGGTGAGCTCTGGCGAAAATTTAAAATACAATGCTATAGATTGTTCAGTAACTGGATTGTCTAGAGTTTCTATACGAAATCCAGAATTTCCTTTGATAACGATCTGCTTTCCACAAGGCTTATCTTCGCCACTTATGCGCCACCTAAAAAACAAAGGTCCCGAATTTTATAAACCAACTAGCGGCCCTGTATCGCTACGTATAAAGTGAAATAATAAAACAATTTAATTAGAACATCTATCTATCTATTTTATTTATTTTAAAATATACATGGGCGTATATGTGTGTATGTCGAGCACTCCGGCTGCGCCGTCGTGCCCGAAACCTTAACCTCAGTAACATGTGGTGGTTATGATATTGAATTGTAGCTTATATGAAACGTTGCGCCATCTATTGAATATTCACTCAATCCAGTCAACAGATAATTATGACTGTCAAGGAATAGACAAATAATTTGCAATAAAATAATATTGCGACTATAAATTGAAATGTAAGCTATCCTATCTTTCAAGTTGGGTCGAATTGCACACGGTGTGCAAATCAAATTTAAAATCGGTTCAGTAGTTTAGGAGTTCATCGCGGACAAACATGTGACACGTAATTTTTATACAGGGTGAGTCAGACCACCCGTATCAGTCGTTTTTTTCGAAAACTTTTAGTCGTACAGAGTTCTCTCAAAAATCTGTATTATAAAAGCCCTAATGAAGAATCGAATGGTGATATTTTTTCCCCCCGGAAAGGTCGGCTTCCCTGTTAGTTTGCTCCGAAATGTTCAGAACTCCGGAATGTTAAATGGCACGATAGGTCGAAAGTGGAATTGTTGAAAAGATCTTTAAAAAATAAGCAAGTTTTTTTAAGACATTTTTTTTTGTTACTGCCACCCCTGTTAAGTAATATTCGTTTGAAATTATTAAATTAACATGTCAGAATGACAAAAAAGTCGGCATTTAAAATCTAGTTACCTAATTGAACAATGTCACAATAAGTTTTCAATAATTGCAATTGTTTTTTTTTGTCGGAAAATACTTCCAGGTACTCATAACATAATATCTACAAGAGCTCTGCAGTGTTTAGAAGTAAATTGAAGACAGTTTGAACATTTGTGACATTGTTTAATTAAGTAACTAGATTTCAAATGCCAACTTTTAAAATTAAGTTTGTTATTCTTACATGTTAATTTAATAATTTCAAACGAATATTACTTAACAGGGGTGGCAGTAACAAAAAAAAATGTCTTAAAAAAACTTGCTTATTTTTTAAAGATCTTTTCAACAATTCCACTTTCGACCTATCGTGCCATTTAACATTCCGGAGTTCTGAACATTTCGGAGCAAACTAACAGGGAAGCCAACCTTTCCGGGGGGAAAAAATATCACCATTCGATTCTTCATTAGGGCTTTTATAATACAGATTTTTGACACAACTCTCTACGACTAACCATTTTCGAAAAAAACGACTGATACGGGTGGTCTGACTCACCCTGTATATAACGATTTAATCTAGAAAGTGGAAATAAAAATCGGGTAGGCTGTGTGTCAGGGGCGTCAGGGCCACAAATCGTGAAATGAACAAAGTGGAAAGAGGGAGTTAACGATGATTGTTGCGAAATTTATTATAGAATAGTTAGTTAGCTTTTGAATGACACAACTTTAATAGTCCTCTCACCAGGCAGACAATCTGAAGCGGACCCCTCACCCGCGCTCTCTGCGGTTGCGGACTCGGTCCGGAGGAAATATCAGGTACAAACGTTATATTTATAAATGTGAATTTTAATACGGTATAGTGCGTACTACTATTTAATAACTTGAAAGAATAGCTTCTGTTGCTACATTGTTGAAACACCCATTGTTACATGTCTATATATTAGAAAAATTTATTTCTCAAACAATGTCACCATCGGGATACGAACCCCGAATCTTTCCACTATCGCGGCGGACTGAGTTACATTACTCCACAGTGACACAGTAAGGTCAATTCATCATTCTAATATATAGCCATTTGTAACTGTATATTTCACATCATGCGAGAGCTAATTTTTATCTTAGATAACGTCAGATATGAACCTTCACAGAAGTGAGAGCTGTGGGTGAATCAACGATGAAAGTTGTTGTCTTATATTAATCTGATTCCTAAATCAAGACAATTTCTATTTCATTAGGAAAGATAACAGCGAAAACTTTTCATGTTCATATAGTTCGGAAGTTGATCTTAGTTTGGAAATTATAAGACGTAACATTACCACCCATCTTCGTCACGCTCGATTTTTCGTGCATGTCCCCCGGAGCTATTTGAAGACGCATTCACGTAAAAAGTGGGACCGCCTTTTGGCCATAGATTTATTAATAAGATTTTGTTCAGTAAACATTCGTCATTTTGTAGAACGATTATTAGTTGTCTCATAAAAAAGGACTTACCATTTGATTATAATTTTGGCCATGTTTTTAGGTGTAATGGTGATCGTAATCCACGACTGTAAAGCACTGTCGATACTCGGTGTCTCCGATATATTAAATGGTGCCTCATCACAAATCATAAATATAGATTTTGTTTCCATATTAAAATCGACCCAAAATTTGTCTACAGTATTCTATAAAAATATTTTTTATTATGCACTGGTAAACTAAAGTACAAAACAAAAAGATATTAAGATACATACTGTTGATTTACATAAACTAAATATTCCTAAAGATCCGTGTTCACAAACAATAGAAAATACTGAGCCCATAGCTTCATTTAATTTATTTAGTAAGTTTCTTGACGATGTGTCATATTCTTGTACATTAAATAGTAAGTAATCATTTTTAAACTCATCTAGTTTGGGAAGTGTAATCCATCGGTTTAAATTATCCTCAGTATTGTGTGATGGATTCAAACGGAATAATAATTCTAATAATACACTTTGATAATCAAAATCGCCAGTATACAGCAATAATTTCACCATTTTATTTCTAAAATAAAATCATTGAAATCTTACATAGATGATATTGTAAATTATTGTTGCAACTAGTGATGTGCCGGAGCGTTAAAAATGCATATCCGCGGATAGGATCTGAATACGGATATTTGGTTTCAAGATCCGCGGATATGTATCTTAACTTTCTTAGAGTACGCGGCGGTAAATATTGCACATCGACCTTTGGAAAGAGACTATCTGTTATGGGAAAAAGTTATTGACTTCTTTAAGAGTTAACTCTCATAACAGATTGTCTCTTTCCAGAGATCGATGTGCAATATCTCATTATAAAGATAGTTTTTTATTAGTACCTTTGAGTTATGTACTATTGGTATGGTACTCACTACGATAAATTTTTGCAAATACGATTTTAAGAAATAAAAAATAATCTGAATAGAATTTAACAGTTTTTCATTATTACCTAATCACCTATATATATAAAATTTCATCTATGAATTGAAAATTAATAAGGTAAAAGATCCATAAAAGATCCGCCATAAAACTAACGGATACGGATCTTTCTTCTTCCTTGGATATCCGCGGATACGGATATCTGGCACATCACTAGTTGCAACACATACAGGCTGACCGGTAATTGCTCGTATTCCTCTCGGGAAAAGAAACAATGACTAATTTGGATGATTTAACCTCTCTCACTCGGGGGTTGGAAACACCAAAGTTTTAGAGTCCACCGTGAGATTTCCTATTTATCGAATACATTCGTCCATGTGAGTTAGCATGGGGGCAGACAAACAGGGTACTCCATGATGGTGTAAGTACTTAATAAAGTTCTTACTTTAAAATAAATAAAACACTTAGACTTGAACTTAAAAGATTCGTAATGAATTGTTTTCTCAAGATCTATTAATTGAATTGATTTTTTCCAAATTGATAACAACATTCATTTTTCCTGCGTAGCTGTGGAAAACTAATTTTGACAATATTACAAAAGAGAGAGAGAGTTAATGTAATAATGCTTGCTACAATGATATGAAAATACTCGATGAGACTGACATCATTAACCGACTTCAACAAAAAGGAGGAGGTTCTGTGTTCGTCTGTATATTTTTTTTTTATGTATGTTCACCGATTTCTCCGTCAATTATGGACCGATTTTCAAATTATTTTTTTTATTCGAAAGAGTGCACCTCAGAGGTGGTCCCATCGGAACCAAGTCAGGATCTGATGGTGGATCCCGGAGAAATCGAGGGAAACTCTCAAATTTCAAAGAAACGCATAATGTTTTTTATGTATGTTCACCGATTTTTAGTGTTAGATTAACACTAAAAAGAGAAAAATAAAATATTTTTAACAAAAAAATTGAACCGACTTCACACTAAAAAGTAAAAAATAATTGCGTATTGAAATGTTTTGGAGTCGGTGTCAGCCAAAATGAAATCTATTCTACACCGACTCCAAAACATTTCAATACGCAATTATTTTTTACTTTTTAGTGTGAAGTTGGTTCAATTTTTTTGTTAAAAATATTTCATTTTACTTAAGTAGTCGATGACATAAGCAAACAATCCAAAAAAAATTGGAAGTGATGTCTAACGTTAGTATTTCCATTATCCGGATGAATAAAAATTGTGGCTCTCTATTTGCTTACCCCAATGCTAACTTCCTTGAAAAAGTTTATGTAGGTATATGATATTTAGAAAAGATGATAGTAGGCTCTCGGCACACGAGTACCAATTCACATTTTTAATTTATTATGATTTTTAATGAGAAGTTGAAAATTAAACTGATACATTCACCAGTTACGGGAGTAGTAATAGACGCGCCATGGAAATGCCGAGAGAGAGAGAGAGAGATTGTAAATTATAGACGCTCAACAGCTGAGATCATCAGCGTCTATTGGAAATGTCGATATTCCTGCAATTTTGACTAGACGCATACTCTACTATTTAGCAATTGATTTAATTATTAATAAAACAGAAAACAAAACTTACATAAGTATAGGATTCTCATTGTAGAAATCTTTTCGAAGTGTCTGACTTATTTTGCACAGTAACACATTTAATTTCTTCGTTAACATTTTTCGGAAATCAATATTTAATTCAGAGTTAACGATAATTTCAATTATTTTACCCAAAATATAATCAAGAAATGTATTTATTATGTCATCCTCTAAATAGCAAAGTTTCTGAAAATAATTTTTCGTATAATATATAGTCATAACAGGATTTTGAGTTTTTACTGCAGTGGGGCTAATTAATTTAACACTTCAATAGCAAACTGGATGAAGAGTATTTACGTTGCTTTCAATTTAAAAGAAAATCAATGTTACAAATCAGATGCAGAATTAAATGCTTTGAAGCATGTCTGTTTTGACAAAAACTTTATTTTAAAACGTGCTACGTTTTATCAAAATCGGTACTGTCCCATCGATTGATAGTGGTACACAGACAAACATACAATATTTCTCAAAACATGTTTTCTAATCTACAAAGTTACAACGTATCAAAAGAGTTCGCTTGACTGTTTTGTGTAATAGTGGTATCTACTGTTAATTAATCTGTGACTACTAGATATCAACATTTTTAATTTTTATGAAACTGACTAAAATTATAACATAGTATGGTAAATGTCGAGGAAACTCGACAATTAGGGACCAGGACTTTAGTTTTTGAAACTGTTTTTAATCGACTGATCAATATTACTTACCAGAATCATTTCATTAGTAACATGATATTCGAATGTATAATAAGCCTCTTCATCAAACGTTATTAATATGTGAAGTGCATTGAAGACTTCTAAAACCAATTCTCCTAGACTATTTTTGTATTCTAGCCAATCATATACTGTCAAATTGGTTTTTAAATAATTAAATATTTCTACGACTGCTTCAATTCGTAATTTAATATCTTCTGGTGTCTGAAAATATGAACATTGTCAGCATTTTTTTTTCTTTTTTATAAATCTAAAGTTCAAGAAATCAAGTGCTTACTTCAGTAACAGTTCTGTTTACAATAATGTTTAAGACACATTGGAAAAATTCCTCATTTACAGCTTGTTTTTTAATATTTTTACGTTCAAAAAATCTTCGTATTTTTTCCAAATCCTGCGTTGTCTTCACAGATTTTATTAATTCAATAAGACTCATATTTAGACAGTGATTTTATAAAATCTTACTGAAATACTTTTGTAATAACTTTTTGTTGATTAATTAATTGGATTACACCAAATTAAACTATGACAATAAAAAATCCGTTTAGTACGTGTTCACTTTTTTCAGTTCTATTGTTTTTTTAAATATGATTCAACTTGAAAAAATTAAATATACCATAGAGCTGATAATTTCTGTGCGGTTCGCGTCTATGTTGTAATTGGCATAAATAAATAAAAAAAATTCAGTCCAACTTCAAAAATGTTGACATTTGATTATAATAAAGAAAATAAAATTTCTGATATCCCATATGTTTTGGAAAATTTATTTTTACTGAGGCCTTATCCTACGTTAAAAACAATACTCTATTGGAACAACGCATTAATCATAAGTCATTAAATTTTAAAAGCAGTAGTACCTAAATATTATGTACTAGCCGCTACCCGCGGCTACGCCCGCGATTGATATGGAAATCGACTTTTGACATGCATATCAGGGGTTGAGGTACAAATTTTCTTATTTTTCGTAAAAAATTTTTATTTTTTTTTAATAAAAAGTATCCTATGTTACTTCTAATACCTTCAAGAGTGTATGTGCAAAGTTTCATGATGATCGGTTAAGTAGTTTTTGCGTGAAAGCGTAACAAGCAAACTTACATTCGCATTTATAATATTTCGTTTTCATAAAATTTGTAAGTCCGGTCCTGTCGGGCCGATTTTAATGAAATTTTAATAGCACATTTTAATCATTACTAAAGGGTTAAATTTCAATTTTGAAACGATTCGGAGAAATTTTTCGGTATTTTTGGGCCCAAAAAATGTTTTCAACCCTTTCTTATTTTTCGTAAAAAAATTTTATTTTTTTTTAATAAAAAGTATCCTATGTTACTTCTAATACCTTCAAGAGTGTATGTGCAAAGTTTCATGATGATCGGTTAAGTAGTTTTTGCGTGAAAGCGTAACAAACAAACTTACATTCGCATTTATAATATTATAATATATAATATATAATATATAATATTGTCACGTGGTGCCATAGCACCGCGACAATTTTTTAATATTAGCATAAAAATTATTATAATAAAATAAATAAATAAGGAAATCAAATCACTAAATTCGCGGATATTTGCATGCGCGGTACGATTTGGATCGCGTGGCTTGGACTTATAAACATAAGTGTGTCTATCGTGTGATCCAGTCGTCTGACTCTAAATACGCGGTATCTGTGATTTTCAAAAGTGAAAAAGTGACAAACAATAGTTGTTAGGTTTGAAATAATTAAAATCAATATTGATTAGTTACGGGAAAAATAACAAACATTAAGTTTTTTTTCCGGGATTCGGTGGTCGCATGAAAAGGACGCTCATGGAATAAACCACAGAATCATCTTCAAGCTTCTTCTCAAAACCGAATTTAGACTTCATTGTACTACTATTAAGCGCCTAAATACCCCTAGTCACTCACGAATTATGTAAAGTATTCCTAGAATAAGTATTGTTCAAGTGTAAGTAAGTACTCTTCAGAAAAAGGTATGACGCTCACGCCTAGTTTTCTTTTCCTCTTTCACGTTTTATTATTTTTTTTTTTTTAATTTAAGCAACCTTATTAAATGTACCTCCCTAGATAATTAAGTGATCACCTCGTCAGGGTTCTACCCCCAGTTTCTAATTGTCAATCATGATCAAACGATATTGTTAATATTAAGAATGTACTTGTAAATCAGATTTCCTTGTACTTTATCACCGACACGTTTTTGAAGTGATTATGAAATATAATTGTTATCGACCAACGGCATATTCTTTTCTTTGTTACATTTCTGCACAAATTTCTCAGAACAGTGGAAGAAGTGGAGCTGTACCCTCTCTGATCACTATGGGCCCAAAACAACACCGGTACAGCCCAAACAATCCACCGTTTTGAGAAATCTGTCCGTCTTTTTTCTTTTATTTATTCACAGGTGGGAATGGACCTACGTTACCAGAAATCCTTCCACTGCCGTGCTATAATTGGTAGCAAGGAGCGTAGTTAATTCCTGAGTCCTGTTCCTGTCCGATTCCACGTCTTCCAGTCGACCATGCCGCGCCATAAGTCCTGCCGCAGCCCAAAGTCTCCGCCGACACCCGGCCAAAGCAAATCTCCAGGTCCGCCTCCGACCACCGCTGAACTTCCAGACTCTCCGCCGGCGATGGACGATCCTCCAGTGCACTCACCGAGTAAGTCCGAGCCAATTCTTATTTCCGTTCCAAATCATACCGCTTCGCATGCAAATATGGGCGATATCCGGGACTTGTTGCGTAACGTACCTACCGCTACAGGTACAGATCTTGACATTTTGATACAATTCCTGTTAGAAATCGAGAACGTGAGTCAATTCGCTTTAGTTCCATTTCATATTTTGTTAAAGAGTTTAGGCACTAAGACTGACGGACCCCTCCGACAGTGGTGGAGACTTAATGTCTATTCTGAACTCGAATGGACACAGCTCAAAAATCTTATTCTAGACCATTTCACCACTTCTATAGATCGGGCTATGCTAATAGAACGCTATATCAGTAGGCGTCAGAACCTCTCTGAGAATTTTCCCGAATATGCTGAAGACGTCTTGAAATACGTCGAATTATTGGGTCCTAGCCTGTCTGAATCGGAGATAATTGCGCGCATTTGGCTTAACCAAAACGAATTCACATTTAATTATCTACAATTCAGAGATACCCCAACTTGTTTAGCTGAGCTTCACCAGCTTATAAAACATTTGAGAGTAGTTGAACGTCAACGTAAAACGTACACTCACCCCAATTCGACCGGACTTGTCGCTCCTAATTTTTCCCCTTGTTGCCGATATTGTAAACAACCAGGTCACTTTATAGCCCAGTGTCCGGTTCGTCCCCCACGTCCTTCTCCTTCTGAACCTAAGGCTATCCTGCCCTCTCAAGGGTGAGATAGTGTTGTCAAAATTTTTAGTAAACCGAAAGATGTAGAACAAATTAATGTCTTTCCCCGGTTAACCACATTAGTTAATAAGTCACCCCTTTCAAACCACCCTCCTCCAGCTAACTTGTCCTCTCCTGTAAATACGTCTATTCGATTGACTTCTCCCGTCCCGAATTATTCCTATAATTCCCCAAGTCAATCAAGTAGCTCTACGATCCCTCTAGTTTATCTCTACTTTCAACATATTCGAGCTTCGGCACTGCTTGATACCGGTTCTACCAAGAACTACATCAATTCCGAACTTGCTAATTATTTGTCATCGTTAAAAATAGGTACGATCACAAATTCGATTTCTTATGCCCAAGTAGCCAACAGTTCTATCGCGAGATCTAATTTCACGTTAACAGTAGTCATTACTATTAGTAAATTTACCTGGAAGATTGATTTCCTAGTTCTCGACGCTCTGTCGTATCCCGTCATAATAGGTTATGATTCTTTATGCAAAATGGGTGCGAACGTTAATTGTACCGAGAATAATCTTTCTTTCAAATTCGATTCCTCTCACGTCATTCCCTTTGTACCGTTACCCGCTTCGTCCAAAACCTTCTCCCTGGATCACGTTACCAGTATAGATTCAAATGCGGCCAACTTTAGTAGTTTGCTTGCAGAATTTCCAGAAGTTCTTACCGAAGAACTAGGTCAAGCTAAAAATTACAAATATTCAATTCATTTGTCTGACGATATTCCAGTCCGAAAGGCCCCGTATCCACTTTCCCCACCTCAAGCTAAAATAATGAGGGAACATATTAGTGATCTTTTGAATAAAGGCGTTATTTCACCTAGTAAATCCCCTTACGCTTCACCGGCTTTTCTTGTCAAGAAATCAAGTGGAGGTTATAGACTTTGTATTGATTATCGCCAGTTAAACAAAAAGGTTGTCATGGATAGTTTTCCTGTTCCGTCGATTGAGCATATTTTCCAGTGCTTAAAAAACGCCAAAGTTTTCACCACGTTGGATCTAAACAGCGCCTTTTACCAAGTTGAATTATCTGACAAATCAAAGAGTCTAACTTCGTTCGTCACACCTGAAGGCCAGTGGAAATTTCATAAGGCTCCGTTCGGGCTATCTATTTCACCTAGTGCTCTAAACCGTCTGATGTTTGACATTTTTGCCGATTTAAGATACAAGTTTGTGATTGTATTTTTCGACGACTTATTAATATACAGTCCCGATATGGAATCTCATATGGTACACGTTCGAGAAACGTTAAGACGTCTAAAAGAAGCTAATCTTACCGTGAATCCGGATAAAATAAAATTCGCCCAAAGCGAACTCAACTTCCTGGGTCATCGTGTCTCAAGCAACGGTCTTTCCATGGATCCCGACAAAGTAGAAGCGATAAAGAATTTGCCAATCCCGAAGAATTTGAAACAGCTTCAAACATTTATTGGAATGGTTGGTTATTACGCTAAGTTTATCCCCGAATACGCTCAGATAATGTCGCCACTCAATGATCTACGGAAGAAAAATGTCAAATATAATTTAACGGAAACGCATATTCAGTCTTTTCGCAAACTTCGTGAAGCTCTGTCAAGTTCACCAGTTCTACGTTTTCCCGATTTTCAACGCGAATTCATTCTGCAAACCGACGCCAGTCAAAATCATGTTGGTTGTGTTCTTTTACAATCCTTTGAAGATGGTCTACACCCGATCCAGTACGCAAGCCGACGTTTGACATCCGCCGAGAAGAAATACAGTACGTACGAACAAGAAGCTTTAGCATGTATTTGGGCTATGGAAAAAATGAAATCTTACCTCTCGCATCAAACTTTTATTCTTCAGACAGATAGTTCCTGTCTCAAATGGTTAATTCAGCACCCCCGCAACTTAGGTCGTGTAGGTAGGTGGTTACTTCGCATCAGTCGTTTCAGTTTCAAAGTCGAACATATTCGCGGTAAAGTAAATTGTACTGCCGATTGTTTATCCCGTTTGGTAGCTGAATCCGAAACTTCTGAGAAAAATGCAATACAATCAAATTTTCTCAATCCCATTACGGAAATTAAAAATCCGTTTACCGAACTTAATATCCTGCAAGATCAAGATCCTGAGTTAAACCGCCTTAAAAGTCAAATTAATCAAGGTTTACCTCAGAAAAATTTCGCTATTCACAAGAATTTCCTGGTTCGACTCGTAGGCCGCAACCGTCGTCGACGTATTGTTGTTCCGTCCGCCTCCAAGAAAGAAATATTGGAACAGTTTCATAATTCACAAATCGCCAGTCATCCCGGAGTCACGAAGACGTATCGTTCCATATCACGAAGATTTTGGTGGCCGCGCATGTTTGTTGAGGTTCGTCAATTTATTAAAGATTGTATGCTCTGTGCAACGCATAAATCAGATCAACATCCTGATAAAGTAGTTATGTCGTCTAATCCTCCACAATCTGTGTGGGATAAAATTTACATTGATCTCATGGGACCGCTTGTCAAATCACATTCCGGGAATAAATATGTTCTTCTAATTCTGGATAGTTACAGCAAGTGGTTAATAACTTACGCGATTCCTGATTCCAGTTCCACGTCGATAATAAAATGTCTACATCAAGTCTTTACCACGTATGGTCCACCAACTAAAATAGTTTCCGATAACGCGACTTCGTTTACGTCAAACAAGTTTAATGAATTCTGTACTTCCTGGGGTTCACGTGTCATTCACAGTTCGCCTTATCATCCTTCGTCCAATGCTGTAGAAAGAGTAATACGAAACGTTAGAGCTGCTCTGTCAATTTTACTTCAACAAAAGTTTGACGATCATCTCAGTTGGGACTTGTTATTAAATCACATAACCTTCGCCAATAATTCTTCATATCATGAAAGTATTAAAAATTTACCTTGTAAGATATTTTTGTCAAGAGAAATCAAATTTCCACTCGATTTACAATGGAATTTGTCATCTGTGTGGGAACAAGACGCTTTGCCTTCCGAAAATCAAGTTCGCCTAGCTCTGTCAAAATCACATGATCTACAAGCGAAATATTTCAATAAAAACCGTTCGTTGCAGTCGAAGTTTCAAGTCGGCGATTTTGTTGTACAAAGGTTACATTATAACAAAATGAAACCGAATTTTCACCTCAAACTTTGTCCTCGTTACAGTAATCCCCGTGTAATTTTAGAATTTACGAGTCCTGTTAGCTGCATCCTTCAAGATCCATCCTCCAAAAAGATGTTTAAATCTCATATTGAACATCTGAAGAAAATTCCGTCTGTTAACAATTGAAAAATTCACCCGAGGTCATTGCCCTCTAGTTTAATTTCAAGTTCAATGTCAGACAGCTGACATCTGTCAAACGTCAAGTGTTGTTAGGTTAGGATATTACTAACAATAAAAGTTTAAGTTATTTTTCGTACCTGAGTTATGCTTTATTTTCCTAAATAAAGAATTCTCCCTGTGTTATTTCGTTATTCTCGTCCTTTGTTTTAGATTATAAGCTTGTCCTTGTTTACATTCCGGCGCTTTCCTAAGGCCCAATTTCGTCTAACGTTTAAGCTGTCTCCTTCAGCCAGTCAGGTTACGACCCCATAATTTCCGTATTATCGGTGGTTGTTTCATCTCGTTAGATCAATTTAGATTAGTTAAATTTAATTAGAGCTTATTTATGAAGAGCACACTTCAACTGCCATAGTATGGGATATGGTAGATTGTCAAGTGATTGTTGACTTAGTTACAACAAAGATAAATTCATTGTTGTGAATTTCTTGTTGTATGTACAGTTAGTAGTATAGCGGAGTACCTCCTAATCACTAAAGAGGGGGAGCCTGTCACGTGGTGCCATAGCACCGCGACAATTTTTTAATATTAGCATAAAAATTATTATAATAAAATAAATAAATAAGGAAATCAAATCACTAAATTCGCGGATATTTGCATGCGCGGTACGATTTGGATCGCGTGGCTTGGACTTATAAACATAAGTGTGTCTATCGTGTGATCCAGTCGTCTGACTCTAAATACGCGGTATCTGTGATTTTCAAAAGTGAAAAAGTGACAAACAATAGTTGTTAGGTTTGAAATAATTAAAATCAATATTGATTAGTTACGGGAAAAATAACAAACATTAAGTTTTTTTTCCGGGATTCGGTGGTCGCATGAAAAGGACGCTCATGGAATAAACCACAGAATCATCTTCAAGCTTCTTCTCAAAACCGAATTTAGACTTCATTGTACTACTATTAAGCGCCTAAATACCCCTAGTCACTCACGAATTATGTAAAGTATTCCTAGAATAAGTATTGTTCAAGTGTAAGTAAGTACTCTTCAGAAAAAGGTATGACGCTCACGCCTAGTTTTCTTTTCCTCTTTCACGTTTTATTATTTTTTTTTTTTTAATTTAAGCAACCTTATTAAATGTACCTCCCTAGATAATTAAGTGATCACCTCGTCAGGGTTCTACCCCCAGTTTCTAATTGTCAATCATGATCAAACGATATTGTTAATATTAAGAATGTACTTGTAAATCAGATTTCCTTGTACTTTATCACCGACACGTTTTTGAAGTGATTATGAAATATAATTGTTATCGACCAACGGCATATTCTTTTCTTTGTTACATTTCTGCACAAATTTCTCAGAACAGTGGAAGAAGTGGAGCTGTACCCTCTCTGATCACTATGGGCCCAAAACAACACCGGTACAGCCCAAACAATCCACCGTTTTGAGAAATCTGTCCGTCTTTTTTCTTTTATTTATTCACAGGTGGGAATGGACCTACGTTACCAGAAATCCTTCCACTGCCGTGCTATAATATATAATATATAATATGATTAGCATTGTTTAACGTATAATACGTTAGTCAATGGTATTAGTTACCTAGTATGACAAGTAACATGCCAATCGATAAGCATTGATTAATTGATTTATTATTGATAAGCATACGGAATGTAAAAAAAATATTGACATATATCTATTAAGTAGTTTTTGAATAAAAATTGTAAGTTTGTTCGCCTAAATTAGATTTCAAATTTTTTTGGTCTACCGTTCCCTTAAAAAATACTCAGCGCTTCCTAGAAATCTCCCTTCTTTGATGCAACAATGAGGAAGATAGGTACCTACAACAATAATCTCGCCTGTGCCCGAATAATACACTTTTTAATGTTTTTACCTCCTCGACGTCTAGCCTATTAGTATTTAGTTGTACTGCAGTAGTCTAAATCGAAAATCGATGTTTAAAGTGTAATTTTAAAACTTTTACTAATTACAAAAGTCAGCTTAAAATTGTCGCCAAGTAACTGCCTGCGTCAGTCATAAAAATCAAAATGGATCAGAATCGCATTATCTTTTCGAGTTTTGAGAAATTCTTCAAGATTCCTAATCCTATACCAGCGACGCTTATGCAATATAAAGGCATAATATCAGATAAAAGAAAAATACACTAGGTAAGTAGGTACTCAGCGATCCACACATTCTAGGAGTGTTATAATAAACTGCTTTGAAATGGAGTTTAAAAGAATGTATGTAACGATGAAGCAAAAAAAAAAACAAATAAACAAACAACTGACAAACAGTGATTTTTACAATGGAATTTGTATAGCGCGATTAGTTTTGTTTTACTTTACAGCACTAGTGGTGTAATGGGTAACTTTACCATGTCCGCATACGTCATGGATGTAAGTCAACTATTTTGTAAAGACTATTGCACAAATAATGATCCCACTGTTTTTGTGGACAAAATCTACTACTGAATTCAATGTAATTTAAACGGAGAAATAAATAAAATTGTCGACCAATTTTTGTCTCAGACCATATATTAACAAAAAATAATATAAAAATATAAATCAATATAACAAAAGATGACGTTTCGATCCGGATTTGGATCTTCTTCAGAAATATATGGTCTGAGAAAAAAATTGGTCGACAATTTTATTTATTTGAAGAGTTCTATTCATAATTCAGACGTTAATCAAAGATTTAAACGGAGAAAATTAAAATATGCAAAGTAAACATTAATGAAAAACTCTTTAAAACACTCTTTGAAACACTCTATAATCTATATAGTGTAGCAACCACTCTCAATAGCAAAACAATACGTCATTATTTAGACCCCCAACAGGCAACAATGAGATTCTTAGAAATGTGTTTATTGTAATGAAAATTCTGGCATAGTAAAAAACGACAAATAAAGTTAAGATTATAATTTTGTTATGTAATATTTTTTTGACGTGATAACGTCTTATAAATTGATGAATCACGTCAATATAAAAAGATGAAACACCGGCTGCATGCACGAAAAAGTGTAACGTTCCTAAAGTTCCGCCTGACCCTGTGCGTGATTATTAAATATGATATTCGAGCGGAATACGTTATCACGTAAAACTATCGTCCGTAAACCGACTTTACAGACAACCATTTTTTTCACGTAATTTAGTCAAAATTAAAACCACTTACTTGTAAAATTATATTGTTTTCTTTTACTCTATGTTCAACGAAACACCCGGTCTCTTCAATTTCGCTCTAGAGTTTACACTCTGTGTTGGTTGAAATCAAAAGCTAAAGCATTGTATATGAGTACCTATATAAAGTATCATTGCTGAGAAATTGTTTAATCTAAAAAATTTATAAATTGATAGCTTCAAAGTACCAGGTACCTATAGGCTATATTTATATTTTTCGTAAATAAATAATACCTATTTTCGGAAACTCACAAATTGCATGTTTACGATGCCTAAATTAGAGATGAATTGGATAATATAAAACATAGAATATTGAAACGAAAGTACAACGTTATAATATAGTAGCCTTTTACCGAGGCCTTTGCTCGTGTTAATGTCAGTTTTCTTATGTGAGAATCAAAATCGATCCACTTGCTATCTTATTCTTGAGCCTATGCGACAACGCAAATTGTTACCGGTCAATGTGGCATGCAACTTCAAAATTCTATTCTTCATTGTCACTCAACAAATGTCGTATGCGAAACTCGTACAGCTCAGTAGAAGAAAAAAATTCCAGCCAATTTTAAATTTAATTATCAATTAAACCAAATGTTTTATTAATTATTTATAAATTTTTAGTGCGCTACTTATAAAAGCGTGTTTTTTTAGTTTTGACGTGATAACGTCTTATAAATTGATGAAACACCAGCTGCACGCACGAAAAAGTGTAACGTTCCGTTCCGCCGTAACGTTCCGCCTGACCCTGTGCGTGCAAGCGAGAACGCAGTAATGTATTATTAAATATGATATTCGAGCGGAATATGTTATCACGTAAAACTATCGTCCGTAAACCGACTTTACAGACAACCAATTTTTTTTGACGTGATAACGTCTTATAAATTGATGAATCACCAATATTATAAATTGATAAAACACCGGCTGCATGTACGAAAAAGTGTAACGCGTAACGCATAACGCGTAACGCATAACGCGTAACGCATAACGCGTAACGTTCCGCCTGACCCTGTGCGTGCTTTTTGCTAATTTCTCGCTCAATTTAAATCAGATCGGTTTGAAACCATTAAACGAAAGAGGAGAACATTTTACATAGATTTCGTATAACAGAATTTGCCTAAACAGTTTTTTTATACAAATTTATATAGAAAAATATTTTATACTTTATATAGAAAAATAGCTGTATAAATGCAATGTTGTCTAATGCATGGCGCGACGCGGTCGGTTGTCTTTGTTTGCCGTACATGGAAATTAGAAGCAAACGTATGTCTTGTCTTAACATGAAAACGGCTGCATTTCTAATGTTTAATTCAATTTTTTGACATGCAACGCCTTCTAAGTTAAGTATTGGAATAACTAATTATTATTAGAACATAATACTTTGTAAGTTGCAAACGTCACTTTTGACATTTCTTATCATTCCGACACCAAGGATAAGGAAACCAAATTTTGGGAGGTTTAGGTTATGTATTACGGAATACGTTATCACGTAAAACTATCGTCCGTAAACCGACTTTACAGACAACCAATTTTTTAAACTATAATTCCTTTCTATTATGTTAGGCGTATATCGCATATTTAACGTTATCAAAATATAATAAAGTGTATAAAATAACATGATTTATTAATAATAAAGGACTACTGAAAACAGTATTCGCTCTAGAGTACCAATTACAATGACAATTTATCGAAACATTTCTATAAAAACATACACTGCTGTATTATTAGATTAAAAGCGAATTTGTACCACATGAGACACATTGATCAAAAATACTATTTAAGTGGCTTTTTAAAATTTAAGTAGTAATAATTTACTAAAAAAAGACTGTATGTAACAATGTACCGTGTACCAGAACAGTTTTTAGATATTTTATGACAAATAAATTGCAAATTCGTGTTTTTATTTTATTTAGATAATAGGTTTGTCCAAGCAGCCGCGAGCGGTAACAGAACCGTACACAGTCTTGTCACTGCGCAAGACTGTCTTGCGCACTAGCTCAAAAAACGATACTAAGACAGTCTTGCGCAGTAACAAGGCTGTGTACAGTTCTGTTACCGTTCGCGGCTGCTTGGAACAAACCTTTTGGTATCGATGTCTACATATCGCTACTAATAGGTAACTGGGCTTCCGGTATGATTTTTAGCTTAAATTTAGATTTATGGGAAGCTCTGCAGTTTAGTTGAAAACAAATGACATTTTAAAATAAGTACTTGGCTTTCACTTCGAGGGAATGTTGTTTTGAATCAGTAGGTGCATATATGTACATATACTTATTTTGCTTATTAAAAAAGTAATATTTATTTCGATGAAAAATTCAAACAAAGAAATCTTGGGTATAAAAGCTTGATACAAGTTTCTTGAACGAAAAATTGTAAAAATCTGAACTGAATAACTTGTGAAAATGGAAAATTCGAATCCAACATTTGATTATTTACAATGGATCAGACCATATATGAGAGTGAATCTTGCTATGTGGCCATGGCCAGATGAATATTCAACGACATTTTTTAAAATAATTGAAACTATTTATAAAATTGTCTTCATGACAATGATTTCTTTGAATGGCCTTGGTATTGCATTAAATATATTTGTCGGATCTGCTGGGCTTGTTGAAAATATGGACCCAGCGATGACATTATGGGCCCATATCATAGCTTTGTATATAAATTTATATTTTCAATTAAATAAAAAAACCTTAAGATTTATGGACAGCGAAATGCACAAAAGGTTAAAATTTTCCGTTTCTGATGGAAATTATGAAATAACAATGCGACCTTATTATAGGACAGCACATATGCTGGGTTTTGGATTTGTAATATCGTCGCTTATAGGTAAGTATGGGCTTTTATCTGTTATTATTGTTAAAATATTGCTATCATTTAATGCAACGCCGTAGCCAGGAATTCACTTCGGGGAGGGGGGGGGGGTCGAACTCTAGACCAGAGACAATAAGTAACAACTTTATTTATGTAAAATTATAATATATGCTTATTATAGTAGCCCAGTCATATCTTACACTAAAAATCGCAAACTATAACGTCTAGTTCTGATTTTTTAATATGTTGTTAGGACTACTACCATAGTAGCGTATATCCAAGTTTGCAGCTTCAACAGACCTGTGCTAACTTTGCAGCACTCAAAAAACTGCGAAATTTTCGCACTTTTTTTGGTATTCTCAAAAATTGACCAAATCTTTAAATTTCACTTTTTTGAAAAAAATGGTCAATTTTTGGAAAACTGTATCTCGGTAAGTATTGAACCTACAGAGCTGATTCTGGTCTCAAATTGTAGCAATTTTAGTCTACTTAAAAACGTATAAAAATATTTTATAGTTTAAAACCTATATTGAGAATACCAAAAAAGTGCGAAATTTCGCGGTTTTTTGAGTGCTGCAAAGTTAGCACAGGTCTTTCGAAGCTGCAAACTTGGATATACGCTACTGGTAGTGGTCCTAACAACATATTAAAAAATCAGAACTAGACGTTAGTTTGCGATTTTAATGTTCGATATGACTGGCCTATAGTATAATTAAACAATAATAAAAAATTTAATTAAAAGGCAATCGACGCGGATTGTGACCAGAAATAAAGCGCGTGACAACGATCTCTGGACTGATCTCGACATCACGATGAACGCTCATCCTAGTTGTGTCTAATAATTAAAAAAAAAACACTTTTATTAATAAACTAGCGGTCCCGCCCGGTTTCACCCGGGTGCAAAAGAACGAATGGGGAAGGAAGGGACATGAGTACACACATTCATCTTAGTTTACCGAGATGAATGTTGTGTCCAAATTTCATGATGATCGGAGTTACCGTTCAAAAGTTTTTGTCGATAAAGAGCAGTATTTAAACTTTTTTTAACTAATAACTTTATTAAAATAAATTTAAATGTAAGCCTTAGAAGAAAGCAATGTAAAAAATAAAAAAATAAATAAAAATATATTCACCCAACGCGGGGCTCGAATCCACGACCCTGATATTGACAGTCGCATGCGCTACCGATAGATCTACCAGAGGTTGTGTTCTTTCATCACTAATATGCGTATATCTAGTTAGTGCATTTCACATGAATAGAAGCTTATTTTTGAGATACTTTTTGCAACATTTTTCATTAAAGCTCCGCTCCTAATCGTCGTAGCGTAATATTATATAGCCTATAGCCTTCCTCGGTAAATGGGCTATCCAACAAAAAAAATTTTATTCAATTTGAACCAGTAGTTCCTGAGATTAGCGCGTTCAAACAAACAAACAAACAAACTCTTCAGCTTTATATATTAGTATAGATTTGCTTACCTATTTTATATCTTTATCCGTTTAATTCTTTTCTTCACTGCTGAATAAAGTAAAATTATTATTATTTTTGTTTTAGGTGTTCAGTGTTACACTTTTCTAGCAATCTATTATTTAGTCAAAGGCGAGAAGTTTATACCAATACCAGTTTGGTATCCAGTTGACATAAAACAGTCTCCGTTTTACGAAATTATATTCGTAAACCAAATTTGCAGTCAGTTTATAATGTGCAGTTCTCATACCAGTTGCGATTTATACTTTGTTGCCTGTATGTATTTGACTTACGGAGAATTATGTTTGTTGAATTTTCGTCTAAAAAACATTTGTAAAACTGCATTGTTTAAAGCAGGAGCAGATGCCGAAACTGTGCAAAAATTTGAGTCTTGCTTTAACAAATTTGGAAACAAAAGGTATAGGTTTCATTAGATCGAAATTTTATGATAAATTAATCGAAAAAATGGTTACATATTTGAAAACGTTAAAAACATTATTTAAGGTTTCTTTTGGGCTATTTTCAACCCACTTCCCTCTCATAACATCGTAGCATTTTCATTAACCCTCTAATACGAGTATGTGTTAAGTATAACATTATAATAATTTCGTTTTATCTAACTGACTGAATCATGTAAGTGACTTGTTTCACAGTAAAGATGATAAACTAGAAAAAATAACCGATCAAAGTTACGAGCATACAACGGTCGAAGAGAGTGTACTATCTAAATATCAAAACAAATATGAAATTGAGCTGGAACGATTAATAATTGATTGTGCAGACCATCATGAAGACATACTGCAGTTTTATCGCTTGGCCAATGCTTTTCTTGCTCCAGTTTTATTAATAAAAATTGGATTTACGATAATATTTCTTTGCTTGGCTATTTACGTAACGACAGCATCGGTATGCTATTTTTTTGGTACATTTATTTTATAGAAAAAGACAAAGTTTTTGAAACAGAGATACTTTATTCAGACTGAATACAAGTACATCAACCAATCCTATCATCGGAGAAATCAGGGAATTACATCGAAGAAAGAGACGCAGATATATTTTCGAAACGCTTTGTTACGTTCACTCACCGCACATTGAGTAGATAGGCAATGATTTATATAGTTAATTAATAGATATATGTATTTCATAGACAGATGGAACATCCAGCAAATTGCAAACGTTTAGCTATTTGGGATTAGATGTAATACAATTGATGATTCTTGGATTCTGTGGAATGATGGCTAGCAGTGAGGTATGAAATTATATCTAAAAATGATAACACAAGAATGCTCTAGTTTTTTAAATTTTCAACGAATTTAAACTGCTTAAAATTATGAATTTTTACAGAGTTTGCGCGTTTCTGAGACAATTTACGAATGTCCGTGGTATCTCAACCTTAAACAATTTAAAACCATTATGGTGTTGATGCCTCAACGAGCACAAAAGGCTTTATTTTTCACAGTGGGGAAATTTACTGAGTTATCATTCGCATCTTGCACACAGGTAATGTTCCATTTTTTGCATTTGTATAAAATATTTTTGGTTTTTACGTACTACAAGCCTCTACCCGCGGTTTCGCACGCTATTGAGACAACAGTGCCCTCGGCTCCACCGTATTTCAGTACCACTTTAAAACACCATGTTTACAGACTTTGATTTTTTTTGACGTGATAACGTCTTATAAATTGATGAAACACCGGCTGCATGCACGAAAAAGTGTAACGTTCCGAGAGCGCAGTAATGTATTATTAAATATGATATTTGAGCGGAATACGTTATCACGTAAAACTATCGTTCGTAAACCGACTTTACAGACAACTAATTTTTTTTTGTTCAGAAAAAGTTTGGGGACCTCTGGTTTAGAGGGAAAATACTATTTTTCCTAAAGACCTAAAGACGTATTCCATTGTTATTATTGTACCCTACTGATATTAGTTATTAATTTGTTATAATAAAGCTTGCTGACTAAGATCAAGCTAATGTGTTGTCTATTTTTGAATGGTGTCACCTGTAAAAAGGTTGCAGAATACATACACGTACTATCAAATTTGCTTTTTAGTTTCGAGTGTGTTTCTTGTTTAAAAGTAAATGTACCTAATTAATTATTCTTTACAGGTATTAAAGTTCTCATTTTCTTTGTATACTTGTTTACGATCCATGAATAAATAGGAAGAAGCGCAAGATTATCACACGTTGAACATTTTCAATTTAGCGGTGGTAAACGTCAAATATTAAAACATGATTAGGTAGTTTTGAATTTCGTTAAATTATTTAGTTAAAGATAGGAAATGTAGTACTATGTAATTGTTGTCATAATTTGTTTAGCTTGTAATAAATTAAAAATAATAATTAATAGCACTTACTGTAAGACGATAATTTCGATTATTCGTCGTATTATTTGTCAAAACTAAATTGTTTTAGATTATCGAGTGAATATCATTTGCGACGCAACATAGGGGAGTTTTTTTTACCTTGTAGTTTTCTTCCTACCCACTGATACGAAACATTTTTTTATCAAAGAGCTAGGCAAGTTTTGGAAAAAAAATTAATGTTCTTTTTTCTGTAACATACAGTAGGTACTAGGTACATACAGAATGTTTAAAAAGTCCCGGAATGGCTGAATATCTCAGAGAGATTAATTATTTTCGTAAAATGTTGTGAATGAAAGTTGCTCAACTCGTTGTAATGTGTTTTTCAGTCACAAAAATTCCTCCCAACAAAACAAGTTTTTTTCAATTCGAGCCAGTAGTTCCTGAAATTAGCGCGTTCAAGCAAACTCTTCAGCTTTATATCTAATATATAAAATTCTCGTGTCACAGTTTTCGTTGCCAAACTCCTCCGAAACGGCTTGACGGATTTTGATGAAATTTTTTGTGCTTATCCGGTATCTATGAGAATCGGCCAACATCTATTTTTCATCCCCCTAAATGTTAGGAGTAGTCCACCCTTAAATTTTTTTTCTTCCTTTGATTATAATTATTATTAAAGACACGAATTTTTTTTTAAATTCGTATCCATGGTTTTAAAATATAAACAGCCTTATGTATGATTTGAAAAAATTCTGTCAAAAATTAAAAAAACATTGATTTATATACTTTTAACATTTTTCATCATTAAATAATTTTCAAGTGATTTTATAACCTCAAAAGTACTCAACACGTGACACGAGCTTCCAATAACAACGGATTTTCTGTTGTAAGTATACTTTTTTTTATTCATATCGAAAATGTTGTTGATCTTATAAAAATTGGTCGATAATTTATTTATTGAAGAGTACTAATCAGACGTTAATCAAAGATTCAAATATCCCCATTCGTTCTTTTGCACCGGGCACGACGGCGCAGCCGGAGTGTTCGACATACACACATATACGTCCATGTATATTTTAAAATAAATAAAATAGATAGATAGATGTTCCAATTATATAGATATTGTTGCGTTGCTGGATGAAGAGGATTTGGAAATAAAAAATTAGTTGTACACGATTTAAAACTTGAACGATTAATAATTTTAATTTTTGAAAAAAAATGTTTTAAAGAATTTAACAAAATCGACAAGACTTATTATCTAATATAAATGACATTATTTAATATGACATTGACAATATAGTTTTTATAATAATTAATTTTTTAGCATTTGTTCCATTGAACTAAAATTAATTAAAAACAAATCATGTCAACTTTCTTCTTCTTCTCATCAATGACGCCACATTACCCCCGGGTGAGCAGTAAATGCGTTTCTACGCATTTTCAGCACGACGATAAAAAGGTTTCAATTGTGAAACATGGCAGCGAAATTGATGGTCGGGTTCGTTGACGTCAGCGAGAACACATGACGATGGCGTCGTAAATCGTACGATGCGACGTGGAGTACTCCATCTTGGAATGAACTTTTGTCCTTGATCGTCGCCGGGTCGGGCGAGATCATGACGACGTTGAATCACCAGTTGTCCTACACGAAACGGTTGTCGACGTGGATGCCGTAGGTCGTATAGCGTCTTAACTTTGTCGTGAACCTCGTTTATTCGTTGACGGACCTCTTCTTCAGTGGGACGGCGTGCAACATCTAAGTATTTGTCCAACTTCCACTGACGATCGATCGGCCGTGACAGTGGTCTGCCCAAGAAAACATCGGCGGGTGTGGTACGAGTAACTTCAGATTCGTTAGAGTTATGCGACATCTGAAAAAAATGGAGAAATTTATCCCAATCTTTATGGTTTCCTTCAGCACAGGCCCGGATCATGATAGATAAAGAACTCTTGAGATCCCTCATCGTGCGTTCTACCATATTTGAAGATGGTTGATACGGTGATGTAAAAATGTGTTGGATGCCCCAGGCTAATGTCATGCGGCGGAAGGTGTCGCTTCTGAATACGGTTGCGTTGTCTGACACCAGGTGTCGTGGTGGTCCATAGGTGCACCATAGTTTAATTAATTTCTTACATGTTACTGCTGATGTAGCACGTCGACATGGTATTACCTCCAGCCATTTAGAAAAAGAGTCCAGCACCACCAGTACATAGCGATTTCCTAGAGACGATGTTAACAGTGGTCCGCAGAAGTCTATATATATTTTGTCCATTGGAAGTGTAGGTGTCGTTGAGCACATCGGTCCACCAGCCGGTTGATTGTGCGATTTAATTATTTGACAATGTTCGCACCCTCTCACATATTCTCGTACATCTTTGAAAAGATTCGTCCACCAAAAACGTTTAGCGATAGCACGGTACGTCTTAGTAATCCCAGGATGAGAAGCATCTAGGTCATGGAAATAATATAAAATCATTCTTTGAACTGATTTCGGAACGACAATTCGTTTAAGACGGTTCTTTCCCACTAATTTTAACAGAACTCCATTTCTTTCGACGTATCCTGTGACATCCTGGTGATCTCTAAGATTCTGCAAGATGAGATGCGTCTCTGGATCCGAAGTTTGGTGCTCTTTAATGGTAAGAAAACTGTCTGGTATTTGATGTAGATTGTTAAGAACGGAAGTTGTGGTTGTATTTGTATTTGTTTCAGATTCGGCATCATATAAGCGACTAAGAGCGTCGGCAACGGAGTTTAATGGACCGCGGATATGCTGAACGTCAAATTGATAGTGCGACAATTTTAATACCCAACGTCCAACTTTACCGAGCTGCTTAGGATGTCGGATCATCCACGTGAGAGCTTCGTTATCCACCTGAAGCAAGAACCGTTTCCCATGGACGTAATCGTGGAATTTGTCTAAGGCAAAGATGATACCCAAAGCTTCACGTTCTAGAATCTGATACCGTTTCTCAGTGTCGGAAAGTTTTCTTGATGCAAACGCCACTGGATGAATTCCATCGGGATGTTCTTGCAGTAGTACGGCTCCCAAGGCGATGTCTGAAGAGTCACAACGAACCACAAATGTTTTGTCAAAATCGGGAAATTTCAATACTGGAGCTGAAGTAATTGCAGATTTCAATTGATTTATAGCGTTTATTTGATCATCAGTGATGCGAAATTTAATGTTTTTCTTTTTCAGGTAATTCAGTGGCGCAGCTATTTCGCTGAAGTTTGTTATAAACCGAGAAAAGTATGCAACCATTCCCAGAAAGGTTTTGAGTTGTCTTAAATTGGTCGGTATCGGTAATGCTTGAATGCTTTTAATTTTCTCTGGATCAATATGACAGCCTTGTCCGGAAATGATGTAGCCGAGGCATTTGACTCTGCCCATAAATAATTGTGCCTTGTCTGGATTGATAGTAAACCCCGCAAGACGAAGTCGTTGAAAAACCTGATGCAGATGTTCGAAATGGTCTTGAATTGTTTTTGAATAAATCAGAAGATCGTCGAAGTAGCTCGTAATGAATTTGAATTGTAAATCACCGAAAATCCTGTTGATAATGCGATTTAGTCCTGCAGGTGATACAGCAAGGCCAAACGGCAGTACCTTGTATTGGTAACTTCCGAAGCTAGTTGAAAAAGCTGTGATCGGTCGTGAATCTCTTGTCAACGGAAGCTGGTGATATGCCATATTCAAGTCTAATTTTGAAAAAACTTGCGCTCCAGCTAAGCATTGAAACATGGATTCTGGTCGTGGTACGGGATACGCGTCGTACAAAACGCATTGATTTACTTTTCTGTAATCAACAACTAAACGCTGCCCTCCATCCTTCTTCGGGATGAGAAAACAGGGGCTGGAGTAGGCTGAATCGCTCGTCTCAATGACGTCCAGGTTAAGTAGTTTGTTAATATGTTCTCTCATGACTGTAGCTTTCGGCGGAGTTAATGGGTAGGGCGGCAGATGCACCGGCTTCGTATCCGTCAATCGAATATGGTAAGTATATGTTTTAACTTTACCTAATTTAGTCGTAATCGTATCTTGAAATTCTTGTAATAAATGTTGTCGGAGTAGTTCTTGTTCTTGATTGAGTTCTAATGGATTTTCCATACAGGACGATAAAATATTTTGAAACATGTTAGGATTATTTTGTATGAACGGAATTTTAAGTTGTGGAGCAAACGAAAAGACAAGGAAATTGTCGACAAAATTTAAGGATGCTTGTAACTTTTTAAGTGAAGAACAACCTAGGATAAGGTCGAAATTAGCCTGGGGTATAACGAGAAAAGGAAGGACCCAGGTAAAATGGTGAATTTTGATTTTCACGAGAAGTTTCTGCTTGATAAGACTGAGTCGATCATCAGGTAAACGAATAAATGTTGAAATCGGAATGCTCTTGAAGGTAGCCTCGTTTGTTATTTGAGACGCAACACGCTCAGAAATGAAATTTGCGTTGGCACCTGAGTCCAAAAGAACTGGAATTTGAACGGTACCTATGACAGCTTGCACGATGGGTAATAAATTCAGTTGTTCTTCCGTATTCTTTTTTTCATTTGTTCGGTCCATCACGGACCGGACGTGGTTGAGTTTTTTGATTGCGATTCATTCCACTGACGTTGACGGTTAGCATTAACTGTTGCTCTCTTGCGACATTCAGCGATAAGATGACCTTCTTGTTTACAGTAGGTACAATGACTCGTTGCCTGAGTCTGTTGACCTGGTGCCGTAGATTCGCTGGAGGAAGCACCCACCTCTCTCTGGAATGCACGTTGGAGTAGCTGTTCGGCTTGGGACAAGCGTTGGACGACCTGATGAAGTTGTATCCAAGATGTCGGTAATTTTTCATGACGCGTTTTAAGTAGTGTGTCTACATTTCTGTTGGCCCAGATCTGCAGGATAAGCTGTTCCTCGATTATTGTTGTTGAGATGGCTCTACTTTTAGCTCGTACATCATTAACGAATGACGGAAATGATTCAGTTGGTGCCTGAGCTCTGTTGACATATTCATTAATTAGATGAATTTTAATTTCCGGTGCAAAAAATTCTTCGGTGAGTTGTCTTTTGAAAAGTTCCCAGTTTGAAGCTGTTTTAATGTGATTTGCCCACCATGAACGAAGAAGCCCATCAGTATAGATCAGAAAACGCTGGAGAATATCCGTTTCAGGAAGCAATTGCAAATCTATTATTTCGTCAATTTTTTCAATGAAGACGAGAAGATTTGTTGGATCGTCTCCGGCGCATTTAGATACACCCACGAAATATGGTTGTACATCCATTGACGGATATATCCTATTCTGCTTGGTTAAGTCAGCAATTGTACGGGTGAGCTCAGCCAACTGGGATATCTTGTCAAAAATACCCGCCGATAACTGCATGTGTACAGCTGTGGCATTTGTCAGCGACGTAACTCCACGCGACGCTGATGTAGTAGGACTTGGATCAGCTTGAGGCGCCGTAGAATTGCCTGCAGTGATGCCGTCAGGACCAGTCGGAGATTCGAATACATCCTCGTAGCTTGTTTGAGATTCTCCAATTTGTGCTCTTGTTCTTGGCATAGTATATCTTTATTTTTCACACGTTGATAATAGTCTTGATAGTAAGTTATATATAATTATTTTTTTTTTTTTTTAGATACCTAATTCAAAATTAACAAAAAAAAAAGATTTATTTATTTATTTATTTTAATTAAAAATTTGAAATAAAACGACACTAATTATCAAAATCAGTGTAACCCAGAGTGAACTTTTGCTCTGCTACCATTTGTTGCGTTGCTGGATGAAGAGGATTTGGAAATAAAAAATTAGTTGTACACGATTTAAAACTTGAACGATTAATAATTTTAATTTTTGAAAAAAAATGTTTTAAAGAATTTAACAAAATCGACAAGACTTATTATCTAATATAAATGACATTATTTAATATGACATTGACAATATAGTTTTTATAATAATTAATTTTTTAGCATTTGTTCCATTGAACTAAAATTAATTAAAAACAAATCATGTCAACTTTCTTCTTCTTCTCATCAATGACGCCACAATATATATATATATATAATACTGTTGGCGGTACGAAGTTCGCCGGGTCCGCTAGTATTAGTATAGATTTATTCTTGTGCCACTACTAACAACGCTGTAAATCATTATTACACTAATTTATAGATGGTAAATACCAGCATAAATGCAAATTTTCGGATACGCACGTATTGATTTTTATTTGTGGAATTTCCCAAAGACTTTCGTTTAATTATGTAGAAAAGTAACACAAAAATGTCTAGGTATATTAATAGTAACAAAATGAGACATACTTAGCAGATAAGAATGCACCTACTTCAGATGTTCCAGTAATCCACCCACTTTGGTAATACCGAACAAAAAAATTTCTATCGTAACAATTTATCCAGGGACGGATTTAACTACAAAATAAAGTTATACAATATGCATAATATAAAATGTAAAATCTTATTATTGAATTTGAATCCATATTATGCGACATCTGGTTTATAATTTTGTTTTCTTACAGGATTTTCGACCATTTTTTACGATACTATGCCCGGCATCTTTCTTTAAGAGTAGTATCTATGTTACTCGTCAAGAAGTATGTTTTTAAACGTTAAACATTTTTCTCTCGAGTTTTGACGTAATATACAGGCTGTCCCATTAAGAATAGGACATAGAACAACCGCAGATTCTCCAATTCAAAATAAAACGATTAAGCGAAATATGCTTAGATAAAATGTTACTCGCTATACCAGTGGCGTACGGCAGGAGTAAGTAATGCTTGTACTCCTTCTAAATGTTACGCCGCTGTATAAAATTTTAATTTTGACTATAATTTTAATTTTTTTGATATTTTCTAAGTCAATAATGTACACTTGTTAGTTTGTTGTAAAGTCATTGGTTTTCGAGATATTCGCAGTTAAAGATAGATAGACATGTACTTTTTATTTGTATTATTATTAATAAGTAATATTCATTTTTACAATTTTGTCTTAAAACAACTGCGAATATCTCGAAAACCAATGACTTTACAACAAACTAACAAGTGTACATTATTGACTTAGAAAATATCAAAAAAATTAAAATTATAGTCAAAATTAAAATTTAGACAGCGGCGTAACATTTAGAAGGGGTACAAGCATTACTTACTCCTGCCGTACGCCACTGGTAGAGCGTACTGAACTAATTTTTTTATTGTTAGGTGCATTTTATGATATTTAACAAGTGTGCCGATTTGAGTAAAATTATACGGTGTATTAAAAAAATTATGGACATTATTAATATTAATTTTTCAGTTTTCAACTTCAACACCCCGTATTTCGGAAACGAGTAACATTTTATCTAAGCATATTTCGCTTAATCGTTTTATTTTGAATTGGAGAATCTGCGGTTGTTCTATGTCCCATTCTTAATGGGACACCCTGTATAGATAAAAAAGTCTTTAAGAAAATTATGAAAATCTCAATAATTTTTCGCAATATGCAATGACAGGTCCGGGAGCAAATACACTAATTCTAAAACAGTACTGAACCCATATCGCACTGATAGTTGGTGGAGGAAAAGATAACCATAAATCCCACAGTAGCTATGTGAATTCCCGAACTCTGATAAGTCTTTGCTTCAAGAAATGTAAATTTGCGAAATTTTAAACTTTACAAGAAGCGTAGTCAAGACGAGATTTTTCGAAAATTCTCAATGGGCAACACTAACGCTTTCTATCCAAATTTGACTTGGCAAATAATACGTTGACTTGTTTTCTAATACGAGCCTGTACTACAGTTGTATTTCGCATATCGTGAATCGCGACACGGGCGGAGCTACATGGTGGTAGACAGGGGTGAATTTAAAACGCAAATTATTATTAAAATGATATTCGTATCATTCGTAACTTTCTAATTCAATTTCAAAAAAGTATTGCAATTAAAATCATTTTCATTATAAAAGTACTTAAAATAGTAATTTAATTTACTTGATAATTAATTACCGCTAAACTTTGGTGGTAGACTTAGGGGCATACCGGCAGCACACTACCTACTCAACTACAAAATGGAATTTCCATAAAAATTTTCCTTTCGTTAATTGCGAGATGAGGGTTAGAGCAGGCCCCTCTTTCCCACTGGGCACGTGCTCAGGGTCCCGCGATCAATAGGAGCCCCCTAGTTCCTGCCAGATCACCAAACGATAACCAATATTTATTACCGATTTTAGTATATTGTGCGACTAGTGAGAGAAGGAGAAGATTCCATGAGTGTGCAATTTGCCGCACGAGCGTAGCGAGTGCGGTAACACGCGAGTTGAATATTCTCCTTCGATAAATGGTCGCACATAATACTTTATTCAACTAGCACGAGTAATATGTAATCGGGGCCTGATAAAAGAGGGAAAAATAATAAATCACTTCATTGATTGACGTACCCACCGCCCTTGATGCACACAAGATGGCCCTGACTTTCGCTGAATTGCGATGCTGTTTTCATATATACAAATAGCTACCGCGTTCCTATTGGTCCAGAAACTATGCAGTAATAATTCATTACCGTACAGTTTCGACTCGCTACCGCGTTTCTATTGGTCCAGAAACTATGCAGTAATACATTATCGTACAGTTTCGGCTCATTATTATTATTATTTTCGGCTCAATTTATTATTTCTCCTGAATTTAGCAGGGCCCCGAAATTATATATTACTCACGCGTGTTGAATAAACATATTTATATTGAAAAATTCAAACGATAATGACTGATTATAATACCTACTTACTTATTAGCTTTTGCATGCGCGAAGCTATACACACTACTCTCGCCCGAAAATCAGCATGTTTGGGTAAAAATTTAAAATAAAAATATAAATTAAGTTCAATGCTTCAGAAGAGATTAACCAGTTTGTCGCTCATGTCCATAGAATGTGATATGCTCAAAAACATAGATTTTGAAGAAGTGATTAACGATTTTTCCCAACTCAAATCTAGCGGGCTGAAATAAACTTGCAACATGCTAGAAAATATGTCAACGGCCCCAAATTTGAAAGTAGTTACGCGCCACTGTATCACGGGATTACCTAAATTTACATGATTTAAATAATTCATCAACAGAATACACAGTTTGTTGAGGTTTTGCTGTAGGTATATCGTTTTGTTGTGAAGTTTTAGAATTGAGAAGGGGGAAGGTCAGCAAGTATTATAGGTACTGATGACATTAGCATTGGAGACCATAAACTGATTCAAAATCTACATCAGACTCGTTGTGCTCAGTTAGCTAGAAACAATAAGAAATGAACAGAAAATTAGTGTCAAACCAGTGCTGATTATTATATAAATTTTCTCACGTTTCAATTATCTTCTGTGCTGTTTGAAATTTGTTGTGAAACCTACAGGATTTCTTTTCAATGACAATAAATAAAATGTAAGTTACTTGATTTAATAATAATTAGTAGAGAATACCAAAACACGAATATTATTTTTCTCGGCAAACGTTTCGTTAATTACCAAGTTGGCACCATCAGGAGAATCGTTATGGTGCAGAGAAAAAAGTGCTTGATTTTTTATTTTATTTTATTTTTTATTTTATTTTTAAACCTGGCAGGCTAACAGACAATGAGTGTCCAATAACAAGCCTGCTCTCAATATAACAATAATTATTATACATTTGCAGCACTGTGCTTACAAAATATATAGGTATATAAAAGAAAGAAAAAAAAACAATAAATTAAGAAACATAATTGAATAAATAACTTAGAGAATCGAAAAGATATAATTTTCACTTCAAAAAAACAGAAATTTGTCTTTTAAAATTTTTTAGAGTATCCCCAAAAATATCAATATCCGTTCTATTGTTGATATCGTTGAAAATGTACGCCATTCTGAAAAAAAAAAAAATAAAAAAAAAAAAAATATACGCGTCGAATTGAGAACCTCCTCCGTTTTTGTTTTTCGTCGGTTAAAAAGCGGAGAGTTAATGGCATAATTGGTGTTTTGCGAAAGTTTTTTCAGTACAAAAGATTTTAAATAGGTAATGCAGTTTTTTTAAATACGGAAAAAAACATTTATTTTGCTACATATTTCCCATAATATATCATATATAAGCGAAATACCATTCACTGACTCACTCATTTTCAATTCAAACCAGAAGTTTCTGAGATTAGCGCGTTCAACCAAACTAACAAACAAACAAACTCTTCAGCTTTATATATTTGTATAGAAGTATAAATTACTTATACTACATATTTATTACACCTTCCGAAATAATGAGGTAGTGCTAAATTGCAGAAGGGATTGTCAAAAAATTGATTTGACAATGATTAGATCGTGATTATAGTTTCCATACATCAGGAGCAGTGCAACGTGATATTACAACTTCCTGTCATCTGGAACATTAGGCGGTACTCACACAAAAACAAATGATTGTTTTACATACAAAAAGACCGCTTTTCAAGTAAAATTTTAATCAAAATGCGTAGCAAAACGTTGTTTTCAACTAGAAACTACAAAAAATGATGCAAAATACATGTATAATGTACTAGTGGTCCCGTCCGGTTTCACCCGGGTGTAAAAGAACGAATGGGGAAGGGAGGAACATGAGTACACACATTCATCTTAGTTTACCGAGATGAATGTTGTGTTCAAATTTCATGATGATCGAAGTTACCGTTCAAAAGTTTTTGTCGATAAAAAGCAGTATTTATACTTTTTTTAACTAATATTTCTTTTAAATTAATTAAATAAAATTAAAATAAATTTAAATGTAAGCCTTAGAAGAAAGCAATGTAGAAAATAAAAAAATAAAAATATATTCGCCCAACGTGGGGCTCGAACCCACGACCCTGATATTGACAGTCGCATGCTCTTTGAATCATATATATTATTTTAATTAAAATTTGCTCGGTTGAAATACAAATCAAATAATAAGCCTGTGGCACTTTTTTGATACATCCTGTGATAAATTTAACAATTCGTATATTAATTGTAACGCTTGGATGAAACATACCTATATAATGTTTTTTGTTACTAATATTAAATAGGTTATTTATAAAGTACCGTTTCAAAAATCAATTTATTGTAGTTATAACAATGTACTGATATTTCATAACATGCTGCCATGCATGCTCATACATTTTAGTGATATTCATTTATTAATAATTATTATTTATAAACATATTTTACCCACGCGAAAATTACATAATATTTCCGGGCCAAATTTCAATTATAACCTTGTGCAAAATTAATGTAATATAAAAATTTTGCAAACGTATTTAGATAATAATTTTTAACTGTAATGCTATAACTAATCACTCAAAATCAAAAAAGATCACATAACTTTCAGTAAAATTACCGCCTCATACCCTATTAGTCCAGGAGGAATCGGCGCATGAGTATCGAAAACTATTCCACCTCAATTTTTTTATGCGATTCTCTTCAAATTACCCTACTGATGATATAAATGCATGTTGCCAGGGGGCAACCCCGTGCCATATTGTTTAAACCGAAATTGTTTAAACAATTGCGAGGAATTGTTATTTTTCAACCGGACAATTTTTTTTTGTATTCTTTGTTAAAATACAATTAAAAAAGGTCCTATGGCTTTTCACGATAAAGTTAATATTTTTAGAGATATCAATTTTTAAAGGTTCGAAAAATCTTAAATTTGGGTACTTTTGACCCATGAAAAATATATTAAAAAAAAAAAAAAAATATAAATAATATTTTTTTTTTTATTCTTTATACAATAGTTAACAATATCCTTAATTGCGATTTCTAAAAATTTAATTATTTATACCTGTTTTTAATTGTTAATTTCGCGCGTTCACAAGTATGCGTTGCTTACCTATAAGTATCGTTGTCTCTCTCTGACTCATACGCTGCGTCGGTCTCTCGGTGTCCTGAATCATTATTTTACATTTATCTTTTAAATCAGAGGTCCCCAAACTTTTTTGTCTCGTAGACCACTTGCCATGTTTTTCGGTTTTGGGTAGACCCCCTGCTTATCTGATATTGATTTTTTGCAAATTCATTAATTTCAAATATATTTTTGACAACCGGTATAGTGCTACTCACTTTGAACGATTTAAATTTATAACGGTAGTGAAATGTAGTGAGAAATGTTTAGTTTTATACATTTATTAATTAGATTCATATTAAACCAATCAAATTAAAATTTACTTTCTGTTACATAAAATAACTAAGCAAAAAATAAATGCTTTTAGTGTGAGGTATGAACCTGATGCTTTAATAATAAATTTTCAACATTTGGCATCAATTTAGTTAGATTTAATCTTAAATCTCTTCGGTTAACGATGTCCAGTTTGTTTCTTTTTTTGTTAGGAGATTCACTATCGTGGACCCCCATTTTCATTTCATGGACCCCCAATTTTTTTCCCGCTGACATGGACCCCTTGCAAGTTGTCGTCGACCCCTGGGGGTCGATATAGACCACTTTGGGAATCACTGTTTTAAATAAATAAAATTATCGACCAATTTTTCAGACAATATATTAACAAACAATATTATTATATTATATTGTTTGTTAATATATTGTCTGAAAAATTGGTCGATAATTTTATTTATTTAAAAGATAAATGTAAAATAATGATTCAGGACACCGAGAGACCGACGCAGCGTATGAGTCAGAGAGAGACAACGATACTTATAGGTAAGCAACGCATACTTGTGAACGCGCGAAATTAACAATTAAAAACAGGTATAAATAATTAAATTTTTAGAAATCGCAATTAAGGATATTGTTAACTATTGTATAAAGAATAAAAAAAAAATATTATTTATATTTTATTTTTTTTTTAATATATTTTTCATGGGTCAAAAGTACCCAAATTTAAGATTTTTCGAACCTTTAAAAATTGATATCTCTAAAAATATTAACTTTATCGTGAAAAGCCACAGGACCTTTTTTAATTGTATTTTAACAAAGAATACAAAAAAAATTTGTCCGGTTGAAAAATAACAATTCCTCGCAATTGTTTAAACAATTTCGGTTTAAACAATATGGCACGGGGTTGCCCCCTGGCAACATGCATTTATATCATCAGTAGGGTAATTTGAAGAGAATCGCATAAAAAAATTGAGGTGGAATAGTTTTCGATACTCATGCGCCGATTCCTCCTGGACTATATTTCAATAATATTAGTATTAAATATTCGTTAGTGCACTCAGTTGAGAGCATCTATGATCTACTATCTCTCTCACCAATAAATAAGGTCGGGCTTGATCGTAACGAATTTCAGAAATTTGTAAAAATTGTGATACAGTTTTTATGAGACTGATTTTCAGTAGTAAATTCACAGTAATCGTGATCTGTTTCATTGTGTTAATGTTTCACTGTATTTTTCCGAATTTCATCAAAACAAACAAGTACGAGAGTTCCACACGATTAGCCATTATTTGCCTTTGAATTTCGAAAACAGAGTTTGGAAACATCTTAAGTTGTCGAGAAGCGTCTTCAGAAAAATCTCGATAAAATACACGTCATGAAATTCTGAAAAAAATAATTTTGAGCCTTTTCGAACGATACCTTACGTGGTCGAATCCAAAGATATTTTATTTTGAGCTGAACTACGCCTCCGTCTCCAGAAAAAAAAACGAAAACAATATTTTTACGTTCTAACTATTGGAATATATTATTATGATGCTAAAGAACCCCGCACAAACCTTATGGGATTTGGTTCGCGGTTAAATTGATCGAATATGGTTTTTTTTTATGGATTAAATGTCACTAAGAAAAAGTGTCCATGGGCGCATAGTCTAAAAACCAATAGAATTTTAGCTACAGATATGTTTAGCGAAATTTTATAGATATAGGGAATGCATTGATTTTACAAACATGTTCCTTGTTCAACTTTTGTGCTTTTTTTTAGAAATAGGAAAGTAGTCGAAAACTTGGTAATGTTGGAAGGTGTCACTCTGTATAAAATAATAATGTCATATTCGGATTCAGCGCATTCGAAAATATATATTTCTAGAGCTTGGATTTTTTATGATTGTGAATTCAATGGATATTCCTATATCTAAAATCGCGCTAAACATATCTGTAGCTAAAAATCTATTGGTTTTTAGGCTATGCGCTCCCATGGACACTTTTTCTTAGTGATCTTTAAACTATAAAATAGAACCATTTTTTATCAATTTAATCGAGAACCAAACCCCATAAGGCTTGTGCGGGGTCCCATCTCTATACCTTTATATAGTTCAAAGAAATTTGTCTAAGACAAACAATTCGTTTTGTTATTTTTTCATTTATATTTTGAGGTACGAAAGCCTAAAAAGCTACAATCTTTTGGAATAATACAGACTACAGAACATGTTAAATGTAACATATTTAGACAGCCGAGCACTGATATTTAATTATAAATTTTTCTTTTTACAGGCATCGTATAATAATGATGAGCGGAGCATTATTTCTGCTTCTGACGTCGGTAGCTTTATCCGAAAAAGTGTTTTTTCCTGAGAATTCACTATTGCCGTCCGAAGGAGTTTTACTGAGACAGCCAAACCTAAGCATTATCGAAGTCCAGGGTCAAAATGTCTGGGAAAGTCATGTCGATAACGTTATTTCAGATGGCATAACCACACTGACCTTAGCCATTGATAAAGAACTTGCCATTGAACAATCACGTCAGAATATGAATCAACAGTCCGTGGTTTTTTCTCCCGTCAGTATTGCTGGTAAGTATTTCCGTAGTTTATGTAACGTGTGGTATTTTTAGGATGTAAACAAGTAAAACACCAACACTCAGATTGCGGCAGGAAATCCCTGAAAACAGTTCACATGTTCACATTTAGGGTGGGTTCACATCAACTAGATCTAACGCCGCTGCACACGAGGCTAGTTTTGCCATTAAATTCGATGCTTGATTTCGCTGCTAGGTTCCAAGCGTACTATTGCGCTGGATTTCGTGGCGATTTGTATGTGTTGGTTTCACACGATGAGTATTTTGAAGCCGGCTTTGTAGATGGTTTCAATATGTTACCAGAAAATTAAAAAAAAAATACAAAATTTAACTACATTCAAAAAACAGGTTAGGGATTATTTTTCTCAGCTAAGTCTTTATAATAAGTTTGAGTATAGTACCAGTTCATAGGCATACATTGCGGATTGATTAATATAAATTTTATAACTTTTAATATCATTTTTGACTCTATGTTCTTCGTATATATAATATGACGTATTTATAGCATTTTTTATGCTCCACAAATAAAATAACTATTTATCTATCTACCTACCGCCTGGCTTGCGGTAATCCCCGCAAGCCAGGCCCGTGGGGGGCCCGTACAGGCTAGGGCCAAACTGGCAAACGCTACCTCGACCAAATGGCCAGTCCGACGCTGGTTATACGTAAAAATACGAATGACAGCTGTTTACGACTATTGGCTGGCGACAGTAGCGGCAGTCTCATGCGGATGATAGAGCGGTGTACATGATAACTATTTTTTATAGCTGGTCGAAAGTAAGTACTTCTGGCATCAGTGTGTGTAATCCCACCAATGCATAAATGTTAAACTTTCTGCCTTAAAATTGATGCCGAAAATACGTACTTTCGACCGAAATATGAAGAAAACATATTTTCTACCTTACAAACGGTTGCAAAGTTTTTATATTTTTTTTTAAAAACAATAAGATAATAATTTATAAATAACTGTACACACTATTAATTATTTTTATCTGTTAACCTTCTTGATTAAAGGTCAATGTTTTTAAAATAAAAATGTACAAAATTTTAAGAAAAAAATATTCTGTACAAGTGGTCACAAAAATATTCCCGGTAGCTTCTTTGACAGCAGTTTGATAAAAATAGCGTAATCCATGCATGGTGTAAGAATTATACACTATGCTGTTAACTTTTGTCGTTTTCTAATAAAGGACTCCGCACAAACCTTATGGGATTTGGTTCTCGGTTAAATTGATCGAAAATGGTTTTATTGCATAGTTTAAAGGTCACTAAGAAAAAGTGTCCATGGGCGCATAGCCTAAAAGCCAATAGGTTTTTAGCTACAGATACCTATGCTTAGTGAGATTTTAGATATACAGATATCCATTGAATTCACAAACATGTTCTATGTTCAACAATTGTGCTTTTTTTAGAAATAGAAAAATAGTCAAAAACTAGGTAGTGTTGGAAAGTGTCACCTGTATAAAATAATAATGTCATATTCGGATTCAGCGCACTCGAAAACATGTCTAGACCCTAAGTTTTTTTTTTTAAATTGAGAATTCTATTGATACTATATCTAAAATCTCGCTAAACATATCCGTAGCTAAAAATCTATTGGCTTTTAGGCTATGCGCCCATGGACACTTTATCTTAGGGACCTTTAAACTATAAAATAAAACAATTTTCGATCAATTTAACTGAGAACCAAATCCTATAAGGTTTGTGCGGAGTCGTCGTTCGTTGTTTGTTCGTCGCATATCTAGAATTCAGTCAGTCAATAATTATATTTTTCGTGTATCTTCGAAGGAAAGCTTATATTTTAGTTGTCGCCAAATAATTCAATAAAATAATATGACACAAAAATTGAAAGCATTTGAGGTCAGGTCAGAGTTCAACAGTACAAAAATTTCACTGGTCCAGCATTGAAATCTATCATACGTGTATTAGATCAGCAAAATAGTTTTCTTTAATTTATACCTCGTGATCATTGTTGAAGATTCTCTGGTATTGTTATCAATTAATCATTGATAATTGTAATCTTCGTCACCACAAAATCTGTCAGTACCGAGGTCACATACGTCATTAATCATGTGACCTTGAAATTCGAATAATAAGTATGCCTACATACAAAAACAACTTATGTACAAACCACTGCGTTCTGCGCGGTTTGCTTATCAATTATCATTAATTAATTCAAAATAAAAAATCCCCTGTTAAGTGTGTATTGTCTTGAAAAAAAAACAATATATACAACATTAGGGTTACCGGCAAATTTGGAAGCGCCTAATCAAAAAATGGTGAAGTAGTTTTTTTAATATAATTATGGAAATTAAAAATACAATTTTTTTGAGAAATAAAAGATTCAGAAGTTTTTAAATTAGATGTTCCAGATTTATAAAATATTAGAGTTTTGTCACAAAGAGCTTCCAAATAAAGCATCGCACGAACTCCTATAATATTTAACGCCAGATGCCCATTTTGGAGAGTGCGAACGCCAAAGTTGCCCGCAGATTCCTAGTGCTAGTTTTGTTACGACTCCCTTTTTTATTACAAAACGTGGAATATAAAAAACACATAGGTACGAATATCAGCTTTAATAACTTAATTAATATCCGTTACGAAACGAGAATGTAAGGCTTAACCTTTAAAACCAACCTTACATTCTTGTACCGTAACGAATATTAAAGTTATGATATTCAGGTAATTAATTAACCATAATTACCAAAATTTCCGATTTTAACAAGTGTAACGAAATAGAAAAACTATGACTTACATAAAGATTAATAATAGGAAAAAATCTCACCGTTGATAACTTGATTCAGTCTTAAACTTAGCTCTCGTTGATTATAATGCTCTCGGAAGATGTGAAATACTGTTGCAAATATGCCTTATTATGGAAAAGCTGATTGTTTAGATGCGTCACGGTAGAATAAATTATAATTTAGCCGCCGCTATAGTGGACGATTCGGGTTTAAGTCCCGACAATGACATTATTTGAAAAATATTTTTGGCGTGATAACGTCTTATAAATTGATGAAACATCGGCTGCACGCACGAAAAAGAGTAACGTTCCGCAAGCGAGAGCGCGATATAAGCGATAGTCTCTCTCTTCTCGCGTGACGTCAGAGAGTAGTGTGCGTTCAACATTTTTTTCGGCTGTTCCAGCGAAAGCTACATCTGACAGATGGCCAGATAAATTATACGATTTGTTAACAAATATATAATATATATACATTCTTTTAAATGTCTTTTATAATTGCTTAAAAATATGTATTTTGCTTTGGTTGATCAAATTATTAATCGGTAAAAATATAGTTTGACAGCTACTAAAATTTAGGTTATGTATTATTAAATATGATATTCGAGCGGAATACGTTATCACGTAAAACTATCGTCCGTAAACCGACTTTACAGACAACCAATTTTTTTTCTAATAATGGGTGTTTCAAAATAAAGAAGCAAACTGTAGCTATTGATAGAATGTAGATTATAGACGCTCAACAATTGAGGTCATCAATGTCTATGTGTGTATTAGAGAATCTGCCAGTCAACATGCATAAACCGACTGGTACGAGCTCGGATTCCGGGGATTGTTAATTCGCATAAAATATTGAAATGCTAACAGCATTCCAATGTTCCGACTTCGTCCGAATTTATAGATTGCCATTTAAAATGTCTGACACCTCGAATATATTCGACATATTCGAGGTGTCAGACATTTTAAATGGTTCATGTTATTTATCAGAGAACATTATTTTAGCGTTTTGATTGAAGTTTTTAAGCTATCCAATTAAAAAAACAAACATTATCTATAAATTTTTACATGTCGTCAAAACGACATCTTTCGGAAAATTTAGAGGGAAAACGCCCCAAAATCAAGAAAAGTCATAGAGGAAATAGGTGTCAGACTAGGCCTAATGAAGCCATATAGGTACAAAGTTTGGGGAGAGTATGTGTCAGTAAAATTTTTGCCGACGGGCACTCTGACTAATATCCTTCCTGAAGGTCCATTCTAAATATTGATGAAAAAACAATGTCAAATTGAATGAGTAGTTTCGGAAATTACCTCCTACATCCAAACTTATAAACTTTGCGTTCCTTACAATATTGGTATAGATATGAAATTAAATATTTTTTATCTTTTCAGCTGCGCTTGCTTTAGTTTTACTCGGGTCAAATGGAAAAACTTTCGAGGAAGTATCAAAAGTAATGGGTTTGGCATCGGGTGTAGACATTTCTCAAAACTCTCAATTGGTTCATGAAGAATACGGACGGCTAATACAGAAACTAACAGCAAGCCATCTGCCAACTAAAATAGCAAGCGCCATATTCGTCCAGGAAAATTACGTCTTGAGACAAGCATATAGGGAAATCAGCACGAATGTTTACAAAAGCGAAGTCGTCAATTTAGATTTTGCTAGAAATCCAGTGAATGCACAATCGTACATAAACAATTGGGTGTCTGAACGAACGAACGGTAAAATTAAAAATATAATTGCGATGCCTCCGCCAACTGAAACTGCTCTAATGATTGTCAATGCACTTTATTTTAATGGAGCTTGGGAACAACCATTTGTTACTGAATTGACTAAAAGGTAAAAATAATTATGTATATTTATAGTTGTTTCAATAATTACTGTGAAAAAATAACTCTAATAATTTAGAATTATGATGATTCTGCTTCAATGCTGGAAGATTAAAAAGGAAGAATCCTATGCTACCAGGATTCTTCCTTTTTAATCAATAATTACTATTGAAAGCGTTAATACATTTAAAGATGTAAGGATTCAAAGTAAAATCTAATAATAACATTTCAGGCTTCCCTTCTATCCAGACGGTGTGAACCAACCTTCAAAAGTTATGGTGGACATGATGGCTAACGGAGGTGAATTTCCATACTTCAATGATTCGATTTTAAATTGTGAAATTCTTGGTTTACCGTACAAAGGAAACTCGACAACAATGTATATTATTATTCCAAAACATTCAAATCAAGAAAAATTGCGTGATCTTGAAGATAAGTTAACGGCAGAACATATTGATAGATTAGTGCAAAGCGCAACCATTAAAGACATTATTATGACCGTACCTAAAATGCGATTAACATCAACGCTGAATTTAGAATCGACGCTGAAACATTTAGGCATCCATTCCTTATTCAATCCGGCAGAAGCAAATCTAGTACTTATTTCACCGGGAATAAGACAAACCAATGTCAATATGAGACCATTGCCTCTAAACATACAAGGAGCAACAGAGGAACAATTAATTTTTTCAAACAGGATGGCTGAAAATAGTATACCAGTTCAGAATTGTACATCGCTATTAGAAACAAACGCATCAGTCGTAAATTGTACTGATTATGATTCAAATAACACGAAAGTTGTTTACAAAAAATTTGGAAATAAAATTGGTAGACGAATCGCAGGTACAAAATCTGTTCCGGAAGTTTCTCAACGTCTAGCAGATGTTCCTGATTATGCTCAGAGTTCAATAGATGGACTCAGACACATGATAAATAGTAATCCTAAAGCATATCCAAATCCTGGATTATATGCCAGTCAAGTCAGACACAAAGTCGTAATAGACATAACAGAAGTGGGAACAGAAGGTGCTGCAGCTACCGCAATTGGACTTTCCAGATCGTACACGCCAACGATCAGAGTTAATGTGCCGTTTTTGTTTTTTATTAGACATCACGAAACTAAACTTATTTTGTTTTGGTCATCGGTAAAAGTTCCAACACCGAACTTTTAAAATTAGTAATCTAAATTACCTTGGTAATTGTCTAAGATATATGAAGCGATTAATTACACAATGTGTTGTCAGAAAATCTGAGTAGACAATAACGTTTATTCATGTTTTATCATGCCTAAAAACCGAACCCTAAATAGCCATTTACCGACTGGTGACAATTACTTGTCATAACTCAATGAAAATTCCTACTAGCTCGGCCATTATGGAGTAATGAAAATAAACGTAACTATTTTCTGAGTCGTAACGAAATAGTAGGTAACAACAACACCCTGTTGTTACCCATTAAGACTAAAGTTGAGAGGCCGAATGTTTTCGACATGGAGTTTATTCATAACCGACTAACCTCAAACCAAAACATTGAATCGTGCTGTTTGGTGCTGTTAGTATTGACAGTTTTTTTCATAAAGAAATAAATAGATATTTACAACATCTCATTAATAACAATAAATAAAACATGAATAACGCGCAATTGTTGAATAAAATTATGGGCGTAACTTGTAGGCTAAGTCATGACCTGTCAGCGCCATGAATGACTTAGACTACTAGTTACGCCAATAACTATTATTATGTAGGACAATAGATTGTCGCTATTCAATAATGCAAAATCTAAATTTCATAGAAGCTCAAAGAGTTCATAAAATATGTATTCCGTGGCGCTTTAAACAGGGCCGGATTTCCCATAAGGCAATGTAGGCTCGCGCCTAGGGCGGCAAATTTTTTAGAGGCGGCAAAAATCAGAGTTGAAAAAAATATAAATGTTTGAAAAAATATAAAGTCAAGTCAAAATTTTTTTTGCGATCACGTAATTTCATTAACTAAATTTTTTCAAGCAAATACTGATTTTTTTCCAATTTTCAATTTGAATTTCCCGCTGAGAATTAGCTTAATACCAACCTCCATGCTACTGACATGAAAAAAAAAACTCAGTGAGACCTCAATTAGAGGGGCGGCACAATTTACTCTGCCTAGGGGCGGCCAAATTGTAAATCCGGCCCTGGTTTTAATCATAAGACGATGTAGGCAAGGGTGCCGCAATTCGAAATTTCAGTTAGTATTTGGAAAAAATAAGAACCAACATTTTTCGCATTCCTAGTACCGAAGAAGGAGAAAAATGATGTGAAATAAGTCCGCGTTTTGTTATCTAAAAAATAATAATGCGCTAAAAGAGATAAAGCGTCAGTGAATGCAGTATCCAATAATACTGCAATGTTTTAATCATATTATTTTGTTTCTATTTAAATTTAACCGAAAAGCTAGTCATTTATTATTAAAATTATTGAAATAAGCCAGGATGGCCAGTTATTATAGATCTAAACCTTCTCCCAGAGATAAGCGAACACACAAACAAACAATATACTTTTATAAATTGAACTTTTTCCCTAAATTTAAAGAAGCAATTCAAACAAACAGAAAACAAAATATTTTCGGACGTTGTTAACTCCAAATCATAACATCACAGTAGAAAAAACTGCTTTGATTTAGCCGAAATGACATCACAACTTTGTAAACATTTTTAACCGCAGTGACGTCATAGCGGTATTTAAAACAGTACTAGTAAGTATTGTAAGTATTAATACTCCTAAGCTGTTAATAGGAGTCTGGAGAAGGATGACGATCCAACGGTGCAGACATACATAGAATAGAATATATTATATACAGTGTATTTAGATCTCAAATGTTATGCGCATGTCCGAGAATGAAGCATGCACTGCAGTCGCAACGCTTGCGCATAACGAATCGAGTATAAACAAGTGAGAGATATAAGTATGCAGTCTCTCTTGGTGGGCAACACTTCCACTTACGGGAACTAGCAACATAGGAGTATAAAGTATAATATGACGTCATCACGGTATATGTATTTTAACCACAGTGTCGTCACTACAGTAGACGTTTATTTCTTCTAAGTGTTGTTCTACTAACGTTTCAGTACGCGTCCAAATTATTTTCAGTCTATTGACATTTGTTTGTTCATAAACAAAATAGCGGTTTGTTCGCGACTTTTTCCGCGTGGTATAGATATTCGATGATAGCCTTTATCCAGTCAAATAGGGAACCCAGAAATCAGAAAATCGAGCGGTGCATTAATTTTGACCAGGTCGTCAGGATGTATTTGAAAACCAGTAAATAAGTAAAGTTTCAATTAAAAATAATCCCAGTTCCTAAATTGAAGTAATCTGTTCCTGTAAGGTATGGAAATGGAGTTAGCTTTAGTTGTATGTTAGCAGTTATCTTATCAGTTCAATTAACAACGAATAATTACTAGATACAAATTTATAGGTACTACTGGAGCTAAGCTAGTTAATTATCGTATTTTCAGTCCAAATTTAAAATGTATGTTTATTTATTGTAATTGTATATACCATTAGTTAAAAAAAAAATAAAAATTGAAATATAAATAAAAATTGTATTTTTATTTTCTGAATAAAAAAGTTTCCACAAGCCATATTAACATCATATATATTAATACGCTTAGGTTTAAGATGTTTGCCTCCCTTTTTAGAAAAAAACTCATAATTTCTCCACATAAATTATATTTCATTTTACAGATAATTGCTTGCTCTACTGACGTCGACAACTAAAAAATTTATTATTGCTTTTGTTTTTGTAAATTAAACGCTGAACAACGTCTGCCATCTGACGGCTTTAATTTTGAAACAACGTCAACACTTTGATCTGTCATCTGACCTTCATATTGTAATACAACAGACACAATACTGCATACTGCCATCTGACGGCATTAATTTTGAAACAGCGAGCAACGCTGAACAACGTCACAGCAATGCTGCATGATGCCATCTGACGGCTTAGCTCAACGCTTTTGCTACTTGCGCCTCTATATGACAATTTTAGTAAAATATTTCTTCGATCTGTCATCTGAGCTTCATATTGTAATACAACAAAAAGAAGAACGTTATAAGCAGTGTGCAAAATTAGAAACGAATTGAATACCTGCAATCATATTTAAAAAATAATTTTGTAAAGTGATAACTATTATACTTATTTAGTGCGAATAATTCGCACAGGTCACTCTAGTAGGAGATTATTAAAACAGCTGTAATCATATCATGACGATGCTAGCATGGTTAACGAAACTTGTGCCAAGAAAACAAAATCGTGTTTTGATGTTTAGTGAAAATTTTCTTAGCAGTCAATATTTCCTCATGAAAGATTTCATCTCACTTTAAGAAATTCGTCGGTATTTTTTTTAACAAACAAAAATACGGCCAGTTATCAAAAAATTCGACTAACAGAATAATTATTATTATTATTTAGCTGTTGTCAGACGCTCATTACCGTCGGTTGTCGAGCGTTTTGAATATAGAATGTCTCTCGAGTCATTTTAACAAACATACGTGTACCATTTTTAGTTCAGAAGCTAGTGGCGTTAATATTTTAATTTTTGAAAGCTTGAAATATGCATATTAGGTATCGTGTCCATCGAGACAATAATTAACAAGAAAAATCGCAGGATTGTGGACAAAAAGATAGATTTATTAATGTACGATGTTAATAAATCTATCTTTTTGTCCACAATCCTGCGATTTTTCTTGAAATATGTGTTGCTTCCTATCCAAAAGAAATATAAAATATTGAATTTTTGAGTTCAATGCCCCATTTTCTATAAGCGTACATAAAATACACAAGCTATAAAATTATCTAAAATAGTGTTGACTAAATACGGCAGTATGTATCGAAGTGCCCTGTGGGTTGCCTACTTTACCGGCAATTACAGTTTTTTGATTTTTATAACTACAATACAATGATTATAATATTAATAACCCGTTATTTAAATTGTCCATATACAAAAAAATATTAGTTTCGATAACTACAAACATGTGATATTAATACAAATTAGTTATTATAACACACAAAGTACGTGTAATTTCTGATTTCTGCATTTCCAAAAAAAGTTTTAAAAAATTGTGCCTTTTGTGCGCTTAATTACGAGATATTGCAGCGATCATTCTTTTTCAAATTGGGTACAGTTATAGAAAACGGCATGTTGAATTCAAAAAGTTCATATAAACGTTTGTGCCATTTTTAGTTTAGAAGCCGGAGACGCTAGTTTTTTTTTAAACTTAAAGCATAAGGTCATGCGGAGTTTCTAAGCTAAAAGAGATACGTTTACTTTATCATCGGAAGAATCACGAGGACGCCTGCGGTCTGATGTTAGTTTAAAAGAAGGAAAGTTTTTCTACACATCGGCTGCCTACTACTTGGAAAACTATCATTATAATTACATATCTTTTAGTGTACACTGGGTATCTTGCAACATACTCCATAGTTACAAATTAAACAGCGATGTAAGAAACATCTATATAACAGTAAATATTATAGTTTTCAAAGTTAATTCTTGTTAAAATGTGAATGTACATAAGTAAAGAGAGAGTTGTTATTCAAATGCTATGATTATTATTTATGTTTATGTGTACAGTGTACCTATTTGTTTACACAAACAGAAGGATCACTGGTATTGTAAATGCGATAGAGTGTAGGTACCAATACCATGTACCATATTGTTGGTACGTTGTGTGTGTTTATAAACGCGGGCATCGGAGGGCAGAGGGAAACGATCACATCAAATGATCAAAATAAAAGTGTGAATACACGGGGTTCGGGACGGGCAGGTGCGCGGTGTTATGCTGATCACGTGACCTCAGACGCCGGCTGCTGACACCGGTGCAAGCGAGACAGATGACGGGACGAAAGAGTCCGTAATGCGGTTGACAGTAAGGCCGCGACATGATGGCGGGTTTTCGAGATGTCGATCGTTCATTATTTCCGATTAAAAATATATCGTCCGTATTGGATATATTTAAAAATCAGTTAGAAAACGGTTCCGAGCCGGATTTAGCTTTATTGTCGATAATCGTAGGCGCTGTCGAAAACTCATTGACATGTAACAGATCAAATGCCGCTGGATTAGAGTTTTGTGAGCCGTTGAATTCTTCAAATTTACCGACGCTGGAATTGCATACGGCCGATGCCCTTTACAATAAATTTCACGTGTTAATGAAGGGCGCAGTTGATGTGACATTGTATAAAAATAAAGCATATGCATCGAGAGAACTTGTCAAGAAAGTCTCTGACGTAGTATGGAATTCCCTAACGCGCAGTTACTATAAAGACCGCGCGCATTTACAAAGCTTGTATAGCTATTTGACAGGCAGTAAATTGGACTGTTTTGGTGTTGCTTTTGCTGTCGTCGCAAGCTGTCAAGTTTTGGGGTTTTCAGACGTTCATCTGGCGCTGTCGGAAGATCACGCTTGGGTTGTTTTTGGAGAAAACGGTACAGAAACAGCTGAAGTGACATGGCACGGCAAAGGGAACGAGGACAAAAGGGGACAGGCGATAGGCAGAGGCATTTCTTCTCGATCGTGGTTATACGTTAATAATCATCCGGTCGTATGCACTCGTGCAATGGAAGTAGCAGCATTAGTATCAGCAATCAATCCTTCGTTGAATACCACAAGCGATGCTTACGAAGTGGCATTACTTCAGCAAGAACTTCTTTGGCTGTTGTACGACTTGGGTCACCTAACGAAGTATCCGATGGCTTTAGGGAATCTTGGAGACTTGGAAGAGATAGCAGCCACTCCGGGACGGTAAATAGAATAGAACATTTAGAACTTCATTTACAATAGTTGAAATATAGTTATTAGTGATGTGCCGGATATCCGTATCCGCGGATATCCGAGGGAGAAGAAAGATCCGTATCCGTTAGTTTTTGGCGGATCTTTTACCTTATTAATTTTCAATTCATAAATTAAATTTTATGTATATAGGTGATTAGGTAATAATGAAAAACTATTAAATTCCATTCAGATTATTTTTTATTTTTTTTAAATCGTATTTGGCACCTTTATATTGCAAACATTTATCGTAGTGAGTACCATACCAATAGTACATAACTCAAAGGTACTAAATCAACTATCTTTATGAGATATTGCACATCGATCTTTGGAAAGAGACAATCTGTTATGAGAGTTAACTCTTAAAGAAGTCAATAACTTTTTTCCATAACAGATAGTCTCTTTCCAAAGGTCGATGTGCAATATTTACCGCCGCGTACTCTAAGAAAGTTAAGATCCGTATCCGCGGAACTTGAAACCAAATATCCGTATCCGCGGATATACATTTTTAACGATCCGGCTCATCACTAATATATTGCTATTTTGTTTTTTATAGACCCCCCTGTGCTACATTATTCCAAGAAGCAATCAAGTCTGCAAAAACGTATTATAATAATTATCATGTCTACCCGTATACTTATCAAGGAGGATACTTTTATCGGCATGAAATGTACAAAGAAGCGTTCGAGAGCTGGGCAAATGCGGCAGATGTGATAAGACAGTAAGTACTGAAATCTATACAGTATGTAAACACGTAAGGTGCACATAGGGAAATTAACATTGGGAAAAAATGACTGGATCAGAGTGAGCCTTGAAATCTTGTTTTTCAATTTGACAGATAATATTCTTTTGCAAAATGAATGTGTATACTACCGAAGAAAATATTCAAATGATTACAACATAATCGGACATTTTTTATTAATGGGACATTAAATTCCCAAAAATACTTAAATATGGTGCGAGATCAAATATCTCCGCCTATTCGTGTTGAACCTAAAGAATTGGGTCACTGATTTACCAACGCGCATACGTCATACCAGTCAGACAATTTTTGAATGAAATGTTTCCAAACAGATGGAGTTGTTTTTTTGTTTTATTTTTGTACAAAAAAATTAAAATAGTGATTTATAAGAGCTTTGTATTATTAAAAAAGCCAAATAAAATAAAAATAAATCAAAATAAAATAGAACTTCTCAAGATTACCACGATAATTCAATAGAAATAACAATTAATGCAGTCATGGCTAACTCTGATCCAAGTATTTTTTCCCAATGTTAATTTCTCTATGTGCACCTTACGTGTTTACATACTGTATATATATTTTTTTTTGCTAATAAATGGCGTTAAGAGATTATTTTTTTACAATATAAAATACTTTTTGACGTGATAACGTCTTATAAATTGATGAATCACCAATCTTATAAATTGATAAAACACCGGCTGCATGCACGAAAAAGTGTAACGTTCGTAACGCGTAACGTTCCGCCTGACCCTGTGCGTGCTTTTCTCGAAAACGGCCCTAACGATTTGGATGAAATTTACTGAAAAGGGATTTTGGGGGGCAAAAAATCGTTTTAGCTAGGTCTCATCTCTCGAAAAAATCGTTTTCTTACAAATTTTATCATTATAAAAATCAATTTTTTGACGTATGAAAATACTTAAATATTGTAAGTAGGTTTTGGAATTTTATATTATAAACAGTGAAACAATTGTTTTATAAATATTATGACAGCTAATCTTTGAGACTTAAAATAAATACGAAAGAAAGAAAGTTAAAAAAACAATTATATTATATAGTGAGTAGTTTAAATAAATAAAATTAACCTAAATTTGAAGCGAAAGATGCAATATCATAGATTCGAATTATTATATAAATTTAGGTTATGTATTACGGAATACGTTATCACGTAAAACTATCGTCCGTAAACCGACTACAGACAACCAATTTTTTTCTAGATATAATTATTCGCGTGATGATGAAGAAATTTACAAAGAATTTTTGGAAATCGCTAATGAACTAATACCTCACATAATGAAAGTGGTAAGTTCCGGTCATAACGCCCATTCGATTCTCAAAGATCCATTTTGTTTTGCGTATCTTTTGCGATTTTACGACGGAATATGTCAGTGGGAAGAAGGTAGCGCTACGCCCGTACTTCACATTGGCTGGGCAAAACCGTTAGTCAATACGATATCAAAGTTTGATGCTGAAGTTAGAGCACAGGTAATTATTATTTGTGAGACCGTGAAACCAGCCGAGAGCAAACCTGGAAAAAAGACAGATTCCGAAACAAACGGAAACAGATTTTTGAACAATAATAATTATTGTACAGACAAAGATGAAAGTAAAGTAGATAAAGAATTGATCAGGGTAATAGAATCAAAAGTAATCGAAAGTAAAAATGGGGAGCAGTCGTCGGCTAATTTACATCCGAGCATAGTGGCGTTGACGGCCGCTTGCAGTGAGAAAATATTAAATCCAGAATATTTACTGCAAGGCGGCGTAGAGCCGTTCGTAGGAACGAGTGAATCTCTGCCTCCGGAAAACAAAATAAACGGTGTACATCCGGGAACTTCCAAACAAAGCGAGGCGCCGAGTAAAGTTGAAGAGCCGGAAGGAGAAGAGAACGACGCTGTACCTGAAGATACGAAACCTACTGTAAAATTGCACAGCCAAAAAATGAAGGGGCTTAAAGATTTATTATTAGCGGAGAAATTAAACACGCATGCAATTTCGTTACAGTTGACGGCGCAGTCGCAAGTCCAAGTGGGGAAAAAAGGTCGCGGCGATTTGGACGCGATCGGCATTAGACCGAAACGGACACGGAGAGAATAAATTTAGTAGAAATAGGTAAAGTAAACGAGAATTTTCGAATTCAGTTAAATATAAATAAATAGGGAAAAAACAGATTTAGATTTCCAAAATAAAATCAGAGACTGTTGTAAAGAATTCATAGATTAAAAATACGAAGGCTGTGTGTGCTATGCATGTTTTTTTATAAGATTTTTGAAAATACTAATAATGTAAGGACTATGTGAATAAGGAATTAATATTCATAGGATATTTAAGAATAAAATGAAACAAAAACTAATTTTATGCAAAATTTGCGAATTTGAAAATTCTCGTATGCAGAGAGCTATTTTTATGGGCTGGTCCCCGAATGAATGTCAATCAAAAGGCAGATGATATTATTTTTACTTGTTAGTAGAAGTTTTGTTCCAAAAAATGTGTATTGAAGGAGATTTATTTGGTTGAGGAACAATTGAAAAATAAGCTTTACCAGAGTATCGCTTGTGGCCAACGTTTCGAAAAATATATTTTCATCATCAGGGCCTATGAACATGTATAGTATTCATTACATTTAATATTATTTTGTTTTCATAATTACAAATATAGATAAAACTAATGGACTAAGAGCTGGCTACGGAGAAAATGGGTGACTCGGTGCAGAGCTGAAAATTTTCAGAATGATAGGAGATAGTACAAGTAAGTAGGGAAAAAATTGCCAGAAGGCTAGGCGGAAGATAAAGAGCCGCCAGAAGGCTAGGCGGAAGATAAAGAGCCGCCAGAAGGCGCAAATATTGCGAAAAATCAGTGCACTTCTGGCAATTTCTATACTTATTCTGTAATTCAAAACTAGATTATATATTATACATTATATAGTTATAAGGGCTTACTGAAAATTCAAAAATGATATAATAATTAGATTTGACAAATATTCAAAATTATTAATGTAATTTTGATAGAAATAAAATTAAATAAATTATTAAAATTACGTTGTTATAACGACGTAATTTTATTAATGAAAATATATGACGATTAATTTTATTTCTATCAAAATGACATTAATAATTTTGAATATTTGTCGAATGTAATTATTATATCATGTTTGAATTTTCAGTATGCCCTCATAACTATATAATGTATAATATATAATCTAGTTTTGAATTACAGAATAAGTATAGAAATTGCCAGAAGTGCACTGATTTTTCGCAACATTAGCGCCTTCTGGCGGCTCTTTATCTTCCGCCTAGCTTTCTGGCAATTTTTTCCCTACTTACTTGTACCATCTCCTATTATTCTGCAAATTTTCAGCTCTGCACCGAGTCACCCATTTTCTCCGTAGCCAGCTCTTCGTCATTATAACATACCTCAATGCAAGTTGAGACGGTAAATTGTGCAAATTATTGTAATATAAATGATCATTTATTATGAATTTCAACAGTTTTTAAATTTAAAAATATTATAAAACAGTTTTTAAATAAAATTGCTCTGTCCAATATGAAAATAAATATTGTACCATCTTATGTATAAGAAAGACTTTCTATACAGACTATATTTTGTTTACAGGTTAGAAATTGTTAATTATTTTGCCATAAATGTTCTATGTCCGTTCTCTTATTGACAGTGTTAGAATTTTTTTTTTTGATGTACACATCTCCAAAAAAAGTCTTTTTTTCAAATTCGTTGGCCACAAGCGATATTCCGGTAAAGCTTATTTTTCAATTGTTCCACAACCAAATAAATCTCCTATTTTTACTGTTCTTTAGGTACAAGTTTAAAGTACCTAGATATATTTTTTTACTAGGCATTAGTTAACTGTTTCTAGAGTGTTTAGAGTTTGTCTTTTTTATGGCAATGAAATTTGTTTTAAATTCAGCGAATTTAAAAAAGTGTATACGGCATTTTCTTTAAATTATTTAAGATATTTATAACTGTACATTGTGCTATTTTATTATTTTTATATTTTGACTTTGCTTTTTAAGTACAATACTGTTGTATCTAATTCTTGCAATATTAAGGAGTTTTTAAGTTTTCTTATCTAGGACCAAAATTGAAATGAATGAAATCCATTAAACAAAAGAAAAAAATAAATAAAAAAATATTGTAGTTCAGTGATATAGATAATAATTAAAAAAATGATGTACATGTTTCTTTAAAATAGATGCTATCTTCAGAAATTGTTAGAAATAGTATGTTTGTTATTTTATAATATTGCTTTCGAAGCGATTCTCGGGGAGACTACAAAACACAAAACGTACAAAAAATATCATGGATATTATTACATATTAATATAAACTGCGTATTGATATGAAAATTTAATAAAAGCACAAACTGACGTAGGATTCTGAAATTCTATGAAAGTTTTGTTTGTTTGTTTTTTATCGCTGTTACTGTATTTTAAAGCGCGCTACTCATTATTGTCTTTCTTTAATAAATAAAAATTATTGCTAGTTAATGAAATAGTAAATTTTACTCTATTTATTCAGAATACCGCGAAAAAAAGAATTGGTTGAATTTGATTGGAAAGCACAGAAACGAATTTATTATCCACAGAAATGTAAAAATTAATCTTCAAGTTTTGTATTGAAAAAAGTGCCAAGTTGACAATTCCGTAATTAATATGCATATATTATTTTTTATAACTTTAATGTCCAAAAAAAGTGTTAAATATTGAAAATTTTGTGAAAATGGTAACGCGTTAGGTCTGTTGAATGGACAAATTGATTTCAGGTGAACTGAATGGAAGATGATTAATAGATTTGACATAATATTGCTGTTTATAAATTATAATAGTTATTGGCGCAACTTGTAGGCTAAGTCATGACTTAGCCTACAAGTTGCGCCCATAATTTTATTCAACAATTGCGCGTTATTCATGTTTTAATTATAATGAGATGTTGTAAATATCTATTTATTTCTTTATAAAAAAAACTGTCAATACTAACAGCACCGAACAGCACGATTCAATGTTTTGGTTTGAGGTTAGCCGGTTATGAATAAACTCCATGTCGAAAACATTCGGCCTCTCAATTTTAGCATCAGTGGGTAACAACGGAGTTGTTGTTACCTACTATTTCGTTACGACTCAGAAAATAGTTACGTTTATTTTCATTACTCCACAATGGCCGAGCTAGTAGGAATCTTCATTGAGTTATGACAAGTAATTGTCACCAGTCGGTAAATGGCTATTTAGGGTTCGGTTTTTAGGCATGATAAAATATGAATAACGCGCATGAGTTGAATAAAAATATTAATGTTAATCTGACACAGTATGTTGATATATTCAAGCCATTTAGTCATATCGAATACTTTTTTATTTAATTATCAATTGCCATACACCTAAAATTGATTTGTAATAATATTATGCCATGTCTACAAATATCAATTTGTAATGAGTACAGAATCAAAAATTAGATGACTACAAAGTGCTGTAAATATTATAATTAGTTTTGTAAATAATATTTTTTTAAATCCTTTATAGTTATTTTGCTTGCTTGTTCTGTGCCATTTCTCATAGATTATTTTTTTAATAATCCGCTTATAGCCCTCGATATCTATATATAATGATTGTTGTGTTTTTGCGTTCATTGAATAACATGAAGGCGTCTCTATTTCAGTTATTGAAGTTGTTGATTAAATATTTTATAAATGGGTATGAGTTGACTTTAGCTCTGCAAATATGTGTCTTATTGGTTTTATGCCGGCACTTCACATGGCTATTTGTATTTGGCATATTTGGCAAACAATTACCAAGTGTGGAGGGTCTATTTAACAAAGTGTTGGCCTTATTTGCCTATTTGACAAATAAGGCCAATACCAAATACGCGTTACCGTGCGCTTGTCGGTTTTTCGAGGCACATTAAAGGAGTCAAATAGGCAAATAACTGTCCACACAATGGCTATATTCAGAAGCGCACGCGCCGTGAACCCGTACGAACGTGCAGTATTTTTATATCTGTGCTGTGAGCGAGAACTGGAACAATTACTATTGAAAATGAATTGGGACAATGAAACAGTGCTAAAATTCCTGGAATTTTGAACGTTGCGTTCTGCTGCCAAATGTTTGTGTGTTTGCTATTTGACTGCCATGTGTGGATGGTCGTATTTGCCTCTATTTGCATGTTTGCCTTGAACGTCATATATTTTGCCAAATACAACAAACACCCAATAGCGAACACAAATAGCCATGTGAAGTGCCAACTTTAGGTTGACTACAACGTTAGGAGTCATTTTACTTTTGAAATGAAACTGCTTTAGTGACGTATCTGTTTGAATTTTTTTTTTTTGTAACGTTAAAGGGGAAATGATTCAATGGCGGGGAAATATATGAGAAACCTTGGTAAATAATGCATCAATGAAACGAGTTTGTAAATGAAGAAGTTTCAGCGAGTATCTCTTTTTATACAGCATGTAAACACGTAAGGTGCACATAGGGAAAATAGCATTGGGAAAAAATACTTGGATCAGAGTTAGCCGTGACTGCATTAATTGTAATTATCGTGGTAATCTTGAGGATTTCTATTTTATTTTGATTTATTTTTATTTTACTTGGTTTTTTTAATAACAAAAAGCGCTTATAAATCATTATTTTATTTTTTTTGTACAAAAATAAAACGAAAAAACAACTCCATCTGTTTGGAAACATTTCATTCAAAAATTGTCTGACTGGTATGACGTATGCGCGTTGGTAAATCAGTGACCCAATGTCTTTAGGTTCGACACGAACAGGCAGAGATATTTGATCTCGCACCATATTTAAGTATTTTTGGGAATTTAATGTCCCATTAATAATAAAAGTCCGATTATGTTGTAATCATTTGAATATTTTCTTCGGTAGTATACACATTCATTTTGCAAAAGAATATTATCTGTCAAATTGAAAAACAAGATTTCAAGGCTCACTCTGATCCAGTCATTTTTTCCCAATGTTAATTTCCCTATGTGCACCTTACGTGTTTACATACTGTATATAAAAATGGAGTATTTACAAAGTGTATTAAAAAAGTTTACTCGAAAATTAAAATTTTTGAAGCATTTTAAAACAATAATTTACATGTCACTGTTTTTTTTTTTTTATGAAATTCGTGTACTTAAAAATTTGATACTAATGATAAGGCATTTATAAAGTCAAAATTATTATAAATCTTGCAAGTTTTCATTGATTTAAAGTGATTATTGTTGCGTATATTTGTTAAATATAATTGTTGATAATTTTTAGTTTTTGCTTTACAGTTGAAATAGACTGGGGCTTGTTTCTAACCATATATTTTTTAAAAAATTACCTAAGAAGCTAGCAGTCCGATAGGTATATTTCAGATCATAAAATATTTCCGCAAATCGTTTGTAACAACTCACATTTTTTTATGTGTTTTAGTCGATAGTAAAATCAAATTTTTCAATAAATAAAATTATCGACCAATTTTTCAGACAATATATTAACAAACAATATAAAATTAATACATTAACGTTTCAATCCGGATTTGGATCTTCTTCAGAATTGATCTAAAAATATAAAAATAATTAATAATTAAATATAATTCGCTTTTTATAGAATTTTTTTCAAAATAATTATGATTTTCAAAATAATGAAAAAATAATAACAAACAATTTTTTAATAAGTAGTCAATAATAATTTGTGAGTACCTAAAAAAGAAAGAAAAATTATTAAAAACAAAAATTATTTAAATATAATATTATATATATTACTTAAATTTTCTGTATCTAATTGACTACTTATTAAAAAATTGTTTGTTATTATTTTTTCATTATTTTGAAAATCATAATTATTTTGAAAAAAATTCTATAAAAAGCGAATTATATTTAATTATTAATTATTTTTATATTTTTAGATCAATTCTGAAGAAGATCCAAATCCGGATTGAAACGTTAATGTATTAATTTTATATTGTTTGTTAATATATTGTCTGAAAAATTGGTCGATAATTTTATTTATTGAAGAGTTCTAATCAGACGTTAATCAAAGATTTGAAAATCAAATTTTGCTTGTATAAACATTTTCGTTTTATTCGTAGCGAGCTACAAAATTAAAAACTCACTAAAATTATAAATTTCATTTACATTGACGACGGTTTGCTTTTTTTTTGTAGAAGATAAACCAACTAATTTTCATTTTAAACCGATTTGGTTCGTCGGAGTTTTGTGTTTGAAAGTTACGGAAGGAATTATTTAACATTGCTAAAAAACCGCATGTTACAGATGGCCCGGTCTATTTAGACTCAATAATTAATATAATGTTATTGATTTGAATTGTGTACTAACCGTCTTTTAGCATTTAAGTTTGCTATTTTTATTTTTTTAATACATTCCAATTTTTAGGTATTAAAAGATCTGATACAATCAGAGTTTATCAATTTTAAAGTTTAAGCTTTAAGATTAGGTTTCACTTAAAGCATTTAATGCTTTATTAATTAAGTATTTATTTTCTATTTTAATTGCGTATTTCATGTATTTAATACCTCATATTTGTTTCAAAAACACACAAAAATGTTTGCAACTGCATCCAACAATTTTTACAAGTGAGATTGATTACATCACATTTTTAATTTCAAATCGAGTTAAACTTAGAGGGTAGTTGAAGAATTTTTAAATGCCTTTTGTGAATGAGATTTGATTGTATTTTTATTAATATTTTCTTTATGTAATTTGCTTTCTTTACAAAAGTAACTTTATTTATATAAATGTCTTTTATATAAAATTTTAATAAACCAACTTGCCATTTTTTTTTATTCATTTGTTATGAAAAATAAATTTATAATATGGCTTTATTATTATTTTTTTTTAATATATTATATACAGTATGTAAACACGTAAGGTGCACATAGGGAAATTAGCATTGGGAAAAAATACTTGGATCAGAGTTAGCCATGACTGCACTAATTGTTATATCTATTGAATTATCGTGGTAATCTTGAGGATTTCTATTTTATTTTACTTGGCTTTTTTAATAATAAAAGGCTCTTATAAATCATTATTTTATTTTTTTTATACAAAAATAAAACAAAAAAACAACTCCATCTGTTTGGAAACATTTCATTCAAAAATTGTCTGACTGGTATAATGTATGCGCGTTGGTAAATCAGTGACCCAAATGTCTAGGTTCAACACGAACAAGCGGAGATATTTGATCTCGCACCATATTTAAGTATTTTTGGGAATTTAATGTCCCATTAATCAAAAATGTCCGATTATGTTGTAATCATTTGAATATTTTCTTCGGTAGTATACACATTCATTTTGCAAAAGACTATTATCTGTCAAATTGAAAAACGAATTTTCAAGGCTCACTCTGATCCAGTCATTTTTTCCCAGTGTTAATTTCCCTATGTGCACCTTACGTGTTTACATACTGTATACCATTTTTACGCTGCAGAATAGCTGATCAATGTGTAAGTATAATATTATAATAGCTGATCGGTTACCGATTCTAAGATATGGGGGCATCGATGGAGAATATGCTCCTAATTTTTACTGAGAACCATTTTCAAATGGAATAACTTACTCTTGACACGATTAAAAAAACCATCGATCAATAAAAATTATTTTTATAGTAGGTTTTTTAGTATTATTTTAAAAGGAAGATTTTTCTCAAGGCTTGATTGGTGACGTCAAAGCGAAACAAAATTAAATACCGACTGAAAAAATTGCTAGTTTTCTTCAGTGGCGGCGCTAGCTTCTTTTTATTAAAGGGTTCAGTTTAGCTGTTAATTGATTCTTTTAATTGTCAAGAAATAACCATGCCACAATGTCTATGAAACTAATATTTTAATCCGATGTGAGAATATGCAGTATATTCTCCTCTTTAATCCGTCTCTTTTTTAACTAGTTGAAAGTGTAATGCAAAATTATTTGATCTATGGATTTCATGTGCCACGTTTTGTAGTCCGATGTCAAAAGAACATTGCGTTGTTTGCCTCCGACACTGGTTGGATTTTCGTGGGGGTTTGACGAGAATACTCTACTGAAAATTTCAGAAAAGAAAGCTGCCATCCCGCCGTAAGAATTCTCTTGGCGCCGCTTTTATTTCCCTGCGATTCGCAGCATTTAGTACAAACGTTAAATTTTACAAACAATTATGCATAGGTAGGTACTAGGTAGATATGTCGCCGGGATATTGTCAAATCCGTGATTTTGTAATTTCACTAGTGAAATTACAATATCACGATTGACAAAGATTCGTGATATTATAATTTCAGTAAGTGAAATTATAATATCACGGGTTTGACAATATCCCGGCAACAGATACACGTAATGGCCAGACCTGGGAACTATCGGAAGTATTTTGGATAATTTTACAGTATTTAGTAATTGAATGCTTTTAAGAACGAGTATTTAATATTCGAAATTTATCGAGAATAATTTGTACCGCGGTGCCAATGTGTAGTTTGGTATACTGACTAAGAAAAAAATAGAGAATAGTTACTTCTTACCACAACAAGTTTATTAGTGGATGTACATTTCGAAAGCTATGCTCTCATCTTCAGCAATACACTAAACTTTAGTGTATAAAAAATAGAGAATAGTTACTTCTTACCACAACAAGTTTATTAGTGGATGTACATTTCGAAAGCTATGCTCTCATCTTCAGCAATACACTAAACTTTAGTGTATTGCTGAAGATGAGAGCATAGCTCTCGAAATGTACATCCACTAATAAACTTGTTGTGGTAAGAAGTAACTATTCTCTATTTTTTATTAGATTCAAACCACAGTGCTCCTAATATTTTTGTTATACTGACTAAGGCCAGGTGGGCAATTTATTCATTTTGAAGGTTTTTAAAACGCAATCGAAAATGAGTCATAATTTAAAATAGTCAATCGTTGATATTTGACCGATTTTTTCATTTTTATTTTGTTAGCATGCGTAAAATATATAATGTTATATTAAAAATGAATATATATTTTCGTTATTTGTGTTTTTCTAATTTAACCATTAAATAATAAAGTAGGACATATATCTACATGCAAAGTATTCAAACTAATATTTAAAAATGAAGGAACACCATTCTAAAAACTAGTATTGGGTAGTTAGTATTAGTGATGTGCCGGATATCCGTATACGTATACGCGGATATCCGAGGGAGAAGAAAGATCTGTATCCGTATCCGTTAGTTTTTGACGGATCTTTTACCTTATTAATTTTTAATTCATAGATGAAATTTTATATATATAGGTGATTAGATAATAATGAAAACTTGTTAAATTCCATTCAGATTATTTTTTAATTTTTTAAATCGTATTTGGCACCTTTATATTGCAAACATTTATCGTAGTGAGTACCATACTAATAGTATATAACTCAAAGGTACTAAATCAACTATCTTTATAATGAGATATTGCACATCGATCTTTGGAAAGAGACAATCTGTTATGAGAGTTAACTCTTAAAGAGGTCAATAACTTTTTCCCATAACAGATAGTCTCTTTCCAAAGGTCGATGTGCAATATTTACTGGCGCGTACTCTAAGAAAGTTAAGATCCGTATCCGCGGATCTTGAAACCAAAAATCCGTATTCAGATCCGTATCCGCTGACATACATTTTTAACGATCCGGCACATCACTAGTTAGTATTCGAGTCACTTTGAATACTTTTTTTAGTATATTGGACCCATGTCTGATATTGATCATTTTAATTCCACTTGAAAAAATTTGTAATTCCAATTTTGGACTTTGGTAACTGGTTTTTCAGTAGCCGTAATGCTTTTATACTTTCAATCGGTTTTAAAATGTGTTAAACTATTGGTAGTCTGTGATGAAAATGGTGACTAAGAATTAATTATTATTGAATTAAAATGTATTAATCACTTATTTAATTAGTGCTAGATTAATGAAATGTTATTATTAAGACAGTATTTTTCTAACTGAGAGAGTTATTAAGATCTGAGGCTTCCGTTTCTGTCTTGAATGTTGGTGTTTTATCTTGATGTTTAACAATCTATAATGATTATATTGTGTACAATATTATAATTTAAATAGGTAATTTAGAACCTAGTAATGAAACTGATAATATTGATAATCTGACTATAATATATATTTAATAAAATACGTTCAGTATAAATTTTTCCATTAATAGACAATGCTTTTTTTTATAGCGGCACATCCAATTAAATTTTCAAGCTCACCAGATTCGGTTTACCCATATATACTTAATAATGTCTTCCGCATAAAGTAGTGTTGATCCAATAGAATGTTACGATGAAGAAAGGATCATAAATAAATAAGCTTTATCAAAGTTTCGCTAGTGGCCAACGTTTCGAAAAATTTATTTTCATCTTCAGGGCCTCAAGCTGGTAAATTGTTAAAACAACATACATGATCATAACCCATAATAATATGATCATGTATGTTGTTTTAACAATTTACCACCTTTCGACCAGCTTGAGGTCCTGAAGATGAAAATAAATTTTTCGAAATGTTGGCTACTAGCGAAACATTGGTAAAGCTTATTTATTTATGAACCTCAACCAAAACCTTCCTTCATTGTATACTTAATAATCCTATATTGCTAGTTCCCGTACGTGGAAGTGTTGTCTACCAATAAAGACAGCAACTGTATACTTCTCTATCATCACTTATTTATACTCAATCCGTTATGCGACTGTAGTGGGCAAATGCATGCTTCATTGTCGAACATGCGCATAACATTTAAGGTTTAAGTATGTCATCCTTTTCCAAACCCCTACTAGCAATATATGGTTGTACTTGCAGATAACCAAATACCGGTAAACCGTTGCCTTATTGCTTAGTTTTTATATGCATTCATTATTGTAAAAAAACCGGACTAACGCCGGTAAAAAAGATCGCTTGGTAGCAAAACGGCAGCAGTCCAGGCCTGTTCAGAATTTCTGAGTTATTTTCTGTGTTGAATCCAAAATATGTTGATTCCATTTTATATCTAGTCGTTTCACCTGCAACCGGGCAAATCACGGTTATCAACGGAGCCAGTTCAGGTGACTTGACTGAAGCTTAAAATAGGTTATGGGAGGCAAAAATGCAATCAGGGTACCGAAGCTTAACTTGTCTAAGGTGCTATCGGTATTGTAGAATTTCTACACCAATTTATTTCTTTAACACAACTGTTGTATTATTCCTACTATGGTCATCAGTGTTAAGAGCTACCATAATAATTTTTCTTGGATGTGTCGTTTTTCTATTGAACGTTACAATTTTACCGTAAAAATGAAGTTTTTCTTTTTTACCATAGAAGTCAATTATAAAATGACGTAAAACAATTTTCTGAAATGTACAAAAATACTTTTTCCGCACAAGTTAAAAAACGATTTTCTGAACGAACAGAGGCAATAAGCGTCGTCACAGTTTCTAAAGACTTTGATTGCTGTCTAACTGATCAGTAATAGTATATTGTGCGACTAGTGAGAGAAGAAGATTCCATGAGCGTGCGGTAACACGCGAGTGGCATATTCTCCTTTGATCAAAGGTCGCACATAATACTTTATTCAACTAGCACGAGTAATATGTAACCGGGGCCCTGATAAAAGAGGGAGAAATAATAAATCACTTCATTGATTGACGTACCCACCGCCCTCGATGCACACAAGATGGCCCTGACTTTCGCTGAATTGCGATGCTGTTTTCATATATACAAATCGCTACCGAGTTCCTATTGGTCCAGAAACTATGCAGTAATAATTCATTACCGTACAGTTTCGGCTCGCTACCGCGTTCCTATTGGTCCAGAAACTATGCAGTAATACATTATCGTACAGTTTCGGCTCATTATTAGCACTCTACGCATCAACATGAAGTAATTTATTATTTCTCCCGAATTTAGCAGGGCCCCGAAATTATATATTACTCACGCGTGTTGAATAAAATATATTAAGTCCATCTGAATATTTGAAACAGAATGAAAAATATTGAAACAGAAATGTAAATTTTATTTTTGTTTTGATATTATCACAATATTTACAAATGTTATAAAATAGTTTTAGAAATATCAATTAATAACAACAGATTATAATATGAAATATTACATTCTAATTGTCTTGTTTATTACCTTTAATATAATTCTACACTTTATTTGGTTTCAATTGAAAATAATGCATTTACTAAACATAATTTTAGTATTTAAAAACGATATTATTATGTAGAATACTAAAAACAAAATTCGTTACTCATTATCAATAAAACTAAGAAGTAAGAGGAATCAAAAATATACAATCAACATTTAAAAATAGCGGAACGTCTGTATTTAATTCGATTATTAACGTCTCGCTGGACAAATAGAGAAAATCATACATTGTTAGAACGGTTTTAATTGGCCGACACCATTACGATAAGTCGTCGCCGATACCGATATCGTCACGCCAAATGTATAAACATTAAACGTCGACATTGATCTGGCAAGTGAAAAAGTATTCCACCGATTTCTACGCCCGGCGATGACATACCATCGTGTCGACAAAAAAAAACGCTGATGGCATAAAAAATCGCTGTAGTGTCCGTTTTGTTTTTTTGTCGAGGCATAGGCATTATTGTGAAATAGTATTGTGTAGAAATTTAAAATAAATACAACAATACATACACCATGACAAATAAAACTAAAATAGACTATACTTATTTCATCTGAACCAAAAATTACATAGAAAATAAGAACACACCATGCAGTTTCACAAAAAAAAAAAGTTATATATAGGTAAGTATAAGATATAATATGGATTTACAAAAGTGTTGACTATAACTCTGTTCTAACCTCTCTGCGAACGGTAATACGATCGTCAGTGTTCCAATCGAGATTAGAATAGTTCTAGAACGGGGAATTATAAAACGGTCGAATAAAAAAAAAATTTGGTGACTGATGATGAGATACTGTTTTAATAACTTGAGATATTAAAATAATAGTTGGGTGACTAAATTACTAAGTGAGCGACTAGAATGCCTTCGGTAATTTTGAAGCAGATATCTTCTTTTGTTTTTACATTTTATTTTTTTTTTCACTATGAGACTACAACTTAAAACACATTTTCATGAAGATTGAAAACCACCGCTTTTTTTTATAAAGGGGCATGCGAATTGTCTCGCAGTGAAACGGGAAGGGGCAAATGTGGAGTTTAAAAAAAAACAATTCCGGGGTGAACGATAACGGGGTATGTGAATTAAATAGTTAATTGTTTGAATAGAACTGCGTTTTCTAAAAAATGTATATTTAATTGACAGTCAATTAAATATATATTTTCTAGAAAACGCAGTTCTATTTAAACAATTAGCTATTAACAAAATGCCGCTCAGAATAAATAAATCATTTGCCAAATTTTGAAAAAAATGCAGGACGTAACGTTGACACTCAAACAAATATTAGTACGCTCAAATATTATGAAGTTTCCCATTTTGTATTTTAAGTAACTCACATGGATGTTTGTAAGTTGCTGTTCTGTTGATTTCTTGTCACGCGCAGTCAGTCGCTCACTTAGGAATACAGTAACCCAAATTGATTATTTTTGTCACCCAAAATTGTAATTTACAGTCACTCGTTTAAATAGTACCCTTTTAGAACTGCCAGAAAACACTGCAAAGTCGACGCATGCGCACAAAACCGATACAAAACAGTTTAGTTTTAGCTTCTGCGCATGACTGACGATATTACCGTTCAAATAGGTTGGAACATAGTTAATGTAATAATAACTGTATCACTATAATTTTCAATACTTGTCACTTCTACGCAACTAATTTACGAAACAAAAACGCGTATTCTCATGTTAAAAAGGTACTAGGCATTGCAAGAAACTAGAAAATTATTGGGTGTCTGTTTTAATTTTACTGACTGATAATTAAAAAAAAAAAAAGTACTTTTCGGTTCAGTGTTACCTCCAAATAACTACGATAATAAAATCATAATATTTATAACCTTCATAGCCTAAGTGTCTTTGCTTGTCGCGATACCTTTCTCGGTTACATATTTACCAAAATGATTTTTAGTACCTTTGAGTTATGTACTATTGGTATGGTACTCACTACGATAAATGTTTGCAATATAAAGGTGCCAAATACGATTTTAAAAAATAATCTGAAAGGAATTTAACAGTTTTTCAATATTACCTAATCACCTCATCTATGAATTGAAAATTAATAAGGTAAAAGATCCGCCAAAAACTAACGGATACGGATCTTTCTTCTCCCTCGGATATCCGCGGTAACGGATACGGATATCTGGCACATCATTACTATAAAGTAAAGGTCGTCCTGATCGGCTTAACAGATCAAACGTTCGACATTGAAATTATCTTTTAGCGTCGATTGCTCGGTCTGTTTAGTTAATTAGTCGGCTAGTAAATAGTAGAAAATTCGACTTTTAGTCGGAACTCGCTGCACCCCTAGTAATAACAATAAATTATGAACATAATAAAAAAAGAAGTATAACATGCACATTATTTACATAATTTTTAAAAACAATATAAACAATTTTTATTATTTTGTTTTTGCGCATCGTTTGAAATTCATCGCGCATCACAGCGGAACTGAAATAGTCCGATATGAAAAAATAATTTTAACATTAGATTAATTTTTATAAATTATACGTAGCTATTTTTATCACACGATTCAAAAAATTATGCTAAAAAAATATTAGATATTGTAAATTATAGACGCTCTACAACTCGGTCATAAGCGTCTTATAAAATATTACAAAAATAATACTAATAACACAATTAAAATTACAGATCAGTTTAGAAAAAAACAACAGCACAACAAAATAATATTTTAAGGAATATTATTGGTGTTTTTTTTTTTACTTCAACGCGTCATGGATGTTTCTTTATCAAGTTTTGATATTATGATTAGATTAATAAGATATAAAAAATAAATATCTTCATTAATTACTTTAATTACTGTTTAGTAGAGCTGTAACAAACCGTATGTATTCGTTACTGAGTAACGGGTACATCGTCTGACTCGAAGTACCGAATCGTTACTTACAAATTCATTTCGTTACTCGCATCTGTCGTATCGCACTGACATGGAGTCAGTTCTGCTCGTTTGATGCGGTTATACAGGGTGTCCCATTAAGAATGGGACATAGAACAACCGCAGATTCTCCAATTCAAAATAAAACGATTAAGCGAAATATGCTTAGATAAAATGTTACTCGCTCTACCAGTGGCGTACGGCAGGAGTAAGTAATGCTTGTACCCCTTCTAAATGTTACGCCGCTGTCTAAATTTTAATTTTGACTATAATTTTAATTTTTTTGATATTTTCTAAGTCAATAATGTACACTTGTTAGTTTGTTGTAAAGTCATTGGTTTTCGAGATATTCGCAGTTAAAGATAGATAGACATGTACTTTTTATTTGTATTATTATTAACAATATTCATTTTTACAATTTTGTCTTAAAAAAACTGCGAATATCTCGAAAACCAATGACTTTACAACAAACTAACAAGTGTACATTATTGACTTAGAAAATATCAAAAAATTTAAAATTATAGTCAAAATTAAAATTTAGACAGCGGCGTAACATTTAGAAGGGGTACAAGCATTACTTACTCCTGCCGTACGCCACTGGTAGAGCGTACTGAACTAATTTTTTTATTGTTAGGTGCATTTTATGATATTTAACAAGTGTGCCGATTTGAGTAAAATTATACGGTGTATTAAAAAAATTATGGACATTATTAATATTAATTTTTCAGTTTTCAACTTCAACACCCCGTATTTCGGAAACGAGTAACATTTTATCTAAGCATATTTCGCTTAATCGTTTTATTTTGAATTGGAGAATCTGCGGTTGTTCTATGTCCCATTCTTACTGGGACACCCTGTATACGTTATACGAACGAAGTCATACCGTAAAACGATGCGACGCGCCTCGATGGGATGGGGTACATGCTTGATGTCAGAGAACATACACTTCTTGATGCTGTTATACACGATTGTATGTCGTATGAAAAGTAACGAGTAAGGTAACGATACAAAAGTAATACGGGTACTGGTTCTTTAAGTAACGAATACATACGGGTACACAATTTCTCGTTACTTTTACAGCTCTACTGTTTAGTCTTACAAGTAAGAAAGTTCTAAACCTCTCTCGTAGGTAACTTCGGCATCTGGACTTATCGTAACGGTCTCCAGGGAGACTGGTTGTGATTGTTCGTGTTCCGTATTTAAATCAGAAGTTTCAGTACTTTTGTCTTCTTCAGGAACTAGCTTTAATCCAAGTATATTCCGAACAGCATTAGTTAAATGCGACGCCATACTAATTTGTTGGAAGATTCCTTCCGCTTTCGACAATGTCCACTGCAGCTCAATATGTTCGGATAAATTGTTCACGTGCTGAAATTCCCAATTAATTTCAGTAAATTTTTCGATCAGAACTATCCTGATTCCGATAACGTACCTTTAATATTTCCGTGAAACCAAAGTTACTTCCGATTAATTTGTCTTTTTCCGTATCGAGTATTGCAATGCACATTAACAGATGGAAATTTTTACACGGAAGGTCTGTCCAGAGGACTTCCCACAACCTCATTATATCGTGCTGCGCAAACTCACGTTTAAACCAGACGAGTAACCATCGGAAACAGAAAAACATGTTGCCCGAATCGTGTTGATTCAAATAATTTGCTAATTCCGGATCGACAAAAGTTAGCAAGCAATGTAATTGTTCTAATTGCTCTTTCATGCCTGCCTGGTCCATGTCAAAGTTACGCGACTGGAAATAATGCCCCAAATATATTAGTACAGTTATAAAAAAAGTGCATAGTCAACTCTTTTTTGGAGACATATTCGCGAACTGTTCGAAAACTGTTCATGAACATAAATACAGTATAGTCTCTTTAAGTCGAACCTCGATAAATCGAAAGCCCCTAAAATTCAATTATTCCCTTTCCTTCAAGCCCCAAAACCTCCATTACTCTCTATAGGTCGAAATAATCAGTGAGTCCCATACAAGCCATTTCGGTACATAAAAAATAAATTGGACTTCTGTATCTCGAACATAGCCACTCAAAATTAGTTAGAATGACTCTTAACCTCTACAAGTCGAATATTTCCTTACAAAATCCGCTTAAGGGGTTAGGTGGGTTTCAAAATTTTAAAAAATCGATTTTTTTTTTGCTTATCTTATAATTCAATATGTTTAGAATATTCTCTTAAAGTTTTAAAACGATCTGAGTAATATTCTAAGAGATATAGCCTTCGGATGTTCTACCCTTCAGGCTATGTTATTTGAATGTAAATCTTTAATCGCGTTTTTCACGAAACTACGTTTTTGAAATCGGTGGTCACGATTTCTCGAAAAATTATGAACTGATCTCTTTGAAATTTTGCACACTTCTTCAAAATAACATTATCTCGTGCTTGAACGAAGGATTTTTTTTCCCTATTTTAAGTGATTTTTCAAGGCCATGAAGGTTGCAAATTTTACTCAAAAAAAGGGTTTTTTTGTTCTCAAAGCCGCCAAAAATGCAATTTTATTTATTTTTTTTTTCCTTCATCCAAGCACAAGCTATAAGCATCTACTAACAGAAAATTATTGGTTTTTGCATTTCCGATGAATCTGTCATGAGTTATCCTGACCACGCCGATAGAACTTTTTTTTGAGGGGTCACAGGAAACGACGTGCCCACGCCTTAATTTTCAATATTTTTTAATGAAAATTTCACAAACTACTTATGAAATATATACCTTTTATATGGTAAATTGATGGAATGAAATATTTTGTTGGTTAAATAAAAAAAAAATCGTAAAAATGTACCTGTTTTGAGCCTTTGAAACCCACCTAACCCCTTAAGGACGTAGTCTGGTGTTCGGGTTTCGGAAAATTGAATTTATTTTTTTTACATTTTTAGTAAGTATAACATATTGAGAAAATATTGTAAAAATTTTAGACCGAAATATTAAATATTTACAAAGCTATAACATTCAGTCGAGAGCAGCAACGGTCTTACGGTAAGACTCTTACCTCTCAATTATCACGTTACCCTTATACTCTCGCAGAGTATAGCAAAAAAATTAGCAGAAAACGATGCCTTTGAAGAAACGGAAGGTTTACTATACACCAGGCATAGCTGATTAGTGTAAATATTCATTTTTGTTTTTTGTAAGAAATCTGAAATCAAAACTTTAAACGCGTTTTTCTCAAAACTTCGTTTTTGTAAGTGGCGCGGGTGATTGAAACAGTTGTATACAACTGATTGCTTTCAATTTTGCACAGGGTATTCTACACAACAATAGCTCTGTCCGGTACTAGAATTACGTAATTATAAAAATTATTTCTATTTTTTTAACCGATTTTCAACGATAAAATCACGATTTAATCGTTGTTTTTTTTTTTAAACTCGCCATTTTGTTATTTATCAATAAAAATGTTTATTTCTAGTACGGGATAGAGCCACAAGCCTATAAAACAATAACCAATTTAATTTTTATAATTCAGATGACTCCAAGTGACGTTATCACCCGCGCTACCCACCTACCTCCATTTAAAGTTGTCTACTTTAGGTTAAAAAACAATTATAAAATGGCGTGAAATAAGCAAAAAAAAAATTTTTTTTTTAGTTTACAATGTCAGTAAAAACATGTAACAAAATTCAAATGATTGTATATTCTTTTGTTATTAAAAAAATTCTGAAATAAGGGTTGAAAACGAACCTGAACATAGGACTACATCCTTAAGTCGAAAACTCTTTAACTTGAATTTTTTGGCGTCTCCCTTGAAGTTCGACTTACAGAGGTTCTACTGTAGTAGGTTTTGAACTGCTAAAGCTTTTGTTAACAATACAGAACTCTTCGGGCGTGTTTACTGATAATATTATCAAACGTTTCAAACTGCTAAAACTAGTGGTTTTGGTAGTTCTAGAAACAAAGTTCAAACACTCCAAAGAGGCCGTGATTTGTGTCCGAAGATTTCTTTGGGAATTCAGAACTTACAAACACAACCAATGCTTATAGCTTAAGCAACGAATAATTTCTAGATGGAAAAGTTGAAAGCAGAACATTTGACTTAGGAACTTTGTTTGTACTAGTTAGGAGATAAACATACTAAAAATCCTTACCCCTCCGAGGTACGCCCGAAGGGGGGGAGCACAAAGAAGGTCCCGTTTTTTGGTTTTTTGCTTTCATCTCGAAAACGGTACGTCGTACGAAATTTTGTTGTAATACATAATGAAAGCTGATAAAATTCTCTACAACTTTAGCTTTCACACTTTTTATCTATCTCCAATCTTTGCCTAGCTATGAGCTCCGAAAAATGGTCAATTTTCAAAAATGTGTTAAATTCTCTTTAGCACATTGTAACAATACGAATTTGTCAAAATCATTTCGTATTGCTCATCCACACTATTAAAAACACCCACACACTATTAAAAATAACATAAGCTGGGAGTACCTCCACGCAGGGCCCTCTTTCCCACTGGGCACTCTGCCCAGGGCCCCGCGATCGATAGGCACCCCCTAGTTCCTGCCAGATCACCAAACGATAATCGATATTCATTACCGAAAAACATATTTATTTCGAATGACTGACTAGAACACCTATTTGCTTATTAGCTTTTGTATGCGCGACGCTACTCTATTCTCGCCCGAAAATCAGGCTTTTCGATTTCAGCATGTTTAGGTAAATTTAAATATATAAAACTGCAATTTAATGGTATACTAAGTACCTAAACTGTTTAAAACAAAAATCATCATTGAACTAGTTTTTCATACACTTAATTTTTCGGAGCTCATAGCTAGGCAAAGATTGGAGATAGATAAAAAGTGTGAAAGCTAAAGTTGTAGAGAATTTTATCAGCTTTCATTATGTATTACAACAAAATTTCGTACGACGTACCGTTTTCGAGATGAAAGCAAAAAACCAAAAAACGGGATCTTCTTTGTGCTCCCCCCCCTTCGGGCGTACCTCGGAGGGGTAAGGACTTTTAGTATGTTTATCTCCTAACTAGTCCAAACAAAGTTCCTAAGTCAAACGTTCTGCTTTCGACTTTTACATCTACATTCCCCTTATGAGCACTCATTGACCAAACTATTACAGGAAGAAATGAGCGTATTTTTGAGGAGAGTTGACTGTATAAAAGCGTAACCATTAAAAACTTACAACTTTCTCCATGAAACCGACAAAACACCAAAATGCATCGAATTCATTCTCCATAAGACACAAAATTGGCGACAAGAGATCGCTCATTCCCTGTACGTAGCCCAAATCGAAGTTGTACATGACGTAAGTCATCAAAATATCAGATAATAATTGCAAATGAGGATTGTTTTCTCCAGCATAAAACGGAACAGTTCTATCAGTCCGATTTACATCTTTTTCAATTAAACTTTTCCTTTCACGGTAATCGGAAAAATTATTTTCTTGCGCCGGCGTCATACTGCGCCACTGTAATTTCATAGTGAAATACTCTGCCGTTTTCTTTTTGTGAATTTGTTGTCGTTCTTCGTGAGTACAGTTCCACGGGAAATAATTTAACAAATATTTCCATATTTCATTACGCAATGACGGAGAAATTCCCTGTAGGAAAAAATAATCAATTTGCTACAAATGTCAGTCGAGAGAATTGAGAATAGTAGGGAGTTGAAATTTCGTTTAGCTAAACGGTGAAATTATTTATTTGATAGCTTTAGTTAGAGAATACAATCCCGGGATCCCGGCCGTTTTCTGGTCCCGAAAATCCCGGGATCGTACTTGGCTAATCCCGGGATTTTCGGGATTGCCACAAACAGATCTAGTTTGCATTCCGTAATCCGTTGCGCCTTGACAATTATCTTGCCTAGATTATATTAATATTATTTATTAGATAACGGCAAAAAACAATCCTTAAATACGCGGTACGACATGTAAGAATAAGAAATCTCCAGATCCTGAAGTACAAGTACAAAATGAATCGGGGTTGGCAAATAGTATTAAACGTGAAATAAGCCTGTTCGAAAATGGAGGAGTTCGTGGGTATCACTTAGAAATAGCATATAAGTATCTATTGTCTATTGACTATTCCTCCAACCAGCGTAGGACCTGAGCTAGCGTTTTCAGGTGCTGCTTATGTTAGCAATAAACTACGAAGCAGGCTTGGAAGTCAAACATTGGATGCTTTGATATTTCTGCGATTGTATTTTCGAAATTCTAATAGTTTTTTGTATTGTCTTTTTGATTTCTTGCAAAAGTAGTTTTTTTTTTGTTTTGTCTATTTTCTTTTCTTACTATATTGTGATTTGTGCTGTGCAACGATATTAAAAACGTGTTTTAAGAAATTACTCAAGTTTTTTTTCATTTTAGCCCAATTAGAAACCACATAGTCTAATCCCGGGATAGTCCCGGGATTACGCATCAAAAATCCCGTAATACATGCTCGGGATTGTATTCTCTAGCTTTAGTGCAAGTATATTATTACACATTTTCCTGAAATGGTATGTCTTGAAATATTACTGGTAAATTAATAAAAATTCGCAGGATTGTGGACAAAAATTAGATTTATTAATTGTACGACGTTTCGTCTATAGATTTAGACTTTTTCAAGTACAAATGTGAAAATTCGAAACAATAATCACATTTGTTCTTGAAAAAGTCTAAATCTATAGACGAAACGTCGTACAATTAATAAATCTAATTTTTGTCCACAATCCTGCGATTTTTTATTAATTATTATCTTGATGGACACGATATCCAATACAGTATGTAAACACGTAAGGTGCACATAGGGAAATTAGCATTGGGAAAAAATACTTGGAACAGAGTTAGCCATGACTGCATTAATTGTTATTTCTATTGAATTATCGTGGTAATCTTGAGGATTTCTATTTTATTTTGGTTTATTTTTATTTTACTTGGCTTTTTTAATAATAAAAAGCTCTTATAAATCATTATTGTAGTTTTTTTGTACAAAAATAAAACAAAAAAACAACTCCATCTGTTTGGAAACATTTCATTCAAAAATTGTCTGACTAGTATGACGTATGCGCGTTGGTAAATCAGTGACCCAATGTATTTAGGTTTAACACGAATAGGCGGAGATATTTGATCTCGCACCATATTTAAGTATTTTTGGGAATTTAATGTCCCATAAATAAAAAAAGTGCGATTATGTTGTAATCATTTGAATATTTGCTTCGGTAGTATACACATTCATTTTGCAAAAGAATACTATCTGTCAAATTGGAAAACAAGATTTCAAGGCTCACTCTGATCCAGTCATTTTTTCCCAATGTTAATTTCCCTATGTGCACCTTACGTGTTTACATACGGTATATATTACTGGTAAATTTCAATAGGTTAGTTTTTTGGCACATAAAACAGTTCTAAAGGCTCTCAAGGCAAACGAATTTTGTAATAATTTGGAGATCTGTTTGATTTAAGGATTTAGGGTAGTTGTTACGTGAAATCATTTGGTAGAACTTTTTTAAAATTTTTGAATAAAATGAACAGTGCTATCTAATCGTAAAAAAAACAAACCTATAATTAACTGTCCAATGAAAAGGTCATTTGTTTACTTTAGGAAATTAGCACAAAGATTATTTGTGTGAACAGTAATTATTTTGAATATAACTTAATAATTATTTACAATAAGTGACCGGAAAAGATAAGTAAATACTGAACAAAGAAATTATTTATAGACATTTTAACAACTTCAATAATAAATATTAAATAGTAATAATAATTTCAACATAATGCTTATGAGTCATTTCTTAATAAACAATTAATAAAAACTTTATGTTTACTTCGGTATTTGAAAAGTTATGCTTCAAGAGATTCAAAAGAAAACCAAGTGAAAGTTAATATATACAATAGAATAAAATTATATAAGACAAAAAAGTAAACAAAACGGAAATTTGTGTTTGAAGGCTTGATAAATTGTTCTATAAATTAATTCTGAAAATATGACAATTTACCCCTCTGAATATGATTTTTTTGACTTCATCACAGTTTTCGATTCGGCCCTCTTCGTCCTGAAAAGACATCCACTGCTCTTGACTCAGAGGACTCTCTCGAGGTAAGGCTGGTCGAGCGGGAAGGGGAGGTGGCTTTGGAACATGAGCAACTACTTCGTATTCTCCGTGAGTTTCCGTACTTGTATTAATTTGAGTCAAGCTTCGATTTAACAGTTCAACAACGTCTTCGTCGGCATATCTTTGCTCATCCGGTCCACGATATACTAAAAATAATCGATCTCCGTTCAATAACTTTTTTCCTTGAACTATTTTCTAAATTTGACTTTTTAAGATACAAACAACCGTTCATTACTAAAGTATTTCAAGATGCAGCTGATAAAGTATATCTATCTCCAAAACTACTCATCCGATTTGGAAATTGTTTTCATCAATATTTAGAATGAACCTTGAGGATGGATATAACTATTAGTGATGTGCCGGATATCCGTATCCATATCCGCGGATATCCGAGGGAACTGAAAGATTCGTATCTGTATCCATTAGTTTTTGGCGGATCTTTTACGGATCTTTTACCTTATTAATTTTCAATTCATAGATGAAATTTTATATATTATATAGGTGATTAGGTAATAATGAAAACCTGTTAAATTCCATTCAGATTATTTTTTATTTTTTTAAATCGTATTTGGCACCTTTATATTGCAAACATTTATCGTAGTGAGTACCAATAGTATATAACTCAAAGGTACTAATAAAAAACTATCTTTATAATGAGATATTGCACATCGATCTTTGGAAAGAGACAATCTGTTATGAGAGTTAACTCTTAAAGAGGTCAATAACTTTTTCCCATAACAGATAGTCTCTTTCCAAAGGTCGATGTGCAATATTTACCGCCGCGTACTCTAAGAAATTTAAGATCCGTATCCGTATCCGCGGATCTTGAAACCAAAAATCCGTATTCAGAATCGTATCCGCGGATATACATTTTTAACGATCCGGCACATCACTAGTAACTATATATTATCGCGTTAAAATAAAAGCGCTTTTCGTCGAGATCAATTATCCAACGTAAGTCGACAATAAAACGGTGGCAGCCCACAAATTCGGGCGAAGCCGGACCGGACCGCTAGCTTATAATAATAACTAAGTATAATACGGTTGTTACCTATATCTGTAATTTTACTAAAAGCTTCCATAGTGGCTTCGTAAGGTCTGTGTTGGAAGTTTTTAACGAAGTTCCACATGTAATCTGAAGACGTATTGCCAGTAAACAAATTCAATTCAGCAAACGAACGATCCAAACTTTGGGTGTTGGGATCATCAACTATGGTATATAAATGTTTGTCTCTTCGAGCCTGTACAGTTCGAACAAGTCCTTTCAACGCGTTAACTAAACTATCAGAATTTCCGTGTTGAAAGAAAAATGAACTGTGCGTAACACCATCTTTGGTAGTAAAGCTCATATGTTGACAGTTTCTCGTAACTCGAAAACTTTTCAAATCATTCATATTTAAGCGAACAATTCGATTCTGAGACTCTGGCGGTATGTTGCCACTCAAAGTACGAGTTCTTCGCCCCACAGTATTTACCACTGCCCATTCTTGATCCTGTATTTCAGAGTCTATGGTTATGTCGACTGGTTTCCATTCTAAGTATCGGGAACCATTTGAATTTGGATATTCTATAATTGACAACTTTCCTGTTGTGTTTAATTCGTTCATATAACTCGCAGGACCACTTTTCAATAAAACTCCGTCTTGCATAAACAATTCCATTCCGAACTCGTGTGAGTCATCCATGTTTACTCAAAACAACAATATACGTCACTCTTTTATTCACACACTGAAATAATATTGACAATTCGAAAATATCACATCAACGAGAATTTATGACATAATATTCGTCAAAGTAAATGCATAACTTCACAATTCAAATGAAGGACATATTAAAATGACAACAGCTTTCTTTTTCACTCACATGACTGTCAAAAAAATCAACTAAAATTCCAAAAATAATTATTCTTTTAGTAACTTTTTGAAAAAATTATATTATGGTGGCAACACTGCATGTGCGCTTTTAGAAATTGCATTTGATTTGTACATAACGATCTCTCATCAGTGGTTTAAAACTTAGATACGATAAATATTGTTTATTCTTCCATCTGTACGCTAACAGTTGAAACATCTCTGCCTTAAAATTGGCTTCAAATCTAAATTTTAGTTTCTTAATCCTACGTAAAAACGAATTATAAATTAATTGTAGATTATTGATGCTCGACAGGTTAGATCATCAGCGTCTGTTATTACAAATTCAAAAAACTGATTAAATAAAAAAAATTAACTGTTCCAGACGAGTTTTTACAGAATAAAACATTTCCAATTTTACTTTTTACCATTACAACACCACAAGCGGGGAATTCGTTTTTCAAAATTTTACAACATTTTTTCGTTTTAGATACAAGTCAAACGGATCAGCGGATTAAAACTAAATTTTGGAAGGATGTTTGATATGCAAATATGAAAAGCCCTATTATTTTTGGGGGAAATCGGTGCATGCTCAGAGGAAATATGTGCTATAACCTTGTTTTTTATATAATGGTATAATTTTTATAACGGTTTATTATTCCATTTATTTCTACAAGAAAGTTTTGTGAATTTTTTTTTCTTCGAAACTTAAGTTTGGGAAAATTTTGAAAATAAAAAAAATCAGCTGTTCTTTTGTTCTATAGATCTGTCAGAAAGAAATTAGCTAAGCATGTTTTGATTAATTTTTACATGACGTGATAACGTATAATATAGATAACCATGCAAGCGAATAGCAAATATTATAATATTTAATACTAGCCGTTATCCGCGTCATCGTACGTCTTTACAGATATTTAATTTCTATATTACAATTTGCCAAATGTCAATATTTTTGAATTTGGAATGGGCTAGTCGCCCAATTGGCTGGAATTTTTTTTTCGTCTCGTACAAAATCACATCAAATACCCAAATTATTTAAGGGACATATTTTCTAAAGGAAATATCGAATATTTGACTGTTTTGAAAGAAATATTCCGACAAAGAAATGTAATTATTTTAGCACGGTTGTTTGTTCTTTTACACTCGAAAATTAGAACCCTCTGTGCATCAATAAGTGAAGTAGGTATTTAAACAGCATTATATACCTATATGTAATGGATATAATATAACCGAATAAATTATAATAACGCATTCTATTAATATAATATTACACACAATGATTCTCTATTCAATTTCTTGAAACCGTATTTGAATCCTAACCCGTATCTCCCACCACATATTCCAAAATTAAATCCATGACGTCACCCGTTACATTTATAACTTCAATACATCGGTATTTCAGTACGTCAAAAATGTTTTTAATAATAAATTTACCTTTTTCTATTCCTCGAAGTTATAATAATTGAAGTTCGAGCCCTATTTCAAATTTCTCCCCTCACAACAAAACCCACCTTCGGCGAAACCTTCGGCTTCGGCCAAAATGAGCCGAAGTTTCAGCCGAAGCCGAAGGCTTCTGACAAGCGCCGAAGTTAAACGAACTGTTACGAATGAACGAAAGCGCGATAGATGTGGCGACTTCTAGAGATGATTATAATATTACATTTTTATATTATATAGTCAATGTAAACCTTCAATTTAAAAGTTTTAAAATCATTTATATTATTAATTGTAACTTGTAGCAGTTGTGGCCAAGTTAGAGTGAATTTATTAGGGTTTTTTAGTCTTCGGTTTCGGTCAGAAAACGTATTACATACATATGCAAACTGTTTAAATCATATCCTACTTTTCCGTAGTCAGGTGATTTAAAAGATGAATAAAATAATTATTATTTAATCAAAATAGCTATGATTAAAGGATTTACGTTTAATGATCGCTTTATTGACGCTGTCTATATACGTGTAGTGCTTTTGAATAAGGTCTTTTTATGTATTTATTGAAAATTAAATATCAATCAAAGGACTTTTCTCTATAACTTCTTTTTTAAACAAACGACATGCATTCAATCAAAAACAAATTAGCATCACATTTTGTTTCAGAGTAAAAAAACATTCATTTCTAAGGGAAAATCATAATAAAAAATATAAAACCGCGGTCCTTCAGAACAAAACAAAAAGTTTTAATTGCATTTCCATATCCTTCACATGTCGCAACTTAGAATGTTTAAAAATCAGTCTGTATCTAAAACTCAAGCAAAGGTCTCTCGACAACGAACCGCACGAAACCATCAATTCTGAGCGTCCGAAAAAAGAGAACATCAGCAAGCGTGAAAATTAATGACGTTACGCGACTGTCTTTTATTCTAGCCACGTCGTTCACGAATCGCGTCGTCATTCACCAGATGGTGCGCAGTTCGCGCAGCACAGACGCTAAACAAAACACGAGTCTATGTGGATACGGCAGACCGAGAATTATAAAACTCAGTGTTTTCTTAAGGTTTTCAAAATACATCAATAATTAAGCCAATTATTAAAAAAACAATCTTTAGTAAACGATTCAATCTAATTTTTACTATAGAGAAAAAATTCCAGCCAATTCGACGACGGGACAATTCCAGCTTCAAAAATGTTTAAAATTTCTGATATCGCGGGTAATGGCTAGTATTCAATATGATATTTAGTATTCGTTGCCATGGCTGCCTACGCAATGTTCCATGGTATGTAAAAAGTAATCAAAGCAAGCTTAGCTAATGTATTTCTGACAGATATAAAAAACAAAACAGCTGATTTTTTGTTATTTTCAAAATATTTCCGGAGCTATAAAGTTTTGAAAAAAAAGAAAAACCATTCCAAAATTGTAAAAATTTTTTATTATTAGCCCTTTCGACCTAAGTCATCATCAGATAAAATTATGTCTCACAATGATTATCTGATGATGAATTAGGTCGAAAGCGCTTATAATAAAAAATTTTTACAATTTTGGAATGGTTTTTCTTTATATTTAAAAGTTTACCTTTTACAATTAACATGCTTCCAAACTATAAGTACAACTCTAAATTGATTTTGAAAAAAATTTTAACAAAACTTTCTTGAAAAAATAAACAGAATAATAAGCCGTTATGAAAAGTACACCATTATTATATAAAAAACACCAGCATATATCTCTTCTGCACATGCGCCAATTTTCCCCAAAAACAATAGGACTCTTCATATTTATATAGCAAACATCCTCTCAAAATTTGGTTTCAATCCGCTTTCATCCGTTTGACCTGTATCGTGCTCACAGACTAACAGACGCAGAATTTTTCCAAAAATATGTTTTTTGGATTCAGGGAACCTCAAAACGAAAAGCTATTGTAAAATCTTGAAAAGTTATTTTTGACCTAAGCTAGTTCCCCACTTGTGGTTTGGAATGGTAAAATACGATAGATATTTCAAAATCCTCATGAAAGTCAAAAAGACTGAAGGTCTGTATTCAATTGAGGATTTTTTAGTTTAAACGAATCAGTAATGCCTCATTTAAGCAATTAATTCAATATGAAAATCTATACTTCATCTTATACAATTTCGGACTAACAAATAAACAAAGCAAGCGATATTTTTAAGAAAATCTGTTCTGATGAAAATAGTTATAAGAAATGAGATATCAGATATCACAAAATAAAAGTTGTCACTCGAGACTCGGTTACTATCTCCCTTTTCTCCCCGTTCTCCTATAGAGTAAATCTATTTTTATCGTTCCCGTTTTATTAGCCACTCGAGTCAAATATTTTATACTTCGTAAAAGTCACTAACTCGCTAAGTTGGTATTATACTACGTCATATACTCAAAGTTGAAAAATTTGTTAATAAAAATAAAAGAGTCAAATAAAGAATAAGCGCGCCAAAGAATATATTATTGCTTAAATCTGTTTGCAATAAGATGTTTTTACATTTTTAAATGTTATAAAAAAAATTCAGTACTGGACAAAACAGAATAATCATTAACATTATATACAGGGGGCTGCTAAAAAAACGCTTCAAATTATAATTCCGTTATTTATTATCCAATTTCAGAAACAAAAAAAAAAGATATAATTTAACGGAGTTATATAGCTTGAGGCGTTGAGGAACACTTTGCCCGCTGTCATATGCATCGTTTTTGATAATGTCTACCGAAGTTGTATAGACGAAACGCTAGGTAGACATACCAGTGGAACACGGCCTACAAGTTGGTAAACCATGAAGATTTGGAATACTTTTTAGTTTTTTTATTTTACAGTAATTTTTATTTACAAATGAATCTAAACACGTTTAGAGTAATCTACATATTTCTACGAGACATTTTAACATAAATTTTGTTGCAATTGTATATTTTGTAAGCAGCAGCTTTGCTAGTAACAACAGTTTTCACTGTACAATAAAAACAATATCTTATTTGCATGTTTTTAAAATACAATCTTAAGTTATTTATGTACAAAGAGTACAAAAATGTGAAACACCGCGCTATAAAGTCTTTGTATTTCAAAAGCTCTTTCCACGAACATGTAGAAGAAATATATAAATCACAAATATTTAGGAACATAAAATGTACAAATTGTTTAACAAATTTAGCTTGAACACAGTAGATACCCACATTTAAAGTAAAGATAAACTACAAAAAAATGAATAATTGGGCTTTTGAATTTAAAAGAAATGTGATTTTTTAATTTTTTTCAAATAATTGAATACCGAAAAGGAATAACATTTTGAAGTCATAGATAATTAATAACAAATTAATTACAATGTGTAAAATTTTATAAAATATCACGTGACTATAAAACGCGGCAGACATACTATCAAAGGAACCATGGATACTTAAGAATTATTTCTAAACTAAATATAACTTTTTATTTATGAAGTAATAGTACATTGTGCAACTAGTGCGGCAATCGACAATGCCGCACGAGTTGCACATACTATTTTTTACTACGAATTAAATTAAATTAAAATTTTATTACGAATTAAAAAAAGAAAGTAGAAGTAATAAAAATTAAAATTAAATCATTAAAAAGTTGACAATTCAGTTAAAATTGTTATTGTATTGGTAACTATGGTAACTCTGAATTTGCGTGCGGCAAACAATAATTTCAGTGCGACAAATAAAGTTTCCGCACGCAAATGAAAATAGCTAGTTTTCAACCGTAACAGCGTGCGTAAACATACCACTTTTCCCGCATGAGTAATAAAAAAAAATTATAAAAGTAGTTTTGCTATAAAACTTGTATGTGATCTTTCCATTTATGTAAAAAATTGGTTGTCTGTAAAGTCGGTTTACGGACGATAGTTTTACGTGATAACGTATTCCGTAATACATAACCTAAATTTATATAATAATTATAATAATTCGAATCTATGATATTGAATCTTTCGCTTCAAATTTAGGTTAATTTTATTTATTTAAATTACTCACCATATAATATTTTTTTAACTTTCTTTCTTTCGTATTTATTTTAAGTCTCAAAGATTAGCTGTCATAATATTTATAAAACAATTGTTTCACTGTTTATAATATAAAATTCCAAAACCTACTTACAATATTTAAGTATTTTCATACGTCAAAAAATTGATTTTTATAATGATAAAATTTGTAAGAAAATGATTTTTTCGAGAGATGAGACCTAGCTAAAACGATTTTTTGCTCCCCCAAAATCCCTTTTCAGTAAATTTCATCCAAATCGTTAGGGCCGTTTTCGAGAAAAGCACGCACAGGGTCAGGCGGAACGTTACGCGTTACGAACGTTAGGAACGTTACGTTAGGAACGTTACACTTTTTCGTGCATGCAGCTGGTGTTTTATCAATTTATAAGATTGGTGATTCATCAATTTATAAGACGTTATCACGTCAAAAATAAATTTCATTACAAAACCCAAATGTTACACATTCACTTGTAATTGTTGATCTAGGGTTAAATAATAAGTTGGCATTACTTATTGATAAGTTAAAACGAGAAAAGAAAAGAATATTTTACGGCAATGCAATAGATGTCCTCAGTATATCATTTCGCATAGAAGAAATGCTTGTGGTTGGAAGCGCTCGGCGGTCGGTACATTATTTTAAACCATAAATTGGAAGTTCACGCGAAAGCTTTCAGCGGAGGTCGCTCTCTCGCAGCTTTTATCGTCATTGACAGACTGCCAGACGGACATTCGTAGTCGCGGCGTGTGTCTTGTTCGACCAACGGATACTGGCCTACTATTTACATAGTACTTAACAATTAAAAATATTCAGAAGTTAATCAAAAATTTGAATTAAAAATATTATTAATTTATCATGTCTCGCTATAGCAATATATATATAATATATTGTAACAAAACTGTTCTGAATTTAGTGCTAACAATATTAATTATTTACAAAACTAAATGTTAATGAAACGAATTAAAGTATAGGTACTTCTCTATAATAATGCAAAAATGAAATAAAATAAATAACGAAAAACAAACGAATTCTAAAACAACACTAAACTACTATTTACACAGAATATTTATATCACAATTCTCAATTCTCATTTTATTAATCTCATACACACATAATTTTGTTCCAATAATGTTGAAGTCTTAAAATGCCAGGCTCTGTTGGATATACAATATATTTACACATTTATTTGACAGTAAAATTGTGAATGAAATCGAACTGATTTGGAAACAAATGTAAGTAATTATATAACTGGCAGAAATACGATTAGGATTTAAATAAAAATCTGTCAAAAATAAATGCATTATTCTGTGTCCGTTATTTAAAACATTAAATAACAATAAAATATATATATATAAAACAAATGATTTCATCGAAGAGTGATCAGGTGCTTTAATGAAAGATCTAGAACAATATTTAAAATATATTCGAAACACTTTTTTAGAATTCGTACCAAAATATAAAAAAATGTAAAAACGGCACGTCTGTCTGTCTGTCACAGGTTTCTGTCTCCTATAAACGGTTAAATTCACGAAATTTAAGTTTATAATTTATAGCTACAGGATTGTGGCTCGCAAATAGTCCAGGGGCCGTTTTGCGAAAAAAAAAACTTTTACGGTCGGTATCAGTAAAGTAAAAATGCAAAAAAATATTTACACTCTTTTGTTTTTGAAGAATTTTTGTAAAGGTTATTTTATAAAAATTTACCACAAAAATAATATTCTCTTTCTTATTACCGAAAGTGTTAGATCTAAAATTTTGGAAAAAATCAGACATATAAAGAGGTTGATAAAGATTACAGAAAAACTATAACGATGTTCAAATTTTCATTGGTTTTTGATTTTTTTGCAAAATACGTCACTATGATGGCGGGAGTGCCGTGTCGCTCATAAAAAAGAATATCCTACTTTGACTCCAAAAGTATTATGTTTAAAATTTTGAAAAAAAATCAAACACATGAAGAAGCTAGTAAAGATTACAGAAAAACTATAGCGACAGTGTGATTTTCATTATTTTAAAGGTGTAGATCAAAAGCCATTAGCAAGATGGTGGAAGAGCCGGGTCGTCCATGAATGATTCGTTTAACCTCGAACATTTCTCTCTATAGTGTATGTGAACGAATGATACTTTCTGAAGTAAAACTTCTTTACGCACGCTTGACTTACGCACGCTTGACTTGAGGAGTAAGCTGGTGAATGCGTGACGAGAGCCTTTCGAAAAGTGTGATCATAGCCAGCTACGTTTCGGAGCGTTACGAAAAGTGTGATCGGGCGAGGCAGTTACGTTTCGTATATCTAAGACACAGTGCAGGCCTATAGTCTGTATCACACTGTAGAAGCAAGAGAGTAGTGCGCACGCACATTTTCTTTCTCTCTTCCTCTCATAGCCAGTGCATGAAATATATATCTCAGGCAGTAGTTCGTTTGCGAGTTTGCTAGCGGTGATTTCTTGATTATTTCGTAATTTCATTTCGTTCTTGAACAATTTTATATACATGTATATATTATACATATATAAACATATATTACTAGCGGTCCCGCCCGGTTTCACCCGGGTGCAAAAGAACGAATGGGGAAGGAAGAAAAAAAATTTAGGGGTGGACTACCCCTAACATTTAGGGGGATGAAAAATAGATGTTGGCCGATTCTCATAGATACCGGATAAGCACAAAAAATTTCATCAAAATCGGTCAAGCCGTTTCGGAGGAGTATGGCAACGAAAACTGTGACACGAGAATTTTATATATTAGATATACATACATATAGATGGAGCTAAAGAAGTTTTACTTCAGTCGTGTGTTCTACAGCACACTCGTTTTTTTATTTCCAAATATTGCATTTTGATTCTCAATACAGTTTATAGCAAGATCATTCTTGCACGGGACTCACTAGTTTCAATTATTCTCTGTTTATTGAATTTTGAATCTGGCAGCTGTATATAGACAACGAGTACGTACTACGTGAAAAACAAGTGGGGTAAGTGAGGCTATTTTCCACATCACAAAACTGATTTTAATACTCGCTTACATGTCGTAAATGATAGAATAAAAGTTGAAGTAAAATAACCGTTTTAGCTAAAATAGTTATCGCGGATACAGAGCTTGCCCATATATATAGTGAGGGGAGGTATCCTTTTTATAAACACTCACTTATTAACTTCACCTATATATAGATATGTACGTATCTATCTAATGGAATCTTTCAAATTAATTTTCACCCACTTCCAAACGTGTGTATAATTTGAAAATTTTTAAACACCCACAACAATACAATAATTTATACAAATACTAATGGCCCGGCCCGGTTTCACCCGAGTGCGATAGATATAATTCTGCAAAATGTATTTCATCTGCGGCCCGGCGTCTGAATTAATAGCTTTGAGCAAATTCTACCAGATTTGCTTCTGAACTAATAGCTTTGAGCGAATTTTATCAGATGTCGCTGCTTGGTACTAAAACAGTTTTTTTTCCCTTTAAACTAATAGTTTTAAACAAATTCTATCAGATGGCGCTGAATGTTACTAAAACAGATTTTTTTTGAGAAAACACCGTAATTTTGTGCAAAATATTTAATAAAAAGTATTCTATAGTCTAAGTTGGATCAAGCAAGACACATTTACAAAATGTCATTAAAATCGGTGCAGTGGTTTCGGAGATTAGCGCGGACAAAATTTGTGACACGAGCATTTTGTATTATATAAAGATTAATAATAATAATTTATTTTTTTCCTGTTTTGTACATTAAAAATGCATAGGATAAGTCATATACACAGAAACCAATATAAAACACAAAGTAAAAGCTACAAATATAAAAGTCATTGACAGAACAAAAACATTTAGCATTTAAAAGAACTCTAAGCTTTTTTAAAAAAGTGCCGTACTATTACTGTTTTTTATATCATCCGGTAATTTATTCAACACTGTGATACAATTATATAATGGCCCACTTTTGTAAATACTAAGGTTAACTTTTTTCTTACACAAACGTTTTTTTCTAGTGCCGTAAGCATGGGAGTTTTTGACAAACATATCAGAATTGTTCCAAACAAAAAGAGCTATGATAATAAAATAATAAAAACCAACACTGAAATGACTAAGTTTATATAAATAAACTTAGTCATTTGAGTGTTGGTTTTTAGGGTTACAATTGAAATTTGAGTTAAAAAAAACTCAATAAAACACTTTTATAGCAATGTGAACTAAAAAGTAAAAAATAAAATCTTTATTGTTAACATTCGAACTGTCACTGCGCTCGCGCCAAACTTCTGTACACGCATCGTGTGAAGTGAATACATAAAAGCCATCACGAAACCCAGCGCCACAGTATGCTTGAAATCTATCAAAACCAGCCTCGTGTGCAGTGACCTTTTATTCAACTATAAAAACGTATCATTGATGAACGAGAGAGTAAGAGAAGAAATCTGACGGAGAAGACAAGTTTGAGTGCACCGATCACACATACAAAATATCTCGTGCACATACGAAATATATAGCTCCGTAATGTACAGCTCTTTAGCTCTCCGCAGGTCCTCGGAGCACACAGCGTGTGTGCCACTGTACCGTGCCCTGTGCATATTGTATATGTGCCCGATAAAAAAAATCCTCCCGATTTTATATATTATATTATAGATTATACTTTCTTTATACAGAAATCCGCTATAAAAATATACTATATGTGCGACGCCTCCCCAAAGGTTGTCTAGTGTAGGTAGGTAATATAAGAATCACTTTAGTATAAAAGCAAATTTATATGTATTTTCAGCTGAATATTTATTTTATGTGAATTTTTGCGATGAAAGGAAACAGTCCGCTATTTTATACAGTTAGAAACACATATATTCATCGGATATTTCCAATTATTACCTTTATGAGCACGTTCACACAAACCGGACGCCGGAACGATTTTTTTATCGGGTGCCCTCGTAGCTAATTCAGTTTATATTGTTGCGCATTTCCCCCCTCTAGTGAAGCGCCTATGGGAGTTTCTAGAAAAGTCTATATACAATACTCGAAGGTCAACCAACAACAATGAAAGCAGGTAACGGACACCCGACCGTTGGAGACTCACACACATGTATAAAAGAAGGGAACTCGGCAGGTAGCCAAGAAATCTCGATTCGTCCAGAACATTCGAAAGTAGCGGGGGACGAAACTATATAAGGAAGCCGAGTGAGCAAGTCAGGTCAGTGAGTTATTGGAGCTGTTCGTTGTGTTGACACAGTGCTCTGGCATTACTACATAAATTCAGTTAATTTGTGGAAATAAATATATCCTCCATCACAAATTCACTCAGTAATAAATAATAAAAATAAATAAGAAAGACAGAAGGAAGGATAAATAGAACTAGTAATAGTAATTACATGTCCTTACTATATTTTGGACTCCTGCCCTAGCACTGGTACTCCAAGTTGGGCAGGAAATCCTCTAATTATGTATTTATTAAATATGTATTTTATTTTATCTTTATTTGAGGAAATAAATTTTGAATTTGAACTCTAGTGAGTGGTTTTAAATAAATAACTTATAGTGAATAGACAAGTGTGCTGATAAACTTTGTGTTGTGTTCCTGTGTGTTGTAAATATTTCTTTGTACATAATTCAGTGACTCTTTATTCTCTGTTACTTAGTCTTTTATTTTATAATCTAGAACTATTAGTTTTATTTCTGTAAAGTTAAAGAAGTACGATTTCGTTTGTGTGTTTTTACTGTTTGTTAAACAGTTAATATTGTAAATAAATAATTTCCGCCACGGACTACAGCAGTTTTGTTACAATATAGAAGACGAATTTTAATCGTATAATATAGGAGAGGGATCGGCAACCTTTTAAGACGGAAGAGCCAAAAGTTACAATTTACAAAATTTTCTAGTTTTTAAAGAACCACTACTTTTCGTTTCAATATTATATATTTCTCGACGGGGGCGGTGCGGGTGAGACGCGAGTGGAAGTGGCTGAACAAGTTACTCAATCATGGATCGATTGCACGACTTTTAAGGGTTTTTATAATAAAGTAATTAATTTTTGCGTATGGAACTTGAGAGCCGCAACTTTACATCGAAAAAGCCGCATGCGGCTCGCGAGCCGCAGGTTGCCGACCCCTGGTATAGGACAATATTAATGTGCTGGGCAGCCTATAATTTTTGAAGAGCCACTAGCACAGGTAAAACGACCCTAATGGCCATATTCATATCTCTTTTAGTTTCAGATATCATATAGATTAATACGCTAAGGTTAAAGATGTTTGCCTCCCTTTTTAGAAAAAAACCTCACAATTTCTCCACATAAATTATATATCATTTTACAGATAATTGCTTGCTCTACTGACATCGACAACTAATAAATTTATTATTGCTTTGTTTTTGTAAATTAATTAAAATACAGCAACGCTGAACAACGTCTGCCATCTGACGGCTTTAATTTTGAAACAACGTCAACACTTCGATCTGTCATCTGACTTTCATATTGTCATACAACAGACACAATACTGCATACTGCCATCTGACGGCTTTAATTTTGAAACAGCGAGGAACGCTGAACAACGTCACAGCAATGCTGCATGATGCCATCTGACGGCTTAGCTCAACGCTTTTGCTACTTGCGCCTCTATATGACAATTTTAGTAAAATATTTCTTCGACCTGTCATCTGAGGTTCATATTGTAATACAACAAAAAGAAGAACGTGTGCAAAATTAGAAACGAATTGAATACCTGCAAATCATATTTAAAAAATAATTTCGTAAAGTGATAATTATTATACTTATTTAGTGCGAATAATTCGCACAGGTCACTCTAGTATTTTTATAAAAACTTAAAAACGCCGTAACTTCTAAACGAAGAAAGATCTAGCGGTGGGAGTGCAGTGTGACGTAGGTCCGCCTGGAGCATGTATATGCAAACACGGTAACTAGTCGATTCGCAGACCACCGAACGCGGGTTATCTCGCTTTCCACACGCACTGTCACGCTCCGGAGGTACACGGCGCGCGTCTCTACGACAATCACATGTGACTCATAGATATATGACAACCCTTGTAGATCGATCATACAAATGCTGATCTATACTAATATATAAAGCTGAAGAGTTTGTTTGTTTGGTTGGTTGAACGCGCTAACCTCAGGAACTACTGGTTCGAATTGATTTTTTTCTTGTTGGATAGCCCATTTATCGAGGAAGGCTATAGGCTATAAAATATCACGCTACGGCCAATAGGAGCAGAGCATCAATGAAAAATGTTGCAAAATGCAACTAAAAATTTGTCCGTCCGTCAAAAACTTTTGAACGGTAACTCCGATCATCATGAAATTTGATCACAACATTTATCTCGGTAAACTAAGATGAATGTGCGTACTCATGTCCCTGCCCCCATTCGTTCTTTTGCACCCGGGTGAAACCGGGCAGGACCGCTAGTATAGTATAAAGCTTTATGAAAATAAAATTTCTTTAGGCGCGACTTGAGAGTAACTCAGATCTTTTTGAGGACGGAAATAAAGGCCGCTGCACACGAGGCTGGAAACACTGTTGGGACTCCTGCTGGCCGGCAGCTGCTAGCTCACAAGATGGATTTTAAAATTAGAATAGGGGCTATTTTTCTTGCGAGGTCCTTTACTTGCTCTGAGCAAGAACCAAACAGGAAGCAGTATCTTGTCACGCGGGCGACATGAACAAACGCCCACAAACCAACATGGCGTCATTCTGCTCAGACAACAGACACGTTTTGCTCAGTGTTTAGGTGAACTGTCACCACAAAACAAGCTTGGTAAGACGTCTCGTGTTATGCGAACACATAAAAGCAACCGATAAAATCAGCGCTAGAAAACTTAAGTAGTCAAATCCAGCAAGGAATCTAGTGGCAAATTCAACCTCGTGTGCGGCGGTTTAACATATTTACGCAGTAGATAAGCATTTCTTCACAACTTGCTTGGTAATTAATATGAAATGAAATGCGTAGATATTACATTTCATATTAATATTTACGCCGTTTTCGCTATTAAATCGCGTGACAGATGGTCATTCGCGTGCAGAAATTAGTCTTAGTTGCTAATAAATACGTTTTATTTTAGATTTGATGTAATGTAACAGGTAGATATCATTAACTGAAATACGAAAATGAAAATAGTCGATCTCTGCAATGTTTTACGTCAATGGTTTGATGAAAGCGCTTATAGATGACAGTCAGTTGTTTCGGGCTACTTTAACTTATACACATCACAACACACGCATACTCACGCAGTAGGTACATTTTATGTGTACTATACACAGGGTTTTTATGAATTTGCAAACCAAAACTGGTCGCAGTAATTAATGACCATATTCACCGAGCGAGTGTAGTTATTTATTCGGTTCATTTGTTCTTCAGGTAACTATTCCTCCGAATCAATAGCGATAATTCAATTCACCAACCATAATTATGTTTACTGCAGGTATAAATTCTGTCTTACTTCGAGGGTATAAATATTCACCTGATAAAATAATAATAAAAAAAGACACCTTGATATTATAATATGATAAAATTATACGCGGGATACAAGGCTAAAATATTAAAACAATTTTTATTCACTAGAACATTATTTATTGGTCAAAGTTTTGGCAATATTTCTTGCCTTCTTCAGGACCTTAACTAAAGATTTTCACTAAAGATTTTTAATTTTATCATAATAATGGCCGCCACATAGATTATAATACCTAACCTATAAAAGTGAAGTATTATATCTACATTTTGCTCTTGTGATTTTATTTATGTATAGTAGTGCTCCGCAAGCTTTTCACTACAGCCGAATCAATGTTCTAGCTAAAAGCGTTTCCACGCTACATTAACTTAATAAACAAAGCTAATTCATGACTGTCACGCGCGTGCGCGACGACGTCACTGCATATAAAACAAATCCTGCCCGACAAACATGTACCCGTTCTAGGCTCAACCGTTGTTTACGTATTATTGGTTTCGTGGTTAGTAGCGATTCTAATCTGACGGTACTTTGCAACACAAAAAGTTGCGATTTTCTTATTTTATCAACGAAATTGTGCTTGCTGCCACGTCATCATCGATTTCTCGAACGCCTGTACACTGTACATGCATTCATTGTCGTAATACTTATACAATGAGACACCAATGTTCGTGTGTGTGTGTGCGTGCGTAAGAGGTCTGACTGGAGAGAGCCGAGAGAGGATCGCACACAGCAAGCTGTCGCCGTCATCGCCTTCTATGATCGCGATGATTAATGGTCCGGCACGCTGGAAATATTACTAAATGCGAATATTTCACGGGTGCATCGAGACATTATTGTATAATTCAAAGTTGAAGTCGTCTCCACTCTCCTCAACTGCGTTGACGAGACTTTATGAAACGTCGAAAAATTTTGCCAACAGCTTTTTTTAACAATATTTTTATAGTGATAACAATAACAAAAACACTGGTCGCAGTGCGATACCCTGCCGACAATATAGTGTATTTACTATTATAGGCAGTGTGGCTCTATTATAAAAACTTAACTTTGTTTTTGGACAAAATTAAAAAAATTACCCCTTAATACACCCCTTAAAACAATTTTTTTTTCTTAATACCATTACACAATTTGGGCGCATCAAGATTTTGCATTGAAGATACCGGAACACTCACTTTTAAGAGTATTCGTCCCTGCAAATACCCCCTGCACCCTTCTTCTCAAATCTTTTCCCCTCGCCTAAAAACGGTTCGCGCTCTCCCAACGCTATTTTTAAAGCTAGAGGGTTCTGGTAAACGCCAAATGAAAGACAAAGAATCGGACTACAGATCCTTCAGGCGAATTTTTTTAAAAACAGTTTCGCCTACGTGTGAAATATTACGTAACTTATTATTTTTTTCAAAAGGTTGTAAATTTTTTCAGGATTTTTTTTCAAAAAATTCGCCTGAAGGATCTGTAGTCTGATTCTTTGTCTTGCATTTGGCGTTTACCAGAACCCTCTAGCTTTAAAAATAGCGTCGGGAGAGCGCGAACCGTTTTTAGGCGAGGGGAAAAGATATGAGATGAAGAGTGCAGGGGGTATTTGCAGGGACGAATACTCTTAATCATAATTTATGAGAAGGTATTTAATCGCTTTAGGGGATTACTTTTTGTAAAAAAGTTGTTTATATCCTTCTTCAGAGTTTAAACTGTCTTCATATTAAATTTCATCACAATCGATCCAGCGGTCTGGTCGTAATAGCGTAACTTTATACAATATTACAACCCCCACTTCATCCCCATGGGGATTGAATTTTGAAAAAAAAGTAGCCTTGGTTCTTCCCCAGCCTTTAAACTATTTCCGTGTTAAATTTCATCACAATCGGCTCAGCGGTTTCGCATTTATTAAATCAGTACGGATGTCAAACCTCTTAGGTACAAATCTCAAATTTGCATAAATAAATTTTTGGCAGCACTGTATTAATCTCAAGGATTTTGACCTTTAGCAACGCTCGATTACCGCAAAATAAATTTTATTAATGACCTACTGTGATATATTGGTGTTTCTATAAAATTTCATTATTTTTAACAAGAAATAAATCCGAAAAACAGTTTATAAAAAATAACAAAATGAAGAGGTTAATAAATAACGTTCAATATATCTACATGCAACCTATATGGCTAATTACTAAATGCAAACAATGTTCGATTGACACAATTATTAAAGCAAACAAAAAAGTGTTAAAAATGTGCACTAAAATTTACATTGCACCTATTATATTTTTAAAATCATGTTTTATTATTTTAGTCTGAAATTAATGCACTCGGCAGAGTACAGGACCGAACTTAACAGAAAAATATCCGTAATAGTAATAATTCTTTATTTATGACCGCGTAATAAGAATATAAAGTATAAAAACATTATATAAAATGTCAGATTAATCGATCTAATAGGAGTAAGTATACACTTTTTTATTTAGATACTAGTGGCCCGGTCCGGCATCGCCCGAATTTTTAGATTGCCACCGTTTTTTCATCGACCTATGTTGTACTCGGGTGGACCGGGCCGTGCTGCTAGTTATAAATAAACCGTATATTATTTAAGGAGGTTGATGTGTTACAGTCCCAATCAAAAGTAAGTCGAAATCTAAATGGGAACTTGTCCATAATAAATTTTTACAAAAGAGTATAAGTCGATGATACCAATAAATTATTGTCATAAAGGCATAAATAAATAATTTTTTTTAATATTGTTAATTATTTCAGTATTTTACTTAATGGACTAACTTTTGAATTTTTTGTACAAAGTTAGGTTAGAAAAAATAAATTTAAGTACCTAAATATCTGTATTTTTTGCAGTAAATATTTAAAAAAATAAATTAGAAGTAATAAAAATTAAAATTAAATCATTAAAAAGTTGAAAATTCAGTTAAAACTGTTAAAATTGTCAAGAATAAATGTCTATAATCGAAAAGTGCCAAGGTTTAATAATTTTTTTTTATTGATTAAAAGTCTCCTAATTAAATTGGAAGAAATATTAAAATATGCGTAAGACATCTATGCTTTACATAGTTAGTTTTCGGAACTGCTGAGATTATTTGGTTATCTGCAAAAAATTAAATTGTACCGTTTGCATGCTAGGTTGACATATTTTCCATAAGACTACATGTAAAAGTTTTTTTTAATTTTTGACTTTATAAATCTCCTAATGATTTTGGATTTTTTACAGAAAATTTTGTCATAAAAAAATCTATTAAAAAAACTTTATTTCAGATTTTTTTCATTATCTTCGTAAAACGGCTCAACCTCCTTAAAGCTGAAACAGTCGCTTATTAGGACGTGGATATAAACTAATAAATATAGGTAAATAAAAGAACTATCGCTTACCGGTCGGATAGAAGTTAAGTCGTTGGAACTGATGGAAGAACAGCCTAGAAAAATTGTCACTGTTAGTCGATTGATATTCACAAAAGTTGAATACACACGAGAATTATTCAAATTTACCAATTTAAAATATATAACTTCGCAATGTTTACATAGCTATGTATTTTTACACGCTTTATATTAACTTCACTTGTAAGTTTGTATGTATGTTTGTTTGTAACCTCGTTTGAACTACAGCAAGTGGTTTATTACTGTTAGTATGTTATGCCACTACTATAAGAGCAATCGTTGACCGAGCGGTCTAAGGCGCTACTCTTCGCTGACGTCAACTCTCGGATTCACCGGTCGTGGGTTCTAATCCCGCCCACGCCGAAATAAAAAATTTGTTATTTTTCGGCAAATTTTTGACAATAAATCGAACTAAAATGTGGAAAATAAATATAGTTTAAAAAAAACTAAAAAACACGCTTTATATCAAACTGAAAAGTAAAAAATAAATATAGTTTAAAAAAAACTAAAATACACGCTTTATATCGAACTAAAAAGTAAAAAATTTTTTTTTTATAATAAGCTTAAAACAATAATGAATAAAAAATACTAGTATTATTGTGAAAAAAGCGTGGGGCGCTTTGTTCCACATTTTCGTACATCGAGCGCCCCACGCTTTTTTCACAATAATACTAGTATTTTTTATTTTTTTTTTTTTACTTGAGAAACGTGCTCAGCAGCTTAGGCTATATGCACTCGGATGATTATAGGTAAGTGTATATTTTTTATTCATTATTGTTTTAAGCTTATTATAAAAAAAATATTTTTTACTTTTTAGTTCGATATAAAGCGTGTTTTTTAGTTTTTTTTTAAACTATATTTATTTTTAATTAGATTTGTTTTGTTACTTTTACTAGTAGTTACATTAAAATCTCGAAACTGGTGATTTGTAACTGCAACGAGCAACGGTAACACCATAGAAACAACCGCACACCTATAAACTCGGCTATTTTTAAGCACATTTTATGATATTTTGTAAATAATAATTTATTTTAAATGGACGTTGTACCTACAATAATTTTATAATTGAACTAAACGCCTTGAATATATTTTAATACCTGCAGTTGTCTATATAAAATGTGAACAGATTGCATAATTTTTACATTTATATTTTACGAGTCACAACAAGTACTTAATTCTAAATTTATAACAAAAATTTGTTAATATTACAATATAATAAATGGATAACAATAATGTATTTTTAGGCGCGACCCAAGCTTTAGCTGGAAGCGCCTATATGTACTCGCTTTGTCTGTGAATCTGAGATCTCCAATCTAATGATACTCTCAAAAACTCTTTCTTTAAAATCAAAGATCTTGTTAAATTTTATGTTAGTTTGCCATATAATTTCGACGAATTGAAAAGGTTTGCTCTGCAATTAATTACAATTTTTGGTAGTACTTACTTATGCGAACAAACCTTTTCGATTCTCAATTACAGAAAAAATAAATATGCTTCTCGTCATAATGCATCTACTACACACGTGGCCAGCACCGCCACTCAAATAAGTGCCCATCATCGCCGCGATGATTGCCTAGCCCTCCACACAATCGTGCCGGTCCGATTGTGTGTACGGGCGCACGATGCTGGCCACGCATTCCTTTGATGTACCGACAATTAATCGATTTCTGCCGATTACAGGCGATTATGTCCACGCACCGACGAATATGCCCTCTACACAATCGTGAGTGCCTGTAAGTGGCGGTGCTGGCCACGTGTGTAGTGGAGGCATTACAGATGAAAGCTAATATACAACAAATAGTCACTCAAATACAACCTCAAACGTTACACTAATTTTTGTAAAAAAACAGTTCTATTTTGAAGTTCTCAGTTAAATTTTTAATAAAATTCAAATAAAATGTTTTCGAATTTTTAATATCACAAATACCTATTATTAAAATTATGAACAAGTGATGCCCGTCTTTATTTCAATTTGCCACTATGTGGCCCTTGCTTGCCAAAAGGCTGCAGATCGCTGATCTAAAACACAATTCACCTTGCACAGTTCAATATTAATTTCAGTTCGGTCCTGTATGCCAATCGGTCTCTATATAATACGTGCACACGGCATCATTTTGTCAATACGGTCCTAAAATTCGTGCACAAAACTGCATAGGGTCGCTACAAAACAAAGAAAAAGAGGGGACGGAATAAAGGGAAAATTCAAAACAAAAAGTTATTTACTTTATGTTTGATTTATTCAGTTACAAATAAGCGGTCACCCCCACATTGTCCCTCCATGAATTTTCTAGGAGGTACTAAGGGAGTATCAAAAAAAAAATCGGTAATTCAAGAAAAAAATATTTGTCAGTTATTCATTGTAGGTAGAGTTCAATCGCTTAGAGAAGATAGTAGTGTCATATTTTCTGCGCTGAAATGAGTTTCGGGTAGAGTTGGGGAATAAATTATACTTCACGATGAAAAAATCACTCTGACCAGCCGTCTAAACCAGTGATTCCCAAAGCGGTCTATATCGACCCCCAGGGGACGACGACAACTTGCAAGGTGTCCATGTCAGCGGGAAAAAAAATTGGGGGTCCATGAAATGAAAATGGGGGTCAACGATAGTGAATCTCCTAACAAAAAAGAAACAAACTGGACATCGTTAACCGAAGAGATTTAAGATTAAATCTAACTAAATTGATGCCAAATGTTGAAAATTTATTATTAAAGCATCAGGTTCATCCCTCACACTAAAAACATTTATTTTTTGCTTAGTTATTTTATGTAACAGAAAGTAAATTTTAATTTGATTCGTTTAATTTGATTCTAATTAATAAATGTATAAAACTAAACATTTCACACTACATTTCACTACAGTTACAAATTTAAATCGTTCAAAGTGAGTAGCACTATACCGGTTGTCAAAAATACATTTGAAATTAATGAATTTGCGAAAAATCAATATCAGATAAGCAAAGGGTCTACCTAAAACCGAAAACCATGGCAAGTGGTCTACGAGACAAAAAAGTTTGAGGACCTCTGGTCTAAACTGATCACTGTGATATGAGATAACTACGTTTCAAAGTAACGTATGTTGTTCCGTGTCACCGCAATCACGACGGTCGCTCCAACCGAGTAACCGACCAATGCCGATATAACGCCCGTTCGAGTGTTTGCTCGGTCGGGCGGCAATCGGCGTGATCATCCGTCTAAAATGCTCACTGTGATCAGACAAGACAAGGAGTAACTACGTTCCAAAGTAACGTATGTTGTTCCGTATCACCGCAATCACGACGGTCGCTCCAACCGAGTAGCCGACGTAACGTGCGACCGAGTGTTTGCTCGGTCGGGATCAACGTGACAAATGCTCATTTAGTTGTGCACAGCTAGTCGAGACGCATCATTTGGCGCTACTGATAGCTTTTCCCACTCTTCTTATCGCGCAGATCCTCCGCCTCGCTATTCTCTTCTCTAAACGACAGTACCCTACATCGTTCTAGAAAGTAGATCCGGACTTTGAACAAAGAGCAGTCTCCGGATGATGTGCAGCAGTTTGATTCTGCCCGGTCCGGGCCTGCACGTCGATCGGCCCGCAGACTGGGTTTGTTCGGTGGCAGAGCACACGTCAACACTCGACACGAGAATGCAATTCCCAGATCGTGTAACAACACACACAGAACTGCCGCCGTTCCATATTAAAACAGGCGGTACTTTTTAATCATATAATAAAATATGAAACACAACACAAAAAGTGTACACTGTGTAGAGGTACAAATACATTGGGAACCAAATTTTAAGCAAAACATAAATCATCATTTGACAGCGAGAATTTCTACCCCTATACACACACATGGCTAACACTTAGTTTCGATTACAAAACAATCGAATTTCAGCCTTATATTGTTGTGATAAAAGAGCATCAAACGCTGCTATATTGTTTAGGCGATCCATCATGCGTCTGTCACTTGTTATTGTTACGGAAATCTATATAGTCAACTATACGACTGCGATTGTGTCACATCTATACGGAGAGAGAATGCCGCGCGCTCTAAAGAGAGAAAACGCTGTGTGAGGATGCATAATTGCTTAAGTTTAAAATCGGGGATCAAACTGGCTTTGTGCGAATGAATATTTTATTTGTACAAGTTCTCATTTAAGATGGTCGCATTAAAATGTCATTAAAGATTATACATACATATATATAGGAGACGGTACCGCTTCACTCAAAGCTGATACGAAACAGATTGCAGTCTCGCCGACTAAACAAACCAATTATTACAATCAGTCGATATCGTAATATATAGGGTGTCTCAGACCACCCTTACCACCCTAATATCTATGAAAGTTCATCGATAAAGAGGAAAAGAAAAAATACGTGTCTAATTATTTTTTAAAAGCTTTTGAACTGTATACCAAATTTCGCACACACATCCCTAGGTGTTAGGAGGGAGTTAACTTAAAAAAAATTGGTTGTCTGTAAAGTCGGTTTACGGACGATAGTTTTACGTGATAACGTATTCCGTAATACATAACCTAAATTTATATAATAATTATAATAATTCGAATCTATGATATTGCATCTTTCGCTTCAAATTTAGGTTAATTTTATTTATTTAAATTACTTACCACCTATAATATAATTGTTTTTTTTAACTTTCTTTCTTTCGTATTTATTTTAAGTCTCAAAGATTAGCTGTCATAATATTTTGAAAACAATTGTTTCACTGTTTATATAAAATTCCAAAACCTACTTACAATATTTAAGTATTTTCATACGTCAAAAAATTGATTTTTATAATGATAAAATTTGTATGAAAACGATTTTTTCGAGAGATGAGACCTAGCTAAAACGATTTTTTGCCCCCCAAAATCCCTTTTCAGTAAATTTCATCCAAATCGTTAGGGCCGTTTTCGAGAAAAGCACGCACAGGGTCAGGCGGAACGTTACGAACGTTAGGAACGTTACACTTTTTCGTGCATGCAGCCGGTGTTTTATCAATTTATAAAATTGGTGATTCATCAATTTATAAGACGTTATCACGTCAAAAAAGTTAAATGGGAACCTATAGGTATATTTCATTGCATATTCCGATTCCATGCATCAAAATGCGTAAGTTTTGTCCGGAACAGTTTTCCTATGATAGCGGCACCACAAGAATAATTAGAAAATCGAAGCATATCTCCTTTGATATGTCTACCGACGGATTAGTAACCTTGGTCCCAATTAAAAGATGAAATTTAATTGTGTTTCGTCCGTGTACTTAATTAATTCATATATGTACGATTTTTTAAAATATGTTTTTCATAGCAAACACAATTTTAAAATTAAATAATATAAGTACCTACCTAAACAATGCAACTAAAAAAATCCAGCCAATTGGACGATGGGATCATTCCAACTTCAAAAATTTTGACATTTGATATAAAGACGATCAAATTTCTGATTTTTGTTTCTAGTTAGCAACGATTATACCATATTTTTTCATTAAAAAATGTGGTATAATCGTTGCTAACTAGAAAAAAAATGTTTTTTTGACGTGATAACGTTTTATAAATTGATGAAACACCAGCTGCACGCACGAAAAAGTGTAACGTTCCTAACGTTCCGCCTGACGCTGTGCGTGCAAGCGAGAGCGCAGTATGCTTCGACTTCGGCCCAAGTTTGACAGCTACTAAAATTTAAGTTATGTATTATTGGAATACGTTATCACGTAAAACTATCGTCCGTAAACCGACTTTACAGACAACCAATTTTTTATTCTAAATTAATACGGTAGATCCCTTTTATATACTTTAATACATTTTTCATCAAAATATTGTTTTTTACCATGTCAGATTCAATTTTTAAGCGCCGTAACAGCGTTTTTTCACAAACAAATCAGCTTTTACAAGGGCCGTGTCAAAACACCACCTTAATTTTTTTCTGAAAGAAGGTTTGACATCTATTTTCTGCATAAAAATTGGTCTGTCTGCGAAAAAATGTTTTTTACTATGACAGACTTTATAAAAAAAAAAATTATAACAAATGAAGTCTGACAAATTTATTAACAAAAATTGTCAGTCAGAAAAGTTGTATTAGATAGGAGAGATCTTAAACTTTATTTAAAAAAAAATTCAAGGAGGTGTTATGAAATGTATTTTCATAAAAAAAATAATTTATAACAAATGAAGTCTGACAAATTTATTAACAAAAATTGTCAGCCAGGCAAATTTTTTCAAAAATGGAACATTATTTACTACAAATCGTATAAATTTCAAGCAGGTGTTTTGGAAAAAAAAATCATGTTTTTTTTTAATTCAAAAACTCATAAAAAATAAGAATTAACAAATTTTTACTAGTCTGGCGGGCGTAACATGTTTCTTACATGTTTTTCAGCCATTTTCACTTTATAATTTTGAGGTGTTCGCAGGGGTAACTTTTTCTGTCATAGAGCTTGGACTATATGTTATATCAAGCAATCGATGCTCTAAAGTTAAACGCATTATTCATGCCAATTATCTAAATGTATAAAACTATAGCAAAAAATATGTCGATCAGTTGTTTCGAAAGCAAAAACAAGCAATCTGTATAATTCGCAATTAACAAATAACAAACCATAGATGTACATATAAAAGTCATAGACATATAACGTACAATATGTGCGTTTCGGCCATCAAACTAACGCAACGAGCCGATGTCGCCTCAGTACGAAGCCCATTGACAACGGACATCAACTATTATTACACACAAAATAATCCCCAAATTACATAACATGAAAATGTAATAATGAGTGCAACGAGTGCATCATAAAACCGAAACAAAACACTCATTTCCGTGGCGCGATATTAGCATTTTAACAGATTATCTGTCAATTGCAATCAATGATAATGTAACGTCATTGTTTCCAACGGTTTGTTGTTTGTTGGCCAACAATAACTTCTGTTCGCAGCCAATAGTTGGCGTTCGTTATACAGATCCGGTCTGTTCTGAACTATGCTATGGATTTCTAGCCGCTATTTGCTACAGATGACGCAAATGAACTTGGCACTATATACCGGGTAGGTATTACCTACAACTAATCTTTTTTGACGTGATAACGTCTTATAAATTGATGAAACACCGGCTGCACGCACGAAAAAGAGTAACGTTCCACAAGCGAGAGCGCGATATAAGTGATAGTCCCTCTCTTCTCGCGTGACGTCAGAGAGTAGTGTGCGTTCAACATTTTTTTTCGGCTGTTCCAGCGAAAGCTACATCTGACAGATGGCCAGATATATTATACGGTTTGTTAACAAATATATAATATATATACATTTTTTTAAATGTCTTTTATAATTGCTTAAAAATATGTATTTTGCTTTGGTTGATCAAATTATTAGTCGGTAAAAATATAGTTTGACAGTTACTAAAATTTAGGTTATGTATTATTAAATATGATATTCGAGCGGAATACGTTATAAATAAAATAAATAAATAAATATAAATAAATATCACGTAAAACTATCGTCCGTAAACCAACTTTACAGACAACCAATTTTTTTTGGAATTTTTCGGAAACGTGATTATACTACAGGCAGTCAATCAACTGAAACTTTCTAGTGATGATGCATCTCCGTAGCGGGATTATTCTATATTTAAAATTACTTTGAAAAATACACACTTTTGGGAGTTCTTAAAAAATGGTTTTATTATATACCTACTTGTAACGCATATTCCAATATTTCTGTTCTATTAAGTTATTGCACATACCGCTTTGCGCTTCAGAGCTGACTTTCGTTCATACAAGAAGTTATATCTAAGTTATTTTCACACGAAATCCATTCAAATTGTAGCTTTTTGAAAAGAGGAGAATTTGTTCTATAAAACCGAACCATTTTTAGATCGATTCGAGTTCATAATTACTTCTCAAATTGTAATTGAAAATCATGAACAGCAGTTGTCGGCTGTTCTGTATGTATGTACGGATGTTCGTACGTCCGAGTTCTACAGATCGCAATTTTGGTCGGATCGCCTTGGTTTATATTTTATTAATTTTGTTTTTCCTAAACTTTATAATTTCGGAAATATTTTGAAAATAAAAAAAAATAGCCGCTCTTGTTTTATGGATGTGTCAGAAATAAACTAGTTCGGCATGCTTTGATTAATTTTTACTTGACGTGGAACATATTATGTATAGGTAACCACCCGCGTTACATCACGCGATATCAGAAATTTTATTTTATTTATTATAATCAAATGTCAACATTTTTGAAGTTGGAATGGTCCCGTCGCCCAATTGGCTGGAATTTTTTTTCCTATTCGATTTTATTCTATTTGATATTTATATATTATTGCTTTTATATACTTATTCAGATTTTTTTGGTTTTTTTCAATTAAATTTTTTTTGTATTTTTTCAATATTCATTATACTTACATTGGAAAACCTGCGGCATGTGCACTTTTGATTTTGCCAACTATTTCTTGTAGTTTTAAATGTTTTATTTTGAAAGAACGAAACGATCCATCTGTTATTTATTAGGTGACGTACACGTAGGTGAGCAACGTAACAATACTCTATAACAATGACTCTTCCCAGAAACAATGGACGACGTGTTTGAACAGATAAACGGGATTATATCAAATAATATGTTGTTATATCGGTGTTGTAGAGTCTGCTAGTCCCAGACATGTATCAAATCAGTCGAGTAGTTCTAGTGTTTGCCGGATGGTCAGCCTCTAGCATTCACGTTTGTGTTTTGAACGGATTTAGCTTCACCACTACAGCGTCACTTGCCCACACTTACGTCACTATAGCATGCATTCACAGACACTGCACTTCCACCATATTTTTTCTTGATCTTCGAAGGTGATTAATTATTATGATTCCTGTGTTTTCAATTAAATTATTTTTTATTACTCATGCGGGAAAAGTGGTATCTTTACGCATGCTGTTACGGTTGAAAAGTAGCTATTTTCATTTGCGTGCGGAAACTTTATTTGTCGCACTGAAATTATTGTTTGCCGCACGCAAATTCAGAGAAAAAAACAAAATAATAACGGTGTTAATGTCAACGAAACAAACTGTCATTTGAAGCAGATTTGAGGTTAAAATTTTCGATTATGGACTTTTATTCTTGACAATTTTAACTGAATTTTCAACTTTTTAATGATTTAATTTTAATTTTTATTACTTCTAATTTCTTTTTTTAATTCGTATTAAAATTTTAATTTTAGTTTAATTTAATTCGTAATAAAAAATAGTATGTGCAACTCGTGCGGCATTGTCGCACTAGTTGCACAATATACTATTATGATTTAAGCAGAAGCGTAGCGTGCCTTGGCGGGGCCCCGTATAAAAATTTGTTTGGGGGCCCTTAAGAAGATTAAAGATTTCTCACAAAAGAAAAAAAAATGTTTGCATAAAATTAAAAGAAATATTTATTCATCATAATTATCTATCTGTCTATTTTCCAAAATTTCTACAAACAGTTCAAATTAAATATACACTCTCCTTGCCTTTTTTTCGACAAACTGATTTATTAAATCATTTATAGCTGATGATGACTTTAGTTTTTCTAAAGTTTCTGCCTCTATGGACAATAGTGACAAAAATTTTTTTTTTATTAATTTTTGCTTACGCACGTTGGGGGCACCCGTGACCCCGTATAATTGATACGGCGGTAGCTACGCCCCTGGATATAAGGGGCCTCGAACTGCGCACTATATACTTGGCTCTTAATCTTTTTTACACGAACTGCGCACTGTACAAAAGACCATAAAAATTCACAGTACATGAACTGCGCACCAGGCAATTACAATAATAATTATGTATGATCAAAGGAAAGAAAAATAAAACTTAACAGCTCTGCAAGTTTTAAAAGCACAGCGCCAAAACGACTCGCCATTTTTTAAAACCTTCAAAACTTTGCACCTTCCAAAACTTCGTTTCCTCTTTCACTATACTCAAAAACGGGATTAATAATGAATATTAGACGCTAGAGAAACTTTTAGCAAGACTTCACTACAAGCACCTCCACAAAACAAATCTGAAGAACAATTGAAAAATGAACATTTCCATCAAAAGCAAATGCACATCTACCTGACAATGCGAAGATAAATTAATTAATAAAAGGGATTATTAATTATTTTTGTAAATACCAGCAATTGGACTAGTGCGGAATTCATTTTAAGTATTAGTACAGTTAATAAAACGAACCCTCATTAAAAGATTAAGAAAGTGCGCAGTTCATGAACGTCCGTATTCTGGTCTAGACATTTGAAAAAATGCATTTTTTTGCATATTTTCAAAGTTTTTTTTTAAATCAAATTAAAATGGATTTTTTTACAAAATTTAACTCACTACTTATGTAGATAAATTAATTTTTTATTTTAACAGTAGCCTTTACTTTGACAAGTAATAAATTATTAGCTAGGGCTAGAAATTTAAAAATAGTTTTATGTGGTGTTGTCAAGAATTCTGTTTGTTTAATTGTCATAAAAACAAAGTTTAATTACGAACCTTACTGCTTACTCTGGGAAATGAGATTAATGCATTTATGTAAGTTTAATTTTATACGTGTTTCCAAGTCCACACAACTTTTGAATGGTTCACCGCTTGATATTGTGACTGACTAAGACAAAAATTAAATATATTTAATATTTGCGTTTGTACTATTTTTTTTTACTTTGTAATGATAGACACATATTGGAAATGTGTTTAAATTTGAACATTAACATGCTTCTTATTCATTATTGAGATTGTGAATTATAGACGCTCAACAGCTGAGGTCATCAGCGTCCGTTCAACAGTCCGAAATACAACACGCTTTTTTAAAACAAATCTTGCATAATGTCGTCCCGTTCTTCCACCGTATATCCTGCGCTTCCACCATTGAAGTATTATGCACAGAAGTTTTTTAAGCATTATAAAACTCTTACAAACAGTTTTTTGTTTATATCCGTTCAAAATTAATAATCATATTTGATTCTTTTGAATTATAAAAATTTAGTTAATTTATAATTGGAACCAATCGTACGGAATCAGAACATTCCGTTTTCATATGTGAAATTCAGAATAAGATTTTACTTATAACTTCCCGATTTTTTTAAGTGAAGATTCTTTGCCGACATTGAAATTTTCTGTAACTTTAAGGGGGAAATATAAGAGAAGCTTTGGTAATGTAAAAATCACTAACTCTGTAACCAGGAGATACAGCTCGAGCATATAGCGATATTTATCTAAAGTTATTGAGGGAAACCATGGAAAACGTCAACAAGATGCCCGGTACAGGAATTACCGTTTCTCGGCGAGAGGCAATAGGAAAAAGTCACATCTGCCCCCGCTGAGATTCGAACCCGAAACCTCCCGAATGCGAGTTTAGTGTTCTCACCACTACGCCACCCCGCTCGGTAATTAATATTAAGGCTACTTTAAAACTACATAAAATAAGAGCAAATTTAAAGAAATAATTAATATTGTTTAAAAAAACTAAAAAACACGCTTTATATCGAACTAAAAAGTAAAAAATATTTTTTTTAAAATAAGCTTAAAACAATAATGAATAAAAAATACAAGTATTATTGTGAAAAAAGCGCGGGGCGCCTTGTTCCACATTTTCGTACATCGAGCGCCCCACGCTTTTTTCACAATAATACTTGTATTTTTTATTCATTATTGTTTTAAGCTTATTTTAAAAAAAATATTTTTTACTCTTTAGTTCGATATAAAGCGTGTTTTTTAGTTTTTTTTAAACTATATTTATTTTTCACTTTTTAGTTTGATATAAAGCGTGTTTTTAGTTTTTTTTAAACTATATTTATTTTCCACTTTTTAGTTCGATTTATTGTCAAAAATTTGCCGAAAAAAAAAACAATTTTTTTTCGGCGTGGACGGGATTAGAACCCACGACCCGTGATTCCGAAGACCCGTGCCTTAGACCGCACGGCTAACCACTGTAGTTACAGTGCTGGCATATTATACTACAGTAATAAACAACTTGCTGTAGTCCAAACGAAGGTTACAAACAAACATACATACATACTAACTTACAAGTGAAGTTAATATAAAGCGGGTAAAAAGAGTACAGGGAACGTGTTCTATTAGAGTACCTTTCAAATATGCGTTTAATGGTCTCACCACTATGGCGTTCACTCGGTTTTTAAATAAATCTAAAAACACATGCAATTGATAGCGAACTGCACAAGTGCATCCATTGATTCCATTGCATAATCTATTACAGAGATGCATTTTCCATTACAACTGAAATGCATATTGCAACAACAAACGTTAGTGTCTGATTAAACCACATCAATATATCTATCTTTATGCACCACAACCTATTATTGGTCACAACAGATGCTTAAACATGGTTAGCTTTAAACAATATCCACAGATATTGTCCTCTTTAATACGATCGCACTGCTTCGGTACGTGTCGTCACTGTTACTTAGCATTGCTAATGTCGAAACGGAAATAGCCGAACGTTTTTGAGTACAGCATGGCCTTTACTATTATAATCTGGTGCGTATTATCTCATATGTTAGTGGTCAGAAGAGCCACAATAGATAGATTTTAGATAACACAATATACAGAACACAATTACCTATATTTGTAAAAATTTTAATCAAATTTACAGCTGTTCAACACTATCTAGTTGAAATTATGTACCTATGTGAAATATGTATGTTACGGTTAATATAAGAAAGTAGTTAATTCGCGAATTAATCGGCTAATTACCCGAATTAACCAATCCTTGACGTTGGTTAATTCGGGTATTAGCCGGTTAATTCGCGAATAAACTTGCTTAAATCACGTAAGTTTCTCAACTCGGTTCTGAAAATGAAATGATAGAAAGCGACTCATATCGTTATAGTCCCGCCGGTTCGCTAAGGTTACCATGTTTGAACTTTGTTGTGATTAAAAAATGTTACGTCTATACCAGGCCTGGGCAAATGTCGACCCGCGGGCCGGATTAGGCCCGCAGTAGAATTTTATCCGGCCTGCGAAGCATTTTAAAAATGAATGTTAAGAGCGAAAACAGTTTGCCAATATAATTTAGAAAAATAGTAAATAGCAAGGGCCACAACAGACGAAAAAAAACCTTGGGGTTGCGGAAATGAAAGGACCAAATAGCCCCTGATCTATACTAATATATAAACCTGAAGAGTTTGTTTGGCTTAACGCGCTAATCTCAGGAACTACTGGTTCGAATTGAAAAAAAAAAATTTGTTGGATAGCTCATTTATTAAGGAAGGCTATAGGCTATATAATATCACGTTACAACCAATAGGAGCGGAGCATCAATGAAAAATGTTGCACAATGTATCTAAAAAATAAGCTTTTATTCAGGTGAAATGTCCTAACTAAATATACCAATATTAGCGGCGTACATTCACAAGCCCGGCTGGCTCAGTCGGTAGAGCATGCGTCTGTTAATATCAGGGTCGTGGGTTCGAGCCCCGCGTTAGGCAAATATATTTTTATTTTTTTTTATTTTCTACATTACTTTCTTCGAAGGTTTACATTTAAATTTATTTTAATTTTATTTACGACTAATTAAAATGAAATAAATCTAATTAATAGCTCATTTGGAAACTATAGGTACCTATATAAAAATAATTTTTCTACAGTGTTTTCAATTAAATATTTATTATATTTTATTAATTACAGTAATTATTGATTTAAAAGAAATTTATTACTTAAAAAAAGTATAAATACTGCTTTTTATCGACAAAAACTTTTGAACGGTAACTCCGATCATCATGAAATTTGGACACAACATTCAGCTCGGTAAGCGAAGATAAATGAGCGTACTCATGTCCCTCCCTTCCCCATACGTTCTTTTACACCCGAGTGAAACCAGACGGGACCGCTAGTCACTTTATAAACAGCTGAGGTCATCAGCATCTATTTAAATTGGTACAATAGTACTTTATGCAAAAATAATTACGCGCCAAATATTTATATACCTCCTTTTATTGGTGAATTTCATATCCAGAGCTATTGTATTTTCAAACACAGGTAACCCTCTTCATAGGTACTGTTATGGGTCTAGTTTACATAATAACAATTACACACCATTATTGGTCTATCCCTCGATATCTGTACATATTCTCACACTATTGAACTTTGTTCGTTTTTTACTCCTTCCTCTTTTATCACTTGCAGGGCCGTTGCTCAAATAGTAACTCTTTAAAACACAATTTGCTTTTCAATTTTACATTCCGAAGTTAAATTTGTTGAGTTTTTTACACAACAATATGATGTCTAGTGTATTGTTAAAAGTGATTTTTTTTGAGAGGATAGCTTTGCGTACTGATCAAAGTGTAGGCCTTCAGATCAGACTGTAGTCGGTTCGAATCCCATCTCCGCACGCATGAATGTTTTGCGATGTTTTAATTTGATATAATTTGTTAAGTAAGGCGATAATGATCTTAATTAGCAAGAAGCAATGTCTTATAGTATACAAGTAAAAGGAAAAATCCGAAAACCGTAAATTTGACATTACAAAAAGATTTTTTTATATTATTAACTTAAGTCCAGCTTTGATGTATAATGCTGTACTATGCATTCTTTTTTAACCGTTCAAATTTAATACTCAAGTTATATAAAATATTTTTAACAAAAAAATGGAACCGACTTCAAAATATGCACTAAAAAGTAATAAAATAATTGCATTTTATGATAACGTCTTACAAATTGATGAAACACCGGCTGCACGCACGAAAAAGTGTCACGTTCCGCCTGAGCCTGAGCGTGCAAGCGAGAGCGCGGTATAAGCGATAGAGAGGCACGATCGGCCCAAGCGTCGGCTTGTACGCATTTGTCTCTCTTCTCGCGTGACGTCAGAGAGTTCATCAATGTTTCTTTATGACGTTATCACGTAAAACTATCGTCCGTAAACCGACTTTACAGACAACCAATTTTTTTCTCTAAAAACCTTATTCGGACTATCATGAACACTTTTTTTATTACTTTTTAGTGCATATTTTGAAATCGGTTCAATTTTTTTGTTAAAAATATTTTATTTTTCTCTTTTTAGTGTTAGATATTTACTCAATCTAACACTAAAAATTATGCAGTTATTTTATGAAGTATTGCAATGGGTAAAATTTGAGAGTTTCCCTCGATTTCTCCGGATTCCACCATCAGATCCTGACTTGGTTCCGATGGGACCACCTCGGAAGTGCACTCTATCGAATAAAAAAAAAATGAAAATCGGAAAATTGACGGAGAAATCGGTGAATAACATAAAAAAAATAGAAAAAAAAATATATACAGACGAACATAGAACCTCCTCCTTTTTTGAAGTCGGTTAAAAATAACTTTGATTTTCAATATTTATATGAACTGCTATACTAAACACTTAAAGACTTAGACACTAATATTGTAATTATACGCTTTGGGGACTGATTCTGGGGGGAAACTTAAAACATACTCGGAAAAAGCGGGAAAAATCTTCGAGACTCGATTTCCGTGATGAACGAACTATATTTACATACCCACAAGTTTGTGCGGAAGTCCGGCTCGCTTTTGACCGTATTCCTTAATTATTCAGTGGATTTACAATAGTAATTTTCACGAAAATTAGCATTTTTCGTCTATTTTGGAACACATTGTATATTTCTGTATATGTATGCAGCGTATAGAATAATGCAGTAATGTGATGTCAAACATTTTTAATTTGCGCAAACAATGAAAACTGCATCAATATGCAACTAACTGAGGGAAAGTTATAATTTGGTGTGTACGGCTGTACTATACAGCATTGTCCAGCCGAAAGGGGTCTCTCTTACCGCGTTCGCTGTGTTATTAAACAATGCCCAGTTGCGCATATTATATCCAAAGTCTACTACAGATAAAATTATATTTATGTTATACTACGTCACGTCAACGATTCACTTTTATTTCATATACCCGATTGAGTGGTCTAGTGGTGCGAGCAAATTATTATAGACTTATGGCGATTCCCCTTTTAACAATACAAGAAGCGATCTGACCACTTCAGCAGTATGCAAGTTCTGTGCAGTGAACTCTATTACAATCAGCAATTTTATATGGAGTCGTGCAAAAAGGTAATTTATACTAATATATAAAGCAGAAGAGTGTTTGTTTGTTTGTTTGAACGCGCTAATCTCAAGAACTACTGGTTCGAATTGAAAAAAAAATTTTTTGTTGGATAGCCCATTTATCGAGGAAGGCTATATAATATCACGCTACGACTAATAGAAGCGGAAAATCAATGAAAAATGTTGCAGAATGTCAGTCAAAATTTTTCGCCATATACTTATATTCAGGTGAATATTAGGTCCAATATTAGCGCCGCACGTACAGAAGCTCGGTTAGCTCAGTCTGTAGAGCGCGCGACTCTTAATCTCAGGGTCGTGGGTTCGAGTCCTACCTTGGACGCATATGTTTTTAATGTTTTTTTTTTTCTATACCTACATTACTTTCTTCTAAGGCTATCGTTTAAATTTATTTTAGTTTTATTTACGACTAATTAAAATTAAATAAATCTAAATAATAGCTCATTTGAAAACTATTACAGTAGGTACCTATATATAAAAATAGTTTTCCTACGGTGTTTTGAATTAAATATTTATTATATTTTATTAATCATACAGTATTTATTGATTTAAAACAAATAATTATTTTCATCAAAAATGGAGGTTTGAGTTTAAAATAAGTAATAAAGCAGGGAACTGCCAAAAACTGAAAAAAATTTGGACCCAACATTCATCTCGGTAAACTAAGATGAATGTGCGTACTCATGTCCCTCCCTTCCCCATTCGTTCTTTTGCACCCGGGTGAAACCGGACGGGACCGCTAGTTCTGGTATATGTCGTCTTGTTGAAGCGTCGAAAATATTAAAATTGGTTAACCCTTCAAGAAGTTAAAGAAAACATTATTAAAACTTTTTTTGAAGTCGGTTAAAAACTGTTTATACTAGGCCCAAACATCCCTGGCCATTTGTGGATTTAAATTAATGAAAGAAATACGTGTCTATTTGAACTTCGATTATTTTAAACTGAAAACATTATTACACCTGAGTTTCTCAATGACTTCGCTAAATTTTTGAAATAACCTATATACTATAATAATTGTTTGTCATGTTTGTTGTTTGCTTGACTCTCGTTGCAGCCGACACAATCATCACAGCTATTTGACCAATATGATTGCTCATATCAAACACTCGTATATTAATATTAACGTGATTGAGTACATGCATGGATAAAATAATAATTACAATAAAATCTCGTTTCATTAATTAGTTCAATTGCCCATATTTGCTTTTTGAGACCTACACCATCTAGAATTAATTGGGCCTAGAAGCAATTGATATTTTCAATATAGTATTTTTAAAGTGAAACTTTTATTCTATCGCCCAGAATTTTTCTGGCCGTCTGTTGCATGTCGCATTACAGGCGGCCGCGGAGTAGGGGTAAAGTGAAAGGCGTTCGGAGTAGGCGCTCGGTAGAGCAGCCAAGGCCAATATGGCGGCGCCCATAGTTAGCATCAGCTGACCGTGTAGTATGTATAACACATAGTCAGTCTGTCATGCGGGCAAGTGCTGTACAGTGTTTACATGTTTTCATTCGTGTATTCATGTGAATATTGTTGTTTATAATTAATCGTGATGGATAAGTGTCTACAATCCAACGCCTACAATCCAATAAAAGTTTCACACAACTGTTTTTTTTTTAATAATAAATTGAAAACCCAATTAATACTTTCATCAGTTATCAGATTTAGGTCCAATTCTAAAACAGAAGCCAATGGGACCAAAAAAATAGATAAAAAAACACCCTAGTATATAATATTTGTTTTACCGCGTGTTCATTTTAAAGTGAGAGATCAAGATATCTCCAAAAGGAATTGTTTTTGGAAAAATGTTTCAGACACAGCTTGTAGAGCTCATTCGGATGTGTATAGAAGTTTGACCTTAAGTAGAGGGTTCAAGGTCATTCAAGGTCAATTTCGTTTTTTCAAATGGAACCCTACATTTTTTTCTTCGGCAATCGATTGTTTGACAAAAAATACACAACTTTTGTCTGAAACATTTTTAACGCGTTAATTTTTTTTATTAATTTTGAGCATTTGCTTCATTAAATTAAAAAATTGTTGTTTTATTGCGTTTTTTTATTTTGAAATTTTCTATTGTCAATAATTAACAATAGAAAATTTCAAAATAAAAATGAAGCAGTAAAAAACATTTTTTTTATTTTTCATTAATTTACTCGTACTAGGTTTTGTAAAACTGGCTTCAGATAATATTCCAGTAAATGTTCGGACAATGTTGAAGCATTCAATTAGTGAAATTAACCACAGACGGTTGTTAAACTGTGACCAAATGTATACACAACTCGACATTACGTGTTTATTAATATCTGTTTATGTAGCAATCTATACAGTATATGTAGGTACTCTAAAGGTATATATGTTTCCCACCCGCCAGATGGGATGCTGGTTTTGAATCAATGCCTCGTCAAGTAATCAACAGGGTATGATAAATGATGAAACAATTGTCCATCAATATTTATCAGCCAATAAATTCAATATCGTTTACATATTCATTTGCAAGTGCGAATTTTTATAGTGTTTCGTATACTCTATACCAAAACACTTATGGAATCACCTCACGACTACCTATCACCGTTTGACCTATTAGTCCAAGAGGCAAGAGCTATTAAACGTTTTTGGGTAGGTATTTGAGGCATCGAAAAAACACTTTTTTTGCAATGTCTGAACACAAAATCGAAGACCTGGCTGAAAGCTAGTAGGCAGAAGCGGATCTACATAAGGACTAATAAGGCTTAAGCCCTGGGCCCCCAAGTGTCAAGGGCCCACAAAATATGATTTATTATTATACGTTTTTAACACAGAGCATTTGAAAATTCAGTTAATATTAATGATTGGATTATCGTGAGTGAGTGTTAACAATTTTTTTGATGAATTTTAATAATTTTTTGAGTGAATTTTGACAATTTTTGGGTGAATTTTGACTATTTTTTTGGTGAATTTTGACAACAATCTGGGTGAATTTTGAAAGTTTTTTGGATGTATTTTTTAAAGGTGAATTTTGACAATTTTTTGTATTTTTTTGTAGTATGTAGTATTATTTGTTTGATCAAGTCACCAAGTTTCAACTCTGATTTTGATGTCATTAAATAAATAATACCTTAACCTCTACAAGTCAAATATTTCCTTACGAAATCCGCCATAAGTCAAAAACTCTACTTATAGCTCGAATTTTTTGGCGTCTCCCTTTTTCAACTTACAGAGGTTCTACTGTATATACTCAAGTGGGAACAGTAGACTTTTTTTGAAAATATTGTGTTTGTCGAGTGAAAAAAAATTAATAAAGGACTGTAAAACTTAATTTAATTATTAACCAACTGATTTAATGTTTAAATCGATAATTTGTCATTCGCCTAACGGATGATACTTAAAACATAAACTTTTTGTTATAATTAGTCATTAGCTAAATTAACGGCCAATAAATAGCAAAGAAATAAATATTTACATTTTTACAATCACATAGGTAAATTAATATGCGGGTAATAAAACTACAAAGGTTTACCGCTATATTAATTTTTCCAGAACTCGTAACATTTAATTATGTATTTAATTGTTATATAGATGCGAGTCATAATTAAATAACCATATAAAATGACGTATTAATGTCAGTGAATCTAGATTAAATGCTTTTGAAACTTGGTGTATAAGAAAAATGCTAAAAATAAAATGGACTGAAAAATTAAAAAATGAAGTAGTTTTCCAAAAAGTTAATTATAAACGGTGCTTAGTGAACACAATAAAAAAAAAAGAATTACGGGATATTTTGGTCATATGTGTAGAGGGCCTAGCTATGAATTGCAAAGACTTATTTTATGTGGAAAATTAAAAGGTTGTGTTTCAAGAGGCAGAAAAAGAATTACCTGGATCTCTAATATTAAAAACTGGCTAAATATTAGCACATTTAATGACTTAAAATCACTGGCTATGGACAGAATAAAATGGAAACAAGTGGTCTCCAACATCCTGTAAAGGATATGGAACTTCATGATGATGATTAATGTCTGATTCTCAAAATTAATTTCTCTGAAGATAGCATGGAACATGAATTCCTGCAATAGGCATGATGACAGTATAAAAGAATCAAATAATAAATAGTTTTAGAGAAAAATATATGTTGAAAGTCTAAAAAATGACCCAGTGCTAATATAAACATTTTTTAATAAAATAAAACACTGCAATCGGCCATGTCGACTGAAACACCGAATGACGTCACGCCTTCTTAAATCAAAGAGAATATAAACACTTGAAGTAATCACCGCGCCGCTTGAATTTTTGTTGCGACTTCTGCATCATTTAATTAGCTGATTTGTTGTTTACTCTGTTTTTTGTGATATTTTATAACACTTATGTCGTATAGGTTATTTTTGAGGCTAGTTAACTTGCAACTAAAGAAAGCCATACTATTTTTAGTACTAAGTAGGTACTTAACTTTAAGAAAATACTTAATATAAATCATATCATTAAGTAAATTTACATACATTTCTAAAAAATACCTCTGAACCACAGTTCTACACCCATAAATACAACTAATGTCAGCTGTCACTAAGGCGTGACGTCACAAGCGTTTTCGCGATTAATTCAAAATAGGAAGATAAAAATGCAATAATTTGCGTTAAATTATTAAAGTTATAATGTTATCCTTATTATCAGGATGTAACACCACCACTTTTTGTTTTTTTAGGATAGAAAAATTTGGGGACTCTTTCACTCGCACATTAATAAAATTTTAAGGTGAATTTTAAAAATAGAGAAAATAGTACTTATAAAAAACCGTGGTTAAAGTAACGGTGGAAATGTAATAATTGAAAATACTCATTCAGCAAATGAGCCAACAGGGGTTTTGTCCACTGTCCAGTAAGAATTTTTGTAGGTGCGACATCAGAATCTTGCCCAGCGCGCCGATGACTGAAGAAAAAATATAGTTTAAAAAAAACTAAAAAACACGCTTTATATCGAACTAAAAAGTAAAAAATATTTTTTTAAAATAAGCTTAAAACAATAATGAATAAAAAATACTACTATTATTGTGAAAAAGGCGTGGGGCGCTCGATGCACGAAAATGTGGAACAAAGCGCCCCACGCTTTTTTCACAATAATAGTAGTATTTTTTATTCATTATTGTTTTAAGCTTATTTTAAAAAAAATATTTTTTACTTTTTAGTTCGATATAAAGCGAGTTTTTTAGTTTTTTTAAAACTATATTTATTTTTTACTTTTTAGTTTGATATAAAGCGTGTTTTATAGTTTTTTTTTAAACTATATGTATTTTCCACTATTTAGTTCGATTTATTGTCAAAAATTTGCCGAAAAAAAATAAATTTTTTATTTCGGCGTGGACGGGATTAGAACCCACGACCGGCGAATCCGAGAGTTGACGTCAGCCAAGACTAGCGCCTTAGACCGTTCGGTCAACGATTGCTCTTACATTAGTAGCACAACATACTAACAGTAATAAACCACTTGCTGTAGTCCAAACGAGGTTACAAACAAACATACGTACAAACTTACAAGTGAAACTAATATAAAGCGTGTAATATGAAAAGCGTTCATAGTTTACGGTCACCTGTATTTACCAAATTTCTGTATCTATTTTTTAATAAATACATTTATTACTTATACAAGTAACTAAAAATATTTATATGTATGTAATTTATGTCATGTGAAGTAATTAGTTTTATCAAATATTATAAATGTTATAAAAGTGAACATTATATTATAAGTTATACATACGAATATTATACGTGTACACACAATTTTATACAGGATGGTGAATTGCACAGCGCAGCATAGGAAATTTGATGATAAATTTTGAATTTGCAAATTATTTTCTTTCCGATAATTAAACACGAGCTTAGCCTTACGTTTTGACGTGATAACGTCTTATAAATTGATGAAACACCGGCTGCACGCACGAAAAAGTGTCACGTTCCACCTGAGCCTGAGCGCGGTATAAGCGATAGAGAGGCACGATCGGCCCAAGCGTCGGCTTGTACGCGTTTCTCTCTCTTCTCGCGTGACGTCAGAGAGTTCATCAATGTTTCTTTATGACGTTATCACGTAAAACTATCGTCCGTAAACCGACTTTACAGACAACCAATTTTTTTTTATAAAGAAAACAACCCAAAGCACTATCGTTGCAAAAATTTTCAAATTAAAAATTCTGCCTACCGGGTCCAACTATAGCTAAGAACCATCCAGGTAACCCCATAGGTACATGCATGCGCAGAAGAGATATTTGCTATAACGGTGTTTTTTATACAGGGTGAGTCAGACCACCCGTATCAGTCGTTTTTTTCGAAAACGGTTAGTCGTAGAGAGTTGTGTCAAAAATCTGTATTATAAAAGCCCTAATGAAGAATCGAATGGTGATATTTTTCCCCCCCGGAAAGGTCAGCTTCCCTGTTAGTTTGCTCCGGAATGTTCAGAACTCCGGAATATTAAATGGCACGATAGGTCGAAAGTGGTATTGTTGAAAAGATCTTTAAAAAATAAGCAAGTTTTGTAGGACATTTTTTTTTGTTACTGCCACCCCTGTTAAGTAATATTTGTTTGAAATTATTAAATTAACATGTCAGAATAACTAACTTAATTTTAAAAGTCGACATTTAAAGTCTAGTTACCTAATTAAACTATGTCACAATAAGTTTTCAATAATTGCAATTGTTTTTTTTTTTGTCGGAAAATACTTCCAGGTACTCATAACATATCTAGAAGAGCTCCGCAGTGTTTAAAAGTAAATTGAAGACATTGTTTAATTAGGTAACTAGATTTTAAATGTCGACTTTTAAAATTAAGTTTGTTATTCTGACATGTTAATTTAATAATTTCAAACGAATATTACTTAACAGGGGTGGCAGTAACAAAAAAAAATGTCCTACAAAACTTACTTATTTTTTAAAGATCTTTTTAACAATACCACTTTCGACCAATCGTGCCATTTAATATTCCGGAGTTCTGAACATTACGGAGCAAACTAACAGGGAAGCCGACCTTTCCGGGGGGAAAAAATATCACCATTCGATTCTTCATTAGGGCTTTTATAATACAGATTTTTGACACAACTCTCTACGACTAACCGTTTTCAAAAAAAACGACTGATACGGGTGGTCTGACTCACCCTGTACATATAATAATGGTATACTTTTCATAATGGCTTATTATTCTATTTATTTTTTCAAGACAGTTTTGTTAAAATTTTGTTTTCTAAACTTTGAGTTTCGGAAATATTTTGAAAATAAAAAAAAAATCAGCCGCTTTTTTGTTTTATGGATCTGTCAGAAATAATTTAAATAAACAACTTCGACATGCTTTGATTAATCTTTACATGACGTGGAACATATTATGTAGGTAACCATGGCAACGAATAGCAAATATCATATTGAATACTAGCAATCACCAGCGTCACCTCACACGATATCAGAAATGTTATTTTCTTTATTATAATCAAATGTGAACATTTTTGAAGTTGGAATAATCCCGTCGCCCAATTTGCTGAAATTCTTTCTTTAATCCAAAGACACTTTGATTTCAACATAATTAAGGAAGCAAGTAATCGCTGCACATTTAAAAATTTTGCATTGAAATCCGTATGAGGCATCGCGTAAGTCACCACCCTGTATATATTATGTGAATGAAAAATGAACAATATGTTGCATTCAGTTTTAGATTTTCATTATAATATTAAAATATGAATTTATCAGTAAATATTTAAAAACGTAATATTTAAGTGTTACAATATGTATGTATATTGTATTTGTTCCGGTCTGATTTTCTTAGTATGTTGTCTAATAATTTATTACGTTTTAATATCTAATATTCCTCTCTTCATTGATGTGTAAGTAAAATTGATAAAGTAATATGTTACTAAGTAAAGTACAGTTACAAAACGTTTGTTTTTCAATGGCCCGTTTCTGAAAGTTAAGTTGTCAGTATTTGTTAATAAATCCTATATGAAAAAATCAATTAAATAATTAAAAAAAATATAGGTATAGGTATATTCAATTGGTTTCTAGACTTCAAAAAATCTGATCGTCCAGAAAGGGTAGTTTACTGATAAACGAAAATTCAGTACGCTAAAATATATCAGCTTACATTATACCTACTATAAATAAATTAATTATTATCGTACAGGTTTATTTTTAAAGACTAATGTGCATTTAACATCTTTTTGTGAGACTACAACATAACATGTTGTGGTGGCTAGCTATTAAATAATCACTTATATAACAGGCCTGGGCAAATGGCGGCCCGCGGGCCGGATCCGGCCCGCGAAGCATTTCATAAATGATTATTAAAAGCAAAAATATTACTGTTTGATAATATAATTGACGCATAAAAAGAACTTTAGAAAAATAGTAAATAGTGTTTAAACACTTGAATTTGTTGTTTCAAAAAAACTATACTAAAAATTAGAAAAAGAAATTGTTTGGCCTGCGGTCATATTTTCATCCGCAATGTGGCCCGACGATCAAGAGATTTGCCCACCCCTGTTATATAATCTACTAGTTCAGGTGTTACGAAACAGATGTCTCTGCATTAACAAAATAAGAATCTGGCTGAATAACCGCTCTGTGGGTTCAAGGAGAGAAGTTGCATGGATAAAGGTAATAATAAAGTTTGGACTAGAACCGGGCTTATAGGAGTACCTCTGTTTTTTGGGGCCTGAATTGTTTCTTAGCGGCCTCCGTGGCAAATTCATCGGTTGTTACCATCCCTTTAAAGGCGTAGATATTTTTTTTCTGACGTTTTTAGCTACCCAATTTAAAAAAAACTTTGCCCTTGTGTAGATTTGAAGAGCAAAAAAAAATGCTATTTCACTTCCGCAAAAAAGGTCTTTCTTTCGGCGTTCCTTTTCCTAATAAGTGAACGAGTAATATATTAACGATTCTTGCAAAATTCACGTAATACTGCGAGACATTTTCGCTAATGCGGGACACGGGACTTTAATCCGGGACTGTTGGTCACTCTCATTATTATGGTACTGGGGGAGGGAGGGTTTAATTACCCCCTATACCCCCCATATCTACGCCATTGCCTCCCTTAATATAAAAAAAGCTTCACGTTGTAGTTTCATCTTCATAAATTGCGAAGTAAAGTAATTTGTATATGTTCTTGAGTTAATACGTACCTAAATACAAAATTAATATTTTCTCCTATCCTAACAATCTCTCGATCCGGGGGCCCTCTCAGACAAGGGCGTTAGATAATTTGTTTATTTGTTTTCTGGGGGAAGGAGTAAAGCCAAAAAAAATGGTTGTCTGTAAAGTCGGTTTACGGACTATAGTTTTACGTGATAACGTATTCCGCTCGAATATCATATTTAATAATACATAACCTAAATTTTAGTAGCTGTCAAACTTGGGCCGATCGTGCGCGGAACGTGACAAATTTCGGAACGTGACACTTTTTCGTGCATGCAGCCGGTGTTTCATCAATTTATAAGACGTTATCACGTCAAAAAATCAATGTATTTTTAAGTTTTATTAATATCACACAAGAATACTCACGAAGGAAGGTGTCAAGCAAAATATTAATTCCTAAACCAATTTTGTAATTTTTTTCAAGAAGTATTTGTAAATTTTATTTTTTAGCCAGGTATTCGTATTATTTTCAGTTTCATTTTTATATTATTATGATCCTGGGGGACTATATATTATAGTGACTGTTAATTTCTTCAAATATAAAATCGAGTCGTCTACCAACATAATATAAAAAAAATCAATGAACGCTAAAGAGATGATACAACGCAGTGCTTATATAAAGTATCTACGGTTACATGTACATTGTACACACATACATATATGAGCGGTAAATTGCGAAGGGAGATTGAAGCTATCCCTTGCCCCTTGCGAGCGTTGGCCCAGTAGGGTTTTGCTCGTACTTACGATACGACCCCAAAGGTACTCCATAGCTGGGGGAGCGTGTACCACTAACCTACTGACCATCAGTTGATATTTAATGTTTTGTTGTAACATCGACGAAAGTTTGACCTAGGTCGGTGCTATTTTACAAACTTCATATTATAGCTTCATATAGCTGTTAGCTTAGCTTAAATGTGTCCAAACATACGCATGTTATAATTTTCAAATTTACATATTCGGATTTCATGTCAAAGTGAAAATTCCAAAAAAAACACTTTTTTATTGTTGGAAAGATTTCTAAAAAAAAACCGTACAGTTGAATTACTCTTTGAATATTACAAGCAATACAAAAAAATGAGTTAAAAAAAGTTCGAGATTTAGAGTACAAAAAATTTGATTTAGGGAATAATTCGAGTAGAGTACTATACTTTGAGAGGTTCAGCTGTAATAAAATCATTTATATATTAATACGCTAAGGTTAAAGATGTTTGCCTCCCTTTTTAGAAAAAACCTCACAATTTCTCCACATGAATTATATATCATTTTACAGATATAATCTTGCTCTACTAACATCGACAACTAAAAAATTTATTATTGCTTTTGTTTTTGTAAATTAATTAAAATACAGCAACGCTGAACAACGTCTGCCATCTGACGGTTTAAATTTTGAAACACGTCAACACTTCGATCTGTCATCTGACCTCCATATTGTAATACAACACAATACTGCATACTGCCATGTAACGGCTTTAATTTTAAAACAGCGAGCAACGCTGTACAACGTCACATCAATGCTGCATGATGCCATCTGACGGCTTAGCTCAACGCTTTTGCTACTTGCGCCTCTATATGACAATTTTAGTAAAATATTTCTTCGATCTGTCATCTGAGCTTCATATTGTAATACAACAAAAAGAAGAACGTTTTAAGCAGTGTGCAAAATTAGAAACGAATTGGATACCTGCAATCATATTTAAAAAATAATTTTGTAAAGTGATAATTATTATACTTATTTAGTGCGAATAATTCGCACAGGTCACACTAGTGTTATTTAATAAAGTAGAATGTTAGTTCTGCAATAATTAAATTATTATAAAACAAAAATTCAAATGAAAATTCTGATCCATTATGCAGAAATGTATGCGCAGGCAAACTTATAAAAAAAATGTTTTTAATTTGTATTGTAAAAAATTATAACGTTTTTATCTGCGTACACTATATACATAAAATGTAATATTCGTTTGTTCATAATCTGCATATCTTTGAAAGTTCCAAATAAGTTGAACGTTAAAGCAACACTCGCTATATACTAAATATTTTACCGCAACGGGAGCGCCAGCTGTTGAATGTACCAGCAACATACGCAAACCTGGGCCACATTAACGCGTGGCCAGGTTACAGCTAGTTAAAAATATATATTATAGCGAATATTTTTAAGTGTGATTAAATATATGCAAAAACGTAAATAACGTATCTATAACAGTTAATTAAAATTTTTGTTTATAAACAAAAATGAAATACCTATAATATTAGACTTTAAACATATCTTTTCTAGTGCACTTAAGTTTATCAGATTGCATTAAACAATTATTATATAAAATTTAATTAAAAATCGTGCTTATAATGTGAAACCTTATAAAACAGTTTTATTGTATTAATAAACGTTTTATTATGCTTAATATAAAATTGATTTCGGTCACGACTTAATTCTTATCGACTGAACTGCTACAGCATTCAACACTCAAATGTTTAAACAAAAGACTCGACAACCGTTACCGGAAATTGTGTAAAAATTTATTGTTTTCGAATGTATAACAATCAATTTACGCCAATTGAGCTAATTACATGTGAATAGGTGTAAACAAATTTCTATTTTTAGTCAGTTATATAAAAAGAATAATAAAATTGAAATTGGTTAGTATATTTATAATCTGCCAAAAATGTCTAAATATAAACTAAATAAAAAAAGAAAAGCGAAACTCTTTCATTCTCTCACCATTATCGTTCAAACATACAAAAAAAAAATAGGTTTGCAATCCGGGAGTGCCGGCAGAAGTGAAAACTTGAATATTAACGTCTGACGAATTTTCGATCAAAATGGTTTGTATCATAGATTGAATTTTTATGTACGATATTTCAACGCTAGATGTCTAACGTTGTATAAAAATTACTATCACTTAGAGAGTCACCCAGTTCTTACTGAATACTGACCTGACGCCTGACGCGAGTTTAACATTTTTTACCCATTACAAAAAAAGTGTACAACGCCGCTAAAGAAGTTTTCACTTCAAAAACAATGCAAAATTTTCAGTTATCACCATCTAGAACACATTTTCGTTAATTTTTTACTGCCATCTGTTAGCGATTTAACTTATTTCTCTATACTGGTACCGCGGTTGTATGCCTTTCTTCTTCCACCACTACGCCCCCACGCTTTGTCACCCCTGCCCACCGCGTCTATAAAAAGTATCATTTCAATATATTTCACAAAATGTTTTTATTTAACTAGAGTGACCTGTGTGAAATATTCGCACTAAATAAGTATAATAATTATCACTTTACAAAATTATTTTTTAAATATGATTGCAGGTATTCAATTCGTTTCTAATTTTGCACACTGCTTATAACGTTCTTCTTTTTGTTGTATTACAATATGAAGCTCAGATGACAGATCGAAGAAATATTTTACTAAAATTGTCATATAGAGGCGCAAGTAGCAAAAGCGTTGAGCTAAGCCGTCAGATGGCATCATGCAGCATTGCTGTGACGTTGTTCAGCGTTGCCCGTCAGATGGCTGTATGCAGTATTTACAATATGAAGGTCAGATGACAGATCAAAGTGTTGACGTTGTTTCAAAATTAAAGCCGTCAAATGGCAGACGTTGTTCAGCGTTGCTGTTAATTAATTAATTTACAAAAACAAAAGCAATAATAAATTTTTTAGTTGTCGATGTCAGTAGAGCAAGCAATTATCTGTAAAATGATACATAAGTCATGTGGAGAAATTGTGTGGTTTTTTTCTAAAAAGGGAGGCAAACATCTTAACCTTAACGTATTAATAATATTAATATATATTATGTCACCGTAAAATTGTAAATACCGTTAGGTTGTAATCTGTCTCGCGAGATTCTGAACTGTCGAAAGATTGTGAACCTCAACGTAATAATAATACATTAAATTGTAAGCAGTACGTTGAGGTTCACAATCTTTCGACAGTTCACAATCTCGCGAGACAGATTACAACCTAACGGTATTTACAATTTTACGGTGACATATATAAATATGATGATGTATATAGGTATCTGATTAATATTAAAAATATTTTATTTTTAAGTGTATAAGCGTTATAATTAATTATATAATCTTCGCAAGTTCTTCTAAAACCAGTTCTAAAAATTATTTATGATGTACCTATTATTTAGAAAAAATACGATTGATATCTAAAATATCGGAACATACAAAAACAAATTGACAGTCACGAACATCAAAGTTGCAAACAAATTGATCCAAACTACGATATAACTTTGTACAGAATAATTTACATGTGACTATATTATAATGAATAATAAGTCTTAAGGCCGCTGCACACGAGGCTAGAAACACTGCTAGGAGTTCTGCTAGCCGGTATAGGCTGGGTACGAAGCTAGAAATGACGTCACTGCGGGCTGGCCTGCTAGCTCACAAGATAGGTTTTAAAATTAGAACAAGGGCTATTTTCCCTGCTGAATTTGCTGCTAGGTATGAGCAAGAACCAATCAGGAAGCAGTATCTTGTCACGTGGGTACTTGAGCATACATCCACAAACCCCAACATGGTGTCATTATGCACAGAGTCAGACAACATACAGGTTTTGCTTTATATTCGAGCTGTCACTGCGCGCGCACCAGATCTATCCACAAATCAAGCTTGAAAAATAGTCTCGTGTGAAGCGAGCACTTAATAGCAATCAAGAAAACCAGCGCTAGAAAACTACTAGGCAAATCTGTAGCAGCATTTCTAGCCTCGTGTGCAGTGGCCTTTACTTACAGAAAATAGATATCGTGCAGGAATGCTTCACGAAAGGGTAAATACTTATAAATATATATTGGGACTAAAATTTCTGTACAAGAACTCACAAGTGATAGATTTTAACAGTTGAAGGCAGAGCCGTAGCTAGTCATCGCGTTCCAGAGCGAAATTTTATGATTTAGTGCCTTCAGATAATCGCATTCGTATCAATGTTTGTATCCTCTGGAATTTGCAATCCTGGCGTGAACTCAGAATGCCAGGACCTAGTTACGGTATTGGTTATTTCTATTCAAAGATCTTATCCTGATATTTTCTCCACTCGCACATTACTATTAAATAAGTCAAAGTTAAAAAATGTAAAAAAGACATGAAATAGTGTCAGTTATAAAATTTAATGTTGGAAAACGGACTGTGAAAAAAAACGCATTATCGATATGATTGTCAAATTAAATCAGAGACAGTAAAAAAACACCTCGAAAAAATTGTTGAGATGTGTGATTACGAATGACAGATTTTTTTTATTTATTTAGGTACTAGCGGCCCGGCCCGGTTCACCCGGGTGTGATAGATATATTTTGTGTTATCGGAAAATTCTGAAAATGTATTTCATTAAGAAACGACTATATAGCGCCGAAATGCCTAAACTAATTGCTTTGAGCTGATATCACTCGGTGACAGTGCCGGCTAGCTCATGTAGCTAGTTGCCGCTTGGTGTGCTGCAGTGGCGCGCCATAGTTGCGCTTGCCTACCTGATGTCGCTACATAGGGCGAATACAGTTTTTTTTGACAAAACACCATAATTTTGTACAAAATATTTACAAATTATATATACAAAAATCTTTCTCGTTTATCACTCTTTCTATTAAAAGTAAAAATCTTATGAAAAACCGTTCGGTAGTTTTTGAGTTTATCGCGTTCAGACATAGACAGACAATCGCGGCTGGGGGACTTTGTTTTATAATATAATATTACGATTATGATGTATTATATTCTGAGAAATATTCTCACCAATACCTACCTATAAAATGATAATATCTATAGGTATAAATAAGTAAGTAAATTATTTATTTAAAAGGCCAAAAAATTGATAACCAAAAAAGTCAGGAATAAAACATGCAATAGATTATAAAAGTAAAATATTAATAGAAAAATTATTTATATGGCAGTATTTCCCGCATGCTGGTAAATTTGATTCGTTTATTTGCTGCATGTGTTTGACTTATTTAGAAATTAAAAACTTTAATATCCCGGACTAATAGTATCGGTATCAATATAAATACAAGCACAACATTTTTCTTTTCATTAAAGCAAATTATAACAAAATGTAAAATAATATTGAATGATTATTAAAAAGCAATCATTGTGAGGAACAATGTAATTTTCATAATTAAATTAAATACAAATTGGTCGAACAATTCTCACAGTATATAAAATGTACCTATAAGTAAACTGGCTTCAAAACTATTGTTTCTATAAACCTATATACAGGTGTATCAAAAATCAATTTCAAAACATTACTTTTGAAATTATGATCATCTTATTTTTTTATTTTGTATGATATATTCTCTGTTGAACTGGTCGCAAATTTATTAATATATGAATATATGAATTGTCTTTATATGTCTACAAAAATATGCATAAATATGATCTTGGCTCTGATATCCACAATATCAACACTCGTCAAAAAAACACCTTACGAGTGCCCTACAGTCGCTTAAATGTAAGCAAAAGGTCCCCTGCATTCCTAGGCGTTACCATCTTTAATAAGCTGCCTGAAAACATAAAATCAGCCGCACAGATAAATAAATTTACAAAACTCTTAAAAAGTTATTTGCTGGAAAGTTCTTTTTATAATATTAACGAATTATTGTGATCCAGACATACATTTTGACTTTTTTAACACTGTATACTACAGTCTTTTAAAATAAATCTAAAGAAAAGAAAAAAAGAATCTTTTATGAGAAAAATGTACAAACTGATACAATCGAAAATGTAATAGTAGAAATTTAATATTAATTATTATATACGCTATAGGATATTTTTTATTAAATATTTTGTACAAAAATACGGTATTTTCTCAGAAAAACTGTTTCAGTAACACGTAACGATATATGATAGAATTTATTCGAAGCTAAATAGCTTTGAGTAAATTCTATCAGAAGTCAGTTTTATCTGAACTAATATTAGTTCAAACGAAAACGATATTATGAAAAACGTTGATTGTTTAGATAATTTATGTGCCACTCTAAAATAAGTGATAATTCAGTCGCCGCGATAGTGGAAATTTATGTCAACAATGGGTGTTTCATAATATTATGGCAAACGAATAGGTATTTATTTCCATATTAAATGCAATTTTTTAACCGACTTCAACAAAAAGGAGGAGGTTCTGTGTTCATATGTATATTTTTTTTTATGTATGTTCACCAATTTCTCCGTCAATTATGGATCGATTTTCAATTTTTTTTTTTATTCGAAAGAGTGCACCTCAGAGGTGGTCCCATCGGAACCAAGTCAGGATCTGATGGTGGAATCCGGAGAAATCGAGGGAAACTCTCAAATTTCAAAGAAACGCATAATGTTTTTTATGTATGTTCACCGATTTTTAGATTAACACTAAAAAGAGAAAAATAAAATATTTTTAACAAAAAAATTGAACCGACTTCACACTAAAAAGTAAAAAATAATTGCGTATTGAAATGTTTTGGAGTCGGTGTAGTTCTCGGAATAGATTTCATTTTGGCTGACACCGACTCCAAAACATTTCAATACGCATAATTATTTTTTACTTTTTAGTGTGAAGCCGGTTCAATTTTTTTGTTAAAAATATTTTATGACACCAGTATTGCTTTAATTATATTGATCCTGTGCCACGGAGGTCTTGGTTCAAATTTCACAGTATATAAAAATATGCCGTCAGGCGATGCTTAAATAATTTTGAATCGGCAATACACAATACAATGGAGGTATCGAATCTTTTGTATCTCTGTAGCGTGTACCAGTACCAATGAATTGATCACAATAATAAAGTATAATAACATAAATTACCAATTTGCTTCGCCACGGAAATGGCCATAACAATCAGTTTGTATTATGGATACCTATGAACAGTTTACTATCTATGTACTTTAGTTTATAATAATACAGTATAATATGCATAGACTTTTTCTCTGTTCAATCTACAAAGTCAAAATAATTAATAATTACATTTTACAAAACGCTTATTTTATACTTCAATATTAAATACATCTGCACTATTGAACCGTGTTCTACAATAGTTCTCTCAAAGTTTTAAATAAGTTTGGAAGTTTTCAGTTGCAAAACGTAAAGTTGCAATATTTGATTATTACCTATACTTACTCCTATATGTATTCTTTATATTAACTTTTACATGAACCTAAAACATGCGCAAACATTTTATATACTTATATATAAATGTTGAAAGTAGCGCTTAACATTATTAATTTTAAACAAATATTAAATACAACTTGAAATTAATTATTTCAAGTAAATGTAGAGGCTTAATAGAATATAAGATAAGGTAGAATGAAGCTATTAATATATCCTTTTTAGTTAATACCAACTTATAAAACTATCTATCTATAATTTTATTATTTAGGTAATGAAGATCTTCTGAATTTAAGCTAAATGTCGAAAAAATAAAACAACTGTTAACCTCAATTTAGATAGAAACAATAATTTTAAAACTGAATTTGTAATCTAACTTAAATTGTAAAAATGCGTTTGGTATTATATAAATACACAGAGCCGGATAAATGACTATACAGGCCCTTGGGCACTCGAGCGTGTGAGGCCCCTTGCAAGGATTTTTTTAAGGATATTTTCTTTGAATAAAAAATTTAAAATGACAAAGATTTTATTTGTTGTTTTATAATTAAGTACCTGGGTGACCGAGCTTTGCTCGGAAAGTTAAATAAAATACTGATATGCTGATATCGCCAAAACTTGGAGAACCGTAGGTTCTCTGTCGCATCCCTTTGTGGAGCCTACGTCTCCACCTTTGTTACAGACTTACCTCGCGGGGCTGCGCCCCGCTCGGTTGTAAACGATACTAGTCGAGCCTTCGGCTCTCCATATAAGAACCGTAGGTTCTCTGGGGAAGCTTTGCTTCCCTTTGTGGAGCATACGTCTCCACCTTTGTTACAGTCTTACCTCACGGGGCTGCGCCCCGCTCGGTTGTAAACAACACTAGTCGAGCCTTCGGCTCTCCATATAAGGAGCAATAAGATAATATTGCTGAAACAGTTTGACTCCTTTGTGGAGAGGATTGTCGGCCCTTACCTATGGCAATCCGGTACTTGTAAAACTGATTCGCCGTCATCTTGATCTATGATATTGCATCTTTCGCTTCAAATTTAGTTTAAAAATTTATTTATTAAAATTACTCACCTGGCTATACTGAATAATAATTGTTTTTAACTTTCTTTCAAATACGTATTTATTTTGTCTCACTTGGATAGTAATTAAAGATTAACTGTCATAATATTTTGAAAACAATTGTTTCATTGTATAAAATTCCAAAACCTACTTACAATATTTAAGTATTTTCATACGTCAAAAAATTGATTTTTATAATGATAAAATTTGTAAGAAAACGATTTTTTCGAGAGATGAGACCTAGCTAAAACGATTTTTTGCCCCCCAAAATCCCTTTTCAGTAAATTTCATCCAAATCGTTAGGGCCGTTTTCGAGAAAATATTTAGGGACATAGGTAGGTACATAGGTACAAGATTAGCTCGTTTAATAATATAGGGATTTATTGACAAAATAATAGTTATACGTACATTTTCGTCTCATCTTTTTGAAACGAATACTACATCTATATGATCTCTTCAAAATCGACCGTTTGAAGTAGATCATTTTCTATAGGTACATAAAACGCTATATTCATTAAATTTTTTTTTGTATTTGACATCTTCCAGGATTAACAACTAATGCTGTGGTTCGTGTACGATGTCTGTTTCAATTCGTTCGTTGAAGACATGAAGAATAGATTTGGTTGAAGGTATTTTTTTCGTTTTGTTAATGACAGACGAAGCAGTCGACATGTCAACTAGTTAATTCTATAAAAACAAAAACAGGTGATTCGTTGATAACGATTAAGTACAGTTATTAGTTCGTCGAATCAACTCCTGACTGTTCTTGGGAAAAACGTATCCGAACTATTTTTTAGTATAGATAATAAAAATAGTCATCTTTGTCCATGATTAGTGGTGTCAAATTTAAATTAACCGGCATATAATAAGCTATTGACAGGAGAAATGCTAAATTTAATTGATTTTAAAATCGATATCTATACACATTTACCTAAAAATAGAAACGTGACAAAAGAGAAACGCAATCAATCTCAGAAAAAAAAAACAGCAGTCCAGTAAAATGTTTTCAATAGCAGTCAAGTTTATGACAGTTCCAAAATAGACGGAGCTCGGTTGAAATTGATAGGGACAAGCAAACGTGGAGTTGCGTATAGTAGAATCAGAGGCGGGTGTAGCAGATAATAATTTATTATAAAGATTTAGTTATGTCTGCAGTTTGCTGCGAAAATAAAACCGACTTCCAGATGAAGTGAAGCTTTGAAATTCTGCATAGCTATACACGGTGTCCCATTTTAAAGTAGCCACCCTTATATTATGTCCGTTATTTTTGAATTATAGATAGAAAAAAATTCTCCAAATAAAATCTGCTCAATTTGGAAATGGAAAAAATATGCATACATCATGGACATCCCGATAGATGGTGCCACTTCGGAGATACGCATATCAAAATTGTTTTTGAAGTGAAAACTTCTTTAGCGGCGTTGAACACTTTTTTTGTAATATGCATAAAAAATGTTAAACTCGCGTCAGGCGTCAGGACACGTGACCTGATCGAAGACGCAAACTTTTATTTAGGTACCTATACAACGTTAGACATCTATATAGCGTTGAAATATCGTACCTACATAAAAATGCAATCTATGATACAAACCATTTTGATCGAAAATTCGTCAGACGTTAATATTCAAGTTTTCACTTCTCCTGGCACTCCCGGAGTGCAAACCTTTTTTTTTAAGTAGAAAACTATATTTTTTATTAGCCTGTTTGATAGAAGAGAAAAAATGCTATACCTAAAAAATGTTTGAACCATTTTTCGATTTGCGCCGTTTTTATCGTGGTAATAATCGTTTTTTACCACTGGCATTAGCATTTATTACTATAATAGATTTTAACCGGTAGTACCTATACAACCAGAAAAACAAACTTTGGAAAGAGCTAAAAAAAATTTAGCTTAGTATATGTTTTCACTGATTACTACGAGCAATTTTTAAATTTACGTGAATATTTTTTGTTATTTTTTTATTTTTAATATAATGTAAATTTTTCGATCTTTTTGGATCCCTCCTTCTGTCTCGAACCTCATAGTTGCCCCTGTCTATAGTTACGGCCCCATTTTCTCCAAAGAAACATTGCGTTACAAAATAATATTGCAAAAATATAGGTATCTATATACTTATACTTAGTTTAAATATTATTAGTATTACAGTATGGCTAAATACAACGTCTTGAGTTTCCTTTATCGTTATATAACATATTTTATTCAACTCATGCGCGTTATTCATGTTTTATCATGCCTAAAAACCGAACCCTAAATAGCCATTTACCGACTGGTGACAATTACTTGTCATAACTCAATGAAGATTCCTACTAGCTCGGCCATTGTGGAGTAATGAAAATAAACGTAACTATTTTCTGAGTCGTAACGAAATAGTAGGTAACAACAACACCCTGTTGTTACCCATTGAGACTAAAGTTGAGAGGCCGAATGTTTTCGACATGGAGTTTATTCATAACCGGCTAACCTCAAACCAAAACAATGAATCGTGCTGTTTGGTGCTGTTAGTATTGACAGTTTTTTTTATAAAGAAATAAATCGATATTTACAACATCTCATTATAATTAAAACATGAATAACGCGCAATTGTTGAATAAAATTATGGGCGCAACTTGTAGGCTAAGTCATGACCTGTCAGCGCCATGAATGACTTAGACTACTAGTTACGCCAATAACTATTATTTACACTCTATAAGTTATAGTAGTTTATGAGCAAAAATTATTCATTTTTGTCCATTCAGAAAGTTTAATTATTTTTTGCTTGCAGTCTAAGAACGCAGTTTCACAGATTGAAGCGCGCCGGGAATTTTTCCAAGATGCAAATCTTAACAGACAACAAAAAATATATTTATAGTTTTGAAATATGTGACTCATACTTGAAACTATAAATATAGATACTTTATAGGTACCTACCTATATAATTTATTCATAACGTTTTGAGTTTCCACTATTTTTTAATTTAAAAAATGGTTCATACATAGAAGGCAACAACGTTTTCACAAACACTGGTGTATTTATAGACGAAGGTGTAAAGAGTGTACAAAAATTCTTATAGAAAATATTTTCAAAGAGGCATCGCCTCACAGTCTTGAAACGAGTCGCGTTTAAAAACGCACATGTATAATAGTAGGCTGGTCCAACTGAAGTCATTGCTTCAATACTTTTCCATTCCAAACATCTATAACCGCGTATTGATTCGGCGTTGACAGGCCGGCAAAGTCGGGTGACATTCTTTATCAATACGTCACAGCTCATATTTCAAGTTCGCCTGCATCCGCCCTCGGAACTGCTACAAAGAAACCAACTTCTTTCTGCACCGTACCGTGGCGTCAACCTCCGAGGCGTGGCGTCCAACTCTATACTAGGGGCACCAATAGCGCGACTGTTCGTTCGCCGCTCAACCAATGCCGTGCCGCGTGCGCGTGACGTCTGAACGTCGGCACCGCCTTCGATCGTCTCCGCCAAAGCCAACTTTGTTTTTCCAAATGTTTTTATTTATTACTTTTGTATCCAGTGTATGTAACAGTCGTATGTGTGTTACTAGCTGCTGGTAGCACTCTTATTTCCGCGCGTTGTGATTTTCGAATGGGACTTTTCGATTCGAGTGTGCATTGTGACGATCGTGGTGAATTATCGGGGGTGTTGCATTCGACTTTTCGTTGTAGAGAAAACTGTGTGTGGTGCAACTAGACCGGTCGTACAAAAATAGAGTTGCTGCTCTTTCCGAGGAAACATAGAGAGCGATATATATACATAAGATAAGTTGTATCGGTGTATTGTGTAGGTAATGTGCAAGGGACACACAGAGAAGAGAACAGTAATAAGAGTCGTCGCGCGATTGTTGTGTAGATGTGTATGTGTTGTGTGCCGTTCCCCTCTCCCCTCGGGTGCGCCGCTGCGCATTGCTGCGAGCAGACATACAGACGTACATACAAACAGACATAACCCTCACTATTACGACATCTCTTCGACTGTCTGCAGGAGGACTATTGCTCTGCTCTTGCGGCAGCAGGAACAACCGATTGCATTACGGGACACGGGTAACTCTAGAACCGCGAACAAGGAGCCCGCTATATATCCAGTATAGATATAGTGTCGGTACGACGCTCTCCCACGCATTTATATACGCACACGATAGCTGATAGCACGTTGTGTTTGACATCAGTCTCGCACTTATTTAATAAAATATCGAACTGTAAATGTTTAGTGTGGCCATTAATTAACAGTATGATCGGCAATAATAATACGTTGTGTGCTGTAAATATAAGAATTGTTCATGTTAATGTTATTGATGACGTTTTGATGGTTGCTTATTAAGAACGGTATAAAGAAGTACCGCGCGAGTTGACAGTTTATAGTTTCTTTAGTATATTTAAAATATATTCGAAGAAGGACAGAGAGTTGTTTGCGTTGGTTTCGCCGCGCGCGTTATGGAATCATCGTCGATCATGGACTCACCGTCAACAACAAGTGAACGAAGTAGTCACGCATCATCGCCGAACGTAAAGCCACCTTTGTCGCCGACCGCCGTAAATAATAACAACACGACGTCCAGCAACAACAATCCACCTCACATCGGAAGTCCGCGTCAGACAAGTCCTCTAGGTCCTCCGCCGGGTCCACCGCTCGGGATGCCGCATCCATTGAGTCCGCCGCCGGTCGGACCGCGTTTGGCACAGACTTTGCAAGCGCATCTACCGCCACCGGGACTCGGTCTCCTGGGATCTCTCGGAGTATCGGGGATGCTGGGACATCACGGACCTCTTGATCTGATGGCTCATCACGGTCCGCCGCGTTCGTATAACAGTCCGCCACCGATATCGAGCTCCGATCCGACAGCTAACGAATGCAAGTTGGTCGAATATCGCGGACAAAAAGTGGCCGCGTTTATAATTGCCGGCGATACTATGTTATGTTTGCCTCAGGCGTTCGAACTATTTCTCAAACACCTCGTTGGTGGACTTCACACTGTGTACACCAAATTAAAGAGACTGGATATTGTACCGCTTGTTTGTAATGTGGAGCAAGTCAGGATTCTCAGAGGACTTGGTGCTATTCAACCCGGCGTTAACCGTTGTAAATTGTTGTCGTGCAAAGATTTCGACGTGCTCTACAGGGACTGCACCACTGCCAGGTACGTGTCTTCATCATCAATATAATAATCTATGTCTATAATATACACATTTACTAAGCATGCGATTTACCCACATTATTTTACTGATAAATATGTTATAACGGTATTTAATTTTTGTGATCGAAAAGTAGCCTAAATTTAACCTTCCGAGTTATAAATTGTTTCTGCCTGTTGTTACCTAAAAAATTTACTCATTTTTTGGATAAAATCAATACATTTTTAAGACTAAAATATTGTAGTCAAAAATTCGGTTTCTTGTAAAAGTAAACGCGAATATTTTAAATAGACAGTACATATTTTTTGTAACATGAAATCTGTAGATATTCAAATAACACATAAGTATCCCATGTGATTCACGTAGATAATTGGTGACTTAAAAATTGAATATGAAACAATTTTGTGTAACTGCAAGAAATTTGCTGTAAATGAATTGATTTTATTCTACTTTTCGATTGCATTATGTGATTTGAATTTATTAATACAGGTTGTGAACGATTTTAGACTTTGTATGAAAATATCATCGTTTTTGCATTATATTGAGTAGAGTATTTTAATAACGTTGATGAATTTTAATACATTTTTCAACATTTAAAGTGCAGGAATTAATTCAGTTCTTCCACATTATAGAAAAATTATTCCATTTTGTTTGTTAGGTGGATATAAATGACTGAATCCTTTAGGCATAACGCAATTTATGATGATAAACAATACGGCTTCATTTTTTGAAATTTCATGTGAAGATATAATCATGAAAACAATTTTAAAAATATGTTTACGAATTTAAAATTGAATTTATTGATGGCATTATTTCTATATTTTTTTCTTAAAGTGAAATAAAATTTAAAGCGTGGTAATATTTTCTGACAATTTGCGCATCTATCTACTGATTGTTAACTTTATAACAACTAAGTGCTAAAATTAAACGCGATTTAAGTATATATTTGTGGGTATACGGATGGCAATGTTTTCAACATTAATTAAAATAGCAAAGAATAATATTAAATGTTAAAAATATGAACACAGTATTTTTCGTATCGCCTTTGTTACTTAAGAATGAGGATGATTTGAAGGTGTTAGTACTGAAAAATATTTCGTTAATTTTGTTAAATGTCCAGTAAAAAATAAGATATTTATGTAAAATTGTGTATCTAGAAGAAATTAACGGGTCGTAGAAGCATATACCTATATCAAGAGACTAATATCTACATCGCGGCAGTTTAAAAGTGTATATAAAACATTTCTTTCTGAATATTTTATATTACGGTACTTCGAAATTGTCATATTTTTTGAGAACATTTTACGGAAAATGTTGATACCTACACTGAGAAAGGATAAATGCATTTTTTGTGATAACTTAACAAATAAAAAACGATCAAGAACATAGCAGCAATATTGCTGCATAATTTCGTTCTCTGTACAATGTCAAATTAGTTTCCTTTGTTACGGAGAAAAATTGAATGATTTTATTAAAACAAAATCAATTCGCTGTTCTCATTGGGGCAAACATTTTGATTGAGAATTCATTTAAAAGTATTAAGATAAGATAAGATTTTATTGTCACATTATAAAAGTAAGTTACAATTTTACATATTTTTATATTCTGGTTCCTTATTAATTACCCAGTGGAATAAGCTTAATGCTAACATAAATGTTGTTTATTAGTAGTCTTATGTGTTACCATTTTTATTTTTTTTGTATATAGGGAAAAGTTAAAAAAAACCCTACGCCAGATAATATTGAATATAATTAGCTATTTCATGATAAAAGTATTAAATTAAACTCATACTTACAATAAGAATTGTAAAAAAATCGTTCAAGTAATTTAATAAAATCTTGAAAGTGAGTTCAATACGCAACTATATACAACATTTTTCTACCAAATTTTTTCTTGTGATACGCTTCAAGGTAAAATTCCGCACGATATTCATTTGGGCGTGAATTGCTTTAAACACATAAACACACTTTTAAAATCATAAATGATATTTAAAGAAACGAACCCTAATAATGTGTAATTGGAATTAGTTATATAGGACACGGAAATGCCGAATCAATAATAATAATAGGTAAAAACGCACAGGTAGAAAAATACTTAATTAATATAACGATTATGTGTGATTGTTGCAGTAGTTCTGAGTCCTAACCACAGGCTTGAAATGAAATGATACACGGATTTGAAAGCGTTTAAGACTTTTAACTCCAGGTATATCTTTTATAGTTCTGATCTATAATTGGCGTGTTAGGACCATTCTACCCAATTTATGTGTCATAATTTAAAAATGATATACAATCTACTTAAATGACAATAATTTGTACGATTTATATAGTGATATAGGTCTCTTAAACTGTCAATTCGATTTTTATATTTTGTGGTTATCTTTTATATCAGCTTACGTTGCCGATGCCTTAATACATATTTTTTATTTTTTAATACGTCGCGTGTTTTATCATATTATTCGTTTGTGTTTTTTATCCTCTGCGTCGAATATTAGCTGCAAATAAGATTTTGGAGACAGTGATGACTGATTATTGATAAAATTATGTAAATTTGTTTTTAGTTTTTTATACAAAGTCGTCGCATTTATTTTTAATGCAATCAAGGACTAAAATCTGTCTGCGCTTTTTTTAATACATTTGCCGCTTGATTTTAAGATTATTTAGGGTATATTATAGAATGCTTGAACTCTTAAAATCTAATTAATGGGTTTTAAAAGTTAATCCATTGACGGTGCATAAGAGTAGGTATCCTTACAGCATTTTTAACATCTTATTCCAAGTTTTAAAATGCTGTATAGGGAGCTACTGCAGTTTCCCTATCAATTTACAGTGTAATTCCGCATAATATAATGTTTAAGCAATATTTTTTGTAAGTTTCGATTTGAGTCAGAAAAGGATAGCGGCTTGATTTGTTTCTCTAAATTCATTTTTATAGCTGAATACTGTCAGAACACAACTACACAAATTCCTATAATGTGTTTGGAAGCGAAATTAAATATTTTATAGTTTTACAATTATAATTCGAACTTCAAATTAGATTAAAATTTAAAAAAAAAGATATTCATAGTTCTGTGATAAAAAAAATCAAACTTGATATAGATTTTATTTCTTCGCGAAGCCATAAGCGGATGCGAACGTCATATACATAAAAGTACATTAATTATAAAAAAAAACTGGATTGTTAATGAATCGTTTCATTCCGATATTTTACAAATTAATTTGTTTTTATTAATTTGTAGAAAAAATATCATAAATACCTACGTAGATGTCGCGAGAAAAAATATTTATAAAACTCGCTGCTCGCTTTTATAATTTTATTACCATAAAAATTAATCTATTTTGATAAACGTGAAAAAAAATGTACCAAAATCTACATTTTTATGTGTTTGAAACATCATTTTATTCATATTTTTAATGTAATAGAAAATTAAATAATTTAATATAAATATGTAGCTACTAAAACAAACCATTAATATGTTAAAATTTTAATTTTGATTAGGTGTATTTTATGAACGAAATTACTTATGATAATGTTTTCAACGTTTTTATTATATATCGTGTAAATGAGTTGTTTTTTCACATTTAAATGTTAATGAAATCGCTTTACACGTAATAATATTAGACTATTTTAATGTATTTAGTTCAAAACCTAACTCCATGAAGCCGAAAGTAACGTATACTTATTTATATTTCGCGTAGAAAAGAATCAATAACTTCATAACACTAAGAAACATGGATTTATTTCATTTGACTATTTCTTGTCTCTTACATTCAGATTTCTTTTCAGCACTTCAAGAATTTTGATTATAATTTTCTAATTTATTATTTATGTAAAATAAAGATTAAAAAAGAAACCGTCAAGTTCGACTTGAAGAATATTAAATTTCAACTCGATTCTCTTATTTAGTCCAGAAAAATTCGACTGAAATACTGACAGATGGGCAAATTGGCGATCCCATAAGAGTTCTGTTTTTTTCTTTTTAAAAAATATAAAACCTTAAAAACAAAAGAATGCGTAGGAGCCTACATTATAATCTATTTTTTTGTGTCCAATTTTTTAAAATTCTTTTTAGAATGTCGTAACTACAAAATAATATATAAACTTAATTTTGTTTTTTATCTACCTATAAGACGATTATTTTCTCATAAAATTAAAATAATTCATTATTAACATATATTTAATTTGGTACATAATATGGAATTGGCCGTTAAATGAATGGCATATCTTTTGAAACGTATAAAACACAACTTTATTAATTTATTTCCGTGTATAATAATTTTATTTCATAACAGTATTGATTCGCACAACATAGTGGCTTCGTCAGACTATACAGGGTGAAAAGTATAATTATGTCATGCTCTAGAGGGTGGATAGAGATCGCGGAGACAAGCATTTTTAGTATAAGAACCCATGTCCGGAAATGCACCGTTACGGAGTTAGTGCGCCGGGTGTCGGGAAGACAAAGGTGATGGAAAACGGGCTCTGAAACGTTTGGCCTGTACAGTTTACTGTAATAAATGTTAACAAAACATTAGAGTACACTGGCAGGCTACAAAACTAAACAATTACAACTTTGAAAAGAACGATACGGCGAAAAACGGTTGGTACAGTACAGATCTTGTTGGAGAGTACAGTGCATTTCCGGACATGGGTTCTTATACTAAAAATGCTTGTCTCCGCGATCTCTATCCACCCTCTAGAGCATGACATAATTATACTTTTCACCCTGTATGTGTCTGGATGAAGCCACTATGCCTATATGTTGTGTGAAACAATTGTTATAAGAAAAAGTACGTCGTATGTAATATCTGACTATTAGGAACTGCTTAAAAATTTAGAGCGAGTTGTGGTGAATATACAATGCTCTTAAAATAAAATAAATATATAACATATCATATACGACGATTAAAGTTTTAAGGATTCTTATTATATTATAATTATACAAGCGTCTTAAATTAAATCAAACCTTTATTTTTGCAATATAATTAAAACGAAGTTTATTCTATAATGTAAAATGTAATACTTTTTTTTTGCTATAATTAAATTCAAAACGAATACATCTATTATAAATATAAGATTAGATATATTTGTTGTTTATGCTTGCACTGTGTAAGTAAAGATTAATATGTATTAATATGAATAATTAACTAGCTGTACCCGCGGCTTCGCTTACAATGTTTGCTTTCTTTAAAAATACATTTTTTAAATTACAGTTTAAGCTAATCGAAAGATTGATAATTTGATTGAAATTGATGCAAGGTTTTCGCGTTATAAACAAGCAAATAGACAGACAGTGTTTTTTTGAAATGTGATATTTCTATTTGATAATAACTACAAAGTTTATTCTTAAAGGAATTTTGTGATAATCCGAAAATTGCAAACTAATTTTCCTGTTATATTCGTTTGTTATTTTATAAATATATTATGCATGTCAATTTATTTAATGACGTTTTTAGTTATATTTAAGTTATCAAAAATTAATAAAATACGTAAATAAACGAAACTGTCTTAAGACTAGTAACACAATAATTAATACACTGAAAGTGACAGTTCCGTTTTATTCTAAACACAGATAAGATATTCTTTCATTGAGGGATACAATTCCGATTTCTCGGCGCCGATATTGTATTGGCAAGTAAAAAAGCATTCCATATTTTTTCTACGCATTTAAAGTGTCGTTTGTATCAGTATAGCCTACGACGCACATCGAAATCGTATCGACCTACGAGAAAACGCCTAATGAATTGCAAAAACACTGTTCCTTAAAATAATAAGTAATATAGTTTTTGTTAAAATTATTTTTAGAATAACTATTGATGCGTAAACTTTTCGTTTTTTAGATTTATCTAAAAATTGTGGTACAGTGTTTTATCTATACTAATATAGGAGTATAAAGCTGAAGAATTTATTTGTTTGTTTGGTTGATCGCGCTAATCTCAGGAACAACTGGTTCGAATTGAAAAAAAAAATTGTTGGATAGCCCATTTATCAAGGAAGGCTATAGGCTATATAATATCACGCTACGACCAATAGGTGCGGAGCATTAATGAAAAATGTGGCAAAATGTAATTCAAAATTTGTCTGCCCGACAACGGTAACTCCGATCATCATGAAATTTAGACACAACAGTCATCTCGGTAAACTAAGATGAATGTGCGTACTCATGTACCCCCACATTCGTTCTTTTGCACCCGGGTGAAACCGGGCGGGACCGCTAGTTTTATATATAGATTTCGGTGATGATAATGAAAATATATAAGCGCTCTTACACTGTATAAAATAAAACAATGCGATGTAAAACTTATTTATTATTAAAAAACAATTATCTAAATGTATTTGAACATTAAGATTATTATAAAGTTGAGTTATATATATAGTAAATAATGTGATATTAACTACGTGTAATACATGTGTATAAAAATTAATATAGCCGCACGTTTTAAGATACAAAAATACAGAAAAAAGTTACCTGACTATCATTAATCATAGTTTAATTTATTTTTCTTTTTAAAATATAAATGGACAGTCGTAATCGCCTTGTGGAATCCTTTTGTAAGTATATATACCCTGGTATGGCGCAGTGCGTTTTAAAAATATAGTTTAAAAAAAACTAAAAAACACGCTTTATATCGAACTAAAAAGTAAAAAATAATTTTTTTAAAATAAGCTTAAAAAGCGTGGGGCGCTTTGTTCCACATTTTCGTACATCGAGCGCCCAACGCTTTTTAAGCTTATTTTAAAAAAATTATTTTTTACTTTTTAGTTCGATATAAAGCGTGTTTTTTAGTTTTTTTTAAACTATATTTTATTTTTCACTTTTTAGTTTGAGGATCTATAAAAGAATTTATTAATCCTGGGGGTCCTAATAAGGATAATGGGAAACTGTTATCAAATTATTGCATTGTCATCGGTCCTTGATACGTATGCAAAGTTTCAAATTAATCAGACTTCGGGAAATTGGTGAAAATTATGCTCAAAGATTCCGTTACATGCATACATACATACATAGTTAGTTACAACCCAAGCTAATATAAAGCGTTTAAAAATTGGTCAGTTAAAAAATAGGGTAGTTTAAAGCAATATAAGACAACTTATTAGAAAATACAGATTAATAAATCGAATATGATTGATTTTTTAATTGCAATATATGCATTGTTAAGCTAATAGATTGAAATAGAAGCTTTTTAAAGAACATTTTATAAACTCAATACTGATGATGCCACAAACGATATAGATACTACCTACAAATGAAAAAAATATCCGTATATTTTTTCAGACAATCTTTATTAAAATAGATAACCAATTTACGTTTTAGTCCTGAGTTGGATCATCTTCGAAATTATTTATGCTAAAAAATATAAAACATGTATTTTAGAAAGTATTAAATTGGAAATTAAAAAATGTTTGAATTTTAAATCTTAAAAAAGAACACTTAATTTGACGTTATTGTTTAATTCCCAATTTATATATTTTATAGTATAAATAATTCTTAAGATTGTCCAAATTCGGAGTGAAACGCGAATTGGTTCTTGATTTTAATAAAGGTTTGAAAAATTAGTCGGAAATAAAGATCTGATGATGTATAAATTTAAAAGCGGCTCATTCATTAAATTTCTGATTAGATTTGAAATTTTTTCTAAGTGTATTTAATTTTGGAATAAGTCTCCTCACTCTCTCAATAGATAGGAAGTTAAAAAGTACACTAATAAAGTAGTCACCTGAATAATTCATAACTAGCTAAAATTTAAATAAATTAATACGTTTTTATAAAAGAAGCATTCGGTCAAAAATACTTTTTTAAACAGTTTTATAGAGATTTGTGTAAAATTTTTATAATTAGCAGATACGTTGATCAATTTTGTGGCTATTAATTGAATAGTCAGAAAATATCATATCTAGAATTAAGAAATTACATTTTTCTTATCATTATATAATATTAATACTTAATTTATTTTAATTTTAGCATCCGATTGATCAGGTGAGAGAATTTCATTCAAAAAGTTTATTTACAATCATTACACCTTTTTACTGACTACAAACATTAGACGTGTTAGAATTAAAGCGTATACATTTTTTTTACTGCTGGCGTTTATATACAACAAAACAACCTCGGAGAAATATTAATCAAAATAAAATTTGATGCCTGATACAACATTAATTCTGTATCATTTCAAACACAAAAGAACACATTATTATCTCAACAGTAAGTTGATGTTATTTGTATTCGAGATCTAGACACCCGTGTCGAGATATTATTACAGACAAATGAATATCGATATTTATATTAGAAAGACTCGTGTACGTTTTATACAAGGTGACTATTTTAATCTATATATATAGGCTTAACAATGCGTCTATTCGTTAATTAACTTGTTTTAAACACTGCGTATAAAAAATTATTAATGATAACTATTTTGTATTCGAAGCGTATATTCATGAAGAGGCACTATAAGTATTGCCTTCAAACAAGCACGGTTTTTGTAAACTAATGGTTATTTTTGTTGTTACTATATATGTTATAGTTATTCGAAAATAGTGATATAAATATGTATTTATTAATACGGCTTACTTTATTTAATTCTAATGTCAAATTATATTAAAAATATTGGAATACTGACAGCAGGCAAACAGTTAAGATTTTATGTAAAGCGGTTAAATGGTAATTATTTATTTTATTTGTTTCCAATTAATTTAATAATAGTTATTGGCGTAACTAGTAGTCTAAGTCATTCATGACGTGTCATGACTTAGCCTACAAGTTGCGCCCATAATTTTATTCAACAATTGCGCGTTATTCATGTTTTAATTATAATGAGATGTTGTAAATATCTATTTATTTCTTTATAAAAAAACTGTCAATACTAACAGCACCAAACAGCACGATTCAATGTTTTGGTTTGAGGTTAGCCGGTTATGAATAAACTCCATGTCGAAAACATTCGGCCTCTCAATTTTAGCCTCAATGGGTAACAACGGAGTTGTTGTTACCTACTATTTCGTTACGACTCAGAAAATAGTTACGTTTATTACTTCACAATGGCCGAGCTAGTAGGAATCTTCATTGAGTTATGACAAGTAATTGCCACCAGTCGGTAAATGGCTATTTAGGGTTCGGTTTTTAGGCATGATAAAACATGAATAACGAGCATGAGTTGAATAAAACCAAGTACAGTCGCTTTTTTAAAATTTCTCTTAGAAAAAGAGTTTGAGATCTCAATACTTTGAAACATTTTCATTTTTTAGAAAACGCACCCAATCTTTTTTCATATTGAGATGATAAGATGTTCCATGAATGTTGGTCTTAAAATTAACGACTACCTGGGTAGTATATTAATTATTAACAATACAATATATATGTATTTAAAATATCAAATCAAACCAAAGAACGCGCTCCGGCCGCGGTCTGAGCTGCAGACAGATGAATCGGTAGCAATATGTCTTCGAGTGTACCTGGGGCAATCTACACTCACATCTTCAAACACCCACTGGGATCTCTGTGGTGCTCACACCACCTAAACAGGGGTGGCCAAATCAATATACTGTATAGATATTGGTCTCGCTAAATGACGTCAGCTGCTTATTGGCAGCTGATTTATAACAGCTGATCAAATATCCAGATTTTAACATGTGCGGAATATTTTTTCAAACATATATATGCCTAGACTAGTATATAGAAAATATCGGATTTTAAGAAGTGACGCGTTTTTATTCTGTTGAAAGGTTGAGTAATAAGTGATTGTATATTATTGAAGTGAAACTTCTTTAAGCACGGTAGAGTTACACTTAAATATATTGCTTTTGTATATCGTCGTTGGTTCTATAATAGCTCTTATGTGCATAGTTGGCAGATTTAGATGAAAAGATTCAGGAAACGGAGCTCTATACACTAGTAATACCTCCAAATTAATTTTACAGTAACCGACAAGGGGAAGTAACTCTTATGTGAAAAGTTGTATCAAATAATTCCTTCCATGTGCCAATAAATCCGAAATTAACGTTAAATATTTTTTAAGAAAATACTTCGTCTTAATTAAACATGTATAGTGAAGATAAGTATTAATTAGAAATATATACCTCTGAAATTGCTATTTCTTACCATCCATTGCTGAAATAACCACTTATTGGCCTTTCCTGCAAATTTTACTTTTTGCACATAAGAGGTATTACAGCACCAACGACGATATGTTTTAAATCAAAATCGCATACAGTATTCAATAATCAGCAAAATTAATTGAAAATTACCTATCCCTAGATTTTACTGTACATCAGCTAGTATTATTGTGAACCTTACATAATATCTAAAACGCCGCGGCTTTATTATTTGTATTTATTATTTTATAGTTATTTTTTGTGTATCTGGTCGGTGCTAATAAGGCCTGTCAGGAAATAAAGAAATGGGTGAAGGATGTGAAAAGGGATGATTAAAAATATTATAAATGTGTTTTTTGATTAGTCGAAATAAGGTTGAGTTGATAAATGTTTTATGCAGTCTTGACGGCGGTAATATAAATATTATGCATAGAGCTTGTTTTAGGCGAAATATCAAAATTCTATATTTTTTATCTTTTTCACATATACCTACGCATTAGAAAATATTATAGGATTTTATTATCGTTTTTTGATACTGCCTTACGATATTTTATTTTATTTATCGTAAAAAATTGTTCGGAGATTCAAGCGATGAGTAAGAACGGAAACCTTGAATAGTTGCTACATAATTTGAGCGCTAGTGACGATTTTTATTAAAATAATATCTATTTTAAATGAAGATAATAATGTTTTTAGTATTCAAGGTAAAACATCTATCTTTATTACGAAGATAAATTTTCTACTGTTATTTTAAAATAAGCATTTATAATTTTTAACATCCAAAATTAATTGAAATATCTATTAATTATATAATATAGGTTATATGTTTTAGAGAAAGTGCAAAAAAATCTGTATGCTTATGTGCATTGCTACTAATTGCAAAGTATTTATTAATTAAAATAAAAATGTAATTATAACTGGACATTACTAAAAATATATCATTATTAAAATACAGAAAAAATATTGAATAAGTAGTACTATAATTTATAATAATTATAAATTGTAAAACTTGATTACAAAATTATATATTATCATTTTGAAATTTAATTTATTTGATTGACATTTAAAAAAATATATTTATGAATAATAATATAAAATGCTTACAGAATAACTTTATATCAAACGTGTAGGTATTGGTGCTAATATGCTTGTGAAAAAAGTTAAAAAAAATAATTTTAAAAAATCGAACTTGAAAGCTATGATTTTTGTAATTATTTAAAATATTAAATAGCGTCACTGATTGCAAGGTGTCGCTCGCATGGAGAACGAAATATTGGCTTTATTTTGATACTATTTTATACACTTTTTATTCTTTGTTACATTGTGTAACCGATTTAAATAAATCTCTACAAAATATGATTGATTAAAATCTATATCAGATCGCAAAAAAAAAAATGATGCTGTCACATTAAAAAATTATCGATTCATTAACATATTTTTAATTATACTCACTGTATAATTAAAGAACGTTAGTTCAAAATTATTAAAATAAACAAAATTATTTTAATGAAAATTATGTTACCAGCCCACTTGATCTGTTATGTATAAAATGAAGACATTATAAGGAGTACGTTTTGGAGTGTGGGCTTTAAGTTCTGATTATCTTTGAAATTAATTTAATCAAAGTTTAATTTAATCTGATATATCGCTCTCACTGAAAAACACTTCTGGTTTCTAATATAGGTTAGTAAAGACGAAATGAATCTTAAAAAAAAACAGTGGTTGTAAAAATATTTATGGCGGTTGATGCTAACATTTTTTCGATATTGCAGTAAACAATTCGGCATGCTTTAGTATTTTGCTATTAAAAACAAACAAAAAGTCTTTCCGATATTTTATTCTTATAACAAACTTAAGTAGGTACGTGTCTATAATTTGTTAAACTTATGGACTTTAGCAGTTTTTTTGATTATATACAAAGAAAAAATATCACCAATGACCAGCGCTTGTACCAAGAGTGCATCCCATAAAACTAAATGAATATTAACTTTAAAATCACTTTGAGATGTACGATAAATATGCATAACTTATGTCTATAAAAATTCTGGTACAGTTGAATCATCGCCAAACACATAAAAAAAAGTTAGAAACAAAGAACAAAGAGTCCACTGCCATTTAGGGGAGGTGCGTAAGACTTTCAGCAACATTGTCTGAAGTCATTTCAGCACATATTTAAATGTACAGCTCTTTGTGTTTATGAGCAGATGAATTGTAAAACCGTAACCTCATACGTGCTATGATACAATGTACAATCGTATTTGTATATATACGTTAATATATACGTACGTATGTACAAACGAACCTCGTAACTTTAATAAAGAAATGGATACTCCATTAAATATAGTTATCACTGCTTGTTCACATATTGTTATACAACGTTAAACGTTGTCAAAGTGACAAGATCTATTTTTAGAAGTGAAACTTGTTTTATCGACGTATCTGTTTGAGATTTTCTGTAACGTTAAAGGGGAAATTAGTCAACGGCAGGGAAATAGTCTTGCTAGTTCAAAATGGATAACACACCCATGAAACGAGTTCATATTTTTAAAAAAGTTTTATTTGTCACGCGAGTTTATGTGGGTAAGACTCACACGTTTTTTTTTTTAATTATAGACGCTCGATAACTTAGCATTTAATCGCATCATCAATAGAAACTAAACGACATCACAAAACATTTATGAGCAGAGTGGGAATCGAACCACAAAACAATTCAATTCAGTTGCTATGCAAGTTATCATCAAAAAATTATCCAGACATTGTTGAAAGGACACTGATTTTGGTCCAAAAATGTTGCTCAATAAATGCGAGTGAAAATCGAAAGATCCTGTAATGAATTACAACTTTTTCCATTGTACCTACCCAGTTATTTATCCGAAAGGTACAAAAATATCGTTTCGTCAATAATTGATGTTAACAAATAAATAAAAGTATTGAATTAATTATAATTATTAATATCAATAAAACCCTGGGACGGATTTTAAAGTACCATCATTCTTGTGTGTCAGATAGGGTTGCCAGAATGGGAAATCAAAATTTCTGGACAATATTCTAAAATATTTGGACCAAAGGATTTTAGGCTGGACAAAATAAAAATCTGCATTAATCAACCGAAACACGACATATAATTAAGTAATATGTACTTACTTAGGTATTATTGTTATAAGAAAAACGAAAATATGAACTATTGAGCTGAACAGCTGAAATTGGTACAAAAACAGAGGTAGCTTAATCTAACAGTCAATGGTACCTTTCAAGTCAATTTTTTGCCACATATATTTAGTATTTCCCTTAGCTGCCTTTATCATTTTAGAACCTTTCTCTGTATTTAGAAAAGATTTCAAATTAGTACAGTTTTCTTCAAAGTTTAATCGAATTATTAGCTCTGGCGGTGCATGTTTTTTATTTTTAGTTGGACATTTTGCCTAAAACCGGGACACTGGACAACGTGTAAAATTGCTGGAGCCAAGTCCCGCCAATCTGGTAACCCTAGTGCCAGACAACAATATAAGAAACACATTGAAATGTGTCCTTTCACAGTTTGCTGATTGAAAATCTCGTGCCTATACATTTTTGAAATTTTGAATATTTTCGTTGTTGAACGTACGGTAACAAACAAGTCAAGGGCTGGGGATAGTTTTAATAGCCAAGGCGTAACTGTCAACAATATTTATTTAAAGTTGATTTAAGACTCTTAGTTTCAACTTTTAAAAGCGTGTTTGTTGCATTCTGGGCGGCAGCAGTTATATTCTTCTTCATATTCAACTACTACTGTGGTCAAGAGTCCACTAATATCGATATAGATTATAGATGCTCGACAGGTGAGGACGTCATCAGCGTCCATTCCACCAATATCGATAGTATAATTGGTTAAATATTGAATAAGAAAAAAGAATTGTTTACATAATTTTAATCTTTAAAATATATCAATACTTAATAGTTATTCTTTTATTTAATTAGCGTAGAATCTTTTAATTGTTTTTTGAGCTACTATACTGCATATCCGATCGAATCAAAATTTTGCTCACATACGTTGTTCCCATGACAATATAATATTTTATTGTCTCTGATGATGAAGTTAATATAGAAGTCTTTCGTTAGTGATTTATTTATTTTTGACGTGATAACGTCTTATAAATTGATGAAACACCAGCTGCACGCACGAAAAAGTGTAACGTTCCGCCTGACCCTGTGCGTGCAAGCGAGAGCGCAGTAATGTATTATTAAATATGATATTCGAGCGGAATACGTTATCACGTAAAACTATCGTCCGTAAACCTACTTTACAGACAACCAATTTTTTTTTTATAATCAGACGTGACGACCCGTGGATTTTGCCAGATTTAGAGAAAGGGTGCGTGGTACTATTCACCATGGAGATGTTCCAATAGGTATCTCTTGACTCCCTCATCAAGATAGAGACACGAAAATATTGTAATGTGCGAAATGGAAATGCGAAATTTGGCTGCAGTAATTTGTATTACAAGAATGCAAATTTATATTTATATCGAATTGAATCCAGGGACTCTACTGGTGTATGGTTTGCGTGTATCATTGTTGCAGCTTGTTATGACTGAGAAATAAAAAAAGATATTTATACCAGTATTGGTACTGGTCAGTGGTCAGTAGCTGTTTTTATTTCTGTCTGTAAGATTCCTACCACATGCATATATCATCGCTAAAGATTTGATGGTTAATCATAATAAAATTTTTAATAAATTGTAAACTTGATCATTAAAATTGCATTGCTCTGTTCATAAATAACAGTAAACGAGCTTCATTTGTTTAAATATTTAATCTACTTTGTAACGTGGCCTTATATTTAATTTATTATTATGAATGTCCGTCGACGATTTTTTGATTGCCATTTTTTGTCGTTGTCAGTAAAATTTTTTTTGATTTCAGTTAGTAATTATGCATATATTTAATTGGTATTTAAAATTAAAAATTTCTTCAGAAGTTTAACGATTTTGTTGATGATAATGTTCGATTAATAATTTTCGTGTTTTTGAAACTACCAATTAAAAATTATTTGATTGAATAAATCGATTTATGTTTTGAAAATGACCATTTTTTGGTTTGATAAAAAAATGAAAAACTAGCAAACTGGTTAATAAATATATATTTTAGAAACAATTATTACAACAATTTTAATAGCGAATTTGATACTATATTACAATAATCCGTTTCTTTCATTTATAATCTGAACTTTCCCTTTTTTTAATTTTTCTATTTTGTTGAAGATTTAACACATTCTTTACATTTGCAAGGAAAAAGAGCTTCATGAATAATAGAGAATATTAATTTTCGTCACAAATTGTTATTTGAAATGAGTTTTTTGAACAAAAACAAACGTTCAGGGAAAACATCAAGAAGTGAAATTTAGTCACTCAGACTGTGGCTGAGTTTGTGGCTAGGTTTGGTATTTACTTGCAACAAGTTGCTTTGAAACTGTACTGGGTTCGAATTAACTTAAAACGGACAAGTCTGTTTTCAGTAAAATTCATTTACTTTCAGAGAACACGATACAAACTATTAATAATTAATATTTTGATTTCTCAGTATGGTATTGAAATAAAGTCATGTTTTAAATCTTTGATTAACGTCTGAATAGAACTCTTCAAATAAATAAAATTGTCGACCAATTTTTTTCAAACTATATATTGACAAAAATAAAATTATAAATTAATATTACAAAATATGACGTTTCGATCTGGATTTAAATCATCTTCAGAAATAATCTAAAAATATAAAAAATTAATTATAGGTAAGTATAATCTACTTATTTTATAATAGAATGCAGAAGTTAAATAATTATCGAAAATTATCTTTTGTAATATTGATTTATAATTTTATTTTTGTCAATATATATATAGTCTGAAAAAAATTGGTCGACAATTTTATTTATTTGAATTGTTATTTTTTGCTTCATATTCTGTCCAAAAATCCTTGGAAAAATATATTTCGCTATTTAAAAAGTTTAAGAATATTTTAGCTGATTTAATTTATAGAAAATATAAACTGTACTATATCGAACTTCTATTGAACGAAAAACTCCTTAAAACGCAGAAATTGCTAAGGTTTGTTTGGTTTACTTTGTTACCCATATTTTGAAACACTCTCAATAGCGAAACAATACGTCATTATTTTAGCCTCAATAAAAGTTAATTTCAAACAAGGCGATGAAGGAGACGAAGTGGATGATCTTGAGCCACCGCCAAACATTGAATAAGCTCTGCATGCCGCAAAATTATTAGAAAAATTCTTTTTCTTTAACTAATTGATGATCTTACATCCCAAGATATGAATCAAATACTACGAAAGATACAATTAAAATACTGGCATAGTAAAAAAACGACAAAGATAACAGATTATAATTTTGTTACGTAAATTTTTTTCACTTAATTTAGTCAAAATTAAAACATTATTTATTTTACTCTCCGTTTTAAGTAAACTCTTTAAAACGCAATACAATACCCGGTCCATTCAATTTCGCTATAGAGTTTACTCTGTACTTCATATTTTTGGATAAATAATTTAAACTTTTTGTCATAAACTCAGAATTCATGTGATCTTTGGATTAAATAATATTCGTATTAAATTTATAACATTCATTTTTGGACTAAAGCTAGTTCTGAACAATATTTTTCAAGTTGAAAGGGTGAAGGGTTGTAGCGTGGTGTTTATAACCTAAAACACAGCACTATAAAAACTTACTACACCTAGCTGCTACATCACCTAATTAAAAAAGGCGTTGTCTGTGGTTTTGTTTTCTCAGAGTTGTATAACTTGCAGGTAGAAAGGAGCACGAATTTATACAAACTCATTTTAACAAACCTGGCTCTTGTTTCAATGTTGCTTTATGTTTGAATTTTCAAGGGACTGTTTCTTTACCGAAAAGCTTTTTTTGAAAATCTTGCGTTTAATATTTATGACTCTTTATTTCACAAAGATATTTTTCAAAATCTTGTCAGGATTTTTTATTTAGGTATCTAATTTGGTTTCACATTAAATTGAAGATTATAAAAAGAAGAAAACATGTTGGGAAACCTCAACACGCAGCAGGCGGGGATTTATTTGCTTCATTCTTTTGTTTTTGAATGGTCCCCACCCGCTGCATGTTGCGGTTTTCTCACCTGATTTCTTCCTTTTGGTTATTAATTTTATTTTTGTGCAGTCGGGTTTCTTGTGCTTTTTAAATAATTAATTTTTATTTTCTACTTTTTAGTCAATCATTTTTTTCGTATTTAAGTTTTTTCTTTTCATATTTTTTTTTGTAGTGTGTGTCAAAATAGTATATCATCTACTAAATTTCGCCCTGTCAACTAATGAAATTCTAGTAACTAAATATCGTCATATAACTAAATTTCGCCAGGTTATCTAGATGTCGCCTTCAACTAAAGTCACGATTAATCCAACGCATACAAACGTAACGTCCTCCATTAAAACGTTGTCCCATAAAAGTGTCGCGCCAATTGCATTGTTTTACTCCCAATCAAATACACTATTAGATGTTTCACATCTAAAGGTGGCACTTCACATGGCTATTTGTGTTCGCTATTGGGTGTTTGTTATATTTGGCAAAATATATGACGTTCAAGGCAAACATGCAAATAGAGGCAAATACGACCATCCACGCTTGGCAGTCAAATAGCAAACACAAACATTTGGCAGAACGCATTTTCAATAGTAATTGTTCCAGTTCTCGCTCACAGCTCAGACACAAAAATACTGCACGTCCGTACAGGTTCACGGCGCGTGCGCTTCTGAATATAGCCATTGTGTGGACGGTTTATTTGCCGTATTTGCCTATTTGACTCCTTTGATGTGCCTCGAAAAACCGACAAGCGCACGCAAACGCATATTTGGTATTGGCCTTATTTGTCAAATAGGCAAGTAAGGCCAACACTTTGTCAAATAGACCCTCCACACTTGGTAATTATTTGCCAAAAATGCCAAAATACACAAATACAAATAGCCATGTGAAGTGCCGGCATAAAGAACCTTTATAGAGGCTTTGAAGAGAAATTTGGTTCTGTCTTGAGATGGCTTGACTCTAAAGTATGGACAGACTCAGTGTCTGCATGTAGTTGTGTTTATTATTAACAACACACTAATTAGGAATATAAAGCTATAATGTGATCATTCATTCGCTGTCTCATACATACAAGGCTTGTATGCTCACTAAGGTGGATCGAAAAAAATTTTTTTTTTATTTGAAAACGGCCTGGGTAGCAAAAGTTGCTAAATGTACAGGTAAATAATATTTGGCAAGCAAAAAAAAAATACGCAATTCCTTCAGGTGCCCCAACAACAACAAAAATATTTTTATTTTTTTATTTTTTTTTTTTTGGCCCTATGTCAAAATTGTTCTAGTATATGTAAAAAGTGCGTGTACAAAAATTGGAGACAGTTGGATTATTTTTGAAGGTGCCCCAAGTAATTTAAATAAAAATTAGCATTAGTATTTATTTCGCTCTATTATATTTTTTTTATGTACGCGCACTGATTCACTTATAGCTATCGGTTGCGATGGGACAGCCGTCAATACTGGTACAAACGCAGGAGTAATAAGACTTTTGGAAGTTGAGTTAAATCGTCCTATGCAATGGTTTATTTGCATGTTGCACCTTAATGAACTTCCTTTAAGACACCTTTTAGTTCAACTTGATGGTGTCACTCAAGGTCCCAAGGCGTTTTCTGGTGTCATTGGCAAATTATTGCAAAACTGTCATACGCTGCCTGTCACTAAATTCCGTAAAATCGAAGGAAATCCATTTCCCGATGTAGATAGGAATATTTTGAGTACGGATCAGCAATATTTGTTTGATATGTTAAAAGCGGTGTCTTCAGGAGAATGCAGTCAAGATTTAGCTGCTATTCAACCAGGGCCGGTGGTGCATTCTAGGTGGCTGACAACTGCAAACCGAATCCTTCGCCTCTATGTGGCATCTGAAGAGCCTTCCGAAAATTTGATACATTTAGTTAATTATATTTTAAAAGTATATGGTCCAATATGGTTTCATATAAAAGTAAAATCATTGTGCAGCGAAGGACCTCGACACTTGTGGAAGCTAATTATGTATTCAAGATATATGCCGGATCACCTAAGAAAAACAGTGGATGTTGTCATCCAAAGGAACGCCTATTTCGCACACATGGAGAATTTGCTTCTGGCAATGTTGACTGATAACAGGGAGCATGTTCGAAAATTAGCTTGCCGTAGAGTGATTGCTGCCAGAAAAAATAATGCGAATTCGACCCTTGTCAGGAAATTTCATGTACCAGTAATAAATATGGAAGCAGCTGATTATACTAGTATTATTTTTTGGGCTAATGATTTTAAACGGTTAGAGCCTCCAATTTTAAAACACGTATCCGATGATGAGTTGCAAAGTTTCATATCAAATGAGGATGCTTCAGCGCAATTTTTTAATTTACCTAGTTTCCCATGCCACACACAAGGGACTGAAAGATGTGTAAAATTGGTTACTGAGGCTGCATCTCTTATTTGTGGAGAGGAAAGAAGAGACGGATTTATAAGATCTCGACTTGAGTCTAGAAATATTATGAAAACTTTCAACACCAAAGCTAAATTTAGATTCAAATAATATTTTTTTCCATGGGCTTATTATAGAATATAGACATTTTATGGTTAATTTCATTTTCGTTTTTTAATTTTCAAATGCATACTTAAATTCATTTTTTAGTTCATTTGTTACTCAAACTATCAACCTAATAAAATATATTAAGTATATCAGTAAAAAAAATTTTATTGTTCGGGGCACCTGCAAAAATACTCCTAGCGTCTCCAATTTTGATACACATACTTTTTAGGCATACCAGAAGAGTTTCCATATAGGGCCAAAAAAAAAAATTGTTTATTTAAAAAAAATTTTTTTTCGGTGGGTGGGGCACCTGAAAAACATATTCAAAAAAAATATTTTTTTTATGAAAATCCTCAATTATACATTTAGCAACTTTTGTCAAAAAGGCCGTTATAAAATATTTTGTTTTTTAATTTTACGATATATTTCGATCCACCTTAATGCTCACACCCTGTATCTACATGTAGGTATGTTGTGTTTCTGTGTAGCAAATTAGATGCTAAAAGATATAAAAATTTTATTAAAGGTGTCACCGCGCTCTTCTCATCCCAACCTTTTGTTGTTCCAAAGATTCATTCATCTCAGATTTTAATTTCTGAATTGATCGAACCGGCTTTCATTTGTTTGTCAGAAAAAATATGTCTACGATCACAAAAAAAAAGTGTCTTTGTCGTTAATATTTCATAAAAAGACTCATAAATATATTTATAGTTGCAGTTATTTAATAGTTTGCTATTATTATTATTAAGAAACATTTTTCTTACATAGCATTGTGACAGTGGGTGTGTTTTAACAATAATAATAGCAAAGTTCAGCTAGATCTAACTGTATATTTAGTACAAATATTAAGAGCACTGTGGTTGAAACAAAAATAAAAACTTAAAGAATAGTTACTTCTTACCACAACAGTTTTATTAGCGGATGTACATTTCGGGAGCTATGCTCTCATCTTCAGCAAACGTTGCAGCAAAAAAAAAATATTAAACAAGATTTTGAAATGAATTTAACTCATTTTAATCAACAGAACTTTGACATAAGCCGTTTTGCTATATTGTCGCAGATAGTTTTTTCTATGTGTTATCTGTTAGCTATCGGCGTAGTCTTGTTAAATGGAAATTACTTTTTCAGTAAGGATTTGTGTGATCTAAAATGGCGTTTTTTAAATTAATGAATAATGAAGAAGCGACTTAACACCATTGCGACTATTTATCGGATGTGAATTGATGATTGTGCGTTAATTAAAAAGTTACACTGCAAATTATCGGAACGAATAATGTAAAAAAAGATTTTTTACAACTCAAATGATGAGTGCCGAACACATTGTCATCAATAGACTCTAGATTGTTACCACATATATTTCTTCCTAGGAAAAGCATTGTACAATTTTTATATAAGCTTGCTCAGAACAATAACTGCTTCTATATTTTGTGATGGGCTGCAGAACAGGCTATCAGAAAAACTCGACTACACATATTTCTTCGTGGGAAAAGCGATGTACAATACTTTTTGTTTGTTGGAACTAAACTAAATTCGAAAAACTTTGAAAATACTGTTCTTGCCTCAAAACTTGAGAGCCACGGAGCCGATTCGAAAATTTTTTTCGCGTATACTGTTTAAAAATGTTCTTGATAAGTAATGGTTATATATTTTAACGGTACGACAAAATCGAGATCACTAATGAGAAAAAATAGCGCTTTGCACATGGGCTAAGTCGGACAGTTATATTAAATAATGACGGTCACAAAATAGCTCGGAGTATAATTTAGTGTAATAATGCAAATGTTAATAAAAATTCGCAAACATATAATAACGGAAAATGAAAACTGAGTGGGCATATGTAATGCCTTGTACATACATGTGTGTTGTGTCCATTATGACAACAATAAAATTAAGAGTCAGTAATTAAAATTAACAACAACCATAAATGTTACACATGGTGAATATTTTATGGGTTCTGCATCTATATGTCTATTGTTTGAATTATCCTGCCTTATGTATGTATTTTTAATGACAGATCCAATCAACTATACGCATTTTAAATCTTTTATACCATTGTTAGAGACTACAAACAAAATATTAATATCTTTTAAAAAAATAATTTATTCCTCTATACTATAACGTCATAATTATAGTTTTGTATGAAATTGCTTTAGCATCGACATGGCCAGGTACGTAATTACACATATACGAAAATGCTAGAATGATTTTCGAGTAGTTTTTGGGAAAGTTTTCAGGCAATCAATTAATTACCTAATTTAATCGTATAGGTAATGACGCTACAAATCTTTATCAAATAACGATCAAAAATTTAACAGTACCTTATTTAGTATTCCGTGCAAAACGAAACATTTATACAATCAATTCGGTGTCCATCCGTCTGTCTGTCACTATTTGACGTAAACATTTGAAATTCGGCACAGAGATAGAGTGTGGTGACCCAATTACAGACGTAAAATATAAACAAGTTGAATTTTGACTCTGGAGGTTGTTTTCAGGGGTTAAATTAGAAAATTAAAAAAAAAATCAATGACACCGTGTAGGCTGTCAAAATAAAACTCATTGAAACACGAATTCAACAATATACATATATGAGGTATTTTAAAAAAAAATATTTTTCGGGAAAAAACTTAAAAATCTTCAACCTTATCACTAAAAAATCGCTTAAAAAAATCTGAAAAATATCAATTGAAAATTAGGTGTAGATTGAATGAAAATTATCAAGAAGGAATAATTCCAGCGCAATTAAACAATTGATATTTTTTGCTTTGGGTTATTTCGCCGCCTAGCCAAAGTGTACTCGGACGAACCCGGGGCGGGACGCTAGTAATAAATATATACAATAAATAAAATTATCGACCAATTTTTCAGACAATATATTAACAAAAAAATATATAATTATTACATTAACGTTTCGATCCGGCTTTATATCTTCTTCAGAACTGATCTAAAAAATATAAAAAATAATTAATATTTAATTCTAATTCGCTTTATATGAAATTCTTTCAAAATTATTAAGTAGTATCTTTTTTTTTTTGTTAATATATTGTCTGAAAAATTGGTCGATAATTTTATTTATTGAAGAGTTCTAATCAGACGTTAATCAAAGATTTGAATAAATATATACAATTCCAGTCCTGTAGTTTGCCGTATAGGTTTCGATTCCGGTTTATTAATTTTATAATATATTGCCATTGCATCTGTAATGGGAGAATAGAAACGTGAAAAATTGTTTCAAATTAAAGCCTTACATTATGTTACATTCAAAGACATGTTTCACCAGTTAACTTATTAGACATAAAATTTATTAATAGACACGGCATAATACAACAATGCTAAGTATGTTCGTTTATTGCATATCCAAGGCTCATTGATAATAATTAATATATCTAAATTAGTGATGTGCTGGATATCCGTATCCGTATCCGCTGATATCCGAGGGAGAAGAAAGATCCGTATCCGTATCCGTTAGTTTTTGGCGGATCTTTTACCTTATTAATTTTCAATTCATAGATGAAATTTTATATATTATACAGGTGATTAGGTAATAATGAAAACTGTTAAATTCCATTCAGATTATTTTTTATTTTTTAAAATCGTATTTGGCACCTTTATATTGCAAACATTTATCGTAGTGAGTACCATACCAATAGTACATAACTCAAAGGTACTAAAAAACTATCTTTATAATGAGATATTACACATCGATCTTTGGAAAGAGACAATCTGTTATGAGAGTTAACTCTTAAAGAGGTCAATAACTTTTTCCCATAACAGATAGTCTCTTTCCAAAGGTCGATGTGCAATATTTACCGCCGCGTACTCTAAGAAAGTTAAGATCCGTATCCGTATCCGCGGAACTTGAAACCAAATATCCGTATTCAGATCCGTATCCGCGGATATACATTTTTAACGATCCGGCACATCGCTAATCTAAATACTTATTACGTCGCAATTGATATGCCAAACTATTCTTATTAATTAGCTCACCATATATCATTTCATAGTGACATACCAAGTTACGTTTATTAGTTTGATAGTAATACTTTTTTTAATAAAGCTAAAATATCTATAAAATATAAATTAATATACAATTTAAAATTGTAATGGGCCGTCTGCCAGTACAAACGTATTATACAGAATTATGTCTGTATTTATAACGACTGAATCAACCATATTTAATTAAACTCGTTACACTGTAAAGCAAGTTCAGGATTCCTCGCGCAATTTTTGATCTAAATTGATGTACGTAGAGAAATTTCGTTGTTAAACTAAAATCTACCCGTGCGAAGCTGGGCCGAAAAACTAGTCAAAGTAATAAAATAAACAGGAAGTAGTGCAAAGAAATCACAGCGGTTGGATGTAAAAGGAAAAGAGAATTATCCGAGTCAGTTAGGTGAATACACAAAACAACCTAGTGAAATGCAAACCTACAAACGTGCAACAGTCACGCAGATGTTAAATGGGGAAAGAGGGTTTCCGGACAATGGGAAAACGCTGCAACAGTCAGACACATAATACAGTCAGAGAGAAAGATTTATCTGTTTGAATCCACAGGTTGGTCGCCCTTCTGACAACATCGCTTATAATACTCTATACTCTACCACCTCTATATCCCCAGACACAATCCAGACCGATAAAATGTACTACCAGATCACGAAACAGAGACAGACATATCGGTTGTGTTTTGCGGAAAAGCGAGATGAGACAAATGCAGAGAAATGAAACAGTTGTAACTGTCGGTGAGAGAGTTTCTCTCTACTACATTTATGTATCCAAACGTAGAATTCCGAATGAATGCCACCAGACTAAGAGAGGGTCTTTCCGATTGCCACAGTGTCACCAGCGGCGCTGCAAAGGAAAATGAGAAAAAACAAATATTTCTCCGTTTTCAAAAGAAATAGATTTCCTTTTAGCAAATAGAATATCGTTTGACTTTGAAAAGAAAAGAAAATTTGCATATTTTATAGACGAACACATTTTGGAAAATATTTTTTTTTATGAAGATGTTCTTTTACTCTTATCCTATCTTGGACTATTTTAATGTGGTAATTACAGAAGTTTCACAATTACTTAAGAAAATGGCATTTAGTCAAAAAATTTCAATTAGAAAAAAATTAAGACTTTGACATCACTGCAATAAGTTCCCAGGTTCTTTCGAAAGTACACCATGCTGCTTGCAGAGAGATATAGTAAATTATAGACAACTGAGGTAATTAGCGTATACTTTTTTGTAAATTACAAGCGGCCCGGACCGGCTTCGCTCGAATTTGTAGATTGCCACTGTTTTTTGGTCGACATACGTAGCAAAATTTATGTCCACGAAAAGTACTTAACATTAAAATGGGTAGTGGGTATAGTAGACTGTCCTTAAAAGATTGACATATGCCATCGCAAACTTTTCTGCAGATCTATAAAAGTGGAACAATTCCAACATGCATTGTTTTGTTATATCTCAAAGGAATTAGGCAGCGTTTTCGATGAAAGCTCCCAGTCGGCTTAAATTTTCCGACATCTTCAACAATCATCGTCAGATTTCAACCAATTTGCATTAAACATTAATGAATTATACACATAAACCTTTCTCTTGAATCACTCCGTCCATTAATGAAAATCGTATGAAAATCCGTTCGGTAGTTTATCGTGTTCAGACAGACAGACGCGACGGGGGGGACTTTGTTTTATAATATGTAGTGATTAAACAGCGCAACATTAAAGAGGTGTTTACATAAGGGTGGGTTTGAAATTGCAATAGTATCTGAAGTCTGCAGTTGGAATATTTCTAATATTTTTTTTCCACGACGAACTGCAGTTTTTAACACCCTGTTAATATTTGGTAATGAGAAAAACAAGTGAAACCAAGATTTCTCTTAAATTTCCCCTTAAATTATGCGCTACTAAGGTTTCTGATATCGTTGAACAATTTCCCCTTTAGCGTTCCAGAAAATCTCACACAGATACGTCGCTACAGAAGCATCATCTCAAAAAAAACAAACAAAAATGACGATTTCTACACGCCACTGGAACTGTACAATTCTCCATCCCTCGGGAAACCTATCCCAACGAATCCGACAGAGAGGAAACCCGTTGTTATTGCAATCGTACTCGAACACGTACCTCTCTCTACTAACAGCTGTTGTATGAATGCAGTAGGCCGCGTGCCCCTATAACGTGTTTGTTTCTCTGTCTGTTGAATCGTTTCTATGAATGAAACGGATGTGTCTGTCTCACTCTCAACTGCATGCGTACTACCAGCAGTTGTATCTACATTTCCTATGTCGGCGATGCCGATTGTATTTCTGTGTCCTGGCATTCATTCCCCCTTGGATAGCGGTAGCTATGTGACGCTGTTTCGTCCTGCTCTCGCAGCAGGAATACGCGACTATAACTCGCAGGAATTGATATTGTTTAGATCGGTTGAAGTATCTTTTCTATGAAATTGATATAATTTCTTTTCACTCTATAACAGATGCATGGATTATCCAATGATTTATCAGCAATTTTCAACAGTTAGATTCTTTCTTTTGATTATTGTAAATGCACATTGCACAGGTTATCCAATCGTGTAGTTTCATCGGGAATAATTGCAACTATTTATGACTCCGCTAATTATAAGCAAGAGCACATGGTAAAGATAGCGTTTTTAATTATTTAAACCATTAGTGTCAATTTATTTTTATCATAGTTCGAATCAAAAATACTCTTCGATTTACGAACGCTCCGGACTTACAAACAGAGACCAATGAAATTTACCCACAACCCTCCCACTTATGTCGGGACCAAGGAGTCATATCCACCTTCAAAAGGTATTACCTCAGAAGCACGTTCCAACAAGCGATCAGTGCCATGAATAAAGATAGACAGATATTACAAGCTTTCTGGAAGGAATACAATATCCTCCACGCCTGCTTTAGGGCCAACAAAAATCTATGACGAAACAACAACAAAAATATCCATATATTATGCATTAACCATACATCCTAGTCTCTATAAAAGATCCGACTTGCGAACGTATCCCGGGAACCGCAAAGTGTTCGTAAGTCAAGGTAGGTACTCCTTGACTTACGAACACTTTGCGGTCAAGGAGTACCTACCTGTTCTGTAGAAAGTGAGAGTGATTCTTTGCTATTATGGACTGCATCCCTAATGGTTGCGGTATGTAATAATTTGTATCGTCCCAAACTACAAAATTTAATAAAACTAATTTAGTAAGATTGCATATAGGTACATTCTTTGCAGTTATCAGTAATAGCTAATTATAATGCATATTAAATTTTAAATCAATGGAAACGAACAAAAATATTGCTGCTACTTTTATAGGAATTGGCTTTATAAGGATCTCAACCGAGAGTTGAAGTAATACTATCTTCTACTTCATATTGAACAAAATGCTTCGTTATTTAGTTTGGGTGTAGTATCTTAAAGTTGAAAGAAATAGTTGCAACTGTTGTAAAGCAGCCGATGGCTGAACCTCGCCTTTTGGTGCTATTGGCATTAATAAAGATGTATTATTATTAATATTATTATTATTATTACTTTATATGTATATTAGAAATCGTGTCCATAGAGACAATTATTAATAAAAAATATGTTCTATATTGCCTAATAAATAAAAAAAATCGACACGGCTTGTGTTTTAAATATAGGTATAGATGTTTTCTTAGAAATATTAAAAAGAATTAATTATAACTGTAAAGTTTGTAGAGATCCAGCCCCGAAAACTTGTGTCTTCGTCATTTACAATCAATATAGAAAGTATATTAAAGAATAAATATTATGACGACTCTCTACTTCTTCTGTGTAATATAAAAACATATTCAAAATCTTTGATTAACGTCTGATTAGAACTCTTCAATAAATAAAATTATCGACCAAGTATAATAAAAACATATTCCTCGCAATATCCGCGCTGTTTTGACCGATAAAGTTGAAACGAACGCCGTTAAACGATTTACTGAAATACCGAACCTGTTTCGCGGCGGTGAAATCCATATCTCAGTATGAATAGATTTTTCCGCTGTTCAATGTTACCTGCTTTAAAAGTGGTTTGACGCGTACAATAAATTTTTGTTTATTACTCTTACTTTTTTGTGACCAGATAAATCGATTAAGTCCGTTTAAATTATACTTTATCGTGATTATGTTAATGAATATTTGTTTTAAATATTCATATACAGTGTTATTAAACCTTTAAAAATATCTGTACAATTTTTTTTAACTGAATTTTTGTATAGCACTAATTAATTTTATATCGAGTAGTTAACATATTGTTAGAATAAATAATTGTGTACATCATTTTTATAATGCAAATTGACTCTAGAGTAGACAATTTGATAATTGATTAGATTCGTCAAAAAAAAACAGGATCGTATTCATTAGAAATAAAAAACGCCTGTGACAAACGAAACAACGGAAACCAAAGTGATTATTAAACATTTTTTGTTACTATTTTTTATAAATATTTCGATATTGAAAAAATTCAACTGAAATTCTTTTATAAACTTAATTATTATGTATATAATTTGTTAATATATTGTCTGAAAAATTTGTCTATAATTGTATTTATTGATTCCATACGTGTTTCGTATGCACGGAACAATAAAAAGTTATTTTTGATTTGGGTAGGTATTTTTTTAAATTTTTTTTTGTTAGGTCGTGCCAGTATTTTATTAAAATTTCTAAATATTTTTCTAGATTAAATATGTATTTGAAAATTTAATAATAAAAAATAGGACTAAACCTGGCAAATAATAATGCCGACCTTAAAGGAAAAAGTGGCAAAACTCAATCTTTTGCCGCGCGTAGTATACCTACCTATCCATAGAGTAAATTTAAAAACTGTACATAAAAAAAATATTTTATGCCGTGTCGGTAGTAAATTCCATAGAATTAAATTTATTAAAAGATAACACAATAATTATTCTACACCAAAAACGTGCAATTAAAACTGTATAGTTAAATGATATTATTAAATTAACAAATGGAAATGCATCGCCCAGATATGTAGCTATTTTATTTCATTAAATCATTTCCTAGCAATAAGTAGAAACTCTTTGTTTCACTCCGCATTAATTAAGTAAAATACGCGCTGGGTTTAATTCCTATTGCAGTGGCGCGGCTGGTATTATTCCAAAATTCAGTATAATGAAATAAAAAAATAACCACGATACTTACCGAAGTCACTAATCAATGTACCAAAAATACATTTAAAATTTTATTTCTCATAGATAGATATACGTAATTAAAAAAAAAACATAATTACAGCTCAGTTTTGCCCATTTTATTAGACGAAAAAAACTGTTTGATCATTATACAGTAAGTAAACACGTAAGGTGCACATAGGGAAATTAACATTGGGAAAAAATGACTGGATCAGAGTGAGCCTTGAAATCTTGTTTTTCAATTTGACAGATATTCTTTTGCAAAATGAATGTGTATACTACCGAAGAAAATATTCAAATGATTACAACATAATCGGACTTTTTTTATTAATGGGACATTAAATTCCCAAAAATACTTAAATATGATGCGAGATCAAATATCTCCGCCTATTCGTGTTGAACCTAAAGACATTGGGTCACTGATTTACCACGTCATACCAGTCAGACAATTTTTGAATGAAATGTTTCCAAACAGATGGAGTTATTTTTTTGTTTTATTTTTGTACAAAAAAAATTAAAATAATGATTTATAAGAGCTTTTTATTATTAAAAAAGCCAAGTAAAATAAAAATAAATCAAAATAAAATAGAAATCCTCAAAATGACCACGATAATTCAATAGAAATAACAATTAATGCAGTCATGGCTAACTCTGATACAAGTAATGCTAATTTCCCTATGTGCGCCTTACGGCATATGTATTTCTAAAAAGCTTTAGCCGACCAACAAATTCATAAAGTTGAAAGCTCTAACTCTATTGGACTAGTAACTACCAAGATGTGTACGGAACCCTTCGTTTGCGAGTCCGACTCACACTTGACTATTCAATAAGCTTCCCGTATCGATCTTGAAAATGGTTGCATTTTTTAAATTTAAATAGAGAAACAGTGACATAGTGAACTAGATTTTATTAATACTTACAGGTATTGTACAATCCGATTAGCATTTCACGGTGACGCCTGCGGCACTGGAATGGTAGAGGCTCTTGGATTCAAGTTCAAAGTAACTGAGCGCACATTATATTCAGCAAATTATCAAGCATATCGTATACATTCATTCGTTTTGATTTACGTGTCTAGCACGACCGTAACTTAAACACGTTTACATGTTGCAAGAACCGCATGTATAAGACACGAAATAAACACGAACCAATACATTCTATGCGTGTACTTTTCAACACTGCATTTATTTTTAAAAGAAATTTATTCGTCTTAAAAATATCAGCTAAACAGTTGCACGGAACGTGCGAACAGAAAAAAAGTAGGCAGTACTTGAGGACTCCTGAAAAAAAATGATAATGATAACAAATTTTTAAAAGCAAATATTGATACAATATTAGAATAATTTGAAAATAAATCTTTTGTTTATGTTATTCTTTACTGGGTCGTGTCGATGCGATGGCGTTTTTTTTGCCCAGTGTAATGGGGATGTCGTTTTGGAGGGAATTCTTTAAAAAACAATTACGGAGTCGTGTCGACGCGATGCCGTTTTTTTGCGCAATGAAAAGGGGAGTGCATTTTGGGTGGAGTTCTTTAAAAAACAATTGCGGAGTCGTGTCGATGCGATGGCGTTTTTGTTTTGCGCAATGAAAAGGGGAGTGCGTTTTGGAGGGAAGTTCTTTAAAAAAACAATTACGGAGTCGTGTCTATACGATGGCGTTTTTTTTTTGCGCAATGAAAAGGGGAGAGCGTTTTGGAGGGAATTCTTTAAAAAACAATTACGGAGTCGTGTCGATGCGATGGCGTTTTTTTTGCGCAGTGTAAAGGGGGGAGGGGCGTTTGCGGAGAGTTCGTTAAAAACTATTACTGGGTCGTGTCGATGCGATGGCGTTTTTATATTACGGTTCTAAATGTTGTTTCTTTGTTTATTATTTGATTATAACTTTAAAGATATGTCAGTATTTAGGAATGCCCATTTTCTATTTTTTATTCGCCGTGAAGTTTCCGCTTAACTATAAATTCAGTGACATAAACAAAAACTCGACGTTATTTAAATTAAAACTAAGCTTACAACTGATTATTAAGCTGCCACTTTTAACTTAATACCGTCCTCCTCAGCAGCTGCCAACTATTTTTGCTACCCACTTTAATTTTTTTTTTAATTTATAATTCAGATTATTTGTCGCCGCGTTAAATACTAGCTGTTTCTCTTTTTGATGAAATTATATTTATCGTGAACGCGCTATAACCAAATCTTCCACACAAACTAGGTGTATTTAGCAATTAAAACACGGTGTGAGATACAAAGCCTGTACAGAGAGGGAGAGACAGAGAGAGATAGATTTGTAGTAGGTATATATAATTGCTATATGAAACATGACTATTTCTTACTATACACAGTACATGTATCGCGGGGAATTGTGCGGATGTTAATTTTGTCATTAAAACAGAATTAAAATATGAAACACAAACCGCATTGTAGGTAACTATACAGGGCTCGCACAAAATTGTGTTCCCTATTTGAAACACATAACTCAAGTTTAATGAAATTGAAATGCAAAGTCAAGCACCTCATCTAGATGCCTTAATGCGAAAACTAAAATAATTATTATTTAGTTCAAAGTCTGTCCAATCATCCCTAAGCTAATGTTAAAAAAATGTTTATATTTCCGTCTGCACGAAAGAATTAAACTCAAAAACTATACATGGTAACTTTGGCACCAACTAGAGATGGGATAAACGGGTCTTTTTAGTGATCTGCATCTTTGCATCTGCGTATATGAGCCGGCTCCCTGAACCGGTTAAAAAAGAACCGAGTTCTGAATATGTGATTCGAGTCAACTGAGCCAGTGAGTTAGTTGAGTCAATCATATCACGTAATATTATGCCAGTGACTGACTCACATATTATAAGGCGGGGTTTTACAGGATGCTACTTGCTATGTTACAGAAAGCATATTACAATATGCAATACAATACCTTAAATAATTGTGACTTAAGTAAAACACTGTAATAACTGCACCGCCTGTGCGTAGTGTGTACCATAGCCAGACATATGATGCATGAGTCATTTGAGCTGACAGATACTTATTGCTTCTGTGTGTTAAGTGTTTCACTGAGTTATGCGGATCCGTTGAGCCGTCGGCTCATAAAAAGTGAGTCGGCTCTCACGGATCTTCTGTCGGAGTCGGCTCTTTGAACCGGTTCAGATCTGAGTTACCCAACCCTAGCACCAACGTAATCTGTGTTTGAAGACCAGATGTGTTGGTGTTGGATTTCGTGAAGCTTTTTCTACCAGAATTTTCTATACATTGATTCCACGTGGACGAAGTCGCGGGTAAAGGCTAGTGTATCATAATAGAAGTAAAAAATGGATGCAAATTTACAGATAAATTCTGTTTAATGAAAATTAAAAATCTTTGGACTTTGTTGAACATAATATTCAGTTTGTAATTTTACAGTAATTGATGATGAGTTTGTTGTGAAAAATAATAATAGTGTAGTTCCATCAAATTAACGCAACAGAAAATAGAAGAACTTGAATACGTAATTTATAACTGTCTTTTTAATGAACCAAGTCGGATATTAAACAACACTGATAATGAAATAAGATAACATTCAACATTTAATTTGAATAGATGTTGTGATTATGCTTTTAAAAACTTATTTTTTGTTCTGCAGAACTTAACTGATAACCATTTACTATTATTCATATTTTTGGTTAGAGTACGATAACTGGATGTGCAAAATATCCATTGGAAATACACAATTATTATTATAAATAGCATATAACAGTACTGTTATATGTTATTTAAAATAATAATTGTGTAAAAAAATAATTTTTAAAAATCAATTTTCCACACTTAAAACGGCTAATAATACTAGTATTATTTGCCGTTTTTTTGCGCAGTGACAAGAGGAGGGCGTCATGGGGGAGTTCTTTAAAAAAACAATTTCGGGGTCGTGTATAAAAAACAATTACAGGGTCGTGTGTACAAAGTGAGATAGTAATACAGTAATTCTACACATGTTGCTATGACGTGTATATGTGATTTCTGATTGGTTAGATTAAAAAAATGACAGTGAAAGACGAACAGTTTTTACGTAATTTTGAGGAAATTTGTGAATAATCCGCAAAGCTTCTTTTTTTTGAAACGTCAATTTCGATGATTTAAAAAAAAGAAAATCACATCCAGTTATCGTACTGGACCCCATATTTTTTAAGGTTGCAGTTATTTCGTTATTCTGTTTCAAACGTTATACCTAATAATAATAATAATAATAATTAATAATAATAATAATATTTAAATCTTTGATTAACGTCTGATTAGAACTCTTCAAGAGTTAATAAAGAGATAATTTTATTTATTATTATATTATAATATATTATTATTATTATAGCACCTATAATATTATTTATTTTACCACATTGACAAAAGAGTAAATTTCAATTGTACGATTCGGTTAAATATATAATATTTAGCAATCTGCAACTATATTTTAAATTTGCTTTGTAAATTATAGAAAATCATGTTTTTAATATTGTGTAAACAAATTTTTGACATCAATACGTAACTGGCACTTGCAAAAATTCTGCAATAATGCAATATTTTTGGTGAACTGCAACCAAGCGTAAAAATTACTTGTCAGTGAGTGAGTTTAGGAACAGGTTTATTTGGAATCGTCATGCATATCTGTATACGTATAGATATAAACAATTATTAGTTTTTATTTAAATACTATTGAAAAAAAGTCGTATCGAGTGTGTCTATAAAATGTATCTACCAGCGTTGCCAGACGTCCCGATTTTTAAATCAAAATTAAATGTCCCGCGCGGGACAGGCTCAGTCCCGCTTTTCGGGGATAACTCGGGGATACCTTTAAAAGAAGTTAAATCTTCACAGAAATATCATGAATAAGTAATTCTTATAAATAATTATTCTCTTATTGTAAGTTGCAATTTGTAACACTCACTCCACAGACTATTGTTTGAAACGCCATATTTTTCTATTGAATAAAACTTTTTTGATTTTGATTTCTGTTTTTTGTTTTTTTTTTTTATTCTGAAGACGAATAAGACTCAACTATTTAACGATAGGGTAAATCTGATTGAAAATATTATATTTTTATTAAAATACATTTTCTATGGCTATTTTTGCTATCTATTGTCACGTAAACGTAATTTTAATTCAAATAAAAAGATAAATAGGTATTTGAAAACTTCTGATTATATACGTTTTTTTACTATGTCCCGCTTTCGACGTAAGAATCCCGCTGTTTTTACTCAAAGAGTTCCAAAATCCCGACTTGGCAAAAAAAAAACTGGCAACGCTGGTATCTACCTATATTTAAATTGGAAAACGGTAAATCTTGTTGTACATGTTGAATTTTAACACATACCTACCTATATTTAATTATCAATTATTGTTTTTGAATTAAATATTTATTATAATTGGATATTAACATATTCATATTTTATGATGTAGAATTTGTATGCGTAATTATAATTGATTGTAGTTAATTTTAAATACATTAAAGTTTTTGTATTAACGCAACGTTTTAAAAATACACTAATAATAGGTAGTATGGTTTCTGTATATATAGGTATAGTTTAAATATAAACTGGTTTCGGCGTCCCTGTTTTGCCCATTTTGGTTTACGGTTTTAAACGAGTTTGTAATCACCGTAAGACAAAAACAAAATTATTAATTTTTAAATATGATCACATTTTTGAAAATTTCTTATCAAAGTCATTTCTCGAGTTTTAAAATAAAGTTATGTGTTATTTGAATCGTGTGTATCTATGAATTATTAATTATCTATACCTACCTACAGTAACAGAGATAATTATTATTACGATGAAGGAAGGTTTTTAGTTGAGGATCATAAGTAAATAAGCTTTACCAATGTTTCGCTAGTGGCTAACGTTTCGAAAAATGTATTATTTATTTATGAAGATGAAAATAAATTTTTAGAAACGTTGGTCACTAGCGAAACATTGGTAAAGCTTATTTACTTATGATCCTCAACCAAAAACCTTCCTTCATCGTAACATTCTATATTGGATCAACACTTTTTTATACTGAAGACATAATTATTATTAACAATGAAGTAAATAAGTATAGATAAATATAGTTAAATATATAGATAAATATAGATAGTATTCCTCTAGGCTCCGATAATTTTACATTTTTTTACTTTCAATAAAGTGGTTTACCTACAAGGAAATGCAAAAAATTGACAGGTGTCTTGGTAAATAAAATGTTTAGATTTTAAACGGCCATAAATTTTGAAGCAGTACAGTAAACAAAACTTGTTTTTATTAATAGAATATAGGAGTGAAATGTTTTATTTTCTGTGTAACATTAGTATCACAATTATTATACGTCTTTGATAATATATAATGTGCCGACAAGCGCATGAATGTTATTATTAAATTTATTGATAAAAACTAGGTCGTTTTTATTACAACTATTTGGAGTTTAATGGTTGCAATTTGAATACATTAAATATAATAATAAAATGCAACATTATTATAACAAGTAAAATGTTTTATTTGCTTTGGTTAAGGTGTTCAATGAGCCAAAACAATTGATGCGTTGGTACTTCTACCGAGCGAAGTAGCATTTATATGTCACGAATGAGAGGATTCATAAGTACTATTTGGTACTATTGTAGTGGTTTAAATGTATTCGATTGAGGTAACACTGCTTTTATAATTCATATATATGAACCAAAAATATGTATACTCTAAGTCTAAAATTATTATATAGTTAAGAGTATTCGTCCCTGCAAACACCCCCTGTACCCTTCATCTCAAATATTTTCCCCTCGCCTAAAAACGGTTCGCGCTCTCCCGACGCTATTTTTAAAGCTAGAGGGTTCTGGTAAACGCCAAATGAAAGACAAAGAATTAGACTACAGATCCTTCAGGCGAATTTTTTGAAAAAGAGTTTCGTCTACGTGTGAAATATTACGTAACTTATTATTTTTTTCAAAAGGTTGTAAGTTTTTTCAGGAATTTTTTTTCAAAAAATTCGCCTAAAGGATCGGTAGTCTGATTCTTTGTCTTTCATTTGGCGTTTACCAGAACCCTCTAGCTTTAAAAATAGCTTCGGGAGAGCGCGAACCGTTTTTAGGCGAGGGGAAAAGATTTGAGATGAAGGGTGCAGGGGGTATTTGAAGCGACGAATACTCTTAAGTGTAATTTTTCCAGTTAAAAATACGAGAAATGGCTTTTTTAAACCAGTGTATTCTTCTACGAAGGATGCACTACCTCGATTAGATCAATTTATAAAAAAAATGAGGACAATTTTCTCAGATCAGTGTTCAATAGCTTAAGGCAGTTCACTCGCGACAGTCGTAGATAAAGTAGATGGGGATTTTAATGATCAGTTAAGGGATTAAATGCATTACCAATATAATTTGTTTGTTTTTTAAAATAGTTACATTCGAATTTTTTTAAATTACTATAGTGGTCCGGTCCGGCTTCGCTCGAATTTGTAGATTGCCACTGTTTTTTCGTCGACTTGCAAAATCGGTCTTCACGAAAAGAGATTTTCCCAGGGGTGGGCAAATCTTTTGATCGCCGGGCCACATAGCTGATGAAAATTTAACCGTGGGCCAAAAGTAAAAAAAAAAGCTCCTCACATTTTATTTCCGCATTTGGAGAGCAAAAAAAAAGGTCCTTAGGTCTTTTTTTCGTCTGTTCTGGCCCTTGCTATTTCTTTACTATTTTTCTAAAATTTATAAAATGCTTCGCGGGCCGGACAAAATTATGCTGCAGGCCGGATCCGGCCCGCGGGCCGCCATTTGCCCAGACCTGATATAGCCTATGTCCATCTTGGAGGTTCAAATGTTCAATTTAAATATTGGCGAAAGAATATTTCAAATAGGTGCAGTAGTTTCGGAGGTTAACCTTAAGATACACACAAACTCACAAAATTTGTTTTCTCTTTATACAGATTGTATCAAATCAAAACAGTCCATAGAATATTCTGTGTGTAAGACAGAGACGATATTATATAAAGCACTAAAGCAGTAAGTAAGAATGAGATAAATGATCGATAATAGTTACTGTGGTTATACAATCTGATAGTATCGTCTTTGTTTTCTACAGTAAAAATCACAATTTTATCAAATGTCAGTATTCACTAGTGAAATTATTGATAAAATGGCTATTTATACTGTTCGGGAAAAAATCTAAATAATTAAATGGTTGTATGGTGGTAATTCAACCGCCAACATAATTTATTTGTAGTTGTTTTTGGTAAAAAGATTTACAGTGTATGTAATTATTTATTTACGTAACCACAGTAACTATATTAGCGATCATTTATCTCATTCTTACTTACTGCTTTAGATCTTTATATATCGTCTCTGTCTTACACACAGAATGTCCTATGGATCGTTTTGATTTGATATAATCTGTATAATAATTAGTATTGATTTGGAACAGAACTTGCACTTATTTATATTTTATTTGTCAATGGAGAAGGAAAAAATATCGTATTTAACATATCTAAAAAAAAAACCGATTTTGATGTGACGGAAGAAAAATAAAAATAAACGGTTGCATGTAACGAAAGAATATATTTCGTCGGTTTGGCAGGTGCGAAGACCATTATGATTCTCCACACATTCATGTTTTTTTACATACTATACGTATACATATATATTTTAAACCTTAGATACCTTACTTACTTAATGTTCATAATCTTTTAAAGAAAATTTATGAATAACTGTTTAAATTGCAATCGTTGCATGATATTTAAATATACACAAAAACGTATTAATATTCTGGTCTGTTAGTTTGATTACTTCATAACTTTTTATTCGCATTCATAATAATGCCCGGTGTTACGGTTCCCAATATATGAACACTTCTCTATGTACCTCTTTATTGACGTTACATCGGGATTCATGTAATAGCTTTTTTAATAAAAGCTATCTACACTGTCAAAAAGAATTACCGAATAATAATTACTTATTTTTTGACGTGATAACGTCTTATAAATTGATGAATCACCAATCTTATAAATTGATAAAACACCGGCTGCATGCACGAAAAAGTGTAACGTTCCTAAATCCTAACGTTCGTAACGCGTAACGTTCCGCCTGACCCTGTGCGTGCTTTTTGCTAATTTCTCGCTCAATTTAAATCAGATCGGTTTGAAACCAGTCTTAAACGAAAGAGGAGAACATTTTACATAGATTTCGTATAACAGAATTTGCCTAAACAGTTTTTTTATACAAATTTATATAGAAAAATAGCTGTATAAATGCAATGTTGTCTAATGCATGGCGCGACGCGGTCGGTCGTCTTTGTTTGCCGTACATGGAAATTAGAAGATAACGTATGTCTTGTCTTAACATGAAAACGGCTGCATTTCTAATGTTTAATTCAATTTTTTGACATTAGTATTTTGTGAAATGCAACGCCTTCTAAGTTAAGTATTGGGATAACTAATTATTATTAGAACATAATACTTTGACAGTTGCAAACGTCACTTTTGACATTTCTTATCATTCCGACACCCAGGATAAGCGGATTGAAACCAAATTTTGGGAGGTTTAGGTTATGTATTACGGAATACGTTATCACGTAAAACTATCGTCCGTAAACCGACTTTACAGACAACCAATTTTTTTTTATAGGATTAGAATTATTAATCTCGATATTTTAATAGGTATATTCCAAACAGTCAGCAAACGGGAATGAAACCTTCATTGTCATGCGCAGGTAGCTAAAACGTGTTCCAAAACCGATATAAACAGTTTCGTTCTACTCATGCGGGTGACGGTTTTATTACCGTTGGCTGGCTGCTTGGAAGTTGGAACATTTCTAAATAATGAAGGAGGATGACACTATAGGTTACACTCACAGAACAGTAATCTGTTCTGTGGTTACACTGAATATTTACCCTTTACCGGTTGACCTTGAATCCCGACTCTGGAGTTAGGCGTTTCGTGAACCATGTTAGCATAATCAGGATTAAAAATGTTTGTTATTTCCCGAATATTTTGTAGTTTACTTTTTTAGTATTCAGTTTCGAGATTTAAGGAAATGGGACACCTTTTTTACAAAATACAATAAATAAAAAAAAATGGGGATTAAATCATTTCATGACCTAGTACCTATTATTTTTTTATTAATAAAACTCGGTTTTAAAGTAGGTACGTTTATAATGTAGTAGTAAAATTTCAAAACACATATATTTGAATTCTGTCTGGAAACTTCTATCGCTGAATTTAAGTGCTCTTTTTTTAAATAAAAACTAAAGCGGCAGTTCATTTTTTAAGATTTATTATGTGTTGGAGATACAGCCTATAGAAGTGTTGTCAAATTTAAAATGTAAAGTTTTAACAGTGTAATAAATCCACATGTAAATTGGACACATGCATGTATACTATGTTAAGGCTGGGCGATATTGAAAATTGAATATACGACTTCTAAATTAGATTTTCCATTAAATTTTGAAAAAAAAATTATATAATAACTAGCGGCCCGGTTCGGCTTCGCTCGAATTTGTAGATTTCCACCGTTGCAAAGTTGGTCTCCACGAAAAGCGTTTTTATTTTAACGCGATAATATATATATATTCGAGCACTCCGGCTGCGCCGTCGTGCTCGATACCTTAACCTCAGCAACACGTGGTGGTTATGCTATTGAATTGTAGCTTATATGAAACGTTGCGCCATCTATTGAATATTCACTCAATCCAGTCAACAGATAATTATGACTGTCAAGGAATAGACAAATAATTTGCAATAAAATAATATTGCGACTATAAATTGAAATGTAAGCTATCCTATCTTTCAAGTTGGGTCGAATTGCACACGGTGTGCAAATCAAATTTAAAATCGGTTCAGTAGTTTAGGAGTTCATCGCGGACAAACATGTGACACGTAATTTTTATATATAAAGATATTGTTTGAAAATATATAATATACAGTTTTTTTTGGTAACATTTTTTATAGGAATGCAGACAAACCCGATCTGTAGTGTTTTACTCACAGCATTAACATATTTAACATATTGCTTCTAGATTATAGACGCTCGACAACTGAAGTTTTGTGTGCATGTTTTTGTATTTAGATTTTCAAGCATCCTTATTAATTTTTGCTACTTATCATCAAATTTTATTGATTTTATTTATATCACGCTCTTCTACATTATTCTATTAAATAACTTGAAACTCAATACATCAGAACAACCATTCATATACTTTGTGCATCCTTGTTTAACTTGTATGCTGTTCATGCGATAACTAAAGTTCTAGCTGTTGGTAGGAAAGACTATTGTTCGATATCTATTTTTAAAAAACCCATCCCTGTCGAATTGTGCAGGTATAAATGCGCTACCTCTTTTTACCATTGTATTAGCTGAGTCATCTCACTACTTTAATACAGGGGGCAGACGCCACGTGATTGGATGAATCTCCATTGTCGAACTTAGATCACTGCTGTATCCCTGTAATGCAAGTTGTCGATTGTGTTGTAATAACTAATAATATAAGCTGCAACATTTTGAAAATCGGCGTTTATAACTGCCAAAGTAAACACCGAGAGTAAAAAAAAACTCGGATCACAGTGCAAATAATCCAGTTGATAAAGTAATGCATTGTGAAATGTATGGACTTGAAATTGCTTTAGAACAAAATGAAAAATTTAAACCCTTAAAATAATTAAATATTTCCTTATGATGCAAGATCCGGTATTAGAAATATATACCCTCATCAGTTATTTGATGATGATAAAGATAATATTAAAAATTATATAGATCGATAAAACGCAAATAGGTTGCCTAGCTAAATCTCAAACCAATGCTGTTAAATAAAATAAATTCTAATTAACTTTTTTGGATCAACTTCCTCGATATGGTAAATCATAAAAATCGAGCATAAGCAGAGAGAATATGACACAAGGATATAATTTTAAGAGTCACTCTGTATATTTCATTGTGTATATAATATATTAATATGGTATAGAGTACGTTTGTAATAATAGAATATATATTTCTATAAACTTTTTGTTGTCATTTTTGTATAATCATTTTTTGTATAATTATATGTTCCTTTGTTATAAGAGTGATGAGATGGTATTGATATTGTATTTCAATATTGTATTCTCTTATAGTTTTTATTAATTTTTATGATTGGTATTATGAATTGTGTCAAAGATTTTAAAGTGTGGGCAGTTGAGTCATCTTTATTTTTGTACCACTACCTACCTAAGCGACTTTAACAATACGTACTGTGCTAATTTTTATCTGTTTAATTATTAATTACATACATTTTATGCGGATTTATTGACTCAAGTATTTTTCGGTTTCCATGAGGTGTAAAAGCGACAAAAAATTCAAATACTTTTCAGTCATTTCTGTATATGATTACTCGTGCCCGACCGGAGACTAGTAATTTTATAACCGAAGTTTCGATCGATCTATTTTGCATACGCAGAACTATTAGTTACGTAATTTTCAACATAAGAAATTATGTTCATGATTTTATCAAAACCTGTCAGCAATAGCTGGCCTTATCTTTTGCAATTTTTGATGATAATAATATGTGTGTGGTATGCCGGATCTTCTCATATTGATATCTGATATATGTCCATATGCAGGAATGCTTTTATCGAAATGGACGGGACTCGAACCGATAGAGCACACAACGGTAACTTAATCAGAAACGGTTAGTAATTTTAACCCTCTAGTGAACGCGTAGATCGCCACTTAATTGTCTTCTTATTCCGCGAACTAGCGGCCTGTCTCGATACCACCAGGGTGCGATAGATATAATTCTGCAAAATGTATTTCGTTTGCGGCCGGCGCTAATACAAGATTCCGATTTCGCGCCCTCAAAATTTTGTTGGGTAATATAATATTTACATCTCATCTTGACCCCGTCAGGGGTTGAATTAAAAAAAAAAAAAACGCTGAAACAGGGGTTTGTTTATTTTTAATAAAGAGTGCGTATGTTGAATTCAATGTCTCACATTTTAACGATTTTTGAAATATGGCCATTTTACCAAAAACCTTTACACCCTCTATTGATCCCATTAGGGGTTGCATTTAAAAAAACGCTGAAACAAGGCTTTGTTTATTTTTAATGAAGATTGCGTATGTTGAATTCAATGTCTCTCATTTTAACGATTTTTGAAATATGACCATTTTATCAGAAACCTTTACATCCCCTTTAGGATGCGAGTTTCAAAAAATCTCTTTTTAGCGGGTGCTTAAGTCATAGAAGGAACCTACTGTCCAAATTTCAAGTTTATAGCTCAAGCGGTTTGAACTTGGCGTTGATGAATCAGTCAGTTAGTCAGTCAGGACAAACGAGTTTATTATATTATATAGATGAAATTAAATCAGCAAACTAAATTTTAAATCGAAATAGACAGTACTTATTAAATGCAATTAAGGGACCGTACAAAACAATATTTTTCCTTATAAAAAGATATCTCATAAAGAATGTGTAGAAAATATAAAAAATTGCTAATACGTAGTTTGTTGTATGTAAATGGCATTCACGATGATTTTTTTCTCCAATTTATCCTATTTCTCTCATTAATTCACACCATAAACTTGTCTTTATCTTCGATTTATTTTTATTATATGCACGTTTAGTTCTATTTTTGACGTGAAACTTTTTAAATCGCAGTAGTATATGTCATGAAACGAGAGCGTAACGAAAAGTGAAACACCTATACTCTCTACTCAGTGCTTCCGGAAGAGGTAGGGGAGATAGGAATATCGAACATCCCACTTCTTACGAAATAAACCGTCAGTAAAGTAAGACGGGGCATGTTTCAATTTTCGTTACGTTCTCAATTGTAGCAAAGCGCCAGTAAATTGAGGCAATTTATCGCACCTATCTTTTTTTGCACACATAAAGTAAAACAGAAAAAAATAAACATTTTTGCATGTAACAATTACTTGTAATTATGTTTAGCAACAAAAAAATGTTTCTGCTTAAAAAATATAATTTAGATATAAAATATTCTTCGGCGAAAAAAAATTATCAGATGCGTTGTGTACAACGTTCGTGTAAGGTACTTCAGTGTATTCTTACTAAAACTGCGTGTCTATAGTGAAATGCAAACAACTGAATCACTATCGTGATCATTGCAGTCATTGGAGGGTTAAAACAATACAAATACATATATGCATATCAATATTTCCATCTGATCTAGACCCCGTGCTCAATCAACATTTGAGTGAAATGATAATTACAGGACGGCGCCGTTAGATGGAAGCATTTCAATTTACCCATTCCATCTCTCTCTCTTGCTCTGTCTTATTCAACAGTTCATTTATCTCTCTTGTAATTAATGTTCACGCGATCAGCAGCAAATTAACAGTGGTCATTTGCACGTAAATACACCGCCGCGACGTTCTTTAAAGTCGTTTCAAATAAAACGAATCTTACTAGCAATTCACTCATTTTAGTTAATTTCGTAGTCAGTTAAAAAAAATCTCGCTGCAAGTCACACATTCGATACATGTAGATGTTTGGGCATCTGACTAACAAAAAAATGAGGTTATGCTATCGTCGCCATTTTGAAAAATGGCGACCGAATTCAAAATGCCGACCGAAATAACATTTTTCATAGTTATCTAAGAAGCTACTCACGTTATCAAAAACATATTTGCTACAAAATTGCCTACATTTTGTGTTTTTAGCATTTGTTGATAAAACTTGCCATTTAAGTGCTATGGTCGCTATTTTGCAAAATGGCGGCCGAAATTACATTTATTGTAGTTATCTGGGAAAATACCAGCGTTATCAAAAAAAGTTACAGGCAAAAAATGTTTGCCATACAATTGTTTACATTTTGTGTCCTTAGCTTGCCATTTAATAAAAACTTGGTACCTACATGTTAGTATCCAAAAAAGTATAATAGAATACTTTTTAAAATCTTTGATTAACATCTGATTAGAACTCTTCAATAAATACAATTATCGACCAATTGGTCGATAATTTTATTTATTGAAGAATACTTTTTATTCGACAAAGCAAACATGAAATTAAGAAATACATTTGATGGCATAATATTGGATACCACTGCTTCTGTCATTTCTACTAGTAGATATGAGATAATAGAATTTATTTCGTGGGAGGGTTTGAAATGTTGCCTATTCATCTATACCTTTACAATAAATGTACATTATGAGTGACTTACATGATGATGTGAATGTATTTATACTATAGGAATGTAACTACAATGTACAATAGTACATTTAATATTAGTATAAATATAAAATTATACAATTACCTAACTATAAAAGATTTGTTTTATGTTAAATTATAGAACAAACTTAACATTTCCTGACAATCTGTAAAATCTGAATTAAATTTGATATTTTACGCTTCGTTAAATGAAATTCATGTAACAACAATTTTTTATCATAAAACTGTATTGTTGTTTCTAAAAGATATGAGAATATACCGGTTTCAAAAATAACTAAAGAATTATGTAAATACACATAACATTTTGTAGTATTTACTTATCTAACAAAATATGTTTTCCAAAATATAGTGCAGAAAGCATACAGCAGCTACTGTATTTTAAATAGAATAAGTAAATACTAGGTGCATTATAATTTATTATATTAAAAAACAAATATCACCGTTTCCTCTGCGGGACACAATTCAGTACATTCATAATTTGTGAAGCTGCATCATCTAAATTCTGAATTAAATACTTTATAATACTGCTACAGAGACCTATTTATTTTATACTCTTGTATACAGTAAATGTTCGAATATCCATTTGTATGATTTAAAAAAAAACTAGTGTATAATACGTGCCCTGGATCTAAAAGGTTCAGAAGTTAGTCACAAACAGCGTCGCACAGGCACATTTTAGAGCCGTAGATACTCCCACCACCTCGGAACGCGCGCTCGTCGATGATTGGCCGTGATCGCTCGTTGCCTTTGTCACTTGTCGCTTTCCTGCTTTAAAGTACAGTCGAGTACGCTATTGTCAAGTTGTTATTGCTATTTTAGTTTTGTATAGTTGCGAGTTTGTAGTATCTCCATATTGTTTTAAAAAATCGATATTTTGACACAGACCTACGACAACAATTTAATTCCTCATGCATTAGTTTTTATTTAAGTACAGTTATTTTTCTTTTGATTTATCCCGATCCATCAGGTTTCTATATATTTAATTGGTGATAAATTCAAAGAAAATGTGTGTGAGATTTGTTTATCGTTGTCATGGTTACCCCGCAAGTCGACTTGTCAAACTGTTTGCATGATCTCCGACGTACGTACATATTTGCATTTCTCTCACACTCGTATATCATGAACATCGATGGATTTTCTCTGTTTGCGTTCCTCTTCTTTTTTACTATTATCGCTTGAAATCACCTCTTTTAACGAAATTTCACAAAAAAAGTGACAACACATCTAAATAATTTTCTTTGTCTTCTAAGTTTAAAAGCCTGAATTACAAGAAAAATATAAATAAAGTGAGTGTCCCATGATTTTAATCGTTATAGAAGAGAAATTTTATTATCTACTTTTTAGTGCGTTTAGTGTGTTTTTTAAATTTTATTTTTGAAACTATAAATTTTATACGGATTACGAATGCTGTTTTTCGTTAGTAAAAAATTTGAAAACATATATGCCTGTAATTGAGCGTCGACTATACAATGTGGACATAACCTATGCAGCGTTGGGCCATAATTCTTCGCGGTTTAACAAGATATGCTAACGAGAAGTGAAAAGCAGAAACCATATAATAATTTTCAACTATATACACTCAGACGTCAAAAGTTTTTATTATTTATTCTTCTTAAGGCTTTAATATAATTTTTGAAACGGTGAAATGCAACTGTTTCGCTTTAGGGCTCCATAACCAAAAAGAACCCTTTTCTCCCCGTAAACCGAAACGATACATTGGTTGAATAATTAAATTGGCTATTTTGTTAATTGATGCTCCCTATCCACGCATTCAAATTTTTCGTATTGGATTTAAGTGGTTTTCGTGCATCGGAAAAGACAGAAAGAATTTAAATTTTCGAAAACATCCATATCTTGAATACGTCTCATCAAGTAAAGTTAGAATAAATTTATTTTTTAAGTGTAACTTCTTGAGCGGCGTATCTGTTTGAAATATAAAAAAGCTTGTTGTGTCCATTTTTGAACGGACAGTTATACTAGTTCTGCTGGTTTCATTCAATCAACGTCCGAACCCGAATAAAAGTAGGGTTATGTTCTTGTTTATGTACCTATCTATTGAATTGTTCTCCTGAATGTTATAATTAATATAATTGTGGGATATTCAGTGTAATAATTAAGTAAAAATGCAAGATGAATTGGAGTCTCAACTAGTTCGCCTATTGGAGGCTTCTGAAACATAGTTTTATACCGAAATATAATTACCTTACTATACTAAGTGAGGTTAAGAAAGCAAATTTGTTGAAAGCTGAATTAAAACCTCTGTCTGCTAAACAATACAGAAGAATAAATCGCTTTGATATAATAAGTATCATTGATGTGGAAAAGTTAAATAAAAAAGGCAAAGAAGATTCCGATTTCCATACTAGTACTGTCCGTTCAGAAATGGACAGAACTAGTTTTGTCCAATTGAAAATGCGCAAAACTAGTTTTGCTCATTTTATAACAGTAGAAATACTCGTTTAAATGTAAGATTTCGAGTTTGGTAAATATTCGTTGGTCAAAACTAGTTTTGCGCATTTATTTCGGTCATTGACCGAATTCGGGTATAGATCGTATAACATATTATACAATACTTCAAATGTCAGTTTAATATAAATAGAGCAGTAGTTTTACAGTACGGAAACTTCAGTGTACAAAAGGAGTTGATATACTTGACCGTTTTTTCAATATAGCGTTCACCTAGTGATGGCCGAAATTGACAAAAATATTTAGGTTGTTGATAATCGGATGCGCGGCTAGCTTCAGTTGGTGCGGGGCCGTGAATTGAAATTACGGTTAAGCGGTGAAAAGAAAAAATCAATAGTTGCCCACAAAAGAAAAATAATCTGTCAAGTTAAAATGTATCAACAACAGCCTCAAAATGTTGTTAAAAATCCTCCACCTACCACTCGACATAAAAACAATACATTAACAAACATTTAAAAATATTCCAAGTTAATAAATTAATTATGTATAACACTATTTTTTACGTATACATTTTATATACAGAGATGGAATAGAGAAAAGACGACTTTTGGGAGCCTATACTAAATTAAAAAATTAATTTTATACACCCGCTTTGTTTGTCAGTATAAAATGGATCAATAGACCAATTCACAACAATATAGGTACAACTTGATTACTTACTAGGGACGTATAATTTGAATAAATTTAATAATGATTCGGCAGTATAACGTCATCTATATATAATACTAAATTGCCTTAGAAGAATATTCGTGGGTATATGATTTTTTGGTTTGTTTAAATAAATCATCATTTTTGAACCTTAAATTATTTTTAATCTGCATGCCCAATAGATTGTTCCACTTTCAAATTCCAGTAAATCTTGTATATATAGTTCAACATACATGATAAACATTTGACGGAAAAAATAACAATAAAACAAAAATCGCTCGTTTATTTCATTTATTGTTGTCGTAATCCGAGCTCAACCAATTGCAGCATAGCGACGTCATCACGATAAATTGTGAACCAATGAAATACGCGTTCTTTTGTTCGTCAGATTACGTCATGCTTGAATCGCGCTTTAAGTACATTATTATTATTGACGACTTTAACTTACGTTTCGGCGAGTATATAGTAAAGAGGTCGTTGCACACGAGACGGGTTTTGTCTCTAGATTCCTTGCTAGATTTGGATGTGGTGCTGGAGTTCGTGACAGCTCTTATGTGATCGCTTCACACGATGCGCGTTTTGAAGCTGGCTTTGATTGGTGCGCGCGCAGTGACAGTTCGAATGTTACAAAAGTGAACGTTCATTGTCTTTAAACAGAACGCCATGTTTATTTGTGGGCGTGTCCATTACATCCACGTGACAAGATAGTGTTTTCTGATTGGTTCTTGCTCAAAACAAGCACGAAAAATAGCCCTGGTTCGAATTCTGGCATCCAACTTGTAACAACTCGCGCGAGCCTGCGGTGACGTCATTTCCATCCTCCTAGCTAGCGCAAGTCCCGGCAAAACCAGCCTCGTGGGCAGCGACCTTAAATTTCTGCGATTTTTTAGGTTGGGTATAAGAAAATGTCCGCAATCTAACATTTGATAAATTTCAAACGAAAACTTGTATAAATATTTATGACGATCCAAATCGGTCGAGTGATAATAGTTTGATGCGGTGACGTTGAAATGACCGTGATAAATTGATCTGGCTGTATAAGTTTACAAACGATATTTTTCCGCATTACGAACGATACACAAATATTAAACTCGAGCAATACATTGTTAAGTCCAAGATTATTAATGAGAAAAGACTGTATCGTAATAAAATCGCTTTTTTACATCTGAGCAGACAAGTAATCATTACACGTCTCACTAAAAGAATACTTATATTCGTCTGGGCGACTGTCTAAAGGATTGAGTATTAAAAATGTAACGTGTATGAAACAAGGGTAGTTAAACGCAGGGTTGCATTAAAAATTTTATTGCGCTGTGTCTATATTTTAAGTATCCGCGTTACCCAGTGTTTCGAATACTGCTTAGTCGAATAGTTGTAATATTTGTTCTCTTTCGAAAATCACTATAGTCCAAGTGGCGAACGTAAAAAAAAAGGTAGAAACGCTCTCTTTGAGCCCTTGTCTACAAATCCGCATAGTGGAGTAGGGGTCTAGCGCGTTGCAATACGCCGCTGAGGCGCTTTAAAAAAACGTCAAAATACAAAAGTCCTCTACGAAATGGCAGAAAATGACGACACAGCATCTGGGGCACCTCCTAGTTGCAAAAAAGAAACAAACAAGCTAAAAGTACTTCTCTTATATAATAGAAATAATATAACAGACAAAACAACAATAAAAATAATACAAAGTCACCAGGTAACAGAAATATATACAAGAAACATTTATCTAAACGCTTTAGAAATTTATATCCGAACTCAATGATTTATGTCAGACGATCGAACACTATATCGTCTTGACTGTGTCTGCCCTGTACACTGTCGCGCGGCTGCACTTTTTCTCGACTGTTCGAAACCCTTCTCGACCTTTTTCCACAAAAACTCTTTTACCTGCTTCTACTAAAACGCGCGCTGCCAGTGGCGTGCGTAACAATACCTATATTTTTTCTAAATATTGGCCATTTTAACTTTTGAGTTCCGAGCAACAATAATTTAATTTGCAGACTAGAGTGTGGCGTACTGATTTTTTCAAGTCGAAGTTTTCTTAATTACGGATCTGTATAGACTTTGTTCTCAACTTCATCTATAAAAACTGGCTAAAATATTATTAATTATGCAATACATGGATACATACATATCTACAGCAAGCATATCTCTACAACGCAGTTTATGAATAAGAATTTTCAGAGAAATAACTCCAAACTCATTTGTTTTTCACTCTTCTCTCAGTTAATTAATTAATAAAAAAAAAAAAAAAACAGGCGCATACGTTCACATTTTCCTTACCCGTGTTCGTCTTTGTAATGGACAAAAAAAGATGAAGTCAGATTTCTATTGTACTTGAATAAAGCATTGATTTAATTTTTTTGTTATACAAAAATAGTACCGCAAGAATATATGAATGATATTCATTTAAGTACTGCCAATCACTTGCAATTTATAAAAACTATACAATAATGTTGGAAATTTGCTTGTTCATTGTGTTATTTTTTACTATAGTGGTTCGGTTCGGCTTCGCTCGAATTAGTATATTTCCGCCGTTTTTTCGTCTACTTACGTTACAAAATTAACAAAAGCGATTTTATTTTAACGCGATAATATATAGGCTGTGCCAGGGGTCGGCAACCTGCGGCTCATTCGATGTAAAGTTTCGGCTTAAAAATGGTGTAAGCAATCCATGTTTGAGTCGTCTAAATCAAATATGTGTATATATAAGCAAATACTAAAATATTGAAACGAACATTTTTAGTGGCTCTTAAAATACTGGAAAATGTTGTAAATTATAACTTTTGGCTCTTCCGTTTCAAAAGGTTGCCGACTCCTGGCGTATGTTTATCCTGAAAGACGAAAGTCTATATTCTAAATATCGGTGAAAAAAATTTGAAATCGGATGAGTAGAGGAAATTACCCTCCGCATATACACAAAACTCACAAAATTCGGACTCACTGTTTATAATATTAGTATAGATAGTATAGACTATCTTTACGTCTTAGTTTAGCAGCGAAACAACAAAATTTCTATACATTTCACGTTTTCTGTATACGTAGGTATCTCAAAGATTGTGGGCGGGGTTCCCCGACTTGTTGAAAATTTTCTCGACCGAATTTATACTGATTAAGGAATGTTTTAATGTTTAATTACAAAAACATGAGTCTTTTTCGTACAATAGTTCAAAAAAATGTTTTAAAAAAGATTTTAGACTTTTTCAAAATTAAAGAAAAAAAGTAATTATAACTTCAATATACAAGAAATATGTCTGTGTACGAAAAAAATCATTTTCCTTTTGAACCCTTTTCCAATATGTTAGGTTTTTTTTAATTTCAATTTATTGAAAAAATTTCATAGAGAAACGTAAATACTTTTCTTTGAATACATTTTTCGGTATTTAATATTTTTTTTCAAAACATTTATTGGAAAACTCTTACACGAAATTAGCTTGTAGGTATATTATTAATTTTTCTTTCAATTTTTCTCCGTATAGCAACTTAATTAATTACAACGTTGCTTGAACATTCGATTGTGGAACATTATAGAGATATAAAACAACGCTAAACACAGTGGTGTACCGTTATTGTTTATTCAGGAATTCCTGAATAGATTCGAACAATGAATTCACTATTTAAACGCACATTTTATGTTTCCCAGCAACATGCCCATATTTTTAACATTGTTTATTAATTAATTTGTATGTTTATATCTATGTAGGTATGTATTAATGGAATCTTTCAATTTAATTTTCATCCATTTCCAAACGTCTGAATAATTTGAAATTTTGCACACGTATTAAGAACCCATGACAATATAATAATTTATATAATTTGAGTTTGAAAAATTTATAACTTTTGAACATGGTACCCAATCGAAAAAATTCTACGTCACATTGTAGATGATATAAAAAAGAAGTGTTATAAATTTTAATGAAATTGGTTGAGTAGATCTTGAGATATCGTGTACACCGTATTGAAAAACGTAAAAAAAACCTAACTGATTGAGTGACAAAGATGAACTGGTTATTGCTATAAGTTTGATAATAATTTTAATTTTGGAAACGCTTAAAATATTCTCATAGGTATAAACAATTTTTAAAAAAATGAAAATAATTTTTTGAAAATGTTAAGGTGGCGTAACCCCTTAATTGATTTCAAACGACCCGCCACTGGTAAATGAACGTTATTTTTCTCGTCATTTAAAAAGTATTCGAGGGAAGTTGTTTGTCTAAGATTTAATTAACCAGTATTAAAAAACACAAGCTCTTCTACACATACATACACAAATTGGGGATTAAACATTTTTAAGGGAGGTTTAGTAAATTAATTTGCAAAAGAATGTTAAATCCTACAACATTTCATAAATACCTTGTATTTAGTTATACCAGAGGTGTTTCATCCGTTTTTAACGATTGTCACATTAGAATATAATTTGTAAGCGGCATAGAGGGATAAGAATGCTAAAATTGCCCCTGGAGAATATATCTGAACAATATCTTCAGAGTATTCGTACTATAGGAGTACTTCGATTTTGAATTTTCAGATCTCTAATTCAATAGTCTCAAAATTGAAGCGTTGAAATTTTAAATGGGTTAAGTTGCCATCTTCTGATCAATTTGAATCACGAGGAATATGCTTTTCTGAATCGATTTAAATTAAATTTTGTAAATGTGTCTTGCTTGGTGCAACTTGCGCTATACGATAATTTTTATTAAATATTTTGTACAAAATTACGATGTTTTCTTGAAAATACTGTTTTATTAACATATAACGACATCTGATAGACTTTGCTCAAAGCCATTAGATGAGAAGCAAACAGAAAAAAAACTGTTTTAGTACCAAGTAGCGACATCTAATAGAATTCGCTCAAAGCTATTAGTTCAGAAGCAAATCTGGTAGAATTTGCTCAAAGCTATTAGTTCAGAAGCAAATCTGGTAGAATTTGCTCAAAGCTATTAGTTCAGAAGCAAATCTGGTAGAATTTGCTCAAAGCTATTAGTTCAGGCGCCGGGTCGCAACGAAATACATTTTGCAGAATTATATCTATCGCACCCGGGTGAAACCGGGATGGACCGCTATGTTGTTATAAATTTTGAATTGTCTTATGTGTTAATTCCACTTTTCAAATGTTTGTAATAAATATATGCATTTGAAATTTAAATCAAGCATCAGACATTTACAGAAGACATTTGTGTAACATGCTATAGTGAGCAAATTAAATGTCAACTATATACAGTATGTAAACGCGTAAGGTGCACATAGGAAAATTAGCATTGGGAAAAAACACTTGGATCAGAGTTAGCCATGACTGCATTAATTGTTATTTATATTGAATTATCGTGGTAATCTTACCAATCATTATTTTAATTTTTTTGTACAAAAATAAAACAAAAAAACAACTCCATCTGTTTGGAAACATTAATTCAAAAATTGTCTGACTGGTATGACGTATGCGCGTTGGTAAATCAGTGACCCAATGTCTTTAGGTTCAACACGAATAGGCGGAGATATTTGATCTCGCACCATATTTAAGTATTTTTGGGAATTTAATGTCCCATTAATAAAAAAAGTCCGATTATGTTGTAATCATTTGAATATTTTCTTCGGTAGTATACACATTCATTTTGCGAAAGAATATTATCTGTCAAATTGAAAAACAAGATTTCAGGGCTCACTCTGATCCAGTCATTTTTTTCCAATGTTAATTTCCCTATGTGCACCTTACGTGTTTACATACTGTATAATATGCATGTCTATGTACAGTATAATATTGTGTTTAAATGTTTATGTGTAGTTCATTAACGAAACTATTCTATTTATATTGTATGTTGTGTAGGAGAATGCTTAATAGGTGAACTTGGAAACTTTAAATAGGTTCATCAGACAGAAACTAATCTAATTCTGAACAGTACTTAACTGATGCGTGAGTTTAGTTGTTTGATGCGTAATGAAATTTATTAAAGTTTTTAATAAAATATTAAGACTTGCTATAGTATTGACATACTTGATCAAGTGATAAAGCAGTCCTAAATTAGTTTTTGTACATTAAATTAAATTTTGTAAAAATATTGGATATAAAATTTTAATAAAAATATTTTATTTGAAGAATTTATCGATTACAAATATTTATTGACATTATCAGTGTACGTGATTTGGTTAAGCGCCTGTTTTTTTATTTTTCAAAAGACATATTTTGAACGAAAATCAATAAAATCAAATTCAGAGTTAGTACTTATAGATTATATTATAAAACTAGCGGTCCGGCCCGGTTTCACCCGGGTGCGATAGATATAATTCTGCAAAATGAATTTCGTTTGCGACCCGGCGTTTGAACTAATAGCTTTGAGCAAATTCTACCAGATTTGCTTCTGAACTAATAGCTTTGAGAAAATTCTATCAGATGTCGCTACATGGTACTAAAACAGTTTTTTTTGCTTCTGAATTAATAGCATAGCTTTGAGCAGATTCTATTGTGACATGATATAGATATACTTTATATATAAGAATAGTCTCTCTCTCCCTGTTTTTTGCAAAAAAAATATATAAAAACTATTCTATAGTCTAAGTTGGACCAAGCAAGATACATTTACAAAATTTCATTAAAATCGGTTCGGTGGTTTCGGAGATTATCGCAGACGAACATCGTGACACGAGATTTTTATATATATTAGATGTAGATGACATAACCTCAAAATTTAGAAAATAGGGGTTCCAAGGAAATACAAATAACGTATCTGAAAATCAAAAGAATACGATTTATCCTTGATTAACGAAACATTGGCATTAAAAAAGAAAAATTATGTACTTGAAAATTCTGGAAAGATATTATCGTTTTTTTTAACCATCGTCGTTGGTTCTGTAGTACCTCTTATGTGCAAAAAGTAAAATTTGCAAGAAAAGCCAAAAAGTGGTTATTTCGGCAATGGGTGTTAAGAACTAGCAATTTCAGATGTATATTACTAATTCATACTTATCTTTACTATAAGTGTTTAATTAAGACGAAGTATTTTCTTAAAAAATATTTAACGTTAATTTCGGATTTATTGGCACATGGGAGGAATTATTTGATACAACTTTTCACATAAGAGTTACTTCCCCTTGTTGGTTACTGTAAAATTAATTGGGAGGTATTACTAGTGTATAGAGCTCCGTTTCCTGAATCTTTTTATTTTAAAAACGTAAAATCTGCCAATTATGCACATAAGAGCTATTACAGAACCAACGACGCTATGCTGAATTTCTGGTACGCGTTTTCAAAAGATCTTAATTTGGAAACAAATGATACTCTTGAATCTTGATTTAAGGTAAAAGTCGTACCGAAAGCCTAACATTGCTGGTAAAAATATTGTGTAAGTTGTTTTTTTTTTTAATAAACGATGCGTATTTAATTCAGGGTGGTGCAGCACACCTGAACCCATCCAGGTATCCACCATTTAAGTACATTTGTGTTGAACTAATGCATCAGAAGTAAAAGGAAACACAAGGAAAGAAACCAACAAGGAGATTGCGTGTTTTGTTTCAAGTGCGTTAGCATGTCCTATACTCGGGGCGCAAAAGCCGTGTTGTGATGCGTGCTTGTTTCTTACAAAACTGGCCTCTAAGACGAGAGCGAATAGGAAACAACACGCAAGTCCGTGTTAGAATGGATATATATGCAGATCGCACACAGATATATTGCCACTATTTGATTGACATTGAGTAAATGTACTTTTGACTTCGTGAAATGTTTCGACTTTTGATGTTTTGCATACGTATGTGTACGTGTGCAGGGTTAGTTTCAGAACCATTTCAATTGGCTCGTCTTCGACTTTTGGTTGTGCGTAAACATCTCAGCTCTCGCCGCGCGGTACGGACTTCACGGGAGGTCGAGCGTCAGACGTAAGTCGTGTAGATGTGTTCGATCGTCAGACGTAAGTCATGTTGATAAGTTCGAACGTCAGGCGTAAGTCATGTAGAAGTAAGTTCGAACGTTAGACGTAAGTCATGTCGATGTGTTCGATCGTCAGACGTAAGTCATGTGGATGTGATTGATTGTCAGGCGTAAGTCGTGTAGATGAGTTCGATCGTCAGACGTAAGTCATGTTGATGTAAGTTCGAACGTCAGGCGTAAGTCATGTAGAAGTGATTTCGAACGTTAGACGTAAGTCATGTCGATGTGTTCGAGCGTCAGACGAGACTCATATATATATTTGAGTTCGAACGTCAGATGTAAGTTATATAGGTGTGAGTTTGAACAATCCCGGGATCCCGGCCGTTTTCTGGCCCCGAAAATCCCGGGATCGTACTTGGCTAATCTCGGGATTGGCACAAACAGATCTAGTTTGCATTCCGTAATCCTTTGCGCCTTGACAATTACCTTGCCTAGATTATATTAATATTATTTATTACATAACGACAAAAAACAATCCTTAAATACACGATACGATATGCAAGAATATGAAATCTCCATATCCTGGAGTACAAGTACAAAATGAATCGGGGTTGGCAAATAGTATTAGACGTGAAATAAGCCTGTTCGAAAATGGAGGAGCTCGTGGATACCATTTAGAAACAGCATTTATAAGTATCTATTGTCTATTCCTCCAACCAGCGTAGAACCTGAGCGAGCGTTTTCAGCTGCTGCTTATGTTGGCAATAAACTACGAAGCAGGCTTGGAAGTCAAACATTGGATGCTTTGATATTTCTGCGATTGTATTTTCGAAATTCTAAATAGTTTTTTTGTGTTGTCTTTTTGATTTCTTGCAAAAGTTTTTTTTTTTTTGTTTTGTCTATTTTCTTTTCTTACTAGTATATTGTGATTTGTGTTGTGCAACGATATTAAAAACATTTATTAAAAAATTACCCAAGTTTTTTTTCATTTGAGTCCAATTAGAAACCACATAGTCTAGTTCCGGGATCCCGGGATTACGCATCAAAAATCCCGTAATTCCGGGATTGAAAAACACGGTCGGGCTTGTATTATCTAACTGTATGAATTCAAGCGTCAGACGTAAATCATGTAAATATTAGTTCGAGCTCACATGTTCTCATGAGTAGCGATTAGCGAATCACTTTGTAGCATCATCAAAGAGCTGATCGATTAATCTCTTGAAGATTGAGTACGAGTCTGAGTATTGTTTTTACAGTTGTGCAAGCTTTAGAAAAAGTTAAAATCGAAATTTAAAGGGTATTCCGTTGGTCGTTTTGAAGTCAACCCTGTGCAATAACATGTGCTGTGAAGTACTGTACTTAACCTGTCTTACCTGTACACAAATGTGAGTGTATCTTGATTATATTATCTGTTATGTTGCTTATAACCTTATACACGTACATATCAACAACTACACAAATGCAAATATTACCGTACTTATGCCGTGTTGCCAGTTCAAAAAGTCATTTTGAACTACTTTTGAAAATGTTTGATAAACTATAAGATCACTTCACAACTTTTTATATGTTATTTGTTTCCAATTTTAGAGGTAGACTAGCGGTCCGAGCTGGCTTCGCCCGAATTTGTAGATTGCCACCGTTTTTTCGCCGACTTACGCTGCAAAATTGGTATCCACGAAAAGCGCTTTTATTTTAACGCGATAATATAATTATATAACCTATGTCCTCATCCTGAAGGTCCATTCTAAATATTAGTGAAAAAAAAATGAAATCGGATCAGTAATTTGGGAGGTTACCTCCTATATCCAAACTCTCAAACTTTACCTTTTTATAATAATAGCTGTAGAGATTTTTAAAAATCCTTTCTTAGTGTGTGCTTACGTCACAAAAGAAACCTACTGTTCAAATTTTTGTATATAGGTTTTACAGTTCTCGAGATTTCGTGATAAGTGAGTGAATGAGTTAGTAGTAGTTAGTAGTAGTAGTACTTATAGTAGTGAGTTAGTAGTAGTAGTACTTATATATTTGATTATTATTATATTTGACTATTGATCCACTCAAAAGTCTAACGATTTTTGACCTATAAAACATCTTTAGTGGCACTCATCACCTCAAATTTGCTTTGAGTGACTCGGTGAAATGTCATGTACTAAGTGATTTGTTGCGAAAATGACGCAACAATCAACTATATATATTCTATATTTTGAGGTTATGTCATCGCGTTCGAATCTGAATGTTTTATGTGTTGAGAGAGCACCGGGATGGTTTTTTGTTGTATTTTTAGAATTTTCGAATAGGATAAATAAAATTTTATTGCATGTTGGCAACAGTGACTATGTACACATTCGTATAATATGTACACTTACATAATAATCGTGCGTCTTTAGTGTGCATGGGAAATAGGGAGAAATTGCATATTGCAGTCATAACAATGTTTATTTGTGCTATGTATACGTCTACGATTTCAGGCATGAGTGTTTTAGTTTAATTATTTGTATATTAATATGCAGTTTGAAAGCCATTTTATTATCTATATATATTTAAGGAGGTTGATCCGTTACAGTCCCAATCGAAAATAAGTCGAATTCCAAATGGGAACTTTTCTATAATACATTTTTACAAAAGGTTATAAGTCGATGATACCAATAAATTGTCATAAAGGCATAAATAAATATTATTTTTTTAATATTAATTAATTATTTCAGTATTTTACTTAATGGACTAACTTTTGCATTTTTTGTACAAAGTTAGGATAAAAAAATAAATGTATATAAATTTTACATATTTTTTTGCAGTAAATAATTAAAAAAAGAAATTAGAAGTAATAAAAATTAAAATTAAATCATTAAAAAGTTGAGAATTCAGTTAAAATTGTCAAGAATAAATTCCATAATCAAAAAGTGCTAAGGTTTAATAATTTTTTTTATTGATTAAAAGTCTCCTAATTAAATTGGAAAAAATATTAAAATATGCGTAAGACATCGATGCTTTACATAGTTAGCTTTCGGAACTGCTGACATTATTTGGTTATTTGCAAAAAATTAAAATGTACCGTTTGCATGCTAGGTTAACATATTTTCAATAAGACTACATGTAAAAGTTTTTTTTAATTTTTAACTTTATAAATCTCCTAATGATTTTGGATTTTTTACAGAAAATTTTGTCATAAAAAAATCTATTAAAAAAACTTTATTTCAGATTTTTTTCCGTATCTTCGTAAAACGGCTCAACCTCCTTAAAACACAAGCCCTATTTCTCTAGCCAATCCGCCAGCAGACCTACTCAACCGATTGACACAATTTTTTTTTTAAACTGAAGCCTTTAAGTCCACAGATCTGTTATTACTATTTTTTTTGGTGAAATTTTTTTAAAACGGGTGGCTTAAGTGACAAAGGGGTTGTGGGGTGAAGAGGAACAGAGAAAATCATTCGACGTTCACGATACATGAAATATGTACGTATGTCGGAGATTATGCAAACAGTTTGACAAGTTGACTTTGACAATTGAAGTTGTTATTTAAATTAGTTAGTTTTTTAGCGCGAATATTCAAAATATTATAATAAACTATTAAATTTTTTTTTTTGTTAGCCAAACAATTTAAGAAAGTGTAAGTGTATGTTAATTTAATGCCAAAATACTTTTAAAATACTATACATAAAATTTGGTCTCAGATCAGAAAAAAATAGTGAAAATCGTAAATGTATCAAATGAGGTTAGATTTTTTAAAAATTAATTCTGTTAGCGTTTGATCAAGCTAAATCAAAATAAAAATAACTATAAATGGAAAGGAATAAAATTATTGCCGTAGATTTGTATCAAAATATCGATTTATTAAAACAATTAGAAGATAGGTACATGCAAAAAGTTTTGCACGGGTACACTAGTTGTTAATATTTTGTTTCGTAAAAATGTTTCAGGTTGCGGTAAAGTGTGTTTTATTCGAAGCCGGACCGAGCTACTAGTTAAACATAAAATACAAGCAACTAAATCGTTAACAATTGTGGAATATTTCCAGATTCATAATTATTCCCCATCAATGTTACAATTACATATTATAGATTATAGACGCTGGAAAAAATTACAATTGAGTCAGAGGCGTTCCCAAAATTGAAATTAGGTAGGCAGTGCAGTTTTTTCGTAATAAGAAATTTCCTTATGCTGAACCAAATAACATCGATTAAACAGGAAGGGGTGCCAATGCATTTTTGCATCCCCTCTGGCTGCATCACGAACGATTATCAGCCAATCATTATTTTTTATGAAATTGTAAAAGGCACTCTTTTTCAGAAAACAAAAAACAAAAATTATGTTGCTGCTTTATTAATCATATACTCATACACGTACCAATCGAAAGACAATCAAGGTTGCTGGAGAAAAATGAGACGTAATTATTATGCAAAAACAGTAATAAATTTAAAGAATAAATTTCCGAACAGAAATGTACTGGCGGTTGAATTATTGATTTAACTATAACTTGCACGTGAACGTGGAATCTGCGTAAATATCACTTAAGCGAATTCAAGATGGAATCTTATACATGTCTTCCATATCTTTTTTTAGTAACCTCAAATGTGCAATTACTGCTGCCATTGTACCTAATTTCAAATCGAAAATTACTCCTCATCAAAGAAGTGATTTTAGCTGCATTGCATTATTACATCCGATATGGTTACCATGCACTGTATTATCAAGCACACATACAAAACAATAATAATCGCAATGTAAGAAAAGGCTTTGATTCGTTGATCAGCAAAAACAAAACACACGCGATTCAGATTGCAAAGCACAGCCTACTGCCTGCATGTATAATATATACATAATCTGAGGATATAATAATTGCACCGTTTTGCAGGTAACTTGTTCTGAGGCCATATGTTACACAGTGCATCTTTTTATTTCCATATCTTACTGCATATAATTAAAAAACAAAACAGCTATCGCTCAAAACCATCAATTTTGTACCTCTCTTTTAAATTCGACGTCTGCACATTCCAGCAATTTGAATATGTAAAGTTGATTGCCGCTTTTTTTTTTGAATTGATATAAAATTTAAAATGGTTTCCGTGAAAGAACATGCTCGGCACATTTTTGGCTCGGTGTTCCAATTATTATCAACTTTTGTTATATCATCCGGTGATTATTCAAATTGATTATTGGTAATATTTGAAAAATAATTCTAAAATACGTATTAAGTCACTAAAAACTAGAAAAATATTGTTAATTTATTAAAAATTATCACGATAATTACGAAGTTTCAAAAGCTCAGGACGTAGGGAAAAAAAGCTCCTTTTCAATAATGCTAGATTTATTAATATTTTGGGTTACTCGTCTGATGGATCGTTGATAGTTTTTTGTAATATTTTAACGATAATTAGTATTTTATCACTTAACTCGACTATTATAAAAAATATGGAAAATTCACATGTTACCAAAATTAAAGCATTTTACTGAAAACATTTTTTGACACTAATGTATTTTTTGTATAAAGCTGCGTTTACAAGATGCAGCTCGTACAAATATGTTTTTAACGAAATTTTGTATTTATTATTTAATATTCCAGCAAAGGTTGTTTTTTTTAACAAAACAATTCTTCTCAATTATTCTGTCAAAATATTAAAAAACACGAGCTTTAATGCATTCAAATATTTTTGATTACTAATGTCAAAATTCAAATTTTAATTATTTTTTCATTCGCGATAGTTGATCTCCTAATTTCTTCCAGAAATTTATTTTGTATAATTTTGATAAAGATAATATTGTTCAGGTCGAAGCACATTTTATTTTTTGCCCCTGAGTCTTAGCTACGCCACTGATCTTAAGAACAATGTTTTCGTTGTTTTTGTATTACCTGTATATACTTTTTATTCAAATGGATTTACATTACTTAGTTGTGTTTGAAGAAACGACGTCTATTACAAAGATATTATGCAAATGACTGACGGTTGTAATTCCTTTAGCTGACTAGGGGCGCGCTAATGTTCTCAAAAAGAAATGTTGAATAAATATTAATTCACAAAGTAGACCGTAGAATTTATAATATTTTGATTACTAAATTTATTGTCATGTTGTCGTGACACAACACTCTTAATAATTTTATTAACCTCCGGTCACTAAGTACCAGACATCGGAAATATTTGTTGCGTTCCTAATTAGGTTATTCGACTGTGATCTGCAAATCAAATTTAATTTTCAAATTTTAATCACAACATACATAGCTGTTGACAGATTTATCTGAGTTCATTTCCCAGATCAACCTGACAGATAATATTTTTAATATGATTTTTAAAATGAAATTGACTTAGTTGTCAAATTAAAACCTGAAGAGGCCCATGTTTTAATCCCAGAATTGGTCAAAGGGTCAATTTATTATTAAAAAATAACAAAAATAAAAAATAAAGAATAGTTACTTCTTACCACAACAGTTTTATTAGCGGATGTACATTTCGGGAGCTATGCTCTCATCTTCAGCAAACAGTAAGAGCTAGCTCCCAAAATGTACATCCGCTAATAAAACTGTTGTGCGAAGAAGTAACTATTCTTTATTTTTGTTTCAACAGTGCTCTTAATATTTGTATAAAAAATAACAAATTGAAGATATGAATTGGTGTTAGTCGCAGATAAACTCAACTGTTGGTACTCTTAAAAAAAAATTGGTTGTCTGTAAAGTCGGTTTACGGACAATAGTTTTACGTGATAACGTATTCCGCTCGAATATCATATTTAATAATCACGCACAGGGTCAGGCGGAACGTTAGGAACGTTACACTTTTTCGTGCATGCAGCCGGTGTTTCATCTTTTTATATTGACGTGATTCATCAATTTATAAGACGTGTTATCACGTCAAAACAATGCAAAAATAGTAGGTTATATATTTTCGAGTGCGTGATGACATAATATCATCACGCACGAGAGACATGTGAAATGTTTGCACGCAACTCCTATAAAATAGCTGATTTTCACATAATTTTCAAAATCTTTGACAGTTCACTTTTAATTGTAGTCTGTTTTGGATTTTCATATACATTTAGGCAGTACGACTACGTTTCGAATTCCTTTTTTTGACGTGATAACGTCTTATAAATTGATGAAACACCGGCTGCATGCACGAAAAAGTGTAACGTTCCGAAAAGTGTAACTCATAAAAGTATGCAATTTTTCATCAATGTTTCTTTATGACGTTATAGGTATCACGTAAACCGACTTTACAGACAACCAATTTTTTTACTTTACGGACTAGTGCGAAACGGATCAAATTACAAACGCTATACAGGCATGAAAAGCAATTATTTTATAGATGTCGCGGACAAAATTTATTATTGGACGTCTTATTTTTCAAAGAAAGATAAAGAATCTAACAGAAACAATGAAAAATGTGTTAGATTAAGTAAGTTTTCACCAGGAGTATCGCATCAAAACAACTCATTTCGAATGCTAATCGACACTTCACGTGTGCATTGGGCAGCAGATTGCTCTACTAATACACCGAGGGTTCAAATTGGACCGCACCAAATTTTTATTTATTTGTGTTTTTGTTAAATACTTAACCATGGTAGAGGGAGACATTTATCGAAAACAATATCAACAATAATTTTAATAAGTCCTGGTTTGTACGCTTATCATAAAACTTTCAAAGTATTGAGACACAAAAAGAAAACTAATGAAACACCTCCTTTATCTATATATAATCTCGTGTTACAATCTCCGAAACCACTGATCCGATTTTAATGAAATTTTGTAAATGTTTCTTGCGTGATTCAACTTACGCTATAGGATACTTTTTGTTAAATATTTTTGTTCAAAATTACGGTGTTTTGTGATAAAAACTGCTTTAGTAACATTGTACGACATCTGTTAGAATTCGCTCAAAGCTATTAGTTCGGAAGCAAATCTGGTAGAATTTGTTCAAAGCTATTAGTTCAGACGCCGGGTCGCAAACAAAATATATTTAGCAGCCGGATGAAACCGGGGCGGACTACTAATAATATGCTTGGTAGTAAAATAACGTCGCGTCCAAAGTAATACAACATTTGGAAAAACTTTCGACAGAGGCCTTTAAAAAGAAAAAAAATATGTCTTGCACTAGTGGGTTCCTGGGTTTTGTAATTTTCTGTTAAACCCACAAACTCACTTGTACAAGGCAGTTTTCTTTTTCAAAGAACTATAATGTCGAGAGTTATGTACTTCAAATTTAATTTTTATATCTTAAATATTTCAAAATCGTACTAACGAGATTCTTCGATCTTAAAAAAAAAAAACTTCGGAGAAGTAAAAACTTCGTTCTGTGCTAAATTCAAAAACTTGAGGCTACTGGATCTCAAGATTATAACTTAAGAAAAAAAATGAATTTCGAGGCAGACAAGAAATTGAAATCCAATCTCGAAAAAATCTAGAAAACTAGAAAAAAAAAATTCCAATGATGTTGACGGGAATCGAACCCTAGACCCTGCCATTACTGGCCTTACGTCTTAACCGCTAGGCCATCGGGCGGTAACAGTACAATGCTATTATTGTCATATAGAAGCATTATATGGGTGATACGAAAATTTGGTAAGACGAAAGTCACGTGGTCACAGAACTATAAAACTTGGAAACTGGCGTTATATGGGAGACAGGCAAAATCAATGTATAAGAATCTGTTAGAGATTCGTCGGCATTTAGCACAGAAAAGAATCTCTAACGAGATTCTTCTATGTTGAGATTTGTTATTCTCTACAATGCGCTTGATGGTTGATGTGCTAGCACCATGGTAGAGATTAAAATCCACACACCTTACCGACTATAACGCACAAACATTATCTGTAGTTTCACTTGATGAACTTTTCATCATTTATTAAAGACGTTTGGTTGTTTTTTTGTACCGTAAGCATGTGATGCCGTTCATTTATCACTGTCCCATATACGAACCTAATCAAGGCGCCTCCGTAATATTCTACAATGTTGGATATACAGGATGTTTGTTCCATCGGCAACATTGCGTCCCCTTAAGGAGGTTAATCCGTTACAGTCCCAATCAAAAGTAAGTCGAATTCTAAATGGGAACTTTTCCATAATAAATTTTTACAAAAGGTTATAAGTCGATGATATCAATAAATTATTGCCATAAAGGCATACCTAAATAAATATTTTTTTTTAATATTAATTAATTATTTCTAGCTTTTGAATGGTCTGTACAAAGTTAGGTTAAAAAAAATAAATTTATGTAAATATCTGTATTTTACGTATTTTTTGCAGTAAATAATTAAAAAAAGAAATTAGAAGTAATAAAAATTAAAATTAAATCATTAAAAAGTTGAAAATTGAGTTAAAATTGTTAAAACTGTCAAGAATAAAAGTCCATAATCGAAAAGTGCTAAGGTTTAATGATTAAAAATCTCCTAATTAAATTGGAAAAAATATTAAAATATGCGTAAGACATCGATGCTTTACTTAGTTAGTTTTCGGAACTGCTGACATTATTTGGTTATTTGCAAAAAATTAAAATGTACCGTTTGCATGCTAGGTTGACATATTTTCCATAAGACTACATGTAAAAGTTTTTTTTAATTTTTAACTTTATAAATCTCCTAATGATTTTGGATTTTTTACAGAAAATTTTGTCATAAAAAAATCTATTAAAAAAACTTTATTTCAGATTTTTTTCATTATTTTCGTAAAGCGGCTCAACCTCTTTAATAACTTAAAGTCCGCTGCACACGAAGCTGAAAACACTGCTTGGACTTCTGCTGGCCGGCAGGCTGGGTACGAGGCTGGAAATGACGTCACTGCGGGCTCGCCTGCTAGCTCACAAGATAGATTTTAAAATTAGAACACGGGATATTTTTCTAACTAGGTTCTCTGGTTGTTTTGAGCAAGAACCAATCAGGAAACAGTATCTTGTCACGTGTGCGACATGAACAAACGCCCACAAACCAACATGGCGAAATTCTGCTAAGAGTAAGACAACAAACACGTTTTGCTCTGTGTTTGTGTTTGAACTGTCACTGCGCGCGCAGCCGCAGATCTATTCACAAAACTAGCTTGAAAAGACGTCTCGTGTGAAGCGAGTGCATAAGAGCAATTAAGAAAACCAGCGCTAGAAAACTACTACTAGCGGCTGGTTTTGCCGCCAGATTCAGCTGCTAGATTTCAAACGTGCTGTGGCGCTGGGTTTAAAGATGGCTTTTATGGGTGCGCTTCAGACGATGAGTGAATTGAAGCTAGTTTTGTAGATGGGTTTGGTAAGCGTATAGTGATAGATCGAATGTCAACAAAAGTAAACGTTTATTGTCTCTGAACAGAACACACACTACGACGCCATGTTTGTTTGTGAGCGTTTGCCCATGTATCCCACGTGCCAAGATACTGTTTTCTGATTGGTTCTTGCTCAAGGCAAACTGATAAACAAGCCCCGGTACTAATTTTGAAATCCATCTTCTGATCCGTACGCGAGCTAGCAATGACGTCATTTCCATCCTTGTAACCAGCCCACAATCCAGCAGTGATTTCAGCGGCAAAACCAGGCTCGTGTGCAGCCGCTTTTGTACAGACTATAAACGTATAAACATACATTCTGTATATACAGTTCTATCATTGTAATCAGCTATGATCAGTCACTCATAATGCAGATAGAGTTGTGCAGTGGGAGGGTAACTTCCACAAATCAAAATAAATGCGGTACATTTATTATTTTTGTGTTATTTATTTTCATATTGTATTGTAATTTAAATGTGTGAGAAAATAACGATTCAAATGAAATATTATAGGAAGAGATGCACCAAGGTGAGACGGGTTAATATTTTTGTGATTTATCATTTCTTGGTTTTAATAAAGTTATCAAAATCTATATATAAAAATTCAGGAGTTTTATTTTTAAATATGGAATGCAGCCAAATTAAAAATACTGACAGTATTCTGAATATAATATCATGATATTTTGTTAATACCCATATTCACCGAACACTATTAAAGATAACAAATTTGTTCGTTAGAATAAAATTTATTTTCAATTCACCAAGCAAATTATCAGGTAGAAAAGTTAGTTAAAGAATAATATTATTATAATATTATAGATACTACTTTCGTATTAAGTTTGATAAAATAAATCTTACTTGTGAAAATTGATATTATGATAAATAAGAGAAAAAACTAGGTAAGTCTAAATATAAAAAACTAGCGGTTTCACCCGGATGCAAAAAACGAATGGGAGAGAAGGACATGAGTACGCACATTCATCTTAGTTTACCGAGATGAATGTTATGTCCAAATTTCATGGTGATCGGAGTTACCGCTCAAAAGTTATCGTCGGACGGAAAAATTTTGAGTTACATTTTGCAACATTTTTTGTTGATACTCCGCTCCTATTGGTCGTAGCGTGATTTTATATAGCCTATAGCCTTCCTCGATAAACGGGCTATCCAACAAACAAAAAATGTTCAGTTTGAACCAGTAGTTCCTTAGATTAGTGCGTTCAACCAAACAAACAAACTCTTCAGCTTTATATATTAGTAATTAGTATAATAATAATATTGAATTATACAAAGTTCCTCTAATCTAACTTATTATTATAATCAGCAAGGATCTAAACTTATCTAATATATTATAAAAATTGTTCATTGCATTAAAAAAATTTAATGAACAAAATAAGTATTTTAATAAATAACTCTAAGAATATCTTATTTATTTTTTGTTTTAATAAAATCGAAGATATACTTTTGTTTCGTTTTTATAGCGATTTGCAACCATTATGCAGTTAGGGTTTGTTTACCAAATAATAAGCCTCACAACATTTTGACCGGCCGGCGGTCAAATTCTTTTGTATTCTTTTGTAATCTTATATTCATAAGTATACTGGATTTGGGTTATGGTTTCGTTATTGTTGTATATTTCTGTACATATATTTTTCTTTAATATATTGGCGGCATGACTGGGAAATGATATGCAGATTTCATATTAAAAACGATGCTTAAGTGATATATACAAATTACGTTGTTTATCTTTCAGTTTTATTATTGTGAAATTATTATTTTTGAAAATTTAAAATGTTTTTTTCTTAATACACGTGTTCTGCTTTTCCAAATTTGGTATGAAAAACTAAAAGTAATTTATTATAGCAGTTATTAATAAATTTCAGTTAAATTTTTCGTAAATTACGAAAAAACAACACCGTTGTGTTTACATTTATATTGAGTAGGTACTAGAAAAAAACATTTACATATTCATCGTGTTTTTGTTGCATTCAACAAACAAATGTTACAAAAAAAAAAGTTAATACGTCATGTCTTATTCAAACAAACCACCTAAAAATATTCCAAATAAAAACGCTTTTCTAGTTTTGTATAACAAATACGCAAAATGCATAAACGTTTTTCGCCTATTATCCATAAAAAATAACAATAACAATAATACCTATCATTTATGCAAAAATCATATCAATCATCTAAAAAACATAAAACACCTAACCATAAAAAATTGCTGTCAAACGTTTTGACATTGTATTTTATAACACAAGAACATATAATCACAACTTTTAGAGCAGTTATATTCTTTTTTTTTCAGTTCGTATTTTACGAGGGATGTTTTACCCTAAAACTGTACAATCATAAACTCACCCCAATGCAAATCTCCGTTAAGGGCGATATTCGTATCTTTGACTCCGGACCATCAGCTGGCGTGTTTCTGAAATTGAAATGATACATTATATTATGACTAGCAGATTTGACCCTAGATGGTTTTATTATATATTGCATTTGTAATTATGTCTATTTTAGAGCTGCACTCGTTTTAGCCTGATTATAGGTTATTACCTGAAATAGGTGCGTGGTGGATACACTCTAAAAATAACTACAAAATTGCCTTGCATTGTTTAAAAGTACACAATAAGTATGGCATTTTTTGTATTGCTACTTGTACAAGTTTTGAAACAGAATTTCTATAAAAAATAAAACTACCGGAGGGTTTGGATTTCCGAGAACCTTTCAAAAATATTAGTTTGACTATAATCTAAAACATTTTGAAGGTAAGAGTACGATAACTTGCTATGCAAAATATCCACTGGAAATTCACAATTATTGTTTTATATAACATATAACATCGTTATTGGTCGTTTTAAGTGCGGAAAATTAATTTTTATAAATTAATTTAAAAAAATTAAATATGGTATAGTAAGTATATTATTTACTATAGCGATCGCTATCTTGTCTTATATAGTGATAAGAAAAGAGAAAGTTATATATACCGGTACCTATGATAAACAAAGATAGAAATATCAATTGGTTGGAATGAAATACAATTGAACGTTCAGGGCAGAGTCGTATTTGGAAATTTTAATTTATAAAACGAATTTTAAATTTAAAACTCACATTTTCATGAAGATTGAAAACCACCGCTTTTTTTGATAAAGGGGTATGCGAATTGTCTCGCAGTGAAACGGGAAGGGGCAAATGTGGAGTTTTTAAAAAAACAATTCCGGGGTGAACGATAAACGGGTATGCGAATTGTAATTCTGGGGTGAACGATAAAGGGGTATGCGAATTGTCTCGCAGTGAAACGGGAAGGGGCAAATGTGGAGTTTTTAAAAAAACAATTCCGGGGTGAACGATAAACGGGTATGCGAATTGTAATTCTGGGGTGAACGATAAAGGGGTATGCGAATTGTCTCGCAGTGAAACGGGAAGGGGCAAATGTTGAGTTTTTAAAAAAACAATTCCGGGGAGAACGATAAACGGGTATGCGAATCTAAATACGACCCTGCTTCCATAACACAATCGAAAGCTGCATTCAAAGTGAGATAGTTATACAATAATTCTACACCAGTTGCTATGACGTGTATTTGTGATTTTTGATTGGTTAGATTCAAAAAATGACAGTGAAAGACGAAAAGTAGTTCCATTTTTTTCACGTATTTTTGAGGAAATTTGTGAATAATCCGCAAAGTTTTTTTTTTGAACGTCAAAATTTAGCGTTTTCTATGACTTAAAAAAAATTTTTCAAAATTTGGGTGCATAGTGTTATCGTACTGGACCCCATTTTGAAATTATTTAAAATTATAACAGATCTCAAATGCAAATATTAGAATAATTTTAATTCACTAATTATGCCTAGTTAAAATTCTTATTTTAAAACTTATGGTTTGAACTAAATACAGTAGAACTTCTTTAAGTCGAACCTCGACAAGTCTAAAACATCCAAAACTATAAAAAATGTTTTGTTCCCTTCCCTTCCCAACACTGAAATAGCAAACATATCAGTGTATCTTATCTTGAACGCAATAGTTTCAAAACACACCTAATATGTCATTCAGTTTCTACTTATTGTTGTTATAAGGACAATTTGTTCTTTTTCTAAGACCACCAACATCTAACGTGATTTGGGCCCAGTACTAATTTGTTCTGATTGTTGCGCCTTGTTTAACATTACTGAAACATAAGACGATCATCGAACTGGCTACGTTTTGTTTTGGTTTCAGGTGTTTCACCCTGAAAGCAACGGACTGGTATGTAGTGAGATGATGGTGTTCCCGTTTCCCGTACACTGCACGTGCGTTATATCTTACGTCAATCGTGGCTTTCAGACGCTCCATCGGACGTAAGGTATGACGTACGTCTTTTTCCTTTTTTATCATTTTTGTTGTATTTCATTTTAAATTCTTACAATAGTTGATATTAACGTAAGCTGTGTAAAAATCGAAATAACATTTTTTTGAACAAATACTGATTTAATCGTATAAAATATGATGTGTGAATGTTTTAATTATTGTTTCGTATAAAGATAATTTCTTCCACATAATTAAATATTTGATAATTACTTATTTTGTTAGTTAAATTGACTGTAAAATTATTTAGAAAATATTGTGATACTATATATTCTGTAACATCAGGATCAATAAATTACAGGATCAATAAATTATGTTTAATTTAACTTAGATTAACGTCTGAATAGAACTCTTCAAATAAATAAAATTATCGAAACGTTATCTATTGAATTATAATTTTATAATTTGTTTAATATACAGTCTGAAAAAATTGGTCGATAAAATATGTATTTATTTGACCACGAGCCTACAACTATTTTCTGCTCAAAACTTAATTTTAACATCTTTTAGAACATCGCTATGCAAAACTTCAAAACTTTTCGAAATATTTTTTTTTATTTACCCAAAACGTGTAGCATATGAACGGTATATTGCAATCACCTCTTTATATTTAACTTATTTATTAGGGCAAAAAAATTCGTACATTGATGTTTCATAGATCTAGTTTTGCGTACAGAAATTAAAGGGTTCAAAGATTTTATTAAAAAGTTCAACCCACTCCAAAAAAAAATTACTCACCTACAAAAAACACCGAGTTACGCAATGCGTTCATACATTGTATGTAATGTCACTTACATTATTATGTAACAGGCAGAACACTAAATATGTATACAATGTTTACATGCATGTGTGGACGCGAACTAAAGCGACGGAGCGAATGTAAACACAGCGGGATGGCCACTCATTATTGTGTGCTCACTCTGTTAAACTCACACTATTGTCTGTCTATCTGTCATTGTCTAATTGCGTGTTCACTATGTCGCCACAATTCAATGATTCCAATGTAAAATTATGTGTGAAGGTTATTTAATTAGTACCCACAAAAATTAATCAGTTATGTGAGCTTTAATATTTTTATACACACATTTTTTTATGGAATAAATAGCTGAATGGTTAACCAGTCATATTTTGATCATTTTCAAAAAGTTTTATAATAATTCAATCAGTGAACATGCATCGTTAGAGGGGCTATAAAGAGTTAATCCGGACTCGGAGAGATTTTTGCCGTAAAAATAAAAAGCTTCAATAAATGATACATATTTCAGAATTTAAATGCGGACATATTTACTCTGGGTTCTTGTTCTCTGGTGTTTGTTTGCGATTTACTACTCTCTGACCATGTGATAGTTAAAATTTTGTAAAAGTGTTTCTATAACCTACAAATATAGATTATAGACGCACAGCAGCAGAGGTCATCAGTGTCTATCCTATAATCTATAATCTATAATAGATGTTGTATTTTCTAGTTGTGAAAAATCACCAGAGAAAAAAAAACTAATTAATGATATGCCGGATCGTTAAAAATGTATATCCGCGGATATGGATCTGAATACGGATATTTGGTTTCAAGCTCCGCGAATACGGATACGGATCTTAACTTTCTTAGAGTACGCGGCGGTAAATATTGCACATCGATCTTTGGAAAGAGACTATCTGTTATGGGAAAAAGTTATTGACCTTTTTAAGAGTTAACTCTCATAACAAATTATCTCTTTCCAAAGATCGATGTGCAATATCTCATTATAAAGATAGTTTTTAGTACCTTTGAGTTATGTACTATTGGTATGGTACTCACTATGATAAATGTTTGCAATGTAAAGGTGCCAAATACGATTTTAAAAAATAAAAAATAATCCGAATGGAGTTTAACAGTTTTTCATTATTACCTAATCACCTATATATATAAAATTTCATCTATGAATTGAAAATTAATAAGATAAAAGATCCGCCCAAAACTAACGGATACGGATGCGGATCTTTCTTCTCCCTCGGATATCCGCGGATACAGATACGGATATCCGGAACATCACTAGTTTGAATACATTTTCAGTTTGCTAATTATGTAATATAAAATGTGTTCAAACATTTTTTTCTGTATACAAAAAGTAAATAAATGCTGCAAACGCTACAGAAATAAAAAACCTAGATGTTTTTGTGTTGCTGTACCTATATATTGATGACTTTATGTTCATTACATATAGTAATATTCTTTTTGTTACTTACACTAGAAAATATACTAGAAAATGTAAAATATACGCTCGAATGGAAATGCGATATAAAGAATAATCCGCTCCATGTAATCAGTGAAGCGTACTATGGGGCAAGGCGGGAGTATACTGTACAATGTATAGAGGAGTGCAGGGTAATAATGCTGTGCTTGTTACTGTATAAACTATAAAGACCCATGTGTCATTGCGCATAGAGTTCGGTTCACTAATTTCAACAAGCTTAGGTGAGAATCGTGTTTGTTTGATCATTGTTTATAGTCTAGTTCTCTATCAGTGGTTCGTAACCTTAAATCCAACAAGGAAACCTTTGTTCCCAATATCTAGCTGAATTGAATACTTCGTGTACTTTACAATTTTTAAGGAACATACCTTTAATCAAGGTCAAATTAGATACATTTCACCTTAAAGATTCTATTTCATTTTGATTCAAAATGTATAAATCCTCAAAAAATATTTGTACCTAACTGAAACTTCGTGAGTGCGACAAAAATAACCAATATCAAATGTCGTTGAGTATAGTAACGAACTCATTGACGACGAGAATTAAAATCATTGCTTTTATAAAGTACTAGCGGTCCCGGTTTAAAAGAACGAATGAAGGGGGGAGGGACATGTGTACGCACGTTCATCTTAGTTTACCGAGATGAATGCTGTGTCCAAATTTTATGATGATCGGAGATACCGTTCAAAAGTTTTTGTCAGATGGAAAAATGAGTTACATTTTGCAACATTTTTCATTGATGCTCCGCTCCTATTGGTCGCAGCGTGATATTATATAGCCTTCCTCGATAAATGGGCTATCCAATAGTTTCTGAAATTAGTGCGCTCAACCAAACAAACAAACTCTTCAGCTTTATATATAATAGTATAGATTTATTATATTTTGCCATCCATCGAGGAGGTTCTTTTATTAATTTCACATAATTTCAAGTTTACATTGTAAATTATTTTTCGAGGATATCACTCATTTTATTAGTATAATATACAGTAGAACCTCTTTAAGTCGAAAACCTCCAAAACTCCAAAAAATGTTTTATTTCCCTCCCTTTCAAGTACCAAAACCTCCATTACTCGGAGTCTCGACCCTCTATAGGTCCTTACAAACCATTTCCTTCCATAACTCAAAAAAATAAATTTGGGCTCTGTATTGTCAAATATCATGTAAACCGCATTTCGACGTCAGGAAAAACATTTTCTTTCGCAAGCAGTACATCTAAACATGTTGCGCACACAGGCTTGTAAAACTTATATACGCGACGACTGAGGTAAAAAAAATTAACATTTGAAAAACCGTTTGAGTATCACTGATCTATGATGTACACTGAGTCTACATGTTTATGTGGGTGAACTACATTATTAAAAGGGAATCTATATGATTGCTTATCTAATAGTGTAAAATAATTATCTTTGTTTTATAGTGATAATTATTTAAATAAACTGATTAGATTCTTGCAGCGCATATGCGATGCAAGTTTACGTATTTCATTATTTAGTCTGAAAATATTTTGATTCGACTCTTTACACATCCCTAATATTGTTAAATTTGAAATAATTTAAGTGAAAAAATTAAAATCAAATTAGTTCTTATCACTACATATTATAAAACAAAGTCTCCCACGCGTCTGTCTGTTTGAACGGATTTTAATACGGTTTTCACCAATGGGCGGAGTGATTCAAGAGAAAGGTTGAAATATTATGACGATGATTGTTGAAGATGTCGGAAAAATTCGAGCGAAGCCGGACCGGGCTGTTAGTTCATTAATAATTGCAAACCAACGATTGAACACCATCTTTTGTAATCAATAGCAATAATTAGTTCATTTATGACAGAAAAATATTTGTTCTATTTTTTCCCCGACTAAAAATTATTGCTACCAAAATTATTTTCTTCTAATATAACTTATGATTAAAATAGACTAGAAATAGTTATTCTCTCAATTTTTAAAATATTTATATGTACTTTATAAAATAATAATACGTAATAGTTGTCCATTGTAACCCGGTTCACACATCTGCCCCTGTTTTAAATCCTGTTTTACGCATTCTTGGCTTCGAAGTGTCACCATCGGTACTGAATATGGCTATTATATGCCTTGTTGAGATGGGTCGTTATTGTCGCTTGTCGATTTTTTTATTACATTTGGATTGGCTACAGACAATCATTAATTTATTAAAAAAAACACTACTACGACTTTGAAAAAAGAATTTAAGATAAAAATATTTAATCATTTTTGTAATATACCTACATTTATCGATAGTATATTTTATCCAAACTTTTCTTCAAAATTAATGAGTCGTAGTCATGTTCATTATTAGATATGATTTCACAGGAAAGTGGGCAGGTGAAGATAATATAACACATCGAGAGAGATTTATTTGGTTGAGGAACAAGTTTGAAATAAGCTTGCATTGAGGCCCTGAAGATGAAAATATATTTTGCGAAACGTTGACCACAAGCGATAGTCTGGTAAAGCTTATTTCAAACTTATTCCTCAACCAAATAAATCTCCTTCTATACATATTTTTGGAACAAAATTTCTACTAACAATAATATTAACACATTTAAAATTTCTTTTAAAATTTGCTAAGAACTTTTGTACTATTTACCTATTAATAAATGAATCAATGAAGATGCTGCAATAAAAGCAGCGAAACGTTATAATATCGCAAAACGGTGTTATATTATCTTCACGTGTCTACTTTCTTGTGAAATTTTCAATCAGATATAATTAGTATTACACGGTTACACTTAATGTGCATTGCATTATTGTCAAAATAAATGGCGAACAATATTTTTGACGCAAAATAAATTGATTTTAGATATCTATCACAATAAAATAAGTATAATACATTTTCTATTTGTTCTGAATTTTGCTTTCAAGCACTGTTCGAATTCCAAAATCTTAAATAGAGAAGATATGTAATATTAATGCAAGATTTATGTAAGAGATTCATTCAAGTGATAAGAATCTTAAGTACACCCGTACCTTTAGCTAAGTGCTAGTAGCGACACCTTATTAAAACTCATCTTCGCATTGAATATTGTCAACAGTTCGGCCGTTATAAGGATGGGTAAATTTTGTTCATAGCACGTATCATATATATTAATACGCTAAGGTTAAAGATGTTTGCCTCCATTTTTAGAAAAAAACCTCACATTTTCTCCACATAAATTATATATCATTTTACAGATAATTGCTTGCTCTACTGACATCGATAACTAAAAAAATTATTAGATATTTCTTTTGTTTTTGTAAATTAATTAAAATACAGCAACGCTGAACAACGTCTGCCATCTGACGGCTTTAATTTTGAAACAACGTCAACACTTCGATCTGTCATCTGACCTTCATATTGTAATACAACAGAAACAATACTGGCATACTGCCATCTAACGGCTTTAATTTTGAAACATCGAGCAACGCTGAACGACGTCACAGCAATGCTGCATGATGCCATCTGACGGCTTAGCTCAACGCTTTTGCTACTTGCGCCTCTATATGACAATTTTAATAAAATATTTCAAGATCTGTCATATGAGCTTCATATTGTAATACAACAAAAAGATGAACGTTATAAGCAGTGTGCAAAATTAGAAACGAATTGAATACCTGCAATCATATTTAAAAAATAATTATTATACTTATTTAGTGCGAATAATTCGCACAGGTCACACTAGTCTCGTTTAAACGAAAAAGATAGAATAGAATTATTATCAAAGTAATATAAAGTTCAAATATAATTTTATTGTCTCAATTATTTAATTATTAACTGTCATCGTAAGTCAAGTTTTGATTCAACAATGGAAATAAATACGTATTGAAAAATGTGACGAAGTTAATTTCAAAATCAACGAAACGTTGCGTTAAATTTGTTTGCAATTGAATAGACGCTTAAATATGATTGGACTTGGATTTGTCACAGTCCTATTACAGTCGGCAGAAATGCATTCTACAAACATATCTTTTACACATATTCTTTTTTGTCAAAAACGCATAATCTTGTCTGAAAAGGTATCGTTTGAGCGAATAATTGTGTTTAAATGTATAATGTTCGAGTTGCACCAAAGGTGTACTATTTGTCACACACTGGGCATGGATTTAACGCATCTTTGAATACGGAGAGCTTCTGGAGGACCCCTGCAGTGCAAACTGTCGTGCTCGAGGGATACGCTTGTTTAGCACTGTCACTTCACTGGGTACATCTCTCTCATTCATCAAATTTGTAATGAATGCATTATAATATCTTCGCAATAATGATCAATGCCAACGGTGGCTCGTTATTTGGTTCAGAACACAATGACAACGCTAAAATTGCATGTGGAAATAATATTTTTTACGAAATAATATCCCCGCCAAATTAATATTAACGCCATTCATACTTCACTGAGATATGAATGATAAGAATAAATCACAACTTGATTTTAAATTTAAAAAAACTCGGGTCGCAGTGCCAAACCCAGCCGACAATATAGTGTATTTGCTTTTATAGGCAGTGTGGCTCTATTATATGAACTTAACTTTGTTTTTGGACAAAAAAAAATACCCCTTAATACACTCCTTAAAACAACATTTTTGACGTGATAACGTCTTATAAATTGATGAATCACCAATCTTATAAATTGATAAAACACCGGCTGCATGCACGAAAAAGTGTAACGTTCCTAACGCTCGTAACGCGTAACGTTCCTAACGCGTAACGTTCCGCCTGACCCTGTGCGTGCTTTTTGCTAATTTCTCGCTCAATTTAAATCAGATCGGTTTGAAACCAGTCTTAACGAAAGAGGAGAACATTTTACATAGATTTCGTATAACAGAATTTGCCTAAACAGTTTTTTTATACAAATTTATATAGAAAAATAGCTGTATAAATGTTGTCTAATGCATGGCGCGACGCGGTCGGTCGTCTTTGTTTGCCGTACATGGAAATTAGAAGAGAACGTATGTCTTGTCTTAACATGAAAACGGCTGCATTTCTAATGTTTAATTCAATTTTTTGACATTAGTATTTTGTGAAATGCAACGCCTTCTAAGTTAAGTATTGGAATAACTAATTATTATTAGAACATAATACTTTGACAGTTGCAAACGTCACTTTTGACATTTCTTATCATTCCGACACCAAGGATAAGCGGATTGAAACCACATTTTGGGAGCATGTTTGATATGCAAATATGAAGTGGCCTATTGTTTTTGGGGAACATCGGCGCATGCGTAAAAGAATATATCTCTTATAATGATGTTTTATATAATATATAAATATAGTTTTTAAAACGGTTTTTACTCTATCTATTTTTACTAGAAATTTTTGTAAATTTTTTAGGGAAAATCGGCGCATGCGCAAAAGAGATACATGCCATAGTTGTTTTTTATATAATAATAGTATACTTTTTATAGTGTTTTATTATTCTACTTAATAAAATTTACCTAAATTTGAAGCGAAAGATGCAATATCATAGATTCGAATTATTATAATTATTATATAAATTTAGGTTATGTATTACGGAATACGTTATCACGTAAAACTATCGTTTGTAAACCGACTTTACAGACAACCAATTTTTTTACTTAATTTCAATACTACATATCAATTCAACATCTGTGCCAATTTGCCAAATTATATAGGTACACCTTTATGTAAATCCATATCAGTAAACTAGTGTTTTCATAAAATTTGTAAGTTTTATTAAAATTTTAGCGTCACATTTTAATAATTACTAAAGGGTTAAATTTCAAATTTGAAACGATTCCGAGAATTTTTTCTGTATTATAGTTCGGTAGTTGAAACAACGCACACCACTACACGACAGAGAAACATAGTAGAAGAGATGTCATACTGTGATAGCATATCTCTTGGTGGCAGTGATATTAATATTCCGTTTCATATCAATTGACTAAAGTAGCTACTGCGATATGATGGTGTCAGATGTGTTAAAGAAACTTTACACACTTGTCTTTTTATAGTTGTGTGTGGAAATGATTATAATTAAAACCCACGCAGACTCGACTGTACCGACATTTAAAGGATATTTATAAAGTTGTGGTTCGAATTTTTGTAATACATCCGCAGTTAAAAAATCTGCAAATATTATACAGAGACACGCACACGATTCTGTATGAGTTATTGTAACCCGACGTAGGAAGACGTATCTTTATATATTATGTATTTAAAAATCTCATGTCAATATGTTCTTCCGCACTAATCTCCAAAACCACTGAACCTATTTTAATGAAATTTTGTGAATATGTCTTGTGCTACAGGATAGTTTTTATTACATATTTTGTACAAAATTACGATGTTTTCTAAAAAAAAACTGCTTTAGTAACATGTAGCGACATCTCATATAATTTACTCAAAGCTATTAGTTCAGAAGTAAACAAAAATAAAACTGTTTTAGTAATAAGCAGCGACATTTGATAGAATTCGCTCAAAGCTACAAAGCTATATTAGTTCAGAAGCAAATCTGGTAGAATTTGCTCAAAGCTATTAGTTCAGACGCCGGGTCGCAAACGAAATATATTTCGCAGAATTATATCTATCGCACCCGGGTGAAACCGAGACGGATCGCTAGTATATTTATAATTTTTTAAACGTTTGACGTAATTTACAAAAAAATAAAATAAGTTCATTTATACTTTCTTAAGGCCTGAAAATGTACCTTTTTGTCTATGCTATATATTTATTACATGTCGTAAACCATTATAAGTTCGTTCCAAGCAGCCAGCGAACGGTTTCGAAACCGTCACCCGCGTGCGCAGTAGGTAAAACGAAGCTGTTAGTGACGTTTTAGCTACTGCGCATGCTGGTGACGGTTTTGAAACCGTTCGCTGGCTCCTTGGAACGAACCTATTGTCTACAAAACTTAGATCCATTTGAAAAAGAAAATACCAGCCTCTCTGTGAAGGGTAGTAGTATCGTCACAGTCTTACGCAGTAGCTCAAAAACTGTTATAAACAATTTCGTTTTAGCTACTGCGCAAGACTGTGATGATAATATTACAGTTCACAGAGGGTTTGGAACAGAGCTATAGTGTCAGTGGCGTAGTGGATAAATTATTGAAGTGCACAATTGTTATTGATAAAATCTGCTTTCACTGGAATGTAAAAATACTTACTCTAGAATTTAGATAATACTAGTGTGACCTGTGCGAATTATTCGCACTTAATAAGTATAATAATTATCACTTTACAAAATTATTTTTTAATAATGATTGCAAGTATTCAATTCGTTTCTAATTTTGCACACTGCTTATAACGTTCTTCTTTTTGTTGTATTACAATATGAAGCTCAGATGATAGATCGAAGAAATATTTTACTAAAATTGTCATATAGAGGCGCAAGTAGCAAAAGCGTTGAGCTAAGCCGTCAGATGGCATCATGTAGCATTGCTGTGACGTTGTTCAGCGTTGCTCGCTGTTTCAAAATTAAAGCCGTCAGATGGCAGACGTTGTTCAGCGTTGCTGTATTTTAATTAATTTACAAAAACAAAAGCAATAATAAATTTTTTAGTTGTCGATATCAGTAGAGCAAGCAATTATCTGTAAAATGATATATAATTTATCTGGAGAAATTGTAGTTTTTTTCTAAAAAGGGAGGTAAACATCTTTAACCTTAGCGTAATAATATATTATATGATATAGGTTTTTTTAATGTGTTAAATAAACATGAGATGTATAATGTATATTAAGTATATATAAAATGTATTAAATAATGTAATAATAATCACCCACTGTATAGTAAAGTTCACGCAACACATTGCAAATTCGCTATCCTTTAGATCAAAGCAGAAAAAAGTGACTTGTAAAAGGTCGCTGGAAATAAAACGGTTCACAAATTAAAAATTTAAAACGTCTATTTCTTTTACAATGCTCACATATACACACACAGTACACACTTATACAGTGTTTGGCCTTTCACACTACTAATTCTGTCCGGTCGACACATAGCGGCGCTGTTGTCGTTGTATCACGTGTCAACTAACCTCACTTTCCTCTGTGTGTGAATTAATATCCAATGCACTCTTTGATCACTCAGTGAATGTGTCTGGTCGTATTGAAACAAAAGCGAAACGACCATATTATATGATGAAGTTTTGCAGGAATCACAGCCCTATACGATCAGTCCGTAATGGCCGGACTTGTTGAACACTTTGAACGTTATAATTGACCGTCCTACAACTGTTTACCGTTTTATATCTGCCCATATACAGTGATATTCCAGGGTAATGAACAATTAAACCTTACTATTCTCTATTTAATCAAAATATCAGAACAGTCTGGGAGGGGGATTGTTATTTTTGAAGTCGGTGTCAGTCAAAATGAAATCTATTTCGAGAACTAGAGACATGTAAGATTTAAATTGCTACTTTCGAATTCCGATGTGATACCGACTCCAAAAATAACAATAATTATTATTTTTTACTTTTTAGTGCATATTTTGAAGTCGGTTCAATTTTTTTGTTAAAAATATTTTATTTTTCTCTTTTTAGTGTTAGATAAAGTATTGCAATGGGTAGGCCAAGTATGCGTGCCTTTGAAATTTGAGAGTTTCCCTCGATTTCTCCGGATTCCACCATCAGATCCTGACTTGGTTCCGATGGGACCACCTCGGAAGTGCACTCTTTCGAATAAAAAAAAAATAAAAATCGGTCCATAATTGACGGAGAAATCGGTGAACATACATAAAAAAAAGAAAAAAATATATATATAACATAGAACCTCCTCCTTTTTTGAAGTCGATTAAAAATAGTTTATATTATACAGAGTGCAGATTATAGACGTTCGACTGCTAAGATGCTCAGCGCACTTTTTATTTTAATTATTTTTTAAGCATTTTTTGTAATCAAATGATATTTTTCCTTTGAACTGTTATTTTTATTTCTTTGTCCCGATTTTCGATTTTGTGGGAGAATGTTTTTATAGAACACGTGTTTTATATTATCATTTATAGGGACCAATTTTTCATGAAAATTACATTCCCATAAATAAAAACTTACTATCATGCTCTAGAATTGGGTATACCATATATTTCCGACTTATTTCAAACTATTTTCCATAATACATACGATTTTTTGATCAAAACGTCATCGAAATGATTTCTCTAATATTTTTAAAAATTACCAAAAGTTACCGCAAGTTCGCGATTAAAACTAAAGTATCAGTAATTTTACAACTGTGCCTGTAACATATAAATATGACGACCACATATAAACACAGGGATTTACGCGTGGTTTTACGCTAAACCACCACATTTTATATTGTGTGTGTAATGTGTATGTACTATATTAAATGTTTGTGTGATCTGACCAACCCAGCCGAGCGCTGTGGTGGTCGCGCTCGTAACTAACACCGTGGCTCGGTTGTTTTATAAAACAGTTGAACACGCTGATTGTGCACAATTAAATTTATTATAGAACGCGTTTTGTAGAATAGAAGTAACTTGAAAATTATTTGTACAAACAAAATATTCTTTGACTTTTAATAATGTACCATAAAGTTGATCGAATTCAATTTTTTCTGTCAGTAAGCTGATCTTTCTTTTGTTTTTATAAACATATTTTGAGTTTCAATGGTATAACAAGACTCAATCAGAAAACAGTATCTTGTCACGTGGGCGACTTGGGTAAACGTCCCCAAACAAACATGGCGTCATAGTGTGTGTTCTGTTCAGAGACAGTAAACGTTCACGCTTGTTAACACCAAACCCATCTACAAAACAAGAATCGTGTGACGTAAAAACATAAAAGTCATCATGAAATCTAGCGCCATAGCACGCTTGAAACCTTAGCTGTTAAATCTGACAAGGAATCTAGCGACCCTAATTTAGGTCAAAATACTAGCATTATTGTAGTTATATATTCCAATGTAAATTGGTAGCTGTAATTTTAGAAACCTGCTATGAAAGACTTAATACGTTAGTCTGTTCAGTAATTAATCAGCTTCCAAAGCGAAACGAATATATCGCAACATAAATATATCCATTGCCCATAACAATAGGAAAGAGGAGGTATTGAATAATATATACCAAAGAATAGATTGATGCTTTGGTACAGAACTTTGTGAAGTACAAACTGAATTCGGTGAAGAAGATAATGTAATTTAAAACGAAAGCTTTTATTTTTCCTTTTAGCAGATTGTAATAATAATTATTAGTAAATATCAAAATAATATTAAATGTAATGAATACTATATACATGTTAATAGGCCCTGATGATGAAAATATATTTTTCGTAACGTTGGCCACAAGCGATAGTCTGGTAAAGCTTATTTTTTTATTGTTCCTCAACCAAATAAATCTCCTTCAATGTAATAATAATATTTTTTTATTTGCCAGTAGAGATACTAGTACCTTTATGACACGTCACATCCTACTTATTATAGACGCTAACAACTAAGACCATTAGCGTCTCATTAAAAGTTATCTTGCACAACTATATAAGTCTATGTAAATTCCATTAATTCGTAGGCATGCTTGTTTTTAAGAAAACTTTAGAAACCAAACAATTATTTTATTATGATTTTTGTTTTTAATAAAATTATTACATTTAGATCTCTATATGAATTCATTTTGTTTAGATTTTAGAAGGCTGATATGTGCAGTGTCTTGCTATTTTTTAGTAGGCATATGATTCCAGAAAGATTCGATTCATTTAATGAATTTTTAAAACTTCCAAATGTAAAATGTTCTAGCACGATATACCATCCTCAAAATGTAATTGAAGAGGAGAATTATTGAGATCAAGATGAAGTAATTTGACGAATATCAAGTTGTTTTTTGGTGTATTTTACCCATAGAGTCTCACGAAACTTTCCAGTATAACACTTAATTAGATATACAATCGGACGTATATATTTTTAGCAACATCTAGTTTCAACTAATTTTCACATATTATTAAGTTTTTAGTCCCCACATTTCACTCAAAGTGCCCTTTAACGCTGCTCAGCTAATGGAAGAATACGTTTGACAACGCTTAACCTCAAATTAATAAAAGTTTTTTTCTAATTGATCTGTGACTACGACGACGTGAATGTGATAATGAAGAACAAGTTGAAAATACTTGGCTCGATTATTCCCGACAGGTTGAAAATACACTGAATTGAATACATTGAATCTCGAAAATAATCACTATTGTAATCTTTGATTAACGTCTGAATAGAACTCTTCAAATAAATAAAATTGTCGACCAATTTTTCTCAAACCAATATATTGACAAAAAATAAAAAAATAACAAATCAATAAAACACAAGATGGCGTTTCGATCCGGATTTGGATCTTCCTCAGAAATATCTAAAAAATATAAAAATTAATTAGTATTAAGCTATTTATTATCTAATAAATTGTACGAAAGATTGAATGTTTGATGATTCAAAAAATTGATTTGTTATTTTTTTATTTTTTGTCAATATATTGGTCTGAGAAAAATTGGTCGACAATTTTATTTATTTGAAAAATCCCTATTGTACTTTGCGGGGAAAAATCGGGGAAATGGCGTTACAACGCCAGTCGACTGTATTTAACTTAAAACTGATGCTTTAATTTGGTTGAAGAATAATTTCACATCAAGCATCGAAACGTATTTACTTCGTATGTCATCATTAGTTAGTAGAAATATATGGACGAGCCGAGGAGTTATAAGGTCTGGGTCTGGCACGGGGTTGAGCTCTAGCCGCAGCCGTTCAGATTGCGCCTTCTGAACATACATAATATATCACTGTTTAGGTACAAAAGGCAGGGCGGAGGACTTAATACACCAACACACGCGAATATTCACGCACACCTTCGCAGTAGGCCATGAAACAAATGAACAAATGTACACGAGAAACAGAAGAACGCTGCTGTGGCTGCCGACCGCTGTTTCAATCTCTTTTAGTCGGCTTTATTAACTCGGGAAGGTATAATTGCCGACTGCACACAGAAAGAGAAAGAAATATACATAAATATACAACTAAAAAAGGAATTTATAATTCGATGGAAAAAATAACGATATTTCACAGCACAACAAAGTTATTTTTCATTCTGAAATCATTTTTCATCTCGAATGAGATTCCGCGTTTGTAATTTACACTTTTTAATTGTTTTCTTTTTGTTTTGGATCCGACTGCTGACTTTGTGTATATAAAAATAGGGATGGGAGTTGCTGTTACGTACTTGCAGTTTGAATCACGCTGTCAATAATCCAGTTATTAAACGAATAGTTGGATAGATAATGGGATCTTGGACTAAATAAAGCAAATGCTTTTTTCAAAATGTCGACGTTTATATTGTTTGTCTACTTTTTCAGTCAACAAACTTGCCTGAAGAAGTAGACACACAATGTGCGAAACGTTGCAAATTTGTAAAATTATGCATTTAGTTTAAGTTCCCATTATCCTACTATTCCTTTATTATCATGGACCGTGGACGATATCAATTTTAATTTAATCTAATTAAACTTTTTTGACTTTGGAACAAGCTAAGTTGATAGATTAATTACAGATTTCTATGAGTTTTGACAGAATAACACTGTCAAACTCGACCACTAGAGGCGCCAGCTATATAACAACTTCGAGTGTATTTGCAGTTTATAGTAGTGTTTTTCTAAAGGATCCAGAACAGAAATAGAAGTGCGTTGTAGGCTATATTAGAATGGAAAAAATAACAAATTCGCGCGTTTTTCTATAAAAACAAATCATAGCTTAGGTGGCTATTTACTTACTGCCATTTATATAATAGCTCTGTTCCAAGCAGTCAGAGAACGGTAACAGAACTGTCATTGCGCTAAAATGAAACTGTTTGTATCAGTTTTTGAGTTATAGCGCAAGTCTATAACGATTCTGTTACCGTGCTCAGATTGCTTGGAACAGAGCTAATGTTTCTCATGTGCCCATCTCATTATAATCTAGATTCTAGACTCATAAATAAATAAATGTCTTTATTATTGATGATATTTCTGAGAATATATAAATAGTGTCACAAAATAATATCATAGTAGATTATATAAAAAATTCCTCCATATTATAGTGTGTTCTCTTCTTGAGAAAGTTTTTGATAACTCTAAATATTTTTATGTTATCGGTGTTTGTAATTTCCAATGGTATCTTATTGTATATACGTATCATTGCATTGTCGTGATTTATGAATTTTATCGGTATATAAATATTTTTTTTTATTTGTACACTCGTACATATCACCACTTTATTTTTAACTACGACAAACTATTGAAAAGTTTCCGGTATCCCTTGAGCCCGTCTAGCTCTGTAATGCAATATTTTTGGAGCAGACAACTAATCAAATTATATATAAAAAAGTAACCAACCTACTAGAGTTATTGTGAAAAAATCTAATATAAATTTCAATTTATTTAATTAAAAGAATACAAACAGCCCATCCTTATATTTGATGTTAATATAACGCCTGTTCATTTATTTGTATATGTGTGTGTGTGGGGTGCGAGGCGCCTAGCAGCATTCAATTTGTTTTTTTGATTTTAAATGGACTCGATATATAGCTTTATATACATTAAATAATATACGCATACATATGTGCATAATAATGGCTTCTTGTGTATGACCACCTAGTATCAAGAGCGTAGATACTATAAAAAATAAAATTTAGAAATTGTAAAATTAGTTAGGGAATTAATATTTTGCTTAATACATTGAGTTTTCTTGTGGAATATTAAAAAAATATTGATTTTTTGCTTACCCCCCCCCAGAAAAAATATCTACGCCCTTGCCTAGTTTGCTGTATGGTCAAATTTAAGAACTTACAGTGCTGTTAATTTTTTACAACTACTTAGTTTTTTATTTAAAATAATGTAATATAAATATCAAAAATTAAAAAAAAAAATAATCATCAGGAAATTATTTTTGTTTTCACTGAGTCGACTAAGCGTATAGACAAACAAATAATCACGTAAAGACGTAACTAACAAAAATGAAAAAAGTGAGATACGCCTTATCTTCTCACGAAGTGACGTAACAGTTTATGGTAAATGGCACAGACGTCGTTAGGTGAGGTAAGGGACGAAGTGGACGCAATTATTAAATGCAAAGTTAACTAGATACCACTGTACAATGAAAAAGAAAGTCGAGAGGCGGCTGTGATTGGCATATTAATAAAGTCAAAAGCTCACACCTATGTCACAAAATAAAACGAATTTTAATTTCGAGTTTTTACATATAAGTATTTATATTTTTGCTTGTATAAAAAATACATATTCAGAACAATTTTTCCATCCATCATTGTGTCCTATAGTCTTTTATATTTTTGTATATAAAGGGCTCAAGATGCTGGCACATGGATTAAACCCCGTACCATGGGTTGAGTTTAAAAAAAATAAACTCGAAAATATTTACAAACCCGATGCGGATGTTGTAATAGAGCGATTTAAAGCGGTCACTGTTAAGTAAGTCTTTTAAAATATATTAATAATATTCCCGAAATATCTGCTCGAGACCTGTACTGAAGTCTGGTTTTTATCATTCCATAGCTCATTTCTTAAGGAAGGTTTCGATCTATATTAGCAGCTCGGCCCGGCTTCGCCCGGGTGTAAATCAAATTGATTCCAAGTTTGAATGAAATCAAAATGTGAAAAGTAAAATATTATATCAAATAATAGTAACAAATCGCAAGCATTAAAAATAAATAAATAAATTCGAACAAACGGGAAAAACGAGTTCATCCGGACAATGCCGAACGGGACAACTATTTTTGAAAACATCGTTATAAACTGAATTTAAGTCTTATTTCAATATTTACTACTAAACAGCAGTGTATAGATTCTACGGTGTTCAGTTGTTAAACGCGGAATTCTGAATGACAGATACATATGTAGTGATAGAGTAATTGAATATAGTACGTCACTTATGGAATACAGTGGCTGTTGGCGACAGGCTTCCCTCGGGAACACACTCCCGTACAATCGGAAGGGAAGAGCCGTCACAGATATAGATGAGAAAGTAAAGCCAATTTGAACGTGGAATTGGTTTACTCACTCGATACAAAAATCATACAATTTAATACAACTTCGTCGTTAAAAACCTTTGATATTGATATAGATTTTCACTTTATATTCATTTTTTTATTTTGTGAATACGTTTTCCTGTATGAATATAATAGAAAATTAAACGATATAAAGTATCAGCTTTGAAGGGAAATGTTTTATATCTCTTTCTAGTATTTTCTAGTATTTTTTATAAAATTAGGTAATTCACTATTTGTTGTTGTTATTTACCCCAGCTGTTGAGTGTCTATAATCTGTAGTCTAAAAAGCAAAATATAAAATTATACTAAAACAAAAAACTTAACAGTAAGTTTATTTCCTATAATAGCTGGAAAACGTTTAAAAACACGATTTGCAAAACTGATGAGTTTCAAGATGTATTGCCAATGAAAAGTATTGCATTGAATGTTTTTTAAATAAATAAAAATCTTCTTCAGAAATATGAAGAAGTTCCAAATCCGAACCGAAACGTTATTTAATGAGATAATGAATTATTATTTTATAAATTTTTGTCAATATACAGTTTCAAAAAATCGGTTGATAATTTTATTTATTTGAAGATTTCTACTCAGACGTAAATCAAAGATTTAAACTTTTTTTAAACCACCTCTGAAGCGATGTGCGAAAAATATATGTAACAATACTTTCTATTTGACATAGCCGCAGAAAAATGAACGCGGCCATTTTAAATCGACCAATAGTTGGAATAGATGCCTTCCGATTTAGATGAAATTTGGTCAGAAAGTTTACTTTCATCCTATAACGAAGTTTTACCAACGAAATCAGATTTTTTTTCAAAAGTTATGCAAAATTAAAAAATTTTTCATTTTTCGAATCTTGTAAGTTTATTTTTTGAATATCTCGAAAACTATTAGGTATGGTTACAAAAATCGATTTTGGTTCATTTTAAAGAGGATATTGGGGGCTACAAAAAAATATTATAACAAAAATTGAAAAATCAAAAAATTGGAAAGTTTTGAAAATTAAAAATTTGGAAGATTCAAATAATAATAATTTTTTGAATTTTGGATAACTTTTGAAAAAAATTTTTATTCCGTTGGTAAAACTTCTGACCAAATTTCGGAAAGGGTCGATTCGATTGGACATGGAATGACCAATTTCTAATGTCGGTTCGCTGATGAGCTCACCTGTCGAGCATCTATAATGTGTCTATCTACTGACGGTTTTACTACAAGAGACCATCATTATACAGACTGAAATTCTAATTCACTCTACATATTATACAACACGTATCATAATGTGTTAATTATGAAATAAATACATTAAAAATAATTGCAAAAATATATTCTGGAACGAGGTACTAAAATGGTCGTGTGCATACAGTAAACATTACAAGCCATCAACTAACTGGCATTATTGTTATTGCGGATTGACATTACGTGGAGTAGGTACCAGCAGTTTAGTTTCAATACACATCTGTGTCCAAAAGTCACAGTCGCTCAAGTCGAATTTTTCGTTTATAAACCGTTTCCTTATATTTGTTTGTTTTAAAATTGGCGGCCGATTTTTCACTACCTACTCGTTATTCGATTGATTTGAAATTTTGTACACGTAGTCTAGTTCTTATGTCCCTTTTTGATGTCCTCATTCACGGAAAATTATGATCATGGTGTCATTCGATTCAAAATGACATCTAGAAACTTTTTAAAAGCATTGAAGTGGGGGACGAACAATTTGCAAAAGTTATAAACATTTTAGTAAACAAAAGAGGGGTTTGGTTTTTTGCGAATATCTCAAAAATTATTGCAATTATCTGAAATCACAAAAAAGAATTTGAAATAGCCGGAAATTTTCTACAAAAAAGTCTCACCAATTTTATAGTATTATCTATACGCTAGGAAAGTATCTTTGACATCTCGTGTTTGATTTCTTAAAATCTGGTTCACTCAAAACTTACAAACATATGGAAACTAGCTTTATTCTTAACTATAAAAAATATTTACGCACAATGTCAGTAAAAAAACTTTTTTTTATTTCAAAATTTTTTAAATGTTATATTTGTTAACAAAATCACAGTTATGATATTTTTCATGTATTTAATAATGATTACAGACGTAAAATAAAATTTAATTACCCTTGACGACGTACTGCTGCATTCCATTTTTTTCCTCTCTAATTCATAAGAAAAGCCAGGAAAACACTGGAATTGTAATTCTGGATATTTAGTTGGTGTATCTTTCCAATTAACAACATAGCACTTCCGATTTGATAGCTTTTTTTCCCATTTTATTCAACAATTAATCCTTATTAAAATGCACGCATAACATATGACACTAAGGTTTTGACTGAACCAGAATTAAAAAAAAAAAAAACACGAGGTAGCGCAAAGGTCGCGTGTCAAAAGATACTTTTAGATTAGAGGCGCCATGGAAATGCTATTCTCAAGCGCTTGAAATTATTGAACATGTATTTTCATATCTAGATTTTTTGAGTTTTCTTTTTTACTTGCAGAATACAAGTGCAAACGACTGACAACTGCACGAAGTCGTATTCCGGGACATACATGTATTACTAATTTCAGCATATGACTTTACAGCCCCTACCGTCATAATGTGCTTTTATTTTTACGATATGAATGTTTTTACGACGCGATCTCATTTACAAAATGATTATTTTATTTTCAAGTAGATGCACAATTTCATTCGTGTATTATGCAATAACATTCACTTTTATGCAACGATGTAATTTCGCCCTCATCAAAATTAATGTAGCCATTTTTATTATAAACCAAGAAGTGATCGCAAATAAACAATTTATTATTTTTAGTGTACATGACGTCATAACTAGTTCATTTTATATATTCTTGAAGTAATATATATTACCAAATTTTTTGTCAATTTTTTATTCATCTATCAATTTATACTAGCAGACATGCTTCTTGATCCCGTTTTTGACACGACTTTAGTATAGATTTATAAAATAAATTTTACATAGTTTCTTTGCTAAAAGTACTTTTAAAGTACTACATTTATCGTTGAAAGTTGAAACTTATCATATGATTTTGCTTTCTTTTCAAGGGAACTTTTTGAATTGTTTTAAAAATTCATTCCACAGTACCTACTATTAATTTCAATAATAATTCTATAAGATAATATACCAGGGAAAATATATCGAAACTGAACCACGAAACTCAAATCTTTGATTAACGTCTGAATAGAACTCTTCAAATAAATAAAATTGTCGACCAATTTTTTTCAGACTATATATTGACATAAAAAATAAAATTATAAATCATTATTACAAAAGGTGACGTTTCGATCCGGATTTGGACTTCTTCAGATTTCAGAAATAATTTTATTTTTTATGTCAATATATAGTCTGAAAAAAATTGACAATTTTATTTATTTGAACCACGAAACATTCAGAAATATGAATTTTCACATTTCAGTTTATTTTCCTATTTTTTTAATAATATACTAAAACTTACCAATTTAAGTATGATTTATGCTTATTTTTTCACTATTGTTTATAGTTTTGTTCAGCACATGAAATGTATTTATATGTTTCTTTGGATCTTAACTACACTGACGGACATTAGGCCAATTACTCATTCGAATATTAAAAAAAAAATTCATAGATTAAAAAAACCTTACACGAATGATACAAAAAATAGTAAAAATAAATTGAGTCCGAAAACACCCGACGAGACAAATTATACTAACTATATTTAGCTATGATTTTCACACCCGATACACATAAGAAAAGACCAATCGTTCTGCAAATTGAAGTTAAAATATAACAATCCAAAGTTATAGTATAACTGCAATGCTTTTTATATTAGACACTGAACTGATTAATGTGTAAAATTATTTAATACTACTTCATTTCACGTTTAACAAATCTCAAATACACAATCAAATCATGCAAACGACAGGTCATTTCTCGACATCTAGAAGGCTGTTATGTAATATTGAAAAGCATCGGTCATTTATAGTGCTAACACACGGTCGAACTTGGTCCGGTCCGACAACGGACATGGTACGGCGGATCTTGCAACAGACGACCGAATCTGTTCCCATCGAACTGGGCGGACACGCAGACTACTGTACAGACGAACAGATTTGGTACGGAGCGGACCAGATCCGCTGTCCGCTTCGAACCAAGTTCGACCGTCTGTTAGTACTATTAATGAAAAAACGTATAAAGACAGAACCGGACTTCACTTGAATAATTTGCGTATTGCCGCTAGAATTGTCTGCTAGGTTTCAAGCGTGCTGTGGCGGTGGATTTCGTGATGGTTTTTATTTGTTCGCTTCACATGATGAGTGTGCTTGAGCTAGGTCTGTAGATGGTTTTGGTGCGCGCGCAGTGACAGTTCGAATGTTAACCAAAGTGGACGTTTATTAGGTTCGTTCCAAGCTGCCAGCAAACGGTTTCGAAGCCGTCACCCGCATGCGCACTAGCTAAAACGTGTTCTAAAATCGCCACTAATAGCTTCGTTTTACCTACTGCGCATGCGGGTGACGGTTTCGAAACCGTTTGCTTGCTGCTTGGAACGAACTTATTGTCTCTGAACAGAACATATGATACCGCGTTTGTTTCTGAGCGTTTGTCTCATCTTCGCAGCCAGCGCGCCATCTAGCGCAAGTCCCAGCAACGATTTAAGCGTCAAAACCAGCCTTAATATACGTCCATATGTTGTATGCGTCTAAGCAGCAATCGATAAATATTTTCATGTACATTATTTTTATGCTATTATTTAATAAATTGCGTTAATTATCTTTCAAACATCTGTTGATTTTAATTTTCTAATAACTGTATCATTAATTCGATTAACTGTACGGTTATGAAATTAATAATATATATTAGTGAAATCTTTTGAGATCTTATAGTTAATTAAACTGATGAAAAGAAAAACAGTATAGGTCAACGCTACTTGATGAAATTTATACAGTTTTTAGAAAAATATCATTTATTATTGTCTCGCAAATTTTATTTGCATACCTAGCAGACCTCACATTGAACACTTTTTGAGAAGTCTGCCAGGTATTAACAAAAATAATGATAATGATAATTGTAAAAAACTCGGACCGCAGTACCAAACCCTGCAGACAATATAGTGTATTTGCTGATACAGTCAGTGTGGCTTTATATTATATAGCGGTCCCGCCCGGTTTCACCCGGGTGCAAAAGATCGAATGAGGGCGGGGAGGCATGAGTACGCACATTCATCTTAGTTTACCGAGATGAATGTTGTGTTCAAATTTCATGATGAACGGAGGTTACCGTTCAAAAGTTTTTGTCGGACGGATTTTTAATTACATTTTGCAACGTTTTTCATTGATGCTCCGCTCCTATTGGTCTTAGCGTGATATTATATAGCCTACGTCGATAAATGGGCTAGCCAATAAAAAAAACATTTCAATTCGAACCAGTAGTTCCTGAGATTAGCGCGTTCAACCAAACAAAAAAAAAGGAAACTCTTTATACACTCTTTAAATATTAGTTTTTTCTTAATTTTAATATTTGGTTTCTGTTTTATCAATTCATCACAATTGAATAAATGTCGTGCTAACGTCAACAAAATATTTAAATTGTTTATATTAACGCATTTCATAAGCTTTATTATGTTAGCTATACTATAGGAAAAATACACGAACAAATTTCACTGCTTTTGCTCCTGATTGACAGTTTTCAAATAGCTCCTTTCCTAAACAGCAGAGAGGAAATCCCTTGCCATTTATTTTTACCATCATCTGCGCGTTAAGTCCTCTATACTAGTACCGCGGTTGTATACTTATCTTTCAGCTTTTTAATATCCAATCGAAACCACTCCTACTACCGCGCCTAAAGAAGTTTTACTTCAAAATTAACAACGAAGCATAGTATATTATTCGGATGGAAATCATTACCTATTAATTATGCATATTATTTACGTATTGAGCACTGTAGGGTGTACACCACTGATAAATCCAGTGCTAAGATTTCATTCGGGCAGGACGGGGGGCAACAATAAGTATTTCGCGCTGCTTATTAAAACATTGTGTACCGTGACGACGGTGTCGTCGGTGTAAGCTCCTCCAGTGAGCAAACTCGGAAATTGCGATGTATAAATTTACCTTAAGATGACGTTAATGAAATTTTCTTATTTCGTGTATTTATTGCGCATAGAGAGAACTTCTCACTCAGAAAATACACATCAGTGACGGTTCATCCTTTGTGCACACTCATAAAACATTTTATAAAGAATCAAAAAAAATCTAATAATAAAAGTGCTGTGTAAAGAAATGGCTGTTTATTAATTTTACAAATCACACTGTTAAAAAATTTTGTAAATTTACTACCTTTTAACTAAGCAATTGCATAGTAAAATTACAAACTCTTGTATTTTAACACGCATTTGTTGTAATATTACATTTTGTAATAGCTAGAGTACTAAGCAGGTTGCAATTTTACAAATTTTTTGTATTCGTCAGATACTTATTGTAATTTTACAATCCTAAGTTGTAGGATTAAATCTAAAGTTTTGTAAAATTTCTATACATATTCGGAATTTAATTTTACCACAATTATCAGTAAAATTACTAACCAAAATTTGCAATTACAATTACAAGAAATGATTGGAAATTTACAAATCAATATTTTTTTTTAAATTCTGTTTGCATTTTTACAATATTTCATTCTAGTCATGAGCGCTATCTGTTTTTACAATTCTCAATTGTAATTTCGAGTCTAAAATTTTGTAAAATTTCTTGCACAGTCTAATGCTGAATTTCATAAAACGTAACGTAATTTGAAATAGTAGTTATAATAAACATTCATCAAATAAATGAATGGATATGTTTAGGTTAACCTTGAAAAAAATTCGCTTCCAAACGGCCAAGTATTTCTTCAGTAATTTAAAATTTTATAGCACCCTCTTTTGTAAAAAAACACTCAGTGTTATTTTGAATGACTGCTTTTTAAGTATGAAGTTTTTTCAAAAAATGTTATGAATATTTATGAGTTTAGTAAAAATTTGATAAATTCCATGTTTATTATGTTAAAAATAATAGCAATATTTTCAATTAAATTATTATACAACTATAGTGGCCCGTTCCGAAAAGCGCTTTTATTTTAACGCGATAATATAGCCTATGTCCATCCTGAAGGTTATTAATATTGGTGAAAAAAATTTTGAAATCGGGTGAATAATTTCGGAGATTACCTCCTACATTCAAACTTATAAACTTTACCCCTTCATAATATTAGTATAGGTTAATAAAAAAAAATATACGTGCGTCATAGTCGTAGGCAGTGCCTCACATGTCGACGTACCGCATCTGACACATGCATGTTCTTATAGCGACTCAGTTTACATGTTTCTGTTAAAACAGGTGAATCGTGTTGTAGCTATAATAATAATAATAATACGAACTGTTCTTCTTCTTTACCTCTAAGAGTTATGGTCTAATTTAATTATGAAATGTGTGGGGTGGGTTGCCTTCGCTCTCCCGACCCGACGGTTGGGTTACACTCGGTAAGCTCTCGCGTTCCCGTTTCCCGGCGTCAGTGCATGTTCTTTTCAGCGGGCAAGAGGGGCAAGGGGACGGCTGCACTCTCATCGTTGGTTTTGTTCAACAGACGGGTGGTTAAGCTTTAAAAGGGGTGTAAATGTACAGTTATAGATGTATAAATATAACCATATATTGGGGCTCTAAGAATAGAAGTGACTATAGTTTCAAATATTTTACGCGGGAATATTAACCGAGATTAAATTAATCAAAGAAATGCTATAACCTTACATTGTTTAGAATTTGAATTATCTAAATTCATAAATAGTTAGTTTAGGGGTTTAGAAGCATTTAAACACAAATAACTGAAACGCAACACTAAAATTAAATTTATATTTCGTAGCTTATAGATACTGCGCACGCGTAATTTGGATTTTTAGTGAACGGAGCGCACGGAGCCGGCTCCCAATAAAGAGTCATGTGGACACATCGCTAGCAGTTATGACTGCGCATTAATTATATCCGTGCAGGCGTCTACTTCTCCCACGAGTATGCACACTAGAGAAGAGACTTAAAAGTTTTTGACGCAAAAATTGTTTTATTTATAAATTATTATCTAATCACTGACACCGAATTAATTAATACTGTCACCTGAAAGATATATTTTATGTAATTTGATTTAACAATATATTTTATTTATTTTACAATTTTCAATGAATTTGTGGTATTTACTAAATACCTTGCTTGTCTTTTTGAAACAACTTACAACTCACTTTTTCTTAATAATACATACATTCGGATTATACCGAAGTTTGGTTTTAATAAAAAAAATTGGTTGTCTGTAAAGTCGGTTTACGGACGATAGTTTTACGTGATAACGTATTCCGTAATACATAACCTAAATTTATGTAATAATTATAATAATTCGAATCTATGATATTGCATCTTTCGCTTCAAATTTAGGTTAATTTTATTTATTTAAATTACTCACCATATAATATAATTGTTTTTTTTAACTTTCTTTCTTTCGTATTTATTTTAAGTCTCAAAGATTAGCTGTCATAATATTTATAAAACAATTGTTTCACTGTTTATAATATAAAATTCCAAAACCTACTTACAATATTTAAGTATTTTCATACGTCAAAAAATTGATTTTTATAATGATAAAATTTGTAAGAAAACGATTTTTTCGAGAGATGAGACCTAGCTAAAACGATTTTTTGCCCCCCAAAATCCCTTTTCAGTAAATTTCATCCAAATCTTTAGGGCTGTTTTCGAGAAAAGCACGCACAGGGTCAGGCGGAACGTTACGCGTTACGAACGTTAGGAACGTTACGTTAGGAACGTTACACTTTTTCGTGCATGCAGCCGGTGTTTTATCAATTTATAAGATTGGTGATTCATCAATTTATAAGACGTTATCACGTCAAAAATTTTCAACGATAATTTTTATACTAATCATCCTAGTTGGTTGTCAGTTGTAGAGGTAATTAAAAATATAAATCAAATAAAAATAGTCTTCATGCTCTATTATATCAAAAGCAGATATAGCTATTGCCTTCCAGCTACTGATATTATATTAACATCCCTTTATTTATCATGAAATAAAATAAAGTTCAGTGATAAAATGGATAATCGAAAATTTGTAATTAAAAAGACCCGATGTATTTATTAAAATGTTCGTACGAGATAAATGGTTTTATTATTGCATTTTGAATTATCCATGTTATCGCATCTATTACACACATTACGTATGTATTTATCATCATGGTTCAAAGCTCACTATAGTTTAGCTTAGGGCTTGACGATTGAGAAATTAAAAAATATATTGTTCGTCGATGATATTACTAATAGACGGAGAGCTGGCTACGGATAAAATGGGTGACTCGGTGCAGAGCTGAAAATTTGCAGAATAAATAGGAGATAGTACAAGTAAGTAGGGAAAAAATTGCCAGAACGCTAGGCGGAAGATAAAGAGCCGCCAGAAGGCGCTAATGTTGCGAAAAATCAGTGTACTTCTGGCAATTTCTATACTTATTGTGTAATTCAAAACTAGATTATATATTGTATAATCTAGTTTTGTGTAATTCAAAACTAGATTATATATTATTATATAATATATAATCTAGTTTTGAATTACAGAATAAGTATAGAAATTGCCAGAAGTGCACTGATTTTTCGCAACATTAGCGCCTTCTAGCGGCTCTTTATCTTCCGCCTAGCCTTCTGGCAATTTTTTCCCTACTTACTTGTACTATCTCCTATTATTCTGCAAATTTTCAGCTCTGCACCGAGTCACCCATTTTCTCCGTAGCCAGCTCTTAGCCATAAGTGAATAGTGTAATGGAATTTTGGTCTGTTGCACGAATATCAGTAAATCAAGAGAACCTGACAGTTAAGAGTTCATTGTAGAAGTGAAAAAACCACCCCTAAAATCCTTCGAGTAGACTCCTTTTAAATAAGCTTCGCGCGGTGATGGATTTCAATATGTGAACTAAGTTTCAATATAATTCGAAAGTTTTTGTTTTATAGAATTTTTTGAAGAGAAATTGTGGCTTATTTAACTAGCCATGTTGACTGCGTGAATTTTCTGTTTTTAAAAATGCGATACAAGATAAAAAATATTAACCATTTTTTGACGTGATAACGTCTTATAAATTGATGAATCACCAATCTTATATATTGATAAAACACCGGCTGCATGTTCGAAAAAGTGTAACGTTCGTAACGCGTAACGCGTAACGTTCCTAACGCGTAACGTTTTTTGCTAATTTCTCGCTCAATTTAAATCAGATCGGTTTGAAACCAGTCTTAAACGAAAGAGGAGAACATTTTACATAGATTTCGTATAACAGAATTTGCCTAAACAGTTTTTTTATACAAATTTATATAGAAAAATATTTTATACAAATTTATATAGAAAAATAGCTGTATAAATGCATTGTTGTTTATTGCATGGCGCGCGCGCGACGCGGTCGGTCGTCTTTGTTTGACGTACATGGAAATTAGAAAATAACGTATGTCTTGTCTTAACATGAAAACGGCTGCATTTCTAATGTTTATTTTTTGACATTAGTATATTGTGAAATGCAAAGCCTGCTAAGTTAAGTATTGGAATAACTAATTATTATTAGAACATAATACTTTGTAAGTTGCAAACGTCACTTTTGACATTTCTTATCATTCCGACACCAAGGATAAGCGGATTGAAACCAAATTTTGGGAGGTTTAGGTTATGTATTACGGAATACGTTATCACGTAAAACTATCGTCCGTAAACCGACTTTACAGACAACCAATTTTTTTTTTGATAAAGCTTGATTGACATAAATCAAGGTTTTAGAAATTAATTAATGTAAACCAGCAACCATTGTCTAACCAATTTTGTAATATTTTTAGTATTATCTAAGTGAATTTTCGAATTTCTTAAAAACTAATAATATCGATAATATAATAATAATAATAATATATTAATAATTCTAGAAAAATTCTGAGATTGTTCCTTATACCAATCTATTGTCAATAATCTTGCTTCATTCAAACTAATCCTCCAGCAATCAACTATTTAATATCAACAATTCTTCAATATTATCGATATGTATCCATAGCCCTAATAATGTTATATTCAATCAGTCTTTATGAAAATTGTTTTTATCTATTAAAGTTAAAAAATAATATATCCACTTATGATTTTGCATCGTATACTGATATGCTTTTATTTTAGGCATATATTTATTTGATGATATCATTGAGATAATAATACAATATGATTGAAAATATAAATGCGTTGCTCCATAGCTTCCAATAATTGTTTTTATCATAAATAGGGCTACCACATCGTGACTTATATTCCATGAACTATTGTGGTCTAACTGTAAGATATATAAAATGCAATTTTATCAGTCTAATAGCAATTTTTAAAAGCGACCTGTCATTTATCGTCTAATTCTAGAAGGTGGATTGAGGTAGCATGCGACATAAAACAGGCGTAGTTTTCGTATACAACCCAAACAAAATGTAATATGGCCGCACACACAGAATACCATAGCTGTCAGTATATATACTATATATTATATATGAAATAAAAATTGGCTATTTTTTAGAAAGTACGTGCAAAAAATAGAGTGTGTACATTTTGTACGTAATGCTTTTAAAGCTGTGGCGTGTGGAATAAATTCGACATATCCAATTTTTAGCGGTAGAATAAAAATAAACACTCGACGCACATATGTATCTACAAAACAGCCAATAGCAAGCTAGAAGGCGGGCGCAATGCGTTCACGTCACTATGACGCGGTGACTTCATCTTTCGCCGCAGCTATTATAACTGTACATCCACTTACAACGTCTAGTTAAGCGGTTTAAATGCGTCAACATAAATGCTAGAGGAATGGGGGGTTAAACTTAATATTATTATTTCAGTTCAATTCTGAATAATATTACAATACGCAGGTGTAAGTGCGTGAGAAATGTACACCTGAACACGGTCGCCCACCTTAATTATGAGTGTTCATGCGCACCATCGCAATCGCAATATTTAATTTGAATATCTGTAACCACAACTATAATAGTTATGTAACTTATTGTTTTGTCAGCTCATCGAAAATAAATATCATTATTATCAATGTTATTCATAATATTATGCAAACCAACTTTCAAGTGTTTGTTTGATTAATGTTGTATATGTTGTGTGAGTTGTTTTCGAAAAATATATAATATGAAACAGTACAATGAATGACCATTCTCAAAATCATATAAATTAGCTCGCTAACACTGTAAAAAATAAGATTCTGACGTCAAGCTCTCTAGGCGCTTGACTGATTTACACCCTAGTGAAATCAATATCGTTTGAGTCAACATTAAATTTCTTGAATACCCCTTTATCGTTCACCCAGGAATTACAATTCGCATACCCGTTTATTGTTCACCCCGGAATTATGTTTTTAAAAACTCCACCTTTGCCCCATCGCGTTTCACTGCGAGACAATTCGCATACCCCTTTATCAAAAAAAGCGGTGGTTTTCAATCTTCATGAAAATGTGAGTTTTAAGTTGTAGTGTCAAAGTGAAAAAAAAAATAAAAAGTAAAAACAAAATAAGATATCTGCTTCAAAATTACCGAAGGCATTCTATATTAGTCCAGTAAACCAGTCCAAAAATATAAGTAAGTTACGAGGCTGGAAACACTGCTTGGACTTTTGCTGGCCAGCAGGCTGGGTACAAGGTTGGCCTGCTAGCTCACAAGATAGATTTTAAAATTAGAACAGGGGCTATTTTTCTCGCTAGGTCTTCTGCTTGCTCTGAGCAAGAACCATTTAGGAAGCTGTATCTTGTCACGTGCGCGATATGAACAAACGCCCACAAACCAACATGGCGTCATTCTGCTGTGAGACAACTGTCAGACAACAGATACGTTTTGCTCTATGTTTATATTTGTCACTGCAGGCGCACCAGATCTATCCACAAAACAAGCTTAAAAAGACGTTTCGTGTGAAGCGAGCACAAAAAAGCAATTAAGAAAACGCAGCGCTAGAAAACTTGTAGTCAAATCTAGCAAGGAATCTAGCGACAAATCTAGTCTCGTGTACAGCGGCCTTTAGTGTTAGTTTAAATCAGTATTTCCCAAAATGGTCTATATCGACCTCCAGGGGTCGACGACAACTTGCAAGGGGCCCATTTCAGCGGGAAAAAAAATTGGGGGTTCATGAAATAAAAATGGGGGTCAACGATAGTAATCTTCTAACAAAAAAAGAAACAAACTGGACATCGTTAACCGAAGAGATTTAAGATTAAATCTAACTAAATTGATGCCAAATGTTGAAAATTTATTATTAAAGTATCAGGTTCATCCCTCACACTAAAAGCATTTATTTTTTTCTTAGTTATTTTATGTAACAGAAAGTAAATTTTAATTTGATTCGTTTAATTTGAATCTAATTAATAAATGTATAAAAGTAGACATTTCACACTACATTTCACTACCGTTATAAATTCAAATCGTTCAAAGTGAGTAGCACTATACAGGTTGTCAAAAATACATTTGAAATTAATGAATTTGCAAAAAATCAATATCAGATAAGCAGGGGGTTTACCCAAAACCGAAAAACATGGCAAGTGGTCTACGAGACAAAACAGTTTGGGAACCTCCGATTTAAATTACCTATGTGTTATTTTTTTCTGAAAAGTGAAAAAAAGAATACGTCCAGATTTCGTTTCCATTTTTATTATTATCCTCTTTATTAGTTACTTTAAAATATATTTTATCGTCGATTTCATCATAATTAAGTGCAGAATGTTTGTCGTTGCAATATTTTGACTTTTCAGTCATATTAATAGTTTGGGAGCCTCTGGTTTAAATGGTCAGGAAATCAGATTTGAAAAACTGTTATCTTGTCTGCATGAATGATTGAAAATAAGAGACGCTTGATAACTGAGAACATGAGTTATGTGAATTGATACGTACGTACATGAATGAGCCCTTAAGATTTTCTTTGGCGATCAATGAAGCATTGCAATTCAAATAATGTCTAAGCAACGTTGTAGGAATATGTTGTGTGCTTGCGCAACAAGCAACAATACAGTGCTAATGATAATGCCTTGTTTATGTCAACCCCTTCCGCAAGGGTGTGTTAGCATCGCAATTAAATGTTTGTGTTTCTAATTATGTGTATCATTATACAACTCTAGTGACAACACATAACGGCTTGTCTAAATAATTACGTTTGCCGTTAATTGTGTTAAATTACATATGTACATGTGTTGCGGTTTATATAATGCGGAATTTATATTTGTGTAGTAAAAGAGACTGAAGACATAATATGGTCACTCCCACATTATTTCATGTCAACCTGTTTTTTGAAATTGTTTAATCATGACATCTGAAAATAATATTTTTTAAAGCAAAAAAACTTGTATTATCTGTAATAGTTAGTAGGACGGTGACAGAAATGGTTTAGTGCTCCTTGACCATTTCTGTCACCGTCTCACTAACTATTACAGATACATAGTACAATTTTTTTGCATTAAAAATTATTTTTTTTAAGAGAGCGTTTCTGCCACCAAAGAGCGGTGGCAGAAACGCTCTCTTTCGTGTAGTCTGAGTCCCCCTCTACAAATCCGCTTTGTGGAGTAGGGGTCTAACGCGTTGCGATACGACGGTGGGGCACTTTAAAAAAAACGGCAAAATTCAAAACTCCTCTACTAACTGGCAAAAAATGACTGGAAGGCATCTAGGGTGACCTATGACTATACGAAAAAGAACGTTTTTGCTACCAAGTGCTCCTTGGTCATTTCTGTCACCGTCATCTAGCTATAATACGCATTACTGTACAAAAAAGTACATACTTCGTTTTTATACGTACTAAAAAGTTCTAGGGTGGTTGAATATTGATGAACGTAAAGTGAATAAAGAAGTTCTTTTTGGAGTTTTGCGTTATTTACGCTGTTTAAAGATTTGAAATTACAGACAATGTATGTTAAAATACGAATACACGTAAGTGAGAGAGTTGTGGTGAATATTTAATAGGTTTTACGATATTAATTAGAGAAGCAAACCTATAAACGTTGAAACAGTGGTAAGAGAACACACCTGCATCCAGATAAAGGAAGAAAGAGCTAAGGCAGGAAGTGGGAAGGGAAGAAAGAAGCGGTATTATTTTTTGACAGACGCGAGCTCGCGGTTGTAATTACACAAATTTTATAATTCCTCCTTGTGCTGCGAGAGGGTTTAACATTGTTGTGCAATAACCTTATAAAATATAAAGCCATATAATGGCTGACACCTCCTAATGAACTGAGATACATGGCTGTGAACACAACCACTGTTATTATACATTTCTCTTTTGTGTTTCTCATGAAGAATTAAATTAATGTTTTCTTTCGTGGAACGTGTAATTCTTTAATCCCTTTTTTAAAACCTCTGCGCCAAGATTTTTTTAATTTAAATACTAGAAAAACACAAACTGATTACTTGGAATGCCGTCTAAACGATACTAACCCCAGTTGTTGGGCGTTTGTCATATTATATCATCTCTAGAATGTCGTGTAGTTTTTGCAAGAAAAATATATTGATCTGGAAAACCGTACATGACTTCCGTGTTCCAAAATAATTTTACAGTGGAATTTGCCATAAAGTCCTTATGTTTTCGAAACCATTGATCAGATTAGCCTCAGTCAATAAGCCTTATTATTCAAATTGATGGACTTTATTGTGAACGAAAGAAAATGTCACTCACAGAGCTACCATGATTTTTTCTTATCTTGGACACGATTTTCGATTCTATCACCATATATATTTTCATTTCCTTACGAACTATGAAAAAATGTTTTTTCTTCATACCTCGATCGAAAGTACATACTTTCGGCATCAATTGTAAGTCAGAAAGTCTAACATTTGGTGGGATTACACGCACTGATGCAAGAAGTACGTACGTTCGGGCGACAGTAAAGAAAAAGAAACCTATCAACTGTTGTTTCATAGCAACGCTATTACATTTTAACTAATAGTCGCGAACAGCTGTCATTCGTGTTTTTACGTATAACCTCAAAGCTGCTTGCTTGAAATTTATGTATGTTTTTATGTAATATATAAGTAGGTAATTAATTAATGAATGTATTTAATAAACGTACTTACGACCGAGGTGTGAAGAAAAATAGTATGCACCACACTGGCCGAAAGTTTGATACCTTGCACTGCGCGCCTTGATGGCCGAGGCAAGCCTTTGGCGGCCCTTGTGATGTAATATACCATACTTTTCAAATTGTGTTTTAATTGTACGATTGTGGCACCAATTGGAAAGAAATAATGTTTCTGTAAATTTTATTTCTAAATCGTTTTGGCATATTTTAACTGCGTATACTATGAACTCAGAATGCGATCTATATATTGTTGTTGGTGACAGCATATTCTATATTAATTTTGACATGATAAACGCTTAAATATGTATTCTGAAGTCAGACTAAAACTTTACAATTTTTTATGCACCGAGTTATATTTTTAATTTAACTTTTTGTAATAGCAAAAAAGAGTTGTACGAACATTTTTAATTATAAATTTTTTAACGAATAAGCTCTAATAAATTGTATCTGTACAAACTTTGTTAATTTTTTCATTGTAATTTGTTTATACATAAATAATAAGGCATTTTTATGACAATATGCAAAATTCCCTACCGCTATAGACATAGGCGTCTCTGAAAACTTTAACGTTAAATAATTAAGTATTTTTTGGAGTATATTATTCCAAAAGTTTAGACTTTTTATATTTATAATTTCGAAAATTTCCAAAAAAAACATAATTTTCATTTAACTAAAAATATTGTTCTATGATAATAATTTTTAAAACAGTGATGTCTAAAGGAGGGAAAAAGTGTGTATTCATTGTGATAAAAAATGTTTTTTAAAAGTAATTGGGCAATTTATAACAATATGATAATAAGCAATATAATTTTGCAAATTATTTGATACGCCTCTGAATATTATAAAACAAAATTTTGTGACAGAATAATATACCCAGTAATAACAATCCTTTAAATATAAATGACCCACTTCACTGCAGTGGCGTGCTATAAAAATTAAACGACAAAACTTTTCTAATAAGCCAACTGTAATATACATTACTATAATTTTGATTAAAATTTCTACTCTCTCATCTCGTTTGGCACCAGCGAGATGGCGTCACTCCGCACATTGACTCTGCCCTGTTATTTTACTCTTTCTGTCAGGTAGGAACTTGATGAAGACAGTATGGTTTTACATACGATATTTAGTTGGCATACAGAGCCTGATTTAGAATATTTTCTTGCTCTTTTCAAGATTATATTCAGTTCACAGACATTACCGAGAAACAGGAAAAACTGAGTTCTGATTTTTTTTCGGCAAGAATTTATTTTTCTTGTTCTTGTCTCGTACTTCAAATGTCGAAACTTCTTTAACGTCTCGTTTGTGAGAATTCTCAAAAAAAAAACACACACAGCTCAATCTGTCGTTTCTAGTATAGAAGAGTGGCTTGGATCAATTCATAATTTCAATTTATTATTAAAGCTATATGCTTCTTAGTGCAGGCCTCCAACGCAAACGACGAACACAAGCTACGGATGGGTAGTTAACTGAAAAAAAACGAGCGTCGCGTTGTGACGATTTCACGAAATAAAGGTGAACATACGTATTTGTGTTTAGGACTAGAGCACGTACGTCGTTGATATTATAACAATTCAAATAGTGCTTCAATACGGTGGTAATATATGCTTATTATTGAGTATAATAATCAGAATAACATATCTAAAGAAGCGCGTTATGTGTCCGAGCGGTTTAGTCTGCCTTTCTTGAAAGTACAAGGTGACTGGTTCGACCTCCGGCAACGCCAACATGACTAATATTTTTACATTTATTATTAATGAATAAAACATTTAATAATTTTGTTGTTTTTAATTTATATATAAATTTATTGGCCAACTTCTCTTTTTTTCAATAATAAATTTATAATTCGATTATTAATACTTTTGTCAGTTTTTGGGTTATAACTAGTTACCGCGGATATCTGAGGGAGAAGAAAGATCCGTATCCGTTAGTTTTTGGCGGATCTTTTACCGTATTAATTTTCAATTCATAGATGAGGTGATTAGGTAACAATGAAAAACTGTTAAATTCCATTCAGATTATTTTTTAAAATCGTATTTGGCATCTTTATATTGCAAACATTTATCGTAGTGAGTACCATACCGATAGTACATAACTCAAAGGTACTAAAAAACTATCTTTATAATGAGATATTGCACATCGATCTTTGGAAAGAGACAATCTGTTATGAGAGTTAACTCTTAAAGAGGTCAATAACCTTTTCCCATAACAGATAGTCTCTTTCCAAAGGTCGATGTGCAATATTTACCGCCGCGTACTCTAAGAAAGTTAAGATCCGTATCCGTATCCGCGGGTCTTGAAACCAAATATCCGTATTCAGATCCGTATCCGCGGATATACATTTTTAACGATCCGGCACATCACTAGTTATAACTGAGAGCTGAAGACTTGTATTAGAATTGGAATTATGGAAACGCCATACGTTACCCCTATAAATATATTGAATAGCCTTTCAGTTTGCTACGCAATTAGTGTATCAAATATTACTTGTTTTAGTAGTTTCTCTGACAAATGCAATCTACTAGAACAAATGAAACCCAGTCCATCCCCATCGTCGTAGCAGTTTCGTCATTATAATTTAGGTAGGCATAAGTGTGCGTTTTGCATCACACGTCGTCAAATTAAATATGAATGAAGACATTCCGTAGAAACAACTGACTCTTCAGCTTATCTACAGTTAGTGGATACATTTTCACATCGCCTAGTGGCACCCCCTATTCCACACATACACACACGCACACCAACAGACACACATATGCATAATGGCAGTTGCGGATATACAACTGTACTATTATACTTGTATGCCACGTACGAATGTCTCAAAAGCATATATTTTTGAAGTTGATCTAGAAATATGCTCTGTCCTATACAATTTAAAGGTAAAGTGATTTATTATTTTTATAATCTTGAGAAGAGAAGAAGAAAACTAATATATTTATTTATTTAAATTTAAACTAATTAATTAAGAAATAAATAAAGACTACACACTTATTTAAAATCAAATTTTCTTTGAGAGAACCATTCACGTAAACATTGGTTTTTCCTGCATTTTGCACCAAAATATGCTCTGCCCTATACAATTTAAAGGTAAAGTGATTTATTATTTTTATAATCTTGAGAAGAGAAGATGAAAACTAATATATTTATTTATTTAAATTTAAACTAATTAATTAAGAAATAAATAAAGACTACACACTTATTTAAAATCAAATTTTCTTTGAGAGAATCATTCACGTAAACATTGGTTTTTCCTGCATTTTGCACCAAAGTCTTTCCCACATGGGATGATTTGACTTTGGTCCGAGGTATGTTTTCCCATCTACTAGCGATCCTCCCGGTTTCACGCGAGTGAATAAGAACGAATGACATGACTACGCACGTTTATCTTAGTTTATCGAGATGAATGTTGTGTCCAAACATGATGATCGGAGTTACCGTTCAAAAGTTTTTGTCACTATATGAGTGTATATTTAGTTAGTGCATTTCACCTGAATAGAAGCTTATTTTTGAGATACATTTTGCAACATTTTTCATTGATGCTCTGCTCCTATATTATATACCCTATAGTCTTCCTCGATAAATGGGCTATTCAACAAAAAAAAAAACATTTCCAATTCGAACCAGTAGTTTCTGAGATTAGCGTGTTCAAACAAACAAACAAACAAACTCTTTAGCTTTATATATTATAGTCACACCTGATGTTTTCAAATAAGATGACGTCTTGATTTAATCTGGGAATATGGTAGTTTGAGATCGAGCCATCATAATATATATGAGAGTAGAATGTGGCAATTAAAACCCGCTGAATAAAACAGTTGTAATTATTCGCTACAGTCCCTTTTGTGGCTACAAGAAGCTTTAGTTTTAAATCTAGATGTGACGAGGAATGTTTCTGCTATTGTAATATTTACAATCACCATTCACCAACATAACAATAATTTTTGTTTCTTGAAGTTTTTATTCAAAACTAGTCGGAACAAACAGACAGACATTTTATTTATATGTTTAGATAGGTACAAAAACATAAACAGATGAAAACTGAAAATTCGCTCTAGGAATCTTTAAAACTGTTCAATTACAGACTAACTTACGATTTTATTTATTTCTATTAATTGATCTAACGTCTGTATAATTAATTAAAAAACAACTCTCGCAGTACGTGGATTTCGTAATCCGTTACTATACAGGGTCATTTTTTTAATTGGCCCATTAGAAGTTTCTCAGCTTAGAAATGGAATACAAATCTGAAAATTTGTACAGGACCATTGTACCACGTGATCTATCTTTCTAAAATATTTTCGTCGAGATGGCGCCACCGGTTATGTCAAAAACGGACGCCATCTTGTTTTTTTAAATGGCACCCCTCATTTTTTATTACATATTATGATTCCCCCTTTCATTTTAAGTAAGGAGCACCTCACTTTTGGGTACCTATCTCTCATAGTTTTTGACTTATGTCAAATTAAGTGTCAAATTTGGTCATTGTAGAGTCAACTTTGAAAAATCATATCTCCTAAACGGTTAAAGATAGAGACTTGCGATTTTTTTTATTTGAAAGAGCAAGGAAATGGGAATCTTTTGGTATGTCGGCGGTTTCTGAGCGACGCCAGAGTTGCATACTATGATTTTTCAGTTTTGGACATAAAAAATGGCGATATCTCAATTTTTTCAAATGGCAACCCCTATTTTTTATAGCGCCATCTGATAGAAAATTTAATTTTAGTTGGGATAGCTATCCCAACTAAAATTAAATTTGTATTAAATTTGTATTCCATTTCTAAGCTGAGAAACTTCTAATGGGCCAATTAAAAAAATGACCCTGTATATTCAACCAGTTGACGTGGCACAGTTAACGGTTTCGTTTCGTTGACGACCTACCACTAGTCGCATTCGTAACAAAATGAGCACATTTTAACGTCCGAGGTAGTTGATATTTTGTAGATATGTTTCTTTTCACATGTTTATGAAATGAAATAGCAACCAGGTCATTGAGTCATTCAGTAGCTATTTCCTGTACAAATGTATGTTTAGTTTGCAGTTGTGTCGAGAGGGAATGAAAATTACTTTTCACTTGAAAAAAAAAATGTTTTTCTTATTCTTGCATATGGGTACAACTCATTTGCTGAACACGATTTTTATTTGCACAGATAAACATGAATGAAAGAACCAAATGTAGGTACATATAATGTTCTCGTTATTATTCAAAAATCTATATACGGGATGTGTGATTTATTTGCACAAAGTACCAAAGTATGATTAAATTTTTTTTTGGTTTGCCAAGTTACTTTTAAAAAATTAACTAAAGAGCAACATATTATTGGTCAACGTCTCGATTAATTTTGATTTAATTTACGTTATATAATATATTTTGTGCTAATGACCTCGAGTCGATGCATCTTTCTTAAAATAAATATAGTTTAAAAAAAACTAAAAAACGCTTTATATCGAACTAAAAAGTAAAAATTATTTTTTTAAAAATAAGCTTAAAAAGCGTGGGGCGCTTTGTTCCACATTTTCGTACATCGAGCGCCCCACGCTTTTTAAGCTTATTTTAAAAATAGTATTTTTTACTTTTTAGTTCGATATAAAGCGTGTTTTTTAGTTTTTTTAAACTATATTTATTTTTCACTTTTTAGTTTGATATAAAGCGTGTTTTTTAGTTTTTTTTAAACTATATTTATTTTTCACTTTTTAGTTTGATATAAAGCGTGTTTTTTAGTTTTTTTTAAACTATATTTATTTTCCACTTTTTAGTTTGTTTTATTGTCAAAAATTTGCCGAAAAACAAACAATTTTTTTCGGCGTGGACGGGATTAGAACCCACGACCCGTGATGCCGAGAGTTGACGTCAGCGAAGACCCGTGCTTTAGACCGCACGGATACCCATTGTGCTTACAGTGCTGGCATATTATACCACTATATAAACCACTTGCTGTAGTCCAAATGGAGATTACAAAACATACATACAAACTTACAAGTGAAACTAATATAAAGCGTGTAAAAAAAAAAAACTTTACATATAATATGCTTTGAACTAATAATAAAAACGTATTTAATTTTCATACTTTTTGAAAACAAATAAAATATACTCTCTAAACATGAATCAGTGATTTTCACTAATTAGAAATGATTATATTCACTATTTATTAATGCTAGAATCGTATCACGCAGAATTAGTGAATACTCTGCACAATATGAATTAGTGCAGAATATAAAAATTCACTAATTATATAAGGGAATATACAAATTAACTAATTATATAAGTGACCATTAAAATATGTCATCTGACATCAACAATTTTTTGATTATGTTTTTACAAGTCGATTTAAAATTGAATACAAAATAAATAATTAGAGAATTCTCGTCAAAAAACGTAACCTTAATTCATTGTTACATATGATCCTCTGTCATTGACTATAATTTAAAATCGCTAAAATAACAATAGTATACACGCAATGCTTTACTCTGAATCAATGAAAATGTAATTAAAATAATCTAATTAAGTTACCTGCTAAATTATATTACCTGTTTGATTATCGGTATACAAGGAACTTGCTATAGAACGATCTATACATTCTACATGAATAATAAGTATCTATAGTAATCAGGGGTTCACTATTCTGACAGTGAATTTTACGTGAATTCACTATTCCGAAAGTGAATCAGAAGTCACTATTTAAAATAGTGACATTTTCACTATTTCAGTTTTAGAAAGTATAAATTTATTAGTGAATATTCACTAATTTGTTGTGAAAATCACTGATTATTATCTGAATACAGCTTCACTTACGGGGTTTCACTAATTAATGTTTATAGAATATAAGACGTCGCAATTTAATTTTCGTTATGTTGCAAAACAAATGAGATTGTCTAATATTTGGAATTTATCTATAAACAGCTTTCATAAAAAGCAGCGTCTAATTTATGAATCAATGAATAAAATTTCATTATAAAACGAAATCAGAAAGAGCAAGTTTAATATTTGCTTCTATATTAGAAATCGGGAATATAAACAAGCGAACAGCATCTGCTTTTAATATGAAAAGTCATCGTTCAATATCAAATAAAAAAAATCCCCTAGACTTTTTTTTACCACGTTTCAAAGCATATATAAGCACAGTTAATTCCTCGGCTGTAGCGATCGGAATGTATGGCGGGGTGCGAATTCTTTCCAAATTAGTCCGGGGAGACTTAATGAACAAGAAAATGTTTCTTTTTATACTAATTTAAACGAAGAAAGGGGAGATTCGCGGCGGGTGGGACTGTAAAGAAGGGCGTACTTTGTCGAACAGGCACGATTAAACTTTATCACTGAACAAACATTTTCTCTTAACAGTTTTTTTTCTCAATAGAATACTTTTGTTAACATTTAATAATAGAGCTTTATAATTAATTTTTTTGTTATCAATTATCATCAGTTTTGTAAAAACACAGAAGCTAAAGTCGCTGCACACGAGGCTGGTTTTGGGGCTGGATTCACTACTGGGACTTGTACTAGCTGGCGCGCTGGCTACGAGGATAGAAATAAAGACGGCAGAGAAATGTCAATTTTTTGTAATCAAGTCGTAAAAAAATTAAGTTCAAAAACTAAAACCTGACTACTGAAAAATATGAAACAAGAAAATATTCTCATCTGAGGATAGTCGTGGTCATATGCCATCTACCCTAACAAAACATTACATTTTAACAGTAGTAAGCGATCATAAGCTCTAGGGCAAAGTGCATCACACTATGCATCTAGAGGGGCAAATTGAGATGGCATACGACCACGGCTATCCTCAGATGAGAATATTTTCTTGTTTCATACTTTTTAGTAGTCGCATTTTAATTTTTGAACTTATTTTTTTATTTAAATTATTTTTTTGAACTTATTTTTTGACGTGATAACGTCTTATAAATTGATGAAACACCGGCTGCATGCACGAAAAAGTGTAACGTTCCGAAAAGTGTCACGTTCCGCCTGACCCTGTGCGTGCAAACGAGAGCGCAGTATAAGCGATAGAGAGTCGGTAAAAATATAGTTTGACAGCTACTAAAATTTAGGTTATGTATTATTAAATATGATATTCGAACGGAATACGTTATCACGTAAAACTATCGTCCGTAAACCGACTTTACAGACAACCATTTTTTTTATTTAAATTATTTTTTTGTACTTATTTTTTTATTTAAATTATTTTTTTGAACTTATTTTTTATTTGTTTTCAACTTGCTCACCCCTGGGCCCAATAAATGTAGCCTATGTTACACGGGTCATAATAACAAATCGATTGACACCTTATTTATCAAAATCGGATAAATAGTTTAGGCGCTACGGTGGAGCATCCGTAAATACAAACATATATATTATAATAATAATAATAATTTTTATTCAATAAATAAAATTATCGACCAATTTTTCAGACAATATATTAACAAAAAATATCAATAATACATTAACGATTCGATCCGGATTTGGATCTTCTTCAGAACGGATCTAAAAATATAGTTTCTATTTCTTTTTAATGTAATTAATTATTTTTTTATATTTTTAGATCCGTTCTGAAGAAGATCCAAATCCGGATCGAAACGTTAATGTATTATTGATATTTTTTGTTAATATATTGTCTGAAAAATTGGTCGATAATTTTATTTATTGAAGAGTTCTAATCAGACGTTAATCAAAGATTTAAATAATTTTTATTGCTCCAAAAAACAAAAAGATTTGTACAGGAGAAGCCGTATAAACATTTACACAATATATAAACAACAATTTACATGTTAAAAAAATCTTCTAAAGAATAAAAACATTTGCAAACAAGGAAAGCCTTAAGGTTTTTCCTAAACTGCTGACAGTTTGTATTATTTTTTGTTTCCGCAGGAATGAGATTGAATATTTTGGTGCAACAATATATAGGACTTTTCGTGTAGAGAGTTAAATTGGGCCTGATGCTACTTAGGTTGTCCTTATTCTTTGTGGAATATGCTAAACTCATAACCCTTCCTTTTGGCTTCGCCGCAGTCGGGAAAAAAGACGCTTACACGACTTGCGCTGACAATAAAAAATATGCAGTTTGTTGACTTTATACAAACTTAGTAGTAAGAAGTTTTAACACTCCTGTTAAAGAAAGAACTCCAAGCGTGTCCGGGCGTCGGTTTCATGACTTCATTTTTTAGAGATCACAGTTTTATGCGTGCCGACTTAATTAATTCGCAGGGTGAAGTAACCGTTTCATCGTTTCCAGCATTTTTAAAATAAATGAAATATTTGTTTCTCTGTTAGAAAATATGGCTAATTAATATTATTCGCGGATAACTCTCATAGTCGTAAAATATTGTGAAACACAATTTCTGTACCTTTGAATTTTTAAGGTTACCAAATAGCTAGAATTATTTGAGCTAGCGCCAATTCATTTTTAATTTATAATTTTTTAATAGCAATCTGAAAATCGAATTTATGATTTTTACAAGAAACTATAGGTTCGTATCAAAAGAGCCGTGAAATTACTATATCATAGTTATGTAAATTTTTGGTTACATCGATATGTTACGGTTAATACAAGAAAGTAGTTAATTCGCGAATTAAACAATCCTTGACGTTGGTTAATTCGCGAATAAACTACTTTCTTGTATTAACCGTAACAGATACATAAAATACCACGTAATTTTTAAAATTTCTTTTTGTTTCTTCAAAAATTTATTATTTTGATTGATGCGGATCTATACATTAGAGCTTATATCAAAACGAATTTTTGTAGACGTAAAATCAATGCCGGATTTAGAGGTCTGGAGTCCTCGGGGCAACAAAGGAATGGAGGCCCCCTGGCCTGATTGGAGTGAACAAATATAGATCAATGATTTCTGTTAATATTTAATACAATCATGTTTGTACAAAGTACTGCAAGTAAAGGTAAAACGCGAAAAAAATATCAAAGGAAAAGTTGTTAACTATAGGTAGTCTGAATTTGATTTTTTTTCCGAAATCTCTATTGTGGAGGCCGCGGGGCTTTAGACCCGGTTGCCCTCCCCTAAATCCGGTCCTGCGTAAAATTAACGGCAGGAAATGATAATTCGTTAGTTGAAAAACATTTTAAACACCGAACGAAATGATGGTAGGTCCCTGTTTTCAATTAACCCGTATTTAGATAATTTAAATAAAGAAATGCTACGATTCGTTTAAATACCGAAGATCATACGTCGCTATATTGTTACGGTAAAATTTTTACCACCAATTTTTATGTCTGATAAAAATTCTCAATTCGTATACATTAATGATTCTAAACTAGTAATAATCTGACATTTTTTCCAAAATCCTATACAATTCTTTTTTTTACTGTGCTCCGGCATTGGTAATACGTCCTGTGTTATATTATAAAATATAACAATAGGCATGATGACAGTATAAAAGAATAAATGGTTTTAAAGAAAAATATATTTTGAAAGAATTCTAAAAAATGACCCAGTGTTAATATAAACCTTGAGATTAATAAGATTGTTAATAAAATGAAAGTATAAAATACTGCAATCGGCCATGTTGACTGAAACACAGAATGACGTCACGCCTTCTTAAATCAAACAAAATATAAACACTTGAAGTAAATAATCACGGCGTCCCATAAATTTTCGTTGCGATCATTCACTTCTACATCGTTTAATTAGTTGAGTTGTTGTTTATTCGTTTTTTGTGATATTTTATAACATTATGTCGTAGGTTATTTTTGAGGTTAGTTAACTTGCAACTAAAGTCAGCAATACTATTTTTACTACTAAGTACAAGATGAAGGAAGGTTTTTGGTTGAGGATCATAAAATAAGCTTTATCAGTGTTTCGCTAGTGGCCAACGTTTCGAAGAAAAATTTATTTTCATCTTCAGGGCCTCAAGCTGGTCAAGTGATGTATACTGTTAGAACAATTTACCATCACTTGACCAGCTTGAGGCCCTGAAGATGAAAATAAATTTTTCGAAACGTTGGCCACTAGCGAAACATCGGTAAAGCTTATTTTATGATCCTCAACCAAAACCTTCTTTTATCCTAACATTCTATTGGATCAACACTACTTTATACTGAAGACTACTAAGTACCTACTTTTAAGAAAATACTTAATATACATCATATCATTAAGTAAACTTACATACCTTTCTAGGAAATACCTCTGCATCACAGTTCTACACCCATAAATACAACATCTAATGACAGTTGTCACTATAAGGCGTGACATCATAAGCGTTTTCGTGATTACTTCAAAATAGAAAGATAAAAATGCGTTAGAATCTAATTTATTGCTGAAATAAAGTTTTTTTCGAAAATAGTAGACGTGTATCTACACTATAGATCCGGATTTCAAAATCCGTCATCATGACTATATTTCACAAATATTATAATGATTAAAACTATTAAATGTAGCTCTTGCCACAACTGCAGTTATTAATACAAACCATACACGACCGAAGTACGTGTCTCTACATTGTAATCTTATCTTCTACCCTTATGTATCGTATATCCATGTAAACTGTCAACCAAAGCAGAGCATTGACTGTTTTATAAAACTGAAGATATAAGAATAGGTACCTCACACAAGTGGCACATCCGGCGCCACGCTTTTGTTTCACCGTCAATTGTCTGCGACACGAACTGATAGAGCTGTGATATTATATGAGGGTACCATCATTCATATATCGCGCATCTTGATGTAGAAAAAAAACACCTACGCAATCTGATTTCAATGACCCAACATACAATTATTTGCTTATAAAATGTATTCCAATAAACTTACCCTATTGTTTCACTTTTACATTATATTCCTTTTATATTATGCAATGTTTGTTAATCAGAACTTCTATAGTCTATACTAATATATAAAGCTGAAGAGTTTGTTTGTTTGAACGCGCTAATCTCACGAACTACTGGTTCAAATTGAAAAAAAAAATTTTTGTTGGATAGCCCATTTATCGAGGAAGGCTATAGGCTATATAAAATCAGGCTACGACCATTAGGAGCGGAGCATTAATGAAAAATGTTGCAAAATGTAACTCAAAAATAAGCTTCTTTTCAGGTGAAATGCATTAACTAAATATACTCATATTAGCGTTGTTAGAATACTACGCCGGCTAGCTCAATCGGTAGACCACACGACTGTCAATATCAGGCTCGTGGGTTCGAGCCCTACGTTGGGCGAACATATTTTTATTTTTTTTTCATTTTCTACATGCTTTCTTCTAAAGCTTACATTTAAATTTATTTTAATTTTATTTAATTAATTAAAAAAATATTAGTTTAAAAAAGTATAAATACTGCTTTTTATCGACAAAATCTTTTGAACGGTAACTCCGATCATCATGAAATTTGGACACAATATTCATCTCGGTAAACTAAGATGAATGTGTGTACTCATGTTACTCCCTTCCCCATATTCATATCTCTTTTAGTTTCAGATATCATATAGATTAATACGCTAAGGTTAAAGATGTTTGCCTCCCTTTTTAGAAAAACCTCACAATTTCTCCGCACATAAATTATATATCATTTTACAGATAATTGCTTGCTCTACTGACATCGATAACTAAAAAATTTATTATTGCTTTTGTTTTTGTAAATTAAATAAAATAGAGCAACGCTGAACAACGTCTACCATCTGACGGCTTTAATTTTGAAACAATGTCAACACTTCGATCTGTCATCTGACCTTCATATTGTAATACAACAGACACAATACTGCATACTGCCATCTGACGGCTCTAATTTTGAAACAGCGAGCAACGCTGAACAACGTCACAACAATGCTGCATGATGCCATCTGACGGCTTAGCTCAACGCTTTTGCTACTTGCGCCTCTATATGACAATTTTAGTTAAATATTTCTTCGAACTGTCATCTGAGCTTCATATTGTAATACAACAAAAAGAAGAACGTTATAAGCAGTGTGCAAAATTAGAAACGAATTGAATACCTGCAATCATATTTAAAAAATAATTTTGTAAAGTGATAATTAGTGCGAATAATTCGCACAGGTCACACTAGTATTAAATTAAAATAGCAATATCTTTTATTTTAGAATGACTGTAAATAAGATTATGTCAGTGATTCGTTTGCCCCATGCCATTTGTACTAAAAGAACATTTTTCTTCTTTGTAATTAGATATTTTTATTAAAAACCAAGCCTTAATACTTAAATTACAAAATAATAAGACTGCTGTAGGTAGACACGAGTCCATTTATTTCGCTACAGTAAATAACATTCATTAGTGTCATCTCACTTCGGTCAGAGACAAAACCAAGTTGCAGTTTCTCTGTCTGTTGCACGGGAATCGCTATATAATACGAGGCAAGGTCTTGTGCTGTGTGCAATTCAATCCGACTGACTTTCCTCTTCGAGGAGAGACTTCATTAGTCGTGATAAATTAATTATGACTTCTGATTGTGTCGCGCCTCAATAAATGCATTGTGATGACAAACTGCGGCCGACAAGCGACAGCGGTAATGGAATCACTCCATTCGCTTGTAGCACTGACGTGCGCGCACTAAATAAGGAATTTTCTTCGATCATAACATCACAGTTTAGATAATAATGCTCTTATTCTGTGATAAATAGGTACAGTCGCGGACTAACCGTGAGTTTAGAGCAGAGATCCCCAAACTTCTTTGTCTCGTAGACCACTTGCCATGTTTTTCAGTTTTGGGTAGACCCCCTGCTTTACTGATATTGATTTTTTGCAAATTCATTGATTTCAAATGTATTTTTGACAACCGGTATAGTGCTACTCACTTTGAACGATTTAAATTTATAACGGTAGTGAAATGTTTAGTTTTATGCATTTATTAATTAGATTTAAATTAAACGAATCAAATTAAAATTTACTTTCTGTTACATAAAATAACTAAGCAAAAAATAAATGCTTTTAGTGTGAGGGATGAACCTGATACTTTAATAATAAATTTTCAACATTTGGCATCAATTTAGTTAGATTTAATCTTAAATCTCTTCGGTTAACGATGTCCAGTTTGTTTCTTTTTTTGTTAGGAGATTCACTATCGTTGACCCCTATTTTCATTTCATGGACCCCCATTTTTTTTCCCGCTGACATGGACCCCTTGCAAGTTGTCCTCTGGGGGTCGATATAGACCACTTTGGGAATCACTGGTTTAGAGTGTACCAAAAAATACTTATAGCCCACTCCTGTGTCTGTCCGTCCATCTGCCACAAGCTTTCAGAGAAGCGATACAATTATAAGCTCATAAATAGTCTAATAACAAATTTAGATTATAAATAAATGTCATGTTTTTAAAGCGAACTAAAAAGTAAAAACTAATTTCTTTACATGCAGATTTTTAACTTGTAGGATTTGAAACGAAAAACGTGGGGCGCATTATTAATTTTATTTCATAAATAGATTTTTTCATTGATAGCTACTCTCTACACTTCTTATATATCTGTCGCATGCGATCCACGTTTTTCGTGTCAATTCTTACAACTTAAAAATATGTCTATAAAGAAATTATGTTATTCTTTTAGTTCGCTTTAAAAACGTGGTATATTAAAAAAAATATTTCTTTTATTATTTTTATACTTTTTAGTAAAAAAAAAAAACAAAAACAAATCGTAAAAATAATATGCCCCATGGGGGATCGAACTCGCGACCTTCACGTTATTGACACGACGCTCTAACCAACTGAGCCATAGACCGCAGTGTTTACTACGTGCCTTACAACGGTAAATAAGTAAGAATAGATTTATATGTATCTGTCCACCAGGGCAGTCACACAAGAAAAATAAAACGTGGTAAAATAGATACCTCTGTAATGAGACTCCGTTTCGAACTACAATTAGTATAAATTGATATTAAAATTATATAACTTCTGATTTATCGTTGTTAAAATTTAATTTAACATTTTTTTATTGCATGTGAGACTAGTCTTTAAAAAATTGATATATCCTGCAGTTAACTCGAACTGCATAATGCATTGAATTTTTAGAAGCGATGATGTCAACAATAATTGTAACTCTTTGAAAAAAAAAAAACAATTTGTGAGACATAATTAGAAATGAACATGTGAAATGGTACAACAAAAGAGAAAAGTGGAATCAGCGAAGGTGGTGAACGGTGAGGTGATGATATTTGACGATGGTGAATGTATTTTACAACCCTCTCTTTACCATTCGTCTACCGTTTGGCGCTCTGTCGTTGGCACACGATACAAAATTGTTCACAAATGCATTGTAAATTAATATGGATTATTTCTGAGTGCTTTTCCTACAACTGTCTACATATTAGGGATGGAAAATCTACACCATAACACCACAAACGAGCTGGAATGTATGAAAAAAAGGAAAAATTCCAGCCAATTGGGCGACGGGACCATTTCAACTTCGAAAATGTTGACATTTGATTATAATAAAGACAATAAAACTTCTGATATCGCGTGAGGTGACGCGGGTAATGGCTAGTATTCAATATGATATTAACTATTCGTTGCTATGGTTATCTACAGAGTATGTTCCACGTCATGTAAAAATTAATCAAAGCATGCCTAACTAGTTTATTTCTGACAGATCCATAAAACAAAAGAGCGGCTGATTTTTTTTATTTTCAAAATATTTCCGAAACTAGAAAGTTTAGAAAAAAAAAATTTTTAACAAAACTTTCTTGAAAAAATAAATAGAATAATAAGCCGTTATGAAAAGTATACCATTACTATCTATATAAAAAACACCGTTTTAGCATACATCTCTTCTGCGCATGCGCCGATTTTCCCCAAAAACAATAGGGTTCTTCATATTTGCATACCAAGCATCCTCCCAAAATTTGGTTTCAATCCGTTTGACCTCTATCGTGTTCACAGACAAACAGACGCGCAGAGTTTTTCCAAAAATATGTTTTTTGGATTCGGGGGACCTCAAAACGGAAAGATATTGTAAAATTTTTGAAAAGTGTTTTTTGAACTGAACTAGTACCATTGGAATGGTAAAAGAACACTCAACATTTATTCGGTTTATTTTGTGAGATTTTTCAAAAACTTTTTTTCAATAAATATAAAGAGAGGAATTATGTATTATGTAGGTCTTAACCAACGAGTAATCGAAACTTTTTGACGTCATTTACAAAATTGACGGATTCAAATTAATATCAGCACAGATTTAGCTTATATTTCAATATAATAATAAAATTTTGTATTTTGAATTTTCTTTTTTTTAACTATTTTTTACAACTGAATAATTTTTATTAGAAATATAGCAAAACATTCGAATTGCGCGTCAATGTTGACTTTATGCATCCCTATTTATTGTTCTCTATAATATAGTCTACTCCCAACCCAGTGCGAATACACACACTGGCTTGTGTAGGACGTGTACGTTTTGTGTTTGACAGAAAATTCAATTTGATTGTTCTTTGTATTTATGTTATGTGATGTCGATGTGAAACGGTAATAACAGTTATATAGAGGAACAAATACATATTATATAATACATAAACATTGACATAAATACATACAAAACCATTACAAACTGAGTGTCGATGTGGAAAAGCTTTTATCATTTTATAAATCAAATAATAATTATTTAAAATGCTGTTATATACTCCTATTAACAGTTGGATTTTATGCAAATATTTATTTTGTATTTTTAATGAAAAATCGATCAATTATTTTACTAAAAATATATGTAGTCTATTTTAACGAAATTTTCTATGATTTTTACACGAACCCCTATACTTTCTAAGTTTATAAGTTTCTACTTTAAGAAATACTGTAATTGTTCATAATTCACAGTTGAAAATTTTTAAATTATCGGATCTTTAATTTTAAAAAATTAGACACAACGTTAGTTTGTAATAAATAAAATTATCAACCAAATTTTCAGACAATATTTTGTTAATATACCTATTGGTCGATAATTAAATTTAATGAAGAGTTCTAATCAGACGTTAATCAAAGATTTGATTAGTTTGTAATAAAACAATAATGAATAAAAAATATACTAGTATTATTGTGAAAAAAGCGTGGGGCGCTTTGTTCAACATTTTCGTACATCGAGCGCCCCACGCTTTTATTCACAATAATACCAGTATTTTATATTCATTATTGTTTTATGCTTATTTTAAAAAAAATATTTTTTACTTTTTAGTTCGATATAAAGCGTGTTTTTTAGTTTTTTTTAAACTATATTTATTTTCCACTTTTTAGTTCGATTTATTGTCAAAAATAACAAATTTTTTATTTCGGCGCGGACGGGATTAGAACCCACGACCGGTGAATCCGAGAGTTGAAATCAGCGAAGACTAGCGCCTTAGACCGCTCGGTCAACGATTGCTCTTACAGTAGTGGCATAACATACTAACAGTAATAAACCACTTGCTGTAGTCCAAACGAGATTACAAACAAACATACATACTTACATACATACATACATACAAACTTACAAGTGAAACTAATATAAAGCGTGTAAAAAGTCAAATGCAGCATATGTCTATGTAATCTGCAAATCCGGGCGAAGCCGGACCGGTCCACTAGTTTAATATAAATGTCAAAAATTCGAAAATTATATTTGAAAGCTATTTAAATTACGTTTGAAATTGAAATAACTTATAATTGCATTGTTTTAACTTAGCAATTAAATAGTTACGATGAATATTCATATTTCGTTCAATACATGTGAAACGAACATTATAAAGCTTTTTACACGGCATTATAATAGTACAGTTTTCTTGTGCAATTATGTACAAAGGGACAAGAAAACGTGAAATAAAATTTAACACAAAAACTTGCGGTTAATGAGTTTTTCCACAAAAATTAAGAAGCCATTTCAAAGCGGAACAAGAATAATCAGATGGAATTGAAATAACCACGAGCCGCGTTGACTTGAAAGTGACTTTTCAACGAGTTTCTCTCTAAATAATGTAAGTTGAACGATGCGACTCAACGAACTCAAATGTAATTTTCTACATCACATTCACGAAAAGTGTAAAAGCTCAAAGTATTTTATGTCAATTTATGATAAAAGTAGCTCCCGCTCGCGACACGAGCTGCATGGAAGTTCGAGCGTCAGACGTGACTGATATAGATTTGGGTAGTATTTAAACGAGTGACTGTAAATTACAATTTTGGGTGACAAAAATAATCAATTTGGGTTACTGTATTACTAAGTGAGCGACTGACTGCGCGTGACGAGAAAATAATAGTTGGGTGACTAAATTACTTAGTGAGCGACTGAATAGAACTGCGTTTTCTAAAAAATATATACAGGATGTCCCATTAAGAATGGGACATAGAACAACCGCAGATACTCCAATTCAAAATAAAACGATTAAGCGAAATATGCTTAGATAAAATGTTACTCGTTTCCGAAATACAGGGTGTTGAAGTTGAAAACTGAAAAATTATTAATGTCCGTAATTTTTTTAATACACCGTATAATTTTACTCAAATCGGCACACTTGTTAAATATCATAAAATGCACCTAACAATAAAAAAATTAGTTCAGTACGCTCTACCAGTGGCGTACGGCAGAAGTAAGTAATGCTTGTACCCCTTCTAAATGTTACGCCGTTGTCTAAATTTTAATTTTGACTATAATTTTAATTTTTTTGATATTTTCTAAGTCAATAATGTACACTTGTTAGTTTGTTGTAAAGTCAATGGTTTTCGAGATATTCGCAGTTTTTTTAAGACAAAATTGTAAAAATGAATATTATTAATAATAATACAAATAAAAAGTACATGTCTATCTATCTTTAACTGCGAATATCTCGAAAACCAATGACTTTACAACAAACTAACAAGTGTACATTATTGACTTAGAAAATATCAAAAAAATTTAAATTATAGTCAAAATTAAAATTTAGACAGCGGCGTAACATTTAGAATGGGTACAAGCATTACCTACTCCTGCCGTACGCCACTGGTAGAGCGAGTAACATTTTATCTAAGCATATTTCGCTTAATCGTTTTATTTTAAATTGGAGAATCTGCGGTTGTTCTATGTCCCATTCTTAATGGGACACCCTGTATTTAATTGACTGTCAATTAAATATACATTTTTTAGAAAACGCAGGTCTATTCAAACAATTAACTATTTAATTCGCATACCCCGTTATCGTTCACCCCGAAATTGTTTTTTTAAAAACTCAACATTTGCCTCTTCCCGTTTCACTGCGAGACAATTCGCATACTCCTTTATCGTTCACCCCGGAATTACAATTCGCATACCCGTTTATCGTTCACCCCGGAATTGTTTTTTTAAAAACTCAACATTTGCCCCTTGCCGTTTCACTGCGAGACAATTCGCATACTCCTTTATCGTTCACCCCGGAATTACAATTCGCATACCCGTTTATCGTTCACCCCGGAATTATTTTGTTAAAAACTCCACCTTTGCTCCATCGCGTTTCACTGCGAGACAATTCGCATACCCCTTTATCAAAAAATTCATACCTATAAAAAACCTGATATTAATAGTATTTTAAAAATTATTGAATAAATGTAACGTACCAGGTTAAATGAGCAGGATCAAGACTAAATACGCAAGACCAATATCAAGATCGAATAAGCAAGACCAAGACTATCTAAGTCTTGGTCTTGCTTTGCTCATCACCAAATATTATTCTCACAGCTGCTCACATCCACACTAGTTATATAAAAACCACTGAACCGATTGAATTAAAAATTATATGGGATCATTTCGTAAACAGTCTAAACTCAACGGCGTCAAAATTTTTCAAATTGATTAACCCTTCGAGAAGTTATGACTGCATGAACATAAAAAATACATATATGTAACTAAATTTTGTCGTTCATCTGCTAAATTTCGCCATGTCAACTAACAAAATTCTAGTAACTAAATATCGCCTTGTAACTAAATTTTGCTCTGTCATCTAGTTTGTCGGATTTAACAAAATTCAACGCATACACAAAGGCAGCGTCAAGCGTTGTCATTTAACTAAATTTCGTTCTGTTATCTAGATGTCGCCTTCAACTAAAGTTTAATCCAACGCACACAAACGTAAAATTGCACGGTTTTACTCCCAACCAAACGCACCATTAAATGTTTCACATCAATAATGATGATTAGATATGGAACACTGATTCAGTACTGAAATAAAGAAAGACAACAGCTACCCGTGAACGAACTGTAGATATGCTATGAGAACAGATAGAGGTGTATTCGTAATGTACAGACATCAAAAGCAAAGAGAGATGGCTCCCTTAATTTGTTTCAATTAAGGAAAATAGAGTTACCTTAAAGATCTTTAGAGTTAGTTTAAAATACTTTTGACTAAATACCATCAAGTAAAATGGGGGAAAATAAATGGTATAAAATATTAATGTATGTATCTATGTATGTGTTCATATAGGCGTGCTTGTGAGCTTGTTTCCCATTTCCAGTTTGTGTTGTTCTAAATTTATTTTATTTTGTTTTAGCAAAATAAATTTAATTAATAATCATATTTTATATTACAGTCAATATTTAAAGGTTGCGTTTATGCTACCCATTATTGCATTGAAACATTTTTTTTAAACATAGAGTTATGAATCAGATAAATATAAAAGAAGTTACCCTCTGGAATTTTATTTTTGTTCAGAATTGTCGTCCGTTTGTTTTTGATTAAAGTTGATACCCAAGCTTAAAAAGTTCGAACGTTTGCGATCGTATTTTTTATTTAAGATAGATTTTTTTTAGCTGTCACGTGAAAAATTTAGATTTCATATTAATCACAAGCAAAAATCATACCACTGAACCGATTGTAATGATATTTAAAAATTGAAATATTGCATAATGGCAAATTGTCTTTTCATATAAGAGTTAAAAATGTAAAAATAGTTTTTAGTTTGAAACGACAGAATAAAATTTATGTTAAAAGTGAACAGTCGAAATTATTCTCAAAAAAATAAAAAGAACCTGTCTTTGGAAACACAACACCGATGTCAAAAAAGTTTACAGTTTATATACAAGCTTTGTTACGAATAAAACGAAAATTTAAAGTTTAAATTTGTTTCCCAATTTAAATAAAAAACCAGACCAGTGGTAGGTACCACTCTTAAAAATCGGTACAGCAGTTCTCGAGCTATTAGCAAAAAGACAGAGAGAAGATTATTCGACTTTAGATTGTGACTGATTCTTGAAATGTTTTGGAAGCATTTAAAGTTTCAAATACTATTGATACTTTTTCTCATAATATTTACAACATTAATCTTAATTTTAAATAGCTCCGAACATCTTTATAGATGATCACCAATTACATTTAATTGCGATTTATTTATCAACATTTTCTCATATGATTATTACGTATGTATGATGTTTATACATATGGCATAGTATTCATTCAGACCTCACACATGTAAGCAATCTATCATTTTTAGACTAGATCTATTACATTTTTAATAGAAACAGCTATTTTTTATCATAAATTATGATTTTTCGAAAAAAAATGCAACATTTGTCTGAAACATTTTTTTATCCGATGCCTCCCTCAACCCCTAAAATGCATGTCACAAATCAGTTTCCCGAAACTCCATTAAATGTTTATGTCTAAACAACGACCTTACGCAGAAAATTATGAGAGGTAAGTGTTGTTTGTTTTGGGAAGGGTAATCGATTAAACATACAAAAAAACACCACCCTCTGCGCGGGGGTGGAGCTGACTGAAATTTTTAATGATTAAAGGGGGCGGTGGTTTTTTATGTTTAATCAATGACTGTTCCCAAATCAAACATTTTCTTCTCGTAATTTTCTGTGCAAAGTCGTTGTTTAAGCATAAAAATTTTATGTTTCAGGAAACCGATTTTTGACATGCATTTTAAGGGTTGAGGGAGGCATCGGGTAAAAAATGTTTCGGACAAATGTTGCATACTGTTTCTAGAAAAATAAAAATTTATGATAAAAAATAGGTATTCCTATTAAAAATGTCAAAGTCACCCTCATCCCTGCGCAGAGGATGCGGGTAGGGGGTGGTATTTGTCTCCAAACGATGTCCCCCTTCAAACTAAACAATTTTTGTCTGAAACTTTTATCGGAATAATCCAATCCAAACGTCTCAAGATAAACGCCCCACTCTGTATTGTTGAAATCGAAACCGGCAAATTTTGATGGGTAAACTTTTTGACGTGATAACGTCTTATAAATTGATGAAACACCAGCTGCACGCACGAAAAAGTGTAACGTTCCTAACGTTCCGCCTGACCCTGTGCGTGCAAGCGAGAGCGCAGTATGCTTCGGTCCAAGTTTGACAGCTACTAAAATTTAGGTTATGTATTACGGAATACGTTATCACGTAAAACTATCGTCCGTAAACCGACTTTACAGACAACCCATTTTTTTGTTTAAGCTTTTAACAATGCAATCGAAAAGGTTTTACGAAAATCCATTCAGTGAAACCAGGTTCCGAGGTTTTTAGATTTTTATGTCTTACGGCACTCCACTATTATGGATTGTATGTTCTCTGATTTGGATATGAACGTCTAGCTGGTCTAGCTACTCCAATCCAGCCTGGATTGTAAATCAAAACCTTCTTACCACGACACTAATGACTCAGTTAATTACTATAAATTATAAAAAGATGTTTTTGTGAGATTATTTTGAGTCAGTCGGTATTCTCAATTATAAACCCAAAGATTACAATTATAAATCGACAGTATTAGATTGATTGTACATTGCCTGTGTGTTTATACAATATTATAAAGATTAATTCCAGATCACTAAATCAAACAATCATATCGCAGTAAATAAATGTAGATAAGTGCAACACATAAATAATAATGTTATATTGATCATTATGCATTGACTTTCACAATCGTGCAACTCAAAACAAAGAATAGGTTGGAACTGATCCAGAAATAAATCTTGATCGAAATGATTATACAATTAGTTGCACAGGTAGATGATAAAGGAATAATATGACCTCATACGACGGCCGTTTCAAAATTTTTGTGTTTAAAACGTTCAATACAATTCCTTGAAACTCAATATGATTTATTCGATTTCCAAACATTCTTGAAATTTTAAACGTATGTTTATTCTATTTTTTAGTGTATTTGCCATAAGGCACTTACACTATTGGCGTCGGTCGGATGGCGGGACCTAGGGGTCGGACCAAAATTTCTCGACGTTTCATAGCCTCCTGAACACTTTGGCACCATTTTTAAACGCTTTATATTAGTTTGGGTTGTAACTAACTATGTATGTATGTAACTAACTATGTATGTATGTCCGTAACGGAATCTTTGAGCATAATTTTCACCAATTTCCCGAAGTCTGATTAATTTGAAACTTTGCATACGTATCAAGGACCGATGACAATGCAATAATTTGATAACAGTTTCCCATTATCCTTATTAGGACCCCCAGGATTAATAAATTCTTTTATAGATCCTCTGTAGTAAACGCTTTATTTTCACCAATTTCCCGAAGTCTGATTAATTTGAAACTTTGCATACGTATCAAGGACCGATGACAATGCAATAATTTGATAACAGTTTCCCATTATCCTTATTATTAAACGCTTTATATTAGTTTGGGTTGTAACTATGTATGTATGTCCGTAACGGAATCTTTGAGCATAATTTTCACCAATTTCCCGAAGTCTGATTAATTTGAAACTTTGCATACGTATCAAGGACCGATGACAATGCAATAATTTGATAACAGTTTCCCATTATCCTTATTAGGACCCCCAGGATTAATAAATTCTTTTATAGATCCTCAAACTAAAAAGTGAAAAATAAAATATAGTTTAAAAAAAACTAAAAAACACGCTTTATATCGGACTAAAAAGTAAAAAATAATTGTTTTAAAATAAGCTTAAAAAGCGTTGGGCGCTCGATGTACGAAAATGTGGAACAAAGCGCCCCACGCTTTTTAAGCTTATTTTAAAACAATTATTTTTTACTTTTTAGTCCGATATAAAGCGTGTTTTTTAGTTTTTTTTAAACTATATTTTTTGGAAAAGTATGTTTATATATGTATATATATATATATATATATATATATATATATATATATATATATATATATATATATATATATATATATATATATATATATATATTATATATATAAGTGTACGGGCTATAACTTTCGAAGGAGTTAATTGATTTTGACGAAATTTGGACTACATGTTGAAATCCATCACCGCACGAAGCCTATTTAAAATGGGCCCAATCGGGTCACTTTAAGGGTGGGTTTTAGGGGTTGAAAAATATTTTTGGGCCCGAAAATACCGAAAAATTTCTCCGAATCGTTTCAAAATTGAAATTTAACCCTTTAGTAATGATTAAAATGTGCTACCAAAATTTTATTAAAATCGGCCCGACAGGACCAGACTTAAAAATTTTATGAAAACGTTAGTTTGTAGATATGGATTTATTTAGTGAAGGGTGAATTTAATTTGTTGTATTGATAGTAATATTAAAATTTAAAAAAAAATAATATTTTAAGGGGTGTATTAAGGGGTAAACTTTTGTATTTTGTAAAAAATAAAGTTAAGTTTATATGACGGAGCCACACTGCCTATAATAGCAAATACACTATATTGTCGGCAGGGTTTCGCACTGCGACCCGAGTTTTTTTATCTTGCACTAAAAAATTACTGATCTGATTAATTAAATCATTGTGAAGAGCATAACAAAACAAGGATCTAAGGAAGCTACTAATATAGAGTATTTAGTTAACTCGCTAAATATGACAATAAGTAATTGTTGAAAAGAATTTTGATCGCGTTTACTTAGCAGTAGATAAAAATTGTTATTAGTGTTTGTAAACGAAAGAGGGTGCAAGTATCCCAACGAGTCAATGAGAGAGTTTCACTTCTACTGCGTTGTCTGAAGCACACACTCCTGTTTTTTGAGTAACTTGTTCTCTGAAGCGATTGTGGTGGGTGAACTGGTTGACTCAAAAATGGAAGCCGTCTTGAGACGCCCGGCAGATTTGAAATATAGTGTGTATACAAGCGGTGAAATTGTCAAGCACACGCAGTACACGGCTCACACAGAGAATCAACGAAATATATAGTATACGCGCAGAGAGTTGAGGGCGGTGGCGTAGAGGGAGCATGACGGAATAGGGCGCGCCAATAGATGTTTCACATAAAAAAAATTTAAAAATCGATTGGCAAAAAACATGTCCGTTCAAAAGACTCTCGTATAGGCAAATCAACTCTCAGGTATATATGGTCGTATACTGACATATTAAACCAAGCAAATTGTAATATAAATCTTTCAACAAGTGGAATTTGTCTTTATAATTCATGCAGTTGGTACAAGACACAGATTCAGCACATAACCCAACAGCGTATACAGCAGGTTTGCCAACTAACAGTTAATCATTTCCCCAGCGTCAGGAATTCCAATTACAGTCTTGTAAACTTAACTTTGATATGTAATTAGCTTCGCGAAGTAAACTTGAATTCTTTGTGTTAATTGCAATGTTTGTTTTAGAAGATTTTGGTACCTACGTAAATTTTGTACAAAACATTTACGTGAAGTTCTACATTTTTTTGCCGGATATAATGAAAACATTGTTTTTTGATTACTTTCTTAGTAGAGCCTAACTAAATCGTATAAAAAAAATAGGCGGGTATATTTGTCCAAATTGGTCAATAATCTGGATTAAGAATGACTTCTTTTATACCATATTTTTCTTGAGGCGCAAACAGGGCCGAAAAGGAAATATTATTCGGCATAAATTCTTGATTTTTTAAGGCCAAACACATAGTGACAGCTGCCACGTCACGCGGCAGTTGTAAAAATTGAAACATTTTAAAACACTGTAAATTTTTCTAACCAATATTTTGTCGCGTCTAATTACCATACAATAAGATGTTTTGTTTAAATTCTACGTCACGTGATAACACATTATATAGATAACAGCAAATATTATAATATTTAATACTCGCCGTCCCGCGTCACCGCACGCGCTAACAGAAATGTCATTTTCTTTAATATTGTTAACATTTTTAAAGTTGGAATGATCCCGTCGCCCAATTGGCTGGAATTTTTTATTCTGTGCGTGCTAGCAATTACTAAAATTTAAATAAAAAAAAGAAAATTGTACTGTTACGTTGTCTGTTTTTACACGCTTTATATTAACTTCACTTGTAAGTTTGTACATATGTTTGTAACCTCGTTTGGACTACAGCAAGTGGTTAATTACTGTAGTATAATATGCCAGCACTGTAACTACAGTGGTTAGCCGTGCTGTCTAAAGCACGGGTCTTCGCTGACGTCAACTCTCGGAATCACGGGTTGTGGGTTCTAATCCCGTCCACGCCGAAAAAAAAAGTTTTTTTTTTCGGCAAATTTTTGGCAATAAATCAAACTAAAAAGTGAAAAATAAATTTAGTTTAAAAAAAACTAAAAAAAAAAAACGCTTTATATCGAACTAAAAAGTAAAAAATATTTTTTTTAAAATATAAGCTTAAAAAAATAATGAATAAAAAATACTAGTGTTATTGTGAAAAAAGCGTGGGGCGCTTTGTTCCACATTTTCGTACATCGAGCGCCCCACGCTTTTTTCACAATAATAATAGTATTTTTTATTCATTATTGTTTGAAGCTTATTTTAAAAAAAATATTTTTTAGTTTTTAGTTCGATATAAAGCGTGTTTTTTAGTTTTTTTTATTCATGTATAAATCATTTTGATTTGAATGAGCGCCTCTACGCAGAGGGATTATTTAAAGCGAAAACAATACGGTGAATGTTATAAATGAGTTCCTTAAACGCACAAAATTCCATCCGATTTAACAAATAATTACATGTATAAACAGACGCTTTGTAGACTTAAATCTAAGTTAATTAAAATCCAAAAACCGACTCATCTGTCTGTACTCATGTATACTTCAATTGTTTCTTGTATACACACAATCTTACTGGGAGCTGAGCAGCTAACTTCAGACAATCGTTCATTTGTTTGAGTCGCGCGACGGTGGCGACGCTGCACTCGAGCGTACGTAATGTGTGAATAATACGAATTGCGACGACTCACTGAATACAATCGCAAATTGTAATCGGAGGGTTTTGGCTTATACAACTAAAATAGGACAGAATTAAAGAAATGAACCATACTATTAGGAAATCAGTGGGTTGTATTTATTAGTAAGCTATGATTTATATAGGCGCGTTCGGTGCTAACTTCAGAGACTTGCTTTGATCGTCAACTGAGAGTCTCTTTGTAATGTTAAAGGCGCTTTCGTCGCTGGGGTTAGACCATTAAAACAAATGATACTCAGTCACAAAACATTAACTCATTTGTAAAATTATTTTCATGTACAAAAGTAGCAATTTGCTTTTAAGTATTGATTAATTTGAGAGTGGGTAAAACAATGAAGAAAAAAATGTTTCTTTCGAAACATTTATTTCCAATTTAGTACGGGACTAAAAGAGAAACTTTTTCCTGAACAATTAAAAGAGTGTTTTCATATTTTTAACAGACAATTTTATATTATGTATTTTTTTTGCAAAAAATTGCTTATTTTCAAGTACTCTGTTGATTTAATATATTTTATTCAACACCCGTGAGTAATATATAATTTCTGGGCCCCTGCTAAATTCGGGAGAAATAATAAATTACTTCATGTTGACGCGTAGAGTGCTAATAATGAGCCGAAACTGTACGATAATGTATTACTGCATAGTTTCTGGACCAATAGGAACGCGGTAGCGAGCCGAAACTGTACGGTAATGAATTATTACTGCATAGTTTCTGGACCAATAGGAACGCGGTAGCGATTTGTATATATGAAAACAGCATCGCAATTCAGCGAAAGTCAGGGCCATCTTGTGTGCATCGAGGGCGGTGGGTACGTCAATCAATGAAGTGATTTATTATTTTTCCCTCTTTTATCAGGGCCCCGATTACATATTACTCGTGCTAGTTGAATAAAGTATTATGTGCGACCATTGATCGAAGGAGAACAATCCACTCGCGTGTTGCCGCACGAGCGTAGCGAGTGCGGAACACGCGAGTGGAATATTCTCCTTCTCTCACTAGTCGCACAATATACTATTTCTGACTTAAGATATTAGTTTAATTACTATATGAAATATAACTTGAAATAAAAATTAAATTGAATCATCATCAAAAAATTTAAATCTGTTGAAAAGTAACTAGAAATGAACCGTAGAATTAGTTTTCGCTTCCAATCGTCAATAAATAATTACCTACAGTCAAATTATAACAATAAAATCATTCTTTTATGTTAAGAATGACTATACAAAAAGTTTAAAAAAAGTAATTGGGGACTAATTAGTTTCAAAACGAATTAAAAAAGCAGTTTATACAACCACCCCGTTTTTTTACTGATTTTGACAACATATACGCATTAAAACACATGAAAATCTTTCTAATACTGTGATTGAAATAAACCAGACACTAGTAAACAAACTTTACAATCCCCAACCAAAATTACTAGAACAATTAACACTTTTAAGGAAAAAATAATGTTTCATTATAGTGTCCCAATATTCATAAAATGCTTAGACAGGGCTATGTCGCCGCTCCGGGCAAAATAATATTTGCCGCCTTTTACCCATGCTTTGTTCCATAGATGGTGTAATTTTTTTTTGTTTAACAATCTTTCAAATTTTTGCCGCTGACGCCGCGCCGCCCTCAATTTTTCCGCCCCGGGCAAATGCCCGGTTTGCCCCCCCCCCCTAGATCGGGCTCTGTGTTTAGACGACATTAAATTGACATAAAAGGTTTTGTAGAAACACGTTTTTCAAAATGGTATTATTTAATAGAGAATACCATAATATAATGGTGGCAAAGAAGGAATTCTATTTATTAATTATATTTAAATTACAGTTTTACTAAAATTTCATCAAACACATTGAAGCTTTTTGGGAATAGTTCAGATTTTTGGGCTGGTTAGTGGGCCTAGATTAGTAAAATAATATTATGTATCTACTATGTATACAAAAGAGCGGTTTCTCTATCGCAGATCGCGGTGGTAGGTCATGAAACCACTTCTGTTTCAACCCCCAATCTTCAGTTTTGTATAACTATACACCCTACAAGCGATTGTCAACATTTTTTTACGTTTAATCGGAGACGCTTTCAATCCGTAATTTGGACGACATATACTTCAAATCTAACTCAAAAACTGCTTGTACAGTGTAAAAGAATATTTTTAATTTTTATAGTAAATTATACAATCAGGCTAATGTATTTTCAACACCATTTATTTTCAACTGATAGAACAGCCATTGGTTGGACTTCGCAAAAATTCTATTTTCTTCTATTTATTCGCGCATTTTAATGTTTTTAGTCCTTACTTCTCACGCAATGTCTCTTCGGGGCCATTCAAGTATTACGTAAGCAGGATTTTATTAATTTTTGACCCCCCCCTCCCTTCCTCTTGTCAGTAAAAGTAAGTTAAACAACCCCCCTCCCTTTGGTGTTTACGTAATATTTGAATGGCACCTTCTTACGCTGCTCAGCCAATAGATTTTACGTTTGACAATGTTTAACCTCAAATTAATAAAGGTTTCTTCTGATTGGTCTACGGAGTGAGGATGAAAGAGAAGTTGAAAATACAGTTCCACTAAATCATTTTTATCAATACGCCGACTGAATTTTCTGCAACTAGGGCAAGACAAAATTTAATATGTATATTGTATAAAGCATCTACATTTTGAAATGATATCTTAACCCACGTTGTCAAAAAAGTTTTACTGTCGTAAAGGCGTTTGTAACGCTAGTGAGAAAAATATACAGTTTCGCGTCGACGCATTCAACAAAAAAATTACTTATTATCTTACTACAAAATTTAGCAACTCACTAAAGTGTCGCGGCCCACTGGTTGAGGCACTCAGTACTTATAATATAGCATAGTATACATTTCATCTCCTTACCTCATGTATGGCTGTGTTTGTGCATAACACCGAACCGTTTCGGGTCTGTCATTTCTAATTTTACCATTCCTCATCTCTGGTATTTTTTATACCTCTCTAGGCGCCAGGCATTTGTCTTCTTGTTTCGGGAACGATAGTGTTTTATTTTTAATGTATATCTAATCTGCAGACAAAAAGTAAACCGTGAAATCAATATTTAAAAAATATGTTTCATGGTCAAGGGATGTTTATTGAAATTTTCAATAACGGTGTTATTAAAGGTACTAGATTTTCGAAGTATCGTAATCCATTGTACCCATGTGCTAGAGAGAGATGACAAAGAAAACTCCCCAAGTTGACTGATGGACTGTCTAATAAGAAAACTTAATAATGTTAATTTCAAGGAATTATTTATTATATTATACTGAGTAATTAAAATAAGCATTTGCTTTCGTTGGATGTTCAGAAATTTTGCACAAGTAACCTAACAAAAACAAAATTTTGTATATTTACATAAATTTTGTCGTTTACATTAACTGTCTCATAAATAGATTTGTAGTGTCTCTTTTTTACCTTTTTTATGGCTATGTATCTCTCTTTGTTAGTGTAAACAAAACTGAACGTTTTTGTCCAAAAGTTCTATTCGCAAGTTCACTCGATTCTATTCATTTTATGTGGAACGATTTTCTATAATGCTTAAATGAGTTCCATAGCTACCATGTCAACAAAACTCATGTGTATATTGCATTTTAAATGAAATTCACTGTAGGTATATGAGCTTATTTAAGATCACCAACATTTTGAAAACTGATTTCATCGCTACTTGATCTGAAATGTTTTTTTAATTATTCATATTTTGTACAAAATGTAAAACACAGGGGAATTTGTCAAGTTTCGCAATTTAGTAGATATATACATTCTGTTATTACTGACGCTATTTATTTATTTAATAGCAAATTATTAGGCTTTAACGCATAATTAATTTTTTCTGTGTTTTTAGAGTTTTGATTAAACTGATAAAAGCGCTGTTAAAATTCCAAGTACTCCATTCCAGCAGGTATGGAGGAATCTAGGAACAGTCGTAGACTGTCGATTGTAGCTAGTGTCCGACCGAAGGTTGATTTCTAGCCGAAGCCGAAGACAAAAACCCTAAGAAATTCAGTTTAAATTGGCTACAACTGCTACAAGCTACAATTAATAATATAAACTAGTGTGACCTGTGCGATCTATTCGCACTAAATAAGTATAATAATTATCACTTTACAAAATTTTTTTTTAAATATGATTGCAGGTATTCAATTCGTTTCTAATTTTGCACACTGGTTATAACGTTGTTCTTTTTGTTGTATTACAATATGAAGCTCAGATGACAGATCGAAGAAATATTTTACTAAAATTGTCTTACAGAGGCGCAAGTAGCAAAAGCGTTGAGCTAAGCCGTCAGATGGCATCATGCAGCATTGCTGTGACGTTGTTCAGCATTGCTGGCTGTTTCAAAATTAAAGCCGTCAGATGGCAGTATGCAGTATTGTGTCTGTTGTATTACAATATGAAGGTCAGATGACAGATCGAAGTGTTGACGTTGTTTCAAAATTAAAGCCGGCAGATGGCAGACGTTGTTCAGCGTTGCTGTATTTTAATTAATTTACAAAAACAAAAGCAATAATAAATTTTTTGGTTGTCGATGTCAGTGGAGCAAGCAATTATCTGTAAAATGATATATAATTTATGTGGAGAAATTGTGAGGTTTTTTCTAAAAAGGGAGGCAAACATCTTTAACCTTAGCGTATATGATTTTTAAGAATATATCTGCGCAGATCATCTCGTAATATGATGGTGAGTAGTGTTCGTGTTCATTTTCAGTCAACAGTCGCATTAATATTTGTAGAAATAAGCAAATTTCAATTTACACACACACACACATACATACATACACTAGGCATACACGCACGGTCACAATATAATATGCATATAAAGTTTTTTAATAAACAGTTATTTCCCCGCGTGTGTGTGCTAAAGTTTGTCATATGCAATATGTTTTCCCATTGTTTATTTTATTAAAATTCATAATTCTGCGGAAGTTTAAAACGTGCTTTTTTATTTAAAAAGTTGCAACTTAAACCAAATTTTTAAATGTTATAAATGTGTGCACATGTTTTTTGTGGAAATGATTTAATATTTTGCAGTTCGGTTTTATAGTAAATGTTTTTTAAGAGAGCAGATATCGTACTGGTAGACTTTTAAGGATGGCATTTAATAATAAAAAATGTCAAAAAATAAAAATGTACTTTTCAATTGATATATTTTATATTATTATTGACTTTTTAATTTGTATTATTATTCATGAAATGAAGTTATACTTCTTTTGGCCCGTTATAAAAATATGATTTAAATAAAATTAACAAGATGAAACTGTACGCTGAAAAGGGTTACCAACACAATAGAGGTAGTAAACTATTGATTAAAACTAGTGGAGATGACTTCGCCATTATATCGTTGTAGTTGTTTTTCGGTTCACTGCGTGAGGAGGAAAGAGTATGGTAGAGACCATGCGTGTTGCTGTGTTTATACTAATCTCACTCCGTTTTTTTTATTATTTTATTTCAGTAAATTGTTTGCACACAAATAAAAAAATAGTTTTGAATCTAGCCAAAGAAATATAACTTATAACGCGCGTACATATCAGTACAAAATCATCAGTTCAAAATCATATATATAATTTTAAGTTACCCACACTAATAAAAACTTTGAATAAATTAAGCTAAATCAAAATTAAATTAACGTAAAATAAAACTAAATATTGAGATTAGCTCGAATTTATAATTAATAATGTATTAAAATGATTATTATTTAAATTATTTTTTTAACAACACAATGGAAATGTTAATTATGGTAGGTGTAATATAACAATAAAGACTTCACTCTGACATTAAAATTATAGATTTTAAAATAGTGTGTTTATAATTTCAGAAACAATATTTTAATTTTACTTTAAAAACTTTTAGGTATTATACCGTAACAAATTTAATAATAATATTGTATTTAGTGTAATATTTATTTTATAGATATTTAAGCATACAAGGTTTAGTGCAATTTTAAATAATTATAATAATTTATAAAGCTAGACATAAATTAAGACTCATTACCTAAAAATTAATTAAAAACTCAAAACAGAAGATTCTGAACGTAATTACTATTTTTTTAAGTAGGAATTTAATATTTAGTTTTAGAAGAATAAGAATTATCCTGGTGAAGTCAGATGACCTAAAAGTTCTATTGTGCTCCCCTAGCACGGTACTATTTTTGAAATAAAAAAAAGCCATGTAATTAAAATAGTCATACCAAAAATCTTCCATTTTCAACTATTTGATAAAGTAATCATTTTTCACTTTTTAGTATTTATTTCCAGTAAACATGAGCAATAATCAAATAAACTAATTTTATGATTCATTAAAAACGCTTCCTCACTATTTTATTACTGATGTTTTATGGTTTTTTGTATTATTTTCTTGGTGAGTTAAAAATATAAATCTTTTCATCTTTTTCTTTATTTTAAAAATATTTCACATAGTTGATGTATTTAATATTGTACACTTTTTTGTTTACAAAACCTTGTTCAAATTTTAAATTATATCTAAAAATAATTACTACAAATCTATTTTTTATATAAAAATGCAGATTTTAAGTTCATGATTGAGCGTAAAATCAATATTCTCTAAAAAATAATCATCAACACTTTTTTAAGGTTGAGGGTCGTTTTCAGATTTTTTAACTGCATTTTTACGTATCGTATCCGTAAACGAAATGAAGAGCACATTTTCAAAGCTTTATTAGTGACTTTTTTGAAGAAGAATCAATTTTTGTTTAAGTTTTTATATTTTCTACTTTTTAAGTAGTTTTTCGGTAGGTATTTCGTACGTAATTAACTGCCTAGTTCCTTAAAATTTTAATATTAATCTTTTCGATTCTGTTGGGACATATAATATGTCCTAATTTAATACTTCCTTTTCTATCTGTCCCATCTAAATTTCTAATGTCCCATCATGCACTCATTATAAAGACCCTGACAAAAGCAAACTTTATAAGTGCGATAAATGAAGATTTCTCGAAATATTGAGTCAAAATTTAAATTGAATTGATTTGTTGACCTGTGTAATATGATCCACTGATGGGCAAAATAAAATTTAAAATTGATAAAAATGCACGGTCTCAGAAAAAAAATCGATTTGTGCAATTTATTATTTCACTTTGGAAGTAGATATTAAATATTAAATAGAAAAACAATATTTAAAATCGGTTCACAAATGCTGGAAATACAAGGTAACATATATTATATAAAAAATCTACATTTTTGAAGTCAGTTAGAACGACTACTAGTTGATAAAAAATAGAGAATAGTTACTTCTTACCACAACAAGTTTATTAGTGGATGTATATTTCGAGAGCTATGCTCTCATCTTCAGCAATACACTAAACTTGTCTATTATAAATTTCAGATTTTCTTTGTTGGTATTTCTATCCGACGTTTCGTCTACAACTGTGGTAGACATTAGTGTGGTAGTTTAGTGTATTGCTGAAGATGAGAGCATAGCTCTCGAAATGTACATCCACTAATAAACTTGTTGTGGTAAGAAGTAACTATTCTCTATTTTTTATTAGATTCAAACCACAGTGCTCCTAATATTTTTGTGACTACTAGTTGATTTAAAAAAATATTATATATAGTACCAAATCGCATACATTCGTAACAAAATGATGTAAAAATTTTTCAAAAAAAGTTATGGTTGAACAAGCATTAAAAAAACAAGTCGAATTGATAACCTCTTTTTTCGGTTAATGTCGGTCAAAAAAGAACACTTCAATAGATTTATGATTTCAATTTCAGCAATCTTATCAACTCGAAAGCCACGTGCGTCGGTGCATTTTTGTCAATTTAAGCAAACTCCTGGATTTCAAGTGATTTTTTACATAATATTTTCTTATCGTTTTTAGTTAAAACGTTTCATTTCTGAAGGGTTCAGTGACGCTATTTTTAAAAATAAACAGACGTTTTAAATGGGTACAATGTTAAGAGTCAGACAACCAAAATGGAATCAATCGTCACAAAAAATCTAAACGTACAAGGGTTGTCGATGACACTAACTCGTACTGCTGTTTAATGTCTTGTTTATTTTTCTATCGTATTCGATGCAGTTTTTAAATAAATGTTTATGTGTTTTAAATAGTAACTTGAGATTTTTATTTCGAATTACAATTTATTTTAATGCTGTATTTATTTTATTTTAGTTTTATTACATATTTCCTCAGGCGTCTTTGAAAACATATAACTTTTCCAACTATCAAATGAATTTCATTTTAATATCGGTACAATTTTTGACTTAACAGATGCTTATAAAACATTTACATATCATATTAAGGTTAAGATGTTTGCCTCCCTTTTTAGAAAAAACCTCACAATTTCTCCACATAAATTATACAGATAATTGCTTTCTCTACTGACATCGACAACTAAAAAATTTATTATTGCTTTTGTTTTTGTAAATTAATTAAAATACAGCAACGCTGAACAACGTCTGCCATCTGACGACTTTAATTTTGAAACAACGTCAACACTTTGATCTGTCATCTGACCTTCATATTGTAATACAACAGACACAATACTGCATACTTCCATCTGACGGCTTTAATTTTGAAACAGCGAGCAACAAAAACAATTACGGGGTCGTGTCGATGCGATGACGTTGACAATAATTCTACACTAGTTGGTATGACGTGATATATGTGATTTCTGATTGGTTAGATTAAAAAAAGCACAGTGAAAGACGAACAGTTTTTACGTATTTTTGATGTTTGTGAATAAGCCACAAAGTGTTTTTTTTAACGTCAAAATTAAGCGTTTTCTATGACAAAAAAAAATTAAAATTTGGGCACATCGAGTTATCGAAATATACCCCATTTTCATGTAAAAAAAAATTACAAAATACATTCGGCAAGTGTCAAATTGTCGGAACAGTTTTGTTACCACGTTGTATTTACACTGATTTCAACAGTCCACATAAATCATACACTTAAACTGGTCATAATATATTGTCATGTATTAAGCTATATGTAGTCAGATATGCAATTTGCTGTTTAATCTGATTGCACAGGCCACGAATGACGGGAAAATGTCCAACCTGATTCAGAACATGAATTGCTTACGAACTTAAAAAAAACGAGTGCGTGTAACCTTTACGCGCGGTTGAAATAAAACATGTAAACAAGACATATATTGTTAGGTTTACAGTTTTTTATATGTATACCGTATACATACAGATAAAGAGACAAAAAATGACGAAATCTGAAAATTAGTTCAGAAACCTTTAAAAATGTGCAATTTCAAACTAAGTTACGGTTTTATTTATTTATATTAATTCAACTAACTTGTGTATAATTCACTGAAAAACAATATTATTCTCGCAGTATGAGTTTGCTGTACATATAAAGACATTTTTGCTATATTAAGTATAGATGCGCTATACTGCACAAACAGACTTAGTACCTACACATTTGTTAATCGAGTACTCCCTTCGCGAAATTCACAAAACGCGCCCAAGGAAGAAAATAAACCGTGTACAGTAGAGTCTTACTAATCCAGCACTTCAGTAGTCCGGTACGTCCAATAATCCGGCACCCTCCGCTCACCGCTCCCTACACTCGTTCCGCGCTCGCGCACCAGCATGTTATTAATTTTTCTATACAATCCAATAATCCGAACATTCCTACAATCCGGCACCTCCTAGTTTTTAATAGTGCCGGATTAGTGAGACTCTATTTTGAAAAAACACTGATAAAAATCCATTGTTTTCTAACCATTCAATAGGAAAATAAAAATATTGTAATAAATAAATGATGGTCGGTCCATATCTCTGTGATATTATTTTCAAGACCTGAAATGTTTCATCAACGGTAATGTTGTTCGTAAATACCCGTATTTAAAACATAATATGGATTAGTACGCGAAATACGTCCCTGAACAGGAGGGAGTAAATGCAATAAACAGACATGAATGTTTATCAAATTGCAATTGATAGGTAAATGTCATTGGCTTATTGCATCTGATCCTATACTAATACGTTTACACATATAATGTGTGTGTGTGCGTATGTACACAATCAAAACATACTGTTTGTATACAGCACGGGTCAAAAATGACCCACGTCCCCTTAAATTACTAAACTATATTACTTAGAACAACCGAATTTTTAGAAAACTTTATGGAAATTAATATATAAAAAAAAATGTATTATATAATCATTTTACAGATAATTGCTTGCTCTACTGACATCGACAACTAAAAAATTTATTATTGCTTTTGTTTTTGTAAATTAATTAAAATACAGCAACGCTGAACAACGTCTGCCATCTGACGGTTTTAATTTTGAAACAACGTCAACACTTCGATCTGTCATCTGATCTTCATATTGTAATACAACAGACACAATACTGCATAGTGCCATCTGACGCTTTTGCTACTTGCGCCTCTATATGACAATTTTAGTAAAATATTTCTTCGATCTGTCATCTGAGCTTCATATTGTAATACAACAAAAAGAAGAACGTTATAAGCAGTGTGCAAAATTAGAAACGAATTGAATACCTGCAATCATATTTAAAAAATAATTTTGTAAAGTGATAATTATTATACTTATTTAGTGCGAATTTGCACAGGTCACACTAGTAATAATTAATAAATTCACGTGGGCGTCATGGGCAAACGCAAACATGGTGTCATAGTGTGTGTTCTGTTCAGAGACAATACGCGTCAACTTTTGTTAACATTCGAACTATCACTGCGCGCGCACCAAACCCATCTACAAAGCAAGCTTCGATACACGCATCGTGTAAAGCGAACACATAAAAGCCATAACAAAATCCAAAGCCACAGTATGCTTGAAACCTAGCAGCCAAATCTAGCGGCAAAACCAGCCTCGTGTGCAGCGGCCTTAACTCAACTGTTATTTATTTCCGTGGATTTTAATTGCAAACATCATCGCAGTTTTGTTCATTTTATTAATCTCATACACAGAAAAGAAAATAATTACTGTAGCGCATTTCATATCAAAGAAATTAATAGTATTTAATAGTACCTTTTCCTGCGTGAATCGTTGTGTGTAGGTAAGTACGAGACGGAGGCATGATCGTTCTGTCTCGTTTGCTCCTAACAAATAGCAATGTCGTTGTCTCACTTTTGCAACGATAAATAACCAGGATGTTGCAAAGAAAATTACACTTCTGGAGTCCGTCAGATGCAGATGAAGTTTCGGAATTAAGTATTGCGCGTATTATATTTTTGATAAAGTACAATATCACTGTAACGCAGGGTCGTAACTAGCTTTTTTTGGGGTCCCGGGCAAGACCTCATCACTGGGCATCCCTAAACTAAATTTTTTGAATTAAATAAAGCGGGTCCACTACAATAACTCGCCCAAATGTTGACTTTTTTTAAGTCATAGAAAGCGCTAAATTTTGACGTTCCCAAAAAAAACACTTTTATTAACAATATTACCTCAAAAATACGCAAAAAAAAACGAAGGTTACAAACAAACATACATACATACAAACTTACAAGTGAAGTTAATATAAAGCGTGTAAAAATAGAACTACTTTTCGTCTTTCACTGTCATTTTTTTAATCTAACCAATCAGAAATCACATATACACGCCATAGCAACTTGTGTAGAATTACTAACCGAAAAGAAAACATTTTCCAAGCCCAGACTTCCGCCTGTAGTAATTTAATATAGTTTACGTTTTGTAGTATTATTTCAAACCGAACGCAAAATTAAAAGAAAAAGTAATTCACTGGAATTCACCAACTCACAAATGTTATCAGTTTTATTAAAAATGCGAGAAAACGGTTAGCATATCGTCTGCGTGCTTCTGTAGGCTCGCCGTATAATAAAACCATATCAATTTTTTTCAACACTCGTAAACTGTGCTGTACTGTTTTATAAACATCACGACAGAGCCAATCGGTAAAAACTGATTGTAAAAAATTATGCATTTATCCAAGTTTTATGGCAGTTGCATAATCAGTGAGAAATGTTTGTATTTAGTTAAACGAGTGCGTACAATGAAATTTAATTTTACCAGTGGTGGGTATAAAGTTTCTAAAATTTAAGATAATAAATTACTCTTTATAAGATTCCTTTCCAACTATTCGCGAAATCTGCACGAATTGTACATCGTCGACCCCCCAGGGTAGAATCATACTAATTAACACAGCAGTCATTTGTTAATTTCCACATTTAATTATAATTTACTTACTTCTATACTATAGTACTAAAATTAAACGCAGTTATTTAATACAGTATATTGTTTAGTAGACACGTGTAAGACATCGTTTTATCTGCGAATCAGAAATTAAAAATTAAATAGCATATTTTTTTGTAATAATGATTCGTATAACTGGCCGTCTTTAACCCTTCTATGTTCAGCTGTCTAATGATTAGGTTAGTTTATAAATAATGCGAAATTTAAATTAAACTTTTCTGCTAAACATCAAATTAAAATATATCTGTTTGGTATGTCGACACAGAAGTATTAATTATTTTTACTATTGTTGATAACCGATAGCAATCTTTTTTTAAACTAGCGGAAAACAATTTAACCTCAAATAATTGGTCTGTATTGAATATGATTACTTGGAACTAAATGTTACAGATGCCCTTTTATAATATATTTTAGATTTCTTTAAAGTTATAGTGGACTGAAATTAGCCGAAAACAGGCCTATCTGCGGAATAATTCTCCCCTACATATTATTTGATAAAACCAATTGCAATATCCTTCAAATTGTGTTAAAAAATGCCACTTTCAGTTTTTTCGGAAAATTGTTAGTTTATTTTTGTCAAATAATTGAAAACGTTGTGCTCCAATGTAGAGCTACATTGTTAAAATTGTTAAAATACTTTAAAAAAATTTGGAACACGCGTAATATTTCAAGAAAATGATACTTTTTCATCTGTAATTTCATATCATTTGCTTGCTTTACAGCCATTGCCGTACATCGCGCGCGCTCCCACAAGCCTATTCCAATGTGAGCAGGCGGTCAACGCGTGTCACTTTGTGACCTTAGTTAACAAACTTCTGCTCGCTCGAAATTTAGTTAGAGGCTTGAGAATTACACGGAATTATGAATATTTATCGGTATCTCATAGATTACACGCGTCATTAATTTTTAGTTTAGCGTCAGAACGTATAAACACTGAAGAAAATTCCAGAGTTTATAAAAAAAAAGAAAATTGCACTCCGGGAGTGCCGGCAGAAGTGAAAACTTGAATATTAACGTCTTACGAATTTTCGATCAGGTCACGTGTCCTGACGCGAGTTTAACATTTTTTACCCATTACAAAAAAAGTGTACAACGCCGCTAAAGAAGTTTTCACTTCAAAAAGAATAGTTACTTCTTACCACAACAGTTTTATTAGCGGATGTACATTTCGGGAGCTATGCTCTCATCTTAGTGTTTGCTGAAGATGAGAGCATAGCTCCCGAAATGTACATCCGCTAATACTGTTGTGGTAAGAAGTAACTATTCTTTTTTTTTCATTTTTGTTTCAACCATAGTGCTCTTAATGTTTTTATCCAGGGTTTATTATCTTTACAAATATATCACTTAGTTGAAAGAAAATATTTTCGCCAACTTAATTTTATATCAGTCACGTGTAATAATTACAAGATATGAAAGCATTGTGGAGTAACCACACAGCAACAGTAACACGTCATCTGACAACATGCGGACCTGCGTCCAGACGCGTGTTGTTGTTGTTTTTGAATGCGCCGCGGCGTCGCCCGACGTCCGTTAAAACATATTTTACTTAAAACAATATTAGCAAGGAAAATATTAGTCTTTCATTATTTTATACGTACCAACATTTCACTTTCGTTTCCTCCTGTTTTTTTAAGAACCGATGGACAGATATTTAATTAACAAATATATGTAAAAATAAATATAATGTTGATACTTATTGTATATTAGATAAATTGTTGAGTTTTTTTGTCACGGTCGCCGCTTGCTTGTTGAGACAATCGATACTTGTAGAATAAAATAACGTTAGGTAATTTTTAAGCTTTTTGACAGACATACTTTATACAGATGGTTCAAAAGTCCCAGAACGGCTTAATATTTCGTATCGGAGAAGCCGGACTAAAAATGTCAAAATGGTTTTTTTAATAATATTTGCCTGTCTATCAGACTATCGAATGGAAAAATTAGATTTTGGGCCCGAGAAACCAAAAACTTTGAAATTTTAAATGAGAAAATGTTTGTTAAAGTAAACTGCGCTATTATATTTCTGTGTCACTTGAACTTGATGATACATTTGTTAGAAAGTGATCAAAAATTTACAGCACTGACTATATACAAAATAGCATCATAAATATCCAAAAACGTCTTTATCGTCAATATTTAATTTATCTCGACACTTTTAGTAAGTTTTGAAGGGGTTTATTTTTTTCGTGGTATGTACCTACAAATATATCTGCATTTTTACGAGTTTGCATACCTACTCCAAATTTACGTTACATATTTCTAAATTATCGTTACTGCAATGCTTAACTAATAAATTAAATTAATACAAAGTGTATATTTTCAACTACATAAAATTATACGCAGCTATTATTTATATGATAATATTTTATTACATTTACGGTTGCGTATGCTTACGTTTAAGATATAATAATTAAATTACCTAGTATATAGTCTGTTTGCACAAAGATGGTTTGATATGTTTGATATGGTATATTTTTGAGTTTCCCTCTTTTTGAAAAGTTCAATATAATTATTTTAATTCAATTTAATTTATCAAAAAAAAATGGCCACCAGAATGAAAAGGTTGTAATAAATGTAACCTATTAGAATTTGAAGTATTTTTGATTCTTTGGATTAGAAAAATACGATGAAAAATCGACTAATGAATAAGTTATTTGTATATTTTGAGTTCCCAATTTTGTAAGAATATGTCGTAGTTTCATTTTTTATAGCATCACCAAAGAGCCCAACTTAAAATAATCCAAAAGTAAGACACTCGTTGAACTCTTACTTTGTAAGAAAACATAATTTAAAATCGTCAATAATAACAGCGCACTTAAAGCGAGCGTTAAACGTGACGTATAGTGTTACGACAATGTCTATTCTAAACATTGGTGAAAAAAATTTGAAATCGGATGAGTAGTTTCGGAGATTACTCACAACATTTGCACTCTCTGTATAATCTAACTAAATATACTCATAAATATACTCATATTAGCGTTAAGAGTACACAACGTCGGATGGCTCAATCGGTAGAGCGTGCGACTGTCAATATCAGGGTCGTGGGTTCGAGCCCCACGTTGGGTGAAAATATTTTTATTTTTTTTATTTTCTCCATTGCTTTAAATTTATTTTAATTTTATATAATTAATTAAAAAAAATATTATTAGTTTAAAAAACTATAGGTATATACTGCTTTTTATCGACAAAAGCTTTTGAACGATAACTCCAATCATCATGAAATTTGGACACAACATTCATCTCGGTAAACTAAGATGAATGTGTGTACTCATGTTCCCAGTGGCGGATCCACGGGGGGGGGGTTTTCGGGTTCAAACCCCCCCCTTCCAGAGAATCAAAAATCCCAAATTAAAATCTTACTGCGCAATAAAAAAAAGCTTTTCATATTTTTCATGAATTCTCCTCAAAAGGAGTAAAAAATTTTCAAGACCCCCCCCTTGCCGTAATCCTGGATCCGCCACTGCATGTTCCTCTCTTCCCCATTCGTTCTTTTACACCCGGGTGAAACCAGACGGGGCCGCTAGTATTATAGTATAGATTTAAAATTTTCTTTTTCAACCTATTACAGTGTATCCGTTTGAAATTCTGACAGACTATACGAAAGCGTATGAATTTGCATCAAACTGCAGTTGAATTGTTGAAGTTTTAATATCGTAATGTAATAATAATATTATAATGTAGATCACAGAAGAGATACAGGATTTCTCGTTGCGTTTTGTGTTATGGCAGTCGTATATTAAACATTTAATTGCCACAAAGAATAAAAATAAAAATAAAAAAATGCAATTAAACCCACGGGAGAAAAACGAACGGTGGTGCTTATAATGTGGACAGTTTTTTTTACGACTCAGCCGTGACGTGAACTTGCGTTTATGCAAATGAATTCGACAGACCATTAAAAATCCTATGGCAATAGGAATGAAAATATGTAGACTATTCATTTTACTATTGGGTACATACATTATTAATAAAAAAATATTGTTGAACGACCTTTAACCGTTTTTACTGACGCTCTAACAAAATTACGATTTTAGGGCATAACTCACCGAACACATTTTTTTAAAATTATATTTCTTTTGGCGCGTTAAGAAAAATTGTTATAATGTCAGATCAAATTTAACAGGGCGACGTTGTCCTCTAAACCCCCTTGTAGAGGCGTTGTGACCCCTCAGGGGATCGCGACCCATATTTTGAAAAGCACTGCTCTAAACTGTAAGAACTGGACATTTTGTTAAATATTTTGATTTTAAGCACATATTTATCAAAAATTCGACTGATGTAAAATAGTGAATATGACAGATGTCAAGTGATGTACAATAGTGATTGATAGCTAGTGATTATTGCTGAATATTATTGAAAACATTTGTTAATTGTGATTATAAGTGATAATATTTCACATCATACTTACATTATTTTGGTTCATTAAATTATTTGCATGCAAATTAAAAAAAATATTTTTTGATCACGCCAAAGAAGTATAACTTATAACGCGCGTACATAAGTACACACATACACTGTTTTATGACTAGGTCTACATTGATAGAAATGATCTCTGAAACAATAATTTGCCTCAAAATAAGCTATATTTTACGTCAATTACAATATAGCAGTTATTTAGAAGTCTAACTAAATTTTATCTCAAGATTAAAAACCATTGAATCGATTTGATTTTTTTTATGTCTGACGAGTAACATAGATTAGTAAAAAGAATCAACAATGAACGAAAATACTTATTTGCACCCGGGTAAAGTCAGACTGGGCAGTTTAAAATTATCAACATTAATTGCGCTACAACAGTATTTAAAAAAAAAACATGTGTAATTGTTATACATTTTTACAAATAGTTTGTGAGAGTTAACAATGTTTAAAGGTATTTTGTTTCAGTTTGAATTTTACATTCTATGAGTGCTTTTATTCCTTTTATTTTTAAATATGAAAATAACTGTAACAGTATCGCATTCTTTTTTAGCATGTTTGTACCACTAATATATGAATCAATGTGGGTAGATAACTACAATAGTATTCGTATATATGTACATTTTTATTCTTATGATATGTTATGTTTTCAGGTTTATTACTTAAGCATTCAAATTTTTATTACATCCTTACTGCATAATTCTGATTATATTACCCTTTTAAAAAAATTAAATAAACATGTCTTCTTAATACATTTACTGGAATTGCATATTACACAATATTATTATAACAATAAATTGTATTATTAATGCAAAATAACGTACGGATTTGTATATTACACCACAAGGGCCGAAAGTGTGATTTTGTTGCCCTGTGCGCGAAGGGCAAGTATCACACTTTCGTCCAGTGTAGTGTACCTATACTATTTTTTTTATACCTCGGTTGTAAGCACGCTTATTAAATACATTAATTAATTCGTTACTTATTAATTACGTAAAAATACAGGCAAATTCAAAGCGAGCAGCTTTGAGGTTATATGAATGACAGCTGTTCGCGACTATTAGCTAAAATGTAATAGGGTTGCTATGGAAACAGTTGAATGGTTGTTTTTGCATTACTACCGCTCGAACGTGCAGACTTCCCTCATTGGTGCGTGTAATCCCACCAAGGAGGAAATGTTAGACATTCTGCCTTACAAATTGGTGTCAAAAGTATGCACTTTCGATCGAGGTATGAAGAAAATAACTGTAGCATATGTTTTAAAGTTTGTATGTGCACGATACACTAGAGAACCGCTGGATCGATTTTGATAAAATTTTCACTAAAACATTGGTAATGCAATCAAATTGAACATAGGCTATATTTAATCAAAATCGGTTCAGAGTTTAATTTGTTATTCTAATTTTAGTTAACGTCGATCAAATATTTTAATAAAAGGCAATGTATGCCTACTGTTTATCTAACTGAACGCGATATATTCACGCTAATTAGTCAACCAATTTTCAAGCGGTTTTCACGATAATGCAGAGAAACATTTGGGAAAGTTTTAGGCGTTTTTAAAACAGGGGGCTGCCATTTCCGGCCAACGCCTGGTAAACACGATTAGTGATAATTGAGACACAGCTATTAAGAAGTTAAATTACTCATTTTTAAACACCGACATTTCGTTCGTTATTTAAATTTAATAATATTTATAATATTATAAAAATAAAAATAGGCGATGAAGTTTGTTTGCCAATAAATCGATATAAGTTATTAACACGTTGACTGCCATATGAGACTAATTGGTCTCACGACAAAAATTAATTTGATTACATTATTCTGTAAAGACCTTTTTTAAATGGATATGTTACGGTAAATGTAAACTCTTGGGAAATGTACACTTTTACCGTAAAATGTGCCGGAGAATGTGTACATTAAATGTAGATATTGCGGCAAATGTACACATTTCCCGGCACATTTTACGGTAAAAGTGTACATTTCCCAAGAGTTTACATTTACCGTAACAGATATACTTATAAATGCTTTTATATAACATACTTTTTGGTTTATTACGACATATTTGTGTACCAAGTTAACTGTACACGAAGAACAGGAATAATAATTTCTTTTACCTATAAAAAGTAACAACAAAAATACGTAATATAAGCGTTGCTTTGCAAACATACTACTGTTTTATTATTAAAACCGACCTTTTAAAATTACTAACATTTTTATATTAAAACTGTTGATCAAAAAAACAACAACAGAATGTAAAATGCTACAACGTTAGCATAGAATTCAAATAAAACCCCGCTGCTACCTCGGTTCAAAACTTTACAAATTAATTTTTTGGTGATCTATATGATACTTGTACCTACTGTAGGTATCCCAAACAAACATGCATTGGCGGTCTGACATAGAACTATCCTGGACCATTAGAGACGCATGCATTTTTTAAGTTGCCTATTTTAAACTACTTTTTGAAGTCCGTGTTATAAATCGGAATTTAAATTATTAAGCTCAAATCTTTGATTAACGTCTGATTAGAACTCTTCAATAAATAAAATTATCGACCAATTTTTCAGACAATATATTAACAAAATATAATTAATACATTAACGTTTCGATCCCGATTTGGATCTTCTTCAGAATGGATCTAAAAATATAAAAAATAATTAATACTTATTTAGTTTCTATTTATTTTTAACGAAATTCGTGAAAGATTTTTTTAATATTGAAATATTGAAAAAATTAAAAAATATTGACTACATAATAAAAAATTGTTTGTTATTATTTTTTCAATATTTCAATATTAAAAAAATCTTTCACGAATTTCGTTAAAAATAAATAGAAACTAAATAAGTATTAATTATTTTTTATATTTTTAGATCCATTCTGAAGAAGATCCAAATCGGGATCGAAACGTTAATGTATTAATTATATTTTGTTAATATATTGTCTTAAAAATTTGGTCGATAATTTTATTTATTAAATTATTAAGCGCTTACGAAACAGTTAAGGAGGTTGAGCCGTTTTACGAAGATAATGAAAAAAATTGAAATAAAGTTTTTTTAATAGATTTTTATATGACAAAATTTTCTGTAAAAAATCCAAAATCATTAGGAGATTTATAAAGTTAAAAATTTAAAAAAACTTTTACATGTAGTCTTATGGAAAATATGTCAACCTAGAATGCAAACTGTTCATTTTAATTTAATTAACCAAATAATGTCAGCAGTCCCGAAAAATAACTATGTAAAGTATCGATGTCTTACGCATATTTTAATATTTTTTTCAATTTAATTAGGAGACTTTTAATCAACAAAAAAAATTATTAAACCTTAGCACTTTTCGATTATGGACTTTTATTCTTGACAATTTTAACAATTTTAACTGAATTTTCCACTTTTTAATGATTTAATTTTAATTTTTATTACTTCTAATTTCTTTTTTTAATTATTTACTGCAAAAAATATGTAAAATACAGATATTTACATAAATTAATTTTGTTTAACCTAACTTTGTACAAAAAATTCAAAAGTTAGTCCATTAAGTAAAATTCTGAAATAATTAATTAATATTAAAAAAAAAAATTATTTATGCCTTTATGACAATAATTTATTGGTATCATCGACTTATAACCTTTTGTAAAAATTTATTATGGAAAAGTTCCCATTTAGAATTCGACTTACTTTTGATTGGGACTGTAACGGATCAACCTCCTTAAAGGAAGTTTCATACAATGAAAAGCTTTGTGTTATAGAATATTTTAAAAATAGAAAAATGACATCAATTTATTGATGAAAGTAAAATATCTAAATTTGAGAAAGATTTGAAATTTTAGGCGTACGATTCAATTAAGAAAAAATAATAACAAGTTTAAACATATAAATCGATAACAAATATTAATTTTCAAATATTCATACATAAATTATCTAATTATGCAATTTAAAAAATATATATGTTGGTACTTATTAGCATGTCACTAGGCGTTTGTGACATACTACAAACAAAACACGATTTGAAATTTCAATATTATAAAAGTAATTTTACAGAATAAACTTCAATTTAGTGTGGATGTAGTATAGTTATACACCAAACTATCGACACAGATACGTCTATGTGTTTCCTCAACTAACTACACATAAAATAAATGTACTTAGTAGAGTTTTACCTGCATTACAACAGATGTTCATAAAGTCGTTGCGTTTTTGATTCTAAATTAAAGAAATTTATCTTCTTTCCATTGCATTATGATGCTATTATTTAAAAAATGTACATTAAACTTTAATGCCCATATAAAATTTGATACACTCATTCTTCGGGTTAATTTTAACTTTAAATAATTAATTTAAATTGAAAATATATGCATATAAAATACATTTATGCAAACAAACTTTAATCGTGCCAAATCATTAGGAGAAAATAAAGATTTATTTATTATGTTAGGCAAACTATAGTTGAGACTCGAATTCATCTTGCATTTTTCTTAATTATTACCTACACTGAATATCCCACAATTATATTAATTATAACAATCAGGAGAACAATTCAATAAATAGGTACATAAACAAGAACCTAACCGTACTTTTATTCGGGTTCGGACGTTGATTGAATAAAACAAGCACAGAACTAATACTGTCCGTTCAAAAATGAACAGAACTATAGTTGTGACCAATTGAAAATGCGCAAAACTACTAATGTAAGATTTCGGGTTTGGGCAATATTCGTTCGTCAAAACTAGTTTTTCGCATTTATTTCGGTCATTGACCGAATTCGGGTATAGACCGTAACATATATACATTATACGGTTATTATTCTATAATAAAATCCTATGCAGCATAATATGTCTATATGTTTAACACTTTGACGGACACTTAAAAATTCAGTTTTGTTCCAATTTTGACACTATAGTTTTTGAATTTTTTCATATGTTTGAATTACTTTTAAAAGTTGTTATGTTGTGACAATATTGCCTTAGTAGATATTTGTACGGTGACACAAAGCACACAGGGTATGTATTCTACACTGGAAAATAGACTGCTACACCCGTCTGGCTATAAAACGTTCCGTAGTATACGACGGCTTCAGCCGTCGTGTCAAAATTTTGAAGTTTTGTTAATAAGTAATCTGCAAATCCAGGCGAAGCCGAACCGGGCCGCTAGTTCATAATAAATATTACCTCAGAATGTGTTTATTATTGTGAATAAATCTGATTTTCAGCGCTTTTTGTGTCCACAGTATGTTATTGTTGCTACATTATTATTTTTAATTCAACTAATTGAAATGAAATGCCGTGACGTCAATTGTTACTCCTAGATATTAGTAAATCAATTTAATATCAAAGATATTATTATTTTTAATATAATGTTATATAAAAATGACGTCGTCAGAGACTTATAATATCAGTAGATGTTTTTAATCAATTACTTCTAAAACCTGCATGCAACAATTCGTGACAGATGAATTTGACCAACGTTTCTTCGTTGTCTATCTCTTTCTAGTTTACTGTTGTTATCAAATTTATTGTGGTTAACTTCTCTATCTCGCTCTCTCTAGTTTGATGTGGTTACCAAACCACTATGCTTCTTAATAGATTAAAGTATATCGTTTGATTCAGTTGAAAAAAAAATGTACTGAACTCACCGAATGACTTTTATTAATTCATTATACGAAACAATAAAAAGAAATATGTACATAAATGTGAGCTATAAATACTATAATATTTACAGAAATAGATTAAGAAAATATTTAGAAAGAATTTAGGGTAACGACGTGTATTGCTTACCATTGAAAATTTGTATAAAAAAATGTTTTGCTCCGAAATTATCAAAAATCACAAGTTCATAATTTAGCATGTATTTTTTATAAGCATAATAAATAATATTTTCATAATAAATGTATTATGCAAGCATGAGCCTAGCGAAGAATTTGATCAAGTAATAATATCATTAAAGTAGATACATTTTATTTATTTAATATTTCTTTTTAAATTGTAAAGATTTTTTCATTATTTCAAATACTGTCAAAATATTAATAATTGTATTAACTACTCGTTGCTATTCACTACTATTAACGAGCTGATAAATTATTTAAATATCATTAATAAATAATACAGTGGTACCAAAACATTTTCTAAACAATCCTTTTTTAAGTAGAAATACAATAACTGAACGCAAATTGCAATGTTATTCAGCGTAAATAAATTAAATGAAACCCGTCACTCCCACCACATTCAATACGAAAACAATATTATCGATGTGTGTTTATTTAAAAGACAGCTTTCACCTTGTACACACGGATGTGGTTGATGAACCGGTAATCCCAAATACCTGTACATATAATGTACACCCTGCATTCCACCATGATGTGTTTATAATCCGCGTTATCTACACTGGATGCAAACCATATTAAGATCTTTGCTTCATACCCGTTGCGTCCACCAACGACGCCGTAGCGTTTTCCGTTGAAAACATTCGCGACTACAGGAAGGTGTATTGTATTTGAGATTTTTAAAGATTGAAGTTATATTGATATACCTATATTATTCGGTACATTTTTTTACGTGATAACGTCTTATAAATTGATGAATCACCAATCTTATAAATTGATAAAACACCGGCTGCATGCATGAAAAAGTGTAACGTTCCTAACGTTCGTAACGCGTAACGTTCCGCCTGACCCTGTGCGTGCTTTTCTCGAAAACGGCCCTAACGATTTGGATGAAATTTACTGAAAAGGGATTTTGGGGGGCAAAAAATCGTTTTAGCTAGGTCTCATCTCTCGAAAAAATTGTTTTCTTACAAATTTTATCATTATAAAAATCAATTTTTTGACGTATGAAAATACTTAAATATTGTAAGTAGGTTTTGGAATTTTATATTATAAACAGTGAAACAATTGTTTTATAAATATTATGACAGCTAATCTTTGAGACTTAAAATAAATACGAAAGAAAGAAAGTTAAAAAAAAAACAATTATATTATATGATGAGTAATTTAAATAAATAAAATTAGCCTAAATTTGAAGCGAAAGATGCAATATCATAGATTCGAATTATTATAATTATTATATGTAGAATTTAGGTTATGTATTACGGAATACGTTATCACGTAAAACTATCGTCCGTAAACCGACTTTACAGACAACCAATTTTTTTTTATAATGACAATGTGTCAACCTTTTAATTTAAGACAAGTAAATCTTTTATTTAATCTTATGTAACTTCAACAAATATTATATTGGAAGACATGTTTGAAAATTTGTTATACTGAAAATATTCCTGAGTTTATAAGTCCATTTAAATATTTTAATAGTAAAGCGAGTCATAAATAGCATATTTTTTATGAATGAAAGAATGCTTCGTAATCGTTGTTAAGGAACTCCCCCATACCCCCTTCACTTTTCAATGCGCAACAAAAACACCATCGCATCAACAACACCCCGTAATCGTTTTTTAAGGAACTCCCACATACCCTCTTCACTTTTCACTGCGCAACAAAAACACCATCGCATCAACAATGTTGAATTAAATAAAAAATGAAGACAAGTATTGGCTTTAGTAATAAGAATAAAAATTAGTTGTGCCATATTATTTTGATGTTTGGAAAAATCTGTTAGATTGCATTCGGAATTGTTTAGATGACTTAATGACTTATTCCATGTGTAGGAAATTTGGAATTACCGATTTATAAAGTTATTTTCTTGACCACAAGTGAGATATCCCCTGACATTATTTCCATTTTATCATATTGATTGACCGCAAGTGGGACGAAAATTGTTCCGACCGCAAATGGCATGGCCGCAAGTGGGACGACACCATAGAAATGAACTTCTATGGTTGAGCGTCTATAACTTACAGTATCTATCTATCTTGATATGAACTTACCTATGTTCATCAGGTATCAACGTGAATGTAACATTGGAATAATCATATAGCTTTATACAGAAATGATAGGAACTTTAATACATATCGTACATCTATGGTTGGTAAAGAGAAACAAGCAATCACAACTAAGCACGTTTCAAACTGCGATTGCAGTCAACCAAATAAAGTGTGAACACGAAGTATAATTCAACATATAAACACGATTCGTTCGGTCGAACATGTTGAGATGTGAACATACTCTCATAGCAGCTTATGTCCTATACGCCTGTAAGGATAACTCAAGGATTATCTCAAACGAGATTCAGAATATTATTACATTGGCAAACACATTCACAGTTGTGTGATATGCATGGAAATTGTGAACACTTGAATGTCGATCCGGAACAAAGGTCATTCGGCATAAGAATGGGTTCGTTCCACATTTATTTACGATTTGAATCTGCGTTATACAAATATCATAATACATATTTTTTTTTCAGAATTTTGCGGAAACTTTTTTTACAAGAAAGCGTTCCCAACATTGTATATATTTTTCTGTTTAAAAAACATACAATAATGCGTATATACGTCATCGCTTCAACTGAATCAGTTGAATGACGTCTTCTGATTATTTATAGGTATATGCATCTCTTTCTATAGACATATCTTGCTTTGATGCCTATACGCTCAGGCGTTTAAAACGAACACGCTTTTTAATTAAATTTTAGTTTGCAATTAAGAGGAAGAATAAAGAATGAAAAATTTGATTTATTTTATTTGTTTATGTAGTATAAGGAATAATGTATACTGTGGTCAAAATAATAAGTTCGTACCGATCCTATTACGCCGTGAAAATTTTGTTCTAAAAATGTACAAAAAAATAATTTTCTTCTTTTATATTTCCATCAAGAATCGGGTTTCGACAATTTGTACTTAAAATATTATTTTCAAATTCTAAAAATTGACGAAACTGCAGAGGTGTGAAGAGCGCAGCGTATGTTAAAATACTAATGGCATTGTACTTATAACGGAGAAAATTACCAAAATAGAAGAAACAACAAAAAACTGCAGTTTTCAATTCTGAAAAAAATGTATATTAAATTTATCATTTTGAATGTTTCAAAAACAACTTTACATACTAAGAAATTTCAGTATTGTCTCAGTATGTACCTAAAGTATAATAAAGAATAATATTTTAACGTATATTTCAATTTAATTTGGCACACCTGTTTCAAGAAAATATTTAAATCGTGGAAACATCTTGCATTGTGTTCTATGCTAAACTAAAACTTTTTAATATTATGTAATATGTATGCATTAAATATTTAATATAAGTTTTTGTTTGTTTCTTTTGATTCGAAATTAAATAAAATACAAAGGTTCTGATACCTACTTTACCTGTGTGTATGGAGAATACATCACCCAAAAAAGCTAATCGAAATTTAATTTATTTTTACCCTTATCTTTATCTATGTTTCTGCATATAATGCATTAAAAAACTAACTTTTCTTTAACAGCTCGCGCAGCGAAATAATAGAGAGAAGGGGAAAGTTACCAACTGCATTGTTTAACTCCGTGGTGTGACACATTTTAAAATTAATTTCTATTATGTTTTAAGCAAAAAACATATACTTTTTCGTCCAGCAAATTGATCAAGAAATAATCAAATATAAAAATGAAACTGGAAATGTCTTAATTTTATAAAAATTAAAAAAAAAAAACGACTTAAGTTTTCTCACATAATCTTATAAAACAGCTTTTTATGTAATATTATATAGTTACCAAAAATGTATATATACTTTCAAGCTTGCAGTCTAAATGTTGCCTTTTTGTAATGTCTAATATGTCTTTTTGAAATTGAAACAATAATGAAGTGTTGAAATTTGGGTTTTAGCTTAATTTTATCAATGTATTATCATAAACTCACTATTAATAGAAAATAATACAATTTAAATATAATAATATAATGATGTCATCTTTACCCTAAACTACGAACATCTGCAACTAATATATTTTCTAAACAAACGTTAGCATGATCAATCCAATGCCGTTTCGCTCTTACCACGCTGTTTAGGGGTTATTAAAAAAAACCAGGTGAAAACAGTTTCAAATCTTTTGTGCAAAATGACAAGTTATGATTGATCTATAACGATACGAGTCGGTTTAATGCGTAATATAAACCTTTAACCATTTTTGTATATATTTTATTATAACGCTTGCAATGACTTAATTGGCTTCTAATTTAATGCATTATTGTAGTTTTCCGACATTTCTGATTTATAATTATAGAATAATTTCAAAGAAGTCAAAGGACAATGAATAACATTATTTGTTGTCTGATAGCAAAATAATTATTAATTGTTTTAAGTTATCAGTAAGCAATAGATACTTATTGACAAATAAAATAATCAACTTGGACTAAAGGGATGCTTATTTATTTAATGCTTATGAGAAATTAGTGCATGTTTTGTCGTTTTTTTCCCGACTGTTTTAGGTTGAGTACCTAAAAAAGTCGGAAAAAAACCTATTAAATGTTAGAAATAATATTTTTTAGATACGTTATAGAGTAGTTCAAAATCGAAAAAATATTGCAACGTTGTTTCCATGAACATTAAATAAATAATTATATTAAAATAAACAATCCGTCATGAAATACTGAAAAAACATATTATTGGAAATATTATTAATACCTACTTTTATTTATCGTTATTGTTACATTCTTTAAAATGAGATTTGAACATTTCAGGTATTTACAGTATCATAATTTTATGTTAAGAGAAAGGGTTGAACGGTTAATTGAGATATACGAAATCGGTTTATGTTTGTTATTTGCGAGTATATAGTATCTCCCACTAAAGAAAAAATAATAGCCAACAATAATAAAACATTTCCAGTCAGATTGGTTGATTTGTGAGGATAAAAATGTTAAGTCTTGTAAACTGGATGAATAAACCCTCCAATTCGCGTTTTTATACGCATACAAAATTGCACCGAGATTTACGGAACTACAGTGGCGTACGATTCTAAAAGCAGATATAAAAAAAATTGAATTGACTACAAAATATAAAATCCTAAGAAAATTAACCATTTTCAATGTAAAAAGAAAATGAAATATAGTTAAATATTGATTAAAGTACAGCTATACACCGTTACTTATTTTCTTGCACAATTGTTAAGACCTTAAAACCTTGCGTTTAAAATTTGGAATCGTTTATTTAAGCGATAAACATGCAACAGTTAGTGAAATATTCACCGAACATAAGTAGTAATTTATTCGGTTCATTCATTCTTCAGGTAGCTATTCCTCCAACGATATAATTCAATTCACCAATCATAATTATGTTTACTGCATGTATAAATCTATTCTGTCTTACTTCGAGGGTATAAATATTTATTCGCCTAATAAAATAATAATGGCCGTCACATAGATCATAATACCTAACCTATAAACGTGAAGTATAATATCTACAGTCGCTCTTGTGAATTTATTAATGTGTTGTTTATTAACCTGTGAAGTATATAGTTGTAAAACATTAAAGTTAGTGGAAGTTTTGTGTGTAATTGGGTTAGGATAAAACATTATTTTGTGAAACTTTTTATTGACTTTTACACTAACGCCATCGGTCGGATTTTTGGCTGAACGTCGAAATATTCAATAAAAAGAGCAAGCAGTATAGTGCAGTGTTTATTTATTCTTTAACTAACTTTTCCACCTGTTATTTTGCTCGATGAATTGAAAGTAAATTTTATTCTAACGAATAAATTTATTCCAAGATTAGTAACTTCTATCTTTAATAGTGTTCGGTGAATATGGGCATAAGAGTATGTTTTGTTTTCTGGTGAAAACATGAAAAATTTTCAAATGTAGAATGTAGATGAAACGCTAGGTGAAATATCACTGGATCTGCCGTGAAAGCCTAAACCAGTGGTACCCAAACTTTTTTGTCTCGTAGACCACTTGCTATGTTTTTCGGTTTTGGGTAGACCCCCTGCTTATCTGATATTGATTTTTTGCAAATTCATTAATTTCAAATGCATTTTTGACAACCGGTATAGTGCTACTCACTTTGAACGATTTAAATTTATAACGGTAGTGAAATGTAGTGTGAAATGTGTAGTTTTATACATTTATTAATTAGATTCAAATTAAAATTTACTTTCTGTTACATAAAATAACTAAGCAAAAAATAAATGCTTTTAGTGTGAGGGATGAACCTGATGCTTTAATAATAAATTTTCAACATTTGGAATCAATTTAGTTAGATTTAATCTCAAATCTCTTCGGTTAACGATGTCTAGTTTGTTTATTTTTTTGTTAGGAGATTCACTATTGTTGACCTCGATTTTCATTTTATGGACCCTCAATTTTTTTTCCCGCTGACATGGACCCCTTGCAAGTTGTCGTCGACCCCTGGGGGTCGATATAGACCACTTTGGGAATCACTGGCCTAAACGCTTCCTTGAAAATTTTATTTGAACACACCACTGAAGTTTGCTCAAACACGCACTCGAACAGACATTGCACGCCTGACCGTAACAATGTGACCCCTTTCAATTTTAATGCTTTTTGGGGTGGATTTGAATGAAATCTTACACCACACATTTTATTTATCTGTGTTATATTTTTTTTTTACGTACATACAGAGGTATTATGTGGCTTTTCCATAAGCCATTTAACATGATTCTATCCACAATAGGGAAAACGCCCGATTGAATTTGCGTTGGCTCAATTTATGGTCGTGAATTTAAAAAAAATACGCATTATAGATTTTATAATCTGATTTGATAACATTATTATTGAGTGTTTATGACAGATTCAAGATTGTGTTCCCACGTACAGTTTTTTTTTATGTGTTTTGTATTTTAAATCTGATTTATTAACATGTTTTTCATAGTCATAAATCAACAAATTTTATGGACTAGATACAATTCGCAAATAAATTACATTTTAAAATTTGCAGTTTGCTGTTTGACATGAAAATCATGTCGTGAGATTGCGGGTCAAAACTAGTTTGTTTGGGTTAAACATTATTAGTAACTACGAAACTTAAGGGACCGAGCATTTTTTATCGTTATAGAGAGTTACCGTTATATGGAGTGAAGAAAGAAAAACAACCAAATTAACAATAATCTTCAATGTACTGTATAATCTCTTTATAACGAATTTTAAGGGACCGAACATTTTTTTCGTTATAAAGAATTTTCGTTATATGGAGGGAAGAAAGAAAAATAACCAATTTTCACAAAATTAATTTATTCCAAACACATATACAAACACATATACCTATAGTTTGGCGTCATCAAGTGCTTGTTGAATAGATGGTAATGGTTCAGAATGGTCCTCTTTATGTCTGTAAACATTTGCTGACGCCTAAATATGAACATATTTCTTCGTAATAGAGAATGGCTGTTGCGTTATAAAGAGGGTATTAATGTATAGGTTTTAAGGTAAACCAACCAAATCGTAAAAATTTCGATGTTATAGGGAGTTTTTCGTTATAACGAAGGACGTTATAAAGAGTTTACACTGTATATGTTAATAAGTGTTCCTTTTAATCACGTACAATTATATTGAAGAAGCTCAGTTATCTTTTTGGAACTTTTTTTTTCAATATAAAAAACTAAATTTCCCAATTTCGGGTTGGTTAATTTATCAGTTAATCTACAGTTATCGATAAAAACCGGGCCGCAGTGCGAAACCCTGCCGACAATATATAGTGTATTTTGCTTACACTGGCAGTGTGGCTTTATTATGTGAACTTAACCCTTTTGTTTTTGGACAAAACAAAAATTTTAACCCCTTAATACATCCCTTAAAATAATATTTTTTTCTTAGTTTCAATATTACTATCAATTTACCAAATTAAATTCACCCTTCATTAAGTAAATCCGTATGTACAAACTAATGTTTTCTTAAATTTTTAAGTCCGGTTCTGTCGTGCCGATTTTAATAAAATTTTGGTAGCGCATTTTAATCATTACTAAAGGGTTAAATTTCAATTTTGAAACGATTCGGAGAAAATTTTCGGTCTTTTTGAGCCCAAAAATATTTTTCAACCACTAAAACACACACTTAAAGTAGCCCGATTGGGTCCATTTTAAATAATAATAATAATAAATTGCTTTATTCATTATGCCAATTATAGCGTAAACAGCGTCATATCAAAAAGCACGTTAAAAATCATTAAAAACAAAGACAAGTTAAAATCTTTAAATACATATTAAAAACATAGACAAACTTTTGTATTTTTGATTTAATTACATTTTCAAATAAATATAAAAAATGTATTGAAATTATTAGAAACAATATTGATATAGTACATATGTTCGAACATGGCCTATGGAGTAAGTACATACATCTATTTATTTTTGTTCTCTGTCGAATCAGATGAATTGGTGAAGCACCCTATTTATTTATCTTATTTCATACGTACTGCAGTTATACATTTTATAATGGATAAGTATTATATTTCTCTTATCCTATTTTGATTTCTGCCATCATCATAATATGTGTAATACAATGAAAACTTGTATCGAGTTACTAAGCAAAAACCTTGTACAACAATGTTCAATTCTATGGATGGAAGAACTTCTGTATTTTTGATCTGGGATTTTGTTACTCGACTTCGACAAATTCAAAAGGAAATGCTCTGCAATCTATTAATTATGTATATATGTGATTAGTGATGCACCGAATGTTGATTTCGGCCAAATTTTCTGTTCAAAAAGATGCTGAAGCCGACATTCAGACGAAGGTCCGTAAAAATTCGCACGGTTTCTTTCAGATTCAAGTTGAGACGCGATGTCCTGTTGCTTGTCATTAATGTCTCCCTCCACCTTGCTTTTATTATAGTTTTTTTCCCTTATTACACTCTCTTTACAAATAATTATAAAATATGTTATTGATTCAGACTGTTTTTTTTTTCAATAGATAATATCTACACCTTAGACCTAAGTTAATAATAATATCAACTGTGAAAAATAACTCTAATAATTTAGAGTGATGATGATCCTGTTTTAATGTTGGAAGATTAAAAGGAAGAATCCTGCTGGCAAAGGATCGATAAAACAAAGCAAATACTGAAGGTTTTTATTGCATTTTATTGTCTGACGTTTCTCCGAAGATGGCATAAAGTTTGCCAAAACGTCAGACAATAAAATGCAATAAAAACCTTCAGTATTTGCTTTGTTTCATCGATCCTTTGCCACCAGGATTCTTCCTTTTAATCTTCCAATAATATCAACCTTTCACTAAACAAAAATAAATACTACTGAAGGTAACTTTTACATCAATATAATCTTAATGATAATTACAATGACCGAAATTCGGTGGTCCACTTTTAATCACAGATACATTCGGCCGAATCCGAAGATCGGTAAAACCGAAATTCGTTGTTACCGAATGAGAACCTAATTTCGGGGCATCATCCTCCTAGAGACCAAATTAATGAACCGATTGTAATAAATGAGGTATCGTTGAATTCGTCTCAGTACCAAGAGTGTCATAGACTTTAAAAAATCAACATGGCTCCCATTACCAGCCATTTTGTGTCAGATGATATAAAAATTGCAAAGGGTAGATTATTGATAAAAGGAAATCCGCGATCGATACAACTTAGCCAGAAAGTCAATGCGGTTGATCGTATCATTTTTTGTGGTATCGTTTTTTCTGAATACTTTACCAATATTACTTCATCCCTTAGTTCGCTAAGCACATGTGTCATGCGTTTGTATAATATTATATCATATGCGATTATAAACCGTAAATACATTGGTAGTTTATATAATATGGTGGCCCTGGCCACCCATAAGAAGGGTTGAAAATCCATACATCGGTACATACATAACTGTATTAAAAACACGTCACCTAAATTATACCATTTCCAAACGAATTTGTCTCATTTCCTAAAGATACAAAAGTTTTCTGGATTGCCAACCGCCACTAATTTTGAGATGTGAGGAGACTTTCAACTTTTCACTATAGGTAATAATCAATATTAAATTAGCAAGAACGTGAACAAAATTAAAATATTGATTCAGCCACATTAAGTCTTTTATTCATATTAGGACTTCTTTAGATCTACAAAAGTGAAGAAACTCAAAAGGCAAATATTAATTCAGCGATGTTTTGTTCCTTATTTATTTTAGGGCTTCTTCAGATCTAGAAAAGTATATAAAATCAGCAGCAACTCGTTCTTTATTAATATTAGAACTATTCTTTTAGAGGTCTGTAGAAGTCCTAAAATTAATAATGAATCGATATTTTTCTTTTAATATGTCCAATTACCTTCTAATTTAATATTGTTTTAATAAAATAAAAATTTAAATTTGTTGTTCCCTGATTTTAGCCGCAGTTCAAATATGAACAGTTAAATTGACACTACTATGAACTAGATGTAATGGTATTGTTTTGTGTGGGTTTGTATTGTTGACTTCATAATTTTATTGTTTGAGAATTATTTGTATATAGCGCATCTGTTATTCATCTCAATATTTTAGGATTATTTTATTTAGGTTTTGTGAACTTGAAATATTGATTTAAAAATATGAAATGTTCACAACTTATAAAAGTTGCTTCTCGTTATGAAAAAAACTTATTTTTTTTTTTATTAGAGTGAATTATCGGTTCTTAGGATAATAATTATTAGAAGTCAATTTAAAATAAACTAGAGTGACCTGTGCGAATTATTCGCACTAAATAAGTATAATAATTATCACTTTACAAAATTATTTTTTAAATATGATTGCAGGTATTCAATTCGTTTCTAATTTTGCAAACTGCTTATAACGTTCTTCTTTTTGTTGTATTACAATATGAAGCTCAGATGACAGATCGAAGAAATATTTTACTTAAATTGTCATATAGAGGCGCAAGTAGCAAACGCTTTGAGCTAAGCCGTCAGATGGCATCATGCAGCATTGCTGTGACGTTGTTCAGCGTTGCTCGCTGTTTCAAAATTAAAGACATCAGATGGCAATATGCAGTATTTACAATATAAAGGTCAGATCAAAGTGTTGACGTTGTTTCAAAATTAAAGCCGTCAGATGGCAGACGTTGTTCAGCGTTGCTGTTAATTAATTAATTTACAAAAACAAAAGCAATAATAAATTTTTTAGTTGTCGATGTCAGTAGAGCAAGCAATTATCTGTAAAATGATATATAATTTATGTGGAGAAATTGTGTGGTTTTTTCTAAAAAGGGAGGCAAACATCTTAACCTTAACGTATTAATATATATGATTGTGAGTCATCTCTCATAAGTGTATAAAAATTGCCCCACATTGAATAAACTAAAAGCATTTAGATAAATGGTTGAAAAGTTGTTTCATCGCTATACTGAAATGATAAGGAAATAATATGGCAAAAGCGAAAGAAAAAAAAAGTGAAAGTATATACACACAGAGAAGAAGGAGTTTTTTTAATGTCTCGACGGAGCAATTGTAATTTTCAAACAAAAGTGGCGTTTAGTCAAACGAAATAGCTTTTTTCTCGGCTTAATCTCAGATTATGAATCTTTTACTTTTTACCCAGAGGGAAGCCAAGAGACTACCATGTTGCAAGGAAGGGAAATGATACCTGTAGGTACTCATAATAATAGGTATCCAGTATTCCAGTTGGTTTCGTTCAACATTAGATATTTCTTTTGAAAGTAGTTGAGAAGCAGATATTAGATTAAAGATTTACTCACCGGAGAATTCGAGAACAGAGCGCATAATCTGGAACAAGCAAAAGGAATTTATTATTACTATTTTTGACTAGCAATATTTCTTTTTTGTCTGAAGATTATTAAAAAATGACATTTTTTATTACAAAAATAGGTATACATATTTTTACAAAATCTTCAAATTTTATAAATAATCGTAAATTAATTACTATCTGTGTTTGTTGAGTTCAAATACGATTTCAAACTTAAGATTTCTAAATCAAAGTAATATTTTTACAATTGTATTTAAAGTTTTTAAAGAGATATTGTAGATCTTAGACGACTGATAACTTTAGCAAGGTACTTGTTTAATTGAAAGGATGGAAACAAGCTTTCATTAAACAATTTTTGAGAAGATTTTTGACATTCTCTTCTAAAACACGTATGAGACTCATCCACATAACCTAACGGGAGAAGTGAAACTTCTTTAGAGTTATGAATTCGTTGCGATGATGCATTATCCATTTTAACGTTACATACAACTTCAAACAGACACATTGGTAAAGAAGTTTCACTTCCAAATTTTTGTGAGTAAATATTCGCTGTAATTTGAAGTTACAGATAATAAAACATGTTAATTTAACAGATAATTAAGAATGAATATAAATTAATGCATTTTTATTGAAATAGGTCTTTAGCCTGAAAAACTAATAAAAAAAAATTATATACAGTAGAACATCTTTAAGTCAAACCTTGATAAGTCTAAAACCTCCAAATCTGGAAAAAATGTTTTGTTCCCTTCCCTCCGTTACTCGAAATCTCAACCCTCTATATGTAGGTCGAAATAATCCCTTGAGTCCCTACAAGTCATTTCGGTACATATTATGTTCCCTCCATAACTCGAAAAAATAAATCGGACCTCTGTATCTCGAACATAACAACTCAAAATTAGTTAGAATGAATCTTAACCTTTATACAAGTCGAATATTTTCTTACAAAATCCACCTAAGTCAAAAACTGTAACTTGAATTTTTTGACGTCTCCATTGCAGTTCGACTTACAGAACCTGTTCTACTGTAGGTACAGTCGAACCTGGATAAGTAAGAGTTCAAGGGACCGCGATCTCTTTTTCGTTTATCGAGGTTTTTCACCAACCTTGAATTTCTAGCTAAAAACTATACAAAAACCAATAATTAGTTCAGTTATTTATGACTCATTCTTAAATTTAGTGGAACTATTAATATGTTCGACTATCGCTTATAGATGTACAGGCAAGTAGTAGTCTCAGTAATAGAGATCCATGAGTGAAAAACGTCTTTCTCTTATAAAGGTTTCTGTCTCTCACTTATTATAGACTTATAGAGGTTTTAGAGGGTTGCGAAGACGGTACCTGGCAATTACTCTCACTTAGAGAGTTTTCTCGCTTACCCAGTTCTCACTCACTCAGGTTTGACTGTATACATAAAAGAGCTGTCAAAAATGACTCGTAAACAAATTATATATCTTTTCATCATCATATACATAAGGTTGCAATTCAGACATCATGTGTTTCCACTCTCATAAAATACCCCGTAATAAAAATCACAATTTGAACGCACCGCCGCAGTGCAATAAACATGTACAAAATCTCATCAAATGCCAACGCTGACTCGTTGAAATAATATACAGTAGTAAAAATAACCAGTCGTGTATGTGAGAAAGAGGAAGTGATGGATTTTTAATGAAATTGTGATTTTCTGTTGCACTTTCAATACCTTCAAATATATGAGCCATATTGAATATTACCACCCTTCATAAAAACAAAAAAATATATTTTGTTGTCTTATATTTTTAATGTATTTACATACTGTGAAGTTGTTGTTTTTTTTAATACGCGAACATCGTCTTTATGTATGATATTTTAGTTGTTTTTACGCAGGCGCAGGAACGGATTCCGGCATTTTTTTTTCAATTGACACTCGTTTCCGAGGAACTAAAAACTGTGTACAGGGCCCTCGTAAGGCCTCACGCCGCCCGCGTGCGGATTCATAATTGACGTCCCTTATTGGGGATAAACTCACTAGAGTAAACTGTTCTCTACAAAAACAGTTTACTCCGTGCGATATTTCACGGCGTTCTTCTCCTGTCGTACTTATGAATGAGAGAAAAATTTAGTTTCACCGCTGAGCTGAGAGAATTCATTAAGTCAAAATAATCATTAGTTTATCAATTAGGAAAAATGAATACCAGTGCAATTAATAAAAACATAAATACCAACTAACCATTACGACTGAATGTGAATCCCCTGGAATTAACTTGCAATTTTTTCCGTACTACACTCACATGAGAGAAAGAATATATTATCAATTATATCATTCAGGTGCACAAGTCTTACGTAAAAAAGTATTTGTTGATTGAAAAATATACTTTACTTCACTCACACTCTTGCAGGAATCGACAGGAAAATTCAAGATATCAACATACGCGGGAGTTTCCCGATAGGGGTGCCCTGTCTACGCGCTGATGTGAATTAACTATCGAATCGAAAACTGCGCGCGAAATATTTCGAATTCGAATATCATTAAAAAATAAATAACTACTCGTAAGAGTTTTCACGCAGGCTTGAGTATACAAATAAAATTGATATAATATCAGTTATATATTTTTTCTATACAGTACAAAAAACATAACACAACTAGGCCATTTGCCGCCCCTTGAATGTGCCGCCCGCGTGCATCGCACACATCGCACTATAGGGCGCGAGGGCCCTGACTGTGTAAATAAAATTTCGCAAAATTAAACGTAAGAATCTTTCCATTGCATTAAAATATACTCTTTAATTGTTCTCAAATAAAGATTGTCTATCAAAATATATATTTGCTAATTTTTTTTTAATAACCTTGAAGCCATTGGTGGGGGGGGGTTAAAAAAATTTCTTTAATTATCAAACGTTTCGACGGAAATATGGTTCTAATTGCAATATAGTTTAATTCTAAACTATTTAAATATCACTTTTGAATTCTACTATTCTTTTACGCTAAATCCCACCCTGTATTTAGCTTAGTGAATAGTAATCCAATATATAAGCTATATTATTTATGTGCATGCATAGATTGCACGATGAGTGTCGAAGACATCACGGCAAAACGGAGTAAGTCACAAATATCTGGAAAAAATGTTCTAATGCAGAAAACAGTCCAGAAGTGTCGTCTTTTGGCTAATCTACCAAACATTCGAGAATCGTTAAAATTGAACTTGTAAAATGACATAAGCGACAATTTCAGTCGTGGATAGATAGATAGATAGATAGATAGATAGATAGATAGATAGATAGATAGATAGATAGATAGATAGATAGAGTTTATTATTATAGACCTCTATATAAGGTATAAATTCGTCATACAAAAAAATTATAATAAAATATATGGTAACTTAGTCAACATATTTTTAAAAATTTTTAAAATTAGTATTAATGTTATACTCAGACAGTTATGCAAAACATCGCACCTAAGTGGTTGAAGAAGAAATAGATAGATAGATAGATAGATAGATAGATAAGGTATAAATCGCGCCGAGATCTCAACAACCTTTGCCCTGTGAAAATATTCTGTAATTTATATATTAACTGTTCTGAAAGGACCCGCACAAACCTTATGGGATTTGGTTCTCGGTTAAATTGATCGAAAATGCTTTTATTTTATAGTTTAAAGGTCATTAAGAAAAAGTGTTCATGGGCGCATAGCCTAAAAACCGATAGATTTAGAGCTACAGATATGTTTAGCGAGATTTTGGATATAGGGATATTCGTTGAATTCACAATCTTAAAAGATTCGAGTGCGCTGAATTCGAATATGACATTATTATTTTATACAGGATGACACCTTCCAAAATTACCTAGTTTTCGACTATTTTTCTATTTCTAAAAAAAAGCACAAAAGTTGAACATGGAACGTGTTTGTGAATTCAATGGATATTCCTATATCTAAAATCTCGCTAAACATGAAACATAAACACTCTTTCTTAGTGACCTTTAAACTATAAAATAAAACCACTTTAGATTAATTTAACCGAGAACCAAATTCCATAACGTTTGTGCGGGGTCCTTTAGTAAAAAACTACTTACGCCTTTCTGTCGTGATGCCGTAATAAGTACGTATTTTTGGATCGAATGGCTACTGATTCAGTGGATATGTTAAAATCTACATACACTACTAGATTTAATATCTTACAAATGAGCTTGTTTATTTTAGATTCATCTTTGTGTATCTAACGTTTTTATAATATGATGAAGTGTCTATAATTATGTACATGTGTACGGACACTCCGTTTCAAAAAAAACTAACGCCTGACCTCAAAATTTTTATATTTAATATTAGATACGTACTTTTGTCGAAACAGATAAGTTCGTTCTTTCCTTCTTTAAAAATTAAAATTAATTACTCAAAGAGCTAAATTTACTCTTTAAGAGTATTCGTCCCTGCAAATACCCCCTGCACCCTGCATTTCAAATCTTTTCCCCTCGCCTAAAAACGGTTTGCGCTCTCCCGACGCTATTTTTAAAGCTAGAGGGTTCTGGTAAACGCCAAATGAAAGACAAAGAATCAGACTACAGATCCTTCAGGCGAGTTTTTTGAAAAACAGTTTCGCCTACGTGTGAAATAATACGTAACTTATTATTTTTTTCAAAAGGTTGTAAGTTTTTTCAGGAATTTTTTTTCAAAAAATTCGCCTGAAGGATCTGTAGTCTGATTCTTTGTCTTTCATTTGGCGTTTACCAGAACCCTCTAGCTTTAAAAATAGCGTCGGGAAAGCGCGAACCGTTTTTAGGCGAGGGGAAAAGATTTGAGATGAAGAGTGCAGGGGGTATTTGCAGGGACGAATACTCTTAAAGGCAGTTAGTAACCTATTTTTTTCAAAGTATTTTGTAATGAAATTAAAAATATGCACGCTAGTAGACAATAAAATGCAATTTTCACTAAATTAACTTTTAGACTTATGAGGCTTTACCAAACTATTCAGAAAATTTAATTACTGCCAAAAAAACTTATTTAGAAAATTAGAAAACCAGTCGATATTTTTTTTCTAAAAATAGATAAATGAAACATTTGAAAGTTAAATAATAAAAAAATGATAGATTCGTCAACGTTTTCATCTGAAGTTTGTGAACGGTTCATAATTTCAGAACGGTGTTGAATATAATACATGCATAAGTAGAACTCCTTACGTATTTTTTATATTTTATTAAATAAATTACTTACTTAAAAATAGAATCTTCTGGGAAATGTTTCCAATAAAACATATGTATGTCTGTATGTTAGACTAGTTTTGATAGAATATTTCTTACATTAAGCTTTGAATTCTTCATCAACAGATAAATATTATGATTTTCGTGATTTAATCATTTTATGATTTCATATTTATGAAATAGTTGAGCTTTAAAATAAATATTTAAATCTAACAAATCAAAACAGCCTACACATATTTTTTTAATCGACATGTACTCATTTATACTATAAATAAGAAAAACTTGATTTTATAGCAATATTCCAAAAACAATTTTTAAAAGATTAGTTAAGCAGTATTTTTTTTAATACAAGTTGTCTGAGGAATTTGTAATATAAATTAAACATATACGATGCATTTCCGATTTAAATAAACAGGAATTAATTAGAAAGAAAGACAGCAACCTTCAAATTAAATTATCAACTTCGCCAAGAAAAGTTAAATATATGGGAAGTGAAGTTACGGTAAGGTAATTTGTAACCACTAACCTCTGATATAACATTCGTTACAAATATAATTAAAATAATAATCATTAGAATTAGATAAAAATTGCGACAAAAAAATTAAATATACGCTGGTTTGAAAAAAAAACACCAAGAACGTAAAAATGTGTACCAAAAATACCAAATGAATAGGCATTTAATGTTGAGGCAACTTTAGCTTTTAAATTAAGAATGGATCGTTTAAATTTCGGAAAAAGTTTTATTAATGTAGCATTACATTTCGTGACTAAAAATAGACGTGTCTCTTTTAAAAAGGAATCTATCGATTGATCTTTTTTAACTGACACTAAATACTGACAAAACTAGTTAATAGAAGATGATTAAAATACGTTAACAGTTGATTAAAGATTATTAAAGGGTTTCTCAGAAAATGAATATAAAGTCGACGTAAATTGTAAACAAATAATAATATCAAAGTGAAGCCGAAATCCGTTCATAAAAACTTTTTTTAATTAAAAACTGATATATATTTTTTTACTGTTGTACAAAAGATTTGTACCGACTTGGACATCTTAAAGAAAATGATAAAAGAGAAATACGTGGAGTAGCTATAGCATGTTATTAAAAGAGATCTTTAATTCAATGATCAATCAGGAATAAAACCTGAACAGCAAATAAGTAGATGTACTGTTTGCCGATACACGTGTTAGATCGAAGGTTGTATCATCCGCCATAATACTAACTGTCCAAGAGCTATCAAACATTTTTGGGTAGGTATTTGAGGCAGCGTGAAAATTTGTAATATCTGCAGAAGACCTGCCTGAAGGAGAATGGAATCTAGACTACTCTTGGTTATTCTGCCGTAAAAAGTGACCAACTTATGAATTTGAGTAAATCAAGATTTACTGCGCTTGCGCCGATTTTCTCTAAAAAACAATAGGGCTCTTCATATTTGCATATACCAAACATCCTCCTAAAATTTGGTTTCGATACGCTCATCCGTTTGACCTGTATCGTGCTCACAGACAGACTACCTAACCAGTCGCACAGAGTTTTTCCAAAAATGTGCTTTTTGGATTCGGGAGATCTTGAAACGAAAAGATATTGTAAAATTTTGAATCGTGATTTTTGACTTAAACTAGTACCATTCTCCACTTGTGGTTTGGAACGGAATGTCAAAATCTGTCATCATGCCTATTCTACTCTCTTTCCAGAACAGTCAATAGATTAATGTTATTAAAATTTCGTACGTTAAAACCTTATATAAAGTGTAGTTACGTTCCCTTGAAGGAATAGTACTGCAGTAGGTATGTAGTAGGATAAGAATAGCAAAACGGAGTAGAGCAGAACAACAGACACAATTGAGATCTGTGGAATTCACAAATTATTTAATTTTCCACTTAAATAAGCATGTTTGTTTCCGGAAGCTACTGTAACTGTGCTCTAAGAGCGTGCACTCGTCTGTTACTAATTCCCGAATAGCACAAATCTTGTTCCTTATCTCCTCTTTAAAACATCCTACTTCGGCATCCCCTTGCTCTTTTGGCAGACGTCTTCTGAATTGCCGTACAGATATTTAAATTAATTATTTAAACTAGCTTTTCGGTCCGGATTGATTTTGGTTTGGCAACAAAATAAAAAAGAACAACAAATCTCGTCATATCAAATCTTTGATTAACGTCTGATTAGTCTTCAATAATAGCTTATTGTGCGACTAGTAAGAGAAGGTGAAGATTCCATGAGCGTGAAATTTGCCGCACGAGCGTAGCGAGTGCGGTAACACGCGAGTGGAATATTCTCCTTCGATCAATGGTCGCACATAATATTTTATTCAACTAGCACGAGTAATATGTAATCGGGGCCCTGATAAAAGAGGGAAAAATAATAAATCACTTCATTGATTGACGTACCCACCGCCCTCGATGCACACAAGATGGCTCTGACTTTCGCTGTTTTCATATATACAAATCGCTACCGCGTTCCTATTGGTCCAGAAATTATGCAGTAATAATTCATTACCGTACAGTTTCGGCTCGCTACCGTGTTCCTATTGGTCCAGAAACCATGCAGTAATACATTATCGTACGCAGTTTCGGCTCATTATTAGCACTCTACGCGTCAACATGAAATAATTTATTATTTCTCCCGATTTCAATTAACCTGTGTTCATTTTGGGTTAAATTATGTAAGGATGTTTGTCGTTAAAATTAAGAGGAAACATTTAAGGTAAAGAAAATATGTCTAAAAGCTCACTTTAAAAGTTTTCATATGTAAATACCGCAGGAAATAAAAACGTACTAAATAATGTTAAAATTCAAGAAATAAAACATAGAACAGTAAAAGAGAAAAAAACGTAAGGAATATGAGTATTGTGAGAGAGAAAGAGAAGGAAGTAGAAAAAAAAACAGAAGTTGGAGTCGTTTTAAAACGCAGTCGGAAATGAACAATACAAATAATGACGAAGCTCGGGGGCATCTTATTTTTGAGTTTTTCTTGATGCATATCTTTATATTTACATTTAAATGGCTACAACGTTATTATTATACTTCTAAACCAGTAACTCCCAACAACGGATGTCGGAAACTCGTTTCATTCAGTTAACTAGAAACACTTTTCTTCACGTTTGGGAAACGCTGGTCATTATAATGTATAAAGTATACAAAACTGTTTGCTGAAGTTAAAAGATTTTTTTGTATTTAATTCACAAATTGCCTAAAGAGTTCATAATTTTAAATGGCTTGTTCAATTACGGGTATATATTTTGAGACAATTTAAAAACAAAATTATGATATAGAAATAGAAATGAAGCTAATTATAAAGAGAGAGTGCGAATTTAGTTAGTTTATGTGGATAATTTCCGGAACCACTGCACCTATTTGAAAAATTCTTTCATCCCTATTTAGAATAAATCTTCAGCGGCTCTTTTGATGTAAAGTTGGGACTCTCCAGTTACATACGCAAAAAATAATTATTTTATTATAATTCTATTATAATAATAATAATTATATTATAATAAAAGTTATGCGTGGTCATACATAAATTAAAAAAAAAAAATATATACGCGTCGACTTGAGAACCTCCTCCGTTTTTGTTTTTCGTCGGTTAATAAACCCTTAAAAATCGTCCAATCGATCCATGATTGAGTACCATGTCTATCTCTCAGCCACTTCCATTCGCGTCTCACCCGCACCGCCCCCGTCGCGGCGTGTCGTCCTCGGATATATATATATATATATGAGCAAATACTGAAACGAAAATGTTTAGTGGCTCTTTAAAAACTGAAAAATTTTGTAAATTGTAACTTTTGGCTCTTCCGTCTCAAAAGGCTGCCGACCCCTGACATAGGGTATATATTTCTGTCAAAGTTTATTTCCAACGATTAAAAAGTAGGCAAAACTTCAAATAATTTTATAACATCATCGCACGATCCTATTTTTGCAGAGATTATTCAGTAAAGGAGATAATATTAATTTGATAGACTTTCAGTTTAGAATTATGATCGAAAGTCGCTGAAAAGAGAACAGCCTGCAAGTATTTCATAAATGTGTATTTAACAAAATCCCAGATGTCAAGAAACAATAATATATAGTTGTAGGAAAGGCGCGTTGAATCAATTGATATATAGTGAGGTACGATTTCCCATTATGTTGTCAAAATAATATAAACGGCTCCAATAAGAGTGACGGCGATGGCCTAGCAGTAGGACTTACGACTTGTGTGTGAGGTGATAAAAAAAAAAAAAACAACACAACTGACCACAATAAATATACTGGGCGATAGAGAGTGCGGTGCGTATGAATCGGGAGCGATAACTTACTTTGGGTGAAAAGTTGTAAATCCTCACGTGCGTTCAACGTGACGACTGGAAGTGTATAGTACGCGCCACGGATCTAAAAGGTTCGGAAGTTAGTCACAAACAGCGTCGCAAAGGCACATTTTAGAGCTCCCACCACCTGCCAGCTACCTGTAGTGAACGTGCGCTCGTCGGTGATTGGCCGTGATCGCTCGTTGCCTCTGTCACTTGTCGCTTTCCTGCTTTAAAATACAGTCGAGTACGCTATTGTCAAGTTGTTATTGTTATCAGAGTTTTGTTGAGTTGCGAGTTTGTAGTTTTTCAACAGACTGTACAAGCACAAGCCTGCATTCGCATCAACTTCCGAGCCTTTTAGATTCTAACCAATATTATAAATGCTAATGTGAGTGTGTTAGTTACGCTTTCACGCGTAAACCGCTGAACAGATTTCGATAAAATTTGGCAAGGAGATAGATTGTATCCTGAGGAAGGACTAAGATCTAAAAAAAACCTGAAGGGAGTGAAATAGGGGATGAAAGTTTGTATGGGGAACTCATCATTTCTCAAATTAGGGATAAGAAAATTCATATTTAGGCTTTTGGTAAGAAATAAAGAATTACGTATTTCAGCGTTTCTGCAAACTCATCCCTCAAGAGGGTAGAATAGGGAACGATTTGCTGGTGAAAATCTCAAAATATATACCTAAACATTGTTTTTTAAAGTGGTACAGCGAAGCCGCGGGTAGCAGCTAGTATGATATAAAACAAAGTAGGTACGTACTTTCGACCGAGGTATGAAGAAAAAAACTGAAGGATGCTCTTTTCCAACCAGTTTTTGAAATAAATTATTTAGGCATAACTGTTCCGTAAACAGCGCAGTTTAAATACCAACATTGTTATGTAAAAACATGACATTTTTTAAATGAATACATAAAAAATTGTATGAGCGAATCAGTTAGTTTTTTGTGAACACATTTGTTCAAATGTACCGCATTTAATAAACTACCCAGACACAGGTAATAATGTTATAGTAGAGACTATTTCATTAACAAAATGAATGCAATCAAACATTTTATTAAATAAACTCTGAACACGAAACTTACAGATGATCAAACAGTTAAATTTATTGGTTTGCGGACACACGAATAAAACATGTGTATGTAAAACTCGTAAATATACAGTTTGGTTCATTGAATTAATTTTTCCGACTACGGTGCTTTATCTAATGTTTACCCGCAAATCTTCTAATTTCAGACTTTAGTTTTTTGGATTGAAAAACGCTTGTAGTAGACATCGGGAAATTTTGTGAACAAGCTATTCCACAAGTATTGCAAAAGACTTCAGGAAATGATTCTTGAAATCATTCTAAGAGAAAGACGTCCCATAAATGGGTCCGGAAATGTTTATCCGCTGAGCTTACAAAAACGGTACAATATCGGCAATAAGCTACCGATCATTTTTATTTCAAGATGAGACCTCAAAAAAATGTACCTATAGATCAAACGCCCACAAACAAACATGGCGTCATAGCGTGTGTTCTGTTTATAGATAACGGTCCCACCCGGTTTTACCCGGGTGCAAAACAACGAATGGGGGAGGGACACGAGTATACACATTCATCTTAGTTTACCGAGATGAATGTTGTGTCCAAATTCCATCTTGATCGGAGTTACCGTTTAAAAGTTTTTGTCGGACTGACAAATTTTGGGTTACATTTTTCATTGATGCTCCGCTCCTATTGGTCGTAACGTGATATTATATAGCCTATAGCCTTCCTCGATAAATATAAGCTAACCAACAAAAAAAAATTCAATTCGAACCGGTAGTTCCTGAGATTAGCGCGTTCAACCAAACAAACAAACTCTTCAGCTTTATATATTAGTAAAGATAAACGTCCACTGTTGTTAATATTCTATCACTGCGTGCGTGCCAAACTCATCTACAAAGCATGCTTCAATACATGCATCGTGTGAACTGAACACATAAAATCAACGCTTGAAAACTAGCGAGGAAGCTAACGACAAAACCAGTCTCGTGTGTAGCGACTAGTGATGTGCCGGATATCCGTATCCGTATCCGTATCCGCGGATATCCGAGGGAGAAGAAAGATCCGTATCCGTATCCGTTAGTGTTTGGCGGATCTTTTACCTTATTCATTTTCAATTCATCGATGAATTTTATATATATAGGTGATTAGGTAATAGTGAAAACCTGTTAAATTCCATTCAGATTATTTTTTATTTTTTTAAATCGTATTTGGCACCTTTATATTGCAAACATTTATCGTAGTGAGTACCATACTAATAGTACATAACTCAAAGGTACTAAATCAACTATCTTTAAAATGAGATATTGCACATCGATCTTTGGAAAGAGACAATCTGTTATGAGAGTTAACTCTTAAAGAGGTCAATAACTTTTTCCCATAACAGATAGTCTCTTTCCAAAGGTCGATGTGCAATATTTCCCGCCGCGTTCTCTAAGAAAGTTAAGATCCGTATCCGCGGAATTTGAAACCAAATATCCGTATTCAGATCCGCATCCGCGGATATACATTTATAATGATCCGGCCCATCACTAGTAGCGGCCTTCAGGAACCGCCGCCTGAAATCTTCCGCAAAACTTATGGAACACCCTGTATATCTACGTACGGTGTGTATAACGTGTAGTGTGGTGTCGGCAAGCTCGAGGCCAAAATGATTAACTGACACGCTGGCTCGTAAAATGAGACATTGGCTCGGCAATTACTCGACTGGTCGACAGAATACATATACACATATTACACGTACAAATGTACTCATCTAATACACCTGTATATATGACGTACTATGACCTACGTGTGTGTGTGTTTGTGTGGTCTGTATAGGAGCTTAGTGCAATACTGACTGCAGCACCCAAGGTGACATAGTGTCATATTACTCCGACATAAATTGTATTGGCTCTCGAAACTATCCGAAAAAAGAAAACTTACAAGGAAATAAAACACACGTACAAAGTATGAGTTGCAATAAAATTTCCTTAAATGAAAAAAGAAAATTGTAAATAACGAAGTTCACTCTGTTATAAATTAAAAGACACTAACGAGGGAAACACGATTTATAGATTCTTTAAGGAGGTTGAGGTGTTAAGCGAAGATAATCAAAAAAATCTGAAATACAGTTTTTTTAATAGATTTTTTTATGACAAAATTTTCTGTAAAAAATCCAAAATCATTAGGAGGTTATAAAGTCAAAAATTAAAAAGAAATTTTACATTTAGTCTTATGGAAAATATGTCAACCTAGCATGGAAATGGTGCATTTTTTTTTTTTGCAAATAACCAAATAATGTCAGCAGTTCCGAAAACTAACTATGTAAAGCATCGATGTCTTACGCATATTCTAATATTTTTTCCAATTTAATTAGGAGACTTTTAATAAAAAAAAATTAAACCTTAGCACTTTTCGATTATGGACTTTTATTCTTGACAATTTTAACAATTTTAACTGAATTTTCAACTTTTTAATGATTTAATTTTAAGTTTTATTACTTCTAATTTCTTTATAAAATACAGATATTTACATACATTTATTTTTTCTAACCTAACTTTGTATTTACAAACAATTCAAAAGCTAGCCCATTAAGTAAAAAAATACTGAAATAATTAATTAATATTTTAAAAAAAGATTTATTTAAGCATTTATGACAATAATTTATTGGTATCATCGACTTTATAACCTTTTGCAAAAATTTATTATGGAAAAGTTCCCATTTAGAATTCGACTTACTTTTGATTGGGACTGTAACGCATCAACCTCCTTAAAGAAAAAAATTATAATCCACAAAACGAATTTTTTCTTCACGTTGTTGTTCCAACAACTCCGTGAGTTGCCGTCACATAATATATCGTATAAATCAATAAATAAAATTATCGACCAATTTTTCAGACAAATATATTAACAAAAAATAATAATTAATACACTGACGTTTTCTTTTCAATTTTTGAATTTAATTAAAAAACTTAAAGCGAATATTTTAAAATACCATACGAATTAGAAATTAATTATTAGTTATTTTTATATTTTTTAGATCAGTTCTGAAGAAACTCCAAATCCGGACCGAAACGTCAATGTATTAATTATTATTTTTTGTTAATATATTTGTCTGAAAAATTGGTCGATAATTTTATTTATTGAAGAATGTGGCGTAACACTATAGACTCGCATTCGGGAGGTACCAGGTTCGAATCCCGGCGGGGGCAGATGTGGCTAAGACTTTTTCCTGCAGCCTCTTGATTCTTGAAACGGAAATTCTTGTACCGGCCATATTGCTGAGGCTTTCCATGGTTTCCCTCAATAATTCCATATAAATATCAAGATGGTTTCTTATTCAAGACCATAGTCGATTACCTGTCGTATTGTGTATTATTGAATTCTACAGACTATAGATTCAATTATTGTAGATTATAAACGCTCGGCAACACAGGCCATTAGCAAAGTGTTTATAATGTTTCGGCCAGTTTTGCACCAACCCTTATCCAAAAGACTTGTTTAAAATCTTAAGTGCGGATTGTCAGGGTATATAATATTATCCACCCTCTACATACAAGATGACTGATCGGCCACCACTATTATACGTTCGATTGTATTTCATCTGATTGAATGGATGTACAGACATATAATCGGTCTGTGTATTGACATGTCAGTGATAGATCAGCTCTAATGTAACTGTCTTTTTTATAAACAACACACTGTTCAGTTGAAACAGTTAAAAAGAGATGTTCACAAACTCTCAAACTTCGATCGATTTATTTTAGTTATTTATGGCTAATTTATGTTATTCAATTTGTTAAAATATAATGCTTCTTATAGATTTTGAGTCTATTGGTTTATAATAATTTTTATTGATGAATTAAGTTAGTAAAAATCATTTAGAAATGACTATTTTCATACAAAGTCTTGTTCGTTAAATACGATGTTGACAGATTTGTAATTACAATCGCTCTCATGTATTTTCAACACAATCTATTTTCGACTATTTCATTTACGTATTTTCAGATTTTTAGTTCCCACTTTTCACACTAAGCGTCTCTTCCTATTCTGCTCAGCCAATGGAAAAAACGTTAGACAACGTCTAACCTTAAATAAATAAAGTTTTTATTTTTTTTTATTGATCTATGACCTTCACGAAGTGACGATGAAGAAGTTGAAAATACAGGAGTCGATTAGTCCCAACTGGTTGAAAATAAATGAGTTTTATTGGTATACTTATTCTATTTTGTTGTAAGAAAAAATAATGGATTAAATAACTATAGCTAGTGATTTTTTTTTGAGTCGCGCTCAAATTGATATTAAAGTGAATCCAATATTTAAAAGAAGATTTTAAAAAATGTGTTTTTTTAAATTCATTTATTGCAGTATGACTATCATTTGTAACGTAACATGTCCATATTATATAAAAAAATGTGTATGTTTACTGTTTAACTATATTTATTGGATAAATAGATTATAGATCAGTGTCTATGTTTGTATTAGAGAATCCGCCAGTCACACAAACCGACTGGTACGAGCTCGGGTTCCTGGAAGCGCTAATTCCCATAAAACATCGGAATGCTAACAACATTCCAATGTTTCCCCTGAGGGGAATATTTATTGGAACATGTAATATCCACCAGTTTGCTTTTGCAAGATTTAATGAATGAATGATTGCAAATTATAAATTTTCGACAAATAAGATCAATGCCTGGCAGCTGGGGCACAAACTTGCGAGGACGCAATCAACAACGCGATTATGATCGTTTTATTTGAATGTATCAACCAAGAAAATTTTGAGGGCGCTGAGTAAGATCATAAGGATCTATAAGACCCCTTTTGCAAGGTCAATAATCGAGCCGATTAATTATTTTTTGAGCAAAAACTATTTAAAATCTTACAATGCTTTTCTTATAGAGAAATAAGTATGATCACAATCTAAGATCATTACCAAAACAGTTTCTTCTGACAACTAGAATGTCCATTCGGGTTAGTAGATGTTTTATTCCAAAAATATGTATTGAAGGAGATGTATTTGGTTGAGGAACAATTGAAAAATAACCATCTCAACTTGCATTGAGGCCCTGATGATGAAAATATATTTTTCGAAACATTGGCCACAAGCGATTAGATTAGATTAGATTTATTTGGGGTGATACGACATTTGTATATCTCACAAACACTGCGACCTAGAAGATCTTTTGTGCATCCCCTAATAGTATTATTCCCAGTCTGGTAGAAAGCTTTTTATGAACCTTATTACCTTACTGGGGGCTGTTCTCCATATGTCCTCAGGCTTTGGAAAGGGCCTGTTAAGATATAGCAGCCTTTTGGAGAACACTGCTTCACATTCACATAGAATGTGTTCAGCAGTTTCTTTTGCATCTTTACAGAAGCGACAGTTATCATCTTGGGCTTTACTCATTTTTGACAGATGGTATCTCAGAGGGCAGTGGCCTGTAAGGAGTCCTGTCATTATTCTCAGTTCTGATTTGCTGAGCATAAGGAGTTCTTTACACAAGCGATACTCTAGTAAAGTTTATTTTTCAATTGTTCCTCAACCAAATAAATCTCCTTCAGTCAATTCGGGTGTTCAAGATGTTGGATGTTCATGTTTTCTAATGTTCTCGTTATCGAGACGAATACAAATTGTTACTTTATTCGAGAAGTCACTTATATATGGACAGGTTACGTTACGAGTTATATAATAATATTATTTATATATATAATATATATTCGCATGCAGCATGGCGTAGTGTCACTGAACATTACATAATAATATTATGAGGTGAAAGAGAGAGTATGGGCGCAATGTGCATGCGACTAACGTTTGTCTCTAACCACAGTAACTCTCTACCATTTCACAGCTCCAGGCCTGGCCGACCCCCCAAACGTGCTCCCGTAGGACTCAGTATCGCTGCTTCGCACCTACACCATCATCAGCTCAAAAAACATCGGCTGGACAACGGTGATTATCCGCCTTACGAAAACGGACATATGGGTGAGTTCAAATTAACATTTTATACATTCACACGTCTCATTTTCAAAAATTTTCTAGTACGTAGCTTGATACGAAGGTTAGTATAGTAGAAGTTACCTTGTTCAGTGGAACAACAGTTAGTCTAGTTCATATGTCCCTTTTTGATGAATTCCAGTCCTCCTTCATCGAAAATTGTGATCATGATGTCATTCGATTCGGAATGACATCCAGAAATTTTTTGAAAAATATTGAAGTGGGAACGAAAAAATTGCAAAAGTTATAAACATTTTAGTAAAATAAAAAAGACGGGTTTGGTTTTTTGCGAATATCTCAAAAACGACATTCTGAAAGAACAGGAAATTTCCCATCTCCCGGAACTCTACCACTAATATTTCTAATTTTAATTTAGAGGTGAAAATAGGGCTAAAAAACGGTTTTTCTATTTTGTATACGACAAGCTAAAAGACACGAAAATAATAAAAATTAGATAAAAAATGAAAAAAAATGTTAGCCCTATTTTCCGCTCTAAAATAAAACTAGAAATATTGGTGGTAGAGTTCCGGGAGATGGGACTTTTTTGTAGGAATTTTCCTGCTCTTTCAGAATCTTTTTTGTGATTTCAGACATCTGCAATACTTTTTGAGATATTCGCAAAAAAACAAATCCTTCTTTTTTCTTTTACTAAAATGTTTATAACTTTTGCAATTTTTTAAGCTTAACATTATTATTATCAATATCGAAACTAGTTCCAAAATTTCGGAACTGAGTATCGAAAATCGATATCAGTTTCGGAATTGAGGATTATCTGAAATTTCAGGTTTGGGAAGAAGTGTCAGTTGTCTCAAGTCGTTAGTCGACTTCTGCACATTTCACGGCTGTACATTTAATATATTATATTAAATTTTTAGAGAAAAGTCCGTATTCATAATAATTAGGTACTTTTAAAGGCTGCCAAAGGTGAACCAATTATGAGAAATTTTTTTATAACACCACAGTTCCTAATAAATAGAGCTTAAAAATGCCAGTACGATACGAGATATAAAGCATTACTCAATAAACTTTAGAACAAATATAATAAAATCTTTTTCTTCTTTCGAAATATCACTCTGAATAGGTTTAGGATTTCATTTATCTGGGTTATAAAAAAATTGTTATTATATTCCGACTAACACTTTGGGTGGCCTTAACCACATCAAACGAAATAAACTACAATAGGTATATTAAAAATAAAATATTGACTAAATAATAAAATGCAATAAAAAACTCCATATTTCCGCACCTGGTTCGTATAAATTTATTGTGTCATAACAGCAATTATTCTATTTGAAAATGTATAAAAATACATAAAATGGGTGCCGGAGTTGTTTGATTTACTTGAAGGTGGTTTCACAGACTTAATACAACTATAGACTAAGCGTAAATGTTATGACTGACTTTTAGCAGTTTGCCTCTTATAAGGTAGGAGCTCTCTCTTAGCAAATACACTTCTGAAATGCGATTGGAATAGGATTTTTTAGAAACACTAAATTTGAGATGAATACAAATCTTTGATTAACGTCTGAATAGAACTCTTCAAATAAATAAAATTGTCGACCAATTTTTCTCAGACCATATTATATTAACAAAAAATAATAAAAATACAAATCAATAATTGATTTGTATTTTTATTATTTTTTGTCAATATAATATGGTCTGAGAAAAATTGGTCGACAATTTTATTTATTTGAGATGAATATTTTTTTCGTCAAAAATGAAGTGAGATGTCATCGTCAAATATTTAGTAATCGTGTCCTAAGGAGTAAACACTTTCACAAAGGTAGAAACGTGAAAGTCGGAAAAAAATGGGAGCCGTCGTGGTACAGATGTGAGACATAAATTTAAGCGACGTTCTAGTAACCAAATTTCGTCCCATCAACTAACGAACTTCTATAGTAACTGAATATTGCCTTGTAACTTTTCACTCTGTAACTAAATTTTACCCCATTAATCAAATGATACTTACCATGACATATATACTATAAACAAGTGTAAACATAAAATAATTATTATTGTAATACCTTACCTGATAACGTTATATCCACGCAATAGCCTTAGATGCTGAGCGTGTTCTATTTAAATAAAAAAAAAAAAATTTACCCTGTCATCTACTAAATTTCGCCCTGTCAACTAATGAAATTCTAGTAACTAAATATCGCTCTACAACTAAATTTTGTCATGTTATCTAGTTGTCTCTTTTAACAAATGTCAAATTTTAATCCAACGCATACACCAAAGCAAGCGTCACAGACTGCCATCTAACAAAAAACTAATAACTAGAAACAAAATTTCACTCTATTATCTAATTGTCGCCTCTAACTGAAGCCATGTTTAACCCAACGCACACAAACGTAACGTCCTCTCACAAAACGTCGTTCCATAAAAATGTCGCGCCAATTGCACGGTCCAACCAAAAACGCCATTAGATTTTTCACATCAAAATGCTCTTCTTAAAAAGTAAGAAATACGTGTTCGATTGTTTTTTGGAAAAAAACTACTCGAACTTTTGACCAGAGAGATGGTAACTTTGTCGAGTATAGTACGCGCCACGGATCTAAAAGGTTCGGAAGTTAGTCACAAACAGCGTCGCAAAGGCACATTTAAGAGCCGTTGATACTCCCACCACCTCCCATCTACCTGCAGGGAACGTGCGCTCGTCGCTGATTGGCCGTGATCGCTCGTTGCCTTTGTTGCTTTCCTGCTTTAAAGTACAGTCGAGTACGCTATTGTCAAGTTGTTATTGCTGTTTTAGTTTTGTTGAGTTGCGAGTTTGTAGTTTTTCAACAGACTGTACAAGCGCAAGCCTGTATTCGGTTCTAACTTCCGAGCCTTTTAGATTCGTGGCGCGTACTATAGCTATCACGATGGCATTCTAAACTACGCGGAAGAAGAAGTGGTCGGTCTATCTGCACTACCTCTATGAGCTATGAGGTGGAAAAAGAGTGTACCTATATAGCGTTATAGGAGAAGTGAGCGCGACTAGCTACGGTGTAGACACGTAAGTATACAAATATAATATACGACCTATCAAAAACCGATTAATCGATTCTGTTCCCCAATGATAAAAACGACTGTTATTAAATTTCCGCCTTATCATCTCCAGTATAAAACAGCAATCAACATTTCAAACAAGCAAGTATTATCGATTAGAACAATATTTAATACACAGCAATACGAGCAAGCAGGCCGTGTCTATTGGAAAACTTTCAGGAGGATTAACATTCGATGTGTAATTTCTGTCTTATGGTCATATTCATCGAACACTATTAAAGATAGAAATTACTAATGAAGATGAAAATAAATTTTTCGAAACGTTGGCCACTAGCGAAACATCGGTAAAGCTTATTTTATGATCCTTACAACCAAAACCTTCCTTCATCAGAAATTACTAATCTTGAAACAAATTTATTCGTCACAATAAAATTCAGTTTCAATTCACCAACCAAATTATTAGGTAAAATAGTTAGTTGAAGAATAAATACACACAGCACTGTACTCCTTGGTATTTTTGTTGAATATTGTGATGTTCACCAAAAAATCCAACCGATGGCGTTAGTGTAAACGTCAAAAAATAATAATGTTTTATTCAATAAATAAAATTATCGACCAATTTTTCAGACAAATATATTAACAAAAAATAAATAAATTTTTTGTTAAAATATTTGTCTAAAAAATTGGTCGATAATTGTATTTATTGAAGAGTTCTAATCAGACGTTAATCAAAGATTTTAATAATGTTTTATCCTATCCTAATTGCACACAAAACTTCCACTAACTTTGTTCTTAAATTTTAATTGAAAATTGCGACCAGCAGTACTTTTTTTATTTTTTTTTTAATTCATTTATTTACTTATTTTTTATCTCAATACTTAATGAAAACTATAGTCATATATAGATAAACCATAATTAGATTTTTGTTCGCAACATTATTGTAGAAATATTTTTGATGATTTTAAGACGATATGAAACGTAACTATAATTGTGAATCCGCCTTGAATTAATAAACATATATACATAGATATTAAAGCTGTCAGCACGCTTTAATAACTGGTATAAAATAAAATTGAAAAAAGAAACTGTTTTAATAGACGTTATGTTTAGAAGTAACCATACAGACTGCCGCTTCCAGATCTAATTCACACAGCCGTATTGCATATTTAAATAAAAAAATAAACATTCTAAAGAGAGAGTCATAGTGTATAATATATTTTATGACACGTTGTCCAAACATTTCGGGACGTATTTAGTTTTAATTTTTTTTTGTAACACATGTATATCCATGCTTCCTTAAAGGTCCATATTTTATGAATAGTGAGCAATAAAGAGACAATTAACTCATCTCTACACCCTTTATAAAACGCAATGTCTGTCTGTCTTTTTGTTCACTCATAGCTCGAGAGCCGCTGATCAGATTTTCAAGTGTTTTTTTTCCGATGTAGATATATTGTTTGGTCAGGTTTTAGGAGATAAATTTAGTTACTAGTATTTCGCTAGATGACAGAGCGTTACGCTTGCTTTGTGTATGCGTTGGATTATAACTTGGATTTTGTTAAAGACGACAATTAGATGACAGGGTTGTGAAACATCCAATGGCGCGTTTGGTTGGGAGTATCATTCTGCAATTGGCGCGACACTTTTATGGGACGACGTTTTATGGCTGGACGTTACTTTTAATTAGTTACCAGAATTTCGTTAGATGACAGGGCGCAATTTGGTTACTAAATTTCACCTCTACCAGGCGTCCCAAGATGGCTCACATTTTTTTTTTCAACCTTGTTTTGTTTTTTAATATGAACGCCAATAGCGCATCTGCTCATTTAGGCCTAGTTTATATGAGAGGCGTTCAACGCGCGTTTAAAATTTCTATACAATTGTATATAACTGTTTATATGATAACGCGCGTTCAACGCGCGTTGAACGCTCTTCATGTGTGCTAGGCCTTAGTCTGTACAAACAAATACGTTAATAAAATTCACAAAATATTTGTTTTTGTAGAAATATATAAAATATTCAAATTTCTGAGTTTATTGGACTATTTCTACCGTACCTACTACTAAAAGAATTTGTCTGGAGTACCTATTATTTGATGTGCATATGAGTTATTTGGTATTAAAATTGCTATTTTAAAATATAAGTGAAATTGCCAAGGGGCAACGAATGTATAGAGATGCATATTTAATGGTCAGAACACAGATGGAATGTATACGTATTGATATGTTGTAGATACTCGGTAAATTAATGAAAATGATCAGAATTTCAAGCATTCTGACAAAGTGCTCTCATATGAATGAAATTCCGCAAATTGATATAATATAAAGCAAATAAGAATGATTATAGGAAAAATAAAAGACAGAGAAAACGAAAGGTTTAATTAAAATTCAAGTCATCGAATCAGTGGCAGCTGAAATTGACTCTCCGTTTTATTCATGTACTTTTATTCTATACTGATCATAGGAATAAAATCGCAATCGAACCATTAGGGTGCAAACATATACTTCTGTCTTTTTTTACGCCGTAAGCACTGGCGTATCCAGGAGGGCAAAACAAGTACGGGGGACCCGGCTTAAAAAAATTCTAATTTGCTCTCTCCTGGGCCAAAAGCTGGGTACGCGAATGTTAACGTCATAGAAAAAGACAAAGTTTTTGAAACATTGAAACAGAGATACTTTATCCAAGTGAGTAGGCTTTTACAAGTAGACGCCGGGCCGCAAACGAAATATATTTTGCAGAATTACATATATACATCGCAACCGAGTGAAACCGGGACGGACCGTTATAAATGTTATAATATTATAAAGAGGTAAAGTTTGTAAGTTTGGATGTAGGAGGCAATCTCCGAAACTACTCATCCGATTTCAATTTTTTTTCACCAATTTTTAGAATGTACCGTCAGGATAGATATAGGTTATATTATATTATCGCGTTTAAATAAAAGCGCTTTTCGTGGAGACCAATTTTGCAACGCAAGTCGACGAAAAAACGGCGACAATCTACAAATTCGGGCGAAGCCGAACCAGACCGCTAGTAGATATATATTTTTTCGTTTTGTATAACAATCATTTGTTCAGATTCTCTATAAGTTCATTGGTTTTCTTATTATTCTACATTATTTTTTAAGGCGTTGAAATATAGTCGATAATAGTTATTGGCGTAACTAGTAGTCTAAGTCATTCATCGCGCTGACAGGTCATGACTTAGCCTACAAGTTGCGCCCATAATTTTATTCAACAATTGCGCGTTATTCATGTTTTAATTATAATGAGATGTTGTAAATATCTATTTATTTCTTTATAAAAAAAAACTGTCAATACTAACAGCACCAAACAGCACGATTCAATGTTTTGGTTTGAGGTTAGCCGGTTATGAATAAACTCCATGTCGAAAACATTCGGCCTCTCAATTTTAGCCTCAATGGGTAACAACGGAGTTGTTGTTACCTACTATTTCGTTACGACTCAGAAAATAGTTACGTTTATTTTCATTACTCCACAATGGCCGAGCTAGTAGGAATCTTCATTGAGTTATGACAAGTAATTGTCACCAGTCGGTAAATGGCTATTTAGGTTTCGGTTTTTAGGCATGATAAAACATGAATAACGCGCATGAGTTGAATAAAATCAATTAATGTTTAATCAAGAATAAAATTCACTTGCACAAAAACGTAATGCGGGAAGAGAAATAATAAATAAACGAAAATAATGTCTTAATTTTGATGTATTTTACGAGAGACAATTTTATTTATCAATGTAATATTAAACCCACAAACAATAATTTAGAGACCTTTTGTTAGATCAATATATTATATGCCAGAAATTGTATCTAAAATGTAATAAATTTGATCCTCCACACACATGTACCCTGTACAGTAAAGGATAAAAATTTATTTTCGTTAACAGCCACTGGCAATCAATATTTTGAATACTCTAAATAGTTAATGTGACTATATTACAGTAGATATAAATAAATTAACACGAACATTTGTCACGTTTTAATAAATTTTTGTGTTATCAACTTACTTTGCCATGTTAGTGATTTGTGGCGGCTAAATTTAGTTTTGCTCTTGACTGTATTTATTTTGCAATAAAATGAAGTAAATGTACATATGAGATCTAAAATAAAATTACTAACTATACGCTGTCTCACATATGTACCGTTGAAAGAATATACGATCAGGAAGAATGAGCTAGTCTTCGAAACCTTATTGACCTGTGTTTTTGACGTGATAACGTCTTATAAATTGATGAAAAACCGGCTGCACGCACGAAAAAGTGTCACGTTCCGCCTGAGCCTGAGCGTGCAAGCGAGAGCGCGGTAGGTATAAGCGATAGAGAGGCACGATCGGCCCAAGCGTCGGCTTGTACGCATTTCTCTCTCTTCTCGCGTGACGTCAGAGAGTTCATCAATGTTTCTTTATGACGTTATCACGTAAAACTATCGTCCGTAAACCGACTTTACAGACAACCAATTTTTTATTGATGTCAAACATCAATTGGTGTGTGTTGGATGGGAGTAAAAACGTGTAAATACCGTTACGCTCGACGCTGTTTATGGTACGTGTTACGTTTAATTTAGTTACTAGAATTTCGATTGAGGTGAAAGCGCGAACATGTGTGTTAGTGCTTGCTGTGTATTATGCGTTGGATTATAACATGGCTTTTGTTAATGGCGGCATCTAACCTACATTTATTAATTGCGTGGCGCTGCTTGTAACTTAAAGTTGCATTTGGCAAGCTTAAAATGTTTCTCATTAGCCAGGCGTTCCACGACGGCTCCTCTTTTTTTATTTTTCTTGAAATAATCGATAATAATAATGAAAATAAAAAAATCTGAGCTTTTTAAAAGCATTAAAAAATGATGAGTTTTAGTCTATTACATCTTTAATTTTTTTCATATTCTAACTATCTAGAAGAAGTTTTTTGAAGATTTTGAATTTATAATTGTTGAACCCAATATCTGTCTGTGATCTACAAATTCCCGGGATTTACTATTAAATCCCGTAATTTCTGAAAAATGCTAGCGAGACGTCCCGCTGCACATGAAGCTAGAAAAGCTGCTAGAAACCCTGCTTGGAGTTCTGCTGGCCGGTAGGCTGGGTACGAAGCTGGAAATGACGTCAATGCGGGCTCGCCTGCTAGAGCTCACAAGATAGATTTTAAAATTAAAACAGGGGCAATTTTCCTTGCTAGGTCCTCTGCTAGGTATGAGCAAGAACCAATCAGAAAACAGTATCTTGTCACGTGAGCGACTTGAACGAACGCCCACAAACCAACATGGCGCCATTCTGCCCAGAGTCAGACAACAGACGCGTTTTGCTCATGTGTTTATATTTGAACTGTCACTGCGCACGCACTAGTTTATTCAAAAAACTAGCTTGAAAAGACGTCTCGTGTGAAGCGAGCGTATAACAGTAATGACGAAAACCAGCGCTAGAAAACTAGTAGGCAAATCTAGCAAGGTATCTGGCAGCGTTTCTAGCCTCGTGTGCAGCGGCCTTTTCTCAGCTTTGTGTTGGATCGTTTATTTATTAGTTGTCCAGTCTCAATGTCGGTGTTGAATGAAACAGGGTCGAGGCATGCGCGTCCGAATGTGTTTGTAGGTAATATAAACATAGCTATCATTCAAACGGCCTCATAAAACGAAAAGAGAGACTTTATATCACCTCTCTAAATGCTCTCGGCCTGGCCAAAGCAAAGCAATTTAACACATTTAATTAGAGTGAAGAGAAGGAATCTAATAAAAAGTTGTGAATCACAGAATCATTAAGTATAATTGATGTCCACCAAACCAACCAGTTGAATAGAGAAAGAAGATAGTCTGAGAGAGAGAGAGAGAGGGAATATTGGTCAGATATGAAATGAAGAAAAAACTGTGAGTCCATGACGTACACTAACTGACTCGACTATAAATTCTTGGATTTTAAAGGCGCACTTACAAGAATCTACGAAATTTATTTTTTGCGGAATTTCTCTACCAGTTAAGAGTATTCGTTCCTGCAAACACCCCCTGCACCCTTCATCTCAAATCTTTTCCCCTACTATTTTTAAAGCTAGAGGGTTCTAGTAAACGCCAAATGAAAGACAAAGAATCAGACTACAGATCCTTCAGGCGAATTTTTTGAAAAACAGTTTCGCCTACGTGTGAAATATTACGTAACTTATTATTTTTTTCAAAAGGTTGTACGTTTTTTCAGGAATGTTTTTTCAAAAAATTCGCCTGAAGGATCTGTAGTCTGATTCTTTGTCTTTCATTTGGCGTTTACTAGAACCCTCTAGCTTTAAAAATAGCGTCGGGAGAGCGCGAACCGTTTTTAGGCGAGGGGAAAAGATTTAAGTTGAAAGGTGCAGGGGGTGTTTGCAGGGACGAATACTCTTAAGAATTTCTCAGTCTTCGTAACAGTTCGTTCAATTTCGGCGCTTGTTAGAAACCTTATGTTTCTGCCAAAACTTTGGCCCATTTTGGTCGAAGCCGAAGGTCTCCCCAAAGGTAACCGACACCGATGCCGAGGCTTTGGTCGGGCACTAATTGTTACTTTACTAGAACTTGAATCAATTACACAATTTATTTATTATTTTTAAAAGATGCATAAAATAATTTTTTATTGGGAAACTATCTAAAATAAAGGTGAAGGTACACTTCCCGTGAAATAACAGACAAAACCGAATAGATTCAGTAAGCGTCCAGCTTTATTCGAAGCGTCCGACGTGTGATCGTAACTTTATTTGGAACGTAAAACTCTCCCCTCATGTTACGACGTTTGGTCTCAACAGTCTTTCTAACGATTCGCAACAAAGTGTTTATTTTATTTCAGTAATAACACTTGTAATTTCAACGTTCATATATAACACATCCGACGTTATATGCAGCGTACATTTCCTATATAACACGGCATGCCTTCTATACACAAACCGTTGAAGTGTTTCTTATTAAGTTATCTGGAGTTATCTGTAACTTTCTGGTTTCACGTCCATTATATTGATAATTGTAGATGATAGCGGGACAGTGGACAGGTACAAAAAAATCAAACACCTTATTTGGCTTTGTACGACGTTTCGCTGGAGATCCCAGCTTCTTCAGATACTGAAATTATATTTTGAAAAAATGTTTAGTTTTACAATATTATATACAAAAGTTTCTAGGTTATATTTTACCTTAGCTGGAAGATGTTATTGTTGTAAAAGCTATACATTATATTCAAACGGTTTACCCAACACATAAACAAATGTTTTTTTAGTTAATCGAGTAAAAATTGTGATTAATTCTGCAGTAAACAATATAAAAATTTTTTTAACTTTTTTCTCCAAGCAGAACACATGGTTTTGAAAAAAATGTTTGTGATAACAGTTATCATGCAACCAACATAACAGAGTTGAGTTGGGGCGCGAATATTGAGATTTTGAATTAATGTGACGTTATTATTTGATTATATACCATACTTAAATTTTGGGTATCTGTCCTCATGTTGATGGTGTTGTTCGACTTAATGAAGATCATCTCACTTACATTTCGTTTTCTCCAGTTCGGTTCTTCATCTAAAATTGTGACTTGTTCAAAATTAAATATATGTCCAGTAGTTATATGATGATGTGCTAATGCAGTTTTTTGTCTAAATATTATGTTTTCATCTGAGGGTAAGCTATTTGTATCCTTTAATTTATCAAGGTCCTTGCAGTCTTTCTTATGTTGGTAAAGTCTATTCCGTAGTTTTTGTTTTGTTTGGCCAATATAGCACACACCACAATCACAAGGGATTTTATATACTACATTTGACCGATCTAAAATAGGAATTTTATCCTTCAACATTCAATTAGTATTTTACAACTTACAACAGATAAGTCACATTTACACGAAGTTGAAGGATAAAATTCCTATTTTAGATCGGTCAAATGTAGTATATAAAATCCCTTGTGATTGTGGTGTGTGCTATATTGGCCAAACAAAACAAAAACTACGGAATAGACTTTACCAACATAAGAAAGACTGCAAGGACCTTGATAAATTAAAGGATACAAATAGCTTACCCTCAGATGAAAACATAATATTTAGACAAAAAACTGCATTAGCACATCATCATATAACTACTGGACATATATTTAATTTTGAACAAGTCACAATTTTAGATGAAGAACCGAACTGGAGAAAACGAAATGTAAGTGAGATGATCTTCATTAAGTCGAACAACACCATCAACATGAGGACAGATACCCAAAATTTAAGTATGGTATATAATCAAATAATAACGTCACATTAATTCAAAATCTCAATATTCGCGCCCCAACTCAACTCTGTTATGTTGGTTGCATGATAACTGTTATCACAAACATTTTTTTCAAAACCATGTGTTCTGCTTGGAGAAAAAAGTTAAAAAAATTTTTATATTGTTTACTGCAGAATTAATCACAATTTTTACTCGATTAACTAAAAAAACATTTGTTTATGTGTTGGGTAAACCGTTTGAATATAATGTATAGCTTTTACAACAATAACATCTTCCAGCTAAGGTAAAATATAACCTAGAAACTTTTGTATATAATATTGTAAAACTAAACATTTTTTCAAAATATAATTTCAGTATCTGAAGAAGCTGGGATCTCCAGCGAAACGTCGTACAAAGCCAAATAAGGTGTTTGATTTTTTTGTACCTGTCCACTGTCCCGCTATCATCTACAATTATCAATATAATGGACGTGAAACCAGAAAATTATAAACCAGGGGGTTTCTTTCAATTTATTTCGGACGTATATGGTTCCCAAACACATAAAATGGTTAAAACATGGTTCAAGAATACAATAAAATTAGCAAATTTAATCAATCGTAGAATTTTCTTACTAAATTGCCGTTCGAACAAGGTATGTCCAAATCATATCAAAAACAATTTTAAATGCTTACAAGATTTACAGTTGGATGTTCATCCATTCAAAAATGATGCTGATACGATTATATTTCGCCTCAAACGTAATATTTTAAACTTAGAAATAAAAATTACTATTTGGAAAATCAATAAATTACAGTCTGAAATAAATATTCTAGTAAACAATTTAAAAACCATTTTAAGACTTGACATTTTCGAAGATTGTACGAATAATAATAAATCTAGATACGAAAAACATTTTAACCAAATAAAAAAAACAAATTTGAAAAAACTAGAAGCATTGAAAAACAAACAAGCAATAATTCTGAACATTGATCACCAAGACACATGTATCTTTAATTACACACCAACTATTCTACCTAGTGAGGTAACGCGAACTCTATGTTTAGAACCAAATTTTGGGCTGCCACTCAAAAAGAACAAAATTCCCAGTTACATTCTAATAAAAGATATTGAATATGCACTTAATTCCATTACTGTTGAGGACGTGGATGTTAATAACTTAGAGATGATAAAAAACACCATACGCAATAAGACAGTGAATAGTATCTTAAATTTTTATAATCATGGAGACAACACTGACGCTTTTCATAATACTTTGAGGAAGGACATTTCTGCCACAAAAGATTTTTTTAAAATAAATGATCATTTAGTTCTTATGAGATCAGATAAAGGTAACAGCACAGTAGTTATGGACAAAACTGAGTATGTAATAAACATGTTAGATATGTTAAAAGATGAAAATACATACTCCCCTTTACCCAAGGACCCTACATCGATATACCAAAAAAAAGCCAATGATCTTGTGACATATTTAAAAATCACTAGAGCTATTAATGATGACACGGACAAAGCGCTCAAGATTCACAATGCTAATCCTCCAAGATTATATGGTCTACGAAAAACACATAAAATTGGTTGCAAATTAAGACCGGTTGTAAGTTCCATCGGATCACCAGGGTATAAACTAGCTAAATATCTTCACACGCTTTTAAATCCACTTACAAGTGTGTTCAAATATAATATCAAAAATTCTTTTGAGTTTGTTGATTTCGTCAAATATATCAAGATCAATAACAAACACGTATTAGCATCCCTAGATGTGACCTCATTGTTCACAAATATTCCCCAAGATCTAGTAATTTCTATAGTTCAAGAAAATTGGACCAACTGGTCAAAATTAGTGAAAATTCCGTTAGAAACTACTATCAAGCTAATTCAATTTTGCTTTCAAACAAGCTATTTTAAATTCAATGACACATTTTACAAACAGTGCGAGGGAAGTGCCATGGGTAGTCCTGCGAGTCCAATTTTAGCCAATATAGTGATGGAAAGTGTCATAGATAAAGTTTTGAAAAATTTGCCATTTAAACTACAGTTTATCAAGATATATGTCGACGATATCATCATTTCCACACCGGAAGATAGACTAGATGAACTTCTCATTCACTTCAATAGATTTCACAGCAAGATACAGTTTACCATGGAAGTTGAAAAGGATAATAAAATTTCTTTTTTGGACACAACTATACATAGACTAGAGTCTGGGGACTTAAAAACTAACTGGTTTATGAAACCTACGCATTCAGGCAGGATATTAAACTATTTATCAAATCATCCTAGCAACCAAAAACTGAGTGTCATAAAAGGTATGATACATAGGATTATAAAACTCAGCCATCCTGATTTTCACGGATCAAACTTTTGCAAACTACAATACTTACTTCAAAGGAACAATTACCCACTTAGAGTGATCACCAATTGCTTTAAAAATTTGCATAACAATAATGAGCAAGGATTCAACAACAATAATAATAACAAAACGTATATCAAATTTCCTTTCATCGACAAACTATCTAGTAAAATTAATCAACATTTCCGTGATACCAACATTCAATTAGTATTTTACAACTTACAACAGATAAGTCACATTTACACGAAGTTGAAGGATAAAATTCCTATTTTAGATCGGTCAAATGTAGTATATAAAATCCCTTGTGATTGTGGTGTGTGCTATATTGGCCAAACAAAACAAAAACTACGGAATAGACTTTACCAACATAAGAAAGACTGCAAGGACCTTGATAAATTAAAGGATACAAATAGCTTACCCTCAGATGAAAACATAATATTTAGACAAAAAACTGCATTAGCACATCATCATATAACTACTGGACATATATTTAATTTTGAACAAGTCACAATTTTAGATGAAGAACCGAACTGGAGAAAACGAAATGTAAGTGAGATGATCTTCATTAAGTCGAACAACACCATCAACATGAGGACAGATACCCAAAATTTAAGTATGGTATATAATCAAATAATAACGTCACATTAATTCAAAATCTCAATATTCGCGCCCCAACTCAACTCTGTTATGTTGGTTGCATGATAACTGTTATCACAAACATTTTTTTCAAAACCATGTGTTCTGCTTGGAGAAAAAAGTTAAAAAAATTTTTATATTGTTTACTGCAGAATTAATCACAATTTTTACTCGATTAACTAAAAAAACATTTGTTTATGTGTTGGGTAAACCGTTTGAATATAATGTATAGCTTTTACAACAATAACATCTTCCAGCTAAGGTAAAATATAACCTAGAAACTTTTGTATATAATATTGTAAAACTAAACATTTTTTCAAAATATAATTTCAGTATCTGAAGAAGCTGGGATCTCCAGCGAAACGTCGTACAAAGCCAAATAAGGTGTTTGATTTTTTTGTACCTGTCCACTGTCCCGCTATCATCTACAATTATCAATATAATGGACGTGAAACCAGAAAATTATAAACCAGGGGGTTTCTTTCAATTTATTTCGGACGTATATGGTTCCCAAACACATAAAATGGTTAAAACATGGTTCAAGAATACAATAAAATTAGCAAATTTAATCAATCGTAGAATTTTCTTACTAAATTGCCGTTCGAACAAGGTATGTCCAAATCATATCAAAAACAATTTTAAATGCTTACAAGATTTACAGTTGGATGTTCATCCATTCAAAAATGATGCTGATACGATTATATTTCGCCTCAAACGTAATATTTTAAACTTAGAAATAAAAATTACTATTTGGAAAATCAATAAATTACAGTCTGAAATAAATATTCTAGTAAACAATTTAAAAACCATTTTAAGACTTGACATTTTCGAAGATTGTACGAATAATAATAAATCTAGATACGAAAAACATTTTAACCAAATAAAAAAAACAAATTTGAAAAAACTAGAAGCATTGAAAAACAAACAAGCAATAATTCTGAACATTGATCACCAAGACACATGTATCTTTAATTACACACCAACTATTCTACCTAGTGAGGTAACGCGAACTCTATGTTTAGAACCAAATTTTGGGCTGCCACTCAAAAAGAACAAAATTCCCAGTTACATTCTAATAAAAGATATTGAATATGCACTTAATTCCATTACTGTTGAGGACGTGGATGTTAATAACTTAGAGATGATAAAAAACACCATACGCAATAAGACAGTGAATAGTATCTTAAATTTTTATAATCATGGAGACAACACTGACGCTTTTCATAATACTTTGAGGAAGGACATTTCTGCCACAAAAGATTTTTTTAAAATAAATGATCATTTAGTTCTTATGAGATCAGATAAAGGTAACAGCACAGTAGTTATGGACAAAACTGAGTATGTAATAAACATGTTAGATATGTTAAAAGATGAAAATACATACTCCCCTTTACCCAAGGACCCTACATCGATATACCAAAAAAAAGCCAATGATCTTGTGACATATTTAAAAATCACTAGAGCTATTAATGATGACACGGACAAAGCGCTCAAGATTCACAATGCTAATCCTCCAAGATTATATGGTCTACGAAAAACACATAAAATTGGTTGCAAATTAAGACCGGTTGTAAGTTCCATCGGATCACCAGGGTATAAACTAGCTAAATATCTTCACACGCTTTTAAATCCACTTACAAGTGTGTTCAAATATAATATCAAAAATTCTTTTGAGTTTGTTGATTTCGTCAAATATATCAAGATCAATAACAAACACGTATTAGCATCCCTAGATGTGACCTCATTGTTCACAAATATTCCCCAAGATCTAGTAATTTCTATAGTTCAAGAAAATTGGACCAACTGGTCAAAATTAGTGAAAATTCCGTTAGAAACTACTATCAAGCTAATTCAATTTTGCTTTCAAACAAGCTATTTTAAATTCAATGACACATTTTACAAACAGTGCGAGGGAAGTGCCATGGGTAGTCCTGCGAGTCCAATTAGCCAATATAGTGATGGAAAGTGTCATAGATAAAGTTTTGAAAAATTTGCCATTTAAACTACAGTTTATCAAGATATATGTCGACGATATCATCATTTCCACACCGGAAGATAGACTAGATGAACTTCTCATTCACTTCAATAGATTTCACAGCAAGATACAGTTTACCATGGAAGTTGAAAAGGATAATAAAATTTCTTTTTTGGACACAACTATACATAGACTAGAGTCTGGGGACTTAAAAACTAACTGGTTTATGAAACCTACGCATTCAGGCAGGATATTAAACTATTTATCAAATCATCCTAGCAACCAAAAACTGAGTGTCATAAAAGGTATGATACATAGGATTATAAAACTCAGCCATCCTGATTTTCACGGATCAAACTTTTGCAAACTACAATACTTACTTCAAAGGAACAATTACCCACTTAGAGTGATCACCAATTGCTTTAAAAATTTGCATAACAATAATGAGCAAGGATTCAACAACAATAATAATAACAAAACGTATATCAAATTTCCTTTCATCGACAAACTATCTAGTAAAATTAATCAACATTTCCGTGATACCAACATTCAATTAGTATTTTACAACTTACAACAGATAAGTCACATTTACACGAAGTTGAAGGATAAAATTCCTATTTTAGATCGGTCAAATGTAGTATATAAAATCCCTTGTGATTGTGGTGTGTGCTATATTGGCCAAACAAAACAAAAACTACGGAATAGACTTTACCAACATAAGAAAGACTGCAAGGACCTTGATAAATTAAAGGATACAAATAGCTTACCCTCAGATGAAAACATAATATTTAGACAAAAAACTGCATTAGCACATCATCATATAACTACTGGACATATATTTAATTTTGAACAAGTCACAATTTTAGATGAAGAACCGAACTGGAGAAAACGAAATGTAAGTGAGATGATCTTCATTAAGTCGAACAACACCATCAACATGAGGACAGATACCCAAAATTTAAGTATGGTATATAATCAAATAATAACGTCACATTAATTCAAAATCTCAATATTCGCGCCCCAACTCAACTCTGTTATGTTGGTTGCATGATAACTGTTATCACAAACATTTTTTTCAAAACCATGTGTTCTGCTTGGAGAAAAAAGTTAAAAAAATTTTTATATTGTTTACTGCAGAATTAATCACAATTTTTACTCGATTAACTAAAAAAACATTTGTTTATGTGTTGGGTAAACCGTTTGAATATAATGTATAGCTTTTACAACAATAACATCTTCCAGCTAAGGTAAAATATAACCTAGAAACTTTTGTATATAATATTGTAAAACTAAACATTTTTTCAAAATATAATTTCAGTATCTGAAGAAGCTGGGATCTCCAGCGAAACGTCGTACAAAGCCAAATAAGGTGTTTGATTTTTTTGTACCTGTCCACTGTCCCGCTATCATCTACAATTATCAATATAATGGACGTGAAACCAGAAAATTATAAACCAGGGGGTTTCTTTCAATTTATTTCGGACGTATATGGTTCCCAAACACATAAAATGGTTAAAACATGGTTCAAGAATACAATAAAATTAGCAAATTTAATCAATCGTAGAATTTTCTTACTAAATTGCCGTTCGAACAAGGTATGTCCAAATCATATCAAAAACAATTTTAAATGCTTACAAGATTTACAGTTGGATGTTCATCCATTCAAAAATGATGCTGATACGATTATATTTCGCCTCAAACGTAATATTTTAAACTTAGAAATAAAAATTACTATTTGGAAAATCAATAAATTACAGTCTGAAATAAATATTCTAGTAAACAATTTAAAAACCATTTTAAGACTTGACATTTTCGAAGATTGTACGAATAATAATAAATCTAGATACGAAAAACATTTTAACCAAATAAAAAAAACAAATTTGAAAAAACTAGAAGCATTGAAAAACAAACAAGCAATAATTCTGAACATTGATCACCAAGACACATGTATCTTTAATTACACACCAACTATTCTACCTAGTGAGGTAACGCGAACTCTATGTTTAGAACCAAATTTTGGGCTGCCACTCAAAAAGAACAAAATTCCCAGTTACATTCTAATAAAAGATATTGAATATGCACTTAATTCCATTACTGTTGAGGACGTGGATGTTAATAACTTAGAGATGATAAAAAACACCATACGCAATAAGACAGTGAATAGTATCTTAAATTTTTATAATCATGGAGACAACACTGACGCTTTTCATAATACTTTGAGGAAGGACATTTCTGCCACAAAAGATTTTTTTAAAATAAATGATCATTTAGTTCTTATGAGATCAGATAAAGGTAACAGCACAGTAGTTATGGACAAAACTGAGTATGTAATAAACATGTTAGATATGTTAAAAGATGAAAATACATACTCCCCTTTACCCAAGGACCCTACATCGATATACCAAAAAAAAGCCAATGATCTTGTGACATATTTAAAAATCACTAGAGCTATTAATGATGACACGGAAAAAGCGCTCAAGATTCACAATGCTAATCCTCCAAGATTATATGGTCTACGAAAAACACATAAAATTGGTTGCAAATTAAGACCGGTTGTAAGTTCCATCGGATCACCAGGGTATAAACTAGCTAAATATCTTCACACGCTTTTAAATCCACTTACAAGTGTGTTCAAATATAATATCAAAAATTCTTTTGAGTTTGTTGATTTCGTCAAATATATCAAGATCAATAACAAACACGTATTAGCATCCCTAGATGTGACCTCATTGTTCACAAATATTCCCCAAGATCTAGTAATTTCTATAGTTCAAGAAAATTGGACCAACTGGTCAAAATTAGTGAAAATTCCGTTAGAAACTACTATCAAGCTAATTCAATTTTGCTTTCAAACAAGCTATTTTAAATTCAATGACACATTTTACAAACAGTGCGAGGGAAGTGCCATGGGTAGTCCTGCGAGTCCAATTTTAGCCAATATAGTGATGGAAAGTGTCATAGATAAAGTTTTGAAAAATTTGCCATTTAAACTACAGTTTATCAAGATATATGTCGACGATATCATCATTTCCACACCGGAAGATAGACTAGATGAACTTCTCATTCACTTCAATAGATTTCACAGCAAGATACAGTTTACCATGGAAGTTGAAAAGGATAATAAAATTTCTTTTTTGGACACAACTATACATAGACTAGAGTCTGGGGACTTAAAAACTAACTGGTTTATGAAACCTACGCATTCAGGCAGGATATTAAACTATTTATCAAATCATCCTAGCAACCAAAAACTGAGTGTCATAAAAGGTATGATACATAGGATTATAAAACTCAGCCATCCTGATTTTCACGGATCAAACTTTTGCAAACTACAATACTTACTTCAAAGGAACAATTACCCACTTAGAGTGATCACCAATTGCTTTAAAAATTTGCATAACAATAATGAGCAAGGATTCAACAACAATAATAATAACAAAACGTATATCAAATTTCCTTTCATCGACAAACTATCTAGTAAAATTAATCAACATTTCCGTGATACCAACATTCAATTAGTATTTTACAACTTACAACAGATAAGTCACATTTACACGAAGTTGAAGGATAAAATTCCTATTTTAGATCGGTCAAATGTAGTATATAAAATCCCTTGTGATTGTGGTGTGTGCTATATTGGCCAAACAAAACAAAAACTACGGAATAGACTTTACCAACATAAGAAAGACTGCAAGGACCTTGATAAATTAAAGGATACAAATAGCTTACCCTCAGATGAAAACATAATATTTAGACAAAAAACTGCATTAGCACATCATCATATAACTACTGGACATATATTTAATTTTGAACAAGTCACAATTTTAGATGAAGAACCGAACTGGAGAAAACGAAATGTAAGTGAGATGATCTTCATTAAGTCGAACAACACCATCAACATGAGGACAGATACCCAAAATTTAAGTATGGTATATAATCAAATAATAACGTCACATTAATTCAAAATCTCAATATTCGCGCCCCAACTCAACTCTGTTATGTTGGTTGCATGATAACTGTTATCACAAACATTTTTTTCAAAACCATGTGTTCTGCTTGGAGAAAAAAGTTAAAAAAATTTTTATATTGTTTACTGCAGAATTAATCACAATTTTTACTCGATTAACTAAAAAAACATTTGTTTATGTGTTGGGTAAACCGTTTGAATATAATGTATAGCTTTTACAACAATAACATCTTCCAGCTAAGGTAAAATATAACCTAGAAACTTTTGTATATAATATTGTAAAACTAAACATTTTTTCAAAATATAATTTCAGTATCTGAAGAAGCTGGGATCTCCAGCGAAACGTCGTACAAAGCCAAATAAGGTGTTTGATTTTTTTGTACCTGTCCACTGTCCCGCTATCATCTACAGTTATCTGTAACATTTCATAACGTAAGTATTACAGAGGATGAGACTTAAGCGATATAATTGCGTCCATTTTAGTGGGTAGTATAGTACATTCAGTAGCCAAAGATTATTTCCTAACGATACGCCGAACCAAAAAGGTGCTTTTTATCGTTGAAGATGCTCTTACAGTCGGACTCGTGTATTTTCAACACCGTCTATTTTCAACTGGTTTTACGCATTTTTTTTCAAGCTTTTAATCCCTACTTCTCACGCAATGTATCCTGATTCCGCGCGTTTTCATCTCCCGACACAATATCCTATCAGCAAAACTGGTGTAGAATATCTCACTTTGTATACACGACCCCGTAATTGTTTTTTAAAGAACTCCACCCAAACGCCCTCCCCATTTCATTGCGCAAAAAAAAACTCCATCGCATCGACACGACCCGTAATTGTTTTTTTAGAACTCCCCAAACGCCTTCCTCTTTTCACTGCGCAAAAAATACGCCATCGCATCGACACAAACCGTAATTATTTTTTAAAGAGCTTCCCCCAAACGCCTACCTCCTTTCACTGCGCAAAAAGAAAACGCCATCGCATCGACACGACCTCGTAATTGTTTTTATGTCGGGGGATCAAGACGCACATTACTATGTCTCCTGCTACACTGCTTAGTCAATTGAAAAATACGTTAACCTCAGATTAATAAAGTTTTTTCTGAGTGATCTATGACTGCCACGATGTAAGCTATAAGGACGAACTAGAAGTTGAAAATACATGGGTCTACTTAGTCAATACGATACTTACAATGGAATAGATTTTTTTTGTGTACCTAAATATATTAACTGCCCCAAAATAAAGTGAAGTATAGAAGTCGCAGGAGTGACGCAAAGTTCAACTGTCAGCTAATTCTCCTTGGTCAGCTGTCACCATTGTTGAGAGTTGAAGAAACAAAAATTTATTTATAAAGAAAAAGTGTCAGCAAGACTGTCAACGGTCAAGAAAAGAGGGATTGAGGATTATAGACGCTCGATAGTTAAGGTAGTTAGGCGTTTAACTGTTGGCGATATTATGTATTAATATTGGATCGGTGAATGGATCATATAGATGAAAGCAGTACATATTTTAATACCCCGGTATAGTGCAGTCCGAGTCAGATATTAAATAGCTCCGGAATGGGATCTGAGGTTTAGATTTAATATCTTCACAGAGTTGCATTCGAAGTTAAAGACGGGATCTGTAATAAAAGATATTATTTATACCTATATACGAAAACTCGTAACAGACAATATTATATTATTATATACCTATTACTAATAAGAGAGATGCATTAATATTATTATTAAAATAATAAAACATATATATTTAATGAGAAATTTATTTTGATTATATACATTTAATAACAATAACGTGTCGATATATTATGGCTTAAAACCTTCTCAAACCGCATGAAAATCGCTTGAATAACGGCCGAGTTCTTATATCTAAAAGAAATATAGTAAATTTCGTTACTAAATTGTGAAAAATAAATTCTTTTTTTGCAAACAGTTTTTATGAAAGTTAACATCGCATCGTGACGTTGAATATTACACAAGTATTTTTATTTGACATTAAATTTGTTTATAATTAGACTATAGAGTTACAAAAATAAGTTGTCACGAAACGTTCAACATAATTCAGTGCAATTCTTTTTTAAATTTTGTCCAGTTTCTTGTGATTTTCAAGATCAATAAAACATTCCAGCCAACTAGACGACGGGGCAATTCCAACTTCAAAAATATTAACATTTGAAATAGTATAATAAAGAAATCACATGCGTAGACGCAGGTAGCGGCTAGTATTAAATATTATGATATTTGCTACTCGTTAGCATGGTTACCTACATATAATATGTCTCACGTCATGTTTAAAATTATTCAAAGAATGTTTAACTAATTTCTTTCTGACAGATCTACAGAACAAAAGATTAATTAATTTCAAAATATTTCCGAAACCATAAAGTTTAGAGAAAAAAAATTTTTGACAAAACTTTCTTAAAAAAATAAATAGAATAATAAACCGTTATGAAAAGTATTCGATTGTTATACAAAAAACAACGTTATAGCATATATTTCTTTTGCACATGCGCCGATTTTTCGCAATATGGCTCTTCATATTTACATATCAAATATCCTTCCAAAATTTAGGTCCAATCCGCTCATCTATTTTAACTGTATCGTGCTCACAAACAAACAGACGCGCAGAGCTTTTCCAAAAATATGTTTTTTAGATTCGGGGGACCTCAAAACCAAAAAAGTATTATAAAATTTTTAAAAGCGACTTTTGATCTAAATTAGTACCTACCATTCCCCACTTGTGGGTTGGAATGATATAAAATATAAATATCTACTTAAAAACACGCACTGGTATTACGGACAGTTTGTATTTTATTTTTGACCAGTGGGGTAGTAACTCTAATGTAGTCAATGCAACGTTTACATTGTCCAGACATCACGCAGACAGGCGAATGTAGGTGTCAAGAGTGGACGCTAATAATATATAACAGCGATTTTGACAACACTCACAAATACCTTGTACAAGTTTTCTATTTCAAATTTCCGACAATCAAGTGTAAAATTACTGAATCTTAGAAAAATAGTTTTGTCAGTGCATTTGGCGTAGCTCGGATAGCGGGACTTTGGGGTCGGACCAAAATTTGTCGAAGAAGTTACATTTTTTATTTTGACTGTTTGTTTCGTTTAATTATTAATTAAAAAAATATATTCTTAAAAAACAATTGTATCGTTAATAAGTTATTGGCGTAACTAGTATAGTCTGTCATTCATCGCGCTGACAGGTCATGACTAGCCTACAAGTTACGCCCAAAATTTTATTCAACAATTGCGCGTTATTCATGTTTTATTTATTGTTATTAATGAGATGTTGTAAATATCTATTTATTTCTTTATAAAAAAAACTGTCAATACTAACAGCACCAAACAGCACGATTCAATGTTTTGGTTTGAGGTTAGCCGGTTATGAATAAACTCCATGTCGAAAACATCCGGCCTCTCAATTTTAGCCTCAATAGGTAACAACGGAGTTGTTGTTACCTACTATTTCGTTACGACTCAGAAAATAGTTACGTTTATTTTCATTACTCCACAATGGCCGAGCTAGTAGGAATTTTCATTGAGTTATGACAAGTAATTGTCACCAGTCGGTAAATGGCTATTTAGGGTTCGGTTTTTAGGCATGATAAAACATGAATAGCGCGCATGAGTTGAATAAAAAAATAAATTCATTATACTGAAGAATTTTTCTGATTAATTATTCATTATTAGCGTATTATTGTTATTAAATAATGGTTAGTCAGCGTTACCGTGGTATACCCATTCTCATATGTGGCCAAAGTAATCGTTGATCCTAAATAATTTACACAATGGAGTTTTCCCTATTGGACTGAGAGCTGGCTACGGAGAAAATGGGTGACTCGGTGCAGAGCTGAAAATTTGCAGAATAATAGGAGATAGTACAAGTAAGTAGGGAAAAAATTCTAGACGGAAGATAAAGAGCCGCCAGAAGGCGCTAATGTTGCGAAAAATCAGTGCACTTCTGGCAATTTCTATACTTATTCTGTAATTCAAAACTAGATTATATATTATATCATACATTATATAGTTATAAGGGCATACTGAAAATTCAAACATGACACAATAATTAAACGAAAAGATAAAAATGCAACAAATATATTAGTGAATTCGTGCTTCCAGAAGCTTTTGACATCCTACGGCCTGCACGATGCCATTGAAAAAAGTTTTTTTTTTTCATTTCCCATTTCACCCCCAGAATCAAAATTCAACTTTTTATACGTCACGTTTATGATTGTGCCACCACACTCTATCTCTGTGTGAAACTTCAAATTTTCAAGTCAAATAGTTTCAGAGAAAATCGTCTGTGACAGACAGACGAACGGACCACGAAGAAATTCCGTAAGTGTTTCGTTTGCACGGAACACTAATTAGCCATTATGGATAATGCTATATTGTAATATAAATTGGTAATATGGCGTATGTGTGGCCTGTACCATGCTTCAGGATCGTGGGAAGGTACGAGGACTTGTCTTTGCTGTCTGCTAATGGCACAGTCAGTACAAATCAAAAGCGTGACTTGTATTCGATTACACGCATTGAGTTCTTTCGGCTCTTCTGATGTGCAGTACTGGTGCAGACTGCAGACATACGTAAAGCAAATATAATAGTCCAAGAGCTCGAGGTCTAAAAGACTGCCATTTTGTGATTACTAGCAAATACAGTATAATCTCACTAATCCGGCACTTCGATAGATCGGCACGTCCAATAATCCGGCACCCTCCGCCCACGCCTCCCTCGCCCCTCTATACATTGATTTGTTTCAATACCTGCATAACATGGGCAGAAGAAAACGGCTTTTTCACTATAATCCAGTAATCCGAACATTCCAATAATCTGGCACCCTCCGGTTTTTAAAAGTGCCGGATTACACTGTAAATATACCGCTGCTGAATTGCCGAGAGTGTTGTCAGAATGTCAGAAACTGTGATTTGACAATGACCTTAGATTGTGACCGCACATATTTTCCAAAAGAAAAACATCAACAATCGATTCTGGTTTTTGTACAATGTCCACATTTTTTGCGCATACCTACAGATCAATATGTAGCTTGAAAAGCGATCTTTTGCTATGTAAATTTTGGTGTGAGTACGGTCTATTGTTCTACAGGACAGGGATTAAATTGCTCCTATACACGTATAAAAACTGCAATTTATGATCACAATCTAATCAATTGTGAAAGAGAGTTTAATTTTGCAATACATTATTAATTTAAGGAGGTTGAGCCGTTTTACGAAGATAATGAAAAAAATCTTAAATACAGTTTTTTTAATAGATTTTTTATGACAAAATTTTCTGCAAAAAATCCAAAATCATTAGGAGATTTATAAAGGTAAAAATTAAAAAAAACTTTTACATGTAGTCTTATAGAAAATATGTCAACCTAGCATGCAAACGGTACATTGTAATTTTTTGCAAATAACCAAATAATGTCAGCAGTTCCGAAAACTAACTATGTAAAGCATCGATGTCTTACGCATATTTTAATATTTTTTCAATTTAATTAGGAGACTTTTAATCATTAAAAAGAGTTGAAGGAGATTTATTTGGTTGAAGAACAATTGAAAAGAAGCTTTACCAGAGTATCGCTTGTGGCCAACGTTTTGAAAAATATATTTTCATCATCAGGGCCTTAATGAAAATATATTTTTCGAAACGTTGGCCACAAACGATACTTTGTTATAATACGCGCCACTAATCTAAAAGGCTCGGAAGTTAGATGCGAATGCGGGCTTGCGCTTGTACAGTCTGTTGAAAAACTACAAACTCGCAACTCAACAAAACTAAAATAACAATAACAACTTGACGATAACGTACTCGACTGTACTTTAAAGCAGGAAAGCGACAAGAGACAAAAGCAACAAGCGATCACGGCCAATCACCGACGAGTGCACGTTCCGTGTAGGTAGCTGGGAGGTGGTGGGAGTCACAACGGCTCTGAAATGTGCCTTTGCGACGCTTCCGAACCTTTTAGATGCGTCGCGCGTATTATAAAGTTTATGTTTCAATTGTTCCTCAACAAAATAAATCTCCTATAATACATATTTTTGGAACAAAACTGCTACTAACTGTATACAAAATGTTTGCAACTTTTGATCTCGGGCTCTTGGACTAAAACTCCATTAATGTTTGCATATGATTCACCACGACTATCTCTATGCTATTATGCATTCATTTGCATGATGCTCAATACACACGCATGCATATGAAGATAGAATGACTGCACTATCTCGCCATTGCATTGCGCATATAATATAAACCCACTCAAAATGTTGACTTTGCGTTACGTTCAGGGCTGAACTCTTTAAGTACCTATCACGGGGAAAGTCTTTTGATCGTTCAAAAATTGCTTATTATTAACTCTTTAGTACATCGGGAAGGTAATGGGTTCGAAAAAAATTTTAACACTTTGACAGACACTTAAAAATTCAGTTTTGTTCCAATTTTGACACTATACTCGTAGTTTTTAAATTTTTTCATATATTAGAATTACTTTTAAAAGTTGTTATGTTGTGACAATATTGCCTTAGTAGATTTTTGTCTGGCTATAAAACGTTCCGTAGTATACGACGGCTTCAGCCGTCGTGTCAAACTTTTGAAGTTTTGTTTATGACGGTCTAAGCCGGTTTGTCCGTCAAAGTGTTAACATATACACAAAGCAAGCGTCACGCACTACTAGCAACTAAATTTCACCCTGTTGTCTAGATGTCGCTTTCAACTAAAGTTATGTTTAATTCAACGCACACAAACGTAACGTCTTCCCATAAAATTGCACGGTTTCACTCCCAACTAAACGCGCCATTAGATGTTTTAAATCAAAACAAAACCATAAGGTATTTAAAACATTTAAGACAGTCAACATGGGAGGTATGTTGTGTTTATGTATAATTTCATAATTAACAAACAAATTGAAAATTAATATTTCAAAATATTCATTAACAAGTGTACGCTAGGTTGAACAAATGAGTTATGATTGTTAGGACAAACGTAAAATGATACATTCAACTGTCTCTCAATGCCCAGTTTATAATATGTGACTGGAGTAGTCATTGAACCATCAAATATGATTAACAGAAACATTTAAGATTGTTTTGTTATATTATCCCCATTTGTTCACAATGTTTATTTATGAAGACGACATGGATTATTGCCTATTATTTCTACACTTAATAATTAAAAGAATATATTCAGAGGTTGGATTTGACTACTAGTTTTCTTAATTGCTTTTATGTGCTCGCTTCACACGAGACGTCTTTTTAAGCTTGTTTTGGGAATAGATCTGGTACGCGCGCAGTGATAGTTCAAATATAAACACAGAGCAAAACGTGTTCGTTGTCTGACTCTGAGCAGAATCACGTCGTGTTTGTTTGTGGGCGTTTGTTCATGTCGCCCACGTGACAAGCTACTCTTTCTTGATTGGTTCTTGCTCAGAGCAAGCAGAATACCTAGCAAGAAAAATAGCCCCTGTTCTGATTTTAAAAACTTAAACGTCGTTTTTTTCCGCTTTTAAATAAATATGTGACACATTATAAAGCATTCATTTTAATTTTCGTAAGCAATCCTGACAGTGGTAAGAAAATATTGATGAAAAAAAACATTTGTAAAAAAATTGGTTGTCTGCAAAGTCGGTTTACGGACGATAGTTTTACGTGATAACGTCATAAAGAAACATTGAACCATACTCGTAAAGTGTTGAAAAATAACTTTTTTTATTTTTCACATTATACGTATACGTTTCCAAATATTTATTTTTACATATTTAAATAGTAAAATTAGAGTTCTAACCAACTGTATAAACGGTTTTTAAATATAATGAACCGTTTTCAAAATACACGCAGTTTTAATAAACGGACGGTCGAGTGTGTGGATTTTTCACTCCCTGTAAGTATATAATCGAGCGAACTGTGGCAGTCTATTGGAAGTTTGTGTCTTGTGATCTTTAATAAGTAAATTTTTGTAGCTGTCAAACTTGGGCCGATCGTGCTTCTCTATCGCTTATACTGCGCTCTCGCTTGCACGCACAGGGTCAGGCGGAACGTGACACATTTCGGAACGTGACACTTTTTCGTACATACAGCCGGCGTTTCATCAATTTATAAGACGTTATCACGTCAAAAAATTGAACATCCGTTAAAATTGTTGTACTGGTTGTTTTGGGTAATAATAGGTGAATAATTTGAAGCATTCAAATGCGAGTGCTTTTTTTGAGATTATTTTATTATTTACGCTACATTTCTCGGAACATTGGCTGCTAAAAGCTCATAAGCCGCATTAAGACTGTGAGACAAACAGACAACAGACAGACAGACTAACTGTCAGACTGAGACTTGAATACCAACATACAAAATATAAAAACCCTAGCACACACCGCATCTCATTCACGGTGACAACCTGTAATTATAGAAGCTAACTTTGGCGCGCATTAGTTTTAAGTTCTGTTCACTATTTCAAGTGCGCGATCAACCATTTCGATCAAACAAATGTATGTAAATTAGTAATAAAATACAACTCGACACAGATTGTGGATTGGATTGAAGATATACTGACTTGTAGCTGTCAGAATTTCAGAGATATGTTAAGCCGATTCCACAGATCTTTGATGCTAGAAATGAAATAGTGCATATTATGTATTATGTACAGGCCCTTTCATTAAATCACTTTTCAATATGCATTTATTATTGAAGTAAAACTTCTTTAGGCCTGTTTTCGAACAAATTCCAAAAAAGTTGTTGAAAGGTGTACATACAGTTTTTTAGTGTATTTGCCATAAGGCACTTACACTATTGGCGTCGGTCGGATGGCGGGACCTAGGGGTCGGACTAAAATTTCTCGACGTTTCATAGCCTCCTAAACACTTTGGCACCATTTTTGGAAAAGTATGTTTATATATGTATATATATATATATATATATATATATATATATATATATATATATATATATATATATATATATATGTGTTAGCACGATAACTCTCGACAGACTTAATCGATTTAAACGAAATTTGGGCCACATGTTGGAATCCATCACCGCACGAAGCCTATTTAAAATGGGCCCAATCGGGCCACGTTAAGGGTGGTATTTAGGGGTTGAAAAAAATTTTCGGGCCCAAAAGTACCGAAAAAATTTTCGGAATCGTTTCAAATTTGAAATTTTACCCTTTAGTAATTACTAAAATATGCTACCAAAATTTTAAAAAAATCGGCCCGATAGGACCGGACTTACAAATTTTATGAAAACACAAGTTTACTGATATAGATTTACATACTGAAGGGTGTATATAAGTTGGTACAGATGTTGAATTGATATGTAGTATTGAAATTAAGTAAAAAATGTTGTTTTAAGGGGTGTATTAAGGGGTAATTTTTTTTATTTTGTCCAAAAACAAAGTTAAGTTCATACAATAGAGCCACACTGCCTATAAAAGCAAATACACTATATTGTCGGCAGGGTTTGGCACTGCGACCCGGAGTTTTTTTTAAATATAATGTTTACTAATAAATGTAACTAGATGTGGTCATCAACGCATACACACAGCAAGCGCTACCACACATTTTTGCTCTGTCATCTAACGAAACTCTAGGAAGTAATAAGTTACTTGCCGCCATGTTATACTCCAACACATACACACAACAAGCACTAACACACTTTTTCGCGCTGCCATCTAAAGAAATTCCATGCAGGAACTAAATTAAACGTAACGACGTGTCATGAACCGCGTCGTGCATGACGGCGTATTTACGTTGAGCGTCTCGTTATTTGAACGTTTTTACTCCCGTAGTAGATGTTTGACCTCAAAAACTTCAAATTTTCGAAGGATTTTGTTAACTGTATACTTGTAAATGTTATATACTTTGATTCTATACTATGAGCATATAGGAATAAAATCGCAATCGAACTATGTATTAGGGTGCAAACATACTACTGTCTTTTTTACACCGTAAGCACTGGCGTATCCGGGAGGGCAAAAAAAGCCCGGGGGATCCGGCTTAAGAAATTTCTAATTTGCCCCCTCCTGGGCCAAAAGCTGTGTACGCCCATGTTAACGTCATAGAAAAAGACAAAGTTTATATGAAACAGAGATACTTTATTCAGATTGAATGCAAGTACATTAACCAATCCTATCATCGGAGAAAGTACATCGAAGACAGAAACGGAAATATATTTTCGATACGCTTTGTTGCGTTCACTCACCGCACATTGAGTAGATAGGCAGTGATTCATATATAGTTAATTAATAGATATTTGGTAAATATGCTTTAAATAATAAAGTGAATGAGAACTTCTTGCAGATCCTGTATGTATTTCTACGTTTCCTTTTTTTATTTATCTTATTCCCACTTATTTATTAAGGGCAATAGATTATATTTTGACATTTACTTTAATGTAGTTTTGTTCTCCTCTGGTAATTATGTGACGGGCTTTATATTTTTACTCTTATATTAGCTGTACATTTAAGTACCCACTTTTGCTATAGAAAGATAGATCATATTAATTTAAAAAGTAATGTTGGAAAGATTCTATAACGCAATTTTATTATTACCAGGATTTAATTAATAACTCGTAAATTTAAATGTCAAGACTTAAGAAATCCAAGAGTGCATATTTTATTAGAAATCTTTTGTATTAACTTAAATAAAGATTAGGAATCATTCATTCATTGACCAATAAGGTTGGGGGATTAATTAATAGTAAATTAACTTTATTGCAGAAGCACTTACAATATTTTTCCGTATTAGTTAAAACAATGATTTTTTTCTCAGAAACGTTCTGTTAATAATTGTATCATTAAAATTTAAAATTGTATTCAACTACAGTGGTACCTCGACATACGAGTTTAATTCGTTCCGCAACCTTGCTCGTCTCTTGAATTACTCGTATCTCGAAGCAAATTTCCCCATACAAAACAATTGAACTACCATTAATCCGTTCCAACCCCCAAAATGTCACCCCAGTTTAAATAATAAAAACGTATTTATAAATGATAAATATTTATTGTACAAAAACAAAAAAGAGAATGTAAAGAAATAAATTAGATATCCTCACTGGTCTTTGCCTTTTTCGCTACATTTTTCTCGCTTTCACCTGTAGGCCGTTTAGAAAAAAACATGTCCAAGGAGGTTTGTTTCTTCCTCCCTCTCAGAATGTTCCGGAAATGAGTTAGGCAAGTATCATTAAACCTGCTAAACCGAACTCGTATCTCGAATTTCGCTCGTAACTCAAAGCAAAAAATCACTCGCTCGCCGGCTCGTATCTCGAAAAACTCGTATGTTGGGGTACTCGCATGTCGAGGTACCACTGTATAATAAAACCTTTTAAAGCACTCAGATAATGCAATATTAAATTACACTACTACCTCCATGATAGATGCAGAATGATTAGCCTATTTGAAACATATTTTTACCACATCAATAAATATGTGAACCTATTTTTAATTGATTACTTATAACTTATCGGATACTTTTATATTACTAAAGTACGTAGCACCCCTCTTTTGTTTTACTATTTTAATGAATATAATTTTGGTTCTAACTGATTGAAAGTTAATGGATCATGTTTACAGTATAGAAGCAGATATCAAAATATATCAATCAGCAATTAATAAACATGCTGTATGGAAAGTGGCAGGTGTTAAAAACTGGTATGAAACGCAGGTCTGAGTTTTTTAATTACTTTTTGTAATGTGTACCTATGTTGTTTAAATATTTCTAATAATATATCTGCCAATATTAAAGTGTACCTGACGTTATTAAACATGTTTGAATATTTATTATGACAAATTATCTGGCTGAACTTGACATTGAAAATGCAAGTGCTATTTTGTTAAATAAATGAGTCCGTCATACGTTCGCATTTTTTCGGACACGTCCGGGAATTTAACGCTCTCTACGAAATGCGGGCGGAATTCTGTTCTGTCAAAACATTTAGACATAGATTTCTTTTTGACTTATGGTCATATTCACCGAATGTAAGTCATTATTTATTTGATTCACGCATAGCTCTCACTACTGTATTGGTTCATATCTAGCGTTAACTAATATAATTGGCTCTCGCATGATGTGAAAAAATCGGTTACTAATGCTATAAATATTAGAATTATAGTTTGATAGTTGTGTCACTTTGGTGTGATGTAACACAGTCCGCCGCGAGAGTGGAAAGATTCGGGGTTCGTATCCCGACGGTGACATTGTTTGGAAAAAAATAAAAACTAATTTTTCTATGTTGATAGCATTGTAACAATGGGTGTTTCTTAACAATTGTAGCAAACAGTAGCTACTCTATAAACAATATATTATAATAATTACTAACTGTAACTAACCTCATCTAAAAATTATTTATTCGGTTCATTTGTTTCATTCCTCCGGATTCATAGCGATAATTCAATTCACCAAGAATAATTATGTTTATTGCAGGTATAAATCTATTCTGTTCAAATTCTCGGGTATATATATTTATTCGCCTGAGAAAATGGCCGCCACATTTATCATAATACCTAACCTATAAACGTGGAGAATTATATCTGCAGTTTACTCTTGTGGATTCATGTATGCGTTATTTTTTACCGTTTGTGAAGTGTATAGTTGCAAAACATTAAAGTTAGTGGATGTTTTGTTTGCAATTAGGTTAGAGTAAAACATTATTTTGTGAAACTTTTTGACGTGATAATGTCTTATAAATTGATGAAACACAGGCTGCACGCACGAAAAAGTGTCACGTTCCGCGCACGATCGGCCCAAGTTTGACAGCTATACTAAAATTTAGGTTATGTATTATTAAATATGATATTCGAGCGGAATACGTTATCACGTAAAACTATCGTCCGTAAACCGACTTTACAGACAACCAATTTTTTTTTAAGTTTACACTAACGCTATCGGTTGGATTTTTGGATGAACGTCAAAATATTCAACAAAAAGAATAAGGAGTATATTGTGCAATATATTATATTTATCACATAAAAAAAATTAAAATTATGGATTTACTAAATAGTCCTAGCTGTTAGTTAAATTAAACTAGAATTAAAGAATATGTAAATTCGGATGGATCTATATAAAATAGAACTCATGTATTTTCAACAGATTGTCGACTCATATACTTTCAACGTCCCTTGATTCTCACTTCGTGACAGTCAGGACCAATCAGAAAAAACTAATTTGACATCAAACGTTTTCAAGGGTATTTTTCCATTGTTTGAGCAGTGTGAACATGCCTAAGTAAAATCATTCTTGTATAGTGTGACGATGAATTTGGATGTTTGTAATAATGTAGTTTGTTGAATAATATCCCCCATCATCAGAATCTAAAATTTTTTATTTAACGTCTACAATATAAAGATAAGTAATAAAATATAATTTTATAATTTATATTTACAAAAATATTCGTATCAATTCATTACTGCACCATCGTACATTTTATTGAAGGAAATTACAAACTTACTAAAATAAATTTAGTGCCATATTTAGTAAGCTTACAATTTCCTTCAATAAATTGTAAGGTGGCTACAGTAATTAATTGACATGAATTTATTTCTGTAAGTAAAAATTATAAAATTATATTTTATTACTTATCCTTAATATATTATAGACGTTAAATAAAAAAATTTAGATTCTGATGATGGGAGACAATCCGGAAAGCGCTCAATTTTTATAAAAATAAAAAAAATAAATAATGGAATTGTTGTATTCAATAACCTCCATTAAGTAAAATCAGTTGAAAATCGATAGTGTTGAAAATACACTAGTTCGACTATAATTTGAAGACAAAATACCATCTATAAACTTGGTTGTCATAACGTGGCAAACACAGCCATTGAGTAATACGATATGCTACTTATTATTTTGCATTGTATTACATCACTATGTTTACTTTTCATATAGAGAGCGAGTGCATACAATGCCACACAATCAATCAAATAAATATTACATTTATTTGCACAGACCGATTGCGATCAGAATTGGACGTGTGCGATTGGAAAAGAGGCAACGCACACGCGGTGAAGATCTCCTCTCCTGTATGACGTCACGTCAAATCATCGTCAGACTATTACAATAGACTGTGTGGATACATTGTATATAACAACATGCGAAATATAATAGAGTTGTGTGTTTAGTCGACAGTGAAATATTAATAAAAAAAAAATAATATACTAGTGGAATGGGTTGGTAGGTTAATATGTGTGTCTGCTGTATCAGTGCTGACTCGTTAATTTGGCGCTAATGTAATTTATTTAAAAAAAGCGAGTGGGTTAGACCACACGACTGAAATAAAACTTCTTCCTGCCATAATTATTTTAAATATATTTATTATGAGTATTCGTCCCTGCAAATACCCCCTGCACCCTTCATCTCAAATCTGTTCCCCTCGCCTAAAAACGGTTCGCGCTCTCCCGACGCTATTTTTAACGCTAGAGGGTTCTGGTAAACGCCAAATGAAAGACAGAGAATCAGACTACAGATCCTTCAGGCGAATTTTTTGAAAAACAGTTTCGCCTACGCGTGAGATATTACGTAACTTATTATTTTTTTTTTTAAAAGGTTGTAAGTTTTTTTAGGAATTTTTTTTCAAAAAATTCGCCTGAAGGATCTGTAGTCTGATTCTTTGTCTTTCATTTGGCGTTTACCAGAACCCTCTAGCTTTAAAAATAGCGTCGGGAGAGCGCGAACCGTTTGTAGGCGAGGGGAAAATATTTGAGATGAAGGGTGCAGGGGGTATTTGCAGGGACGAATACTCTTAAGAATAATACGTAAATACCTAAAATTTACTCATGTTAAATTCATAAACGAACAATAATATGCAGTCGGTTCGTCTCAAAGTTTATCGAACACAATAAAACCTCACTCTGTAGCACATATCTACAAAATATAATTTTTGATTAATTAATAGGCTAAATAATATGTAGGGATATATATATATTTATTAGTATAATTTATAATACATTTAAAAGGATTTATTAACTAACCTACATTAATAGACGCTATGACCTCAGCTGTTGAGCGTCTATAATTTACACTCTCTCTGTAACCTACATTATTTCCCGTTACAAAATGCAGCAAAATTCGATGAAATGTATTTTGGATACAAAAAAACAGTTGTTTTCATTTTAAACGTCAAATAATTGTATTAATGCTCCGTCTTTGTCGCACTCACTAACTTATATCTCCCTCTCAACTCCGATGATGCACTTCCGTAAACGATTACGTCAGGCATCGCGATATGATGCATTTCCGTAAACGATTTCGTCAGGGATCGCGATGATGCACTTCCGTAAACGATTTCGTCAGGAATTTACCAGCTTACTCCCTAATTCAAGCGTGCCTAAAGAAGTTTTACTTCAAAAATTACATGTCTTTCCCAGCGGATTCGCTCACGCTGAATTCATTTTATTTATTACTTTTATTATGTTTATATGAACATTGATTTAAACTAAATAAATAAAAATTTTAATTTAGTATGTGTTTTAGAGTCTGGCCCGATAGCACAACCTAAATCTTATAAATGGCTCTTTAGAAAAATCAGTCTGACACCTCTGGTTGAGAGTATAGGCAACTGGTATATACATATTTTTCCATAGACATACCTGTCTTAATCTACGCGCGAAGTGACGTGCTGGCTAGGTCCAGCTTTGACGTCATCATATTATGGCGCCTAAACTCAGCATTTTGAAATAAATACATTTTTTATTAAATTCGTGTTTGTAATTAAAAGGAAGGGTAAGAACGAAATATTTGGTTTGCATTATTGGTTTATGTGCCCCAATGACGAGTCTGCACTGTGTTTGAACTGCATAATATGGATGCTATGGATGCATCGCGCTACAGGTTTTCGTGTGTTCAAAAAGTGGACTAAATAAACCATACATGTGCATTGTATCTGTTTGGAGTGGTTCACGCATGATAGAAGTTTTGATGACTGCAGACTGTATTAGAACAGTGAACTCCAAACGTTTTCAAAAACATACTACACCGTTTTTTTTTTAATAGAAATAGATAAAATCAGCGCAGCAGAAGTCATCGTCATGTTAATCTATGATTACTTCTGATAAGCGAAAAATCGATTGATTTAAAATTAAGATTTTATAGTTTCATTTCTAAACCCGCTGCCAGTTCCAAATAAACTAAATACCTAATGAAAACCATTTTTAAAATTATAAATTGGCCAAGAATGTGTCTTACACTTTGGGCTCCCTAAAGTATTTTTTCATCGTTAAGTATTAGATTGCTGCTATTGAAAACTAAAAATTGTGGTATGTAAAAAACTTGTTCAAAATAATTTTCGTTGAAAGTTAACTTGATTTTTCTCAGATTTTTTAATCACATGGCTGGAAAATTAAAGGGAGTGGGCACGCAATATTAACTATTTTAGAAGCGTATACATCATAATTAAAATAAAAAGTCATTTAAGAAAATGTATTACATTTTTAAAGACCTGTTCAAGGAAAAACAAAAAAGGCTAGTTGTTTTAAAAAACGTAATATTATGTGTTTTACTTCACGCACATAAAATTAATTAATACATTTTAAAATTATTTTAATTAGACATACGTAAGTGATATTTTTGTATGACATTCTATCTTTTCGGTTAGTTGGATGCATTTTTTGAGGCTACAGTAAAATATTGAGAACCACTGATGTATCGACCGCAAATTTATAGAAAATAAATTATTGTGTTCATAGACCATGGTTTAGGCATGCCATCTGCCGAAGTGAATTGGATACATATATTATATTTTTTTAAGTTTCAAGGGTTCAAAGCAATAAAAAATAAATTTAATGAAAATGTAATTGTATTTTAGTTGCACATAAACATGTAGATATATAAAAAATATTTCAATATAAATAATTTGTTCCAAAGTGGTCGATTTTTAATACAGAAAATACGGTTGATACTTTCACCAATTTCCTGATTACACTACGCCAAATGGGGACGAGCAGTGTGCGAAAATATTAAGGAAGTCGAATGAAGGGTACCTACTTTATAGATTATGTTACTCTGAGATCAATGGGAACACGCCCATCTCTGTATCTCAGATAGTTTCGGAGGTATACGCGTTTTAAATTTTTAAGCAAAAATCTTAATGTAAATACTATGTACTGGCAGTTACCTGCGTCACACAACGTGTTAACAGAGACGTTACGTTATTGTTATATTATAATAAGAAAAATCGACCGATATATAGGTATAATATATATATAGTTGTACTAGCGGCCCTGTACGTGCTTCGCTACGTATAAAGTGAAATAATAAAACAATTTAATTGGAACATCTATCTATCTATCTATCTATTTTATTAATTGCTAGCTATTTTAAAATATACATGGGCGTATATGTGTGTATGTCAAGCACTCCGGCTGCGCCGTCGTGCTCGAAAAAAAAAATAGCGTAAAGTATTCGTGGATAACTGATCTTTAAAACACTTGCTCTATTTCGAGCACTCCGGCTGCGCCGTCGTGCCGAGCAGTTTTAAACGATATTCAGTTTTTTTACATCCTCGATCTAGATATATGGTTGTTAAGTTCGTTGCGCCATCTATTGAATATTTACTCAATCCAGTCAACAGGTATTGCCATCTTATATGGTTGTTAAGTTCGTTGCGCCATCTATTGAATATTCACTCAATCCAGTCAACAGGTATTGCCATCTTATATGGTTGTTAAGTTCGTTGCGCCATCTATTGAATATTCACTCAATCCAGTCAACAGGTATTGCCATCTTATATGGTTGTTAAGTTCGTTGCGCCATCTATTGAATATTCACTCAATCCAGTCAACAGGTTCGCCATCTTATATGGTTGTATTATGACTGTCAAGGAATAGACAAACAATTTGCAATAAAATAATATTGCGACTATAAATTGAATTGTAAGCTATCCTATCTTTCAAGTTGGGTCGAATTGCACACGGTGTGCAAATCAAATTTAAAATCGGTTCAGTAGTTTAGGAGTTCATCGCGGACAAACATGTGACACGTAATTTTTATATATAAAGATTATGTTGATATTAATATTTTCGGAATTGTGACGTTGTCATCAATTCGTTGAATTTTATTATTTTCGTTTTAAAAATATGCATCGGCACAATACTTACTACTCATATTAGTGATCTAACGAATGTCTATTTTGTCATTTGTCCAAGGTTAAAATTTGACAGCTGACGCACAAATTTGTAGTGGTTCTGGGTACTAAGTTGATTATTTATTAATGCTAAGTCTAAAGCTTTATTACGTAATGTTAAGTAATGATAGAAAAATATAATCGCAAATATGCCCTAGCGAAAAACTATTTTTAAACAAGAAGTAAAAAACGTTAATATGATTTTTAGTGATATTAATATTTGCATGAGTTTTGCGAATGCGAATGGCTAAAAAAACTTTTTAACAAAAAAATTAAATCGCCGAAAAACTGAAAAGCAAAAAATAATAAATCTTTTTATTTAACTAAGTAGTTGAACGTACGTGACAGTCTAGTATATCTAAGTAATTTTGAGTCGGCGTCAACAATCCTTCGCCGGAAATCTCTGAGAGTTCGCGAGAGTTCTCTAATTTGATTTGGTTATTTCTTTTAGTGATCTTTGTTCATTGATTGTTTGACGCCGACTCAAAATTACTTAGATATACTAGACTGTCACGTACGTTCAACTACTTAGTTAAATAAAAAGATTTATTATTTTTTGCTTTTCAGTTTTTCGGCGGTTTAATTTTTTTGTTAAAAAGTTTTTATTTTATAATTTTTTGTGGCTATTTAATTTATAATTGTAATACACAACTCAGCATGAAAATCTATGAGTGAACAATAAATCACCCCTATTTTCCCACCCTTAGGGTAACAATTTTTTTTCCAAATTTATATGAGACCAACCTCGAGGTATACCCTATTCAATAAAAAAATAATTATCAAAATCGGACTACTCTGTAAAAAGTTATGTGTGGTCATACATTACAATCAGTGAGTGAACAATCAATCATCCCCTGTTTTCCTACCCTTAGGGTTGGAATTTTTTTACCAAATTTATATGGGACCAACTTCGGGGTATACCCTTTCAAACAAAAAAATATTTATCAAAATCGGACTACTCTGTAAAAAGTTATGCGTGGTCATACATAAAAAAAAAAAAAAAAAAAAAATATACGCGTCGACTTGAGAACCTCCTCCGTTTTTGTTTTTCGTCGGTTAAAAAAATAGGGATATTCGCGACTGCAGCGTATTTTCGTTACATCATTATACTTATGTATTACCATCTACTATTATAAGAAGAAACACATAACACTGCAAAAAAGCAGTTTGTATAGAAATAAAGAAGAAACAAAATGAAGTTTCCAGAATTGATCATTTGATTAAATTATAGAAATTATCTTATAGGATATTTAGAAACTTTTATGCAAATCGCCGATCATTCAAACCCATATTTTATTTTTGGGTCGAATGAATTGAAAGAGAACTAATAATTTGCAGTTACAAAAGTGGGAGGGAACTCTCACAACAGTTTCATATATGTTACAAATACGAATGTTATATTCGCTGAACAATTACATATTATTATCTTCTCACAACCAACTGCAGTTAAGGAAAGAGAATCGTGCTTTGCGGTTACAGTCATATCATTCTGATAGATGATATGTCCGTATTTTTATACCAAAGTCTAATAACAGAAGTGAATTAAAGAGCAAGAAATTGCAACAAAATCGTGCAGGCAGGTCCGATATTGTATTATGACTAGCAGCAAAACTCAGGTATATCAAATGGAAATTATACAGTAACTGAGTTCTTATACAACCACCAGCAATTTTAACCAGAAATAAAACAAGCAATCGTATAATTCCGATTTGTTATCATGTAACTATTTCTCATAGACTATTAGAAGAACTTGAAACAGAATTACAAGAAATTACACTGTATTACTTCACAATGACCGATAGCAATTCTGAAAATAAAATGGCTACAATATTCAATATTATACAAATCAATATGATTGCTTACAGATGCAAACCGATTATGAACACATAATTCCAGAACACTATTCGTGTAAAAGCCACGCCGTATATATTAATCAGACAGTCTTTATTAATCCGCATAAAAATGACAAATAATTTTTATATAAACAGTTTTAGTAGAATTTCCCAGAAAAGAATTAGATGCTATTCTCATTTATTCAACTCATGCGCGTTATTCATGTTTTATCATGCCTAAAAACCGAACCCTAAATAGCCATTTACCGACTGGTGACAATTACTTGTCATAACTCAATGAAGATTCCTACTAGCTCGGCCATTGTGGAGTAATGAAAATAAACGTAACTATTTTCTGAGTCGTAACGAAATAGTAGGTAACAACAACTCCGTTGTTACCCATTGAGGCTAAAATTGAGAGGCCGAATGTTTTCGACATGGAGTTTATTCATAACCGGCTAACCTCAAACCAAAACATTGAATCGTGCTGTTTGGTGCTGTTAGTATTGACAGTTTTTTTTATAAAGAAATAAATAGATATTTACAACATCTCGTTATAATTAAAACATGAATAACGCGCAATTGTTGAATAAAATTATGGGCGCAACTTGTAGACTAAGTCATGACCTGTCAGCGCGATGAATGACTTAGACTACTAGTTACGCCAATAACTATTGTAGGTATATTCAGTGTAAACTCTATATAGCGAAATTAAGGGACTGGATATTTTATTGCGTTATAAAGTGATTTTAATTTTGACTATAAATTAATTTTAAAAAAATTGCATAACAACTTTATAATCTGTTAACTTTGTTTGTCGTTTTTAAGTATGCTAGTATTTTAATTGTCTTTTGTTGTATTTTATTCATATCTTGGGATATAGTCGGATCATCTTCCTTAAATAAAAATAATTTTTCTAATAGTTTTGCGGCATGCAGAGCTTGTTCAATGCTTGGTGGTGACTCAAGATCACCCACTTCGTCTTCTTCATTGCCTTTTCCTCACTGAATCAAGAATTTATAAAAGAAACCGTTATGAAAAGGATATCATTATTATATATAAAACCACCGTTATAGCATATCTCTCTTTTGCGCGTGCGCCGATTTTCTCCAAAAACAATAGGGCTCTTCATATTTGCGTATCAAAATTTGGTTTCAATCCGTTCATCCGTTTGACCTGTATCGTGTTCACAGACAAACAGACGCACAGATATGTGTTTTGAATTCGGGGGACCTCAAAACGAAAAACTATTGTAAAATTTTGAACAGTGTATTTTGACATAAACGAATACCATTCCCCGCTTGTGGGTTGGAATGGTAAAATGTATCTAGATTAAAAATTCGTTTAATCGGGATCTGTAAGCAATTTCGGAGTGCAAGTATTCTTATAACATTATATTAATAGTCTGATAGATCGCAATGTGAACAGCGAACATTCAGTTGTGAACATAAAAGATCATTGAGATCCGCTTTGAAATAACATAAATGCAGCCCTGAAGCAGTTGTATCTTGAAATAATAAAAACAAAAAATTATTTAATTTGACCGTCTGTTAATATAATTACGATTGAGATCGCAGACGCTTGAGGCTTTGAAACAATACCGTTTATCTGTTATTTGGTCTGAATTGTGTAGTCAGAGAGCTTCCATCTCTCTCACTTTGCTCATAACCATTGGCGTCACAAACACCTTTTATGTGAAATTTTTTCACAGTCGAATATGAATCAAATTGGAAGTGTTGTCGCTTAGACGAGATTTCCACAAATACACAAACAATTATTTCAGATCATTCACGCTTTTATCCTAGATAATGTAATTATTATTAGACCAGTCAAAAAAGGAGTTGTAGAGTGCGTGAACAGGAGTGATTCCTTCAGAAACTTATTCAGGGTGTTTAGGGAATGAACATACCAAAAGTCCTGACGTTTAGGAGGTGAGCCGAAGGGAGGGAGGCACAAAGAAGGTATCATTTTTGGGTTTTTGCTTAGGACACAAAAAACGGTACGTCGTAGAGAAAAAATTCTGATGCTAAATATAAGCTCATAAAATTTTCTACAACTTTCATTCTATAAACATTTTTCAAATTTCAGCCGTTTTTGTGTTACACGCTCCAAAAAAGTGAAAGTGTTCGAAAAACACATTTTTCATCAAATTCCTTCTAAGCTATTCATCTGAGAAATAAATTCATTAAAAGGAAGTTGTAGAGAATTGAATTCTCTTCAAAAATATATAAATTTTTAACATTATGAAGTGGGTTGCGTCGTAGCTGGGATCCACTTGTTCCAAAACCTGTATTTGGAAAGAAAGACAGACAAACACATATCAGAATTGACAGAGCTCAATGTGTGAACATTTATTGTTGATTGTTGGGCCTATTTAACGAATACCTATAGAGGCAATAAACACCTAAAAATTCCGGCAACGTTGATATGTTAGGAAAGGAAAGAAAACAACAAAGTATAAAACAAAGTCGCTGTCTGCCTCTGCCTGTTTCTCCGCTTACTTCTTCTTAACCGCACAACGCATTTTGAAACGGTTTTCACTAATAGAAAGAGCGATAAACACACCAGTGTCTCATGCGTAAGCGACCTAAACTTGAAGATATACCCTATTAAATAGAACAAGAATAATTCAAATCGATTTACAAATGTTGAAGATATTAACATATATTAAAAAAATCTTATTTTTTGAATTTAGTTAAAAACGATTGAACCGATTTTAATAAAAACTATACGAGATCCAACCGGGAACATTCTGTACAAAATTGCGGAGGAAATTTTCAAATCGATTCACAATTGGCGGAGATATTGAGAAACAAAAAATACGCGTCGAATTGTATAATTTCCTTTTTTTTTTTGGAGTCGGTTATATTCCGTTCCGGTACGAGTGTACCACACTGGAAATGTATAGTAAAGTCCTGGTTAAGTGGTGCTATTACCTGGTCGCGCCACAGTAATAATTTGACCACAACGATGGAATTCTAACAATCCTCCTCTTTGGTCAACACGCGTGCAACATAGGTAGAGGTACGGACAATATATAGTGTACACTAAAGCAATAGCCAAATACATACATTATCCATACTATTGTAATGTTAAAATTGTAGGTTTATACATTCAATACATTACCGTAATATTAAATGGCTATTAACTTAACCTGCACGAAGAAATATACACACATTTTATCGCAACTGTCCCATCTCCAAATTTATATATTTATCCTTCTTATTTATTGCTTGACACGTTGCACTACAATAATCTCCGACCAGAAATTCAGGTTGTTACTGTTAGTGACTGAACTGAATGAAAGGTACTTTATTAATAATTTTGTTTTGTAAGACATGATGGAGATATTTAGGTGTGTTTGGTATATTAATTTTTTTGTAGATACCTCAATGAATTTTGCACAGATACATGAGTTGCACATACCGCTAAAGCTAAACTAGCGCTTCAGAGCTGACTTGCGTTCATACACGAAGTTATATCTGGAATAATTTGCACGAAAACCATTAAAATTGTAGCTTTTTAAAAAGAGAAGATTCTGTTCTATTAAACGAACCATTTTTAGATAAATTCAGGTTCATAATTACTCCTAAAGTTGTAATTGAAATTCTCGAATACCAGTTGTCGGTTGGCCTGTACGTATGTACGTACGTCCGAGCTCTACAAATCGCAATTTTGGTCGGATCGCCTTGGTTTATATTTTATTCACTTTGTTTACTATCAGGGTAGAACCCTATTTAACTTCACTGAAATGCGTTCAGTAGTTTAATTTTTATAAACAGTTTTTTTATTATTTTTTGACAGCTAATAGTTTGAAAAAACAATATAATAATTACTGAGTAAATTACCATAAAATAAGTGCTACACTTCTATACCATAATTACACAGGCATATCCAGCAAGCTTCGTGGCGTAGTGGTTAAGCCATTAGATCAGCAAGGACAAGGTCCTGGGTTCGATTCCTCCCTAAATAATTGATTTTTATTTTTTTTCTAAACCATTTCATTCCACTTGATATTGATATATTATTATATTATGTATATTTCTTATATATATTTTTTTATTTTTTCAAACTTAAAAAAATATTTTTTCAAGTTTTTTCAATTTTTAATTGTTTATTTCTTTTTAAAATATTTTTTCAATTGTTTTTTTTTCTTATTTTTATCATACAGTGGAAAACTTGCAGGATGTGCACATAAAGTGCATATATGAAACTCCCTTAGGTGCCTGGTCTATGTTGCATTTTATATGGAACGTTTTTTTGTAACGTTTTTTTTATGGTGTTATGCTGCATAAAATTAACAGACCTGTTTTTCCGACTCACTTTAATTAATGTGGTGTTAAGTTTGCTAGAAAGTGACAAACAATATTAACAGCACTGTATGTTCCAAGCAGCCAGCAAACGGGCACGAAACCGTCACCGTCATGCGCAGTAGCTAAATACGAAACTGTTTGTATCGGTTTTGAAATACGTTTGCGGGCTGCTTGGAACATATCTACTGCAAATTCTTACTAGTGATGTGCCGGATTTCCGTATCCGTATTCGCGGATATCCGAGGGAGAAGAAAGATCCGTATCCGTTAGTTTTTGGCGGATCTTTTACGGATCTTTTATCTTATTAATTATAGATGAAATTTTATATATATAGGTGATTAGGTAATAATGAAAAACTGTTAAATTCCATTCAGATTATTTTTTATTTTTTAAAATCGTATTTGGCACCTTTATATTGCAAACATCTATCGTAGTGAGTACCATACCAATAGCACAAACTCAAAGGTACTAAAAAACTATCTTTATAATGAGATATTGCACATCGATCTTTGAAAAGAGACAATCTGTTATGAGAGTTAACTCTTAAAGAGGTCAATAACTTTTTCCCATAACAGATAGTCTCTTTCCAAAGGTCGATGTGCAATATTTACCGCTGCGTACTCTAAGAAAGTTAAGATCTGTATACGCGGAGCTTGAAACCAAATATCCGTATTCAGATCCGTATCCGCGGATATACATTTTTAACGATCCGGCACATCACTAATTCTTACAGAATAACACCATTAGTTACGTTATAGTAGAAATAATATTACTAGAGGTACACGTGCAATGTCCTAGAGATATATCATTTCTGTTTGGTTTTATAATAACGTCGGTAATCGGAATTTGCTCCTTTGGAATGCGCCGCGCGCGTTAAGCCACTGACTCACATTGTATTATTAAATTCACCGTTATGATATTATGCGCTATCTAAAACTTCATTTCATTTACTTATACTAAATAATAACATGTGTCGTATTTTGTTTACCTACTAGCTATGAGAATGTATCCGCCAGTAGAATGTTACTACTCTGTATTTAATTTGTCATTATATTATTATTATTGCATATGGACTCGCGCATTTGTCCAATAGTCGTGGCCAACTTTTTAACATATTTCACAAAAGAGTTTATCAATCAGCGTTGCCAGTTTTTTTTTTTGCCAAGTCGGGATTTTGGAACTCTTTGAGTGAAAACAGCGGGATTCTTTCGTCGAAAGCGGGACATAGTAAAAAAACGTATATAATCAGAAGTTTTTAAATACCTACATATTTATCTTTTTATTTGAATTAAAATTACGTTTAAGTGACAATACATAGCAAAAATAGCCATAGAAAAATATGGCGTTTCAAACAATAGTCTGTGGAGTGAGTGTTACAAATTGCAACTTACAATAAGAGAATAATTATTTATAAGAATTACTTATTCATGATATTTCTGTGAAGTTTTAACTTCTTTTAAAGTTATCCCCGAGTTATCCTCGAGAAAAGGGACTGAGCCTGCCCCGCTCGGGACATTTAATTTTGATTTAAAAATCGGGACGTCCCGCCAAAATAGGGACGTCTGGCAACGCTGTTATCAATAGGCATGATGACAGTATAAAGAATAAAAAAAATTCAGTCAATTGGGCGACGGGACCATTCCAACTTCAAATTATTGTTGACATTTGATATACTATTATAAAGAAAATAAAATTTCTGATATCGCGTGAAGTGACGCGGGTATTGGCTAATATTCAAAATGCAAATCTTTGTTTAACGTCTGATTAGAACTCGACAATAAATAAAATTTTTATCGATTAGTTTTTTAGACCAATATATTTTTTGTTACTATATTATTTGCCTGAAAAATTGTTCGATAATTTTATATTTATTGAAATATTCAATATATTTGCAATTCGTTGCCACGGTTACCTACTTAATATATTCACGTCAGGTAAAAAGTAATCAACGCATGCTTAATTAGTTTATTTCTGACAGATCTATAAAACAAAAGAACAGCTGATTTTTTTTAATTTTCAAAATATTTCCGAAACTATAAAATAAAAAAAAAATTAACGAAACTTTTTTTAAAAAATAAATAGAATAATAAGCCGTTACGAAAAGTATACCGTTATCATATAAAAAACATCGATTTTCCACAAAAACATTAGAGCTCTATATATTTGCGATCCAAACATCTTCTCAAAATTTTGTTTCAATTCGTTCATCGGTTTGACAAACAGACGCACAGAGTTTTTCCAAAAATTACGAATAAATATCGTAAAATTTTGAAAAATTAATTTTGACCTAAACTAGTACCATTCCCCACTTGTGGGACTGGAATGGTAAAATATGTGTGGTCACAATTTAAAGTCATTAAAATAAGATTTTCTGACAATGCTTTCCGCAACCCAGCAAGATATGTTTAAGTGATTAATTACAAAACTGTTTGTATAAAAATGGCATTATTTATAAAGCTTGCATACGACCATTTTGTGTATACGTACAACAAAAATAATATGTTAATTTCGCATAATTTATAATACATATAGGTAAACAAAACTTTATTAGATTATTATCCTTGACCAAAAAACACTAAGTATATTAGCATAAAATATAAGTTATTTTTAAATTCATAATTCATAAGTTTTCAAAACAAACTTAAGTGTGCTTGCGTGTAAACATAAAAATGAAAGAAAAAAGGTACCTACTAGGATAAACGAATAGGAATGGAGAGTTGGCCAACTAGATCAAAACGTGGTAATAAAAACAGAACGGTCAATTTGTCTTAAGTATAAGGCTGGAATATCCAGGTGATAACCATGTCATTTAAACTCAAAAGAAGAAAGAGTTTAAAATTGAACTATTCATTATGAATTAGCTCAATAACTATGTTTTAGTTTTACGAATGTAATTCTTTATACAGAAGTATTTTATAGGGATGCATTATATTCAGACAGTTCCGTGAGATGGTATACTATTTTAAAGATGTTGAAACGAATTATACGGGTTTGTGTAATTGCGCGAATTTTAATAGTCGTATACAATGTCCAGCTGCACACGAGGCTGGAAACATTGCTTGGGCTTCGGCTGGCTGACAGGCTGGGTACGAGGCAGAAAATGTCACTGCGGGCTCGCTTGCTAGCTCACAAGATAGATTTTAAAATTGGAACGGGGGTTATTTTTCTTGCTAGGTTCTCTGCTTGCTCTGTGCAAGAACCAGTCAGGAAACTGTATCGTGTCACGTGGGCGACATGAACAAACGACCACAAATCAACATGGCGTCGTTCTGCTCTGTGTCAGACAACACATCGTTTTGCTCTGTGTTTATATTACTGTCACTACGCGCGCACTAGATCTATCCACAAAACAAGCTTGAAAAGACGTCTCGTGTGAAGCGAGAACATAAAAGCAATTAAGAAAACCAGCGGTAGAAAACTAGTAGTCAAAGGAATCAATCATGATATCGGCGCACCAAATTAACCCGAATATTTTTTTTTGTAACGTAGATTAGAAAACTTCCCAGCCCTGTGAGAGGGGTAATACAAACCATTTTGTGGTAGAGATAAATGCTAGGTAAGATGAGTTATATGAAACAAAGACAAACAACATATCTCTTTCAGTGATACTGAGCGAGATGGAATTAAATTGATATTTTGTTGTTAACTTGGCCAGTGGTTATCTTGAATAAATGTATACTTATTTACTGGAACGTTGAAAGTAACAATTCTCACAGAAATTGGACTTGACAACATTTCATTTATCAGGTTATTACGAATATCACAAAATGTGACCCATTTACACACTGTCTGTAACTGCCTGATTTGCTCCATCGTGATTAAGCAAATCGCGGATAAAGACATTTCATTTTGCAACATTTGTCATTGATGCTCCGCTCCTATTGTTCGTAGCGTGATATTATATAGCCTTCCTCGATAAATGGGCTATCCAACAAAAAAAAATTTTTTTCTATTCGAACCAGTAGTTCCTGAGATTAGCGCGTTCAACCAAACAACCAAACAAACTCTTCAGCTTTATATATTAACAGCATGTAAAATATAATGTGTTATTAATGGTTTAAATTTCTGTCGACAGAGATATCGTTTTATGATGAGTATTTGGAAGGAATTCCGTGGCATAAGGATCGAAAATGAAGCAATACTGAGACGTTTCTATACGTTTTGTATCATCTTCAGAGTGTTACAAAACGTATCGAAACGTTAGTATTAAATACAAGTTTAAAAAAATCTCAGTATTGCTTCATTTTCGATCCTTATGCCACGGAATTCCTTCCAAATACTCATCATTAACTTCAACGGATCACAGTTACTCTATTTATTGAATAGAGTCAATCTTCATATATCGTTTTATGTCAAATCCCATTTTTAGAAAAACATTTTCACATTTAGGTTGCAGAACTATTTGTAGCACATATCTGTTATTTATATAAAAATGCCCTCTAGCATCGGCACTCGTCATTTTGTCTTAATTAATAACTAGTTGTACCTAAGAAATTGATCAAGAAAGTGTTAAATAATCTCTCACCTGCATCTTTTTGAATATTAGAAACTCTGTCAGATCGTATGGAAATAAAAATTACAAAAAGACAAATAAACGGTTATAAATTGATTTGCCTCAGGCTGCTTGCTCACATTTGTACACGAACAGTCGTACATACTAATATATCAGCAGTCCTAAAACTTTAATTACGGTTTAAATAGAACCATGTATTAAATTATTGATCCCTATTAATTTTCTCGAAACACCGTATCTCATGTTAAATTTAGGAAAAACGAAATACATGACACAGGAATATCTTATTTGCTAAACTCGGTTCGACTTAAATTATAGTCTCGCTATCCGACCAATCTCACGAGTGTATATTATTATTAGTCTAAGATCCGGTATTAGTAATACATACCCTCATCTGTTATTTGATGTTGACAAAGATTATATGTTGATAAATCGCACATGGGTTGCCTACCTAAATCGCGTATATCGATACTGTTAAATTAAATAAATTCTAATTAACTATTTGGGATCAACTTCCCCGATTTGTTAATCATAAAAATCGAGTCTAAGATGAGAGAATATGACACAGGGAATTGGAATATATTATTGATTCTATACATAAATGTAGATCATGCACATAGACATAACTTGTAAATAGTCGTGTTTTGTGTACTTATTTGTTATGTTAACATTTTATTTGTGTCATATTCTCTCAGTTAATGCTTGATTTTTATGATTAACAAATCGGGGAAGTTGATTCAAAAAAGTTAATTAGAATTTATTTAATTTAACAGCATCGGTACTCGATTTAGCTAGGCAAGCCATGTGCGATTTATCAATGTATATATTAGATAGATAGATATTTATTTAGTCAGTTGAGACATATTTGACACGTCAACGAAATACAAGATAAATTTATAAAGCTATTAGCAACATAAAAATTCATTAATGCTATAAAAACAGTTGTGTGGTTTTAAGAAACCACGACGCAAGTGAAACTTTTATTGGATTGTAGGCGTTGGATTGTAGACACTTATCCATCACGATTAATTATAAACAACAATATTCACATGAATACACGAATAAAAACATGTAAACACTGTACAGCACTTGCCCGCATGACAGACTGACTAGGTGTTATACATACTACACGGTCAGCTGATGCTAACCATGGGCGCCGCCATATTGGCCTTGGTTGCTCTACCGAGCGCCTACTCCGAACGCCTTTCACTTTACCCCTACTCCGCGGCCGCCTGTAATGCGACATGCAACAGACGGCCAGAAAAATTCGGGGCGATAGAATAAAAGTTTTACTTTAAAAGGCCCGTTCTACTAAAAAATGTTTAATATTTTTCTTAAAAAGTGAAAAGGTATTGTTTTTCAGCCTTTCAGGCAACATGTAATCTTTGTCATCATCAAATAACAGATGAGGGTATATATTTCTAATATCGGATCTCGCACTATATGGGCCTATTTATAGGTACGTTATCGTGGCGAATATGCTACTGAACTAGGCGCTCAAACCAGCTGTAATGGTTTGTTTGACAGCCACTGGCGTAGTTATTAATTTCTACGTTTGTAATATTTTTATGCAATAAGATGTTCTATGTAGTGTTGGATTATGGTGATATTTCCTGTACACGAATAAATAAAATTGCTTACGGGAAAATGTAAATAAATTGAACGATAACATTTTGACAGTTGGCAGTAATTACATATAATATGTACAAATTAGTAATTACTTTTGTGAACGCATTTCCAAAATACAACTTTTTAATTGACGGTATAAGATAGATTTTAGTTCATATTTGTTAATACAGTGAAAACTCTAGATAGCGACACTCAAGGGACTGTGCACTTTGTGGCGCTATTGAGAGTTGTCGTTAAACGGAGAGAAGAAATAATCCATTAATATTTTTTTACTATAATATGTATTTACTCATAATATATAATATAAAATTTACAACTGACCAACTATAAGAATATATCGATAAGCAGCTGAGTTAAACATATGAAAGATAATCCCAACAAACAAAAGAACCAGTTTCTTAGAATCTTCGGTACGCATGATACCAACAACAAAGCAACAAAATAACAAACAAGAACCGTTTATTGCTTAATGATGACGTATTGTTGTCGTTATTTAGAGTGTATCATTGTATGAGCAACAAGGTAAACCAACTAGAGAGCTAAGTAATTTCGACGTTTTAAGGAGTTTGTCGTTATATCGAGTGACGTTAAATGGGGTTTACACTGTAATTTTTTACTCCAAAAACAGTTATTTTGATAAGTAGAACCAACGAGACTATAAAATATGGACTCGAACATTTATGGAATAATATTTTTAGGCAATCATCGTAATAACAAAAAATGAATCTATATAGTTTGGAATGCTTTAATTAATTTCGGCCAATTACTTGTCTTTATATAATTGCTACTTGGACTAAATTGCAACTTGTCTAAATTTTATTTTGACTACTGTAATTAAAATAATTTTAAATGTTAAAAGTCCAACGATCAAAATCATTCAAGCAATGCTAAATTCTTTTATAATGTAAAGGTTTTTGAAAAAATTAATATCAAATAAATTTCATAATGACAAGAAAATCGAATTACAGATTTCGACGGTTTTAGACATTTCATGATCTAAAAATCCGTTCTTTAATCCGTATGAGTAGAGAATTGGGTGGCATAGTGAACTAATCCACAAATAAAACAAAAAATCAGTTCATAAAAATGTGGTGCAGATACTTGTATACGCACGTTAGAAGTAATACTTCTTTGGCGTGATTAAAAATTATTTTTTTTTGCATACAAATAATTTATTGAAGTAAAATAAAAATAAATGCTTTGATATAATTTATATCACCTCACATCTGTCATATTCACTATTTTACATTTTCGATCGCTGCACCATCAATCGAATTTTTTGTAAACGTACTTATAAGAACATATATTTTTTATTCATATTGAAATAAAACATCACTTGACATCTGTCATATTCATTAATTTACAACAGTCGAATTTTTGTTAAATGTGCTTAAAAACAAAATATTTAACAAATTGGCCAAGACATATGGTTTAACGAGCAACTTTATCCTGTTAATTTTGAACGTCGTAAAAATTCACCCTCATCATTTTTTGATAACGCTGGAAAAGAAGTATAACTTCTAAAAATTAAATGCATCTATCAAAAATGTTCAATAAATATATTATATAAAATCAGGGAAATCGGGGAAGGCCGGTTTCGTTTTAAAAACCTCAACAGCAGAGATTAGCATCGCTGGAATCATTTCCTCACACTGTTCAGTTTTTTATGACTCCTTGGAAATATGACATGGTCCACTGGGGGGACTCTATGGGCCACGTTGAAAACCAGGACCCGATCTAGGGGGGGGGCAAACCGGCGTCGGCGGCAAAAATTTGAAAGATGCGGTTAAAAAAAAACCACACCCTACACAACCCAGTACTTATTTTGGTTTTGGAATTCGGGAGTCATATAACTATTATTATAAAGTGTTTTAATCCAATTTGTGTAATTATTATATTAATTAAGAATTATTAAGTACTTCTACTTACGAACTGTTTTTCAATTTATTTTTGAATAAATATCTTAAAACGAAACTTATTTTGTTTCATTAATATCGGCAGGGAAAACTTGCCTTTTTAAAGGTTAAAATTACACCATCTATGGAACAACGCACGGGTAAAAGGTGGCAAATATTATTTTGCCCGGAGCGGCGACACAGCTGGATCGGGCCCTGTTGAAAACCAATGCGTTATACAAATGTTTCTCATTGTCGTCTGTATGAACGCATTTGGATCATAATCTGCATTGAGGGACGCACAGAACTCATAGTAAAATGGCGTGTCTAATGATCTTTCACATGGCAAAGAGAGTGATTAGCGGTTGGCCATTTCATTAGAAACACGTCCGTCCGCATTCAACTGTAGATGTCACTGTTTAATCTGTACGGCAAAACACGTGTTCTTGATCCTTAATTCTTTGCGCTAAATACATTGAGGGATGGAGAAACATTTCTCGAAATGAGATCGTAGCTTTTTAAACATCCATAATCCAAAACCTAATCTGATCGAAATGATGGAGAAAAAACGTGAGAGCCGCACCCAAACAGGGGAAGTGAAACTTCTTTAGGAACTTGTTTTATTGATGCGTTATCCATTTTGCGCTGTTGATTGATTTCTCGTTTAATTTTGCGTTAACAAGATTTATCTTTATTTCCCCGTCATTGAATCATTTCCCCCTTTAACGTTGCAGAAAATTTCGAACAGATGCGTCGTCAAAGAAGTCTACCTTCAAAAACAGATTTTTTGAGTTGCACCTAGTTCGACTTTTTACGTATTTTTGCTCAAAATCACTTTTAAATTATTTAGTTTCATCAAACTGCCTCTATATAAATAATTTTCATGTAGGGTTTCAAGTTTTGTTACGAGAATTTAAGTGTTGTGTTCCATCGAAATTATACAGCTTGCCACCACGGAACTCTTTTTTTTCTTCTTTTAATTAAAGTTAATTTAGGACAAGACAAATTAAGGATACAGCCTTGTTAAAATACGAAGATATTTCCGTAGACATATTAAACTAATGATGATTGTTTTATTCCAATAGACAAGGGTTTACAACTTTTTTTCTGGACAACCAAAATACTCCTTTCGTTGAGATAAACTTTAAATCGACCTTGAAGTCGATTACAACATAACTGCTGCAATATTTTGATGAGAAAATCATCAACTCAGCATTAATTGCTATTGGATTTAAATGATACAGCGTACGATGCGGTATCTTTGATGAGTTGATTAGAATTCGTCTGTTTCACAATCACATCAATTAAGATGTCATTCGATAAGGCATCGTTAAGTTTTATAGTTAAGTTAGCCGTACATAGTGAATACATAACACAGTCATGTCGTTATGGGAAGACATACGGGCAATAAGATATAATATTATATATAGATACAGGGAGTCATCAATCATTCTTCACCAAACTGTCACATCCGAGCGTCTCGGCCTCGCTACCCAAGCCATACATGTTCCATATTATTATCATTATTTGCTTCACTTATGTGTAATAAACGCCATCATACCATTTACAAACTGTGATAACTTTGTTGTCTTAAATATTTCACTAATGTCTCTGTGCGTCTATGACTGATTTGTAAATACGACGTGAGGGTTTCTCTTTGGATATTACATTAAACTATAATGTGTCAACTGTTAATTCATTTAAATAGGGTTGGATGGGGTTAGATTACTCAAAACGTCAAAAATTCTATGTTAACAAGTAATCGCTTACAGTATAACGTCAAATGCTCTAATGATCTAAACCAGTGATTCCCAAAGTGGTCTATATCTATATCGACGACAACTTGCAAGGGGTCCATGTCAGCGCGAAAAAAAATTGGGTTCCATGAAATGAAAATGGGGATCAACGATAGTGAATCTCCTAACAAAAAAAGAAGCAAACTGGACATCGTTAACCGAAGAGATTTAAGATTAAATCTAACTAAATTGATGCCAAATGTTGAAAATTTATTATTAAAGTTTATCCCTCATACTAAAAGCATTTATTTTTTCTTAGTTATTTTATGTAACAGAGTAAATTTTAATTTGATTCATTTAATTTGAATCTAATTAATAAATCTATAAAAATAATCATTTCACTACCGTTATAAATTTAAATCGTTCAAAGTAAGTATAGCATTATACCGGTTGTCAAAAATACATTTGAAATTAATGAATTTGCAAAAAATCAATATCAGATAAGCAGGGGTACCCAAAACCGAAAAACATGGCAAGTGGTCTACGAGACAAAAAAGTTTGGAGATCTCTGATCTAAGCCTATACACTTTCTTGAAAAAGTCTATTGATTTTTAAGTTGATTCTTCTTTTTTAACAGCATATAGAAATCAAATAGACGAACAAATATTTTAAGTAACTTTTTTATCAAACCTTAAAAATAAGAGACACAACCTTTCGAAAATAAATTAATTTTTTAAAATTATATAATTTATAAAAATCCCGGTTAACAGAAGGTCCTCATCGCGACTACAAGCATGTACAGGAAGCATGGCTACGACGCACGCATCTTTGTGTCCAACAAAACGGGGACAACTTCGAACAATTTCTGTGAAAACTTGATAATGACATAACTTATTTCCATAGTGACATAACATAACGCCAGGACCGACCTCAAAATTTATTGTGTTTACAAAAGTGCAAAAAAGGGATAATATTTAATAATAATATCCTTATTATAAAGACATATGTTGTCAATTAGGCAAAGTTCAGCGTAAAATGTTGCTATTCATCGTATAGCAGAAGAGCTGATAATGAATTTAGGGTATAGGTATTTTAGGCATACCAAAAATTTTTACAAGCTGAATAGAGAATCAAAAGTTAGGGTATAGCCGTTAGCGGTTATATTTAGTAGATAAATAACTACTACTCCCCCCCCCCCCCGTTCGAATTGTGTAGAGGCACTTCTGTACACATTTTTGGCGTGTCTATTAAAAATTTTTGCAGAACAAAATTAAATATTCATAAATTAATTGTTTTCTGATGTAGGTTTTGAATATACAAATTTATAGCATGTGAGAAAGTCGATTTGTTTAGTATAACAATAATTGATAATTCAGCCGCCGCGATAGTAGACGATTCAAGTTTGAGTCCTGATAGTGACATTGTTTGAATAAAACCTTTTTCAAAAATATTTCATAAATTAAATATTTTTTGTTTGTTTACATTATCCGTGATAAATTTATAACAACAATCAATTCATTGTTAAATCGAACTTACGTAACTATAAAAGGGTTAAGTAGACACAACAATTTGTGAGAACGTTGTACGATTCGCGCGTCTTTACATGCAACAATGATCAGTTGAAAGCAAATAAATGTTGTTCAGACATCATCTTTCTTTAGTGGAGAGTCGAGACGAGTCAATATTTATGTATGTTTGTGTATAAATATACGATTTGAGTGCACAGCAGGGTACTCGTTACGGGACCACCACCCGGGGTGTGAACCTGCGACCTTCCCGTAACAGACACCGCCCAATACGCTCATGTATCGAGTATATGCACGCGGTCCATTCTAGAGTGAATCCGAACAAACAAGTTGCTGATGGTCAGCCACATTGTAGTAAGATAGTTTATTTACATAATATAGCAACTCTAGAAAAGTCTGGTCGCAGTGCCAAAACCGTACCGACTATATAGTGTCACATAGGTACTGTAGCCTTATAAACAAATGGAAGGAGGGACATGAGTACGCACATTCATCTTAGTTTACCGAGATGAATATTGTGTTCTTTCATGAAGATCGGAGTTACCGTTCAAAACTTTTTTCCGGACGGACGAGTTATTATGCAACATTTTTCATTGATGCTTCGCTCCTATTAGTCGTATGATTTTTTATGATGAAATTAATGGGATACAAGGATAAATATAAAAACAATTTTTATTCACTAGAACTTCATTTAATGTCAACGTTTCGGACCTTAAAAATGTCTAGTAAAATGTCACAACATTAAAAACATAAAATAATTTAAAAACATTATTGAAGGCTATAATTTTTTGCCGAAACGTTGACATTAAATGAAGTTCTAGTGAATAAAAATTGTTTTTATATTTAGCCTTGTATCCCGTTAATTTCATCATAACATAATACCAAGGTGTCTTATTTTATTGTATGTTTTTTTTACACAAAATAATATCCGACCATAAAAAATGGAGATTCCCATTTATAAAACAAAGATCACCCCCTCCCCGTGGTAAAGGGCGAGGTGAAGAAGGTGGGTATTGTGTCCAAATGATTTCTCCCTCGACACCCAACAACTTTCGTTCGAACTTTTTTTCATTTAACTCGTTATTTTTTAAAAGAAAAACGTCCAAAATTCTTAAAAAATACACCCCGTATAAAGATTATACCAGTTTTATTTCTGTAGTATGTAGTGTAAAATACGCAGTCTTTTTTGTTAATATTTGCGTGTCTTCACATTAAAGTTCCCATCCCTCATCAAGACATTCATTGACATTATTATTTGATTAGTAAGGTGACCTATACTCACTACTGAGTTTTGTACTCTTTTTTTGCAAACCGTACTCTTTTCAAATCCTGTGCTCTGAAAGTACTCATTTGTCCCACATGAAAATTTTAAAGTTTTAATAGAAATTTCCTTATGTTGTCCAGGCACTAATGCTGCTGTTGAAAGGGTATTTTCACTAGGGAATGATTATTGGAGCAGTGAGAAGTCGCAACTTTCTGTAAAAATATTATCTGCCAAATTTAATATGCAAAATGAAAGTTATTCGGATGTGGCTACATTATTAGACGAACATCCTCATTTAGCAAAAAAAATCCACTCCGAAGAAAAATACAGTGTAAACTCTTTATAACGAAACTCAAGGGACCGAGCATTTTTTTCGTTATAAAGAATTTTCGTTATTTGGAGGGAAGAAAGAAAAATAACCAATTTTCACAAAATTAATTTATTCCAAACACATAATATACAAACACATATACCTATAGTTTGGCGTCATCAAGTGCTTGTTGAATAGATGGTGATGGTTCAGAATGGTCCTCTTTATGTCTGTAAATATTTTCTGACGCCTAAATATGAACATATTTCTTCGTAATAGAGAATGGCTGTTGCGTTATAAAGAGGGTATTTATGTATAGGTTTTAAGGTAAACCAACCAAATCGTAAAAATTTCGACGTTATAGGGAGTTTTTCGTTATAACGAAGGATGTTATAAAGAGTTTACACTGTATGTTTTTAAAAGAAAATAAAGTTTTTATCGTTTTTTCTTCTTTTTTTTCACCTATGAAATACTTGCAAACTGTACTCTTTTTGAACAAAAAATAGTTGGTCACCTTATGATTAGTTTCTAAGTCCTGTTGTTCCACTGACTTGCTTTTGATTGTATGTATTTGGTCATTTAGGTATTTTTTGAGACAAAACCATGGCATATAATTTGACAATTATATGCCAACTGATATGCAGATTATTACTTTACAGACATGCCAAGGATGGAGAAATCGCCGTTATTAGCGAACGGATATAATCACCCGCCGCATTTGAGTCACATGCCGTTCATGCAACTTCCGCATCCGGCCGCAGCACACTCAGCACTCTTATCGCCCGGAATGCCGCACGGTCTCGCCAGACCCGACGGGTCCGTTATCAAGAATCAACCGTCTATGCCGTCGATGGAAGCAATCGCCAGGTAAACTATTCATTTTTTACGTTCTAAGTGCGTTTCGCACTTTAAAAAATAAACCGCATCGTCAATCAAATGGTTTATCAATAAAATTCTTGAGCGGTCAAAGGCATGATGACAGTATATCAAAGAATAAATGATTTTAGAGAAAAATATATGTTGGATGGATTCTTAAAAATGACCCTTAAAATAAACATATTTAATAAAAGTATAAAATACTGCAATTGACTGAAACACCGAATGACGTCACGCCTTCTTAAATCAAAGAGAATATAAACACTTGAAGTAAATAATCACCTTTCCGCTTAAATTTTTGTTGCGATCATTCACTTCTGCATCATTTAGTTAGTTGATTTGTTGTTTATTCGCTTTTTTTGTGATGTTTTATAACACTTATGTCATAGGTTATTTTTGAGGTTAGTTAACTTGCAACTAAAGAAAGCCATACTATTTTTACTTCTAAGTACACACTTTTAAGAAAATAATTAATATAAATCATATCATGTAAATTTACATACCTTTCTACGAAATACCTCTGCACAACAGCTCTACACTCATAAATACAACACTTAATGTCAGTTGTCATTAAGGCGTGACGTCACAACTGTTTTCGCGATTACTTCAAAATAGAAAAATAAAACTTCAATAATTTGCGTTACTATTTAATTTATTGCTGAAATAACGTTTTTTTTTTTCGGAAATAGTAAACGAGTATAGTACGCGCCACGAATCTAAAAGGCTCGGAAGTTAGATGCGAATGCAGGCTTGCGCTTGTACAGTCTGTTGAAAAACTACAAACTCGCAACTCAATAAAACTAACATAGCAATAACAACTTGACAATAGCGTACTCGACTGTAGTTTAAAGCAGGAAAGCGACAAGTGACAAAGGCAACGAACGATCACGGCCAATCACTGACGAGCGCACGTTTCGTGCAGGTAGCTGGGAGGTGGTGGGAGTATCAACGGCTCTAAAATGTGGCTTTGCGACTAGCTTCCGAACCTTTTAGATCCGTGGCGCGTACTATACCTACATTATAGAAGGGGATTTCAAAATCTGTCATCATGCGTATTGCGTCATCCTTGACTACGTCACTGTATAAATACATAACACAATTTTATAAAGGAGCTGTTTTACCCTCGTTCCTCTTAAAACACATGTATTTCACTTAAACAACCGAAATAAATACACAAACGCAGATAACATTATTCCTAGTTTAAGCCGCGTGTATAAGAAAGAAATTGGATTGTCTTCGGCTAAACGTAAGAGGTTAGAGGCCAAAAGAATTCCGCGCTAAGCCTCTTAGACTTCAGTTGGGGAAGACATACAACGTACCCCTACGCTGCCCTATTGCCCTAACAGACCTCTGACACCACCTCGACATCATAATGATACAATGAAATAAGATACGCCGTAACGCATATTTTCTCCACGTAATTTAATGGACATGACTTTGGCCTGCGCTTATTCGATTCAGCGTGAGTTTTACTCTACGAATACTTGGAACTTTCCTTTATATGGTGTCTGAATTGTTAGATTACTAAATGACAATTTTTTTTCACGTATAAAAAAAACGTGAAAATTTTCAAAAACGAAATCTCTTAGATCTCAGACCACACTAAATCCAACGAGCGCACGCGCAGATCTGTACCTATCTCATTTATTTTCGAAGACATATACGTTTTAAGTTTTTTATTTTTTAAGAGATTGCATCAAATTAATAGTGTTTGGTATACAAAAGTTATTTTCGTTGACTCAAAGAACAATAATCCGAGATAAAAAATATGGATTCCCATTTAAAAATGTGGAAGTTATCTTGATATCTTGGAGGCACATTCACTAAATATGGAAAAAACACCACACCGATGTTCTTTCCCCTTGATTCGTAGCAACTTTTGTCCGAAACCTTTTTTTCATAAACTCTTCCTTCACGAAATAAAAGAGTTTTCGGGTTTTAAAACACCACCCTGTATACGGTTAGTGTAATTTGTGATAGTATTGTTTCATTGTATCATGTTAGGGATTTACTGAAACATACATATTATTGACTTCTCAAGTTGTAAGTGAAGATTGGGACCATTGAAAATACCTACATGTATAAATAAAAAAGCATTAGTCAAGAAAGATTAGTTAAGAATATAATTAATTAGAAAAGAAATACGATATTTGTTTTTCTTTGTTTACATGTTATACATATTTAGTTGCATTTGAAATTTATTAGATTTCGCGTAAATCGGATCAAAAAATGTCTAAGGACTTTGATGCTCATAATTATTTTCTCTATATCGCTGTACAACCCGTAGACGATCGATCTTGGGACACTGTATTAAACGTGTACCTATAATATACACTGGTGATGTAACGAATATTCGCAAAATTCATGCAAATAGTTTGAAAATATTAATATCAGAATAAATCATATTTTTTTCAAAGAAAAATGTGAAAATAATACCTACCTATTAAATAAGACAAAAAATGTAAATTTCTTAACATTTTTATTTGAAAAGTTCTTTCTTCTTACTCCTTTTTACAAAAAAATAACTTAAGTTCTTTCGCTAAGGTAACTTTACAATTATATCTTTTACTTTAGGTAATAAAGCTTTCGAACTATGTCCATATTCACCAAACACTATTAAAGATAGTAGCTACTAATCTTGGAACAAATTCATTCCTTAGAATAAAATTTACTTTCAATTCATCAAAGCAAAATGTCAAATAGAAAAGTTACTTAAAGGATAAATATACACTGCACTATACTCCTTGCTCTTTTTGTTGAACATTTTGACGTTCAACCAAAAATCCGACCGATGGCGTTAGTGTAAACGTCAAAAACAAATAGTTTCACAAAATAATAATGTTATATCCTAACCCAATTGCACACAAAACTTCCACTAACTTTAATTTTTGACGTGATAACGTCTTATAAATTGATGAAACACCGGCTGCACGCACGAAAAAGTATCACGTTCCGCCTGAGCCTGAGCGTGCAAGCGAGAGCGCGGTATAAGCGATAGAGAGGCACGATCGGCCCAAGCGTCGGCTTGTACGCATTTCTCTCTCTCTTCTCGCGTTACGTCAGAGAGTTCATCAATGTCATGTAAAACTATCGTCCGTAAACCGACTTTACAGACAACCAATTTTTTTTACAACTATACACTTCACAAAAGGTTAATAAACAACACATTAATAAATTCACAAGAGCAAACTGTAGATTAAATATTTATACCCTGGAAGTAAAGCAGAATAGATTTATACCTGCAGTAAACATAATTATGCTTGGTGAAGTGAATTATCGCTATTTATTCGGAAGAATAGCTACCTGAAGAACAAATGATTTGAACAAATAACTACTACATTCGGTGAATATGGCCATAAGTATTAATAGTCTAAAAATTGACATTCGTTACGTCACTAATACGGTGTAGTTGTCGGTTGATATACGGTGTGAGAAAAGGGTTCGCTGCTGGAATATCAGATTAATGCCAAGTCATGCGTCATTCGAACTTCCAAGCCCACTTCAAATGTTACCTCCACGAGCCATGAGCACTCTTCTTCATTTTCTTGACACGGAAACATACCGCTCTTCATTCGGATTTATTATTACAATGGAAAAGAAGTATATACTGTTATAAATTTATAATAAACAAAACTCGTCCGTGCTTACATTTTGCAAGCAGGCTCCCGAAGAATCATGACACAATTAATACGTCACCGTGGTGATATTTTTAATTGTTTGTCCATAAATAAATCTTTGATTAACGTCTGATTAGAACTCTTCAATAAATAAAATTATCGACCAATTTTTCAGACAATATATTAACTAAAAATATCAATAATACATTAACGTTTCGATCCGGATTTGGATCTTCTTTTATATTTTTTTATATTTTTAGATCCGTTCTGAAGAAGATCCAAATCCGGATCGAAACGTTAATGTATTATTGATATTTTTTGTTAATATATTGTCTGAAAAATTTGTCGATAATTTTATTTATTGTTTGTCCATAAATATAAAAAGAAGCTATACATTATAAATGAATTTAAAACAGCGTTGAAAAACGTTTCATTAACAGAGTTACTGTTAAATTTTGCTGTTTTACCATTCCAACCCACAAGTGGGGAATGGTACTAGTTTAGGTCAAAAATCACTCTTCAAAAATTTTACAATATCTTTCCGTTTTGAGGTCCCCTGAATCCAAAAAACATATTTTTGGAAAAACTCTGTGCGTCTGTTTGTCTGTGAACACGATACAGGTCAAACGGATGAGCGGATTGAAACCAAATTTTGGGAGGATGTTTGGTATGCAAATATGAAGAGCCCTATTGTTTTTGGGGAAAATCGGCGCATGCGCAGAAGAGATATATACTAAAACGGCATTTTTTATATAATGATGGTATACTTTTCATAACGGCTTATTGTTCTATTTATTTTTTCAAGAAAGTTTTGTTAAAAATTTTTTTTTCTAAACTTTATAGTTTCGGAAATATTTTGAAAATAAAAAAAAATCATCCGCTATTTTGTTTTATGGATCTGTCAGAAATAAACTAGTTAGGCATGCTTTGATTAATTTTTACATGACGTGGAACATACTATGTAGGTAACCATGGCAACGAATAGTTAATATCATATTGAATACTGGCCATTACCCGCGTCACCTCACGCAGAAATTTTATTTTCTTTATTATAATCAAATGCCAACATTTTTGAAGTTGGAATGGTCCCGTCGCCCAATTGGCTGGAATTTTTTTTCATAGCTTGCCTGACCCTTCATTATAACCCATAATTATTCGAATAATTTATTAATATTCACACCACATGATTGGGTCATAACAACTAGGTATTAAATTTCAAGTCTCTAGCTTGTACCGTTTAGCTCTGGAAGCTTCTGACAGACGGACGATCGGACAGACACCGCGGTGAGGTTTAAGTGTTTCGTTTTTCTTCCAATTTTGGTACGGAACATTAATAATGATATACTTGAGTAGTGTATTTTGCTTTTGTACAATAAAACGAGCTTACGAAAGACTTTTGTACGGCGGTGTACGCGTATGTCTGTATACCTGGGGAATTAATCATAGCTTCTCTTCTCGGTTCTGACGTGAACATGCATCCACTAACTAGGATTTGCATTTTAATTAAAAGTGAGCGTTGAAATGATAATGACGAATTGAAGAGAGCTGTGTAAACAAATAACTAACGGAAGGAAGCGATCCTTCTCTGCAGTAACAAGACTACAGTCTTATACGTTGTATCATTATGCTTGCCTATACACTTGTCTTTTTGAAACATGGTACCCGATGTGCCTGGCGTCCGTCTCTTTCTAGCCAAACTAACGACACACCGATGTCAAATGAGATAACTAGATACGCAAAGATCCATCTTTTATTGACACTACCTGAAGTTATGACACAGAGTGTAAATTTTATGGAGCTCTTTATATTTTCCAATTAAATACAATACGACGTAGAAACGGTTTATTTGATGATGAAATGTTCGTTGTTTATTTAAATTAAACTGTGCTAGCAAAGAATCGCTAATTTAACTGAAATACTAATTAATGTGTCACATGAAATTACTAGCCTGAACCCGCGGCTTTTGCACACAGATTCGCTCATCTCAAACAGTACCTACACTGTACTGAAGCTTAGTTGACTAAACAAATCATTTAAGGTTATTTGATGAATAGAGTAGTTTTCAGATGAAAGTCTAAAATTTTAATATGTTACATTCAACCCAATTAAATTTTTTAACTTTTGGACATTTAGTTTTTTAATAATTCATTATTAAAAACGTGATTTTTAACACAATAATAAATGAGAAATTCATCGGAAATACACATAGAAATTAAAACCAAAGTAGCTCCAGACAAAATTTAAAAAAATTGATTACATACCTATTCGAAAGGTTGACAACTGTCAAATTACTTGTCAGCCATGTTTTGAACTAAGTATATCTGTCTCTGTCGAACACATTATACGCAATATACTGTTGTAGTCAAATTATGTCTAATGTTTGGTTATTATTTTCTTTAATATTAAAAAATAAAATTTTGATTCGTAGCATATAATTTTGAAATATGAAATAGAAATTTATATTTTTATTCCAACAAAATACGGACGCAATTTCTACTAAAATGGTGGTTGGCTAGTAACCTTAAGATTAATTTTTATTCACCTTACAATGTTCTGTAGAAATCCAGTTGAAATGTTATTGATATAATTTAAAGTGAAGTCCAAACTCCAAATCTTGGAGTATGGAAGCGATATAATATTATATATACCTAATTCTATTGAAAATCAGTTCTGATGTCGTTTTCTTATTTTTAATTAAAAATATTTCTGATATTATGGGAGCTCTACCTTAGCTCTAGCGAAAATAAAAAAAAGCCTGTCCTTTGAGCTAAGGAGCTCTATATACTTGTACTAAATTTAATTGAAATCAGATAGAAGGCATGAGTTATGACAGAACAGACTGATAACGTTCATTTAGGTACATATTATTAGCATTGATTGATTGATTTATTGTTATGTCTATTTTCTCTATCGGGCATATACACTAAAAATGTTTGGGATATTCTGTTTTACATTATATTTTATTTCCAGATCCGGAATTTGGGAAAATTGCAGAGCCGCTTATGAAGATATTGTCAAACATCTTGAAAGGTACGTGTCGCTACAGAATACATAATATGAAATTAAATACATACATTTAATTAGACTAATAAATCAAGCTCGTGATAAAAAATACTGTCTTAAACTTTTTCAAAGCTGCGTATAATTAGTAATGTTTTAAAAAATGTAAGCCCATTCTTTCTCTGATCTATAAGATAAAAAGGTAAGCAACATTAAAACTAGATATGTCTATTTATGGCAAGATTATGTTTACCATCGCTTATATTTAATAACCGTGAATGCTTACCACTAATAACTCATTTAGGGGGTAAAGACAGGTGTTTTTAAAATTATCATTAATGAGTATAACTACTGAGGATAGTTATTAATAAAAAAAGCTGATTAGGATTAACAATTAAAAAGGAAATAAATTGATAATACTAAACGTATTTAAAAATATTATTCACCGTTCTTTATTTTGACAATTAGGGAGGTTGATGCGTTACAGTCCCAATCAAAAGTAAGTCGAATTCTAAATGGGAACTTTTCCATAATAAATTTTTACAAAAGGTTATAAGTCGATGATACCAATAAATTATTGTCATAAAGGCATAAATAATTTTTTTTTTTTAATATTAATTAATTATTTCAGTATTTTACTTAATGGATTAACTTTTGAATTTTTTGTACAAAGTTAGGTTAGAAAAAATAAATTTATGTAAATATCTGTATTTTACATATTCTTTGCAGTAAATAATTAAGAAAATAAATTAGAAGTAATAAAAATTAAAATTAAATCATTAAAAGGTTGAAAATTCAGTTAAAATTGTTAAAATTGTCAAGAACAAAAGTCCATAATCGAAAAGTGCTAAGGTTCAATAATAATTTTCATTATTGATTAAAAGTCTCCTAATTAAATTGAAAAAAATGTTAAAATATGCGTAAGACATCGATGCTTTAGAATTTAGATAATTAGTTTTCGGAACTGTTCACATTATTTGGTTATTTGCAAAAAATTAAAATGTACCCTTTGCATGCTAGGTTGACATATTTTCCATAAGACTACATGTAAAAGTTTTTTTTTTAATTTTTAACTTTATAAATCTCCTAATGATTTTGGATTTTTTACAGAAAATTTTGTCATAAAAAAAATCTATTAAAAAAACTGTATTTCAGATTTTTTTCATTATCTTCGTAAAACGGCTCAACCTCCTTAAATCCTTCATTTTGTCTTATTTTGGTCCACGTTAGCTATAAATTTGGACTAACTACTCGTCAATAGTACATGAAAACCTATTTATTGGTACCTATGTTTATGTATGGCTGGGCATATGAACTAAAGCATGTGTAACCCATTCATATGTATTTGTCAACTGTCACGCCGTATCACGTGACAAGGGCGCTTGTAACGATTACCGGAGCTTAGTCGTGACGCAAACCCCTGTGACTGCAAGTACAGTGTGTTCAGAAAAGAATATATTTTGTGTCAACAAACATAAGACCAAATCGTGAGGTGGGTCGTATTAATTAGGTCCACACGACCAATTTCCCAGTATGACCCATATTCAATATTAAAAGGTATTTAACAAATTAGGTACACTCGAGATATATTTTCTAAAAAATAGCAGGACCGATTTTTATAAAATTTCTTTCGTATATACGCTTCGATTGGCATCCTAACAAAGTCCATAACATTTTTTAGTCGCAAGATTTCGTGTAAAATCCACTTTTTTAAAGTATTTTTGGGGGTATGTTAAACAAAAAACTGTGCGTTTAACCTTTGCGCGCGGTCGAAGTAAACCATATAAACAATACATATATTGTCAGGTTGACAGTTTTTATTTGTAGGTATACTCCATAGATACAGATACATGACGAAAACTGAAAATTTGCTCAAGGAATCTTTAAAACTGTTCAATTACAGACCAAGTTACGATTTCATTTATTTCTATTTATGGAGCTAACGTCTGTATAATTCATTAAAAAAGCAACTCTCGCAGTATGTGGATTTTGGAATCCTACTGTGCTGTATGCACCTAATATATTTCAACCAGACAGTTCTTATTTGTATAGGCTGTGTGCACGAAGCCTACTAGCGCCGCTAGTGGGTAATAGAGAATTATTGAACTCACTTTTTATGGAAATCGCGACATGTTTCTAAGGTGATAAGTCAAAAACTTTATTTGGCCATGATGTGTCAAAAAAAAATGTAATAAGGAAAGCTGATGTTAATTTGTTTACACTGACATCGGAACGTCAAATTAGGGCGCCAATGGTCTTTATTTTACTTAAATCGCCATCAGCGCAACAGCCCGGAGCACAACAAGCATTTCCAGATCTCTTAGTCTTCCTATGTTTTCTTTGTAATTAAAAAACTTCATAAAATTATAACTATTTTCACTTTTAATAAACATTGCTTACTAACATACGGAAAATTTGAGCTTGAAGTTTCCTTTAGTGCTCACCACAAACGCTCGCATCGAAAAATTTGTAACTCCGCCTCCCTGCACATAGCGCATGGATGTCGCAAACGGAGTTAGTAGTAAGTAGGCCGCGCAAAAGTATCACGTTTGTTCGTAACGCCAACTCACCGAGTAACCCTTTCTTGAAATTCACAAAACGCGCCCAAAGAAGTTTAACTTCAGCAATTATACGACAGAGAGTTTTTGACGTGATAACGTCTTATAAATTGATGAATCACCAATCTTATAAATTGATAAAACACCGGCTGCATGCACGAAAAAGTGTAACGTTCCTAACGTTCCGCCTGACCCTGTGCGTGCTTTTCTCGAAAACGGCCCTAACGATTTGGATGAAATTTAATGAAAAGGGATTTTGGGGGGCAAAAAATCGTTTTAGCTAGGTCTCATCTCTCGAAAAAATCGTTTTCTTACAAATTTTATCATTATAAAAATCAATTTTTTGACGTATGAAAATACTTAAATATTGTAAGTTGGTTTTGGAATTTTATATAAACAGTGAAACAATTGTTTTCAAAATATTATGACAATTAATCTTTGAGACTTAAAATAAATACGAAAGAAAGAAAGTTAAAAAAAACAATTATATTATATGGTGAGTAATTTAAATAAATAAAATTAAACTAAATTTGAAGCGAAAGATGCAATATCATAGATTCGAATTATTATAATTATTATATAAATTTAGGTTATGTATTACGGAATACGTTATCACGTAAAACTATCGTCCGTAAACCGACTTTACAGACAACCAATTTTTTTTTTTCAAGAACTTTGTAAGTTAGTTAAAGTTTGCGTTGCACTCTGTATATTGTGTATGGGCTTGATCCAGGATTACCGACCCGGCTGGCGGTTTTAGTTTGTGACGCAATGATTTGTGGGCGTCACGGCGTCGCGCAACTCTCTACACAGCCTTTTAAACATCGCATTGACGTCTGAATAATCGGTTGTCGCCTACGATCTGCTCTCAACTGCACTGACAATTCTCCAACTACACTACGATCAACTGCAACGCCAATATATGTTGACATTTGCCATCTAGCCTTCTTTAATCTATAAATACTACGCACACAGATACTAATTAATTGTTGAAGTTAAATTTCTTTAGGCGCGTTTAGTGAATTTCGCTAAATGGCCGCGCGGTGAGTTGGAGTTACGAACAAATGTGACGTTTTTGCGCGGCCTACTAAGTCCATTTATACAATATAGCACATCATATATATTAATACGCTATAAGGTTAAAGATATTTGCCTCCCTTTTTAGAAAAAACCTCACAATTTCTCCACATATATTATATATCATTTTACAGATAATTGCTTGTTCTACTGACATCGACAACTAAAAATTTATTATTGCTTTTGTTTTTGTAAATTAATTAAAATACGGTAACGCTGAACAACGTCTGCCATCTGACGGCTTTAATTTTGAAACAACGTCAACACTTCGATCTGTCATCTGACCTTCATATTGTAATACAACAGACACAATACTGCATACTGCTATCTGACGGCTTTAATTTTGAAACAGCGAGCAACGCTGAACAACGTTACAGCGATGCTGCATGATGCCATCTGATGCCTTAGCTCAACGCTTTTGCTACTTGCGCCTCTATATAACAATTTTAGTAAAATATTTCTTCAATCTATCATCTGAGCTTCATATTGTAATACAACAAAAAGAAGAACGTTATAAGCAGTGTGCAAAATTAGAAACGAATTGAATACCTGCAGTCATATTTAAAAAATAATTTTGTAAAGTGATAATTATTATAGGTACTTATTTAGTGTGAATAATTCGCACAGGTCACACTAGTCTGTATATATTATAAAAAAACATTCTTTATAACAATGGCACATACTGCGAGAGTTTTTTTTGCGAATTATACATTTAATTTGTGTCTAGAAAGTTCTAAATACATAGAAATAAAGCCGAATGGAACGCAAGTCATCCATAATACAACAAAAAAATTATTTATATATAAAGCAACGGATTACAAAGTTGACATACTGGGAGAGTTGTTTTTTTATATTGAACTATAGAGAAGTTAGTTCAGTTAATACAAATAAATAAAATAGTAACTTAGTTGGTAATTGTACAATTTTAAATATTCCTCTCGTGAATTTTCCAGTTTCGGCATTTTTTGCCTGTTTATTTATCTGTACAGTATACATATATAAATAAAACTGTAAAGATTAGTGGAAGTTTTGTTCCAAAATATGTATTAAAGGAGATTTATTTGGTTGAGGAACAATAGAAATAAGCTTTACCAAAGTATCGCTTGTGGCCAACGTTTCGAAAATTATGTTTTTATCCTCAGGGCCTCAATGCACAATTTACCATCTCAACTTGCATTGAGGCCCTGAGGATAAAAATATAATTTTCGAAACGTTGGCCACAAGCGATACTTTGGTAAAGTTTATTTCTATTGTTCCTCAACCAAATAAATCTCCTTGAAAACTGTAGACCTAACAATATATGTTTTGTTTACTTGTTTTACTGCAACCGCGCTTAAAGGCTCTATGCATACTTTTTTTTAAATGTATAATTAGGGAACTCCTGTAAATCGAAATGAGACAAAAATTCAAATTTCTATGAAAAGATCTCATAAATTTTTAAGTTCAAAATTGCGAGGTGAGGGGTTCAATAAAAGGTGTCCAGTTTTAGTTCAATATAAAAACTTTGGCTATACCGTGGAAACGTTATACAATAACAAGCTTCCTGCGTGTTTTGCTATCCTCAAGTTAGCTACTAAATTAAGACAATGAAGTAAAATGAACTTCCTGACTTAACATTTGTAATTTTATTATGAAAAAAAAAATTGGAAACCGTATGACCAATTGGGCCAACCCTGTAACTTCCTGCGATGCATAAATACGTTACAAAAAAAGATTTTTAAGATTTGCATACGTTTTTCACCCAATACAACAAGTGTTGAAAATTTCATTTAATTTGTAGCAAAATTTAGTTCCCGTCAAACATGTTGTTGACTTATGAAATGTTAATATTTCATAAACCTTTATTAATATTCATATTGTATCGCATCGCTTGGACAAATCTTATTACGATGATCTCTGCAGACATCAGCCATCGTGTTGTGTTCAACAACAGTAAAACACACTTAAGTTGCGTTTACACGGAACAAAACGTGTCAATTTTATACACAATTTCTTAAATGTTTGTCGGAATAGAGAAAATATAGTTGTTTTATTTCGGATTTAAGATCACAATATTAAAATTAATACAACGCGCTGAAGGAAGGTTTGGTTGAGGATCGAGAAATACTGAAGACATTTTTTTTTTTTAAATATAAAACGTTCAGCAACTAAGGCTATATGCGTAAACATACGATCAATTAATATGCGTAAACATAAGATTAATTAAGGGTAAATATGATTGATGAATATCAAGAACACTGAGATTACTGAAGACATTAATACATCAATTAATACCTTTAAAAAAAATCGCAGATTTCTAGCTGTTTAGAAAATAAATTTACAGTTTAGAAGAAAGATGATAGAACTGGGAAAGCTATAATAATACACGTACAGAGACTACGATTCTGAGCATTTCTTTCGAAAGAAAAATATATAGTTTAGTTTTAGGGTCGTGGTTATATTGCGTTTTTAAACAATTAAGAAAGAGCACAAAACTTAATTACTCAATCCTGGATTGTTCTTTTTTTTTGTTTTTGTTTTAAAGATGATCATATTTTTAGAAATCGTCAATTGATATCATTACAAATAGTCCATTATAATTTAAATTTCCTAAAATGCATATTATTTTCTTACTGTTCGCCATTCACTGCTGTCTGGTGGTTTTCACGTTCTTTCAGATGATAATTATTTTTTTTGTTTTATTATTCGTCAAAGGTCAATATTTAAGCGTATTTGAATGGCCGCTTCTAACTATAGAACCACTAAACAGATTTAGATGAATTTTTTGAAATGTTAGGTATAATTTTGTCATAAGACATTCATGCGATGAAGAGGGCAAGTATTACAGCTATTTAATTCATATCTTTCAGAAAGATATCAATATGTTGAAATTGGACAATGTAAGTCCACGAAAAAACCAATAACACACGGTGTACCGCAAGGATCGGTAATTGGGCCTATATTATTTATTATTTATATAAATGACATCATTGTCAACATAAAAACAGCAAAAGCGCTTTTATATGCGGATGACACCACCCTAATTACCCAAGAAGAAAATCTTTCTAAATTAAATATAAGCTCAGAGAGGGCACAGTCTGAGGCTTTGCAGTGGTTCACTGCAAATAAGTTGACCCAAAATTTAAATAAAACTCAGCATTTGACATTATTCGCTGAAAATAAAAACAATGTTGACAACTTAAATTTATTAGGCATATTAATCGATCCAACTCTATCTTGGGAAAACCACATTGACAATTTAGTTTCCAGTTTACATAAAAATATGTATCTAATAAGAAATCTAAGAAACGAGGTAAATCTGTCAGTTTTAAAAATTGCATATTCTCTGTTTAATTCAAAGATGACATATGGCATAGAATTGTGGGGAAATTCGACTTTCGCAAATAGGGTTTTCTTGGTGCAAAAAAAGGCAGTTAGAATACTGTCAAATGCTGAGTTTAATGAAAGTTGCAGACCGTTATTTAAAAAGCTAAATATTCTAACCGTTTACGACCAATATATTTACTCATGTTTAGTATATGTTAAAAAAAATTTTAGCAAATTTAACCAACAGTCAAGCGTACATCGTCATGACCAGAGATATTTAATATAAGCAGATCCAACTGTTTACATTTTAACCTGATCATACACCGTTTCTATCAGAATTCAACGTTGACAAACTTCGGCGAGCTGAAGACGAAGGGTATATAACTTATATTAAATGCATCTGTTGGAAAATACATGTGACAACACTGCATGAACGCATGATTCACTTTTCATTCAATGCATTCCTTTTATTGTCATTACGGAAGTTGCAGTGTTGCTATGTGCTTTGTGTGACATTTTGCGAAAATCAAGTATTTTTCATTTTTTTTTATTAGTATTGACAATTTACAATGGTTCGGCAGTGCGTAGTTTGCAAAAAAATGGATTATTCTAATCCCGGATTGATATTTCGGCGGTAAGTAAGATATGTTTTTTTTAAGTTAAGCAGTGGTGTAGACGTAGTTAAAAATTATTTTTATTAAATTATTGCAAAAACAATTTTACATGTGCACTTCTTTAAAAAATATCTTGATGGAGGATTAAAAAAATTATTGTTAAATTCTAAGCTAGATTTCCCATCTTTAAGCTGAATAGATAATTTTGTTGGACTTATTTACTAAACCTAGATTTTTCGAAGGTAAACATTTCGTTTACCTTTTACAGCACATTTTAGTATACTTTAATGTTTATTTATATTGTTGTAGCTTTCCTGTAAATCATGAGCGCAGACAAAGATGGATGATATTTTGGATTTACGAAACCAGCATGTCAAAAAGTTTGCTCAAATTTGTTCAGATTATTTTGATCGGAGCGATATTATGACTACTCAACTAACTGGACGAAGGCAAATAAGACCAGATGCTGATCCCCAATTTAATACCACAGTTTTTACTGATCGTTTATCTTACAGGTAAAACAAATAAACTCAACTTATTTGCAGTAGTCTTTAATTATGCCATTAATAATTATTATATTTAAGACTGATTATTGTCTAAAAATTTCTTGTGATAATATGTAATAAATAATATAAGAAAAATCCGATGTTGTCTTTTATTACCTACTCAAAATAACTAAAAAATATATAGATACGGAAATTGCCCTACCTTAGCGGTCAGGTACAAAAGAAAGAATAAATATTTAATATGTACCGAAATCCTTCACTCCAAAACTACTGAGTCTAAAATTTGGAAAAAATAGCGAATATAGGGCCCCGTCTTATAGTTTACAGGAAAACTAAAACGAAAATCTTAAGTATTAAAGTTTTCACAAAAAACGGAATGGTACATACCCTCTCCTCGCAAGTTCTACTCGCACGTGGCCAGTTTATTATTCTCATTTGTTAGTAAAGGCACATTATTGCATTTAAAATCGTTTTGTAAAATGCCACTTTACTACACAGTGACGTTTGGCAATTAAAATGCTTTGACCACCAGATTATATGCAATAAAACAAATCACGTTAAAATCTTTATGATTCAAATTACATACCAAATTTTATCTTCTAGAGTAAATTATTTTAATAAAACGTAAAATCAGTTTCTATTGCATCTAGAACCTCTCCAGTATTAATTACTTCTAACTGATATTCAAGTAAATTTTGCTCCTTTTATTAAATAAATATTGTAAAACCTGGCTTTACAATTGTTAGGTATGTTCTAATGTTATATGAATATTCCATTAACACAAAATATATTTTTAATTTACGTTAAAAATTCTTGTTTTTAATAATCCCGAAAAAACCATACGCCCCTGGTTAAGATAATGCTGAAGAAGTTTCCGTTACAACGTTGCCTTTTTAAAGCCATCTCTTTCCAACTTATTTAAAACTGTGAAACTATGTATGATTATAAACAAATCGTGTTTTATGAATGGGATGTTGTGTCTCCTTATATTAAATGTCTCTGGTCATGACACGAGATATAAGTGTAACCTTTGTTTGCCTCTAAAAAAATTTACTCATACTAGGTATGGTCCCAATTATATTGGATTACAATTTTTCAACAAATTAACACCTGAGGTAAGAGACACTTGCCCATAGCAAAATTCAAAAAAACCATAAAAGGGTTCTTAAAAAATTCTTGTTTTTATAACTATAAGGACTTTCTAAATAATGATATATTAATCTAAATATGTATAACTGACTTGTATTTTGACCATTTTGGTGTAACTGATACAAATAAACATTTATTTATTTATATATTAATCATCGAGATTTGTAATAGTTTGATATAGTAGAAGGACGTTGAAAAACATATTTTTGTTTGTAAAATCTTGCAAACGCGCCTTAAAGCGCAGTCGACACTATGTGCGTGCCGTTTTACAGTCGAGTAGACGGAGAGGAAAAGAGAGCACTTGCATCCATAACATCGAATCTCAACTACAGTCAACATTGAGCCCTACAAGCCCGGTGCATGGTGTCAGACTAATTGTTCGAGTCTGTATAGTGACGTAGATTAATTAATTCAAAACGTAGATTTGAATTTAAATAGTTTCACAGTCAGGGTTCATTGTTTAGTTCATTTAGTTTCTTTAATTGTGCAGACAATTTAGTTTGATGGACAGATAGTTAATGGTTGGCTTTATGATCTCCACAGGTTTGATGTGTTTCAAATTACTACAATACTGACGAGAAACTATCCACCAATACGCGTATTAAATGTGTGTATTTACACGATTTGTTGAAACAATGCGAGTTCCAAATTGAATTTTCATCAGAATTGGTTTCCAAATCTGTGTATATTTCAGAAGTGAATTTTGTTTTGTATATTCTATATTTAGCTATGATTGTCGTATAGAAGTACTATACTGCCGTAAAAAAGCAAAAGGCAGTAAGTGGCCAACTTATAAATTTGAGTAAATCAAGATTTACTAAAAATGTATTGACCGTCCAGAATTTTAGATTATGGAAACCAAAACATGGGGGAAACATTTTTTAAAGACAATAAAATTATTGCTGCAGCACTTATTGCTGTCGTTGGTTTCAGTATGAACTCATTTTTCAACAAATGTCACTTACTGCCCTTTGCCTTTTTAGGGCAGTATATGGGTGATACGAAAATATGGTAAGACGAAAGTCACGTGGTCACAGAACTATAAAATTTGGAAAGTGTCCTCTTATACACGGCGTTATATGGGAGAGAGGCAAAATCAATGTATAAGAATATGTTAGAGATTCATCGGGCGGAGATGCGTTGATTTGCTTTTATTATGTGAATTTTTATTATTTGTTTTATTGTATGTGCGGAATTTAACACAGAAGAGAATCTCTAACGAGATTCTCCAATTTAAGAAAAGTAAGACTCATCAAGTCATAGACGTACAAGATAACAGCTGATTTCAATAAAATCGTGTGTAAATTGAGAAAATTAAAAACTTTAGAGGACCCGAACGTGTAGACATGCCATTGTGTAATGAGATGGTTATTTTTTATCAATATCAAGCAAGTCTACTGAAGATTTTCATTATAATTCATTAAATTAAACTAATGATAACCCCGAAGTGGGTCTCATGAGTCACAAGACCTAAATTCCGCAGTTAACTGGCTCGACAATCCAACGGTCACCATTAAATTATTGGGGGGGGGGGGGGATTATTAACACGTCGAACTACAGGCACGCGTGTGACGCTAGTAGTTAGACAATTACAATTTCCACTTTCCCCCAATACAAGCTTTCAGTTCCTGGATAAAAGTACCATTAAAAATGAATTTTTTCAATTTATTAGAAATTATATCAAATTAAAAATATGAATCGGTACTTACATTCAGTGATATTAAAAATTAGGAGCCTTCTTGGGACGCCTGACAGATCTGAAACATAAAAAGCGAAATTCTAGTAACTACATTTTGCCCTGTAACTAAATTTCACTCTGTAATGCAACTTACCGATATAATATAACAACGCACAGTAGGTAATATTATTTACCTACGCTACGCAAAGGCATGCGTAGTACACAGCTCACACAGAGAAGCAACTGCGTGTATAAGGCGTAGAGAAGGAATCAAAAATGCTGTTTCTTCTGACTATAAATATTTAATTTATTCAATTTTGTTGATATTTTATTTAAAATTCAACTAAAAAAAACTACTGACGCGATTTAAATTATGGGACCATTATCGAAATCATTCAAATTTGTAACCCCTCGAAAAGTTAAAGGGTTGAACAAACATAAAAAAAATACATGTCGAAATAATATCCTCTTTTTTAAGTCGATTCAAAAGAAAACTTCAGTGTTTTTCAGTTGGTTTGCGTATACAGAAAGATGAATCACGGAAACGATTAGCAAAAAAGTTTCCACGTAGCTCGTTTTATTATGTAAATATGTGTAATATCATAACACAAAAAATAGTTATTTCACGGTTTGTGATGCAAGAAGTAACAGAGTTATATAAATTTGAATATCATTTGTTCTGGCAAATGGTAACAACGGGATAAAAAAACGACTGCATAAGTGCATGAGTGAAATAGATTTATAGTTGTGACTGTTTGAACGAGTGAGATAGGTATATTTTGGCAAGTGAAGTGAGTGCAGAAGAGGGTACGCACCAAGGCGACACATTTGCATTTCACGATCAAACGACAATAATTTATATTTCACCCAGCGGAACACCGAGAAGACAATATAACGCCTGTAATAGCATATTTTGTTGATGGTACATTTCCTTCTAACAGAGTGCCGATTGCACAACTGACAGGGGTACACTCAATAACTTATCAAAGATATTACAAAAATTGTTGGCAGAACCAAAAGTGCACATCCCGCAAGTTTACTACTGTATGATGAAAATTGAAAAAATAGATTAAAAAAAACATTGAAAAAATTAATTTAAAACAATATATACAGTGTAAACTCTTTATAAAGTCCTTCGTTATAACGAAAAACTCCCTATAACGTCGAAATTTTTACGATTTGGTTGGTTTACCTTAAAACCTATACATTAATACCCTCTTTATAACGCAACAGCCATTCTCTATTACGAAGAAATATGTTCATATTTAGGCGTCAGCAAATATTTACAGACATAAAGAGGACCATTCTGAACCATCACCATCTATTCAACAAGCACTTGATGACGCCAAACTTATCGAAAAATTCCTATTATTTAATGAAGATTATTCCACCACATTGAAAAATTGGTCATTTTTCTTTCTTCCCTCCATATAACGAAAATTCTTTATAACGAAAAAAATGTTCGGTCCCTTAAAATTCGTTATAAAGAGATTATACAGTACATTGAAGATTATTGTTAATTTGGTTGTTTTTCTTTCTTCACTCCATATAACGGTAACTCTCTATAACGATAAAAAATGCTCGGTCCCTTGAGTTTCGTTATAAAGAGTTTACACTGTATATAGGTAAAAAAAAATAAAATTGAAAAGAATAAATATGAGAAATATATACAGATTTTTTAAAAGCCCCGGAACGGCTGAATATCTCAGAGAGATTAAGTTTTTTTTAAAATGTTGTGAATGAAAATTGCTCAACCCCAATTTTTTAAGCAGAACTTCTTTACGCACGCTTGACTTGATGAGTAAGTTAGTGAATGCGTGACGAAAGCCTTACGAAAAGTGTGATCATAGCCAGTTACGTTTCGGAGCGTTACGAAAAGTGTGATTATAGCCAGTTACGTTGTAAAAGTAGCGTCGGGAGAGCTGTGACAATTTTTGGACAAAAAGAAAGTCTATTTTTTATGTAAATAAATCTAACATGATCTCTACTATAATAATTACTACAAAAAAAATTGGTTGTCTGTAAAGTCGGTTTACGGACGATAGTTTTACGTGATAACGTATTCCGCTCGAATATCATATTTAATAATCACACACAGGGTCAGGCGGAACGTTAGGAACGTTACACTTTTTCGTGCATGCAGCCGGTGTTTCATCTTTTTATATTGACGTGATTCATCAACTTATAAGACGTTATCACGTCAAAATTACGATTAGGATAAAATAAGCGATGGGTAAATATATTTTTTTACAAACGGCGTGACAATAAAAAGTTCACCTCTGTTTCTTTAAAAATATAATAAAGAGCATTACAAGAGAAAATACAAGGGTAAGGAAATGTACATGCAAGCTGATGATTTTAAAAATGTCTTTAGACGACCAAAAAATATGTTCAATAACTGAATTAAACTGCCACTTGGCATCTCCGCACATCTGTGGCTCTAGAGCTGATGCTGTACTGTTTCTTTGACAAATGACTAACTTAGTTTTATTTTTCATCGCTGTCTTGATACACTCGTGTAGACATTTATTCGAAAAGGGGAAATATTTCTTCCAATAAACTTTTTGTACACATGTATTTATCAAAGCAACGTTTTTGAATTATTTTTTTGTTTCCACATTAAAATTATTTTTTCGATAAAATACACCATTAATAACGTATAAACTAAGTTAATATGTAAAAGTATTAAAAAAAATATATTGATCGCTTTGATGGATAGATTGTTAAAATTATTATCTAAAATGGTATCGACGTTATTCATCCTAACGTGTATATAAGTACAATTCATTTTATTTGGTTATTAGCTTCTTGATTATTCATTTATAAAATACCATTATGTGAATTTATATTTGTAAAAAATGAGAAACCGTCATTTAATGATCAAAAAATAATAAATATTTTTAATATTTCCTTCGGTTCCAAAATTCTAATTTGAACACTAATCTGTATAAATAAAAATGTAAGTAAATAGTCGTTTGTTTAAAATCCTAAATGTTCAAAAATTCATCTATTGCTTTGAAAGTTTTAAATTCGAGTGTGTTTTTAATTTCATATACCTATTATTATAGATGCCACACCTGACACAGGCGAAAACATGCTTTTTTAAGATGAAAATAGCGCCATTTTTTTGACGTTAAAGCAACACACGCTATACTAAATATTTAACGGTAATGGGAGCGCCATCTATTGAACGTAACAGCAAACACACGCAATACTAAACATTGCTCATGCCGGATAGCTGGTGTCACTTAGCATTTTCAAGGTTTCCGATGTATTGTTAAATTGAACTTTTAAGATCTAGACACGGATTTCTTCTCACATGGACAATTATATGTTGCGTGTTCTATAGAATCGGCAACCTAGACAATTATCTCTATATTTCCACTAGTGATGTGCCGGATCGTTAAAAATGTGTATCCGCGGATACGGCTCTGAATACGAATTTTTGGTTTCAAGATCCGCGGATACAGATACGGATATCCGGCACATCACTAATCTGCACACTTCACAGTCAATGAAACAACAAAAAATATTGTATACCCTTAGGTACATTGTGAAATTAAACATATTAAAAACGTGTGCTTTCTCTTTTCTTTTTCTTTCATTAAACCAGACTGAGCCATAACAACGTGTGGTCGGGTACAGCTAGCTCCTAGTAGCGTTTGATTTTAGCGGACTTAAATGTAAAAGATTAATTGCTGTTATTACATGTAAATATTAACAATTCCAAGTCGATGTAAAGAAATTTTCTTAAAAATGAAACATAAAATAACAATAAAACTTAATAAGTTTTAATTGAAATTTATTTCCCTAGCTTCTAGGGATATGTCTAAATTTATTTCCTTCCTGCCTCGGCGTTCGTGTGAAAAATAAAAATGTTTCTACTTATAATTCGGCATGACGTTTGCAGATTTGTTTTATAATTAATGATATTTCTTGATTCTATTCACATAAAATATCACCTTTATTCACTCGGTATATTCAGTCGAGATTGACGGAGAGGAGAAAACGCGTTCATAAACTTTCAACAGTTCATATCATATTATACAAATGAATCGCAACTCGCAGACAGGGGTTTTTGAAATACAGCGCAGGCATGACTAGTGTTTTATTTGAATGAAACAGTTGGTATCCCGGTTTGTATTCAACAAACCTAATGTTGGTATCACTGATAAGACATGTGAAAGATAATTTATCTTCATATTGCATTCTTGGATTATTTTCATTTGTTATTTTGCACCGCGCACGACGTTAAGAAGAGATTTACCTACCCTATGCAAGCGTAATGAAAGAATTAGCAGTATAAGAATGTAATGATTTTTGTTCAAGAAAATGTATCCCAAAAGCTTCGAATCACGAGATAAACACTGATGCATGTTTCTATTGTTGCGTAACAATGATAGTGTCAATTTTATTTCTTTGTTGTATTTAAAAATAATGAATCTATTTGTTTTTTTCGATCATCAATCAGTTTCATAGATATTGATACAGGACCGTCTCGTCTACCATTAAAAAATCATTCACTCAGTAATACACTTGATAGTATTGTAGATTATATTATAGTATTATAGATTACTATTAGAGGGACCTGTGCGAATTATTCGCACTAAATAAATATAATAATTATCACTTTACAAAATTATTTTTTAAATATGATTGCAGGTATTCAATTCGTTTCTAATTTTGAACACTGCTTATAACGTTCTTCTTTTTGTTGTATTAAAATATGAAGCTCAGATGACAGATCGAAGAAATATTTTACTAAAATTGTCATATAGAGGTTCAAGTAGCAAAAGCGTTGAGCTAAGCCGTCAGATGGCATCATGCAGCAATTTTAGTAAAATATTTCTTCGATATGTCATCTGAGCTTCATATTGTAATACAACAAAAAGAAGAACGTTATAAGCAGTGTGCAAAATTAGAAACGAATTGAATACCTGCAGGCTGCAATCATATTTAAAAAATAATTTTGTAAAGTGATAATTATTATACTTATTTAGTGCGAATAATTCGCATAGGTCACACTAGTTTTATATATTTTTTTAATTTTTATAACGTGACTATGTGGGCAACGTAATAATAAAGTTGTCGTTTTTTTTTCCGATATTTTTAGAGCTTAGGGCAAGCTATTTTTAGACGTAGCCGAGCGTCTGTAGTGCGGATGACAATTATAAAAAGATCGGAATACAACACCCAGCTGCGCGACTTGGCTATAACCGTAGTTACATAAGACATTGTCATAAAACTTTCAGCAAAATAGCATTACACCTATTATAGCGGGTGTCTACTTATATAATATAGTAGGTACCTATTTTGCAGTGGTGCCGTTTTGTAGACGTATAGGGAATCCCCCGTATGACTTCTCAACTGTTCTACAAAACTCAGAAGCCATAAGCCGCTAGATGACAAATGACTGCTTAAGTTCTTGTGACATCACAAAGTGCCGAGTCGTTTAGTTCTCCTGCCATTGTGGGTGGCCCCCCGAACAGGACGAAGAGATGAGAAACTCTGATCTCTCTTTCTCTTTTTCCCTCACTCACTTTCTCTTTATGTCTCTGTGATATGCCATGCTCGTTGTTCTTTCTTGCGTTTTTAGATATGCGAGGCGATGTCGGAGTGGGGAAATGATTTGAATAAAAAATAACATTTTACCGAAGTTAATAATGGAAACGTGTATGGAAATATGATTTTCTAGAGGGTTTTGTTTTATAAAGGTTGGCTATATTAAACTGTGTTTCATTTATCTTTTTTTATAGTCCAGTATTTATTTTTAATGCTGTATAAGTTCTAATATTTCAATACCCACTAGGATCACCGTTATTTTTGTTAACAAATAAAAAAATTATCGTCTGAGAAAAGTTTAACCTTATGTGATAATAACAAATGTGAATTTTTAATACGGTATAGTGCGTAATACTAATTAATAACTTTAAAGAATAGCTTCTGTTGCTACATTGTTAAAACACCCATTGTTACATGTCTATATTAGAAAAATTTATTTCTCAAAAAGCAATGTCACCATCGGGATACGAACCCCGAATCTTTCCACTATCGCGGCGGACTGAGTTACATTACTCCACAGTGACACAGTAAGGTCAATTCATCATTTCAATATATAGCCATTCACATCATGCGAGAGCTAATTTTTATCTTAGATAACGTCAGATATGAACCTTCACAGAAGTGAGAAGCTATGTGATAATGTTTTTCAAGAATATATTTCGTTTAGATTTTTAAAATCCAAAAGTTAAAGTTCCAAAGAATCTTCCAATATTTGTGATCACTGATTTATAATCAAGTTTGAAAATTCTTAATAGAGGTCAAGGGTAACTTTGGGTCGAACTGTTGTGGGTTCGATTCCCACCTTCACTTATAGATGTTTTGCAATTTTGTTGATTTGATGTAATTAGCGGCCAATGACTATAGCTGTATATAGCTAAAACATGTTCCAAAACCGATGCAAACAGTCTCGTTTTAGCTACTGCGCATGACGGTGATGGTTTCGTGTCCGTTCTCTGGCTGCTTGGTACATACCTATTATTACTATCGAATATTGTCATTAAATATATCTGTCTCGAATACTATTTTTGTACCATATTTTTAAAGTATTTATTTATGTATTCTGCATGACTTATTGACTTATTGTATATTTTTCTGGGCTACACAATAAATTATCATCTATCTATCTATCTATAAAAAACAACGCAGGTATATGTGGGCAAAAATATATTAGATTTATTTATTGTATGACGTTTCGTCTATGTGTTTAGACTTGTTCAAGTCATGACTTGAAAAAGTCTAAATATAATCGACGAAACGTCGTAGAATAAATAAATCTAACATAATATTGTTATCACGATGGACACGATATCTAATATATATTCTATCTCGAATATTTTATGACTTAACTGAGACAGAGTATGTAGGGTGGTACGTTTCTTTCTTTATCTTTCATACATAAAAACATAGTCATTTTATAATATTTTAGTCGGTGATGGGTTTGCAATTTGCTGTGTGAAATGTTTTTAATCTTTTATTATTGCTTCGCATAGCTTGTGCATGACAATAAAATGGAGGTGAAATAGATTTTCAAATTGAGTTTTCCGAGATGCGTACGTTTCTCCCTATAGTTATACATCGTGAAAAATAAAAACCTTAAATAACAATGATTGTCACTTCAATGCGATTATATTCAAAAGTTTTAAATTCTGAAAAATGAGAAATAAATAGCAAAAGACAAAAATTGCTTTAAAACAAAAAAAGCGTCAGGAAAATAATCGTCACTTTTCATAATGTGATTCTAGCAAAAGTTCTACAAAACTCGGCAAATTGAATTTTATTTTTAAACTTTTTATTTTAATTCATGTTACGTTTAATGTAAAAAATAGTATCATTAAATTAGTTTTATTTTTAGATATCTGAGTTCACAATTTTGAGTATTTATTTACTCACATTAAATAATTTCTGAAACTGGGATATTAAATTGTCAGTTTCGAGTTTGAGCCGTTTTACGAAGATAATGAAAAAAAAAATCGAAATAAAGTTTTTTTAATAGATTTTTTTTATGACAAAATTTTCTGTAAAAAATCCAAAATCATTAGGAGATTTATAAAGTCAAAAATTAAAAAAAACTTTTACATGTAGACTTATGGAAAATATGTCAACCTAGCATGCAAATGGTACATTTTAATTTTTTGCAAATAACCAAATAATGTCAGCAGTTCCGAAAACTAACTATGTAAAGCATCGATGTCTCTTATGCATATTTTAATATTTTTTCCAATTTAATTAGGAGACTTTTAATCAATAAAAAAATTATTAAACCTTAGCACTTTTTGATTATGGACATATCTAAAAATAGAAAAGAAAAAAATTGTTTTTTTCATACGCAAAGAAATCTAAACTGTGCATTTGTGAAAGAAAACACGAATTTGTATTTTTAAAATAGAACTAATTTGTAAAGGTGTCAAAAAGCGCTGTATTTAAAAAGAGATTTTGTCATAATTAACTTTCAAGCTTACCTCCTGTTTTAGAAATTTGGTGTCACTGTGCTAATGTTGGTAGTCTGATAGTTAGAATGAGTTAACTAGAAATGTGTTATTTTAAAACTAGTTTTTTCCCGTACATAGTTTCTCTTCCATAAACGTTGCTTGCATATTCACTCCCATATATGTCGGTTTTTTTTAATGCCGCTCGAGTCATTGCTAGAACTTGTGCTGGCTCGCGCGCTAGCTGCGAAGATGGAAATGACGGCTCGCGTGCGTGGTCACAAAATAGATTTCAAAATTAGAATTAGAATTAGATTCGCCTGATAAAATAATAAAAGCCGCCACATAGATCATAATACCTAACCTATAAACGTGAATTATTATTTCTACAGTTTGCTCTTGTGAATTTATTTGTGTTGTTTATTTATTAACCTTTTGCGAAGAGTATAGTTGTAAAACATTAAAGTTAGTGCAAGTTTTGTGTTCAGTTGGGTTATAGAATAAAACATTATTATTTTGTGAAACTTTTTTTGACGTTTACACTAACGCCATCGGTCGAACGTCAAAATATTAAAAAAAAAATTGGTTGTCTGTAAAGTCGGTTTACGGACGATAGTTTTACGTGATAACGTATTCCGTAATACATAACCTAAACCCCCCAAAATTTGGTTTCAATCCGCTTATCCTTGGTGTCGGAATGATAAGAAATGTCAAAAGTGACGTTTGCAACTGTCAAAGTATTATGTTCTAATAATAATTAGTTATTCCAATACTTAACTTAGAAGGCGTTGCATTTCACAAAATACTAATGTCAAAAAATTGAATTAAACATTAGAAATGCAGCTGTTTTCATGTTGCATTTATACAGCTATTTTTCTATATAAATTTGTATAAAAAAACTGTTTAGTCAAATTCTGTTATACGAAATCTATGTAAAATGTTCTCCTCTTTCGTTTAAGAATGGTTTCAAACCGATCTGATTTAAATTGAGCGAGAAATTAGCAAAAAGCACGCACAGGGTCAGGCGGAACGTTACGCGTTACGAACGTTAGGAACGTTACACTTTTTCGTGCATGCAGCCGGTGTTTTATCAATTTATAAGATTGGTGATTCATCAATTTATAAGACGTTATCACGTCAAAAAGAGCAAAGAGTATAGTGCAATGTATATTTATTCTTTAATTAACTTTTCTACCTAATATTTTGCTTGGTGAATTGAAAATAAATTTGTTCCAAGATTAGTAACTTCAATCTTTAATAGTGTTCGGTGAATATGGGCATAAGAGTGATGAAATCGTTTCATTGCTGCTTTTTCCAACATTTCGCTTATATTTTCTCGCCGTTAAATTTAATTTTGCGTTACCAACGTTTCTCTTTGAACTTAAAAAATAAAAATATCAAAGTTACAGACACAAACACTCCAATTTTCGGTTCTCTCCATAAGTTAATGAGTTGCTTTTCTGGGACTGTACGTGATCGACATCCATAAAACATATTGTGTGTGCGACAAGTTGTTGTGTCTCAACTGTACAAGCGCAGTGTGTCCTTCGGCACAGATGTACGCGTGTTGTGTTGGTATTCAAGCTCATTTCACGGCGAGCTCACTTCTTGTTTTCATCTCATTTGTCCACTAATTAATCTACTAGTTAGCCGCCGCCGGTACAGTCTGTCTGTCAACACTAATGTGTATCTGCATGCTTGTTAACTGATTTCTGTTTACTGCAAACTAGTTATACCAACATTAAACTGCATCTCTATATCATTCACTCGCTGTTCCCTAATGTGATGTAACTTATGCTTGTATACTGCGCTACGTACATATTGGTTATAAAAATACACACTTCAATTTAAAAAAAAAAGTTGTGTGGTTTTAAGAAACCACGACGCAAGTGAAACTTTTATTGGATTGTAGGCGTTGGATTGTAGACACTTATCCGTCACGATTAATTATAAACAACAATATTCACATGAATATACGAATAAAAACATGTACAGCACTTGCCCGAATGACAGACTGACTATGTGTTATACATACTACACGGTCAGCCGATGCTAACCATGGGCGCCGCCATATTGGCCTTGGCTGCTCTACCGAGCGCCTACTTCGAGCGCCTTTCACTTTACCCCTACTCCGCGGCCGCCTGTAATGCGACATGCAACAGACGGCCAGAAAAATTCGGGGCGATAGAATAAGTTTCACTTTAAAAACCGGCCAAGTGCAAGTTAGACTCGCGCACCAAAGGATTCCGTACAAATTTGTGGGTTCGTTCATCACTGGACTCGAGAATCTCGAAGATTTTTCCCGCTTAGAAAATTGTTGTCGCTATACATCGACAAAGCTCGCGATCAGCTTGCAAACTAAGCGTGTAATTGCAATGAGTTCAGATGAACTACTGAACTGTATTGTACCTCGTGGCTATATCTGATATAGCCTAGTTGTCGTACCGTGTTGTATGCAAGAGTTCTAATAGTGTGCTGTATAAACGCACCCGGTAGCGAACGCTTGTATTAGAACTGTTACTGTGTACGTGTGTAGCAGATTGTTACGGCTTAAAAACATTTTTTTGTGATATAACTACAAATTTACGGTTTTCGCATTTTTCCCTTTATTTGTGCTATGCCTAAGACATTGCTTCTTGCCAAATTTTACGATTCTTGGTCAACGGGAAGTACTCTATAGGTTTTGATTCTCAAAAGTCTTGACAGACAGATAGACAACAAAGTTATTCTATAAGGGTTCCTTTTTTTCTTTTGAGGTACGGAAAACGGATCCCTAAATAATATTAAGGTCCGTATTCACCGAATACAATTAAAGATAGAAGCTACTAACCTTGGGAACAAATTTATTCCTTGGCATAATATTTAACTTTCAATTCACCAAGCAATATATCAAGTAGAAAAGTTAGTTGAAGAATAAATATACACTGCACTATACGTCTTGGTCATTTTGTTGAAAATTTTGACGTTTACCCAAAAATGCGACCGACGGCGCGGCGTAGCGATCCAAAATGAAAAACGGTGTCATTGGAATAACGGTCAAGTAATTATGAAAATGTAGCATATTACTCAATTTTTTTAATGTGGGTTTAAGACAATTTTTTTTAAACTATGAGGGGTTCGTCGATACAAAAAAAAGTTTAGGAAACACTGCTATAAATAATGCGTTGTCGTGAATTCTCGGTTAGCTTTATATTATTTCACGACTTATTCATAAACATTTTGGTTTAAATATACATTACATTATACAAATATATGTATCTGCAGTTATCACAGCGGTTTGTGGGTTTACACCCATTTATATATTATTAAAGTGAATCTGCGGTGCAGATAGCCATTTCTACCAACTAAGAGAAATTAGTGAACAAATGACCCCAGGAAGTCTATTTCAACTGTCATGTCCGCATATATACATATAAACGGAGGTGTTTGCTTACACAAGCTGGCCCTAAAACCTACCCTCGCGCCCTGTTATACAATTTACACTCAAATAATATACAGTGTGTTCTATCGAAACCGCAAGACGCAACGCTTAAACTTGGAAATAATCGAATGGATTTATAACATTAATTGAAAGATTGCTATGATTTCTTTAAATCGAATGATTCATTCGAAATGCTTGTTTCGAATGATTCAATCGAAATTAATATTTCGAATTGTTTATTCGACATAATTTCTTCGAATGATACATGCTAAACGAATTTTTCGAATGATTTATTTGAAATGAATTTTTCGAATGATTCATTCGAAAATGATTCTTCGAATGATTCGTTCAAAATGTATTTTGTGAAGGATTCGTTTGAAATGAATTAATCGAATGATTCATTCGAAATGAATCTTTCGAATGATTCGTTCGAAATGAATTTTTCAAATGTGTTTTCGAAATAATTTCTTCAAATGATTCATTCGAAATTATTCCTTCGCATGATGCATGAATGTTTCAACTTCTCTCAAATGAATTTTGCTCTCGGTTTTGAGAGAGTCATCTGCATACAGTGTTTCATAGAACAGGCGCAGATTGTAAGTAATCGTATTCAATACTGTGCATATCTCTAGTATCACGTACATAAAATAATGCATTAATACCTAGATACCTAATATTACATTAATATTAAATTTTTTAGCTGACTGCAGATTTGATTTTTCTCTTAAAAAACCCCAAAAGTTTATGTACCGTTTTTATCTGAACATACTGTAGATTACAACGGGGATGAAAATGCTTTATTTACTATGATGATATATGTTAAATTTAACTGTTCTATATTTACAGTTACGTATGTATGGATATTTCTGTTTGTTAACTGAAATTATTATTTGCTCAGAAGAAACTTGTTACGTGTTAAATTTGCCCAGCGTATAGTCATGTATTGCTGACCGCATAATATACCATTTCATTTCATCTCGTTCAATTTTCATATAGCTTTGTCGTGCATTTTTCGACTGAAATTTCATAGCAACTTATTTAGTTGCTGTAGCACTTATAACACTACTTTACGATACAATATTTTGTATATAAAGTTTTACAATTTGTGGTCAAGTTTGTGATCAATATCAGAGAAAGAATTAATTGTTTTTGTTAGTAAGACATGTTTATTCTAAACATAAACGACTAACAGTTTACGATTTTGATACGTATTTCTCCTGTATTCAGTGTTATGCATTGATAATGCTAGATAAACATTGAATCATTACTTATAGATGAATTTTTAGGGGTTGTCAAATATCCTTCATGAAATAGACATATAATAATTTAAAAATAAGTAAGTCTAAATATATTTGTAGAAAAGCACTACAATTAATTTAAAAACAAAAAACAATCAAATGCGACTGCAAATCGCACGCCGAGGGTTCCATACAACTTGCAAACAAATTACGTTAATAATAAATTAAATAACATTAAATAATGATTTAGCCAATCGCGTAATTCAATCTGTTGGTAATAAGTTATTATTTTTGCATCGAAATTTATGTGATAGGAATATTGTTCTATTTTTAATAAAACTCCTGCAAGTGTGAATATTTTCAAATTTTTTGGCGTACAAAGGCTTGGGGGGTTTTAAAGTGAACACTTTCGCGTAAAAATCGTCAAAAACTACTCAAACTTTAATAAAAAATAAATATTGCTATGGAATCTGTAAAGTGTGCCCTTTTTCATATGAGCTTTCTGATCAGGTGGAAAAAAATTTGCACTCACTTTTTAGACCTCCGAAAATAAGAAAGAAATCTTTTTGACGTGATAACGTCTTATAAATTGATGAAACACCAGCTGCATGCACGAAAAAGTGTAACGTTCCGCCTGACCCTGTGCGTGCAAGCGAGAGCGCAGTATAAGCGATAGAGAGTCGGTAAAAATATAGTTTGACAGCTACTAAAATTTAGGTTATGTATTATTAAATATGATATTCGAGCGGAATATGTTATCACGTAAAACTATCGTCCGTAAACCGACTTTACAGACAACCAATTTTTTTTTATAATTCTTCGACTAGATTTAATATTTACAATTCCCTATTTAATATTCTGGGTCGATAGCATATTATGTAGGTTCCGAGAAAATCAATAGAAATATAATACGAACTCTCACCGTAAGGGTTCCTTTTGCACCTTTTAAGATACGGAACAATAAACACTAAGTCTGAATCAACTGACCAAATGTTAAGATGTTTTTAATATATTTATTATATTCTATATTTTCAAAATACTGCATATTTTGACATCATCGTGGTGTAACGTTCTAGAGATTTACTTGTAGTTAGTAGTTACGCAATTGCAATGGTAATTTGTAGATCATCTATATAAAACTCATTCATAATTTAACTGGACGTATTTAATGTATCAGTAATTTGATTGTTATTCTCACATATTTGTTTAATATGAATATTTAATATTAATAATAATTTACTTCTGTTTGCTCAATTCATATTGTGATTTTGTTGCGGCCAGTTAGTAAATTAATATTGCTTCATAATAAACACACACAAATAAAGCAATTCATGCATCACGATTTCAAAATATAGAAAGATGCTGCAATAAATTGTTAAATAGATAATAATAATGAGTTAATTGAACTGTTTTAATTACCTACTTGTATTTTTTTCAAAATTTATATATTAACTATTATATTTATCTCTTAAAAAATAAATATAATACTCCACGTTTATAGGTTAGGTATTATGATCTGTGTGGCGGCCATTATTATTTTATCAGGCGATTAAATATTTACACCCTGGAAGTAAGCTTGAACAGCTTTATACCTGCAGTAAGCATAATTGTGGTTGGTAAATTGAATTATCGCTATTTATTCGGAGGAACAGCTATCTGTAGATCAAATGAACTGAATAAATAATTATTTACGTTAGGTGCATATGCCCATAAGAAAATATTTTCAGAAATTAAAAAATGAGTTATTAGCAGACTTTTTTCGGACACAGATTTAACTATTTTTGTTAAAATCTAAGAGATACACATTTGACAAATTTAAAGTGTACACAAATATGCAACAATAAAAAAAACATATCGTGATGAATTAATTATTTTTAACTATCGTATGTAATTACTTAACTAAGTTGACTGCAGTTATTTAATGATTAATTTGCCAGACAACTAATTAAATAAGTAGCATTAATGACTTTTCCAATAACCACACGTACACATACTAAGACAAGGAATACATACATGCTAGTTGACAGACATTACCATCACCGAAGCCACCTTCGATAGAGATACTTGCTAACTACGACGTTCTGGAATGAGGCCAAAAGTTAAATATGTGTGCACCGTGTATAATTACATACGCGATCTTTGTTTTTAAGAACCGAAAGATTCGAATTTTACTTTATTTTGAAACTAGATGTCCCACCCGGCTTCGCCCGGGTAGCAATTTATTAATAATTTGCCCGTTCGCTAGAAGTTATAATTAAGTGTTTGTGACGTATTATTATTTATTATTGGGTAAAATATATTTGACAACGGTTTTAATATCAAGTTGATTTCAATAATAATTTAGTTTAATAATTTCCTTTATTCCATCCGCATTATAAAAATACAAAATACAGAGTTAAAATACAGTGGAAAAAAATTCTTCTAAAATCTAAAGAATAAAAGTTATAAGTAATTTAAAAGCAGTGATTTATACATCCTTCAATCATTCGAAAGAAAATGTAGGCAAGATATCATTTAACAAGTTAGAGGCAATGAAACGATTCGAGACCTTAACGTCAGGTAACGATTACCGTCTAAAGTTTCCAAATTCCAACTCCAACGATAAAAACGTGATTAGGTGGATTTTTTTGCCTGGACACGTAGAATAAATTTAAGCAACAGATATGGTTAGTATATTTTTAAAATTATTTGAAAAGACCGCAGCTTTCATTAATCCCCGTGTAAAAAGACCACGCTGTATACAGCACAGATGCATGGTAAGAAGGATGAAATTAATATTTGCTCTAAAACAATAATAATCTTTAAGCAGTTACAGTGTATTACACGCAAGTTATTATTAAAATGAGCCCATTAATCATCTGTTGGGGCATCTCGCTGTCACTTGTCACCGTCCCCCTTTTGCCACCGCCCTTGCGTCACTCGTCATACCGCGTCGCTTGCTGCCGTGACATCTAGCATCTAGCGACGCCGTCGACGCCAAGAGACTAACGTACACACAAACACACACAGAGATAAGTTGCTAAAAGATGGATATAAATAAAGAATGTATGTACAAAATATAAAATCTGTTAATCAATAATAATACTAACTTTTCTTGGTTTTCGGGCTTGTATGCCGTGGTCCATTGGTATTTCTACCTGACGTTGCGTCTACAACTGCGGTAGACATTATCAAAGGCGATGTGGTAGCGGGCGAAGTGTCCTTCTAGGCTGCTCATTCTAGGCTGATAATGTCTACCGCAGTTGTAGACGAAACGGCAGGTAGAAATACCAATGAAACACGGGACAAGTAGAAAACCTATCTCGGAATTAAATTTAATCCAACAGTCTTAGCAATCTATACTAATACATAAAGCTATAAAGAGTTTGTTTGTTTATTTGTTTGGTTGAACGCGCTAATCTCAGGACTACTGGTTCAAATTGAAATTTTTTTTGTTGGATAGCCATTTATCGAGGAAGGCTATAGGCTATGTAATATCACGCTACGACCAATAGGAGCGGAGCATCAATAAAAAATGTTGCAATGTGTAACTCAAAATTTGTCCGTCCGACAAAAACTTTTGAACGGTAACTCCGGATCATCATGAAATTTGGACACAACATTCATCTCGGTAAACTAAGATGAATGTGCGTACTCATGTCCCTCCCTTCCCCATTCGTTCTTTTGCACCCGGGTTAAACCGGGCGGGACCGCTAATATATTATAAATCTAAAAGAATAAAATATTTTTGTGTGATTTCGTTTTCTTGCAAAAGTGTAGATGATATTATGCTTACGTAATCTAAAACCGCCGTTCCAAAAATCTCTGAGCTTTCTTTAAAGCGTCAAGTGAGTAACTAATGCCATAAAATCAAAGTTCACTGTGAAATATCCATATAATATTTTATGTAGCCGGTCGAATGCTTTCGACATTTCGAGTGGGAACGTATACAAATATTGCCAACTTATACTAAGTACATACGAATATCAACTTATACAAATAGATATATACGTATAGTAGGTATGCAAATCATATACGGAATAATTGAATACGATAGATGTTTTCCATACATCAAAAACACTACATAGTGAAAAACGCATTCGCTGAAAACTGTTTTAAAAATATCGAGAGGCAGCTGAGGCGCTTGCTTTTGCCGCGACGGCGACAAACGTTTGTCTACATGGTGGAAGAGAAGGTTTTCTTTATTATAATAACAACATATTTATTGATAATGTGTTTATACAAAAGTACATATTATCAGTCAGATTAAAAAAGTTAACAATTTAAATATTCCTGTAGAGAATAAAAAACTTTTCGTAATAAGAATTGCTTAGTTTCATATTTAAATTTATTAATGTTGTCAATATCTTTGAGATTTTGAGGTAGCCCATTATATAAGTTGATAAAGTTATAATTAGGAGAATTGCAATATTTAACCCTACTGTGCTTCGGAATTACAAGTTTATTGCCATTTCGAGTGGCGTAATTATGCAAATCATCATGTTTTAAGAAAGAAGCAATATTTAATTTCACATAGATGACCGATTTTAAAATTATAATATGTTCAAGATAGTTTTTTATGTTTAGTAAAAAAATGCGATAACCGTGTTGACTTCAAATTATAATTGTGCTATTTTGTTACAGCATATTAACACAAATACTTCAGCTATTAATTACTAAATAATAAATTTCTGCCGCGACGCTGATACAAAGTTTGTCTATATGGTGGAAGGGACGGGTATCGCTGTTTAAATTAAATATTATTATAATATTAAAATAATTTAATTGTTAAATAGCCTAGTTAAGAAGTAAGATTTATATGAAAAAATAGATTCAAGTCTCCAAAAAATATTAGTAATAGCTTATTCGAGTCGGAAAAATATTACGAAAAAGACTTTTTTTTATTTTTTCGCCGACAAAAATTGCATTTGTCATTAACAAAAAACGAAAAGACAAAAAAGGCCCCTCAGATTTTTGGCAATTACTCAAAAACTATAAGCGATAGCGGAAATTGAAAAAAAATTCTTTAAGAGGAGAAAATATCCAATAAAAAAGCCCTACCCCCGCACTCTATCTCTATTATCTCTAGTTTTAGTTTAACGTTGAAAAAAGGGTTCCGCGTCGCCTTTACAACTCGAGCGCTCCGCCTGTTGAGAGAGTATTTAACATTAAAAACCATTTTTTTATAGTATTAAATAACAATTAAAAAATCTGAATAAATTTGGTTGCATCTTAACACTTAATAAAATAAAGTTCCGTTTGAAAAAAAAATTAACAAAAATTGAAAACATTTTTTCAATTTTTTGTTAAGTTTAAAAAACTATAATAAACAAAGTAAACAATTTTTTGGTGACACAAATGAAAGAATAATAATTTTAAATAACAATATTTACGAAAAGAATAAAAGCTTCTTTTATAAATACCACAGACTGAAATAGAATAAAGTAAGTATAATTTTGACTTTTTTTTATTTTTTAAATGTCACACGTTCATAGCGCTTCAGTAGTGCCTTGGTTTTAAAATCGAACTATAATCGTGAAAGTGCTTTACGCGTAAACGATGATGGCTACCACTCAAAAAGCTGCTGACTCGACCGCGCTATCCGTTTCTCGCTGGAGTGGACGATTTTTGTTGAAATATGTAAATTTTACAAAGCGCTTCGTGTGTCGTGCTCTGGGATGGGGGGACTCGAGACGTACTGTTCACTTTTCGTTTGTTTCACATACATTCCAACACCCTCGTACTTTCCTGACACCTCCATAACTTTCGCTTATTTAAAAATAGTCTGTCATCTGATTTTGTTTTTTACTCAAAGTTGATAGAATATATTCACTGCAGGTATTTTATGTAAAGTTGGTTTGACATAAAAATATACTATTTATACCTATATTGTTTTCTTGTTCGTTCGCCAGAATATTCTTAATAAGAAATTGTAAGTTTATTTTATTGTGATCGGGAAATCACAAACCTTACGGGATTTGGTTTTCGGTTAAATTGATCGAAAATGGTTTTATTTTATAGTTTAAAGGTCAATAATATATAGCCTATGTCCATCCTGAAGGTTCATTCTAAACAGTGGTGAAAGAATTTTTTAAATAGGTGCAGTGGTTCTGGAGATTACCCTCCATATAAACACAAACACAAAATTCGCACTCTCTCTTTATAATGTTAGTATAGGTAGATAAAATATTACTGATGTGCTGGATATCCGTATCCGTTAGTTTTTGGCGGATCTTTTACCTCATTAATTTTCAATTCATAGATGAAATTTTATATATATAGGTGATTAGGTAATAATGAAAATCTGTTAAATTCCATTCAGATTATTTTTTATTTTTTAAAATCGTATTTGGCACCTTTATATTGCAAACATTTATCGTAGTGAGTACCATACCAATAGTACATAACTCAAAGGTACAAAAAAGCTATCTTTATAATGAGATATTGCACATCGATCTTTGGAAAGAGACAATCTGTTATGAGAGTTAACTCTTAAAGAGATCAATAACTTTTTCCCAAAACAGATAGTCTCTTTTCAAAGGTCGATGTGCAATATTTACCGTCGCGTACTCTAAGAAAGTTAAGATCCGTATCCGTATCCGCGGATCTTGAAAACCAAATATCTGTATCACTATAAAATATAAAATTAGAATTCTGAATGGGCGCGCTAGCTTTTATTTTGTTCGCTTAAAAAACAAGTTTACTAGTCTTTCGTAGTACAGTTAAACCACATGTTCATCAATTGGCAATATTTACAAATACTGGTCTTAATTATAGTGGAAATAATTCAGACGCAAACAGTTTATCGTTTCATTACAATTAATAATGGACTTTGTGTTCGGCACGTATATTTTCAAATAAATAACAAAGGCAGTACATATAATAAAACATCCTAGGACATGCGTGTGATATAAATAAAGTGGGATTCGTATAGTCGTATCTATTTAATTTTGTGAATGAATAGAACTATGTAGTAGTTGTGTGAAAGATGTTGACAGCTGTTGTGGCGTATATAAAATATATAATCCAATTTACGTGACCACAAAAGGTACAACTAAACTCTCTACACGCGTATACACCGACATCAGGGGGAATTCGTCTTCTTGCGATGCCTCGCCACATTTATATATCTAACAATACAGAATAGTGTAGTTTGTTCATTATTTAAAATTTACTCCGATAGTTGTGATCAGTGATGGATTTACGCCTAGGCCCGTGAGGCTCGGGCCTAAGGCGGCAAAATTTTGGGGAATTAATCGACTCAAATATTCGTTAGAAAATACTGAAGATTTGTTCTCTGCACAAACTACATTCACGGAATATTCGCGATGTTTAGACATTGCTCTACGCTTTTTTTAAGCATCCCAGCTACATATTGTTCAGGAGAGAGATCTTTTTGTAATCTGAAAAGAGTAAAAAGCTATTTAGGTGCAAGCATGGGCCAAGACAAACTTTCTGTCGTTGCATTATTAAGATATAATCGGCGCTTTCGCGCGAACCAAAGTTAGGAAAAAGAAATTACTGTCGTAAGTGATAGTTAAAAAAGTATATATTTATTATTTATCTTTGAAAAATTATATTTAAATTAATAAAATGCAATACATAATAGCTAATGTTTGATTTTCATAATCACTTCCAGATAGAACAAAAAGGGCGGCATCGAACCTAAATTTGCCATTGATTGTAATAGCAAGACGATAAAAATGCTCGGGAAAAAATAGACAAATCAGTTTAGATATTCATCAACAGATCTGAGCAGATCTGCATTAGATCTTCAAAGATCTGTTCAGATCTAGGTTGATTTATTAAAATTATCCATAAGTATTTTACATACCTATCATATGACATTTAAAAAAATGTGGTGAACTTTTTGTTGCCAATTAACTGAAAAACTAAAGGATAGATTTCCTCCAATGTTTGTTAGAAAGGGAAAATTTGCGATTGTGTTCCTGACTTCCACTGTAATGATAAATCACGGTTATGTTTTGTCCGTTTTAAAAATGTTTTCTGGATGAAGAAAGTATGAATAATATCCTAATTATTTTTTAATATATAAACTTTAAGAAAAAAATGTTTTCTGACAATAATAATAATAAGCAAATTACGGAGGGTTTTGTCGGTACTTTGCTATATAAGAAATTATTAAAAAATAAATGCAGTATTGACGACATCAATTGGCATTATTTACAATCCAATATCCTAATATATCCCAGTCAATTTCATATTTATGGACGACAACGCTAATAATCCATAAGGAATAAAATTAAAAAAAAAATATTTTTATAATAAAATTCAAGTGTAACCTTAAAAAAATTTCATCAAATAAAAAACCCACCGCTTCAAAGAAAAAAATAATTATAATCATTATACCTACTGAACATATGGGATACTAGTACCTATTATTGAGAACGAAATTACATAATATTTATTTTAAATAAATCGTAGGGTTAAAAATTGTATCTATTTATTTCTATTGTTTCTTAGTCATTGTATATGCTTGGATTTTAGGTATATAAGTATTTTAATGTATTTATTAAAAAAAAAATTCACGGAAACAAACTTACATTTGTGGTGCTTTGGCTCAGTTCGGTCTACCAATTAACATTTTCAGTTAGCTATTTTTGAATATAAATAAGAAAATAGAATGTTTTGCCGATTCAAACATAAAATTTTAGGAATTGGAGCTAAAAGACACAGCGTCATACAAATAGCGACACTAATTTAAATAAAATCATTACATTTAAAAATTTTGATCTTAAAGCTTTATTTGAAAAAGCCACAGTGTTATGCGAAACAATTGTTATTTGTACTATTATAAAGAGGTAAATGTGTAAGTTTAGATGTAGGAGGTAATCTCCAAAACTACTCACCCGATTTAGGCGTTTTTCGTGGAGGCCAATTTTGCAACGTAAGTCGACGAAATAACGGGCGAAGCCGCTAGTAAATAGTAAAATATAATTCGTTAGTGTAAATAATTTAGGTCGTTGTGTTTTGTTTAAATTAAAATGTATTGCATTAATTTACCTCGAATAATTATATAGAAAAAATGAAGTTACGCTTCTGCTTAAATCAATTTAAATGAATTCTTCAGCAATTCAATTTTTTTTATAATAAAATTGTGACAAAATAAACATTTACGAATATAAGAGAAACCCAACAAATTCAACAAATAAAAAAGCATGTTGCCATGCAGGAATATGTAGAGAAAGAATTGGAGAAATGTCAAAAAGTGAACATGCATATCATTCAATGGTACAGAGGAACGTTTATTGTCGATGAATTATTGTCATTTCATGAGAGAGGGTTTACGCCACCGAGAGGGGTATTACGCGGGTGTGAGTACGTGTAGGAGGGGGGAGGATATATACCTTCACTCCCTGTGGGGATGAGACAGGTAACGTACGAACGTTCGCGCGCGACACCGCCAGAGGGTGACTTGTTCGCCCTTCGACATATTCACCTGTGTGTTTAATTGTAATCACGTCGCTTTGACAGGGGTGTTTATTGCGTGTATTGCGTATGAACCTATCCGGTTATTGTATCATTACTGACCGTCAGATAACTTGACGACTTATGTGTCGTCACAAAGCAGCCATACTTGACACAACATCTATACTTAATATATAAAGCTGGAGAGTTTGTTTGTTTGTTTGAACGCGCTAATCTCAGGAACTACTGGTTCAAATTGAAAAAAAAAAAATTTTGTTGGATAGCTCATTTATTGGGGAAGGCTATAGGCTATATAAAATCACGCTACGACCATTAGGAGCGGAGCATTAATGAAAAATGTTGCAAAATGTATCTTAAAAATAAGCTTCTATTCAGGTGAAATACTCTTACTAAATATACTCATATTAGCATTGTGAGTACACAACGACAGACGGCTCAATCGGTAGAGCATGCGACTGTCAATATCAGGGTCGTGAGTTCGAGTCCCACGTTGGGCGAATATATTTTTATTTTTTTTTACTTTCTACATTGCTTTCTTCTAAGGCTTACATTTAAATTAATTTTAATTTTATTTAATTAATTAAAAAAAATATTTGTTAAAAAAAGTATAAATACTGCTTTTTATCCACAAAAACTTTTGAACGGTAACTCCGATCATCATGAAATTTGGACACAACATTCATCTCGGTAAACTAAGATGAATGTGTGTACTCATGTTCCGCCCTTCCCCATTCGTTCTTTTACACCCGAGTGAAACCGGACGGGACCGCTAGTTTCAAATAATGTGGCCGGGCCGTAAAAATGAAATTAATAATATAACAATAATAAAAAACTCGGGTCGCAGTGCGAAACCCTACCACAGAGTTTTTCTAAAAATATTTTTTTTGGATTCGGGGAACCGCAACACGAAAACAGATTGCAAAATTTTGAAACATTAATTTTGACTTAAACTAGTTCCCCACTAGTCGGTTGGAATGGTAAAACGTGCGCACACAATAAATAGATGTCGCTTTTTTAAGTTACGGACATATCCGGAAAAATCCGAAAGTATCCAACATGTCAATAAATCCAGAGCAGTATAAGAAACCACGTCAATATTTATGTGGAATTATTGAGGGAACCTCAATAGCCGATATACTGGAAATATCATTTCTTGACGAAAGGCAGTACCATATTTTTCTCCCACCGGAATTTGAACTCAGTACCACTAGCCGACTCACTCGACGTGAAGGGGAAGAACTTGTACGGTACATAGTGTCTAATTATCTGTATTTAAATTGAAAATGTGATTAATTATAAATAATATCCGTTAAATAATCTAACGTGAACAGCCCAGTGTCCGATATGAGCAACGGAACGCCACTTTGGCTTACACAAACACAGACAAACATAGCCCGAGGCAGACAAAAGGTATTTGCAATAAACGGTCCACATTATAATTTTGTGTGTATGTGTATACACTGTGTCCAAGAACAATTCAGGTTAATTAAACATGAAATAATTTAAATCTTTGATTAGAATTCTTCAATAAATAAAATTAACGAGACCAATTTTTCAGACTTTGCGTGAAAAATTGGTCGATCATTTTATTTATTGACATAATTTAAAGCAATTAAAAACTTTTAAAGACTAAACAAAACCTGTCAGCTTTAAATCAATTCTTGTTTTGTATTTACAGTCCAGCATGATGCATTGTATTCGTTCGTATAACGGTATCAAACGAATCGAACTGACAAGAAACTTTTTAATTCATCGAAAACCGTTAGTCTTACGAAAAAAAGTAATACTAAGTTTTTTGTGGGCAATTTTCTGAGCTACAAATTTAATAACCTCTATTTTTTCCATAAAAGTCACCATTAACGCAAAAAAAACTGTTTATTGTGACCTGTTATCCCGCGTAACATTTTTATCGGCACATGTATCGGTGGCAGCGTTGCCAGACGTCCCGATTTTGGCGGGACGTCCCGATTTTTAAATCAAAATTAAATGTCCCGCGCGGGACAGGCTCAGTCCCGCTTTTCGGGGATAACTTTAAAAGAAGTTAAATCTTCACAGAAATATCATGAATAAGTAATTCTTATAAATAATTATTCTCTTATTGTAAGTTGCAATTTGTACCACTCACTCCACAGACTATTGTTTGAAACGCCATATTTTTCTAATGAATAAAACTTTTTTGATTTTGATTACTGTTTTTTTTTTTTTATTCTGAAGACGAATAAGACTCAACTATTTAACGATAGGGTAAATCTGATTTAAAATATTATATTTTTATTAAAATACATTTTCTATGGCTATTTTTGCTATCTATTGTCACGTAAACGTAATTTTAATTCAAATAAAAAGATAAATAGTTATTTGAAAACTTCTGATTAGGTATATACGTTTTTTTACGACGAAAGAATCCCGCTGTTTTCACTCAAAGAGTTCTAAAATCCCGACTTGGCAAAAAAAAAAACTGGCAACGCTGATCGGTGGGGACTTTATTGTTTAGAATCACGAAAGGAAGGTTCATCCAAAAATCCAGCTTTCCCCTAATTTTTCTACTCTGAAATGTCTCTATTCCCTGTATTATTAATAATTTGCGAAAAGTCGGAGACGTTTTTAAATAAAAGAAATGAGAGAAAAGACAAATAAATTCCTTCCTTGTAAAATGTCAACTATTCCTGGACATTGCGTACGGGTGTACAATTGGGTGACATAGAGCAAACAAATTGCTGCGTGACTCGAATTCACAACACACAGATGAAATGTTTGAAATTAAATATCCTGATTGCTTTTAATTTCTGTCATAACCACGGTCCTCCGGCAATGTCAACCATATAACCATTTTCATTTACGAATGTATCAACAGTATTCATTCAGATTGCTTCCTCAACGAATGAATCGTTACTTAAATTACACATTTCAATTGCTTTTATTTTTTGTAATTACTTTTACATTTATGTTCAAATACACTTGGTTTAGAAAATATTTTGATGTCAATGGATAATAAAACTAATTTGCTGACTATTTTCGGTGTACTTTTTTTTTTTTAATAAACAGGTCAAAAGAAAACATCGTAGTATAATTGATAATTATAATTACATAATAATTTATTTTTCCAGTAGATCTAAAAGTATATAATACATACTCGTACAATAATAATAAAAACAATTAATAAGTGTCTCTTTTATCTTTTAAAGAATAAAAATTTTTCAAATCTTTGATGAACGTTTGATTATAACTCTTCAATAAATAAAATTATCGACCAATTTTTCAGACAAATATATTAACAAAAATTATATAAAATCAATACATTGTAATTATTTTTTCAATATTTCAAAATTAAAAAACTTCAAGCAAAATTTATTAAAAACTAATTAGAAACTAATTATTGATTTATTTTTATATTTTTTAGATCAGTTCTGAAGAAGTTCCAAATCCGGACTGAACCGTTAATGTATTGATAGTGAACGGCCCGTTAGGACTAGTGATGTGCCGGATATCCGTATCCGTATCCGCGGATGTCCGAGGGTTAAGAAAGATCCGTATCCGTATCCGTTAGTTTTTGGTGGATCTTTTACGAATCTTTTACCTTATTAATTTTCAATTTATAGATGAAATTTTATATATATAGGTGATTAGGTAATAATGATAAACTGTTAAATTATTTTTTAAAATCGTATTTGGCACCTTTATATTGCAAACATTTATCGTAGTGATGGTACTCACTACCAATAGTACATAACTCAAAGGTACTAAAAAACTATCTTTATAATGAGATATTGCACATCGATCTTTGGAAAGAAACAATCTGTTATGAGAGTTAACTCTTAAAGAGGTCAATAACTTTTTCCCATAACAGATAGTCTCTTTCCAAAGGTCGATGTGCAATATTTACCGCCGCGTACTCTAAGAAAGTTGAGATCCGTACCCGTATCCGCGGATCTTGAAACCAAATATCCGTATTCAGATCCGTATCCGCGGATATACATTCTTAACGATCCGGTACATCACTATAGTTAGGACTAATACAATTTACTACCTTTTATCATGCTCGGTTCTAACAGATACGTCTCTATAAAGAAGTTTCACTTCAGTAATACGGTTTTCAATGTGTCGCTAACAAAAATAGATTAAACTGACTGGGCTCCTTGTCCACTTTAGTTCCAGTTCCTAGTGGAGCCAGTGAACCTTACAACGACTTTTAACTCATATAAATTTTTATAAAACCCATAAATAATGCTACATAATACGTAGGTATAATAAGAAATAACTGGCGAATGTAAGTAATACTCATATTATGAATTATAATCTGCAAATAAAAGAAGAAAATGCAGTGGGTATGTATAACGTTGAATGAAATAAGCAATATGTTTCAACCCCTCTGTATACAATCAAAGCGGAGACTTTAACAAGACAACGAGCTTAATAATACTTGCAAAGCTATAAAATAAGCTTGCATAGCTCCTATTTCCTTGTCGGAATCGTATAACTCTGTACGGCCTATTTACAGCACTGTTGAAAGGCGCTGGTTCACTAAACGACTATAGTTAAGTAAAACGGTCCTTGATCTTTTGCTAGTTTTGCCAGCTGAGTTGGGTCCGACGTTCTTCCGTTGGCCTGGTTTTTATATCCTGATGGTCCATCTTGTGTTCTGATTTTATATATGTATGTAAAGTTTTATTGTAGTTTCATTACAAACGGGGTCACTAAAAAGCATAAAAAAATAACAAAGTTTTAAGGTTGTAGTACATAAAACGTGAGAATGATCAAATAGGCGCCGATTTTTGTATTTTCGGCATTTTAGTGAGCTCTTTTGAAGGAGATGCAATTTTTTTTAGTTTTTATTAACGCGTTTTGTAATCGGTTTTATACCACTCTTTATGCTAAGTACGAAGGTTAAAAAAACTCTAGTACCTACAAGACAATTGTTTGGGGTTTTTTTCTTGAAAAAAAATTGGTTGCGTGTAAAGTAGTTTACGTGATAACGTATATTCCGCTCGAATATCATATTTAATAATACATAACCTAAATTTTAGTAGCTGTCAAACTATATTTTTACCGACTAATAATTTGATCAACCAAAGCAAAATGCATATTTTTAAGCAATTATAAAAGACATTTAAAAGAATGTATATATATTATATATTTGTTAACAAACCGTATAATTTATCTGGCCATCTGTCAGATGTAGCTTTCGCTGGAACAGCCGAAAAAAATGTTGAACGCACACTACTCTCTGACGTCACGCGAGAAGAGAGAGACTATCGCTTATATCGCGCTCTCGCTTGCGGAACGTTACTCTTTTTCGTGCGTGCAGCCGGTGTTTCATCAATTTATAAGACGTTATCACGTCAAAAATTGTATAATTTTTTAGGCTGAAACAGTACTGACGATACAATAAAACTTAAGAAACTTCCAGAAACAATTTATATCTTGACGTATTGAAATATTACACTCAAAATATTTTTAAAATGTGCAGTGGATAGCGACCTTAATTTTATAGTCTATTTCGTCCACAATAAACCTATTGTACATAATTCTAACAATCGGACATGTAAATCTTGGACCGTAAAATCTTGTGGACATAGAAACAATTCGTATAAGGAGTTTTGTTTGATAATACAAATAAAAGGAAAAGAGCAGTTCTAAGATTTATGCATGGACCTGGACATAAATATTAAAAAATTTGTTTAATTTATATTAACTACGCATTAAAAAATCAAAAGATATTATTTTTATATGTGCGACCTTAAAAACCTCTTTTTTTGCATAAATCAAGAAATAAAGTTTCTTAAATTGCAAAGATGGGTCGTATTTTTTACCTGACTACGGAGAAACAAAAGAAGAGTTAGGAGTTTGATCGGTATGTATGTGGGCATTTAATTCAATAAACAACAAGATTTAATAAAAGGCCAATTAAAAATTGTGTTGGTTTATTAAATATGAGCAAAATTAAAAAAAAAGATTTAAGAAAATATAAAACACGTAAAATGAGAACAAAACGACTATGCTTCCATTTTATTAGCAAAACGTTTACTTTTCTGTTCAGCTGAAGCTATTTACTAAAGATTTCTTATTTGAAAACTGCTATTCCAATGGTTACAGTAGTGAAAAAAATAATTTTTAAGTTTAAATAGCAGACAATGCCTTTCATGCTATATCGACCTAAAACTTCATCCTATCTTGGGCAACAGAAAACAACACGGTTTTTGCTTAGTCGGCAACTGTATAATAATCTAATTGAAAATTGCATTTTTGACGTGATAACGTCTTATAAATTGATGAATCACCAATCTTATAAATTGATAAAACACCGACTGCATGTACGAAAAAGTGTAACGTAACGTTCCTAACGTTCCTAACGCGTAACGTTCCGCCTGACCCTGTGCGTGCTTTTTGCTAATTTCTCGCTCAATTTAAATCAGATCGGTTTGAAACTAGTCTTAAACGAAAGAGGAGAACATTTTACATAGATTTCGCATAACAGAATTTGCCTAAACAGTTTTTTTTATACAAATTTATATAGAAAAATATTTTATACAAATTTATATAGAAAAATAGCTGTATAAATGCAATGTTGTCTAATGCATGGCGCGACGCGGTCGGTTGTCTTTGTTTGCCGTACATGGAAATTAGAAGCAAACGTATGTCTTGTCTTAACATGAAAACGGCTGCATTTCTAATGTTTAATTCAATTTTTTGACATTAGTATTTTGAGAATTGCAACGCCTTCTAAGTTAAGTATTGGAATAACTAATTATTATTAGAACATAATACTTTGTAAGTTGCAAACGTCACTTTTGACATTTCTTATCATTCCGACACCAAGGATAAGCGGATTGAAACCAAATTTTGGGAGGTTTAGGTTATGTATTACGGAATACGTTATCACGTAAAACTATCGTCCGTAAACCGACTTTACAGACAACCAATTTTTTTTAATGAAGAAATCGAACCAAAAACCCTTCTCAATATAGCATCAATGTTCAAAGCAATCATACACAAAAGTAAGGGGATATAATGATAGTACATATGTGCAATTTGCATATGGTCTATAATCGATTGTAATACAGTAAACACACACACACATAGACATTTAACGTTGGCAGTCTTTTACAATTAAATTCTACTCTTTTGTTAAGCTAGCCCGCAAACAAAGCATATGCAGTAACAAATATGTAATATTCTCTAGAGCAGTGCTTATGAAACATTTTTCACTTCTTCTAAGAAAGTATATTTTGACGAACTGTTTTATAGTGCAGTTCTGACATAGTAGAGAGTGAGTCGTGATTTATCTGCGGTTCGCAATGAAGCGACGTAAAGCAAATAAAAACTGTGCCACTTATTTTATACTAGCGGTTCCGCCCGATTTCACCCGGGTGCAAAAGAGTGAATGGGAAGAGGGACATGAGTATGCACGTTCATCTTAGTTTACCGAGATGAATGTTGTGTCCAAATTTCATTATGATAGGAGTTACCGTTCAAAAGTTTTTGTCGAACGAACAAATTTTCAGTTATATATTGCAACATTTTTCATTGATGCTCCGCTCCTATTGGTCGTAGAGTGATATTATACAAGTTTGTACGAAACCCTCGGTGCGCGAGTTCGGCTCACACTTGACCTTTTTTTTATATCCAAAGTAAGGAAAAGCTTTCCTTTTTTTAAATATTTTTTCATCTGTGTACATGCATAATATGGCGAATTTCAATTTAAAGTGAAGAATAACGCCAATGTATTATGACATAGCATCGTAAATAACCTTTTTTTGTATACTTCTTGTACGTACGACCTTCAGGGTCTTAAATAAACCGCTCTTGTTTTCTTTACAGTAGAAAAAATATTTACACCAGCACAGTTATTCATTTTTTTTAATAAACAAATTCAAATCAATGATGCGCCGCGATAGAACCATTCCAATTCAAACTACTAATATTTGATAATAATAAATACGAGTATATAAATATGTGATTTTTTTTCGTTTCCAAGGTCACTTGTGGTTTCACATACAAAAATTAACTAAGGTGTGCTTCACTCATCCCTTTTTGACAAATACTTCAAGTCAAAAAACATCAGTTTTATATTATATTTAAGAGGTTAAAATAGTATATTACACATCTAGGGAAGTAAAGTAAGAAATGTCTGAGATCACATATAATTGTTGGCCGAGGCGAAGCCGAGGTCAACAAAGATGTGATCCTAAGCTTTCTTACTTTACTTCCCGTGGTGTGTATACTATTTTTTTGCTCGACGTAGACAGGAAGAGGCAATTTCGTTTAGCGCAGCGGGACGAAAGTTGACGCTTTCTGCCCGTCGAGCAAAAAAAACTTTTTTGCACGGTTTCCTATAAAATAGCTACTTTTCAGGGCTATGTACCAGTGAAAAATGACCTATTTCTCACTAGTGATGCGTAAAGTAAAAGAAAAAAATGCTATTTTACCAACCCAATCGTAATTTCACTTGAGCAACATAGCAAAGTAGGCGATAATATCTTCGTAATAAATCCAAAGAGATTCCAATATGGACTGTCAAATATAAAAATATTATTATTATAAAGTGAAAATAAGCTATTTTATAGTAGATACGTGCATAAAATGTATAGTATGCATCTTGATTGTAATGCTTTTATGACTCGTGTGACTCGTTTTAACATAATTCCACAACTCGTACATAAAATAATGCATTACGATTTATACAATCTAAGATACATATACTGTTATTTTTATACTATTTTTTTTTTAACCGTACTGTGTCTTAGATATACGAAACGTAACTGGCTATGATCACACTTTTCGTAACGCTCTCGTCACGCATTCACCAGCTTACTCCCCAAGTCAAGCGTGCGTAAAGAAGTTTTACTTCAATAATTTTCTGGAGTAGGTACGTCAAGTATTGAAGATCCTGAACCGTTAACCGATATGTAACCATATACACATATGAGATATTACGCGGCGCACATTACATAATATTGTCTGTTTTATTATTTACGCAATGTTTTTCAATTTTGAACCGAGTTCGCAGCTGCTGACATGTCTAATACGCAATAAAAAAAGTTCTTTATTTCATTTCCCTGAGCTCCTTTCTACTTTCATTCCTTTCTTCATCTTTATATGGTACGAGCGTGTCTAGATGGATTTTGTGTGATGAGCACTTTTAGATTACAATATATTTTGTCATCTTGTAATCGGAGAAAAACTTTCGAAACGTATGAAGTAACTGTGACAGCGCCACAGTTATAACTTTATCAATATATAATGGGCTACCTCAAAATCTCAAAGATATTGACAATTTTATTTACTTGATTAATAAATTTAAATAGGAAACTAAGCAATTCTTATTAGGAAAAGTTTTTTACTCTCTACAGAAATAATTGTTAATTTATTTTAATCTGACTGATAATATGTACTTTTGTATAAACACATTATCAATAAATATGTTATGTTATTTAAACTTTGTTGTTGCTAGTAGAAGGTTATAGACGCTCGAGAATTTAAACGATTAGCGAGTAGAAGATGTAGCCCATACAATGCAATGTATCTATTATATCAAATCTAATTTTATGTTATTCTTCGGTTAGTGAATTTCGAACGTACAAAAAATAGAATACTTCATTATCTACGTGAATATTTTTTTTACAAAAAAAAAAAAAAAACAAATATATTTCATCTTTAAACTTTCATAAAACGATTTTTACTGTAAATTGACACGAACAAAAAATTATATTCGAAAAGTTAATTTTGAATGGAAATATTTTATATGATTTCCCTATTTGGCCAAAAATTGAGCATTTAAAAAATCTTGATATACCGTATTTTTCGAACGATAAGACGCACCTCAAATTTAAAAGATGATTTTAGAAAAATATATTTTAATGTTACTTTCGGATTATACTTTTTTATTATTGTTAACATAAATATGATTTATTAAAAAAAAAATTTTAATGTTGCCTTCGAACTATAAGACGCACCCAAAATTTGAGTCCATTTCTCTATGTATAGTCCGAAAAATACGGTACGTATACAGTATGTAAACACGTCAGGTGCACATAGGGAAATTAACATTGGGAAAAAATGACTAGATCAGAGTGAGCCTTAAAATCTTGTTTTTCAATTTGACAGATAATATTCTTTTGCAAAATGAATGTGTGTATACTACCGAAGAAAATATTCAAATGATTACAACATAATCGGACTTTTTTTATTAATGGGACATTAAATTCCCAAAAATATTTAAATATGGTGCGAGATCAAATATCTCCGCCTATTCGTGTTGAACCCAAAGACATTGGGTCACTGATTACCAACGCGCGTACGTCATACCAGTCAGACAATTTTTGAATGAAATGTTTCCAAACAGATGGAGTTGTTTTTTTGTTTTATTTTTGTACAAAAAAATTAAAATAATGATTTATAAGAGCTTTTTATTATTAAAAAAGCCAAGTAAAATAAAAATAAATCAAAATAAAATAGAAATCCTCCAGATTACTACGATAATTCAATAGAAATAACAATTAATGCAGTCATGGCTAACTCTGATCCAAGTATTTTTTCCCAATGCTAATTTCCCTATGTGCGCCTTACGTGTTTACATACTGTACAACAAAACAAATGGTAGAAAATTAAGAAGGACGAATCCTGGTGGCATAGGATCGATGAATAAAGCAAATACTGAAGGTTTTTATTGCATTTTTATTATTTTTATTATTTAGATAATAAAAATGCAATAAAAACCTTCAGTATTTGCTTTATTCATCGATCCTATGCCACCAGGATTCGTCCTTCTTAATCTTCTAACATTTGAACAGGATCATCATCTCTATAAATTATTAGAGTTTTTTTCACAAAAACAAATGGTGTAATACCCGTTACCTACACCATAATATTCTATTATGAAAATTGGGAGTAGTTTTATATGAGAGAAAATTGTTTTTAAAAATCGTCTAAAACTAAAACGGCTTTCCATTGTTTTAAAAGAAGTTTTGACTGTGTAATTTATTGACGAAACGGACAGGTACAGAGGTTTGTGCGTCGGAAGCACGCGGGACACTTTAACACAAAAAGCACAAACGCATCACAGTGTATAGGTAAATAATACCGAACCCAGCTGTGTTCGGGCCGCACAAATCGTCCATAACTCTTAATTTGTAGAGAGCTTTTTAGCGCTTTCGCGTTTACACCGCCCGAGTGCATCGAACAGTTACGCGACCGACTCGTCAAATTGGACACAAACTTTTTTTTTATTTTAATAAAACACGCTCAACATCTAAGGCTGTTGGATGGAGATATCGATAAGTTATGATTACACTTCGTCGTTGGTTCTATAATAGCTCTTATGTGCATAATTGGCAGTTTTTACGTTTTTTAAATGAAAAGATTCAGGAAACGGAGCTCTATGAACTAGTAATACCTCCAAATTAATTTTACAGTAACCAACAAGGGGAAGTAATTCTTATGTGAAAAATTGTATCAAATAATTCCTCCCATGTGCCAATAAATCCGAAATTAACGTTAAATATTTTTTAAGAAAATACTTCGTCTTAATTAAACACGTATAGTAAAGATAAGTATGAATTAGTAATATACCTCTGAAATTGCTAGTTCTTACCATCCATTGCTGAAATAACCACTTTTTGGCTTTTCCTGCAAATTTTACTTTTTGCACATAAGAGGTATTACAGAACCAACGACGACTTGCTTATGATCAAAGATATACAGAATCTAGACGTTTTTAAAAGAAAAGTTAGAACATTAGGTTGTCCGTACGATTCGAATTTTATTTTATAATAATCATTATTTTATTGAATGCTATTGTGTATTGCACTCTTTCGGCATTAAATTGGGGTTTTGGTATCGATAGAAAATCTGCCGAAACTAGGACCTAAACCGAAAGTAGGCGATCGATGTAGGTTTTAAAATTAGAACAGGGGCTATTTTCCTTAGGTTCGTTGCTAGGTATGAGCAAGAAAGCAGTATCTGGTCACGTGGGCGACTTGAACAAACGCCCACAAACCAACATGGCGTCATTCTGATCAGAGTCAGACAACAGACACGTTTAGCTCTGTGCTTATATTTGAACTGTCACTGTGCGCGCACCAGATTTATTCACAAAACTAGCTTGAAAATACGTCTCGTGTGAAGCGAGCACATAACAGCAATCAAGAATACCAACGCTAGAAAACTAGTAGGCAAATCTAGCAGCGTTTCTAGCATCGTGTTCAGCGCCCTAAACTGATACAGAAACCGAAATTCGATTTCGGTCGTAAAAACCAGTTACGGTCAGACACTGCGGCAATGCCTCAGTCGACGAGTCGCGACGGTTTCCCCAACACACATTTATAGATACACGGTCGGTCCATCCGTCCGCCGTTCACAGCTTCACGTCCCCTGAACACGTCCCCCCCCACTCCGCCGTTCCTCCACCACACAACACCCACTCACCCATCACGGTCTATATTCTTATTATTACATCAGTGGGATTTACAGCGCAAACAGAATATCAGCTGTTTTTATCATGAGAAGAAACTTGGGGCTGCAACCGGGATTATATTCTTACTTGAAAACATATTATTGTGATTTGAGAAAGATATATATTTTACTTACGGACTTATGATTTTTATTTATGTTAACAAAGTACAGTTGTTTTAAAAATAACAGTTGTATTATTGTAGTGGTGTTGGGTAATTCAGATCTGAACCGGTTCAAAGAGCCGACTCCGACAGAAGATCCGTGAGAGCCGACTCAACTTTTTTTGAGCCGACGGATCAACGGATCCGCATAACTCAGTGAAACACTTAACACACAGAAGCGATAAGTATCTGTCAGCTCAAATGACTCATGCATCATATGTCTGGCTATGCATTCTATACAGGGTATACATTATACAATCAACAACTATACAGTGTACACACTACGCACAGGCGGTACAGTTATTACAGTGTTTTACTTAAGTCACAACTATTTAAGGTAATTGTATTGCATATTGTAATATGCTTTCTGTAACATAGCAAGTTGCAAACCCCGCCTTATAATATTTAATATGTGAGTCAGTCACTGGCATAATATATGATCCGCAATTAAATATTTAATATAATTTTATGTATCATATCGACACGAAATGACTTAACGCACATACGAAATATATAGAATATATTTCGTATACATACGAAATATATTCTATCTATTTATCTATCTATTTCTGCTTCAACCACGTAGGTGCGATGTTTTGCCTAACTGTCTGAGTATAACATTGATACTAATTTTAAAATTTTTAAAAATATGTTGACTAAGTTACCATATATTTTATTGTAATTTTTTGTATGACGAATTTATACCTCATATAGAGGTCTATAATAATAAACTTTATCTATGTGTCTATCTATCTATCTATTAAGTGATATGATTGACTCAACTAACTCAGTGGCTCAGTTGACTCGAATAACATATTCAGAACTCGGCTCTTTTTGAACCGGTTCAGGGAACCGGCTCACATACGGGATCCAGATGCAAAGATGCAGATCACTAAAAAGACCCGTTTGTCCCATCTCTATATTGTAGTTTAGTGTGTAGGCTTTCAGGACTGGCGTTGTTACAAATTTTTATTTTTTATTTTTTTATTTCCTCAAAACATGTTGCAATATTCTCGGTTTCCAGGTTTTTGCTGATGGCAGGAATATATTTTGTATCAAAATGCATATTCAATAACAAAGCTAAGAAATGACCAAAGGACCTCGCATAAACCTTATGGGTTTTGATTCTTGGTTAAATCTCGCTAAAATTTTAAGTAACAACGACGAAAGAATGTACCATTCATGAATTTGTAAAACGCAAGCCTCAAGTTCTGCCATAAGTATACGATATTATTATTCACAAGTTATAACGCAGAGAAAGTAAATAGTGAATACAATATAATAATCTATGCACAGATATGGGCATTATATATTTAAAATTCACATCTATATATTCAGAGTGAAGACCGTCTCTAAAAGCATTTTGCCATTAAAAAATTAAGCAGTGGCTAGGTGACTGCGTCTCGTATTATATTATTATTTTATGCATACTTTGCGTTGAACGCAAATGGAGGGGAAATGTGGGTATTAAGGCTTTCAACAAACAACAATAATTTTACAAGAATACTTTTTGTACACACATACAAACGTCTTAGATTTTGTGGTGCCTTTCAATGTTGAAAAAATCCCTTTAGAGACTGTATACTTTATACATTTCCGCGAACCAATTGTTACCATTGCATTGTTTTTATTAATCAATGTTAATAATATTGTAACTGTTAGGGGACATTGTACGTTTGTCTAATTGTTCCGCTTCAATTCGATTTTAGTTAAATGTGGTACATGGAGCTGCTCAACTTAAAGGATAAGTGAAAAATAACTCTAATAATTTAGAGTGATGATGATCCTGTTTAAATGTTGGAAGATTAAAAAGAAAGAATCCTGGTGGCATAGGATCGATGAACAAAACAAATACTGAAGGTTTTTATTGCATTTTATTGTCTGACGTTTCGGAAATCTTTATGCCATCTTCGGAGAATCAATGCTGTCTGTTTTCTCGTATTGTTGTTATGTATAAAATAAATTAAAATAAAAATTGTCATCAAAAGGTATTAAAATTACTATTTTTCTTGATAAAACGACTTGATTTTTACTAAAAACTGTATAAATGTGTCTATGTTAGGTACTTGTTTAAAAATTATAAGGATAAGCTACTTTTATATTCGGCTTCGTTCGCGTTAAGGTGAGACAAAATTAATTGACGTTTGAACTGATCAGTAAAATTCAGTACACGTATTATAATTAAAAAAGACATACGAAACAAATATAAAAATGATCAATTTTGTTTTGGTATCAATATCTTTTAAAAAACTTAGTGGAAAACTGTTTTGGCAGTTTAATTTTTGGTATTGAATATTGATACCTTCAACTATTCCATCACATTTTCTGTAATAATTAATTAATGTCATACATAACTCTTGTAATAATTAATTGATTTTCAAATAAATAAAATTATCAATCAATTTTTTCAGACTGTATATTGACAAAAAATTATAATATTACAATTCAATATCTCAATAAATGACGTTTCGGTCCGGATTTGGATCTTCTTCAGAAATATAGTCTAAAAAAATTGGTTGATAATTTTATTTATTTGAAGATTTCTATTCAGACGTTTATCTAAGATTTGAATAATTAATTGAGTTGAATAAAAAAAAGTGATGTAGAGTCGTATCGTTTAGAGAAGAAAGTAGCAAGATGGCTACTTAGTAAGAAGAGTGAGGCAAGCGATCAGTGGATTTGTAATTTCAGGGACAATCATAGGCGGTTTTTGTACCGTCAATTGTGTGCCTCGACTAGCGGTGAACAACTCAATGACCATGGTCATGGGACCAGCCTATTACCCGAAACGCGTTTGTCCGCAGAAATGACGTTGCTATCTTCTCTAAACGATATTACTCTCACGACTTGGATTTTTTGTCCTTTCTTTTGTTGATCTTTACAGTAAGTGCATTTTTTTTTAAGTGAAAACTTCTTTAGCGGCGTTGTACACTTTTTTTGTGATGGGTAAAAAATGTTAAACTTGCGTCAGATCGAAAATTCGTAAGAACTGATCGAAAATTCGTAAAACCTGATCGAAAATTCGTAAGACGAAAACTTTTGTACACTGTTTTTGTAATAGGTAAGAAATGTTAAATTCGCGTCAGGACACGTAACCTGATCGAAAATTCGTAAGACCTGATCGAAAATTCGTAAGACGAAAACTTTTGTAGACTTTTTTGTAATGGGTAAAAAATGTTAAATTCGCGTCAGGACACGTGACCTGATCGAAAATTCGTAAGACGTTAATATTCAAGTTTTCACTTCTGCCGGCACTCCCGGAGTGCAACCCGTCTTTTTTTTTAATCTGTCGCGTTGTGATTATTCCATATCATCAGCAGCCACCCTCTGTTCGATCTATCGGGAAAGAAACACATCTCGTCGCCGTTAATTTCCACCGCACTTCTGGTCTACAGTCTGCACGGAACAGATTAGAGCGATATGTCACGCATCTCAGCCATCTTTGATTGGCTGATACAGCAACCATAAAATCACGCCAATATACATTCAATTTAGTGTTGTACGCTCTGAAACAGCACAGGCAGCGATTCTTTCTCTTTCTTTTCACACAAAGGAATTGTTTCTTGATAATTTTGTCGCTACTGAAGCGTTTCCTGAGTCATTAGTTTGCTTTTATTAAAGTAACAAAAGACATCAAAGTAGGTAATTGAAAAATAAAACCTAATAATTATTATCTATTGTGAAATTAAGATGAAATATACCTTTTAAATATTGATGCAAATTTTATGACTTGCATTATTATTGCAGATACAATATTTCTACTTCAAAACAATTCTTTAGTTGTGTTGTGTTTTTACTTCAAAATCTACACCTACATATTTTTATATTCGTGTGACAATCAACTTCCCGAGTGTGATCACAATTAATACGTTTTTTGGTTAATATTTTCATTAGCCGTTTTATTTTCGAGCGACCGTAAAACTAAATAAATTTTATTATAATGGTAAAAAAATCGATGAATTTAGACGTTCTCAGATCCTTGCATATCTTATAAACCGATACAATTTACCTATTTGTAAGCTATGGTGTATAATTTTATTTTAGTTATCTATATTTCGCATCTATGACTCAGTTGTCAAAAATGCACTTTGTCTTTTTCTTCAATAAAAAAAGAGAAGCCGTCTGTGACGAACTTTAAAATGAAACTAAATTTTAAGCCCACTTTATGGGCTATGTGCAAGAATGCGGAGTTCTGGGCTGTTGCGCTGATGGCGATTTAAGTAAAAAAAAGATCATTGGCGCCATTATTTTATGCTGCCACTGTAAACGAATTAATTAATTATATATTGTATGGCATAATTGATAAATAAATAATTCTCACGTACCTTTTATGTTATGCTATTTATATAATGGTTTACAATTTGAATTTTATTGTATATAAAATTAACAGCAGTTTTCCTTATTATATTTTTTTTTGTCACATAATGGCCAACTAAAGTTTTTGAATTATCACACATAAAAAATGAGTTAAATAATTCTCTATTACCCACTAGCGGCGCTAGTAGGCTTCGTGCACACAACCTATAGGTTTTATTTAGTTTTTCGTCTGCTCTTTAAAATTGGAGAAGTTTACCTACTGATAAAAGAAAATAAAAACATTCTATTACCTATAAATAAAAAAATATAATTTTAATAAAAAAGTGAGGGGCAGACAACTTATCCACTAGTCCATAAATCTCCGTGATCTGACATTCTTAAAATGCATCATATATATTAATACGCTAAGGTTAAAGATGTTTGCCTCCCTTTTTAGAAAAAAACCTCACAACTTCTCCACATAAATTATATATCATTTTACAGATAATGCTTGCTCTGCTGACATCGACAACTAAAAAATTTATTATTGCTTTTGTTTTTGTAAATTAATTAAAATACAGCAACGCTGAACAACGTCTGCCATCTGACGGCTTTAATTTTGAAACAGCGAGCAACGCTGAAAAACGTCACAGCAATGCTGCATGATGCCATCTGACGGCTTAGCTCAACGCTTTTGCTACTTGCGCCTCTATATGACAATTTTAGTAAAATATTTCTTCGATCTGTCATCTGAGCTTCATATTGTAATACAACAAAAAGAAGAACGTTATAAGCAGTGTGCAAAATTAGAAACGAATTGAATAGCTGCAATCATATTTAAAAAATAATTTTGTAAAGTGATAATTATTATACTTATTTAGTGCGAATAATTCGTACAGGTCACACTAGTTAAATATTAAACGCGTTAAACGGTAGGACTTAAAAAAACTTGCACGAAATGCTTGAAGCCAATTTGCGCCAATAACTTTACGAAAGCTCTTCAGAAGTGACAGGGCGGCCGTCGAGCATAAAACTAACGTGAAGACACTGTGTCAACAGAATGGCTTATTGATAGACGTTAAACTACAACGTGGTAGTGGTAGTAGAGGATGGCTGTTACGTTATATGAGTAGAGATAGCGAACGTAGAGATCAATCGTAAAATAAAACACTTGTAATTAACAAGTAGGTTTTACGGCAAAAACACACGTCCATCCCACGTCGCGCACGTGATTCTCTCTATCTCACTTCTTCTACAAGCCCAGTGACGTCCGAACGCCGCTGAACATTCAAGAGCGTAGATAGGAGGGTAATTACCCCCCAGGATCATAATAATACAAAAATAAAATTGAAAATAATACGAATACCTGGCTAAAAAATATAAAATTTAGAAATATATCTTGAAAAAAAATTGTAAAATTGGTTTGGGATTAATATTTTGCTTGACACCTTCCTTCGTGAGTATTCTTGTGTGATATTAATAAAACTTAAAAAATATATTCGAGATTATAGTTTAAGGTCATTGAAATCGGTATTGAAGATGGCAAAAAACCGCTTATATATTTATAAGTAAAATACTACTTGTTTTGTTTTCTGTTACATCATTTTTTTGAAGTAACTTCTTTAGTGACGTATCTGCTTGGATTTTCCTGTAACGTTAAAGGGGAAATGATTCAACGGTGGGGAAATATAACAGAAACTTTAAATAACGCCTAAATGAAGCGAGTTCATAGCTCTAAAAAAAGATATTTCCCCGTGAGGCTCTCACGTCTTTTTTTAAAAACAATTGCTATAATACGCGCCACGAATCTAAAAGGCTCGGAAGTTAGATGCGAATGCGGGCTTGCGCTTGTACAGTTTGTTGAAAAACTACAAACTCACAACTCAACAAAACTAACATAGCAATAACAACTTGACAGCAGTGTACTCGACTGTACTTTAAAGCAGGAAAGCGACAAGTGACAAAGGCAACGAGCGATCACGGCCAATCACCGACGAGCGCACGTTCCGTGCAGGTAGGTGGGAGGTGGTGGGAGTCTCAACGACTCTAAAATGTGTCTTTGCGATGCTGTTTGTGACTAACTTCCGAACATTTTATTATTATACTTGTTTCCGTGAATTTTCATTCGTTCTCAGTACTGATTTGGAAAGCTCTGTAGACACCTACGTCTATGTGAAAATGACGGTTTTTGTCGGCGTTCGCAATTCTTGGACCGATACAAAACACCGTCATGTCGTGTTGTATCTGTACATGGAATCGACACTTAATGTGTATTGTTATATACAAACATACACACATACATTGCATTAATAAAACGTACTTGAATCAATGTACTACACAACACTCCTATTGTTTTTGTGATGTTTTATTGTTTAGTACAAAACATTTTATGTCGCTTCAGATTTTCAAGTTGCGTGAAAGATGTTTTATTTATAAAACAATAATAAATTACCCTACTATTTAATTCATTAATTTTAGTGAAGAACGTTAGACATATTGCTTTATGAATTAACGACGTGTGAAAGAAAGGTTTCATATTGTAGGTATATTATTTTTTTTCATCATAGATTATTACAGATTCTTCAAAAGTTTTGGTTTAATATTTATATTCAACTAGCGGTCCCGCCCGGTTTCACTCGAGTGCAAAAGAACGAATGGTGAAGACATTCATCTTAGTTTACCGAGGTCCGAGATGCATGTTATGTCCAAATTTCATGATGATCGGAGTTACCGTTAAAAAGCTTTTGTCGAACAAACATTATTTTTCATTATTTCTCCGGTTCTATTGGTCGTAGCGTATTAGAATTTTTTTGTTAAGGCCACTGCACACGAGGTTAGAAACGCTGCTAGACTCCTTGCTAGATTTGCCTACTAGTTTACTAGCGCTGGTTTTCTTGATTGCTGTTAAGTGCTCGCTTCACACGAGATTATTTTTCAAGCGTGTTTTGTGGATAGATCTGTTGCACGCGCAGTAATAGTTCGAATATAAACACAGAGCAAAACGTGTCTGTTGTCTGGCAGAATGACGCCATGTGGGTGTTCAAGTGCTGCTTCCTGATTGGTTCTTGCTCACACCTAGCAACAAATCTAGAAGGGAAAACAGCCCCTGTTCTAATTTTAAAACTTATTTTCTGAGCTAGCAAGGCAGCCCGCAGTGACGTCATTTCTAGCTTCGTACCCAACCTACCGACTAGCAGAACTCCTAGCAGCGTTTCTAGCCTCGTGTGCAGCGGCCTTTAGAGACGAGTGCCCATAGGCAATAAATTATTAGGGCATCACGGAGTCTTAATCCGGCACTGGGTACAGGTAATTCAACTCAAAAAACAATACAAATCTCTTAGACATAAAGACGTATTATTTTAAATATTCATTAAAAGTCGTCTTTATTCCCTCTGTCTTAACAACACTCATAACAGCCTTGAAGCATTTATGTATTAATATCAGTAACATGTCTGCTGCAGAAATGAAAATAATTAAATAATAATGAAACAAGTAAAGAACATTGGAAGGAAGGGTGGTCTCTAGGTAGATGTAATGATTATATCAAAGAAGGGTTAGCTTAGAAGTGTTGTAAACCAAACAAACACTGCGGACTTGAATAATGAATGAGAATATACAACGGGCCGTGACGTAGTCACGCATAACGTAGTAGAGCGACTGCTTGTAAAACGTAACTAATAACAGATTTTAATACATGCCTACCGACTATGTATCGCTTCGAACAGTCCTGTGTCCGAGTTTCGTATTTCCGTTTGCGTATTCACTAGGAAGGCCCGATCATCTCCAAACAAGTACAGTCGAACCTGGATAATCAAGAGTTCAAGGGACCGCGATCTCCTTTTCTCTCATGGAGGTTTTTCACTAGTCCGAGTTTCTAGCTTATAGAGGTACAGGAGTGGCCTTTCTCACTCTTGGAGGTCTATAAAAACTATTACAAAAACAGCGTTAGTTAGTTCAGCAATTGTGGAACTATTAATACTTTCGACTATCGCTTATAGAGGTACAGGCAAGTAGTAGTCTGAGTGAAAGACGTCGTTCTCTTATAGAGGTTTCTGTTTCTTACATATAGAGAGTTTTAGGGGGTTACAAAGAGGGTACCTTGCAATTACACTCACTTAGAGAGTTTTATCGTTTACCCAGTTCTCACTCACTCAGGTTTGACTGTATACGATTAATATTAACTTACAAAATCGTGTTTGTTTGGAGGCAGTAGTTCCTCCTACTATCGGAAATAGGCGCCCGTGCAACTAGCCCCCAATAATCGCTTAAAAATATATATCATAATTTGGATTGATATTAATAATGCCAAATATAATCAAACATGCTTGCAGTTTCATTAGCAAGGGTAAGTTTTTCTTCCCTGAAGATATGGATTTTATATTAATCGCAAACAAAAACTTAATAATATCTACATGTAGGTAATTATTTGGAATGATTTACATTCAATCAAATGCCTTTGTCTTGTCAGGGTAAAAATTGTATTCATATTATGAAATTTTTTAACGGATTTTTATAATATAATAATGAAAACATCTCCCCCCTGATCAGCGATCTCTGTTTCAATTTGTATCAGTGTGGGCATAGGAAGGCTTCCTTAGGGATTGTTCACATAAAGTTACTTCCTTCAAAGATATAGAATCCCTTCTTGTACAGAAATGAGCATGAAACTTGAGAAGGAAATCATTCCAATTATAGACGATATTTATACAACTGCTAAAATACTGCCAATTACAGTCATTCAAAAGTAAAATATTAAGGTTTACTTATGCTCACACTATTTTACAGTATTATTTCTTCTGGAGAAATCATAACTTTAAAGTTTTGTAACATAATTGGTTTCTGATACAAGTTTAACAGCTAAAGAGTATTTTTATCACTGCACTAGCGGTCCCGTCCGGTTTCACCCGGGTGTAAAAAAACGAATGGGGAAGGGAGGAACATGAGTACACACATTCATCTTAGTTTACCGAGATGAATGTTGTGTCCAAATTTCATGATGATCGGAGTTACCGTTCAAAAGCTTTTGTCGATAAAAAGCAGTATTTATACTTTTAACTAATATTTTTTTTAATTAATTAAATAGAATTAAAATAAATTTAAATGTAATCCATAGAAGAAAGCAATGTAGAAAATTAAAAAAAAATCAAAATACTTTCGCCCAACGTGGGGCTCGATCCCACGACCCTGATATTGACAGTCGAATCCTCTACCGATTGAGCCATACGACGTTGTGTAATTACAACGCTAATATGAGTATATTTAGTTAGTGCAGTTCACCTGAATGGAAGCTTATTTTTGAGATACATTTTGCAACATTTTTCATTAATGCTCCGCTCCTAATGGTCGTAGCGTGATATTATATAGCCTATAGCCTTCCTCGATAAATGGGCTATCCAACAAAAAATTTTTTTTTTCAATTTGAACCAGTAGTTCCTGAGATTAGCGTGTTCAAACAAACAAACTCCTTAGCTTTATATATTAGTGGATATAGATTACTGTGTAAAGCATGAAGATTTTCAATAACTACAGTAAAAAGACTTTTATCTTAAATCTAAGTTCAGAAACTGAAACCAGAAAAAATAACTATTTCTAGTAAGCCACCAGACCTTCAATTCGTTTTTAAGCTGTATTAATTAGTCGCAGTTTTAAAGATTCTGATTGTAGAAAATCATTCACAAGTTTGTTAACAATGAAAGTTTTTTTTTCATCGTACATTTTGTATAGAGCCACGCACATTAACAATTTAAGCGCGGAACGCATAGATGCGGAGAACAGTGGATGGTTAGCAAGAAATAAATCAATCGTTTTGAATATGGCGCGACCTCCGAAAATCATCAAATCACTAACCGCATTAATCACGCGTCATTTCCTGGTGGAGGGACCGTGTTTCCTGAACGAGTTTGTCGTCCCCGGTGAAGAGGAGTCAATGCCGTAATGGGACACCCTTCGGTACACTGAACTCTACGTAACATGACGTTGATATAAATGTTGGGACTTTTTTGTTTGTAAAGTTTTTAATTTTTTACTCGAGTGTAAAATTTATAAACAAAAGTAGAAAGAAAAAAATGGAATGAAATAATAGAAGACATTTAAAATAAAAAAATTGCTCATAGTATCTATACTAATATATAAAGCTGAAGAGTTTGTTTGTGTGTTTGTTTGAACGCGCTAATCTCAGGAACTACTGGTTCAAATTGAAATTTTTTTTTTGTTGGATAGCCCATTTACCGAGGAAGGCTATAGGCTATATAATATTACGCTACGACCATTAGGAACGGAGCTTTAATGAAAAATGTTACAAAAAGTATCTCAAAAATAAGCTTCTATTCATGTAAAATGCACTAACTAGATATACTCATATTAGTGATGAAAGAACACAACCTCAGGTAGATCACGCGGTAGCGCATACGACTGTCAATATCAGGGTCGTGGGTTCAAGCCCCGCGTTGGGTGAATATATTTTTATTTTTATTTTTTTAATTTTTTACATTGCTTTCTTCTAAGGCTTACATTTAAATTTATTTTAATTTTATTTAATTCATTTAAAAAAATTATTAGTTAAAAAAAGTTTAAATACTGCTCTTTATCGACAAAAACTTTTGAACGGTAACTCCGATCATCATGAAATTTGGACACAACATTCATCTCGGTAAACTAAGATGAATGTGTGTACTCATGTTCCTCCCTTCCCCATTTGTTCTTTTGCACCCGGGTGAAACCGGACGGGATCGCTAGTAACAAATAAAACTGAATTATGGATTTTTAGAAATGTACAATCTTCGATAAAACGTTTGTGCCGCAAGTGTGGTAACTACTTTTTTTTTAAGTAGCTCTGTCCGTCTGTTGCGCTTTCATGGCCAAACCACTGGGCCAATTGGAATGAAATTTAATATGGAGATAGTTTAAATTCTAAGGAAGGACATAGTTTAGTTTAGTTTAGTTTATTAATTCTCCAGATACAATACAAACATTGTATGGATTTGTCAAATACAAAAAATCAAATATAAAAAATACATCAAATTTCTAACGTAAGTATTTAAAAGTTACAATAAAACATTATTTTGAAAATTCATGTATATTGTAAAAACATCCATTTATTAATAATTTTTTTAGACTACTTCTTTTCAAAAATTAACCCCTAAGGAGATAAAATGTCTTCTCATAAATTAAGGTTAAAAATGGATGTTCCGGTACTTTTAATACGAAATATTGATGCGCCCAAATTGTGTAATGGTACACGTTTACAAGCTTCACATTTGGGTCAAAATATTGTTAGGGCTATTATAATTAGTGACAAATCTTAAGGAGACAGTAGTGTTTTAATACCACGAACAACAATTATACCAACCGATTTGCCTTTTCAATTTAAAAGATTACAATTTCCATTAAAAACTGCTTTCGGAATAACTATAAACAAAACACCTAAAGTAGTTGGCATTCATTTAGAAAAACTACGTTTTTCGCATATGCTCACGTGTATCGAATCCACAAAATCTTTATGTTTTTGCAAAATATGGTAAAACAAAAAACATTGTTTATATGGCCGCCTTAAATTTAGAGTCTTGCTTGAATTTGTGAATTTTTTCATTAATTGTACACACTGATTCCACGCGGACAAAGTCGCGGGTAAAAGCTAGTAATGCTATAAAAAAACGGCAGGACGGTCCCGTCGTAAGTTCAGTGGAACAAAACCTGTCGAGTATACATATTTGTTGGCATCGGTTGTCTTTTGTAACCTTTGAGTTCAGCCCATAAGTTTTCAGTCTATATGCAGAGAGAGTAGATATATACTATACCTACGAAGGAGCCAATATGCCGCTGCGCGGTGCGCCTCGCTATCTAACCGGAGATATGGACCTAATTTGACTCTAACCCAATAACGACTTCACGAAGAAAGCTCCAGACACTACCATTACACATAGTAAATGTACAAGCTGTTTTATACAATAAAGCTGTATCACAATTTTTTGTCGTACCTATTCTAATCTGCATTGCACACATCGTTCGCGGTATTTATTATTGTTATTATTATTATTATTATTTATTCAATTACCAACAGACTGAAGTCCAATGACAGGTAAAATAAAACTAGTACAGACAACAGAAAAATAATACAAAAGAATAAAAATAAGTAAAACTATAGATTAGAATCTTAAAGACATACCTACATTAATTTTCTATTTAATCTGACGATAAGTATCACTAAAAAAGTCAATATAGTATTTTTTAGTGCTCTATTATCGCTTCGCGCCAGACGAGTTTCACCTATGAAATCGATTCGAATTGTAACTTTTCGATTACGAAAGATTCTGCTCTATAAAATTTAATTTCCAAAACAGTAACCGAAAATCACGAACAGCATTTGTACGTCCAAATCCTACAGGTCGCAATTCTTGACGGATGGATCGATTGAGTTTATTTTTTATTTGTTTTATTATCAGAACAAAACCCTATTAAAATCTTTGATTAACGTCTGAATAGTACTCTTCAAATAAATAAAATTGTCGACCAATTTTTTTCAGACCATATATTGACAAAAATTATATAAAAATATAAATCAAAATAAATTTCAATGAAACGAGTTCAATAGTTTAATTGTTATAAACAATTTTATTATTCTCTGCTAATGAAGTTTAAATCATTAATTATTTTGGATATACAATTTTTGAAAATTAATGGCCGTTTTTTGGTGCTAATTAAAAAATACCGCGTTACATTTGACAGTCTGTTATATTTTTATTAGATAATTAATTAGTAGAACGGTTATTTAAATTTTTATTACCAAATTATTTAAGTTTCATTAAAATCGCGTCAGTCGTTTTTACGCCAACAACTGACAGAGAGTCTATCTGTTTTTTATTTATACAGATTAGCATTAAAATAAAGGCACACTTTTTTTTAAATAACCACCAAATATAGAATACTATCAATTATCTTAATAGTCTTAGTTGTCAACAATCAGTAATTAATTTTGTTGCCACAAAGAGAATATTTGATGGCCCATTTCTACCTTTTTTCATCTGAAGACAGCCCGCTTTTCTTTGTGGCTGGGCGGTCCAGAAGAGAGATAGGGTTTGGTCCGTAAGTTGTTAACGGAGTAGATCTCGGATTTGTGAGACACACTGTATTTTGAAAAACGCATAGTACCACGGAACAGAAATATGATTCCATCATCGACTTGATTAAGCCAATTGGGAATCAGTTGAGAAAAACGAACCGTGCGTGTGCATATATTAATCTAATTGTATTTTTATATTGAAAGCAGCTCAGATTTTCTTACATTTTCGTAATCTACGTTCTATTAAATTTTACTGCACATAATTTGTTTATTTTATTAGTCTGTTTGCCATATAATATGGGACATACAGTATCGGCGTCGGTCGGATGACGGGGCCTAGAGGACGGACCAAAATTTTGTCAACGTTTAACCGATATAGATGCGTGTGTGAGATCAATAACCTTTAAAAGACTGAACTGATTTTAACGAAATTTGGTCCCCATATTGAGATCCGTAACCGCACAAAGCCTGTTTAAAATGGACCCAATCGGGCTATTTTAAGAGTGGTCTTTAGGGGTTGAAACATGTTTTTGAGCTCAAAAATATCAAACAAACTTTCAAAATCATTTTAAAATTGAAATTGAGCCCGTTATAGTTATAATCAAAATATGCTGTCAAAAGTTCAAATATCTTTTTTATCAGTGTTGATAAATATATATTTGATCTTTTTTTGACTTCTTGATAAGCCTTGAAATAAAATCGGAACAATAAAATATTAGCTGTCGTAGAATTGCAGCTGAAAGCATTGTTAGAAAACGATCTTAGATTGTGACCACATTTTTTAAATAAATAAAATTGTCGACCAATTTTTCTCAGACCAATATATTGACAAAAAATAAAAAAAATAACACAATATATTGGGCTGAGAAAAATTGGTCGACAATTTTATTTATTAGTTCTATTCAGACGTTAATCAAAGATTTGTGACCACAATTCTCCATAAGAAAAGCATTTTAGAATTTTTTATCGATCGTGCTCGAAAAATAATTGATCGATCAAAAGAATATTTTTTTTAAACTGTTTAGGTATATACGTATGAATTTACTAATTTAGCATAGTTATTTTTTTGTTTAATATCCACTTCAAAATAACATTTCTCTACGTATATTGATAAAAATTTAGCTTGAAAAGTGATATTTTTCTATATTTCTACATGCCAAGGAGTTTAGCAACGACATTAGACTGCTCCTGCATATATAAAAATTGTAATTGTATGATTACAATCGAATGCTATTGTCAAATGATTTTTTTGACAATACGTCCTGCAACCCAGCATGACATTACCTATTTAAGAAAAATTAGCAGAAAAAAGTTAGGACAGCCTGTACAGGTACCTACTATTGATTATACATTTAATATAACTGAATGAATAAACCAGCCGAGCTGTAGATACCGAGTTATAAGAGAATATTGAGTGAAGGAGAACGGGGGAAGACCCGCACGATTGCTTATTGCGAATGTCGACTTACCAGGACTCTAATTTCATCACTGATTGACTGCTAATTGCCTGCAGAGGTTATTAAAATTTAATTACACGAACCGTGCAAATGACTTGGACATTTTTCATGCATTCATATAATATTGGTTGGTTAATTTTCAGTATTTGTTAATTAAACCAGACAAGTTCTTTTAATGTTTCAGTTTTAAAAATGTATTAATTATGAATCAATTAATTACTCTGTGTAACAAGAAAATACGAAGAAATAGGTGAGGGCAAATGTCACAATAATTAATTAAAATGTTTCGTTAAAAATGAACTTTGAGTCCTTAAAGATTTCTAATTATTTCAATAATAGTTTTACGTGATAACGTCATAAAGAAACATTGAAAATTATTAAGGAAATCAATTACAGTTATTATAGGTATTTCTATACACACCATACTCGTAAAGTGTTGAAAAATAACTTTTTTTATTTTTCACATTATACGTATACGTTTCCAAACATTTATTTTTACATATTTAAATAGTAAAATTAGAGTTCTAACCAACTGTAGAAACGGTTTTTAAATATAATAAACCGTTTTCAAAATACACGCAGTTTTAATAAACGGACGGTCGGGTGGTGTGGATTTTTCACTCCCTGTAAGTATATATACGAGCGAACTGTGGCATTATGATGGAAGTTTATGTCTTGTGAGCTTTAATAAATAGATTTTTGTAGCTGTCAAACTTTTGGGCAGACGTGCCTCTATCGCTTATATCGTGCTCTCGCTTGCACGCTCAGGCGGAACGGACACTTTTCGGAACGTTACACTTTTTCGTGCATGCAGCCGGTGTTTCATCAATTTATAAGACGTTATCACGTCAAAAAATTACTTGTATGTTCTTAATAAGTGATGTGAATGAAACAAAATTAAAGTGGGTACTTTAATTTTTTTTTTAAATTTGTAACGCAGTGTTATTAAATAAATACATCACAACTACAATAATAATACAAATCAATCGATTTTATGATTGATGTTTATAAAGAATGATAAATACATCACTTTAAAGATACATGCACAATGTAAGTATTATGTGTACATAGGTAGATGAGGGGGCGATGATTCCATCGTGGGGGGCGCATTCCCCCCGCGAGGTCGCAGCATCAGAACACAGTTGGAATGTCAGCATGACGGCGAACATACAATCCTCACACATTAGATCCAATTGATAGATGAGATGATGCTGTACGTTTGTGTACATTAACAATACGAGATTACAATAATAGCTACTGCATTATTGTATTGTGTTTGTTGTTGGCGAGATATGCTTCTTAATAGAGCTGTCAGAATGTTGTTACATAATCGACCGCAAGATATTTCGATAACGGTTCAATTGTTTTTTTCGATTTTTGAAGCTATGCTTCTTAACGCAAGCCTCGAGACGGGCAGTGAACTGCGAAAAAATGAGCGAGCGAAGGTGCTTATTAGAGCTGTAACAAACCGTATGTATTCGTTACTGAGTAACGGGTACATCGTCTGACTCGAAGTAACGAATCGTTACTTACAAATTCATTTCGTTACTCGCATCTGTCGTATCCGTGTCAGTTCGACTCGTTTGATGCGGTTATACGTTATACGAACGAAGTCATACCGTATCACGTATGCGACGCACCTCGATGCGATTGTGCATGCTTGATGCTGTTAGCCCGACTATTTAAATAAATAAATGACTTCAAAAGTAGGCATATTTAACATTGGCTTTATGGTAAAACGATAGATGGATGATAATATGTTTTTATTGATTTCTCCAAAACTAGTCGGTGGAAATTAAAATAAAAACTATTTAAATTAAAGTTAAAACCTTAATAAATTATTGAAAACAAAAAAAACCCGTTGTGCCCGACTAATTAAAAAGATATTTAATCTTTTTAAAAAAATATCTTTTTAATTAGTCGGGCGCAACGGGTTTTTTTTTGTTTTCAATAATTTAACTTTAATTTAAATAGTTTTTATTTTAATTTCCACCGACTAGTTTTGGAGAAATGAATGAAAACATATCATCCATCTACCGAAATATAAAAAAAAACCAAGCCTTTTGTTTAAAGTTGCCTTGGCGTTTGTACTACCTTAAATATCAACTACATGTATTTTTAGCTTAATTTGTGAGTAATTTAGATTAGCTGAACGGGGTTGCTTTTCAACCCATTAACTTTGATGTAATTTAATGACCCAATGATATATGGGTGTAAAAATAAACCATCCTTTATGACCGGCTTATTTACATCAGATTATATTTAGAGTATCTTTGCTCAATAATTAAACCATCTCAAGGATGTAATTGTTAACATAGCAATTATGCATATAATAAAAAGTTGAGATAAAACCATCTAAAAACCGAATGCGAAAAAGCATATAATTACATTTAAAACAGTTTATACATACATAATGTATGTATAACGTATTTGTACACGCGAAACAATCATTAAACAATAACTTAAATTAATGTCGACCCGACTTCATTTGACTGTTGTGGCTACAACAATAACACAGTCCCACTATCAGATAGGTAGCTGCTATTTCATTTGATTTACAACGTCACAACTACACTCGTAATACGCACGAATCCAGATTCAAGTGGTCAACGATATTGTTAAATTTAAATAATCAAGTTAGTTTTCTCATTATTCTTATTAAAATTCAACGTGACGCAGAATCTTACTTATAATAGTCGGACTCATGTATTTTCAACTGATTTTACCCACGTGCTTTTAAGTTTTAAGTCTACTTTTAGCATTTTGTTTAAGAAACCGTCTCAATCTGAGTAAAATAAATAAGAATGTTATCGCAAAAAGAGATTTAGAATTATGTAAAAAACTGCTTTTTGCTTTTTGAAAATAAAGTTAAAAAAAAGTCAAACACAATTCTAAATGAACCTACAAAATAACATGTTTATAAAACTCCAAAAATGTTTTCCATCTATCACAAAGCGATTTTTGGAAAAATATATATTTGAGAAATTCCAAGGCAAAATAGGTATAGTGACCCGGTATTCTATAGTATTTAATTACTAATAACTTACATAATATGCATTGTCTCAGTGAAACATAAATTTATAGAGTAGAAATGAACAGTTAACATGGAACAACACTAAAACAGTACCGAGTATCTAATACTTATCAAGATTATCAAATTTCAGATAGAATTCAGTTAACAGGGTTGATAATATTGTATTTGTACACGGGAGTCCCTACAACAGATCTGTGTCTTTAATAGTAGCTATCGAAATACCTCTTATGTATAAAATCACCCTTACCTATAAAGCCCGATTTATACATTATTGCACTCTTCACAAAAATTCATTGACGAACAAAAATCAGTGGTTCATTACTAACAAAACATTGAACATGTGGAGAAGATTTCAATATTATTTTTATTAACTTGTAATTCAGCTGTGTTAAGCTTATTCTATGAATACGGTATATTATCAATTCCAGGACACAACAGACAACAAATTTTAAACCAAAACTTCATCTTTAAATGGCACTTGACTGTGCATAATGCTCTTTGGTCTGTTGACATTAATTAAGGCATCAGCTAACAGCTTCGATGCTGTAACAATACAAAATTTTACTTTACTCTTAAGGAAGCCTCCAAGCTTTTTTTTTACCCAGGGCCTCGCATGTGCTAAAGAAGGCCCTGCAAATTACTTTAAACATTAGAATTATTAATGTGTAAGGTGTATTAGTTTAGCCTATGTTTAATATGAAAGGATGAATTATTTCGGAGAAGACTATAAATGCTTTCTAATGGTATATGCTGCCGACGTTTCGGAAAATATATTTTCTTCCTCAGGGCTTAAAAATCGGCCGCATATACCATTAGAAATCATTTATAGCCTTCTCCGAAATAATTCATCCTTTCTTATTAGAATTATTGCCTGTTAACATATGTCACTGTAGAGTGTAGAGTAAGGATAGTGGAAAGATTCGGGGTTCATATCCCGACGGTGATAGTGTTTGAGAAATAGATTTTTTAAAAATAGCGATGTTATAATGGTTTCTTAACAACTGTAGCAAATAAATGTGTTATTAATAATTAATTTTATTGTCAGTTTTGCATTATGTATTATTATTAATACAGTGAAATTTACATAAAAATCACATACTTTTATTCTATACTGAGCATAGGAATAAAATCTCAATCGAACCAATAGGGTGCAAACATATACTTCTGTCTTTTTTTACGCCGTAAGCACTGGCGTATCCAGGAGGGCAAAACAAGCACGGGGGATCCGGCTTAAAAAATTTCTAATTTGCTCCCTCCTGGGCCAAAAGCTGGATACGCCCATGTTAACGTCATAGAAAAAGAGAAGATTTTGAAACAGAGATACTTTATTCAGATTGAATGAAACTACATCAACCAATCCTATCATCGGAGAAATCAGAGAATTACATCGAAGGTAGAGACGCAGATATATTTTCGATACGCTTTGTTGTGTTTATTCACCGCACATTGAGTAGATAGACAATGATTCATATAGTAAATTATTAAATACTAGTGTGACCTGTGCGAATTATTCGCACTAAATAAGTATAATAATTATCACTTTACAAAATTATTTTTTAAATATGATTGCAGGTATTCAATTCGTTTCTAATTTTGTACACTGCTTATAACATTCTTCTTTTTGTTGTATTACAATATGAAGCTCAGATGACAGATCGAAGAAATATTTTACTAAAATTGTCATATAGAGGCGCAAGTAGCAAAAGTGTTGAGCTAAGCCGTCAGATGGCATCATGCAGTATTGCTGTGACGTTGTTCAGCGTTGCTCGCTGTTTCAAAATTAAAGCCGTCAGATGGCAGTATGCAGTATTGTGTCTGTTGTATTACAATATGAAAGTCAGATGACAGATCGAAGTGTTGACGCTGTTTCAAAATTAAAGCCGTCAGATGGCAGACGTTGTTCAGCGTTGCTGTATTTTAATTAATTTACAAAAACAAAAGCAATAATAAATTTTTTATTTGTCGATGTCAGTAGAGCAAGCAATTATCTGTAAAATGATATATAATTTATGTGGAGAAATTGTGAGGTTTTTTCTAAAAAGGGAGGCAAACATCTTTAACCTTAGCGTATTAATATATATGATATGCATAAAATATATGTATATCAGGCTGTACAGTGGATGAGAAAGGTTGAGGGGAACGGAGTAGGGAGAGCGGTGGAGGACAAGGTTGAGGACAGGGGAGTGTGCAAGAGTTTATAATAGTCAGAGAGAGAGAGAGGGAGAGAGAGAGATCTTATCATCTTCTCACTAATCTAATATTCTAATTGTATTGTACGAAATGTAACATTCAGTTAGCAGATTTCATGTTAACTGTTGCTGGCAAAGATCGGATGTTGTTTAACGTACGATAATCGTACCTAGGATCTTGTTACATAAGACGTAGAAGTCATACACCGGAACTGTACACGAAACGTATGTATATATAGAAGAGATCTTTGCTCTCCGGAAAGCTCCTCCGGGAAACATTGAAATCTCATTTCCGGAACTTCCACATACATACAATACCTCTCGCTATGCATGTATTTCATATTATTAATCTAAGCTTGTACAGCTACGAATTGAACTCAGAACGACAACGCTGATTCAGTTTTACATGAATGTATATTATTAGAATCTTGCATAATTTTACTGTTATAGTCAGTTTCAAATAAAGCCTCTGTCGTCTTCTTTTTGAATATACAATTTTTAAATATATAAAAAGAGTTCGTAGTTTATTTCAGACTAGCGTCGAATTCAAGTTTCCGGGTATTTACCTTGCCTGTGTTGTGGGAAAACAATCAAAACAATATGGAAGGAGAAATAAGTTTATGATAGAATAAGGATATGATTTGTTTATTATTGATGATTATTTCTCCTTCTTCCTTGATATTTTCATCTTGTTTTGATTGTCAAATACCCGGAAACTTGGATTCGACGCGTCGAAACGCGATTTCGTGCGTGGCATAATTTTGAGCGGTTATCCGGTCAGACTCGCGTTTTTTATTTAAATATCCGGAACAAAAAGTGTTTATTTTTTCATAAAAAATCAGAAACTGCAAAAAAACGGGGTCCCCATTTAAAAAAAATGAGTGCAAGTGCATTGCACTGCACCGGAATGCACTAGGTCATAAAAAAATCCGGCAATCGATTTCCCCCCTGAAACTATGAAGATTATTACAGGGGGTAAAATTCCTTTGAATGCAACCTAAGGGAATAAATCAGGTGTTCGGTTTTTAAAAAACCATACTGTATATAGACTAGTGGCCCGGTCTGGCTTCGCCCGAATTTGTAGATTGCCACCGTTTTCTCGATGAAATGATTATTTTACCATAAAAATGTCTAGACCTTTTTCAAACTAAGTTTTAAGGTTGTTCGACAATAGCCCTTATAATCGAAGTCGCACTGTATACGCTTTATGCCTCTACTACACACGTGGCCAGCACCGCCACTCAAATAAGTGCCTATCATCGCCGCGATGATTGCCTAGCCCTCCACACAATCGTGCCGGTCCGATTGTGTGTACGGGCGCACGATGCTGGCCACGCATTCCTTTGATGTACCGACAATCAACCGATTACTGCCGATTACAGGCGATTATGTCCACGCACCGACGAATATGCCCTCTACACAATCGTGAGTGCCTGTAAGTGGCGGTGCTGGCCACGTGTGTAGTGGAGGCTTTACAAATTCAATTCATAATATATATTCATCTATAGGATTACCGAGTTACAGTAAAAAAGTATTAAGCAACACCCACAAAGTTCGCGACCTTTCAAAAGAAAACGAATTTCAACGACAAAGGTTTTTTTCCACACAAAATCTAAATATTGTATTTTTTGAGTGGTTGAACGGTTGACTGATAAATGCACAATGTTTAAAGTAAAGAATATTGTGTGTGCTCAGTATAATACGTATATGGCATATCTACTCTTTGCATATATCGTTTATTGGGGTGAAATCGTATTTATACCTAAACATACACAAAACCCTCACTCACTTACTCCTATGTTATATGAATATCACCTATCCATATTACTCACTGCGGTCTAATCTGTAACTTTTGTTTGTCCCAACAATGCACTGAACTCATCAAATTGCAACGCACTTGAAGTAGTGTTTATTATAGTCCAAGCTCCCATGACAGAAAAAGTTACCCCTACGAACACCTCAAAATTATAAAGTGAGTACTAGTGAGGCTAGTAAAAATTTGTTAATTGTTTTTTTTATGAATTCTTGAATTTAAAAAAAACGATTTTTTTTCAAAACACCTGCTTGAAATTTATACAATTTGTAGAAAATAATGTACCATTTTTTAAAAAATTTGTCTGGCTGACAATTTTTGTTAATAAATTTGTCAGACTTCATTTGTTATAAATTTTTTTTTTATGAAGTCTGTCACAGTAAAAAACATTTTTTCGCAGACAGACCAATTTTTATGCATAAAATAGATGTCAAACCTTCTTTCAGAAAAAAATTAAGGTGGTGTTTTGACACGGCCCTTGTAAAAGCTGATTTGTTTATGAAAAAACGCTGTCACGGCGCTTAAAAATTGAATCTGACATGGTAAAAAACAATATTGACAAATAAATAAATAAATAAATATGACAAATGTATTAAAGTATATAAAAGGGATCTACCGTATTAATTTAGAATAAAAATAATTTTTTTTTCTAGTTAGCAACGATTATACCATATTTTTTCATTAACTTGTAAGATAGTCCATATACGGTGCGAGTTACTGCACTGCAGCTACTCGGCAGACCGACTCGCCTGCTAGCTCGCAACGTACAAACCAGCCAAGTTACTAGTTTATTTAAATCGTTGCTCGCTTCTAACCCTCCCCCTTCTGCATCTTACTGATTTCAACCGTTACGAATCGCCACTCCTAAACGCGGTGACAAATCTGTGCTTAACACGTCATATTTGTCCTGGAGACTGACAAGAAATAAAGCTAGCGGTTTTTTTATCCAACGGCCTTATAGGTGCTGACTCAACGAAAATTTATTCAAGATACACGATTCAATTTGTGAATAGTAAATTTCGATACCAAACAAATTGTGATGCTGTTGAGAATTTCAACAAAGCATGAAAAAGCTCAATTCATTTCCTATAACCATTTTCACGAAAGGAAAAGAGATATCCACCTCAACTGTACGCACAAACTTGAATATTGAAGACACGGTGAAGCCCACACCTGCTTCTGTACTTACAGGGTGTACACAAAAACATTTTTGCATACCTCCCTTTAAAATAGCTGCCTTTCATACTTCCATAAGCAGTTGTGAAATTAATCATTTAATGACTGCGTGAAGAAAATTTCAATGATAACTAATAAAATTATAGTAGGTAACTAAGTATCGCGCTGTAACTAAATTTTGCGCTGTTATCTAGATGTCGCCTTTAACAAAAAAAAGTTATAATCCAAAGCATATCGTTGGTTCTGTAATAGCTCCTATGTGTATAGTTAGCAGATTTTACGTTTTTTAGATCAAAAGATTCAGGAAACGGAGCTCTATACACTAGTAATACCTCCAAATTAATTTTACAGTAACCAACAAGGGGAAGTTACTCTTATGTGAAAAATTGTATCAAATAATTCCTCCCATGTGCCAATAAATCCGAAATTAACGTTATAAATATTTTTTAAGAAAATACTTCGTATTAATTAAACATGTATAGTGAAGATAAGTATGAATTAGTAATATACCTCTGAAATTGGTAGTTCTTACAACTTCTTACCATCCATTGGTCCATTGGCCTTTCCTGCAAATGTTACTTTTTGCACATAAGAGGTATTACAGAACCAACGACGATATACAAAACAGGCGTCATGCGCTGTTATCTAACGAAATATTAGTAATTAAATGTTATCTAAATATGATACACTACTAATATAAAATTAATACTTACCTATAATTTATTATTGTAATTACCTGTTAATCTTATATACCATTGTACAGAGCTAATAATCCTCGGGTTGAAGCACACTTTGTGTTGTTTGTTTTTCAAAATAAAAAAAAAAAATGTTATCTAGATGTCGCTTTTCACTAAAGCCATGTTTAATCCAACACGCCAATTGCACGGCTTTACTCCCAACCAAACGCGCCATTAGATGTTTCACATCAATAATAGTTAAAAATTAGGCTATTTTCAGTATTATGTCAAGCATGAACGGACACTCAGTACAATAATATCATACACACTTTGAATGTTTACATATATATGTTTGTGAACTGCGGTCTGGGGTTTGCGGGTGGAAACGTTCGGATGTGAGCATCAAGAGATTTGTTGTGATCTAATCCCGCGTAAACGCAGAGGCGTGTGAGGGAATGGATTTCAGCATTCGAACGAAAATAAAGTGCTATCGGAAGTAAAAGTGAGCAACACATGACATCTCTTACGCGTGCATACGAAATGGCACATAATGTCATGATTTCGAATATGAGCAACGATTATTTGCTATAGTATTTACATTTACCTATATAGTATAATATAATACATTGTGGTAGATGTGTCGCATAGTTAAATTATAGACAGTTAATTGAACGGCTAGCCCGCTAGCTGTTAAACACAGGCATTCAACTGTATTCCTAATAAAAAAATCGTTGAACGTAGCGTTTAACAAAAAGACTGGGCAACACGTCTTCTTATTAAACGAATTTATTACAATTTGCGAGGGTGACTATGCCCAGGCTCTTGGCCGAAGGAAATATAATTGATAATTATGAGGGCAGGTTCTTCGTCTGGGAAGATTGACTAAAAGTTGACTAAGAAAAAATGCTTCATTTTGTACGTAAACATTTTTTTTTAAACTTTGAAATTATTAATAAGAAAAATCGCAGGATAGTGAACAAAATTAGATTTATTAATGTACGACATTTCGTCTATAGATAATTATTGTTTTTGAATTTTTTTTATTCTTGAAAAAGTCTAAATCTATAGACGAAACGTCGTACATTAATAAATCTAATTTTGTCCACTATCCTGCGATTTTTCTTATTAATTAGTATCTCGATGGACTAGATATCTAATATATATATTTGAAATTATTATTTTCTTTTTATCAAATTGCTTGATTTTTGTTGAAATCGGTGCTGAAGAATTTTCTTTTCAAAAAAACTAACTAATATAATATCTATTATTCTATCGGTTTTGCACTGCGATCATTATTGTTTGCTTTTGATAGGTATATTTCTGCTAAATATTTTTGAAACGCAAAAAATCGAAAAGAGCGATAGGAAAATTTTGCAGTGTAATTAACTATAATATTATAATTACATTGACAACGATAACAATTAAAAAAATACAAACCTCTTTAATTAACTGTTGCGTCACCGGAAAAAACAAACCGAAAATGTAAATATAAAGATGTACGAAATGCAAACAAAAATATAAAATGTATGAATATTGTGTGTACAGAAATACTTGTTATTCATACAAATCCTTCTGTACATAACGATTAATAATTATGCAAATAGCAATACGACAGGAATAGTTGCAAGAAAAATATCATTATTTACAAAAAAAATGGTCTGAAATGAGATACCAAGCCATGATGAAACAGTCAAAATATGCCTAAAATATTTATTTAAATATTAAGAAAAATCGCAGGTATGTGGACAAAAATATATTAGGTTTATTTATTGTATGACTTTTATAGAAACATTATTTTTCTGTACTTGAAACGTCGTAAAATAAATAAAATTAATATATTTTTGTCCACATTCCTGCCCATTTTGCTTAATATTGTTATCACGATGTTCGCGATATCTAATATACATTTATTAAAATGTTTGAGTCATTTAAGAGCCAAATGTAACGTCGAATCCACCATTTTTCGTATATATAGCGGTCCGTCCCGGTTTCACCCGGGTGCAAAACTATAAAATTTATTACGTAGTCTCTCCCTGCTTCTCTCTCTCTCTCTCTCTCTCTTTGTCTCTCTCTCTGGAAATATTATATTGACCTTTTCCATCTATTGTTTTGATGTATCGCTAAAGATTTAGCCAGCGTTAGTCATGTAAGCGTATGAAAATATTTTTTTTTACAAAACACCGTCATAGTTCAACCATTTTGCACAAAATATTTACAAACTATACACAGAAACCTTCCTCGTTTATCCCTCTTTCTATTAGTGAAAACCGTTTAAAATCCGTTGCGTGGTTTAGAAGAAGTAAGCGGAGAAACAGACAGAGGAAAACGGCGACTTGTTTTATGTAGTATGTTTTTTTCTGGTACCAGATGTATCCCAATATTTTCAAAATTAGAAAAATTGTGGAAACCGAGAAGCAAATGCAAATATTGTAATACTAGCCGCTACCCGCGTCATCGTACACATTAACAAAAACTTATTTATTATAATATTATGTTAATTATTATGAATGCCAGTATTTTTGGAGTTAGATTGTTCTCGTAAATCTCGATGTCTAATTAACTGGATTTTTTTCTATAAGACATATATTATAATTTATTTTATAAATGCTTATTTTATTTTTACGAACAACAAAAGGTAATTTGTAATTCTTGATAACAATAAACGGAGACAGGTTATATTTTTTAAATTTTTATCTAGCATACGCTGGACAAATAAAAAGGTACAACAATATATTTACATATCCGTTCACACATTGTTAAGATTAGACATGCAGAAACACACGTTATTTGAACAGGCATTACACACACACACACACATTGCTACCGTGACACTGCTAAGGGTCAGTGGTGTAGCCAAATCGGTGCGATTCGCTCATAATGACTTTTTCACGCCTTGTTTATGTTAAAAAACATGACACACGGCATAAAAATTCTAGAACGTTGCCGCCACAAAAAATCGCTTACGATTCTCTTAAACTTTACGACAAATTGCCTAACGACATCGAAATGTTGCAACTGGGAAATTAAAAAAAAAAAAAACTTTTAATCCAATAACAGTTTTTATACAATTGAGGAATTTTTGAATTATAAATTTTATTATGTAAATTAACATCACATATATTGTACTATCTTTGTGTTAAATATCTATCTATCTATAAATGTCGACCGTGTAGGTATGCATTTATTTTGTAAAACGGAAATATACGTCATTATTTCAACTCTAAAATCTGAGAAACATTGTAAGATTCGTTGAAACATAAACTTTGAATGAAATAGTGTGATTACGATCGTATTTTACAGTAATTTAAAATATTTCGTAATTTTGTAAAAACGCTACCAAATCGATGTTAAATTCGTTTGAGACAAAAACAACTTGGATATCCATTTTGAAAAAAAAAAATAAAATAAATGTTTCCTACCTTAAAACTCTTCAACAGCGCAATCGAAGATCTCATCAGACTTTGGCTCATTTCGGCAACAGCGGGATCGAACACTTTGACATCAATTTATCAAAATTCGGCACACTTTCACTTTCACCAAAATTAAAAAAAAATGGTATTAAAAAATCGTCAAAGTGTTTTCCGGAACAAATTATTACATACCTTTGACTTGGAACAAATTTTGGGGGAAATGTTTTGATTTTCACAATCATAATATATAGCACACTAAAAGAACACAATTACGCATTTTTTAATATAAATAATTTATAGTTTTAAATAATATCAGTCAGTAACATAAAGAAAGACAAAGCACTTCACAAAAACGCGTATACAGAGCACGCCTGACCGAAATTGACAAGTTATAACAACAAATCATGCCTATAAGCCAAAATCGAATTCTTATGCAACAACCCTATCTAATACAGTTTTTTAAAAGTGCTCACTGTTAGTCAATTTACGAACTAAACATTTTTTTTAATTACGAAATTTTTAGTGGCATCTATTAATACTTCTGTAAACTTTTATGTATATGTCACCGGGATATTGTCAAACCCGTGATATTATAATTTCAATTAGTGAAATTACAATATCACGACTCTTTTTCAATCGTGATATTGTAATTTCACTAGTGAAATTACAATATCACGGATTTGACAATATCCCGGTGACATATACATAACGTGCAAACTGTTAATATTATCGTCAATATGATGAACTCTGGTGTCTAAAAAATTAAATAAAAATGTATTCGTTTATAATTGTTAACATTTGATCAAGTGGTTAAATAATACAGGTGTACTGGAAAAGAATAAAATAAAAAAATAGTATTTAGGTACAATTTGGCTCATTTATCCAGGAGTACCATTATGTGTATATTTTTTTTTAACAAAATGACGAATTTAGGACGTATATTGAGGATTTGTAATAGAGGAGTTATGCCATTTGAAGAATGAAATCACTTCAAGTTCGTCCTATCTTAAGTCCATTATCTCAAGAGATTTCTTTGATGCAAGGCTGGTGTTGGAGACTCGCAAATCTTCAAGTTCAGTTGGACAACGCTAGCCGTAACGTTCAGCTTACAACCCTGCGCACATATGTATTCTATCGTCATCCTGCTAGGAGCTTATCTCCGTACAACCACACGTTTCGGAACGTATTCTACTTTTTAAATCACACTCTTTCGTACTTTAACTATTTTTCTCTTTGTATTTACTTTCAACATTCACACATATCACAAGAGGAGGGAACTTTATATATAAAATTTGATACCGTTCATTATAGATTATAATATTATTCTATGCATTATTCACGTATATCACTGCTTTGTGACTTGAATTAATCTATAACCAGACTAATGGAATAAATCAATTGACAGTTAGGATTATCCCAATCGATCGTGCAATAATGAAGAAAAGAAAAAATGGGTAGATTTACATTCTGATGACAAGTTTACATCCAAAAGTATTAAAAATTGACACTTATCCTTCAAAATTCTCTACAAACATTATAGGTAACTTATATAAAAAAAAACGCGCGGTTGAAGTAAAACTTATTTTATTCAACTCATGCGCGCTATTCATGTTTTATCATGCCTAAAAACCGAACCCTAAATAGCCATTTACCGACTGGTGACAATTACTTGTCATAACTCATAACTCAATGAAAATTCCTACTAGCTTGGCCATTGTGGAGTAATGAAAATAAACGTAACTATTTTCTGAGTCGTAACGAAATAGCAGGTAACAACTCCGTTGTTACCCATTGAGGCTAAAATTGAGAGGCCGAATGTTTTCGACATGGAGTTTATTCATAACCGGCTAACCTCAAACCAAAACATTGAATCGTGCTGTTTGGTGCTGTTAGTATTGACCGTTTTTTTTATAAAGAAATCAATAGATATTTACAACATCTCATTAATAACAATAAATAAAACATGAATACCGCGCAATTGTTGAATAAAATTATGGGCGTAACTTGTAGGCTAAGCCATGACCTGTCAGCGCGATGAATGACTTAGACTACTAGTTACGCCAATAACTATTAATTTGTTTTTAAACTCTCACTTTTTGGGAAATACTTACTTAAAAATTAAATCACTCGTAAATTTAATTTGAGCTGGCTATGAATATTGGTTTGCGTCCGTGGCTGTCTCACCTTTCGTTCAAGATGGTTTCTACTGCAGATGCGTTTTGATAACGCCATCTGTCAAACGGTGTCTTTAAATAGCGTAAACACGTTACTTCCGTCCGAATACTTCCGTCCGAAAAAAGATTTGAGTTATTCTCAAATCGCGTCTAAAGAAGTTTTACTTCAAAATAAAAGTAATTCAGGTGCCCAGAGCAAAGGGTTAATTATTATTACAAGATCAAAGCGTGTGTCCATTTTAATAAAGGCTGTTAAAGCGTTAAGTTTAAACACAATAATCAGTGACATTATCAAAGTTTATTGTCTTGGGGACTGCCGTCGCGTCATTGTAGGTGTGTTTTAAATAAGACAGTAAAATGACTAAGTCACGTCATGTAATCGAAGGAGTCGTAGTGGGGGAGGGATGGGGGAGGTACGGAGGAACGCGACTCGCCTAATCTCACTAAAGTCCTATTGTCACATAATTACAAGTCATGCTGAAATTAAACTGTAAACTTACTTATATAGACACTGGTACGACTGACATTGCGCGACATTACGAGGTGCGTCAATCTATAGTATGGATTCTATACAGTATGTAAACACGTAAGGTGCACATAGGGAAATTAACATTGGGAAAAAATGACTGGATCAGAGTGAGCCTCGAAATCTTGTTTTTCAATTTGACAGATAATCTTCTTTTGCAAAATGAATGTGTATACTACCGAAGAAAATATTCAAATGATTACAACATAATCGGACTTTTTTTATTAATGGGACATTAAATTCCCAAAAATACTTTAATATGGTGCGAGATCAAATATCTCCGCCTATTCGTGTTGAACCTAAAGACATTGGGTCACTGATTTACCAACGCGCATACGTCATACCAGTCAGACAATTTTTGAATGAAATGTTTCCAAACAGATGGAGTTATTTTTGTACAAAAAAATTAAAATAATGATTTATAAAAGCTTTTTATTATTAAAAAAGCCAAGTAAAATAAAAATAAATCAAAATAAAATAGAAATCCTCAAGATTACCACGATAATTCAATAGAAATAACAATTAATGCTGTCATGGCTAACTCTGATCCAAGTATTTTTTCCCTATGTGCATCTTACGCGTTTACATACTGTATAATATTAATAGGCCAACAGTTTTTTTTTTGTGGGGCTATCTTTTCCTAAACCGCTAGACCGATTTCGACGATCGAGTATTTAATTAAGTAATATAAAATCGTCAATTTTTGGAAAAAAAAACTAAATTACTTAACCGACTGTGTTGCTTCCAGTCTTAATATTTTCATGTCACCTCGTAAGAAAGTTTCACAAAAGACGGGAGCACATCACACAAACAAAAAGAGACAGATTGAAAGACACGACAGAGAGAGAAATTCATATATGCATCTCTCGCCGGATAAGAATCTATTTACGATGGAGGTGTTGATGTCTTGAATCCAATTAACAAATACCCGTGATTTTCTATGCATAGTACATATTATATATGCGTAGTGTACGTACTGTGTAGACTGTAGAGGAATTATCCACGAGTTTCAGACTCACGAAGTAAGCGGTCTTATGCCTGTGTCACTGTCACAGGCAATGTAAGTTCATTCAAATACCTGATAACTGCACAGTATACTTACAATCGAGGACTCTAAAATAGTTTACCAAGTTCATAAAAAAACAGTAGCTATAAGTTTATTTTTATATAAAAAAAAAACATTAATATACCGGGTTTTTAAAACGAACTACAAAATATAAAATATTAGGATTTGAAACGAAAAACGTGGGGCGCATGCAAGTAGTAGCTATCAATAAAAAAAACTATCAGATAAAACGAATAATGCGCCCGTTTTTCGTTTCAAATCCTACAAGTTAAAAAAATTATTTTAAATCTTTGATTAACGTCTGAATAGAATTTTATTTATTTAAAAAATATTTTATAATCGAAAAAAAATGTCGACCTAACTGCTTGGTTTTGACGGTATAATATACTTTCTGTACTACACATTTCCGAAAAAATAGTGGCAGAAAAAAATCATGGGCCATTTTTTCGTGCGTGAATAAAAAAAAGTTAACTCTAACCAGATCTAACAACATGGAAAATTTTCTTTTCGATGTGTACATCGACGGAAAAATAGTGGCAGAAATTTTGGTCGGGCCATTTTTCCGCAATTTAACATGAAAATGTCGAAAATTGGCTAAAAATGTAAAAGATGATAAAAAAATGGTAAGAATATTAAAAAAACTTCTGCCGCTTCGTTTTTAGGATCTGTTAGAGCCAAATGACCAACGTCAGAAATTTTTGGCCAATTGCACCCTCCCCAAGCCACTTCTAAAAGAGTGGATTTATGAATTGTCCACCTGACTGCATTTGGCCAATTCACAAATCCACTCTTCAAAAAAGGCCACTAGCGTAAAATATTAAAATTTTAAGGTTAGTTTTATGTATCTATGTACTTTCTTAAAGTGGCGCCAACCTCAAAATTGTATTTATTTGCATCGTAGGGAGTGTGAAATAAAATTTATCAGTAATTTATAAAATTATCAACCAATTTTGCAGTTTGTCTAAAAAATTGGTCGATAATTTTATTTATTGAAGAATTCTAATCAGACGTTAATCAAAGATTTGAAAATTTATCAGTTCTCAGTTGGAACCTCACTTCGAACCATACAAACAACTTCAGATTTTGAACTGTAAACTAGACTTAAACATCTCGGTCCTATTATAACCGTACAATATTATACAATGTGTGTATTTACAATGTATGTAGAATAAGGTAGGTTAATATGTGCGCGCCTAATGCTGAATTAAACGTCATTTCTAAACCAATTTCGTTTGTCTGAAACAATGCAGCAGTCTAGACTAACGGGTGTAAAACACAGAGACAATCACTATGAATGTAGATGGAAGATTAGCATGACAGTTATGGTACTACTATACAAACGCTCAACCTCTATACTATGCATACAAGTATAGCACGGCGTAGATATCGCGTAGCAGAGCGTAGCTTAGCTGCACTGTGATTCCGTGCTTTATAGGTATCTTAATGTTTGCACCGAGGAATGCGAAAGCTTCATTTTAAAACAATGCACAAAACTTTACATTAGCATACGTCTTTTGCTAATCCTTCCTGTTTGACATTTGCACTCTGAATAAGTCGAATTGTTTGACAGAACAGTGGCAGGTAGAATTGCGGTTTAGCTTAGTTAATTATGTCAGAAACCAGAGCCTGCTGCAATGCGTATGCTCTATGTTCCAAGCTGTGTGAGAACGGTAACAGAACCGTCACAGTCTTGCGCAGTGGCTCAATACCTGATACGAACAGTTTTGTGTTTTAGCTATTGCCCAAGGCAGTGACGGTTCTGTTACCGTTCTCAGACAGCTGGGAACAGAGCTATAATTAGCGCATTTTTTGTATAAAGGCGAAATTATTTATACTTCATTTTTCTTGAATATTTAATAGTGTGTGAAGCAAGTTTTAAATCGTGATGACGTTAAATGGCCGGTTAAAATGAATCGGGATTGTAGTCTCATACATAATCGCAAGGTGGGGATCTGCGTACTAAGAAGAGTTGGAAAAGCGATCAGTGCGGCGTGATTTGTAATTTCAGTGGCAATCTTTTAGATCTCTGCATAATTTGGAGATCATTCGAGGTATAAATTAATTGGTTCCAAAGTGTATCATTTAGAGGAGGTAGAAAATCTGCGTAGTAAGAAGAGTAGGAAGAGCAATCAGTAGGCAATAATAGGCGATCTTTATTAAAGATCTATACATAGTTTACAGCTATAAATTATTTGGCAAAGTGTAACGTTTAGAAAAGATGGGGAATCTGCATTCTGCGCAGTAGGAGGAGTAGGAAAAGCGATCAGTTGCGGTGTGATTTTCAATTTCAGGGGCAAACATAGAAGGTGTCTGTACTGTCAACGGTGCGTCTCGACTTATACCTCTTGTTCCAAAACATAGATCCGTACAATCTGAAATTCGTTTGTGCACAGAAATTAAGCTATACCATCTTCTCTAAACGATACTACTCTACAATAGCCTTGTGAGTCAAACAGATTTTCAAATAGTAAATGTTGATTCACTAAACTATAAAATACAACCTCATTTATATTTTAAACATATTTTAAGGTAGTACGAGCACCAAAGCAATTTTAAATAAAAGGCTTGATTTTTTTTGATATTTCGGTAGATGGATGATATGTTTTCATTGATTTCTCCAAAACTAGTCGGTGGAAATTAAAAAAAAAATTATTTAAATTAAAGTTAAAACCTTAATAAATTATAGAAAACAAAAAAAAAACCCGTTATGCCCGACTAATTAAAAAGATATTTAATCGTTTTAATTAAATATCTTTTTAATTAGTCGGGCACAACGGTTTTTTTTGTTTTCAATAATTTATTAAGGTTTTAACTTTAAATAGTTTTTTTTTTAATTTCCACCGACGAGTTCTGGAGAAATCAATGAAAACATATCATCCATCTACCGTTTTACCATAAAGCCAATGTCAAATATTCCTACTTTTGAAGTCATTTATTTATTTAAATAATCGGGCACCCCCCCTAAAATTTTCAGAATTGGTTTAGACTTAGTCCAACTTCATATAAAAAAATCAACTCTTTTATTTAAAATTGGCTTGGTGCTCGTACTACCTTAAGTATAACTAATCTGTTTAAATCAGTCTAATTTTCATTGTGTTTTAAAATGAAAAACATTTGACCGTTCATAATTAGCATAAAACAAGAGGAATATTATAGTTGTGTTAAAAGCCCCAAATGGATAACTAATTAATAATCTAATAAAAATCACATTACCGTGTATTAGTCATCTTTCAGAACAACCATTGAAGCTAATTAATCATTGTAAATGTACAAATATCTGTTTATATTTGCAGATACAATACCTCTAATATATTGGTTTGTGTGTGTATAATGATGTGTGCAGTACGTGTATTGGTAGATAAAATATAAAAAAAACCATTCGGCCTCAGGCAGTACAGATGTAATTAAAACATTCGCCAATTTACAGATCGTTAACAGGGATGTGAAAAAAATGTCAGTAAAAAAATAAACAATAATGTCACGTTTGTTATAATATCCAGAGTGCCCGTCGGCAAAAATTTTACTGACACATACTCTCCTCAAACTTTATATATGGCTTCATTAGGCCTAGTTTGACACCTATTTCCTCTATGACTTTTCTTGATTTTGGGGCGTTTTCCCTCTAAAGTTTCCGAAAGATGTCGTTTTGACAGTTAAATAGTACCTACGTAGGTTTCTTGAATTTATTCTAATAATAATTTTCAGTGTTATCCCAGCCTTGTTTCAATGTTTTCACACAAACAACATTGTAGGTATACGATGATTTTTGTCCGTCTGTCTGTCTATACAGACACGGTCGTATTGTTTTTGCGCAAGTAGCGGGGGGTCAGCAGCCCCTTCGTCAATGTGTCTCACGGCAGGGGGCACCAAATATAACGTTCATTAAATTGTTACCGGGAATATTATCTTTCACAGATGACTGTATACACTGTATTATAACATAATATGTATAAAAGAAATCATAAAACACTGCGAGATCTCACTAAATGAAATTCTTATTTACAAACAAAAGCAAAAGTATATTCATTTGTTTTTGGTTTCTATGATTTGAAGCCAGTATTACAACTTAATAGTCTAAGATCCCGATTTGGCTCGATCTTCACCCATCGAGTTTTCTAATGAAATTTGTTTTTTGATAATATAATGTATTAATAAAGAAAAATTAATTTGGCACAGCTATTTTTAATAAAAAATTAAAGTTGTTAATTTTATTGTACTTATTTAGTATTCAATATTATGATATTTGTCATTCGTTGCCATGGTTACCTACATATAATATGTTTCACGTGTTCGGAATAAAATTATCTACATTTTCATATATTATGACAATATAGAAAACCCGATAACTACAAAATACTAATTCGAAGGTGCCTGTCTACCTGGTTTTATGCCAGGAATCAAAATGTTGACCAAACTTTGGCATTTTATATACATATTTTACTTTCGATTGGTAATAAATTAATCTGAAAACTCGATAACTAAATTTCAGAAACAAAATTAACAGCTTTAATTTTTTATTAAAAGTAGTTGTGCCAAAAATTGAATGGCAACCAAATAAATTTTTTGCATTATTAATACATTATATTATCAAAATTCAAATTTCATTAGAAAACTCGATTGGTGAAGTTCGAGCCAAATCGGAATCTTGTACATTACTTAACAAAGTTGGGATTACGGACAAAATTTTGAACCTACCCGCGTCGTGGAGATGAAAATAGTAGGTATAGTTTTAGATAAATATTAATATATATGATAGTTGTTTCTTAAACGGATTATACACTTAATACGCGAAAGTGTAAAATTGTTATTTTAATTAAAATAATTAATGTGAAAAATACATTTACATGTTCAAAGTTGGTTTTTAAAACACCTTCTTGAGAATAAAGAGCGAACACTATCAATTTAAAAATTAACAAGATCCCATAGGAAATAAAGCCAAAAAGCGTTGTTGTCTTGCATATTATATTACAAGTGTAAATTACATTTTTACAATATTATTATGATAATAATTACACCAAGTAATGTTATTTCCGTCATAATTATCAACAAAACACAATTAGGATTGTATTACAAATCCCCAAGTGCGCGTTCTGCTAAAAAGAAAGTGTTTTTGTGTACGAAAACATTACTTTTAATCCAGTAGGCGGGGTGTATAATATTAAATGACATCTTAACACACCAGAAGCCGATTCCGCATTAAAACATCCTGAAATTATTCATAAAACAATTCAATTTTTATTGAAATCGTCACGTAAGTGTAGTGTAAAACCGTTTTTATGATCAGTTTTGATAATTCATTTGAAAGCTCAGTAATAAGCAATATGATTTCTGTAATAAATTATAAAAATGTTCGATTGTGAATTATTCGTGGGTGATTGTTCTTTTTGTGAACAGGATGAAAGTGCGTATAAAGTGTTGAGTTTCAAACAAACAAGGCATTAATCCATTTCTTCTTGTTTCAGGTTACGGGAGGAAAGAGGTGATGTGGATAGAGCATTAGCACTCGACCAAAAAGTAAGGGATCTCAGTTCACAAAATGGTGAGTATTTATAAATTATCTCTTATTTACATTTGATTAATTACGTATGCATAAAGAATGATGCCTGAACAGCCATTTTGTTTTGAGAACGCAATAAAAAACAAATCACATACTATTTAGAATCAACTTTCTTATTTTATTTTATGTTTATTAATGTCAGTTAATCTTTATATGTATATAAAATTCCGGTGTCCGTCTGTTCGTAATTCTTTTTCTCCTAAACGGTTAGACCGATGTTGAAGAATTTTTTTTGTCACTGGTGGCGCTGTTGTCGAGATCCTGAATTATTTTTAATTTTCAGACCAATTTTTTAAAATTTCTTTGGATTTTTCCCCTAAAAAACATATTATTCCAAATTTTGAGCCTCTCAGCATATCTCAATATTTTTTAATTCAATTTTTTTTATATTCACGACTTACAAAATAATGAGCGTTTCATTCATGAATTATGACTGACGGTTTGCCTACCGGGTCCGCTATTATTGTATAAAAAAAATCTATCTTGAATAGGTAATCTACAAATCCGGGTGAAACCGGGCCGGATCACTAGTAAGATTATAATTATCTAAAAGTATTTGGATCTTACTTTCATATACATTGAGTATATAGGAGAAGTTTTGTGATCTACCTAATACCATTGAACGCAAACATGTAGTTGAAAATGTTTGTCTGTCTGTCTATAGAATTCAAACTACTGAATTTATTTTACTCAAATTTTGCAGAAGTATTCTTAACTGCTATACCTTGGATTAAATAATTTAATGAAACTTTATGCTTGTTATCATTAAGAAAATAATATTTAAATGTTTTGCCGGTCAACACAAAAAGAATTTAGTTTATCTAAATATAGTTAAATATACATTTATAGTATCGAATGAAAATTAATTCAAGAATTTTTCAATTTTGTTTTACATTTATTAATATTTCTTAACGATAAAAAATCAGGTTATTAAAACTACATTTCGTACATAAGTAAAGATTATTGACAGCAGAAACGAATGTTGACTGATAACAAAATGACAGACAGATATCTAGAAGAAAATTATTAAATAGATAAATTTAATTCATTGAATTAACTATCATATATACCAGCGTTTCATAAAGAAAATAATGTCTTTTACCAGTCTTTTTCATGGGTTCGACATAGCTTTATACGAACCTATTCATACAAGACGATTAAAGTATTTGTTATATGGAACATACACTATTGGTCGGATGGCGGGACCTAGGGGTCTGACAAAAATTTCTCGACGTTTCACAGCCTCTTAAACATTTTAGCACCATTTTCGGAAATATTATTTAAGGGATGTTTTAAGGGGTTAAATTGTTTACATTTTTTTATTTTGTCCAAAAACAAACTAAAGTTCACATAATAAAGCCACACTGCTTATATAAGCAAATACAATATTGTCGGAGGGGTTTGGCATTGCGACCCGAGTTTTTTACGTACGTCGAGGATTTTAACAAAGTTGTAATTTTATTAGCGTTAAATGTCACACGGTAAACCATATTAGGTATTAGATAAATTGGTACGCAAGCCAAACCCATTAATCATTTACATGCGTGGCAAACCTCTATGTCTACATATTGGTTTTCATTATTTACAGAAACAATGAAGTTATTATAGACAATAAACGCAATTTATTATTCTATTAAATTACAATATTAGAACACCTACAAACTGGGTGGTCTCAAATTAAAAAAAAATTGGAACTAGTGATTTGTCTCGATGATTGCAAGACTTCAAATTGCATGAGTCATCTTTCAAAACTTACTCTGATGATATGATTTAGACTGAGTGCGTAGGGTGTAGGCACCATAGAGATATTAAGACTAGAGTACGAGAGTGAGCCGTGAAAGTGTCTGCAATTCAAAGAAAGTTCCTTATCTCTATGGTAACTAATGATACAAAACAATACTGATTTGAGTAATCAAATATCTGGTTTTATGGAATTTCTGCAGGGTTCTCGCTCTCTCAATTGAGGACACTTTTACTTATGGCAAGCATACGAACTAGCGTACTCTAGTTACTTATATCTCTGTGGTATAGGCACACTGCACAGATATATATGCTTTATTATGTAAATTCAAATTCAGTCATTGTAAGCGCTGTGTCACAATGACTTAAGATACTTGACCGCAATGTCAGGGCACAAATTAGAACTACATGATTTCAATATACGCTTGCCTGCATTAACATGCTTATGGCACACAGTGCCGCTATAGGCTGTGCGCACGAAGCCTACTAGCGCCGCTAGTGGGTAGTAGTGAATTATTGAAATCACTTTTTATGAAAATCGCGACAGGTTTATAAGGTGATAAGTCAAAAACTTTAATTGGCCATGATGAGTCAAAAAAAATGTAACACGAAAAATTGATGTTAATTTGTTTACACTGACAGCGGAACGTCAAATTAGAACGCCAATGGTCTTTATTTTACTTAAATCGCCATCAGCGTAACAGTCCGGAACATAACAAGCATTTCCAGATCGCTTAGTTTTCCTATGTTTTCTTTGTAATTAAAAAACTTCATAAAATTATAACTATTTTCACTTTTAATAAACATTGGTCACTGACATACGGAAAATTTGAGCTTGAAGTTTCCCCTAGTGATTGATTTTTTCGATGAAGGAAGGTTTTGGTTGAGGATCATAAGCTTTACCAATGTTACGCTAGTGGCCAACGTTTCGAAAAATTTATTTTCATCTTCAGGGCCTCAAGCTGGTCAAAAGGTGGTAAATTGTTAAAACAATATACATGAACGTTGGCCACTAGCGTAACATTGGTAAAGCTTATTTATGTATGATCCTCAACCAAAACCTTCCTTCATCGTAACATTCTATTGGATCAACACTACTGTATACTGAAGACATTGATTTTTTTGCTTGATCCCCCCAGAAAAAAAATATGTACGCCCTTGCGTGCGCTGCGGCCTTTACAACATGAAGTCATCAATATTGACGGTTGTCGGCTGGTCAATTACATGATATAATAAATAGAGAAAAACGTTCTGAAATAAGTTCGTATACAGCAATCTGAAATACTGTCAGAAAGAACCGATATACTCACAAAATAGAGACAAGGGGGTATGCGCAGGCAATTACTCAATGACTCAGTACCAATGGGTAGGCGTACTCACATTAACAGGGTGACTGATGAAACTAATCTATTAAACCTGTCTCAATCAACTTATTTCTTAATATTATGTATATCTGGAGAGATGATTTTAGAAATATCGGCTGCAGTATGTGGAAAAAAGCGTACTTGTAACTTTTACACGCGGTTGAAATAAAATATGTATATAAAACATATGTTTTTTGCGGTAAGGAGTATTCATAGACGAGATATCGACAAGAAAAACATCGGTTATTTCCCTCACTTCCCATTTTGTCGTTGCGTATCACACTGAAAGAATTTTTCAAATCGGTTTAGTAGTTCTTGAGATTACCCGTCGCAAACAAACACTATAATATATCAGTTCAAATAAATAAAATTGTCGATCAATTTTTTTCAGACTATATATTGACACAAATAAAATTATAAATCAATAATACAAAATATGCAGACGTTTCGATCTGGGTTATAATTTTATTTATTCAACACGCGTGAGTAATATATAATTTCGGGGCCCTGCTAAATTCGGGAGAAATAATAAATTACTTCATGTTGACGCGCAGAGTGCTAATAACAGAGATATATTAAATATCTCTGGCTAATAATAATGAGCCGAAACTGTTACGATAATGTATTACTGCATAGTTTCTGGACGAATATAGGAACGCAGTAGCGAGCCGAAACTGTACGGTAATAAATTATTACTGCATAGTTTCTGGACCAATAGGAACGCGGTAGCGGTTTGTATTTATGAAAAAAGCATCGCAATTCAGCGAAAGTCAGGGCCATCTTGTGTGCATCGAGGGCGGTGGGTACGTCAATCAATGGAGTGATTTATTATTTTTCCCTCTTTTATCAGGGCCCCGATTACATATTACTCGTGCTAGTTGAATAAAGTATTATGTGCGACCATTGATCGAAGGAGAATATTCCACTCACGTGTTACTGCACTCGCTACGCTCGTGCGGCAAATTTCACGCTCATGGAATCTTCTCCTTCTCTCACTAGTCGCACAATATACTATTGTGTCAATATATAGTCTGAAAAAATTGAACGACAATTTTATTTATTTGAAGAGTTCTATTCAGATGTTAATCAAAGATTTGAGTATATATCAGTATTGATTTTAATCAAAAAATAGGAAAACAATACCTCAAATAAAATTGTAGTAAAATAAAGTATTGACATTTCATTATTTGTAATATATCTAATACATATTTTCTTACTTTATTGAAGGCTCGTCAAATGGCCACAGTCCGGTGTTGAATCTATCGAAAAGTGGCGGCGGCGGGGGTGGTTCACTCGGCTCAGCCGACGGTGATAACGACGCCGAACACTCAGGAAGTGAAGCTGAAGGTCCAGAACCTGGAGTCCCTGGACCTCACTCACCTCGATCAAATCCTGACGACGATGAAGATGATAACCTTAGTGAACCGGAAGAAGATGACGACAAAGATCAAGGTCAGTACATCAATTGTTTTATCTGAAAAGAAAAGTGGAAATCATAAATACTGTATAGACGGAGAGCTGGCTACGGAGAAAATGGGTGACTCGGTGCAAAGTTGAAAACTTGCAGAATAATAGGAGATAGTACAAGTAAGTAGGGAAAAAATTGCCAGAAAGCTAGGCGGAAGATAAAGAGCCGCCAGAAGGCGCTAATGTTGCGAAAAATCAGTGCACTTCTGGCAATTTCTATACTTATTCTGTAATTCAAAACTAGATTATATATTATATATATTATACATTATATAGTTATAAGGGCATATTAAAAATTCAAACATGATATAATAATTACATTCGACAAATATTCAAAATTATTAATGTCATTTTGATAGAAATAAAATTAATCGTCATATATTTTCATTAATAAAATTACGTTGCTATAATTTATTTAACTTTATTTCTATCAAAATGACATTAATAATTTTGAATATTTGTCGAATATAATTATTATATCATCAATAAATAAAATTATCGACCAATTTTTCAGACAATATATTAACAAACAATATAAAATTAATACATTAACGTTTCAATTATTTTTTCATTATTTTGAAAATCATAATTAATTTTGAAAAATTTTATAAAAAGCGAATTATATTTAAATATTAATTATTTTTATATTTTTAGATCAATTCTGAAGAAGGTCCAAATCCGGATTGAAACATTAATGTATTAATTTTATATTGTTTGTTAATATATTGTCTGAAAAATTGGTCGATAATTTTATTTATTGAAGAGTTCTAATCAGACGTTAATCAAAGATTTGATTATTATATCATGTTTGAATTTTCAGTATGCCCTTATAACTATTTATTGTATAATATAGGTATATAATATATAATCTAGTTTTGAATTACAGAATAAGTATAGAAATTGCCAGAAGTGCACTGATTTTTCGCAACATTAGCGCCTTCTGGCGGCTCTTTATCTTCCGCCTAGCCTTCTGGCAATTTTTTCCCTACTTACTTGTACTGTCTCCTATTATTCTGCAAATTTTCAGCTTTGCACCGAGTCACCCATTTTCTCCGTAGTCAGGTCTTAGACCAGTATAACTTTTTAAATAACTAACGCAGAAAATATGACAATTGTTCTTATCGGTAAAAATATTTAACGAACGACGTTTTTGGAAATGAAGTTGTTACTCACAATTGCATAAAAACGGGTCATTATTCTAATTAATTATGAATTTTAATCCCGTTTAATGAATTCGTCAAGAAAGATATTTTAATAAGAAAAATATAAGATCAGATTTTAAACTGATAAATACTAATTTTTTAATTGTTTAATTTATGTACATATAATGGAATAAAATTATAGATAAACCCTTTGAGATCATAGTTATACACAAAAAAATATGTATAGCATACACACAAAATAGAGGTGTTACAAAACAATAATTTGTCGGTAATGAAGATGTTCTCGAATAATTAAAATTTATAATTTATATGTAATTATTGAGTGGTAATGAATTATGGCTTTAAATTGTACTGCAATTAAAAAATAGAGTTGTTTAGCAAGCAACGGGTCTAAACAATGATTGCAGATCATGACGTGAAGCTAACATAACAATGTCTACGTTTCTATTGTAATAATAATATTGTTCGTATTTAATTGCTATATTTTAATTAATGGTTTCTGACTTTTATAATGATAAGCTATTTTTTTATAACGTTACCTACAGCAACTGTGTTTGACAAGTCATTGCCAAGTCTAATTTTTTTGTTTATTTTTTGTTTCGTACTAACATATACAGATAAGTTATCTAAATTAGAATTTAAATTTAATTCAAGAATTGAAATGTAACTCAAAACAATATTATTGTCATATGATGTATTAAAATTGTTACTATCAATACGATCTTTTAATAACCAGTGGCGGTACACGGTTCTAGTGGGGCACAAGAAACCGAAAGACTTATTAATTATTATTATTGTTTTAATTAAGCATGGGAAAATGATTTCCTTTAATAAGGCATTTAAAAATACAACAGAAAATCTGAAAGGTTCGTTCATTCTGACCACGAGTGTATTTATTCAAATTACATTTGTATAAATTAATATTATTTCTTTTAGGATAATTATCAGAACTTCATCATAAACCTGTCACAAATAAAATATTAATGTACCAGCTTGAAGCATACATGCAGAGCGAAATGAGTTGAGTGTGTTATGTTTTCACATGGAATTGAGCAATTAGATACACAAATCAGCAAAGAGTAAATAAAACTACACGAACGAAACGTACACACAACATTCATTTCAATTATTTAAACAACCGTGAAATATTCGTAGGTTTCTTTTAATATTCAAAACTATAGAACAGCGATCTTCAAACAGTTTGTAAAATATAGAACAATTTAGATATTTTCAGTCTGTATGTTGGGTTTTAGCGACTTTTCCTTCGTGGCAGTCATAAACCAATCAGAAGAAACCTTTATTAATTTGAGGTTAAGTGTTGTCAACTGTATTTTTCCATTGGCTAAGCAGCGTATAATGAGACATTTTGAATGCAAAGTATAGGAACAGTTCAAGAAGTTACCAGAATGGCGCTAGTGTAGAAAAAGTGTTTAATGTAAACTTAGCTGTTGTAGACGAAGTGAAGTGTGCTGAAAGAAATATTTAATTTTTTGGTGACTAGACTGAGTAATTAATATATTCACAGTAAATAAAACCTCAATCACTTACGCAGTCAAACATTATTTGGTAAATATAACCTATAGAATCATCAGAGAGAAATTGACACTCTTCCTACGGTAGCGCCATCTTTATTTCATGATGGACACTTTTCATACACAGAGATGGTTCTCCTTACCCCTCTACCCTCCGGCTCCATAGACTGTACATTATTATATTATGTAGGTATTTGCGCATGCTTTGGAAAAGGTCCGTACAAGATGTCGGACGTTCTGTTTTACCCCCACTCTGATACCAAGATTGGTAACCTAACCTTAAAATCACTCTGTATTATATAAAAAGATAATATATAGTTTGTTTTCTCGGTCTCCAAATAGCCTATGCTTTAAAAAACAAGTACAGGTTATAAACCGATCTGTTAAAAACCGGAACATATCTACGATAATGTGATGTTTGTTATAATGAGATAGAAGACATTTATTACATTGAAATGAACGCTTTTTTTCTTATTTTCAATCTAACTATATTAGAACAACTATATTCCATATGAGTCTTCAGTCACTAATGATAGATGACTCTCGTTCTGACCTTATACCTTACACCTTGGTGAAATTAATAATTCTCATATAGTAGATTTGTTGGCCGCAGTTGTATGCTGTAAACACGTATGTAATGTAACAGCGGTGGGAAATACTGAGACATGAAGGCACACTAAAATAATATAATTATGACGCGAAACTATTTGCTATGACATGATTAATAGTTTTTGAATAGGTACCTTTTATTGTAATGCTTATGTATCACTCAGTGGCTTACATAATACATTTTAACATTTTTTAGAGTTACATACCTCAAAAGGAACCTTTATAAAACTACTTTGTTGTCTGTCTGTCTGTCTGTCTGTCAAGACTCTTGGGAATAAAAACCTATAGGGTACTTCCCGTTGAACTAGAAACATGAAATTTGGCAAGAAGCAATGTCTTATAGCACAAGTAAAGTGAAAAATCCGAAAGCCGTAAATTTGTAGTTACACCACAGGAAAAATAATGTTTTTAAACCGCAACAGCAACGGTTCTAATACAAAACAAGCGTCCGTTACCGGTGCGTTTATACAGCACAATATGAGAACTTGCGTACAACACGGTATCACAACTAGGCTATAAGATATAGACACGAGTTACAATACTGTTATAAAGATAGTCAAAAATGTACTAAGGTAAATAATATATGTCTGTTAAAGAAAAACTAAAAATTGATCCCATTGGTTTTTACTGTCATAAATTGTAAAAAAAGACGGGTTGCACTGTGGGAGTGCCGGCAGAAGTGAAAACTTGAATATTAACGTCTTAATTTTTTGCATTTAGAAGCATTGTTTATTTATTGGCAACACTTGTAAATAAAATGGTTTGTATCATAGATTGCATTTTTATGTACGATATTTCAACGCTAGATGTCTAACGTTGTATAAAAAGTATCTGGCAAATACTATCACTTAGAGAGTCTCAACCAGTTCTTACTTTTCCTGACGCGAGTTTAACATTTTTTACCCATTACAAAAAAAGTGTACAACGCCGCTAAAGAAGTTTTCACTTCCAAAAAAACAGTGCATTGGCATCGTGTCGTTACTAATTAAAAATATAATTCATTACTACCATGTTTTTATAAAAATAAAATGAACTATGTACATTGTATACTATTTAAAGTAAAAATAAAATTAACAAAAAAAATGTTAACATACTTTTTTTTTAATTTGGTCAAAAATATAATTTTTCAAATTTTAACTTAAAGAAATCGTAAATTTTTCTGCGAGAACACGCCACTGACATTTTAAAATGTACGAACTTTTGGTACAGCTATAGCGTGCGCAAATCAGTCTAATATAGTGTCAGAAGAAACATTTAAATTGAATATTAAATGATTTTTGAGAACAAAATTGAATCACGTATTTTAAACAATTTTTTTACTGAATCTTTGCACACTAATATTATTGTTGAAATTCTTCTCCTTATAAGGGCGTACACAAACTAAATTATAGTTTTCAGTAGTTACCGAATAGGTTTTAATGCTTGTTTAATGAGAAAACGAATTTTACAATATCATTTAAAGAAACTAGAGTGACCTGTGCGAATTATTTCCACTAAATAAGTATAATAATTATCACTTTACAAAATTATTTTTTAAATAAGATTGCAGGTATTCAATTCGTTTCTAATTTTGCACGCTGCTTATAACGTTCTTCTTTTTGTTGTATTACAATATGAAGCTCAGATGAGAGATCGAAGAAATATTTTACTAAAATTGTCATATAGAGGCGCAAGTAGCAAAAGCGTTGAGCTAAGCCGTCAGATGGCATCATGCAGAATTGCTGTGACGTTGTTCAGCGTTGCTCTCTGTTTCAAAATTAAATCCGTCAGATGGCAGTTTGCAGTATTGTGTCTGTTGTATTACAATATGAAGGTCAGATGACAGATCGAAGTGTTGACGTTGTTTCAAAATTAAAGCCGTCAGATGGCAGACGTTGTTCAGCGTTGCTGTATTTTAATTAATTTACAAAAACAAAAGCAATAATAAATTTTTTAGTTGTCGATGTCAGTAGAGCAGGCAATTATCTGTAAAATGATATATAATTTATGTGGAGAAATTGTGAGGTTTTTTCTAAAAAGGGAGGCAAACATCTTTAACCTTAGCGTATTAATATATGTATGATTAATAGAATTTTAAGTGTTTAGTTAAACCTCACTTTTACTAATTGCACATATTGCACAGCTGGGGAAGAACCACCTTACAAAAAAAAAAAAACTATACTTTGCAGCAAAAAGTTAACTATCTGAAAATACAGCTGGTTTGGATGTAACCTTATTGAGAGAACGTCATCAGACATAAAGTAACATTGCTAAGTGATCGGTGCACTTTGCTGATAATGTCATAGCAATAAACCAACAAACAAAGCGTGCTGACTTATCGACAGGATATACGATACGGCGTCGCGTCGGTGTGGTCTTGCTTTATGAGGTCTACGACTCGCTGGACGCGATTTACTGTCAAGGCAATGTTTGTACTTTTGTTGTCCGTTTGTTGAACTTTCAACTGATAAAGGTTCATTTTACATTTATTTGCACTTTAATGCTTTGAATAATAATGGCAACATATATGAACTTCGTCACAATCGACACTAATATATAAATCTATAAGTAATAAAAAAAATCGCAGATTTGTGGACAAAAGTTATATTTATAAAATATGTACGACGTTTCGTCTATAAATTTAGACTTTTTCAAGTACAATATGAAAATTATTTAAAACAATAGTTATGAAAATAAACATTAATTACTAACCACAGCAATTAACAAATGTTAAGGTACATAAGATAAAAACATGGCAACAAGTTTATGCATAAATTTTTAAATAATAAAAATAAATAAAAATTAAAAATTCGAAATCAATTTCATAACATAGTTGTACTGACTACTTAAATTTTGAGTGTCTGTTCTATAATTAATAGAATTGTTTTTTCTAATAAAACACATTTCACTGATATTTGACTCTTTATCTAATGTTTGAACTTCATTAAATATAAATTTATGTCCAGTGTCGAAATGATGAGATGACAACGCGGTCTTATTATCACTTAATAAATTTATGTTTCTACAGTCCATTCTGTGTTGGTAAATTCTATGTTTTAGTAACTGTTTTGTTTGCCCCGCATAGCACTTACTACATTCACAAGGTATTCTATAAATGATATTAGATTGATGTAAAATAGGTGTTTTTTCTTTAAGACTTGTGAATAATCTGTCTAATTTATTTAAGTTATAAAACACCAACTTGATATTTGTGTTTGAAAATAATCTGTTGATCTTGTATGACAAGTTCTTGACGAATATATAAATCTATAAGTACTAATAAGTATTATAAAGAGGCAATGTTTGTAAGTTTGGATGTATAGATCTCTAAAACTACTCGTCCGATTTCAAAATTTTTATCACCAATATTTGAAATGGACCTTCAGGATGAGGCTATATTATATTACCACGTTAAAATGAAAGCGCTTTTCGTAGATAAATTTAGCAACGTCAGTCAACCTGAAAACGATGGCAATCTACAAATTCGTGCGAAGCGGATCGGGCCGTTATAAAATATTATTTTTTATGACACATGGATAGGAAATCGAGTTTCCAATATGTCTGTCTTTCTTTGAAAAAAATCAGCCTTGATGAAATATTTTGAGGGAGTTATAAATGTTGACATATTTGACCCTTTGTCAGACGGGGGTTGTCTCGGGTACGAAATGCCAGACTTGAGTTTTTGTGCTCAAGGGCACCTGAACTTATCGCTCAGGAAATTTCGAACATGATAAAATATATTATGTTACACCTCCAGTTTGACATCTTTGATCGGGTCCATCCACGCATTGTCCCCGGTCTCAGCTACCAGTTTTTACGTTCAGGGTAGTTCCTTTAGGCCTTAATCAATATACAAAAACTCAAGAGTTTGAAGAAATACTGTAAGTAAAATCGTCACTAGCTCTCTAACTATAAGGTCGTCTTTGGGATCGTCGATATAATATGTAAGGAGTAGCTCGCGTCATATTATTAACGGGCGGACAAATAACGGCACGATACGATACGGTGCCGCGGCGACTTGCATGCAACATGTCGGCAATCGGACGCTAATGCAAATCGGCGTTGACTATTTATGCATGCACTGAATCAAATATAGTACATGCATTCCATTCCGACTCACGCGGCACTGGTAACAACAAAAATTGTTCTCAAAGAACTATAATTTTCATAAAAAAAATTGTGCGTTCATCAAAAAGGGATTCCGCGCATTTTCATCCCCTTTACGAAACAACTCCCGACAAAATATCCCCGATAAAATATCCTACGGCCAAAATATCCCCCGACAAAATATCCTATCAGCAAAACTGGTATAGAATTACGATATTACTATTTCACTTTGATGTAATTGTTTTTTAAAGAACTCTCCCCAAACGCCTTCCCCTTTTCACGGCGTAAAAAACGCCAATGCGTCGGCACGACCCCGTAGTTATTTTTTAAAGAACTCTCCCCAAATGCCTTCCCGTTTTCACTGCGTAAAGAAAAAACGTCAACGCGTCGACACGACACCGTCATTGTTTCTTAAAGAACTCCTCCCAAACGCCTTCCCGTTTTCACTGCGCTAAAAAAGCGCCATTGCATCGACGCGACCCCGTCATTGTTTTTTAAAGAACTCCCCCAAACGTCTTCCCCTTTTTACTAGGTACGCAAAAAAACGCCGTTGGATCGACACGATCCCGTAATTGTTTTAATAAATTGATATTCTTTTAGGATGATTTAAAAAAGTTGTGCGAATCTTAATATTGCTTTATCCTTGGCAAAGACAAGAAATGTGCGGGTCTGGTGAACAAATACATAGTTGTGTTGACGGGTAAACTAACAAAGCAAGTTGGTGTAGTGGTTTACTGCCGCAAGACACGCACTGCGACCTTTGGTCAAGCTAACCGTGCACCCCGCTGAAATTACAAGCACTATACCTATGTTACTACATCATAGTAAGCATAGGTACTCTTGACTTACAGTATAGTTTTCTTGTTTGACTGAATAATTTAAATCGTCTTAGGCATACTGCAAAGGCAAGGTAGTAGATAGGAGTGTATTTTAAAATTGGTTCTGCACATATAATAATAACCTCGAGTTTTCCCTGGTGATAGAGGGCCTCTCTCCTACCTTCTTCCACCGATCTCTATCAATTGCTGTATGGGTCACAGTCCCGGATCTACGATTTTTTCGAACCGGGACAGAAACTTGATAATGGCGCCCCCTCTCTACAGCATATAATAAGTTGCCTATAGAAATAAAAAATATTAACAATTATGAAAAAATTCAGACAGTCTCTTAAAAAAATTTTTAATTGAAAAATGTTTTTATAAAATGAATGACTTTTTAAACTAACTGTGTTATACCTATTGCATTGACGTATTCTAAGCTGTTTCCAGTATTATAGAATAAAAATATTTATCTATCTATCTATGAGATAAAATACTTTAAAAAAACTCACAAATATATAATGGTAGGCATTTTTCGTGAACGGTAAACCGTCAGAAAACAAGCAGGTTGAGTAACTCGAAAAAAGGACTGATTAGATGTGGTTTTCAACCATATTATATTATGGTTTTGGCGCTCTCTAAAATTGTCGCCCGGGGCGGGTGCCCCGATTTGCCCCCCCCCCCCCCGCTAAATCCGGGATCTGGTATGGGATCACAGAGGCCTAGCTTAGGGGTCGGCAACCTTTTGAGACGGAAAAGCCATCTGACGGTTTTAATTTTGAAACAGCGAGCAACGCTGAACAACGTCACAGCAATGCTGCATGATGCCATCTGACGGCTTAGCTCAACGCTTTTGCTACTTGCGCCTCTATATGACAATTTTAGTAAAATATTTCTTCGATCTGTCATCTGAGCTTCATATTCTAATACAACAGACACAATACTGCATACTGCTATCTGACGGCTTTAATTTTGAAACAGCGAGCAACGCTGAACAACGTCACAGCAATGCTGCATGATGCCATCTGACGGCTTAGCTCAACGCTTTTGCTACTTGCGCCTCTATATGACAATTTTAGTAAAATATTTCTTCGATCTGTCATCTGAGCTTCATATTGTAATACAACAGACACAATACTGCATACTGCCATCTGACGGCTTTAATTTTGAAACAGCGAGCAACGCTGAACAACGTCACAGCAATGCTGCATGATGCCATCTGACGGCTTAGCTCAACGCTTTTGCTACTTGCGCCTCTATATATGACAATTTTAGTAAAATATTTCTTCGATCTGTCATCTGAGCTTCATATTGTAATACAACAGACACAATACTGCATACTGCTATCTGACGGCTTTAATTTTGAAACAGCGAGCAACGCTGAACAACGTCACAGCAATGCTGCATGATGCCATCTGACGGCTTAGCTCAACGCTTTTGCTACTTGCGCCTCTATATGACAATTTTAGTAAAATATTTCTTCGATCTGTCATCTGACCTTCATATTGTAATACAACAAAAAGAAGAACGTTATAAGCAGTGCACAAAATTAGAAACGAATTGAATAACTGCAATCATAATTAAAAAATAATTTTGTAAAGTGATAATTATTATACTTATTTAGTGCGAATAATTCGCACAGGCCACTCTAGTTTTCATATATTATTTCTGTATAGGTATATTATAATGTAAATTGCGAATTGACCAGTGAAAAGCACTTAATATAAAACATTTAATGTGTATATTGCAAATTGAAAAGAATATTTCATGTCGAAAATATGAGAATGGACAATGGGAAACTGAACACTTTTCGCAGAAAAATCAATTATTTATAATTAATAACTGGTAGGTTTATGTTGAACAGTAAAGAACAAACATGTAATAATCGTATTTTATAAATATGCGTCGGGTGGATAATTTTAAATTTTAGTTGCGTTATTTATTGTTTAAGCTGATCATTTTGTATTCAGATAATAAAATAATTCGTGCTTGTATGCACATTGGATAAACGTCACGCTGAAAACTGCACAAAATATTAACTAAAGCCGCGTTCACACGCGTCAGTTAAAATGTTCATTATGACTGATTCATTTTTGCTGACATGCTTTTACTGAACAAATCGTTCACACGGTTCAATCATAACCCTACTTAAAAACCATTTTTAAAAATGTAGGAGTAAAAAAAATGAACTATATCAATACCCGACACGAGTTCACACGTTGCAGTTGCCTTTTATGACGCAATACTGATCATTGTAAATGACAAATTAGAAATATTTTCTAAATGACTAAAAACAAATATTAATGATTCAGTCATACTGAAAACAAGTGTTCACACGTTCATAACTTGTTCAGTGTTGATGAATCAGTCATAATGAACATTTTAACTGACGCGTGTGAACGCGGATTTAATACAGTTGGTATAATTTTACTGATCACCAAGTTTAAATTCCGACGAAGGAAGAAGTCCTATTGCCACTCCTTCAGAAGCATTCCATAGCGGCCATCTTGTTGAGATTTTCCGTGATTCCTTCAGTACTTCCAGATAAAAATCCAGACGGTTCCTTGGACAAGGTTACCAGCCGTACTCTTCCAAATTTTAATATAGATGTTGTAAATAAATAATAAACAAAACAAGGTGTAAAAGTGGGTGCTATAATTCTTTGGCGTGATATACGTATTAAAATAAAACATCACATGGCCTCTGTCATACTCATTATTTTACATTTTTGAACGCTGCGCTATCAGTCGAATTTTTGTGTTAACGTGCTTAAAATCAAAATATTTAAAAAATATTTAGCGAACAATTTCATCCTGTTAATTTTGATGTTACAGTCGGAAAGTTTATCCTGTTAATTGTTATCTTACATCGTAAACATTATCTTCATTTTTTTTCATAAGGCACTATAATTTCAAAAATCAGTTGTATTACATTAGAAATTCGATGTTGATTGAAGAATGTAAAAAGGTTTCGTTATTTTAACTGTAAAGTTAAATATTTTCGATTGTATTGTAACTGTGCCCGACTTTACATATGCTTACCGTCTGGAGTTTGGACCGGTTTTAGTATCGCACGAAAATTTACTTTTTTATACACATAAATACATAAAACCTATACCCACCACAAAAGCTATTGACTTAATATTGCACTTTTAAAACTGATATAATAATATATATACCATTTACACTGTAATTTATTGAAGCTTGTAACCGATTTTAGAGATTGCGTTATTTATTTATTTATACATAAGTATAAATAAAATTGAAGTGTCTGTTTGTAATGTCAAAATAACAGCTTTTTACTAAATGCATATGAAAGTATATACGGTACACTTTATAACAATTTAAAAAATTTTTGTCTGTTTGTTTGTTCCGGCTAATCTCCGAAGCGACTGGACCGATTTTGACGGGATTTTCACTGGCAGCTAGCTGATGTTATAAGGAGTAACTTAGGTTATAAAAATAGGGAAGTCTTTTCGTAAACTCTGCGACCTGAACAAACATAAATTCCACGTGAACGAAGTCGCGGATTACAGCTGGTTTATAAAATAAGAATGTTCAGTTACATATAAAATGGAAAAAGAAAATATAAAAAGCATAGCACAAAATTCACAGTTATTGTATTTTCTATATAATTCCAGACAATATGGCGGGTAATGGGCGCCATATTTGATTTTTTAATAGTCCATGATACGTGATATTGAGACGAATCAAACATCTCCCTTTTTAAAATCAATCTTATTAATTTGAATTCTCTAGAAGAGAACATCTATACCTATGAAATCTTGTTTTTCAATTTGACAGATAATATTCTTTTGCAAAATGAATGTGTATACTACCGAAGAAAATATTCAAATGATTACAACATAATCGGACTTTTTTTATTAATGGGACATTAAATTCCCAAAAATACTTAAATATGGTGCGAGATCAAATATTTCCGCCTATTCGTGTTGAACCTAAAGATATCGGGTCACTGATTTACCAGTGCGCATACGTCATACCAGTCAGACATTTTTTGTTTTATTTTTGTACAAAAAAATTAAAATAATGATTTATGAGAGCTTTTTATTATTAAAAAAAGCAAGTAAAATAAAAATAAATCAAAATAAAATAGAAATCCTCAAAATTACCACGATAATTCAATAGAAATAACAATTAATGCAGTCATGGCTAACTCTGATCCAAGTATTTTTTTTTAATGTTAATTTCCCTATGTGCACCCTACGCGTTTACATACTGTATAATAGACTGATAAAAGCATAACCCTTCCTTTTGACTGTGCCATGGTCGGATAAGAAAAAAAATTATCGTATTTACAGACACAGGGTTGTAGACATTATTTTTTGAAGTTAAAAAAATAAAAATACTGCAGTTAGAAATTTTTTAAACAGGAAACAATACTTGAAAGAAAAAGAAAACAAAATCGACTTCTAAAATTTCGTATTGATCACAACAAGAATATTCAAATAGTATTTAAGCTTTTCTTTAAAAAAATAAATTATATTAAAACTACCGAGGTTGAAGTTTTAGCGATCTCTGGACATTAATGTTCAGGTCAACTTTTGAAAAGTGTTCCTTGAGAGTAAAAAGTAGTCATTTCGGCATTTTGGCGATCAATTCCTCTAGCAACAGGGTTAGATATTGTATTCGAATAAACAAGTTGTTATTTAAAAGTGTAGAGATCGCAGTATGCTAGCATGTTGGACTCGTGTACCAGTGATATAAGTTTGTATAATAATGTTTGTAATAAATAATTATTGATTGCCTATTCGTGTTCGTTTTACATGTACCTGGTCAGGTAGAACATAATGCCTTATCAAAATATTATATGTACCGCTAATTTGTTTATTACTCATATTATTATATACCTTTTCTATCGAGTCACTTAATGCCACGAGAAAATTTATATCCTTACAACACCAGTTCATTATTAATATATACTTATGCCTGGTTTCTGGTTTGACTCTCAAAGTATATTGTCATTTAGAACAAAACTGACTTCAATCTGGAATAAAGAATCTATCTTGGAAGCAAAAATACAATCGGAACCGTGTAATAAAGTGTTAGGATTAGGGGAGGGAGGGGGAATGGCGCTCACTGGGTAATGGCGCTCACCTCTGTAACTCTGTCAACAAGGAACGTAGCAACACGTCACGTCGCGTGAATCGCGAGGGGAGGGGGCCTCTAATAGACAGTGATGCAAACCGACAGTCAGCTCGCGTCATGCGACCGTGAAGAGAGTTTCTCTGTTTGCGGCCGCGCTGATCTAATTTTTAATTAGGTGCTGAACAAGTTAAGTTGCTGGGCTCGCTATACTATGGACTCAGGGCTGCAGATTTGCGTAAACTTGTTTATAAATTTGCTGAGCGCAACAATATCAAAAACAATTATGATCAAAGCAGTAAAACATCCGGATTGGATTGGGGACACTACTTTATGAGACCCTGAGCGGCATTACCCAAAGTCAGGGGCAATGCCGCTCAAACATGTTTTTTTAATAATGTTTTCCTACTACTAGTAGGTGAAAGATATATGCTTTTGTTGTTAAATTGTTGATTACTCGATAATTAAAGACTTTTTTACTCTTCTTAATTTTGATTTATAATAAATAATTTAAAAAATACACCATGTTTTCCTTATGTGAACGCCATTCCCCCGTCCTACCCTAAATCTATTTTACTCGCTTTCTTGTATGTCTGTCCGGGAGGACAGATACATATAATTCATTCTTACTTGTTTACTGTTATAAGGCACATAGCAATCGCTGGTGTATGGCTCAGTTGGTTAGAGCGTCCTGCTAATGACGCAAAGGTCGCGGTTCGGTCCCCCATCAGACATAAAATATTTATTTTTTACGATGTATTTTTTTACCTAAAAGTATAAAAATAATAAAAGAAATAAAAAAATTTAATATACCACGTTTTCAAGCGAACTAAAAAGTATAAAACAATTTCTTTACAGACAGATTTTTATTTTTATACGTTAATTATATGGAATATTTCTTTAATTTTCAGATCTCGATGACGGCGCCGATCTCCCAATTCCCGCAGTTCCGAGCAGCGAATCTCCGAACCAGCAAGCGCTGAATTACGCGAGCGTCGTTGCGGCGTCGGCTGCCGCGGTCGGCGTCGGCGCCGGGACCCCTGTGCCACAACAGGACCCGAGCGTGTCGTCGACGGAAACACTTTTGCGCAACATCCAAGGTCTTCTCAAGGTCGCCGCAGACAATGCGCGTCAACAGGAGAGACAAATCAACTATGAGAAAGGTACAAACAGCAACCTAATATATCTGTTATCTTTAGCACAATACTACATGTATTTAGCGGCGACTCATAGCCGTTGAACTCGTGATTATTATATTAGTACTTATTTAATTACTAATTAATTGTTGTATATTATTGGTTCAAATCACTTAAAACCTATTTTTTTCCATTGAATTTTGTTGTAAATTGTCAGGCCACAGCCTATAGAGAATATCACAATCTTAACCATAAAATAGAAAAGAAACGTACGTTACACAAAAACTCTCCAACGGTGAACCCTCTGTGAACAGTTTATTGTGCTTAGTCGTTTCCTTGTCAGTTTATTTAAGAGCAGAGGTCCCCAAACTTTTTTGTCTCGTAGACCACTTGCCATGTTTTTCGGTTTTGGGTAGACCCCCTGCTTATCTGATATTGATTTTTTGCAAATTCATTAATTTCAAATGTATTTTTGACAACCGGTATAGTGCTACTCTCTTTGAACGATTTAAATTTATAACGGTAGTGAAATGTAGTGTTTAGTTTTATACATTTATTAATTAGATTCAAATTAAAGTTTACTTTCTGTTACATAAAATAACTAAGCAAAAAATAAATGCTTTTAGTGTGAGGGATGAACCTGATGCTTTAATAATAATCTATTTCAACATTTGGCATCAATTTAGTTAGATTTAATCTTAAATCACTTCGGTTAACGATGTCCAGTTTGTTTATTTTTTTGTTAGGTTAGGAGATTCACTATCGTTTACCCTCATTTTCATTTCATGGTCCCACAATTTCTTTTCCCGCTGACATGGACCCTGGGGGTCGATATAGACCACTTTGGGAATCACTGTTTTAGAGTAAGTTAGCTACACCCGCGCGAAACCTGGTAGGGCAGTTAGTAATTTATAAAAATAATTTTTAAAGGAGTCATACCATTGTACTGACGTAGATGCCCTCATAATTGCACTTAATAAACATAATAGTATAGGTACAAATTACAAACTGCTAATTGAACTTCTGATAAACTTTATGGGGAAAAAAATGTTCATATTCAAAAATCAAAAATACTTGTAGCTATCAATTACTTTGATTTTTTGAAGTGAAATTTTTTTAGTGACGCATCTGTTTGAAATTTTCTGTTACGTTAAAGGGGAAATGATTCAACGACGGGGAAATATAATCCTTTGCAACGCATCGATGAAACGACTTCATAATAAAATTTCAATTTATTAAAAAAAAAACTAAACGGCTAAAGAAATTTCACTTCCCCCGCAAGATTATGTGGGTGACACACACGTTCTTTTGTTTAAATTACAACTAAAAACGAAACAATAGCCTTTGGATAAATAAATATGGGGTAAAATTAATATTCAAAATTTACTAATCATCCGACAAATTTACAGCAGAATTCAATGAAAATTTTAATAAAGATTGTTTGAGAACAGCTTTTTAAAATAATAGAAAGTGTCAGGGAACTTTCAGATCATTTTGTGATATAGTTTTCGAATTTCAACGTCTTAATTCGTGCTAAATAATTTTTACTTATGTTTCTATCGAAAGCAAATTCGAAACACAAAGAAACACTACAAAAATTGTTAGGTAACTTAATTCGTATTAAACATAACATGTTTTGAAGTTATACTTCTTTTGGCTATTATGAGAATGAAATTAACAAGATGAAGTTGCTCGCAGAAAAAGGCTGCCAACACAACAGAGGTAGTAGTAAATCATTGACTAAAAGTAGTGGACATGCCTTCGCCATATAATAAAATGCTGTAGATATTTTTCGGTTCACTGAGTGAGAAGAATAGAGTATGATAGAGTTCATGGTCGCATTTAGCGTCTTGCTGTATTTATGCTAATTTCACTCCTGTCCTTTTATTATTTTATTTCAAAAGAAATTTTCAGATGCAACAAAAATTATATTTATAATCACGCCAAAAAAGTATAACTTTTAACGCGTGTACAAGTACACGCATACATTGAGGCTAATGAATTTTTTACAATTCAAAACTATTTTAACTTGATTTTTATACATGAACGACCCTGATCGTAAGAGAACATTAGATGAATTAGCATTTTTTTTGCTTTCTTTTAAAAATCAAACGTATTGTCTTTGATTAAACTAATGGTTTATACGCGCAAACTTACTGAGAAGTCATTTTGGTAATTTTTTTAAACCGCATTTTGATATATTAAAAAAATAAGTAATGAAAATTGTAAATATGTATTAAAATTTGTCATGTTTTAAGTAAGGCAATTTAAAAATACAAATCAAATCACTAATACAGTAGACATTTTGTAGGTTATAAAAACAAAAAAAAACATGTAAAGAACTGACTTAATTAGATTTTAATTAATGTAAATATAGTTAAAATGCACAACGCTGTTGTACTATTTATAAAAATGCATAAGTCATATCAACTTATTAAGAAAAAAACGATGCCGCAGTGGTGGAATTTTCTGTAAGCTTTTATATAATATTAAGAGTATGTATAAAGAAAACTAATTTTAACTTAAATTATTTTAGTATGTCTACCACTGTACTATAAATTCATGTCAACTGTAACTAGTAATCATTAATACAATTTATTAGATGTGCCATTTGCACTATAAAAGTGTTGACTTAACTTAGATATTAGTGTCAAATTATTTAAAACAGTTTTTTAGAACGTAGATTTATTTAACAATTAAAACAATTATTTGTAAATTTTTAGTTGGAATATTCTTTGCAAAAAATAATTAATTTGGTTTGGAAAATATTTTTCAAAGAAAGAAATTGATATTAGTATTTTATAAAATACCAACATTTTTGCTAAATTTAATATTGTAATTTTAGGATTTGTAAATAGGACAATTTCACTACAATTTTATACTGTACATATATAAAAATCAAAAATGCCAATTTCTTTCTGGGGCTGTCAAAAACGTGTTTTGTTTCAATCAAGTTGGAAAAAGCACCAAAGTAAAAACGCTTCCCTTAATTCGATTAAGGTTTGAGGACATTTTAAAAAAAGAATATTGGTTTGAACCAAATTTTTAATTTTCTTATTTTTTAAAACAACTTTCTACACACATTTTTTAAGTAACGTGAAATATATATTTTTTTTTAATTTGTACTCCAAAAGTTTGTTTTTGTGCACAACTTGTTATTTTGTTTGAATTGGCATGTAAAGGATATAACAACTACTAAATTTACAAAACCTGGGTGCAGAAATTATATACTATATTTTATCATTTTTTTCTGCATCTATTTCATAATTAAATTAAATCTGAATGTGTGATGTATGTTATTCAAAATTGGAAATAAAATAATTTAAACATTAAATATAATTTGGCTTTTTTATTTTTTAAAATCCTTTATCATCGACACAATTTTCTTTCAGGGCATAAAATATATAATTTACAAAAAAAAAAATAATCACACAGAACATATGGGAAAGGAGGGAACAAAACAACGAATATTTTCAGAAAAATTAAATGTTAGAAAAAATAATTTCTGAACCAAGATTTTTTGCAAAAGAATCGTGTTTTGTACAGTGGTGAGTACTAAAAAAATCATTTTGTGTATTTTATTGCAAGATGCATTGCAATAGAGTTGGTGTTCATTGATTAAAGTTATTAAAAAAAACGCTTCCATGATTATGTCTGACTATTTTAATGTTTATTATTCAAAGTAAAAAATAAACTTTGAGAAAATCTTTATTTTATTTTTTAACCATGGAAGCTAGTCTATTAAATTAAGAGATCCTGCATTTATTTCATATAATTATGTATAAATAGACGAACAAATATTTCACGTAACTTTTTTATCAAAACTCAAAAACGAAAGAGAAACGGGTTTTCAAAATTTTAATTAAATTTTATTAAATTTTGAGGTCGTCCTGGTGTTATGTTATGCCACTATGGAAATATGTTATGTCATTATCAAGTATTTACGGAAATTGTTCGAAGTTGTCCCTGTTTTGTTGGACACAAAGATGCGTGCATCGTAGTCTCTGTACATGCTTGTAGTAGCGACAAGGGCCTTCCGCAAATTATTTGGGGTGCATTTCGGATTCGTGCTACCATTTCTTATCGAGTGTGTTAATTAAATTTTGAACGGCTGTTTCTCTCTTTTTTGAGATTTGATAAAAAAGTTACTTAAAATAATTGTTCGTCTATTTGATTTTAAACGCTGTTAAAAAAGAAGAAATAACTTAAACATCACCCTGTATATTTTTATTTGCTTTCAAAATTTAATTTCTTGACAAGAATGAAGACATATTGATATAAAATGTAATACTAAAAATCTACATGACGATTTTTGCATATAATATTTAGAAACAACTGTCTATTAAAACGTTTCCTAAAAATTGCTTAAAAACTTGAAATATTTATGATAACTTAAGTTGTCGCGCGTCTATAATCTACAATAAATTAAATAATAAAATTTTAGATAAAATCTTTATTTTAATGTATAATATATGCTTTCTTACAAAACACTAATTACCAATTATTGCAGAATTATTGTTGTTTCTTTATAAAGGTTCAAACTAGACTTAAAACATCTAAAATCAAATTAACACTTTTTAGAAATCTTCCGTGTTGTTATTAATCTTATCGATGATCACCGATGATATTGCACATGCGCAAACGTAATCAATATAAGATTTAAATAAGATAATATAATAATTGTCACAGAATTCCACAACTGCTGTATCGAACTACGAATAGATTTCAACGTGAGATAAGACAGCGAACCGGCACAGCTACAGCGGTCTTGATATGGTGGCGCGTTTTCAGTCGGTCTAAAGCATTATGCCACTCTCTATTTTTGCACAAAAAATGGATAATTTACTATTTTCCAATACTTACAAAACTCAGGTCGCAATGCCAAATCCCTATGCCGATAATATAATTGCTTACAAAACATTGTGGTTTTAATATGTTAACTTAAAATTGTTTTTAGACAAAAAACAAAATTTAAGTTAAGTTAATGAAGAAAAAAATATTTACCAGATACTTATGGAGATATTAAATAAACTTGCGTTAAATATTACCTACCTATACATTGGGTCACTGATTTACCAACGCGCATACGTCATACCAGTCAGACAATTTTTGAATGAAATGTTTCCAAACAGATGGAGTTGTCTTTTTGTTTTATTTTTGTACAAAAAAATTAAAATAATGATTTATAAGAGCTTTTTATTAAAAAAGCCAAGTAAAATAAAAATAAAACAGAAATTCTCAAGATTACCACGATAATTCAATAGAAATAACAATTAATACAGTCATGGCTAACTCTGATCCAAGTATTTTTTCCCAATGCTAATTTCCCTATGTGCACCTTACGCGTTTACATACTGTATGTAAACATTTTGTCTTGACCACCCGGCGTTTTGAGTTCAACAAACAAAGAGGTAGGTGCACAGAATCCAGAATCAGTGAGATGTGAGAGAATAGTTTGTGTTTGCGGGGAAGATTTAGAGTGTGTACAATTGTCGTGTAGACCCGTTCGGTAGCTTACTAATCGTGCTCGTAAAATCGAGTTAAATAGTCGATTCGTGTGTGGCGCACATGTACCAACGCTCGGACATTGTTACCATAGAACTTTTAATACAGAACTAGCAATCCGGTCCGGATCGCCCTGATTTGTTAGCCTGCCTATTAAAGACAAACTTATTATACTGTCGTGGACTCGCCTACGTGTGAAATATTACGTAACTTATTATTTTTTTCAAAAGGTTGTAAGTTTTTTCAGGAATTTTTTTTCAAAAAATTCGCCTGAAGGATCTGTAGTCTGATTATTTGTCTTTCATTTGGTGTTTACCAGAACCCTCTAGCTTTAAAAATAGCGTCGGGAGAGCACGAACCGTTTTTGAGTTATAAAGCCCGCGGTACCTACTTCCAGAAGTCTGAATAATTTAAAATTTTCGAGGTGTCAGACATTTTAAATAGTTCATGTTATTTGTCAGAGAACATTAGTTTAGCGTTTTGGTTAAAGTTTTTAAACTATCCAATTAAAAAAATAATCAGTATCTATAAATTTTTACATGTCAAAACGACATCTTTCGGAAAACGCCCCAAAATCAAGAAAAGTCATAGAGGAAATAGGTGTCAGACTAGGCCTAATGAAGCCATGTATAAAGTTTGGGGAGAGTATTTGTCAGTAAAATTTTTGCCGACGGGCACTCTGACTATAATAAAGAAAATAAAATCTCTAACATCGCGTGAGGTGACGCGGCGAATGCTTAGTATTCAATATGATATTTGCTATTCGTTGCCATGGTTGCCTACATATGTTTCACGTCATGTATAAACATTAATCAAAGCATGCCGAACTAGTTTATTTCTGACAGATCCATAAAACAAAAGAGCGGCTGATTTTTTTTTTCAAAATATTTCCAAAACTGTAAAGTTTAGAAAAAAAAATTTAACGAAACTTTTTTGAAAAAATAAATAGAATAATAAGCCGTTATGAAAAGTATACCATTATTATATAAAAAACACCGTTATAGCATATATGTCTTCTGCGCATGCGCCGATGTTCCCCAAAAACAATAGGGATCTTCATATTTGCATAGCAAGCATCCTCCCAAAATTTGGTTTCAATCCGCTCATCCGTTTGACCTGTATCGTGTTCACAGACTAACAGACGCACAGAGTTTTTTAAAAATATGTTTTATTGGATTCGGGGACCTTAAAACGGAAAGATATTGTAACATTTTTGAAATGTGATTTTTAATTTGAATTAAGTACCATTCCCCACTTGTGGGTTGGAATGGTAAAAACTCTGTTCGTATTAAAGTTGTTCCAATGGATATTTTGCACTGTAGTGTTGGTGGTTAATCAGGTTCTTTTAAATTAGTAATACCCTTGAATTTGATTTAATAATGATTTATTTACATTACCAACGTCGACCTACGCCAGCTCGCGCTGGCATAGCCACATGCGTCCACCACCTGACTTCTTCCTTCCTTCCAAATATACTACATATATTTATATCATTCAAAATGCAAACGTCGCGCTATTAACTAGAACGATTATTCAATAAACAAAATTATCGACCAATTTTTCAGACAATATATTAACAAAAAATATTAATAATACATTAACGTTTCGATCCGGATTTGGATCTTCTTCAGAACGGATCTAAAAATATAAAAAAATAATTAATAATTAGTTTCTATTTATTTTTAATGTATTATTAATATTTTTTGTTAATATATTGTCTGAAAAATTGGTCGATAATTTTATTTATTGAAGAGTTCTAATCAGACGTTAATCAAAAATTTAGAACGATTATTACTAATCCTTTTAAATTAACATATCTTGCAGTTCTACATTTCAAATGATATACGTAACTATAGCCTACAGCACGCTTGAAACCTATAGCAGCCAAATCTAGCCGCAAAACCAGCCTCGTGTGCAGCGGCCTTTATATTGAAATGGTTCAGAAAAACTTAGACTTCCGAATTCATCTCGTGTTCCCGTCAAAATATGCGGTAATAAACGGCGTAAAGTAATAACGCATAAAAACGTACATTCCATTCTCCAGTTGCTTCTAATCTAATCGAATCAAATACGTTCTGGCTATCGATCGATGATCGGCACATTAAGATTCTATCATGCCTCCACTACACGCGTGGCCAGCACCGCCACTTACAGGCACTCACGATTGTGTAGAGGGCATATTCGTCGGTGCGTGGACATAACCGCCTGTAATCGGCAGTAATCGCGGTTGATTGTCGGTACATCAAAGGAATGCGTGGCCAGCATCGTGCGCCCGTACACACAATTATTTTTTTATTTTTTTTTTTTGTAGAGATAATAATAATAATAGTTTATTGATGACGAAATCAAAAGGGTAAATGAGTTCAGCAAAAATGCTGTTTTTCAACTCTCCCTCACAAAGAAAAAAAAATACCTATAGGGTAATTCCGGGGGAGATGGCCCTACTAACTTTAAGGAGCTATTGTGAAGGAACTAAGATGAATAAAATATTGAATTCTGCGGGAAACGAAACTTTAATTATAAATCTTACAGAACATTAACGAAATATTACTTTTAAATAAACAAAAACAAGTAATTTTAAACTTTGAAAAAAAAGTAGAATTGGCCATCTCTCCCGGAGTATCCGGGAGAGATGGCCATAGTGGTCGGGAGAGATGGCCAGTACTTTATTTGTCTTTCCCTTTGCACTTAAGAGCTTTTAACTCCTTCTTTTTTTGATTACCACACTTGGAAGACATGTTCTCGACCTGGCTGTAATTCTCATGAAGCTAGAACATACTAACACTGCACCAAATCCAATCTTCAATTATTTTCTTTCTTATGATAGTTGTCACCACAACCTCTGCAGTTTTCTTCCTCTCTGTCTTTAGTTTCACTTTCTGAGGTGTCACTGAAATCCACGAGAGTTTCTTCGCAACTGCTAGCTGAGATACTGCGAATAGCCTTAATTTCTTTTTTTATTATCTTTGGTTTTCTAGATTTCTCTTCTTTTTCTTGTTTCTTTTTTTCTTTTATTTTCCGTTTTTTAATATGTTCTTCAGACGTCAAGAGGATGTCTACTTCCTTGACTCGTTTGCGGACTTTGTTGAGTTTTACAGGCAGTGGAGATACTTTGTTCAGTGCTTTTGTTGGTGTTGGTTGGTCCACCGTCTGTATGCCCGATATCTCTTTTATTAAGTGACTCAATGTCCTTACTAAAAGCGTGTTCCGGAATGGCACCTGGATTTAGGGAAGAAACTCCTGCTGCCTTGAATCTTGAAATTGCATTTTATGGCCATCTCTCCCGGAAAAAATGTGGCCATCTCTCCCGATTGTCCGGATGAGATGGTTACATTAGATAATTAAAATGAAAAATGAAAATGATTATCCTCACAAGGAAAGTACAAAAAAATAACAAAACTTTTAAAACCCCTTTAAGATCACTTAATATGTCAAACCCTTAATTAATAACAAACATGTCTTAAAAAATCAAAGTCAAATTACTCAACTTTCCTTTCTTTTTTTACACAAATCCACTAACACTTGTTGCTTGTTGTGAAATGAAGCAAACTATATTGAAAATAGTGCCATTTGTTTACTCTTAGTTAGACTTTTTTCTATTGGCCATCTCTCCCGTAAGGCCATCTCCCCCGGAATTACCCTACAATAATTTGTGAACAGAATACAAATATTTACATAATAATACCTAAAAAAAAGATATTTAGAACAGCGGCATCTTATAATTTATTACATAATAATAATGATGAATCTAAAAAAATATAAAAATAACTTATTAGTTATGGCTGTCAATAATCCATTCTTTGAGTCTTACTTTAAAGAACCGGCACGATTGTGTGGAGGGCTAGGCAATCATCGCGGCGATGATAGGCACTTATTTGAGTGGCGGTGCTGGCCACGTGTGTAGTTGAGGCATCAGAGTGATATAGGCCCACTACAAGCACAAGGCAGTGACGACGGCGTCGCGATAGCCTCATACACACGGCAGGGGCGCCTTCGGCAACAATTAAGCCCATAGTTTAACATCTTCCTCGATACAGATCGATCATATCGACATTAAATACTCGCACAGTCGACCAGTTCGTGCAAGTGTTTGAAAAAGTACGCGGTATCCAGGGATGTCGATATGTAATATAGGCCCGTAGAAGACTATAGAGTGACCTGTGCGAATTATTCGCACTAAATAAGTATAATAATTATCACTTTACAAAATTATTTTTTAAATATGATTGCAGGTATTCAATTCGTTTCTAATTTTGCACACTGCTTATAACGTTCTTCTTTTTGTTGTATTACAATATGAAGCTCAGATGACAGATCGAAGAAATATTTTACTAAAATTGTCATATAGAGGCGCAAGTAGCAAAAGCGTTGAGCTAAGCCGTCAGATGGCATCGTGCAGCATTGCTGTGACGTTGTTCAGCGTTGCTCGCTGTTTCAAAATTAAAGCCGTCAGATGGCAGTATGCAGTATTGTGTCTGTTGTATTACAATATGAAGGTCAGATGACAGATCGAAGAAATATTTTACTAAAATTGTCATATAGAGGCGCAAGTAGCAAAAGCGTTGAGCTAAGCCGTCAGATGGCATCGTGCAGCATTGCTGTGACGTTGTTCAGCGTTGCTCGCTGTTTCAAAATTAAAGCCGTCAGATGGCAGTATGCAGTATTGTGTCTGTTGTATTACAATATGAAGGTCAGATGACAGATCGAAGAAATATTTTACTAAAATTGTCATATAGAGGGGCAAGTAGCAAAAGCGTTGAGCTAAGCCGTCAGATGGCATCGTGCAGCATTGCTGTGACGTTGTTCAGCGTTGCTCGCTGTTTCAAAATTAAAGCCGTCAGATGGCAGTATGCAGTTATTGTGTCTGTTGTATTACAATATGAAGGTCAGATGACAGATCGAAGTGTTGACGTTGTTTCAAAATTAAAGCCTTCAGATGGCAGACGTTGTTCAGCGTTGCTGTATTTTTATTAATTTACAAAAACAAAAGCAATAATAAATTTTTTAGTTGTCGATGTCAGTAGAGCAAGCAATTATCTGTAAAATGATATATAATTTATGTGGAGAAATTATGAGGTTTTTTCTGAAAAGGGAGGCAAACATCTTTTACCTTATCGTATTAGTATATATGATTGTCATCTGTAAAGATACGAGAATCATCATTTTGACTGAACGCAACTAGTGTCCGATCGAAATTTCTGTTTCGTTTTCGGCATATTTTCGGCAAAAAACTGGTTTCGGCTGCTCATCCGGCCGCAACCGAAACTACATTCGAAGGTTTCGCGCTGAAATGCGATGCAGCTGCAAGCGACGAAGTGTCTTTTATGTTTGCGCGCTCGGCGATTTTTTTTTTTTAGTTTAAGTGAAAACTTTTTTTATTTTGATACTTTCGATTCAAGTATTATTTGCATTAAAAATATTTATTTAGTTGTTATATTTGGTATTAATTTTAATTTTATTGTAGTTCGTTAACAAGAGTACCATACAAAATGACCAAAGTTTACAAGAAATAATTTTGTTCTTAAGATGAAAGAGTGTTTTCTTTTTTGTGTTGTATGTACCTACCTCAACATATTAATTAGGTTATTACTTTTTACTAAAAAGTAATTTTGTTTTGTAGCTTTTATTTTATCTCATAATATTAAAAAAAAAGAATATTTACTTGCAATTAACAACCCCTGTTCACCCCTGATGTAGATAATAGGGAAACTTCAAAGCACAGCTGGTCGACTCTATTGATCACTTATGCATGCGACCGTCAAATGAACATAGTTTTGACTTGATTACTTAGTAGTACAGTCTACATGGAAATTTTATTATGATTTAAATTGTATGAGATGAATTGTTATAAAACAAAATGCCGCGGAATAAATTTATGTAAAGATTATTTAGATTATACAAGGATTTCTTTCACTGTCCAATGGATCAATATTATAATAATTAATTATGGTTCAATAAACTTTGCCAATATTTATTAGTGCTAATTTCATGGTTTTCGTCTGCAAATCAACTCAAATTAGCAAATCAAGTAGTATTTCAAAGTAATGAACTAAAAATAGATTGATAAAACAGTAAAATAAAACCATAAACCTTCGACTTAATAAGTCTTTGAAACTAAAAAAAGCGGGTGTGCTTTAGAGTCTTTAGACCACACGACTGAAGTAAAACTTCTTCCTGCAATATATAATATTTAATAATAACAATAATATTCGATAATCTATCACCATATTTTGATTAGACATCCTGATTTAAGGACACAATATAACCTTACTCTGTAGCACATATCTACAAAGACGAAATGTTTAAAATATAATTTTTGATTAATTAATAGGCAAAATATGTATATATATTTATTAGCATAATTTATAATACATTTAAAAGGATTTATTAACCAACCTACATTATTTCCCGTTACAAAATGCAGCAAAATTCGATGAAATGTATTTTTGATACAAAAACAATTGTTTTCATTTTAAACGTCAAATAGTTGTAAAAAAAAAAAAGAATTTTGATTAATGCTCCGTCTTTGTCGCACTCACTAACTTATATCTCCCTCTCAACTTCCAATATACGAAACGTAACTCTCCCTCTCTCTTACTATCTTTCTCAATTACTACCGTTCGCCTCGAACGATGATGCACTTCCGTAAACGTTTTCGTCAGGCATTTACCAGCTTACTTCCCAAGTCAAGCGCGCCTAAAGAAGTTTTACTTCAAAAAAAGATGAAAAGAGGTTTTTTTACTCCCGGACCTCTATAACTGAGACTACTACTAATAGTTCCACGAAGAATGAGTCATAAATAACTGAATTAACATTGTTTTTGTACCATTGATTTTTTTGTTTAGTGTCTTATTTACGGCAAATTTTATCACTACATATTTGCTGTATTTTTATAGACCTCTATAAGTGAGAAAGGCCACTCCTGTACCTCTATAAGCTTGAAACTCGGGTTAGTGAAAAACCTCCATAAGCGAAAAAGAGATCGCGGTCCCTTGAACTCTTGCTTATCTAGGTTCGACTGTAATCTGTGTTCGTGAAAAAACTTTTCTCAGATTTTTAAATTTCAAATTTAACTTTTATGAATATGAGATTTCAGGTTAGAACAAATCTGAGTAAAATAATATTTTCTTACTTACGGCGATAATTTTCGTATCGCAGCGCTTAAGAAAACTTGGATTAAATAGTCGACAGTTTTATCGTGTTTTTGAACCGTAATACGGCTAATTTAATATGGCTGTCAAAGCCGGCGTCATCATTTTTAAACGTTTCAGTCTTACATCCGTATACTTCATCACGACTGTAAGGCCTCAAGGCCTTTTAATATTATACATATGAATTATCTGCACAATATATTCTCGGAACAAATGTGTTCAGTAGCTGGCTTGTCTTTAGGGCGCAATTGAACACTGGAAATGTGAACGTTTCAATGCATGACACGAACGATATTGTAATTGACATCGATGATACATGTAAAATATGCACATACATACAATCTTCTATCTTTGAGTAATAATTTTATCGTTTCATAACACAATTCAGAAGAATTTTATATATAATATATCGATTATACGATAACTAGTAAAACAGGAATCTGTCGATTTTTTTTATTTTGTTCGCAACCTTATTATTATATTAGTAATTAACCTCAGCAACTGTTAAAATATGTTCATTCTCATGACATCACGATCTTAAACACTATTCCTGGTTAGAGTACGATAACCGATGTGCAGTGGACATACACAATTACCGACCGTCATTGGGATATAAAAATTCATATTCAATTAATTAATTTATTTTGATATACTTCCAATATAAATGGCTTTACAAGATACATTACAACAATAAAATGTTTCTGGCAGCTGGAAAACCATCATTTTAATATTTAAATAATTTAATAACCATAATACATACTTACCTCGCATTTAAATAAATATCTAAATTAAAGTAGTCATTGATATAATACTTACCTCGCATTTAAAATAAAATCAAATAATTAAGTTCTTCACAAAAAGATAATTATTTGGTAGTATTATGTACTTATTTTATAATTTATTGATAATTATGCAATGGCCGCCCAGTATTGTCACAAAGCCTATCGAAAAATGTAAATAAGATTCATTCGGTGTTCAAGTACGAAATAAGTAGCATTACCTATAAATTAAAAGTTATTTAAAACTAGCATGATAATCTAATATAATGAAATACTATTCAAAATAAATTTATCTTGAAAATAGTCTAAAATAAACTAAAATAATAAAATTAAAATATTATTTAAAATCATAATAGAATTTAAAATCTTAATCAAAATTAAAATTAAAACGACGTTCTGAATTGATTCTTTTAAAACATTAAAATTATAATTATACGTAAACTAAATTATTCAAGAAATAAAATAATTTTGTAAATTTTATACTTTCAAACTTTGAAATCTTTGATTAACGTCTGATTAAAACTCTTCAATATATAAAATTATCGACCAATTTTTCAGACAATATATTAACAAAAAATATATAATTAATACATTAACACTTCAATCCGGATTTGGACCTTCCTCAGAACTGATCTAAAAAATATAAAAAATAATTAATATTTAATTTCTAATTAGCTTTTTATAAAATTCCTTCAAAATTATTAATTAGAAATTAAATATTAATTATTTTTTATATTTTTTAGATCAGTTCTGAAGAAGTTCCAAATCCGGATCGAAACGTTAATGTATTAATTATATATTTTTTTGTTAATATATTGTCTGAAAAATTGGACGATAATTTTATTTATTGAATAACTACTTTGACTTTAAAACTCAAAAAACCTAATTTGCAATAATTGAAGTTGTAATGTATTCACGCTTCCAATAAAACTAAAGAAGTTCAGCGCCATACTAGAAACCTGGTAGACAAATCTAGTAAGCAATCTTGCGGCAGCGACCTTTATTTTTTACTTTTTAAGGCTCTGAAGAAAACACAACATTAGTAGTGAAACATTGACAATTAAAGAATTTAGCAGCATTGTTACTATTTTGTCTTTTGTTAACCTTGATTTATGAAACGCACACTAAAATTTCTTATGAAGCGATTTATATTGTAAAAAACGTAAACCAACAAAAAATTACGATTCATAAAAAAAGGGTTCATGGACAGGAAATGAATCAATTCTTAAGAAGTCGATATTTAAGTTTACAATATCTTTTTTTATTTACCGCGTAAATTATTTTTTGTAACGAACTAAAACAAACATGCTTGTACGTTAAACAATATTGGGTACAGCGGTTCTAAAACAATTAGGGAACTCGTTACAATATAGCATGGATGTAAGTTGCCAGATTCAAACCTTGTCAAAATTCCATTGGATCTTGAACCTTGAAAAACCTAACAATTTACTAAATAAATAATTTAAAGAACTTGGGTTGCAGTGCAGAACCTTGCGGACAAAATAATGAATTTGTGAATAATTTGTTAACACACATTAAGGTAGTTATCTGAAGAAAAAAAATGCTCCTTATTATATCTCTTAAAATTTTAGATTGTGAACTTACATATTTCTCCATATGAAACGCATTGTAGAGTTTTAAATCAATCCCGCTAGAAAAATAATTGATCAATTAAAACGATATTTTTCTTAAACTGTGTATACATGTATTTGATATCGTTTTTTGTACAGTTTCCACTACGCATTTCGATCAAAATTTAGCTTGAAAAGCAGTCTTTTTCTATGTAAAACAATCATTTGCTTTTGTGTGAGTACAATCTTATGTTCTAGATGACAGTGAGTTTGAATCTTAGAGATATTACAATAGAGTACACGAGAGAGCAGTGAAAGTATCTGCAATTAAGAGAGAGAACAGTTCCTTACATCTATGATAACTATTGATGCAAAACAATGCTGATTTAAGTAAACAAATTTTTGGTTTTCTGCAGCGTTCTTTCAATTAACTGAAGACACTTTCACTTATGACAAGCATACGCATTAGCGTACTCTATTTACGTATATCTCTATGGTTTGAATAAGACATTAGACTGTTCCTAATGTATAGAAATTGGAATTATATGATCACAATCTAAATGTCTTTGACAATCATTTCCGCAAACCCAGCGTAAGTGAGTTAATTTATGAATCTGACAAATGTTTAAGAATCGCTGAATTGAAATTACTAACAAGTTACGTATATACAAGGATGTGTAGCAAAAAACCACGTACGCGAATAAATTGGTAATACATATGTAGATACTAACTTATACTTACATACGAGGATCAATTAAACAATTAACTTGTCATTGCAAATCGGGCATAATCACAGAGCAGAGCTATCATAACTCATTGCCTCACTGCGATATAGCTTCACCCATTTTGCCGTCAGCTACCTGCCTACAATATTGCCGTGTTCTGGATCACCGATTTATGATGAATTTCTGTTTAACTGTACCTATATCAACCTAAACTGGCCATTCATCTAATATGTATCTATCACTGAAGAGTTGGTTTGTTTGTTTGGTTGGTTGAACGCGCTATAGTCTCAGAAACTACTGATTCGAATTGAATTTTTTTTTTTGTTGGATAGTCCATTTATCGAAGATTAAGGCTATAGGTTATATAATATCACGCTACGATCAATAGGAGCGGAGCATCAATAAAAATTATTGCAAAATGGAACTCAAAATTTGTCCGTTCGACAAAAACTTTTGAACGGTAACTCCGATCATCATGACATTTGGACACAACATTCATCTAGGTAAACTAAGATGAACGTGCATAGGTACTCATGTCCCTCCGGTGTTTTTTATATAATAATGGTATACTTTTCATAACGGCTTATTATTCTATTTATTTTTTCAAGAAAGTTTCGTAAAAAATTTTTTTTTCTAAACCTTATAGTTTCGGAAATATTTTGAAAAAAAGTCAGCCGCTCTTCTGATTTATGGATCTGTCAGAAATAAACTAGTTCGGCATGCTTTGATTAATTTTTATGTAGGTAACCATGGCAACGAATAGCAAATATCATATTGAATACTAGTCACCTCACACGATATCAAAAGTTTAATTTTCTTTATTATAATCAAATGTCAACATTTTTGAAGTTGGAATGGTCCCGTCGCCCAATTGGCTGGAATTTTTTTTATTCTTGTTTGCAATTGAAAGAATACAAAAAGGTATGGTTGCGAAACAATTTTCACAGTTCAAAAGTACTAAATTATGGCTGTTGGACGACTATATTCCTGGTGATATATTTTTTCGTAATGCTGCCAGCAATGAGCCTTTTTCATGAAGTACGAAAAATCACTCACTAGTAGCGCTAGTAGTTCGGTAGGGACAAACACTGTCAAATCCCCATATAAACACACATTAAAGTGTACTTGAAAAAAAATGTTTTTAACAGAAGATGATGTTTCTGGAGCAAAACTAAAATTTGCAACTGTAAAAGATAACAATGTAGTAACATTAAAACGTTGGCTTGCGTGTCGTAATTTAAAAGTATCTGGAAAAAAAATGAATTAATAGACAGGTTAGTATGCAGACTCTAGTAAAATATTAGCGATAAATTCAAACTGTAATAAGAGAAATTGAAAATAATTATGAATTTCAGATTTATTTCCAAATGAAATATGAATAAAAAATATATGGTAATAAAATAAATTTAATTAAATATAATAAATGAATATAATTTAATAAAAGATTGAGGTTATATCTCATTCTAATCAATGGTAATAAACTGTCAAAAATTTACTATTCATTTTTTATTCATTTAATTAATTTTAAAAATAATTTCGATAACATATGTAAATGATGACTCTCAGTGATAAGTTTATCAGTTCAAAATTTTTTTTATTTCAGATTTATATTTTTAAATAATAAAATAATATCACGTAAATAACATTGGTTGGCATGTAAATATTTTATGTTTGTCCCTACTACTAGTGCTGCCTCTCGTGACACTTTCGCTGCACTATTCTCAGGAAAAAGGCTCATTTGATACGCACTACTCCTTTTTTATATCTGTTTCTTATATGAGATGCAGGATTCTAGAAGATATAGTTTATTGAGAATCGTAGGCCTGTACTGTTTACAATGCATGGGTGCAGAATGAACGTAACGTAAAAGAGAGAGTACAATCTAATACGAAATAAGGAGAATAAGAGAGAAGGAGATCAGAGTTAGTAGAAACGTTAACGGTAGGGTTGAATATATACATATATACAAACTAAACAGCCTAAGGTGATGTGATTCCTAATGCCCACACTACGCAAAGTTCAACCAAACGAACAGTCGCAACGATATGACGTACGGCATGATCGTTAATAAATAAATGGTCAACTACAGTCGCTCTCTGTTATTATAGAATCCCCCTGTACACATTACAAGATTAATTTCTTTTCGGTCCAATAATTCAATTAATTCAAAGCTTCCAGCGCCATCGTCGTTGTTATGTTAAGTAAACTTATGCCGTTTACAGTAAAGCGACGGTTATTCGAAAATGAGTTGCATAATAATGCATTTCCAATATCGTATAGTACAGTGCGTCCACCGAAAGTGGTAACAGTTAATAATTTGATACAAAAAAAATTGGTTGTCTGTAAAGTCGGTTTACGGACGATAGTTTTACGTGATAACGTATTCCGCTCGAATATCATATTTAATAATACAAAACCTAAATTTTAGTAGCTGTCAAACTATATTTTTACCGACTAATAATTTGATCAACCAAAGCAAAATACATATTTTTAAGCAATTATAAAAGACATTTAAAAGAATGTATATATATTATATATTTGTTAACAAACCGTATAATTTATCTGGCCATCTGTCAGATGTAGCTTTCGCTGGAACAGCCGAAAAAAATGTTGAACGCACACTACTCTCTGACGTCACGCGAGAAGAGAGAGACTATCGCTTATATCGCGCTCTCGCTTGCGGAACGTTACTCTTTTTCGTGCGTGCAGCCGGTGTTTCATCAATTTATAAGACGTTATCACGTCAAAAAGTTTTTTGTTCAACTCAATATTTACTATCGGAAACTGCTGAGGAATATTTTTTTGTACTTCAAACTCAACCTAAAGTGTACAATGCACATACATTTTTTTACATTTTCGAATTCTCAATTTTTTTCTCTATAAATTCATATCAAATTTTTATAAGGTTACATAAGAAAATATTCGAGAATAACGTAATAAAAAGTAATAGATATTTTTCATAACCCTCCACACATGTATTATTATTATTATTGTGTATTTAATTTATAAAATGATAACATTTTTCGCGAATATTTTCTTATGTAACTTTATGAAAATTGTCTTTGAATTTATAGAGAAAAACTAAAGATTTCTAAAATGTAAAATGTTATGTTGCCATTTGAAAAAAATGCACCTTTCTCTATTGGCTTAGCAGCGAAGAAGGAAACACTTAGGGTGAGAAGTAAGGACTAAAAACTTGAAAATACGTGAGTTGAATAACTTGAAAATAAATGGTTTTGAAAGACGAGTCCGACTGTAATATAGATTTCCGATCCGAATTTGTCCGGGTCGACTTCGTTTGAGCAGCAAAATAATAAATACTTGTGAAAAAATAAAAATATGGAAGAATCCTGGTGGCATAGGATCGATGAAACAAAGCATAATTTTAAACAAGTAACATAGACACATTTATACAGTTTTTAGTAAAAATCAAGTCGTTTTTCAAGAAAAATAGTAATTTAATAACTTTTGATGACATTTTATATTTTAATTTATTTTATACATAACAACAATACTGAGAAAACAGACAGCATTGATTCTCCGAAGATGACATAAAGATTTCCGAAACGTCAGACAATAAAATGCAAAAAAACCTTCAGTATTTGCTTTGTTTCATCGATCCTATGCCACCAGGAGTCTTCCTTTTTAATCTTCCAATAACAAATACTCATATATAACGTACCTACACTAATTTAGAAAGATCGCGTGGGGATCTTCGATTTCCTTTACAATTTGTCTCACTGCTCGTCCGCCTTTAGTTATTTGAGAATACTTTTTATTGAAATTCAAATTAAAGAATCTTGGACGTATTTTATTGACAGCGCACAAAAATTACCCTTGATATTTTATATTTGTGTTAACTATTTTAGAAACCATAGGCTTCAAGGTATAGTACCACCCGCGCACAATTCGATAAAATTATTTCTGAATTTCAAAATGCCAGGGAAGTCAATATGTATGCCACTGTTAGAAACAATAATTTAGGCTATACTGTACGAAAATTAGATGCACGCTGAGAGGATTTAGTTTAAAGTAACTAGTTTTGGTATTAGTATGTTGGTAGTAACTAAGTAGTGTAGTACCTAGATGCTTTATATCGTTGTTATTGTTGAATTCGAAATTTAAATTTAATCAGTGCTTATTTAATTCGGGTTAATAATGGAAAACTATTTTTGGAATGTATACAAATCCTTTACTTCACCTATTAAATGAAAGTTATAAACATAACGATGCCATTTTGTTACAATAAGCGATTTTTCATACTTAAAAAATATAAAATAATTAAATGAGTATATTAGTTAATGCTAGATATGAACCATTACAGTAGATGGTTCATATCTAGCGTTAACTAATTGATAGTTTGATAGTTGTGTCACTGTGGTGTAATGTAACTCAGTCCGCCGCGAGAGTGGAAAGATTCGGGGTTCGTATCCCGACGGTGATAGCGTTGTAACAATGGGTGTTTCTTAAAAATTGTAGCAAACAGTAGCTACTCTGTAATATAAAATAATTAACTTATAAAATAATATACCTAAATTAAAAGAAAACATTATTTTCGAAAATAAGGATTTTCACGCTAAGTATTATTTTAATTTCGTTTCCAAATTTTTTGGAACTCAAAAAAAATTTTTAAGTTTACAATTTTGCAGTAGACCCATCTCGAATATTCGATAATATAATCAACAGTGCATAATTTAAGGGATTTATATAACACGTTTACGTTGAAAACGTTACCGAAGTTGCAGATTTATTAATTCTTTGTTTATAAATCCAGGATTAAAGTTGCGCTGAAAACTTTAGTAGCTGACATTGTGCATCACATAATATCAGGTGCTTTCCATTTGGTGACACTAGTCTACACATCAAGTCAATTTGCAATTCTCAGTGACACAAGTCAATTCAAGGAAATTCTAGTAAAGAAAAGGGTTATGCAAAAAATGTATTTATTTTCGAATTTCATTCAAAAGCTCCACCCAAAAATGTAGATCAACGCAAGCTAGATTTGGATAGTTCCGAATCTTTATAGTTCCGGATTTCAGAGACGTTCTATCCAAAAATGTAAGGCAACCAAGTTCATTAGCCAACGGAAGCTAAACTTGGATAGTTCCGAACCTTTATAGTTCCGGATGTCAGAGACGTTTTCTATCTTTTCGCAGAATGCACATTAGCATGTTTATATAGTTCCGATTTTATCATGAGCTCTACTTCAAAATCTCTATCTAAAAATGTAAGTAAATCAAGTTCATCAGCCAACGGAAGCTAGACTTGGATAGTTCCGAACTTTTATAGTTCCGGATTTGAGAGACGTATCCTATCTTTCCGTAGAATGCAGTTTAGTATGTTCATATAGTTCTAATTTCATTATGAAATCTACTTCAAAATCTCGACCCAAAAATGTAGATAAAGTTAGACTTGGATAGTTCCAAAGCTGTATAGCTTCGGGAACTATGCTTCCTAACTTTCCTTGAAACGCATCTTGGCATGTTCATACAGTTCTGATTTTATCACAAGATAACAAGACTCATAACTTAAGCGAGCATTATCTGACCTACATAGTTCTATAAAAAGTAATCAGGAAAAAGAAAAGATTAAAATACTTTTAAAAACAATTAGAACTAAAGAAAATTTATACAAGGTTTCAGTCAGTCAGTTTCCATCGACGTAAGGATGCCAGTGCAACTGGATAGTTCTGCGAACTAGTTCCACTCAACAAAGAAAACGCTCCATGCTCATTTCAAATCGAAACATTTTTTGTAAGGTTATTAATTTCATCAATAAATAAGATTATCGACCAATTTTCCAGACAAAAATATTAACAAAAAGTATAAAAATTAATACTTCAATAAATAAAACTATCGACCAATTTTTCAGACAAATTAGTCGATAATTTTATTTATTAAAGAATTCTAATCAGACGTTAATCAAAGATTAAAAATTAATACATTGACGTTTAGATTACATATTTCTGAAGAAGATCCAAATCCGGACCGAAACAAATGTATTAATTTTTATATTTTTTGTTAATATTTTTGTCTAAAAAATTGGTCGATAATTTTATTTATTGAAGAGTTCTAATCAGACGTTAATCAAAGATTGGGTTATTAATTTCAATTAATTACTTTTTAATAATAAATTGAAAATCTAATTGATATTTTTGCCAATTCTCGAATTACAACCTATAAATTGGAGCTTGAAATAGAAGACCCATGGAAACGTCATACAAACAACGACATCGCTAGAAGCTCGGCTATTGTCAAGACGACGTCAAAGTCGTAGGGAGTCAGCAAAATGGAAAGCATCCAATAATACACACAAGCGTGAAACATTATGTATTATCTAAACACGTTCGGTAAAGAGCTTTATGTGGTAGTTTCACAGTTTATGTCCGCGATAGCGCGGAGATAATCGGCAAGGCTGAGCACTCAGGTCACAGGTCATCTAGCATTCAGCTGACTTATTTATTATCAATAAACGGCTTTAGTTTCAATATTGCATATATACAATATACATTGTATTTAATATGATCTGCTAACGCTCAGTCGTTGTGGAAAATTATGATGTACAAGAAGCGTGACGTCGAAAGCAAAAGTACATTAAACGGGGCATCGTCTTTTTAAACTAAAATCAAAATTGATGACCACGTTAACTACTTTTCGAAGTTACCGCACAACCCTAGGGCTGTCGTAGTGTTGGGTAACTCAGACAGAAGATCCGTGAGAGCCGACTCACTTTTTTTTGAGCCGACGGATCAACGGATCCGCATAACTCAGTGAAACACTTAACACACAGAAGCAATAAGTATCTGTCAGCTCAAATGACTCATGCATATGTCTGGCTATGCATTCTATACAGGTATACATTATACAATCAACAACTATACAGTGTACACACTACGCACAGGCGGTACAGTTATTACAGTGTTTCACATAAGTCACAACTATTTAAGGTACCTATTGTATTGCATATTGTAATAATATGCTTTCTTTAACATAGCAAGTAAGCAACCTGTAAAACCCCGCCTTATAAGATGTGAGTCAGTCACTGGCATAATATTACGTGATATATGATTGACTCAACTAACTCAGTGGCTCAGTTGACTCGAATAATATATATAGAACTCGGCTCTTTTTGAACCGGTTCAGGGAGCCGGCTCACGGGCATAATATTACGTGATATGATTGACTCAACTAACTCAGTGGCTCAGTTGACTCGAATAACATATTCAGAGCTCGGCTCTTTTTGAACCGGTTCAGGAAGCCGGCTCACATACGGGATCCAGATTCAAAGATGCAGATCACAAAAAAGACCCGTTTTTCACATCTCTAGGCTGCCGCGTTTAACTGCACATTCGTATTTTTCCCGATCCGGCGTCGGCCGATATCGGAATAAAAGCAAATACCAAGATTATAATGTTAGGTTATTACATCGGAAAAGAAATCGGGCTTCCTTTCACAATGTTAAGTACCGACATTATAATCTTGCTGTTTGTTTGTCTTCGGATGTTGTCCGACGTCGGTCAACATCGAATCAAGCACAACCGAGCAGGCTGGCGTAGTGGGGAGAGCACTAGACTCGCATTCGGAAGGTACCGGGTTCGAATCCCGGCGGGGGCAGATGTGGCTAGGACTTTTTCCTGCTGCCTCTTGCCGAGAAATGGTAATTTATGTACCAGCCATCTTGTTGATATTTTCCATGGTTTTCTCAATAATTCCAGATAAATATCAAGATGGTCCTTATTCAAGGCCATGACCGATTACCTGTCAAATTCCTATGCTCAAAATTTGCCTACCTTATCCTAATGTCCTAAAATTCCTTCATTTGCCCATTGCTATTAATTAAGTGGAAGTTTAAAAATGTAGGAAATAAAAATAAGTGTCATAGATAGAAAACAGTAATGGTGCGAATGGCGTCTGTTATGACAAAGTCGAGAAAAGAACGTTAAACGAATTATTATCGTATATATGCTAAGGTTAAAGATGTTTGCCTCCCTTTTTAGAAAAAACCTCACAATTTCTCCACATAAATTATATGTCATTTTACAGATAATTGCTCGCTTTACTGACATCGACAACTAAAAAATTTATTATTGCTTTTGTTTTTGTAAATTAATTAAAATACAGCAACGTTGAACAACGTCTGCCATCTGACGACTTTAATTTTGAAACAACGTCAACACTTCGATCTGTCATCATTCTGATCTCCATATTGTAATACAACAGACACAATACTGCATACTGCCATCTGACGGCTTTGATTTTGAAACAGCGAGCAACGCTGAACTATGTCACAGCAATGCTGCATGATGCCATCTGACGACTTAGCTCAACGCTTTTGCTACTTGCGCCTCTATATGACAATTTTAGTAAAATATTTCTTCGATCTGTCATCTGAGCTTCATATTGTAATACAACAAAAAGAAGAACGTTATAAGCAGTGTGCAAAATTAGAAACGAATTGAAAACCTGCAATCATATTTAAAAAATAATTTTGTAAAGTGATAATTATTATACTTATTTAGTGCGAATAATTCGCACAGGTCATTTTAGTTATTATTATTATTCTAATTCAAGTACAAGAACTTCTTTTCTCTCAAATTCACATAAAAAACTTGTGTTTTTTAAATGAATCATTAACACAAATGCATAGATAAACCATGAACGATGCATCTCAGCATAACCAACTTTGTGCATGGTGATCATGGTGGCTAGTGAGGCGCGACGATCATGAACTGCCGACCGGCGGCCTCGACTGGCAACAGCGCGCGGTGGCCACGACCGCCCACTCACCGGCTCACCTTCCCCCAGGTGACAGCCCGCCACACGTACACACGTCTCAAAGCCGCGCTTTTAACACTATCGCGGATCAATTAAAACGATTTAAGTTATGTCGCTGCTGAATCATTTCAGACGCTTTACAAAAAGTCTAGTCGTTTCGTAAAATGGCGCTGGTTCCTAAAAACAGGCGATTTCTAAGGAGACTGAAGAAAAGACCGCCGAATTTTTGACGTGATAACGTCTTATAAATTGATGAAACACCAATCTTATAAAGTGATGAAACACCGGCTGCATGTACGAAAAAGTGTCACGTTCCGAAATGTGTCACGTTCCGCCTGACCCTGTGCGTGCAAGCGAGAGCGCAGTATAAGCGATAGAGAAGCACGATCGGCCCAAGTTTGACAGCTACAAAAATTTATTTATTAAAGATCACAAGACACAAACTTCCAATAGAGTATAGACTGTCACAGTTCGCTCGTATATATACTTACAGGGAGTGAAAAATCCACACCACCCGACCGTCCGTTTATTAAAACTGCGTGTATTTTGAAAACGGTTCATTATATTTAAAAACCGTTTCTACAGTTGGTTAGAACCCTAATTTTACTATTTAAATATGTAAAAATAAATGTTTGGAAACGTATACGTATAATGTGAAAAATAAAAAAAGTTATTTTTCAACACTTTACGAGTATGGTTCAATGTTTCTTTATGACGTTATCACGTAAAACTATCGTCCGTAAACCGACTTTACAGACAACCAATTTTTTACATACATTGTTAGAATTTTCCAAATTAACTTGATAAGTCAGTGCTAGGGTGGGAGCACGAAATAGTTTTTAGATTGGAAACCATAAGAGAACAAATAAAAATTAATGAACATAGATATTTGCGTGGGTCAGGGTCTGACCCGCGGGTCATAGGTTCGCTATCACTGGTATATTAACTTCAAAAATAAATTGACTATCTATGCTACGACAAAAGGAGATAAACAGTAAGTGAAGATGCGGACCTAACCTGGATGAAAGCTGACTAAATATATTTTTTTGTTCTTGATTACTTCCTTGCCAAATTGAAATCTACCCGCACAAAACCTGGCTACAAAGCTAGTGTTTAAGTACAGAGAAATTTAATACACTTTTATACATTTATCTCGCTGTGGATTAAGTTGAATGAAATGATAAAAATGAAAAAAAACGACAAACCAGTCCAGTGTCAATAGCACTTGAAATAAATAAAAAACACACAATTATAGATAACACGAATTGCAATGTGGTGGCTATCAATATTGAATGATCGTCGTTGACGTTTATAAAAGCCGCATAATGGATTCTGAAAGCGTCCCTCGCGATCGACCTATGTAATGTGGACTGTTATAGGTACCTACACTTATCATTGACATGTCCTGCTCCTTATCATTGCTTATACAAAGCTGAATGACGCTGAATTAAATTATACAATACGCAAGCTGTGTCCAGCTAGGAACCGCATGTGTGCTCACAGAAATTATTCCAAGGGGTTAGAAAATACTTGTGTCCTGATATGCTGCCATGCCGATTTTTTTCTAGTTCAAGGTCATTTCCCCAATAGTCTAAGATCAGGTATTAGAAATATATACCCTCATCTGTTCTTTGATGATGACAAAGATTAATTGTTAGATTCAATCTTTGATTAACGTCTGACTAGAACTCTTCAATAAATCAAATTATCGACCATACCTATATACATTGATAAATCGCACATGGGTTGCCTAGCTAAATCACGTGCCGACGGTGTTAAATTAAATAAATTCTAATTGACATTTTGGATCAACTTGCCCGATTTGTTAATCATAAAAATCGAGCCTAAAATGAGAGAATATGACTCAAGGAATTGGAATTTACTATTAACTATAGATTCTATACATAAATATAGATCATAAACATACCTTGTAAAGAGTTGTTTTCTGTGTACTTTGAGTTTATTTGTTTTGTTAGTATTTTATTTGTGTCGTATTCTTTCATCTTAGGCTCGATTTTTATGATTATCAAATCGGGGTTGATCCAAGAAAATTAATTAGAATTTATTTAATTTAACAGCGATTTAGCTAGGCAACCCATATGCGATTTATTATCTAATGGGCTAAGAGTTGGCTACGGAGGGGTAGGGGTCAAGCGGTGCAATGCTGAAAATTTGCAGAATAATATTGGAGATAGTACAAGTAAGTAGGGAAAAGAAGAAGGCGCTAATGTTGCGAAAAATCAGTGCACTTCTGGCAATTTCTATATACTTATTCTGTAATTCAAAACTAGATTATATATTATATATATATTATACTACATTATATAGTTATAAGGGCATACTGAAAATTCAAACATGATATAATAATTACATTCGACAAATATTCAAGATTATTAATGTCATTTTGATAGAAATAAAATTAATCGTCATATATTTTCAGTAATAAAATTACGTTGTTATAGCAACGTAATAAATTATTAACTGTTTATTCGCATTAAATTTTTTTATTCAACACGCGTGAGTAATATGCAATTTCGGGGCCCTGCTAAACTCGGGAGAAATAATATATTACTTCACTAGTGTAATAATGAATTTTCTGGCGTGGGAGAAATAATATATTACTTCACTAGTGTAATAATGAATTTTCTGGACCAATAGAAACTCAGTAGCAAGCCCAAGCGCTAAATAATGAAAAAAACTGCAAGTAGCTTCTGGACCAATAGGAACGTGGTAGGCGGTATTGTATACTTATATGAAAACAGCATCGCAATTCAGCGAAATCATGGCAATCTTGTGTATACACTGACGGTGGTACGTCAATCAATGAAGTGATTTATTATTTTTCCCTCTTTTATCAGGGCCCCGATTACATATTACTCCTGCTAGTTGAATAAAGTATTATGTGCGACTATTGATCGAAGGAGAATATTCCACTCGCGTGTGTTTTACCGCACTCGCTGCGCTCGTGCGGCAAATTTCACGCTCATGGAATCTTCTCCTTCTCTCACTAGTCGCACAATATACTATTATTCAACACGCGTGAGTAATATGTAATTTCGGGGCCCTGCTAAACGTGGGAGAAATAATATATTACTTCACTATAGTGTAATAATGAATTTTCTGGCGTGGGAGAAATCATATATTACTTCACTAGTGTAATAATGAATTTTCTGGACCAATAGAAACTCAGTAGCAAGCCCAAGCGCTAAATAATGAAAAAAACTGCAAGTAGCTTCTGGACCAATAGGAACGTGGTAGGCGGTATTGTATAGGTACTTATATGAAAACAGCATCGCAATTCAGCGAAATCATGGCAATCTTGTGTATACACTGACGGTGGTACGTCAATCAATGAAGTGATTTATTATTTTTCCCTCTTTTATCAGGGCCCCGATTACATATTACTCCTGCTAGTTGAATAAAGTATTATGTGCGACTATTGATCGAAGGAGAATATTCCACTCGCGTGTGTTTTACCGCACTCGCTGCGCTCGTGCGGCAAATTTCACGCTCATGGAATCTTCTCCTTCTCTCACTAGTCGCACAATATACTATTATATAATTATTCATTTTAACTGAATAAATATTTGATTCATTCATAATCAGCGTGTAATTTCACGCTTGTTTTCCGTTTTTCCGAAAACTTTGATATGCAAATATATCATAAAAATCCCATGTTATAAAAAAGTGCATTAGGATCATAGATTAGTACACTGTTATCTATTTGTACAAAATAATGATTAAAAAAGTTTTAATAATAATGTGTCTACATAACCAATTGATAGATATGGTGTTTGGTTTTTCAAGTGATATGTTTTCTAGATAGAAAAAAATAAAGTATAAATGGATATTTATTTTATAAGAAACAGTGGCGTACAAAATACTTTCGAAACCATTAATACTAATGTTAAAGTAGATATTAATTACGAATAGTCAGAGTACCCGGCGGCAAATTTTATTGATACATACTCTCCCTAAACTTTGTATATGGCTTCATTAGGCCTAGTCTGACACCTATTTCCTCTATGACTTTTCTTGATTTTGGGGCGTTTTCCTTCTAAATTTTCCTAAAGATGTTGTTTTGACGACATGTAAAAATTTATAGATAGGTACTGATTGTTTTTTTAATTGGATAGCTTAAAAACTTCAACCAAAACGCTAAAATAATGTTATCTGACAAATAACATGAACCATTTAAAATGTCTGTCAACTCGACCATATTCGAGGTGTCAGACATTTTAAATGTTATTTGTCAGAGAACATTATTTTAGCGTTTTGGTTACTAGGAGTAAATGTCAATCTTTCGTCCCTGCTGACGAAATTACGTACTTTCGAGCGGATATGAAGAAAAATCGTATACACCACACGGGCCTTAAAAGTTGAAATCTCGGCCCTGCGCGTCATGATGCCCTCGGGCTCATGACGCGCAGGGCCGAAAATTCAACTTTCGGCCCTTCGTGTGATGTAATATACTATTTATACTTTTGTGTTAGCTGTATATAGTCAGGTTTGTGTTTATATAAATAAATTAAATCGGCGCTTATTTAAAATACGTGCTTTTTATTTGAAAGCACGTCACTGAATAACGAATAATAATAATCAGTCAGAACAGAACAATTGGAAAAGCTTTGTCACAAAATAAATATACACTAAATGGTGATTTTATTAGCCGTACAGATGGCAAACGACACGCGGCTTTATCTAAATGTATAAATTATAATAAGCATATGGAATATTGATATCTAAATCATTAAATGTGTAATTTTTTCAATAATTTTTATCTAAAAACATGTCTACTTAAAATGTCGCTAACATACTAAAATGATAGTTTTGTAACTATTAATTACATCACGAGCATAATAATTAATAAATATTTTTAATCATACCAGGTTTTATATCCGCATTTACCCCCTGCGCCCCCCATGGCTAGGCCAATATAAAAATAAAGTGACAGCGGTTCAATATCAAGCTCATTTGCCGTTGATCATGTCTCCAATAACTCTCAAAGAGAACAATATTTATAACCATGAAAATCAAATTAAAATCGGTCCAATGGTTTTAAAAAATGTCGCAAACATGTGGACAGACGCTAAAAGAGAACATAATCATATGTACAAATCTTTGATTAACGTCTGAATAGAACTCTTCAAATAAATAAAATTGTCGACCAATTTTTTTCAGACTATATATTGATTTATAATTTTATTTTTTATGTCAATATATAGTCTGAAAAAAATTGGTCGACAATTTTATTTATTTGAATAATCTATGTAATTATAGTTTTCTGGTTTGGATTCGCTCCGATCGTTTTTCGGTAGCGAAATAAGCAAGATAACAAAGGACCCTGCACAATTATAGTTTTAAGGTCATTAAGAAAAAGTGCCATGGGCGCATAACCTAAAAATGTTTTAGCTACAGCTTTGTTTAGAGAGATTTTAGATATAGGGATATCCATTGAATTCACAAACCTGTTCCGTGCTCAACTTTTTGCTTTTTTTTAGAAATAGAAAAATAATCGAAAACTGGGTAATGTAGGAAGACGTCACCCTGTATAAAATAATGCTATATTCGGATTCAGCGCACTCGGAAACATATTTCTAGAGCTTAGGATTTTTTATTATTGTGAATTCAATGGATCCTTATATCTAAAATCTTGCTAAACATATCTGTAGCTAAAAATCTATTGGTTTTTAATCTATGCGCCCATGGACACTTTTTAGTGACCTTTAAACTATTAAATAAAACCATGATTCGATCAATTTGATCGAGAACCAAATCCCATAAGGTTTGTGCGGGGTCCTTTGTCACATATCACTTTATTGGTAGATCTCTTATAGTTTAATCTGTGTAAACAATTTAGCTCAAAAAACCCGTTCAGGACTTGATTGACATTTCCACTCACTGTTCACCCCTGTCTTTGGGTTTAGCGTAGTATTTAATCGCCGATATTAGTCGGAAAGAAACGGGCTTCTAAACAGTGAATATTTTTTCAAATCGGTTCAGCAATTCCTCTTTATTACTATAGATCCAACCGAAAAAAATCACTTTTATTAGCTCATAGCAACTAATTCTTTACAATAAATGATTCTAGCCAACATTTAAAATTTTTCGGAATGTTGTTCCAAAATAAAAATGAACAATTAGTTATGTTTTATTTCCGTGACGATATTCTGATGCCTAATGAGATTAAAATTACAGTTTGCTGTTAAATTAGTTCTTTCACACTTAAGTATTTATTACTGCAAAGATAAAAAAAGGAAGTACATAATTATTAAGTAATTTTTAAAACCGGATGAAAATGTTCTATCCAAATATTTATAGCGCGTTTCTTCAGTGCATCTTAACTTTAATACTACATAGTTTTCAAATAAAATTGTCGACCAATTTTTCTCAGACCATATATTGACAAATAATAATAAAAATACAAATCAATATAACACAAGATTATTTTTTGAATCAAACTTTCAATCTTTCGTACAATTTATTAGATAATAAATTACTTAATACTAATTAATTTTTATATTTTTTAGATATTTCTGAAGAAGTACCAAATCCGGATCGAAACGTCATCTTGTGTCATATTGATTTCTATTTTTAATATTATTTGTCATTATATGGTCTGAGAAAAATTGGTCGACAATTTTATTTATTTGAAGAGTTCTATTCAGACGTTAATCAAAGATTTGACTACATAGTTTTAACTAAAGTAGAACAGCATACAGGACAATAATTTAATGAAGATAAATAATGATAAAAATCAGTTACCTATTATCCAACCGTGGTTTATTCTGAATCGAGTTAAAGGTTTAGAAATCGAAGAGTTTTCGTTTTTAAACTCGTGAGTTTTAAACACAATCATGAGAATCTAGCGAAAACATTTAAATCAACCATTTTACCATATAAGGACAAACACTTGTTGTGTAGCATGTGTTGGAAGTGTTGTTGCTTAAATTAAGTAACTCAGTAGCTGCATTATATGTAAATCTATGGAGACATCTTCAGTGTAGAACTCAATATCTTATACAGAAAAAACTGTGTCTTTATTCATTATAGCTATTTATAAAAATGCTCTAAAGAATTATTTCGTACACTGAACTGTGAAAATTATTATTGTAACAAAACTGTTCTTCGATGAGGTGGTAAATATTTATTTTCAACAATAAAAATGTTAACAAAACAAATTAAACAACCTAAAAGTACTTCTCTGATATAATGAAAGTGAAATAGAAATAATGTACCTAACAAAATAAAAATAATACAAAGTCACTAGATACACAGAAATATATTGTAACAAAACTGCAACATAATTCTTTAGAGTTCATAGTCGTCCCAACTAGGGGGTGCAACAATATACAAGAAATATTTATGTAAGCGCTCTACAAATGGAAAATTTATATACGAGATCAATGATTGATGTCTAACGACCGAACACTGTATTGTTAGCACTACATAACTGGGTGTGTTCAACTGTTCCCATACCATCTCCACTGTGCCTATCTCTGCTGCCGCGTGATCGAACATTCTGGAAAAAATCTGCCTGCAGCGTCGATATTTTTCTATGAAATTCTGCGGGCTTCCTTCTCGAATGTTCGGAAACCTTTCTACCCGATTTTACCTGCTACCTGTGCGCAGTGTTAGTGGCGCTATTTATTCTTCACATTGTGTTCAACTTAACAATATCCGAAGGTAATTATGAGGTCAACGTTTAGCTAAAAAATTCAAATACTGTCGTAAAAAGGCAAAAGGCAGTAAGTGACCAACTTATGAATTTGAGTAAATCAAGATTTACTAAAAATGTCTTGACCGTCCAGAATTTTAGATTATGGAAATCAAAACATGGGAGAAACATTTTTTAAAGATAATAAAATTATTTTTTCGTTTGTTTTATTATTTTTTTATTATTAATAACAAAAAAAATCACATACTGCTTTCTGCCATAACATTATTTATGTAAACTCACAATTGTTAACAATTATAAGTGAAACTAGAATGATGTGCTCTAGATTCAACATCAGCTAAATTATTATATAATTATAGGAAACAAGAGATTATTACTAAATATTATAGATTGTTATAACAAACTACTACTATTTCGCACATACTGTCCTTTGCCTTAGATCTAAAATGTGCATTATGTTTAATAATATATAAGGTAAAGAGCAGTAATAGATATTTTGCACAAATACTGCCATCTGCCTAAACACAGTATAATTAAAAATCAGATACTGCTGTTTTGCCTCATCAATCTACCTATAGGAAGAAAGTGTGCAATTCATCTGGGAGTCGGTTTAAAAGCTGCAGCACTTACTGCTGTCGTTGTCTTCAGTATGAACTCATTTTGTCAACAAATGTCACTTACTGCCCTTTGCCTTTTTAGGGCAAAATATTGGTCTGCAAAATACATAACCTCTTGAGGCAGTTAGAACACTTTAAATTAAGTTCAGTAAACACCATATGTATAGTTCAGTGGACGCACAATATCAACAATAAGAGGGAATGAGTATGATCGGCAGAGTAGGACACAGATAGCACCCAGCTGATACAAAATGCTGATATTACATTGTGTGGAAGCGTGAACGGCTAAGTAAAGATCCAAAGCAGATAACACCGTCATTTCTTATCAGATACAGTTACTACGTATAGGTTTCTTTTTGCGTACGCCTTTTGCACAAAAAACGACTACAATAATTTACTACATATAGTGGTTGTACTGATTGAAATCTCACAATGACTGTATCGACTTTATTAACTGGTTATTATGTGCAACTGCATTGATACAGATTTTGCGTTAACGTTAGAAATGCACAACCGTGCAAATTTAAAACAGAAAGAATGCTTCTATTCAGTGTATAATTTTAGTGAAAGGACAATTATAATGAACAGCAGAATCTGATTGAATTGCCTATTGTATAACTTGAAACTAACTTCCAGAGTAAGAATTAGAATGAGACGTTTGTCACGTTCCAAATTAGTTTTTATGCACAACTTCCAATAAAAACTTTTTAACAAAAAAATTAAACCGCCGAAAAAACTGAAAAGCAAAAAATAATAAATCTTTTTATTTAACTAAGTTCTATGTAAGCAGTTGAACGTATGTGACAGTCTAGTATATCTAAGTAATTTTGAGTCTACGATATGCAAATTCAACAATAATATAACTTACTGCAATTTTTGTGAAGCACTCAGAGTCAGTCATAACTAAGGAAATCGTATGAATATCTAAACAGCAATAGGCCTTGTTACAACCCGACACATACTATATTATATGTTAGTGTCTATCATAACATAACGTTTGGTTATTTTAAGCGCACCGTTTTAAAAACGTCGTAGTTTGTACAAGAGACGGCACCCGCACCCATTTTACCCACCGACATCTAAGCTGTAATATTACAACTGTTCTGTGAAGTTTTAAACCCACTTTGTAATGCATGAACATTTGAAAAACTCGTTTCGTTAACTGGAATGAGAAAAGCGCAGAGTTGAAAAGCTGATTCTCTTTTTCTGGCGGCTATACGTGGCAAAGTCATTCGGCTTTAGTGTTATATCCGACGCATTTCGTTAGGTGCGGCTTGTATATTATATTCCCCAACGTGCGAATTTAAACTTAATGCTCTCAAACAGGGCCGGAACATGGCAAAAATGACAATTTTCAATGACCGTCAACATTTTAAGACTGTATCCTATTTTCAAAAGAGGGCGTTCACAAATTATGAAGAGGTGGTCGAGCCAAATCTCAATCAGTCTCAAAATATTTTCCGCAAGAAACAGTCAAAATTGCGAGAAACTGGGTTTTATTAAATAAAAAATGTTTCTCCACTAAAATATGGCTAAATCATATGCAATAATATTTATCGCGGTTAAATGTTTTTATGATTCTAGGCTACGTTCTTTAAGAAGTCTTTAAAATACTTGTCAAAATTATATTTTAACAACCAGACAAATTGTAATGACCAAACATCCCCCCAGACGTAAAAAATAGTCATAAAGCTCTCGCGCTCATACTGACAGCTGACTATTTTTGACGTCTGGGGGGATGTTTGATCATTACAATTTGTCTGGTTGTTGTAATATAGTTTTGTAATAGTTGTCTGAATAACATATATAAAAATCAAGCATTTAAAAATAAGTGAAGTTCATTAATTTTTCTCTGAGTTTTAAAGTGTCTGTCAGAAGTTGTGGTCAGCGGAAAGTGACTGGAGATACTGGATACTAATTTACAGTGATATTTTACAAAACATATATGAATATCAGCCATTTAAATTTAAATTAGGTGACTCTTATTTTTACTCACCTGGTACCTGTACATTTGTCACAGACTCAATGATGGAGGTACGCCAAGCGTTCTAAGTACATAAAACACTACTCAAAACGTAAGGTTTCATTTATTTAAAAATAGGTTGTGTCTGGCGGCTCTGGGATCTTACTCTATTAACTATGCAAAACAAAAAACTGTAAATTATTATGAAAAAATTTCATGGATTGTTTCTGTGAGAAAAATTTTATAATAATGGTAAGAATACTTCATAACAATTTTTTTGATCATTTTACGGTGTATTTGTTTTATTTTCTGTAATAAAATATTATAAATTAAACTAAATACAAGTCTGACAACGATGAGAACAGAAAAAGAATCCTGAAGTTTTTTTCTGCTGCTTTTCTTTTTAAGTTTGGGGTGGAGATTAGCTATTGTTCTCGACTTTTTGGGGTGAAATAGGGGTGAATAAAATATCAGTTTATTGCTAATATGATATACCCACAATTACCTACAAGAGATTTCTTGCAGTCTTCGTGGGATCGAATAACAAACGAAACGAAGACGAGGCATTTAATAATTCAGTGGTTCGAAAATTATTACACCATTTCCTGTTATGCAAACGTTTAATTTTTCTTCACAAATTATATGAAATTCTTACCAAATTTTGTGTAGAAAAGATTAAAAATTAAAAATTTATATAAAGTTACAATTCACCAACATTTTCTTCCTATTATTTAACTATTAAAAAAATGTTAGTTTTTTATTATTACTATAAAAACTTGTTTAATTAACTGGGCATAAGAATATATTTGATACAATACAGACTTAAATATTCAATTGATTGTTATTTATAGTAGGTTTAACGTCTTATTTTATTTAATATAGGGAATAAATAAAATTAAACTTTTCTTATATTCACCGAACGTTAGTAATTATTTATTCGGTTCATTTGATCTACAGGTAGCTATTCCTGCGAATAAATTGCGATAATTCAGTTCACCAAACATGATTATGTTTACTGCAGGTTTATCCTATTCTGTCTCACTTCGAGGACATAAATATTTATTCGCCTGATAAAATAATCATGGCGGTCACATATATAATAATACCTAACCTATAAACGTGGAATATTATATTTACAGTTTGCTCTTGTGAATTTATTTATGTATTTTAACATTTAAGTTTTGTGTGCAATTAAGTTAAGATGAAACATTATTACTTTGTGAAACTTTTTTTGACATTTACATTAACGCCATCGGTCGTATTTTTAGTTGAACGTCAAAATATTCAGCAAAAATAGCAGTGTATATTTATTCTTAAACTAACTTTTCCACCTGATAATTTGCTTGGTGAATTGAAAGTAAACTTTTTTCTAAAGAATAAATTTGTTCCAAGATTAATAACTTCTGTCTTTAATAGTGTACGGTGAATATGGGCATTAGTCTAAAATAAATGCACGCCATGGACTTTTAATCATTGACGATCAAAATTTAATTTTTAAAGTAAATAAAATTGTCGACCAATTTTTCTCAGACCATACGATATATTGACAAAAAATAATAAAAATACAAATCAATATAACACAAGATGACGTTTCGATCCGGATTTGGATCTTCTTCAGAAATATCTAAAAAATATAAAAATTAATTAGTATTAATTTTATTTACTTGAAGAGTTCTATTCAGACGTTAATCAAAGGTTTGAATGTAATTTTTAAGTTTCAACTCACAAAATAAAATCCAGGGGTAAGTTATTAAATTGAAATACATAAAAAAAACATCTCTAAAACCACTGAACCGATTTGAAACGTTCTTTCGCTGTTGAATAGCTTTAAGGCGTAGATAATTCTCGAATTGCAGACTATATTGCACAAGAAAGGGGTTGAGTAGTATGCGAAAACGACGATTTGAACTTGGGAGAAACCGGACTGGACAGTGAGTGTAAATTTGACACATGCCTACATTTGCGAAGAAAATCTTCCATAAAAATTTAATTTGACGAACTGAAAAGAAAGTTTTTTTTATTATAATTACAATAGATTTATAACAGTGAATTTCCATTACATTCGCAGCTTTCTATAAGATATAAGCTTAATGAGTGTTGAATAAACGTAATATATCACGGCATCAAAGTAGATAAGGCATTATGTTGGTCTATATACATATATAACCAACCCTCTTCTTCGTCTGTCTGTACTAAAATAAAATTATAAAAAAATCACATTAAAACTCATTCCATCTCCGGCCTCATTTCGTGATTTAATAATGACATTGTGTTCGGTTTTAATTGAAAAAAAGGTGCAAGGAACGTTCCCTTACCAACTGCCACAGGTGTGTCGAACAACTTTATTACATATCCTTAATTTACAAACTGTGTGAACTAAAATTCATTTTGGACCGATCATTTTTTTTTTTATTAAAAGCTTGATTTGGTTAGAGTACGATAACTCGATGTGCAAAATATCCACTGGAAATATATATTAATACGCTAAAGTTAAAGATGTTTGCCTCCCTTTTTAGAAAAAACCTCACAATTTCTCCACATAAAATATATATCATTTTACAGATAATTGCTTGCTCTACTGACATCTACAACTAAAAAATTTATTATTGCTTTTGTTTTTGTAAATTAATTAAAATACAGCAACGCTGAACAACGTCTGCCATCTAACGGCTTTAATTTTGAAACAGCGAGCAACGCTGAACAACGTCACAGCAATGGTGCATAAAGCCATCTGACGGCTTAGCTCAACGCTTTTGCTACTTGCGCCTCTATATGACAATTTTAGTAAAATATTTCTTCGATCTGTCATCTGACCTTCATATTGTAATACAACAAAAAGAAAAACGTTATAAGCAGTGTGCAAAATTAGAAAGGAATTGAATACCTGCAATCATATTTAAAAAATAATTTTGTAAAGTGATAATTATTATACTTATTTAGTGCGAATAATTAGCACAGGTCACTCTAGTTATTATTTTATATCTATACTAATATACAAAGCTGAAGAGCTTGTGTATAATATATTTTACATATAATATTGTCCGGTGTCTGTATAATATATAGTGACGGATTACAAAATCCACATACTGTGAGAGCTGTTTATTTTAATGAATTATACAAACGTTAGCTCAATTAATTCTAATAAATCGTAACTTAGTCTGTAATTGGACAGTTTTAAAGATTCCTAGAGCGAATTTTCAGTTTTCATCACTTTTTTCTGTGTATATTGTTTTGTACCTATCTTCTATCTATACTAATATATGAAGCTGAAGAGTTTGTTTGTTTGGTTGAACGCGCTAATCTCAGAACTACTGGTTCGAATTGAAACAATTATTTTTTTGTTAAATAGTCCATTTATCGAGGAAGGCTATAGGTTATATACTATCACGTTACGACCAATAGGAGCGGAACATCAATGAAAAATGTAACTCAAAATTTGTCCGTCCGACAAAAACTTTTGAACGGTAACTCTGATCATCATGAAATTTGGACACAACATTCATCTCGGTAAACTAAGATGAACAAGCGTTTTTAATTTAGTTTTTAAATTAGGAAGTATAACTATTTTTACATCAACAAAAAAAAATCGAAATTTAAGGCCTAGTTTATATGAGAGGCGTTCAACGCGCGTTGGCCCAACGCGCGTTTACAGCTTCTATACAATTGTATAGGACTGTTTATATGATAACGCGCGTTCAACGCGCCACCAACGCGCGTTATCATATAAACAGTCCTATACAACGCGCGTTGAACGCCTCTCATATAAACTAGGCCTTATACCTTCTCACACTTGTCACGTACGTACCTACGATACTTTTATAACGAAGATCTGCAAATGGATGTGCGTTAAAAGTGACATGTGTGTAAAAAATGAAACAAAAGAAAAACCCATATTACTTAAGGCTTTTTACACACGGTTCGCAACATTGTAAAAACTATTTTATATGTTCGTGGTATAAAAATAGTATTTAGTAATTTTGAACAATCTTAATGTACCGAGGCAGTAAATTGTTGACATTGACTAGTTTACTTCTCTACCGGAGTCGGGGCCAGTTCTTGCGATATATTTTACAACGAGCAATTATAAACTTTGTGTAATGTTTAAATAAGATATGATATTACACAATGAAAGAAAAAGTTATATTTTTTTTCTTTATAGGTATAAAGCTAATAGTTATAGCCTTCTGAACATTAAAACTGTTAAACTTGTATAAATCTACACGCAGTTAGGGGCTGAGGGTGCGGAAAGAAATCATAATAATAAAACAAAGATACAATATTGAGGGGATGTAGGTAATTATCGTACTGGGATGCTGGAACACGAATATTGTTTTTATTTTCCTTATCTTCTACTTACAGAAGATTTATATCAAAACAAGTTTATATATAAAGTAAGCATCAAGTTGGAAAATAACAAAATTGAAAAATATCCTGTATTGAATTATTATTAATTAAGCATATCATTTTGAGCATCGTTTGGTGAAGGAAATCGATCAAATTAATTCTACTACAGCAGAACCTCTTTAACTCGAAAACCTCCAAAATTCGAAAAAATGTTTTGTTCCCTTCCCTCTAAGCCTCAAAACCTCCATTACTCGAAATCTCAACTCTCTGTAGGTCGAAATAATCAGTTGGTCTTGATAAGCTATTTCGGTACATTTTTCCCTTCATAACTCGAAAAAATAAATCAAACCTCTCTATATATCGAACATAGCAACTCAAAATTAATTAGAATGAATCTTAACCTTTACAAGTGGAATATTTCTTTACAAGTTCCGCCTAAGTCAAAATCCTTCATAAACGAAAACTCTTTTGCGTCTCTCTTGAAGTTAGAATTACGGAGGTTCTACTGTATTATAATCAGCTAGCTTTGTTAAGTAAAGCTACTTAAATAAAAAATAACAATTTGGTTATTTCTTAGCACAGCCAATTAATCGTCGAACAACATACTCTTAGTTACCGCGATATGAGCGTCTATATATCTTTTTTTGAAAAAGGTAAAAACAAAAATCGTTATACATTTTTAAAGCATGGTACTCGCCGCTGTTATTGAATAATGTCTTTGTTTTTGGGAAACACGCATTACTATTGTATCTTGTGTTATGTCCATGGATTTGACTTCTTATAGTTATAAATGTATCTTTTTCATTTATTTACTTATGCTTTTGAAATGCGTTTCTAATTTTTTAAAATTTAATCAAGGCAGAATTTTAACACGAGCAGACATGCGTACGTACAGAAATATGCCTTATAACTAGTGATGTGCCGGATCGTTAAAAATGTATATCCGAGGATACGTATCTGAATACGGATATTTGGTTTCAAGTTCCGCGGATACGGATACGGATCTTAACTTTCTTAGAGTACGCGGCGGTAAATATTGCACATCGACCTTTAGAAAGAGACTATCTGGTATGGGAAAAAGTTATTGACCTCTTTAAGAGTTAACTCTCATAACAGATTGTCTCTTTCCAAAGATCGATGTGCAATATCTCATTATAAAGATAGTTTTTTAGTACGTTTGAGTTATGTACTATTGGTATGGTACTCACTACGATAAATGTTTGCAATATAAAGGTGCCAAATACCTAATCACCTATATATATAAAATTTCATCTATGAATTGAAATTTATAAGGTAAAAGATCCGCCAAAAACTAACGGTTACTTATATGGATCTTTCTTCTCCCTCGGATATCCGCGGATACGGATACGGATATCCGGCACATCACTACTTATAACCGAAGCAGATGGCTGTGCAAACAAAACAAAGAACGAGAAATAAGAAATGAAGATTTGAATTTCAATATCAAAAAAACATTCAAATATTTGCACAAATGATTATTCCATTAAAATGAAATTTACACAGGTACTATAGTTGTTCATTTGTATAGTCAGCTTGATTAAGATAGAATGCACTATGTCTACATTTCTTATTTGTGTTGAGCGAATGTAGGATTCTACCATTCTCTGACGTTGGAAAAGTCGATGGAAGAAAAATATTATTCTCACTCTGAGAATAGGGAAAGAAGAAAACTTAAAAAAATACATGCGGTGTTAAAAGAAAATGTTAAGTGAATAATCTTGCGATATATACAAGATATATGTCTGTTCCTTATGCGTACAAAAAAATCGTATGCGTTAAAACAATGAGGGGTGATCCTAACAACATCAACTAATAGTATAAAAGAAAGGCAAGTGCTGGTCGAACCCGCGTTATCAGGGTTTGTGACGTCACAACAATTTAACGTTTACTTTGTCGTGGTTGACAGTTGACGAACTTGATAAAAATTAAGTCTATCATGTAATACAAATCTTTGATTAACGTCTGAATAGAACTCTTCAAATAAATAAAAACTGTAGACCAATTTTTCTCAGACCAATATATTGACAATAAATAATAAAATTACAAATCAATATAGCACAAGATGACGTTTCGATCCCGATTTGGATCTTACGTCAATCAATGAAGTGATTTATTATTTTTCCCTCTTTTATCAGGGCCCCGATTACATATTACTCGTGCTAGTTGAATAATAGTATATTGTGCGACTAGTGAGAGAAGGAGAAGATTCCATGAGCGTGAAATTTGCCGCACGAGCGCAGCGAGTGCGGTAAAACACACGCGAGTGGAATATTCTCCTTCGATCAATAGTCGCACATAATACTTTATTCAACTAGCAGGAGTAATATGTAATCGGGGCCCTGATAAAAGAGGGAAAAATAATAAATCACTTCATTGATTGACGTACCACCGTCAGTGTATACACAAGATTGCCATGATTTCGCTGAATTGCGATGCTGTTTTCATATAAGTATACAATACCGCCTACCACGTTCCTATTGGTCCAGAAGCTACTTGCAGTTTTTTTCATTATTTAGCGCTTGGGCTTGCTACTGAGTTTCTATTGGTCCAGAAAATTCATTATTACACTAGTGAAGTAATACATTATTTCTCCCACGCCAGAAAATTCATTATTACACTATAGTGAAGTAATATATTATTTCTCCCACGTTTAGCAGGGCCCCGAAATTACATATTACTCACGCGTGTTGAATAAAGTATATTGTGCGACTAGTGAGAGAAGGAGAATATTCCACTCGCGTGTTACCGCACTTGCTACACTCGTGCGGCAAATTTCACGCTCATGAAATCTTCTCCTTCTCTCACTAGTCGCACAATATACTATTATTTAATAAAAAAACAACAAAAAAAGTTTAACAAAACTTTCCTTTCTGCGGACAAGTTGGTCGTTACTTGACACGAATTTTAAGAAAAATTTGAAAAAATTGAATATTTTTGTTTGATTTTTAAACTACAATAAATCATTTAAAAACAGAAAAACCGCAGAAAGCTGTGACTATAATAGTTCGTAGAGGAAATATTGCACTGAACAGTGCGATATTCGTTTGTCGATGGAGAGGGGTACCGTGTTCTGTCAAGTGTGCTATGATTTATATCAAAATAATTACATTTTTGTTGAGGAAAGTATAAAGACATCAACTGACATTGTGTACCCACGCGCTACGCTTACCATGCATACAAACTTATCCTTTCGCTGTGATGCCTTTCGTAAACTTTCGAAATAAAATATTTAAAGACTGTAATTTCTTACATATTTTTTTTTGGAAAGAATGTGGTAAAAGTTCTTTAATATAAATAAAAATAGGGAATTTATAAAACGGTCGAATAAAAAAAAATTTGGTGACTGATGATGAGATACTGTTTTAATAACTTGAGATATTAAAATAATAGTTGGGTGACTAAATTACTAAGTGAGCGACGAAATTACTAAGTGAGTGACTAGAATGCCTTCGGTAATTTTGAAGCAGATATCTTCTTTTGTTTTTACTTTTTATTTTTTTTTCACTTTGAGACTACAACTTAAAACTCACATTTTCACGAAGATTGAAAACCACCGCTTTTTTTGATAAAGGGGTATGCGAATTGTCTCGCAGTGAAACGCGATGGAGCAAAGGTGTAGTTATTAAAAATAATTCCGGGGTGAACGATAAACGGGTATGCGAATTGTAATTCCGGGGTGAACGATAAAGGGGTACGCGAATGTCTCGCAGTGAAACGGGAAGGAGAAAATGTGGAGTTTTTAAAAAAACAATTCCGGGGTGAACGATAACGGGGTATGCGAATTAAATAGTTAATTGTTTGAATAGAACTGCGTTTTCTAAAAAAATGTATATTTAATTGACAGTCAATTAAATATATATTTTTTAGAAAACGCAGTTCTATTCAAACAATTAACTATTAACAACTTAGTAATTTAGTCGCTTACTTAGTAATTTAGTCACCCAACTATTATTTCCTCGTCACGCGCAGTCAGTCGCTCACTTAGTTATTACAGTAACCCAAATTGATTATTTTTGTCACCCAAAATTGTAATTTACAGTCACTCGCTTAAATACTACCCATAAAAATACATAATTATTCACCCGGATCCGATAGATATATTTTGTGTTATCCAAAAATTTTGCAAAATGTATTTCGTTTGAAATTGAAATGAAACATGGCGCCATATAGCGGCCCGGCTCGGTTTCACCCGGGAGTGATAGATATAATTCTGCAAAATGTATTTCGTTTGCGGCCCGGCGTCTGAACTAATAGCGTTGAGCAAATTCTATACCAGATTTGTTTCAGAACTAATAGCTTTGTTAATAATAACAGTTTTTTTTTGTCAAATTTTGTACAAAACATTAAAAAAATTCCAGCCAATTGGGCGACGGAACCATTCCAACTTCAAAAATGTTGACATTTGATTACAATAAAGAAAATAAAATTTCTGATATCGCGTGAGGTGACGCGGGTAATGGCTAGTATTCAATATGTTTGCTATTCGTTACCATGGTTATCTACATAATATGTTCCACGTCATGTAAAAATTAATCAAAGCATGCCGAACTAGTTTATTTCTGACAGATTCATAAAACAAAAAAGCGATGATTTTTTTTATTTTCAAAATATTTCCGAAACTATATAAAGTTTAGAAAAAAAATGCTTTAACAAAACTTTCTTGAAAAAATAAATACAAAAATAATCAGTTATGAAAAGTATACCATTATTATATAAAAAACACCGTTTTAGCATATATCTCTTCTGCGTATGCGCTGATTTTCCCCAAAAACAATAGGGCTCTTCATATTTGCAAACTAAACATCCTTCCAAAATTTGGTTTCAATCCGCTCATCCGTTTGACCTGTATCGTGTTCACAGACAAACAGACGCACAGAGTTTTTTCAAAAAAATGTTTTTGGATTCGGGGGACCTCAAAACGGAAAGATATTGTAAATTTTTTGAAAAGTGATTTTTGACCTATACTAGTACCATTCCCCATTTGTGGGTTGGAATGGTAAAACTATCCTCCTGTATTGTAAGTTGAACCAAGCAAGACACATTTACAATTTTTTTACAGTTTGTGGATAGTGTCGGGGTTTACATAATTTTGGTGCAGATGTTGAATTGTTTACAGACAATTTTATTTGAACGCACTGTATTACATGATTGTGAGGGTTGACGCAAACTCATAGTTTGGAAGCAGATTTACCACAAAGCGTATAACAGAATAAAATTGATTCATAGCTACTTTCCTGTGGTGAAGTTTATTGAGTTGAGATAATATACTGCACACCTTGTTGTCTGCGGAGATTTAATAAAGCTTATTTTAAGAATCGGACAGTAATATAATATAAATAATGTAGATTCGTTATTGCCAGATTTTAATTTCGCATTTTGAGGTTTGAAACAGTTACAGTTATATTGTAATTAGTGATGTGCCGGATCGTTAAAAATGTGTATCCGCGGATACAGATAATACGGATTTTTGGTTTCAAGATCCGCGGATACGGATACGGATCTTAACTTTCTTAAAGTACGCGGCGGTAAATATTGCACATCGACCTTTGGAAAGAGACTATCTGTTATGGGAAAAAGTTATTGACCTCTTTAAGAGTTAACTCTCATAACAAATTGTCTCTTTCCAAAGATCGATGTGCAATATCTCATTATAAAGATAGTTGAGTTAGTACCTTCGAGTTATGTACTATTAGTATGGTACTCACTACGATAAATGTTTGCAATATAAAGGTGCCAAATACGATTTAAAAAAATAAAAAATAATCTGAATGGAATTTAACAGCTTTTCATTATTACCTAATCACTTATACGAGTATATATAAAATTTCATCTATGAATTGAAAATTAATAAAGTAAAAGATCCGTAAAAGATCTGCCAAAAACTAACGGATACGGATACGGATCTTTCTTCTCCCTCGGATATCCACGGATACGGATACGGATACGGATATCCGGCAAATCACTAATTGTAATAGTCCGATAATTATAAAAATACGTGAAGATAATTGTCTTTCATTTCATTCACTTATGAATTAGAATTTAATAATCAATAAAACGTAATTAATGTTGGATTCATCAAATTCACTTTTAGTTTCTCCGAGCAATGCCGATCAGTTCCGATGAAACCCGATTCATATACAAAACTTTATAAAAAAAGCGTTTATAATTTCTTATTGATCGAAGGAGAATATTCCACTCGCGTGTTACCGCACTCGCTACGCTCGTGCGGCAAATTTCACGCTCATATGGAATCTTCTCCTTCTTTCACTAGTCGCACAATATACTATTATTGATGAAATAAATATAAATAATATCAATATAAATATTCAGATATATGTAGCCATACTTTAATGAATCTAAATATTTTAAAATAATTTCTTGTAAAATTGAGGTCAGGTGTTGATAAACGATGCTGTGAAAAGAAGTAAATTTATGGTGATTTTATTAATTTATTTCAACTATTCTAATAGTGAGTGTACATACATTTCGATCAAAATTAATGACCGTATAAAAGAATAACAGAACATAAAAGGACCTGTAATTAGATTTATAAAACAGATGTTTTTTCAAGAGTACAAAAGATCTCTATCTATGTATGCAATATCAGTTAGTTATCAATTCGTTTTCTACGGAACATTTACTACAAAAATTATACTAATTATTGATTCCCTCCGCCTTAAAAATATCAAATTAGAGTCGTTAGGGGAATTGAGTTGCATCGTTATTCTGTAATTCATAGCCCAATTTTACCTAAAGTATAGCAATTTCCATTGATTTTATTTTACATTTATCTTCCTTTAGCTCTTATAACAATATCGATTTGAAAAGTACCTACTTTAGGTCGGACGAAACCGCTGTGTAGTACGAAATAATTGTTATAAAATAAAATTCTTAAGAGTAAATATATAAAAAGAAGTTTCTTTTATTAAAAATAGCCCCAAATCCCCAAATATTTATATTAAATTATACTAGTGTGACCTGCGCAAATTATTCGCACTAAATAAGTATAATAATTATCACTTTACAAAATTATTTTTCTAAATATGATTGCAGGTATTCAATTCGTTTCTAATTTTGCACACTGCTTATAACGTTCTTCTTTTTGTTGTATTACAATATGAAGCTCAGATCACAGATCGAAGAAATATTTTTCTAAAATTGTCATATAGAGGCGCAAGTAGCAAAAGCGTTGAGCTAAGCCGTCAGATGGCATCATGCAGCATTGCTGTGACGTTGTTCAGCGTTGCTCGCTGTTTCAAAATTAAAGCCGTCAGATGGCAGTATGCAGTATTGTGTCTGTTGTATTACAATATGAAGGTCAGATGACAGATTGAAGTGTTGACGTTGTTTCGAAATTAAAGCCGTCAGATGGCAGACGTTGTTCAGCGCTGCTGTATTTTAATTAATTTACAAAAACAAAAGCAATAATAAATTTTTTAGTTGTCGATGTCAGTAGAGCAAGCAATTATGTATCTGTAAAATGATATATAATTTTTGTGGAAAATTGTGAGGTTTTTTCTAAAAATGGAGGCAAACATATTTAACCTTAGCGTATTAATATATATGATGATACAACCATTCCATAAACATTCTGAGCAAAATCACGTGACATTTTTCAAAATCTATTGAACAAAATTACGGTTTAAAGAGTTTTTAAAGTAACAATTATTATGCGAAAAGGTTTTTATTTTACAATCTTATGTTACTCGCAAATTAAAAAGAAAAAAAGTGTTTCATAAAATTGTTTAAGAGCTTATTTTGCACCAAAAATTGGTACTAAGCACGGGCACGGTTCACTATATTTAATGTATGAATTCATTATACAAATTGTGGTAAATTAATTACACCTAGTACATATCACTACTTTTTGAGGTTGCTACCAATCTAAAAAATATAATATTTTTAGATAGCGCCAGGAGATCTTAAGATATTTTAATTAATTTAAAATGCAGGAATTGGGGCCAAAAAGAAAACAACTTTTATTAGCTTACTTTATTGATCAACGTTTGGCATCTAATTGTATTTTCTTCAGGATCTTAAATTAGTAAATACGTTATATATAATACTTATGTATCCATTGTTGAAACAATTTTGTCATAACCATTAAAATACACCTATTTTAAAATTTATAATTTATCAAAACTCAATTTATAATGTTTATTAAATTTAGTTTTGATAAAATTATAAATTTTAAAATAGGTGTATTTTAATGGTTGTGACAAAATTGATTATTAATTTTTTTTGCTAATATCCTGAAGAAACCACAATTAAATGCCGAAACGTTGATCAATAAAGTAAGCAAATAAAAATTGTTTTCTTTTAGGCCTTAAATCCTGCATTTTAAATTCATTGAAGATACCGAGGTGACACTACAATTAAAGATATTTTAATTGTTCAAATAACTAAATCATATATTAACTGACCGACTGTTGTAACAATAATAATTATTTATGCTCCAAAACTCGCATATCTATGTAATTAATTAGCAAAGACATTTTTTTATTATACCTACACCAAACCTTCGATCATACACTCATGGACAACTCAATCGTCAAACGTAAACAACGTACAAATAATACAAACATGCGAAACACATATTTTAACATATTAAAATATTGTAGTATTCGGAAAACTCAACATACGTGGGGGCTGTTGATATGAGACATCTAAAGGCGCGTTTGGTTGGGAGTAAAACCTCACAAATGGCGCGACACTTTTATGGGAGGACGTTACGTTTGTGTGCGTTGGATTGAACATGGTTTTAGTTGAAGGAGATAGCTACAGTATGTCAACACGTAAGGTGCACATAGGGAAATTAACATTGGGAAAAAATGACTGGATCAGAGTGAGCCTTGAAATGTTGTTCTTCAATTTGACAGATAATATTCTTTTGCAAAATGAATGTGTATACTACCGAAGAAAATATTCAAATGATTACAACATAATAGGACTTTTTTTATTAATGGGACATTAAATTCCCAAAAATATTTAAATATGGTGCGAGATAAAATATCTCCGCCTATTCGTGTTGAACCTAAGGACATTGGGTCACTGATTTACCAACGCGCCTACGTCATACCAGTCAGACAACTTTTGAATGAAATGTTTCCAAACAGATGGAGTTGTTTTTTTGTTTTATTTTTGTACAAAAAATTAAAATAATGATTTATAAGAGCTTTTTATTAAAAGCCAAGTAAAATAAAAAAAAATGAAAATAAAATAGAAATCCTCAAGATTACCACGATAATTCAATAGAAATAACAATTAATGCAGTCATGACTAACTCTGATCCAAGTATTTTTTCCCAATGCTAATTTCCCTATGTGCACCTTACGCGTTTACATGCTGTATAGATAACAGGACGAAATTTAGTTACTAGTATTTCGTTAGATGACTTTTATCGTGCTTCTATTAGATCCATGAGTGTGTATATTCGAAGTACAAAACAATTCACACAACAGAAATGTACACAATAATAATATAATTACTCAGCGTTACTTGCAGCTGCTGCTGAAGATAAAAAGAAAAAATAAGAAGTTGCGGCGCCAGCCTTACACAAAAGTAATTAAAATATCACGGGCATGGAACTTGAAGATTGCTTCGATATACAATAAAAACGGTCTTATATAATAATAATTGTAAATTGTAATGGTAAAAACATGATACAGCTTTAGAGGACATCAGGATAATACTTTTTAAGGGGACTCTATCACTGACGACAAAATACATCTTTCCGAATACGATAGAACATACTTTATGGGGTCTTAATCATAGATATATATATTTAATAGATTGCGGATACACTAGCGCTTCCTGTACCTTTTAGAAGCCATTTTGTACGTGGAAAACGCCGTTAAAAGCGCGCGAGATTTAAAAATATCCATTATTTTATAATATAATTTTATTGAGAAAACAACAAAACTCACAGTAAACAGTGATATTTCGCTCCAAAACCTATTTTTATACTGAAATGTTTCAAAATTTACAAAATTGAGCATAAATATAATGTAAAAGCTTAGAACATTTTACATTGTCAATTTGGCATAAGGTTGACAAGCATTGATGCCAATCTGACAATGTAAAATGTTCTAAGCTTTTATATTATATTTATGCTCAGTTTTGTAATTTTAGAAACATTTCAATATAAAAGTAGGTTTTGGAGCGAAATATCACTGTTTACTGCGAGTTTTATTGTTTTGTCATTAACATCATATTATAGAATATTTAATCTTTTTGAACCCTGCGCGCTATTTACGGCGTATTCCACATACAAAATGGCTTCTAATTGGAACCATTCCGCACAATGCTCAAGGATAGGCATCCGCTATCTATTAATATATATATCTATGGTCTAAATGCAGCTAACAAGAACACTAAATAATACTTTACGTCAAGTAAATAAAATTGTCGACTAATTTTTCTCAGACCGAACGATATATTGACAAAAAATGATAAAATTACAAATCAATATAACACAAGATGACGTTTCGATCCGGATTTGGATCTTCTTCAGAAATATCTAAAAAATATAAAAAATAATTAATATTAAGTTATTTATTAACTAATCGATTGTACGTAAAATTGAATATATCGTTCGGTTTGAGAAAAATTGGTCGACAATTTTATTTACTTGAAGAGTTCTATTCAGACGTTAATCAAAGATTTGAATACTTTACGTCGTTCTAAAGCAAAAAATATGCGAGCCTCATTCATATGAGCTCACGAGAGAAGTGAAACTTCTTTTGCCTTTTTTTAGGAAAAATAAAATTAAAATAACTTACAAAACGTAATCGACAGAGTAAATACTGACTTTTCAGACTTACCTGTAACAAAAGAAAAATATTACTAATAAACACTTTTTATTAAAATGGAAAGAAGATTTATTTATTGGTATTTGACATATCCGGACGTTTTACTATAAATCGTTAAAAAAATTACAGAAAAGAGAGGATTTTAGATGCCTACTATCCACCATCGCGCTTCTGCTAAAAAAAGCAGCAGCCAAGACTCGGGCAAAGGTTAGCATACACTATGCCAGTATGCGAACAGAATATTATACAAGACATTTATATAATTCAATTATAAGCCCACTCGAGAAAGAGCTATGAGCTACTACAGTCGTAATAATATGTACAATACAATGCATCGAAGGGTTGATATTGAGAGGGTACAGATAATAATTAGTGTAAGTTCTAAATATGAGAACTCACTAAAACATTCCATTCGTGTAACCATGCGTGCATAAGAATTTATATTGCACTAGCCGCTACCCGCGGCTCCGCAAACTTGTTATATTTGCTTTATTGGAGTGCAAATTTTATCTAAATCTTGAATAACTCATAAAAAATGAGTAGTGAATGTAATTTTTTTGAATAAGATAAAATTTATGCAAGTGTAATTTTTCACGCTATGATTGTTTGCTATGTCATCTATTTCTTTTTATACCTTGTACTTATGCAATTTGTATTCTTATATAATTGTTTAATTGGATCTATCTACACATATACAAAGTGTTAGTCATCAGCTGTCAAAGTCTTATAGTAGTTGTCATTATTTATAACTTAATTATTTACACCTGTAATAATTGCTTTATAATAACTACGTTTTAATTTCGTGTAAAACAAAATTTGTAGTAATTATGATATACTGTGTCCCATACGATTTCGAAACATGCTATTTACGTGTTAAAATATTATGACTTTACACAGAATATCATATTCTATAATAGTATATTGTGCAACTAGTGCGACAATGCCGCACGAGTTGCACATACTATTTTTTATTACGAATTAAATTAAATTAAAATTAAAATTTTATTACGAATTAAAAAAGAAATTAGAAGTAATAAAAATTAATTTTAAATCATTAAAAAGTTGAAAATTCAGTTAAAATTGTTAAAATTATCAAGAATAAAAGTACAGAATCGAAAATTTTAACCTCAAATCTGCTTCAAATGACAGTTTGTTTCGTTGACATTAACACCGTTATTATTTTGTTTTTTTCTCTGAATTTGCGTGCGGAAAACAATAATTTCAGTGCGACAAATGAAGTTTCCGCACGCAAATGAAAATAGCTACTTTTCAACCGTAACAGCATGCGTAAAGATACCACTTTTCCCGCATGAGTAATAAAAATATTATTTAAAGCACGAGTCGTTTCCTTTTGACAATCCGATTCTGAACGCGTCTTTTTACCTGCACTGCTCTTAGAAGTTTAAATTCTAACCGCTTGGTGAAAAACAAATGATACTAGAGGTCCCGGGTGCGATAAATATAATTCTGCAAAATGTATTTCGTTTGCGGCCCGGCGTCTGAACTAATAGCTTTGAGCGAATCCTATCAGATGTCGCTACTTGGCACTAAACAGTTTTTTTTTGTTTGCTTCTGAACTAATAGCTTTGAGCAAATTCTATCACATGTCGCTACTAAAACATTTTTTTTCTTCTTAAGTTCTTCTCAAAACACAGTAGTTTTGTACAAAATATTATAAAAGCAATCCTATTGTCTAAGTTGGGCCAAACAAAACACATTTACAAAATTTCATTAAAATTGATTCAGTGGTTTAGGAGATTACCGCGGCCAAAACTGTGACACGAGATTTTTTAAAAGCACTACATAGAAAAGAATCTATATTATTAGTTGTTCTCGGTCACGTCAGTCTGGTTTGCGTGTGTCGCAGTTACGTTCAACAAATGGCGCTTCCATTGCCGTAAAATATTTAGTATAGCGTGCGTTGCTTTAAAATCCAACAGATGGCTCTGTATGGCACTGTTTTTAAAAAAAAAACACGTTTTCACTTATCACAGATATGACATCTATATAAAATTCAAAACTTGTCCGGCCGACAAAAACTTTTGAACGGTAAGTCCGATCTATAACATGCCCCCCTCCCTATTCATTCTTTTGCACCCGGATGAAACCGGAACGGACCGTTAGTACCTAAGATAATAAAAATGCGCCCGTATTCGAATGCCACGTTGAGTCAAAATTTCAAAGCAATCGGTGAAGAACTTTCGGAAATTACAGATTTTGAACAAACGAACTTTATACATTTTTATTTATATAGCTTTGTAAGATACTTTTCCAAAATTATCCTGATCCGTCGAAATTCGACAGGGATATGGCGTTTAGAGTATCTAGTATTTAACATAAAACGAAATGGCGAATATTAATAATGTGTTCTTTTTCAGCCGAGCTCAAAATGGACGTTTTACGAGAAAGAGAAGTAAAGGATAGCTTGGAGAGACAACTCGCTGATGAACAGAAAATCAGAGGTTAGTGAAATATTTTAATTTTGTTTTTAGTATTAAGGCATACATTCTTTTTTGTATCGAAATCACGCGCTTTAACTATACTACATCGCGATTTGAAAATTACTCAAATACTCGAAATTTCTCGTGATACATCCTACCAAGCGTTTTAATCGCAAAATCGTAGGACAAATAGTAGAATGTGTGCACTGGCTATTACCCAATTTTAAGTTATAATTAATTACAAATACTTTATTTAATAATTTCGCTAAATTACATCTGATTAATACACGTTATTCATTTATTACGGTAGTGAACTTAAATATCAAAACAAGTTGGGTTTGGGTCGTACCTGCATTAGGATTCTACAAGTGCAACCCTTCAAGTCCACAGGACCAACTTCCCAGTATATGATCTTTACGAATTAAAATCTAGGATTTTTGTAACTCTTTCAGCCACAGTTTCTTAAAGATTTCATAAATAAGTCAACATTCTAGTTTAATGACGGTTTATTTATTATGAAAAAAAATTTTAAAAAAATTACCACCTAAGGCTTTCATGAAATACGGTCAATAATAAATTAACCACAAATTGTCAATACATGGCGTGAAAATATGTTTTAAAAAATCTAGAATAGGTGGTTTGATAACTGACCACTAAACCTGAAACAGTTAAAAAAATATAAAATTCTTTTTTTGCTATCTAACATGAAAAAACGGACTTACCGATTTTGATAAAAAAATTTACGAGTCACATTGACGTTAATAAGAAATCGGTACTATTTTTTATTCTCGAGATTTTGGACTAGAACAAAATAACAATGCACACACATACATACATAGATCTTTTCAAAAATAGTGCATTAATATTGAAACATAAAATTGTGTTTTAAATTTGATTTCGAGTTCCGGCCCGTTATACTGGGACATAAATAATTAAGTATCAAAAACATAATTTAAAAGAATTGTAAATGGTTCATTAAAACGATTTAAAGTGCGTTTCCTTTACACGAATTGAATAATTATTGTATTTTCAAGTGCTTTTCGCGTATAATATTTATATTACATACTTGTATATTTGTAATTAGCATCAACAATGTGAACGGGAGGTGCATGTCTCTTACAAGAAACAATTCTGAAGTAGGTACAACACTTTTAAATTAATATACGAAGAGAGGTGTTCTTGTATTATAATTTATAAATGTTACACAATACGTTATATTATATATATTACATGCGTCATAAATATAAATATGAAACAGAAGGGGCCAAAGAACCGGAAGCTTTGGCAGGAACAGAACTTGGTACACAATATCACAATACGAGTACACATATTTGTGTTACACACTATATCATTAGGGCTGGGACAATATTGTATTTCAAAGTAACCGAAAAATTTACTGTCAAATTACATACAGTATGTAAACGCGTAAGGTGCACATAGGGACATTAGCATTGGGAAAAAATACTTGGATCAGAGTTAGCCATGACTGCATAAATTGTTATTTCTATTAAATTATCGTGGTAATCTTGAGGATTTCTATTTTATTTTGATTTATTTTTATTTTACTTGGCTTTTTCAATAATAAAAAGCTCTTGTAAATCATTATTTTAATTTTTTGTACAAAAATAAAGCAAAAAAAAAACTCCATCTGTTTGGAAACATTTCATTCAAAAATTGTCTGACTGGTATGACGTATGCGCGTTGGTAAATCAGTGACCCAATGTCTTTAGGTTCAACACGAATAGGCGGAGATATTTCATCTCGCACCATATTTAAGTATTTTTGGGAATTTAATCTCCCATTAATAAAAAAAGTCCGATTATGTTGTAATCATTTGAATATTTTCTTCGGTAGTACCTATACACATTCATTTTGCAAAAGAATATTATCTGTCAAATTGAAGAACAAGATTTCAAGGCTCACTCTGATCTAGTCATTTTTTCCCAATGTTAATTTCCATATGTGCACCTTACGTGTTTACATACTGTATATTCGTGAGGTGGAGTATCCGTTATTCATTATTTGGAAAAATAGATAAAATATCTTAAAAATCGATATTAAGTCACGGTTCTATGATTTTGTATTATTTATCCACGTTTTTCGCTCAATGTATGCGCAATAACTCTCAAAAATCGATTTAAATAAAATTTGATCCATCACCGCACGAAGTCTATTTAAAATGATTAAAATTCCAAAAAGATGTTCTTCTCATTGATACACATCATCGTGATACTATTTAAGATCCTTGATGATGTAAATAATTTAATAAAAATCAGAGGAATAGGATCAGGAAATCAGTCAAAACTGCATGCTTACTCGCGACGTTTCGGCTTTACTTAAGGCTTCCTCACGCGTTCTGAAAATACATCACATATCATGACAAGGTTTACATGGTTGACTATGTTAAAACGATAGTTTATGGTATGAAATATTTTATTTTATTTTAATTGTTGTTTTAAGATTTAAACTAATGTGTACTATGTTGTGATGTATTTTAAGAACGCCTGAGGAAGACTTAATTAAAGCCGAAACGTCGCGAGTAAGCATGAAGTTTTGACTGATTTCCTGATCCTATTCCTATGATTTTTATTAAATTAGATACACATCATATTATCTCAAATTTTGAACATTATGGACAGTCTTATGTTTTTAGAATCTCTTAAAAAGGGTGGTGTAGATTTCTATGGATATAAAAAGACATATCAAGTCGCGACACACACGGCCAAAGAAAAATCTCTATGTTGGTATAATATTATTTTTCTAAAATAATTTAAATCCCATCAAAATTATTTCATGTAAGATATGTAGCCAAGTCTCACTGTAAAAAAGGGGCCCCGCTTAATACAACAAGAATTGAGATCTAAAAGGGTGCCAATGTTTACTTGGCAAGTTTTCACACATTAAAACATGAAATATAGGTATAGGTGACCGGTAATTGCTCGTATTCCTCTCGAGAGAAGAAACTATGACTAATTTGGAATGATTTAATCTCTATCAATTGGGGGTCGGAAATGTATAATTTTCGAGAAAGTCTACTTCGGTTTTCTTTTTACAAAAATCCGAATTTTAGGAGTTAAAAATAAAAAAAAAAATATTTTCACTTTTTGACCTGAATTTTTCCATGATCTGATAGCCTACTAATTGGCCAACCTTCCTAAAGCTCAAAACCACGAAATTTACTGTTAAATTTTATGTGGTGTGTTAAAACTTACAATAAATAAAAAACACTGAAGTGTCATTATCATAAAAAAATAACGCATTTCCGACCCCCAAGTGATACGGTTAAATCAAATCAAATTAGTCATAGTTTCTTTTCCCGAGAGGAATACGAGCAATTACTGGTCACCTGATGTAAAAGACGAACATTTGCCAAGTGAAAACTTGGCATCCTTTAAGATCTTAATTCGTCATGTATTGAGTATGGCCTCTTTTTCGGTTATGTTTTTAGAGAGATATCAATGCGAGACATTTTTGACATGTAATGTTTTTGATGGGATTATCCCCTGTATTATTAAACGAGCTAATCTTGTATCTACCTATGTCCTTACATATTTTCTCGAAAACGGCCCTAACGACTTGGATGAAATTTACTGAAAAGGGATGTTGGGGGGCAAAAAATCGTTTTAGCTAGGTCTCATCTCTCGAAAAAATTGTTTTCTTACAAATTTTATCATTATAAAAATCAATTTTTTGACGTATGAAAATACTTAAATATTGTAAGTAGGTTTTGGAATTTTATACAAACAATGAAACAATTGTTTTCCAAATATTATAACAGTTAATCTTTAATTACTATCCAAGTGAGACTTAAATAAATACGTATTTGAAAGAAAGTTAAAAACAACTATTATTATAGGTGAGTAATTTTCATAAATAAATTTTAGCCTAAATTTGAATCGAAAGATGCAATATCATAGATTCGAATTATCATTGTTAATATGTAGAAGATAGGAGAAATAGAACATAAATTATTTTGTTGTTAGGCAGTTCATAATTTCATTTGCTTTCGTTCATATCAGTATTTTATTTAACTTTCCGAGCAATGCTCGGTCACCCAGGTACTGTTTTTAATTTGTGAACACGGCGACACGGAGAAGGATCACAATGGAACTTGAATAGTTTTCATGATCTGAGATTTTGTTGAGGTACGGAATGCAGTTCAGTCAGCCCTAAAATAAGATCAGACTTACAGACGGACAGTAATTGCCGAGTAAATGATGAATGCTCGATTGCTATCTGATGTTAGAAACAGCGATTTATGACAGCTTCAAATTATGACGATGATATCTGCGCGAGCACACAACGGACCCGTACACACTTAATTTGTACTTACGGCTGTTTATTACACTCTCATTGCGTGTCTGTCTCTCTCGCTCACTCATTCTCTAACTGTTATTACATCTCTCTTTGAAAATTATTATGTCACAAGGTACAGGGATGATGGGTCCAGTACAATAACTCGATGTACTTTTCACAAGATGGATTTTAAAATTAGAACAGGGGCTGTTGGATTCTCATTTTAAATTGAATATAGCTGTAACAAACCGTATGTATTCGTTACTGAGTAACGTATGATTCGAAGTAACGAATCGTTACTTACAAATTCATTTCGTTACTCGCATCTTTAGCATCCATGTCAGTTCGACTCGTTTAACGAAGTCATACCGTATCACGTATGCGACGCGCCTCGATGCGATGCATGCTTATACATGCTTGATGCTAGTACACGATTGTATGTCGTATGAAAAGTAACTAGTAACGTAACGATACGAAAGTAACGGGTACTGGTTCTTTAAGTAACGAATACACAATTTCTCGTTACTTTTACACCTCTAAAATTTAACCGTCTCTTTTCAAGTATTTTAAATGACTTATCAAGAACATAGAAGATAAAATCTTGTTCAAATTACGGTATCAGAACCGGAGGTCTACAACTATATCTAATGAGAAGTAATGTACAAATAACAAAAGAATTATTTTTTCGCGCGCCTGCGTCAGCAAAATATAAAAGCAACGCATTTTTAATGTAATTATATGAAATGCGATGACAGTGATAACATTTTACTTTATTCATTTGAGTTTTATTTATTACATACTGGTTTCCGTTCTCTAAAGTGCTTGCAAGTCACTGGAAACAGACACATAAGTCAAAAAGTGGGCGTTGAAATTACACATAATGAATTTAATACTGGTCTTAAATTATTTGTTTAGAATATATGATGTGGTGCTGTGTAATTCAGAATTATAGTATAAAATTTAAATAAATAACATTCAGTAGCTTTACAAAATTATAAAATATCCATATTATATAGCCCAGTTATTAGAGGATTAAGGAGGTTGATCCGTTAAAGTCCCAATCAAAAATAAGTCGAATTCTAAATGGGAACTTTTCCATAATAAATTTTTACAAAAGGTTATAAGTCGATGATACCAATAAATTATTGTCATAAAGGCATAAATAAATATTTTTTTTAATTATAATTAATTATTTCAGTATTTTACTTAATAGACTAACTTTTGAATTTTATGTACAAAGTTAGGTTAAAAAAAATAAATTTAAGTAAATATCTGTATTTTACATATTTTTTGCAGTAAATAATTAAAAAAATGAATTAGAAGTAATAAAAATAAAAATTAAATCATTTAAAAGTTGAAAATTCATTTAAAATTGTTAAAACTGTCAAGAATAAAAGTCCATAATCGAAAAGTACTAAGGTTTAATAATTTTTTTTATTGATTAAAAGTCTCCTAATTAAATTGGAAAAAATATTAAAATATGCGTAAGACATCGATACTTTACATAAGTAGTTAGTTTTCGGAACTGCTGACATTATTTGGTTATTTGCAAAAAATTAAAATGAACAGTTTGCATGCTAGCTTGACATATTTTCCATAAGACTACATGTGAAAGTTTTTTTTTAATTTTTAACTTTATAAATCTCCTAATGATTTTGATTTTTTTACAGAAAATTTAGTCATAAAAAAATCTATTAAAAAAACTTTATTTCAGATTTTTTCTTCGTAAAACGGCTCAACCTCCTTAAGAGCTCTTTTTACTTGATCTTTGATTAACGTCTTATTAGAATTCTTCAATAAATAAAATTATCGACCAATTTTTCAGACAAATATATTAACAAAAAATAATAATTAATACATTGACGTTTCGGTCTGGATTTGGATTTTCTTCAGAACTGATCTAAAAAATATAAAAATTATTAAAATGGCTATATTCAGAAGAGCACGCGCCGTGAACCTGTACGCACGTGCAGTATTTTTGTGTCTGTGCTGTGAGCGAGAACTGGAACAATTACTATTGAAAATGAATTGGGACAATGAAACAGTGCTAAAATTCCTGGAATTTTGAACCTTGCGTTCTGCTGCCAAATGCTTGTGTGTTTGCTATTTGACTGCCACGTGTGGATGGTCGTATTTGCCTCTATTTGCATGTTTGCCTTGAACGTCATATATTTTGCCAAATACAACAAACACGCAATATAGCGAACACAAATAGCCATGTGAAGTGCCACCTTTATAGAAAACTGAAATTTATTGAAGACACGGTACATAGCATAATCTTTCCATCCAGTAAGTTCATTACATGTATCTATGAATGTGACTTACATACAAATTATAGGGGTTATAGTTATGTCAGCACATAACAGATAGAGCAATATTCAATATGACCTTTCGATAGAACAACAGTAAATGTCAGTAACGCGACGCGACGAGAAGAGAGCTTTATTGCCTCTAAGACACAACCGAAACCTATTGTTTTATACAATGGAAATAAGAAAGGTTTTATTTACTTGACATTTACACAAATATGCACACAGTCGGCAGACCGTTACACTTCTCAAACTGCGAACGAAATATACAATGTGATTATATCGCTACTTAAAATAATTCAGATTTAGGGCCGCTGCACTGCTTGGACTTCTGCGGGCTCGCCTGCTAGCTCATAACATTAGAACGGGCTATTTTTCTTGCTAGGTTCTCTGCTTGCTCTGGACAAGAACCAATCAGGAAACAGTATCTTTACACGTGGGCGACATGAACTAACGCCCACCAACCAGCATGGCGTCATTCTGCTCAAAGTCAGACAACAGACACGTTTTGCTCTGTGTTTATATTTGAACTGCATGCGTAATATGCATAATATTAAAGAAAACGGAGCGAACTTATTTTTCAAAAATTTTCCAATTTTGATAGAAGGGTCCCCTCTTCTTACTTTTTCCGTTTTTAAAAACATCCAGGTATCTGTGACATATTGTTTATATACGACTTACAGATGAATAGAATAAAATAGAATAGAATAGAATAATAATTTATTGCTAAGGTAATCGGATCAGATTCAATCCTTACGGATTGGTCTTCCATCGATGAGGTTATTCTTATGGAAGAAAATCGCGCTGAATCATTTAGAAGTTATGGCGTTTTTAAGTTTCTCTCTAAAAATATAAATAAACGCTCATATTTCCGAAACTTAAAGTGATAGAGGGTTGCAGAATGTCGGAATCTATTCAGCTTGACTTTTTCTATAAGTTCGGTTAATATAAAACTGGCCAAAAATCGTTGAGTCTTAAAAAGTTGCATATTTGCAAAACGCATGAAAACTTGAGAAGATTTACGATATTTGGAAAAATATATAAATATCTCAGAGGTGCTTAATATTGACGTGTCTTATAGAAAAAAGTACGCTGAATCGTTTACACCCAAGCGCAAATTCGTATCTCAATTTATAGTTTAGAAATGTATTTAAAAATTTAAACAGTTTAAATTGGTAATAAATAAAATTATCGACCAATTTTTTAGACAAATATATTAACAAAAAATATAAAAATTTTAATACATTAGCGTTTCGGTCCGGACTTGGACCTTCTTCAGAACTGATCTAAAAATATAAAAATTAATTAATAATTAGTTTCTAATTGGTTTTTATTGATTTTATATGTAACATTTCCGAAATATTTCTTTTAAAGAAATTTGTTTCATTATCTAAAATTTTTATCCATGACTACTTATTAAAAATTGATTGTTATTATTTTTTCAATATTTGATAATTAAAAACTTAAGCACATTTTTTTCAAAAACCATATTTTTATATATTTACATCAATTCTGAAGAAGGTCCAAAAATTAGTCGACAATTTTATTTATTGAAGAGTTCTAATCATGCGTTAATCAAAGATTTAAGTTTAAAGTGGCTATATCTCTGAAACCAAAAGAGATACAAGGTTGCGGTTCGGTGGTCTAGGAGGAGATAGCCGTACAAAAAAATGACTGGCCTATTAATATATGGAGAGAGATATCACGCGAGGGCATTTTACTAAATCGCATCAAGGGGAGGGTGATCCAAATTTAGAAGAAAAAACAACTCACGTAATTAATGGAACTCGTCTTTTTCTATTTATGCTATAGTAATTTAAATCCAATTAGAAGCAGATATGATTATACAAAATAACGAGTACTAGATATTAAAAAGATTTATAACGCTAATTATGTATATATTGTACAATGTTTTACATATTCGCTACTTTACGAGCACATTGACGAGCAAAAGGCAGGAACAAACACTACGTCAATATATCAACAAGTATTTAAATTCACAACTGTGTAACATATAATTTAATAGGCGGCCATAATACAGTTGTACTGTTTCACTGAAATATGGTTCCTTATGCATTTATTTGCTTGTAACGCAGAATTAATGGCCGATAACGGCCGGTTCAATATTCTTGTTAGTTGTTGGCAAGCTTGATTATTCTGTTTAAATCGTTTCGCACATGCATTTTAAATAATTGCTGTTTTTTTTTGCATTTAGTCCAACAAAGGAGAAAAAATAATTGTTAACCTCAGGATTTAAATACCTTTGTCTCACTGTAGTGAAAATAATTTGCTGGGAATAAAAGGTAATCCATCTAAATTCAACAGAAATCATTGCTATTGATTGAGGCCCTATGCTTCACTTAGGAGTTGGAATTTATTATTATCATCTTTATAAAATTTCGTGTCACGATGTTCGTCCGCGCTAATCTCCAAAACCACTGAACCAATATTAATGAAATTTTGTAAATGCGTTTTGCTTGGTCCAACTTACGCTATAGTATTAATATTTTATATTTTAATATTTTTTCCAATTTAATTAGGAGACTTTTGATCAATAAAAAAAAATTACTAAACCTTAGCACTTTTCGATTATGGACTTTTATTCTTGACAATTTTAACAATTTTAACTGAATTTTCAACTTTTTAATGATTTAATTTTAATTTTTATTACTTCTAATTTCTTTTTTCAATTATTTACTGCAAAAAATATGTAAAATACAGATATTTACATAAATTTATTTTTTCTAACCTAACTTTGTACAAAAAATTCAAAAGTTAGTCCATTAAGTAAAATATGAAATAATTAATTAATATTAAAAAAAATTGGTTGTCTGTAAAGTCGGTTTACGGACGATAGTTTTACGTGATAACGTAATCCGTAATACATAACCTAAATTTATATAATAATTATAATAATTCGAATCTATGATATTGCATCTTTCGCTTCAAATTTAGGTTAATTTTATTTATTTAAAATACTCACCATATAATATTTCTTAATAAATAATAAATACTTAATATATTCTTCCGTATTTATTTTAAGTCTCAAAGATTAGCTGTCATAATATTTATAAAACAATTGCTTCACTGTTTATAATATAAAATTCCAAAACCTACTTACAATATTTAAGTATTTTCATACGTCAAAAAATTGATTTTTATAATGATAAAATTTGTAAGAAAACGATTTTTTCGAGAGATGAGACCTAGCTAAAACGATTTTTTGCCCCCTAAAATCCCTTTTCAGTAAATTTCATCCAAATCGTTAGGGCCGTTTTCGAGAAAAGCACGCACAGGGTCAGGCGGAACGCTACGCGTTATGCGTTACGAACGTTAGGAACGTTACGTTACACTTTTTCGAACATGCAGCCGGTGTTTTATCAATTTATAAGATTGGTGATTCATCAATTTATAAGACGTTATCACGTCAAAATTATTTATTTATGCCTTTATGACAATAATTTATTGGTATCATCGACTTATAACCTTTTGTAAAAAGTTATTATGGAAAAGTTCCCATTTAGAATTCGACTTACTTCTGATTGGGACTGTAACGCATCAACCTCCTTAAATATGAAAATGAATATATTATTTTTCCTTAGTAACAAAAGATTTTATATATTTCAAATTGAATAGTATGTCCTGAAATTACGAACGATTGCTGTCCTTTGTCAATTTAGAAATTATATTTAACAATAATATAATTTTGATATTTTCAAAAGTTTTAAAGTAAGCATACAAGACGTAAATCCAAAAAGACATTTAAAAAGAAATCTAGTCTAGTCAATTTACACCCTCTGAGGTTTTGTTGGGATTGTCACTTGTCTTGCGACGGCTTAAGGCGTGCCACAGCGTATGATTTATGTATATCCCCAACTGTCCAATAGATGGCAGGGTAAGTGAGTAACGAAAAAAAAGTGCTATTGTCATTCGCACATTCATCAATCTATGTATTTTTCAACTTTTCTATCCTTTTTATTCGGTGCGCAAATATATGTATGAAATTCAATCGATGAATACAAAGATTCTCAATTTTCTTACTTTTATTGTGCACGATATTCGTATTTGCTACACACATACTTTTTATTTAAATAATAGGTCCCCAACATTTATTTAAACATTTTGCTGGGTTGCGTGAAAAAGTATCAATAAAAGAAACGAAACGTCGCGTTTTTCAATGATAGTTTGATCATTGTGTTTTTTATTGCCCAAATTTCATAATTTATTATACCACCAGCGGTCCGGTTTCACCCGGATGCGATAGACTTAACTCTGCAAAAAATATTTCGTTTGCAACCCGGCGTCTGAACTAATAGTTTTGAGCTAATTCTACCAGGTTTGCTTCTAAACTAATAGCTTTGAACGAATTATCACAGATGTCGCTACTTGACACTAAAACATTTTTGTTTGCTTCTGAACTAATAGCTTTGAGTAAATTCTATCAGATGTCGTTACGTGTTACTAAAACCGTTTTTTTTTTTTAGAATATTTACCTATAAATTCATATTTTAGTATTGATAAGCTACAATCGTAATCAAAGAAAACAGACGTCATCAGGTAATGTGAGTCGAGCGAGTGAGTGTGAGTACCGTGCGTTGGGGGTTCCCCGTGTCCGCGTCGTGCATTAACAGCAATCATACGTCACATCCGTTCAGGCGTCGCAGTAGAACTGTCTATTTGTACATCTCCTGCTTCTGAAGGTGAAACTACCATGGTAGCATGTTCATACGCAGTTAGGTCGAGTGTAATGTATCCCGAAATATGGATAAATAATAAATACATGTACTGCAATTGTCATATATAATGTCTTACCCAAATAACTACACGGTGGAAGTGAAACTTCTTTTAAAATTATTTACTACAGCTGAAATGATGACGTAGCAGATATCACGCAAGCGCCGACACTCAAGAAATACACGCATTTATATGTATTAATAAATACATGCATATATAAACGATAAATATATTCATATATGTAAATGTGTATATGTATACAGGGTATTTTTTTGAAAAATTTAAACGTTTTTCTTTAAAAAGCAACGGGTTGAATAAAAAAAAAGTTAGAACAAAAGTTGTTGGGTTGCAAGTGTGAAATCGTTTGGTCAAAATAATCGCCCCCACCACCTCACCTCTTAGCAGGGGGAGAGGGTGATTTTTGGTTTTTAAACGGGAACCCTCATTTTTTATCACCGATTTTTTTTTGTATGTGAAAATTAACATCTTTTATCTGTTTTTTTTTTTAATTTCACATTTAGTTTTTTTGCAAATAATGACTGTTAACATATTGAAGAATCAGCAGGCTCTCGAGAAAACTGGTGGGGGTGGTTATTGTGTTCAAACTATGTCCCCTTCGAAACCCAACAGCTTTCGTTCGAACTTTTTTTTTATTCAACCCGTTGTTTTTTAAAGAAAAAGGTCTAAAGTTTTCAAGAAAACATCCTGCTTTAAAGTACAGTCGAGTACGCTACTGTCAAGTTGTCATTGCTATTTTAGTTTTGTTGAGTTGCGAATTTGTAGTTTTTCAACAGACTGTACAAGCGCAAGCCCGCATTCGCATCTAACTTCCGAGCCTTTTAGATTCGTGGCGCGTATTATACACCTCCCTAAATAATTAATAAAATACGTGAGTAAAATAAGTGCACGAGATCGACTGTAATATTGCACCATTGTAAAACTGACAAATAAGTATATAGTAGCGTGTCACGTGGCGGGTGGCGGCGTCTCGGAAACCTGAGACAGAGAGTCAAACAGCGTCCCATTAGAGCGAGGTGAGGAGTGGAGAGAGTTTAGTTGCAAGCGTCTGTCTGACTGTCAATGTCAACAATTGGACATCGACAACCCCGTGCCAGTCGTCACCCGGCCATCTATTCCATTTGTTTAATGTATATTATCAACACTGTTAGCTGAATGTCACACACAAACCACACACACATACAACCGCGTATTCATAACTCACACAATGCACGACAACCCCACGCCCAAGAAGTGCAAACCGCCGACATTAGTTGTTTGACATAACATATATATCTTTGGTAGTGGCACGGTTCTCGAGTGAAAATCGCTCATTGCTCATCCCGCTTTTGTATCGTAGCCAGTGCCGGATTAACCTATAAGCAAAGTGAGCAACTGCTTAGATAGATATATATTTACACAATAAGATAGTACAATACATACGTATGTGACGTCAAATTTACACGTATTAAAATTCATAATTAAAAAATTCATCTACAGTGTAAAAACAGTTTTTGGTTAGAAGGCTCCTCAGTGATTTTTTAAGTTTCCAGTTTCAGCATTTTGATATCATTAGTAGAGCTGTAAAAGTAACGAGAAATTGTGTATCCGTATGTATTCGTTACTTAAAGAACCAGTACCCGTTACTTTCGTATCGTTACGTTACTCGGTACTTTTCATACGACAAACAATAGTGTACTTAACAGCATCAAACAATAAGCATGCATTTCTCATCAAAGCGCGTCGTATACGTGATACGACATGAGTCATGACTTCGTACTTTATGAATACTTATAAGTATAACACATTGTGTTCGTATAACCGTATAAAACGAGTCGAACTGACATAGATACGAAACATGCGAGTAACGAAATGAATTTGTAAGTAACGATTCGGTACTTCGAGTCAGACGATGTACCCGTTACTCAGTAACGAATACATACGGTTTGTTACAGCTTTAATCATTAGGCAATTTATTGTACAGTTTGAGAGACACATAAGTGAAACTTTTTTGAATAGTGGCTAGCCTATGTAGCGGCAACGTAAGGGAATTTTTATCCCGTGTATCATAATCATGTATTTCTGAGTTAGTTTCAAACAGATTTTGCTCTTGTTTGACATAAACTAAGCAATGATAAATGTAGGGCAGGGGTCGGGAACCTTTTAAGCCGGAAAAGCCAAAAGTTACAGTTTACAAAACTTCCCAGTTTTTAAAGAGCCACTAAACATTTTCGTTTCAGTATTATAGTATTTGCTTATATAGGTGTAATATATATATCCGAGGACGACACGTCGCGACGGGGCCGGTGCGGGTGAGACGCGAGTGGAAATGGCTGAGAGATATTAGACATGATACTCAATCATGGATCGATTGGACGATTTTTAAGTGTTTGTATAATAAAATAATTATTTTTTGCGTATGAAACTGGAGAGCCACAACCTTACATCAAAAGAGCCGCATGCGGCTCGTGAGCCGCAGGTTTCCGACCCCTGGCTTAGGGCATCACGTATCAGGGGGCACCAAAAATCACAACTTAGAAATGAAAAGTATCACACCAGACCGTGTCATCAATTTTTTTTTCATTTTGTCAAGTCCTCAAAAGTTTTATCTAGTGATAAAAACTGTCTTTTGAAGTATAGAAGTTGAAAATAAATAATAAATTATTTTTGAAAATAAATATTTTTTTTAACGTATTTATCTTTTCAACTAACTGTATAAAAATGCCGATTTTATAGACAGTCAAATTGTCAATGAGAGCATTTATGGTAAAATTCAATTTTTTTCCTAAATTCTATGCTTTTTAACTTTTTCTCTCAATTTTAAGGTTAGGACATTCACAATTTGAAAAAAAAATATAAACTTAACATGACAAAGACAGATAATATTAGAATTTTTTTAGACTGCTGTTAGAGTTAGGCAAGAAATGCTTAGGGCATCAAGGAGACTTAATCCGGCACTGATCGTAGCTGTAGGTATCAATAAATATAAACGGACACGTTCGAATGTACAAGATGGTCATTAAATTAATATAAAAAATAAATAAAACAATGAGTAAACTTGACTAGTTATAATCTTAAAAGTTTTTCACAGAACAAAAAGCTTCGCATTTAAAAAAAAACAATTTAAAATTTATGATTTGACAAATCCTTCGAATCATTTAGTAATATTTAATGCATAATTTGGTTCCAGATTGTTTTTTGCTTATTGCTTTGACGTATGTAATTTATTGAAATAAAAGGCAGTTAGCATTATCAAGTGTTTTATTAATTACTTATGCAGCTTTCTTTTAGGTTGCAATAATATCAGCAGCATGTCAAAGCCCTTTCATTTAATAATATTCTGTGATACGGTGGAGGCCCAATACCCGGTGCTTCCACCACGTAAACAAATTAAAAATTACAATTTATTCTTGAACAACTCGTACCGCATTTCAATTTTTCTCTTGCTTATGCTACTCAAACGTACTAATTATCCCAATATGGAGATAATATTAGTTCAACTTTAGTTCCGTTGATTGAATTTCGCCGCGAAACGAAAACAACCCAAGTTAAGAAGTTTTATTGAAATCAAATCTTTTCAGTATTTAAACTTAAAATAGTAAGCTATGTGTCTAGTGTGTGATGACAGCGAGTTTTAACAGTCACAAGAGCCACAATATCATCACGCACGAGATATAAACTACAATTTTTGCACGTACAGGGAGTACGTGCAAAAATTTGTACCTAGTTGATTTTCACATAATTTTCAAAATTGTTGATAGTTCAATTTTTTGCGTTGAATTTCCGCACTTTTACTATGGAAATGGTAGTACGATGACATTTTGTTTTACTTACGCACTGGTGCTAATTGAGACATTTTACAGTTGCGTGCAAAAATATCGGACCATAACATTTTTTCGATATAATTTTGAATGTAATAACCAATAATCATACATTCTACGCATAAAAAAAAAACTACAGGCATGAAAAGCAACTTTATAGGGGATGTGCAAAATGCAATTTTATTTCAAAGGATCCCGCACAAACCTTATGGGATTTGTTTCTCGGTTAAATTGTACGGAAATGGTTTTATTTTATAGTTTAAAGGTCACTAAGAAAAAGTGTCCATGGGCGCATAACCTAAAAACGAATAGAGTTTTAGCTACAGATATGTTTAGTGAGATTTTAGATAGATGAATTCACAATCTTAAAAAAATTCTAAGCTCTAGAAATATGTCATCGAGTACGCTGAATTCGAAAATGACATTATTATTTTATACAGGGTGACACCTTCCAACATTATCTAGTTTTCGAATATTTTTTCTATTTCTAAAAAAAGCACAAAAGTTGAACATGGAACATGTTTGTGAATTCAATGGATATCCCTATATATCTAAAACCTCGCTAAACATATCTGTAGCTAAAAATCTATTGGTTTTTAGGCTATGCGTCCATGGACACTTTTTTTAGTGACCTTTAAACTATAAAATAAATATAGCTAAGCACTATACAACATCTTATGAAAAATCTCCAGTCTATGCGGGATCTTATTTTTTTAATAATTTACCAAGGCACATAAGCCAAAGTACAAATATTAGACAATTTGAAATTGAGCTCAAAAAGTACCTCACTACAAGTTGTTTATACAGATTGTATCAAATCAAAACGATCCATAGTACATTCTGTGTGTAAGACAGAGACGATATATAAAGCAGCAAGTAAGAATGAGATAAATGATCGTTAATAGTTACTGTGGTTACGTAACTAAATAACTACGTACACTGTAAATCTTTTTACCAATTTATCAATTAAAAAAACTAAACTGTAATATTAATTCGTATTATTATTTATATCTGGTACAAAAGTTTTAACAATACTTTTAATAATTAATTTATTAAATGTTCAAAAAGACCTCCACGTTCTGCCAAACAATATCTTAATCGATTATAATAAATAGCCATTTTATCAATAATTTCACTAGTGAATACTGACATTTGATAAAATTGTGATTTTTACTGTAGAAAGCAAAGACGATACTATCAGATTGTATAACCACAGTAACTATATAAGCGAACATTTATCTCATTCTTACTTACTGCTTTAGTGCTTTATATAATATCGTCTCTGTCTTACACACATAATGTTCTATGAACCGTTTTGATTTGATACAATCTGTATAGTATAAATGAATACTTAAATTCTTAGCTTTTAATTTTACTATTCACATCTATACTTAGTATAGCTAGGTGAAATATTGTTATTATTATTATCATTTTCGTAAAATTTACCCGAGAACAAAATTCTATTAGGCTTGTACGGAATCCTTTTATTTCGAAACTTAGAAACAATAAATTTCTTGTACTGCGGTAATCAACTTGATACTAAAATATCACCCGCACAAACATAACAGTAATGTTGACTTTAAGCGCACAATACGTATAGTACGTAAAATTAAAGCCATCATATTAACTGTTACACATACGTTTATAATTAGCTCCCGAGGGCGATTGCAGACATAAATCATCAGAGTTCACAACAACGCTACGGCATAGGCAACGTGCACCATCAGTCCTTCCAACCAGCGTTATGGAACATAGAACATGATCCCGCGTGCTCTCTACAACCAGTCCTTGTTTATATAATTATGTCAACCGATACGAGGGATGTGTAAAAACTAGAGATATGCCACGAATATTCGGATTTCGACCTATTCGGCTACTTTTTTTTATTATTTGGTATATGGCCGAATATTGCATACTGTTGGGTCGTATCAAATCATGAAAAAACGCACGTATTACTCAAAAATAGGCGATTATTTTATTAAATGGTAGCGTTTTGTGAAGCTTTTGGTGAATAAATAGTGATATTTTTTAGTACTAAGGACTATTATTATTATTAGTAGTAACACAATTCGATGTAACAATGAACAAATAATGCTACCGCACGCACCGTAATGAAACAGGTGGTAATCTGTTACCTGTGAAAAGTACACATACACTCAAACCTGTTTTTGTGCGGTGGATAAGGACCGAATAAAAAAAACGCATAAAAAATGTTGCACAGAACCTTAGGGTCGCTGTAAAACATATTTTTCGCAACACATTTAAAAAGTGTTTTTATGCGGTAAATAGGAACCGCATAAAAAAGTCTCACGTATAGAAAAAAACTCAAAACCTTGCAAAATATGTAACTAGGAATTGCTTTTTTAAACGAAATCAAGACACGAGGCTTGGTAGCTACTTGGAATCTCGCCAAATCTTTTGGAAACTGATTTAGAAATTTTTAAATATTTTATTTACATATGTACTTATTTTACAAACACAAAACTTTTCAAAATGTGCCTATAACCATTATCCTCCATAGTCTGCCAATGTACTGGTTCAAAATCACTTTCGTCACTTGAAGATACTACCTCGCACTCATTTTTTTCTGTTACCATGTAATCGGTGATCAGTTTTTGCGACAACTGTTGTTTCACTAGCCGCTTGTATATGTCTCGGCTAGATAGAAATTGCAGGCAAAAGACTAACGGTCTTTGCTGGCTGCAGGATATTGGTTTGATGATTAGTTCCAAATCCCCTAGAGGACGTTGGATACCACTTCCTTCCATTTAGCTCTATTCTGGACAGTACGGATGAGATTAGTAAAATTGAGGGTAGTCCATTTTTTAATATTGTCTAACCACGATATTCTTCTTCTACCTCTGGGTCTTTTTTGTTCGAATTTGTCCATTAATATGATTTGTTGCATCTTGTATTTTATATTGGTTACAAGTGCTGATTTAATGTGCGCTACTCCGTTAAATATTAACAAAAATAAATAAAAATATCTAACAAACAAATAAAATAGATAAATAATACTTACCTTCATTTAACCATAAAACTCCGCGCCAAAGCATCTGTAGATACAGCAAATCTTCCGGCTCATTCTCAACCACAAACATCGTATCAAATATCTTCATCATTGCTAGCTGCATCCAAATCCACCGAACACACACCATCATCATCATCAAACATCATAATCAAGATCATCTTACAACTACAGAATACATCATCATCCAAGTGCTTACAACATAACCAAATAATATAACGCATATAGCCACGCTGCTGCGCGGATACTAAATAAAAAAAAAAAAAAAAACACAGTATCTTCATGACTTTTTTGCTTCATGCTGTGCAGGTCATGCAGATTCATGCTTGTCAAGTGTGCGCGGTCTTTTGCAACGACGCTTCCACAACACACGTCGAACTGCTCCACACACTAAATCGTTTGTTGGTGACAACAAATGTTTTCCCGACCTTATCTGATCTTCATACTAGATATATGTGTATCGCGGTAGGCTTCTTCACCATCTACCGTAACTGTTGTAATATGAAAGATTAATTCGTAAGTTCACTGAAGCGAACTTTCGTCATAATTATTAAGATATTTGACTCCACTTTCTTTTATTTTTGCGACTCTACCAACTGATTTATAATCCGTATACTCGCAGTGGAATTGTAGCACGTGTACTTCACTCGTTTATTTGTAAAGGGTTGACCGAGCGGGGTGGCGTAGCGGTGAGAGCACTTGACTCGTATTCTAGAGGTACCGGGTTCGAATCCCGGCGGCGGCAGATGTGGCTGAGAGTTTTTCCCACTGCCTCTCGCCAAGAAACGGTAATTCCTGTACCGGACATCTTGTTGAGGTTTTTCATGGTTTCTCTCAACAATTCCAGATAAATATCGAGATGGTTCCTTATTCAAGGCTATGGGCGATGACCTGTTAAACTCGAAATTTGCCTATCCTAATTTCCTAAAAATTCCTTCATTCGCCCATTGCTATTAATTAAGTTGAAGTTTAAACATTGTAGAAAAAAACGGGAACTGTGGTAGAAAAAAAACAGTAATGGTGCGAGTGGCGTCTGTTATGACATAAAGTCGAGAAACGGACGTTAAACGCATTATTATTATTATTAATAAGAAAAATCGCAGGTTTGTGGACAAAAGTTATATTTATAAATGTACGACGTTTCGTCTATAAAAGACTTTTTTAAGTACAATATGAAAATTATTTAAATTTATAGACGAAACGTTGTATATTTATAAATATAACTTTTGTCCACAACTCAGCGATTTTTCTTATTAATTATTATCGATGGACATGATATCTAATATATTTTATTATTATTATTATTATTATTGTTCACGCTTCACAATATTTATACTTCCTGAGGTCCTCAGAGTATAAATTATAGTTTAAAAAAACACGCTTTAACAGCAAACCGAACTAAAAAGTAGAAAATAATTATTAACAAAATAATTCAATTACCTATAGTAAAAAAGCGTGGAGTGCATGATAATAAATGGTACAATTATTTCATTGGTAGCTATTTATAAAATTAGAGCTATACCTAATGAAAATATAGTAATTGGCACCCCACGATTTTTTACTATACTTAAGTAACTGAACTATTTTGTGATTAATTATTTTCTACTTTTTAGTTCGGATTGCTATTGATGCGTTTTTTTTTAGTTTTTTTAAACTATAATTTGTTTTCTTAATTTTTTATCTCAAAACAATATCAAAAGTATTTTTTTTTCAAAATTTTCATAATCAAATTTTTTTTCAAAATTGAAATTTCACAACTTCTCTAAATTATAATAAAAGAGACAGATCCTGTTGACTTTATATTTGGATTATTATAATATTTCCAAGTCTGAAAAGAAAAAATCATAAATACAAGAGGTGTATAAAATTTCGTTGATTTAATTACCGAGAAAATGTTGAAATTTTCGAAGCTTGTGTAGTTGTAAAAACACTACTGAATTATTTTTTTTATCAAATTACTTTTTATATACTTAAAGAACATTCATTTACTATGTCTGTATTTTTTTATATTTTTTGTAAAATAATTTATGGTGATTTGATTTAATAAAGTCAGCAGGAGTTGAGACTATTTCATGTTATAAAGTTGTCATTCTGACATTGCTGCAGAAGAGAGCGGGTGGATGTGTTGTCTGTCTTGTATTCCCTCAATCCATATTTAATGCATGTAAATTTTTTAAATTTTCGTCAGCGACACACGACGACGATAACAAACTAACAGCGACTTTTTACATTGCAATAACGGGAAAAGAACCCCTGCTATCTTGCTGCCACAACAACATTGAGGTTATATTCAGCTGTCACTCTATTTTTATGTTAATTTTGTTTAATATTACTAAACGGTTTGTGAAAAAGGTTTCATACCGCTTCATATTTATTTACTTTTTAATAATAATTGTATTTTTTTAACGTTCAGATTATAGTTTCAAATTAAGTGACAGATTTTTAATAAAAGACCATTGTTGAAATCTATTCATATTTTATATTCAAAGTATTATTAAAAAAATACTTCTTAAAATCGTCTCATGGGACGTAGACATTCTCTTTTTTGAATGGAAAGCCACCCTTTGTATTTTAATGTGACAAATTTACAATTCTAGATCAAAGCTAACTTTAAAAAATGTTCCCTGTTTTATTGAATAGCGTTTTAAATACTCTTCAGAGTCAAAACTCGTCAACTAACAAAAGTTCTAACACTAGCACTGCACTGTATATATAGCTACTAAGTTTTAAAATAATTAATTAACTATTTAGATAGTTAGTGCTTTTAAGATTAAAATATTTTTAAGATCCAGTTTCGACGAAGTAATTTTCTGGAATTAAGAAACTTCTTATCCCAAAAAAAAAACTTTTACAAATTCTCCGTTGCAAAATGAAAAGCAAAAATGTCCATATAGTGTAAATACGGTTTAATACTTAGATAGGTACCATAACGTCATTACTCGGTGTAAAAATGAAATGTCAAAATGCATTTGTATTCCCGTAAAAAAGCCTTTTGTTGATCGTCTGTCTCACGAAGTTGGCGATCTACCAGTCGACTTTATTTTATAACAATTACTTGTGGCCCGGTCCGGCTTCGCCCGAATTTATAGATTGTCACCGTTTTTTCGTCGACTTAACGCGATAATATCCATCCTAAAGGTCCACTCTAAATATTGGTGAAAAAAAATTGAAATCGAATGAGTAGTTTCGGTGATTACCTCTTACATCCAATCTCTGAAACTTTACCGTTTAATAATAAATTACTATAGATTTTACACAATATTTTCGTCAAGTGATCTTAGATATTATGGATAGAGTAGATTATAGACGCTCGACGCATACACAAATCGACTGACATCAGCTCGGGTTCTTGGGAGCGCTAATTCTCAAAAAACATTAGAGCTCAAACTACATTTTAATGATTCCCCTGAGGGAAGATATGATGGAGCTATACCGTGCTATGCGAAACAATGGCTGTAAAATAATGTTAGGTGTAAATAAATTAAAATGCTAGTGTTTTTTACTTAAAAATGTAAAAAGTTTCATAGTGCAAATAAAATACGTCGTTGAAATTGAATACATTCCGTAAGTGTAACAAAAACAGGTTAATAAAATCAATTCTTCGAGTCATTCTAGCAGTGCATTGACTGAAATCAATCTAATTCTCGGAAAAGCTGCACAGCATTGTTCACATTATGTAGTTATGTTAAGGCCACTGCACACGAGGCTAGAAACGCTGCTAGATTCCTTGCTAGATTTGCCTACTAGTTTTCTAGCGCTGGTTTTCTTGATTGCTGTTAAGTGCTCGCTTCACACGAGACTATTTTTCAAGTTTGTTTGGTGGATAGATCTGGTGCGCGCGCAGTGACAGAATATAAACACAGGGCAAAACGTGTCTGTTGTCTGGCAGAATGACGCCATGTGGGCGTTTGTCAAGTGTCCACGTGAAGATACTGCTTCCTGATTGGTTCTTGCTCATACCTAGCCGCAAATCTAGCAGGGAAAATAGCCCCTGTTCTAATTTTAAAAGCTATCTTCTGAGCTAGCAAGGCAGCCCGCAGTGACGTCATTTCCAGCTTCGTACCCAGCCTACCGGCTAGCAGAACTCCTAGCAGCATTTCTAGCCTCGTGTGCAGCGGCCTTTATATTGTATAAACCTTAATGTAATTTTATTTCTCGTTTTGTAATATTTGTGTTCCTTGGCGACATCACGACATAATATTACAACTGACAACGACGCCAATACTCATTTGTTTGTTGCGTGCATCACTTGTTCGTGTTAAAGCTACAGTCAATTGTCACCTCTGCTAATGAATCGTATCAGTCACCTGTATGTACAAATAAATCATAATAATGGTTTATTCAATTATTTCTGCACCGTGTTTTGTTACATGGCATGCTATCAACTTACAATAAAATCTATTTTATGTGAAAGTGAAATATGTTTTGGCATTGTTAATGATACGACAAAAATAAATAACGAAATTTGATATTCATGTTTAATTTAATTTAATTATTTGTACTCTCTTTCAACATATATCATGGCTACTATTATTTTCGTGATATAGTTTTTCCATTTATATTTTTTGCAAGTCAAGAATTAATTACTAGAATTTAATTTTTTTTTGTTTGTCTGTGTATAGAACCCAAACAACTGGTTTGATTTTGAAAATTTAGCAACTTAAGGGGTGTATGAAGGGGTTATTACCATTCCAACCCACAAGTGGGGAATGGTACTAGTTCAAATTAAAAATCACTTTTCAAAAATTTTACAATATCTTTCCGGTTTGAGGTCCCCCGAATCCAAAAAAACATATTTTTGGAAAAACTCTGTGCGTCTGTTAGTCTGTGAACACGATACAGGTCAAACGGATGAGCGGATTGAAACCAAATTTTGGGAGAATGTTTGCTATGCAAATATAAAGAGCACTATTATTTTTTATATAATAATGGTATACTTTTCATAACGGCTTACTATTCTATTTATTTTTTCAAAACAGTTTCTAGCAAATTTTTTTTTAAAACTTTATACTTTCGTAAATATTTTGAAAATTAAAAAAAAATCAGCTGTTCTTTTGTTTTGTAGATCTGTGAGAAATAAACTAAGCATGCTTTGATTAATTTTTACATAACATTTTTACATTACTCGCGTCACGATCTCAGAAATTTTATTTTCTGTATTATACATATCAAATGTCAATATTTTTGAACTTGGAATGGTCCTGTGCCTGTCGCCCAATTGACTGGCATTTTTTTTATTAATATTATTATTTAAATATGCCGATAGTTTCGTGTCGAACTGTGTCGATTCAGTATACATGTTTCGTTTCATTTAACTAAACTATTAACAACATTGTTTTCTTGCAATCACCATTTGACCTTTACTGTTTTTGAAGGGCAGACTGCGCCTTCAAGCTTCCTCCGGGAATGCTAGTTGTTTATCGGTATTCATTTCCGATGAGGCGGCATTACCGTGACCCGGATATTGATTGTCTTCATTTATTATATCAATATTGTTGTTTGTTCTCTGCTCATCATCACTGATGTCAAAACAGACATTCTGACGTACGAAATGTCTCTAGTGAATTCAAACCCCACTTTTATGAACCTACATTTTTTAATTAATTTTATTAGAACATGTTATATAATTTCCAGAAAAACATTCTACTGGAAAAAAATCTCACCAAAGTCCCACAGCAAAAAATTTCACCATATACTTTGTCCTTGCTCAAGACAGTCCCAACAAATACTTCTGACATCGGAACCCCGCACTGAAAAATCCTTGGACTCTTCCCATCCTACTAGATCATTATCGTTCAAATAGATCGTTAAACGCGATGTTAATATTATTATTTAAACTGAAATATTCAACACATGAGATTTTATTTTGGTTTCAAGTTAAAATGGAAACCAAATTTCGTTTTTTGTTTTAACACGTTATATAAAGTATTTTTATTTCATATAAATCATTTTGCAATTCCAACCCGCAAGTGGGGAATGGTACTAGTTTAGGTCATAATTCAATTTTTTAATTTTACAATATTTTTCCGTTTAGAGGTTCCCCTAATCCAAAAAACATATTTTTGGAAAAACTATGGTCGTCTGTTTGTCTGTGAACACGATACAGGTCAAACGGATAAACGAATTGAAACCAAATTTTGGGAGGATGTTTGATACGCAAATATGAAGAGTCCTATTGTTTTTGGGGAAAATCGGCGCATGCGCAGAAGAGATATAGGCTAAAACTGCGTTTTTTATATAATAATGGTATATTTTTCATAGCGGCTTATTATTCTATTTATTTTTTTAAGAAAGTTTTGTAAAAAATTTTTTTTTCTAAACGGAAATATTTTGAAAATAAAAACAATTCAGCCGCTCTTTTGTTTTATGGATTTGTTAGAAATAAACTAGTTCGGCATGACGTGGAACATATTATGTAGGTAACAATGGCAACGAATAGTAAATATCATGTTGAATACTAGCCATTACCCGGGTCACGTCACGCGATATAAGATATTGTATTTTCTTTATTATAATCAACTGTCAACATTTTTGAAGTTGGAATGGTCCCGTCGCCCAATTAGCTGGAATTTTTTAGTCTAGTCTTTCTGATTGTTCGAAGGTTGAACTTAAGAGTATTCGTCCCTGCAAATACCCCCTGCACCCTTCATCTCAAATATTTTCCCCTCGCCTAAAAATGGTTCGCGCTCTCCCGACGCTATTTTTAAAGCTAGAAGGTTCTGGTAAACGCCAAATGAAAGACAAAGAATCAGACTACAGATCCTTCAGGCGAATTTTTTGAAAAACAGTTTCGCCTACGTGTGAAATATTACGTAACTTATTATTTTTTTCAAAAGGTCGTAAGTTTTTTCAGGAAAAAATTCGCCTGAAGGATCTGTAGTCTGATTCTTTGTCTTTCATTTGGCGTTTCCAGAACCCTCTAGCTTTAAAAATAGCGTCGGGAGAGCGCGAACCGTTTTTAGGCGAGGGGAAAAGATTTGAGATGAAGGGTGCAGGGGGTATTTGCAGGGACGAATACTCTTAAAAGACGTATTAACAAAGAAGAAAATAAAACAACGCAATATCATTAACATGTTTTATATATAATAAAACAATAGGTATGTATTAGTGATATATACAAGTACACTGATATAATTATTGGCCTACATACTTGCTTTATTTTATAACGACTCAATGAACCCAAAGAAAGAAATTAATAATACTCTGTTACACCGTATTATAAAAAGGTATAAACAGTGTATTGAACATCTGCATAATACACAATATACACACATAGAGGAACATAGTTGTTTATCGAGCATACAGGTCCAGAGCAGAGGCGTAATGTTGAAATAATTTAAGGGGCACAAATAACTTAAGGCCGCTGCACAGCAGGCTAGAAACGCTGCTAGGAGTTCTGCTAGGCGGTAGGCTGGGTACGAAGTTGGAAATGACGTCACTACGGGCTGCCTTGCTAGCTCAGAAAATAGGTTTTAAAATTAGAACAGGGGCTAATTTCCCTGCTAGATTTGCGGCTAGGTATCAGCAAGAACCAATCAGGAAGGAGTATCTTCGTTTTTAAAAATATTAATAAACAATAAAGTTATATTTCTTTAAAACTCGACCATCTATCGAATAAGGCTGCAGTCTACGTAGGTACAAGCAGCAAAAAGTCTAATTCAGTACATTGCACTCAATCAAAATATTTAACTATGTAACAATTATTATTATTTTAATAAGAAAAAATTCGCAGGTTTGTGGACAATAGTTATATTTATAACTGTACGACGTTTCGTCTATAAATTTAGACTTTTTCAAGTACAAATTGAAAATTATTTAAAACAATAAAATAATATTAAAATAATAATTATTGTTTTAAATAATTTTCAATTTGTACTTGAAAAAGTCTAAATTTATAGACGAAACGTCGTACAATTATAAATATAACTATTGTCCACAAACATGCGAATTTTTTCTTATTAACTATTATCGATGGACACGATATCTAATATATATTATTATTTTATTCAACATATTTGTTAACGTAAGTTTATAATATTAATATCATTTAATTCAACACATTTATTAATTTAAGTTTTTTAACATGAACACTACTTCCTAGTTCATACGCTCCGCTGCCATCTTGCCTCTGTTTCTCTACATGCCCACCAGGGTACACCAGGGCGGCGTGGCTTTTTAAGACGTGGTGTTACAACTATACTGAATTTTTGTAAACTTAACAATAATCATTTGTGCCGCCATATGATTCGTCAAATTCTTTAAAAAAATAGTAGTGTTGTCCGCAATAGAGTTACTTTTCGGTTATAAGTATGAATCAATGCGGCGATTTATTTGTTTAATTAATTTTTTCTTGTATGACGAGTTGCCAGTGCATCAACGTATATGAATTAGCAGAAAAAATCAGATTAAAAAAAGGTCGTTCTTAATATTCATAAGCAAACCCATTGAATTATTTGACCGTGTCAAATCAGTTAAGTTATCCGAGAAATGAAATTCATCGATTACATTACATTATACAGAAATAATCATACGATACAATGTGATGCCAACCAAACGAAAATAAAAATAAAATTTCAGAAAATCGTTCATTAAAACGGATATGACCTCAAGCGTTGCACATATTACATACTACCTATCTCTAACCCTTTACTTGCTCTTTTTGTTGATATATTTTTTTCCTTTAATGCATTATATCCTGTTGTTTAGATAGAAATAGTCCGAGAGCTGTCTACATTTTTGGGTAGGTATTTGAGTCACCGTGAAAAGTGTAATGCCGGCACTTCACATGACTATTTGTATTTGGAATATTTGGCAAACTATTACCGAGTGTGGACAATCTATTTCACAAAGTGTTGGCCTTATTTGCCTATTTGACAAATAAGGCCATTACCAAATACCCGTTACCGTGCGCTTGTCGGTTTTTCGAGACAAATAGGCCAATACGCAAATAAACTGTCCACACAATGGCCATATTCAGAAGCGCACACGCCATGAACCTGTACGGGCGTGCAGTATTTTTGTGTCTGTGCTGTGAGAGAGAACTGGAACAATTAGTATTGAAAATGAATTGGGACAATGAAACAGTGCTAAAATTCCTGAAATTTTGAACCTGCGTTCTGCTGCCAAATGTTTGTATGTTTGTTATTTGACTGTCATGTGTGGATGGTCGTATTTGCCTCTATTTGCATGTTTGTTTTGAACGTCATATATTTTGCCAAATACAACAAACACCCAATAGCGAACACAAATAGCCATGTGAAGTTACACCTTAACACAAAATTGAAGACCTGGCTGAAGGGTAGTGGGGCCTAGCCAATCCTTGAATTTTTAACTTCTAAACGTTTTTTCGAAAACGAGACGCAAGGTCAAATAATAATAATAATAACTATATATTTTAATTGCTAATATTTCAACCAAAAAAATTATCAAATCGGTTCTAAAGAAGTCTAGAAGATACAAATAGTGTTGAAATGTTAACTATTGAAGAATCTAGTAAATAAATATTTTTCAATTTTGTGTTCCATTTTCCTAAAGTAAAGGCCGCTGTACACGAGGCTGGAAACTCTGCTAGGACTTCTGCTGGCCGGGAGGCTCGCTACGATGCTTGAAATGACGTCACTGCGGGCTCGCCTGCTAGCTCACAAGATGGATTTTAAAATTAGACCAGAGGCTATTTTTCTTGCTAGATTCTCTGCTTGCTCTGAGCAAGAACCAATCAGTATCTGATATGAACAAACGCTCACAAACCAACATGGCGTCATTCTGCTCAAACAACAGACACGATTTGCTCTGTGACTATTTGAACTGTCACTATACGCGCGTACCAGATCCATCTCCAAAACAAGCTTGAAAAGACGTCTCGTGTGAAGCGAGTACATAAAAGCAATCAAGAAAACCAGCGCTAGACAAATAGTAGTCAAATCTAGAAAGAAATCTAGCGGTAAATCCAGCCTCGTGGGCAGCGGTCTTAAGTAAACTTCAAACATGGTATTTTAAGATAAAAAATAATTTATTGTAAAGGAAATTATTTCCTATATTCCTGCAGTTAAAAATTCTTTGACGTGCAAATATCCCGCCCCCAAATTTCTACTATAGATTGGCAAGATGAATGTCATGGAAATATGGCGCGAAAGTGACACTTGTTGTGGGCAGTTCGAACAATATCTTAAGCGTATCAATACTTCAGAAGCTCTAACACATCATACAAATAAAGCATACGCCAGTTGTAAATACCCTTCTTAATCAGCTGCTAGTTTTTTTTTTAATAATTACTGAACAAATGCATTGTGTGATTAAACGAATTGTTCTTTTTCTTTATTTTTTTGTTTATAATTTCTGACTTTAAAGATACGTAAATGAAAACGGTAACAGTGAACTTTACCTTAAGGGCCATTTATAAGATTTAGGGTGTGTTAGCGGGCCAGACTAAATTGAAAACTAAAACACATACTAAATTAAAATCTTTTTTATTTAGTTTAAATAAATTTTCAAAACTTTGATTAACGTCTGATTAGAATTCCTCAATAAATAAAATTATCGACCAATTTTTCAGACAAATATATTAACAAAAAATAATAAGTAATACATTAACCTCTCGGTCCGGATTTGGATCTTCTTCAGAAATATTAAAAAAGAACATATTTCTGAAGAAGCTCTAAATCCGGACCGAAACGTCAATGTATTAATTATTATTTTTTGTTAATAGATTTCTCTGAAAAATTGGTCGATAATTTTATTTATTGTTAAATCAATTTTCATATAAACGTAATAAAAAGGGTAAATTATCTTGAGCTTGAGAATCCAGACACCCGAAGTCTCTTGTTTTTGATAAGCTCATTGATGTCAGGTGTCCAAAATCCTCACTGGATAGATTCTGGTCGCGGGTCGTATTAATATGGCTTGAGGCTCGGATGCGGCCCGCGGGCCTTACCTTTAACATCACTGATATAGTGCATGAATAAGGTGTCAAAATGAACAGCTAGTCACCTTAAAAATAAACAGGTGTATTTCGTCGTTGGTTCTGTAATAGCTCTTATGTGCATAGTTGGCAGATTTTACGTTTTTTAGATGAAAAGATTCAGGAAACGGAGCTCTGTACACTAGTAATATCTCCAAATTAATTTTACAGTAACCAACAAGGAGAAGTAACTCTTATGTGAAAAGTTATATCAAATAATTCCTCCCATGTGCCAATAAATCCGAAATTAACGTTAAATATTTTTTAAGAAAATACTTCGTCTTAATTAAACATGTATAGTGAAGGTAAGTATGAATTAGTAATATACCTCTGAAATTGCTAGTTCTTACCATCCATTGCTGAACTAACCACATTTTGGTCTTTCCTGCTAATTTTACGTTTTGCACAAAAGAGGTATTACAGAACCAACGACGACATAGTATTTTCACAAACGTGGTATAAAAAAATTAGTATAGCGTGTATTGATTAACTTGAAGTTACCGTCTCTATTCTGTACAGAAAATAGGTATAATAATATGTGTACGAAGACACATCAGTTATACAGTTTAATAAAGGGGACGCTGCCCCAGATATAGCTACGGGCAAGAGTGATCAGACTCGAGTAGCTGCATTACGCCTGAGAGGGTGGCCGCCAACACACCCTCCTAAACTTACACCAATTACATATGAACGCCTATAACTGAATCGAAATAACGTCGGGGTCAATATTGAACGTTCAATATGAAAATTTAATTTCAAAATATCATTATTATTTTCTGAACTAAAACTATAGTTAGTAGAAGTTTTGTTCCAAAAATATATACAGGGTGTCCCATTAAGAATGGGACATAGAACAACCGCAGATTCTCCAATTCAAAATAAAACGATTAAGCGAAATATGCTTAGATAAAATGTTACTCGTTCTACCAGTGGCGTACGGCAGGAGTAAGTAATGCTTGTACCCCTTCTAAATGTTACGCTACTGACTAAATTTTAATTTTAACTATAATTTTAATTTTTTTGATATTTTCTAAGTCAATAATGTACACTTGTTAGTTTGTTGTAAAGTCATTGGTTTTCGAGATATTCGCAGTTAAAGATAGATAGACATGTACTTTTCATTTGTATTATTATTAATAATATTCATTTTTACAATTTTGTCTTAAAAAAACTGCGAATATCTCGAAAACCAATTTTTTTATTGTTAGGTGCATTTTATGATATTTAACAAGTGTGCCGATTTGAGTAAAATTATACGGTGTATTAAAAAAATTATGGACATAATAATTTTTCAGTTTTCAACTTCAACACCCCGTATTTCGGAAACGAGTAACATTTTATCTAAGCATATTTCGCTTAATCGTTTTATTTTGAATTGGAGAATCTGCGGTTGTTCTATGTCCCATTCTTAATGGGACACCCTGTATACACGAATTATTTTCACAATTTACTATCTTAACTTGCATTGAGGTATGTAATAATGTATAGTTTAGTCTGATCTAAACTGTATTTACTATAATTTAGAAATCGATATAATATTAAATGTAACGATTATTATAGGTACATGTTTATAGGTCCTGATGATGAAAATATATTTTTCGAAACGTTGGCCACAAGCGATACTCTGGTAAAGCTTATTTCAAACTTGTTACTCAACCAAACAAATCTCCTTCAATAAAACTATAGTGACAACTGCTTTGGGAAACAGAAACAGTCTTCGAGTGGCTAACGAATATAATTAAAATTTAGAAAGAAAAATTTTCAAACTTTCAAATAATATAATGTCTATACTAATATTATAAAGAGAGAATGCGAATTTTGTTACTTTGCGCAGGGTTATCTCCGAAACTACTCATCCAATTGTTTTCACCAATATCTGGAATGAACCTTCAGGATGGATATAGGTTATAATATATTAAAGCGTTAAAATAAAATCGTTTTTCGTGGAGATCAATTTTGCAACGTAAGTCGTTGAAAAAACAATGTCAATCTATAAATTCGGACGAAGCCGGACCAGGCCCCTAGTGTATTTAGAAAAAAACATTCATATATGTATATAAAAAAAATTGCATGCAATGAATTTTATTTAAAATTTAAAATATACGTGAGTCTTATTGATATTGTATTGTATTGTATTGGAAATCATTAATGCAATACGGAAAATCGTTCCATATAAAATGCAACATAGATTCGGCGCCCAAGGGAGGTTCGTATGCAATTTGTGTCGAACGATTTCTGCATTGTATTAATGATTTTCATAGCTACAATATCAACAAAACTCATGTAAATATTGAATTTTTATTATATAGTACTTTGACAGTTATAAAACATTATAAAATTCACGCAAAACTATTGAATAAATCAATCTTGCTATATGCACGTGTAAATGTGTAGATGTATACATTTCCCCTTTGTTTCTCGAGCTCAAGGCTACTCTTCGCTGTTGAATAATTTCCCCTTTAACGTCACACACCATTTCAAACAGATACGTCCGCTGAGGGAATTCCGCTCCAAAAATGCGCAACGCTCCATTTCCAAGCCCAAAGTTTTGTGTAAACCAACTGTAGTTTAATGTATCTTGTGTGACTGACAGAGAGAAGAGCGAGAAATCTCCGAGCTGCGGACGGACATAATCTAGCGGAAGGAATGAACGTTCGCCCGAATGAACTGATTTAGTCTTCCGATGATCAGTTGATCGCAATGAACCTGCACAACACATCCAAACATTGTCTAACTATATTAGGCATTTATTTATTTTTTATTTGCATATTAAACACAGGCTTTGCAACAGCCATGTTTTAAAATAACAGATTACCAATCACTACTAAACTGGCTGTTATTGGCAAATAACAGTTGATATAAATTTTTGTTTTAAAAAAATAACAAAAACTAGTGTGATCTGTACGAATTATTCGCACTAAATAAGTATAATAATTATCACTTGACAAAATTATTTTTTAAATATGATTGCAGGTATTCAATTCGTTTCTAATTTTGCACACTGCTTATAACGTTCTTCTTTTTATTGTATTACAATATGAAGCTCAGATGACAGATCGAAGAAATATTTTACTAAAATTGTCATATAGAGGCGCAAGTAGCAAAAGCGTTGAGCTAAGCCGTCAGATGGCATCATGCAGCATTGCTGTGACGTTGTTCAGCGCTGCTCGCTGTTTCAAAATAAAAGCCGTCAGATGGCAGTATGCAGTATTGTGTCTGTTGTATTACAATATGAAGGTCAGATGACAGATCGAAGTGTTGACGTTGTTTCAAAATGAAAGCCGTCAGATGGCAGACGTTGTTCAGCGTTGCTGTATTTTAATTAATTTACAAAAACAAAAGCAATAATACATTTTTTAGTTGTCGATGTCAGTAGAGCAAGCAATTATCTGTAAAATGATATATAATTTATGTGGAGAAATTGTGAGGTTTTTTTTAAAAGGGAAGGCAAATATCTTTAACCTTAGCGTATTAATTTTATATGATACTATTATCCAATTTCAAATCACACCTCTTTAGTTCAGCATAGCTTCACAAAAAAAATGAATTTGATTTTGAGAATACTGCAATTCCCCGTTTTAAATCAAAATACCATAAACGACGCTTTTGGGAAGTGATTTGTATTACAAAACATAGTAATAGTATTAACAAAAGAACGGATATTGAAGAAAGAAAGAAACTTGCTCAAAATTGAACAGTAAAAAATTTTGAAGATTAAGTGAAAACCAACTATTTCATGTACGTAAAAAAATACTATATATATCTCGTTTCTAATGATATTATGACTAATGTGACTACTAAAACTTGCAAGCTCTTTTTTTAACATATTAAAATAGCCGAAAAATATTCATCATCACACGCACTAGATATAACCTACTATAAATCGGCCCACTAGAACTGAAAAATGTATTTTTAAAATAAATACGAAAAAAAATATAGATATGTATTTTACATGTAATAATGTATTCGACGCATTTTACTGGAAAATATATTTTTCGTTTTTTACGCGGATATTAAATAATATAATGTTTACACAGCTGTTTTCTTGTCGATATTATTGGATTTCGATTAAAGAATAATTTTATATTGTGGGGATTTTTTTAATTAATTAAATATGTAAATACGCCCAATGAAAACATCGTTAACGATTGGGTTTGAAAAAATAATTGAATTCTAAAGCTCATCTGCTAGGTACTTTCAATTACAGAGGTTAAGAACTAAACGCAATTCACTCAATTTTCAAATTAAATGTGTTTCGAAAAGACACTCGGGTATTTTTTGTGAAAAATTTAGTTAGTATTGCTTTTGCATTTATCTACAAATATTATTTACTAAATGTTTTTTTCTTTCATTGTAAAAAAAATATTTTAATTAATAACATTTTTTTGACAATAAAAGAAAAAACAATTTCAGAAACTCTGAAGATGGTTCAAGGCATACGGAAACATTAGTAATAAATGAATTAGTATCTGGATAATTCAGTTAGTATTTTAGAATGATTGAATAATATATTTATATTATAAACGTTCCGCCATATTATAGACATCATCAGTACGTTGGTATATAACAGTAGGTAACTGAAGAGAAAATATTATTAAATAAAAATATATAAATAAATAAATGCAAGTTTAAATTCAGTATTGATTTTCTTTGATCCCTACGCCACGAATTTTATTCAAAAACTTCTCTATTAAACTTCACAAAATAAAATAAGACACCTTGATATTATGATATGATAAAATTATACAATATACAAGGCTAAAATATTGAAACAATTTTTATTCACGGATCACAATTACTCTATTTATTGAATAGAGTCAAATTGATTTAAATGTTATCATTAATTTATGTCAGATAATGATGATAACAGAGAGAAAAAATCGCAGGTATGTGAACAAAAATATACAATTTTATTTTATTTTCGTCTAAATATTTAGACTTTTAATAACAATGATAATAAATATTTTATAGTTGCTACATATAACTCGCTTTCCTTTCTTTCCCTGCAGTCAAATGTTGAACAACTTTGTGAAATATGTGACAAAATAATTAAGAAAAACGTGAATGTATTTAAATAGTTATATGTAGTTCCGAGAATGTCAGCGGTTTCAGTAAGGAATGCGTATTCTACAGCAGTTTTCTATCTAGGACTTCTCCCCACATAAAACGCTGTCGTCTAACCCTACTCGTTCATTTGCCGCATACCTGTCAGTTTTACGTAGACATGATAATAAAGCATCTTACAGTCTTCCTGGTTGCCTGACAACTTCAGGTATGTGTTCTCTGTATATATTTCAACCCAGATATTCATTCATACAGAAAACATCATTACACCGTTTTTTTTAATTTTTAAGTCATATTAAAAACATCCTTTCTCCTATTTAGGACCGAAATATGCGATTAAACCTAGTCTTCATGATTACAACTAACGACAAATCGGTTCAGTGGTTTGTTAGAAAGACGTGTAGAAATCAAATAGACGAACAAATATTTTAAGTAACTTTTTTATCAAAACTCAAAAATAAAAGAGAAACAGCCGTTCCAAATTTAATTAATTTTTTTAAATTTTATTTAATTAATTCAAAAGCCCGGTTAACACACGCGAATAAATGATAGCCTGAATCGGAAATGCATCCCAAATAATTCGCTGAAGGCCCTTATCGCTACTACAAGCATGTACAGAAGCATGGCTACGACGCACGCATCTTTGTGGCCATCAAAACGGAGACAACTTCGAACCATTTCTGTGAATACTTGATAATGACATAACATATTTTCATAGTGACATAACATAACGCCAGGACCGATCTCAAAATTTGATTAAAATGTAATAAGACTTTGATAGCCAGTTTCCCTTTCATTTTTGAGTTTTGATAAAAAAGTTACTTGAAATATTTGTTCGTCTATCACTTAACAATCGCCTGTACTATATACAACACGTGAATTAATATAATGTGTTATCTAAAACAACTGTTAACAACGTCCCGTCACTTCCACCACACACGACAATTTCTAGAATATCAAAACGTGCAGAACTACTTAAAAGCGAAAAAAAAAATATTGTGGACTGAATTCAGTACTTCTCTACCATAGTAGGGGCAGAAAATAAAGAATAATTTGTCGTCCATAAGTATGGTTTGGGCTATTAACACTGGTCGCCTCTTAAAATAAAATTGGGACATTTGTTTTCAAAAATAGTAGCCATTCCTCTTACTTATCGAATCCAACATTTCTCTCCTTAATTTTAGAAGTTCAATGCAATGTCTAATATATACACAGTAAACTAATATATACAAGGTGTCCCATTGAGAATGGGACATAGAACAACCGCAGATTCTACAATTCAAAATAAAACGATTAAACGAAATATGCTTAGATAAAATGTTACTCGCTCTACCAGTGGCGTACGGCAGGAGTAATTAATGCTTGTACCCCTTCTAAATGTTACACCGCTGTGTAAATTTTAATTTTGACTATAATTTTAATTTTTTTGATATTTTCTAAGTCAATAATGTACACTTGTTAGTTTGTTGTAAAGTCATTGGTTTTCGAGATATTCGCAGTTTTTTTAAGACAAAATTGTAAAAATGAATATTATTACTTAATAATAATACAAATAAAAAGTACATGTCTATCTATCTTTAACTATCTCGAAAACCAATGACTTTACAACAAACTAACAAGTGTACATTATTGACTTAGAAAATATCAAAAAAATTAAAATTATAGTCAAAATTAAAATTTAGACAGCGGCGTAACATTTAGAAGGGGTACAAGCATTACTTACTCCTGCCGTATGCCACTAGTAGAGCGTACTGAACTAATTTTTTTATTGTAAGGTGCATTTTATGATATTTAACAAGTGTGCCGATTTGAGTAAAATTATACGGTGTATTAACAAAATTATGGACATTAATAATTTTTCAGTTTTCAACTTCAACACCCCGTATTTCGGAAACGAGTAACATTTTATCTAAGCATATTTCGCTTAATCGTTTTATTTTGAATTGGAGAATCTGCGGTTGTTCTATGTCCCATTCTTAATGGGACATTCTGTGTATAATAGGTATATTATGTAATAACGCAACATCGTCCCGTCGCTTCCACCACGTATGCATCGAACAAAACATAATCGATTAGTTCACGGCGCTTACCGCTAGACGTAAGTTTGGCGCTTCTGCTTATGCGGTGTGCTTACTGTAATTACCGTCGCGCGGCACTGTGAACGCTGCATCCTTGAGTTGTGGCTACAATTACAGTCGCCCGCGACGAATAAAGCCAACGAACGCCGTGGGCTGTATGTCGACGCTAGCACCGGCCGACTGCAATAGGGTTATGTAGAGTTGCCTTTAGCGGGTCGCCACAAGAGGAAGTTTACTCAAGATTTCTGTTCGGCACATTAGATACTTAGAGTAACAAATTATTGTTGTTAAACTGTTACAATATGAATTACGCCTGTGTGCTTTTAAGATTATGTGTTTTGATAAGAAAAGCTACGCAGAATCTTACTACAATTACTAAGAAATTTATATACATTGGATAATGCTTACCACGTAGACGTTATTTACCGTATTTTTCGGACTATAAGACGTACCTCAAATTTTGAGACGATTTATTGAAAAAAATATTTTAATGTTACCTACGGACCATAAGACGCATCCATTTATTTTATGTAGAAAGGTGAGTCTTATAGTCCGGAAAAAAACGGTTTTTACCTTAATTGTTTTTTTCAGCGAATAAATATTAGATTTATAATAGGTACAGATATTAAATTTCATAATGTCATATCTTAAAAAAAAAACATTTACAATGTAAACTTGAAGTTCTGAAAATGCGATAAAATATTTTTAACAAAAAAATTGAACCGACTTCAAAATATGCACTAAAAAGTAAAAAATAATAATTATTGTTATTTTTGGAGTCGGTGTCAGCCAAAATGAAATCTATTCCGAGAACTAGAGACATGTAAGATTTAAATTGCTACTTTCGAATTCCGATCTGACACCGACTCCAAAAATAACAATAATTATTATTTTTTACTTTTTAGTGCATATTTTGAAGTCGGTTCAATTTTTTTGTTAAAAATATTTTATTTTTCTCTTTTTAGTGTTAGATAAAGTATTACAATGGGTAGGCCAAGTATGCGTGCCTTTGAAATTTGAGATTTTCCCTCGATTTCTCCGGATTCCACCATCAGATCCTGACTTGGTTCCGATGGGACCACCTCGGAAGTGCACTCTTTCGAATAAAAAAAAAATTTGAAAATCGGTCCATAATTGACGTAGAAATCGATGAACATACATAAAAAAAAGAAAAAAATATATACAGTCGAACATAGAACCTCCTCCTTTTTTGAAGTCGCTTAATAATAAAAATAACTGCTATCAAGTTTCGAGAGTGTAATAAGAATAAAATTAATAGAACGCACTCATTGACGACTAAATATATAAATTCATTGTTTTAAAGTTTATTATTTTGTGTAGTCGACCGAAGAGTTCGTTTTATTAAATTTATTCTTACTACAACTTTATTTCAAGTTATTTTTGTCGCACTTGCAAATTTCTTTACGTATTTTTGAGGATATTACTCATTTTTGTTCTACTGATATATAATATAAAATATTCGTACTTTTTTTATAATAATGATGATAAAGATAATATGAAAAAAAAATGTAAAAAGCGTCAATATTCAATTAATTATGAATAATTGAATTTTAAAGTGTAGGTATTTATAAATCGTGTTATGTATAGAAAGATACAGAATGTACTACAAAATAATATAACTGTACGAAGTAAGTTATAGTGCGCTATTTAAGATTTCATAATTAATGATTGTGTTTGGTCAATATTAAAAAAATTACAGTAGGTTTCTACTGTTAATTTTTTGTCACTTTCTAATATTTCACATCACATAAGTAACATTATTATTTCAATATTGACCATTCGTGTAGAAATTTGCTTGGCAAATCCATGTTTATTCAACTCATGCGCGTTATTCATGTTTATCATGCCTAAAATCCGAACCCTAAATAGCTTTTACCGACTGGTGACAATTACTTGTCATAACTCAATGAAGATTCCTACTAGCTCGGCCATTGTGGTGTAATGAAAATAAACGTAACGAAATAGTAGGTAACAACAACTCCGTTGTTACCCATTGAGACTAAAATTGAGAGGCCGAATGTTTTCGACATGGAGTTTATTCATAACCGGCTAACCTCAAACCAAAACATTGAATCGTGCTGTTTGGTGCTGTTAGTATTGACAGTTTTTTTTTTTATAAAGAAATAAATAGATATTTACAACATCTCATTATAATTAAAACATGAATAACGCGCAATTGTTGAATAAAATTATGGGCGCAACTTGTAGGCTAAGTCATGACCTGTCAGCGCGATGACACGCCATGAATGACTTAGACTACTAGTTACGCCAATAACTATTCCATGGCCGCTCTAATACAAACCCTCGATGCACAGGTTCTAATCCCAGTCTCAACAAATGGATTTTCGATTTATTATAAGAAAATAATAAATTAAAATTTCGAAATACTGTCATGTTCATATAATGTGCTTGTAACCTAAAAAATGTTGTTACCAGTGATTATTGTTTTAAAAAGCAAATATCCAAAACACGTTAGTATCTACAGGCTGATCCATTTTAATCTTACCAGGCAGATATTTGAAAACAGTGAGGTTAAAAACAAGTTTCCACCAAAAGTTGTACGGTTGTTATAGAAGGACATCGTTCGGGGGCACAATCATCACCCATACCCCCCAATCGTCTTCGGCGGTGGGGGTAAGTTGAATTTTTTAAATAGCAACCCCCATTTTTTATGACGTATTTTGATTGAGTTGGCAAAATAAATACAACTTTTGTTGGAAACTTTTTTTTCGAAAATGCAAATCTGTCAAGTTACCGAAATCAAATTTTTCAAAGTTCAATGGGAAAGTAATTGAGAAAATTACAGATGAAAAATAATTTTTCTTGAGTATTTCATGGACAGGATGGGATTTTCGAGATTTGACAGTTGTCAATAATATCTCTTAATATTTCTGGATCATCTAGGACCTAGGTCATCATATCGTCGACGTCTTCTTTTCCGGTGGACATATCCACTTTAGCATTTTAACCAAATTGTAGCCGCTGTTCATGTTCTTAAACAACAAATAGAAAAGCGTCTGATATAAGTATAAAAGTTATTAATAAGCAAAAAACTTTATTTTCTGAATTTTCTCCCCACTGGGACCAAAATTCAAAAATCGGGCGATGTTAAGATTTAAGTTACCCGGAGACAAATCGAACAAAAAAAAGTTTTTTAAAATCGGTCAAGGCGTTTAGGCTGTACGCTGGATTCAAAAAGCGTGACTCACAGATTCACAGACAAAGCGAGTAGGTACATACAGGCGCTTCTAGCTAAAGCTTGGGTCGCGCCTAAAAACGAAATAATAATTAATCTAACTTATATTATTGGGTTCATGGGGTCCTACTTCGCAAGGAGTGTAAAGCTACGCACGACCCAAACAAAAAACACCATTTTTTGTGAGTCGCGGGTAAATAAAAGTCAAACAGGAAATCCATTATATCAAATTCAGCTTTAATTTACTCGTTCAAAATGTTTACAATGTTATTATACTATATTTTACACATCATGCTCTGTTTTGTATGACTAATATATATGTTCCAATAGCTTTCAATACTTTTGATTGAAAAACCATTAAAGTGAAATTGCTAAATAGAATGCAATCGACATTTTAACGTCAAATGGTTTGACGAAAGGCACTCGAGTTATTTTTTGATTGTATTTGGATAAAATGAATGTTTTATTAATTATTATTACAGCTGCATAAAACACGAATAGCTACAGACAATAAGTATTAGGGTTGTTTATGAAAAATAAAGCCGCTGCACACGCTGAAATCACGCTGGCTGCAGCGCTGGCTACGAGGATGGAAATGACGTCACTGCGGGCTCGGGTGCGTGGTCACAAGATATGGATTTCAAAATTAGAACCGGTGCTATTTCACGTGCTTGTTTCTCTGCTTATTTAAAGCAAGAACCAGTCAGGAAACAGTATCTTTTCATGTGGGCAACGTGCAAAAAAACACCAACAAACAAACAGGGCGGCATAGTGTGTGTTCTGTTATGCGACGATAAACGTTCACATTTTCTTAGCAGGCGCACTAAACCCATCTACAAAACGACTTTTACTATACGCGCCTGTTGTTGTTTTACGTTATATACTTCTAATGCTAGCTGATAACTTATTTATAAAAAATATTGCAAAATAGGCATGATGACAGTACAAAACAAATAACGAATAAATTGGTTTTAGAGAAAAATATATATGTTGAAAAAATTCTAAAAAATGACCCAGTGTTAACATAAATATTGAGGTTAATAAATTTTTTTTATAAAATAAAAGTATAAAATACCTACAGCAATCGGCCATGTTGACAGAAAAACCGAATGACGTCACGCCTTCTTAAATCAGAGAGAATATAAACACTTGAAGTAAATAATCACCGTTTGAATTTTTGTTGCGATCATTCACTTCTGCATCATTTAATTGGTTGATTTGTTGTTTATTCGTTTATTTGTAATATTTTATAACACTTAATATGTCATAGTTATTTTTGAGGTTATTCAACTTGCAACTAAAGAAAACCGTACTATATTTACTACTAAGTACCTACTTTTAAGAAAATACTTAATACAAATCATATCATTAGGTAAATTTACATACCTTTCTAAGAAATACCTCTGAACCACAGCGCTACACCCATAAATACAATATCTAATGTCAGCTATCACTAACGCGTGACGTCACAAGCGTTTTCACGGTTATTTCAAAATAGAAAGATAAAAATGCAATAATTTGCGTTAAAATTTGATTTATTGCTGAAATAATTTTATTTTTCGGAAATAGTAGGTATACTTCAAAATCTGTCATCCTGCCTAATGGTTAGATCGTGTATTTTTGTTTTACTAGTGTGTAATGGAAGATTTTACATGCCAGTGCACGCATGTAAACCAGTTACTTTATAGGGATAGTGAAAAAATTATATTTAAACTTTTAATATTGTTCAGACACAACACGAAAACATAAACATTCAGTATAAAGTAGGTAAATGACCAGTGCGAAACTCTGGAGACCCGTGTGTAGACCAACAAGACCAACCCCACACCTCTTAGGAAAGGCTTCTCGTCTATCAAAGTCCTCTTTGTGCAACACAAAGCGTTACTTTACACTGTCTGCTAGCTTCACGCTAGTAGCCTAGCTCTGTTTAGTAACTTCATGTAGGTATATCGACAAGCTCTCTCAACTTATATCCTAACTGTATGATGCGGAGACGCACTTGAAAACCTAACACAATTTATTAAATCCCCCTTTAGTCTTTACAATAAATTATCTTTTCCTTACCGACGTCAAATTGAGCCATTTTATATTTTTAGTGTCCATATTCACCGAACACTAATTAAAAGAGAAGTTGCTAATTTTGGAACAAATTTATTCTTTAGAATAAAATTCACTTTTAATTCACCAAGCAAAATATCAGGTAGAAAAATTAGTTAAAGAATAAATATACACTGTACTATACTTCTTGGTGTTTTTGTTAAATATTCTGAATTCACCGAGACGATGCATCTTGAATTTTCAAAGTTAAAAAACTAATAAAAGCACAAAAAAATTTAAACATGTTTAAACTATCGAATGTATTAGAATGAAAAAGTAACAAAATCAAGTAAACTAATAAGAATAAAAAGTAAAAACAAAAGAACATAAGAACAAATTGTGATACTATTTAAGATCCTCGATGATGTAATTATTTAATAAAAATCAGAGGAGTAGGATCAGGAAATCAGTCTAAACTTCATGCTTACTCGCGACGTTTCGGCTTTAATTAAGCCTTCCTCTGGCGTTCTAATGTGTTCTATGTTGTGATGTATTTTCAGAACGCCTGAGGAATTAAAGCCGAAACATCGCGAGTAAGCATGAAGTTTAGACTGATTTCCTAATCTTACTCCTCTGATTTTTATTAAATAATCAGAACAAATGTCAAAATAAACTAATTGGCCACAATATAAAATCGTGTTTATTTACCTATTCAAAGTGGTTTATTCCAAAGAATGCTTAAAAAAAGTAGTTTTAAGGCTCATTAAATGGGTCCACTATGTGTGGTATGTGGCGCACATTAATGCAGCAGTAGCGGTCAAGCATTATACAACAAACATAGGTGTGTTGTTGAACACATAGACAGGATAGTGAGTGTGCAACAGGGAGAAGCAGGAGATGAGGACTCTTCTCCCGATTCCCAAGTCATATGTGTACGTATTTGTGTTCTATATAAGAGAGAGGGAGATAGAGAGAGAAAGAGTACAATCTACGCCCGTTTAATTAACGCCCGTTGCTGAAACTGTTGTGGACACTCACAACCCAATACAACGGAGACCAACACCTCCCATGTTGACCGTTGTTACTCAGGGATTGGAAAACAGAACAATCAGTTTTCCCAACGCTCAAATCTAGCACATTGTTTTGAAGTGAATTTCAATATGTGTAGTATTTAAACGAGTGACTGTAAATTACAATTTTGGGTGACAAAAATAATCAATTTGGGTTACTGTATTACTAAGTGAGCGACTGACTGCGCGTGACGAGAAAATAATAGTTGGGTGACGAAATTACTAAGTGAGCGACTAAATTACTAAGTTTTTAATAGTTAATTGTTTGAATAGAACTGCGTTTTCTAAAAAATATATATTTAATTGACTGTCAATTAAATATACATTTTTTAGAAAACGCAGTTCTATTCAAACAATTAAAAAGTAAAAACAAAAGAAGATATCTGCTTCAAAATTACCGAAGGCATTCTAGTCGCTCACTTAATAATTAGTCGCTCACTTAGTAGATTAATAGATTTTTTATGACAAAATTTTCTGTAAAAAATCCAAAATCATTAGGAGATTTATAAAGTTAAAAATTAAAAAAAACTTTTACATATTGTAGTCTTATGGAAAATATGTCAACCTAGCATGCAAACGGTACATTTTAATTTTTTGCAAATAACCAAATAATGTCAGCAGTTCCGATAACTAACTATGTAAAGCATCGATGTCTTACGCATATTTTAATATTTTTTCCAATTTAATTAGGAGACTGTTAATTAACAAAAAAAAAATATTAAACCTTAGCACTTTTCGATTATGGACTTTTATTCTTGACAATTTTAACAATTTTAACTGAATTATCAACTTTTTAATGATTTAATTTTAATTTTTATTACTTCTAATTATTTACTGCAAAAAATATGTAAAATACAGATATTTACATAAATTTATTGTAACTTGTACAAAAAATTAAAAAGTTAGTCCCTTATAAAAACAAATATTTATTTATGCCTTTATGAAAATAATTTTGTTGGTATCATCGACTTATAACCTTTTATAAAAATGTATTATGGAAAAGTTCCCATTTAGAATTCGACTTACTTTTGATTGGGACTGTAACGGATCAACCTCCTTAATTAGAATTATTCGATATTTTTATTGCAAGATTCCACACAAACTGACTGACAAGCGTGCAATAAGTTGAATGAAAAGCATATAAAAATTCACACATCCTTTGTAGTCAAATATGCAGCAGTTAGAAAGTCCTTCCTTTAAGATTCTAAATTGATGCTTTTGTTGTTTTGATCACTAAGTGTAGTTATTTTAGTGGGCGGAGTTTGGAAGTCGGGAGACACAGAGAGCGGAGCTGTGCAAAACAGAGCAGAGATACTTCAGTCGTTCACTTCGAGTTTGATTAAATTGTCGGTTTTGGTTTGAGTTACAGAGAGTTAATTGTTTCTAATTTCAGTCAATTGTATACGCCTCGTTCCATGTTCTTGTTCCGTCTATATAATTGTTTCCATGAGTTTATTTGTTCTAAGAATGTCAATGCTATATTATTTGGTTTAATGAAAATTGTAACAGCATTCAACTTTTGAATAGCTGTCTTTGAATTGCAGAATTTTCATACAAAAAATGGTTGTCTGTAAAGTCGGTTTACGGACGATAGTTTTACGTGATAACGTATTCCGTAATACATAACCTAAACCTCCCAAAATTTGGTTTCAATCCGCTTATCCTTGGTGTCGGAATGATAAGAAATGTCAAAAGTGACGTTTGCAACTGTCAAAGTATTATGTTCTAATAATAATTAGTTATTCCAATACTTAACTTAGAAGGCGTTGCATTTCACAAAATACTAATGTCAAAAAATTGAATTAAACATTAGAAATGCAGCCGTTTTCATGTTAAGACAAGACATACGTTATTTTCTAATATCCATGTACGGCAAACAAAGACGACCGACCGCGTCGCGTCATGCATTAGACAACATTGCATTTATACAGCTATTTTTCTATATAAATTTGTATTAAAAAGCTGTTTAGGCAAATTCTGTTATACGAAATCTATGTAAAATGTTCTCCTCTTTCGTTTAAGACTGGTTTCAAACCGATCTGATTTAAATTGAGCGAGAAATTAGCAAAAAGCACGCACAGGGTCAGGCGGAACGTTACGCGTTAGGAACGTTACGTTAGGAACGTTACGACCGTTAGGAACGTTACACTTTTTCGTACATGCAGCCGGTGTTTTATCAATTTATAAGATTGGTGATTCATCAATTTATAAGACGTTATCACGTCAAAAAAATTCAACACTACATATTTTACCCTTAGAGGTTCATTTCGTTGATCCTCTAAGGGTAAAATATCTAGTCAAATCTTTGATTAACGTCTGATTAGAATTTAGAACTCTTCAATAAATAAAATTATCGACCAATTTTTCAGACTATTATATTAACAAAAAAATATATAATTAATGCATTAACGAATTTTTATTAATAACTTATTATTACTAATAACTAATAATAGTCAGAGTGCCCGTCGGCAAAAATTTTATTGACACATACTCTCCCCAAACTTTGTATATGGCTTCATTAGGCCAGTCTGATACTTATTTCCTCTATGACTTTTCTTGATTTTTCCCTCTAAATTTTCCGAAAGATGTCGTTTTGACGACATGTAAAAATTTATAGATACTGTTTGTTTTTTAATTGGATAGCTTTAAAACTTCAAACAAAACGCTAAAATAATGTTCTCTGACAAATAACATGGACCATTTAAAATGTCTGACACCTCGAATATGTTCGACATATTCGAGGTGTCAGACATTTTAAATGGTCCATGTTATTTGTCAGAGAACATTATTTTAGCGTTTTTTCCGTTAATAGTACGGCCGTTTATGCCGCATATTTTGACACTCTCAAGCAGGCGCGGTCCGAAGGGGGGGTCACAGGGGACATGACCCCGCCCCCAAAATCTAAGGTCAAATTGAAAAATCTCAAAAATTTGCCAAATAATAAAAGGAAATTTTTAGCTACAATACAAAAAGACGACTTCCATTTGTTTTATAGGTATAAGGTAATGTATAAAATAAAAACCGGTCAAGTGCGAGTCGGACTCGCACACGAAGGGTTCCGTACACTATGTACTTTTTAAATACTTTTGTAAAAGAAACAAGAGAGGCGCTATAACAATATGTAACCAGTGGGAGTATGCAAGTAGTTCAAGAATTTCAAGGCGTGAAATTTTACATAATTCACCCCGGCGTTTTTATATTATAAACACTTTTTTTACAAAAATTTCTTGTAGAATAAAATAATATAAGGTTTTGATAAATATACCATTATATCAAATAACAACGTTATGGCAAATATCTCTGTTGCGCATGCGCCGATTTCCCCAAAAAAAAAAATACAAAACTTTAGAATATTAAACCATTATGAAACGTATACCATTATTATATAAAAACAATGTTATAGCACATATCTCTTCTGCGCATGCGCCGCCTTTCCCCCTAAAACTTTTTACAAAACTTTCTTTTAAAATAGAATAATAAACCATTATGAAATATATACTATTATTATATAAAACAACGTTATTGCATATATTTCTTTTGCGCATGCGCCAATTTTTCCCAAAAAAATTACAAAACTTTTGTAAACATAGATAGAATAATAAACCGTAATGAAAAGTATACCGTTATTATATAAAAAAACAGCCTTATAGTATATATTTCTTCTACGCATGCGCCGATTTTTTTCAAAAATTTATTTTACAAAACTCCTGTAAAACAAAATAATACGCCTTTATGAAAAGTATACTATTATCTTATAAAAACAACATTATAATACCTATATATTTCTTTTGCGCTTGCGCCGACGTCTCTGAAAAACAATAGGCCTCTTCATATTTGCATATCAAACATCCTCCCAAAATTTGGTTTCATTCCGCTCATCCATGGTGTTGGAATGGTAAAAAATGTAAAAAATGACGTTTGCATCTGTCAAAGCAATATGTTCTAATAATTAAAATTAGTTATTCAAATTGTTAACTCAGAAGGCGTTGCAAAAAAATACTAATGTCAAAAGACTGACTAATATTTGAAATGACATTCGTTTTTGAACAAATGCAATCTTTTTTTTTAAGACAAAACATACGCAATATTTAAATTCCCATAGTACACTATGCAACAAACGAAGACAGACGATCTCCGTGTATGCTATGGATTAGACAAAATTGAATTTATACATTATATTTCTATATAAAGCTGTACAAAAAAAGTGTTTCGACGAATTCTGTTATACAAAATCTATGTAAAATTTTCTCCTCTTTCGTTTAAGACAGGTCTCGAAACGATCTGATTTAAATTGAGCGAATTATAAGCAAAAAACTTAGTTTGCTCCTCTTTTGGGAGTTTTGGGGGGTTTTTAATTATTTGTTGTTCTAGCGGCAATAGAAATACACACTCTGTGAAAATTTCAACTCTCTACCAATTACGGTTCTTGAGATACAGCCCGCTGACAGACAGACAGACAGACGGACAGACGGACAGCGGAGGCTTAGTAATAGGGTCCCGTTTGAGCACCCTTCGGGTACGGAACCCTAAAAATGTGTCTTGTGCAATAATGTTATTTTATTCCAGATACCTATTTTTTATTAGTGTAGTGAGTGACCCCCCCAAAATTTCAGGCTGCGACCGCGCCTGCTCTCAAGGGAATCAAAATTGACCTAGAATCATGAAAGTTGACAAGAAGCAATGTCTTATACCGCAAGTAAAGGGAAAACCGTAAATTTGTAATTGCATCACAAAAAAATATTTTTTTTTGTGATTATAAACTTATTTGCAGTTGGTAAACTGACCACGACCTAAGTCGATATGTAGGAACAACAATTTTCCAACGGTAGACCGGGAAAAATCTTCTATAGACTCGATTCCCGTGATGGACGAACTATTCACATATACACATTTGTACGGAACCCTTGGTGCGCGAGTCCGGCTCGCACTTGGTCGGTTTTTTTTTATATTCAAAGTCTCTACACCAATATAAATGGTTCCATTTTCAAACAATTCACGGATAATATAATTAGAAAACTAAAACCTTAGAAGCCTAAGTAATTTATATTTGAACAGACACTTATGACCTGTTGAGCGTCTATAATTTACAATTTAAAGTCTGGAAAATGTATTTGTGTCGCGAATGCAACACATGCATTGTAGTCTGACATTTGTGTGTGTGTGTGTGGTTGTGTGTGTACCTGCAATTCTGGCGCAGTCTGGGGATCAAGTTACCCGTCGTTGCAAGCGAGGCGCAGTGCGATCGACAACGAGATAAACCTAAGTGGACGCGACGTGCCGGCAAATCACAGATAAATCAGTAAATCTGACATAAATACTTTCAACTAATTCATCTATAAAAATAATTTGTTCACGTCGAATTGTTCTTATATTTTCTTCATCAAAAAAGGTTCGTTTTAAATTGATCATTTCTGACAGATGTAGAAAATATATGGTTCAATTCATTAAAATAATTCTCTTTATATTTTCGAAGAATGGAATTTTATTTTATTTCTGTTACTAGCGGTCCCGTCCGGTTTCAACCGAGTGTAAAAGAATGAATGGGGAAGGGAGGAACATGAGTACACACATTCATCTTAGTTTACCGAGATTAATGTTGTGTCCAAATTTCATGATGATCGGAGTTACTGTTCAAAAGTTTTTGTCGATAAAAAGCAGTATTTAAACTTTTCTTAACTAATAATTTTAGAAGAAAGCAATGTAGGAAATAAAAAAAATAAAAATAAAAATATATTCGCCCAACGTATGGGGCTCGAACCCACGACCCTGATATTGACAGTCGTATGCTCTACCGATTGAGCCACCTGAGGTTGTGTTCTCACAACGCTAATATGAGTATATCTAGTTAGTGCATTTCACATGAATAGAAGCTTATTTTTGAGATACATTTTTCAATATTTTTGAATTTTCATTAAAGCTCCGCTCCTAATGGTGGTAGCGTAATATTATATAGCCTATAGCCTTCCCTGATAAATGGGCTATCCAACAAAAATTTTTTTTTTCAATTTGAATCAGTAGTTCCTGAGATTAGCGCATTCAAACAAAAAAACAAACTCTTCAGCTTTATATATTTTAGTAGGTATAGATAATATAATGGGTTAATTGGAAATGACAAATGTAGAAATAGATATAATAAGTTTTGTTCATTAGATCTAGTTGTACAATTCGTTTCCTGATTTTTAAATTCTGTTGCCGGAGGGTAGAAAATTAAAAAACGGTTATTTCTTTGCTTATAGTTTGGCCAGATCAGCTCGAAGCCTGTCCTATGTGAAAACGAAGAAATTTTTACATAGCTTTGGTTTATCAGTACCTATGTGTCAAAACAGTTTTTTATACCTACTTGTTTCGTTTGTCCTTGTCTGTTACATAGCAATGCTCTTATCAATTAAATTCAGATTACAAAATACTCTATTTTAAGTAAGGATCAACAGTTTAAACAGAGTTTAAACCGAATATACTATAAGAAAATTTAAATTTAAAAATGTTTTCACCATAATCATATACCTATATTAATACGCTAAGGCTAAAGATGTTTGCCTCCCTTTTTATAAAAAAACCACACAATTTCTCCACATAAATTATATATCTTTTTTCAGATAATTGCTTGCTCTACTGACATCGACAACTAAAAAAATTATTATTGCTTTTGTTTTTGTAAATTAATTAAAATACAGCAACGCTGAACAACGTCTGCCATCTGACGGCTTTAATTTTGAAACAACGTCAACACTTCGATCTGTCATCTGACCTTCATATTGTAATACAACAGACACAATACTGCATACTGTCATCTGACGCCTGTAGTTTTGAAACAGCGAGCAACGCTGAACAACGTCACAGCAATGCTGCATGATGTCATCTGACGGCTTAGCTCAACGCTTTTGCTGCTTGCGCTTCTATATGACAATTTTAGTAAACTATTTCTTCGATCTGTCATCTGAGCTTTGTAATACAACAAAAAGAAGAACGTTATAAGCAGTGTGCAAAATTAGAAACGAATTGAATAAGTACCTGCAATCATATTTAAAAAATAATTTTGTAAAGTGATAATTATTATACTTATTTAGTGCGAATAATTCGCACAGGTCACACTAGTTATATAATAGTTGGCCAGCCTGTACGGTAAAAGATATCACAATACACAGCAGTTCTCTGGCATTCTAGAAGCACACTAATGTTTCTCCCTAGAGTTGAGTAATTATTAAATTTATGCTGATTCTACGTCTTAGTTGGCCAGGACGCTTGAATTATAACAAGATTTACAATATTGCTCCGTGTTCACGTATAGTACAGACCATACCAAATAGCTGTATTCGTTTCTAAGGGGGCTACATACGCGCATTTTTGGTAACAGCCATTGTAAATTATAGACACTAGTTTATCGTATTCTACGCTTTCATTTGATAACCACGTCAAAAGAGTTGTAGAGAAACAGACAATCCGCCATCTTGGATCGTCCGCCATATTGAATGTAGAACGATTTTAGATACACTATCATCGGACATATACCAGGTGAGGCAAAAGTCCCGGAACGGTTGAATTTACAATTACATCAGTTGTATGTAATTTTTCCCGTAGAATCCGAATCTGCAATAAAAAATAGGGGTTCCTATTTAAAATTTTAAAGTTGCCCCTCCCCCCACCAACTGGGTGGGGGGTGGGGAGTCATGTGTGGTATCAAAAAATAGTTTTGCGAAAAATATTTGACACGTATTTTTTTTTTTATATGATGCGTAGTATGCGAGATATTCAACCGTTCCGGGACTTTTGCCTCATCCGGTATATGTAGGCAAAATTTCAAACCCATAGCTTAATTAGAAGTAGCCGAAATTTTGATTTCCAAATTTGACTCAAACTGACATACTAACATAACTAAATAACTCAATTTGATTTACACTGGAGTCAAGTTATATCAAACAATATAGACTAACCTGTCTCCTGCAAGTTGATTTACATTGGATTCAAGTTCATGAAAATAGCTGACATCTATCCAAAAACATGGCAATGATTTTAGAATTATTATAATGAGAAAACATTATTTCTGTCAAAAAAAACGTCGCCAGGATTTTTAGACTTGCATTCAATGTTAATGAAATGGAGATACTTTACATGCAGCGTCAATATGACGGTAATCAAGTATCATGCATGTTGCGATATCAAATTAAAACTCAAAACAACATTTCAAACATGGAAAAGTCCAAGCCAACAATCAGTAACAAACTCACGTCTCCAAACTCCATCACTCATACAAATCGATTGGAAGAGGAGTGAGCAAATATCGTGGGGTGACTATGAGCAAGGGTGCTGTGACGATAGCGAACTGTCTCAACACACTGAATCCAGAACAGGGAAAAGATGTCACTACCATACAGCGTTAATCGTATCGTCACGATCAGAATCACAAATGTGAGGTTATGTCACACACCTCGTGATGATGACATATTGACAAATGTATTTCTGTCTTATTGAACAAGTTTTCTAGACATGATAGTTTTCTTGATATCAGTTTGTCATTCTTTAACTTTTTTGTCGTGCTACTTATTGAATACTTCTTAGACTTCGGTTACAGAACTTTGTCAGATGACAAACTAATTTACATAATGTCACCAAAGTATAATTAATTTGAATTTGTTAATTATAGCTATTATAAAACTGTCTTTTTTTGTTCGTTTAAAAGCTACAAAGATTTAGATTAAATCAGTCCCTACATCAAAACTCGAAGAAAGATATTTTATTTTAATTTTTAACCGACTTCAACAAAAAGGAGGAGGTTCTATGTTCGTCTGTATATTTTTTTTTATGTATGTTCACCGATTTCTCCGTCAATTATGGATCGATTTTCAAATTTTTTTTTTATTCGAAAGAGTGCACCTCAGAGGTGGTCCCATCGGAACCAAGTCAGGATCTGATGGTGGAATCCGGAGAAATCGAGGGAAACTCTCAAATTTCAAAGAAACGCATAATGTTTTTTATGTATGTTCACCGATTTTTAGTGTTAGATTAACACTAAAAAGAGAAAAATAAAATATTTTTAACAAAAAAATTGAACCGACTTCACACTAAAAAGTAAAAAATAATTGCGTATTGAAATGTTTTGGAGTCGGTGTCAGCCAAAATAAAATCTATTCCGAGAACTACACCGACTCCAAAACATTTCAATACGCAATTATTTTTTACTTTTTAGTGTGAAGTCGGTTCAATTTTTTTGTTAAAAATATTTTTACACTATATTTTGTTATTTCGCTGTAGATAATAAATAATTCAAATATAACAGTAATTATCACAAATGTAGTGATATGTCAATTTATTGAATATATTCCAAAAAAAACACAAGGAAACCATAATTTTCCATTTAAATTTTAGGACGGAAATGACCCTTAAAGAGAGTGTAATCATTTCACGCTTGGAAGATCTTCCAAGCACAAGACAAAATGTGTTTTATGATCTTTTCATTTTTCGATCAAAGAATATTGTGCCATGGTTATAAAAAACTATTTACAATAATATGTATATTGAAAATTAAAATAACAGTCGAATAGTAATTAAATATAATTTCTTATATCTACACGTATTTTCTATTAATTTCCGGCATTCAATTTAACAAATATTAGTAAGTGTCCTTCGAAACATTATTTTAATAAAATTAGTTTGTTAATAAATTGCATTAAACGAGTTTTTTAAGAGCTATGACGCAATTAAGTGTATTATCTATACAAATCTTTGATTAACGTCTGAATAGAACTCTTCAAATAAATAAATAAATTTATTTATTTGAATGTATTATCTAAAGTTCGGTGTATAGAATGCCAAATTTGAGTGGGAATATTAAGTAAAAACTTAGAAGGGTGAATTAAGAATTTAAAGCTCAGCGAAAATATGAATTAAAAAATTTATATAGGTTACTAATTATTTTGGCGTTTATATGATATGTGATTTCGGATGAAAAAAAAAATATTATACTATCTTTCCGGCTAGATTTCGCCAGGCAGATTGAGGTTTCACCTATAGCGAAATAATCAAAGAACAACAAATCTATCGTTTAATTTAGCTCAAGAATTGCGTGTTTCATCTCATTCCCATTTTGTCTTAGCGAAATATTTTCAAATCGATTCAGAAGTTCCTCCACAAACAATCATACAAATTTTCCCTTTTTATGTGTTAAGTAGATATTTTAATGTACGTATAGCATAGAATATATGTCGAACATCAAGCTATGCTGGCGACGTGGTACAACCCTTGCCTCGTAAGCTAAAGATCAGGTTCGATCCGAACGATTGGTGTCATTAGTACTTTTTTTTACAATTATACCAATTTTACTTCTGCAGTGTGTTGTGTAAAATTTACAGTCTCTTTTTTGAAATTGTTTTAAAGTCAGTTAAAGGCTGCTCTGGGTTGCCTGGCGCATTGATTAGAACTTAAAACATAATATAGTAGTTGATGGCGAAGAGAGCGGCGGAGAGAAGAGAGAATTTGTGTACAGAGAGCGCATATGGCAGTGTACAATTACCCTGCCACAATAACCGTAATCTATAATTCAGACACGTAATATGACAGCATTAAGAGTTCTTTCGGAAGAAGCCATTTAGCCCAGTAGTTATATCTGCATAAACCATCTTCTAATATCCACTAACAGCTGTTAGATTGTTTCAGACAATAAGCGGCCTTACGTAAATGGGACGCAGCGATCGTTTGCACTCGGGCACTCGTATACATACAAACTATCTCTAATCGACCCCCTTTTGTCTTACTAAAGGCCCTCATCTCCTTGTCTCTCTCGTCCAGTGCCAATGCGTTGTGTCTCCGTTCTGTACCCAGTATCAACTCGTTTAATGCAATATGTGGCCGTCGTAAGGGTGGACAAGAATAAGTCGTCGTTTTCTCAAGCTTACACGAATATAGATGTCCGATATCTACTGCGATACGTTTAATTGGGAATGTGTTATTCCAAAATTTGTTTTTTATAAAGATCTGACATTAAATCGCTATAACTGGAAGAGCAATCCGATGGAATGAAAATAAATTAGCTAGTGTTTTAGTTAGTATGTTTCTAATACAGTAGAACGTCGATTATACAAGTTACTATAGACCGACTCTACCTCGATAATCTATATAAAGGTGGCACTTCACATGGCTATTTGTGTTCGCTATTGGGTGTTTGTTGTATTTGGCAAAATATATGACGTTCAAGACAAACATGCAAATAGAGGCAAATACGACCATCCACACATGGCAGTCAAATAGCAAACACACAAACATTTGGCAGCAGAATTCAAGGTTCAAAATTCAGGAATTTTAGCACTGTTTCATTGTCCCAATTCATTTTCAATAGTAATTGTTCCTGTTCTCGCTCACAGCACAGACACAAAAATACTGCATGGCCATTGTGTAGACGGTTTATTTGCCGTATTTTCCTATTTGACTCCTTTGATGTGCCTCGAAAAACCGCCAAGCGCACGGTAACACGTATTTGGTATTGGCCTTATTTGTCAAATAGGCAAATAAGGCCAACACTTTGTCAAATAGACCCTCCACACTTGGTAATTGTTTGCCAAATATGCCAAATACACAAATACAAATAGCTATGTGAAGTGCCGGCATTACATAAACTTTTTGGTAATTTAAAAACAGACCACACAATTCTCTCTCAAAACTAACAATTATTCATTAAAATATTGTTATCAATGAAACGAAAACAAATTTTCTTGGTTTCCGGATTTGTTGGTGGTGGTTCATTGGCATTTCTACTTGACGTTTCGTCAATAACTACGGCAGATGTTATCAAAGACGGTATGACAGCGGGCCCGAAAACCAACAAGATTAGGAAAAACAGCGACTGAAAGTTTACACAATATTATTTTACTACAATTTAATTTTTTTGTGCCGATCATTGTGCTTATCCGAGCTTTTAATATAACCCGACGTTTAAACACAGCAAAATCGCGATTTCAGATAAAACTCTTTATTCATCTTAATTATTAACATGCTTAGCAAAACATCGATATTTTGTGATTATTTATTGGACCAATTTAAACAGCAAAATGGATAAAGAAGCCTTGAACAAAAAGCAGAGCAGATTTCAAAACAAAAACCGGACAATATTTTTCATTTGAAAAACTGTTCGCTTATATTTAATATCGTGTAATAAGTGTCAATTTATAAAACCAACAATTGGAAATACCTCTAACAATGTAATAATTTTCCAATATTGATTTTAAACCAGCATTATTTATTTTACATACAACAGTGAATTCAATTCATTCATTACTTACAATTTAACTAGTGTTGACATATTATCAGTGCCATTCGGTCCTATTCCCATATCTGTAGATAAAATTATTCAGAGTTCATACAAATAGCTATATATGTTGGTTAATTTTGCAAACTCAAATAGTAGAAAAGGGTTTCTGTTCCCTAATATGGAACCATTTTTAGTATTTTTACTCTGAAAATTGTAATAACGCGAATAGCAGTTGTCAGTTGGTAAGTACGTCCGAGCTGTACTGGTCACAATTCTTTACGGTTCAACTTGGTGTATATTTTCAGTAATGTATGTTATATCAATACAAAATAAAATCTTTCGTGCATTTCGAAAAAATCTCAATTTTCGTTTATTACTTTATTAGTAAATTATATATATTTCGGGGAGTACCGAGAAAAAACACTAGGTTTGAAATATGTCGATCCTTTGAACGGTGCATCGGTCAGGCCTTTGAAAAGACTGATGGATAACATCTTAATGTAGGGAGTGGGACCATGAAATGTTTAAGTCGGCTGAAATCGCTCTAATTATTTTTTTTCGCCTTTACAAGATTTTATTATTTTGTTTCTGTGGTCGCTTGAACGTCTAAAGAGTATTAAGATTTTATTTGGAAGCGAAGTCCATTAAAAATATATTTAATATGTCAATATTAGATGCTTGGGAAGACCACATTCCAAAAAAATTTTTTTTGTTTAAAAAGTTTGAAAAACCTATTAATGAGCTGCTTTCGTATCATAATAGGTACATCATCAGATTACAATAAATCCTCTCTACAAACAATATAAAATGTGATATCAGTGAATTGTAATTATAATTATATGCAATTTTTTAACCTAATTTTACTTACATAATTTATGAAGAAAAAGTTATCCTTATCAAGAATTAAAATTAATGAAGTTTGAAGCGAAATTTTATAAATATAAATGAAGAAAATATTTAATATGGCCGTTCTATGCGAAGCGTTTGCATTGAGAGTATGTGCAGTTTCGATGTTTTATTTGAAATGTATATTTCCGACGAAAAAATGTGTCGTTGAGGTTATATTATAATGAAGGAAAAAATCGCGAGTGCTGGTCATATCCCGAAATCATTAATGCGAGTTATATAGTTAACATTGTTGCTTTCTGCATGCAAACGTGAAATTTAAAAGTGAAACCTCAAGAAATCAACGGAGCATAATTAGCTGACAACTGGCACTTTTGAATTTAATAATTTGATATCAACATTCACACTTGATCTACTAACACATTTAGGTATTGTACAACACATATCACGCTTCTTTTTCGATTTTTCAATGACGTGTGTAACTTCCATAATTGTAAAAAATAAATATTTACAAAAATATATAGCGCGCAATGCTTTACTGTATGAAACGCTTCGAATAGGATAGTTCACTGAATTGCTGAGTAGATGGCGCACGGTCGAAGTAAAATATCAATTTTCTGACGTTTCTGCAATTTGCCCATTCATCTTTGGTATTTCGTGCAAGGAAATTATGAAAAAAATTTTACCCACCACTGATTTAAACGTAAAGTGTGGAGATACAACTGATTGATATTGACATAACGAAAGCTCGGAAAACTCACATTCACAAACGAATTCATTTATAATTAAAACTGCCTGTTCGCCGCTGTTCTGATGATAAAATAATATTTTCATTCAACAACTTGACAAGTTTATTACGTGTATTATTTATTCTTCGTTGAAATTATTTTACCTTTTATAACTTGTCGTTTTGTACAATTCATTTGTAAAACTACTTGTGTTGTCAAATTTATTGTTAAAATATTCATAAATTTGTATTAACGACATGCCAATGTTAATAGTATCTATATCAGGGGTCGGCAACCTGCGGCTCGCGAGCCGAATGCGGCTCTTTTGATGTAAAGTTGCGGCTCTCCAGTTTCATACGCAAAAATAATTATTTTATTATATAATACCTTAAAAATCGTCTAATCAATCCATGATTGAGTAGTACCATATCTCAGCTATTTCCACTCGCGTCTCACCCGCACCGCCCCCGTCGTGACGTGTCGTCCTCGGATATATATATTATATATTATACCTATATAAGCAAATACTATAATACTGAAACGAAAATGTATAGTGGCTCTTTAAAAACTGGGAAATATTGTAAATTATAACTTTTGGATCTTCCGTCTCAAAAGGTTGCCGACCCCTGATCTATATCTGTAACTATTGCGCTTGGCCAGCAGTGAACTGGGCGCGAGCGCAGCCACTACACATTTATACATTGTATAATATCGTATCTATGCACAGTTTTTTGCCTATCTTGACTCTAATATTAATTATTGGAATATATTGTAAAATTAGTGCTGATGTATATATAAGTATAAAGTTAAATAGACTATCGTGGAAAGTTTAATGTGTGTATACTGTGCATCGTTTAAATGTTTAAATATAGGATCACTGTGTAATAAAAAAGTGAGTACTAAATATGTTAATATTTTTATGTAGAAAAATTAAAAACATAAACAATGCATGTATTTTCAAATATTTCGAATATTCGTATCAATATTTCCATTTAAAAATTTGATATTATTTATTTTTAAGTATATTCACTTCTGTCGGCAGTCCTCAATGACTGCCTTTTTTTTTGATTAAAAAATAATATAAGTTAGTAGCGGTCCGTCCCGGTTACACCCGGATGCCATAGATATAATTCTACAAAATGTATTTCGTTTGCGGCCCGGCGCCTGAACTAATATAGCTTTAAGCAAATTCTACCAGGTTGGCTTCTGAACTAATAGCTTTGAGCGAATTCTAACAGATGTCGCTATTTGGTACTAACACAGTTTTTTTTTTGCTTCTGAACTAATAGCTTTGAGTTGTCGTTACATGTTACTAAAACGGTTTTTTTGAGAAAACACCGTAATTTTGTACAAAATATTTAATAAAAACTATCCTATTGCGTAAGTTGAACCAAGCAAGATATATTTACAAAATTTCATTAAAATCTGTTCAGTAGTTTCGGAGATTAGCGCGGCTAAAATTGTCACACGAAAATTTTATATATATAGATAGATAAAGCGACGTTATAAATATGGAAACGATATTAAATGATCTGTTAAATTAAGTAATAAAATTTTAGAAGTGTTGTCCAGTCAACGTTTGTGCGGTTAGAGCTTGAAGTTTACTATTTTAATATTTCAGAGCGAATTTAGATAACAGATCATAATATCTCATATTTCTGTATATCCAAACGGTTTGAGCGTTGGTTTTGCAAGTAATAATACATAGCATTTATGCGCTCTTAAGGCCAGTTTATTAAATAATACATCTGTAAGTCTTCGTTGAACAAAGGGTACGAACAATCGTCCAAATCAATTAAACATCATCTGCACATTAATCCGCACGTTCAGTAATAGATTTGGATGTTGGCCAACCAAGTTATATATTAATAAAGATCCATTATACGCCCCCAACAGTTAAAATGACCAAGGATTATAAACTTCCATTCTCTTAAGGAACATGTAGCTTTAATATATCTGCATTAAGTTGAGGACAATGCATGAAATTATAGGTTTTGGTCTAATTGCAGATACTCTCCGGCATTTGTGTTTCGGATTTACCTTTCGTCTGCAATGAATTATTAATAAAAAATTAATTATTTATAAGAACCAAAAACACGACTGCACAAAAATAAAGTCAATAACTAAAAATAGTAAAACAAGTCGCATAATAAAAAATAAAGAATAGTTACTTCTTACCACAACAGTTTTATTAGCGGATGTACATTTCGGGAGCTATGCTCTCATCTTCAGCAGTTGGTTTTAGCAGCATCTTTTGTTTTTTTAACACCTTCATTAGCAATTTTGTTTTTAAAGTTTGAAAATGAGAGCATAGCTTCCGAAATGTACATCCGCTAATAAAACTGTTGTGGTAAGAAGTAACTATTTTTTATTTTTGTTTCAATCACAGTGCCCTTAATATATTTTGTATTAAGTCGCATAATCTCAACATGCATATGTCTCTTTCTTTTGTTTTTGAATTGGTCTCCATCCGCCGCATATGGAGATTTTTCGACTTGTTACTCTCTGTTTAATTATTAATAGAATTTTTGGAGTAAGCTTAAAAAATAGCTTTTTCAAAAATTTAAATTATATCAACTTGGGGGACCTCCTATCGCTGTTGAGCAAAATTTGAAATTTAAAAATTATTTTTACATTTTAGTTTACATTACTGTGAAAGAGTGTTTTTTACCATTCCAACCCACAAGTGGGGAATGGTACTAGTTTAGGTCAAAAATCACTTTTCAAAAATTCTACAATATCTTTCCCTTTTGAGGTCTCTCAAATCCAAAAAACATTTTTTTGAAAAAACTCTGTGCGCCTGTTAGTCTGTTTGTCTGTGAACACGATACATAAGCGGATTGAAACCAAATTTTGGGAGGTATGCAAATACGAAGAGCTCTATTGTTTTTGGGGAAAATCGGCGCATGCGCAGAAGAGATATTTGCTATTTGCTATACATGAAATTATTTTCATTGCAATTATTAAAACGTTCAAAATTTTTAAATTTTCTGCGGAACATACACATTGCCATAACATGACAAATAAACACTAAAAAATAATCGTAAATTAGACTCACCGGTTATTATGATTTTTGAAATAATACAGGAAGGAGCTGATTACCTTGAAGAAAAAAGAAGAAAAACAGTGTAAAAAAGCAAATACATTTCAATTTTTAAAGCTTAAACAAATCATAATTCAATGATCAGTGTTAATATTTATTTTTAAATACAATATAATGTAGGTTAGGTTAGTAAGTAAGAAAAATATTAATTAATAATAAAACACATGGAGCGTGGTGAGATAAGACATAGACCAGTATCAAGTAAAATATGTATGCCACCAAAGTGCTTAAAATAATAACTGTTTGTTTATAAAATAAAATATAAATCATAACGAATAAACGTTAAAAAAAAAACGTAAACGACACCGGTTCCATACCTACGCATAATAAATAAACTCTAATTTTTACTGCGAATTTCATGTTTATAGAAATATTCTTAGCAGTCAAAAAAAGGCGAATTTGAAATATAAACTGTTATGCCGGCACTTCACATAGCTTTTTGTGTATTTGGCAAACAATTTCCAAGTGTGGACAGTTTATTTGACAAAGTGTTGGCCTTATTTGCCTATTTGACAAATAAGGCCCAATACCAAATACGCGTTACCGTGCGCTTGTCGGTTTTTCGAGGCACATCAAAGGAGTGAAATAGGCAAATACGCAAATAAACCGTCCACACAATGGCCATATTTAGAAGCGCACGCGCCGTGAACCTGTACGGACGTACAGTATTTTTGTGTCTGTGCTGTGAGCGAGAACTGGAACAATTACTATTGAAAATGAATTGGGACAATGAAATAGTGCTAAAATTCCTGGAATTTCGAACCTTGTGTTCTGCTGCCAAATGTTTGTGTGTTTGTTATTTGACTGTTATGTGTGGATGGTCGTATTTGCCTCTATTTGCATATTTGTTTTGAACGTCATATATTTTACCAAATACAACAAACACCCAATAGCGAACACAAATAGCCATGCGTGAAGTGCCACCTTTATACGCAATAGTGATGAGTATAAAACAGTTATTTTTAAATAACAGCTACCTACTCCTGTTCGTTAAAAAGTACGTGTCCTAAATAACTCGTGAAATAAATTTTTTTGTTGCAAAAATAGCGAAAAATTATACGACAAATAATATCCATTCATTAGTTTTAGCACGTCATCGATTGTACAATAAAACCGTTTAAACTTAAAAATATCTTTTACCTATTTTAGTGTACTTTATTAAAAGTGCGATTTGCATCCGGACGCAGGCCTAATCGGTTAATTATTATAATATTGTATTGTCATCGAAACTACATACGTATGCAAAATTTCAACTCAATCGGTTAACGAGAAGTGGCTGAAAAAACTGTTTGAGATTTGGAACAAAGATAGTTATCAGTAATGTACTAATATACGGTTAAATGAAACCGTTTAAAAAATAACTATGATATTTCTGAACATGCTGTAAATAAAATATATTGATGACCATACCACCTAAGTCATCGATCGTGTTACATATGAAAATCGTATGTCTTCTTTATGTTTCATATTTTAATAGTGCTTTGCAGTTGTTTTCTGATCGTCATCTTTTTTTTTCTTGTCGTTTTCTGTAACAGACGTTAGCGTGCAAATATCAGACGCATAAAAGACCAGTGCATGCACACTTCCTTTCGCTAAACTTTTTTAATCCGTAGAAAAACCGCAAGAGCGATTGGTTTATTGAATAACGTTTGTAATATTTGCCCCATTATTGTCAAAGATCGCTTTGGTTTGAGTCGAAAATAAATCTACTGAACGCATATCGACTGCGCAAAACACCAAATCAGAGAATTAAAAACGCACGTGTGAGTAGAATTTGCGTCTTGGGGTTTCGTGCCGTTTGACAATTATTACTTTGTTGAGGTAGACAATTATAATTGTATTACTCATGCGGGAAAAGTGGTATCTTTACGCATGCTGTTACGGTTGAAAAGTAGCTATTTTCATTTGCGTGCGGAAATTTTATTTGTCACACTGAAATTATTGTTTGCCGCATGCAAATTCAGAGAAAAAAACAAAATAATAACGGTGTTAATGTCAACGAAACAAACTGTCATTTGAAGCAGATTTGAGGTTAAAATTTTCGATTATGGACTTTTATTCTTGACAATTTTAACAATTTTTACTGAATATTCAACTTTTTAATGATTTAATTTTAATTTTTATTACTTCTAATTTCTTTTTTTAATTCGTAATAAAATTTTAATTTTAATTTAATTTAATTCGTAATAAAAAATAGTATGTGCAACTCGTGCGGCATTGTCGCACTAGTTGCACAATATACTATAATAGTACTAATAATATATTTCGTTACAATTGACAATAAGTTTGTAACTTAAGTCATTTACAACTGTTAACACTATAAAATCATTTAGTTTGTAAAATTCTTTGTTTACCAGTTCATTCCCTAGAAACGAGGCAAGGACTCAATGTTCTTTATTAGCAGACGTAATCAAAATTGTTTGTCATGTATTTGTGGTGACAAAAAATTAAGTGTTGATAATGTTTTTAATTCTTTATTTAGTAATTTAATATACTTATAGTATTTTATTTCATGACATTTGCAGTTGTAATATCGTATATGTTAATATTGTAACTAAACCGTTCTACGTTGTGGTGGTAAATATTTATTTACAACAATAAAACAAATAAACAAACAAACTAAAAGTGCTTCTCTTATATAATGAAAATGAAATAGAAATAATGTAACAAACAAAACAACAACTTCTAAGTAATAAAAATAATACAAAGTCACTATAGGTACACAGAAATATATACAATAAATATATTTATCTAAGCGCTGTAGTAATTTATATCCGAACTCAATGATTTATGTCTATCCATTGTGTCTCTGCTGTGAACTCGGCTACACACACTGTCCAACTGTGTTCTCTGTAGTCTGTACACTGTCGCGCGGCTGAATTTATATGCATGAGGTAGCTTTTTCTCGAACGTTCGAAACCCTTCTTTACCTGCTTCCATAAAAACTCTTCTACCTGCTTCTACTAATGCGCGCACTGTCAGTGGCGTGCGTGACAATATACTAGAGCTGACAATACAGAATAGGCATTTGTTATCTAGAGTTCACTGCACCATCTTGCATACTGCTGAAACGGTCAGGTGGCTTTTATGTGTTTGCTTCACACGATGCTTGTATAGGAACTGATTTTGTAGATAGGTTTGATGCGCGCGCAGTGACAATTCGACTGTTAACAAAAGTGAACGTTTATTGTCTCCGAACATAACATCACACTATGACGCCATGTTTGTTTGTGGACGTTTGTTCATGTCGCCCACGTGACAAGATACTGTTTTCTCAATGGTTCTTGCTCAAAACCAGTAGATAAACAAGCACGAAAAATAGTCCCGGCTCTAATTTTGAAATCCATTATGTGACGACGCACGCGAACCCGCAGTGACGTCATTGACGTCATTTCCATCTTTGTATAGCCAGCGCAAGTCCCAGCAACGATTTCAGCGGCAAAACTAGCCTCGTGTGCAGCGGCCTTAAATTGCACTGCTGCAGTTATATACCAAGCACATTTAATAATGTGGTAATTAATGGGTAATACGTGAATGCAAAGTGGTGTACTGATCGGGCTTCACACTTGACTTATGACCACAGTTTGTCGTGTCAATAGGAGGTATACCTGGCCTCGAATCAATATTTTAACGGCTGTCGATATTTACTTAATTAACTCAACACTCAAACTTCCGGTCAATGTGCGAGAATGTTGCAAAAACTGCGTTCAAAATTCGTAACTATTATTTTTGTCGCAGTACCAATACGCTCGAGGTGACTAGCGGTCCCGCCCGGTTTCACCCGAGTGCTAAAGATCGAATAGGGGTTCATCTTAGTTTACCGAGATGAATGTTATGTCCAAATTTCATGATGATCAGAGTTTCCATTCAAAGGTTTTTGTCGGACGGACAAATTTTGAGTTATATTTTTTCATCGATGCTCCGCTCCTATTGGTCGTAGCGTGATATTATATAGCCCATAGCCTTCCTCGATAAATGGGCAATCCAACAAAAAAAATGTTCAATTCGAACCAGTAATTCCTGAGATTAGCGCGTTCAACCAAACAAACAAACTCTTCAGCTTTATGTATATATTCAGTATAGATTACACGTACGTACTACAAAATAGCTGCTTTTCACTTCATTTTCAAAATTTTTGACAGTTTACTTTTGAGCAGGAGTCGACGGGACGTTATACAAAAAACAGCAAACATATAATTATATTACGTACCGAACGGTGTAGCTTAGTGGTGAGAGCACTAGACTAGCATTCGGGCGGTACCGGGTTTGCATCCCAGCGGGTGCAGATGTGGCTAGGACTTTTTCCTACTGGCTCTTGCCGAGAAACGGTAATTCCTGTAGCGGCTATCTCGTTCCGGTTTTCCATGGTTTCCCTCAATAATTCCAGATAAATATCGAGATGGTTCTTTATTCAAGGCCAAGGCCGATTAATTATTTGTCAAACTCCTATGCTCAAAATTTGCCTACCTTATCCTAATGTCCTAAAATTCCTTCATTCGCTCATTGCTATTAATTAGTGGAATAGTGGAAGTTAAAAAAAGTAGAAAATACCGGGAAGTGTGATAGATGGAAAATAGTAATGGTGCGAATGGCGTCTGTTACGACATAAAGTCGAGAAACGGACGTTAAACGCATTATTATTATTACATTAGTAACTGGTTTTATTTTACTTTACTGTACTAGTGCGTAATGGAGCACTTTACATGCATGTAAAACAACAATTTTATAGGAGGCAAAAATAAATTAAAACGTATAATTTTTATAAAATAATAGTATATTGTGCGACTAGTGAGAGAAGGAGAAGATTCCATGAGCGTGAAATTTGCCGCACGAGCTTAGCGAGTGCGGTAACACGCGAGTGGAATATTCTCCTTCGATCAATGGTCGCACATAATACTTTAATCAACTAGCACGAGTAATATATAATCGGGGCCCTGATAAAAGAGAGAAAAATAATAAATCACTTCATTGATTGACATATAACCACCGCCCTCGATGCACACAAGATGGCCCTGACTTTCGCTGAATTGCGATGCTGTTTTCATATATACAAATCGCTACCGCGTTCCTATTGATCCAGAAACTATGCAGTAATAATTCATTACCGTACAGTTTCGGCTCGCTACCGCGTTCCTATTGGTCCAGAAACTATGCAGTAATACATTATCGTACAGTTTCGGCTCATTATTAGCACTGTACGCGTCAATATGAAGTAATTTATTATTTCTCCCGAATTTAGCAGGCCCCGAAATTATATATTACTCTCGCGTGTTGACTAAAATAGGTTTTTCCTACTAAAAAATAACCAAATGTGTTCAGGTAAATGAGAGAGAGAGAGAGAGAGAGAGAGATTGTAAATTATAGACGCTCAACAGCTAAGGTCATAAGCGTCTAATTCAGGTAAATGCATTTTCTTGAGATATTTGTATGCAAATTTTCATAACAAAAGTGCACAGGTATGAAACTAATTGCATTAAAATTTCAAAACAATAACAACACAAGTTATAGTGCATTTATTTGCATTATTAGTTGCTGTCGATTGAAAATGCACTTGCACATTATGCACTGCCACCCACATCGACTGAATGCATACTGTTGCATACATATTATATGCGCATAGACACATTTATCAGTGGCGGCGGACTTCAATTGTGATGGGGTACTGTTTAAAAGCTTTTATTTAACTTGCAATATTTTTATCTTAGTTTGTTTGTTTAGGTCAAATCTTGCAAGCTGATTTGGAACCACTCCCCATTATCCGATTGAGTTGAAATTTTGCATGCGTATGTAGTTCCGATGACAATTACTAACTGACTGGTCCGGTTTTGGTCCGGATGCAAATCACACATTTAATAAAGCACACTAAAAACTTAAAACTAAAACTAATAGTAAAAAAACATTTTTAATAAACAAGCTTTTATTTAAATGCACTAAAAAGAAGAAAATAAACTTGAAATTAAATCAAACCTAACCATTTATTACATTATACAATTTATATGATATAAAAGCTTGCTGCGAGATTTTCATTGGTAAACAAGAATACAATATGTAACTTGATCTTGACACAAGTAAGTAGTTAAAAGAAAAAATGTATGTATTCCATAAAATAAAACACAAGAAAATCTGGCGACAAGCTTTTATATCATATAATTATTATAATGTAATAAATGGTTGGGTTTGATTTAATTTAAAGTTTATTTTCTTTTTTTAGTCTTTTAAAAACAATCTTGTTTTTAAAATGTTTTTTTACAATTAATTTTATTTAAGTTAGCGAGTGTAAGGCTGCATTAACAGCCATTTTTATTTCCAATTTATCGTATTTTAACCAGGGGCGGATCTATATTTTTCGTGGCTTATTAAAATCCAGTGGGGCCCCTTTTTTTGGTAGATAAAGAATCTTTAAATTAGGGTTTATAATTAATATTTAAAAAAAAAATTTTTTAAACTATACTATAGCGCAGGCCTAAGCAAATGGCGGCCCGCGGACCGGATCCGGCCCGCAGTAGACTTTTGTCCGGCCCGCGAAGCATTTTATAAATGATTATTAGGAGCAAAAACAGTTTGCCTATGTAATTTGGCGCATAAAAAAAGAAAGATAGTAAAAAGCAAGGGCCTTTTTGTTGTGTAAATGAAAGGACCTTTTTTTTTGCTCTCCAAATTTTTGATCCACGGTAAAATTTCCATCAGCAATGTATCCCGACGATCAAAAGATTTGCCCGCCCCTTATATAGCGTAAGTTGGGCCAAGCAAGACACATTTACAAAATTTCATTAAAGTCGGTTCAGTGGTTTCGGAGATTAGCGCGGAGGAACATCGCGACACGACATATTTATATATATAAAGATAACCAAATAATTTTTCAGAGCCACCAATGGTGAACAATATAATTCAATATATGCTAATGCAAGTCAGACAGGTACGAGACAACAGAAAAAAAAGAAATCAAAAAAATATCATATTCTATAAACATTTGCCGGCTTTCCGATCGACTGAACTTGTTACAGAGTGAAGTGGTGCCATATAGTGTGGACTGTCATTTGGTGTTCGAGCTGTTGTGTCTGTTGTAATGATGTTGATGTACGTCAGTGTTCAATGTTCATGTTGTACAACTTTATGTATTCGACAGGGCCGAGAAAACATCCCAATCAAATTTTAAAATCGAATTTTTTGACCATAATTTTTCGAGAAGTAAACCGATAAAATTCGACATCATTTTGTTCGGAATATTTACGGATTGGTCCCACATAATTTTTTTTTAAATTGGGTCAGTCGTTTGTAACAGTTCATAAAAGAAGATTTTTATATACTAGTGTGACCTGTGCGAATTATTCGCACTAAAGAAGTATAATAATTATCACTTTACAAAATCATTTTTTAAATATGATTGCAGGTATTCAATTCGTTTCTAATTTTGCACACTGCTTATAACGTTCTTCTTTTTGTTGTATTTCAATATGAAGCTCAGATGACAGATCGAAGAAATATTTTACTAAAATTGTCATATAGAGGCGCAAGTAGCAAAAGCGTTGAGCTAAGCCGTCAGATGGCATCAAGCAGCATTGCTGTGACGTTGTTCAGCGTTGCTCGATGTTTCACAATTAAAGCCGTTAGATGGCAGTATGCAGTATTGTGTCTTTTGTATTACAATATGAAGGTCAGATAACAAATCGAATCAGATGGCAGACGTTGTTCAGCGTTGCTGTATTTTAATTAATTTACAAAAACAAAAGCAATAATAATTTTTTTAGTTGTCGATGTCAGTAGATCAAGCAATTATCTGTAAAATGATATATAATTTATGTGGAGAAATTGTGAGGTTTTTTCTAAAAAGGGAGGCAATTAATATGGTGCAGACTACCTACTTATTGTAAAGCTATTAAAAAAAATTTACTTCAAAAAATCTCTAAAAAGTGTACACTCTATAAAACGAAATTGATGGGATTGCTTAACTTTGTTTGTCGTTTTTATTATTTACAAACAAATGAATACATTTCTAAGAATCCCATTGTTGGGGTCTAAATAATGACGTATTGTTTTGCTATTGAGAGTGGTTGTTACGCTATATCTAGTGTTTCAATATCTGGGTAACAACTAGCAATGCAAACCAAACAAACCTTAGCAATTTCTACGTTTTAAGGAGTTTTTTTGTTAAATAGAACAAGTTCGCTATAAAGAGTTTACATTGTATAATAATCTACATAAAAAGTTATAAATAATAATTAATTAAATTGGCGTCAAAATCAAAAGTTATGGCTGAACAAACATTAAATATCGAATTGGTAGCATATTTTTTCTTCTATTAAAAATGTAAATAACGAGACTGAAAATGATTCCACATCCATGGATATTATGTGTAGAGACAAATTAATAATATTATATTCCACAAAGTACTGCACGTATAGCTAAGTTAAGTCAGACATACTAGCAGACAGTTTTCCATCGGAATGAACGTCTGACGCTACTTCCATCTGACATTTCATTTCAAAACTACACTGAACAGTATTTGCTTCCGTTTTGTTTATCAGCAATTCTTCTATTAAAATTTAATTGCTGTACCTTTATAATTAAAACAATTTCAGCCATTTGATATAGTATATAAAACAGGAAATAAATATCTTGATTTCGCGTGAGGTGGCGCGGGTAATGGCTAGTATTCAATATGATATTTGCTATTCGTTGCCATGGTTACCTATATAACATGTTCCACGTCATGAAAACATTAATCAGAGTATGCTTTATTAGTTTATTTGTGACAGATCTACAGAATACAGCTGATTTTTTTTTAATTTTCAAAATATTTCCGAAACTATAAAGTTTAGAAAAAACTGTATTTAACAGTTTCCGGGCTTGTAGGCCGTGGTCCATTGGTATTTCCACCTGACGTTTCGTTTACAACTGCGGTAGACATTATTAAAGGCGATGTGGTAGCGGGCGAAGTGTCCTTCCAGGCTGCTCAAAGGTAAGTGTGTCGACGAGTGTGGTACTTCCGTCTTTTATGGTCAGCGTGCTCGTGTTCTCTAATCGGTCGTAGAGCGCTATAACCTATAGAAGGATACTTAGCCCGCTACCACATCGCCTTTGATAATGTTTACTGCAGGTAGAAAACTAGTACAAATCTTTGATTAACGTCTGAATAGAACTCTACAAATGAATAAAATTGTCAATATATGGTCTGAGAAAAATTGGTCGACAATTTTATTCATTTGTAGAAAACTAGCAGTCAAATTTAGCAAGGAATCTGCCGGCAAATCCAGCCTCGTGTGCAGAGGCCTTAACAAATGACGTTCAAGTGGCCTGTAAAATGAAACGAAGTAAATGAAATTGCAAAAAAGTGCATAAATACAAAAGAAAAGTTAAATTTTGTAATCTCATTTCTTGATATAAATGATAATGCTTTATATATACTTATGTGTATACTGTACCTTGGATACACCTGAAATCTACATTAAATATTGACAAGTATAAGAAAAATTGAGGCGGAATGAAGTTGAGTGGCGCATACTAATGTTTGGAGACGTTGTATTCTTTGATCTCTTGCCAACGTTTGTTTGGGCGAATGCACTCTTTTATTCACAAAAGAATGATGAATGCTACATAATGGCTGAAGGTAGCTATATTTTCAGCGTCCATGTATAACAGATACAAAAGGTACCTACATGCGATATGTAAATCAAATTTTCCAGAGTATTTCCTTAAGAAAAGCGTGTGCTGTTCAGCCTATTCATTTCATTTTCATTTTTTTATTATCCGATGCGAACAATGAGAGTTTCCCTGAGGGGTTTTAGTCGACTTTTAGTGAATAATAATTCTGTTCTCTTTTACAATTTGTTTTCACATTTTTCTTCGTCTTTTTTACTTTTCTTATGTTAGATGAAAAAGGAATAATGTTTTACGTCCAGTTCCAAGTGAAATAAAATGTAATGTATGGCTTATACAACGTATTATTATTATTATTATGCCTTTAACTCTCCGCTTTTCAGAATAGCGTACATTTTCAACGATATCAACAATAGAACGGATATTGATATTTTTGGGGATAATCTAAAAAAATTTAAAAGACAAATTTCTGTTTTCTTGAAGTGAAAATTATATCTTTTTGATTCTCTAAGTTCTATATTATTCAATTATGTTTCTTATTTTATTGCTTTTTTTTCTTTCTTTTATATATATAGTTTGTAACAGTGCTGCAAATGTATAAAAATGATTGTTACTGGACATTGTCTGTTAGCCTGCCAGATTTACAAATAAAATAAAATAAAATAAAGTTTCTACTTTTTATATCAAAAAAAAGTTATTTTTAAATTTATGGATATAATAATAATAATAACAATAATAATGCGTTTAACGTCCGTTTCTCGACTTTATGTCATAACAGACGCCATTCGTACCATTACTATTTTTTTTCTACCACACTTCCCTAGAATTTTTACACTTCAACTTATTTAGGTAATAGCAATGGGCGAATGAAGGAATTTTTAGAAAATTAGGATAAGGTAATTTAAGTCAGCGTAATTAAATATCAAATATAAACATTTCACTGTGCTTGGGGCTTATCTGAGATGTAGGCATGCCAAACAAAACAAAGAAATACTATGTGGGTAGGTCGAAATATCGAGTCTAGTGTTGACCGCAATATGGATTCACGCAAATGCTGGTAAAAGAGTACATTCTTATTATGTATTACTTAGTATCACTTACGTATTTTCATGATCTAATTTATTTTGCTTGTGAAGATGTTGTCCATTACAATAGTCATATATTCTGTAAATGTTAAATTTAGTTTTTCACTGAATATAGGTACTTTAATTGGGCTTTTGAATGAAATTTTTTTTGTCATAAATGGAAAGATCGTATATAAGTTTTATAACAAAACTATTTTTCTTTTTTTTATTTTCGTTATAATTCAAAAGTTATATCAAATTAAAAATAAATTTTTGTACCCAGTTCCGAGAACGCGCCGACATTTCCCGAACATAATGTGACGTCATAATGTTTTAGTCAATACACATGTAGAAGCCATTGATAGCATACTGCGTATAACATTTTAGCATTATGACGTCACAACTGTCAAAAACAATTTTAGTGCGTTTGCAGTCACGTGATTTTTTTTAATATTTTATCAATTTTAAATTGCTTATAATTAATTTTAAAAAAGTTTTTCGCATCGATTATCAATATTATTTATAATAAAGTTTTAAAATACAATAAAAAAATCGATAATTATTTTTTTTCAAAAGCCTAATTACACCCTAAAAAATATTATATTTCCAAAATATAAAATTCAGGTCCGAAGGGTTAAAAAGCGAATAGACGTTTTAACGTTAAAAAATGTTTTCGGCAATTTTCAAACTTTGGTCGCAAAATGTTTGTATTTTGAATAGAATTACAATTATTTTTCCTGCATCAATTCAATTTTATTTTGTTTTTATGAAGTCTCGAATATAATTAAATTCTAATGGGGACAGGACTGAAATAGTTTGCACACGACTGAACTCAACTGCAGCGCATACAAAAATTTATATCGTATTTGAAAACAAACTGGACACAGTGTATGAAGTAAAATACAGATGGGTTTGTGAGAACGCGTGTTATTTTTGATTCGATACGAAAACTTTCTTTGAATTTCGATTATCTGATACGATAAGGGAGAACTCAGAGAGCAAATTCGATTTCGATGACCGCGTTCAATATCTGTGAGTGAGTGACTATCGAAATATATAAACACGTTGCATATTCTAAGAATATTCTGTCAAAGAGCATTGTATATTATAGAGCAAAGTTTATTATTGTCAGGATTGATAATTTTGTTTCAATAAAAAATTGATAAATGCAAATATTTAAGATTAGTAGAAGTTTTGTTTCAAAATACGTATTGAAGGAGATTTATTTGGTTGAGGATAATAAGCTTTACCAAAGTATCGCCTGTGACCAACAGCTGGCAACCTGTGTACTCCATTGCCAAAATCCTCTATGTATAGAAATAATGTAAATTTTAATTTAGTTGACATTTTTAATAAAGTTCCGAGTGAAATTAAAGATTTAAGGTATTTTTTATTCTATTTATCGTGAAATTTTGTACTAATTACTTCATTAGTCAACTTGCCTCTAGTGAAAAGTCACCAAACCTCTGGCACGTTGTACAAAATCAAGCTTTGAAGCTTCTTCAGAATTGAGATAAACAATTTTTTAGCTCAATTCTGAAGAAGATTCAAATCCGGACCGTAACGTAAATTTATTGAATTATAATTATATATTTTGGTCAACATATTTGTCTGAAAAATTGGTCGATAATTTTATTTATTGAAGAATATCTAAGTTATTTTTATATTTTTCCAAATATCGCAAAACCCGTAGTTTTAAAAATCTAAAACAAAACTCTTTTTTCATATTAACCGAACTTATTGAAAAAAATGTTTAGTAGGTATATTAGATAATAATAATAAATTTATTGATCACAGAAATCAATGGGATAAATGAGTTTAGCAATATCTTATTTGATAAAAAAATGACCTTCTAGAATGTAAATTAAACTTTAATCTTACGTTCAATTTGTGACATTTAATCGTGGAGCGCTTTATGTCTTACTCATTTAAAGTTCAACGCCATCGAAACTACGCCGGGGATGCACAGACTTATTGTCCTGATAGAATTTACTCAAAGCTATTAGATAGATAGATATTTATTTGGTCAGTTGAGACATACATCTATTTGACACGTCAACGAAATTCAAAATAAAATTATAAAGCTATCAGCAACATAAAAATTTATTAATATTCCCGTTCTATACTAAAAAATGTTTAATATTTTTTTTAAGTGAAAAGGTATTGTTTTTCAGTCTTTCAGGTAATTTACTATAAACATAGGCTGAATAATTTTAATTTTAATAATATTAGTTCAGAAGCAAACAAAAAACTGTTTAAGTCCCAAGTAGCGACATCTGATAGACTTTGCTCAAAGCTATTAGTTCAGAAGCAAATCTGGTAGAATTTGCTCAAAGCTATTAGTTCAAACGCTGCGGGCAGCAAACGAAATACATTTTGCAAAATTATATCTATATGGCACCCGGGTGAAACCGGGACTGGCCGCTAGTTTATATATAGATTCTACGTATGTTATTATTATTACTTTTATTCCATTACATAGATACACATTACATACAGTAGGTAGATATATCCCTTTCCAGAAACAGTAAAATCATCACGGCTTGAATAGTTATCCGCTATCAATGATAACACAGTCACATAAAAATAAATAGCTTTTAGCCTCAGTCAAACATATTCTAACACTAACCATTCCACCATAAGATTACATCAGGATATAGCGCGACTCTACAGCAGGAATACTATAAAAATAATATTGCATTCTTATTGTGGTAAGTGACGCCGTATTATGATATATCATAAAAAATATAAAGACCCTAAAAACTGTATCAACACACGGCGGGCAACACAACGGTGGTACAACTGTCTACGGTGTCTGTACGGTTGGCTACACTGAACAAATCAAAAGGAAATCACATTAGTCGCGCTTGCTGTGATGCCCCGCTGTATCGATGGATGGGTTGTAATTTTACGCGGATAAAGAAAATTATGATCTTTTCTGTTTCATAAAATGTTACGATATCATTACGGAAGTAAAGACTTTCAAATGTAAAATAGTGAGGAAAGATTTATCTTATTTAATCTGTACTAATCAAGGGCGTAGATATTTTTTTCCTGAGAGGGGGATAAAGCAAAAAAATCAATATTTTTTAAGTTTTTGATTAATATCACACAAGAATAATCACGAGTGAAGGTGTCAAGCAAAATATTAATTCCCAAACCAATTTTACAATTTTTTTTCAAGAAGTATTTCTAAATTTTATTTTTTAGCCTGGTATTCGTATTATTTTCAGTTTTATTTTTGTGTTATTATCATTCTAGGGGGGTAATTACCCCCTTTACTCCCCCCTCCCTTATCTACGCCCTTGGTACTAATATTATAGAGAAAGAGTGCGGATTCTGTGAGTTTGTGTGTATGTGGAAGGTAATCTCCGGAACCACTGCACCTATTTAAAAAACTCTTTCACCAATATTTAGAACGAACCTTCAGAATGGACATAGGCCAGTGGTCGGCAACCTTTAAAGACGGAAGAGCCAAAATTGACAATTTATAACATTTTCCAGTCTTTAAAGAGCCACTAAAAATTTTCGTTTCAATATTTTTGTATTTGCATATATGTATACAGGGTGAGTTTTAAGTTGATGCTTTTTTTTACAGCGTGTAAAAATCAAATAGACGAGCAAATATTTCAAATAGTTTTTTTATCAAAACTCAAAAATAAGATAGAAACAGCCTTTCGAAGTTTAAATAAATTTTATTAAATTTTCTTTAATTTTGAGGTCGGTCCTGGGGTTATATTATGTCACTATGGAAATATGTTATTATTATCAAGTATTCACAGAAATTGTTCGAAGTTGTCCCCGTTTTGTTGGACACAAAGATGCGTGCTCCGTAGCCATGCTTCTGTACATTGTAGTAGCGATAATAACAACTTATTTCCATAGTGACATAATATAACCCCAGGACCGACCTCAAAATTAAAGAAAATTTAATAAAATTTATTTAAACTTCGAAAGGCTGTTTCTCTCTTATTTTTGAGTTTTGATAAAAAAACTATTTGAAATATTTGCTCGTCTATTTGATTTTTACACGCTGTAAAAAAAAGCATCAACTTAAAACTCACCCTGTATATTTAATTTAAAATAAACGACTCAAACGTGGATCGATTGCACAATTTTTAAGGGTTTTTACAATAAAATAATTAATTTTGGCGTATGGAACTGGAGAGCCGCAACTTAACATCGAAAGAGCCACATGTGGCTCGCGAGCCGCAGATTGCCGACCTCTTACATAGACTATATTATATTATCGCGTTAAAATAAAAGCGCTTGAAACTAATATATGCTCTACAGCTAAAGAAACTAAGCTTTCTACCTATTGTAGAAAAATTGTATATTTAATTATTAATAAGTACTATAAAATGAAAAGACACATAGAAATCACATCCTTATTATAAAAGAGAGACATTATTGACAGTGGCACCCCCAGCGCGAAAATTTGAGGGTAAAAAAGCGAGAAAACGCGTAAAAAACGACTGGAGACATATCGTAGGGGTTGCTGCATCAGACGACGAGTGGAAGAGGGGAGGGGGGGGACGAAAGTCGTCCCTCCGCGGGCGACACGACCTAACATAAACATTCAATCAGCCAGCAAAATCTATAATACCAATAAATGTGTTATGATATCAACTACATCAGAAAGTGCATATGTACAAGAGTATACAGTATTAACGCTTTCACTGCCAAGGATGAAACGTAAGTCAAACGGCAGCTAGGTTAGGTTGAAAAGCAGCTCTATATATAAAAGGCAACTTCAATTTCAACCGACTTCAAAAAAGAGGAGGTTCTATTTTTATTTTATGGTATGTTCAGCCAAAATTTTTTGTGGGTTTAACCGTTTTGAAAATTTTCGTCGTCATTTTGTTTAGAATATTTCCGGATTGATTTTTATAAGAATCGGTTAAGTCGTTTTTAACTGACTTCAAAAAATGATTTTTTTTGTATGTTCAGCCGTAACTTTTCGAGGGGTAAACCGATTCAAAAAATATCGACGCCAATTTATTTTATGAACTTTCCCCCCTTTTGATGTCTCGTTTAAAATTTTTTAAAAATCTCATACATATTAAGTTCTCCGCGTTCTTGTATCTGTAGCTTTGTGAGTTCGGCTTAAGAGTATTCGTCCCTGCAAACACCCCCTGCACCCTTCATCTCAAATCTTTTCCCCTCGCCTTAAAACGGCTCGCGCTCTCCCGACGCTATTTTTAAAGATAGAGGGTTCTGGTAAACGCCAAATGAAAGACAAAGAATCAGACTACAGATCCTTCAGGCGAATTTTTTGAAAAACAGTTTCGCCTACGTGTGAAATATTACGTAACTTATTATTTTTTTGGAAGTTTGTTCAGAAATTTTTTTTCAAAAAATTCGCCTGAAGGATCTGTAGTCTGATTCTTTGTCTTTCATTGGGCGTTTACCAAAACCCTCTAGCTTTAAAAATAGCGTCGGGAGAGCGCGAACCGTTGTTAGGCGAGTGGAAAAGATTTGAGATGAAGGGTGCAGGGGGTGTTTGCAGGGACGAATACTCTTAAGGTTCAAGGCATTGAACTAGTGGACATGCCTTCGTAATTGTTTCTCGGTTCACTGAGCGAGGAGGATAGAGTATGGTAGAGACCATGTTTACCTGCGCGTAGCGTCTAACAGCTGTATTTATGCTAATCTCACTCCTGCAGTTCTTTTATTTCAAAGAATTATTTACGTGATTTTAAAAATTAGTTTTTAATCAAGCCAAAGAAGTATAACTTTAACGCGCGTACATTAGTACACGAACCCGTTTTTTTTTTTACTTTTTATAATTTTCCAGCAAAAATATTGTCGCATAAAGAAAATCGATTCACGCATTGAAAAGCGATCATCATATATATTAATACGCTAAGGTCAAAGATGTTTGCCTCCCTTTTTAGAAAAAACCTCACAATGTCTGCACATAAATTATATAACATTTTACAGATAATTGCTTGCTCTTCTGACATCGACAACTAAAAAATTTATTATTGCTTTTGTTTTTGTAAATTAATTAAAATACAGCAACGCTGAACAATGTCTGGCATCTGACGGCTTTAATTTTGAAACAACGTCAGCACTTCGATCTGTCATCTGACCTTCATATTGTAATACAACAGACAATACTGCATACTGCCATCTAACGGCTTTAATTTTGAAACAGCGAGCGACGCTGAACAACGTCTCAGCAATGCTGCATGATGCCATGTGACGGCTTAGCTCAACGCTTTTGCTACTTGCGCCTCTATATGACAATAATTTTAGTAAAATATTTCTTCAATCTGTCATCTGTGCTTCATATTGTAATACAACAAAAAGAAGAACGTTATAAGCAGTGTGGAAAATTAGAAACGAATTGAATACCTGCAATCATATTTAAAAAAAAAATTTTGTAAAGTGATAATTATTATACTTATTTAGTGCGAATAATTCGCACAGGTCACACTAGTGCCAAAAATAATACGATCCAAATCTTTTTATGGATCAGAAACTGTTGGCAAACAACGTGTTAAAAGAATATATTTTCTATGTACATTTAAAACACTACATTGAAAAAGAAAAAGTAATACAAAAAAAAAAGTATATTTTCTTACTTAGTATAGCCAAAGTCAGCACACGTAGAAAGAATGTAGGTATATATGGATATGATATAAAAAGTGAATGCGTTATCTGAACAACGCACGAATGTCATAAATACGACGATTTGGTGCGGGGAATCCCCGAATCGAGTTTTATTGGCCGAAAAGCCAAAGATATGTTTTCTCTGTTTCCCTCTTTGTGGAATATGTGCTTATACACACACACAGATGCACAAAGAAATGCTACGAAAATAGATGCTTCTTTTGTGAGTGATAGTTTTTATATCGCGGTACAGTCGCCCGTTTTTTCCTTAGAAATCCAGGGATGGAGTGTTATCAGTGTCGATTCTTCTATGAGCGCTATACAGCTGCAGAACAACCAAAATCTTAGGTATACTTACTTCATAATGTTAGAATGAAGTATATTTTCCATATTTAATGTTAAGAATCATCATATATATTAATACGCTAAGGTTAAAGATGTTTGCCTCCCTTTTTAGAAAAAACCTCACAATTTCTCCACATACATTATATATCATTTTATAGATAATTGCTTGCTCTACTGACATCGACAACTAAAAAATTTATTATAGCTTTTGTTTTTGTAAATTAATTAAAATACAGCAACGCTGAACAACGTCTGCCATCTAACGGCTTTAATTTTGAAACAACGTCAACACTTCAATCTGTCACCTGACCTTCATATTGTAATACAACAGACACAATACTGCATACTGCCATCTGAAGGCTTTAATTTTGAAACAGCGAGCAACGCTGTACAACGTCACAGCAATGCTGCATGATGCCATCTGACGGCTTAGCTCAACGCTTTTGCTACTTGCGCTTCTATATGACAATTTTAGTAAAATATTTCTTCGATCTGTCATCTGAGCTTCATATTGTAATACAACAAAAAGAAGAACGTTATAAGCAGTGTGCAAATTTAGAAACGAATTGAATACCTACAATCATATTTAAAAAATAATTTTGTAAAGTGATAATTATTATACTTTTTTAGTGCGAATAATTCGCACAGGTCACTCTAGTAGTATAATAATCAACGCTAAAGTTTAACAGTCACTGACAGACCACAAAACTCGTCTGTGTGTTCTGCGTGGCAGACTTTCTTGCGTCCAGACGCTGTTCTGCGCTCGGAAGCAGCACATGAAACGTTATCATCAGATACCCCCGGTGTAGATCGTACAACTCCTGACCCACAAATTACAAATTTGTTAAGCCGGGTCCCCCACGTGTTTGTTTTGCCCTCCTGGATACGCCAGTGCATACGGCTTAAAAAAAGACAGAAGTATATGTCTGCACCCTAATGGTTCAATTACAATTTTATTCCTATATGCTCAGTATACAGTATGTAAACACGTAAGGTGCACATAGGGAAATTAACATTGGGAAAAATGACTGGATCAGAGTGAGTCTTGAAATCTTGTTTTTTAATTTGACAGATAATATTCTTTTGCAAAATGAATGTGTATCCTACCGAAGAAAATATTCAAATGATTACAACATAATTGGACGTTTTTTATTAATGGGACATTAAATTCCCAAAAATACTTAAATATGGTGCGAGATCAAATATCTCCGCCTATTCGTGTTGAACCTAAAGACATTGGGTCACTGATTTACCAACGCGCATACGTCATACCATGAGTCAAACAATGTTTGAATGAAATGTTTCCAAACAGATGGAGTTGTTTTTTTGTTTTATTTTTGTATAAAAAAATTAAAATAATGATTTATAAGAGCTTTTTATAATTAAGAAAGCCAAGTAAAATAAAAATAAATCAAAATAAAATAGAAATCCTCAAGATTACCACGATAATTCAATAGAAATAACAATTAATGCAGCCATGGCTAACTCTGATCCAAGTATTTTTTCTCAATGCTAATTTCCCTATGTGCACCTTACGCGTTTACATACTATAGAATAAAAGTATATGGGTTACATAGTGTACAGTGTTTCGCTATACGAAGGGTCGTTGTTGTCTAACTCCGTCCCTGGAAAACAAAACAACCACCAACATCGAAGTGGTCAACTGTGTCAGGGTAAATAAAGCATTTGATGGCTCACATCCAATCAGTATTTAGAGAGACACGATGGCTATTTTCTGTTCTGTATTATTATATTGTTTTCGTTCAAATGGACACAACATAAATTTCATGTCGCCGTATTATAACACTACAACCTTTAATACAAAGCAATTCCTGTGAATTACATTCTGTGATATTTGCTTTCGCCATCTTTATTTTATTGATATTGGTATATTTTGTCCGTTACAACAGTTCAGGTGTATAAAATATATGTTATTTTTTTGAAGGTCACTCCACTCTTTTAAGGTTATTCGATCATTAGAACAATGTTCAGATAAAAATCTCAAACTTTGGTAGATATGATATTTGATATCTCATACAAGCCAAGAATAGTATCTACCTATATATTGTGCGACTAGTGAGAGAAGGAGAAGATTCCATGAGCGTGATATTTGTAACATGCGAGTGGAATATTCTCCTTCGATCAATGATCGCACATAATACTTTATTCAACTAGCACGAGTAATATGTAATCGGGGCCCTGATAAAAGAGGGAAAAATAATAAATCACTTCATTGATTGACGTACCCACCGCCCTCGATACACACAAGATGGCCCTTACTTTCGCTGAATTGCGATGCTGTTTTCATATATACAAATCGCTACCGCGTTCCTATTGGTCCAGAAACTATGCAGTAATAATTCAGTACCGTACAGTTTCGGCTCACTACCGCGTTCCTATTGGTCCAGAAACTATGCAGTAATACATTATCGTACAGTTTCGGCTCATTATTAGCACTCTACGCGTCAACATGAAGTAATTTATTATTTCTCCCGAATTTAGCACGGACCCGAAATTATATATTACTCACGCTTGTTGAATAAAAATGTTTTTGTGTTGGGTCTCTATAGTTTTCAAGTATTTGACTCTATTCAATAAATAGAGTAACTGTGATCCATTGAAGTTAATGATAGGTATTTGGAAAAAATTCCGTGGCATAAGGATCGAAAATCTGAAGATGATACAAAACGTATCGAAACGTCAGCATTAAATGCAAGTTTAAAAAATTTTAGTATTGCTTCATTTTCGATCCTTATGCCACGGATTTTTTTCCAAATACCTACCTATTATTAAAAATAGTAATTTTTAGCCCACTAATGATAAACTCACCGGAAATGCATATTATTATTAAATGAAGATTGACTCTATTCAATAAATAGAGTAACTGTGATCCATTGAAGTTAATGATGAGTATTTGGAAAGAATTCCGTGGCATAAGGTTCGAAAATGAAGCAATACTGAAGATGATACAAAACGTATCGAAACGTTAGTATTAAATGCAAGTTTAAAAAAGTCTCAGTATTGCTTCATTTTCGATCCTTATGCCACGGAATTTTTTCAAAATACTCATCATTATTATTAAAATTAAACCATAATATAAGACCCACGAAATTTTGAAAAACTGATTATTCGAAAGTTTAACCCATTTTAACAACTTTATTATTATGTTTTATCCTTGTTATTGACAATTTTACATTATTATTATAGATAAGGAAACATTTTTTTAAATCTTTCACATGTATATAGTTTTGAGGAAATAGAACTTCAAATTGCCGAAATAACTTTTAAATTATCTGTCAGCCATGTGTAAACTATAATAATAATAAATGTATTATCCTGTTTAAATCATGCTTACAGCAGTAGGATTTGTCAATTATACAATTCTGTCTCTGTCAGATTCACTATACGGAATAACATATTACTGTAGTCAAATTTTGTCTAATGTTTAATTACTATTGTCTTAAATATTAAAACACTAAATTATGATTTATTGGATATAATATATATGGTAAATGAAATAGAAAAAAAATATTATTTATCATAAAGTCACATAATTTTTGTTATTACAACAAAATACCGACGCAATTACTACTAAGTACTAATATGGCTAATAGGGCAGGAGAAACCTAACATTTATTACAAAATTTGGTAAAAAATATTAATTTTTATTTAATCAATTTAAGAACTCAAGAACATACACGAATTATACAAATATCTACTTTACTTCGTGATTTATAAAGATAAAACTCTACAACGTGAAGCTTTTTTATATTAGGGAGGGCCCCATCTGATGAATTTGCCACGGGCCTCGTGATTTATATAGTTACAGCACTGGGAGGCCCACTTCAGCCATGAAACAGACAAGTGTCATTCAAAAATATATTGTTATATAACTATTGTTCAACCCTAGTTAATGCGATTTTATTACGTGATAAAATGATTCAAGATCAGGAAAACTATACTAGATATGCACCCATTTCATAAAATAAGTTTATTTTTCATTCATATTGCTCGCCCAGAGTTGAAAGCGAAATTCGTGTCTAGCAGTGATATAACTATAAAACACCTAAATTCTATGCCATAAATTATAAAAATACACATGTAAATAACATATGAATTAATTACTTTCAGACTCATTAGCATAGAGTCGAAAAAAAAAATGAAGATCGTAAAACAAAGGCATATTACCAACACGCTTACCACTGTTAGCAGGCAAAACGTTACCACGAGACAAATGAAAAGGTGTGCGCATTGTACTAACAAAAAAGAAAATAAAGCGAAGTCTTTGAAACTTAGCATAATTGACATATGTAAGGTAATTTCTTCAGGGTGCATTTGCATACACACATGTATTATTAACAGTTGACCAAACCTGTCTTTTCACCTTCGGTTAGTAAAAAGTCACACACATTTTTATTTTGTGCTACTGTAAGGTGTGGTTTACATATACAATCGATGTTCGTACAGCCAATCACGTTCCAAAGGTATAATGTTAGGTTATAGTTAAGTTTAAGTATTATGTACGTACGTATAATAATGAAGACTGACATTTGTCTCAGTCTTGTTTATACGATAAAGACAGAGAAAGTATGATTGACGTTTAATATGTATAAATCAAATGTACAGACTTTGTCTTGCTCACACACAGACGTACACCGGTTTACCGACCGAATGAGCGGAGTGTAAGTTGTTGTTTTGTTATTATTATTATTCTACTCAAGATGGAAGACTGACGATTGACGAATGATCGATACCTTACATGAATGCTTAATGCAATCTCTACGTAATTCTACAGAATGGTTCACAAATATATGTTGCATTTTATAAGTACAGTGTAACCTCTTTATAACGCCCTTCGTTATAACGAAAAACTCCCTATAACGTAGACATTTTTACAGTTTGGTTGGATTACTTTGAAACCCATACATTAATACCCTCTTTATTGCGCAATAGCCATTCTCTATTACGAAGAAATATGTTCATATTTAGGCTTCAGTAAATATTTACAGACGTAAAGAGGACGATTCTGAATCATCACCAACTATTCAACAAGCACTTGATGCTGCCAAACTTATTTAAAAATTCCTATTGTTTAATGAAGACGATTCCACCACACCCCAAGACAGGCATATTGCATAAGATATTTAATAAAATATAAAAGAAATATTGGCATACCAAAGAACGTCAGGCAAAGTTATAAACTAGTTAGGTGACATTTGGTTATTTTTCTTTCTTCTTTCCATATAGGTAACGAAAACTCTTTATAACGAAAAAAAATGCTCGGTCCCTTGAGATTCGTTATTAAGAGGTTACACTGTATATACTGAGTACCCAGGAACCGTCATGTACATAAAAATTACTATACCGAGCAATCTCTATTTACTCAAATGTCCGATGAGCGGAGGCAACAAAGAACGTAAAAAATATATCCCCGTCTCTATTTTCGAAGTAATTCTCTGGTTATTTCGACAATATATTAGTATGGTGTACATCTCTCCTGATCAAAAGTTCTACGCTTTATGGCAATAGTCAATCAGTACCATCGAACTGTTACCACAAAAAAAAAACAAATAGACGCTCAATCGATTTCTGAATGAGCCCACTCAACATTGAGCATTTAGACGAGATGCTTACTTTAACAGTAGTTATGTTACGAAGCACACGATCGTATAACGAATTAGGTATATTATTATTTTGAAGTAAAATATTTACAGAAAAAGGAACCATTTGGTACTGTGAGAAGGCAATCGTTTCAACGTCCGCACTGAGTTTTGAAGACAGCGAATTTCTCTTCAGACATCTGATTGTTTTAAAAACCAAACATCAATCCAGTTCAAATAATCCTTGAACACTATAAACACGAACGAGTTCGAAGGACTATATCAATCAATGTGTTTACGGTTTGCGTCAGCTAGTACAAGGCATGAAAATCCTGGATCGAGTGATATAAAAGTTTGGGTGTTAGCCATATATTTAATAATTAACTATATGAATCATTGTCTGCCTACTCAATGTGCGGTGAGTGAAGGCAACAAAGCGTATCGAAAATATATCTGCGTCTCTTTCTTCGATGTGGTTCCCTGATTTCTCCGATGGTAGGATTGGTTGATGTACTTGCCATTCAATCTGAATAAAGTATCTCTGTTTCGGAAAATTTGTCTTTTTCTATGACGTTAACATGGGCGTACCCAGCTTTTGGCCCAGGAGGGGGCAAATTAGAAATTTCTTATAAGCTGGATCCCCCGTGCTTGTTTTGCCCTCCTGGATACGCCAGTGCTTACGGCTTAAAAAAAGACAGGAGTATATATGTTTGCACCCTAATGGTTCGATGCGATTTTATTCCTATGCTCAGTATAGAAAAAAAGTATATGGTGTTAGTGTAAATAAGTCCTGAAGGTTGCAATGTTTCCGGTGACAGGACGACTTCAAAAAAATTGGTTGTCTGTAAAGTCGGTTTACGGACAATAGTTTTAAGTGATAACGTATTCCGTAATACATAACCTAAATTTTAGTAGCTGTCAAACTTGGGCCGAAGCATATACTGCGCTCTCGCTTGCACGCACAGGGTCAAGCGGAACGTTAGGAACGTTACACTTTTTCGTGCGTGCAGCTGGTGTTTCATCAATTTATAAGACGTTATCACGTCAAAAAAAAATTGGTTGTCTGTAAAGTCGGTTTACGGAAGATAGTTTTACGTGATAACGTATTCCGCTCGAATATCATATTTAATAATCACGCGCAGGGTCAGGCGGAACGTTAGGAACGTTACACTTTTTCCTGCATGCAGCCGGTGTTTCATCTTTTTATATTGACGTGATTCATCAATTTATAAGACGTTATCACGTCAATAATTTTTGTTCTATTTCTCCTATCTTCTACATATAATAATTATAATAATTCGCATCTATGATATTGCATCTTTCGCTTCAAATTTAGGTTAATTTTATTTATTAAAATTACTCACCACCTATAATAATAATTGTTTTTTTTTAACTTTCTTTCTTTCGTATTTATTTTAAGTCTCAAAGATTAACTGTCATAATATTTTGAAAACAATTGTTTCATTGTTTATATAAAATTCCAAAACCTACTTACAAGATTTAAGTATTTTCATACGTCAAAAAATTGATTTTTATAATAATAAAATTTGTAAGAAAACGATTTTTTCGAGAGATGAGACCTAGCTAAAACGATTTTTTGCCCCCCAAAATCCCTTTTCAGTAAATTTCATCCAAATCGTTAGGGCCGTTTTCGAGAAAAGCACGCACAGGGTCAGGCGCAACGTTAGGAACGTTACACTTTTTCGTGCGTGCAGCTGGTGTTTCATCAATTTATAAGACGTTATCACGTCAAAAAAAAAAAACAAAACAGAAAACCAGTTCAATTATTTAGGTTTTAACACTGATAATAATCTATAGCATTTCCGAATGGTGCGTTAATTTCGATAAGGAATTTATATAGTTTACGAGAGATATAGGTGCTTGTAAGATTATAAACGTTAATCGTGATCTTTAAAAATCAATCAAAGTTTGAAATCGTATAAAAAGCCAGTGTTTTGACGACCTCACACCGGGCGAAGACAGCTATGAGACAGGCGCCACCCATGATGGCGGCACATTGCGTGTGTGGTCCGCTACTAAAACATTGTAAACATTGAACAGTTGAATTAGCCGCTTATTCGATTTGGAACTAATACTATTTACTTTATAGTTTTTGTGTTATACTGTGAGTATCTAATTCAATCACTTTTTATTTCGAAGTTGATGATGATGACACGATCCTATTATCTGTTTGTTTAAATACACATATCTAAACAATCATATTTTTTATTGGGATTTGAACACAGGTATAATTATGAAAAAGAAAATTATTTTAATAAACATAATTTCACGCTGGTGAGCTCATAAATGAAAATGTAATTTAAATATTGACTACCACACAAGCAGTTTTTGAAATATAATATTTGAAAAAAAATTGGTTGTCTGTAAAGTCGGTTTACGGACGATAGTTTTACGTGATAACGTCATAAAGAAACATTGAACCATGCTCGTTAAGTGTTGAAAAATAACTTTTTTTATTTTTCACGTTATACGTATACGTTTCCAAACATTTATTTTTACATATTTAAATAGTAAAATTAGAGTTCTAACCAACTGTAGAAACGGTTTTTAAATATAATGAATCGTTTTCAAAACACACGCAGTTTTAATAAACGGACGGTCGGGTGGTGTGGATTTTTCACTCCCTGTAAGTATATATACGAGCGAACTGTAACAGTCTTTTGGAAGTTTGTGTCTTGTGATCTTTAATAAATAAATTTTTGTAGCTGTCAAACTTGGGCCGATCGTGCTTCTCTATCGCTTATACTGCGCTCTCGCTTGCTCGAACAGGGTCAGACGGAACGTGACACTTTTTCGTACATGCAGCCGGTGTTTCATCAATTTATAAGACGTTAACACGTCAAAAAAACAAACAAAATAATAGCTGTCGTGGGTCACCTGGCAGATGTGAGACAATTTTAAACGAATTTTCAGTTACTAAATATCACCCTCCAACAAAATTTTGCCCTGTCATCTAGTTGTCGCCAAGTTACAATCCGACGCATACACAAATCAAACGTCACGCGCTGTCATCTACCGAAAATACTAGTAACGGAACTATTAACTCTGTGTTCTAGATATCGCCCCCCATAAAAGTGTCGCGCCAATTGCACGGTTTTACTCCCAACCAAACGCGCCATTAGATGTTTCACATCAGTAATGTTTTAAATTTCATTTTGCCTATTATTAAACACGTTTTGGACGTGTCACTCAGAAAAAAAGATCTAAATATTTCGAAAATTGTTTTTAAGCTTATTTGAAATCAAAATAAAGTGATTTAAGTATCATTTTGTTAATAATCTAGAGTTCTGTTAATATAAGAAAAAAAAATTTACCATTCCAACAAGTAGGAAATGGTAGTAATTTAGATCAAAATCCATTTTTCAAAATTTTATAATATTTTTTCGTTTTGAAGTCCTTTGAATCCATAAAACATATTTTTAGAAAAAGTCTTTGCGTCTGTTAGTCTGCTTGTCTGTTAGTGTGTTTGTCTGAACACGATACAGTTCAAACGGACGAGCGGATTTAAACCAAATTTCGAGAGAATATCTGATATAGGTACGCAAATATGAATACCTGTTTAACGTTTTTGCTTTTTTTTATAATGATATACTTTTCATAATGGTTTATTATTCTATTTATTTTTACGAGAATTTTTTGCAAAAACAATGTTTTTTTCGAAACTTTGCAGTTTTGGAAATATTTTGAGAATAACAAAATAAGGGGTTTTTGTTCTGTAGATCTGTCAAAAAGAAATTAGTTAGGTAGCTGACAAGCATGTTTCGATTAATTTTACATAACATGAAGACATATTATGTGATAACCATGCATATCATAATATTTACTATACTAGTTGTTATCCGCGTTACCGCACGCGTCACAATTTTTATTTTCATTATTATAGTATGTCAAATGTCAATATTTTTGAAGTTGGAATGGTCCCTTCGCCCAACTGGCTGAAATTAATTTACTCGGATATCGTATTGAGCGATTGACACTCGGACGAAGCCGGGCTGGACAATTAATTTTTATATACCTGTAGTAGTGATTGAATGCATAACACTAATATATTTCATTCACATACATAATATGCAGGCAAACAAAACAAAATAAAAGCAATAGCTAAATGAAACTGCCGATATAATATTGAGTACATTTAATCCTTGTTCTATAATGTATGTCTGTCGGTAATACAGGCATCATTAAATGTATCTCCTAACCATTATAATGTTATTGTCTACATATTTCATACACTTACAAGAACACCCTATGTCGAGTCGCGGAAACTATAGAACTGTTTAAAAGTACGTATACCATTGGTAAACACTATCAATTTCTATATAATATATATAGGTTTTGCCGTATATGTCGATTTACTATTTCGGGCAAATCCGGGTAAAAACTGTAATTTTGTCTATTGATCTATAGTAATATACTAATAAAGAGGTAAAATTTATAAGTTTGGATGTAGGAGTTAATCTCCAAAACTACTCATCCGATTTCAAAAATTTTTTCACCAATATTTAGAATGGACCATCAGGATGAACGTACACTATACAGGGTGTCCCACGACACGACTGCCATAGCCTGGGACTGTGTTGCTGGGGTGATTACAAGTGAAAAATGTCTAATGAACATATACCCGGAACGCTATCCTAACTGAGCTAGAAGCATTTGAAATTTTAAAAAATAAGTAAGCCCACTAATGCAGGTATTAGGTTCGGCTGTTGGTTTTGTTATTATTAAAAAGACCAGGTGGCTGTGAATCACCATTAGTATTTATTCGTGCTGATTCTGAGACTCTTCGCAGAGTTACCACTTTAATTCTAAGAAGAGCTACACTATATGTACAGACTGGATGGACATTTTGAGCAACTAATTCAATAAAGCGATTTCTTTTTAAATGGTTTTTAAATTAGTGCGCCGAAATTTTTTTAATCGGTCAACCCTGCGACAAGTCAGGTTTGTTTCAAGCAGCCAGCAAACGGTAATGAAACCGTCACCCGCATGCGCAGTAGCTAAAAAGAAGCTTTTGGTTTCGGAACACGTTTTAGCTATTCTGCGCATACGGGTACCGTTTGCTGGCTGCTTGGAACAAATCTGTTATAGCTGAACACACAAAAAAAAATTCATGTCGAATTGATAACCATCCTTTTAAGTCGGTTAAAAATGAATTCATTCTTTTAAATACCGCATCTGTTACTTTTTTGTTTCGATAATAATTAAAATATAGCTTAAATTAATTTGTTGATAATATATTTAGAGACTTTAGAGCCAACCCGTGTATTAGCATCATTGCCGGCTGGTAATATGTGGTAGTGCGCATGTCTGATGGACATCGGCAGCTCTCTAGCTTACAACACAATGTGAACAACAATGCAAGACCAATCGCAAATGATTGCACCATTGAACACTTTGATTAATAAACTTTTGTAATGAGTCTTAGTTGTAACTTATTACTTGTACAACTAATAGACATCGACAGGGCTGTACTAAACAAAATATAGATTTGTAGGCGGTTTTTATCGTTCGATAGCTTGTTTCTTGACAAAGATTTAGGTCGATTCCATACAGGAGAGCGAACGAGCTAAACGGTTGATGAAAGTACTAGAGTGACCTGTGCGAATTATTCGCACTAAATAAGTATAATAATTATCACTTTACAAAATTATTTTTTAAATATGATTGCAGGTATTCAATTCGTTTCAAATTTTGCACACTGCTTATAACGTTCTTCTTTTTGTTGTATTATAATATGAAGCTCAGATGACAGATCGAAGAAATATTTTACTAAAATTGTCATATAGAGGCGCAAGTAGCAAAAGCGTTGAGCTAAGCCGTCAGATGGCATCATGCAGAATTGCTGTGACGTTGTTCAGCGTTGCTCGCTGTTTCAAAATTAAAGCTGTCAGATGGCAGTATGTAGTATTGTGTCTGTTGTATTACAATATGAAGGTCAGATGACAGATCGAAGTGTTGACGTTGTTTCAAAATTAAAGCCGTCAGATGGGAGACGTTGTTCAATAAGTTTAATAATTATTTAATTTACAAAAACAAAAGCAATAATAAATTTTTTAGTTGTCGATGTCAGTAGAGCAAGCAATTATCTGTAAAATGATATATAATTTATGTGGAGAAATTGTGAGGTTTTTTCTAAGAAGGGAGGCAAACATCTTAAACTTTAGCGTATTAATATATATGATGATTAAGTCGATTTAACGAACGAAGTGGAATCAGCGATAAAAGAACTTATTTAGATGAAATTATGACAAAAAAATTAAAGCTACACGGGTGAAGCCGTATTGGACAGCTCTAAAATATATCATATTACATACCAGTAATAATAATAAATCGTGAACAAAAGCTACAAAATATTCGCGGATAGATAATATAAAAATTGTTTTTTTACGACACTAGAACAATTTTGGAATAAAAAAATAAGGAATGATTTGAATAACTGCATTTCAAAAGTTGTCGTAGTATCATTTCTTTGAAAGCTATATGAGCATATAAAGACAAAAGTGGCACATTTACTTTGACAGTTGATAATTGGGTTAGAAAAAATCGTCGAACAATTTTAAAAAAAATGGTTTTGAAGCAGAAAGTATACCAGCTTTGAAATGCTTCATTCGAAATTTGTCTTTAGTTTTTTTAATACAATTTTATTTAAAGTTAAGAAAACATTTTTTTTACTTTTTTCTATTCTCTCTGCTATAGGTAAGATGATAAGATTTTCTTTAAAAAAAGCTCTATAGTTTTTAAAAATCCGATCATTTTGCGCGATTTGAAAATCACAAAACAGTTGAAATTTTATATCTGTTCCCCTAATCAAGTTGGCGCAATATATAATAATTTTAAATTTGCGTCTGGGCGAACCGAACGGGGCCGTCAGTGAAATCTTTTTATTTCGTGCCTGTTCAAGATCCTTTGATTGGGTGCATGGATTTTGTATGCAGGGGATGTTAAGGCGATTGTAGCTTTCCGACCCCCCTCGGCGTGAGAGCAGGCCGCCCAATGGTTGGCCCGACGGGGGATCCATTGCAATGCCGCGCCACAATATAACGCCAGCCGCGATATTGGAAACAATTATTGCATGTACCTATGTATTATATTCTATCTCGTGTAACTTATGTGAAACTACCAGCAAGCACACACACACAGAATATTGTGTTGTTATGACAGACATTGATGACAAAAGATCGCATTAATGCGATGGTCACACGTAAGCGTCCGTTCAATCCATCATACAGACGATTTGGAAGTTCGCTTATCTGTCATCTATAATGTTAGAATGAATTATATCTTCCGTATTTAACCAATATTTAATGTTGAGAAATAGTGTAAAGGTGACACTTCACATGGCTATTTGTGTTCGCTATTGGGTGTTTGTTGTATTTGGCAAAATATATGACGTTCAAGACAAACATGCAAATAGAGGCAAATACGACCATCCACACATGACAGTCAAATAGCAAACACACAAATATTAGGCAGCAGAACGCAAGGTTCAAAATTCCAGGAATTTTAGCACTGTTTCATTGTCCCAATTCATTTTCAATAGTAATTGTTCCAGTTCTCGCTCACAACACAGACACAAAAATACTGCACGTCCGTACAGGTTCACGGCGCGTGCGCTTCTGAATATGGCCATTGTGTGGACGGTTTATTTGCGTATTTGACTCCTTTGATGTGCCTCGAAAAACCGATAAGCGCACGGTAACGCGTATTTGGTATTGGACTTATTTGTCAAATTTGCAAATAAGGCCAACACTTTGTCAAATAGACTGTCCACACTTGGTAATTGTGTGCCAAATATGCCAAATACACAAATACAAATAGCCATGTGAAGTGCCGGCATAAAGAAAATTTATAGTTGCATAAACACTGCCCTGTATGAATTAAAGCCGCTGCACACGAGGCTCGACTTGCCGCTAGATTTGAGTGCTAGTTTTCTTAATTGCTTTTATGTGCTCGCTTCACACGAGACGTCTTTTCAATCTTGCTTTGTGGATAAATCTGGTGCGAGCGCAGTGATAGTTCAAATATAAACACACAACAAAACGTGTCTGTTGTCTGACTCTTACGCCATGCTGGTTTATGGGCGTTTGTTCATGTCGCCCACGTGACAAGATACTGTTTCCTGATTGGTTCTTGCTCAGAGCAAGCAGGGTACCTAGCTAGCAAGAAAAATAGTATTTGAACGCATTTGTCAGAAAAATAGGTTGCTGTAGTTTAATTACCATTAACTTTTATTTTACGCACGAGTGTTTAATGCGTCATTTCACGATCGCTATGAATAGCAGGTATTTTATAGGAAGATGTGCAGAAATATATATGTAATGATTTGTATCAATATTCATTTTATATAATGTACAATTAAGTTATGTAATTAATGTAATAATTCATTTAATTTGATTTTAAATAAAACAGTATTAAAACCTACGTTGTTTGATCATGACATGGCGCAGTCAGTAGTTAAAAAATAAAAGTAGAAAAATTTGAAAATGCAAGACGGAGCAGCAAGCACGATTCCTGTTCCACTGCCAAGTATAAAGCTTCCAAGTGAGCTAGAATGGAGTGGAAACATGGCTGAAAATTGGAAATTCTATAAGCAGAAATTTGAAATTTACACAAAAGCAAGCCGTACAGAGAAAGAATCTGAAGAATATAGAGCTTCTCTGCTTTTGAGTACAATAGGAGACCGTGCGTTGAAAATATATAATAATTTTATATTTTCTGAACAAGAAAGTAAAGATAAAATATCACATATACTGAAAAAATTTGAAAATTACTTTAATCCAGAAGTAAATGAAACTTACGAAAGACATACATTTTTTCTAAGAGACCAGAAAGAAGGAGAGTCAATAGACGACTACATTACGAATCTGCGTGATTTAAGCTCAACGTGCAATTTCGGATCAATATGCGACAGCCTCATAAGGGATAGAGTGGTTCTTGGAATCAGAGACAGAGCAGTAAAAGATCGTCTTTTGCGCACCAGAGAACTTACTTTGCAGAAGGCGGCTGATCTATGCAGAGCGGCAGAAAGGTCAAGAATTCAACTACAGGAAATTTGTGGAACCTCAAACCAAGGAGAAACTTCGGAGTTTCAAGTGGACAGTATGAATCGGACAAGGGGAAGAAACAGTGCCAGACAAGGAGCTACAGGAACAAGGAGAAATGGTAAAAAATGTCAAAAATGTGGGGGCAAACATAAAAAATATAAATGTCCTGCGTTTGGGCAACAGTGTCACAATTGTAATAAATATAATCACTTTTCAAATCAATGTAAAAAAGTTGATTATATAAAAGAAGAGACAGATAATAGTCAGAATAGTAGTGATGATGACTCTCTATTTATAGATTGCATAAGAGACGGTAGTAAAGATTGGAATATTTCAATTGAATTGAATGAAAAAGTTAAAATTAATTTCAAAATTGACACTGGTGCTCAAACAAACATTATTCCATTAAAATATTTAAAACTGTTAGAAATAAATGAACAAGATCTAAAACCGACAAAAACAGTCCTAATGACCTATACAGGTGAAAAAATTCCTATAATGGGTAAATGCTTTATAAAAAGTAAATTTAAAAACAAAACATATGAAATTGAATACTATGTAATAAATAATAATAATTCTCCTCCGATATTAGGCAGAAAGGATAGCAATCGATTAAATGTAGTAAAATTCGTAAACATAGTAGAAAATGAAAATAATCTTTATAAAAATTACAAAGATGTCTTCACAGGAATAGGATGTCTTGAAGGAAAGTATAGTATAGAGATAAAAGATGATGTAAAACCCGTAATTCAACCCCCTAGAAAAGTACCCTTCGCGATATTAAACCAATTAAAAATGCACTTTAAAGATTTAGAAAAACAAAAAATAATATGCAAAATGCAGTCTCCATCCGAGTGGGTAAACTCAATGGTAGTTGTAAAAAAAAGTACAGGTCAATTGAGAATTTGTTTAGATCCGCGTAATTTAAATAATGCAATCAAAAGAGAACACTACCCTTTGCCAACAGTAGACGAAATTTTGTATAATTTAAATGGAGCCAAATATTTTAGTGTTTTGGATGCCAGTAATGCGTTTTGGCAAGTTGAATTAGATCACAAAAGTTCTCTACTTACAACTTTTAACACCCCCTTTGGACGATATCGTTTCTTAAGAATGCCATACGGTATCTCATCTGCTTCAGAAATATTCCATAAAAAACTGAAACAATACTTTGATGATTTACCTGGAGTAGATTTGTATATTGACGACATAATAATTTGGGCATCAACCAAAGATGAGCATGATAAGAGACTGCATTCAGCATTAAGAAGATGTCGCGAAATAAATTTAAAATTAAAATTTTCGAAATGTAAATTTGGCATATCAGAATTAAAATACATGGGTATGAAAATAACAAAAAAAGGTGTATCGCCAGATGACGATAAAATCGAAGCAATAAAAAATTATAAAAAACCTGAAAATAAAAAAGATATTGAACGATTCTTGGGTATAACTACATATCTTAGTAGATTCATTCCTAACTTTTCAGAAGTTACATCACCTCTTAGAAATTTATTAAAAAAAGATGTCGTTTTTCAATGGCATCATGAACACGAACAATCATATAACGAATTAAAAAGAATATTATGTAAAGAACCAATTTTAAAATATTTCGATAATAATTTGCCGATTAAATTATCAGTTGACGCATCACAAAACGCAATTGGCGCTGTATTATTACAGGAAGATCAACCCGTGTATTATAATTCTAAAGCATTAACAAAATCACAAATGAATTATGCACAGATTGAGAAAGAAATGGCAGCAATCGTTCATGCTTGTCAAAAATTTCATCAATTCATTTTTGGTAAAAATATTATTATAGAGACTGATCATAAACCTCTGATTTCTATAATGACTAAACCTTTATGCCAATGTCCGCCGAGATTGCAACGCATGATGATAAAAATTCAGCAATACAACATAAACTTAGTTTACAAAAAGGGTAAATTATTGTATATTGCTGATGCCTTATCACGTGCGAATAATACAAATATAGATAATCATAAAGATGACTTTGATTTGGAAATAGAAGCGCAAATTTGTTTTGTTACAGAAAACCTGCCAATTTCTGATACAAAATTAGAAATTTTTAAAAATGAAATTGATAAAGATAGCAATTTAAAAATTCTACTTGAACATATAAAACAGGGATGGCCAAAAAGCATATCAAAAGTCCCTAATGAAATTAAATGTTATTGGCCATATCGTGACGAATTATGTTTGATAAAAAATTTAATTTGGAAAGGACAGCGTCTTCTGATTCCAAAAAGTCTAAGAAAAGAGATGTTAAACCGTTTGCATATTTCTCATTTAGGCCGTGAAAAAACAAAAACTCGTGCTAGAGAATTGTTATTCTGGCCTAATATGAACTTAGATATTGAAAATACGGTGGCGAATTGCGAACATTGTTTAACATATTCAAAATCCAATGCTAAAGAACAACTTACTCCACACAAAACTCCTGAAAGACCATGGCAAAAGGTTGGTACAGATTTATTCCAATTAAAAAACAAAATGTATTTAATCGTCGTTGATTATTATTCGAAATATATTGAAATCACTAATTTAAGAGGTACAGATAGTGACACAATAATTAACCATTTAAAACACATATTCAGTAGACATGGCATACCGGAAATTGTATTTTCAGATAATGGTCCGCAATATAGTTCCGAATCTTTTAAAAAATTTAGTGAACAATGGGAATTTAAGCATCTTACATCATCGCCACGTTATCCAAAATCAAACGGTCAAGTTGAGCGTGCAATACAAACTGTTAAACAGATAATTAAAAAATGTAAAGATGATAATTCTGATGTATTTCTAGCTTTATTAGAATATTTAAATACGCCTATCAATAATGAAATAGGTTCTCCTGCTCAACTATTAATGAGCAGAAGATTAAAAAGCATTTTGCCTATAGATTCAACTCAACTTAAACCTAAAACTATCAATTCTAAAAAAATTAAACAATCATTTGAAAAAACAAAAAATAATCAAAAACGGTATTACAACCGCACTTCAAAAAATATACCACCCTTAAAAATTGGCGATAATGTAAGATTCCAACAAAATAAAATTTGGCTAAAAGGAAAAGTAATAAATGTAAATGAAAACTTAAAACAATACACTATAAAAACTCAATCTGGTACTACACTTATTAGAAATAGAGTTCATTTAAAATTGGATAAAAGTCAAGAAAGAAACGAAACTTATTATTATTCTGAATCCAGTTCTGAAGAAAATTCTGACGTTGAAACTATTATTTCAAATAAGCCTGATAATTCGAAATATATAACACGATCAGGCAGGACTATAAATCCACCCGATCGTCTAACTTATAATAATTAAAATTTAAAATAAACAATAATTATAAAGTATTTATATATTATTATTGAAAATGAAATTTTGTTAATTTAAATTTATTAATTATTTTAAGAAGGGAGATGTAATGATTTGTATCAATATTCATTTTATATAATGTACAATTAAGTTATGTAATTAATGTAATAATTCATTTAATTTGATTTTAAATAAAACAGTATTAAAACCTACGTTGTTTGATCATGACAATATAGATTGCTTAACAATGTTCTTTTTATTACAGTTTTGTATCAAAAACGGTTACGGAAAGAACGACGCGCTCGGCGTCGTATCCAGGAGCAGCTCGAACATGAAATAAAAAGACGACAGCAACTTGAGGACGCGTTGAAAGCTACCGGAACCAACAATGATGCACTCAGACTTGTTAGCGGTAAGTATAAAGTTCGCATTCATTTTAAATGTTCTTAGTTACGTGAGGATTTGTCATTTGATACAGTTAATATGTAAATTCGGTAAATGCTTGAGTTTTTGGATATACTTCCGAATACCGTCTATCCCTGATTTGACTGAAAATTGGTATACTTGTGTTTTTTGTGTGCTGATGACGAATCTGATAGTGAAAATTACAGCAAATGCTTAGTTTTCTAGATATCGCGTTTCGAACGTTGAAAAATCGAGTTTTGAGTTTCATAGTTTTTCGTAAAGTAAATGTGATTTCTTATGGATTTGGCCACGAGAAACACGAAATTCTATTCAAACAATTAACTAATAAATAAGCATAACCCCGCTATCGTTTACCCCGGAATTGTTTTTTTTTTAATTCCATCTTTGCCCCTTCCCGTTTCACTGCGAGACAATTCGCATATTATCAGGGATATGCGAATTGTCTCTATTGTATCCCTGTATCATTCACCCCGGAATTACAATTTACCCTTAATTAATAATATTGAATAATAATTGTAAATAAAAGTATTAAATAATAATCGTAATAATGTATTTTATTAAAATTAATATTAACTCATAATGTATAGCGAAAGTGACTGAAAAAAACACCTAAATACCAAATTTTAGTCAAATCGGAAGTACAGCCAAGTTCGATATCTCGCTAAGCACGCAAATAGCAATTTTTTAATATTCTTTTTTCGTGTTTCTCGTGATCAAATCCATAAGAAATCACTTTTACTTTACGAAAATCGATGAAACTCAAAACTCGATTTTTCGACTTTCGAGACGCGATATCTCGAAAATTAAGCATTTGCGGTTATTTTCACTGTCAGATTCGTCATCAGCACACCAAAAAACATAAGTATACCAATTTTCAGTCAAATCGAACATAGACAGTATTCGGAAGTACAGCCTGAAACTTAACCAATTAAAATTAAAAAAAAATAAAAACGATTCTAAAAAAATGATTTCAGAAAAATATTAACTTACCAAAACTACTTGCATAATCAGCATTATTTTGTAACCACTTCACTTTCAAGTTTCAAGTTCACAAGAGAAAAAATGTTGTTTTCCGCAATAAATTGTATGATCGAGCGAGCCTGCCGAATGCGGGCGAAGCTCGATCGTAATTATATCGATTGTTTCGCTCGAAGAGATCACTACGTAGTGTACATTTCTTTGTACACAGAGGGAGCCACAATTTAGAAAAAGTAAGAAAGAAACAGTCCTGCGCCATCTACTACGTAGTGATCTTGAGAGCGAAATTAAGTTGTCACTCTCGTATATTATAGACGTTCAACTAAAATAATAATTAGTGACTAGACACTCTCAATCATAACAAAACACAATTTAAAACTAATTATTATATGCACGACTTAAAACGACTCAAAAATAAAAATCTACAACCAGTTTCAAACACGCATTAGTTGCTCGATCGTAATTATATCGATTGTTTCGCTCGAAGAGATCACTACGTAGTGTACATTTCTTTGTACACAGAGGGAGCCACAATTCAGAAAAAGTAAGAAAGAAACAGTCCTGCGCCATCTACTACGTAGTGATCTTGAGAGCGAAATTAAGTTGTCACTCTCGTATATTATAGACGTTCAACTAAAATAATAATTAGTGACTAGACACTCTCAATCATAACAAAACACAATTTAAAACTAATTATTATATGCACGACTTAAAACGACTTAAAAATAAAAATCTACAACTAGTTTCAAACACGCATTAGTTGCTATAATATTATTGTTCAATGAAAATAATGAAACACTGGCAATATTTTATTAAATAGATCTAAATACATTATTGATTTACTCTACTGCATAGAGAAATCACGAAGTGTATATTGTCTTGGTAAAACCTGTTAAGAAGTAATTTGAAATTATTTGTACAAATTTATATAATTGCGTAAGGAAACTGTAAGGTCGTTCTGTGTATAAAAATACTATACATAAAGCAGGCAGCATCAAAATGTTTGCAAAAGCGCCAGATTTGAATGTTTTTTTTGTTTTGTTTATCTCAGTACCCAAGCCTGTGAATTTTGTAACCAATCACATTAATGTTTTCGTAAATGTACGCAGTTTTGTGCATATTTCGTATCTGCCTACAATTTTTGTCTTTACAAAAAGGAACTGATTTAAATAATTTTCCCATCTTGAATGTAACAGACAAAGAATCATCAAAAACGATTCGCAAATGTTGATGATAAGAGGCAATGTATATACAAATTGTGCTACACTCTTGATTTATTTTTTCAAATTTTTTAATCACAAAGTTAGAGGAGAGGGTGCACATTTTTTAAGTTAGATAAAAGCCGTGACTTCAAAATTAAGCTCAAAACCGTCTGTCAATTCTTTATGCGAATTTGTCAATTTTCATTTAAAAAATAATTTGCGAGCATATACATATACCTATATAGGTAATATATAGAAAAATGTGGAGGATCTTCGATTTTAGTTCTAAAGATCGTAATTTACTCAAAATTTACTTTTAGGGTTAACCATTATATATATAAAAATGAATTCTAAGAAACAGTAAAACTTTGTGACAAACGATTTCTATTTATTTTCTGTATTTCAATCAAAACCACGACCACGCACCCAAGTGTATCATTAACAAAACTAATTATAAACGAAAGATTGAGTTCTGTTTTAGATTGCAATGATTGACGTTAAAACGTGACGTCAAGAAACAAAAAGGGGTGGCCGTACTCATATAAATAATATTAATAATATTGAACGTAAGACGTAGAAAGTTAGAGAAATATACATGCAAGTGTGCTGGTAAGTTTTCCAGCTCTTCGAGTGTCGATTGCAGGCGAAACTGTAAGACATGTTTATTAATTGGTTACTTATTGGTACCCGTAAGGGCGGTTAGTTAAAGACGAAGCCTGCTGAACAACAGACGATGACTGTTGTTTAGGTACTAAGACCTTTAGTGTTCTTGAATCAAGTTCATGACTTAACTGGAATGTTGCCTATATACATTCTATTATAATATATCACATACATTCATGCAAGTTATCCCCCTTTCTGTCTCTGTCTGATAAGTGGGATAAATCCGAGTGACGCTTGCTGGGTGTGGAAAACAAACATCGTCAAAAAAAATTGGTTGTCTGTAAAGTCGGTTTACGGACGATAGTTTTACGTGATAACGTATTCCGTAATACATAACCTAAATTCTACATATTATAATAATTATAATAATTCGAATCTATGATATTGCATCTTTCGCTTCAAATTTAGTTTAATTTTATGTATTAAAATACTCACCACCTATAATAATAATTGTTTTTTTTAAACTTTCTTTCTTTCGTATTTATTTTAAGTCTCAAAGATTAATTGTCATAATATTTTGAAAACAATTGTTTCACTGTTTATATAAAATTCCAAAACCTACTTACAATATTTAAGTATTTTCATACGTCAAAAAATTGATTTTTATAATGATAAAATTTGTATGAAAACGATTTTTTCGAGAGATGAGACCTAGCTAAAACGATTTTTGCCCCCCAAAATCCCTTTTCAGTAAATTTCATCCAAATCGTTAGGGCCGTTTTCGAGAAAAGCACGCGCAGGGTCAGGCGGAACGTTAGGAACGTTACACTTTTTCGTGCATGCAGCCGGTGTTTCATCAATTTATAAGATTGGTGATTCATCAATTTATAAGACGTCAAAAATCTAGCTGGATGTATTTTAACGATTTTCTTCAATTAGTGGCGTGTGTGAGTCGGACGAACATGTAAAATATATTTTGAACACGATGGTGATATTAAAATTTCTCTTTGGCGTTGCGCAACCTCCCCAAAACGGCCAAAAGCTACCCCAGAACGGGAATAAATGCGCATTACGCTAGTCCTTTTCCAAAAAAATGTTTTTTCCTCGTTATTGAGGATTTACGCCGACTCTCACCAACTCCTCCACTGGCCAAATCTTACTCCCGAAACGTGTGAATTTTTTTGTTTCATCGTCGGCAAAATTGGGTTATCTTCCCGTGGTAGCACGGTTGTGGTATTGAAAATAGCCACAGACATTCACTAACCCGTCGACCGGCCATATCTCACCACCGAAACGGGTATATTTTGCCAGCGATATGAAAAAAATCACCTTTTCGGGGGTGAGATTTGGCCTGTCGAGGGCGGCTATTTTCAACACCACAGCTGTGCTCAGCTTCCTTAAAAACAGGGAAAAAACTTTTTTTCTTCATACCTCGATCGAAAGTACGTACTTTCGTCCCTTATAGCAGGGACGAAAGTTTGACATTTACTCCCTGTTATTTATTATATTAAATGACAGCGGTAACCCTAGTTACGAGTATAAATACGCATGAGAAATTTTTTCCTCCCGCCGTTCTCACTGGGAGTAAATGTCAATCTTTCGTTCCTGCTGACGAAAGTACGTACTTTCGAGCAGATATGAAGAAAAATCGTATACATCACACGGGCCTTAAAAGTTGAAATCTCGGCCCTTGTGATGTAATATACTATTTTCGGCTCAAAATAATTATGCTTTTCGAGGGTTTTTTCAATTTACACACTTCATTAAATTGATATTTTCACTTTATTATTATTGTTGGGTGTTATCGTTGGTCTCTTGTTTTTGAAGATTTCCATCAAGAAGAGATCAACTGCCAACCCATTATTTTAATAAGTCGAAAATTCAGTTCATGATTTAACCAGTTCTCAGATCAGAAATGAGAGCTGGGGGCTTGCAATATACACACCGGCATCGGCTACACGATCCGTTATTCTTAAGCACACGCTGTCAAGGTTGAAATTTGCTTGCCCATACATGGATTTGTTGGACATATCTGTTAAAGGACAAGGAAAAGCTAATCTTAATTTAGTTGGCTGTTTGTGTGCGTGTGTGTGTGTGTGAGGAACTTGTGCAATGTTTAAGTTACTATTACATAACATGGGAAGCGGATGTGTTTGACAGATGCTTAACATTTTTGCTGCCTCCATATGTAGCTGTAATACGCAAAATTATACACTGAAGGTACAATGAAAGTTCTTTATAACTTATACCTATGTAAATTATTTTGCGACGAGCAACGTACCGTATCTACTATCCAAAATATTTTCTTACATGCGACATTCATACTGAGATAATAAAAGCAATAATAATAATAATAATAATAATAATAGAATGGTCATTAACGTCCATAATGTACATCCACACAAATTGGTAACGAGAATTTGGACAAAAAACTTTTATTATTTAATGTTCATCTAATTATTGTATAACGAAACGATGTACAATAATTAGATGAACATTAAATAATAAAAGTTTTTTGTCCAAATTCCCGTTACCAATTTGTGTGAATAATAATAATAATAATAATAATAATAATAATAATTTGACTCTATTATTATTATTATTGTTGTTGTAAAGTGTGTGTAATTTTTTTTTAAATATATAGATAACAAAGTAAATCAGAAATAGAGTAACTGTGATCCATTGAAGTTAATGATAGAGTATTTGGAAAGAATTCCGTGGCATAAGGATCGAAAATGAAGCAATGCTGAAATTTATTTCTGATTGCTGGTGTCATGCTGTATGCGGCCATATTGCATTTCATTTGGATTGTTTACAAAAACTACGCCTGCTTTGTGATGCTTTGGTTCGATTTAACGTATTAAATGGTCGCTTTTGGAAATTATTGTCAGATTGATTCCTAAGAAATAAAAAATATAGTTTAAAAAAAACTAAAAAACACGCTTTATATCGAGATAAAAAGTAAAAAATATTTTTTTTAAAATAAGCTTAAAACAATAATGAATAAAAAATACAAGTATTATTGTGAAAAAAGCGTGGGGCGTTTTTTTCGTACATCGAGCGCCCCACGCTTTTTTCACAATAATACTTGTATTTTTTATTCATTATTGTTTTAAGCTTATTTTAAAAAAAATATTTTTTACTTTTTAGTTCGATATAAAGCGTGTTTTTTAGTTTTTTTAAACTATATTTTTTTCCACTTTTTAGTTCGATTTATTGTCGAAAATTTGCCGAAAAAAACAATTTTTTTTTCGGCGTGGACGGGATTAGCCCCTCGACCCGTGATTCCGAGAGTTGACGTCAGCGAGGACCCGTGCCTTAGACCGCACGGCTAACCACTGTAGTTAAAGTGCTGGCATATTATACTACAGTAATAAACCACTTGCTGTAGTCCAAACGAAGGTTACAAACAAACATACATACATTCAATTACAAACTTACAAGTGAAGTTAATATGAAGCGTGTAATTATGATAGACATTCATAAACATGTTTTTTTTTCTTATCACCAGAGAGCAGCAGTAATGACCAGCCACAGCATAGTCGACCGACACCAGTGCCACCTGCACAATCTACAGAGCCTCAACGGTCCGAGAGCCCACCACCACAGCAGCAGTACGGGTCTAGTAGCCGCAGTGCATCGGAACAGCCTTCGGCCCCGGTGCCACCGCAAGGTGATTCCAAGGCGTGGAATTACAGTGGACTTGATCTCATGAGCAGCGGCGCTGCTTTCTGGCAGAATTATTCCGGTAAGAAACAGGACTTTCATTTAATAATGAATAAAACTAACTGAAGTCGTTGGAATTCTGTTTATTCAATTCATGCGCGCTATTCATGTTTTATCATGCCTAAAAACCGAACCCTAAATAGCCATTTACCGACTGGTGACAATTACTTGTCATAACTCAATGAAGATTCCTACTAGCTCGGCCATTGTGGAGTAATGAAAATAAACGTAACTATTTTCTGAGTCGTAACGAAATAGTCGGTAACAACAACTCCGTTGTTACCCAATGAGGCTAAAATTGAGAGGCCGAATGTTTTCGACATGGAGTTTATTCATAACCGGCTAACCTCAAACCAAAACATTGAATCGTGCTGTTTGGTGCTGTTAGTATTGACAGTTTTTTTTATAAAGAAATAAATAGATATTTACAACATCTCATTAATAACAATAAATAAAACATGAATAACGCGCAATTGTTGAATAAAATTATGGGCGTAACTTGTAGGCTAAGTCATGACCTGTCAGCGCGATGAATGACTACTAGTTACGCCAGTAACTATTATATTTATTCCGCTCTAAGCTTTAATGTCATTATTTGGGGAAATAATTTTCAGTGGAGAAGAATTTCCATTCTTCAGAAGCGCATACTAAGACAAATTCTAAAACTTGGTTATAGGGTATCCTGTCGTCCCTACTTTAATTCAACATCCTTACATTTCCTTGTATCTATATTTTGGAAATGGCTAAATATGTAAAACAGAACATCGCTTCCTTCACTCATATATAATAATGAGTATAACACGCGCCAAAACAATAATGTTTATATCTAGGCAATTACCGGCTCAGTTTTTATAAAAAAATAAACTGTCTAATTAAAAGTCAAGACATTAATAAAGAAATTAAAAAAATAAAAAACCGTACTGCTGGACTAGATTAAAAGATATTTAATAAAAAAGATAAGCTTTTTTTGGTATCGTGTTCGTACTTCCTTTATTAGAAGAAACATTCCTATTACATTACATTAGGTACCATAACAAGAGAAAATTTGTTATTTAGAATATTTTCTAAAATACTAAACCGATTAATTCCAAAATCTGATCAGCTCTTCTCCTCAAAAAAACTACGTCGATTGCTGCAAACCGCATCAAAATAGGTTCATTTGTTCATGAGATATCGCGAACGAAAAATTAGTAAAAAAAATTGGTTGTCTGTAAAGTCGGTTTACGGACGATAGTTTTACGTGATAACGTATTCCGTAATACATAATCTAAATTTATATAATAATTATAATAATTCGAATCTATGATATTGCATCTTTCGCTTCAAATTTAGGTTAATTTTATTTATTTGAATTACTCACCATATAATATAATTGTTTTTTTAACTTTCTTTCTTTCGTATTTATTTTAAGTCTCAAAGATTAGCTGTCATAATATTTATAAAACAATTGTTTCACTGTTTATAATATAAAATTCCAAAACCTACTTACAATATTTAAGTATTTTCATACGTCAAAAAATTGATTTTTATAATGATAAAATTTGTAAGAAAACGATTTTTTCGAGAGATGAGACCTAGCTAAAACGATTTTTTGCCCCCCAAAATCCCTTTTCAGTAAATTTCATCCAAATCGTTAGGGCCGTTTTCGAGAAAAGCACGCACAGGGTCAGGCGGAACGTTACGACCGTTACGAACGTTACGAACGTTACACTTTTTCGTGCATGCAGCCGGTGTTTTATCAATTTATAAGATTGGTGATTCATCAATTTATAAGACGTTATCACGTCAAAAGTTTTTTTTAAATTACTCGTAAAATTCTTATCAGATCGATTTTTTTGTAATAAATTACTTTCTTAGGTTAAAAAAGCTGTATCAATTACCGCATCAAAATCGGTTCATTTGTTCAAGAGATATCGTGAACGAAAATTCGTAAAAAAGTGTTTTTTTTTCGAGCTCGAAGAGCTAAAAAATAAACTTCTTGCTATGTTTTATATATTTTTGAGTCGAAAATAGCGGGAAGTTTCAGGAATGGCCTGCATGGTCAAACTTCTTTTCAAATTTTTTGCGAATAGTTAACGCGTATTTTATTCAAGTAAAAACTTGTTCAACAACAATATTCGCACGGATTAGATGTGTGCCTTAAATAATAAACGAGGATGGATTGAAGTGTGAACGGTTCGAAATGAACATTTAACGGTCGAGTTCTATTTTGGATTCGTAAATGCGATTTAAGGCTTATGTAACCATAACACGACGCCAACAGTTTGCCGTCAATTTACGAACGCATAAATCTATCTGGTTTGCCCATTTAGTTAAAGGAAAGCGTTTATATTTACCTATAGACACGTACAAATACAGGTTGTGGAACCTTCCACAAGTTTTCGTACTCTTTACTTGTTGGAAAGGACATTCTAGTCCAAGAGCTATCAAACATTTTTGGATAAGTATTCGAGTGCGACTAAAAAGGGCCTCGGGATTTGGTTCTCGGGTAAATTGATCGAAAATGATTTTATTTTATAGTTTAAAGGTCACTAAGAAAAAGTATACATGGGCGCATAGCCTAAAAACTAATAGATTTTTAGCTACAGATATGTTTAGCGAGATTTTAGATATAGGGATATCCATTGAAATCACAATCTTAAAAAATCCTAAGTTCTAGAAATATGTTTTCGAGTGCGCTGAATCCGAATATGACATTATTATGAATTTGACTCTATTCAATAAATAGAGTACTGTGATCCATTGAAGTTAAGGGAGGTTGAGCCGTTTTACGAAGATAATGAAAAAAATCTGAAATAAAGTTTTTTTAATAGATTTTTTTATGATAAAATTTTCTGTAAAAAATCCAAAATCATTAGGAGATTTATGAAGTTAAAAATTAAAAAAAACTTTTACATGTAGTCTTATGGAAAATATGTCAAGCTAGGCATGCAAACAGTTCATTTTAAGTTTTTGCAAATAACCAAATAATGTCAGCAGTTCCAAAAACTATCTATGTAAAGCATCGATGTCTTACGCATATTTTAATATTTTTTCCAATTTAATTAGGAGACTTTTAATCAATAAAAAAAATTATTAAACCTTAGCACTTTTCGATTATGGACTTTTATTCTTGACAGATTTAACAATTTGAACTGAATTTTCAACTTTTTAATGATTTAATTTTAATTTTTATTACTTCTAATTTCTTTTTTCAATTATTTACTGCAAAAAATATGTAAAATACAGATATTTACATAAATGTTTTTTTTTTAACCTAACTTTGTACAAAAAATACAAAAGTTAGTCCAGTAAATATAAAGTACTGAAATAATTAATTAATATTAAAAAAAAAGTTTATTTATGCCTTTATGACAATCATTTATTGGTATCATCGACTTATAAACTATAAAAGTTCCCATTTAGAATTCGACTTACTTTTGATTGGGACTGTAACGGATCAACCTCCTTAATGATTAGGTATTTGAAAAAAAGTCCGTGGCATAAAGATCGAAAAAGAAGCAATTCTGATTTTTTTTAAACTTGCATTTAATGCTGACATTTCGATACGTTTTGTATCATCTCTGAAATATTGCTTCTTTTTCGATCCTTATGCCACGGATTTTTTTCCAAATACCTATCATGACATTATTATTTTTTTTACACGGTGACACCTTCCAACGTTACCTAGCATTACCTAGTTTTCGACTATTTAAAAAAAAAGCACAAAAATTGAACATGGAACATGTTTGTGAATTCAATGGATATCCTTATATAAAAAATCTCGCTAAACATATCTGTCGCTAAAATTCTATTGGTTTTTAGGCTATACGCCCATGGACACTGTTTCTTAGTGACCTTTAAACCATAAAATAAAACCATTTTCGATCAATTTAACCAAATCCCATAAGGCTTGTGCCGGGTCCTTTCAAGTTAAAAAATCAACTGAAAATGATTTGATCCAAACTGACTGACTGATAAACATTGTGAAGTTGAATGAAAGCTTGTAAAAATAATTGACCCATTTTGATGCATCTTAGTATACTATCTACTGATAATCTGTAAAGTTATATTTACTGTCAAAACTAACAGTTACGAGTAAAAATATTTTTAACAAAAAAATTGAACCGACTTCAAAAAATATGCACTAAGAAGTAAAAAATAATAATTATTGTTTTTTTTGGAGTCGGTGTCACATCGGAATTCTAAAGTAGCAATTTAAATCTTACATGTCTCTAGTTCTCGGAATAGATTTCATTTTGGCTGACACCGACTCCAAAAATAACAATAATTATTATTTTTTACTTTTTAGTGCATATTTTTGACGTGATAACGTGTTATAAATTGATGAATCACCAATCTTATAAATTGATAAAACACCGGCTGCATGTTCGAAAAAGTGTAACGCGTAACGTTCCTAACGTTCCGCCTGACCCTGTGCGTGCTTTTTGCTAATTTCTCGCTCAATTTAAATCAGATCGGTTTGAAACCAGTCTTAAACGAAAGAGGAGAACATTTTACATAGATTTCGTATAACAGAATTTGCCTAAACAGTTTTTTTATACAAATTTATATAGAAAAATAGCTGTATAAATGCAACATGAAAACGGCTGAATTTCTAATGTTTAATTCAATTTTTTGACATTAGTATTCTGTGAAATGCAAAGCCTTCTAAGTTAACTATTGGAATAACTAATTATTATTAGAACATAATACTTTGTAAGTTGCAAACGTCACTTTTGACATTTCTTATCATTCCGACACCAAGGATAAGCGGATTGAAACCAAATTTTGGGAGGTTTAGGTTATGTATTACGGAATACGTTATCACGTAAAACTATCGTCCGTAAACCGACTTTACAGACAACCAATTTTTTTTGAAGTCAATTTTTTTGTTAAAAATATTTTATTTTCCTCTTTTTAGTGTTAAATAAAGTATTGCAATGGGTAGGCCAAGTATATGCGTGGTTCCGATGGGACCACCTCGGAAGTGCACTCTTTCGAATAAAAAAAAAATTGAAAATCGGTCCATAATTGACGGAGAAATCGGTGAACATACATTAAAAAAAACATATAGAGTCGAACATAGAACCTCCTCCTTTTTTGAAGTCGGTTAAAAAACTAGAAAGCTTCCACCTGTACTGTTATCCAAATGAAACGACTTTCGAAGCATCCTTGGATGAAAAGTTTATCTACATCAGACAGTGCATAAATACATACATATGTATTCTACATAGAATGACGGAGAGGAGAGTTTAGTTTTGTTCTCTGTATCTGTAGCCAAAGGCTATTTAGCTAGAGATGTTATCTTTGGTGTTTCAATTTCGCGCCACGTAATTCTGTTGTCGCCTAAGTAGGGTTGTTTTAGAGAGGAATTGTTTCCTACTAAACCGACTGTGGTGTGAGACGTTTTATTCGCTCTCTCTTTCTTTCCTCTCATTCTCTTTCTCTCATATTCGCGACTTATTAAGTCTGTTCCTATTTCGAAATATTATTTCCATTAAAAAACTACTAAATTTAAAAACCGGATTTTAAAATGTTTATGACCATATTCACCGAACGTAAATTTATTCGGTTCATTTGTTCTTCAGGTATTTATTCCTCCGAATAAATAGCGATAATTCAATTCACCAAACATAATTATCTTTACTGCAGGTGTAAATTTATTCTGTCTTACTTCCCGGGTGTAAATATTTATTAGCCTGATAAAATAATAATGGCCGCCACATAGATCATAATACCTAACCTATAAACGTAGAGTATTATAAACCTTTTCTGAAGTGATAGCTGTATAACATTAAAGTTAGTGGGTTTTTTGTGTGCAATTGGGCTAGGATAAAACATTATTATTTTGTGAAACTTTTTTTTTATGTTTACACTAACGCCATCGGTCGGATTTTTGGCTGAACGTCAAAATATTCAACAAAAAAAGCTAGGAGTATAGTGCAGTGTATATTTATTCTTTAACTAACTTTTCTACCTGATATTTTGCTTGGTGAATTGAAAGTAAACTATTATTATTACTTACCTTATTAATTCCATATTTATGTTTTAGTACTTAGATACCTATGTATATGAGAATTGTATTTCAACAACTTTTCGTGCATATAGCCAAAGTTGCTGAGCACGTAATTGTAGTAAAAAAAAAAAAATTGAAAGTAAATTTTGTTCTAACGAATAAATTTGTCCAAGATTAGTAACTTCTATATTTAATAGTGTTCGATGAATATGGGCTTTAGTGGTTTATTTTAAGATTTTCTTGAAAATTCAGTGCAAAACTTTGGTAGTAAAACCATAATGTTAAAATTAGAAGGAACGCGTGGCACTGGGTCGATCAGCGATCAAAGAAGCAAAACTGATAATTCAACGATTCGACATACTTCAGTAATACAATGCAGTATCCTTTTGAACTTCTATTTGTAATTATTACATTTTGAGATCGACGACAATTTAATATTTGTACCTATATACTTAGGTATAAGAACTTTTAATAGGTAAATAAATAGGTAACGTCCTCAAAATTTAATAATTTTTTTTTCCTTTTAGAAGGCTCAAATTTTTAAAGTGAAACTTTTATTCTATCGCCCAGAATTTTTCTGGCCGTCTGTTGCATGTCGCATTACAGGCGGCCGCGGAGTAGGGGTAAAGTGAAAGGCGCTCGGTAGAGCAGCCAAGGCCAATATGGCGGCGCCCATGGTTAGCATCAGCTGACCGTGTAGTATGTATAACACATAGTCAGTCTGTCATGCGGGTTGCGGGCAAGTGCTGTACAGTGTTTACATTTTTTTATTCGTGTATTCATGTGAATATTGTTGTTTATAATTAATCGTGATGGATAATTAGTGTCTACAATCCAACGCCTACAATCCAATAAAAGTTTCACTTGCGTTGTGGTTTCTTAAAACCACACAACTGTTTTTTATAATTTTTTTCCCCATAAATTTTGCATGTCACAAGAATAGTGAAGCTGACGAAGACCGTTCTACAGTAGAAAATAATGGCTTATACGCACTGGGATACATACAAGTGGGAGTTGGGTGGGCGCGGGACCAAGAAGGATGGTTGATATAAGCGCTTTACGACGTCCATTCGTGTCGAAAAGTCATAGGGAGAGATTTGTGTTGTTTCTAGAATTACGGTTAGAAACGTTACACCGAAACACGTTTAAATACAGTTGACGCTATTTAGCTTGTTGAACTGCGTTTTTCAATGAAAAAAGTATTTTAGTTTTCTCGCGTTGTTTTTAATGCAGTATAATAAAGACTTTTCAGTATTTTTCAGTTGTAACAACAGATAATATTACAAAGAAATCTTGAATTTTATTCCGTACTAGCGGTCCCGTCCGCTTTCACCCGGGTGTAGAAGAACGAATGGGGAAGGGAGGAACATCAGTACACACATTCATCTTAGTTTACCGAGATTAATGTTGTGTCCAAGTTTCAAGATGATCGGAGTTACCGTTCAAAAGTTTTTGTCGATAAAAAGCAGTATTTATACTTTTTTAACTAATACATTTTTTTTAATTATTTCAATAAAATTTAAATGTAAGCCTTAGAAGAAAGCAATGTAGAAAATAAAAAAAAAATAAAAATATATTCGCCCAACGTGGGGCTCGAACCCACGACCCCGACACTGACAGTCGCATGCTCTACCGATTGAGCCAGCAGAGGTTGTGTACTCGCAACGCTAATATGACTATATTTAGTTAGTGCATTTCACCTGAATAGAAGCTTATTTTTGAGTTACATTTTGCAACATTTTTCATTAATGCTCCGCTCCTAATGGTCTTGGCCTGATTTTATATAGCCTATAGCCTTCCTCGATAAATGGGCTATCCAACAAAAAATAAATTTTCAATTCGAACCATTAGTTCCTGAGATTAGCGCGTTCAAACAACTGTTTTTCCCTTTTTACTTTCCATTTTGATGATATTCAGACAACACCCCTCAACTTAGTCCGTGGACGCACGCCTATGTACTGTCTGGTGTATGATTTTTTTGTACTGTTAGTTAAGTGTCGCTGTATAGTCGTACGGTTATGGCAAGAGTAGAATTATCGCGATACCACCATTGTGATACGATTGGTCGACTGGACTTATTGCATAGAAGCGGTTCCAGGATCATTACCTTTTACTAATATCAAATACATGTGCGCTCTTCTGCAATAAAGTCATAGGGCTACATTCCATAGACCGGTCTTCTTTTAAAAATCCTATAGTACACAATTTTGTGCTCAGGGTACTACTTCACTGCGACCTGAGTTTTTTGTTTCCATATGCAACCAAAATATTGTTGACAACGATGAGTCAAAATATTTTTATAATACTGTACCTTTCTTCGTACTATGCGAGTATACATATTAAGTATTATGTTTGTTTAAACAATCTAACATTTACATACATAAATTATAATACGTATATGTGTCCAACACACAGAGAAGCTATTAACGAATATATATAAATCTATGTGTATGTGTGTGTGTTTATAAGGATTCAAGTGAATTTGCATAATTCCCAAGTTTGCGTTAGTTCGATGCTGTGGACTTATGTATATCACGGAGATGAGAAATAACAACAACTAGGTACATCTCGAAACGTTTATTGTTATTAAAACTGCGTTGTGTGGGATGCAGTGGCGGTTCCTCTATGTGCGTTGCAGAGCTGCAGAACAACCAAAATCTTAGATACTTCATAATTTTAGAATGGGTAGTATTTAAACGAGTGACTGTAAATTACAATTTTGGGTGACAAAAATAATCAATTTGGATTACTGTATTACTAAGTGAGCGACTGACTGCGCGTGACGAGAAAATAATAGTTGGGTGACTAAATTACTAAGTGAGCGACTGAATAGAACTGCGTTTTCTAAAAAATATATATTTAATTGACTGTCAATTAAATATACATTTTTTTAGAAAACGCAGTTCTATTCAAACAATTAACTATTTAATTCGCATACTCCGTTATCGTTCACCCCGGAATTTATTGTTTTTTTAAAAACTCCACATTTGCCCCTTCCCGTTTCACTGCGAGACAATTCGCATACCTCTTTATCAAAAAAAGCGGTGGTTTTCAATCTTCATGAAAATGTGAGTTTTAAGTTGTAGTCTCAAAGTGAAAAAAAAATAAAAAGTAAAAACAAAAGAAGATATCTCCTTCAAAATTACCGAAGGCATTCTAGTCGCTCACTTAGTAATTTTGTCGCTCACTTAATAATTTAGCCTCTCACTTAGTAATTTAGTCACCCAACTATTGTTTTAATATCTCAAGTTATTAAAACATTATCTCATCATCAGTCACCAAATTTGTTTTTATATTCGACCGTTTTATAATTCCTCTTTTAGAATTAATTATATTTCTATATTTTTAATCAATGTTAGGAAATAATGTGATAATTATACGATCAACGCTAAAGTTTAACAGCCACTGGAAAATCACAAAACTGGTCTGTGTGACAGCACATAAAACGGCAACATCAAAGACATCCGTTGTACACTGTGCAACTCGTGACCCACAATTTAAAGCGTGTTATTTAGAGCGATTTTGAGCTGCATTTATCGTCAGCACATTACTACAAATAAGCATCTGTCACTGTTGTATGTTAGAAATGTTCACTGAATCTATCTCATTCAGTGAACACCTTTGACGACTTTGACTCGGCGGTGTGTTTGTCGTATACATGATACATGGCGAACGGCTTATGGCAGTAGTGACTAGTGTTACAGTGTATATTGTAGTTTGTTGTCAACAGTGTTTGAAAAAAGTTAAACGTCAGACAATAAAATGCAATAAAAAAAAACTTCAGTATTTGCTTAGTTCATCGATCCTATGCCACCAGGATTCATCCTTTAATCTTACAACATTTAAACAGGATCATCATCACTCTAAATTATTAGTTATTTTTCACAAAAAAAGTTAATAATCGAAACATCATAAACATGCATGTGATTCATAATATGATGAACCCCCCTCTTTCATTCCTAGCCCGTATAAGGAAATACCACCGGATAACCCTGCAGAACACCCATTTAAAATGATCACGTCCCGCCACTGTGTCTTTGCATGCTAGATAACGTATTATTTATTTGTTTTAAGTTTTTTCTTTTAGAAAAGAACAAAAGAAATTAATAAAGCGTTTTATTTTCTACTAGCGGTCCCGTCCGGTTTCACTCGGGTGTTATAACACGAATGGGGAAGGGAGGGACATGAGTACGCACATTCATCTTAGTTTACCGAGATGAATGTTGTGTCCAAATTTCATGATGATCGGAGTTACCGTTCAAAAGTTTTTGTCGATAAAAAGCAGTATTTAAACTTTTTTTAACTAATCATTTTTTTTAAATTAATTAAATAAAAATAAAATAAATTTAAATGTAAGCCTTAGAAGAAAGCAATGTAGAAAATAAAAAAATAAATAAAAATATATTCGCCCAACATGGGGCTCGAACCCACGACCCTTTTATTGAGAGTCGCATGGTCTACCGATTGAGCTACCTGAGGTTGTGTTCTTACAACGCTAATATGAGTATATCTATTTTGTGCATTTTACATGAATAGAAGCTTATTTTTGAGATACATTTTCCAACATTTTTCATTAAAGCTCCGCTCTTAATAATCGTAGCGTAATATTATATAGCCTATTTTCAATTTGAACCAGTAGTTCCTGAGATTAGCGCGTTCAAACAAACAAACAAACAAACTCTTCAGCTTTATATATTAGTATAGATAACCGAACGTAAACTTGCTGCTGAAATCTATGTTACTGAATAGAGTGTTTGCATTGAAATTTATTCATATTATGAGCTACAAAATATAGCATTAAAATGTCATTTAACTTTATGTATGATTCAATGTAATATGAGCATCTAATTTACAGGATGGTGCATCATCTCCATATCGTCATTTTGTGTCCCTTATAGACCCTTTGTCTTTCTATATCCATTTTCAAACTTGTACAAGCATAAAATACAGTATTGTGTAACGATACAGCTTATAAATAAACAGTATGTAAACACGTAAGGTGCGCTTATGGGGAAATTAACATTGGGAAAAAATGACTGGATCAGAGTGAGTCTTGAAATCTTGTTTTTCAATTTGACAGATAATATTCTTTTGCAAAATGATAGGTATAGGGAAAAACGTGCGCGCACATCTGTCGTCGTCAACAGACTTTTATGAAATGGCGTGGTCCACTGCATCGGACTGCCGTCGCGCCAAGGGGCAACGTGCGGGATCCGTTGAGTTTTGTTGCAACGGTTACATTCCCGTCGCGTTTACAAACGCCCACACTAACCTATTAAACACTGCGCGTCGGCCCGTCATAAAAATCGGGCCGTTATCCGTAGTCGTTAACAAGAGGCCTCAGGATGAACATAGGTTATATATTTCGCGTTAAAATAAAAGCGCCTTTCGTATGGGGATCAATTTTGCAATGAGAGTCGACGAAAAAACGGTGGCTATCTACAAATTCGCGCGAAGTCGGACCACTAGTATGAGCATAAGAGATCTACGTTATCTCAAAATTAAAGAGCCTCAGCCGATTTGAAAAATATTTCCACTGTTTAATCTGCGTTTGTATATTCTTTTCTTTTTGTTACGATTTGTCAATATAATAAAGTCGGTTTACGGACGATAGTTTTACGTGATAGCGTATTCCGCTCGAATATCATATTTAATAATACATAACCTAAATTTTAGTAGCTGTCGAACTATATTTTTACCGACTCTCTATCGCTTATACTGCGCTCTCGCTTGCACGCACAGGGTCAGGCGGAACGTTATACTTTTCCGTGCGTGCAGCTGGTGTTTCATCAATTTATAAGACGTTATCACGTCAAAAATCATTTTCTATTACCGCGCCTAAAAGAAAAGTTCAGAAACTTTGTCACAGTAGTGTACGTATATTGTGGCGTATGATATGGAACGGTAAAACTCATTCTGTGATTTCACACAAGGACAATAATATCTGAATTTAAATCGTTTCGCTCGAGGCGTTTAGATATTATTTCATTCACCCTAACTCTATAAGTGCCTCAGTACTAAGTAGGATGTGTCACAGAGATCGGAGATGCAACACTTTGAAGGCGTGGCTTAGGAGTCACTTCTCACACGGAACGAGCACCATGCTCTACACTAGACTGGACTGATTACTGTCATCAAAAATGAATCTCCTCTCGCTTTTGTCAACATTATAATGACTAAATTATATAATATTATAAAATTCCTTATCCGAATCTTATCATATGTAAACAAGTTTATTTACTGGAACGAAAACAAAACTGACCAAGTACTGAAATAGTTTACTAGCGCTCCGTCCCGGTTTCATCCGGGAGAGATAGATATAATTCTGCAAAATGTATTTCGTTTGCGGTCCGGCGTCTGAACTAATAGCTTTGAGCAAATTCTACCAGATTTGCTTCTGAACTATTAGCTTTTAGCGAATTCTATCAGATGTCGCTGCATGTTATTAAAACAGTTTATTTGCACAAAACACTGTAATTTTGTACAAAATATTTAATAAAAACTATCCTATAGCTTAATTAATAAAAAATCGCAGGATTGTGGACAAATAGTAGATTTATTAATTGCACGACGTTTCGTCTATAGATTTAGACTTTTTCAAGTACAAATGTGAAAATTCGAAACAATAATTATGAAAATAAACATTAATTACTAACCATAGCAATTAACAAAAGTTAAGGTAAATAAGACAAAAACATGGCAACAAGTTTATGTATAAATAAAAATAAATATAAAATTACGAAAGTTAGTTCAATTTCATAACATAGTTATACTGACTACTTAAATTTTGAGTATCTGTTCTATAATTAATAGAATTGTTTTTTCTAATAAAACACATTTCACTGATATTGCGTTTCTTCCAATTTGACTCTTTATCTAATATTTGAACTTCATTAAGGAGGTTGATCCGTTACCGTCCCAATCAAAAGTAAGTCGAATTCTAAATGGGAACTTTTCCATAATAAATTTTTACAAAATGTTATAAGCCGATGATACCAAGATATTATTGCCAAAAAGGCATAAATAAATATTTTTTTTAATATTAATTAATTATTTCAGTATTTTACTTAACGGATTAACTTTTGAATTTTTTGTACAAAGTTAGGTTAGAAAAAATAAATTTATATAAATATCTGTATTTCACATATTTTTGCAGTAAATAATAGAAAAAAGAAATTAGAAGTAATAAAAATTAAAATTAAATCATTAAAAAGTTGAAAATTCAATTAAAATTGTTGATTTTGTCAAGAATAAAAGTCCATAATATCGAAAAGTGCTAAGGTTTAATATTTTTTTTTTATTGATTAAAAGTATCCTAATTTAATAAAAAAAAATATTAAAAAATGCGTAAGACATCGATGCTTTACATAGTTAGTTTTCGGAACTGCTGACATTATTTGGTTATTTGCAAAAAATTAAAATGTACCGTTTGCATGCTAGGTTGACATATTTTCCATAAGACTACATGTAAAAGTTTTTTTAAATTTTTTACTTTATAAATCTCCTAATGATTTTGGATTTTTTACAGAAAATTTTGTCATAAAAAAATCTATTAAAAAAACTTTATTTCAGATTTTTTTCATTATCTTCGTAAAACGGCACATCCTCCTTAAATAGAAATTTATGTCCAGTGTCGAAATGATGAGATGACAACGCGGTCTTATTATCACTTAATAAATTTATGTTTCTACAGTCCATTCTATATAACGTAATGAATTATTATTGTACCCTACCGTGCCAAAAGAAGTTTTACTTTAAAATGAAGAAAGAAATCGTGATGATCCGGACTTTAAAGAACTTTTCTTTCTTAAAATCGGTTACATGTTTAAGAGTTACGGCAGAACGGACCTACGGCCACAATTTTCCTTTACAGTATAAATATTTCTCCAGTGTGAAACCAGCTCATTCAAAGTTAATCTAAGCTGGCTGCACATCTCACGGCGCGCGAATATTTCGTTATGTTTTAATCTTATTTTGCCGACTCGACAATCGCAATATATGCGCTGCGCAGTTGTTTGTTACAGCAAACAGTCGACTGTCGAGTTCTTAATGTCTTCAGATCTTCTTTTCTTCTTCCACGTGTTTCGGTTTGAGTTTATTCAATTTCACGCACGGAATAACACGTATTACCAATTTATATTTAAAAATGTTTCTGAAGAATATATTCTTAATCGAGAGCTTTTGCGCGACAGTTATATCAAATACGTTACACCCGAGATATTTTGTCAAATATTAAAAATACAATGTAATAATTTAACTGCTAGAACAACAATAAAAGTGGTCAAGTGCGTGTCGAACACGCATACAATATGCTTTTCGTGAAAACATTCAATATTTTTTTCAGATTCGTTAGAAAAAAATGAGGATTTTTAAATTAACTAAACGGCAAATTTTATTGTATTTCTCTAATCTTTACGAATGGCATTTCAGTTATGGGTGGAGTTCAGTAGCTGTGTCGAACAGATATGGCGAAATTGTAAGGGTTTCTGGTGGCTACAGAACCCTAAAATACAATTTTATGATTTTATAGTGAGTGTAATTATTTTCTATGGTAGTAACGATTAAACGGTACACGAGATTTTTTTTTAATTTTTTTACGACATATCTTCGGCGCGTACTCGAACTTCGCCTTTCATTTTTAGAGTTCCGTACCTCAAAAGGAAAAAAAGGAACCCTTATAGGATCACTTTGTTGTCCGTCTGTCTGTCTATCAAGACTCTTGGAAATCAAAACCTATAAGGTACTTCCCGTTGACCTAGAATCATGAAATTTGGCAAGAAGCACAAGTAAAGGGATAAATCCGAAAACCGAAAATAAATAAAACAAATAATGTTTTTAAACCATAACTACTTGCTACGCGCGTACACAGTAACAGTTCTATTCTAATATAAAACAAGCGTTCGCTACCGGTGCGTTTATACAGCACAATATGAGAATTCTCATATACAACACGGTACGACAACTAGACTATCAGATATAGCCACGAGCTGCAATACAGTTCAGTAGTCTATCTGAACTCATTGCAATTACATATACTTAGTAGGACCTTTGTCGATGTATAAGGACAACAGTTTTCCAACGGCTAAGCGCGAAAAATCTTCGAGACTCGATTCCCGCGAATCAAGTTTGTACAGAACCCTCGGTGCACGAGTCTGACTCGCACTTGGCCGGGTTGACACGGTACAGTTTAGAGTTTCGTTTTGTTACTACTTAAATCGTCAAAGGCCCACCACTGCTTGCCATAACTACTAATAACTAACTATACGATAACTTTTGGAAGACAGTAGACCAAAGAGAAGACTTGTAACATTTAACAACATACAAACAGAGATCCATTATAATCCCTTATTGAAATCAAACAGACATAATGAGTCCCAGGACGCTAATGCGTGTCTGATGCAGTCCGCACAGAGAGGATTGAATAGCGTCTTAACAACAACAGTCCTTGCCTTGTTCTCTGCCTTGTTCAAGGAATCAATGACTTTATACCGGGTGTACAGCAGACGCAGGTAGCTCTTGAGCGGTCACGCTTCTCTGCAGCGACGGGTATACCTGTCGATTACGAGAGGCCATTAAGCGGGAGATATAGAGACATAGATTTTGGGCGTTTTTTTGGCCTCGATAAAAATATTTTTACCGTACATTTTTTTACAACATATGTGTATTGATATTTTGAAAATGTATAAAAAATTTTTTTAAAAAAAGTAAATATTAAATAAGTTCTGGTAAAGCTGAGAGTAAAAAAAAGAGTGGGCTGGTCATCTTAAACAAAATTAAAAAAAGATCCTTAGTAAGAATGTTTTTATAGATCGTACCTAAGAGAAAACAGAAAGAAATCGCAAAATGGTGGCTGTCTGAAAAAAAAGCATTTTCCGACTCTTTTTTTCATAATTTTTAATTTTAAAAAATAGAAAAAAAAATTTTGATAAGAAAACGGAATAATTACAAAGTATCAAATTTTCTGGAGCTCATAAGAAGAACCATATTCTTTGCTAAATCCAACATAAAAAGGGAAAACACAAAAGTCCTTAGAGGATGTGGTGCAAGAGCCAACTTGGATATCCTTATCAGTTTTTTTACCGAGTGTTATGTGCTGGATACCACCGTAATCAGTGAATATTTTGAAGAAGGATGGAACCTTTGATGTGAAGATATTAAAAAAGTAATCACAAAACTTGATGCATGTTTGATTAGAAGAGTCAACATCCTCACAACTAGTTGATTCAATAACACTTAAGTATTAATAAGCCCTATAGTGTTTTGAACTTTAGATAGTTGGTAGTTACTTTTTCAATATCAAATCATTTTAATAAAAAATTAAATGCTCTAAATCTAGTTTAAAAATCACAATCTTAACGAAATCTTCCTGACGGAATGAAACTAAACTCAAATTAGTCAGTTAAGTTCAGTTTGTGTTTTTGCAACGTTACACAAGAAGTCGATACAGTGCGGACATAAGGAAATCCCTATACAGCGTCATCCTTCTCTCTCTGGAGGTTCCGTCCGTAGTCCGGAGTAGCTGAGGTACCTCGGAATAGTAGCCAGACGTTTGGTTGGGGCTTCCTGTTGTCTTCTTATTGGGGGATGTTGGAGTTCACTTGCGTGTACCGCACATACATCTTACATATGCTTTATTCCGTATAGAGCTTGGGTCTATAGTTCAACAGTGTAATATGGTCAACGCGCTTCTTTTGTAAAGAGTACACCGATTCGGCGTCATTAGTTTTTTTTACAACAATTCCGTATTATTTCACTTGATTTTTATTTATACATATACTAATAATATAAAAAGTCTTTTAACATCGGTTATGGCGTTTGGGCTGTACGCTGGATACAAAAAGCATGACTCATAAATTCACAGATTCACAGACAAAGCGAGTGCATATATAGGCGCTTCCTGCTATTGCTTGGGTCGCGCCTAAAAACAGATTTAAAAAGACAAAAATCTTTACCATTTTTGGTACGCAAATACCAAGCCTGTAAACAGTAATTTATATTTATTTTTATTTTTTTATATATATTTTTTCAATTGTAGTATCACATGGTTTTTGACAGCTATTTTGTATTATTCCACTACCCGCTCCTAATTTTATATGGTGTCTAGGATAATATATGTATATTCCTTAGATTTTTCAAAAATGATACATTTCAATTTCTATGATAATATATGTATACATTCCTTAGATTTTTCAAAAATGATACATTTCAATTTGGACAAAGGTATTGGCAACATTGCATTTTCTATCTCACTTACACATAGATCGCTCTTGCTTTCACTTAGTGTACTATTGGACAGTGCATGAGAGAACACTCCCAACTACAGACTTTTATCCCTACTCCCAAGAGAACACAAGCGAAGAAGAGCAAGCGCGGTTGCCATTTACTAGTTGAGAATGTAAAACTCATAAAATCGGGATCTTTGTGTTTTATTTAATTAGTTTCTCATTACTTTTACGGTGAAAAGTTCTAGTTTTTTTTTTTATTAATTTTGAAAATGTATATTTCATAGTTATTTTAAAATTAATCCTAACATGCCTTTTTGATTAGTTTTTTGTTGCTTTATATCATAATGCCATTTGATTGTATGTATTAAAAATATATTTTGAATTTTTATTTTTTCAACAATGAGACTATACATAATGAAGAAAACTTATCTCACCGAAGAGATGAATCTGATCCTTGGTTGATTATGATGCTTGGATGAAGAAATTCTTCGTAGCATAATGTTCAAAATTTGAGGTATGACGTATACCACTGACAAGAACATATCTGTTAACAAATTTTAAACATTTTGAAATTTTGATCCAACTTTCTTAACGTGGCAAAGTGAAAGTAGTAATGGCGCAAAGGGGCGTCTGATATGCCATTGGAGCTTACCATGGATGTATATCCCTAGCAAGTCATTACGTCTTTGATTGTGTCATAGACATAGCGACTAACTTTCTGTTCTTTGGGTCATTTAACGTTCAGATAATAAAAACAAAATAATTGTTCGTCTATACAGTTTTGCGACACCTGTAGTTAATCTTAGTGATTACTTAGTTAGCATCTAGCTCAATACTTGTACACAGTGGGTAGTACTTCCTCTTTAGATGGTTTACAGACCATCTTCCACATTATATGTATGTACCACACATAATAATGTTTGCCCACTACAATATACTAAACAATTGATACAGAACTACACCGAAACAAACGCATCAAAGTTTGATCTGCATCATCAAAAGTAAATAGTGAAAAAATAACACTCAAATACCAAAATAACGCTTTTTTCAACGCACGTTTCGCTAATCATGTCAGCATCGTTGATAATGTCAGTAGATGGTAGAATAGTTATTGGCGTAACTAGTAGTCTAAGTCATTCATGGCGTGTCGTGACTTAGCCTACAAGTTGCGCCCATAATTTTATTCAACAAATGCGCGTTATTCATGTTTTTAACACGGTTATACGTTCATATAAGGTATGTATACAAATATCTATTTATTTTTTTATAAAAAAATTGTCAATACTAACAGCACGATTTAATGTTTTGGTTTGAGGTTAGCCGGTTATGAATAAACTCCATGTCGAAAACATTTGGCATCTCAATTTAAGCATCAATGGATAACAAAAGAGAGTTGTTACCTTCTATTTTGTTACAACTCAGAAAATAGTTACGTTTATTTTCATTACTCCACAATGGCCGAGCTAGTAGGAATCTTCATTGAGTTATGACAAGTAATTGTCACCAGTCGGTAAATGGCTATTTAGGGTTCGGTTTTTAGGCATGATAAAACATGAATAGCGCGCATGAGTTGAATAAAAGTTTTTGATGTGAAACATTTAATAGCGCGTTTAGTTGGGAGTAATACCGTGCAACTGACGCTATCCTTTCTTCTTGTTTTCGTTAATCTTTTGTATATCAAACGAAATCTATCCAAGTTCCAAATTGTTGAGGAAATACGCTCTCACAATACACGTGGTGCGAGAAATCATTCTGTAAATAAACAGAAATATGGATCTAACTGTTGCTCTCTTATACAATGCTCTACCTTTGGAAACGCGTTCTCTTTCTGAAAATTTATTTAAAAAAGTTGTCAAAAATCAGCTTATAGAAATGTGTCTATATAATTTTAATAATTTTTTCTAAACACAAATGTTCTATGACGTTGTGTCAATCTTTTGCCATTCCAACCCACAACTGGGGAATGGTACTAATTTAGGTCAAAAATCACTTTTCAAAATTTTTTTTTGAGGTCCCCTGAATAAAAAAAAAACATTTTTGGAAAAACTCTGTGCGTCTGTTAGTCTGTTTGTTTGTGAGCACGATACAGGTCGAACGGATTGAAACTAAATTTTGGGAGGATGTTTGGTATGCAAATATGAAGAGCCATATTGTTTCCGGGGAAAATCGGCGCATGCGCAGAAGAGATATATGTTATAACGGTGTTTTTTTTATATAATGATGGTATATTTTTATAACGGATTATTATTCTATATTTATTTTTCCAACAAAGTTTCGTTTTGGAAATATTTTGTTTTGTAGATCTGTCAGAAATAAACGAATATCAAATAATATCATCTTGAATACTAGCCTTTATCCGCGTCATCTCACGCGATATCAAGAAGTTAGTTTTCTTTATTATACCGTATCAAATGTCAATATGTTTGAAGTTGGAATGGTTCCGTCGCCCACTTGGCTGGAATTTTTTAGTTGCGACAAATAAAAATACTACTCTACTAGTGTGACCTGTACGAATTATTCGCACTAAATAAGTAGGTATAATAATTATCACTTTACAAAGTTATTTTTTAAATATGATTGCAGGTATTCAATTCGTTTCTAATTTTGCTCACTGCTTATAACGTTCTTCTTTTTGTTGTATTACAATATGAAACTCAGATGACAGATCGAAGAAATATTTTACTAAAATTGTCATATAGAGGCACAAGTAGCAAAAGCGTTGAGCTAAGCCGTCAGATGGCATCATGCAGCATTGCGGTGACGTTGTTCAGCGTTGCTCGCTGTTTCAAAATTAAAGCCGTCAGATGGCAGTATGCAGTATTGTGTCTGTTGTATTACTATATGAAGGTCAGATGACAGATCGAAGTGTTGACGTTGTTTCAAAATTAAAGCCGTCAGATGGCAGACGTTGTTCAACGTTGCTGTATTTTAATTAATTTACAAAAACAAAAGCAATAATAAATTTTTTAGTTGTCGATGTCAGTAGAACAAGCAATTGTCTGTAAAATGATATATAATTTATGTGGAGAAATTGTGAGGTTATTTCTAAAAAGGGAGGCAAACATCTTTAACCTTAGCGTATTAATATATATGATTCTATGAAGAAATTTGTGTGCTCATTATCAAATCAGATTTTCTGACGAGACGTTCAGCAATATAATTAGTCGTTTCAATTCGGAATCTATAAGCGCGTTAGTTAGACACGTGCGCCTACTTTCCGAAGACATAAGTGTGTGTATAGTCGTAGACAGACCGCGGCTGACTTACCGGTTCCGCAAGCCCAGAACAATATCAACTAATTACCTATTCATTACGGCTTAAAGTGGCAAGTTGGATCTGAATTATTCGGTAACCTTAGTACTGTGGCCCCCTTCTTCCGCAATAATGTACGACCGCGACTCATTACGACCGAAAGAGCAACGGGTCACTGTTGCGTCGCAAACTGACAAAATCTGAGAAAATGGGAGAGGCGCAGAGAGGCTGCGCTGTTAACTTGAAATGTGAAAACATCGTGCAAATGAATTGAAATTAACCATCGATATTTTATTACTAAACTAGAACAAATACTGCTGAACCGATTTAATTAAAACTTTCGTGAAATCATCCTGAATGTTTGTCCCATTAATTAAAAAAAAATCATCAAAATCGGTTCACAAATACTGGAGATATGCGGTAACATAAATATTAAAAGACATCCTTTTCTATATGTTTTTAAAAAAATTATGTGTTGTAACTATTATTATTATTTTATTCAACATATTTATTGACGTAAGTTTGTAGCATGAATATTATTTAATTCAACATATTTATTAACGTAAGTTTGTAACATGAATATTATTTAATTCAACATATTTATTAATTCAAGTTTTTTAACATGAACACTACTTCCTAGTTCATACACTCCGCTAAATCCGCTAGTAAACTCTCCCTATGTAGTGAAACAAGTGATTTGTTTTAACTATGAATTATTTCGACTAGCACAGAATAACTTGATTCTGTGATAAGAAATTAAATGACAAGAAATATTTGCAATGACTGCGTGTAATGAGAAAAATTACAATGACAGAAAATATTTAATAATAATGTTTATGCAACGTTACGTAAATAAGTAGGTAGAAAAAGAAAAATGTCAGCAATTTTACATAATTAAAAAAAAGAAAGATTTACGGTGGATAAACAGAAATAATTAAATTTACAATTTAATATTTGATAATGAAGTATTCTTGTTTCAAATGTGTTTGAAAGTAAATATTAAGGACAATAAAAGTAAATTCGAGTTGTTCATATTGATCTAAAGCGATATTCACATTAGTTCTATTCCACAACTGGGAAGTCCCGAATCGTCAATTTTTACCAGCTTTTTTTGAAGTAAAACTTCTTTACGCACGCTTGACTTATACATGCTTGACTTGGGGAGTAAACTGGTGAATGCGTTACGCGGCGGTAAATATTGCACATCGACCTTTGGAAAGAGACTATCTGTTATGGGAAAAAGTTATTGACCTCTTTAAGAGTTAACTCTCATAACAGATTGTCTTTTTCCAAAGATCGATGTGCAATATCTCATTATAAAGATAGTTGATTTAGTACCTTTGAGTTATGTACTATTGGTATGGTACTCATTACGATAAATGTTTGCAATATAAAGGTGCCAAATACGATTTAAAAAAATAATCTGAATGGAATTTAACAGTTTTTCATTATTACCTAATCACCTATATATATAAAATTTCATCTATGAATTGAAAATTAATAAGGTAAAAGATCCGCCGAAAACTAACGGATACGGATACGGATCTTTCTTCTCCCTCGGATATCCGGCACATCACTAGACGAGAGCCTTACGAAAAGTGTGGTCATAGCCAGTTATGTTTCGTATATCTAAGACACAGTGCAGGCCTATTGTCTGTATCACACTGTAGGAGCAAGAAAGAGCAGTGCGCGCGCACATTTTCTTTCTCTCTTCCTCTCATAGCCAGTGCATGAAATATATATGTCGCCGGGATATTGTCAAATCCGTGATTTTGTAATTTCACTAGTGAAATTACAATATCACGATTGACAAAGATTCGTGATATTATAATTTCACTAAGTGAAATTATAATATCACGGGTTTGACAATATCCCGGCGACATATATATCTATATATTTCAGTCAGTAGTTCGTTTGCGAGTTTGCTAGTGGTGATTTCTTGATTATTTCGTAATTTCGTTCTTGAACAATTTTATGTACCTACATATGTATATGTCACCGTAAAATTGTAAATATCGTTAGTTTGTAATCTGTCTCGCGAGATTGTGAACTGTCGAAAGATTGTGAACCTCAACGTACTGCTTACAATTTAATGTATTATTATTACGTTGAGGTTCACAATCTTTCGACAGTTCACAATCTCGCGAGACAGATTACAACCTAACGGTATTTACAATTTTACGGTGACATATATATTATACATATTGTATATATTATACATATATTGTATATATTATACATATTATATACATTATACAAATATAAACATCCTGCCAAAATTCGGTTTCAATCCGCTCATCCGTTTGACCTGTAACGTGTTCACAGACTAACAGACAAACAGACTAGCAGACGCACAGAGTTTTTCCAAAAATGTGTTTTTTGGATTCGGGGGACCTCAAAACGGAAAGATATTGTAAAATTTTTGAAAAGTGATTTTTGACCGAAACTCCATTCCCCACTTGTGGGTTGGAATGGTAAAAGAGAAAAAATTTCGATCAAAAAGATTTATATAAAACACAAATTAAAAATAACCGATTTGTTAAGTTATTTAATTTACCCTTGTGGCCGTATCAGCGTAGATATATTATGTCAATCGGGCTTTATACTCGGCACGGAATTTTATTAATATAGTCTTGAACACATCTTTTCTTATTATAGAGATGGGTTTATTATTAAAAACTTTAATTAAAATTATGCATTAAGATTATATATAGATTATATAATTCGTATTCAACACACAACACACGACTTGATAAATTAATATTTTAATAGAAAAGGAAACAAAAAATAGAACACACATTTAATTATTGTAAAACTACTCATCACAGTCATCACATATCCATAATAATAAATCGAATTCTACACACAGCGGTCAAAAAAATAAAAATAAATGTGTATATACAACACTAATATTATATTGATGAGCCTATTGAAAATCACCAATCATCATTCGATCCAAGAAAAAAATAATTTATTTTTCTTAAGGCACAGGTTGCTAGATATATAGTCTATTCTCTATTGTCCGACAGATTTCTTCTATCATTTTACCTGGCAGTTTGAAGTCGGTACACTCTATTTTTTTCAGACAGTTTATGATCATTGTTTGTACCTTTTATTAATGCATATTAAGACCGCTGCACACGAGGCTGGATTTGCCTCTAGATTCCTTGCTACTAGTTTTCTAGCGCTGGTTTTCTTTATTGTTTTTATATGTGCTCATTTTACACGAGACGTCTTTTTAAGCTTGTTTTGTGAATAGATCTAGTGTGCGCGCAGTGACAGTTTAAATATAAACACAGAGCAAAACGTGTCTGTAGTCTGTCTTTGAGCAGAATGTCGCCCACGTGACAAGATACTGTTTCCTGATTGGTTTTTGCTCAGAGCAAGCTGAGGATCTAGCAAGAAAAAATTTTCGGATTATAAGAACAGTTTATGAAATTTCGATCATTTTTTGTACATTATATTAATGCATATTAAGACCGCTGCACACGATGCTGGATTTATCTCTAGATTCTTTGCTACTAGTTTTCTAGCGCTGGTTTTCTTTATTGCTTTTCACACGAGACGTCTTTTTAAGCTTGTTTTGTGAATAGATCTGTGCGCGCGGTGACAGTTTAAATATAAATACAGAGCAAAACGTGTTTGTAGTCTGTCTCTGAGCAGAATGTCGCCCATGTGACAAGATACTGTTTCCTGATTGGTTTTTGCTCAGAGCAAGCTGAGGATCTAGCAAGAAAAATTTTTCGGACTATAAGACGCACCTCAAATTTATATGATTTTTAGAAAAAATATATTTCAATGTTACTTTCGGATCACAGTTTTTATTTATTTTTAACATAACTCGTACTAGCAATATTCAGTTTATCTTCACTTGTCTCGTGGCGTGCCATATTTTTCGGACTATAAGACGTGCCTCTTTAGAGACGATTTGTTGAAAACAATAATTTAATGTTACCTTTGGACCATAAGACGCACCCAAAAATTGAGTCCATTTTTCTATTTCAAAAGGTGCGTCTTATACGGTATTTAATAGATGGTCGAAAAAAAAATATTTTTTTGACGTGATAACGTCTTATAAATTGATGAATCACCAATCTTATAAATTGATAAAACACCGGCTGCATGCACGAAAAAGTGTAACGGTCGTAACGTTCGTAACGCGTAACGTTCCGCCTGACCCTGTGCGTGCTTTTTGCTAATTTCTCGCTCAATTTAAATCAGATCGGTTTGAAACCAGTCTTAAACGAAAGAGGAGAACATTTTACATAGATTTCGTATAACAGAATTTGCCTAAACAGTTTTTTTATACAAATTTATATAGAAAAATAGCTGTATAAATGCAATGTTGTCTAATGCATGACGCGACGCGGTCGGTCGTCTTTGTTTGCCGTACATGGAAATTAGAAAATAACGTATGTCTTGTCTTAACATGAAAACGGCTGCATTTCTAATGTTTAATTCAATTTTTTGACATTAGTATTTTGTGAAATGCAACGCCTTCTAAGTTAACTATTGGAATAACTAATTATTATTAGAACATAATACTTTGACAGTTGCAAACGTCACTTTTGACATTTCTTATCATTCCGACACCAAGGATAAGCGGATTGAAACCAAATTTTGGGAGGTTTAGGTTATGTATTACGGAATACGTTATCACGTAAAACTATCGTCCGTAAACCGACTTTACAGACAACCAATTTTTTTAACTACCCCCTGTAAAATAGCTGTTTTACATGCATGTAAAGTGGCCGTGTCTGCACTAGTGCTGTAACAAAATTGTTATGAAACTAGAACTAAAACATTTTAAACAGTGTAGAACGAAGCTACTACATTACCCGAACAAATCGTTTATAATAGTAAAAATGCAACAATAGAAAGAATTAAAACCTCATGCGGATTGTGTTTGTTCCATAGAGAAAAGGTCTCAGCAGTAATTTCGACTACCGAATACGGATATTCTGTATCTCTCTATGACACCGGCTTCCTGTGTTTGGGATATTAATTACACACCAACGAATCCCGTACAGCTTTCAATACGCTATAAGGTGAAAGATGTTTGCCTCCCTTTTTTGAAAAAAACCTCACAATTTCTCCACATAAATTATACAGATTGTATCAAATCAAAACGGTTCATAGAACATTCTGTGTGTAAGACAGAGACGATATTATATAAAGCACTAAAGCAGTAAGTAAGAATGAGATAAATGATCGCTAATAGTTACTGTGGTTATACAATCTGATAATATCGGCTTTGTTTTCTACAGTAAAAATCACAATTTTATCAAATGTCAGTATTCACTAGTGAAATTATTGATAAAATGGCTATTTATACTGTTCGGGAAAAAATCCAAATAATTAAATGGTTTTATGGTGGTAATTCAACCGCCGACTGTCCCGACATAATAAATTTATTTGTAGCTGTCTTTGAAAACATTAATATTACAGTTTAGTTGTTTTAATTGATAAATTGGTAAAAAGATTTACAGTGTACGTAATTATTTATTTACGTAACCACAGTAACTATTAGCGATCATTTATCTCATTCTTACTTACTGCTTTATATAATATCGTCTCTGTCACACACAGAATGTTCTATGGACCGTTTTGATTTGATACAATCTGTATATCATTTTACAGATAATTGCTTGCTCTACTGACATCGACAACTAAAAAATTTATTATTGTTTTTTTTTTTGTAAATTAATTAAAATACAGCAACGCTGAACAACGTCTACCATCTGACGGCTTTAATTTTGAAACAACGTCAACACTTCGATCTGTCATCTGACCTTCATATTGTAATACAACAGACACAATATTGCATACTGCCATCTGACGCCTATAATTTTGAAACAGCGAGCAACGCTGAACGTCACAGCAATGCTGTATGATGTCATCTGACGGCTTAGCTCAACGCTTTTGCTACTTGCGCCTCTATATGATAATTTTAGTAAAATATTTCTTCGATCTGTCATCTGAGCTACATATTGTAATACAACAAAAAGAAGAACGTTATAAGCAGTGTGCAAAATTAGAAACGAATTGAATACCTGCAATCATATTTAAAAAATAATTTTGTAAAGTGATAATTATTATACTTATTTAGTGCGTATAATTCGCACAGGTCACACTAGTACCTATATAATTATAAACGTGATTTATTGGCTCACTGACAAAAGGTGACAGATAAGCGCTAATTAAAAAAAATCAACGATTGGTATTTTTACCTGACGACGGCGTTGTGGCAGCGGACAAAGTGTCCTCCTTGGCGACTTACAGGTAAGTGTGTCGACGACTGGCGTCTGTTGACTAAGCGTGAGCGTGTTTTCTACTCGGTCGTAGTTCATGCTTCCAACTACGACCTAGCACAATGCATACACTTACCTGTGAGCTACCAAGGAGGACACTTATCCCGCTGCCACACCGCCTCTGTTAATGTCTACCGCAATTGTAGACGAAACGACAGGTAGAAATACCAATGGGCCACGATTTACAAGCTCGGAAAGCAGGAAGATTTCGAAAGTGAACAGAAATTGTTACAGAATAAAATCATTTTATAGGTGACTCATGATATATTATGTATTCAGCCAGTATATTATAATTGAACACAATAAAAAATAGTTTAAACGCCGCTACTGTATCTGCTATTGTTGTATTGTTCGACTACATCAGATCACCACGTTCAATAATAGAAACTATTCTCTGGGAATGATAAAGCGAAACAGCGGGAGAATATCAATACAATCAATTTATCAACAGGAAAAATTAGATACCTTTTAAAAATTAAACTACTTTTTTAACTTCGGAAGAATTCGATTTCTACAAGGCAAAAGAATTATAGTAATATTTGTTTGCTAAATTTTTAATTATATTTGCCCATTTGATTGCGGTTACCAGAGTTGCAAAAAATATACTTTATTCAACACGCGTGAGTAATATATAATTTCGGGGCCCTGTTAAATTCAGGAGAAATAATAAATTACTTCATGTTGACGCGTAGTGCTAATAATGAGCCGAAACTGTACGATAATGTATTACTGCAATAGTTTCTGGATCAATAGGAACGCGGTAGCGAGCCGAAACTGTACGATAATGAATTATTACTGCATAGTTTCTGGACCAATAGGAACGCGGTAGCGATTTGTATATATGAAAACAGCATCGCAATTCAGCGAAAGTAAGGGCCATCTTGTGTGCATCGAGGGCGGTGGGTACGTCAATCAATGAAGTGATTTATTATTTTTCTCTCTTTTATCAGGGCCCCGATTACATATTACTCGTGCTAGTTGAATAAAGTATTATGTGCGACGATTGATCGAAGGATAATATTCCACTCGCGTGTTACCGCACTCGCTACGCTTGTGCGGCAAATTTCACGCTCATGGAATCTTCTCCTTCCCTCACTAGTCGCACAATATACTATTAAACGTATCTAAATTACAAGATACTAAACAGTCAATTCGTAAATACAAGATATTTCGTATTTTAAAAGATCTTACATGGTTTTAATTTTTTGGTACCCGATACTTTCAATATGACAAACGTGTGACCCTCACCCAAGGAGGAAGTGAAACTTCTTTAGAGTTATGGACTCGTTTCATTAATACATTATTCCTTTTGCGTTACCAAGGCTATATATTTGAATTTGAATCACTCCTCCTGTTGCAGAAAATTTCAAACAGATAAGTCGCTAAAGAAGTTCCACTTCAATAAGAATCTCATAAAAATATCTAAGATAAAAAAGTGTCTTAGGTACACCATCTTATTAATTATTAAACAGAAAACAAATTGTTTTAGTATTTTTGATTTTAAACGACATTCTGACTTTTTTTTGAAAAGAAGAGACATCAACATCGGTTGTAAATTTTAGAAGCTATAAGTTGTGACACGGATATGACGAAACTATGAGTTCCTAAAAAATAAATACTTTTTCTTCATACCACGATCGAAAGAGTATACTTTCGGCATCAATTGTAAGGCACAAAGTCTAACATTTACTTATATGCTACAATACGGGAAGTTCTTACGTTCGTACGGTAGTAAAGTAAAAACAACCAATCAACTGTTGTTTAGATATCGTTTCCATAGCAACCTTATTACATTTTATAGCTAATAGTCGCGTACGGCTGTCATTATTGTTTTTACGTATAACCTCAAAGCTTCTTGCTTGAATTTATCTGTGTTTTTATGTAGTTAGTTAATTAATGCATTTAATAAGCGTGCTTACGACCGACGTATGAAGAAAAATAGTATGATATTTTTGCCCCCCTTTTCACCTCAGGCATCATGGCGCCCAGGGCAAAAATATCACACTTTCTGCCCTTGTGGTGTAAATGTAATAATATACTTTTTCTTTTCAAAAAATGCCTTTGCACGTAAATAGATTTCATATAATAGTAATTTAAAATTTTGTTGTTAAAACTGGGTTCAAAACTTGGGAGCTATCGTTTTGGAATGCGTAAAAGCATAACGAATTTTTAGCAACACGGTTTAATTTTTCTGTTCTTATATTCAAATACTTTTATTGAAATAATGAAAAGTAATACGTTTTTCTATTTATATTTTATTTCATTTAAATCCGAAACACGTAAACAAAACCTATTTTATTATTTAAACCGTTTTGGGACGATGAGAACGCATTTTTTTGAAATGTCGATTGCAAAACAAGAAACTCGTATTTAGTGTCTAGTAGTTGGTAACATTGTGGTAAAGGTTAATAAAATCAATTCGTACTGGAAAATCGATGATTCGATGATTTAAATTGAATTCGATTTAGGAATTATAAATTGCTTTTTAGATAGCTTTAGTTTAAAGTGACATGGAATTTTTAGATTCTGATTTGGTTTATATCTTTTTTTCTTTACAATACAATACATATATTACATTTATTCAACTCATGCGCGTTATTCATGTTTTATCATGCCCAAAAACCGAACCCTAAATAGCCATTTACCGACTGGTGACAATTACTTGTCATAACTCAATGAAGATTCCTACTAGCTCGGCCATTGTGGAGTAATGAAAATAAACGTAACTATTTTCTGAGTCGTAACGAAATAGTAGGTAACAACAACTCCGTTGTTACCCATTGAGGCTAAAATTGAGAGGACGAATATTTTCGACATGGAGTTTATTCATAACCGGCTAACCTCAAACCAAAACATTGAATCGTGCTGTTTGGTGCTGTTAGTATTGAATTTTTTTTTATAAAGAAATAAATAGATATTTACAGCATATCATTATAATTAAAACATGAATAACGCGCAATTGTTGAATAAAATTATGGGCGCAACTTGTAGGCTAAGTCATGACACGCCATGAATGACTTAGACTACTAGTTACGCCAATAACTATTTCAATACGAGTCTTGTTATTTCCGCATACATTTTACATAGAAAACTATAAGTTTCTGTTGCGTTTCATGCAACAATAATGCAATTCGGAACCCAAAGGAATGGTGAGACCTCTGGTGAGAAATGTACCGAACTGTCCTAAGGGGGTTTTTTGACAGGTAAACTATGGAGGCATAAGGTAAACATTGATTTAGAAAAGCATGATCGAGACTAGGTTAGCCTCCATCATGTTTTCTAAATCAATGTTTACCTGTCAAAAACCCCCCTTAAGACAGTTCGGCGCATTTCTCACCAGATGTCTCATTATTCCTTTGGGTTCTGAATTTAATATTTTTAATCCTCATTCATTCAAATACATTGTAACATATTAATATCAGGTTTCCTGCCCAAATTAAATTATCATCTTTGGAAATTACTGGCGGCCCGGTCTGATTTCTCCCGATTTTGTAGATTGACACCGTTGTTTCGTCGACTTACGTTGAAAAATTTTTCTCTACTTTAGATCCCCCTGGATGCACCCCTGCATTAACCACAGAAAATAGAACCATACGTGGGGTAGACGCAGATAGATTCCATAGTATTTTCTAAATACATGAATGACTTGCTTTAGACTTTTCCGATTAGTGCCGATCAATTTCGATGAAACTCGATTCATACACAAGCCAGTTTTAAAAAGTATGTTAAACAAAAAAATAATTAAAAAATAGTTACGTTCGAAGCGAAAGGGTTAACGGATTGAGATAAAAATTCAGATTAATTCTAAAAGTTAATATTACAAAAAAAATGCAAGTTTCATTTAAATCGCACCAGTCGTTTTGGTGCCTATTTAGAACGTACATTAAAGAATTTATACAGTATGTAAACACGTAAGGTGCACATAGGGAAAAATGACTGGATCAGAGTGAGCCTTGAAATCTTGTTTTTCAATTTGACAGATCATATTCTTTTGCAAAATGAATGTGTATAGGTACTACTGAAGAAAATATTCAAATAGTTACAATATAATCGGACTTTTTTTTATTAATTAAATACCCAAAAATACTTAAATATGGTGCGAGATCAAATATCTCCGCCTATTCGTGTTAAGCCTAAAGACATTGGGTCACTGATTTACCAACGCTCATACGTCATACCTACCAGTCAGACAATTTTTGAATGAAATGTTTCCAAACAGATGGAGTTGTTTTTTTGTTTATAAGAGCTTTTTATTATTAAAATTACCACGATAATTCAATAGAAATAACAATGAATGCAGTCATGGCTAACTCTGATCCAAGTATTTTTTTCCCAATGCTAATTTCCCTATATGTGCACCTTACGCGTTTACATACTGTATACTCGTAAATGATTCATCATTGAATACTTTTTATTTTTCAAAACTTAATCATTCAAATTTTAAAAAAAGTTCAACATAATATAAAAGGTATTCAAGTCAATTTCGAATGTATTTCACCTTCAACATCTGTCATGTGACAATAAATTGATAAAAATAACACTTTTAATAATATTAAAGTTAGAATACACAATCGTTTTTCAATAATCATCAAGCGTATCGCAGTCAACTGTTTGCCGACACGAATTTGTTTCATTTAACGTGACACATTTTTTTTTCAATATCGACAAAGAATAATAGAAAGATGTCTTCCAACGGTTACAACAATTTATTACATCTATTATATTTAATCCTTCGCTGTCCCATCTGCTGGTGTTGAATGTTGTTGGGTCGACAGATAATTATTTCCTGGCGACAATTAACTACAATGGAGGAGGAACTACTGTTCAAAGCAAAGTTAAACGTTTTGTGTTACGGAGGAATTAGTTATGCCACTCAAACATCACACTTCTATCGAATTTATATGTTCTTAGCTTGCATTTTGCAAGAAAGATATGAAAACTAACCATTTTATTTTCATTCATTACCGTAGCACAATACAAAGCCTATCAGTGGCGACGCAAGAACATTTTAAATGGGTTTTCTGCAGGGCCAATCGGAGGTACCTCCTAACACGAACTAGGAATAAGGGATGAGGGGTAGCGATGTGTCCACATGACTCTTTATTGGGAGCTGGCTCCGTGCGCTCCGCTCACTATACTGCCGTAAAAAGGCAAAAGGCAGTAAGTGACTAACTTATGAATTTGAGTAAATCAAGATTTACTAAAAATGTCTTGACCGTCCAGAATTTTAGATTATGGAAACCAAAACATGGGGGAAACATCTTTTAAAGACAATAAAATTATTGCTGCAGCACTTACTGCTGTCGTTGGCTTCAGTATAAACTCATTTTGTCAACAAATGTCACTTACTGCCCTTTGCCTTTTTAGGGCAGTATAAAGAGTCGCTCAGAGCGAGTCGTTCAAAGGAACGACGCTAGACAGTACGTACTACACAAGAGTGCAGACTGCAGAGAACAATACACACACTCAGTTCTGAGCTCATTTTAATTTGATTCTGATCTTATATTATTATATATTGTAAAGTAAAAAAAAAAAAACAAGTGGGACGATCCCATTTTCAAATCGGTTTAGTAGTTCCTGAGACTGCTCGCTGCAAACATACAAATATTTCTGTTTAAAATATTAATAAACTGACTGAAACTAACAAAACTAATTTATAACCTTAGAACAGAGATGTTAGTAATTTGTTATAAAGTAATTTTATAACATTAAAATGAAGTATGCTAGAAACCTACGTTTATATATTGGATATATTTTTTATTTCTTAGAATTTTTTATGTATTCGATTGCTTTTATTCAATTTTATTTCATGTATTTATCAAAGAGATGATGTATTATAACAGAAATGAGTATTGTTATTTTTAATCACAAATATTGAAGTTATTTCTTTTACCATTGTAATTTAAATTAAAAAAAAACTTGTGTTGAAGATGTAAAAAAAACGTACATTTTTATATCTTTTATTATTTAGATCTTTAAAAAGCTACTTTGGGATTAGACTGGGCAAATTTGACCAAAAAAATATCTAAATTAGAAGAAATAATTTATAGTTTGTTGTAAATTAACAAATTAAAAAAAAATGTTTTTTTCAACAATTATTTTAGAATATGGACGTCGCGTTTTTTCTGTACATACCGATATTTAAGATCATTTTATCTATTCCTACAAACTATTGCCGTTATGGCGTCGAAGATACGAATATATACAGGATGATTTTTAAGTTGATCTGTATTTTAACAGTAGGTAGAAATCAACTAGACGAACAAATATTTTAAGTAACTTTTTTATCAAAACTCAAAATTAAGAGAGTAACAGCCTTTCAAACTTTAATTAAATTTTGTTTGATTAATTCAAAAGCTCGGTTAGCACACGCGAAGAAATGATAGCCCGAATTGGAAATGCATACCAAATAATTCGCGGAAGGCCCTTAACTGGCTACGACGCACGCATCTTTGTGTCCAACAAAACAGAGACAAATTCGAACAATTTCCGTGACTTCTTGATAATGACATAACATATTTCCACAGTGACATGACATGACGCCAGGACCGACCTTAAAATTTGAAAAAATTTAATAAAACTTTGAAAGCCCGTTTCTTTTTCGTTTTTGAGTTTTGATAAAAAAAGTTAAATATTTGTTTGTCTATTTGATTTCTACACGCTGTTTAAAAAAAATCAACTTAAAATTCATCCTGTATTGTGGCACAGCCAGTATTATAGGTGTATATGTATTTACCTACGTGATGCTTCTCCATCCACCAAAACCACGGTTCCACTTCCAATTCTCATAAACACTGTTCTCTGTGAACAATCTTGCAAACAAATTTATTCGCCACTTAAACTGGATGTTATATTATTCCTGTATACAAACCGTAAATACTGTCTCCTCTATTGTAACTATAGACTTGCTATACAATGTAAAGCTGGACTCACACATGCCCAGAGCTGCAAAAGATAAGATATGATAAGATAAAATTTATTACTTATTAAAATATGTACAATAAATTAACAAAAAAAATTTTTTTGACGTGATAACGTCTTATAAATTGATGAAACACCAGCTGCACGCACGAAAAAGTGTAACGTTCCGCCTGACCCTGTGCGTGCAAGCGAGAGCGCAGTATAAGCGATAGAGAAGCACGATCGGGCCATGCTTAAAAATATGTATTTTGCTTTGGTTGATCAAATTATTAGTCGGTAAAAATATAGTTTGACAGCTACTAAAATTTAGGTTATGTATTATTAAATATGATATTCGAGCAGAATACGTTATCACGTAAAACTATCGTCCGTAAACCGACTTTACAGACAACCAATTTTTTGGACAGCGTTCCGTTGACCAACTGCATAGTGTAAAAAAAAAAAACAAAAACATGAAATATTACAAAGTATCAATATGGAAAAAAATACAAAATAAAAAAACCCAAACATTCACAAAACAGCTGCAAAAGATACTTTGTATGGCTTAAATGTTATCTCGTTTCGTCAAAAATTTGGTGTATTTATTGGTGCAGTTTTGACAGTACTGACTTGTTTCTAAAACGCTTCTTGGCATTGGAATACTTTCCATTCTTACTCAGAACTGCGTGTATGCCAGAAATGAGATATTATTTTGTATACGTTAAACGTACTGTTTTAGTAATAGAACCATTTTTGGACAACGTTGAGAAAGGAGTAACTATGCCAAATAATGGGAATGCATCCGTGTTTCGTCTCAATCGCGTGCGAAGCCGCGGTTAACGGCTAGTAAATAATGAAACGGGAAGAGTTTTTCCAAACCTGCAACGTTACATAACAACACAACAATAATCTTCTGCTCTACGGTGGCAATGATGGCTCGGCGTACCCACTTATACACACATAGATAGAGGGAATGTCGTTGCACACATAAACTTGTGTACTAAGACTATGGGACGGAGGGAAATAATTTCCCAAGAGTTATCTTGTTTGCATACGGGGCAGGCTGAGGCTCCTACCTACCTACACAACAGATAGTACCTGTTTACGATATACCTATGTGTATATTCACATACTCCGTATATATATAGGTACATACATTACTTGTACCCTTTCCTGCTCGCTGTATTACCGGCTGCCAACACATAAAGTCTAATGCTCCAAGACAAAACGATTTAAGTGAGATTTTTTGAAGTGAAAACTTCTTTAGCGGCGTTGTACACTTTTTTTGTAATGGGTAAAAAATGTTAAACTCGCGTCAGATCGAAAATTCGTAAGACCTGATCGAAAATGCGTAAGATCTGATCGAAAACTCGTAGACGAAAACTTTTGTACACTTTTTTTGTAATGGGTAAAAAATGTTAAACTCGCGTCAGATCGAAAATTCGTAAGACCTGATGGAAAATGCGTAAGACCTGATCGAAAATTCGTAAGACGAAAACTTTTGTACACTTTTTTTGTAATGGGTAAAAAATGTTAAACTCGCGTCAGGACACGTGACCTGATCGAAAATTCGTAAGACGTTAATATTCAAGTTTTCACTTCTGCCGGCACTCCCGGATTGCAACCCGTATTTTTTTTTACATTCAAATCAAGGGCACGAGTCACCATTTTATTTTACACTTCAGAAATAAAACGGGTAGTATTTAAACGAGTGACTGTAAATTACAATTTTGGGTGACAAAAATAATCAATTTGGGTTACTGTATTACTAAGTGAGCGAGTGACTGCACGTGACGAGAAATCAACAGAACAGCAACTTACAAACATCCATTTGAGTTCCTTAAAATACAAAATGGGAAACTTCATAATATTTGAGCGACCTAATATTTGTTTTGAGCGGCATTTTGTTAATAGTTTTCTAAAAAATATATGTTTAATTGACTGTCAATTAAATATACATTTTTTAGAAAACGCAGTTCTATTCAAACAAATAACTATTTAATTCGCATGCCCCGTTATCGTTCACCCCGGAATTATTTTTTTAAAAACTCCACCTTTGCCCCATCGCGTTTCTCTGCGAGACAATTCGCATACCCCTTTATCAAAAACAGCGGTGGTTTTCAATCTTCATGAAAATGTGAGTTTTAAGTTGTAGTCTCAAAGTGAAAAAAAAATAAAAAGTAAAAACAAAAGAAGATATCTGTTTCAAAATTACCGAAGACATTCCAGTCGCTCACTTAGTAATTTAGTCGCTCACTTAGTACCTAATTTAGTCACCCAACTATTATTTTAATATCTCAAGTTATTAAAACAGTATCTCATCATCAGTCACCAAAATTTGTTTTTTTATTCGACCGTTTTATAATTCCCCTTTTTTTTACATTCAAATCAAGGGCACGAGTCACCCTTTTATTTTACACTACAGAAAAAAAACTGGCATAATTGTACAAAACAAACACAAAAAAAAATATAGTATATTACACCACAAGGGCCGAAAGTGTGATATCCTTGCCCTACGCGCCATGATTCCCGAGGCTAAGCCGAGGGCATCATGGCGCGAACGGCAAGATATGAAGAAGAAAAAAAAGTTGCATATAAGAAATGAGATTTTTTATTTCTAACAAGGTTATTTTGTTTCAGAATCCCTAGCGCAAGAATTGGAAATGGAGAGAAAATCTAGACAGCAGCAGTCCGACAGAGACGTTAAATCGCCGCTTCAAGATCGACAGAATTATTATAAAAACTCGGTACTATTTACCAGTGCTACGTAAATTTTAAAATATCAAAAAAAAACAGTATTAGCAGTTTTATTACGTTTTTAAAATGAGCATGTTGATTATTTTTTTTGTGTCGTGTTGTGTACTTCTTTGTTACTGCTAGTCTGCGCATGCGTATAAACATTCAAAAATAATTTTAATGTGAAAAAGAAACAGTGTAATGATATTTAAAAATCAGTTTTTTTACAGTAGACAAACAAAAGTTCGAGATTTCATACAAAATAAAATTAAAGTGAAAGTGTTTCGGAAGTGAAAATTGGCAACGAACGATAAAAAAATATTTCCGTTCAAAATGCTTGCAGCTAAGCGAAATAAATTCCACAAATAAGCGAAAACTGTACTTAGTTTTTTTTTATTATGTAAAAATTTATTACGTATATTTTGTCAATTTTTTTAATAATAGGATGAAATTAAATGTTATACTAAGGTTTGTCGTGTATTTGGAATAAGAAGAAATCCAAAAATTTATCATAAATTGAAGGAATTTTTCTCATTGTTTAATTGTGCTGTAAAATTCACAGCTCTCTTTTGCAGTTAAAAATAATAAAAGCAGAGTTCATAAATGTATAAACTTAACAAGCCGTGAGGCCACAAAACCAACTTCCCAGTATGTACTGTACAAATTAGATCTGAAATATATTTTAAACTTTTCAAAAAATACTTTTTTGCAGTTTAGTGTTTAAATAGAAAAAAAAACGGCTGTACCACTATTTTAGTAAAATTTCTCTCGGATCATATTGACGTTAATAGGCTTCAAAAGTACCTGCACTAACAAAGTCGATATCAATTTTTTTTTCGCGGATTTCTTGTAAAATCCACTCTTTTGGCAGTCTTTTTGTTTAAACAAAAAAACAACCGGGCCGATTTTGATAACATTTCTTTCGACTAAAAGAACGCTGGCATGCTTCTGTTTATTCACGAGACGTTGTCAAAAGTCTAAAATGTACTTTTTGGATGTCTTTTTGGTTAAAAAAAATAACGGCTTTACCGATTTTGAAAAAAATTATTTCAGATCACATTTACTATTAATACGCGTCGATTGGCACCCTAACATAGTCGATATCATTTTTTATTGTCAAGATGTCATCTTAGAAAGAAAAGACCACGTACGTACGTACGTACATACGTACATACAGAGAGAGGGAGACAGAGAATAGTGTAGTCTGTCCAATCTGATTGCAGCTATGTTACACATTTCTGTTACATATGTTGCGACTTAAAAAATGTTTATTGCACTGAAGTTGTTTTCTACTTTTCGGAGCAAGCCATTTAAATCTTGTATAATTTTTTAATTGTTTAGAAATGACAAGTTTAATTGTTTTAGTAATCACTTTTCAAGTTTTTATGCCTAACTAAACTTGACGACGCTGTTTATGGCTCATTTGTGTTGACCTGAACGTCCGTTCTAAATGTCGCATGCATATCAAGGCCCCTATTAAATTAATAAAATGATCTACTTTGACAAATTGTAAATTAAGGCAATCATTAAACGTCTGTAAGAAAGAAATAAAACTTGGACAAAACGAAAATACGAATTAGTAACAGTTGGATAACGGGCGAACAAAAATAATATTTCGATAGTGATGAGCAAAATTGGTCTTCGTCTTGGAGTTGGACTTGCTTTTTCGCAAGACCAAGACCAAGACCCTACTTACACTAGTAAGACCAAGACCAAGACCGAATAAGCAAAACCAAGACCGATATCAAGACTATCTCAGTCTTAGTCTTATCAGTGTTAATTGCATATAATTTATACTTGACTTAAATTTGATAATAGTATTCAGAAACGTTAATTAAAAAACGCAAGTGGAAGATTGAATCAGCAAGACCAAGGCTGAAAACGCAAGAGTGAATAAATAAGACCAAGACTAATACCAAAACTATCTCAATCTTGGCCTTAGTCTTGCTTTACTCATCACTAATTTCGACGTTTGCTGGAAAAGTAAAATATATGTTATAATGAAAGCTTATTAAATTGAAAATACGATTAATTAACAAAAATACACATAAAGTATATTTATATAAAGTGAAACAACAAAATCTGAATATTTATAGGTTCGTTGTCTAGTCAGAGTTGAGTCTATAATTCGTTATATTTCGTCAGTGACTATTTTACTGAAGCAAGTGGACAAAAAACAGACCGAGTAAAAAAAAATTTGACATACGTTGCCTAAAAAATAGATCAATGTATGTGGAAGATTTATTGGTACAACAATTGGCCCCACGCTGGGCGCCAATTGCGACACCAAGTTTTAATCTATGTTTTGTAACGCTAAAATGGGACAATTTTACTGAAAAAGACCGACAAAAAACAAAGCAAGTAGAAGCTTTCTTAACAGACATTGCCTAAACCGTAAGAGATATGTCAATGCAATGTATGGAAGATGTTACTAAAAAGTACGCGGCATCATATAAAATATATCTTTAACAGGTAATCTATAAGCTCGGATGAAGCCGGACCAGGCTACTGATAAGAAATTAAGTGCAATGCTACCTTAAGAGAAATCAGAGACAAATATTTCATTTCATGTACGTGATATAATACACAATAATTAAAGACCTTATTTGCAATTAAATCAATATTATACATTCGATCATAATTTATACGACTTGGTTCTCATTTAATATCAAGATAAACAACTTCAGTGCGTCGCTTAGAGGTAAGAAATTAATAATTGATACGTATTATAATAGTATCTACTATAATAATATGTAGTTTGACTTTTATAGTGGAATTATTATTATGATTTAATAGCGTGAAAAAACTAATATGAGTTATTCAACGTACAACATTATAGTAGCTACTGATCTATTACTTACATAGCCATGTCTTGTTTCAGATATAAACAACCAAAAAAAATAATAATTTGTATTTAACGATACGCACAGAAAGAGAAATTGATTTTAAATATTTTTACGAATAAGATAGTAATTGAGTTAAAATTCTCTATTTTTAGTAGAAAAATAAACATATCGTTTCTTGATCAAAGTTAATTACACCACACTAATATCTCCACTATTTTGGTATTGAATTATTGATCTGGAAGTTTATTTTATTTTCTGATGAAATAAGAGTTTAGAAATCATCAGATGGTCGGGAACGAGTATAAAGGAGGTTACATAAATTGTAGGTTATAGACGATCAACATCCGAACTCAGGTTCCTGGGAGTGCTAATTCCTATAAAACATTGGAACGCTAACTCTATTTTAATGTTTGCCCTGAGGGGAGTATAACAAAGGTCTGAACAATGATTGAAGCAAATGTCTTCCCAGAATATTGTTGAGCCATCAACGAATGGTTTCATTGCAGAGATATCGCAAACCAACGAAGGTGCTTGTTTAAAAACCATATAATGATGCCAAGTTTACTCCAATTTCATCAGAAATCAAAACGTTCTTGCAGTCCAATAATTCCTTAAAAATATTATGGTGCGTTAACTTAGTCGAGAAAGTATATTCGTTAAAATTAAATATAGGTATACCTGACATTTTTAATTGATATATTAAAATGCGAAATGCTTCAGTAGGTGCTAATAGGAAAAAATAGAATGAAGAATTTCAAAATTCAAAATTCAGTTGGAGAGCGTCAATAATTGAATCTTTCTCTAAGAAAATCACTCATTTAAGATGGAGATCTGGATATAAAACGTTTGTTTTTATCATTGTGGTATCATAATTATACGTAAGCTCTCGTACAAAAGTCTACTCAATGTCTAAAATTTTATTAATAGATTTAACAGATAATATGATCAAATTGGTGGCAGACTATTTCAATGTTTTTGACGTGAAAACGTCTTATAAATTGATTAAACACCAGCTGCACGCACGAAAAAGTGTAACGTTCCTAACGTTCCGCCTGACCCTGTGCGTGCAAGCGAGAGCGCAGTATGCTTCGGCCCAAGTTTGACAGCTACTAAAATTTAGGTTATGTATTACGGAATACGTTATCACGTAAAACTATCGTCCGTAAACCGACTTTACAGACAACCAATTTTTTTGGTAATTTTTCATGTCAGAAACGGCTCCATACATTACTTAATGACATTTTTAACGATTATAGATATTATGTATCTATTATTTACAATTATCATCGTCTTGATCTTTTTTTTGCATATCTGACAAACATCTTAGTGAACATTTTTCCATTAGAAAAGAGGTCAATACGAATAAATTTCACCAAAAAATGCTGAGCCGTATTTGAGATACTGACAACAAAAAATGATTTAAAAAAAATAATTAGTCTGTCACCGATTAGATGCTTTCCATCGTTAAATCTATATAAGCGAAATATCACTCACTGAATTACTGACTCTTCACGAGATCTCTAAAATTGTACACCCGATTGACTTGAAGTTTGGCATAGTTACTCCTTTCTCGACGTAGACACCCACTAAGAACGGATTTTATACAAATCCTATCCAAAACGGATTTTTCATTTACCATCACATATACTATGGGTGTGAGTTGTTACGTGGGTGGATGTGGATGGTTTCGTAGATAGGAAGGACAGTATAATATTTCCAGAGAAAGAGGGAGAAAGAGAGAGACTATGTATTTATAGAACATACAGTTTTGGCACCCGAGTGAAGCCGGGAGGGGTCGCTAGTTAAATAATAAAATTCTAGTAGTGTGTTTTGGTAGAGTTTTGTGCTATCAGAACTTAGAGTATAATTATTAGTATCAGAACCTTTCTCCAGTATCGACAACGTACTTAATTTTTGCATTTTACTATATGACATACTTTATGCATATCAACCAGTAAAATTTTAAAAACTGACATTTTTAATTTAAAGTTTATAGAGGAGTAATGTTTGTATTAGAAAATGTACCACATATTGTATATTTTAAATCATTATACAACCTATAATTCAGTCATTTTCATTTAAATGACAAATTAACATTTTGTTTAAGTATCTACTGCAATGTAGTGGTGAAATTTTAGGTTGTAATTGATTTCTATCAAGGCTGTAAAAATTGGGCATACTTTTAAAGCGATTGCGTATGAAGGAATTGCGTTTTTATACATTTATTATAAAGTTTATTAAATTTTTATTCTCACATTTCTACTTAGACATAATAGTCAAATTTGTAAATAACATTTAAAAAAATGTAAATAAATTTTTTCTAGCAATTCAACTACTTAAAGCAAAATCGTATCGTCAAAACTTTTCATTTGTATGAAAAAAGAACTTTTGAGTATACATAAAATGTAAAAATCGATTTAAAAATATACAGCATATTATATTATGTACTATATTAAACCATAGATCTATCAACTCTGTACAAAAGAGACTTTTTAAATGTAGGATATAAGAATTCGTTTTTAACATTATTTGTAAAAATGTAGTAATGGACACTATATAGAGCCGATCTGACAATTAGAAGATAAAAAATAATAAAATAGATAAATATGAAAAATACGAAACATAAATTAGAGCTCAATATTTATATGTAAAAAGCAGCTATTAAATTGAAATTAATTTTCTGTAGAATGAAAAACTTTTACCAAGATTTTAGTTTGGTGTTTATAAACTACCATTTTATTCATATCTAGATTTTTTCTTCGAGTCTGGGCTGGAACCAGTGGCGTAAGGCAAAATGCCACGGGCCCCCGGCCTTAGAGGCCGTTAGGACAGGAGAAACCCAACATTTATTACAAAATTTGGTAAAAAATATTAATGTTGTATTTAATCAATTTAAAATAGGTATTAACTCAAAAACATACACGAATTATACAAATATCTACTTTACTTCGTGATTTATAAAGATGAAACTACAACGTGAAGCTTTTTTATATTAAGGGAAAACCTGAACCGATAAATTTGCCACTAGCTGAAAGTCTGAAACTGTCAAATGAGTAAAACAGTTCGATCTCAATTCTAAAAGATCAACATTTCAATCATAAGTTCTCAGCATGATCTATAATAATCTTTTGCAACATTTCAAGTACATCGATATTTTTTATGTCATTTAAATAATTCATATCAGTTGTTCTTTTCTTGACAATTTATTGTCGATAAATAGATAATATCAAATGTTACAACTGATGCAATATTTTTATAAAAAAAAAAACTGTTAAAAAAGCAGTTGTTTGCTTGCATCAATTTTATTGGAAAGTATTTAAAATTTAAAACATTTAAACATATTCTGGGGTCTTTTACTACTATGAAATAGATCTAGGACGTAATGAAGACAATTTGAACCAATGTGACGTTTGTTACATAAGCACCAGTTATCCATAGTATATTTTTTGTCATAATAATAAATTCTTTTAGCTCCTAAGTGGAGTATAGGGCCTCTACGAAAGTTTTGAATCTAGTCCTATCTTTTACCATATTTTTGACTTGAAGCCAGGTAGTTTCTTGTTCCATAACTTCTTCACGAACAGTTCTTCTCCAAGATATTTTTGGTCTTCCTCTCTTTCGGTATCCCTGTGGGTTCCAATCCAAGACTCTCTTCGCTATGTCGTCATCTGTCTTTCGTAGCGTGTGTCCTATCCAATTCCATTTCCTACGTTTTATAGTTATAGAGATTTGTTCAAGACATGCACGTTTCCTAAGTTCGTTGTTTGAGACGTGTTCATACCATTTCACCTTGAGGATTGTTCTGAGGCATTTGTTTATGAAGATTTGCAGTTTTGTCATACAACCTATAAAATAGCTGCTGTTATGTTCATTTTCAGAATTCGGTTTTTTTCTTTCTTCAAGGTTAATTGACAAAGAAGAGTGATTCTGATCGTCAGATTGGCTAATAGATACATCGCCTGCCATACAAACAAAACCTGCTACAGTTTATTAGCACGTAGTAGGTCTTTATATATAATAATAATAATTACATAATTAATATCAATTAGTATATTACGTCATCATTCGTATATAATTTAGACAGTTAATTCGTACATACATTATTATATAAGCATTACCTACTTTGACAAAAAAAAACGAGGCTGGTTATCGAAATATTCAAGTTCACTTTTTACGCATCCACGCTCATCGATAATTAAACTGCATTCTTTTATACCTGTTTTTTTAAATTGATCCACAATCTGGAAAACTTAAATCATCGTGTTCCTAACATACTGACTTCTTTTCTGAAGCTATGCTTCTTAACGCAGGCCATGAACGCAAATGGCAACTCAAGCTATCATATGGACAGACGATTTATTATTGCTGAGTATAATATACCTAAGCGTAGCGCGTTATGTGACCGAGCAGTTTACTGCACCTACCTTGCAATTACGAGGTGGCTGATTCGACCCCCGACAAGATTGGGTTAAAGTTCTGAACATATAAAGCTAGCAGGTCAGTATAATAAAATAGCTACTGGATCAGAACAAGACAATAAATATAGTCAGTGCCCGTCGGCAAAAATTTTACTGACACATACTCTCCCCAAACTTTGTATATGGCTTCATTAGGCCTAGTCTGATATCTATTTCCTCTATGACTTTTTTGATTTTAGGGCGTTTTCCCTTTAAATTTTCCGAAAGATTTCGTTTTGACGACATGTAAAAATTTATAGATACTGTTTGTTTTTTTAATTGGATAGCTTGAAAACTTCAACGAAAACGGTAAAATAATGTTCTCTGACAAATAACATTTAAAATGTCTGACACCTCGAATATGTTCGACGTATTTGAAGTGTCAGACATTTTAAATGGTTCATGTTATTTGTCAGAGAACATTATTTTAGAGTTTTGGTTGAAGTTTTTAAGCTATCCAATTAAAAAAAACAAACAGTATCTATAAATTTTTACATGTCGTCAAAACGACATCTTTCGGAAAATTTAGAGGAAAACGCCCCAAAATCAAGAAAAGTCATAGAGGAAATAGATGTCAGACTAGGCTAAATGAAGCCATATACAAAGTTTGGAGAGAGTATGTGTCAGTAAAATTTTTACCAACGAGCACTGACTAATATCCATGAGCAGATTTGGGATTCGAAGAACCAACAATAATCCAGAGACTAACCACTTAATGGCTTCTTCAACCTTATACGTCTATCATTGCTTGGCGTATGTCGACAAAGACCAAAATTTGTTTTAAACTAATTCGGAATTACATGATTAAGACGCACGGCATAAAAATTCCATAATGCTGCCGCTACATAGATTAGTCTGTCAAAAAAATCACATATGAATCTCCCAAACAAATTGCCTAAAGAGATCAAAATGTTGCAACTGGGAACTGAGGATCTCTTTATCCAACAATTGGTTTTATACTGTTGAAGAATTTTTTAATTATAAATTATAATATGTAATATTCTATCTTAAGCTATCCTCCTCGCAGATGTCAAAAATAATCCAATTTGTGTAGCTAAGCACCTGATTGGGTTAAAAATTCCAGATTTGTGCAAATCCTTTTAAATAACAGATGTCTGCTTGCATAAAAAATATTTCGATAACGATCGACTCGTACACAAAACGTAGTTATTATACATAATATTTATGTTTAGGGAATGAATGTGTGCAATATTATTTTAATACCTATGTAATTATATGATATATAATTTATTTTATTCATTCAAATTGTGTCATAATAAACAAGTGAACACTGTATACGCCATTTTGGACAATCACCTGTCACAATAATTTTGACTTATTTAAATGACACATTGTTATGACATTTGTTTTAAATTTCAACACAAATTCAAATTATTTTGTTTTATAAAAAATAATCCATCACTTTGAGCTGCTAAATCTATAATTTTCGAATTTTAGGTGTCTGTGTGTCTTTCCACGTCTTTCAGAAGCCCACTATTGATCTAAAAAGCTCAAAATTGTCACACTTGTAGCATATAGTTAGTGACCTACCGGAAAATGAAAAAAAAAAACTAGTGAGTTGTTTAATTTTCGAGTCTATAGTAAAAACTATAAAGTGAGGTTATGTGTCTCTTCCGCCATTACCCTTAAAACTTCTGATCCGATTTCAATAAAATTCGGCACAGGTATGTATATAGCACTCCTCAACTCAAAAGACACGCTCTTTATTTTCTACTTCGCTCGCGTTAAGATGGCTCCCAGATGAAAGTATTTTTTTACAAAATCAATGAAGTATTGAACTGATTTTTTTTACATTCGGTTCACGTATTATTGGGCTTCCAAACACACTTCGATCTAATACATAAAAATTAATTATCAGCGAATTTCGATGGAACATTGAAGATAAGTAAAAAAGTGGTCTAATTGTCATTTTTAAAGTACCTATACTTTATTAGACATTTTAAGGGTGTACAAAGTTAACAATTCAACAAAATAACAATGACATTTGAAAAAACAATAATAAAAAAACATCTTTTTTAAGGAATATATACAAAAAGATTTTTAGAAGGTTACTGAACATGGCGCCTATAATCTGTCGGCAGGATAATTGCTCGAAATATTGATGGATCTAAAATATTCAAAAAGATTATTGTAAAGTAAGGTAATCTTTATAGCGTATGGAGTTAATTTATTAAATTTTGATTCAGAATTTTTACAAACAATTAAACAATAACTTTACAATAAACTGTTTGGATTTTTCTGATTCCTCAATATTTCGCGCAGGGCCCATGCTGACAGTGAGTCGTCATTTTTCTAAAGGACCTAAAATCTCACTAAAAATATTCTATATTTTATAAAAAAAAGACTTTTTTATTATTTTTAACCGACTTCAACAAAAAGGAGGAGGTTCTATGTTCGTCTGTATATTTTTTTTTTTATGTATGTTCACCGATTTCTCCGTCAATTATAGATCGATTTTCAAATTTTTTTTTTATTCGAAAGAGTCCACCTCAGAGGTGGTCCCATCGGAACCAAGTCAGGATCTGATGGTGGAGTCCGGAGAAATCGAGGGAAACTCTCAAATTTCAAAGGCACGCATAATGTTTTTTATGTATGTTCACCGATTTTTAGTGTTAGATTAACACTAAAAAGAGAAAAATAAAATATTTTTAACAAAAAAATTGAACCGACTTCACACTAAAAAGTAAAAAATAATTGTGTATTGAAATGTTTTGGAGTCGGTGTAGTTCTCGGAATAGATTTCATTTTGGCTGACACCGACTCCAAAACATTTCAATACGCAATTATTTTTTACTTTTTAGTGTGAAGTCGGTTCAATTTTTTTGTTAAAAGTATTTTATTCAATCATAAGTGATCAGTAAATAACATTTTATCTTTAGTTAATTTAATTGTTAACTTTATACTTTCCTAAATAAACGATCATTTTGAATAAGCTCAGGTGGCTTTCCACCAAAATCGACCTTCACAACTAAAATTCACGGGAGCGAAGTCACATGTCCAGGCTAGTCATTTCTGAAAGTCGCTGCACACGAGGCTGGTTTTGCCGCTAGAATCACTGCTGGGACTAGTGCTAGCTGGCGCGCTAACTGCGAGGATGGAAATGACGTCACTGCGGGCTCGCGTGCATGGTCACAAGATAGGTTTCAAAATTAGAACCGGGGCTATTTTTCTTGCGAGTTTGTCTGCTTGTTTTGAGCAAAAACCAATCAGTAAACGTGGGCGACATGGAGAAACGCCCGCAAACAAACATGGCGTCATAGTTCTGTTCAGAGACAATAAACGTTCACTTTTGTTAACATTCGAACTGTCACTGCGCGCGCACCAAACTAATCTACGAAACAAACTTCAATACATGCATCGTGTGAAACGAACACATAAAAGGCATCACAAAATCCAGCGCTACAGCACGCTTGACACTTAGCAAGGAATCTGGCGGCAAAACCAGCTTCATGTGCAGCGATCTTAAGAAAGTGATGGATTTTTTAAAACAATTCATAAACCTACAATTCCGATCATTTTAACGCGATAAGATCACTATTTGTGTTCATATGTGTATTTAAATATTGAATATTATAATACTGTTAAGTATTACATAACTAATTACTTAGTCATTAGATTTTTTTGTTTAATTTAAGTTATTTTATTATTCTTCTTACATATAAATAATATCTCTGATTATTATTTGTTGCTGCGAATTTATAACTTATTGTAAATATTTATGTATGTGTGCCTTGTAGCAATCATTCAGTACATATTAAAAATATTTAAAATATTGAAAATTCATTTTAATGTTTTTTTCTTTCACAATCCGATATTAAGTATGATTTTTTTACAGGAATGTGCCGTAAGTATATCTATTATTTAAAACAAAAACAATAACAAAAAATCATACCCTAATATTTACTTAAAGAAATCCGTTAATTTATTCTGCGTTTCTGTTTTTATGACTCATTATTTTTCGTGGAACCACTAATACGTTCGACTATCGCTTATAGAGGTACAGGCAAGTAGTAGTCTCAGTTATAGTCCATGAGTGAAAAACGTCTGTCTCTTATAGAGCCTTCTGTTTCTCACTTACAGAAGTTTTAGAGTGTTACAAAAAAGGTACCTGGCAAGTACTCTCACTTAGAGAGTTTTCTCGCTTACCCAGTTCTCTCTCACTCAGGTTTGACTGTATTTGAAAATATATTATACTTTGTTATATACACACGTTAAACTTTCCACGTAGTCAATTAAATTTTAACTTAGCTATTGTATACATATTAAATATACACAGCACTTAAATATTACAATTTTACAATAATGAAAATAAGAGTCAAAATAGGCGGTAGATATGATATTATATATATTATATACAATGTACAAATGTGTACTGGCTGCGCGCGCGCAAGTTCGTTGCTAGTTAAGCGCAATACGTCGTCTTATAGCTACAGATATACTGTTAACATTGGCATGTTGACGGGAACTTACATGATTTTACCCATCCAAAATTCGTCTAACGTGCCTATAAAAGTTTCACTTCAAAAATGACCATCAAAAAGTGTTTGCTTTGCAATCGATTCTCTAATTCACATCTAAAAAATCGTCACGTAAAATCAACACTGAACTGAACATTGCATTGACAAGGGTGATACGTGGATGACCCCAATTTAGGAAGTCAAAATGTACAGAAAAATAAATATAGTTTAAAAAAAATAAAAAAAACGCTTTATATATCGAACTAAAAAATAAAAAAATTTTTTTTTTAAATAAGCTTAAAACAATAATAAATAAAAAAACAAGAATTATTGTGAAAAAAGCGTGGGGCGCTTTGTTCCACATTTTCGTACATCGAGCGCGCCACGCTTTTTTCACAGTAATACTTGTATTTTTTATTCATTATTGTTTTAAGCTTATTTTAAAAAAAATATTTTTTACTTTTTAGTTCGATATAAAGCGTGTTTTTTAGTTTTTTTTAAACTATATTTATTTTTCACTTTTTAGTTTGATATAAAGCGTATTTTTTAGTTTTTTTAAACTATATTTATTTTCCACTTTTTAGTTCGATTTATTGTCAATAATTTGCCGAAAAAAAACAATTTTTTTTTCGGCGTGGACGGGATTAGAACCCACGACCCGTGATTCCGAGAGTTGACGTCAGCGAAGACCCGTGCCTTAGACCGCACGGCTAACCACTGTAGTTTACAGTGCTGGCATACTATACTACAGTAATAAACCACTTGCTGTAGTCCAAACGGAGGTTACAAACAAACGTACATACATACAAACTTACAAGTGAAGTTAATATAAAGCGTGTAAAAAGTAATGATTGATTGATGTCGTAGCACCATATCAATCTGAATCGACTTTATTCGCAGTGCTGTGCGTATATATGGACACAGACTGATATCAATCGAATCTGTTCGGCTACAAGCTGTCGGCCCATCTGGAAGCAGAGATATACACATATTGCGGTCGGTGAAGCATGCGATATGTTTCTGATTGAATTCCTTTGGCCATCGGCGTTTGCGTCTGGTCAATCGCCGAGCTATTCGTGATTTGATTTGACAAAACATTGCCAACGGCTGTACACAGAAGAGCGATCGGTTCAGTTGCCTTGCTTTACATGCATTCAAATCGGATTAAATAACAGAAATAATAATGTCACAAATTTACTTCAAAACATTTTTGAAGTGAAAACTTCTTTAGCGGCGTTGTACACTTTTTTTGTAATGAGTAAAAAATGTTAAACTCGCGTCAGGCGTCAGGTAAAGTAAGAACTGGGTGAGCGAGAAAACTCTCTAATTTATACAACGTTAGACATCTATAGCGTTGAAATATCGTACCTACATAAAAATGCAATCTATGATACAAACCATTTTGATCGAAAATTCGTCAGACGTTAATAATCAAGTTTTCACTTCTCCCGGCACTCCCGGAGTGCAAAACTTTTTTTTTAAACATATACAGAAATGTATCGGTTATAGCGACGGTTTATAGGGATCATATCAAATATGTCGCTAAAACCGATACGATATGATTAAAAATCAAATCGATTTGTCGTTATAACCAATATCATAATAATTTAGTTCATAATTGTTAGAGAAATCAAGCGGGAATATTATGTGTTAGAGCTGTAACAAACCGTATGTATTCGTTACTGAGTAACGGGTACATCGTCTGACTCGAAGTAACGAATCGTTACTTACAAATTCATTTCGCTACTCGCATCTTTCGCATCCATGTCAGTTCGACACATTTGATGCGGTTATTTATGTTATACGAACGAAGTCATACCGTATCACGTATGCGACGCGCTTGGATGCGATGGTACATGCTTGGTGCTGTTGCCTGTTAGTACACGATTGTATGTCGTATGAAAAGTAACGAGTAACGTAACGATACGAAAGTAACGGGTACTGGTTCTTTAAGTAACGAATACATACGGGTACACAATTTCTCGTTACTTTTACAGCTCTACTATGTATAGTCGTTACATCCGGTATGTCGTTATAACCGACGTTGTCATTTTCGATATAGATAGTGATTTTTAAGTTAATTCTTCTTTTTTAACAACGTGTCGAAATAAAAAAGACGAGCAAATATTTCAAAAGCCTTTTTTATCAAAACTCAAAAATAAGAGAGAACAGCCTTTCAAAGTTAGTTACAATTTATTTAATTAATTCAAAAGCCCGGTTAATACACACGAAGAAATGATAGCGCGAATTAAAAATGAATCCTAAATAATTCGCAGAAGGCCCTTGTCGCTAGTCGCTACTACAAGCATGCACAGAAGCATGGCTACGACGCACGCATCTTTGTGTCCAACAAAACGGGGACAATTTCGAACAATTTCTGTGAATACGTCTTGATAATGACATAACATATTTCCATAGTGACACAACGACCTCAAAATTTACTAAAATAAGCCCGTTCATCTTTTATTTCTGTGTTTTGATAAAAAATGTTACTTAAATATTTATTTGTCTATTTGATTTCTACACGCTGTTAAAAAAGAAAAATCAACTTAAAAATCATCCTGTATATACTCAATTTGAGTTAAGAGAACGCAATTGTTTAAAAAATCTTAATTACTGGCAATAAAAAATGTTAAAAAAATGAATTTGTGTGTCGTCGTCTTTTTTGTCATATTTAACCATATTTTATTATTTGTGTTCTAATCACTGTTTTTACTTAATCACAGCGATTACAAAATTTATAGGCACTTTTTGTAATCACTGACATGCTATTTGGGTAGTACTTTACTTAGTAGAGCAAGAAATAGTCAAAAGTGATTGCCCGAAATGCATATTTGGCTAAATACTAATTAACCGTGATTCTGGTTAATAAAACAGGCTTCATATAGCTGTTAAATCTATATACTAATATTATAGAGTGAGTGCGAATTTTGTGAAGATAATAATCTGCGGAACCACTGCACCTATTTGAAAAATTCTCTGACGACAATTTAGAACGAACCCTCAGGATGGACATAGGCTATATATTATCGCGTTAAAATAAAAGCGCTTTTCGTGGAGACCAATTAACAACGGTTGCAACCTACAAATTCGGGCAAAGCTGGGCTGGGCCACTAGTTCAATAATAACATTTTGGTAGTTTAAATAAAAAAATAAGCTCAACTTTTTGTTCTTTGGCCTTTTGAAGTGTATATAAACACCGTTGAAACATTTGAACGTCTTTATCTCTGAAATGTTAACCTTACAAGTTCTGACTGCAAATAGTATACATTCAAATATACCAAGCTTACAAACATAATTGCTACGCGGACAAAATCGCGGGTAACAGCTAGTTCATGTATAAAATTATTATTACCTGGGCGCCTGATACTTTTGTGTTTATATTAATGATTGACGGATTTTTAAATATTACGCAATGTCGAATACTGCGTATACTGCAGTCCTAAATCAAGAGTTCATGTCTGTAATTTTACAGTTTTGAAATATTTAGACTTGAAAAGCTGCGGCATTAATTACTCTTTCGTTTCCTAATATGGCCAAAATATAATTGTGAATTCTGCTTAGAGTAAAGAGAATAAAAAAATTTTTCGAGTAAAAAAAATAGCTGGACAAAGTTTTCGTTCAACAAATAAGTCGTAACTAAGATAAATATATTCACCGAATAGCATTTAACTAATTGCATTATAATGGTGGTTTTGCTGACAGCTATCACGAGGGACTACACCTATATGTAAAAGCGCCGCCTCCCCCGCAGTTTAGGGTTTCTGACCCATCTGAAGAGGAGCTTCCTTTCCTTATATGTGTTGTTTGTAATGTAAGAAAACACAATACTGTTAGGTTTACTTATATGTGTTATAGGTTTGGAGCAGCGCACTGAAGACATAACTAAACGAAAATCAATATGACAATGGAATGAGAAATGATTTACTACGGTTACATTTTGATCTCACCGAAATCGTTCATCGTGATAAAAGAATTTAGGGTATTTGACACTATAAAAAATAAGTTCAAAAACTAAAACCCGACTACAAGAAGATATTCTCATCTGAGGATAGCCGTGGTCATATGCCACCTACCCTAAGAAAACATGGCATTTTAACAGTAGTAAGCGATCATAAGCTCTAGGGCAAAGTGCATCACGCTATACATCTAGAGGGGTCTCATATATTATATAAGATGGCATACGACCACGACTATCCTCAGATAAGAATATTTTAATTTTATTGTTTCATACTTTTCAGTAGTTGTTTTTTAGTTTTTGAACTTACTTTTTATTTAAGTTATTTTTTTTACTTATTGCACATACCGCTAAACTAGCGGTATGTGCTTTATTATCGCTTTGTGCATCAGAGCTGACTTTCGTTCAGATAAGAAGTTATATCTAAGTTAATTTCACACGAAATCCATTCAAAATGAAACTTTTTAAAAAGAGGAGATTCTGATCTATAAAACAGAACCATTTTTAAATCAATTCGAGTTCATAAATACTATTAAAATTGTAATTGAAAATCACAAACAGCAGTTGTCGGTTGGTCTGTACGTATGTACGTATGTACGTACGTACGTACGTACGTACGTACGTATGTACGTACGTCACGACTCTACAGATCGCAATTTTGGTCGGATCCCCTTGGGTTATATTTTATTCACTTTGTTTACTATCAGACCAGAACCCTATTTAAATTCACTAAAATGTGTTCAGTAGTTTAATTTTTATAAACAGTTTTTTTTTTATTATTTTTGACAGCTAATTAAAATAAAAAAACAAAAAACATAATAAATATACTCAATTAATGTAGTATGATACGTAAAATAACTGCTACACTTCTATACCATAATAACAAAGGCGTTGTACGGCATCGGTGTGGCCGAACGGTTAAAGCGTAAGTCCTGTAATCCCAAGGTGCCGGGTTCGATTCCCGCTGACATAAGAATTTTTTTTTTTTATATTCCATTTTATTCCACTTAATTCCACTTAATATTTATATATTATATATAATATATTTCTCATATATTTTTTTTATTATTATTATTTTTTTTTCATTTTATTTTTTTCATTTTAATTTTTTAATTGTTTTTTTTTAATCTATTGCACATACCGCTAGTGTAGCGGTGGGATATTCTTGAAAAATAGTGTTTTGGGATATTGTGTCTATAAAATGCGTTCTTCGATAAACTAGAAAGTCAATAAACTAGGACAAGAAACTCAAAAAATCGGGATTTTTGAAAGCAAAACCCGTGCATAATTGCTAAAAAAAATTTCTTATTTTACTAATGTTTCTCGTATATTTTTATTTTTTTTTTATTTGTTTTAATCTATTTTCTCAATTTTTTTCATTATAATAATATAATGTACAGTGGAAAACTTGCGGGATGTGCACTTTTGGTTTTGCCAACTATTTTTTATTTGTTTTCAATTTGCTCACCCATGGGACCAAAATTCAAAAATAAATAGCCTTTTAATGTGTTTCAGTATAGTCGGGTTTTAGCTTTTTACTTTTTTCAGATGAATTTAAATATATAAAAATACAAGTTATTAATGTGACTGTAAAGAAATAAAAATAAATCTAGAACCTTGCTTATCTACTTTCTCTGTCTATTCTAACAAAACAGTGCTGTGTCAAGGCCATAGGGACCCAATTTTCCTAATGTGCCCAGGGCCTCCAATATAGTGATGTGTCCTCATGACTCTTTATTAGGAGCTGGCTCCGTGCGCTCCGCTCACTAAAAACAGTCGCTCAGAGGGAGTCGTTCAAAGGAGCGACACTAGACAGCACGAACTAGATATGAGTGCAGACTGCAGAGGTGTGAACTGTCATCATGCATGCTCAGGAGTCACTTAGCATTGCACAGCACAATACACACACTTAGCTCTGAGCCCATTTTAATATGATTCTGATCTTATATTATTCGCATTTCGGATAAACTATTATAAAATATAATAAAAGATTAACAATAATAATGTTTATTGTTACAATATTATATCTTTGTCAACGACGTCAATGTGAATGGTTTAAGTCACTGTAAACAGTGTGTCATTCAACATTAAACGACTCAGCAAAGATAACTCCGTACGTGCAAAGTTCACTAGTGTCTCTGTGCCCTGTGCTGTGTGCACTCTGCAAATGTGCGAATGCAACAGTACAGAATAGCTCAGCACAGAGAAATGGCGCTCGGAGTGAGTCATTCACAAAAAAAAAGAGCGACTCGCTCCGCTCCGCAAAAGGAGTCGTTCATTATGAACGACTCGCTCACTACTTCAATAGGTTAAAGACGGCCCTGCATAAAACTTCCAGATTTTTTTTAGAAGAGGGAAATTTTATGTGCCTACTGACACCTCTCACATTTTAACGATAACGTGAAGACATATAAATCGTCACGAGAAGTGCAATATATATTCAGTGATTATTAAATGATGTACGTGCAGCATATATTATGCACGTAGAACTCTACTGGAGATACAGTAGTAGTTCTATAGCTTCTACGTCTGCAGTTGTCGAACTCAGATTGGATGTTTGCCAGGATACAAACTTTGCAATGTTATATTCCTTTTACCCGCGTACCACAACAGTATGTAGTACGTTTACATATACAGTACGTAAACGCGTAAGGTGCACATATAGGGAAATTAGCATCGGGAAAAAATACTTGGATCAGAGTTAGCCATGACTGCATTAATTGTTATTTCTATTGAATTATCGTGGTAATCTTGAGGATTTCTATTTTATTTTGATTTATTTTTATTTTATTTGGCTTTTTTAATAATAAAAAGCTCTTATAAATCATTATTTTAACTTTTTTGTACAAAAATAAAACAAAAAAAAAACTCCATCTGTTTGGAAACATTTCATTCAAAAATTGTCTGACTGGTATGACGTATGCGCATTGGTAAATCAGTGACCCAATGTCTTTAGGTTCAACACGAAGAGGCGGAGATATTTGATCTCGCACCATATTTAAGTATTTTTGGGAATTTAATGTCCCATTAATAAAAAAAGTCCGATTATGTTGTAATCATTTGAATATTTTCTTCGGTAGTATACACATTCATTTTGCAAAAGAATATCTGTCAAATTAAAAAACAAGATTTCAAGGCTTACTCTGATCCAGTCATTTTTTCCCCAATGTTAATTTTCCTTGCACCTTACGTGTTTTACATACTGTATACGTACATGGACGCAATAAAATGTATAATTTTTTAAGCAAAGTACCTTCTAAGTTCTAACGCAGGCCTCAGGAACGAGCGATCATCACGAAACAAATGTCCATTACGCGTAAGTATTTGGGTTCAGATAGCTTAAGGCCGCTGCACACGAAGTTGAAACACTGCTCGGACTGCTGCTGACCGGCAGGCTGGGTATACGAGGCGGGAAATGACGTTACTGCGGGCTCGCCTGCTATAGCTCACAGTATATATTTGAAAATTAGAACTGGAACTATTTTTTTGCTAGGTCCTCTGCTTGCTCTGAGCAAGAACCAGTCAGGAAACAGTATTTCTTGTCACGCGGGCGACATGAACAAACGCCCACAAAACCGACATGGCGTCATTTTGTTCAGAGTCAGACAGCCGACACGTTTTGCTCTGTGTTTATATTTGAACTGTCTTGATCAATTAAATATTATAAATTTTGGAAAGTGAATTTTGACCTGATCCACTGGTGGGGTCGAAATGTTAAGAAAACTATATTTGAAACAAGCTATAAAATGAATTAAATATTTAGGTATTAATGTTTAAAAATAAATAAAGAAAATAATCGCGACACTTATTTTCAAATCCTCTTAAATTGAAATGCGTTCCTTAAGTGTGCGTATGTAAAAATATATACATAAAATTTTATCTTTATTACATTGTAAATCGATTAAGGCAAAAAAAAAATTTAAACTGCCACCCAATCAGAATATTGCAAAAGCCTATCGAGAAAAAACGTCAATAAGTATTGAAGTTGTCTTTGAGTGAGTCAACTGAATGATTATCTTGAGTTGGTATCTTTTCTGCAAAGGTTCAAAATGAATATTCAAGTAGAGCGACTGTAAATTTAAGCTCCTGGAGTAAATTAACTATTTTTGTTTCATCTAAAAAGAACAGTAGAAGGCCGTTTGAATACAAATTAGCAAAAACAATTTCAGTTAGATTAAGTCAAGTTGTGCTCATCGTTTTAATACTGTATATATATCTGTTTTATTGGTTTTACAGTATTGGTATTATTAATAAAATATTTTACATAATGATTATAGTTACCAACTTACAAAAAAAATAATTATATGCCTACAGTTAATAGATTCGATAGGAAAATGACTAACGCCTAAGATTATGATTACTTTATAATTATTTGTATAATTTTTATTCAAGCCGTTGTTGATGAATACATATAAAATGTAATCAATTGTGTAATAAATCTCTGCAATTAAAAATAAAAGAAAAAAAAAACATTGAGACTTCGATATTCCAAGGAGATTTAAAAAAATATTCGGATTGGAACATGATGGTCGATAACAATCCATACTAATATTATAAGTGTGAAAGTGTCTGTCCGTCTGTTACACTTTCACGGCCAAACCGCTGAGCCGATTGTGATGAAATTTTATATGGAGATAGTTTAAACCAGATGTCCCCAAACTTTTTTTCTCGTAGACCACTTGCCATGTTTTTCGGTTTTGGGTAGACCCCCTGCTTATCTGATATTGATTTTTTGCAAATTCATTAATTTCAAATGTATTTTTGACAACCGGTATAGTGCTACTCACTTTGAACGATTTAAATTTATAACGGTAGTGAAATGTAGTGTGAAATGTTTAGTTTTATACATTTATAAATTAGATTCAAATTAAACGAATCAAATGAAAATTTACATTCTGTTTGATAAAATAACTAAGCAAAAAATAAACACTTTTAGTGTGAGGGATGAGCCTGATGCTTTAATAATGTTCAACATTTGGCATCAATTTAGTTATATTTAATCTTAAATCTCTTCGGTTAACGATGTCCAGTTTGTTTCTTTTTTTGTTAGGAGATTCACTATCGTCGACCCCCATTTTCATTTCATGGACCCCCAATTTTTTTTCCCGCTGACATGGACCCCTTGAAAGTTGTCGTCGACCCCTGGGGGACGATATAGACCACTTTGGGAATCATTGGTTTAAACTCTAGAGAAGAACATAAACTACTTCTTTTCAAAAATCAACTCCTAAGGGAGTTAAATGTCTTCTCATAAATTAAGGTTAAAAGTGGGTGTTACAGTACTTTTAACGAACAAATTGTGTTAATGGTACACGTTTACAACTTTCTCATTTGACTCGAAATATTGTTAGGATTATTATAATTGGTGACAAATATAGTGATTTAATACCAAATATACCAACGGATTTGCCTTTTCAATTTAAAAGATTACAATTTCCATTATAAACTGCTTTCGGAATAAATATATATAAGGAGCAAACACTTAAGGTAGCCGGCATTAATTTACAAAAACCATATTTTTCGCACGGACAGCTGTATGCTTGCTCACGTGTATCGAATCCACAAAATCTTTATGAAATAAGACACCTTGGTATTATGGTATAATAAAATTATACGGGATACAAGGCTAAAATATTAAAACAATTTTTATTCACTAGAACATTATTTATTGGTTTACGTTTAGACAGTATTTCTTGCCTTCTTCAGATTTTTATGGTCCTGAAGAAGACAATAAATACTGCCGAAACGTAGACCAATAAATATAATGTTCTAGTGAATAAAAATTGTTTTAATATAATAGACTTGTATCCCGTATAATTTTATCAAAATCTTTATGGTTTTGAAAAAGATGGTAAAAAATAAAACACTGCGTATAAGGCCGCTTTAAAATAGAGTCTTGCTTGAACACAACCTAAGGTCATTGTCAAATTAAATTTTTTGACAATCGTTTCTGCAACCCTGCATATGTAATTTTCAACGTTCACTTCTTCTTGATTATTTAAAATAATTTTTTTATTAATTTTATAATTTTTAATATTAAATTCAAAGCGCAGTCTATTATTTCGTGAGCATAGTCAGACAGTGGAACAGCGCAATATAGTGGCGTTTCTTCCTTGCGCGTTTGGAACAAGGAACACGAAGACAAAACCAAGTAAAATATGCAACATATTCCACCTTTAATTAATGTAATAAGACCACTTGTGTCTTGTAAATCATTCATGCAGTCGTTAATTGCTGCAAGGAACATATAAAGGTGTTGTACGGTTTGGTGTTAGGCGAGTCCTTCCTTGCATTCACCACCTACCACTCTAACGCCGCCGCCGCGGGGGTAAAACATTCTTATTAACAGCATATAAATATTCTCCAACATAACACCCAGTGACAATGATAAAGCTCGCGTTTATACAACTTACTGCATGTACTACAATATAGTCTAGTTCACATGTCCCTTTTTGATAAATTCCAGTCCTCCTTCACCGAAAATTCGATTCGGAATGACATCTAGAAACTTTTTGAAAAACGAGAAATAGGCAAAAGTGATGAACATTTTCGTTAAAAAAGAGGGGTTTGGTTTATTGCGAATATCTCAAAAACTGTTGCAGATACCTATCTGAAATTATTAAAAAGGGTTCTGAGAGAGCAAAAAATTTCATACCAAAAAGTCCCATCTCCGGAACTGTACTACCAATATTTCAAATTTTAATTTAGAGGTCAAAATATGACTAAAACATTTTTTCTCTGTGTTTTATACGACAAGCTAAAAAACACGAAAATATTCTAAATTATATAAAAATAGCCCTATTTTCATCTCTAAATTAAAATTAGAAATATTGATGGCACAGTTCTGGGAGATGGAACTTTTTTGTATGAAATTATTTACGTTTTGGGGATCTTAGATAGAGAAAGTATTATATAATTGTGACAGGTGAATTTTGACCTAAATTAGTACAATTACATTAATGCGGAATAGAAGTGGTAAAAATTGTACTAAATTATCAAAAAACAAAACCTGATAGTGAAATAATGGGAACTTGGACTAAATAAAGTATTTAGTCCAAGTTCCTGATTATCCTTATATTTATTTATTATCAATTTTAGTTTGTTAAATATTCAACTTATCAATTTAAATATTTTTATTTTTGTCTTATGTACCATATCTTATGTTAATTGGTATGGTTTGTAATTAATGTTGTTTTTCATAATTATTGTTATTTAATTTTCTGTACTTTAAAAAGTCTAAATATATAGACGAGATGTGGTACATTTAATAAAGCCAATATTTTTGTTCACAACCCTGCGAATTTCTTATTTATTATTATCATAATGGACACGATATCTTAATATAAAAAATCAATGTTTCGTTTTTTTAGGCTCATTGAAAAGAGCCTTGATTATGAATAATTAATAAAATATATCGCTCAATCGATGACCAATTTTTTGAGCAAAACCGATAAAAAACCTTTCAACAGTTTGTTTTATGAAGAAATATGCTTAGTCACAGTTTAAGATCAATGAGTTTTGCAAACTAATATTTTTTTTTTTTATTGACGAACACAAAAATAAAACATAAAAGGTGCATCGACCATATGATCATTAGCACTATTAACAAAATTACATCCTGTATGTAGTATGTAGGTACTTATAATACTTATAATATATAGGTAAGTTTAATAAAATATAATTGTTATCTAATATTTGTCTCTCTGCAAAATAAACACATTGTATTTAGAACGCAGATTATTTGAGTAAACTATGTATAATAATATTTTGTATGTGAGCTTTATAGTACAATTTCATATACAAGAGATTCTAGCAAAGATGCGCTGTTACTCTAAACAAGATACTAGAAAACAATAAAGTATTTTCTATAGAACAACATTAAACTAGATAGTAGATTGTGTATAATGCTGTCGTAATTTCGGTGAGCTGCGACATTACGTTTAAAACGATAGCCAGCTTTTTCTCGAATGTTCAAAACCCTTCTCTACCTGCTTTTACTAATGCACGCACTGTCAGTAGCGTGCGTAACAATATCTATATACAGTATGTAAACGCGTAAGGTGCACATAGGGAAATTAGCATTGGGAAAAAATACTTGGATCAGAGTTAGCCATGACTGCATTAATTGTTATTTCTATTGAATTATCGTGGTAATCTTGAGGATTTCTATTTTATTTTGATTTATTTTCATTTTACTTGGCTTTTTTATTAATAAAAAGCTCTTATAAACCATTATTTTAATTTTTTGTACAAAAATAAAACAAAAAAACAACTCCATCTGTTTGGAAACATTTCATTCAAAAATTGTCTGACTGGTATGACGTATGCGCGTTGGTAAATCAGTGACCCTATTTCTTTAAGTTCAACACGAATAGGCGGAGATATTTGACCTCGCACCATATTTAAGTATTTTTGGGAATTTGATGTCCCATTAATAAAGAAAGTTCGATTATGTTGTAATCATTTGAATATTTTCTTCGGTAGTATACACGTTCATTTTGCAATAGAATATTATCTGTCAAATTGAAAAACAAGATTTCAAGGCTCACTCTGATCCAGTCATTTTTTCCCAATGTTAATTTCCCTATGTGCACCTCACGTGTTTACACACTGTATATAAAACTCAGTATCAAAATTTGTCTGTCCGACAAAAACTTTTGGACTCCGATCGTCATGAAATTAGAACACAATCTCGGTAAACTAAGATGAATGTGCGTAATAGATGTTCCCACCCCTACACCCGTTCTTCTGCACCCGAGTGAAACCGGGACGGACCGCTAATAATTTATATTACTCACATCTATATAGTTATGCGATGAACAAAATAAATTCATATAACATGAAATAGTAGACTTTTATTAGTTCAAGTTGGTAAAACTGCACCGGGTATGGTGAAAAGTAAAGACAAAAGTCTGTCTTTTCTAAGATACCGCGAAGACTTACAAAAAATTACATTTGTATTTTTTAATAAAACATCAAAAAAACATCTGTTGTTATATCATATAATATATTTCTCCACACATTCACAAGTTAAAATATGAAATATTACATATATATAAAAACTTCATTTTTCACAATGTAAAAAGAACAAATTCTTGAGAAAAGAATAAACTTGGTTAGTATGGTGATAAACTATGTTATATTAAATCAAAACTTTTGAAAATAGTAACGAATTAGATTTGGCCATAAAATAATCAGAGTTTAAACGTCTTTTTTCAGCATGAAACTGAAAATGGGAAAAGTTTAAATCGTTTTCAGAGATATATTTTAAAAACAGTATTTTAATCTTAAAATCATTTCAATATTGAAGATTTTTAACCAAAAATAGGACTTGTGGTGTCACAGTTCTTAAATGGCTAGATTAAGTTCGGTTAAAAACTTAATTTTATAAAAATCAGTCCAGTCGTTTTTAAATAACTTTGGTACAAACAAACAAAAATCAAGAAGCCCGTTTCACCTTTAAGGATCATACAAAATACTAGGGTTACCAGACGTCCCGGTTTTCCGGGACATGTCCCGTTTTCGCCCTCCTGTCCCGGTGTCCCGGATTTTTTTCAAAATCTATGCAAATGTCCCGGATTGATGTGTTATGAACAAATAAACATACTGACCACTATAATTAAGTCTCTTTTTTCACTATATTTCTATCCTCAAATTATTGAAAATCGTGTTCGTCTCATATTAAATTACACGATTTCGATAGATATCGATTGTGGATTGATACACACAGCCCACTTCAGATGTTTCATCAATTTTTGTCTGAAGAAGGGTTTTTTAAAGTTATTATTAGGGTCGGAGGATTTTTCGTTCCTGACAGTTGCTCGGTACTGAGATAGAAGTGTAAAAATTGGGAACTGATAGATAGGAATAAAAAAAAATAATTTTTTTACAACAAATTTTTTTAGATTTCAGAAATTTCAAAAATGTTTTTTCATTCTTCAATTATCAATAGGGGGGAGGGGGTGGCTGTAAAATGTCCCATTTTTTCATTCAGACCATCTGGTAACCCTAAAAATACAAAAACCCTGAACAACTCGCAGACGCTTTTATATTTTTTAGATCAGTTCTGAAGAAGATCCAAATCCGGACCGAAACGTCAATGTATTAATTATTATTTTTTGTTAATATATTTGTCTGAAACATTGGTCGATAAAGATTTTAAAATATATTATTACCATTTCCCAATATGTATTAAATATTGATTAGTGCATTGTGCTAGGCAGGGAAGTTTGCATTTGTTGAGTTTGCCACCAAACGAAGCCAAAGAATCACATTAAATAATGTGCTTACAAAAACATCGCAAATGGCTACTGTATAGGTTAGTCGAACTGCAAGACATAGTTTACAATTATCGCGTAGGATGACGCTACCTTTGCTTGTACTTTCAATCCGAAAAGAACTTCTCAAACAGCGTTGCCAGACGTCCCGATTTTGGCGGGACGTCCCGATTTTTAAATCAAAATTAAATGTCCCGCGCGGGACAGGCTCAGTCTCGCTTTTCGGGGATAACTTTAAAAGAAGTTAAATCTTCACAGAAATATCATGAATAAGTAATTCTTATAAATAATTTTTCTCTTATTGTAAGTTGCAATTTAATTGTAACACTCACTCCACAGACTATTGTTTGAAACGCCATATTTTTCTAATGAATAAAACTTTTTTTGATTTTGATTTCTGTTTTTTTTTTTATTCTGAAGACGGATAAGACTCAACTATTTAACGATAGGGTAAATCTGATTTAAAATATTATATTTTTATTAAAATACATTTTCTATGGCTATTATTGCTATCTATTGTCACGTAAATGTAATTTTAATTCAAATAAAAAGATAAATAGGTATTTAAAAACTTCTGATTATATACGTTTTTTTACTATGTCCCGCTTTCGACGAAAGAATCCCGCTGTTTTCACTCAAAGAGTTCCAAAATCCCGACTTGGCAAAAAAAAAAACTGGCAACGCTGTTTCCAAAGGACGGAAACAATTTCCTTTTGATCTGCACACGCGCGTAGGCATGAAACATTTACCTTTCATTCCTGAAAACAATGCACTTTCAATATTATACAGAGCTCGATTGAATTCAGCCTCGAGATAGTTCCAAGCGAAACAAATGAGTTTTGGAGAAAAGAACAACAAACTTCACCCTCGGCGTACAGAGTCTGTATTTTCCCTCACATTTACCATCTCACCCGCGACCCGCTTCTGCACGATTCCTTATGATGTCTCTCCGATTATGAATACAAATAACATTTTCGTCAAAGTGATTTGAAATCGTTCAAGCAGCTAAAGCTATACCAATAGACGTTATGAAAAAGCAATATATTTGTTATATGAAATACTATTGGATTTCAAGACGTTGCCATAACATTGTATTATGTATAGCTACTTGTATTCTCTTCATATCTAGTCAGTCATTTTAAATTCTTGAAATATAAAATGATAACAGTGGCATCCTTTTGATTAAATTGCACACAATATCTTTCTTACGCTTATTTATTTTTTAAAGAACGCGATACAAGGCAAGAAAATGACAACATTTATACGTTACATTTTTATGGTCAACATTTCAACACTAATTTATTGTCTTCACACAATAAGCTTTTGAAGTAAAACTTCTTAGCCGACACTATCTCGATAATTTGGAAAGAATAATTCAGGTTAGAGCTGACTAGGTCAGTCATATTTTATTTTTTATTACTCCTGCGGGAAAAGTGGTATCTTTACGCATGCTGTTACGGTTGAAAAGTAGCTATTTTCATTTGCGTGCGGAAACTTTATTTGTCGCACTGAAATTATTGTTTTCCGCACGCAAATTCAGAGAAAAAAACAAAATAATAACGGTGTTAATGTCAACGAAACAAACTGTCATTTGAAGCAGATTTGAGTTTAAAATTTTCGATTATGGACTTTTATTCTTGACAATTTTAACTGAATTTTAACTTTTTAATGATTTAATTTTAATTTTTATTACTTCTAATTTCTTTTTTTTAATTCGTAATAAAATTTTAATTTAATTTAATTCGTAATAAAAAATAGTATGTGCAACTCGTGCGGCATTGTAGCACTAGTTGCACAATATACTATTAAACTTTTTAGAGATTTCTTGCAAAATATTATTGCAGTTATACTTCTTCAGGCGCGTTGGAAAATTTTAAATGCCTGCGGTGTAGGCAATTCACCATACGTTGCTGTATAATCCATTTTTGCGATAACTGGCAACATTCATTATTTTTGCAGATGAATTACAAACCCTTTACAGAAAACCACATCTGAATTGATCACACCGTCACCTGCAGATAAATAGCGACATTCGACTGCACAAACAAACAATCTCTCAGTCTAAACGCATATACCTTCGTCGTTCCGATGTTAAATTCGGCGCTGCCTACTATTATTGCAATAACCTAAAAATTTTATCCACTTCTGGTCTTCCTTTTTAAATGAGTTACGGGAAGTTACAAGCAACCCTTATAAATCTTAATAAAAACACATCATTCGCGTAAATTTTCTGAGCACATAAATATGATAATACTCAAAAGCAATAAGTAAGCTGTTAGAACAGACGGACAGACATAGAGTGCATGCATACATATCTATTAATTAAATCCCTATAAAGATTCTAACGGGGTCCGGATATGAAGCGGAAGGAAAAGTACCACCGAAGGAACCGAACGACGAAGGGGTTGAGTCTTCTTGCACCAGTGTTATTACAAGAACTTGGTGGCGGTGCAGTGCAGCAAGGATTGTGTGGGTGGCGCCGGGAGAACACCCTGGATTCAACAAAGTGAACATACAAACTGGGCACTGAGGATTCAATCTGCAACATTTACTGTCTGTTCTTACAATGTATAAAGGGAAAATGTGCACAGATTGAGCATTTCAGAAAAGAGTTTTGTATCGTCACAAAGTCATACAAACACAATTGAATCTTTGAATGTATTTTATTTGTTACTAGCGGTCCCGCCCGGTTTCACCCGGGTGCAAAAGAACGAATGGGGAAGGAAGGGACATTCATCTTAGTTTACCGAGATGAATGTTGTGTCCAAACTTCATAATGATCGGAGTTTCCGTTCAAAAGTTTTTGTCGTTAAAAAGCAGTATTTATACTTATTTTAAGTAATAAATTTCTTTTAATATAATAAATATTTAATTGAAAACACTGTAGGAAAATTATTTTTATATTATCGGTGCCTATAGTAACAGTTTTTAAATGAGCTATTAATTAGATTTAATTAATTTTATTTAGTCGTAATAAAATTTTAAAGATTGAAATGTAAACCTTCGAAGAAAGCAATGTAGAAAATTAAAAAAAAAAATAAAAATATATTCGCCGACGTGGGGCTTGAACCCTAGACCTGGCATTAAGAGTCTTACACTCTACCGACTGAGCTATCCGAGCTTGTACTCTTGAACGCTAATATTGCAGTATTTAATTAAGGCATTTCACCTGATAATATTTGTCGGACGGACTAATTTTGAGACACATCTTGCAACATTTTTCATTTATGTTCCGCTCCAATTAGTCGTAGCGTAATATTATATAGCCTATAGCCTTCCTCGATAAATGGGCTATCCAACAAAAAAATTTTTCAATTCGAACCAGTAGTTTCTGAGATTAGCGCGTTCAAACAAACAAAGAAACAAACTCTTCAGCTTTATATATTAGTATAGATATAGATTTTTTGTGAACATCTTAGTTCTAGTTCCGTGTATATGCGCTTCATGAAAGTTCGAGCGTCAGATATTAGTAATGTAGATTTGAGTTACGAGCGTCAGAATAGACAGTATAAAAGAATAAATGGTTTTACCGAAAAATATATGTTGAAAGGATTATAAAAAATGACCCAGTGTTAATATAAACGTTGAAATTAATAAAATAAAAGCATAAAATACCGCAATCGGCCATGTTGACTGAAACACCGAGTGACGTCACGCCTTCTTAAATCAAAGAGAATATAAACACTCGAAGTAAGTAATCACCATTTTGCTTAAATTTTTGTTGCGATCATTCACTTCTGCATCATTTAATTAGTTGATTTGTTGTTTATTCGTTTTTTTGTGATATTTTATAACACTTATTTCATAGGTTATTTTTGAGGTTAGTTAACTTGTAACTAAAGAATATCGTACTATTTTTATTTAAATTTTTTAAACAAACCCGTAAATGTACAAATTAATTAAGTACACCTATTATATAGAAAGGCAATAAAATGTCATCTTTTACTTGGAACAAAGGTCACAAAACCTGTCGGTATATTTCTGGTTATTTATTTATTCTTGTGGTCTAAAGTTTAAGTATAAAGTAGTGTTGATCCAATAGAATATTAAGATGAAGGAAGGTTTTGGTTGAGGATCATAAAATAAGCTTTACCAGTGTTTCGCTAGTGGCCAACGTTTCAAAAAATTTATTTTCATCTTCAGGGCCTCAAGCTGGTCAAGTGGTGGTAAATTGTTCTAACATAATTATTATGACCAGGATGAGGCCCTGAAGATGAAAATAAATTTTTCGAAACGTTGGCCACTAGCGAAACACTGGTAAAGCTGATTTTATGATCCTCAACCAAAACCTTCCTTCATCTAAAGTTTAAGGTTTGCATAGACATTACTAGCGGTGTATCTTCTCCTTGAATGAACATAATCTGATGATGTCGAGTTCACAGTACCTAACAGCTATTGCGAGAGTGTTAAGCTTCCATTTGCGCTAAGTCTGATTCCATTATCCCGTCACCCCACGCATTTTGCGGCCGAGCCAAACCAGGACGCCAGAACAGTCCTTATTTCTGTGTCTGCTCTCTAACCCTTTGACTCTTTCTTATACTTATAATATAAGTATATACACACCAACACAGTTGTCTTACAATTATAACATTGTGAAAACTCCCCCCAAATCCTAAAACTCTACACGTTACCCCATTATTTGATTTTAGTTTGCATTTAAAACAACCCTCGGCCTCGTTAGCATATATGTTTATTATTATTTTATCCTTTTGATATTTTCATACTACTTGAAATCTTTATTAAAATTGTACAATCGTACCGAGCGGGTAGCGTAGTGGTGAGAGCACTAGACTCGCGTTTTTTGAGTTACCGGGTTCGAATCCCTACTGAGGCAGATGTGGCTGGGAGTTTTTCCTACTGCCTCTCGCCGAGAAACGGTAATTACTGTACCGGACATCTTGTTGAGGTTTTCCATGGTTTTTCTCAATACTTCCAGATAAATATCGAGACGGTTCCTTATTCAAGGTCATGGCCGACTACCTGTCATCGCCCATTGCTATTCAAGTTGAAGTTAAATAGAATATGACGGGAAGATGGAAAATAGAATGGTGCGAATGGCGTCTGTTATGACACAAAGTCGAGAAACGAACGTTAAACGCATTATTATTAATATTAATTTATTAGTGTCGTGTAGAAATCCTAAACTTTGCGGCACACTTGACCTAAGGGCTATATTTATTTATTTAAAACAATAAACACAACGGAACAGAAAGTTCCAAAAAGTGTACAAAATAAATAAAAGCAAGATAATAATCCTAATTGAAAGACGACAATCACAGTAAATGATTGATATAAATATATAACTAGATATAATACGCGCCACGGATCTAAAAGGTTCGGAAGTTAGTCACAAACAGCGTCGCAAAGGCACATTTTAGAGCCGTTGATACTCCCACCACCTCCCAGCTACTTGCACGGAACGTGCGCTCGTCGGTGATTGGCCGTGATCGCTCGTTGTCTTTGTCACTTGTCGCTTTCCTGCTTTAAAGTACAGTCGAGTACGCTATTGTCACGTTGTTATTGCTATTTTACTTTTGTTGAGTCGCGGGTTTGTAGTTTTTCAACAGACTGTACAAGCGCAAGCCCGCATTCGCATCTAACTTCCGAGCCTTTTAGATTCGTGACTCGAATTATAACTAAAGTTTGCTGTTATATTATGATGCACCCATTGTTGGCGTTACAATGCAATACGGTAGAACGCCGATTCGGATAAACGAAAATTCGGATAATCGGACATAGACTGGTAATAACAGTTGAAATATATCTGGACTCCAGCGAGTTCCAACTTCGACGTGTGCTGATACCATTGTAGCGTCTACACGGCAATTGTCACTCGCATTTTTGTATTCTTGCGTCCCCACAAAACTTGTTTTTATTGAAAAATTACTTGGTTTTAATTTTTGACGTGATAACGTCTTATAAATTGATGAATCACCAATTTTATAAATTGATAAAACACCGGCTGCATGCACGAAAAAGTGTAACGTTCCTAAATCCTAACGTTCCTAACGTTCGTAACGCGTAACGCGTAACGTTCCGCCTGACCCTGTGCGTGCTTTTTGGTAATTTCTCGCTCAATTTAAATCAGATCGGTTTGAAACCAGTCTTAAACGAAAGAGGAGAACATTTTACATAGATTTCGTATAACAGAATTTGCCTAAACAGTTTTTTTATACAAATTTATATAGAAAAATAGCTGTATAAATGCAATGTTGTCTAATGCATGGCGCGACGCGGTCGGTCGTCTTTGTTTGCCGTACATGGAAATTAGAAGATAACGTATGTCTTGTCTTAACATGAAAACGGCTGCATTTCTAATGTTTAATTCAATTTTTTGACATTAGTATTTTGTGAAATGCAACGCCTTCTAAGTTAAGTATTGGAATAACTAATTATTATTAGAACATAATACTTTGACAGTTGCAAACGTCACCTTTGACATTTCTTATCATTCCGACACCAAGGATAAGCGGATTGAAACCAAATTTTGGGAGGTTTAGGTTATGTATTACGGAATACGTTATCACGTAAAACTATCGTCCGTAAACCGACTTTACAGACAACCAATTTTTTATATTACGCTTAGGACCGATTCGGATAATTGGCGATTCGGATAATCGGCGTTCTACTGTATTAGAGATCAAGCATTGCCACTGCACTGTCGTTACTCAAAATCAAAGTATTTTTTATGATACAAATATTGATTTTAATTAATATTATATACTTCACGATAAAAAAACAGCGATCAAAGAATATTATCTAGACATTTTAAATCCGACAAACCATTCACCAATCAAAACCAAGCGTCTATTCTTCATTAAGTATAACCAATCGAATATGAATACACACTATAATGAGTAGACATAAATAACTTTGACTGAAATGTACCTTCTCACAAAGCGAAGCGTATCTTCAATAATAATAAGTAACGAATATAATAATAATCAAACCGAAAAAACAACTTGTACACATTTTAAACCCGCCTCCATTTACTTTCAACGCTTAAAAAATAAATTGTTCATCCTTTTTGCATCTTTTATTCTTGTTTTGAATTCGTTCTCGTGCTGGCTGTCTGTTTTTATTTAAAATCAGCCCTCCCTGCCGCACGTCCTACATCTAGTCCACAATCATCCATTACAGTACACATAACATCGCGTACATTTCGTGCCGGCGTATTTCAATGCGAGAAGGTATAAAATCAGAGGCGGCTAGAACTATTTTTCTGAGATATTTCAATGAACATTTCTTGATAGCATAAGTAAGTACCTATGTTACATAATAGAGCTACACGTTGTATGTAATTTAGGGCAGCAGTGAAACTTTATTTTTAACAGAATCAACAAGTTTAAGACAACTAATTAATAAGAAAATCGCAGGATAGTGGACAATTTAGATTTATTAATGTACGACGTTTCGTCTATAGATTTAGACTTTTTCAAGTACAATAAACATTTTTTTAATTTTTTTATTTTTTATAGGAAAGCTACTTTATAAAGTTATTGATGTGCCATTTTGTCCTAGAATGGTTCTCACGTCGTTTAGATTTAAGCTATAAAAATGCATTTTTAACCGACTTCAACAAAAAGGAGGAGGTTCTGTGTTCGTCTGTATATTTTTTTTTTTATGTATGTTCACCGATTTCTCCGTCAATTATGGACCGATTTTCAAATTTTTTTTTATTCGAAAGAGTGCACCTCAGAGGTGGTCCCATTGGAACCAAGTCAGGATCTGATGGTGGAATCCGGAGAAATCGAGGGAAAGTCTCAAATTTCAAAGAAACGCATAATGTTTTTTATGTATGTTCAGCGATTTTTAGTGTTAGATTAACACTAAAAAGAGAAAAATAAAATATTTTTAACAACAAAATTGAACCGACTTCACACTAAAAAGTAAAAAATAATTGCGTATTGAAATGTTTTGGAGTCGGTGTAGTTCTCGGAATAGATTTCATTTTGGCTGACACCGACTCCAAAACATTTCAATACGCAATTATTTTTTACTTTTTAGTGTGAAGTCGGTTCAATTTTGTTGTTAAAAATATTTTATTCATAATTGTTTATTGTTACTCGATTATTTTAGCTTATTTCAAAAATTTCTTGAAGATAGTAGATTGTATTCACAGACAAGCAGACATTTTAATACAAATGCCTGTGAGATTAGAGTTGGTTTTCAAACTGATTCGTGTTTTTATAAGATTTGTAAATTTAAAGTAGGTACCTATACCTAGTTACCATATAATATGTATACCATGAACAATTGTAATCATAAATTATTATTGTAACATCTTACCTGATAACGATATATCCACGCAATATCCATAGATTCTGAGCGTGTTTTATTAAAATAAAAAAAAAAGTACCTGTATATCTGATTGACGCTGTAACTTTATTTAATTACACTCGGTTCCTTTAATTAAAAATATTTCGAGTCCCTTTATTTTAAAAACCATCAACACTTGTAAGCAAAAACGTGATAAAAATAATTTTGAAATCTGCAATGAAAAAACTATTAACGCGAGATAAATCTTCTAACATTTAAAATCCTATGAAGTAATGATAAAATAATGCACCTATTGTGCCCAAGTTACATTATGGGTACGCCACTGGCATCAATACTCACGGTTACGTAGTCCATCATCTTTCTCTATAATATTAATCACGTATTGGTTGTTTTGATTCATTCGACAGACGAAATGCTTCTTTATATTTAATGTTCATAAAGATGTCTGCACTCGCTTTAAATAAAAAGGCTTTTGATTCAATCAGTGGTTCTGCACCAAAAATTAATAGTCTTAGAGCATTTTTTAAAGCAACAGGATTCAGACGCGGATTCAGGATTTCGTTCAGAGGGCGCGGGGGAATTTTTTGCGTGATAAATTAATATCTTTCAGAAAATATTCTAAAACCATGAATAAGTGCAGTTGCTGTCGAGAAATAGTTAAGTTTGAATAATGCTCTGTCTTTAGAAATATAAAATAAAAACGCATGGTTGTAAGCAACATTTTGAAATTGGTTAAAAAAAATAATTCGGTCGTGCGTATCAAAAATACATTTCATCGAATTTTGCTGCATTTTGTAACGGGAAATAATGTAGGTTAGTTAATAAATCCTTTTAAAATGTGTTATAAATTATGCTAATAAACAAATAATACTAATCTTTGATTAACGTCTGATTAGAAATCTTCAATAAATAAAATTATCGACCAATTTTTCAGACAATATATTGTTATTATTTTTTCAATATTTTGAATCTACTTAATAATTTTGAAAGAATTTTATATAAAGCGAATTAGAAATTAAATATAAATTATTTTTTATATTTTTTAGATCAGTTCTGAAGAAGGTCCAAATCCGGATCGAAACGTTAATGTATTAATTATATTTTTTGTTAATATATTGTCTGAAAAATTGGTCGATAATTTTATTTATTGAAAAATATGTACACATATTTTGCCTATTATAATTAATCAAAAATTATATTTTGAACATTTCGTCTTTGTAGATATGTGCTACAGAGTGAGGTTATATTGTGTCGTTAAATTAAGATGTCTAATCAAAATATGGTGATAGATTATTATCGAATATTATTATTAGGTATTATTATAATATTATATATGGCCGGAAGAAAGTTTGTTAAGAGTATTCTGCAAATACCCCCTGCACCCTTCATCTCAAATCTTTTCCCCTCGCCTAAAAACGATTCGCGCTCTCCCGACGCTATTTTTAAAGCTAGAGGGTTCTGGTAAACGCCAAATGAAAGACAAAGAATCAGACTACATGTCCTTCAGGCGAATTTTTTGAAACAAAATTCCTGAAAAAAACTTACAACCTTTTGAAAAAAATAATAAGTTACGTAATATTTCACACGTAGGCGAAACTGTTTTTCAAAAAATTCGCCTGAAGGATCTGTAGTTTGATTCTTTGTCTTTCATTTGGCGTTTACCAGAACCAACCCTCTAGTTTTAAAAATAGCGTCGGGAGAGCGCGAACCGGTTTTAGGTGAGGGGAAAAGATGAAGGGTGCAGGGGGTATTTGCAGGGACGAATACTCTAAAACTGTAACAGTTTGGTCTTCACGCAACGAAATAGCGTTCAGCTAAAATTCCGCCAGCACATTTTGACAGGTACTGGGTTAACCCAATGTTATTAAGAGTGGCCCCGGCACAGTAATACGTAGTCATTAAAGGAATGAAAATTACTATTTCGGTAAATGGTCACTTTTGTTAGGTATATAATAATGCAAGGTGGTTACCTATGATTTTATGTGAGCATGCTTATCTGACTTGAATCACATCGTGATCACTTTTGTGATGCATTCATATTGACGGACCGATAGTACGACCGACACACAGGCAGATGGGAAATAAATCGAACAATATTGTCTTTTATTTTTATGGGCTCGGCTGTATCACTACAACAATTTATTAACGACCAGCGGTCCTGTCCGGTTTCACCCGGGTGTAAAAGAACGAATGGGGAAGGGAGGAACATGAATACACGCACATTCATCTTAGTTTACCGAGATGAATGTTGTGTCCAAATTTCATGATGATCGGAGTTACCGTTCAAAAGTTTTTGTCGATAAAAAGCAGTATTTATACTTTTTTAAACTAATAATTTTTTTTTATTAAATGTACCTATGCCTTAGAAGAAAGCAATGTAGAAAATAAAAAAATGAATAAAAATATATTCGCCCAACAGATTTTCTGCCGAAACCGAAACTCCAATTTAACGCCGAAAGCGAAACCGGAATCAAAAGTTTGGTCGGACACTAGTTCTAGTCATGTGGACTGGGTGTAGATCAGAAGAGCGTAAATGTAGATTAGTTAACAAATATAACCGTAACTGACCGAATCAGTCATCAGATGTAATCAAGTGTGCTAGCCGGTGTTTTTGTCTCACCGCACCTTGTAACTCCAGAGTAAACAATGAACAAGCAAGAATCACTTTCAACGGCCGCCATTCTTCTACAAGATGTCACAAAAATGCATTTACTTTGTGCGCTATAACAAAAGAATTATATTCGTCTGTTTTTATTTTTTTTAATAAACAAAACGTGCTCGGTAACTTCGTAGATACTTTAAGATAAGTAAGGTTAAGACCACTGCACACGGACACTGCTGGGACTTTTGTTGGCCGGCAGGCTGGCTACGAGATTGGAAATGCCGTCACTGCAGGCTCGCCTGCTAGTTCACAAGATAGACTTTAAAATTGGAACAGGGGCTATTTTTCTTGTTCGATCCTCTGCTTGCTCTGAGCAAGAACCAATCAGGAAACAGTATCTTGTCACGTGATCGACATGAACAAACGTCCACAAACATTGAACAAATTTGTTCCTTCGAATAAAATTTACTTTCAATTCACCAAGCAATATCTGTTAGAGTAGTTCGTTGTAGAATAACGTTCACCCAAAAATTGGACCGATGGCGTTAGTGTAAACGTCAAAAAAAACTATACACTCCATAAAAGGTTAATAAACAACACATTAATAAATTCACAAGAGCAAACTGTAGACATATCTAATACTCCACGTTTATAGGTTAGGTATTATGATCTATGTGGCAGCCATTATTATTTTATCAGGCGAACAAATATTTATACCCTGGCTAAAGGACAGAATAGATTTATACTGCTGAATTGAATTATAGCTATTTATTCGGAGGAATAGTTATCTGACGAATAAATGAGCCGAATATATAACAACTTACTTAATATGGCCACTAGTCGACTTGCCTATTAATATTCTATAGATAAATGCGTTTTTGTGGCCGCTGTATCAGTAGGTATAGCTAAAGTGTTTCGTAACAACTTGTATTTTCAATCGTTTTTGAAGCTTGAACAATATCTCATACCACAGGTACCCATCATAATAGACCGCATCGCGTGTTAGCACTGTCTCTATCTTTTTCTATTTTACCAAACATTAGTGCGTTAAGCACCAATTAGTTCACACGTAATAATTTGAACAAATAGTCCTGAAACAGCTATGAAACGATAATATCGACATCCGATCGTGACGCTAACAACAATTAGTCATTGACAATAATTTGTTATATAATTAATGTTACTAGCTGTACCCGGCCACGCGTAGCAGTGGCTCAGTCTGTTACGTTCAACAGATTGCGCTCTCGTTGCTGTAAAATAGTTAGTATAGCGTGTGTTGCTTTAACGTCCAACAGATGACGCTCTCGTCGCCGTAAAATATTTAGTATACAGCGCGTGCTGTTTTAACAGATGACGCTGTAAGGCGCTGTTTTTCAAAAGAAGAATGTTTTCAGCTGTCGAATCTATTTAATAGCCAATAAAAACACGCGCGTAATGCACCGTTGTGTCAAAAATTGAAAGCAATCGGTGAAAAACTTTCGGAGATTTGAGAAACAAACGAACATACATTTTTTTTTATATAGATTATGATATTTTATACACAGCTTTGATTTCAATCAAAATTTTGATATGACGTCATGTTTAATTTACATTGAATTCAAATTAATTATATAAAATATCTCCATTTTGACTTAGGTACATTGCATTCAAGTTACTGAAAATACTCGAATAATTCAGAAATCTACCCAAAAGAAAACTAACGGTTTTAAAGAAGTTATATCAAAAAAAAATTGGTTGTCTGTAAAGTCGGTTTACGGACGATAGTTTTACGTGATAACGTCATAAAGAAACACTAATGAACTCTCTGACGTCACGCGAGAAGAGAGAGAAATGCGTACAAGCCGTCGCTTGGGCCGATCGTGCCTCTCTATCGCTTATACCGTGCTCTCGCTTGCACGCTCAGGCTCAGGCGGAACGTGACACTTTTTCGTGCGTGCAGCCGGTGTTTCATCAATTTATAAGACGTTATCACGTCAAAAAAATATTTTTTTTATTCAAATCTTTGATTAACGTCTGATTAGAACTCTTCAATAAATAAAAAAAAAAAAAAAAAAAAAATTAATACATTAACGTTTCAATCCGGATTTGGATCTTCTTCAGAATTGATCTAAAAATATAAAAATAATTAATATTTAAATATAATTCGCTTTTTAAAGAATTTTTCAAAATTAATTATGAAATTCAAAATAATGAAAAAATAATTTTATTTATTGAATATTTTTTTTATTGTACTATTACTTACTGTCACTTTTGTTAATCAAATGCGTTATATGTCTATATGTTACGGTTAACACCTGAATTTAATAAAAACTAATAGTTTTAAGCTAGTTGATTTTGCATGCTACAAACGAACGCAAGTACAGGTCAACAATTGTAAGAGTTCGTTCTAAAAACAATATTATTACCGATTCTAATTTTATTAAGATTCTCACGACCTACTTCCTCTTTTAGCAAGCTTACAGCTACTGACCCTACGACCTACGTCACCTTTATCAAATCACGTGGATAGTCAATTTTATTTTCACACTTGAAACAAGCATTTACGATATACAGTGGTACCTCGACATACGAGTGCCCCAACATACGAGTTTTTCGAGATACGAGCCGGCGAGCGAGTGATTTTTTGCTTTGAGTTACGAGCGAAATTCGAGATACGAGTTCGATTTAGCAGGTTTAATGACACATGCCTAACTCATTTCCGGAACATTCTGAGAGGGAGGAAGAAACAAACCTCCTTGGACATGTTTTTTTCTAAACGGCCTACAGGTGAAAGCGAGAAATTTGTAGCGAAAAAGGCAAAGACCAGTGAGGATATCTAATTTATTTCTTTACATTCTCTTTTTTGTTTTTGTACAATAAATATTTGTCATTTATTATTATTCAAACTGGGGTGACATTTTGGTGGTTGGAACGGATTAATGGTAGTTCAATTGTTTTGTATGGGGAAATTTGCTTCGAGATACGAGTAATTCAAGATACGAGCAACGTTGCGGAACGAATTAAACTCGTCGAGGTACCACTGTATATAAAAAATAAATCCATATGCAAAAAACATCAAACGTTCTAATTTTCACAGAAAATAAAATAATAATTGCCAATAATAACACTAAGCAAACCTTATCGAATTCAAACATTTATTAGAAATCAAATGGAAGACTTCAAATATTTCGATAAACTCATAATTATATATTTTAGAATATTCAGTTAGATTAAATAATATGTGTGAAAATTGCAGCCCTGTCAAAAGGTTAATAATAAACTTTTATTCAAAATTTGAAGCAATTTAAAGATGTAAAAATTTAAAATAAATATACCTATTAATCTATTATTACATTATTAACTTTCACGTATCATTTCCTGCCTATACGTGCAAAAAATATATAGTTTCAAAAAAAAAAATAATCTAACAAACAAACTATCAACGTACTAAAAAGTAGGAAATAAATTTCTTTATCTTCTGTAACGTTAAGAAGCGTGTGACATTCATTATATTTCATTTAATTCATCAAGTGCCCCACGCTTCCAAATCTTGTAGAAGAGAAAGAAATTAGTTGTTTACTTCTTTTCGATTACATTTTTGAAACTAAATTTTATACTCAATTTTCTGTCATTATATATTATTATTTTAAATTTAAACGGCTGGAAACGCGTTTTCCCACCAACATCGTCATTTAAACAATTTTTTATTGTTTTTGGGGAAATTCGGCGCATGCGCAGAAGAGATATATGCTATAATGGTGTTTTTTTTTATATAATAGTGGTATACTTTTCACAATGGCTTATTATTTTATTTATTTTTCAAGAACGTTTCGTTAAATTTTTTTTCTAGACTATAGTTTCGGAAATATTTTGAAAATTAAAAAAAATCAGCCGCTCTGTTGTTTTATGAATCTGTCAGAAATAAACTAGTTCGGCATGCTTTGATTAATTTTTACATGACGTGGAACATATGCAGGTAACCATGGCAACGAATAGCAAATATCATATTGAATACTAGCCATTACCCGCGTCACCTCACGCGATATCAAAAATTTTATTTTCTTTATTATAATCAAACGTCGACATTTTTGAAGTTGGCATGATCCCGTCGCCCAATTGGCTGGAATTTTTACATAGCTATATACAACATACATACATCTGAAGCTAATATAAGCGTGTTAAAAACGTTTGGAAGCACCAATGTAGGGAATTAATCAAATTAAGAAGTCATTAAAATAATATATTGTATGTTGAATTAGTTATTATTTTTGATGATTGCATCCTAATTTATTGCAAACTGACGTAGATATATTATATCCAATTATTATAATGAAAAAAATTGGCATGTATATATCGAAATACTTTTGATGTTTTGCATTTTTAATTTTAATCATTGCAATTACGTGGTTTATTTCTAAATAAGATTAAAAATATTGAATCTCTAATAATTTCTTAGTCTGGATAGTTGTCTAATAGATGGAATTAATATTCAAACACTATTTCTGCAAATGGGCACATTTATTCTGAACTTTAAAATTAAAATATAATATTTGCACTTCAGACAGCGTCGTGTGGAACTACATATAGAAATTTTTTATTCATAAAGTCGTTGGGAATATTTAATGAAATTCCAAAGTAGCAAATTTCAAAGGCTAAGTATGTAATACGATACAGTGTGAATATGAATAAATGCAGTACATAAATTAATATAAAAGTTCATGTTCGAATTCAGCCTTTGATTATACAAAAAATGGCTGCCACCAATAATATTTTTAAATAAAAACTTATAGTCAGAGTGCCCATCGGCAAAAATTTTATTGACACATACTCTCCCTAAACTTTATATATGGCTTCATTAGGCCTAGTCTGACACCTATTTCCTCTATGACTTTTCTTGATTTTGGGGCGTTTTCCTCAAATGTCATTTTGACGACATGTAAAAATTTATAGATACTGTTTGTTTCTTTAATTGGATAGCTTAAAAACTTCAACCAAAACGCTAAAATAATGTTCTCTGACAAATAACATGAACCATTTAAAATGTCTGACGCCTCGAATAGGGTCGACATATTCGAGGTGTCAGACATTTTAAATGGCTCATATTATTATCCAATTAAAAAAACAAACAGTATGTATAAATTTTTACATGTCGTCAAAACGACATTATTCGGAAAGTTTAGAGGGAAAAGGCCCCAAAATCAAGAAAAGTCATAGAGGAAATAGGCCTAATGAAGCAATAATATACAAAGTTTGGGAAGAGTATGTGTCAATAAAATTTTTGCCGATGGGCACTGACTATTAGTTAAAAAAATCAAAATACACGTTAATATTATCGTGAGAACCCGATGAATTAAATGAACTATTCCTTTAAAACCAATCCTATACGGGCATGTCGATTGATATTTTTTTTTGCCGTGAAACAGATTAATTTTTCTGAACGCAACCGGCTTCGCGCGGTTTTTTCGAGCAGGTCATTTTCACAGTTAAGCAGGGGCACACGACTTTTTTAATTAATTTTTCTATGTTATTTAGTCCCTAAGTAATCAGAATATACAATTCATACAACGAAAAACAAAAAAAAAATTCGCCGATTGTAAAGGGATATAGGTAGGTACAGTAAAAGCCCCACGCTTTTAAACTTTATAGAAGTGAAAGAGATTTATTTTTCATTTTTTGGTGTTTTGCTACAAGTGTTTTTTTATAACATAATTTGTTCTAATTTTTTTAGTCATTATTTTATATTTAAATGACTCTAGACACGTTCTCCCATCATATACACCGTTACTTCCACCACATGTTGTTTATTTTTATTTTATTACCTTGTTATATAAATATTATTATAAACAAAGTATCAGAATATTGTATTGTCACTAAAACTACACACGACTGCAAAATTTCAAGTCGATTCGACATTTTGAAGAGGTTGAAAATCGAGTTTCAAGATTTTTTTACTACATAAAAAGCGAAAGTCATACACCTAAGCGTGTTAAAAATATCGACGGAACCTGTCTAGCAAAATATTATTATTATTAATAAATCGAGTATCCAAATGAACGATTTGGTAGACGTTCTGAGATTGTGAGTACAATACATGCAGAAAGAGATAGAGGATGATAAGACCGTTGCTGGTGGAAGCTTCGTCGTACAGACGCTAGGCGCGCGCTGGTTACTAGGTGTAGTCTGTTGAAATGACGTAGCAGATATGCTAATAAAGAAGATAACGCACTTACCGTCGGGGAAAATGAACTATTAATTACATCATCATAGAATTAAAAACACGGCTGCTAAGAGATGAACGTATTAGTTTTAATAACCCGAGGGAATATATTATGTATAAATATTCTTCGTTATTTTAATGTATGGACGTGAATATAAATATTGCATGTTAAATACAATAAAAAAAGTAACTGGCGACATATTTTAAAGTATTTATATATCAACAACATAAAATTTATATTATTAAAAAAAACGTGTTAGACTCACCCACATAAGCGAAGTGAAACTTCTTTTGAAACACAAGATATTTTTTAGAATGTTGGGCTTATTTAGGATGTAATTAAGGTATTCTTCAATAAATAAAATTATCGACCAATTTTTCAGACAAATATATATTAACAAAAAATAATAATTAATGTTGTTAATATATTTGTCTGAAAAATTGGTCGATAATTTTATTTATTGAAGAATTCTAATCAGACGTTAATCAAAGATTTGAGTAATTAAGGTATATTCAGTGAAAAAATAAATTTAACATTTAAAGAATTTTGGAAAATTCCTTGTCGATTACAATGGACTAAAGTCAAAAAAAAATTACGGTAATCATTAGCATAGGATGTTTAATTACTTTTTAAGTATAATTAGTAAATAAATAAAATTATCGGCCAATTTTTCAAACAAGTATATTAACAAAAAATATAAAAATTAATACATTAACGTTTCGGTCCGGATTTGGATCTTTTCTTCAGAACTGATCTAAAAAATACAGAAATTAATTAATTTCAATTGGATTTTGAAAAAAATTCGCTTTAAGTTTTTAATCGAATATTGAAAAAATAATAACAATTTTTTAATAAGACATTAATCAAAGATTTGTATAATTAGTAAAGTTAACTTGGATATAGGGATATCCATTGAATTCACAATCTTAAAAAAATCCTAAGCTCTAGAAATATGTTTTCGAGTGCGCTGAATCCGAATATGACATTATTATTTTATACAGGGTGACACTTTTCAACATTACCTAGTTTTCGAATATTTTTCTATTTAAAAAAAAAAACACAAAAGTTGAACATGGAACATGTTTGTAAATTCAATAGATATCCCTATCTAAAATCTCGCTAAACATATACCTATGTATAGCTAAAAATATATTGGCTTTTAGGCAATAGAAACCATAGAACCCATACTTACATCACTCCTGACAAAAATAATTTGAAAACCGATTTTTCGGCGCCGACAGACACATATAGGGATGTTAGAAATGCCATGATTAAAATACAGTGACACAATAAAATGCCAAATCATCGAAAGATGAACCAAATAAAAATAAACTTAAAAAGGAATTAAAAATATACTTGCTAGGACTTTGTAATTGTTCTTTAAAAGGAATACTGTAAATGAATTATATATGATGCTATTTATATTGTGTGGTAAACCAAATAAAGAGTTTTTTTATTATTATGCGCCCATGAACACTTTTTTAGTGACCTTTAAACTATAAAATAAAACTATTTTCCCAAATCCGATAATGTTTTTGCGGGATCTTTTCGTCAATTATATTGATGATATTTTGTAGTATATCGATGACGTTCAGATTCTGGAACGAGTGCAGCAAAAGGCGATAATGCTTTATCATTGTTGAGTGAGCGCGCTCTTCGAAAACGGGTGTAAGTGCGGCCTTCAGGTACATTTACAAGACATGACGTCTAGAAGTCGGCGGCACTTTTACAGGTACAACACAATTAAATTCAACAACAGGTTAGTAATTAATGATTTGTATAGATTGAAAAATACTCATCGTAGCATTGGACCGAACGTTCGACGGCTCGACATCACAATAGCGAAATTAAATCTAGTCGCGCCGACACACAGAATCTATGTGATCTTTCACAGAAGAGTTCAACGTTTCTTTTAGTTTTTTGTACAAATTTTATTCTTAACATGATACCGTCACACGGTGGTCAGAAAAATTCGATTTATCACACAAATATGAAAAGAGTATTTTTGCATAAAATACAAGGCCGTAGATATGGAGGGTAAAACTGAATACTGAATACCTAACTAAAAAAATTGGTTGTCTGTAAAGTCGGTTTACGGACAATAATTTTACGTGATAACGTATTCCGCTCGAATATCATATTTAATAATACATTACTGCGCTCTCGGAACGTTACACTTTTCGGAACGTTACACTTTTAGGAACCTTACACTTTTTCGTGCATGCTGCCGGTGTTTCATCAATTTATAAGACGTTATATCACGTCAAAAATAAAATTTACAAATACTTCTTGAAAAAAATTTGTAAAATTAGTTTGGTAATTATTAATTTGCTTGACACCTTCGTTCGTAAGTATTCTTGTGTAATCGAAGAATCTCGTTAGAGATTCTTTTCTGTGCTAAATGCCCACGAATCTCTAACAGATTTTTATACATTGATTTTGCCTGTCTATTAATATAATTTAAAAAAATATTGATATTTGTTTGCTTCCCCCCCCAGAAAACAAATATCTACACCCTTGAAAAAATATTTATAATAGCTACTTTTCATGCCAGTATTTGCTGGGTGCGTGAAGGCAGCACCGCCTATCGTACACAATTTTTCGTGCTCTTATAACATTGTGACTCGCTTGCTTTTGCCAGTAGATGTCAATTTTGACGAGAAATCTGGCCTTAACAGTACGCTATACTTTAAGTTTGGGTATAACAATTATTGTTACCAGAGTGACCTGTGCGAATTATTCGCACTAAATAAATATAATAGTTATCACTTTACAAAATTATTTTTTAAATATGATTGCAGGTATTCAATTCGTTTCTAATTTTGCACACTGCTTATAACGTTCTTCTTTTTGTTGTAAGTATTACAATATGAAGCTCAGATGACAGATCGAAGAAAGATTTTACTAAAATTGTCATATAGAGGCGCAAGTAGCAAAAGCGTTGAGCTAAGCCGTCAGATGGCATCATGCAGCATTGCTGTGACATTATTCAGCGTTTCTCGCTGTTTCAAAATTAAAGCCGTCAGATGGCAGTATGCAGTATTGTGTCTGTTGTATTACAATATGAAGGTCAGATGACAAATCGAAGTGTTGACGTTGTTTCAAAATTAAAGCCGTCAGATGGCAGACGTTGTTCAGCGTTGCTGTATTTTAATTAATTTACAAAAACAAAAGCAATAATAAATTTTTTAGTTGTCGATGTCAGTAGAGCAAGCAATTATCTGTAAAATGATATATAATTTATGTGGAGATATTGTGAGGTTTTTTCTAAAAAGGGAGGCAAACATCTTAAACCTTAGCGTATTAATAATTAATATATATGATTTTTTTCTTTTATACATTTTACGATGTTCTTTCGGTTATGTAACGGATAATGTCTTTACATTTTTAACATCCTTACAGCCCTGAAGTTTTTTGGAACACAAATAAAAGATGCGGTTCTTTTTAAATACAATATCTATGTGTTTCATAACAAGCATAAGAACGTCTCTTTGTCACTTATAATGATTTTTTATCGACTTTCTTCACCTTTTACAAAAAACTAGGATTTATTTTTAGTTAATAAACCTGTTTCAATAAATAACATTTTTTTTTGGCTTTGCCTTTTTGGTAGAGCTGTAAAAGTAACGAGAAATTGTGTACCCGGTATGTATTCGTTACATAAAGAACCAGTACCCGTTACTTTCGTATCGTTATGTTACTCGTTACTTTTCATACGACATACAATCGTGTACTAACAGCATCATCAAGCATGTACCATCGCATCGAGGCGCGTCGCATACGTGATACGGTATGACTTCGTTCGTATAACGTATAACCGCATCAAACGAGTCGAACTGACATGGATACGACAAATGCGAGTAACGAAATGAATTTGTAAGTAACGATTCGTTACTTCGAGTCAGACGATGTACCCGTTACTCAGTAACGAATACATAGCTTTACTTTTTGGACTTTTTAATCTGTAATTTCATTGCATTTCGAATACATGATATAGTAATTTAAAATAACATAGGTATATTTAATTTGTAGTTTCATTACGGAAAAGAACGTAAAAAAATAATATTGCAGAATCTGTACGATACTTTTTTATTAGTTTAAATATATCCTTTCAAAAATAAACAAATAAATATTTTATTTTTTCAATTGTACTTATTTCTCCCTGCTCATGTAAGTTTCACTATTTTAGTGTACTCTTTCTCTTCTTTTTTAGGTATACTTTTTTTTTATTTAGAGAAAAAAAAAAGAAATGTGCTTCGACTACTCAGGTCATTAGCACATAATATTTATAAATAGGTTTACAAAATATGCTATGGAATACAAAATACTTAAAGATATTTAGGTAAGTATAAAGTTACAATGCTGGAGGGTAAGTATAGACAGTAAGTTGACAACTTTAACAGCGAACTAACGAACTAGTTGGCGGAAAAATATTGAACTAAATTGTGAACTAAAATGCCCAAATCTAATCTAAACGTTCTGTATGCTCTGTAATCTATATAGTCAAATGTACAAGAATACTAAATACCTTTGTATTTTATAAACTTCTCTAATTGTTCATTAATCACCTTAATGTGTTTTTGATTATCCACTCGAAGGTAAAATCTACTCGATGGCAATCAATACTTTCAATAGCGATTCTTAACAATTTATCAACACATTCAATACAGTTGGCCATCATTTATTGATCGATCTATTGACCAGAGAAGAAAATCGCGCATTGAAATGACAGGCATTTCGGAGTCATCATGAATATTATACAACATTGAATTGTAAATGAAACTGAGTAGGCGTCGACGAATGACCAGGCGTGGTCACAAGTACAGCCCAGCAACAGTTACTATAAAAACGCAGCTGGCTTTGAAAATGTGATTAATTATTATTTATATGTACGTATGTGTTCACATACTGTATTTTGTATATGTATGCAGTCTATACAGTATGTAAACACGTAAGGTGCACATAGGGAAATTAACATTGGGAAAAAACGACTGGATCAGAGTGAGCCTTGAAATCTTGTTTTTCAATTTGACAGATAATATTCTTTTGCAAAATGAATGTGTATACTACCGAAGAAAATATTCAAATGACTACAACATAATCGGACTTTTTTTATTAATGGGACATTAAATTCCCAAAAATACTTAAATATGGTGCGAGATCAAATATCTCCGCCTATTCGTGTTGAACCTAAAGACATTGGGTCACTGATTTACCAACGCGCATACGTCATACTAGTCAGACAATTTTTGAATGAAATGTTTCCAAACAGATAAAGTTGTTTTTTTATTTTATTTTTGTACAAAAAAATTATAATAATGATTTATAAGAGCTTTTTATTATTAAAAAAGCCAAGTAAAATAAAAATCAATCAAGATAAAATAGAAATTCTCAAGATTACCACGATAATTCAATAGAAATAACAATTAACGCAGTCATGGCTAACTCTGATCCCAGTATTTTTTCCCAATGCTAATTTCCCTATGTGACCCTTTATACGTGTTTACATACTGTATATAGTTGCAGTTGTTTTTCGGTTCACTGAGTGAGGAGGATAGAGTATGGTAGAGACTAGAGATCATGTCCACATGCGCCTTCAAATTAATTATTTTTTAACTACGTCAAAGAAGTATAACTTATAATTCCATTTTTTATGTATCTTACATTTTTGAGCACTTTTTCAAACGTGCCAAAAAGTTAATTACACTTAGGGTTCCTGACAAAATCGAGATTAAAGTAAGCACTAAGCAAATTTAAGATTGAATTCGAGAAGCGATGCTGCAAACAAAAAAGCTAGCATTTTGGTAAAATTTCTACAAAAAATTGACATCAAATCGTTAAGATTAGGTTAAGTACAACAAAAAATTTTAGTTCACTCAATTATAACCTTTTTTAGGATTATCAAGTCAAGTGCATTCAAAGTTTAATTATAAACATGGATAAAAATGTCACTTCGGTAAAATATAAAGCCTAAAACATGACCTTTGTCTGGCGCTACTGATTTTGATCTTATGCACCGCAGTTATATATTACGCGCTAATTTTGAAGAGTAGGAAAGTTCTGTAATAGGCGACACTCTAAGCAATTATTGTTTATTATACTGCCCTAAAAAGGCAAAAGGCAGTAAGTGACATTTGTTGAAAAATGAGTTCATACTGAAGCCAACGACAGCAGTAAGTGCTGTAGCAATAATTTTATTGTCTTTAAAAAATGTTTCCCCCATGTTTTGGTTTCCATAATCTAAAATTCTGGACGGTCAAGACATTTTTAGTAAATCTTGATTTACTCAAATTCATTAGTTGGTCACTTACTGCCTTTTACCTTTTTACGGCAGTATACCTGACAATGTCTAATCCCTTTAAATTAGTCGCTATATAAGTCGCGTAAATATAGATGTTTTGTTCAAAGCTATGTGCCTATTTGTTTTCCAAATGACTAAGTGACGACATATAGTCTAGATCAGAGGTCCCCAAACTTTTTTGTCTCGTAGACCACTTGCCATGTTTTTCGGTTTTGGGTAGACCCCCTGCTTATCTGATATTGATTTTTTGCAAACTCATTAATTTTAATGTATTTTTGACAACCGGTATAGTGCTACTCACTTTGAACGATTTAAATTTATAACGGTAGTGAAATGTAGTGTGAAATGTTTAGTTTTATACATTTATTAATTAGATTCAAATTAAACGAATCAAATTAAAATTTACTTTCTGTTACATAAAATAACTAAGCAAATGCTTTTAGTGAGAGGGATGATCCTGATGCTTTAATAATAAATTTTCAACATTTGGCATCAATTTAGTTAGATTTAATCTTAAATCTCTTCGGTTAACCATGCCCAGTTTGTTTCTTTTTTTGTTAGGAGATTCACTATCGTTGACCCCCATTTTCATTTCATGGACCCCCAATTTTTTTTCCTGCTGACATGGACCCCTTGCAAGTTGTCGATCCCTGGGGGTCAATATAGACCACTTTGGGAATCACTGTCTAGATATTACGTCTGTCTCGAAATGATATCTTTATTCGACCCCCTCTCGTTTCTTCGATCGAGAAAATCGCATCGTCTCATTGATACACAAATGACTCTCGGTTTCATGCGAACCCGACTGTTCTCTTTTGAAAACAAGCCTTTTTATGTTTGGTTGTCGTCTCTTGTACAATTTACCTACTCTTTACTAATTTCCCACATCTACACGATATGCAATATATAGGTACCCATAATATTATGCATCATGCACTGTGACGTGACAACGCAAAAATATACACCAACACAGCCATTCACTGACATAACCTACAAGTTCCACGATATACAGTGCGTTTGATTTCAATCAACATATTATTTACTTCACATGTTGATTTTCTCTATTTAAATAAGTTATATCAACTTTTCTTTACGCTCGCGCTTGGTAGAATTTCAGAACAAATTTTGACCGAAAATATTTTATAAAATACTAGTTTTTACCAATGACTTCGCCCGCGTGGACAGTGGAATCAGTGTGTACATTATTGATATAATTGATTAAAACATTCATAAATTCAAGCAAGACTCTTATTTAAAGGTGGCACTTCACATGGCTATTTTTGTTCGCTATTGGTTGTTTGTTGTATTTGGCAAAATATATGACGTTCAAGACAAACATGCAAATAGAGGCAAATACGACCATCCACACATGGCAGTCAAATAGCAAACACACAAACATTTGGCAGCAGAACGCAAGGTTCAAAATTCCAGGAATTTTAGCACTGTTTCATTGTCCCAATTCATTTTCAATAGTAATTGTTCCAGTTCTCGCTCACAGCACAGACACAAAAATACTGCACGTCAGTACAGGTTCACGGCGCGTGCGCTTCTAAATATGGCCATTGTGTGGACGGTTTATTTGCGTATTTGCCTATTTGACTCCTTTGATGTGCCTCGAAAAGCGCACGGTAACGCGTATTTGGTATTGGCCTTATTTGTCAAATAGGCAAATAAGGCCAACACTTTGTCAAATAGACTGTCCACACTTGGTAATTGTTTGCCAAATACACAAATACAAAATAGCCATGTGAAGTGCCGGCATAACATTAGTGTGGAGAATATTTTATTAAACTAAGCTGCCCAATATTTCTATTTTTCGGCATGCTGTCTCCATGTTTAAATTCTGGCAACTACAGATTGCTAAATATGCGACACAGGTTTTTGAAAATAAATCAAGATTTTCTACCGATTCTGTTAGAAAATTTATGGCATACATTTTTACATAATGAAAGCATGTAAAGTGTTCGTAAATATTGTACATTTCAACAAGTTGTAAGAACTAATGCTTTATAGCAGTAGATAATGTGCCCACGGAAGTTGTAATACCTACGTACATGAACATGTAGTTGTAGCTCTCATCTGTAATTATGTTTTGTAGTGAATAAAAAAAATCCTTACGTACACTCCCACAACTTCCATGAATAAAGTAGTAACCGAGATATGAACGTCGAAAGAACTGTATAATCTTTGCTCTATTCATTAAATCTTTGGATACATTGATGACAACGGAGTAATTCCACAGGATAATCTAGACACCAATCTTCTGGAGTTCATAAGAAGATCCAGACTATTGGAGAGCTTGATCCAGGATAAGGGGGAGTACAAAAATTCTTATACGATCACGAGCATTAACTAATTCATTTATTCAAACCTAGTATAATTTGCTCTACACACTAAGACGCGAAACTTACGATGAAGAATTTGTTTGTTTGTTTGGTTGAACGCGCTAATCTCAGGAACTACTGGTTCGAATTGAAACATTTTTTTTGTTGGATAGTCCATTTATTGAGGAAGGTTATAGGGTATATAATACGCTACGATCAATAGGAACAAAGCATCAATTTATTGTCGCAAAAATCCGTCCGACAAAAACGTTTTGAACGGTAACTCCGAACATCATGAAATTTGGACACAACATTCATCTCGGTAAACTCATGCACCCCCCCTCTCGGTGAAACCGGGTGGGACCGCTAGTCGTAGATAAAATTAGGAGTGCCAATCCAACCTCCTTAAAATGTTAAAATAGATTTTGCAGTATGAAGTTACATGAAAATTGATTCCGTGGTTTGTACGTACCGTGATGAAACAAAATCACAGTTCAAGTACCCACAATACACGATGTCGTCAGATAATCATTACCTTTAACATGTTCAGGTAATGCAGGTACTTGCACATTTGCGGATTAATTAAAAGGTACAACATTGTTCTATCGACCTATCTACAAAACGGATAAGAATCGACATTGCATAATATATGTACAGTGAACGTCCGTAACACACGATAATTAATAGTAATATTAAGTACATAATTATCATATTAATATAATGAACATGTTCAAAATAGACAAAAAACATGTAGTAAAAATACGCTACTAGCACGTTATTGTTCCCTAGTATATCAAATCTGATCGCAAAAACATCGTTTTACAACCACCTTCTCTACCTACATTCTATTTCAAGTCGATGCAATAATTTTCTATTATTTGATACACGCCAACTACTGATAAATAAAAAACAAAATTAAGTATTTTGAAAAAATCCACCACGGATGTAAACTTTGTAATTGAAAAAGGATTAAATATAATTTTGAAACCCCCCCGACTATAAAAGAAGGTAAAGTAATCAAAGAAAATCCGCCATTCGCTGTCCTGAATTAAGAATAGGAAAATATCAATTGAAGACTACAATTATTTACGTACCCAACGTGATTTGAAAGTTGTAATATTTTAGTTAATTTCAGGGCAGCAAATGGCAGCCACCGACGGATTTTCTTTGATTACTTACCTCCTTTTTTGGGAGGTTTCAAAATTTTATTTAATCCTTTTTCAATTATAACGTTTATATCCGCCGTGGGTTTTTTCAAAATTTTAAATTTTGTTTTTTTTTTCTTTTAAAATCTTCAGATTTCTTGCGCTAAGAACCATCGCAGATGAATTACAAACATTTTACAGAAAACCGCATCTCAATTGCCGTTTACGAGATAAATGGCGAGTGCACAAACAAACAAACACACAAACAAACAATGTCTCACCCTAAACGCATATATAGCTGCTCCGTTTCGTCGTGGGTAAAAAAAAACGAAGAGACTTTTACCAAAAATATTTTTTTTTGGAACTGGGGACCTTAAAACTAAAAAATATAAAATTTTGAAAAGTAAAATTTGACCAAAATTAGTATCTACCACTTGTGGAATGGTAAAATTGAAATAAATGCAGAAATAAATATAGGTGGAATACAGAATAATTGTATAAAAAAACACAAAACAAATATAGGTGTTGATTGTCGGATTCGAACCAACGACCTCTTGCACACAAGGCCGCCGCTTTACCTCGCAGCTTAATGGTATACAGTCGACTAGTGCACGCACAGAACAATCTTTACTGTTCTGTGAGTGCACGGTATAATTGCAACGTCTCGTTACATATTCAAATTCATGAATCGAATTAACCCTACCGTGTCAAAAGAAGTTTTCCTTTAATACTTCGCTTTCGTGGGCAATCGACAATGCCGCACGAGTTGCAAATACTATTTTTTATTACGAATTAAATTAAATTAAAATTAAAATTTTATGACGAATTAAAAAAAGAAATTAGAAGTAATAAAAATTAAAATTAAATCATTAAAAAGTTGAAAATTCAGTTAAAATTGTTAAATTTGTCAAGAATAAAAGTCCATAATCGAAAATCGAACCTCTAATCTGCTTCAAATGACAGTTTGTTTCGTTGACATTAACACCGTTATTATTTTGTTTTTTTCTCTGAATTTGCGTGCGGCAAACAATAATTTCAGTGCGACAAATAAAGTTTCCGCACGCAAATGAAAATAGCTACTTTTCAACCGTAACAGCGTGCGTAAACATACCACTTTTCCCGCATGAGTAATAAAAAAAAATTTACTATTGAATTTTAATCAAATGCTTGACGTCATCATATTATTTACATTCGACTGGACTTTTTAAATACACTTTAAAAGTAAAATTCAACAATTCATGATAATAATTATGTGTATTATGAATAAAAAAGGCATAGTTTAACCTACTGATCGCATGTCTTGAGAATATTACATGAACGAACTCTTACTTACCTATATGCATGCTGTATAATACCTATTATATTATATATATCGGTGCATACAGAGTGATCACAAATTGAAGACTTAATAATAATTTATTATTTCGTCGTTGGTTCTGTAATACCTCTTATGTGCAAAAAGTAAAATTTGCAGGAAAAGCCAAAAAGTGGTTATTTCAGCAATGGATGGTAAGAACTAGCAATTTCAGAGGTATATTACTAATTCATTCTTATCTTTACTCTACGTGTTTAATTAAGACAAAGTATTTTCTTAAAAAATATTTAACGTTAATTTCGGATTTATTGGCACATAGGAGGAATTATGTGATCACATAAGAGTTACTTCCCCTTGTTGGTTACTGTAAAATAAATTTGGAGGTATTACTAGTGTATAGAGCTCCGTTTCCTGAATCTTTTCATTTAAAAAACGTAAAATCTGCCAATTATGCACATAAGAGCTATTGCAGAACCAACGACGGTTTGCTACATCCCATCACGCGTATTAAATAAATTCCGGCCAATTGGGCGACGGGATCATTCCAACTCCAAAAATATTGACATTTGATAGGTATAGTAAAATAAAGGAAATAAAATGTCTGATATCGTGACGCAGGTAATGGCTAGTTCTAAATATATTATATTTGCTATTCGTTGGCATGGTTACCTACATAATATGTTCCGCGTCGTGTAAAAATTAATCAAAGCATGCTTAGATAATTTCTTTTTGACAGATCTACAAAACAGAACAGCTGATATTTTATTTATTTTTCAAATTTTTACCGAAACTATATAAATTCTTAACAAAATTTTCTTGAAAAAATAAATATAGGTAATAATATACTGTTATGAAAAGTATACCGTTATTATATAAAAACAACGTTATAGCATATATCTCTTTTCCGCATGCGCCGATTTTCTCCAAAAACATCTCTTCATATTTGCATACCGAACATCCTTCCAAAATTTGGTTTCAACACGTTCATTGGTTTGACCTGTACGTGTTTACAGACAAACAGACGCACAGAGTTTTTCCAAAAATATGCTTTTTAGATTCGGGGATCTCAAAACAAAAAATATTGTAAAATTTTGAAAAGTGAATTTTTACTAGTTATAGTACCATTCCCCACTTGTGGATCCAGGTCAATAATAGCGAAACGATTCTCCCACCCTATCCTCTCAACTGCCGGTTGAAGTCGAAGAAGGGGAAGCGTTTCACTTTTCGTCTGATCCATGCCAATCCCTAGCGCGCCTAAAAATGTTTCAGTTCAAAAAACAAGAAACGTGCAATTGAAAGCACTACAAAACACTGCTTGACGACAAATTTTTTAATTCTTATACCTGACTAATATGCATTTTTAACTTAGACGATAAAGTTTAGGTAGAAGAAAATCACTTTATGTTTTATGAGGAATTAAAATAACCTATTTATTTTGAACGGAACACTAACTACTACACCATTCTTTTTCTTAGGATTTAATTGCGCCATTATTTTATGATCATTATGTATTACTACGTAAGTAAATCATTATTCTTATCTTAGTTTAAAGGGTACAAAGTTAGTTCTAGAGGCTGTTCTTAGAAACAACTAATAGTTATACAAGATGGAACTAAAATCTGTCCAGAAAATTCAATAGAAACAAGTGACTATTTAATTACTTTGTATGAACCAAAAAACTAGGAAATATCGGAGAGTTTTTATAATGAGAAAACTCGATTTATAAAAAGTATCGATATTCTACCAAAAACATATACCTAATGTTAAAAAAATGAGTCAGACTACCAAAAAAAAATAAAAACCAACAACAGTACCTTTCCCAAATTTTGAAACACAATTTCTAAAATAAATTTAATAGTTTCACTTCTTCAAATTTCCAATCAAAAATCTTTTATGTCTAGCTAAAAAAACTTTACTGGAAACTTGCCTAAAAAGCCTGAAGAAATTTATTTCAGAACTTTTGTTTCAAGTTTGGGATTGGAACAGAGTAGAAGAAAACTTGATTTATTTTTTCACATTGGTTTTTGGTAAGATAAATTTAATCACGAATCCAATGTGTAGACTTTGCATTTGAAAAAGAATATTATGTAGCACTAGCTGTGCCGGCCACGCGTTGCAGTGGCTCAGTCTGGTTTGCGTGTGTTGCTGTTACTTTCAACAAATGGCACGCCCGTGTTTTTATATACCTATTATGTATACACAGTATAAACTCCATTTAACGTCACTCCATATAACAACAAATTCCTTAACTCTAGTTGGTTTACCTTGTTCCTTATACAATGATTTAGTAGGTACTCTAAATAACGACACACCCAGCACTCTCTCTAAATAACGACAACAATACATCATCATTAAGCAATAAACAGTACTTGTTTGTTATTTTATTGTTTAGTTGTCGGCATCATACGTACCGAAGATTCAAAGAAATTCGTACTTTTGTTTGTTGGGATTATCTTTCATATGTTTGTTGGTCAGTTGTAAATTTTATATATTATGAGTACCTACCCCTAAATAAATATTATAGTAAAAAAATATTAATGGATTATTTCTTCTCTCCGTTTAACGACAACTCTTAATAATGCCACAAAATGCACAGTCCCTTGAGTGTCGCTATATAAAGTTTACACTGTAGATGTCACACTTGTGACAGGTGAAACTATATTTTTTTAAACAGCGCCATACAGCGCTATTTGTTGGACGTGAAAGCAACACACGCTATACTCAATATTTCACGGCAACGTTGTGTCAAAATTTCAAAGCAATCGGTGAAGAACTTTCGAAGATTTAAGATTTTGAACAAACGAACATAACATTTTTATTTATATAAATTTATCTTTGATTGTTAAACACCTAGTATGTTCATTGTTCACTCTATGTAGTATTGTTCTTGAAGTCTAGAAATAAACTTAATAGTGTTGTCAGTATCGAGCGATCAAAATAATAATTCGAAATAGATAGATATGCAAAATGTAATTACACAAAATTACAGTCTGTAACAAGAGTGTAAAAATACGGAATGGAATAATTTTATAATTATGGTGAGTTATAGGTGGAAATAATTTATTATTATTAACTTGAAATTATTTTGATTCGTAAATGATTGCTGACTGAAGTCACGTTTAAAAACATTTAACTTTTATTAACTAACTTGTACGGTCGATTCAGTACTCTTTTAAAACAATTTCTTATAATATTATTGTTGGAACCCCAAACCCTTTGTGTGTCTAAACCATTGAGTGCAATTATATAAATCTGGTTTTACATAAATAACTTTTTGTAAATAGTTAATATACAAGTGTGAATAAGTGCACAAGATAAACTTTGTTTTGTTTGTGTGTTGTAAATATATTCTGTACATAATTTAGTGACTATATTTTCTGTTACTTAGTCTTTAATTTTATTATTTGGAACTGTCGTTACTTTATTTCTGTTAACGTTATTATTTCTGTTAAGTTAAATAAGTACGCTTGCGTTTGTGTGTTTAACTGTTTTGTTAAGCATTTATTATTGTAAATAAATAATTTCCACCACGGACTAAAACAGTTTTGTTACCTACAATATTTTTTACTAGAAATCTACAATGACTGAGCTATAAGTAAATTGATTAAAGAAAATGTAAAAAGGTTTTACGGATTTTTTTGATTCTCCCAGCCTTTTCTGACTCAGCCAATTCCTATTCAAGCCTAGTCTTCATTTAGCAAAATAATTATTTTTGTAATTAAATACAAAATAACAAGTTTGTGATATTTTTTACTGTTTGCTTGAAAACATTTTATTTCTGTAATTATGTATAAAATTATAAGTTTAAACCGGCAGACGTTATTAAAAAGAAGCAATGCTTAATTAGCTTAGGTTATTTTCAATGAAAACAGAATTATACGAATTAAAATTATTATTAACTTCCGTTTCTCACAATTAATTATTAGTCAATTTTAATTTGATTTTTTTTTTGTTTTTTATTAATTGAGCGAGCAATAATTATCACCTTTCATTAGTATTTTTCAATAAAACTACAAACATTGGATTATATTTTCACCGCATTTTAATATCGGATGGATCTATCTATAAACATTTTATATGTTTTTGAAGTTACAGTCCCAATCAAAAGTAAGTCGAATTCTAAATGGGAACTTTTCTATAATAAATTTTTACAAAAGGTTATAAATCGATGATACTAATAAATTATTGTGATAAAGGCATAAATAAATAATTTTTTTTAATATTAATTAATTATTTCAGTATTTTACTTAATGGACTAACTTTTGAATTTTTTGTACAAAGTTAGATTAGAAAAAATACATTTATGTAAATATCTGTATTTTACAAATTTTTGCAGTAAATAATTAAAAAAAGAAATTAGAAGTAATAAAAATTAAAATTAAATCATTAAAAAGTTGAAAATTCAGTTAAAATTGTTAAAATTGTCAAGAATAAAAGTCCATAATCGAAAAGTGCTAAGGTTTAATAATTTTTTTAATGATTATAATTCCCCTAATTAAAATGGAAAAATATTAAAATTTGCGTAATACATCGATGCTTTACATAGTTAGTTTTCGAAACTGCTGACATTATTTGGTTATTTGCAAAAAATTAAAATGTACCGTTTGCATGCTAGGTTGACATATTTTCCATAAGACTACATGTAAAAGTTTTTTTTTAATTTTTAACTTTATAAATCTCCTAATGATTTTGGATTTTTTACAGAAAATTTTGTCATAAAAAAATCTACTAAAAAAACTTTATTTCAGATTTTTTTCATTATCTTCGTAAAACGGCTCAACCTCCTTAACATAAAAAATTTTAAAAAATTTACCTCTTTCAAAAAGAGTAAAATAAAGTATTGAGGTTGGCGCCTATTTCAGTACTATCACGTTTTATGTATTTGGGTACCTATGTTAATACATTATATTTAATTAATATACGCAATAAGCACGATACAGGTCAACAGATAGGTAAACGGATTGAAACCAAATTTTGGGAGGATGTTTGGTATGTAGATGTGCAAAAGAGATACAGTGTAACCTCTTTATAACGAATCTCAAGGAACCGAGCATTTTTTTTCGTTATAAAGAGTTTTCGTTATATGGAGGGAAGAAAAAAAAATAAATTTCACCTAATTAATTTATTCTAAACACATAATATAGTCTGTTTACTTTGCCTGACGTTTTTTGCTATGCCAATATTTGTTTTGTATTTTATTAAGTATCTTATGCGTGTCTTGGGTGTGGTGGAATCATCTTCATTAAGCAATAGGAATTTTTCGATAAGTTTAGCGGCATCAAGTGCTTGTTGAATAGATGATGATGGTTCATAATCGTCCTCTTTACGTATGTAAATATTTGCTGACCCCTAAATATGAACATATTTCTTCGTAATAGAGAATGACAGTTGCGCTATAAAGAGGGTATTAATGTATGGATTTTAAGGTAAACCAACCAAATTGTAAAACTTTCTACGTTATAGGGAGTTTTTCGTTATAACGAAGGACGTTATAAAGAGGTTACACTGTATATGCTATAACGTTGTTTTTTATATAATAATGATATACTTTTTTGCAGACGCGAAATAACCGCAAACGCTCAGGCAGATTCGCGATTCCAGATTCACCCATTGATAAATTACTGTTTTTTTTTATTATTTCAACTTGCCTAAAATACATACCCTAAATCGGTCGTCAGCTCTTGGCCTATTAGAAATGACAACCTATTAAACAATTCTTATTCAAACGACAACGAAAACCTAAAAGAAAACAGTTATTCAAAGGAGATATTCGTACATAATATATACTATATATTATAATCCTTACATATTAGTACGTATGCGAAGCCACGGTACACAGGTATGTGAATATCTTTGTAAAGATTTTTCTTAAAATATTTAACATTTCATACCATACAAGCAGAATTCCAGGACACGCAAAGAGATTCCAAAGTGAAACAAGAACAAAATGACCGCAGGCATGCCTTGGTATTCCCCTAAATACAAAGCAGCATCCTGCGGAGATTTAGACAACTATAGTTACAAATAACACATGTTTATTATAACTCAGGTAGGTATGATGTTCGACCTACACACTTCAAAATTATAAGAACTTTCATCAACTTACAGCCTTGCAAAATAAGTCTTAAAAGTCAAAATGTATATTTTAAATTTAATATAACATACGGTTTATACAGTATGTAAACACGTAAGGTGCACATAGGGAAATTAGCATTGGAAAAAAATACTTGGGTCAGAGTTAGCCATGACTGCATTAATTGTTATTTCTATTGAATTATCGTGCTAATCTTGAGGATTTCTATTTTATTTTGATTTATTTTTATTTTACTTGGCTTTCTTAACAATAAAAAGCTCTTATAAATCATTATTTTAATTTTTTTGTACAAAAATAAAACAAAAAAACAACTCCATCTGTTTGGAAACATTTCATTCAAAAATTGTCTGACTGGTATGACGTATGCGCGTTGGTAAATCAGTGACCCAAATGTCTTTAGGCTCAACACGAATAGGCGAAGTTATTTAATCTCGCACCATATTTAAGTATTTTTGGGAATTTAATATCCCATTAATAAAAAATGTCCGATTAAGTTGTAATCATTTGAATATTTTCTTCGGTAGTATACACATTCATTTTGCAAAAGAATATTATCTGTCAAATTGAAAAACAAGATTTCAAGGCTCACTAGATCAGAGTGAGCCTTGAAATCTTGTTTTTCAATTTGACAGATAATATTCTTCTTCGGTCATTGACGGAATTCGAGTATAGACCGTAACATATATACACTATGTAAACACATTGTGTTTACATAGTGTATATATGTTACGGTCTATACTCGAATTCCGTCAATGACCGAAATAAATACGCAAAACTAGTTTTGACCAACGAATATTTACCAAACCCGAAATCTTACATTTAAACGGGTATTGACTGTTATAAAATGAACAAAACTAGTTTTGCGCATTTTCAATTGGACAAAACTATAGTTGTGTCCATTTTTGAACGGACAGTACTATAGTATGGTATCGGAATCTTCTTTGCGTTTTTTAATGAACTTTTCAACATCAATGATACTTATTATATCAAAGCGATTTATTCTTCTGTATTGTTTAGCAGACAGAGGTTTTAATTCAGCTTTCAACAAATTTGTTTTCTTAACCTCACTTAGTGCAGTAAGGTAATTATGTTTCGTCATAAAATTATGAGAAGCCTCCAATAGCCGAACTAGTTGAGACTTGAATTCACCTTGCATTTTTAATTAATTATTATACTGAATATCCCATCATTATATTAATTATAACTGTTAGTAGAAGTTTTATTCCAAAAATATAAATATAATTAAATGATGAAAATATATTTTTCGAAACGTTGGCCACAAGCGATACTCTGGTAAAGCTTATTTCAAACTTGTTCCTCAACCAAACAAATCTCCTTCAATTAATTATAACATTCAGGAGAACAATTCAATAGGTAAACAAGAACATAACCCTACTTTCATTCAGGTGCGGACGTTGATTGAATGAAACAAGCAGAACTAGTATTGTCCGTTCAGAAATAGACAGAACTAGTTTTTTTCAACTTAAAATGCGCAAAACTAGTATTGCTTATTTTAGAACACTCAATACCCGTTTAAATGTAAGATTTCGGGTTTGGGCAATATTCGTTGGTCAAAACTAGTTTTGCCCATTTATTTCGGTCATTGGCCGAATTCGGGTATAGACTGTAACATATACAATATACATACATAACGTTTATCTGAAATATAGAATGGAAAATGACGATCTGCAAGGATCGGAACATTTGGCGATTGAATGAATAATTGGAACACAACAACAAAACATAGACGGGTCATTTTATAATATATGCACCACTTACATACTGCTAAATATTTAATAAGCGAAGGTTGTATAGATGCTCTCTCGCATACAACACTCGTGGGGAATCTGGTTGACTTGTGAGCGGTAGGAGGTGAAGAACTCAGGACAGAACTATGGAACTGGAGATGGTGGAAGGTGAACAAAACCATTGTGTCGAAAACAACAACATAAGAAACAGACGAACGAAAACTTTGTTTACTTATATTTATTAAATAATAAAGTCCTGCAGAAGCCAACAACTCTTGATGAAAATTAAATCATTATTGCATATCGTCATTGGTTCTGTAAAACCTCTTATGTGCAAAAAGTAAAATTTGCATGAAAGGCCAAAAAGTGATTATTTCAGCAATGTATAGTAAGAACTAGCAATTTCAGAGGTATATTACTAATTCATATTTATCTTCACTATACATGCTTAATTAAGACGAAGTATTTTCTTAAAAATTATTTAACGTTAATTTCGGATTTATTGGCACATGGGAGTATTTATTTGATACAACTTTTCACATAAAAGTTATTTCCCCTTGTTGGTTACTGTAAAATTAATTTGGAGGTATTACTAGTGTATAGAGCTCCGTTTCCTGAATCTTTTCATCTAAAAAACGTAAAATCTGCCAACTATGCACATAGGAGCTATTACAGAACCAACGACGATATGCCGTTTACTTCCAATTATTATCATCTATTTGATCTTTATAATATATTACATAACTTTTAACCGCAACGTCTTCCGCGTAGAATAAGGCCTAGTTTATATGAGAGGCGTTCAACGCGCGTTGGCCCAACGCGCGTTTACAGTTTCTATACAGTTGTATAGGACTGTTTATATGATAACGCGCGTTCAACGCGCCACCAACGCGCGTTATCATATAAACAGTCCTATACAGTATAGAAACTGTAAACGCGCGTTGGGCCAACGCGCGTTGAACGCCTCTCATATAAACTAGGCCTAAGTGTAATATAATTGACTAAAAATGTCATGAATTCAAGCAAGACTCTAATTATTTAAGACGGCTCTATAAACCAAGATTATTGTTTTACCATCTTTTGCTAAAACATAAAGATTTTGTGGATTTGATACACGCGAGCAAGCCACATACAGCAGGCCGTGCGAAAAACATGTTTTTTTAAATGAATGCCAGCTACCTTAGGTCCCTGGGCTTTGTTTATAGTTATTCCGAAGGCAATTTTTAATTAAAATTGTGTCTTTTAAATGGAAAAGGCAAATCCGTTGGTATTCCTGTTATTAAAACACTGTCTCCTTTAGATTTTCCAGTAATTATAATAGGATTAATAATATTTCGACCCAGGAGAGAAACTTGTAAACGTGTTAATGTCCTTCCCTGGAGTTTAAACGATTTCAAAATATTTTTTTTTAGATTAGAACGTGGAAATTGAGGGTTCGTAATAGACACTCCAAATAAATGATCTCGACTATATTTAAGCCCAAACTTTGACATTTCATTAATTGATATAACAATTTGAAAATACTTCTATAAGAAAAATGACTAAATTTCCGAGACAGTCATATTATAATATTTCGGTGTGTGTGAGAGCTTTAAGTTTGTTGTCATGGCCGGTGAGAGACCCATGTGGTCATGTGGGTAATGCAGCAACCGTTTCCACTCACATTAAATATTCAACTGTTTTGAGAATGTGGCAAGAAAATAATCAAACTGTGGCCTGGAAATTGCTCCCATTAATGTACAGTGCAACCTTTTTAATCCGAACACATTTATTAATCTGATTGCTGAAATCTAAATGGTCTAATGGCCATATTCACCAAACGTAAGCAGTTATTTATTCGGTTTATTTGTTCTTCAGGTAACTATTTCTCCAAATAAATATCGATAATTCAATTCACCAGCCATAATTATGTTTACTGCATGGTATAAAGCTATTCTGTCTTAATTCCAGGGTATAAATATTTATTCGCCTGAAAAAAAATAGATCATAAAACCTACTAACGTAACAAACCTATAAACATGGAATATTATAACTTATCTACAGTTGCTCTTTTTTATTAACCTTTTTAAGCATTAAAGTTAGTGGAAGTTTTGTGTGCAATTGGGTTAGGATAAAACATTATTATTTTGTGAAACTTTTTTTTTTGACGATTACACTTTACAGACAACCAATTTTTTTTTTATCTTACATTCGTAATTAGCATTTTAACATAAACATATAGCTCAAATCTTTGGTTAATGTCTGAATAGAACTCTTCAAATAAATAAAATTGTCGACCAATTTTTTTATAATTTTTCATAATTTTGCGATAATTAACTTCTGCGTTCTATTATAAAATAAGTAGATTTTACTAATTATTTTTTTATATTTTTAGATATCTGACGAAGCTCTAAACCCAGATCGAAACGTCATATTTTGTATTATTGATTTATAATTTTATTTGTGTCAACATATAGTCTGAAAAAAATTGGTCGACAATTTTATTTATTTGAATACCTATAAACATATAACGTCCAATATTTGTATAATGAATAAATTGATAATCAAAATTCAGATAACTGTTCGAACTAAAGAGGTCGCACTGTATATGTTTGCATACACTCTGTCAAACAACTAACTCTTCAAGAGGCTCGTGTCTCTTTGGAATTATTAAACATTTTGTGAAGTACCTACTACGTACTCATTAATTAGACTGTTCAAATATTTTTGGGACCATGCTCGATAATATAATATCGTAGTTTCAGAGACCGATAAGAACATCAATTATATTGTTAGCTGTTGCGTTGATATTAGTATGGAATGCATATCACATTAGGTACTTTTACCATTCCTTTCAACCCACAAGTGAGGAATGGTACTAGTTTAGGACAAAATTCACATTTAAAAGTTTTACAATATTTTTTCGATTTGAGGTCACCCGAATTCAAAAAACACATTTTTGGAAAAAGTCTGCGCGTCTGTTTGTCAGTGAACACGATACAGGTCAAACGGATGAGTGAATTGAAACCAAATTTTGGAAGGATGTTTGATATGCAAATATTAAGAGCCCTTTTGTTTTGGGGGAAAATTGGCAGACGAGATATATGCAATAACGTTTTTTTTTTATACAGGGTCCGAATGAAAATGTTTGTTCATCCATAACCGTATTGTTTACAGTATAAAATATTTTTAACAAAAAAATTGAACCGACTTCAAAATATGCACTAAAAAGTAAAAAATAATAATTATTGTTATTTTTGCAGTCGGTGTCATATCGGAATTCGAAAGTAGCAATTCAAATCTTACATGTCTCTAGTTCTCGGAATAGATTTCATTTTGGCTGACACCGACTCCAAAAATAACAATAATTATTATTTTTTACTTTTTAGTGCATATTTTGAAGTCGGTTCAATTTTTTTGTTAAAAATATTTTATTTTTCTCTTTTTAGTGTTAGATAAAGTATTGCAATGGGTAGGCCAAGTATGCGTGCCTTTGAAATTTGAGAGTTTCCCTCGATTTCTCCGGATTCCACCATCAGATCCTGACTTGGTTCCGATGGGACCACCTCGGAAGTGCACTCTTTCGAATAAAAAAAAATTTGAAAATCGGTCCATAATTGACGGAGAAACATACATAAAAAAATATACAGTCGAACATAGAACCTCCTCCTTTTTTGAAGTCGGTTAAAAATACGTATTATTTGATGACAGAGCTACGCTGTAAAATGTTCAATTAATATTGACCAAATATAGGATTTCGAAAAAATAATATTATAAGCGTAATATAGAAACCACTCACGAATTATGCTAAGAAGCACAATTATTAAATTGCATTTTTGACGTGATAACGTCTTATAAATTGATGAATCACCAATCTTATAAATTGATAAAACACCGGCTGCATGCACGAAAAAGTGTAACGTTCCTAACGTTCGTAACGTTCCTAACGTTCGTAACGTTCCTAACGTTCCGCCTGACCCTGTGCGTGCTTTTCTCGAAAACGGCCCTAACGATTTGGATGAAATTTACTGAAAAGGGATTTTGGGGGGCAAAAAATCGTTTTAGCTAGGTCTCATCTCTCGAAAAAATCGTTTTCATACAAATTTTATCATTATAAAAATCAATTTTTTGACGTATGAAAATACTTAAATATTGTAAGTAGGTTTTGGAATTTTATATAAACAGTGAAACAATCGTTTTCAAAATATTATGACAGCTAATCTTTGAGACTTAAAATAAATACGAAAGAAAGAAAGTTAAAAAAAACAATTATATTATAGGTGGTAAGTAATTTAAATAAATAAAATTAACCTTTTGAAGCGAAAGATGCAATATCATAGATTCGAATTATTATAATAAATTATTATATAAATTTAGGTTATGTATTACGGAATACGTTATCACGTAAAACTATCGTCCGTAAACCGACTTTACAGACAACCAATTTTTCTTAGTATTCTTGTGCGAAGATTAGTTCGTATTATCCTGAAAAGGACAAGACAATTATTAAGTTGAATGAATGCATTAAAATGACTCAAAATCGATCGTGGGTGTTTAATTGAACGACTTCTACTGTACAGAATGATTGTTACGAATAAGTCCCGAAGGTCTATTGTAGATTTATTCTATGTAAATGTCTACATTCCATATTAAGTATCGAATTGATTTGATATGGTGAACTAAAAACTAGTATCGTTAAATTGAAATTTGAAATAACATATAATTATGTAGGTACAAAGCTATCAGCTTAAATTGATTGAATTCAACGTTTTGATTACTTTAATTGCGCATGCGTAGAAATATAATTTATTTATTTGACGAAATTATTATAGTTAGTTAATCATACTTTTATTAACAGTTAAGTTTTAATAGTTCTGTATTTTAATTAATTTTTTACTAGTCACTACAAACTTAAAATATGAAAATCTCAGCCGGTTATCAAATTTTTGTTTTTAAATCAATGTAAAAAATTCCAGCGAATTTTTGTGCGTCTGTCTGTCTTAGCACAATACAGGTCAAACGGATTGAAACCAAATTTTGGGAGGATGTTTGGTATGCAAATATTGTTTTGGGGGTAAATCGGCGCATGCGCAGACGAGATATATGCTATAACGGTGTTTTTTATATAATAATGGTATACTTTTCATAACGGCTTATTATTCTTTTTCTTTTTTCAAGAAAGGTTTGTTAAAAATTTTTTTTTCTAAACTTTATAGTTCCGGAAATATTTTGAAAATCTGCTGTTCTTTTGTTCTGTAGATCTGTCAGAAATAAACAAGTTAAGGGGTTAGGTGGGTTTCAAAGGCTCAAAACAGGTACATTTTTACGATTTTTTTTTTATTTAACCAACAAAATATTTCATTCCATCAATTTACCATATAAAAGGTATATATTTCATAAGTAGTTTGTGAAATTTTCAGTAAAAAATATTGAAAATTAAGGCGTGGGCACGTCGTTTCCTGTGACCCCTCAAAAAAAAGTTCTATCGGCGTGGTCAGGATAACTCATGACAGATTCATCGGAAATGCAAAAACCAAAAATTTTCTGTTAGTAGGTGCTTAAAGCTTGTGCTTGGACGAAGGAAAAAAATAAATAAATAAAATTGCATTTTTGGCGGCGTTGAGAACAAAAAAAACCCTTTTTTGAGTAAAATTTGCAGCCTTCATGGCCTTGAAAAATCACTTAAAATAGAAAAAAAAATCCTTCGTTCAAGCACGAGATAATGTTATTTTGAAGAAGTGTGCAAAATTTCAAAGAGATCAGTTCATAATTTTTCGAGAAATCGTGACCACCGATTTCAAAAACGTAGTTTCGAGAAAAACGCGATTAAAGATTTACATTCAAATAACATAGCCTGAAGGGTAGAACATCCGAAGGCTATATCTCTTAGAATATTACTCAGATCGTTTTAAAACTTTAAGAGAATATTCTAAACATAATGAATTATAAGATAAGCAAAAAAAAAATCGATTTTTTGAAATTTTGAAACCCACCTAACCCCTTAAGCATGCTTTGAATATAGTTTTTACATGACGTGGAACATTTTATGTAGGTAACCTTAGCAACGAATAGAAAATATCATATTGAATACTAGCCATTATCCGCGTCATCTCACGCGATATCAGAAATTCTGTTTTTTTTTTTTTATACATAGTTATATCAAATGTCAATATTTTTGAAGTTGGAATGGTCTCGTCGCCCAATAGGCTGTGATTTTTTTTGAACAATCCTTTCTGCAGGCCTTATGTTGGCATAAGGCCTGCTAAACCGCAAGTGAAGGCTAGTGCATATATAAAATAGTTTTAACCGATACTGATATATTATAATTGTTTTTTTTGAACAATTTAAAATACCTAATTTGCATTTAAAGTAATAGTGGGGCGATTTTAAAAATGGGGCTAGCAAATTGCAAAGAACTAGCCTCATAATCGATGTCTCGAAATGGGCCATGAGATTTTAATACATATGCAAACATACAATACATATGAGCGATGCGGTCGAAAAGTTTTCAACACGTGTTATTAAATTCAGGGCGCGAACTTTTTTTAATATTATAAAATTGCCGACGCAGAATGTTCGAATCCCGAGTGTGTTTACTATATGTAGGTATGTCCGTATTTGGTCCCGTATATGAAATGTGTTTGTGAAGATCCTATTACACTAAATACAATAGGTATATGACTTAAAAATTATTATTTTGTATACACTCACCTTATATAAAATAACTACAGTAATTTTTACCGACGATGGCTGATTGCGCAAACAAAGGCGAAAAAAATTTTATATTAAAAAAAAATGCTTTTCATGTCTGTATATCAATCGTGAATTGACACATTTAACACTAGCGCAGTAAAGTTGACTAAAGTAAAATAAATGTAGTCATACTTACTACAACAGCTTCAAGCGTATTTTAAAAAAAAATTTTAATTGAGCGATGTTTTTATTCCCTAGACGATTTTTATAACTCATAAGTTGTATTTATGGTACGTTTTTATTTCTATTCTGCTTTAAATCTTGTACTGCTTTAAATCTTGTACTTTTGTATGTATATTGACTTGTCATATTCAAACTATGTTTGACGTTATGATGAATAAAATATCTATCTATCTATCTATCTATCATTTGTACAGCATGAGAATTGAACGCAGTCTACAATATTATTACAAGCAATCCTGTTTAAAATTGAACGGTCAGAAGTTTAGAAAATTTAGTGAAAATCAGCTACTTTATATATGTGATATGTAGATTCCAAATTAAAAGAGATACAGACGTCTGCGTCTTACGCTCATTGAATTCAGCATGTTTTTTCTGTAAGCATTCTCAATTTCAAACTTATATTAAAGAATTCGATTTTTGCAAATTTTTTAAGGCATATCCCTTTAAAAAAATGCAATTTTTGACGAAAACCGAAATCTTTCGGAACTTTGGCAAAATCATTATGCTTATAGAAAAAACACGCTGAATCCATAATGAGCATAAACAAACGTCTGTATGTGTTTTCATTTAGAAGCTATTTGCGTTTATAGTTTTCATAAAATCATATACCTATAACCTTCGAATGGCCGTAGTTTCCAAACTAAAATAGATACAGACGTTTGCTTATACTCATTAAATTCAGCGTATTCTTTTCTGTAGGCATAAAAATATAGATGTTCGTTTGATAAAAATCTTAAATCTCCGAAAGTTCTTCACCGATTGCTTTAAAATTTTGAAGCAACGTCGCTATCGAATACGCTCGTGTTTTTATATACCTATTACTATAGATGCCACATCTGCTACAGGTGAAAACATGCTTTTTTGAAAAACTGTTCCTTCTGTTGAACGTTAAAGCAACACACGCAATACTAAATATTTTACGGCAATGGGGGCGTAGCCGAGTACAGCTATTATAAATATTAGGTATTCTTAGGATGGTTTTATAATTGCGAACTACAATAAACATAATATGATAATTCGTGTCAGTTCTGTGTTGCTTAAAAAAAAGTCTTGTGGTTACGACTTTACAGTGATCTAGCATACTTTAACAAACGATGCAAGTTGAAAAACAATTAAGTGCTTTGGGCTTTATCTGAAGTAGGTACATATAATATGAAAGCGGAGTATAACTTGATTTGGGCTTCGTGGAAAGAAATCCTACGAGATAACGGTTTTGTTTGATATTAAGTAAAATTAAAAAGTTGTGTTTCATCATGTTTCATATTTGTTTACTGCTATATGATGTGCTCACATATGAAAATACTTTAGTGAAAATGTTAAGAAAACTCGGTAACTGAACTCTTGCACACAGTTTAGTTTAATATGACCCCTTATTCACCCGCATAGATCTATATTGCGTGATTTTGAACGTATGTGCGTGCCTGAGCATAAAACATGAAAACTAATTCTGGAAATCTCTAATTTCCATGAAAAACTTTAATCATCAATCTTTGATGGTATAATGCTTCCAAAATTAACTAAAAATAATTAGTATACATCATTCTTCCCACATGTCTTTGAGGCAGATTTTACTAATCTTTATTTTTTTAGAGTCTAGAGTCAAAGGTTCGAGGTCCGGTAGTGGTATTCAAAATTTTATTGCTGGATGAAAACACTAATTTGCTAATGAAACTGAATTTGTCTTGCTGAAAGGAGTCATATTGCAATAAAGTACGCGAGAGAGCAGTGTCTGCAATTAAGAGAGAGAACAGTTCCTTATCTCTATGGTAACTAATGACGCAAAACAATGCTGATTTGAGTAAACAATTTTCTGGTTTTCTGCAGCGTTCTCTCTCTTAACTGAGGACACTTTCACTTTAGAATACGCGAGAGAGCAGTGAAAGTGTCTGCAATTAAGAGAGAGAACAGTTCCTTATCTCTATGGTAACTAATGATGCAAAACAATGCTGATTTGAGAAAAAACAAACTGGTTTTCCGCAGCGTTCTCTCTCTTAGCTGGAGGACACTTTCACTTATGGCAAGCATGCGCACAAGCGTATTATAATAATATAAAGTAAAATTTGTAGAAAAATAGCCATTCTCATAAACTAAATGGATAACCGAGTGTTCTTAATTTTATAAGATATTTTGTAATTTATTTAACATTTACATTTTTCCTGAAAACAGAAAATGTTTTTCTGCTTAACAATTTTGACTACTATAGGTATTGTACTTTATAATAAATAATATTTCTTTTATATTATACAAGATATAAACTCAAAGCAAATTCCTTCAGCTGATCAAATTAAACATAAATAAAAAAATACGATGAAAAAAATATATTAGATATTCATACATTTAAGAATTTTTTCATATATTACACGCAAAGACGTCGTTTTATAATAAAAAAAAATATTTTTCAAATTTTGAAAGCGTAGAAAAAAAAGATTTCGGTATACCTAAATAGTTGTTAAAATTGTAGGAATGATATATTCGCCGTGCGATAAAATAAAAATAACATATTTTTCGTATCGAATCGAAATAATTTACTCGTAAAAGAAACTTACTAATGCCCATTTTCACCAAACACTATTAAAGATAGAAGTTACTAATCTTGGAACAAATTTATTCGTTAGAATACAATTTACTTTCAACTCACCAAACAAAATATCAGATAGAAAAGTTAGTTAAAGAATAAATATACATTGCACTATACTCTATGCTCATTTTGTTGAATATTTTGACGTTCACCCAAAAATCCGACCGACGGCGTTAGTGTAAACGTAAAAAAAAGTTTCACAAAATAAAAATGTTTTATCTAACCCAATTGCACACAAAACTTCTACTAACTTTAGTGTTTTACAGCTATAAACTTCACAAAAAGTTAATAAATTCGCAGGAGCAACTGTAGATATAATACTCCACGTTTATATAGGTTAGGTATTATGATCTATGAGGCGGCCATTATTATTTTACCAGGCGAATAAATATTTACACCCTCGAAGTAAGACAGAATAAATTTATACCTGAACAAATCAAAATTATGGTTGGTGAACTGAATTATCGCTATTTATTCGGAGAAATAGCTACTTGAAGAACAAATTCTAAGGGGGGGGGGCAAACCGGGGCGCCAAAATGATAATAGAATATGGTTGAAAACCCCACCCGTCCTTTTTCCGATTTACTCAATCTGCTTGTTTTCTGACGGTTTCCCGTTCACGAAAAATGCCAACCATTAAATATTTGTGGGGTTTTTTAAGTAATTTATCTCAAATGCTGGAGAGAGGGGGCGCCGTTATCAAGTTTCTGCCCCGGTTCGAAAAAATCCTAGATCCGGGGCTGAACAAATTAACCGAATACATAACTACTTACGTTCGATGAATATGGTCACAAAAGCTGTAGACTAAACTACAGATAGCTCTTTATATAACAATACCGATTCAGTTCAATCGGAATGGAAAAATTCAATATGCTTAATTAAATAGCAATAATCAATTTTGATGCGCCCCGACGCCTTCACTAATGAACACACCGACAGGTATTTAATTGGGTATACATTGAATTTTTTTTCACTTCCAGCTGGTCAAGTAGATTCGAACCGGTGGGCGATAAACTCAACCGTTCGGAAACCAAACACGTAAACACTCAATTCATCCATTAAAATTTTTTGTTTTCATCACTTTTAAAAGGGTAGTATTTAAACGAGTGACAGTAAATTACAATTTTGGGTGACAAAAATAATCAATTTGGGTTACTGTATTACTAAGTGAGCGACTGTCAATTATATATACATTTTTTTAGAAAACGCAGTTCTATTCAAACAATTAACTATTTAATTCGCATACCCTGTTATCGTTTACCCCGGAATTTTTTTTTTAAAAACATCACATTTGCCCCTTCCCGTTTCACTGCGAGACAATTCGCATACCCCTTTATCGTTCACCCCGGAATTACAATTCGCATACCCGTTTATCGTTCACCCCGGAATTATTTTTTTAAAAACTCCACCTTTGCCCCATTGCGTTTCACTGCGAGACAATTCGCATACCCCTTTATCAAAAAAAGCGGTGGTTTTCAATCTTCATGAAAATGTGAGTTTTAAGTTGTAGTCTCAAAGTGAAAAAAAATATAAAAAGTAAAAACTAAAGAAAATATCTGCTTCAAAATTACCGAAGGCATTCTAGTCGCTCACTTAGTAATTTAGTCACCCAACTATTATTTTAATATCTCAAGTTATTAAAACAGTATCTCATCATCAGTCACCAATTATTTTTTTTATTCGACCGTTTTATAATTCCCCCTTTTAAAACGTGAACATAATATAAGCATAAAAGTTCTCCGTGCAAATTCGGATACAGTTCCAAAAATAAATAAAAATTATTTTTGGCACTGTATTCGATTTTGCAATAAAATTGTAAGTTTCCATTTAAGAATTCAATATTGCGTATTGGCAAGGAGCCTTTGTCATGCCAACTTGAAGAAGCATTGCTAAAAAGTTTGACAGGAACGTTCACAAAAAAATTGGCTATAATAACTTCACTTTGCGAGTAAGAAATAATCCATATGTGTTCCAGACGATTTATCAACGGGAAACTGATTGTAAATCCAGAACACACACAGAGAGAGAGGGTAAAGCAGAAACAAACACACAGACATATTAAACGCGCTCGTCATAATATAAAGTACATTAACAAATTGTGTTCTAATTAGATTTGACTTCAATCTGATGTGTAGCAGAAGTATAACGCTAACACCAGCTAACAGCGTTCGCCCAATTAGAAACGCACATATACGTTGTACATCCTCACGTAGTACACAATATCTAATACTAACATCAGACATAAGGTACCTCTACTACAACAGTAAACCAATCATATACTCGCCATATCGCGACGGGACGTAATATAAGGGAACGTGGTCAAGTCACAGAAATGTGTTGAATATCGCTAAAAATATTTCGGCATAAAACAATAATTAAATAAGAATTTGTTACATTTTTGAAGTAAAATTTCTTTACGCACGCTTGACTTGGGGAGTAAGCTGGCGAATGCTTACGAAAAGTGTGATCGGGCGTTCGCGAACGGAAGTTGAGAGAGAGATATAAGTTAGTGAGGATAGAAAGAGAGACAGAGAGAGTTACGTTTCGTATATTGGAAGTTGAGAGGGAGATATAATTTAGTGAAGATAGAAAGATAAAGAGTTGAATGGCACATACTTGGCGCCATCAGGTGGCCGAAAATATAAGCAGTACTCTTTAATTGCCAGTTGCAACGTATTACTTTTGTTTTCATTATCTTTATGTAATATTCTACTTTTAAGGAGGTTGAGCCGTTTTACGAAGATAATGAAAAAAATTTGAAATAAAGTTTTTTAATAGATTTTTTTATGACAAAATTTTCTGTTAAAAATCTAAAATCATTAGGAGATTTATAAAATTAAAAATTAAAAAAAAACTTTTATATGTAGTCTTATGGAAAATATGTCAACCTAGCATGCAAACGGTACATTTTAATTTTTTGCAAATAACCAAATAATGTCAGCAGTTCCGATAACTAACTATGTAAAGCATCGATGTCTTACGCATATTTTAATATTTTTTCCAATTTAATTAAGAGACATTTAATCAATAAAAAAAATTATTAAACCTTAGCACTTTTTGATTATGGACTTTTATTCTTGACAATTTTAACAATTTTAACTGAATTTTCAACTTTTTAATGATTTAATTTTAATTTTTATTACTTAGAATTACTTTTTTTAATTATTTACTGCAAAAAATATTTAAATTACAGATATTTACATAAATTTATTTTTTCTAACCTAACTTTGTACAAAAAATTCAAAAGAATGTCCATAATATTAAAAAAAATTATTTATATATGCCTTTATGACAATAATTTATTGGTACCATCGACTTATAACCTTTTGTAAAAATGTATTATGGAAAAGTTCCCATTTATAATTCGACTTACTTTTGATTGGGATTGTAACGCATCAACCTCCTTAAAGTGAATAAAATTGTAAATTCATTTTAAAGTTCATATTTTGTGAATTTTCGGGTGAATAATAACAAATTATGGCAGGAAGAAGTTTGACTTCAGTCGTGTGATCTTAAGCACACTCGTCTTTTTTTTGACTGACTGTTCGTTTCATATGCATCGGTATACAAGAAATCATCAACAACAATATTCGATCTGGCCGAGCAGAATTAGTACATCGGAAATTGGAGGTGTGAGACAGAAGGGCGCAGTGATTTGATGCTGATAGCAGCGCCATTTAATTGCTTTTCAATTTCATTACTGATACACACACACACATACACACTCGCAAGCGCTTGCCTTGCCTTCTGTATTACATGTGTAGGTGTTAGAGAACCAAAACTCTTATCTCTTCACAGTGAGTTGCCTGTTACTAATTATTAATTCTAGCAATCTAATTAATTCTTGAAATCTGCCAGAATATATGCACTAATTGTGTAGTCTGCTCGGAATATTTAGTTATGCACGAAATCTTAAAATTTTCCATATTTTGCTTTCCAACATAATTCAACATCATGAATCAAAACTTGTAATCCTCGAATGACATGTCTTTGTATATTTTGAGGAAAACCTATAGAATTAAAGGACCCCCGCACAAACCTTATGGGATTTGGTTCTCGGTTAAATTAATCGAAAATAGTTTTATTTTATAGTTTAAAGGTCACTAAGAAAAAGTGCTCATAGGCGCATAACCTAATAACCAATAGATATTTAGCTGCAGGTATATTTAGCGAGATTTTAGATATAACATTGAATTAACAATCTTAAAAAATCCCAAGCTCTAGAAATATGTTTTCGAGTGTGCTGAATCCGAATATGACATTGTTTTTTACAGGGTGACACCTTCCAACATTACCTAGTTTTAGACTATTTTTCTATTTCTAAAAAAAGGACAAACGTGGAACATGGAACATGTTTGTGAATTCAATGGATATTCCTGTATCTAAAATCTCGCTAAACATATCTGTAGCTAAAAATCAATTGTTTTTTAGGCTATGCGCCCATGAAGACTTTTTCTTAATGACCTTTAAATTATAAAATAAAACCATTTTCGATCAATTTAACCGCGAACCAAATCCCGTAAGGTTTGTGCTGAGTCCTATATATTAGACTATAAAACGAGCAGAAAATGCCATTTTTCGATGATTTTAAAAAGCATTTTAGGTAACAACTCTGTTACATTTTTATTTAAATCTGAAGACTGACCTGTAAATCTTTTTTTATAGTCCCCCTAAATAGCTGCTTTTCATGCCCGTATATAGCAGTTGTAAAATGACCCAACATCGCACTGGTACGTAAAGTAAACCAAATTACTAATTCAATAGTGATATCTCTGTCAGTTGTCATTGAAATCCATATGAAAGAGAGAGAACTAAAGTAGGTGCTGAACAGTCAACATATAGATACTGTGAGAAATCCACCTATTTCGAACCGCTGTATCTACATTTTGAAACTGACCTGGTGATGACATAAAATCTAATGAAGCACTATTACGCAATACAATATAAATTCGTAGCTATTTTTGTAAAAGGCTTTCAGAACTTATTGAAATGTGAACGTGATCGGTTACTGTAATAAATATTGTAATTGTTTTATTTGTGTTTTTAATTGTGTTAATCATTTTACCTGATTTTGAAATTTCCTGCAATACCAATATAGTCGAATAAGACCTGTCAAAAATATTACAAATATACTTATCATGAAGTAAAAATCAGCTATTTTATACGAGGTACGTGCAAAAAGTGTATTGTGTATCTCGATTATAACGCTTTAATGACTCGAGCGACTGTTAAAATTCGCTAATCCTTCGTTTATAACACAATGTTACAACTCGTCATAAAATAATGCATTGCAGTTTACGATATAGATACACATGTTCTAAATGACAGGTAGTTTCACAACATTATACTGCTTCTGAGATAAGGAAATTGTGATTATAATAATCACAATCTAAGGTCATTGTCAAATCAAATATTTTTTGACAATCCTTTCTGCAACCCAGCATAAGTGAAAGAATTCGCATTGCGGATTAAACTTTACACAAACATTTATTATCATAACCTAACATTTATTATATTTTAAAAATACCACCATTGAAATTATGCATTATTACGTTTAATGAAAACAAAGGCCAAAGATATTATGCAGTAAGTTCTTACATAAATGTAATTTATACATAAATTACAGCCGAACGAGTTAAAAGTCTAATTTAAAGTAACGGAATATTTCAACACTTCCATTCATACGAAAACTCGTTTGTGCAATGAAAACACTTTATAGTTGTAAGACGTCTACTATAGCTCCCAGTCCCGGAGCTACTATATGTATATCTCATATAGCTCCTTATATGGACGTATATATATCACTTCCTTGAACGCCTGTTCCGAAACTAACGCATGCCACAATGGAATGTAATGAGATATCATTTTGTAAACAAAAATTGCAGCCCCAGATCTAGGGAGGGGGCAAACCGGAAACCCGCCCCGAGTGGCAGTTTCAGGGACCGCCAAAATCATAATATAATATGGTTAAAAACCACACCCAATCTGTCTTTTTTGAATTTTTTTAAGTAATTTATCTCAAACGCTGAAAAGAGGAAGCGCCATTATCAAGTTTCTGCTCCGGTTCGAAAAAATCTAAGATCCGGGGCTGATGAATTATTAATAATAATAATAAATAATATATTTATTTCATATATAGCTATCTGCTATAAAACAAGTCAAATGTGCATTAATAACATTCTACATAAAAAATTCATTTAGTGAAACCAAATAGTTAGTTTCAATACAACTCTAAGCTGTATTGAAACATTATTTAAAATAGATATAAAAATCGTGGTAAAAATATCCTGAGATGTCTAAAACATGTACCCTCTGTCTGTAATAATGGTATAATTTTAAAATAAGAACAAAATTCTTATTTGTATTCAACCGAGTTTTTTTTAATCTACATTACAATAGTATATGAGATAACTTTTTGAGAATTTTTCGGAAGCTTAAAAAATCCAGAAGTGTATTTTCCAATGAAATTTTAAATAATAATTTATGAAGCTACCGAGATGACATAGGTAACATTCAGTCTGTGACAAAGATTTTAATATAGACGCTTGACAGTTCAGTACCGCGCACGTACGATATGTATACAGAATAAGCTCTTTCATATCGCATAATTAATTAAATTCTAATTGCACTTCTCGGAGCGTTAAAAGTTTCCTATGTTTTGTGAGGCTGAAACGTTGGTATTGGATAGAAACATTCATCATGTCTGAACAAAAAGAGACGTTAGTCGTTAAATAGTTCGCGTTATGCAGCGAGCAATATAAAGAAGTGGAAGCGAAGTCGCCATCGTTTTCGCTTTTCTTATATACACTTATGTTTATGGCACGAATCTTTGAATTGTTATTTCTTTACTCCGCCTGCGTTCTCGAAGTTGGTTAAATCAGGATTGAAATATTTTTTCTTCATACCTCGATCGAAAGTAAGTACTTTCGGCATCAATTTTAAGGCAGAAAGACTAACATTTATACATTGGTGGGATTAAACGCACTGATGCCGGAAGTACGTACTTTTGACCGTATTTTATTAATACATTTTTAAGTTTGAACGTTATGGATTTCTCCTGAATCGATTTTATTTGTGTTAATTCGGACACATCGAAATGAAACATATTTATTTTTATTTTATTTGTAAACCTGGCAGGCTAACAGACAATGATGTCCAATAACAAGCCTGCTCTCAATAATACAATAATTATTATACATTTGCAGCACTGTACTTACAAAATATATATATAAAAAAAGAAAAAAAAACAATAAATCAAGAAATATAATTGAATAATATATAACTTAGAGAATCGAAGAGATATAATATTCACTTCAAAAAAACAGAAATTTGTCTCTTAAAATTTTTTAGAGTATCCCCAAAAATATCAATATCCGTTCTATTGTTGATATCATTGAACATGTACGCCATTCTGAAAAGCGGAGAGTTAAAAGCATAATTGGTCGTGACTGAGGACAAATAAAATAGATCTCTATTCCTAGTGTTGAAGCAGATAAATAAAATTTCGCTAGTAAGTCGGTGAATTAATTGTACCGTTTATAATTTTATGTAGACAACACATATCAGAAATTTTCCTTCTAACTTCAAGAGTTTGTAGTTTCATTAAAGATAGTCTACTTTCGTATGTTAATTGTAAATTGAATTTTCAATTGACAGTTCTTAGAAATCCTTTTTGGATAGATTCAATGCGACTTATTTTATAAAAATAATATGGGCTCCATACAACAGACGCATATTCAAGCTGTGATCTTACCAACGAGCAATATATTGTGCACTTTCCTTCATTAAAACGAAGAGAACGATGCAAGTTTCATCACAATGTGTACGAATTAACACACTCAAATCGGTACCACAACGTTCTTCCTTCCCGTTGTATATGATTAACCCTATATAAACGTGATCGGAGCTGATCCAAAAATCAAGGTGGTTGAAATTGACCCGAATTATCTCTTCAAACATTACTATGAATTATTTTAACGATTCTTAGAGTAAAGTTTTTTTATCAATCAGATTTTTAATTCAGTCAGTGTCGTAACAAAAGGGTGGCAGAACGGACAAAATGCTACAGGCCCCCGGCCGGAGGGGCCACCCTGCCCGAGAAGTTCGTGAACACAGGAGGATCCTAACATTTATTACCTATTACAACATTTAGTAAAATTTTTTAGTTTTGTATTAAGTTAATTTATGTTACCTACTAAAGTACATACAAAAAAATGTAGATATAACGTTGGTTGTGCTTTTGACGTGATAACGTCTTATAAATTGATGAATCACCAATCTTATAAATTGATAAAACACCGGCTGCATGCACGAAAAAGTGTAACGTTCGTAACGCGTAACGTTCCTAACGTTCCTAACGCGTAACGTTCCGCCTGACCCTGTGCGTGCTTTTTGCTAATTTCTCGCTCAATTTAAATCAGATCGGTTTGAAACCAGTCTTAAACGAAAGAGGAGAACATTTTACATAGATTTCGTATAACAGAATTTGCCTAAACAGTTTTTTTATACAAATTTATATAGAAAAAATAGCTGTATAAATGCAATGTTGTCTAATGCATGGCGCGACGCGGTCGGTCGTCTTTGTTTGCCGTACATGGAAATTAGAAAATAACGTATGTCTTGTCTTAACATGAAAACGGCTGCATTTCTAATGTTTAATTCAATTTTTTGACATTAGTATTTTGTGAAATGCAACGCCTTCTAAGTTAAGTATTGGAATAACTAATTATTATTAGAACATAATACTTTGACAGTTGCAAACGTCACTTTTGACATTTCTTATCATTCCGACACCAAGGATAAGCGGATTGAAACCAAATTTTGGGAGGATGTTTGATATGCAAATATGAAGTGGCCTATTGTTTTTGGGGAACATCGGCGCATGCGTAAAAGAATATATCTCTTATAATGATGTTTTATATAATAATAATATAGTTTTTAAAACGATTTTTACTCTATCTATTTTTACTAGAAATTTTTGTAAATTTTTTGGGGAAAATCGGCGTATGCGCAAAAGAGATACATGCCATAGTTGTTTTTTATATAATAATAGTGTACTTTTTATAGTGTTTTATTATTCTACTTAATAAAATTTACCTAAATTTGAAGCGAAAGATGCAATATCATAGATTCGAATTATTATAATTATTATATAAATTTAGGTTATGTATTACGGAATACGTTATCACGTAAAACTATCGTCCGTAAACCGACTTTACAGACAACCAATTTTTTTTTACATTAAGGGAGGGCCCCTATCCGATGAATTTGCCACGGGCCTCAATCGGTATAGTTACGCCACTAAATTCAGTACATCATTCCAGAATCGTACAAGGCTGTGAACCTTTGAATTGAGGTTATGTAGTCCGATCACCTAACGCACATGGTATAAAAATAAAAACAAAAGCACCAAATAAAAAAAAAATGTATAAAACATAGGGATTAAAATTAAAAATCATATTGAAGCAAAAACGATTATACGGCGTTTAATATAAATGTAAAAGTAATCAAGATAAGTGTTTATTTTCTCGAAAACTCATTTCATTCCAAAACGACTGAATTATAAACATAATGTTTAATGCTTCGGGCCAAAACACCAGTGATTCGAATCCGTTTAATCTAAAGATTATAACAAAACAACATAACTAAATATAATAACAATAATAATATTACCCTCCTTCGAATCAGTTCACAATAACATGGAACCGGTCCACATTTATTCCATGCATAAATGGTTCGCTTCATATACGTTCCGTTTTAAAACCGGTGTCAAGATACCAATAGTTTATTATATAGGTTAAGAATAATAACAAAACCTATGATTATCGAGCACATTTTCTGAAATTGGGTTTTAATCTTTTTTCGGTAATAAATATACAACTACACTCTAAAATTTTCATACCTTAATGAGTGTCAATTTTTGAATACCGTCCTATAAAATAGTAGATAAGGAGCTGACGCGCAAAAAAACCATGTCGTCCCAACCTTCTGTCGCTATTTAAGTAATTTAGACCATTTTTTCTTATACGATATATGTATAGGCAGAGTCTGGACCCATTTTAAGGTAGGAGAGTTAAAAAATTTCAAAGGTGGTAAAAAAGGGTTAAAATTCAAAAAAAATTCTAACGCTTCGTTTTTAGGTTCTGCTAAATGATCGGGAAATGAGAAGATGTCGTTGCATGTTACAAAAACAGTTTTTTTTTTAGGAAAACACCGTAATTTTGTACATAATATTTAATAAAAACTATTCTATAGCGTAAGTTGAACCAAGCAAGACACAATTACAAAATTTCATTAAAATCGGATCAGCGGTTTCGGAAATTAGCGCGGACGAACATCGTGACAGGAGGTTTATATATAATATATATAAAAATTAATAATAATAATAAATAAGAAAAAACGCAGGATTTATTAATCAATAGACGAAACGTCGTACATTAATAAATCTAACTTTTTGTCCACAATCCTGCGATTTTTCTTATTTATTATCTCGATGGACACGATATCTAATATAATGTAGCAAGCATTGTTACATTAACTCTCTCTCTTTTGTAATATTGTAAAAATTAGTTTTCCTTAGCTACGCAGGAAAAATGAACATTTATTTTTCCTGCGTAGCTAAGGAAAACTAATTTTATCAATTTGGAAAAAATCAATTGAATTAATTTGAAACAATTCATAACGAATTGCTTACAATTTAACTAAAGCGTTTTATTTATTTTAAAGTAAGAACTTTATTAAGTGCTTACAATATATTAATAATAATCATTTAACAAAAATATAGTTTTCTAGAGGAGTCTCGACATTAAGTTAAAACTCTTCCTATCAAAATGTAATTTAATGCAGTGTAACACTGAAGTTTTCGATTCATTTCTCTTTCTCGCACATTATTATTAACAGTGTAAAATGGTATATTCACCTGATATTTCATGTTAATTTAGGTACATCTGTATGTATGGTATAGGAAAGCCATTTGTCCGTCTGGGTCCAGACCCAGGTCCGCCGCTATTGCCTGCACCTCAATGCTCATGAATCATTCAGCCATCACTCACACATCGGTCATTTCATCTCAAGTTCATACTAAAGCCCGCTGCACACGATGCTGGTTTTATCGCTAAATTCCTTACTAGATTTAGCTGCTAGGTTTCAAGCTCTGAATTTTGGGATGCTTTTTATGTGTTCGCTTCACACGATGCGTGTATTGAAGTTGGCTTTGTAGATGGGTTTGTTGCGCGCGAGTTCCATTGTAAACAAAAGTGGACGTGTATTGTCTCTGAACAGAACACACACTATGACGCTATGTTTGCTTGCGGGCGTTTGTCGACGTCGCCCACGTGACAATATACTATATTTCCTAATTGATTCTTGCTAAAAGCCAGCAAATAAACAAGCGCAAAAAATAATCGCGGTTCTAATTTGGAAATCGAACTTGTAACCATGCACGCGAGCCCGCAGTGACGTCATTTCCATCTTCGCAGCCAACACAAAATTCTCACCAATAATTCCACCGGCAAAATCAACCACCCACGGGACTGGTTTTGGCACTGGAATCACTGTTGGGACTTGTGTGCTAGCTGCGAAGATGGAAATGACGTCACTGCGGGCTCGCGTGCGTTGTTGCAAGTTCGATTTCAAAATTAGGACCGCGACTATTTTTTGCGCTTGTTTGTTTGCTGGATTTTAGCAATAATCAATAAAAAAACAGCATCTTGTCACGTGAGTGACATGGGCCCGTAAACAAACGTGACGTCATAGCGTGTGTTCTGTTCAGAGACAATCAACGTCCACTGTCAAAGCGCGCACCAAAACCATCTACAAATTCAGCTTCGAAACGCGCATCGTTTGAAGCCAACGTTTGAAAACCATCACGAAATTCAGTGCCGCACCACGCTTGGAAACTATCAGCGAAAACAAGCAGCGAATCTAGCGACAACACTAGCCTCGTGTGCAGTGGCCTTAATATGTATGTATCGACTATAGTGGTTACTAACCGGTGGTCCACAGATCACACCGAACATTTTGGCATAACTTTTTTCATGGTAGAGGCGAATTTCATTCTTGGAGTAAAACAAATTGAGAGCCACTAGTATTGACCGTACCCGTATATATATTATCTTAAAGAGTTTGGTAAATGAATACAGCAAAATAGTTGATCGAATATTTATAAATAATAAACGACAACACAATGATCAATTTGCATGCTCTCAAATAATATTTGTTTTTTGTTTTTTTTCTAATTACTTTTTTTTCATATTTACTTTTTAATATATTGTATTATTGATCTGTATTTTAATTGCCTAAAAAGTCTAACAATTTTGCAAGAAATACGTTTTCATCATATATTATGTGCGTTCGAAATCGTTGTTCAGTTTCAATGATTCAAAAATAAGATTTTCAATTTATTATTATCAGTGAGAGCGTGCTACTAATTCAAGAATCAGAAGCCACAAAATTTTATATAGTAGACCCCAAAGTTAAAGTTTAACTTATTTTGATCAATTAATATACTAACGTCTTGCCAACGTATTTGTATTGTCCATACTTAAGAAGTTTCACTTCGGTCGTGTGGCGCGACACATACTTTGTATAAAAATATAAATAAAGGCAACTATATAAATTCGCCCTAGTACATGTGCAAAAACAGAAAAAATAACACAGAATTTGTTAAAAATCACTTACATTTACAATCGTCTTTGCAGCCAAATCCTACAAAATATAGGCGTTTACATGCAACAGTTTTTTAACACAAAAAGTACATTTTTACGAAAAACACAGCAAAACTAACATCACACACGTAAAAAACAAATGTTCAAAAACGTTATTCAACAATAATATTACTTAAAATAACAAATTTTAACATTAAAACGATAATTATTAACACAACTGATTTTGCAACATCTTCACTGACAGTTCGATGCTCAGATTTTTTTCTAATCAATGTTCCCAACGGTCAAAAGATAAAAGTTCATATTAAATTGCTTTTTTGTTTGTTTGGTACAAATTTTGCAAATGATTTTAAACCCGTTATTCGATTGAGTTGAAATTTTGCACACGTTCCGTTAACAATGGTAATTAGCTGCGGGTCCGGCTTCGTCCGGGTGTGAATCGAAATTTTAAAATTCACCCACTTCCCGTTAACCGAATCAGTTGAAATTTTGCATACCTATGTAGTTTATATTTCTTTTTTAACTTTGTTATATATTGTAAATAATTTATATAAATTGTTTATATAAATTATAAGACTAAAAAAAAAATCAAATTATGGTTTAAAAAATCTGAAATAACACGTTTCTATGAACAAAAAAGTGCAAAATAATCTAACAACAAAATTAGCTTTTATAAAAAACGTGTGGTGCCCCCCACTTAAATTTTCATAATCGCTTTACTTTTACAAACAGTTAGTAATGAAAAATTTGTAACTATTGATATAAAGCATGTATCCCACGTTTTTTTTATAATAAAGCTAATTTTTTTGTCAAGTTATTTTGTTTTTTTTAGTTCATAAAAACGTGTTGTTTTAGTTTTTTGAACTATCATTTTTTTAATGTAATGTAACCTCTATAGTCTATAATTATGTCATGTTTACATAATTATTTTTTTACTATAATAGAAGCACCCGCCGTTCGTTCACGAAAAATACCTTATAGCAAGACGAATACAACAAATAAAAAGTTTTTTTTAAATCGGTTGAGCCGTTTGGGCTGTACGCATGACACAAAAAACGTGACACAGATTTACAAAGCGAGTGTATATAAGCGCTTTAGCTTAAGCTATTTGCGCCTAAAAATATTAAATTGGAAATATAAAGTAAGTACCTACTATAATAAATAAAGAGTAGTTTCTATATTCGTGAAACAAATTTGTAGAAAATTATTTTCTAAAATCATCCAATTATGTAATCCCCATTCAGATTATAGTAGACGCTCTACAAGTGAGGACATGTAAACGATTGTAAAATTCAATATAAAAGAAATAGTTATATTTTTGTATAACGAACAAAAACTGGATAAACTGCATTCATTCAAAGCATTGCTGAAATGAAAATAAATAGACCAAAAAAAAAAAGCAGTACGCTTATAAAAAATTGCAAGTAAGGCTGTTCACCTTGCGTCTTGTTAACTGCAAATCACTCGACACAATACACTCTCCATGTCCATCATCTTATGGTTGCGTGTCGCTAATTGGTCAAACAGTTCAGCTTCCGCGGTGAGCCGCTACTGATCTCTTCTGTTTACCGATAAACCGCCAATTATCGGCATTCGGCACATACTAAGTTAATAACCGATTCCATAACTGTCAACTGTTTATTTCTCTATATTTTGAAAAACTAAGCCATGCCTTTCTATTTAAAAAAGCGTCTTGGATAGGATTCCGTGGCCAACATCGAATTTAGTTATAGGAAATATTGGTTATTAAATTAAAATTTATAGGTAAATAAATTTTTTTGTTTAATTAATATTAATATTAATAATAATAATAATAATAATTTATTGAGGCCGTTAGACATAAGCCTTCTTATGGGTTCAGTACGATAACTCGATGAGCCTAAAATTTGACTGTCATAGAAAACACTAAATTTTGACGTTCCAAAAAAAAACTTTGTGGATTATTCACTTTCCTCGAAAATAGGTAAAACAAATGAAATTACTTTTCATCTTTCACTGTCATTTTTTTAATCTAACCAATCGCAATCAGAAATCACATATATAGATACACGTCATAGCAACTGGTGTAGAATTACTGCATTACTATCTCACTTTGTATACACGACCTCGAATTGCTTTTTAAAGAACTCCCCCCAAAATCCCTCCCCTTTTCACTGCGCAAAAAAAAAACACGCCATCGCATCGACACTCCCTCTAATTGTTTTTTAAAGAACTGCCCCCAAACGCCTCCCCTTTTTCAATGCGCAAAAAAAACGTCATCGTATCGACACGCTCCCTAATTGTTTTCGAGAGAACTCCCCCAAACTCCCTCTTCTTTTCACTGCGCAAAAAAATACGCCATCGCATCTACACTCCCTCTAATTATTTTTTAAAGAACTCCCCCAAACGTCTTCCCTTTTTCAATGCGCAAAAAAACGCCATCGTATCGACACGCTCCCTAATTGTTTTCGAGAGAACTCCCCCAAACTCCCTCTTCTTTTCACTGCGCAAAAAAATACGCCATCGCATCTACACTCCCTCTAATTATTTTTTAAAGAACTCCCCCAAACGCCTTCCCTTTTTCAATGCGGAAAAAAACGCCATCGTATCGACACGCTCCTTAATTGTTTTTGAGATAACTTCCGCAAATGCCTCCCCCTTTGCACTGCGCACTAAAACGGCTAACAACACGGTCATATGTTAATAAAATAATAATTTTGTATTTCCAGTGGATACTTTGCACATCGAGTTATCATACTCTCTAAGTCTATTTATTGTATTATTGATATTAGCGAAAAAGCGCGTTAAATTGTATATCCAGCATTAAAATATCAAAAAATAAAATAATTATTGACCAATATATTAATAAATTATAATTTGTTAATATATTGTCTGAAAAATTGCTCCATAATTTTAATTATTGAAGAGTAATTAGACGTTATTCAAAGATTTGATTAAAATATTAAATCGAGAGATCGTTGGCTTTTTGATAAGCTTATTTTGGCATGGAAGTGAAATTCTGCCTGATCTATTCCAGTCGTTTTTAGGAATGAAATTAGTTTTTTTTATTTTTCTCCGTAACAGTGAGTTCTTAGACTTGGGTTGTGGATAAAAGTTTGTATAAAAAATATGAATGCAAATTGGAACTGTTCAATAACCAATAAAACGTTACACATAACTTTAATAATATTCATTTATACAAATATATGCCTGTAGCCATGTTTAAAAATGATCGTTCACATTTTATAATAATACATATAAAATGCTATAAATGTTAGTATTATCGCCGCAAAGACCGGCCTACTGTCTCTGTACAATCAAATATTTAAAAATATCTATAAGGTTATGGCATCCCATACACATTCAGGTTATAAATAAGCTCAAAACAATTTTAACCTCCTTCGAAAAAATAGAATTTTAAATACTTACACTCTTCCATTACAGTTGAGCGCGCCTTAAAAAAAACTTTTGAGGTCAGCGCAAATTTATTCATTAGAGCTTTTTACGTACCTATATACTGTATATTTATTTATTGAATTGGCAGTGACCTCAAAACCCTAATATTTTACGCTTTTTAGTAAATTTTTATGAAGGACGTTCAATTTTTATTTCTTACTATAACCTCTTCAAAATGTAAACGTTTTTCCTTACATGCGAGAGTTATTTAAAAATATAAAGTAACAAAGATAATCTGTATTTTATCCACTAGGCCGAGAAGTTCATTAATCCAATAAGGAATTTGAATAACTAAATTATTTTTGAGGCCAAAAAATTCTTAGAATCGTTTGCAGATACGGATTTGTTTAGGTGGCACTTCACATGGCTATTTGTGTTCGCTATTGGGTGTTTGTTGTATTTGGCAAAATATATGACGTTCAAGACAAACATGCAAATAGAGGCAAATACGACCATCCACACATGGCAGTCAAATAACAAACACACAAACATTTGGCAACAGAACGCAAGGTTCAAAATTCCAGGAATTTTAGCACTGTTTTATATTGTCCCAATTCATTTTCAATAGTAATTGTTCCAGTTCTCGCTCACAGCACAGACACAAAAATACTGCACGTCCGTACAGGTTCACGGCGCGTGCGCTTCTGAATATGGCCATTGTGTGGACGGTTTATTTGCGTATTTGCCTATTTGACTCCTTTGATGTGCCTCGAAAAACCGACAAGCGCACGGTAACGCGTATTTGGTATTGGCCTTATTTGTCAAATAGGCAAATAAGGCCAACACTTTGTCAAATAGACTGTCCACACTTGGTAATTGTTTGCCAAATATGCCAAATACAAAAATACAAATAGCCATGTGAAGTGCTGGCATTTAATGAAGAGTGTTTTTAATTTCGTACAGATGCTGGACTGGAAATAATATTGGAATTAAAAAATTAAGGGCTTGCATTTTTTATTTTGACCAATAACAAACTCAGATTTACATAATAAAGCCGCACTGTCTGTAATAGCAGATACACTATATTATCGACAGGGTGTTTGGCACCGCGATCACGGTTTTTTTTTTATTTCAAAATGAGTAATCAATAGACGACACAGTCCTATATTTTGTGAAGAATTCTTCTCCAGGGGCGTTGAGCAACCCCTTTCCCTCTGCGTCCCTCAGTCATCTCCGATCAACACTGTGATTATATCATTGACCGCAATGAAACGTAATAATAGGGTTTATATAGTTGGCAACAAAAAAAATCATTTTATTAAAGAAATTTAATTTGCTTTATGGCTTTTCATACCCTTTTGTCGAATTATTATTGTATTATTAAAAGAGGTCTATGTAGAAATTTAGTTTAAAAGTAATTTTATACTTTTTGTGTTAATACAAATAAATCATTTTTTAAATGCGATACCAATTCACGTCAAATTATTTTTATAAAATGCATACAAAGTTAATATGAATTTCTCAAGGGGTTCAACAATCAATGTTAAAGATATTAAAATAGGTATGTTTTTGAAATCTTCACAAGAAAAAATATAAGTTTAAGTGTTTATGAAAATAATTAGGTATCTTTGCAATATCAGTAACGTAATCTATACTAATATTATAAAGAGAGATTGAGATTGCTAATTTTGTTTCCGTATATGCGGAGGGTTTCCTCCGAAATTACTCATCCGATTTCAAAATTTTTATCAACAATATTTTTTAAAACAACAATACAAATCTTTGATTAACGTCTGAATAGAACTCTTCAAATGAATAAAATTGTCGACCAATTTTTCTCAGACCATATATTGACAAAAAATAATAAAAATACAAATCAATATAACACAGGATGACGTTTCGATCTGGATTTGGATCTTCTTCAGAAATATCTAAAAAATATAAAAATTAATTAATATTAAGTTATTTATTTATTTATCTTGCGTACAATCGATAAGTTAATAAATAACTTAATACTAATTAATTTTTATATTTTTTAGATATTTCTGAAGAAGATTCAAATGCGGATCGAAACGTCATCCTGTGTTATATTGATTTGTATTTTTATTATTTTTTGTCAATATATGGTCTGAGAAAAATTGGTCGACAATTTTATTCATTTAAAACAACAATAGTTAAAATAAAATCGCTTTATTATATTTTGCAACGCAAGTCGGCAAAAAAACGGTAAATGTATCTTGGTGCAACTTACGCTATAGGATAGTTTTTATTAAATATTTTGTACAAAATTACGGTGCTTTGTGAAAAAAATTGTTTTAATACTAAGTAACGACATCTGTTAGCATTCGCTCAAAGCTATTAGTTCAAAAGAAAATTTGGCATAGTATTTGCTCAAAGCAATTAGTTCAGACGCCGGGCTGCAAACGAAATACATTTTGCAAAACTATATCTATCTCACCCGGTTGAAACCGGGACGGACCGCTAGTTATTAAAGAAATGAAAATAAGTCCATATAAACAACGATATATCGACTATTTTCAAATCCTTTCGTTATTCTTTACGTCAATAATTTAAAAAACTGGCCACTTGAGTAAATAATAACAATTATTTAATTAGTTTAAGTGAAAACTAAAATTACTAATACATAAGTCGAAAGCCAACATCGTTAATATTATAGCTTCCCTCAATAATTATAATAATAATAACATTATGTCGACAAAGCGAACGATTCCCTATTCTTGGGCATTTAATATTATATAAGAGATACGGCGCGGCGGCAACAGTAGCTCGAGTCTGAGAGATAAATACAACAACAATGGCGCTTAGCAAACCATTTATTGGTTGAAAATGACGTAGCAACATTGCGCCACGCTCTCGAACATCTCCTGCGCTTTTTTAAACATTACTTAAATGTTTCCTCGTTTCAATGTATTTCAATTCAATGATAATAATTGTCCGTTCATGTAAATAAAAAAAAATCGGCTTACACGAAATTCGTATATCAATAGAAACTGTCACGTCATCTTTGACAATGTTTCGATAACCCTATGCATATATATTGCTTTAAAATTGCTTTGAATTATGGCAGGGGAAAGGCGTCTAATTGTGACTCACAAACACGTGGTTTTGCCGCTAGATTCCTTGTTAGATTTAGTCGCTGGATTTCCAAGCGTGCTGTGACGGGTTCCGCACGTTTTCATCCCCCGACAAAATATCCTATCAGCAAAGCTGGTGTAGAAGTACTGTATTACTATCTCACTTTGTATACACGATCCCGTAAAGAACTCCCCCCAAACGCCCTCCCCTTTTCACTTCGCAAAAAAAGCCACCACATCGACACGACCCCGTAACTGTCTTTTAAAGAACTCCCCCTAAACGCCCTCCTCTTTTCACTGCGCAAAAAAAAACGCCATCGCATCGACACGACCCCGTAATTGTTTTTAAAGAACTCCCCCCAAACGCCCTCCCCTTTTCACTGTGAAAGAAAAATTAATTTATAAAAATCAATTTTCCGCACTTAAAACAGCTAAGAGCGCTGTTATATATTATATAAAATAATAATTGTTATCGTACTCTAACCTAACTAATCTATTGCATATATAGATTTAAGTCACAAAATTTAAAGTATACAAAGTTTTAGAACCAATCGATACAAATGCAAGTGAAGTTCATCAAAATCGATATCTTGAATGTAATCTTAAAACATTAACAAAACCAAACTATTAAGCCAATAGCACATACTCCGTAATTCTTATTATCTAAAAAAGTCGATAATATATTTTTCCAAAAATAATTTTCAGTAACGTTTCATCCTTTTTCCAGATTTCCCCGACATAAGGCAATGTTTTAATGGTTAAATCTCGGTGAAGTAACATTGTGAAGCGTTCAAAATGTGCGCTAACATTCTTTATCAGAAAGGGATATACACTAGACATTGTAAATCGGGGCCGAGGGATCCGTTCTGTAGCTGTGTTCACTCTGCAGGCGCGTTGCCCCGGCCGGCGGGACGCCAAAGTGACATTATTTGCAGATCGGATGACTTGCGCAATCTGCGATACATTGATATACGAATGCGATACATGCGACGAGGTACGGGGCCGATTGTATTCTGTAGTGTTGTTGCTTTTGTGAGTGATATATTATTATTTCGGCAACCAAAGCCCGGCTACTACCAGTGTCAGTTTCAGACAAGTCAAGTTTTATAAATTGTTTGTCCTCACACTGAATACAATTTACACTGTACAGGGTGACATTTATTTTCCAATTTATTATACAGGCTGTCGCTTATATTCTATACAAAGAAATAACAAGCTTCCATTCTCTATGAAACTCGGGAAGCACAGCCCGCTATACTACCGTGGCATAGCGGGCTGTGCTGGACTGACAAATCAAAATTTTTTTGTCAAACTAATAAAGAAAGTGGTCAAACCGACAACATATGCTGAGTCAATTTTACAACTTCTTGTAGTGTTTGGGATGTAAAGCAACTATTTTATAGTGGGTAATGCAAAAAATCATTGATAATAAAATAATTGATTTTTATTATCAGCTTATATGATATGAAATATAAAACTTTCAAATGAAATCTTTCAGAACTTTTTCTGCCACATTTTCGATAAACTTTTCGAATTTAACTACTTCCTACAATTTGCTGCTTAGCCTAGCAATTTCTGTTCAAAATGACCGTGTACTTTCTGGAATAGCATACGAAGGCACAATATTTCATTTAATAAGTTGTCGATCGCGAAGAGCTATATCTAAGGTTACAAGGATAAACGGGTTAAATTAATTTTTAGTTATTTTTTATACTTTTTAGTTTATACCCCAGTTTTCTATAAATAACAAAATAAAAACGAAAAACAATCACAAACATAGCAGCTTTTATGTTTCAATGCTGATGCTAAAAAAAATACCAACACCTAAAATGCCAAAGTAACAAACTTTCTTGTTTTCGATAACGACCGCGACCGTCAGGAAATGATCTCCAGATGAGCTAACGTAGTCAGCGAAATTAGTTTTTTATGCGTGGTTACATTTAATGGCAATTCAGATTTTAACATTAAAGTTTTCAAGACATTCGTTGATCAATTTTCACTACAATTTATTGTAATCGGCCATGCTTATTTCCTTGAAACATCCCTACTCATTAGGTCCACATAACCTCAACAGTTAAATATATGAGATTGACTCAAATTAATTAAATAGACAGACTTGTCAAGTATTTGAGTAAAAGTATTTAAAAAAACAAATACATTTCTAGTATTTGTATTTCAAATACTATTTAATAAGTATTTATTATTTGTATTTTAATACTTAAAATCAAGATTTGTTATTTGTATTTAAATACTTAAAATTGAGTATTTTTTACAAGTATATACTTGCTACAAAATAATTTTTTAATTAGTTGAACTTGTGTACTTGCTGATAGATCAACTAATTGCTTGAGAATATTTTTATAAATATAACCCAAAAGTATTTGTATTCATATTTCAAATACTTCAAGAGTATTTGTATTTCAAATACTTTTAAAAGTATTTTTTACAAGTCTGTAAATAGAGCAATTGTAATCCTCGAAGACAATTGAAGAAAGTTTTGAATAGGAACCCATAGCAAAGGATCAATTAAAAAGTAATTCTGAAGGATTAAAATTGCATTTATTCACTCACATCTCGGTACAATTCGTACCATCTTCAGGATTTCTAAAATTATTTTTTCTTGTATTGCAATTTTTTTATAGAAATAAAGTACAAATTGACAAGTTTCTTTCATTGTACTTTATTTCTATAAAAAACAAATTTTTACAATACAAGAAAAAATAATTTTAAGAAATCTGAAGATGCTACGAAGCGTACCGAAACGTCAGTGAACAATTTTAATCCTTCAGTATTACTTTTTAGTTGATTATTTGCCACGGATTCCTATCCAAAACTTTCTCCTTAACAGGAAACGATTTTAACAAAAAAGAAAATGGAAAAAGGCTACTTTTTCTTTGTGACCGCAGATATATTCGCGTTGGTAGGTACAAGAGACCTCTCCACCTACAAGCCATGTATGTAGGTACAATTTCACGTATAGTATGAAGAGAACCGTATTATTTTCTGGCCGGAATGAGTCTATAAATTTATATTTCATATATATCGACATTGTCCGCAATCACGCTATCGTGAAAATAGCTAACATTTCTCATTCTGTCAAATTAAAAGCAATCCGATATTTTTCTCAATTTTCATTAAATTTAGTTTGACTACCAATATCTGTATATTATATACCGTAACCTATAAACGATATGCGTCATACACAAAGGTAATTTCCTTAAGAAGCATTTCGCTCTGTGAAATCTGATTTTCGACGATAAAAAAATTCATTTCTTAAATTGATCTTTCATTATTAAAATTGCAACAATTAATCTATATATAGATGCATCACAGTGTGCACGCATAGCACGAATCAAAAATATTCACTTCTTCATTTCTCTATTGCAGTAAATCTACAGTATGTAAACGCGTAAGGTGCACATAGGGAAATTAGCATTGGGAAAAAATACTGTGGAGAGTTAGCCATGACTGCATTAATTGTTATTTCTATTGAATTATCGTCGTAATCTTGAGGATTTCTATTTTATTTTGATTTATTTTTATTTTACTTGGCTTTTTTAATAATAAATAGCTCTTATAAATCATTATTATATTTTTTTTGTACAAAAATTAAACAAAAAAACAACTCCATCTGTTTGGAAACATTTCATTCAAATATTATTGAGTGTATGACGTATGCGCGTTGGTAAATCAGTGACCCAAATGTCTTTAGGTTCAATACGAATAGGCGGAGATATTTGATCTCGCACCATATTTAAATATTTTTGGGAATTTAATGTACCATTAATAAAAAAAGTCCGATTATGTTGTAATCATTTGAATATTTTCTTCGGTAGTATACACATTCATTTTGCAAAAGAATATTATCTGTCAAATTGAAAAACAAGATTTCAAGGCTCACCTGATCCAGTCATTTTTTCCCAATGTTAATTTCCCTATGTGCACCTTACGTGTTTACATACTGTATACACGAAATTGTTTAAAACATCCCATTAAAACGATCTGAGCAAAGCTCGAAAATTGCTATGACCATACTTACTTCATAGGCCAATAAAATAACGAACTCAGTTTCCATACTAATTCGAAAATTAGAAGAATTTTCCCATATTTACGATATTGAATTTTGACAAGATACAAGCAAAAAACTGATGAAACGCTGCAGCTTTTTTACTCTTTTTTGACAAGTTCCAGTCAAGGGTGCAATTTTGACAGTTTGTGTATCAAACTTATAGTATAAACGTTCCCTCAAATTTGCATCCTTTTGCGGCTCAGTGGAAATGTTTAGGGTCACATCATCTTCATTTTACTGGCCTATTCATAGTTTATGTTCTTTCTTCTAAATAATATAATTTAGTAGGTATATTTAATTTGAAATAATTTATCTTTATTCGATGAAACACAGAACCATTATTATTTTAAATTTTTACATTTCAATTCTATAAAAAATATTCTTAAAGTATTAGGTAACTAATAATTAGATAATTGTAGGACTGTACAATTTAGTACATCACACATAGCATTTTTGAAACTTAGGCATTATGATCAGAGAAACTAATAATTAATAATTTGGCAACTGTGTTACCAAAAAACGTAACCCCGATTTATTGTTATTGTTAAATATATTTTGATACCATTTGTTTTTTTGAAAATTGTGACTCAAGGTTTAAGACTTTTAATATTACAAATACAGTAAAATATTAAATTTTTAAGTAGTTAGTTAATTTTTTTATTTATAGAAACATATTAAAGTCATTTAATTTTTAAATCCTGGGTATAATTTGATTCTACTATTTATAAACAATAAACATGGATAATAGAAAAATTAGGTAAAATCTTAATTATTATTATTAATTAAAACTTAATTATTATTAACTAGTGGTTCGGTCCGGCTTCGTCCGAATTTGTGGATTGGCACCGTTTTTTCATCAACTTACGTAGCAAAATTGTTCACCACGGAAAGCAGTTTTATTTTAACGTGATATTCTTCCTGAAGGTCCATTCTAAATATTGATAAAAAAAATTCAAATCAGATAAGTAGTTTCGGAGATTACCCTCCGCATATACACAAACACAAAATTCGCACTCTCTCTTTATAATATTAGTATAGATATGTCAGTCATAGGCTATATGAAATCATGCGACGGTAAAGAAAAAGTAGATATGTTTTCAAATGAGAGTCTTTCTTTGTGTGACTTAAAAAAAACATTAATTGGTGTCATTAAAGTAATTTACAATAAAAAATAAAAAAAAAGAATTATTATTTTCCATTAAAAAGCCATAATAATTTATGCATGAAGTACTTATCTACGAGTCTCAAAGAGTGATGAAACCTTTCATATACGAACACACTGAATACAAATCGCTTGATGATGCTAATATGCTTAGCGAAACGCTAAAAGTATAGCCGATATCATAGGGATGTCATTGTTGATATAATATTTGTATCTATTATACCTAATCCCAGATTACAATTTTCAAAGTATAGTAAAAGGTACTACTGAATTTTAGATTTCTTATTAAGTTACTGCAACTGAAAAAATCCAGCCAATTTGGCGACGGGACGCTTCCAACTTCAAAAATATTGACATTTGACATATAATAAAGAAAATAAAATTTCAGTTAACGCGTGCGGTGATGCGGGTAACGGCTAGTATTAAATATTATATTTTATATTCGTTTGCACGGTAATATGTTATCACATCATGAAAAAATTAACCATAGAATGCTTGTCACAGATCTACAGAACAAGGAACAGCTGCTTTTTGACGTGATAACGTCTTATAAATTGATGAAACACCGGCTGCATGCACGAAAAAGTGTCACGTTCCGAAATGTGTCACGTTCCGCCTGACCTTCGAGCGGAATACGTTATCACGTAAAACTATCGTCCGTAAACCGACTTTACAGACAACCAATTTTTTTCCATAATATTTCTAAAACTCTAATTTATAAAAAAAAAATACAAAAACAGATAGAATAATAAACCGTTATGAAAAGTATGCCATTATTACATAAACAACAACGTTATAGAATATATTTGTTTTATGCATGTGTCGATTTTCTTCAGAAACAATAGGGCTCTTCATATTTGCATATCAAACATCCTCCCAAAATTTGGTTTCACCCGTTTGACCTCTATCGTGTTCACAGACAAACAGACTCACAGACTTTGTCAAAAAATATGTTTTTTTTATTCGGATGACCCCAAAACGAAAAAATATTATACAAGTTTTAAAAGGGAATTTTGATGTAAATTAGTAGGTACCATTTCCCACTTATGGTGTTGGAATGATAAAATTGATCACAAAGGGTTCCGCACATACAGCTATTCATGTCTGAGATGCTTAGTGCTTATCTCAGAAACTACTAAACCGATTTTAATAAAGTTTGTCATAATCGAAAAGATAAAATTAAATCTACCACATGTCATGTTTCGAAGTCAAATACATAGTTTCCAAATGCGACCAGGAGACGATAATGTACCAAAATTGACCGCATTTTGGACAAAAAAAAAGAAATTATTTAGCTCTACCCCATGTGGCTATCTTTAAAGCTTTTTTTTTGTATTGCATAGCAATAATGTAAACTATGTTAATAGATTGTTTAATTTAACTATTGTGTCTCATCGAAAAATAATTGAAAATGTTTATATATTTTAATCAACAATAATTTTTCTGATAAAACTTTACCCGAGTTTGGGGCAAGTTGCAAAAGGTTAGGGGCAAGTTACAAAAGGCTAGGGGCCAAGTGAACAAGATGAAAATTCACAATAAAAATCAATTTCAATAGTATGATACACAGGAAAAGGTTCTTGTCGAAACTGACATTAACTCAAGAGAAACCGCGGGTAAAGGCTAGTAAATCTAAAGTGAAGCGTTTGTTTGATAACTATATTCGTGTTTCAAATTAAAACATAAAGCGTTTTAGATATTTCTAGCAGATTAAAAATACGTCTAGTAAACCAGATTTCAGAAAGCAAAGGTTTCTTTTTATTTTTTTTTATTACGTTGGTACTATTAACAGAATAAACATCCGTCTATCATAATCAGAACCACATGTCTACATGGCTGTTTTTTATTTGTTCCACCCACGCTATATCATAGGTATATTGATCTTTCAGAGTGAGGAACATTTTTTGTAATAATTCACACATATCCGTGGTCCGAACATGACTGATTGTTAACTCTCACGAACATATTATAAAATAGAGAACATCGTTGATAGCTTCATTAAACGTCCTCTTTTTACCTTCATTTATCGTTCACAAAGTGTAGTACTTAAATCTAATACTGAAACTGCTCTGAAGTTAATTTGTATTCAAACATAAAATAATTACAAATTTCCTAATTGATTGAAAGGCAGCTTATAACATGTTCTCAGCACCAATTAGAGACTTTTATTTATTTACAGTAGATACACACGACAACTAAAAACATAAGCGTCTATAATTACATCAAATTAAATAAATTAAATGATTATTAGTTTACTAGCGGTTCGGTTCGGCTTCGCCCGAATTTGTAGATTGACGCCGTTTTTTCGTTGACTTGCGTTGCAAAATTGGTCGGCACGAAAAGCGCTTCTATTTAAACGATATAATATATAGCCTGTATCCATCCTGAAGGTCCATTTTAAATACTAGTTAAAAAAAATTTCAAATCGGATGAGTAGTTTCGGAGATTGCCTCCTACTTATAAATAACTTATAAATTTTACCTTTTTATAATATTATAGTGGTTTGTCCCGATTTTATCCGGGTACGATAGATATAATTCTGCAAACTGTATTTTGTTTGCGGCTCGGCGTTTGAACTAATAGCTTTAAGCAAATAGCAAGTTCTAAAAGATGTCGCTATTTGATACTAAAACAGTTTTGAATTATACTAAAATGTTCTAAATAACTTCCTATAAAAGCGAGAATAGATATTTATCTACAATAAATCATTGACTTTGAAATATTTTTGATTATCCATATAAAACTTGCCTAACAGAGCATATGCATTCAATTTTAATACTTCATATTTGTAAAAAAATGTAATTTATGTAAATAATATAATGTATTAAACACATGCATCATAAATTTTATTTAAGCCTCGGAGCTGGGTTTACATCTGCCAGTTTTCAATTGAATTGCGCAATTGCTCAAAAACCAGGTTTAAGAAAATGCCACAAAACTATAACCAGTTTTATGAAACAAAACCATAGGTCACAAAATGTTATAGTATTGAACTAGTGATGTCAGAAATGTAACTACCCGTTACTAAGTACCGGGTACTTACCAAGATCCGAAGTACCGGGTATTCAATTGAAAAAGTACCCGTTACTTCGTGTATGAATAGGTACAAGTACCGAGAGATCCGTGCGTACACAATACACATTACGGTACAAATACCAAGAGATACGTGCTCTGTGGGTAGGGTACCCGGTACACATTACACAAACACATACACATACACTGGCGTCTGCCTTCTGGCAGTGCTTATGAAACTAAATACAATACGCTACAGTGCGATACAAAATACAGATGCAGTAGGACGTAGGTGAGGTGTGTCAAACTGACGCCAAAGGCAGTTCAGAAATCAGAATCCCTTAATAATATTTAGCCATTTTCCGGTTTCCCTTAGAGTTAGAAACAAAATAAAGATTTATTTTTTCAAATATGTACATAATTTGTTATTACATGTCACAATTTTATGACGACACTGTATCTGTAATTGTAATAGGAATCTGGCTTTAGAGTAGGAAAAAAATATAACACGACATTTTGAATAAAAAAAGAATTTACCTACTGTAGATTGCACATAACTATTAAACTAATAACTAAATTATATTTTTTTGGTTCAGTATAATACATAATATTATTTTATAATCCTAAAAAAAACAAAACGATACAGTATCCATATTGTACACTATACACATGCAGGTCGGTTTCAAAATATAGACACGACTGCGTTGTAGAATGTAGAATCAGTGAATTTCCTACACTATAGGACACTAGGACAGTGTATAAGTACAGTTTTGTTTAGTTTGTTCAACATAAAATGCGTACACTGATTACTTTAGGAATTTTCCAAACTACCAAATAAACAAAACTGGCATATTAGTTCAATTATAAAAAAAATTTTAATTCGTAATTTATAAGTTCGTAATAATTGTAGTTTGCACGGTTCATAGGATTCTGCCATTTAGGTACATGATTTTTTGTCTGTCAGTTTGTTTTAGTTTCACTAACCTACACAATATAAAATATGATATCTGTATTGTCTGTACTTAATTTTCGAATTATCATAAAATTCTTTCACGGATGTCTGTATAAATTGTCTGTAAAGAAAACGTTACAGAGAAACTCGAGTCTCGACATTCAACAATCCGAAATTGACATTGGTTAATGGTTAATATTATACAATATGCAAATTATATTATTTAAATACTACAAAAAATAATTCGCTTTACTCACAAAAAATTATAAAGTTTCAACTTAATTATTTGCATTACTTTCAATTAGATAACATTGTTTTCATTGTTGTATGAAAGGAGGTTGCATATTGTACCTAAACGACGTGCTATAATGTACCTACCAATACGTTTACCTTATGTATGCAGTATGCAATCGGTACCTATAAGTAACGAATACCGGCTGGCGGCTATAGAGTATAGGTATTACTATAATACAGTATTAGTTATACCTAGATCCGGTTCTCAGCACCTTAAAGTACCGGGTAAAAGTAACGGGTAGAAAGTAACGGGTACTCGATATAAAAGTACCGGGTACCCTAAATACTTAAAAGTACCGATTCTTGACAACACTATATTGAACTATTTCAGGTTGAAATCTTTCCACACATTTCAATTTTTATTTCGTCTACTTAATACGTTAAGCGCCACGTATATGCAGATTGCATTTAATCTGTGGGCCAAAGCGTTTTTTTTGTGTATTAGCAACAAAAAATATATCATTTATTCTAATCCCACAATTCGCGAACATGTCACATAAATTCTATAAGTAATTGCTGTGCATCTAATTAGCTGCATGAAAAATAATACATATTGGGCCATGTGTATACTAAAGTATGCCGCCCATATTCACCTATCTATTATCGCTATGTATTCTCCATAAATATAATTCACTACAAACGAATCAAAAGTCGTACTCATTGCTGCAAAGAAAAAGAGATGAAAAAGATATAAATATCGCTCAGAAACATGCTACATAAACACACTACAATTAATGTGAAGAATGTAACACGTAGGTATATTTGTATCAGTTGCTTTTTTGAAATTCACACAATCACAAACTGATTTTTGAAGTGAAAACTTCTTTAGCGGCGTTGTACGCTTTTTTTGTGATGGGTAAAAAATGTTAAACTCGCGTCAGATCGAAAATTCGTAAGACCTGATCGAAAATGCGTAAGACCTGATCGAAAATTCGTAAGACGAAAACTTTTGTACACTTTTATTTGTAATGGGTAAAAAATGTTAAACTCGCGTCAGATCGAAAATTCGTAAGACCTGATCGAAAATTCGTAAGACGAAAACTTTTGTACACTTTTTTTGTAATGGGTAAAAAATCTTAAACTCGCGTCAGGACACGTGACCTGATCGAAAATTCGTAAGACGTTAATATTCAAGTTTTCACTTCTGAACCTATTTTTCACTTCCCGTTGGACTGTTGGGTTGTTCGGTTGTTGAGCTGTTGGGCTTTCGGACTGTTTGGCTGTTGGGCTGATACATTGTTGGGCTGATGGGCTGTTGTTGAATATTCTAAGCCTCGTTATTGGACGCCTATGGTTAAACATGTATTATACAAGTAAAAAACATGATATAGGTACCAATAGTCCATCCACATATTATAACGGATGTATAGCACAAGCTATCAAATTACCCATAATTCAATAATTTGGATGAACAATTTGGTGAGTTTGAAATATTGCATACATGCCAGTCGTTTGAACGCGGGCATCAAATTGTCGACAGTTGTTGACAATATGATGAAGAACCATCAATGCAGTGGGGCGTGGGGCCTCCTCGTGGGAGCCGTGTTAGATGTATTGGTGTGTAGCGACGACTATTATAATATTATATACAGCAGTCTCATATAGTCATATCTATTCGAACTCCATGCAATTATCCATTTACTATTTTTACAATAACTAGTGTGACCTGTGCGAATTATTCGCACTAAATAAGTATAATAATTATCACTTTACAAAATTATTTTTTAAATATGATTGCAGTTATTCAATTCGTTTCTAATTTTGCACACTGCTTATAACGTTCTCTTTTTGTTGTATTACAATATGAAGCTCAGATGACAGATCGAAGAAATATTTTACTAAAATTATCATATAGAGGCGCAAGTAGCAAAAGCGTTGAGCTAAGCCATCAGATGTCATCATGCAGCATTGCTGTGACGTTGTTCAGCGTTGCTCGCTGTTTCAAAATTAAAGCCGTCAGATGGCAGTATGCAGTATTGTGTCTGTTGTATTACAATATGAAGGTCAGATGACAGGTCGAAGTGTTGACGTTGCTTCAAAATTAAAGTCGTCAGATGGCAGACGTTGTTCAGCGTTGCTGTATTTTAATTAATTTTCAAAAACAAAAGCAATAATAAATTTTTTAGTTGTCGATGTCAGTAGAGCAAGCAATTATCTGTAAAATGATATATAATTTATGTGGAGAAATTGTGAGGTTTTTTCTAAAAAGGAAGGCAAACATCTTTAACCTTAGTTTTAACAAAACTAAAAACTAACAGAGAAATATAATAAGAATAACCTAACACATAGCGCCATTATATTATGAACTCGTTCGCTCTGTAGCGCTACAGCCTTGCACACACATACTCATGTGCATGTGTTTTCGATTAAACTCGACAAATGATTGATGATTCCTTGTCAAATGCTATAAAGCTGCTTTACTTAAAATGATGCGAAACGTTGGGTAAAAACTGGTCGACTATTATACCTACCTATTTATGTTATGTGTTAATATATTATTGTTTCGTATTACATTTAAATAATTTCCCAAAGTTGTCTCTGATATACTGTATCCAACAAAACACTCAATAGTTTTAACAATATATCTCTCTATGTAAGTGAAAAAACCGGGAAAGGTGAGTTAGACTCGCTCGCTGGCCTTTGGATTTTTGGATATTTGGTTTCATATGTAAATTAGCTCAGAAGCAAACAAACAAGTTTTTTGAGAAAATACCGTAATTTTGACAAAAAAATTGGTTGTCTGTAAAGTCGGTTTACGGACGATAGTTTTACGTGATAACGTATTCCGTAATACATAACCTAAATTCTACATATAATAATTCGAATCTATGATATTGCATCTTTCGCTTCAAACTTAGGTTAATTTTATGTATTAAAATACTCACCACCTATATTAATAATTGTTTTTTTTAACTTTCTTTCTTTCGTATTTATTTTAAGTCTCAAAGATTAATTGTCATAATATTTTGAAAACAATTGTTTCACTGTTTATATAAAATTCCAAAACCTACTTACAATATTTAAGTATTTTCATACGTCAAAAAATTGATTTTTATAATGATAAAATTTGTATGAAAACGATTTTTTCGAGAGATGAGACCTAGCTAAAACGATTTTTTGCCCCCCAAAATCCCTTTTCAGTAAATTTCATCCAAATCGTTAGGGCCGTTTTCGAGAAAAGCACGCACAGGGTCAGACGGAACGTTAGGAACGTTACACTTTTTCGTGCATGCAGCCGGTGTTTCATCAATTTATAAGATTGGTGATTCATCAATTTATAAGACGTTATCACGTCAAAAATTTAATTAAAACTATCCTATAGCCCAAGTTGCACCAAGCAAGACACATTTACAAAATTTCATTAAAATCTGTTTAGTGGTTTGGAGCCGCGGCCAAAATTGTGACACGGGAATTTTATATATAATAGATAATATTTTTAGAGTCATTCTATACAAAATTCCTCCAAAGTTTATTTAATATAACATAAAGCGGAAACAACCGAGAACTGAAACTAAACTATAATTTCACAGTTAAAAATATGACAACATATTGCTAGCCTGAAGCAAGCTGTTAAATGTTTATCAATAATAACAATACTATTGGAATATAAATTGAAAATTATAAATGTCCTTTAAATTTTAATGGATGACATTAATATATTAGTTTTTTTAATCTAAATTTGAATCCGTATCACCGTTTTCAATTAAATATGTTTCGCAATCTTATTGACATAAATATTATAACAAAAGATTATTCGTGTCGGAGTTTTCAACACTTCCTGTAACGTCTAAGACATTTTCTCAAGTTGATTTTTCTCTGGGAGCAGTTAAATATGATTTTTTTAAATGCGATATTTGGAATAAAATACCTCTCTTAGTTAATAGTGAATATTAACTAGGAGAGATATTTTATTCAAAATATTGGTATTAAAAAATATATATTTTCGGTATAGAGAAAAAATGTCTAATAAAATAATAAAATTTTACTCCATTTCATCTTTTTAGACATTTTCCGTATGAGACATTCGAAGCGAGATATTTCAAAGAAACACCAAGCGGTGTAGCGTAGTGGTGAGAGCACTAGACTCGCATTCGGGAGGTACTGAGTTCGAATCCCAGCGAGGGCAGACGTAGCTCGGACTTTTTCCTGCTACCGCTCGCCGAGGAACGGTAATTCTTGGTTTCCGTCAATAATTCCGGATAAATATCGAGATGGTTCCTTATTCAAGGCCATGGTCGATTACCTGTCAAACTCCTATGCTCAAAATTTGCCTACCTTATCCCAAACTTCCTTCATTCGCCCATTGCTATGAATTAGTTGAAGTTGAAAAAATGTAGAAAATAACAGGAAGTATAATAGATGGAAAATAGTAATGGCGCGAATGGCGTCTGTTATGACATAAAGTCGAGAAACAGACGTTAAACGCATTATTATATTATTATTTCAAAGAAACTGTTTTTTGCGTGATATTTCTAATATAACGGCCCCGGAGTTTGTGATTAAATTTTGCATTTTTCTCAATTTATTCAGGATATTAAAATTTAGAAATTCCCAAAGTTTCAAAACTTACTCGGATCGGAATCTATCGATTGGGCATTTTTAAATTCTTTAAAATTATAAAAGCAGCCATTTTCTCTCATTGTTATTATTATTAAATATGCAAAAGTAGTTTTTATATGCAAAAAAATCTAAAAAGTAACGCAAACTCTATTTAAGAGAAGATACACTTCTTATACCTACGAGTAGATACGTCACATAGGCATTTATATATCGTAGGGGTGACGCGGGGATTAGACCACGGCTCAAGAGGGCATACCGCCCCGTACATCGAGTGTTCGTCGACCAGAATGTAGAGGGAAGCAGCAGTCGGAGTAGATATAGAAAGTAGCAGAGAGAATCAAAGCATATCGTGTGCGATAATCGCGACTTTACGATTCTTCTGCCGCCGTATATCTCGTCAATAACGCTGATGACTTTTGAAGTTGCCATCGATCGAGGTCGCCCATTTAAAAATCTAGGTCTGTTGCCACTAGTTGCTTTGATCACCTGAGTGGCATCGATATCTGTATAGAAGATACTAGACTAGGGGCGGGCAAATCTTTTGATCGTCGGGCCACATTGCTGATGAAAATTTAACCGTGGGCCAAAAATTTGGAGAGCAAAAAAAAGGTCCTTAAAAAAGGCTCTTTCATTTCCGCAACAAAAAGGTATTTTTTCGTCTATTATAATAGCCCTTGCTATTTACTATTTTTCTTAAATGTTTTTTTATGCGCCAAATTATATTGGCAAACTATTTTCGCTTTTAATAATCATTTTTAAAATGCTTCGTGGGCCGGATGAAATTCTACTGCAGGCCGGATTCGGCCCGTGGGCCGCCATTTGTGTGTGTTTGAGAGTCACTGCACACGAGGCTGGTTTTTCCGCTAGATTCTTTGCTAAGCTGCTGTGGCGCTCGGTTTCGTGATGATTTTTGAGTTCCCTTCACACGATGTGTGTTTTGAATCTGACTGTGTAGCTGGGCTTGGTGCGTGCGCTGGGACAATTCGAATGTTAACAAAAGTGAACGTTTATTGTCTCTGAACGGAACACACACTATATGCCGCCATGTTTGTTTGTGGGCGTTTGTCCATGTCAACCACGTGGCAAGACACTGTTTTCTGATTGGTTCTTGCTCAAAACAAGCGCAGAGAAACGAGCACGAAAAATAACCCCGGTTCTAATTTTAAAATCCATCTTGTGACCACGCACGCGAGACGTCAGCCGGCACAAATCCCATCATATGGGCGAATATTTAATAGAATAGAATAGAATAGAATAGAATAGATTTATTTCTAAATAGCCAAATAGGCAAGAAATTGTCACAATATGTTACAAGTTTCAATAAATTAATTAAAATATTCCTCAATAGAGTAAAAACACTGCTGAATGAGAAATTTTTTTAACGCAATTTTAAATAAGCTAATGTTTAGATCTTTTATTTCGGCAGGTAAATTATTGAAAATGTTGATCCCAGAACAAACTGGACCTTTACTATATAAAGAAAGACATTGTTGAGGAATTATACAATGTGTTTTGTGCCTTGTATTATATTCATGTACAGACTCATTAGTGGGAAAATTATTTAAATTTGATTTAACGTACATTGATATAAAATATATATAAATACTCGGTAATGTTAGAATGTTATTTTTTATAAAGACTTCTTTGCACGATGTTCGTTTCGATAAGTTGAAGATTATTCTAACTGCATATTTCTGTTTAATAAACAAGCGAGATAGATTAGTGCAATTACCCCAAGCAATTATGCCATATTTTAAATGGGGGAAAACCAAAGAATAATAAATTGTCAGTCTGATTTGTATATTTTCGCAATCGCGTGATATTTTACGAAGAGCGAAGATAGATTTTGAAATTTTCTTACACATTTTTGCAACATGATCTGAAAAAGTTAAATTGTTGTTGATATGTAACCCGAGGAAAGAAAATTGAGTTACATTATCAATTATTGAATTATTTAAACTAACGCTAACGTCATTTTTATATTTATTTTGAACAGTTTGGAAAAACATAGCTTTCGTTTTGTTCAAGTTTAAGTTTAAATTATTTTTAGAGCACCAATTATCAAACAGTTTAATTGTATCATTATTTTTTATTTGTAAACTATTTATATCATCACTGACATTAATCAAGCTACAATCGTCAGCGTACAGAATTATTTTGTCTACATTCGGCAAGTTATGCTGTAAGTTATTTATATAAAGAACAAATAATATTGGGCCAAGCACCGAGCCCTGTGGTACGCCTTGATGTAGAAATAAAGGATCGGATGTCGCTTTTACGTCGTTATAATTGATTGAAACATACTGACTACGCTTAGAAAGATATGATTTTACCCACTGGTAAGGAATCCCACGAATGCCAATATTCTCTAATTTCTGAAGTAGTAAGGTATGATCAACAGTGTCAAAGGCTTTACTGAGGTCGCAGAACAGAGCCGATACGTATTTTTTGTTATTGAGACCTTTTGCTATAGTTTCAGCAAAATCAAAAATAGCTGTTTCGGTAGATTTCCCTTTAGTGAATCCATGCTGGGCAGGAGAAATAATATTAAAAGCTTCAATGTAGGATTTTAATCTGGTGCTGAAGGCGTATTCAAAACATTTAGAGAAAACAGAAAGCAGGGATATGGGTCTGTAATTTACCACGTTTTCAGGATCGCCCTTTTTAAAAATAGGGACCGTTTTGGCAATTTTAAGTTTGGAAGGAAAAATCCCAGATGAAAAAGATAAATTTATTAAATATGATAACGGGACAGTAATATTGACGCAATTTTTGAGTAAGCGACCTGGTATTTCATCAGTTCCACAAGAGAGATTGTTTTTTAGACTGTTAATAATTGATCTAACTTCATCAGTCGTGACAGGGTGTAAGAAAAAGTTGTGATCAAGAACTATGGATAAATCACCGCTGTATGTTGAAAGTGACGCAGAAGTAATTGGCTGAACAAAATAAGAATTGAAATAATTTGCAACTGAAAGTTGATTTGATATTATTCTATTAGTGTCAGTTTTAATAGTTATTTTGTCATCAATTTTATGATTGTCAGTAGACAAGCTATTGATCGCAGACCATATGGCTTTAGTTTTATTTTCAGCAGAATTTATGAAATTAGATATTGCGTTGGACTTGTGCAATTTTATAAACTTTTTATGTTGTTTTTTATATTTTTTATAATAGCTTTCTAACAGTGGGAATTCTTTACTTAAAACAAATAAGTCATTTAGTTTACTCCTACAAGCACGTATTTCATTATTAATCCAAGTATATTGAATAAAGTTACGCATGATTGTTGTTTTGATGGGAAACGCACTGTTAAAATAGTGAGTGACAGTTGTAAGGAAACTATTGAAACTTTCATCAAGATCGTTATTATTCAGAACATCATCCCAAGATTCGGTAGAAATTAGATGATTAAAGTAAGAAATATTTAGTTCAGAATATATCCTCTTTTTGATATTAGAACTTTTGTGAAGCATTTTGCTAACAGAAAAAATTAATATACTTTGTGCAAAGTGATCTGAAATAGCACATTTTAAAACTTCAGTTGTACATTCCTTAACATTGGTAAATATATTATCAATTATGCTAGATGATCGAGCTGTTACTCTAGTGTGCTCTGAGATGACCGAAAACATATCAAAACTTAAAAATATTTCATTCAGCATTGTTACACTTTGTAAAGTTATAGAAAAATCAATATTAAAATCTCCTAAAACTAAATATGACGCATCACAATTGTACACTGAATTTAATGTATCAGACAACAGTTCTAAAAATGTATTAAAATCACAAAGCTTAGGTGTTGGAGATCTGTAGACACACAACACAATATATTGTTTGGATAAAACTTTAAGTCTTACACCGGCGCATTCAAACAATTTTTCTTGGCAATTATTTTTGATGCTGTCGATTTCTTCAACCACTATGGAGTCTTTAGAGTAGATGGAAACACCACCACCTTTATAAACGTCACGACAATACTGGGCACATAAGTAGTAACCATTGAGATGATATACATCAACCTCATCTTTTTTTAGCCAATGCTCGGACACACAAAACAAGTCCGGTTGTTCTTGATCCATTAACAGCTCTATTTCAGCAATTTTGTTGCGCATGGATTGGACATTTAAATGCAATATTTTTATTGGAACTAATTGCTTATTACAATCTAACATTCGTTTATAATTTGATTTAAAAGATTTTGGGCTAAAAAAGTATTTTCGTCGTGACTTACATGATTAAAATTTGTTTGGACAGAGTGATTTGGATTAATATACGTTAAGTTAGACCATAAGTACTTTTTGTAATTTTTAACACATAAAATCATATTTTTGATTTCAAACATAATTTTGTTTTTTGCAAATGCATTAAGATGAATGCCGTCATTGTTAAAATCCGTAAAAACTGTTAAAAATTTATTAATATCAAAAAAATTTATATTTGTATTATAAAAGTTTATATTGTAACACAAATTGTATAGCTTTATATTAAATTTGTGTATATCATTATTTAGAAGCATATCATTTTTTCTATACGGGATGCTAAAAATTATTAAATTTGTATTAAAACAATGCGTTATAGTTTTCTTTACATTGCGAATAAATTGCTGTAGATTGATGTCGTTTGAGCCAGCACAAACAATAACGTAATCTTTTGAAGTAAAAGTCTTTATTAAGTCATTTAAATTTTCTGTAACTTGACCGAAATTCGCATTGGGTTTAACTATACTATTTACATGATATTTATCACTTGGTAAACAATCGTTCAGGATAGCACTGAACCCTCTACCGTGACTATCTGAAAGTATCATTATTTTGTTTTTTTGGCATACAGGAGAATTAAGGGTAACATTACTATCAATTTTTCCTAATTTATAATTTTGGTTTTCATTTCGATCAGCGGTCATAATAATTTTAGCGTTAATATTACTAGACGATATTTGCTTGTTATTTGTACTTATGTTTTTATTGACACCCTTGCTGGCTTCATTTTGTTTAGAGTCATTTGAATTAGAAATTAATATGCTAGATTCCACAGGTACGTCAGAAACAACGTGTCTCGAGCTGGCATCCTTTTTGCCGTAATTATTATATTCAGATTTATATTCATTATCTTTGATAACTGATTTTAATGTTGAAATTTCTTTTGATAAGTGTAAAACCAATTGTTCTAATTTTTTGTATTTATTAAGTAACATAGAATGCCTGTATTTTTGAGTTTTGAATGTAACCCGATTTTTGGACGATGCAGTCAAAATAGATTTGTTATCATCACTTACAAATACATCACTGTTGTTTGAATTAAGTCCATTAGAATCAGAAACTTTATTAAAAACAGGATCTTCAATGTCGATTTCACCACTTCCTAATGCTTGCTGTAACCGATTAACCAAAGTAACTTTAACACCACTTTTCTCTAAATTTAAAGATTCTAAATGCTGCTTTAACTCCGACACTTTTAGATCACAAATCTTTTTAGTTAAAGGCATTGCTGTATAAAGATTTCAATATCACAGGATTTATTTTTATAAAAATTATATTGTTAAAATCAATTAAATAAAAATGCAGAGCATAAGAAATCACGTCCGCACGCGGTGATGGCCGATTTTGTAAACCCCTAATGAAGAATACAAAATCATTATTTATGTACACGAAATATTTACAACACAGGAACACACCAACATTTATTTAGCACACTTATTTATTAACTATATACACACGATTATATTTACACAGTTCATTTATCTCAGCAGTTACCTCAGTACTGTTCACGGTACTAAGTGTCAACTTATGTCGATGAAACACCAGGTGTGACTGCCCGTCTACTGAGCTATTCCGTGGTTTATATATACGCTGGATCGTTCTTTCTTTTCTTGCTCTCATTGTTGTCTGGAATTTTGAAACAAAGCCCTTTTTACCTACGCATATTGTTAGAACAACAAGTCGATTGTTGTTGCCCTACAACAATCTGTGTATCATTGTTATAACAACGAGCCGATTGTTGTTAGACTACAATCTGTGTGCCGGTTGTTGTCTCACGAAATCCTTTGTAGTCGCAACGGAAAGCGTGTAACACTATGGTTTCCAATCATGCAATTGACGGAATATAAAATGGGTTACCACAAATATTTTTTTGAAGACTGCATTAAACAAGGAGATCTAGGTACTCCGATCGTCAGTTAAAATATACAACTATTAAATTTTATGGTATTTTGAATACTTTACTTTTTAGTGGATAATGTGAACTAGATTGCAACTAAGATTACTGCCAGATTTTTGTATGCTTTATGAATGTTACGAACCTACTTAATACGTGTCATGTGTTATACCATAGTTTTATATTATGCACTTACTAGAATATGAATGTTAAAAACATATTTTTTATATAATATTATAGCTCATCTGAGTCATCACACTTATCATTTATCAGAAAAGAACTTAAGTTTACTTCAAATAAAACGTGACTTATTTAGTCATTGCTCAATCATTGAATTATTTTATTTTTAACCGACTTCAAAAAAGGAGGAGGTTCTATGTTCGACTGTATATATTTTTTTTTATGTATGTTCACCGATTTCTCCGTCATTTATGGACCGATTTTCATTTTTTTTTTATTCGAAAGAGTACACTTCCGAGGTGATCCCATCGGAACCAAGTCAGGATCTGATGGAATCCGGAGAAATCGAGGGAAACTCTCAAATTTCAAAGGCACGCATACTTGGCCTACCCATTGCAATACTTTATCTAATACTAAAAAGAGAAAAATAAAATATTTTTAACAAAAAAAAAATTAAACCAACTTCAAAATATGCACTAAAAAGTAAAAAATAATAATTATTGTTATTTTTGGAGTCGGTGTCAGCCAAAATGAAATCTATTCCGAGAACTAAAGACATGTAAGATTTAAATTGCTACTTTCGAATTCCGATGTGACACCGACTCCAAAAATAACAATAATTATTATTTTTTACTTTCTAGTGCATATTTTGAAGTCGGTTCAATTTTTTTGGTTAAAAAATATTTTTTGAAGCAAAACTTCTTTAGGTGCGACTTGAAAGTAACTCTGATCTTTTTTCGGACGGAAGTAAATTTTTATCACTGAAACAGCACATTGCTAAATGAGAAGTAAATAATGTTTGTATCTTTTACAAGTGCTGCCTCTTATTGTGGCTCTTCAGAGCCATTGCTCTGGGGAAAAAGGCTCATTAAATTATTAAAGCAATATTTTTTCCAATATTATTCTACTGTCCAGCCACGGCGCTTTCGGCGTTCTTATTGTAAAATGAATGTAAATTTTGATTCAGTACTTATGTATATTAATTTTTATTATGTTTTCATTCAAATGCGGACGACAATTTATTTTTTGTTCTCATCCTCCCTCTTGTTGCCCAAAGCATTAAATTGTAAGTGCAAAGCTAACATTCAAAGAAGACGAAGTCAGTTAAACGTATTTGTTGGGGTTAATATTCACATTTCCGGTCGGAAAAATCATGAATATGTTTCATTTTTATTATAGTCGAGACCTTCCATAAGCGACAGCGGTTTATACCATTACCGCTATTAGAATACAGTACAGTTCAAACAGATATCCAGCATCCGGATGTGTATTCAATACAGAAATCATTTTGTGATAGACCAACTTGAGCAATTGCGGGGGGTTGCAACTATTTGCATTTTAATAGCAATGTATGCGGTTTTTACTGAAGGTTTCTTTTCACCTCTGTTTTTGAATATTGAAGTTAGTAACACGTAATGGTTATATCTTATACAGAGATGCTACTTTCTTTGCCGTATAGAAAGTTGTACTTTTTAATTAAAACTTAATTGCAACTATAAAGTTGAACTTACATATAAATATTATATTTTGATCAAACCATATTACAAAGTAGGTACATTAACTTTGTAGTAGCATCTGTTCGAAATGTTTCTTATGATTTTCGAAAATCGTTGCTTAAGGTAGTGAAACGTTTTTTTTAGAAATTTGAGGAAGTTGATCCGTTACAGTCCCAATCAAAAGTACTAAGTCGAATTCTAAATGGGAATTTTTCCATAATAAATTTTTACAAAAGGTTATAAGTCGATGATATCAATAAATTATTGTCATAAAGGCATAAATAAATAATTTTTTTTTTGTACAAAGTTAGGTTAGAAAACATAAATTTATGTAAATATCTGTATTTTACATATTTTTTTCATTTCAGTAAATAATTAAAAAAAGAAATTAGAAGTAATAAAAATTAAAATTAAATCATTAAAAAGTTGAAAATTCAATTAAAATTGTCAAGAATAAAAGTCCATAATCGAAAAGTGCTAAGCTTTAATAATTTTTTTTATTGATTAAAAGTTCCCTAATTAAATTGGAAAAAATATTAAAATATGCATTGAAGGAGATTTATTTGGTTGAGGAACAATTAAAAATAAGCTTTACCAGTGTATCGCTTGTGGCCACAAGCGATACACTGGTAAAGCTTATTTTTAATTGTTCCTCAACCAAATAAATCTCCTTCAATACATATTTTGGAACAAAACTTCTACCAATTAAAATATGCGTAAGATATCGATGCTTTACAATTTACATAGTTAGTTTTCGGAACTGCTGACATTATTTGGTTATTTGCAAAAAATTAAAATGTACCGTTAGCATGCTAGGTTGACATATTTTCCATAAGACTACAAAAGTTTTTTTTAATTTTTAACTTTATAAAATCTCCTAATGATTTTGGATTTTTTACAGATATTTTGTCATAAAAAAATCTATTAAAAAAACTTTATTTCAAATTTTATTCATTATCTTCGTAAAACGGCTCAACCTCCTTAATAAAATTGAAGTACATATAAGGTTCATAAAAGTGCCTTATATTTAATTAAAAAAAAAATGATATTTTTTCACCGGCTGTAAAACGAGATATTAACAATCAAAATGTGAATAATTAACATACTGGAGGTACACCATTTAAAAAAATGCAATTTTTTACGAAAACCGAAATCTTTCGGAACTTTGGCAAAAGATCATACTTATGCAAAAAAACACGCTGAATCCAGCATAAAACGTCGTGTGTCGTCCAGAAAAAATTTTGAACCAAAAAAAAAAATAGTATTTACCCATCCCCCTTTACAAGTAATGCCACTGAGTTAGTGGCCCACGAGCCAGTACTAAAAAAAATAATTAACAAAATCTGACCCACTTCTCAGAACAGTTCCCCGTCACTGGTATAGTGTCCACATCGGTATATGTGTGTTTACTACAAGTCTGACGTCACACTTCAAACCATCATGACCGCAGCAATTCTAAAGATATAATTCATCAACCTCGTGTTTTTGTGAATACAAACCGATAATTTATCTCTGATTTCTTATTCGATAAATTATCATTTAGGTAACAATTTAAATTTCAAAATGGTTATCAGTCTACTAATAGTTCTGTACACAAGATTTTTGATTCGTAATGTAAAAGACTTCAAAAATATTAATGCCATAATATTATTATTTACGTCATTAGTTTTGTCAATATTGGAATACTGCTCTGTTGTATGGTCCCCGCACTATGCGGTGTATATTGAAATGATCGAAAATGTCCAGAGAAAAAAATTTCTACACTTAAAAAAATTTGGTAATTACCTTGAGCAAGGCTTCCCCCATACTATCCTTCTATCTGAATTTAATTCCAAGCCTGTCTGTCCGTCGTAAAAATGTTGCAGTTACATTCCTATTTAAAATTATTCACAACTACGTCGATGATCCGCATCTCCTTAGCCTTATCCTTTTCAATGCAACATCATTAAGAACCCGTAAAACTCCCACGTTTTATCTTCCTCTCCCAAAAACGTCCCAAATGGCTAACTCCCCTCTGTTTAATATGTGCAGTTCTGCCAATGAATTGAATATTGACATTTTTTGTGCTACATTAAAACAATTAATGAATCATTTACTGTGATTGTCGTCTCTAAATTTGGATTATTATTTTGATTTTGTTTTTGTTTATTTTGTACACTATTTGGAACTTTCTGTTCCGTTGTGTCTATTGTCTTTAAATAAATAAATAAATACATTTCAATTCTCTTCCTTTTGAGAGAGATATTTTTCAAATCCGCCACTGTCAAAATAACAAGCAATCAGAAACCGACAACATACATAGCCCTGCTGTGACACATGCTCTATTGCCTATGCAAATTAAACTGTTCATATTCGATCAGTCGTGTAAACTGTTTGTCTCAAAATGCCACCACGAACGCCGCTATATAACTGCATACATAAATGCACTCACAAAACAATATATTGTGTACAAGCAGAGCCATAATGTATGCAAAATAATATCTCTACACTGTTAAAAATCTTCACATGGCCGTTAGAAAAAAGCAAGCAATGTGTTAAGAAGGGTCTAGCCACCATCCTCTCACTTAAAACTTCAAGGAATGTTCTAGGGAATGGACTGGTAAACAAAGAATTTTACAAATTAAAATGATTTTATAGTGTAAACAATTGTAAATACAAACTTATTGTCAGTAGTAGCAAAATATATCTATTATTATTATTATTATCGTCATCATCATCATCATCATCATCATCATCATCATGATGATCATCATCATCATCATCATAATGATCACCATCATCATCATCATGATCATCATCATCATCAGCATCATCATCATCATCAGCATCATCATCATCATCATCATCATCATCATTATTATCATTATTATTATTATTATTATCATTATTATTATTACACTCTCCCAATCACAGTTTTGACCGAAATATAGATTAAAGTTAACTCTAGGGGCGCCAATTTTAAATTTGAGTACAAAAAACTTCCGTTATTAATTTTGAGTCACTTTAACCTGCCAAGTAAGAAGTTTCACTTCAAACTTTTATATAACAAATGTTTATAAAAGTCATCAAGCACTTTTAAGGAAATAAAATAAAAAAAGTGCAGTTCGGGTCCGCGCGGTAAATTTTTCGTGAGAACGTCGTGATAAATTGTGACACTATTCTTTCCTGCATGGTCTTCCAAATTCCAACGACGTCTGCACTGTACTTAACGAGCGAATAGACGTTTTCACGCCAAAAAAGATCGGAATTAGTTTAACAGTGTAGGTAGGAAACGTTATTTGAATGGAAGGCAATATAAAAATGTAATCATAGGAACCGATTACAGCCGTTGATTCACACCCTCTTCACTACAATGTCAAATTACTACTTCGTCTGCCATTATGTAAATTAACCACTTGCAATATTATACACTATAATAACTGCATACTCAAATAAACTGCCTATATGCATTGCTTGAAACCAAAGCACCCAACATAGTTCAATAAAAACTATACACTTCGAAAACATTCCGGCCGAGTTGGATTTTTGTGGAGACCTTAATATTTTGCGGCAATGGGAGCGTCATCTGTTGAATACAGCGCTATCTGTTAGACGTTAAAGCAACACACGCTATACCGAATATTTACAGCAATGGGAGCGCCATCTGTTGAACGTAACAGCAACACACGCCGACCAGATTGAGCCACATCAACGCGTAGTAGGGTACGGCTAGTAATTCAGGGGTAGTATTTAAACGAGTGACTGTAAATTACAATTTTGGGTGGCAAAAATAATCAATTTGGGTTACTGTATTACTAAGTGAGCGACTGACTGCGCGTGACGAGAAAATAATAGTTGGGTGACTAAATTACTAAGTGAGCGACTAAATTACTAAGTGAGCGACTGAATAGAACTGGGTTTTCTAAAAAATATATATTTAATTGACTGTCAATTAAATATACATTTTTTAGAAAACGCAGTTCTATTCAAACAATTAACTATTTAATTCGCATACCCCGTTATCGTTCATCCCGGAATTGTTTTTTTAAAAACTCAACATTTGCCCCTTCCCGTTTCACTGCGAGACAATTCGCATACCCCTTTATCGTTCACCCCGGAATTACAATTCGCATACCCGTTTATCGTTCACCCCGGAATTATTTTTTCAAAAACTCCACATTTGCCCCTTCCCGTTTCACTGCGAGACAATTCGCATACCCCTTTATCAAAAAAAGCGATGGTTTTCAATCTTCATGAAAATGTGAGTTTTAAGTTGTAGTCTCAAAGTGAAAAAAAAATAAAAAGTATAAACAAAAGAAGACATCTGCTTCAAAATTACCGAAGGCATTCTAGTCGCTCACTTAGTAATTTAGTCGCTCACTTAGTAATTTAGTCACCCAACTATTATTTTAATATCTCATGTTATTAAAACAGTATCTCATCATTAGTCACCAAATTTGTTTTTTTATTCGACCGTTTTATAATTCCCCGTAATTCAGTATAGATTAATGCCTATTTCCTATATACTGTTTCATTAATGTTCCTAGTTGAAATATTATTTCATTAATGAAACAGTGGTAACTGTACAAATACACTCTGAACAGTGAACGTATTTCGCATATTCGTCTCACTTAGAAATCCCTACTCAATCCCGGTCTTAATCCCGTTTCTAAATCTAAGTTGTGCCCTTTAAGTAGGTAAGTAAGGAACCCTTCATCGAATTTCAATCAATTAGCCATAAGTTAGTACACAGACATCTTACACAAAGGAAGGATACAATAATATTTGTGATCGCTATAGTCTATTCACTTTAAAATGTATTTAATGAATTTAATTTTAAATCCTTCTAAACTTTATTACTTTTCTTAGGTTCTGTTGTATAGATTACATAAGTTGCTTTATTGTTTCGATTTATGTCGTAGGTATTATTTGAATCGCAATCATTTCCGATTTATCTGAAATTTAATCAAAATCAATTGTGAATTTTGGGAAGCTTTCGAGCGCTGAAGGAATCTTAATAATTCATATTCACTCGTATTTCCAAATAAATATATATTATGAATAACCATAGCGACTCAATATGTTATAGCTTTGTTCCAACCTCTCTGCGAACGGTAATATTATCGTCACCGTAGCTAAAACGTGTTCCAACTGATATTAGAACGGTTCTAGAACTGTCCTTTAAGCCACAAAACAGTGAAAAGTCGACGCATACACAAGGCAAGCAGCACGAGCTATCATATAACGAAATACTAGTAACTTTTCGCATTATTACCTAGATGCCGCCTTCAACTAAAGGCATCTTTAATCCAACGCAGACGAACGTAACATCCTCTTATAAAAGTTTCGCCCCAATTGCACGGTTTTACTCACAACCAAACGCGCAATTAGATGTTTCACATCAAAAGTAATTTTTCAGGTTTTGAGAGGCTCTTATCAAATGAAGACCCAATCATTTGCCGCCCTTTTAAATTCATCCTGTCTGCAATCATACTGAGCAGGAAATAACGTCCTCTCATAAAAGTGTCGCGCCATTTGCACGGTTTTACTCACAACCAAACGCGCCATTAGATGTTCAACATCAAAAGTAATTTCTTCAGGTTATGAGAGGTTCTATCAACCAATTATTTGCCGCCCCTTTAAATTCGTACTGCAAAAACTCCTGTCTGTAATCATATACTGGCCAGGAATGTTGCAAGAATATCACCTCAAAATAATGTGCATATACAATTATTATGCCGCAGTATGTACCTGGTAGTATTGCTAGTCTGTGTCTACATTAGATTATGTCCGGCCACGTCTCGAGGGGCCGAACAAACTTACCGGAAGCGTTTCGGTTTTAGTTTGCCATCACACCACTACTATTAGTGTATCAACATCCTACATCTACCTACCCTATGTATTCATCCACTAAATACAGTTCTCTTCGACTTTCTTGAAACATTCTCCTTATTATAACGCAATCGTATTGTTGCGCGCCCCCTGTTGGGACGACTATGGGCTCCATAGAATGTTCCAGACCACAACAACAATAGAAACCTTCTTAGAATTTCCTGGAGAATGCAATGCATCTAAAGAAAGGTCGAGATGTTTCCTGAACCATCGATAGGCGGGGGACGAAGTTATAAAATGCGAGCGGAGTGGTTGGCAAGTTAGTCAGTCAGTTGTTTGTGTGGCGCTCATGTGTTGATACAGTGCCAGTGCGTTGTGACATAAATCATTAAGTGCAGTTATATAAATCTGGTTTAACATAAATTACTTTTTGTAAATAATCGTGTGTATATAATTAATAGACAAGTGTGCTAATAAACTTTGGTGTGTTCCTGTATTGTAAATATGTTGTGTACATAATTAGTGACTCTATAATCTTCTGTTACTTAGTTTCTATTTTATTATTTGGAACTGTCGTTATTTTGTTGTTATTACTGTTACTAAAGTTTCAGAAGTACACTTACGTTTGTGTGTTTAACTGTTTTGTTAAACATTTATTATTGTAAATAAATAATTTCCGCCACGGACTAGAACAGTTTTGTTACAGTATTACCAGATCGCTGAATATAATAACAAACAACGAATTCTTATTTTTTTTTTTACAGAAATATTAGATACTCTACTGTTTTCTTGAAGGAGGATGCTTGGTGTTGTAATGATTATAATGACAATCTTTAGGTTCCTCAGGGGAAACATTGGAATGCAGTTTGCATTTCAATGTTTTTTTGGAATTATAACGCTCCCAGAAACCCGAACTGCTATCAGTCGATTTGTGTATGCTAGGTTCTCTAATACACACATAGGCGCTGATAACCTCAGCTGTTGAGCGTCTATAATATACAATCTATCATTCAAAACACACTTAGACCAAAAAGGAAATCACAAAATATCCATGAGCGGAAGTGGGAATCGATACTGAAGATAGGATCCTTGTAACGTTGTAAAATAATTTGGGTTATTTTTGATATTAGCTGTAGACAGTAAGAAATTGTAGAAAATATATTTCAGTTAGTGCAAACTGAAGACAAATTGAGATGTCTAATATAAAATTAATTATAAAGTTGATAACATAATACAAATAAAGTTTACATTTAGGATAAAATATTAGTCTCAGAAATAAAAAGATGACGACCACAAAACAATTTCCGGATTATACTGGTGTTAGGAAACAAAATTAACTTTTATATATTAAAATATCACCAATGAGAAAAGGTGTCTTACTGGATACTTTATCACTGTGAAAGATGCAACACGATTCTGTAATGAAACACAACATACTGCTAGTTTAGTGCCGAAATACCGTCAATTTTTGTAAAAATAACATTTTTTGAAAATGTGAATACTGAATTATTTTTTATGTGAAACGTCTACTCGCGCGTTTGGACGGGAACAAAAACGTTCAATTGGCGTGACGTTGTGATGGCGCGACATTATTTTTTTTAGTTACTAGTATTTCGTTAGATGATAGCACGTAACACTTGCTGAGTGTATGCGTTGGATTACACGACGAAATTTAATTACAGGGCGAAATTTAGTTACTAATATTTCACATTTGCCAGGCGTTCTAGGATGGCTCACATTTTTTTAATTTTTTTGAAATTTAAATCTCAAAATATATTTCAAAACAAATATTACATTTTTAATTGTTAATCAAAACAAGAAATATAAATTTTAGGGTGTCCTGTGATTAAAATATCCCTTGTATATAGTGTTGTTATTGTTACTTTGAATTCTTGTGTTTTTACGTTATTTGTCTATTTCACTTTTTTTATTATTGTAGAGAATACTTTTTAGTTTGTTTTGTTAACATTTTATTTTGTTAATAGATATTTTCACGACTAACAAAGAACAGTTTTGTCAGTTTCATTACGAAACTTTGGGGTAACTAATTCAAGATTGGTACTTTTCTATTTCGAACAGACAGTATAATACAACTAAACTGAAAACCAATACACGCACACACCAGTGGCGGCTATTCAGATGACGTAAGTGGAGTACAACTTCGACCTTCTTTTTTTTATTGTTTCCCGGGAAAACATTTTTTTTTTAATCTGGAAAATATAATAAATATATCTTGTAATTAATTCAAATTGTAATAAAATAGCGACAAGTTCAATGTAGGCATACGGCGCGATCAGATATAATTTTATATCACAACAGACTGGTATAGCATACAGCAACATACATACTACAACGAAGAGCTGTGCCGGGCAAATGTAAAACATGCACTTATATCGTCCATTGCTAACAGTGTTAGCCACTTCGTAAAACATGTGGTTGAATTTAGAGTATGCCTAGCCAGACGGTTATATGTTGGACCCATGCAGTGTTCAACTGATGACTGCTTGTTTGCTCCAAAAAATATCAACAATGAATCCAATCAACGTCGTCGTGTGTAATTTGATTTTTAACAAAATTTCTGTCCATGTGTCCGAGTATAAGAACAAGTCTTCACGAACTTCAGGACCCACAAGACGCCACTGGTACACACTTAGCACAATATATGTGTGTGTGTGTGTGTATTGTTCCTTATACATAAGACAGGAAGCGGAAGACGCCCCAGCTCCGTGCCCACGGGACAGACAGGAACGGACGACCAGGATTGCGGTGGTCGTTCGTTAAGGACACATACATACAACACCTTAAGTTTAAACACTATCACAGACACACGGAAGAAGTAGGAGAAGAGATAGTAATACAGTGTAGTGTAAAGACAGACGAGGAGGAGGAGGGTGTGTGTGGCATCGCGCTGAAGGAATTAGCGACTCCATTAGGCCGGGACGTGCATCCGCAATGCTGCGATCTTAACTTTAGTCCAATCTCCGTTCCGGATGACTCAAAACAAACCGTCTTCGGGGATTAGAATATCTATGCTGAGATGGGTCATACACAAACACTAAATATACGCCCATCAACTAAACTCCAACCGCAATATAATATTACCTATACATATATACTTATATAATATCTTGAATTTAAAACTAAATACTTAAAGTAAAAGTAATATTTGCGTTATACTTATAGTTTTATTACAGTATTCATGTCAACAGTTTGAAATCCATATCACCAAAATAAAACTTACTTTGTATCATTTCAATACGTTTGATATAATTATTATATCAAACGTATTGAAATGATACAAAGTAAGTTTTTTGCGATAGAATGGACTGTAGAAACATAAATTTATTAAGTGATAATAAGACCGCGTTGTCATCTCATTATTTCGACACTGGACATAAATTTCTATTCAACGAAGTTCAAATATTAGATAAAGAGTCAAATTGGAAGAAACGTAATATCAGTGAAATGTGTTTTATTAGAAAAAACAATTCTATTAATTATAGAACAGACACTCAAAATTTAAGTAGTCAGTACAACTATATTATGAAATTAAACTATTCGAATTTTTAATTTTAATTTTTATTGTTTAAAAATTTATACATAAATTTGTTGCCATGTTTTTATCTTATGTACCTTAACTTTTGTTAATTGCTATGGTTAGTAATTAATGTTTATTTTCACAATTATTGTTTTAAATAATTTTCAATTTGTACTTGAAAAAGTCTAAATTTATAGACGAAACGTCGTACAATTATAAATATAACTTTTGTCCACAAACCTGCGAATTTTTTCTTATTAATTTTTTGCGATATATTTTTTTTTAGTTACTTTCATAATATTTATCCAACATTGATGCTATAAAAAGGCAATAAAAATGTTTGATGTGGATTCACTAGAAAGTAGACGTGATCATGCAGTAACACTTAATAAAAAAAAAGACGTTCCAAACAGAAAAAGAACTTACAGTTGCATTACAAATCACTCAGCAAGCAATTTCAATCGCTTAAAATCGTTGGGTATGATTGAAAAACAAGGAAATTGTCTTGCATACCCAACAGGTCAAAACCTATTTGGAAACACTTCACTGGGAAGTCCTACTCCACCCGCCGTTTTTTCCAGATGCTACTCCTTCCGATTGTCATTTGTTCTGGTCGATGGGTCGTGGCCTGTTCGAGCAGAAATTCACCTCTTATGAAGATTGCCAAAAATGGGTCGATCCGTGGATAGCCTCAAAAGATGAAGAGTTCTTCCGGATGCTGCCAGAAAGATGAGAAAAAGTAATGGCAAATAATGGACTATACTTTGAATAAAAAGGTTATGTACCGTTCATTCACAATAAATTCCTTATTTTTGATAGAAAACGGTGGAAAAGTATTTGTACACCAATACAAATTTATGAATATACACATTTTAACTACTTCCGGTACCGGGAATCGAATCCGAGCTTCCTGGAAGAACATTTTTAATTTAATGCAAACTAATATATAAAATTATTTTTTATATTTTTTTAGCTCGATAATTCTGAGGAAGGTCCAAATCTGAATTGATTAATTTGTTTACTAAATTGTCTGATAAATTAGTAAAAAATTTTATTTTTTTACATAATACGATTATTAAACAAAAATTAATCGTGTGATTTGCAACTCTAAAAAATAAAAAAAAGAACATTGTCGCGCATCTGTCCGGAATTAATATTTTAGTGTTTTCCAGTTTTCTTTTCCCCATTTTTTTTAAATTTTGAAACACCAAAGAGTCAGTAAATTGATTATTTGTATTTGGAATATTCACACATCCTTAATATCTCTATAAATAACAGCGTCGATTCCTAATATGTGTGCCAAAATTAGGACTTTGAATATTCAAATGTGAATTCGAAAAGATGTCTTCATATTTAAAAATGTCAAATTGATGTCATGTTAAATAGAATAAATAATTAATGTAAAATAACGATAAATTTTCAAATGAAATGCAAATTTATTAACCGCGAAAAATAACCAGCACCAAGATATTATTACATTAACAGTCCGTATACATACCAAGTAACGTGTTAAAACTGTCGTGAAAGCACAGTGCAGTACGTCATTGTTGATATTATTTAAGGCTTATATTTCAAGTGTTTCAGTTCATATCTTCCGTCACGAGATGGTGATAGTTTCAGATTAGCATAATATACAGATTGTATCAAATCAAAACAGTCCATAGAACATTTTGTGTGTAAGACAGCGACGATATTATATAAAGCACTAAAGCAGTAAGTAAGAATGAGATAAATGATCGCTAATAGCTAGTTACTGTGGTTATACAATCTGATAGTATCGTCTTTGTTTTCTACAGTAAAAATCACAATTTTATCAAATGTCAGTATTCACTAGTGAAATTATTGATAAAATGGCTATTTATACTGTTCGGGAAAAAATCCAAATAATTAAATGGTTTTATGGTGGTAATTCAACCGCCGACATAATACATTTATTTGTAGTTGTTTTAATTGATAAATTGGTAAAAAGATTTACAGTGTACGTAATTATTTATTTACGTAACTACAGTAACTATACTAGCGATCATTTATCTCATTCTTACTTACTGCTTTAGATCTTTATATATCGTGTCTGTCTTACACACAGAATGTCCTATGGACCGTTTTGATTTGATACAATCTGTAAATACTCCCTATCGGTAAAATGTGTTTCCCTCTGGCATCAATCTATACTAATATATAAAGCTGAAGAGTTTGTTTGTTTGTTTGGTTGGTTGAACGCGCTAATCTCAGGAACTACTGGTTCAAATTGAAAAAAAAAATTTTCGTTGGATAGCCCATTTATCGAGGAAGGCTATAGACTATATAATATAACGCTACGACCATTCGGAGCGGAGCATTAATGAAAAATGTTGCAAAATGTATCTCATCTCAAAAATAAGCTTCTATTCAGGTGAAATGCACTAACTAAATATACTCATATTAGCTTTGTGAGTACGCAATCCCGGCTGGCTCAATCGGTAGTGCATGCGACTGTCAATACCAGGGTCGTGGGTTCGAGCCCTACGTTAGGCGAATACATTTTAATTTTTTTTTATTTTCTACATTGCTTTCTTCTAAGGCTTACATTTAAATTAATTTTAATTTTATTTAATTAATTTAAAAAAAATTATTAGTTAAAAAAAGTATAAATACTGCTTTTTATCGACAAAAACTTTTGAACGGTAACTCCGATCATCATGAAATTTGGACACAAACTAAGATGAATGTGTGTAGGTGTGTGTGTAGGTGTACTCATGTTCCTCCCTTCCCCATTCGTTCTTTTACACCCGGGTGAAACCGGGCGAGACCGCTAGTGACCAATAAGAGTTAGAGAGCGAAATTAATAATTGTCCACCACTTATCGCTCTCTCTGTCGAGTAGTGCACTGACAGTCCATTTATGTTTGTCGATGGTTTATATACCATTTAAAACCGCAGTGCTAACGAGTCGACAATGAACAAGTCAACACTCGGCAGTCAGTGATTGCTAGATCGGAATATTGGATTGGATGTCGATGGGGACACATCAAAGCGACATGGTCGATGCCAACACTGCGCTCAATAATTACTATGTAAAATTATTAGCATATTAATTAAAGAAAATGTTATTAAAACAGAGAGAGAGAAAAACATAAGCCAAGTAAGCTTCAAGAAATTGCACGACAATATTTCTGTTTGAAAACAACAAATTTTTATTATGTTTAAACGAGCCGAATGCCGATGTTGCTTAGCAATGATAGTTTCTTGTTATAATAGCCTAAAACCTTCATAAATTTTGCAGAGCATCTCTTTTTATGTATAACTAGGGTGACCTGTGCGAATTATTCGCACTAAATAAGTATCATAATTATCACTTTACAAAATTATTTTTTAAATATGATTGCAGGTATTCAGTTCGTTTCTAATTTTGCACACTGCTTATAACGTTCTTCTTTTTGTTGTATTGCAATATGCAGCATTGCTGTGACGTTGTTCAGCGTAGCCCGTCAGATGGCAGTATGCAGTATTTACAATATGAAGGTCAGATGACAGATCGAAGCGTTGATGTTGTTTCAAAATTATAACCGTCAGATGGCAGACGTTGTTCAGTGTTGCTGTTAATTAATTAATTTACAAAAACAAAAGCAATAATAAATTTTTTAGTTGTCGATGTCAGTAGAGCAAGCAATTATCTGTAAAATGATATATAGTTTATGTGGAGAAATTGTGTGGTTTTTTCTAAAAAGGGAGACAAACATCTTAACCTTAGCGTATTAATATATATGATTAATATGAAATAATAATAATAATAATAATAATAATAATAATAATAATAATAATAATAATAATAATAATAATAATAATAATAATAATAATAATAATAATAATAATGATGTATCATGACTTTATATCGGATCACAATATTAATGAACTGCTTAAAAATAGCGGCACCTAATATTCGTCAAAAATGGCGTTCTTCTACGCACAAAGAAAGAAAAAATATTATTGTACGGAGTTTGCCTCAAGAGAGATGAGCGATAACTTTTGAATAACTGCTCGAATGTCAGAAGTCAATCGTCTATAGATATATTGTGTCCAGTCAGTTGTGAGAGATGGAAGGTAGGTGTATGTGAGACAGTATCATCTACAGTTCAGACAACACAAAGTGGCATTCTCGTCATCTTGTGTGATTTGGGCTTCACGTTACGAAGATGTTTTATTGTGATTTTTTTTTTAATTTTGAAAACAAACAACACAAAGTGTGCTTCAACCCGGGGATTATTAGCACTGTACAATAACAGGTAATTAAACTTTTGAAAAAAAAAAATTATCGATTTTTTTATTGTATTTTAAAACTTTATTATAAATAATATTGATAATCGATGCGAAAAACTTTCAAAAAACTTTTTTTAAATTAATTATAAGCAATTTAAAATTGATAAATTATTTAAAAAAATCACGTGACTGCAAACGCACTAAAATTGTTTTTGACAGTAGTGACGTCATAATGGTAAAATGTATATACGCAGTATACTATCAATGGCTTCTACATGTGTATTGACTAAAACATTATGACGTCACATTATGTTCGGGAAACGTCGGCGCGTTCTCGGAAAATTTATTTTTAATTTGATATAACTTTTGAATTATAACGAAAATAAAAAAAAGAAAAATAGTTTTGTTATAAAACTTATATATAATCTTTCCATTTATGACAAAAAAAAATTTCATTCAAAAGCCCAATTACATAATTATTATAGGTAAGTATAATTTAATATTAGTAGTGTATTATATTTTTTGTAATAAGTAGTCCGGAAGATTTTAAAAATGTTAATAACATTGTGAATTTTTTTTACACTATCCTTTACAGTTCTTTTGGCGTATTTTGAAAAAATGATGTGAGTGAATTTTCACGATGCGCACGCGCACACAGTAACATAAAAATTAACAGGATGGAGTTGTTGACTGTAACATCAAAATTAACAGGTTATTTTAAGCACGTTTACCAAAAATTCGACTGATGGCGCAGCGATCTAAATTGTAAAATACTGACTACGGCAATGTCAAGGGATGTTTTATTTCAATACGAATAAAAATTGCATGTGTGCTTATTATATAGATTACTAGCGGTCTCGCCCGGTTTCACCCGGGTGCAAAAGAAGGAATGGGGAAGAAAGGGTACGCACATTCATCTTAGTTTACCTAGATGAATGTTGTGTCCAAACTTCATAATGATCGGAGTTACCGTTCAAAAGTTTTTGTCGTTAAAAAGCAGTATTTATACTTTTTTTAAGTAATAAATTTCTTTTAATATAATAAATATTTAATTGAAAACACTGTAGGAAAATTATTTTTATATAGGTACCTATAATTGTAACAATTTTTAAATGAGCTATTAATTAGATTTATTTAATTTTAATTAGTCGTAATAAAATTTAAAAAAATTGAAATGTTAGCCTTAAAAGAAAGCAATGTAGAAAATAAAAATATATTCGCCGACCGCGACGTGGGGCTTGCACCCAAGACCCTGGCATTAAGAGTCTTCCGCTCTACCGACTGAACTATCCGGGCTTGTGAACGTGACGCGCTAATATTGCAATATTTAGTTAAGGCATTTCACCTGATAATATTTGTCGGACGGACTAATTTTGAGATACATCTTGCAACATTTTTCATTGATGTTCCGCTCCAATTGGTCTGAGCTTGATATTATATAGCCTATGCTATAGCCTTCCTCGATAAATGGGCTATCCAACAAAAAAAAAAATTCTAACCAGTAGCATTCTGAAAACACTCTGAACAAAATGGCGTCAAAACTTTTCAAATCGTTTCACTCCTCGAAAAGTTATGGCTGAACATACATAAAAAAAAACATACAACCTCTTCTTTTTTATAGTCGGCTAAAAATACTAATTACTCTTTATAGGTATGTATTTTTATACAATATCAACAGTATATGTAATATGTGCTTTATGTTTAAAAAATAGAGGAGAATATGGCTGTGTATAAGTGAATGTGTACATATCCTATATTGCATTTCGAATCTGTCCCGAAAGCCTTCTCCGTTCTCCACCTCCTTTTGTGCGTTCGACGAAAATAAAAAGATCATACGGCTGACGATACGCTATGGTCAGTGAATGCCATCAGCGATTTCAGCATCCTGGATTGACTCATCGTTTAAAACTATTTAAAAAATTTCAGTCAATTGGGCGACGGGGCCATTTCAACTTCAAAATGTTGACATTTAATGTAATAAAGAAAATCAAATTTTTAATATCGCGTAAGATGATATATAATAATAATGATAATTGTGAAAAATAATTCTAATAATTTAGTCATGATGATCCTGTTTAAATGTTGTAAGATTAAAGGATGAATCCTGGCGGCATAGGATCGATGAATTAAGCAAATACTGAAGGTTTATTTATTGCATTTTATTGTCTGACGTTTCTCAGAAGATGGCCGAAACGTCAGACAATAAAATATAATAAATAAACCTTCAGTATTTGCTTAATTCATCGATCCTATGCCACCAGGATTCATCCTTTAATCTTACAATAATGATAATAACAATGCGTTTAACGTCTGTTTCTCGACTTTATGTCATAACAGACGCCATCCGCACCATTACTATTTTCCGTCTACCACACTTCCCGTTATTTTCTATACGTTTTTAAACTTCCACTTTATTAATAGCAATGGGCGAATTTAGGAATTTTAGGATAAGGTAGGCAAATTTTGAGCATAGGAGTTTGACAGGTAATCGGCCATGGCTTTGAATACGGAACCATCTCAATATTTATCTGGAATTATTGAGAGAAACCATAGAAAACCTCAACAAGATGGCCGGTACAGGAATAACCGTTTCTTGGCGAGAGACAGCAGGTAAAAGTTCCAGCCACATCTGCCTCCGTCGGGATTCGAACCCGGTACCTCCCGGATGATAGTATATTGCTCTCACCACTACGCCACCCCGCTCGGTATTATTAAGCAATAAACAGTACTTGTTTGTTATGTTGTTGCTTTGTTGTCGACATCATGCGTACCTACCGAAGATTCCAAGAAATTCAGTTTTTTGTTTGTTGGGATTATATTTCATATGTGGTAGTATGAATGTTTATTGGTCAATTGTAAATTTTATATATTATGATAAAATACAATATATTATTATAGTGAAAAAATATTAATGGATTATTTCTTCTCTCCGTTTAACACTTCAATAACGTCACAAAGTGCACAGTCCCTTGAGTGTCGCTTTATAGAGTTTACAGTGTAGATGAGTTAAATATAGACTAGTGTGACCTGTGCGAGTTATTCGCACTAAATAGGTATAATAATTACCACTTTACAAAATTATTTTTTAAATATGGCTGCAGGTATTCAATTCGTTTCTAATTTTGCACACTGCTTATAACGTTTTTCTTTTTGTTGTACTATTACAATATGAAGCTTAGATGACAGATCGAAGAAATATATTACTAAAATTGTCATATAGAGGCGTAAGTAGCAAAAGCGTTGAACTAAGCCGTCAGATGGCATCATGCAGCATTGCTGTGACGTTGTTCAGCGTTGCTCGCTGTTTCAAAATTAAAGCCGTTAGATGGCAGTATGCAGTATTGTGTCTGTTGTATTACAATATGAAGGTCAGATGACAGATCGAAGTGTTGATGTCGTTTCAAAATTAAAGCCGTCAGATGGCAGACGTTGTTCAGCGTTGCTGTATTTTAATTAATTTACAAAAACAAAAGCAATAATAAATTTTTTAGTTGTCGATGTCAGTAGAGCAAGCAATTATCTGTAAAATGATATATAATTTATGTGGAGAAATTGTGAGGTTGTTTCTAAAAAGGGAGGCAAACATCTTTAACCTTAGCGTATTAATATATATGATTCTCTGATATCATGAACACATTACACATTAACTTGTAACTACATCTGACTCTTCTTAAGTCCGTAGCGAGAGCTAAAATGTTTACAGTCGGGTAAAAACTAGATTGACGTACGCCAAGTGAATCTATGCAAGATTTCAAGCTCATCTTGCGACACATTCGAAACACTGGTAAAGCTTTATCTCTGACCACCGCTGTCCTGCCGAAGCGTCCAGCTTGGGAAAAGAGATAGCGAGTCAAAATCCCGATGCGTTGCTAGAAGTCAAGAGAAGGATGGAAGAATAAGGACAGATATTCTCAGTCCAGGCGTGTTATACATAGTTGTGTATAGCTAGATATACTGGTGGATAGATCACTCCCCGGTGAATACTAGAAATCGTTTCTCATTTTTCAATATACTCGGACCGCGCTGGCGAATCGAGACGGGGCGCTCCGACCTACCGGCCCGGTAAAATGTTTCACAATGTATATATGAAATTGGTTCGGTAAGGGAACAAAATAATATAGATGTATTTATTGATATATTGTACGGGGGATAGAAAGATGTGTTACTTGTAATATATTTCCTCATATATATTGCCGGACTGACCCGGAACTATTGTCTGGTCAACTTACAATTACAGTAAGTTTTTCGTTAAAAAAGAGGTGCGTCGAGTCGTGGACACACGACGGAAATTATGCTTCTTACACATCATATATATTAATACGCTAAGGTTAAAGATGTTTGCCTCCCTTTTTAGAAAAAACTTCACTATTTCTCCACATAAATTATATATCATTTTACAGATAATTGCTTGCTCTACTGACATCGACAACTAAAAAATTTATTATTGCCTTTGTTTTTGTAAATTAATTAAAATACAGCAACGCTGAACAACGTCTGCCATCTAACGGCTTTAATTTGATACAACGTCAACACTTCGATCTGTCATCTGACCTTCATATTGTAATACAACAGACACAATACTGCATACTGCCATCTGACGGTTTTAATTTTTGAAACAGCGAGCAACGCTGAACAACGTCACAGCAATGCTGCATGATGCCATCTGGCTTTGCTCAATGCTTTTGCTACTTGCGCCTCTATATGACAATTTTAGTAAAATATTTCTTCGATCTGTCATCTGAGCTTCATATTGTAATACAACAAAAAGAGAACGTTTAAAAGCAGTGTGCAAAATTAGAAACGAATTGAATACCTGCAATCATATTTAAAAAATAATTTTGTAAAGTGATAATTATTATACTTATTTAGTGCGAATAATTCGCACAGGTCACACTAGTTTTATATTAATGTTTAAATTTTACCCGTAAAAAATAATTTCACTTAATTTTTGAAGTGAAACATTTTCAGGCGCGCTACGGTGAGGTAAAAGTGAAACGTCCAAATGTTCTTGATTTCCGGGATTGTATGCCGTGGTTCATTGGTATTTCTACCTGACGTTTCTTCTACGACTGCGGTAGACATTTTATCAAAGGCGATGTGGTGGCGGGCGAAGTGTCCTTCTAGGCTGTTCACAGGTAAGTGTGTACCGCAGTTGTAGACGAAACGTCAGGTAGAAATACCAATGGAGCACGGCATACAAACCTGGAATAGAAAACACTATAGGAAAATTATTTTTATACAGGTCTCTATAGTTATAACAGTTTTCAAATGAGCTATTAATTAGATTTATTTAATTTTAATTAGTCGTAAATAAAATAGAAATAAATTTAAATGTAAGAAAGTAATGTAGAAATTAAAAATATATTCGCCCAACGTGGGGCTCGAACCCACGACCCTAATATTAAGAGTCACGTACTCTACCGACTGAGCCAGCCGAGCTTCTAGATTTGCAATGCTAATATTGGTATATTTAGTTACGGCATTTCACCTAAATAAAGTTATTTTTGAGATACATTTTGCAAAATTTTTCATTGATGCTCCGTTCTTATTGGTCGTAGCGTGATATTATATAGCTTATAGCCTTCCTCAATAAATAGGCTATCCAACAAAAAAATTTTTTTTTCAATTTGAACCAGTAGTTCCTGAGATTAGCGCGCTCAACCAAACAAACAAACAAACAAACTCTTCAGCTTTATATATTAGTATAGATTATCACTCGAGTGACACTCGGATAATCGTTCATATTAACATTGTGTCACACCTCGTGATAATACATTTCAATACAAACTAGATACCTACATTAAACTTGACTAGTATTAAATAAGAATCATTATGTCAGCTGCTTTCATAATATTTTGATAGAGAATAATTCTGAACCCAACCACTGATATTCTATATTTTTATGGAACGAATTACGAGAAAAATGTTTCGCTTTGGAGTTGGTAGTCGACTCAAGTTTACGTTGTACGACATTAAATGTATAAACGGATATTTTTATTATATGTTGTATTAAAGAGACAGGTTTAAAATTGCCAAACAACAATAAAATTTTATTGTCGCAACAACGTCAGAAATTTTCGGATACGACTTTTTTTCCTGTGCAAAAATGCACACGCAGTCTTTTCAGAACAGATACAAGAATATAAAATGTAATAAAACACTATTAGTGGAGTGGAGTGTGAATTTTAAATCGGTATGTCTCGAATCGAAAAATGTTTCCTACAAAAACTATAGAGTTGAGCTCCCCCGACATTTTGGTTTAGTTTGTGACCGCATTTCGGGGGGAGCGGCGGAGGATATGGCCGCTTTAAAGTTCCGGAAATCCCATTTTTGTCCCATAACTCGGCCATTATTATTGGGGGAAAAAAATTCAAATCTTTGATTAACGTCTAAATAGAACTCTTCAAATAAATAAAATTGTCGACCAATTTTTCTCAGACCATATATATTGACAAAAAATATTAAAATTACAAATCAATATAACACAAGATGACGTTTCGATCCGGATTTGAATCTTCTTCTGAAATATCTAAAAAATATAAAAATTAATTAGTATTAAGTTATTTATTATCTTATAGAAATCACGAAAGATTTACAGTAGGTATGAATGATTTTTTGTCAATATATTGGTCTGAGAAAAATTGGTCGACAATTTTATTTATTTGAAGGGGGAAAAAATGTTCCAACAAAAGTTGTAGAGAAAAAGAATCCGCGGAAGCTCGTCCCAGACCGGGTCTGATCAGACAACCCGTTCGCGAGATATCGGCATTTTGGTGCGCGAAATTTGGAAAAATTGAATGCCATTCTTTAAAAAACCATTGCAGCTAAGGAGCTTAATTGTCTTTTGTAGCAAAGGTACTAAAGACCCCTTCTTTGCACCGGAAGCTGGAAGCGGTGGGTCAATTAGAACGAGCTTACGCGGATTCTTTTTCTATATACAACTTTTGTTGGAACATTTTTTTCCTCCGATACGAATGGCCGAGTTATAGGGCAAAAACGGGTTTTCCGGAACTTTAAAGAGGCATATCCCCCGCCGCCTCCTCCGACATGCGGTCACAAATTATACCAAAATGTCGGGGGAGCTCGACTCTACAGTTTTTGTAGGAAACATTTTTCGATTCGAGACACAGGATTCACAGCTTTTTTTCCAATCCACTCCACTATATGTAATGTTTCTTGATATGATTTTTTGACGTGATAACGTCTTATATAAATTGATGAAACACCAGCTGCACGCACGAAAAAGTGTAACGTTCCTAACGTTCCGCCTGACCCTGTGCGTGCAAGCGAGAGCGCAGTATGCTTCGGCCCAAGTTTGACAGCTACTAAAATTTAGGTTATGTATTACGGAATACGTTATCACGTAAAACTATCGTCCGTAAACCGACTTTACAGACAACCAATTTTTTTAATTATTACTGAATGCACCTCAGTGCCTCGAAACTGTAAATTAATTTGATTTTTTTTTTCAAATTAGTTCACAATTTGAAAACTTTTCGTCTTTATTCGTCAAATGTAAAAGTTGCGTTTGAAAGCATATAGCTTCAAATAGTAGTGATTAAAAAAAGATGAAATTGTTGTTTTATATAAGTGTAAGAATTTGAATTTAAACAAGAGACAAAATCGCCAATATCAATAACAGACGCGTCCATATATCGAAGAAGGGGATCAGGGCTTCGGACAGTAGATATAAATGTAATAGCATATAATGTTTAAAGATGGACAGAAGCAGTAAAGAGACTATAAAGATAAGCATTGCTGACAGCTGCCAGTCGTTTGAAAGATTGGCGTTTGGGGGCTCTGCTTGATGCTTGTTGCAGCATCGACATTATACAATACACACCGTCGAACCGCGTCCCGACGACTCCCTACAACTGATAGCCGGAAACGAATTAAAATACAATTTCTGGAAATACAGTTATCCAATAAATAAATAATAGTTGCAAACGCGTATCGCATGCAAGACTGATGCCGGGTTGCAGAAAGCTGTGTCAAAAAATTGTTTTCACAATGACCACACAGGAAAGTAGAATTTTTAATCAAAATTGCAGTTAAAATAATAACTGAACAATTGAGAAATTTTTTTATTTCCTTTAGCACGTCTGCAGTAACTCCTGCCCTAGCACTGGTCACCAAAGTTGGGCAGGATATCCTCTATGTAAGAATAAATTATATAAATTGTATATTTTTTTGAGGAAATAAAATAAATAAATAAAAAAATAAATAAAAGAGACAATAATTAAGTTCAAATAGAAGACATTTTTTTTGTTGATAAATATTCTTAAAAAAATTAAGAAAAAAAAAACGAGTGTGCTTTAGACCACACGACTGAAGTAAAACTTTTTCCTGCCATAATTTGTTATTATTCACCCGAAAATTCGCAAAATATGAACTTTAAAATGAATTTACAATTTTATCCACTTTAAACGTAGAATATTTAATGTATTGAACAAAATATTAATTTATAAAATTGTTCAAGAAATAAATGAACAGTCTATTGTAAGAAGAAAGAAATATAAATCTAAAGATAATGAAAACAAAAGTAATACAATGTGTCTTTCTTGGTGCAACTTACGCTATAGGATAATTTTTTGCACATACCGCTAAACTAGCGGTATGTGCTTTATTATCGCTTTGTGCATCACAGCTGACTTTCGTTCATATAAGAAGTTATATCTAAGTTAATTTCACACGAAATCAATTCAAATTGAAGCTTTTTGACAAGAGGAGATTCTGATCTATAAAAGAGAACCATTTTTAAATCAATTCGAGTTCATAAATACATACTATTAAAATTGTAATTGAAAATTACAAACAGCAGTTGTCGGTTGGTCTGTGCGTATGTACGTACGTATGTACGTATGTACGTCACGACTCTACAGATCGCAATTTTGGTCGGATTGCCTGGGGTTATATTTTATTCACTTTGTTTAATATCAGACCAGAACCCTATTTAAATTCACATAAATGTGTTCAGTAGTTTAATTTTTATAAACAGTTTTATTTTATTATTTTTGACAGATAATAGTTAAAATAAAAAAAAAAACAAAAACAAAAAATACCTATTCTGTTATTGTAAATGTAGTATATTACGTAGAATAACTGCTACACTTCTATACCACAATAACAACACAAGATGCGATATCGGTATGGCCGAGCGGTTAAAGCGTTAGTCCAGTAATAGCAAGGTGCCGGGTTCGATTCCCGCTGACACAAGTAATATTTTTTTTTCTATTCCATTTTATTTTTAATTATTTTTCTATTTTTTAATTGTTTTTTTTTTTATCTTTTTTCTCAATTTTTTTTCATTATAATATGTACAGTGGAAAACTTGCGGAATGTGCACTTTTGGTTTTGCCAACTATTATTAAATATTTTGTACAAAATTACGGTGTTTTCTCAAAAAAAAAAAACTGTTTTAGTAACATGCAACGACATCTGATGGAATTTGTTTAAAGTTATTAGTTCAGGAGCAAAAAAAAAACTGTTTTAGTACCAAGTAGCGACATCTGATCTATTAGATCAGAAGCAAAAATATATCTTTCGCACCCGGGTGAAACCGGGACAGACCGCTAGTATGTATAGATTCGATCCGTAAACGTCAACCGCTAACGAAATCGACAGCATCGACAGGCGTCGACACGGAACGTCATATTCTATATAGAGAAGGCCGACTATCCAGTTGCAGGACCAGTACGGGAAACGGCGGAGCGGGCAGAAACAATATCTCGCATGAGCGCCTCTGGTGATTACCGTCGGCGATATAACTCGACCGGATGTGATTGGAATATGCAAATGTCGCGCGTGCATACATTGACTTCCCGCGCGCTCGTCGCACAACGCCACTGTATGTCGGTCTACAGACTTTTCCACCACTGTTATCCCCCGCGCGCGCCGCCAAACATCAAAAGGAACCCGAACTCTGCCCATTCGAACGGACTCACACTGACCGCTAAGACAGGGTTTTCAAATAATACAATTTGACCAATTACGCACTATAACAAGTTTGTTTCAAGTATCGCCAGCAAACGGTAACGAAACCGTGTTACCCGCATGCGCAGTAGCAAAAAAGGCTGTTTGTGTCGGTTTTGGAACACGTTTTAGCTACTGTGTATGCGGGTGACGGTTTCGTTATCGTTTGCTGGTTGCTCGTGGAACAAATTTTATAACAAAACTGGCTGCGTTTTACCAATTGCATAGTAAATCACGGTTTGTTTATCAGTTGTTTTTTTTTATATTATCTATTAGGAATGGCATTTGTTCGAAAGCGAACTGTCAAAAATTTTGAAAATGAAGTGAAAAAAAATTTATTTTAGATGAAGTATTTGTAAGAAATACCTTATTATTACACATTGCGCATAATTTTAATGGCGCAACAAATAAACACTTATTATTATTATTATTAATGGTATTTTATACTAACGGCCATCATAACAGAACGTAAAGTAGTTATTTCTCCGGTTCATTTGTTTTTTAGGTAGCTATTCCTCCGAATAAATAGCGATAATTCAATTCCAAGAAATATTTATGTTTACTGCAGGTTTAAATTTATTCTGTCTTACTTCGAGGGTATAAATATTTATTCGCCTGATAAAATAATAATGGCCACCACATAGACCATAATACCTATAAACTTGGAGTATTATATCTACAGTTTGCTCTTGTGAATTTATTTATGTGTTGTTTATTAACATTTTGTGAAGTGTATATAGTTGTATATCATTAAAGTTAGTGCAATTGGGTTAGGATAAAACATTATTTTTTACGTCAAAATATTCAACAAAAACTTCAATGAATCAATATTATTTCAAAAATACAACTTTTTTTCTTTTTACTATATCTAAAAGAGCCGAACTATCAAATAATCAATTTTTCAATATTTTATCTGACGTCAATTATGCTTTAATTTTAACAACAACGTGCATATCCGACGAGTCTCTCATTTAACGTTATCAAAAAATCACATTTTAATTAATTACAGGAAAACTAGAACATTTTGAAACAGTTTAGTTGGAAATATCCATAAATAACATATAGTAATTTTAGATTTTTATCGGAATCCGAATATTGTACTAACTAAACCGATTTTTTTCTTAAAAATGGTGTAGAGGCAATCTAAATATGGTGGAAGCGCTGGGTATTCCCAGTGCCGTAGCTGAATTAGTCGGCGCCAATCTGATTTCGCACGCGCAAAATAATGTTGTTAATATATTCAAATAAAAGATCATAATCGTATTGCTCCTGATAGCCAGAACCATTTAATATGTCTGACACTTCGAATATGTTCGACATATTCGAGGTGTCAGACATTTTAAATGGTTCATGTTATTTGTCAGAGAACATTATTTTAGCGTTTTGGTTGAAGTTTTTAAGCTCTCCAATTAAAAAAACAAACAGTATCTCTAAATTTTTACATGTCGTCAAAATGACATCTTTCGGCAAATTTAGAGGGAAAACGCCCCAAAATCAAGAAAAGTCATAGAGGAAATAGGTGTCAGACTAGGCCCAATGAAGCCATATACAAAGTTTGGGGAGAGAATGTGTCAGTAAAATTTTTGCCGACGGGCACTCTGACTATGACGCAGATCCCGGTTGCCAGGTCCTAGCTAGGCCGCTCAAACAAAAACATGAATTGAAATTAAAATTAAACTTTTTTATATAAACCAGCTATTCTTACTCGACAAAGATATAGTTCAACATAAATGATAGGAATTAGGCAGAAGAAAATCACAATTTTATATGCGATTCAAGTTTCAAACAGCAATTTTCGACATTTGTTGTGACGTAATATGATTCGAGTAGTTTAGCCAACAACGGCATTATAGTAAAACATGAACGAATTGTCTGTAGTTGTGGTTTTAAATAAATTATAAAATTTTACAAATGCAAAATATAACTCTCGGATACATTATTTACTAAGATTTTGATTCGGAATAAAGTTACTTTAGGCACAAGTTACAAAACAACCGATCAACTTCTGGATACCAAAAAAGTGGACTTGTAATCTTTACTCGCGGTTGTAGTAAAGCATGTAAAAAGTACATATATTAACAGCTAATATCGAAAAGATTTACATTGGTTATTATCGACTCTCAAACACAAAATCCTATATCATTATATAGTTAGATGGAGAAATAGCGGCTATGGATCAATGAATGCTGTACTTTGTATTATTCATTTAATATATTATCTTACGTTTCGGCACATTGTTTATTGCCATCTTCAAAGATTCTAATTATAAAATATTTGTTATTTAATATATTATCTTACAAATATTTTATAATTAGAATCGCTGAAGATGGCAATAAACAATGTGCCGAAACGTAAGATAATATATTAAATAAATAATACAAAGTACAGCATTCATTGATCCATAGCCGCTATTTCTCCATCCAATTATTTCGATTAAGGATCGCAAATCTCTACAAATTTTGTAGTAGAAGATAATATTATATAGTTAGTTGATGCGTTATACTATGTGACTGCAACTCACTGAGTTGCCCCTTCGCGAAAATCACAAAACGTTCCTACATCAAAATATTCAGTTCCTAAACTTGTAACACCACGTCTTAAAAAGCCACGCCGTCACTGGTGTACCCTGGTGGTAAGGTAGAGAGTCAGAAGCAAGATGGCAGCGGACCATGTGCACTCGAAAGTAGTGTTCGTGTTACAAAACTTAAAATTAATAAATATATTGAAATAAATAATATTCATGTCACAAATTTAAGTTAATAAGTATAATAAATTAGATAATATTCATGTACAAACTTACGTTTAATAAATATGTTAAAAAAAATGATAATAATTGTTACAAATTATAATAGTTTGTTACAAACTACAAATATGTTGTCATACGAAAGAGAAGACTGTATTGGAAATTATCTTCGAAACACAGCCAGGATTGTGAGCCCTGTACCTTCCCAGTCGTTTAAACCAGTTCAAACTATGCAGTTGTATATGTTTGCTCAAAACCATGCGTTTAGCTACAACAACAACATGATTGCAATAAGTCCTTTGCTCAATGGTGACCAATGTTCGTACTGTCACGACGTTATTACTTTCTGACCCATGCAAGTGACCGATTAAGTCTATGCAAATTAATATTTATTTATACGCCTACCGAAAAGATCTCAAACAAAAACGATACAGCTGTACTCTCTAAACACGAATCAGTGACTTTTCACTAATTACAAGTGCATTTTCACTATTTGTCAATGCTAGAATCGTACCACGTAGAATTAGTGAATATAAAAATTCACTAATCATATAAGTGACCATTAAATGTCATCTGACTTCAACAATTTTTTGATTACAGATTTTTTTAAATCTTTATCATTCGTTATTTTCACTAGTATAATTAACTTTTATATTTTTACAAGTCGATTAAAAATTGAATACAAAATAAAGAATTAGAGAATTCGTGTCAACAAAACATAACCTTAATTCATTGTTAGTTATGATCCTATGTCATTGACTATAATTTAAAATCGTTAAAAAAAACAATAGTATACACACCATACTCTGTATCATTAGTCGTTTGGAAGTTATGGCGTTTTTCTCAAATAATATAAACTAGTGTGACCTGTGCGAATTATTCGCATTAAATAAGTATAATAATTAATTATTATCACTTTACAAAATTATTTTTTAAATATGATTGCAGGTATTCAATTCGTTTCTAATTTTGCACACTGCTTATAACGTTCTTCTTTTTGTTGTATTACAATATGAAGCTCAGATGACAGATCGAAGAAATATTTTACTAAAATTGTCATATAGAGGCGCAAGCGTTGAGCTAAGCCGTCAGATGGCATCATGCAGCATTGCTGTGACGTTGTTCAGCGTTGCTCGCTGTTTCAAAATGAAAGCCGTCAGATGGCAGTGTGCAGTATTGTGTCTGTTGTATTACAATATGAAGGTCAGATGACAGATCGAAGTATTGACGTTGTTTCAAAATTAAAGCCGTTAGATGGCAGATGTTGTTCAGCGTTGCTGTATTTTAATTAATTTACAAAAACAAAAGCAATAATAAATTTTTTTAGTTGTCGATGTCAGTAGAACAAGCAATTATCTGTAAAATGAAATTTATGTGGAGAAATTGTGAGGTTTTTTCTAAAAAGGGAGGCAAACATCTTTAACCTTAGCGTATTAATATATATTTCTAAAACAAAAAGTGATACAGGATTACGGATGGTCGGAATCGATTCAGCTTGACTTTTTCTATAAGTTCGGTCTATATAAAATAGGCCAAAAATCGTTTAGTGTCTTAAAAAGTTACAGATTTGCAAAACGCATGAAATCAGTATTATTTTGCTTCATGGAATATAATTTTCCAATTTATGATTTTCGAATATGTAAATTTTAAGAAACAGTATATTATTACACCACAAGGACCGGCAGTCTGATTTCTTGCACTGCGCGTCATGATGTCCTCGGCTTCGCGTTGGGTATAATAGCGCGCAGTGCAAGAAATCAAACTGCCGGACCCTTGTGGTGTAATATACTGTTTTTTAAACTTTATTCGAAAATCATAAATTGGAAAATAATATTTTATGAAGCACAATATTTAGATATCAAAACGAAAGTCACCTTGCAAAGCGAGAAAGTGAAAAATGGGTTTATAATAATTTCAAGTGCGATAACAGACTATAAACAATACAGGAAAGTGGCACAACAGAAATATGATGTCCTAAATATATTTTTTTCATAAATACTAATTTAAGAAATAATCAGTAGGTAAGCAATCTTATCATCTACTTCACATAATGTTCAAACACGAAATAGGTCTGATTCGTTTGACCACAAAAGTCATTAGTAAAACAATAAAGTTTTTTATCTACATCAATCTACGCCAGGGATGTAGTAGCCCTAAACTTTGTAAAAACAATTTTTGAAGTGAAAACTTCTTTAGCGGCGTTGTACACTTTTCTTGTAATGGGTAAAAACTGTTAAACTCGCGTCAGATCTGACGCGTCAGGCGTCAGGGTCACGTGACCCTGGCGAGTTGTTGAGACGGTCTACCGTACTTGCTTCGGCAGTACATATACTAAAATTCGCTAGATGTCAGTAGCAATATAGGTTACATGCAGTGCAAAAAATTATAAGCTATAAGCTTTAACAAAACCTTAAGAGATGTCGCCATGTACTCAGGTTTCGTAAAACTACAAGTTTAAAAAATTACATCCAGTGACTGGCTGCATGTAATTTTATAATAGTGTAGTTTTACGAAACCTGGATGCATAGCGACATCTCTTAATATTTTGTCAAAGCTTATAGCTTATAATTTTTTGCACTGCATGTAACTTTTATTGCTACTAGCGAAATTTAGTTTAAGTACATCTAGGTTTTCACTTTCGCCGGCACTCCCGGAGTGAAACCCGTCTTTTTTTTTCTTAATATCACTTTAAACGTAGATTATTACATAATGATCCCGACTGGCAAGTAAAGAGTAAGTACTGCTTATATTTTCGGCCACCTGATGGCGCCACTAGCCAGTGAAGTATTTGTTAAGGAAGAGAGAAAGAAAATGTGCGCGCGCACCTCTCTCTCTTGCCCTTACGAAACGTAACTCTTTCTCTTTCTATTTTCACTAACTTATATCTCCCTCTCAACTTCCGTTCGCCTCGAACGATCACGCACTATTCGCCTCGAACGATCACGCACTATTCACCTCGTCCGATTTCCGTAAACGCTTGCGTCAGGCATTTACCAGCTTACTCCCCAAGTCAAGCGTGCCTAAAGAAGTTTTACTTCAAAAATATTATTGTAAGGGATATAATAAAGGGTTAGTACTTTTTTATTTTGTTCAAAAACAAACGTAAGTTCACGTTATAAATCCACAATACCTGTATTATAGTAAACACACTACTTATACTGTCGGCAAGGTTTTGACACTGTGGTCCGAGTTTTTGACGTGATAACGTCTTATAAATTGATGAATCACCAATCTTATAAATTGATAAAACACCGGCTGCATGCACGAAAAAGTGTAACCTTCCTAACGGTCGTAACGTTCCGCCTGACCCTGTGCGTGCTTTTCTCGAAAACGGCCCTAACGATTTGGATAAAATTTACTGAAAAGGGATTTTGGGGGGCAAAAAATCGTTTTAGCTAGGTCTCATCTCTCGAAAAAATCGTTTTCTTACAAATTTTATCATTATAAAAATCAATTTTTTGACGTATGAAAATACTTAAATATTGTAAGTAGGTTTTGGAATTTTATATAAACAGTGAAACAATTGTTTTATAAATATTATGACAGCTAATCTTTGAGACTTAAAATAAATACGAAAGAAAGAAAGTTAAAAAAAACAATTATATTATATGGTGAGTAATTTAAATAAATAAAATTAACCTAAATTTGAAGCGAAAGATGCAATATCATAGATTCGAATTATTATATAAATTTAGGTTATGTATTACGGAATACGTTATCACGTAAAACTATCGTCCGTAAACCGACTTTACAGACAACCAATCTTTTTTGTTTACTTTGGTTCGGTCCTGTTTTGCGAACACACACACATACTATTATGGACTCACAGAATTCTAATTTCAACTTCATCATCAATTATTCTTGCCCGCTTAAAACAAATGAATGTACGTCAGTAGGCATGGAAGAGGAGGTGGCGAGGTGAGGCGAGACGCAAGCCTAGGTGGGAATCATAGAGCGAGAGGGTTGAATTTGTGTTTGTATGTTTTTATATTGTAACTTTGTGTGTGAGACTCGAATTAATCATATGCAAATTCATTGATTTCAAATGAGATAGGGTCGAAGCCCACTCTTGTTTAATTTGGTTTCCATGTTCAAATATATTCGTATCGTATGTATTACCAGTACCAACGTTCTAATAAAATACACCTAGCAATAACACCACCGATGAAAGTCTAAACAGTTGTGGCCCAAAAATTAACTCTAGAAGAAGCCATTCACGCACAGCTCTTTTACGACTATCTAAAATTATTGACAAGTTATATTAATAAAACAAAATTGTCTTTGATATAATCACTTACCATAACTGCCTTACAGTTACTTACTTAGATATTTTTAATCTATATTAATTATACTTACCTTAGAACTAATAACCCTGCAAAGATGCACTAATTTTTTTCTCTTGTTTTTCTTCTTCCTTTTTTGTTTAAATATTGTATTTTTTCGTATTTTTTTATACTAAATAAAAAAAAAATTTCTTTGGTTCTTACTCCAGTTAGTGAAAAATTTTCTGCAAACGTCTAATTAATTTTTTCTTCATACCTCGATCGAAAGTATATACTTTCGGCACCATGGTAAGGCAGAAAGTCTAACATTTACTCCTTGATGGGATTACACGCTACAATACAGGAAGTTCGTATGTTCGTGCGGTAGTAACGCAAAAACATTCCAATCAACTATTGTTTGGATGTCGTTTCCATCAACCCTATTACATTTTAGCTGATAGTCGCGAACAGCTTACGTTCTTGTTTTTGCGTATAGCCCAAAAGCTTCTTGCTTTTGTTTTTATTTGTCTTCGACTTGTACAGTGTTTTTTATTGTCTCCTGCGTAGTGCTCCGCGAGCTCTTTAAAATGACAACCGAAACATCGTCTTAGTTAAACGCGTTTCCACGCTACATAAATTTTAAACTTTACATTTGACGTCACAAGCAAAACAAATCGTGCGCGACGAACTCGTAAAGTTGTGGGCTCAACAATTGTTTTAACGTTCAACAAATGACGCTTGTTTTTCAAAAAAATCATGTTTTAACCTGTTACAGGTATGACATCTATAATATATAAAGTGGGTCCTTCTATATGGATCTGAAGCCTGGAAAATGACGAAAACCATAACTAAACTGCAAATCTTCATAAACAAATGTCTCAGAGCAATCCTCAAGGTGAAATGGTATGAACACGTTTCGAACAACAAACTTTGGAAACGTGCATGTCTTGAACAAATCTGTATAACTATAAAACGTAGGAAATGAAATTGGATAGGACACACGCTACGAAAGACAGATGACGACATAGCGAAGAGAGCCTTGGATTGGAACCCACAGGGATACCGAAAAAGAGGAAGACCAAAAATATCCTGGAGAAGAACTGTTCGTGAAGAAGTTATGGAACAAGGAACTACCTGGCTTCAAGTCAAACATATGGCAAAAGATAGGACTAAATCCAAAATTTTCGTAGAGGCCCTATGCTGCACTTAGGAGTTAAAGGAATTTATTATTATTATACATAATAACGCGTGTATTGAATGCAAAGTTATCTCAAAATTTCAAAGCAATCGGTGAAGAACTTTCGGAGACATTACATCTGTATTTGTATAAATGTGCACTTATTTCTTTGAGAAAATAGGTAATAATTACCTATTTTATTTCTAATTGTTGTAGTATTTTAATTATTAAAATACTACAACAATTAGAAAATTTTAATGTAAATGGAGCATAAAAAATATATGTTAGAAATAAAATAAGCTATGAAAATGTGTACTTACTCTAAAGCCACATTTATAATGTCGATTTGCAGAGTCATTCAGAAGTCGTTATAAAATCATATATAATATTTATTATGCATTTCCTGTAGTGACAAGAGACAGTATTAATTACTGTACATGCATTAAATGCAATATTGATTGCTTGTGAAAATCAACGGTTAAGAAGTCAAGTGGAACTTGCCAAACGTTATTATTCTTCGAACCATTCAGAGCAAAAACTGAAATATGTTGCAAACACGTGGACATTTTAAACGATAGGAAATAATTTCCAGATAACAGTTTTATGGCTATATTTATCGAACACTATTAAAGATAGAAATTACTAATCTTGGAACAAATTTATTCGTTACAATAAAATTTACTTTCAATTCACTAACCAAATTATCAAGTAAAATAGTTTATTGAAGAATAAATGCACACTGCACTAAACTCCTTGGTATTTTTGTTGAATATTGTGACGCTCACCTAAAAATCCGACCGATTTGGTACTGATTTTTGAGGGGGCCAGCGTTATGAATACACCTGTTGAGGCACCGTCACCTAGGATTACCAGATTGGCGGGACTAGGCTGGATTGTCCAGCAATTTTACACGTTGTCCAGTATCCCGGTTTTAGGCATAATGTCCAGCTAAAAATAAAAAGCATGCACCGCCGCCTCTCAAATGAACAGCTCGCTTCACGGTACGTATTACGACTCAAACGCAGGTTGACCGAATGCTTTGATTTAATGAAATCAGGGCTAATAATTGGGCTTTTGAATGAAATTTTTTTTTGTCATAAATGGAAAGATCGTATATAAGTTTTATAACAAAACTATTTTTCTTTTCTTTATTTTCGTTATAATTCAAAAGTTATATCAAACTAAAAATAAATTTTTTTACCCAGTTCCGAGAACGCGCCGACATTTCCCGAACATAATGTGACGTCATAATGTTTTGTTCAATACACATGTAGAAGCCATTGATAGTATACTGCGTATATACATTTTACCATTATGACGTCACAACTGTTAAAAACAATTTTAGTGCGTTTGCAGTCACGTGATTTTTTTTAATATTTTATCAATTTTAAATTGCTTATAATTAATTTAAAAAAAGTTTTTTGAAAGTTTTTCGCATCGATTATCAATATTATTTATAATAAAGTTTTAAAATACAATTAAAAAATCGATAATTATTTTTTTTTCAAAAGCCTAATTCGATTGAACTTTGACGAAAACTGTACTAATTTTAAATCTTTTCTAAATACAGAGAAAGATTCTAAAATGATAAAGGCGGCTAAGGGAAGTACTAAATATAATATGTGACAAAAAAAGTGACTTAATAGGTACTATTGACTGTTAGATTAAGCTACCTCTGTTTTTGTACCAATTTCAGCTCAATAGTTCATATTTTCGTTTTTCTTATAATACCTAAAAAAGTACATATTACTTAGGTATAGTTTGGTCAATGAGTGCTCATAAGGGGAATGTAGATGGAAAAGTCGAAAGCAGAACGTTTGACTTAGGAACTTTGTTTGGACTAGTTAGGAGATAAACATACTAAAAGTCCTTACCCCTCCGAGGTACGCCTGAAGGGGGGGAGCACAAAGAAGGTCCCGTTTTTTGGTTTTTTGATTTCATCTCAAAAACGGTACGTCGTACGAAATTTTGTTGTAATACATAATGAAAGCTGATAAAATTCTCTACAACTTTAGCTTTCACACTTTTTATCTATCTCCAATCTTTGCCTAGCTATGAGCTCCGAAAAATTAAGTATATGAAAAACTAGTTCAATGATGATTTTTGTTTTAAACAGTTTAGGTACTTAGTATACCATTATTATTTGTCGTGTTTCGGTTAATTAATGCAGATTTTTATTTTGTCCAGCCTAAAATCCTTTTGTCCAGATATTTTAGAATATTGTCCAGAAATTTTGATTTCTCAATCTGGCAACCCTTCCGTCACCGCAGTCATTACTCAACCCCCAATAAATATAAAGCAAGAGTTAGGTATGAAGGATTGCGATTTCCGTTCTTGGCTTTCTACGGGGTGAATAGTGTCGAAGATGAAAGCGCCAGAAGATTTCCAGATAATGCGAGACTGAACAACACGTCTGTCTGACAGCAACAAGATAATGAATACTGAAAGAACTCTTTATCTCTCTCTCTCTCTCTCTTTTCATACCTACATATATATTAAAAATATGCAGTACGGTGCAACGAATGGCACAAAAAGTATTTTCTGTACGTTTAAAATTTTCATTTTTTCTGGTATTTTATTTGGCTGCGCCGCTAAATCAAGATCTGCATTTTTGATGTGACCCAGTCATCTAAATACACCCATCCCCCTATTTACACGGTACTTGTTTTACACGTTTTCGCTTTTACACGGTTTTCCAAATAAGTTTTTTTTTGTTTTTATCGCACTCTATTAAATGCTACTGTGATTGAACACGTGCGCTGTGTACACATCTTACGGGGAATCCCGAGCTTATGTGCTGACTTGCTGCACACGCACACTGTGTCTGTATTTCTTCGCATAAAATTAAAGTTTTATTTTTTGTTCTTCTGTTTAATGTATTGTAATTAAATAAAAAAACAGTGTTTCCGTAATATATTACATATTTTAACCTGTCAATGCATTTTATTGTTATTTCTGTATACACCTAAAAATATTGAAAAAATCACAACTGTTAAATAGCAAAATTATGCATTTTCTGCAAGCTTTTCGATTTACACGGTTTTGACTTGAAAATTTTTAATTTTCGATTTACACGTTTTTCTCAGAAACGTATCTACCGTGTAAATCGGGGGATAGGTGTATATAAAAGGAAACCCTGACTGACTGACTGGTTAATCTATCAAGGCACAGCTCAAACCACTGGACGGATTGGGCTGAAATAAGGCACACAGATAGTTATTATGGTGTAAGCATCCGCTAAGAACGGATTTTTGAAAATTCAACCCCTAAAAGGGTGTAACGGGGGTTCAAAATTTGCATGAAGAAATCATATAACTGTATATATTAATTCAAAAGTGCGCAGGATTACTCCTGTCGACATATAAATAATAATAATAATAATAATAGTTTCTCGACTTTATGTCATAACAGACGCCATTCGCACCATTACTATTTTTTTTCTACCACACTTCCCGTCATTTTCTACAATTTTTAAACTTCAACTTAATTAATAGCAATTGGCGAATGAAGGAATTTTTAGGAAATTAGGATAAGGTAGGCAAATTTTGAGCATATGAATTTGACAAATAATCGACCATGGCCTTGAATAAGGAACCATCTCGATATTTATCTGGAATTATTGAAGGAAGCCATGGAATACCTCAACAAGATGGCCGGTACAGGAATTACCGTTTCTCGCGGGTAACGGCTAGTTCGTACATAAAACTTAAGGCTGCTGTACACGAGACTGGTTTTGCCACTGTAATTGTTGCTGGTACATGCACTGGCTGACGCGCTGGCTGCGAAGATAGAAATGACGTCACTGCAGGCTCGCGTGCGTGGTCACAATATGAATTTAAAAAAAATGAAATCGAGGATATTTCTCGTGCTTTTCTGTCAGCTTGTTTTGAGAAAGAACCAATCAGTATCTTGTCACGCGGGCGATATGGGCAAACGCCCATAACAAACATGGCGTCATAGTGTGTGTTCGGTTCAGAGACAATAAACGGTCACTTTTGTTAGCATTCAAGCTGTCACTGCGCGCGCACTAAACCCATCTAAAGAGCCAGCTTCAATACACGCATCGCGTGAAGCGAATACATAAAATTCATCACGAAACCCAGCACCACAGAACTAGCAGCAAAACCAGTCTCGTGTACAGCGACCTTTAGATAAGAGGTTCTGAGAGAAAACTGTACGAATTAATGTCTTTAATTTCATTACATTAAATGCAATTTAAAGACAGCAATGTTTTCTACCTATTCTATTTTTGTTTTGTAGTATGTTGAGGTATTTAATTAATTGGACGGGAATTTCTCTCAAACTTATGCTATGCTCATTAGTTTAATGTGCTTATAAATGAGGAAGAAAAGTAGTTTCTTGTTAAATGAAAAAAATACGCAACATTGATGTACAAAAGCTGCATCAGCCAAGGTTTTACCATCGTGACTTAATTTAAATACTCCTTCGCGAAACTCAAACTTATTACGATCAATTCCAACAGCTCTAGAATCAATTCATATTTTAAATTTATTATTTTTTGAAGTGAATACTTCTTTAAAAACGGGGGTAAACCCGTTTCCCTATGTAACGGATTTTGTCACGAAATTGTACTGATAGTATCCTTATATAAACAATGATTATTTGTAAGCATTGGTAGCTCATTGGTAGGATGCTGGCATACCACGCGGCCGGCTCGGGTTCGATTACCGTCAGGTGCGCGCAACAAGTTTTTGTTTTTTTATTTTGATTTATTATTTTTAAGTATACCTACTATATTCAAATCTTTGATTAACGTCTGATTAGAACTCTTCAATAAATAAAATTATCGACCAATTTTTCAGACAATATATTAACAAAATATAATTAATACATTAACGTTTCGATCCCGATTTGGATCTTCTTCAGAATGGATCTAAAAATATAAAAAATAATTAATACTTATTTAGTTTCTATTTAACGTTAATGTATTAATTATATTTTGTTAATATATTGTCTGAAAAATTGGTCGATAATTTTATTTATTGAAAAATATACCTACTATATATAAAATTTTCGAGTAATTTATCACAATAATATTTGAGTTAAAAAAACAATATTTGCAATAAACCTGCGAAAATAAAAACAACAATATTTGCAGTAAACTTGCAAAAATTTTGTTGTCTGCTTGTATTTTCTTACTTATTATTTGCAGTAAACCTGCAAAAAAATTAAAAATGTGTTACGAGAACGCATTACAGAAGTGAAACTTCTAGTTGCAAATCATACGATTGCATTTGGACAAGTGGAAAAAATGTGTTACAAGATAGTTTCACGTTTGAGATTAACTTGTACAGATGAAATAATATCTGAACGTAAAACTATCTTGTAACACATTTTTTCATTTTTTCCACTTGTCCAAATGCAATCGTATGAAGTTTCACTTCTGTAATGCGTTCTCGTAACACATTTTTTTTAATAACTGCAACGTATGTGTGATTAAAAAAAAATTTTATTTTTTGCTGTCTCAACGTATTTAAATTTTAGGCTGTTTTTGTCGTGAAAATTATTGCGTCTCATCCGCTACAAGGCACGTACCTATCGTCCATACATAAAAGACTACTATTAAAACTTTGGCCTGTTATTTGCTATTTACTGCATTTTTATAGCTCGTTCTCCTTAAAATTTATGCTACGGAATAATTAATAAGTAATACCATTTTTTTTAATACTTTTGAGCGCATTAATTATCTAGATATTAACAAATATTTGCCATTTTTTTAATAAAATGTTTTCAACAATTCTAAATTTTTAATTGATTTTTCTTCATTTTGTTCCACTGCGTTCAATATAAAATCATAGCAAACTCAAAATAAAAAGATATAATATAGAGGTTTCTGTACAAACGATCGACAATGTTTTATACAGTACGCTCGTGGGACAATATGAAGCCGATCAAACCAAATTTATCTACAATGTAGCCTTAAGAGTATTCGTCCCTGCAAACACCCCCTGCACCCTTCATCTCAAATCTTTTCCCCTCGCCTAAAAACGGTTCGCGCTCTCCCGACGCTATTTTTAAAGCTAGAGGGTTCTGGTAAACGCCAAATGAAAGTCAAAGTATCAGACTACAGATCCTTCAGGCGAATTTTTTGAAAAAAAATTCACAACCTTTTGAAAAAAATAATAAGTTACATAATATTTCACACGTAGGCGAAACTGTTTTTCAAAAAATTCGCCTGAAGGATCTGTAGTTTGATTCTTTTTCTTTCATTTGGCGTTTACCAGAACCCTCTAGCTTTAAAAATAGCGTCGGGAGAGCGCGAACCGTTTTTTAGACGAGGGGAAAAGATTTGAGATGAAGGGTGCAGGGGGTATTTGCAGGGACGAATACTCTTAAGCCAGCACGTCACTTTTGAGTAATTGACGAAGAGAGGGCTATCTATGGGAAGAGATGTATCTCTGTCTCTATACCAACCATTACGTCCAGCAGTTAAACACCCAACCAGAGGCTACAGAATTACCCATAGGAATCAGGAACACTTTAATAACAATATAAATGCTAGTTTTTTATAACACAAAAAAAATATCTTTATTTTTGGAATTTTTTTACGCTTTTTATTAATATAATAATCATAGGCACCAAATATTAAAACAACTGCTGATTTACTTATTGTATGAATCAAGTCTAGGAAATCAGCCAAAGCTGTCCAGAAATGACGAATTCTGTAGTGGGAGAATTCTAGTAGCTAAAAATCTAAAATAGTAACTAAATTTCACCCTGTTATCTAGACGTCGCCTTCAGTGTTTAATCCAGCGCACACAAGCGTAACGCCGTCTTTTTCGTTTTACTCTCAACCAAACACGCCATTAGATGTTTCAAATCAAATCAAAATAACTTCGCGAAAAGTTTACATTCTTTTATAATTGACGCGAATGTTATATATTGAAGGGCGATGATGGTGTATTAATGTATGTATGTATCTACATCTAGTCTAATACAATACAGACCACAATGGGTGGCCACAAAGCAGCAGCCATTGTGCCCGTATGCCCGTCAATACACTGTACACATAACCTCAATTAAAACGTAATAAGAATCTTCTCTTCTTAGGTATAAAACTCATTAACACTGCGCAAAAGGCGGGGAGTTATAGCGCCGACACGATCTTGTCTGTTCGTTTTTCAGAGATGGACTACTTGCATTGTTAACTGTCATCTTATTGTGCCGGCATCCACTTAATTTCAAACAATTTTGAAAGATACATAGGTTTTTTGTATTTGCACGTTTGGAAGTAAAACTTCTTTTGGTACGGTAGGGTGAAATTCATTTGCGAGATTGAAAATATAACAGACGTGTCGCAGTATATACCATAGCTGTGGAACACTAACCTAAGGTGAACAAGAGGTAGAACACTTGCCTCGTCACCTAAAGATCGTCCGGAATCGGTTTCTTTACTTCTTCGCTTTTTATTTCATTTTTAAAAATGATACGATATTTAATCAGTGTGTGTATGTGTGGGGCCAAGGGGCTTCAAAATTAACGCCATTTATTTTTCCCAATAAAGAAAATTTTAATAATGTTTGATGGTTTAATGTTTCAGTATAAATGTTAATGTGGTAGGAGGATAAATGCAATAAAAGATAGAGTTAACAATAGACTAAGTAACAGAGAATAAAGAGTCACTAAATTATGTACACAAAATATTTACTACAACACAGGAACACAACACAAAGTTTGTCAGCACACTTGTCTATTAACTATAAATCATTTATGTAAAACCACTCACTAAAGTGTATTTATTTTCACAGTATAACTGAATAATTTATGTCGTAATGCCAGAGCACTGTGTCAACACATGAACAACACAAATAACTGACTGACTTGACTTGCCCACTCTGCTCACCTTTTATAGTTTCGGCCCATGCTCTAGAATGTTCTCCACGCATCGAGATCCCTTCCTTTACATGCCTCTCTTCACGCGATTGTCTGTAGGTCGGATGTTTTTACCTGTTTTCCATTGTTGTTGTTTCTAGTAGTTTCTACAGCATTCCATATTCGTCTCATCAAGGGGCACGCAACAATAGGTTGATTTTTTACTGCCGCCCGAACGTACGTACTTCCCGATTTAAGATTTTGAACTAACGAACATCACATTTTTATTTAGATTTTAATGTTTGTTAAGGCTTTTTTAAAATGAGTTTATTACCTTAGAAGTTCTGAAAATATTTAAAAAGACGAAAGTGAAAGTACTTAGATTGAATTCGGCCCTGCGCAAAGTAACTCGTTGGTGCGTTCTTTTGATAAATTAAAATTATCGTCTACCAAAGGAACATTTTTAGTTTTCTATAATAATAAAAGTTTATATGACGAGCGGGAAAGAGCTGGAGTTTAAAAGAAGAGAAGACGAAGAACTGGAAGAAGAAGAAGAACACAAGCAGATTGTGCTGCAATGGAGGGCTTTTGATATTCTCTTCTTTTACTGTATGCGCGCTTTTAATTATAATTGAAATTTATATTTTATCCATCGACCTTACTAAATATAGATATATTGTAATATAAATGATTATGAGATGCAAAGAAATCTGAAGAATTAACAATAGCTCCAGAGGTATCACTATACCATTTTGAATGCATTCAAAGTTCCAAACATCAGGTACAGCATTCCAAAGGAGATATTGTAATCTACAGACGCTCGATAACATAGATCATTAGCGTACACCTTTCCATAAGAGCCGTGAACTGTCAATATTTTTGTTAATTGTAAATAAAAGAGGCATTTACCTACTAAAATTAGAATTATTTCCAGACAAAAATTGTCAAGTCGATAAATGAAAGTAAAGCCGTCCACACACGATGCAACACTAAAGCAATCCAACAGCGTTACGATATCCTCTTCTTGTCACTTATTGGGTAAATGAGTAGGAGCCCACCAACGGGGCAACATAAGAGCAATATATCAGTGATATTCTCGACTTGCCTGATCAGAGCGATAAATACCGAATTTTAACTTTCGAGTCGAATCAAGCTGAGCCGAAATTTTTTTTTTACTAATAAAGTAAAATTTTTATCTAAATAACACAACCGGACTCTGAAATCAAGTATAACTACCCACAAATTCCTAACATAATTTTTAGAATAACTCATTTACAGTAAACTTTTAAATAATGTGCTATTTTTCAATTTACTTGTGTCGTTGTGCTGAATCATTTTTTAGAGTTTAACAGTAACATTAATTTAAATTTTGTACAGCAGACGAGAATTCTTTGTAAACAAAATATAATGTAAAACGTCTCATTCCTTTTGTAAAAACATAAAATTAATGTGCCATATTTTACAATTTTTATACGAACATATACATAAAGTTGACATAAATATAGCATGAATAGGTTGTTTTTCATGTTTATTTCACAGGTTATAAAGAGAAGGTAATTAGCGACAATAAAATAGAAAGTACATTTTTTAATGAAATCAAAATTAGAAGCTTCCATCTTAATAAAATATAATAAATAAAATTATCAACCAATTTTTTAGACAAATTAATATATTAACAAAAAATAATAATTAATACATTAATTATTGGATCTTCTTCAAAACTGATCTAAAAAATATAAAAATTAAATAATTTTAGAAACTAATTATTAATCAATTTGTATATTTTTTAGATCAGTTCTGTAGAAGATCCAAATCCGGACCGAAACGTTAATGTATTAATTATTATTTTTTGTTAATATATTTGTCTAAAAAATTGGTCGATAATTTTATTTATTGTAGAATTCTAATCAGACGTTAATCAAAGATTTTAATAAAATATATTTCAAGAAAATTAAAAAAAAATGTAACGCACTTTGCAGCTACTTAATAATCTAAATTATTATTTAGTTTAAATAATATTTGATTAGATTTCAAGAAAACGTACTTCATTGCTGCTTATAAATGCACCTGAAACATACAAATACTTTGAATAACGGTTCCTATGCATGGGACGGGTATGCTTTACATTGTGACTCGTATTTTCATACTTTTTTACAGGTACCTTCATTTATAGTTTCTAATCGAAAAGCTTGTCACCAACAAAATTTTATCAATAATCATCATATTTCTAATAGATATATTACAGCATAATGTTTAATGAACCATTCATTAAATTTAGGTAGGAAAAAGAAAAAAGTCAATATTATTTCCACGAATTTTTTAATTAATTTTCAAACAAAAATAACGTCGTCATAATCAACCACACCCACACACATACACACAAATGAAATACTCGTACTGAACAGTGACGTGCGTCAAATCACACAAGTATACAATAATTAATTATATCTCGTTTGATTTCGGTGGATCTATCCCATATTTCATTTAAAACAAAATTAAATCACGTCTTTAAAGTGATATTAATTAAGACTAGTGTGACCTGTGCGAATTATTCGCACTAAATAATTAGTATAATAATTATCACTTTACAAAATTATTTTTTAAATAAGATTGCAGGTATTCAATTCGTTTCTAATTTTGCACACTGCTTATAACGTTCTTCTTTTTGTTGTATTACAATATGAAGCTCAGATGACAGATCGAAGAAATATTTTACTAAAATTGTCATATCGAGGCGCAAGTAGCAAATGCGTTGAGCTAAGCCGTTAGATGGCATCATGTTCAGCGTTTCTTGGTGTTTCAAAATTAAAGCCGTTAGATGGCAGTATGCAGTATTGTGTCTGTTTTATTACAATATGAAGATCAGATGACAAATCGAAGTGTTGACGTTGTTTCAAAATTAAAGCCGTCAGATGGCAGACGTTGTTCAGCGTTGCTGTATTTTAATTAATTTACAAAAACAAAAGCAATAATACATTTTTTAGTTGTCGATGTCAATAGAGCAAGCAATTATCTGTACAATGATATAGGTATAATTTATGAGGTTTTTTCTAAAAAGGGAGGCAAACATCTTTAACCTTAGCGTATTAATATATAATATGATGATTATACATAGCACATAAATTAAGGTTAAAAGTGGGTTGTCCGGCACTTTTTATGCGAAATCTTGATTTAATGATACACGATTACAAGTTTCTCATCTGGATCGAAATTTATTGTTAGGGCTATTATAATCAGTGGCAAATCTAAAGGAGACAATGTTTTAATACAATTATACTAACGAATTTGCATTTTCAGTTTAAAAGATTACAATTTCCATTAAAAAGTGCTGTTAAAAATTTTGTAGACAACGTCTACAGTGGCCAAAGGATCCAGAAAAACGCAATTACAGATATTAAATTTGCATTTATTGACTAACGTTTCGAAGGATTTACCTTCATCCTCAGAGTAAATCCTTCGAAACGTTAGTCAATAAATGCAAATTTAATATCTGTAATTGCGTTCTTCTGGATCCTTTGGCCACTGTAGACTTTGTCTACAAAATTATTAACAACTAATTTTTGGATCGCTTGTTTCTTTACTTATTAAAAACTGCTTTCGAAATAATTTTAAATATAAAGCCCAGAAACAAACGCTTAAGGAAGCTGGCATTCATTTAGAAAAACCAAGTTTTTCACACAGCCAGATGTATGCGGCCTGCTCACGTGTATCGATCCACAAAATCTTTATGTTTTTGCAAAAGATGGTAAAACAAAAAACATTGTTTATAGAGATGTCTTGAATTAGAGTTTTGCTTGAATCTATGGATTTTTTAATAATTATATATCAATTGCACACACTGATTCCACACGGAAGAAGTCGCGGGTTAAAGCTAGTTACCTATAAGTAAATAAAATTGTTCAATAAATAAAATAATCAACCAATTTTTCTGACAAATATATTAACAAAAAATCATATATATTAATACGCTAAGGTTAAAGATGTTTGCCTCCTTTTTTAGAAAAAACCACACAATTTCTCCACATAAATTATATATCATTTTACAGATAATTGCTTGCTCTACTGACATCGACAACTAAAAAATTTATTATTGCTTTTGTTTTTGTAAATTAATTAAAATACAGCAACGCTGAACAACGTCTGTCATCTGACGGCTTTAATTTTGATACAACGTCAACACTTCGATCTGTCATCTGACCTTCATATTGTAATACAACAGACACTATACTGTATACTGCCATCTGACGGCTTTAATTTTGAAACAGCGAGCAACGCTGAACAACGTTACAGCAATGCTGCATGATGCCATGTGACGGCTAGCTCAACGCTTATGCTACTTGCGCCTCTATATGACAATTTTAGTAAAATATTTCTTCGATCTGTCATCTGAGCGTCATATTGTAATACAACAAAAAGAAGAACGTTATAAGCAGTGTGCAAAATTAGAAACGAATTAAATACTTGCAATCATATTTAAAAAATAATTTTGTAAAGTGATAATTATTATACTTATTTAGTGCGAATAATAAGCACAGGTCACACTAGTAATAATAATAATTAATCAGACGTTAATCAAAGATTTAAATAAAACAGTAGTATTTCTTTTTTTTAGCAGTCCCGAATTTTCATTACCAGTCCCAATTTTTTTTTCTTAGAATCCTGAAAAACCGATTTTCTAAGTTGGCAATACAAAAAATGGTTCCATAATGTTTTTTTAAACAGAACCATTGATTAATTTTATGACATAAGCGATCAAAAAATGATGAATGTTATATATACCTATGTATATTTGTTGCGTAAGAGAAAAATGTCTTTATTTTTTTAATACATTTCAGCGTAGAAAAGAGCATCAAGTCACCGACCGCCAAGTGACAGTCCCCAGTGTATATTTACCAGCTAGCTGTGGGTGGAACGGACTCATGCTGAGCAGGAGACCAACTCGTGGAATAACAACACCCACTTCTTTATTTCTCAACGAAGTCGTGCCAAAAATTTAAAAGCGTCAAACAGTCTAGCAAATACACCTGCAACTCATTAAGGAGGTTGATGCATTACAGTCCCAATCAAAAGTAAGTCGAATTCTAAATGGGAACTTTTCCATAATAAATTTTTACAAAAGGTTATAAGTCGATGATACCAATAAATTATTGTCATAAAGGCATAAATAAATAATTTTTTTAATATTAATTAATTATTTCAATATTTTACATAATGGACTAACTTTTGAATTTTTTGGACAAAGTTAGGTCAGAAAAAATAAATTTATGTAAATATCTGTATTTTACATATTTTTTGCAGTGAATAATTAAAAAAAGAAATTAGAAGTAATAAATAAATAAATCATTAAAAAGTTGAAAATTCAGTTAAAATTGTTAAAATTATTAAGAATAAAAGTCCATAATCGAAAAGTGTCAAGGTTTAATAATTTTTTTTATTGATTAAAAGTCTCCTAATTAAATTGGAAAAAATATTAAAATATGCGTAAGACATCGATGCTTTACATAGTTAGTTTTCGGAACTGCTGACATTATTTGGTTATTTGCAAAAAATTAAAATGTACCGTTTGCATGCTAGGTTGACATATTTTCCATAAGACTACATGTAAAAGTTTTTTTTAATTTTTAACTTTATAAATCTCCTAATGATTTTGGATTTTTTACAGAAAATTTTGTCATAAAAAAATCTATTAAAAAATCTTTATTTCAGATTTTTTGACGTGATAACGTCTTATAAATTGATGAAACACCGGCTGCATGCACGAAAAAGTGTAACGTTCCGAAAAGTGTAACTCATAAAAGTATGCAATTTTTCATCAATGTTTCTTTATGACGTTAGCACGTAAAACTATCGTCCGTAAACCGACTTTACAGACAACCAATTTTTTTTTTCATTATCTTCGTAAAACGGCTCAACCTCCTAAAATAATAATAAGTTGTGTTGTTTTGTTTTGAGTCTTGTGCACCAAAATTTAATTAAAACAAAAACATTTTCAGCCAATTGGGCGACGGGACCATTCCAACTTCAAAGATGTTGACATTTGATTATAATAAAAAAGAAAATAAAATGTCTGATATCGCGTGAGGTGACGCGGGTAATTTATTCTAATTTAATCACAGCCCCCTATGGTGACATATTTATTTTCTAGTTTTTAGTACCTGATCGATTGTACAATAAAAGTGTTTAACTTGAAAGAGAAGCTGCGCTCCACACTATAAGTGGACACTGGTAATGTAGCGAGAATTTGTAGAAAAAAATTATATTTGAGAAAAACTCGTTTGTCTTCGGTTGCGCCTTTATGCTGCTATTCCCTCTACTAAGAAAGTAGGGCAATATCAAGTTTAATGTCAGATTTGTTAAGGTGAACCCATGCTTTTGGAGGGGCTTGAAGCTGAATCCACTTCTACTGAAAGAAACCCAGTGAAACTATATAATTTCGCTCAGTATAGGAAACGGTTCATATTCATTCCTTCGAACTGCTCGGCGTGTCTATCCTGAATGATTTCTGGAAGACACCTAGTAGAAACGTAACATTCCGACACACGTTTCTACACCTAGAGAGTGCACCTAACTCGTGAATGAGGTGGGTAGACAGGGAGCTGAAGGCAAGTTGCCCCGTATTCTGCATCCCCGTGGCTGCTGCCCTATACTCGAAGCGCGTTGAAGCAGCTCTATGTCTAGAAGCGGCATGTCTGACGACTCGGCGACCTCGTTTCCCTTGGTATCAAGGTGTTGGCTGCCTGATGAGGCATGTTTTAATTGCTGCCATGTTCTCCCTCTCTCTCTCTCTCTTAGCCCAACCGTACCGTCGCTCATCTCTTAATGAATCTAATTTTTTAAAGAAGTGTAAACACACCCTCTGTAAAAATAACATGTTTTTTTATAATATAATATATATAGCACAGTCGCATACAACCATCACGAAGCTAGCCAAGACGTTTTTCTTTTTTCGCTTCGAAGATTTTGTGTTAACGAATTATATTCAATCTATAGACTGTTCTGAAAATTTCAGCTTATTAAAGTGAATACTTCTTTAACAACAGGGGTAAACTCGTTTCCCCGTGTAACAGAATTTGTCACAAAATTGTACTATAAGTAACCCTATATAAATAATGATTCTTTGTGAGCATTGGTAGACCAGTGGTAGGATGCTGGCATATCACGCGGCCGGCCTGGGTTCGATTACCGTCAGGTGTGCGCAACATTTTATTTTTATTTATTTTTTTATTATTTTTAAGTATACCTATTATATATAAAATTTTCGACTAATTTATCAGAATAATACTTGAGCGAAAAAAACAGTAATTGCAGTAAACCTGCGAAAAATAAAAAAAAAAAAAAACAATATTTGTAAGAAACCTGAGAAAATGTTGTCTGCTTGTGTTTTCTTATTTATTATTTGCAGTAAACCCGTGAAAAAATTAAAAATGTGTTATAATAATTTAATACGTTATAAGACTAAATGAATAACGGTAGGATAGCTATTAGCTACAATTTTCTACAATTGTTAAGAAACACCCATTGTTATATTATATTAGAAAAATATTTCAAACACCATCGGGATGCAAACCCGAATGATGTCACTATCGCGGCAGAATGAATTATTAACTACTCAACAGTGATATAATACATCCAGATACCTAATCAATCTTTCTTATCAGTGGTGTAGCTAAGCGTGGGCGAAGCGGGACCTCGCCCACGGCTTAGCGCCTTTAAGAGCCTCGCGCGAGACTCTCTTGCATTGCGTGCTGACTTGAGGTCAAATGTCATGAACTATATTTAGCCTACGCTAAATAAGTAGTACGGTTAGTACCCTAAAAGATACTAAATGTAACCTACATACAAATATGGTATAAAAGATCACTGCATTGATCTTGAGAGTAGGCACCTTAATTCAAATAAATTTTTCATGGAAATGAGTATATTTTTAGGAATTTTTATGTTGTCATGGTATGCTCACAATATGAAGCAAATATGAGTCAACGATATTCATCACAGAAATTAGCAAATTTGAAGTAATATTTAATCTTTTTAACACCATCATAGAATGTTCCCAATATGAAGCAAATATGAGTCGACGATATTCATCACAGAAATTAGCTTTGAAGTAATATTCAATCTTTTTAACACCGTCATAGAATGTACATAATATGAAGCAAATATGAGTCAACGAGATTCATCATAGGAATGTTGAATCTTTCAAATATTATCATGATCTACTGTTAATATGAAGACAACTTTTAGTTGAAGATTATTAGTATCCATTTGATTCAATATTTCTACAATATATACTCAACGAATTCTGTCATGATTTTCATTCTCTATGAGCTCACACAGGCACTCATAATAGGTCCATGGTGAGTTTATTTCATGTATCAAAAATGATCTAAATTTGCTGTAAACCTGTCTATCTGGGTAGGTACTGAAAGAAAAGGGCCTCGCTGAGGTGACTTCGCGCACGTCTAGATTAGTCCACGCTACGCCACAGTTTCTAATCAGTAATTCTTTTGGCCGATAATTGAAAGACACCCACTATGTGCTGTTTCTACGATGATTATGTCATATCAAGCACGATATCTGATGACATCATCACCGAATAAAGACTTTGAAGTGATATATATATTTTTTTTATGATCGAAGCACCGGATGTTAATTTAATTTGATTTCATTTTGAGACTTTAACATTTTTTATGCATATCACAGACAGTACCGATGACTTCTGATTAGAAGACGAGATTAATAAATGCACTACCTACTCCAATTTTATGTTCAATGACTACGACAAAATCTGATAAAACAGCAGAGCATAGTTGTTTTAAGCAAGGGGTGGACAAGACGCTAATTCTAATGCGGAGTTGCACGACGCATTGTCAGAAAATCTAATTTGATAATTGCCTTATATTATGCACTAGCATAAAACTGTCCAATGTCGTTGTTATGTAGAGCATTAGATTGCACTCACAGAAAAACAAATCCCATCGAAAACATAAAATCTAAAAAACTGTCAATTCTCGAAACCTAGTTTTTCCGCTGCAAAAAGTTGTGAGATCTCCTGTAAAACCTAGTTTATGCCTATGGAAGCACCTGTCCAATAACTTTGTTATAAGTTCTTACCTAATCAATTGCCTATCAACATTTATAGTGACCGTATCAATATTAGACATCTTTATTTCTATAAGGGGAATTATAAAACGGTCGAATAAAAAAAAAAATTGCACTCCGGGAGTGCCGGCAGAAGTGAAAACTTGAATATTACCTCTACTCTCCATCCGTCTTACGAATTTTCGATCAGGTCACGTGTCCTGACGCGAGTTTAACATTTTTTACCCATACCTCTACTCTCCATCCGTCTTACGAATTTTCGATCAGGTCACGTGTCCTGACGCGAGTTTAACATTTTTTACCCATACCTCTACTCTCCATCCGTCTTACGAATTTTCGATCAGGTCACGTGTCCTGACGCGAGTTTAACATTTTTTACCCATTCCAAAAAAAGTGTACAACGCCGCTAAAGAAGTTTTCACTTCAAAAAAAAAATTTGGTGACTGATGATGAGATACTGTTTTAATAATTTGAGATATTAAAATAATAGTTGGGTGACTAAATTACTAAGTGAGCGACTAAATTACTAAATGAGCGACTAGAATGCCTTCGGTAATTTTGAAACAGATATCTTCTTTTGTTTTTACTTTTTATTTTTTTTTTCACTTTGAGACTACAACTTAAAACTCACATTTTCATGAAGATTGAAAACCACCGCTGTTTTTGATAAAGGGGTATGCGAATTGTCTCGCAGAGAAACGCGATGGGGCAAAGGTGGAGTTTTTAAAAAAATAATTCCGGGGTGAACGATAAGCGGGTATGCGAATTGTAATTCCGGGGTGAACGATAAAGGGGTATGCGAATTGTCTCGCAGTGAAACGGGAAGGTGCAAATGTGGAGTTTTTAAAAAAACAATTCCGGGGTGAACGATAACGGGATATGCGAATTAAATAGTTAATTGTTTGAATAGAACTGCGTTTTCTCAAAAATGTATATTAAATTGACAGTCAATTAAATATATATTTTTTAGAAAACGCAGTTCTATTCAAACAATTAACTATTAACAAAATGCCACTCAGAATAAATAAATCATTTGCCAAATTTTGAAAAAAATGCAGGACGTAACGTTGACACTCAAACAAATATTAGGTCGCTCAAATATTATGAAGTTTCCCATTTTGTATTTTAAGTAACTCAAATGGATGTTGCTGTTTTGTTGATTTCTCGTCACGCGCAGTCAGTCGCTCACTTAGTAATACAGTAACCCAAATTGATTATTTTTGTCACCCAAAATTGTAATATACAGTCACACGTTTAAATACTACCCTTTCTATAATAATTATAAGGACTTGGCAATAACAAGGCACCATATTCTACTAATTAAAATACTTTATTTTTAAGTTCACTGTTTAGATTTACTTAGTAATCGAAAAAGTAGATTATTTCTTTCATAATTATGGTGCCGAGCAATTGCCAAGTCATTATAATTATTATAGAAATAAAGATGTCTAATATTGATATGGTAATTGATTAGGTAACAATTTATAACAATATAGAGACTAACTAAAATAACTGACAACTTTTTGTAACAGAAGAACTGCATTGCAAGACGTGGCATTTTTTTGTTGATTTTATGTTTTTGAAGTAATTTTTTTACAATTTTTTTCGCGACCTGGCAAAATTTTTTTACGACGCGGTGCCGACCCACACTTTAGGAAGCGGTGCTCTATTCTACTGTTTACAAAACTGAATTGAAATAGAAACAATTAACTCAGCATTACGAATTTCTTTTATAAATATAAAATTATCAAATAACAAAGTAAAACCGTTAAAAGGGCTTCGTGTTTTAATTCGTGTGTTTATATTAAAAACAAATTAAATTAGCGCCATTTAAAAAGTAAAGACAATTAAAAGGAAAGGCTGAATTATTACAGAGTTAAATAAGTAAAGAAAATAAGACACCTCCTTTGATCTATCTCAAGCGAGAGCATTTGTTAATGACATCTCAGAGAAACATAAAGTTTAACGTAATATTATGTGTATTACAGGGATGAGAAAAAACACAGTAAAATAAAAGTTAATGTAACATTAGCTGCCAACGTGCATATTTCCATTTTATAATAGGTACCTATGTTCCAAGCAGCCAGCAAACGGTAACGAAACCGTCTCCCGCATGCGCAGTGGCTAAAACGGAACTGTTTGCATTCGTTTTGGAACACGTTTTAGCGATCTGCGTATGGCGGTGACGGTTTTGTTACCGTTTGCTGGCTGCGTGAGACATACCTAATAATTCATATTTTATGTTGTTATCGTTCCTCTTATGTGAATTTGATAATAAATAATAACGGGAAATGGAACTTTATTCTGTACAATATATTTTTATTTTTATTGCCAACGTTTCGTCTTAACTTAAGACTTCCTCAGGGCTCTATAATTGACAGATAAAATACATGATTGATATAATAAGGAATTAAAATTTAAAATTAATAACATGATATTAAAAATCTGTATATTACCAAAATTGTAGATTATTGCCCATTCGTCTTTCTCTGTAACCAGTCACTATTTTCCAAAAATAAATAATAGTGACTGGTTACAGAGAAAGACGAATGTGCAATTACTAAGTATTGCATAATCTGAATGTACACTTTTACCAGCTTTTGGTCAACACTTGAATCGATATTTCGGCCTACCCACATAGTATTTCTTTGTTTTGTTCGGCATGCCTACCTCTCAGATAAGCCCCAAGCACAATGAAATGTTTATATTTTATATTATTTAACTAGCGGTCCCGTCCAGTTTCACCCGGGTGTAAAAGAACGAATGGGGAAGGGAGGAACATGAGTAGGTACACACATTCATCTTAGTTTACCGAGATGAATGTTGTGTCCAAATTTCATGATGATCGGAGTTATCGTTCAAACGTTTTTGTCGATAAAAAGCAGTATTTATACTTTTTTTAACTAATATTTGTTTTTAATTAATAAATGAAATAAAATTAAAATAAACTTAAATGTAAGCCTTAGAACAAAGCAATGTAGAAAATGAAAAAAAAATTAAAAATATATTCGCCCAACGTGGGGCTCGAACCCACGACCCCGATATTGACACTATTGACAGTCGCATGCTCTACCGATTGAGCCACCTGGGGTTGTTTACTCATAACACTAATATGAGTATATCTAGTTAGTGCATTTCACATGAATAAAAGCTTATTTTTGAAATACATTTTGCAACATTTTTCATTAATGCTCCGCTCCTAATATTATATAGCCTATAGCCTTTCTCGATAAATGGGCTATCCAACAAAAATATTTTTTTCCAATTTGAACCAGTAGTTCCTGAGATTAACGCGTTCAAACAAACAAACAAACAAATTCTTCAGCTTTATATATTAGTATAGATTACGCTGACTTAAATTACACACGTTAGAATTTGTTTCCGTTCATTGAAATGACACTCAGGACCGAAGGGGTTAACCTATTTTCCATAAATTATTAACTTTGTATTTTACTATATCAATAGAAGTAAAATGCCTTCTGCAATCACAGTTTTAAATTTGCTGAAAGCATTTTTTTCCAACATATTTGAACGGTCACCTTAATTTTAAGTTTATAAATCAAGAATCTTTGAAACTTTATTCATCCCCAGTCGTGAAGTGCGCAGTTTTATATTGCAAGTTTATAACACAGTGAACGCGTCTCGGATTGATTAAAAGAAGTACTTAAGAAATCTTAAAACGTAATCATGTTGCCTACGTACTACGTAGTATCCGGTATCAAACATCTAACCTAACAGATTTGTATTGACTTCAGCTAACTGTTTAATCATCTCAATTATCAGTTTATAGACAACTTTATTTCACTACAAATAATCACGTCTCTACTTTTTAAAATTCATTTTGAAAAAAAATAAGTCGGAATGTCACAATTTTTGTCAGCGCTAATCTCCGAAAACACTGAACCGATTTTAATGAAATTTTGTAAATGGGACAGTTTTTATTAAATAGTTTGTACAAAATTACGGTATTTTGTAAAAAAAACTGATTTGTAGCGACATTTGATGGAATTTGCTCAAATCTATTAGTTCAGAAGCACACCTCGTAGAATTTGCTTAAAGCATTAGTTCAGACATTTCTGCGCTGTAGTCGTTTTCCTTACATTTTGCAGAATTTTCCGATAACACAAAATATATCTTCAATAAATAAAATTATCGACCAATTTTTCAGACAATATATTAACAAAAAAATATAATTAACGTTTCAATCCGGATTTGGACCTTCTTCAGAACTGATCTAAAAAATATAAAAAATAATTAATATTATTCTAATTAGCTTTTTATAAAATCTTTCAAAATTATTAATGAAAAAATAATAATCAAAGATTTGGACAAAATATATCTATCTCACCCAGGTGAAACCGGGCCGGGCCGCTAGTATTTGTATAAATTGAATCGAATTAATTAAGGGGGGGGCACTATAGTTGGCCCAGGGTCACTTAAACTTAAGGCGGCGCTGGATTTGAGACCACCGTTTGAAACCAACCTTTATTACCATTGTTCTATTTGCATCATCCGGTATATTATCTGCGTTTCTTTGTACGTACGTATGTAGTACAAAAGCATAAGAAATAAATCATCATAGCGCACGAGAAATCCATTATCGTGTAAAGAAAACGAAAGCAGTCTCTACTTGAATTAACGTCATCTCTGAAAAGAATTAAACGAATGGAATTAATTAAAAGATTGATGGATTTAAAAATCTTCCCGGATAAAAAAACGAAAGAAAGCTCGCTTTGATTACATTTCATAAGTCTTACTGTGATGATGGCCGTTTTATTACCATATAAGGCTACGGAGTCTGTGACAGTTTTGTTCAGGGATGTAAATCTATACTAATACTAGCGGCCCTGTACGTGCTTCGCTACGTATAAAGTGAAATAATATAAAAACTTTTTAACAAAAAAATTAAACCGCCGAAAAACTGAAAAGCAAAAAATAATAAATCTTTTTATTTAACTAAGTTCTATCTAAGTAGTTGAACGTATGTGACAGTCTAGTATATCTAAGTAATTTTGAGTCGGCGTCAACAATCCTTCGCCGAAAATCTCTGAGCGTTCACGAAGTTAATGTCAGCGACAGAGCAACCCGAACGGGCACACACTGAGGGCACACGTCTTTGCGAGTGGTCGTGTGGAGAGCGCATGTTTGGAATGTTAATGTTTATCGCTGGAGATTTCACGTATCATTGTTAATTTGATTTGTTTATTTCTTTTAGTGATCTTTGTTCATTGATTGTTTGACGCCGACTCAAAATTACTTAGATATACTAGACTGTCACATACGTTCAACTACTTAGATAGAACTTAGTTAAATAAAAAGATTTATTATTTTTTGCTTTTCAGTTTTTCGGCGGTTTAATTTTTTTGTTAAAAAGTTTTTATTTTATAATTTTTTGTGGCTATATAATTTATAATTGTAATACACAACTCAGCATGAAAATCTGTGAGTGAACAATAAATCACCCCTATTTTCCCATCCTTAGGGTAGGATTTTTTTTCCAAATTTATATGAGACCAACCTCGAGTTATACCCTATCCAATAAAAAAATAATTATCAAAATCGGACTACTCTGTAAAAAGTTATGCGTAGTCATACATTACAATCTGTGAGTGAACAATCAATAATCCCGTTTTCCTACCCTTAGGGTTGAAATTTTTTTTCCAAATTTATATGGGACTAGCTTCGGGGTATACCCTTTCCAATAAAAAAAGAATTATCAAAATTGGACTACTCGGTAAAAAGTTATGTGTGGTCATACATTACAATCAGTGAGTGAACAATCAATTATCCCCTGTTTTCCTACCCTTAGGGTTGGAATTTTTTTACCAAATTTATATGGGACCAACTTCGGGGTATACCCTTTCAAACAAAAAAAAAATTATCAAAATCGGACTGCTCTGTAAAAAGTTATGCGTGGTCATACATAAATAAAAAAAAAAAAAAAAAAAAAAAAAAAAAATATACGCGTCGACTTGAGAACCTCCTCCGTTTTTGTTTTTCGTCGGTTAAAAACAATTTAATTGGAACATCTATCTATCTATCTATTTTATTAATTGCAAGCTATTTTAAAATATACATGGGCGTATATGTGTGTATGTCGAGCACTCAATCCAGTCAACAGGTATCGCCATCTTATATGGTTGTTAAGTTCGATGCGCCATCTATTGAATATTCACTCAATCCTGGAGCTAACAGATAATTATGACTGTCAAGGAATAGACAAATAATTTGCAATAAAATAATATTGCGACTATAAATTGAAATGTAAGCTATCCTATCTTTCAAGTTGGGTCGAATTGCACACGGTGTGCAACTCAAATTTAAAATCGGTTCAGTAGTTTAGGAGTTCATCGAGGACAAACGCGGACAAACAACGTGACACGTAATTTTTATATATAAAGATATAAAGCTGAAGAGTTTGTTTATAATATATTTTACATACAATATGTATACGCGTAAGGTACACATAGGGAAATTAGCATTGGGAAAAAATACTTGGATCAGAGTTAGCCATGACTGCATTAATTGTTATTTCTATTGAATTATCGTGGTAATCTTGAGGACTTCTATTTTATTTTGATTTATTTTTATTTTACTTGGTTTTTTTAATAATAAAAAGCTCTTATAAATCATTATTTTAATTTTTTTGTAGAAAAATAAAACAAAAAAACAACTCCATCTGTTTGGAAACATTTCATTCAAAAATTGTCTGACTGGTATGACGTATGCGCGTTGGTAAATCAGTACCCAATATCTTTAGGTTCAACATGAATAGGCGAAGATATTTGATCTCACACCATATTTAAGTATATTTGGGAATTTAATGCCCCATTAATAAAAAAAGTCCGATTATGTTGTAATCATTTGAATATGTTCTTCGGTAGTATACACATTCATTTTGCAAAAGAATATTATCTGTCAAATTGAAAAACAAGATTTCAAGGCTCACTCTGATCCAGTCATTTTTTCCCAATGTTAATTTCCCTATGTGCACCTTACGTGTTTACATACTGTATAATATGGTATAGTTGTCCGGTGTCTGTATATACAGTAACGGATTTCAAAATCCACATACTGTGAGAGTTGTTTTTTTAATGAATTATACAGACGTTAGCTCAATTAATTCAAATAAATAAAATCGTAACTAAGTCTGTAATTGAAGAGTTTTAAAGATTCCTAGAGCGAATTTTCAGTTTTCACCACTTTTTTCTGTTTATATTTTTTGTACCTATCTTCTATCTATACTAATATATAAAGCTGAAAAGTTTGTTTGTTTGTTTGGTTGAACGCGCTAATCTCAGGAACTACCGGTTTGAATTGAAAAAAAAATTTATCGAGGAAGGCTGTAGGCTATATAATATCACGCTACGACCAATAGTAGCGGAGCATCAATGAAAAATGTAGCTCAAATTTTGTCCGTCCGGCAAAAACTTTTGAACGGTAACTCCGATCATCGTGAAATTTGGACTCAACATTCATCTCGGTAAACTAATAGAAACGTGTATACACATGTCCCTCCCACCATTCATTCTTTTGCACCCGGATGAAACCGGGCGGGTTCGCTGCTCTATCTATAAATACAGAGTGTGATAGTGATTACAACATATATTTTTTTACATTTTAGAAACTCTATGTTCTTCTCTATAAATTATTATAAGGTTACATAAGGAAATATTCGAGAAAAACGTTATCAAATAATGATTAAACAAACAATAACCATTTTTCATAGCACTCCGCACACGTATAAATATTAATACTAAATACCTAATTATTGTTTGTTTAACAAATAAATCATTCACTTTTTTCTCGAATATTTTCTTATATAACCTATACTCTATAGATAGATAAATAAATAGGCAAAATTACGAAAACTGAAAATTCGCTCTAGGAATCTTTAAAACTCTACAATTACAAACTAACTTACAATTTTATTTATTTGTATTCAATCAACTAGCTTTTATACAATTATTTAAAAACACAGCTTTTGAAGTATGTGGATTTTGTAATCCGTTGATATATATAGGTAAAGAATGTTTTGTTATGCTTTGTAAAGATGCGCTATATACTGCATAAAGATAGGCAGTGCAACAACGTCACCAACTCACTGAGTAGTACCTTACGAAGTTCTTAAAACGAGTCCTAGAGAATGTAACATTTGTGTTAAAACAAAAAAAAAATTGCGACATAGTTTATGGTGATAAACAACTGCAGTATCTTTGTGACAATCGAACCACAAGCTTCACATGCACGTAATATTTAGAATTAGATAGATGTGAAGGTATATACAAACTATGTACATTCTACTTGCATACAGATAACATATAGATAAAGTACATAGCCATTGTATACAAGTCGCAAAGACGGATCCGGAATTCGGCCTGCGCTCCGAGCGCAGCAAGTCTGTCTCTCCGGAGGCGGTCGGATCAATATTCAAACAGGAAACCGCACTCTATATACTCACCTCAGTGAACTGAAAGTCTACTGTAGTTACACACATACAGTACGATCACAAAATAATCCCGCACAAACCTTATGAATTAAGAAAGTTGAGCCGTTTTACGAAGATAATGAAAAAAATCTGAAATAAAGTTTTTTTAATAGATTTTTTTATGACAAAATTTTCTGTAAAAAATCCAAAATCATTAGGAGATTTATAAAGTTAAAAATTAAAAAAAACTTTTACATGTTCTTATGGAAAATATGTCAACCTAGCCTACAAACGGTACATTTTAGTTTTTTGCAAATAACCAAATAATGTCAGCAGTTACAAAAAATAACTATGTAAAGCATCGATGTCTTACGCATATCTTAATATTTCTTCCAATTTAATTAGGAGACTTTTAATCAATAAAAAAAAATTATTAAACCTTAACACTCTTCGATTATGGATTTTTATTCTTGACAATTTTAACAATTTTAACTGAATTTTCCACTTTTTAATGATTTAATTTTAATTTTGATTACTTCTAATTTCTTTACTGCAAAAATATGTAAAATACAGATATTTACATAAATTTATTTTTTCTAACCTAACTTTGTACAAAAAATTCAAAAGCTAGTCCATTAAGTAAAATACTCAAATAATTAATTAATTAATATTAAAAAAAAATTATTATTTTATGCCTTTATGACAATAATTTATTCATCGACTTATAACCTTTTGTAAAAATGTATTATGGAAAAGTTCCCATTTAGAATTCGACTTACTTTTGATTGAGACTGTAACGCATCAACCTCCTTAAATTGATCGAATATGGTTTTATTTTGTAATAATAATAAGTTTATTTTCCGAAACAAATAACTTCTGAAAAATTGCTAAGTAAAAACTTGACACAGACTCGAATCTCAATTCGTTGACCCCTTTTTTTACATTTATATTTTCGGTGGGTTCTCACACTGAGTTTAGAGAGTCATCTGTCTTTCGAGAGAAATTTCTTTCCAAAAGCGCGTCTTTTTAGTGAACATTCTCTGTAATATTATATGTATCTATGTGCATATTCGATATCTGTAGATTCGCCGCCAGCAAACAGTACCGCCGGCGGCGGCGCTGTATATATAATACACATACCTCCGCCGCCTCCAATAGTCTAAAGCATCCCCCTACCCCCGACGGCGCGTCTTTAATATTTCGTTGCACTCGGCAACTGTGCACACAATTCTCGCTGTAAATGAACATGCATATATCAATACCCCACGAAGCAAATCAATAAGACAATAGCGATAGGTTGAGCTCTAGCTATTCCAGTGGCGGTTCCTCTATGAGCGCCGCAGAGCTACAGAACAACCAACATCTTATGTATTTCATATTTTTAAAATTAATTATATTGCACATACCTACCGTTAAACTAGCGGTATGTGCTTTATTATCGCTTTGTGCATCAGAGCTGACTTTCGTTCATATAAGAAGTTATATCTAAGTTAATTTCACACGAAATCCATTCAAATTGAAGCTTTTTGAAAAGAGGAGATTCTGATCTATAAAACGGAACTATTTTTAAATCAATTCGAGTTCATAAATACTATTAAAATTGTAATTGAAAATCACAAACAGCAGTTGTCGGTTGGTCTGTACGTATGTACGTACGTATGTACGTACGTCACGACTCTACAGATCGCAATTTTGGTCGGATTGCCTTGGGTTATATTTTATTCACTTTGTTTACTATCAGACCAGAACCCTATTTAAATTCACTAAAATGTGTTCAGTAGTTTAATTTTTATAAACAGTTTTATTTTTTATTATTTTTGACAGCTAATAGTTTAAAAACAATATAATAATTGCTGTGTAAATATAGTGTAATCCATAAAACAAGTGCTACACTTCTATACCGTGATAACACCACTACAGGTATTAGGCCGCCGTGGCGTAATCGTTATGCCGTTGGATCCCCAAGGGCAATGTCCTGGGTTCGATTCCTTACGAAATCATTGATTTTTTTCTTTTTTTTTTTCTTTTTATTTTGTTTTATTTTATTCCACTTGATATTAATTATATATTATATTATGTATAGTTCTTAATTTTTTTTATTTTTGCAATCTTAAAAAAAAATATTTTTTCAATTTTTAATTATTTATTTCTTTAAATTTTTAAATCTTTTTAAATTTATTAAAAATATTTTTTAATTGTTATTTTTTTATCATACAGTGGAAAACTTGCGGGATGTGCATTTTTGGTTTTGCCAACTATTTTTCATATTTAACCAATATTTAATGTCAGAAAATAATGTAATCTATATCTATACTATACCAATTTATAAAGGTGGCACTTCACATGGCTATTTGTGTTCGCTATTGGGTATTTGTTGTATTTGGCAAAATATATGACGTTCAAGACAAACGCAAACAGAGGCAAATACGACCACATGGCAGTCAAATAGCAAACACACAAACATTTGGCAGCAGAACACAAGGTTCAAAATTCCAGGAATTTTAGCACTGTTTCATTGTCCCAATTCATTTTCAATAGTAATTGTTCCAGTTCTCGCTCACAGCACAGACACAAAAATACTGCACGTCCGTACAGGTTCACGGCGCGTGCGCTTCTGAATATGGCCATTGTGTGGACGGTTTATTTGCGTATTTGCCTATTTGACTCCTTTGATGTGCCTCGAAAAACCGACAAGCGCACGGTAACGCGTATTTGGTATTGGCCTTATTTGTCAAATAGGCAAATAAGGCCAACACTTTGTCAAATAGACTGTCCACACTTGGTAATTGTTTGCCAAATATGCCAAATACACAAATACAAATAGCCATGTGAAGTGCCGGCATAAAGAGAAAAGATTTGCATTTTTGTTTGTAATGAATACACTCAAAAACTACTGAACCGATTTTAAAAATTCATTCACTACAAGAATGCTACATTATCATTGAGTATAACATTAGATTATATTGTTAATGAGTTAAATTCGGGATCCCTTCGAAAACTCACATAATGTAACCCAAGGTGTCAAAAATTTACACATATAACTCCTTGCATCGCATGCGCTGCAAAATATTATATAAAGAGATAAAGTTTGTAAGTTTGAATGTAGCTCAAAATTTTTTTCACCAGTATTTAGAACGGACCTTCAGGATAAACATAGGCTATACATTATCGCGTTGAAATAAAAGCACTTTTCGTGGAGATCAATTTTGACGAAAAAAACGGTGGCAATGTACAAATTCGGGCGTAGCTCAACCGGGCCGCTAGGCTAAATTTTAACAGCCATTGGCAGACAACAAAACTCGTGTGTGGTCGGTGTGGCAGACTTTCTTGAGTTCAGACGCTGTTCTGTGCTTCAAAGCAAAAATCATCATCATCATCATCTGATATACACCCTGCAGAAGTTAGCGTGTTATTCAGATCGGCTTTGAGCTGCATTTACCGTCAGCACATTAGTACAAATAAGCGTCTGTCACTTTCATGTGCTTGAAGTGTTCACACTGAATCTATTGCATACAGTGAAAGATAACTCGGCGGTATGTATGTTATGATACACGGCTTATGACAGTAGTGACTAGTGTTACAGCGTGTATTGTAGTTTGTTGTCAACAGTGTTTGAAAAAAGTTAATAATAAACATGGACGTGATTCATAATTTAATTAACTCTCATTCCTCGGCCGTCTTAGGAGGTTCCTCCGGTAAACCCTGCAGAACATCCCATTAAAAATATTCTGGTGCCGCCACTGCCTCTAGCTATCCAATATTACAGAATCGAACAGCTATAGCTTGTGGATTGTATTTTAACATTTATGCTGCATTACACAACGTTCTGTCAAAACATTTAAGTAGGCAATGACAGAATACGACCGAATAATTTATGTAGTTAGGTATTAACAATGCACCGTATACAGGTGTTCCGCGAAGCGAGCGATATAGCTATAGGGCGTATCCTTTAAGCCTGGGGCGGGCAAATATTTTGATCACGAGCCACATTGCTGATGAAAATATGACCGTGGGCCAAAAATTTGGAGACAAAAAAGTCCTTATTTTCGCTAAAATTTTATTGTTGTCAATAAATATTTACCAGCACATTAAGAATAGTTTTGTTACAATATTAAATTTGACATTCAGTTAAAAATTCGTTTGTGAAATAAAAGGCTTTTTACAGCAAGTAGTTTCGGATAACTAATTTAAACTAAAGTGACCTGTGCGAATTATTCGCACTAAATAAGTATAAAAATTATCACTTTAAAAATTATTTTTTAAATATGATTGCAGGTATTCAATTCGTTTCTAATTTTGCACACTGCTTATAACGTTCTTCTTTTTGTTGTATTACAATATGAATCTCAGATGACAGATCGAAGAAATATTTTACTAAAATTTTCATATAGAGGCGCAAGTAGCAAAAGCGTTGAGCTAAGCCGTCAGATGGCATCATGCAGCATTGCTGTGACGTTGTTCAGCGTTGCTCGCTGTTTCAAAATTAAAGCCATCAGATGGCAGTATGCAGTATTGTGTCTGTTGTATTACAATATGAAGGTCAGATGACAGATCGAAGTGTTGACGTTGTTTCAAAATTATAACCGTCAGATGGCAGACGTTGTTCAGCGTTGCTGTATTTTAATTAATTTACAAAAACAAAAGCAATAATAAATTTTTTAGTTGTCGATGTCAGTAGAGCAAGCAATTATCTGTAAAATGATATATAATTTATGTGGAGAAATTGTGAGGTTTTTTCTAAAAAGGGAGGCAAACATCTTACTGATTTTGTCATTGACAGTGACTGCGTCTCTCTATTAAATAGTTTAGTTCACATATAAAATATTGGATGGCTTTGTGTTTTTGATAAGCGATGTAGTGCTATACACAGTTGACCATTATGACGAGTATTGTATTCATGTTTTTGAGTCTCTTGGCTATTGATGTTTACATACAAGAAACACTGTAAAATAAACAGACACGGCACAGTCAAAAATTTTAGTTCTATCACAATTAAACACAGTAATAATTTTAAGCAAATTATGTTCCGTGGTTTAAGCTGAACAATATGGTGTAGCGTTCGTTGTGTTATAACGCACACTGAAAAGACGAAAATAATCTCAATAAATTCTCAAACAACCTTCATAAACAATTTCATATATGTAAGTAAAATGTGTTTCCAGCACATGTGCGCTTTGCGAACACCAGCCATCTCAATCCACCGCACAACAGGCAAGTTTTCGCAATTCTAGTAGCTACTACATACTTCTGTTTAATTGGAAGTTTAAAAAGGAAGAATTCTGGTGGCATAGGATCGATGAACAAAGCAAATACTGAAGGTTTTTATTGCATTTTATTGTCTGATGTTTCGGCAATCTTTATGCCATCTTCGGAGAATCTAGAAGATTCATATATGAAAAGTTTTAAATTATTGTTGTTACAGTTGTTATTGTTAAAGGTATTGTTCATAAAGTTGTTATTGTTAAAATTATTGTTGTTAAAATTAAAGTTAAAAATTGGAAGTAAAATAAATAAACTTACCAATGCTGTTTTTATGGTTCTGTACCTCAAAAGGAAAAAATGAACCCTTAATATAGGATCACTTTGTTGTCCGTCTGTCTCTTGGGATTCTTGGGATTCAAAGCCTATTGGATACTTCCCGTAAACCTAGAATAATTAAATTTGGCAAAATTTTGGCAAATTTGTCTTATAGCACAAAAAAAGGCAAAAATCCGAAAACCGTAAACTTGTAGTTACATTACAAAAAAAAAATGTTTTTAAACCGCAACAACATGCTACGCACGTACACAGTAACAGTTCTGGTCTAATACAAAACAAGCATCCGAAGCCGGTACCTCCCGAATGCGAGTCTAGTGCTCTCACCGCTACGCCACCCGCTCGGTTTTTTCGTACACAGAGATGGTTCTCCTTAACGTCTACCCCTCATAGGTACCAGAACTGTATATACAGTATGTAGGTTAAGTTACGTATATCAGTTGCAATGTAAACTGCAAACGTAGTATTTAACTATAACACTTACTTAATTGTTCTAGTTAAATGCGCTTGGGTTTGCATTTCAAATTGATATAAATATATGTATATTTGGAAGGAAGAGGGGTGAGGTAGTGGACACGCGAACAGGCACATGTTGAAGCCTAAAAACGGTTCGCGCTCTCCCGACGCTATTTTTAAAGCTAGAGGGTTCTGGTAAACGCCAAATGAAAGACAAAGAATCAGACTACAGATCCTTCAGGCGAATTTTTTGAAAAAAAATTCCTGAAAAAACTTACAACCCTTTGAAAAAAATAATAAGTTACGTAATATTTCACACGTAGGCGAAACTGTTTTTCAAAAAATTCGCCTGAAGGATCTGTAGTCTGATTCTTTGTCTTTCATTTGGCGTTTACCAGAACCCTCTAGCTTTAAAAATAGCGTCGGGAGAGCGCGAACCGTTTTTAGGCGAGGGGAAAAGATTTGAGATGAAGGGTGCAGGGGGTGTTTGCAGGGACGAATACTCTTAATCAAACTCGAAGTTATTACTAACACAAAAGAACCTGATCAACCACCAACAATACATTGCGATCCTGCCAGTTAACACCAACAATACAGTAACACTAGTGGTGAAAACACGGACGCCATTTTCGTATACGTTCTGTTTTAGCGAGAAAAAAGCTCATTTATTTGAATGTGAACATACGTACTACGTACAAATATCTATGTTCGTGTGTATATGTTGAACGCACCGATGTGTACGTGAAGTTCATGTCAAAAATGACGGCTGCGAAGAAGGATAAATGGAAATAAGAACAAACACTCTCGTATCTAACGCACAGAAGGCATATAATATGTAGAACTACGTAAGTAAATTACAGGATGATACTGTAGCAGCATTCATTTTTAACCGAAAAATATTGGGAAAAAAAACTTTTTCTTCATACCTCGATCGAAAGTATTGTTGCGTGCCCTGATGGGACGCCTATGGAATTCAGTAGAAACTACTAGAACCAACAACAATGGAAACAGGTCAGAACACCCGACCTTGGAGACACACATACATGTAAAGGAAAGGAACCCGGTGCGTAAAGCAGGTAGCCAAGTTAGACCCGATTTCTTAGAATCGCTTTGAGAGAACAATAGAAGAAATTTCGATTCGTCCCGAACATTCTAGAAGCATGGACCGAAAACTATATAAGGAAGCAGGATGAGCAAGTTAGTCAGTCAGTATTCGAGCTGTTCGTGATACAGTGCTCTGGCATTACGACATAAATTATACTGTGGAAATAAATTATTAACTTTAATGAGTGCAATCTACATAAATCTGTTTAAATAACTTTTTGTAAATACTACAAGTGTGAATCAGCTACTGTACTAGCTAAACTTTGTGTTGTGTTCATGTGCTGTAGTAAATAGTTTGTGTACAGAATTTAGTGACTCTATATTCTTTGTTACTTATAGTCTTTTATTTAATAATTTAGAACTATTAGTTTTGTTTCTGTTAACGTTATTATTTCTGTTAAGTGAAAGAAGTAAGCTTTCGTTTGTGTGTTTTACTGTTTGTTAAACATTTAATTATTGCAAATAAATAATTTCCGCCACGGACTACAGTAGTTTTGTTACAGTATATACTTTCGTAAACCGAGCGGGGTGGCGTAGCGGTGAGAGCACTAGACTCGCATTCGGAAGGTACCGGGTTTGAATTCCGGCGGGGACAGATGTGGCTGGGATTTTTTCTTGTTGCCTCTCGCTGAGAAACGGTAATTCCTGTACCGGCCATCTTGAGGTTTTCCATGGTTTCCCTTAATAATTCCAGATAAATATCGAGATTGTTCCTTAGTCAAACTCCTATACTCAAAGTTTGCCTACCTTATCCTAATGTCCTAAAAATTCCTTCATTCGCCCATTGCTATTAATTAGTTGAAGTTGAAAAAATGTAGAAAATAACGGGTAGTGTGATGGAAAATAGTAATGGTGCGGATGGCGTCTGTTATGACATAAAGTCGAGAAACGGACGTTAAGCGCATTATTATTATTATTATTATTGTTATTATATACTTTTGGCATCAATTATATAAGGCAGAAAGTCTAACATTTACGCATTGATGGGATTACACGCACTGATGCGGGAAGTACGCATGTTCGGGCGGTAGTAAAGAAAAAATAACCTATCAACTGTTGTTTAGATGTCATTTTTATAGCAACCCTATTATATTTTAGCTAATAGTCGCGAACAGCTGTCATTCGTGTTTTTACGTATAACCTCAAAGCTGCTTGCTTGGAATTTATCTGTGTTTTTATGTAATTAATAAATAATTAATTGAATCCGGCTTATTATTCTATTTATTTCTTCAAGAAAGTTAATTTAAACATTTTTTTATAAACTTTATAGTTTCGGTAATATTTTGAAAATAAAAAAAATCAGTTGTTCTTTTGTTTCGTAGATCTGTCAGAAATAAAAAGCATGCTTTGATTAATTTTTACATGACGTGGAACATATTATGGCAACGAATAGCAAATATCATATTGTATACTAGTCATTACCTGCGTCTCCTCACGCGATATCAGAAATTTTATTTTCTTTATTGTACTATGTCAAATATTATTGAAGTTGGTGTGGTCCCGTCGCCTTATTGACTGGATTTTTTTAATATGAGACTTAAATACCATTTATTAACAAACTTTTGAATCACCTGTTTGCATATACGCCCATGCATGTGCGTATATAGAAAAAGGATTTATAAATGTATGAAAAATCCCGTACGAAAATATTATTCGGCGACAAACTGAAAACAAATATTCATATTTTAAAATGTAAGATGAATTTTGTATCAAACTAAGGAAAAACAGTACATTACCATGTATTATAGAGTTGCCAAAGATACGTAACTTCCACCACAAAAGACCTGTTCTGCCACCATCATATTAGCAAAAATTGTCTTTCCTTCCAGGGATGTTTTCACGCTTCCCGGTAAATTAGAAGATGGAAATACTCCAGAGAGGTTACTTTTTAGCCTAAATACGTGGCCCCAAAAAGTCTCTATGTTTACATTATTGGACACAAAAAATCAAATTTGTTCTATCGCGCTAAATTCGAATTCGCGGAGTTTCTATAATGCTGATAGACACAATTATTTTGTCATTTCTAAATATTTTTAGTTTACGGGCTTGTATTCTGTGATCCATCGGTATTTCTACTTGACGTTTCGTCGTAGACATCATCAAAGACTATGTGGCAGCGAGCGAAGTGTCCTACGCGGCTCACAAGCAAGTTTGTTGACGACTGCTGTTCCCTCTTCTTTTATGCTTAACATGCTAGTGTTTTGCTCGGTCCACAAAATCGTCATGTTTTTGCAAAAGATGGTAAAACAAAAAACATTGTTTATAGGGTCATCTTAATTTAAAGTTTTGCTTGAACTTATCAATTTTTTAATCAATATATAAGTAAGAGTTTGAACGTTTAGACGTGCAGACGTGTTTTTAATTAGCTCCTATAATCGTTAAAAAACAAAAATCATTGAAAAACAAAAATGGGTGGAGGTGGTCCTTCCACTCGATCAAATAGCAAAAGTGATAGTAATGAAATTTCCATAAAACAATTTCTAAATAATGATAATTGTGATTTTCTTATTGAAAATATGATTGCTTCGGAACCGTTTAAGTTATTTCTAACAGAAACAATGTGCTCCGTATTTAAGAGTGAGTTTTATGAAACGATAAATATATTGAAACGCGAAAATGAAATTCTAAATAAATCAGTTTGTGAACTTAATAACAAAGTTTCAGTGTTTCAAGACCTTCAGGTCGAAATTGGTGAACTAAAGAAAGAAATTTCAAATTTAGCAGCATCTAATCTTGACCTAAATAATAAATTGATGCATGTGAATAATGTGGGAAATAATAATACTGCAGATAAAATAACAAAAACAAAAAATGAAAAGAAAAATATTAAAGATACTGTCAAAATCAATAAAATTGTCCCTTCTGGATCTATCACGAATAACTTGTCATCGATATCGAATAACAGTACCTTAATCAATCAAGCAACAGTCAGTGGCGTAACAACTGATATTACTCCACAAGCGTCAATGTTAAGACCTGTAAATGTATCGGATAAAAAGCAAACAAATGAAATCGACGCCCCTGTAAAAGATGATGAGGATTTTGTAGAGGTGCAACACAAAAAAAGAAAAAGGATAATGGGTACTGCAATTAACAGTCAAATATTTAAAGGAGCTCAAAAAATGGTATGGCTATATGTAGGTCGAGTCGATCCATCGGTTAAGAAGGAAGATATTCTTAACTATCTGTGCGATAATCTTAAAAACTACTCTGAAAAGGACTTTCAAGTGGACGTAATAAATTCTACCAAGTTTAGCTCATCATTTAAAGTTGGTGCTGATTTCTCTTTATGTGATAAATTATCCAGCGGTGTTTTCTGGCCGCAAAATGTCTTAATACGACGCTTTAATTTTTTTCGTACCAAATCAGATGTCGGTAAATTCAATCAAAACCAACAGCAGTAATTCGATAACTTCTCAAGTTCCGATAACTACAGAATCTGGTGGTTCAGTCACTACTGTGCACAAAATTGTCAATTTTAACGTTCAGTGTTTGCGTAACAAATTTAACCAATTAAGCATATTTTTAAAACAAGAAAAACCGACGTTTCTATGTATAACTGAGCACTGGCTCATCTCGGATGAACTTTGTACTATAAAGTTTCCTGGTTATTACCTAGGAGCCTCTTTCTGCCGGAAAACAAAATTGCATGGCGGCGTGATGATTTTAGTGTCTTCTGATTTTATATTTTTGGATACTATTTTGAAATAGCTTTTCCTTTGACTGCACAAAAAACTGTAAAAAATAAAAATAAATGGATCAATGAAAATTTAATATTTCATAAGAATAACTTAATAAATTTATTTTATTTGCATAAAAAGTATAATCAAAATGAGAATATCAAAAATTTATATCTTAATTACAAAAAAATGTACGACCAATTAATACTAGAGTCAAAAAAACAGTTTGCGTTAAACAGTATTAATACAGCCGATAATAAAAATAAGATGCTGTGGAATATCATTAGCTCTGATTTTAATTTAAAGTCAAACATAAAAATATCAGAACTGATCATTGATGGTATCGAGATCAAAAATCCCAAAACGCTTAGCAATACCTTCAATAATTACTTTATTGACAGCGTAAAAAATATATGCAAGAAAAATAATAATCCGTCTTCTCACGGCTTTAATCTTAGAACAAATAATAAAACTCTTTTCTTGTATCCGCTTACCAAGAATGATTTGATTCTAATATTTAGCAAATTAAAGAACTCTTTTACGTCTGGTCTTGATGACATACCAGCAATTATTTTAAAGGAGACGTACAGTTTTATACTTGATCCTCTTTTGCATATTATTAACTTGTCTTTTAATTCTGGAATTTTCCCTTCACAGCTTAAAGCTGCTAAAGTTACACCGCTATTTAAAGGCGGAGATAAAACTATAGTCTCAAATTACCGACCGATATCTATTTTATCGAATTTTTCAAAAATTTTTGAGTACGCTTTTATTAACGTTTTTCTACCTTTTCTACATGACAATAAAATTATTTCAGACTCGCAACACGGTTTCTGTAGTGGAAAATCAACTGAAACAGCAATTAATCAGTTCGTTGATCATATATCCGAAACTATAAATAACAAAAAATTATGCATGGCTATCTATTTGGATTTCAGTAAAGCGTTTGACACAGTTAACCACGAATTATTACTAGAAAAATTAAATCGCATTGGTTGCAGAGGTAACAGTCTCTCTTGGCTACAGACATACCTAACTAATCGCGATCAGTGTGTCTCCCTAGCTGGTCAATACTCCTCTACTTCTAAGGTGGAAACCGGTGTACCACAAGGGTCCGTATTGGGTCCTTTCTTATTCATTCTGTATATAAACGACCTTATAGATAATATAACTTCTGTTGATAAGTGCCTTATTTACGCAGACGACACTACGCTTTTGGTTTCAGCGTCTACATACCACGACTTACAAGAAAAAGCCAACTTTGCTCTAGCACAAGTTAACAATTGGTGTTGTAAGAATGCTCTATCTTTAAATTCAAATAAAACCAAATTTATGATTATTCAACCCACTCAGTGCAAAAATAAGCCTTATATACAGCTGTCTGTAGATAATTGTCCCATAGAAAAGGTAGAAAAATTTAATTTTTTAGGTATTGTTTTTAATTCTAATTTAAAATGGGATGACCATATAAGCAAATTAGCTAATGAATTATCTAAGTTTATTTATGTAATAAGAAAAGCTAGGTATCTATATAACGACTCAACTCTTTTAAGAACCGTATATTACGGTTTCGTTTTTTCACGTTTAAAGTATGGAATACTGGCTTGGGGCAATAGCCCACATTCCACTGACATTTTTATAATTCAAAAGAAACTGATTCGAGTCATGTTTGGACTAAAGTGGTTTGATTCGTGCAGAGGTCTATTTAGGAACAATAATATTTTAACTGTACCGTGTATCTTTTTATATTACAGCTTGGTGTATGCCCGTCTGCATATTCATTCCTATACAAGTGCTAACAATATACACAATTACGATACCCGCAACTGTCATCTTTTAGTAACACCAAAAGGGCACATAAACGTTTTTTTAAATAGTCCTCATAACTTTGCTATCCGAGCTTATAATAAATTGCCGTCGGAATATAAAAACCTAGCTTCTCTTGCGACCTTCAAAAATAAAATAAAAGAATTTTTAATTAAGAACGAATTTTACACTATAACAGAATTTTTAAACTTATAGCTTTAAGCTTCTTTTTTTGACATGTCAAATAAATGTATTGCATTTCTATTGACAAAATATATTCTATTCTATTCTATTCTATCAATTGTACACACCGATTCCAAGCAGACGAAGTCGCGGGTAAAAGCTAGTAAATAATATAAGGTAAGAACAAATACTAAATAAACAAATCACTTCAAAACTATTTAACTATGTCAGAGAAGAGAGACTGTATAGAAGTTTATTTCTAATGGAACAGTGTGGCCGGAAATTTTAGTTTGTCTTGTTTCTCTTAGATGACAGAACGATCGAGGTTTAGTAACGTATATTTCCATATCTCATCTTCAGAAGTAAATTTGAGCGTTTATCTAAACACCGTAGAAAATAAATATAAGAAATTCATCAATTTCTGTCGATTTTTTCTTTTTAATTAATAAAAAATTATGAATAATGTATGGTTGGGGTGTGAAGCTGAAATTATTAGTTATTGCCACCTGTCGTTGCGGTTCCGAAGCTTGAGTACGCCGCATCGCCATCTTGACAATTGGGTTGGGAACTGCGCCAAATTTAACACAGGATTGAACTTCTACACAACCTCTCTTCTCAGACCGTTTCGTTTTTTGTGCCGTACGCGGCTCACGGTTTTCAGTGACAAGACACGGCTGCAAAAATAAACGAAACTGTGTTTTTACCGCATTCGGTTTTACCGTATAGTGTGAATACGTGTATATGTTTGCATTTGCTACTGAAAACCGCATACGAAAAACGTTTCGGTAAACCGCAATGTGTGAACGTAGCCTTACTATGTCCAAGTATGTTGTGTCGCTGCTTTTCTTTTCACGCCGTCGTTTCGCAACGAGTGTGGCTGCAGCCTTACCGTAATCACACCTCTCACAAAACAACATGCAGCGATCTTTTCTATTCCAATGTGTAACTATATGTATACGTGTGTATGTATGTTATACATGCATATGTCGGAGTCTCGCTGCTTTCGCTGAAAGCTTTTCCGCGTTTAAATAATAAATTGCCACGCGCGAAAAATGATTCCGTCGTCATCCCGTTCCATCTACATCCATCCATTCGCTTACGGTCGCGGCTGGAAAGAAAAAAGCTCCGGTCGCTTTATGCGTGTGTGTGTGTGTGTGTATAATTCGTATGGATGTGTGTGTATTATTCGTATGGATGGGTGTGTGTGTGTGCGCTGTTCAGCTACAGCTACGGAAAATATGTATCGCGTGACAATGAACACTGGTTTTGATATTAATGCGAAGGAATTCGTAGCACTGTGAACTCTATATAGCGACACTCAAGGGACTGTGGACTGAGAATTGTCGTTGAACCGAGAAAAGGAATAATCCATTAACATTTTTTGACGTGATAACGTCTTATAAATTGATGAATCACCAATCTTATAAATTGATAAAACACCGGCTGCATGCACGAAAAAGTGTAACGTTCCTAACGTTCCTAGCGTTCCTAACGTTCCGCTTGACCCTGTGCGTGCTTTTCTCGAAAACGACCCTAACGATTTGGATGAAATTTACTGAAAAGGGATTTTGGGGGCCAAAAATCGTTTTAGCTAGGTCTCATCTCTCGAAAAAATCGTTTTCATACAAATTTTATCATTATAAAAATCAATTTTTTGACGTATGAAAATACTTAAATATTGTAAGTAGGTTTTGGAATTTTATATAAACAATGAAACAATTGTTTTCAAAATATTATGACAGTTAATCTTTGAGACTTAAAATAAATACGAAAGAAAGAAAGTTAAAAAAAACAATTATATTATAGGTGGTGAGTAATTTTAATAAATAAAATTAACCTAAATTTGAAGCAAAAGATGCAATATCATAGATTCGAATTATTATAATTATTATATAAATTTAGGTTATGTATTACGGAATACGTTATCACGTAAAACTATCGTCCGTAAACCGAATTTACAGACAACCAACTTTTTTTTACTATAATATGTATTTACTCATCTATACTAATATATAAAGCAGAAGAATTTGTTTGTTTGAACGCGCTAATCTCATGAACTACTGGTTCGAATTGAAAATTTTTTTTTGTTGGATAGCCCATTTATAGAGGAAGGCTATAGGCTATATAATATCACGCTACGAGTAATAGGAGCGGAAAATCAATGAAAAGTGTTGCAGAATGTCAGTCAGAATTTTTCACAATATACTTATATTCAGGTGAAATGCCTTAACTGAATATCCCAATATTAGCGCCGCACGTACCTACAGAAGCTCGGTTAGTTCAGTCGGTAAAGCGCGCGATACTAAATATCAGGGTCGTGGGTTCGCGCCCCACCTCGGACGCATATATTTTTAATGTTTTTTTTTCTTATTTTCTACATTGCTTTCTTCTAAGCCTATCATTTAAATTTATTTTACTTTTATTTACGACTAATTAAAATTAAATAAATCTAAATAATAGCTCATTTGAAAACTATTACATTACCTATAATATATAAAAATAATTTTCCTACGGTGTTTTCTTCAAAAATGGAGGTTTGAAAATAAGTAATAAAGCAGGGAACTGCCGAAAACTGCAAAAAATTTAGACCCAACATTCATCTCGGTAAACTAAAATGAATGTGCGTACTCACGTCCCTCTCTTCCTCATTCGTTCTTTTGCACCCGCGGGTGAAACCGGACGGGACCGCTAGTATTATATATAAAATTTACAACTGACCAACTAACATTCATACTTATCGATAAGCAGATGAGCTAAGCACATGAAAGATAATCCCAGCAAACAAAAGAACGAATTTCTTAGAATCTTCAGTACGCATTATGCCGACAACAAAGCAACAAAATAACAAACAAGTACAAACAATGATGACGTATTGTTGTCGATATTTAGAGTAGGTGTGTCGTTATTTCGAGTGTATCATTGTATGAGCAACAAGGTAAACCAACTAGAGTCAAGTAATTTCGACGTTTTAAGGAGTTTGTCGTTATATCGAGTTACGTAAAATGGAGTTTACACTGTATTTTATTATATTATACCGTATATTGATGTTGTAACTATATTGTAGTCTAATTATATTACGTAATTTGTATAATATTAAGTTAATTGTATTTTTTTCGAGTAATATAGGGGCAGGAGCAATAATAACTTTATTGATATGAAACACTTATGGCCATCATCACCGAACATAAGTAGTTAATTATTCGGTTCATATTTTGTTCTTCCTCTGAATAAATAGCGATACTTCAATTCACCAAACATAATTATTTTTACTGCAGGTATAAATCTATTCTGTCTTACTTTGAGTTGAGGGTATAAATATTTATTCGCCTGATAAAATAATAATGGCCGTCACATAGATCATAATACCTAACGTATAAACGTGGAGTATTATATCTAGTTTGCTATTGTGAATTTGTTTATGTGTTGTTTATTAACCTTTTGGGAAGTGTATTAGTTGTAAAACATTAAAGTTAGTGGAAGTTTGTGTGCAATTGGGTGACGATAAAACATTATTATTTTGTGAAACTTTTGACGTTTATACTAACGCCATCGGTCGGATTTTTGGATGAACGTCAAAATATTTAATAAGAAGAGCCAAGAGCATAGTGTGGTGTATATTTATACTTAAACTAAATTTTATACCTGATATATTGCTTCGTGAAGTGAAAGTAAATTTTATTCTAACGAATAATTTTGTTCCAAGATTAGTAACTTCTATCTTTCGTTCAGTAAATATAGGCATTAATGACACGTTTGAATTATGGAACTCTGAAAATGGACTATGTCTACCAATTTTATGATGAAGAAAATATAAATGGGCCACAATCAGAACTAGTTTAGTAACGCTGAACTATAAAGATGCTATGAACGCTGGAGTGTAGTATGTGTAGTACATAAATAGTACATAGTATTAGTACTCAGACAGAAATAGAACTACATAGAGTTTTAGTACGACTCAATGGATTTAATCAGGAAAATTATGCACCGTACACGTTACCGTATCTAAAGTATAAATATATCATTGAATTAACAATTATTTGTTCGATTGGTTAATATTTTAAAGTCATAAATTGGAGCAATACTAGGTGATCTTTAAAACGGAAGAAAATCTAGAAATATTTGTATTTAAAAATGGTTTGAAGTACAGTGTAACCTCTTTATAAGGAACTTCAAGGGACCGAATATTTTTCGTTATATGGAGGGAAGAAAGAAAAATAACCAAATTTCACCTAATTAATTTATTCCAAACTCATATAGTCTGTTAACTTTGCCTGACGTTTTTTGCTATGCTAATATTTGCTTTGTATTTTGTTAAGTATCTTATATGCATGTCTTGGGATGTGGTGGAATTATCTTCATTAAACAATAGGAATTTTTCGATAAGTTTGGCGGCATCAAGTGCTTGTTAAATAGTTGGTGATGGTTCAGAATCGTCCTCTTTATGTCTGTAAACATTTGCTGATGCCTAAATATGAACATATTTCTTCGTAAAAGAGAATGGCTGTTGCGCTATAAAGAGGGTATTAATGATAATAATAATAATATTTATTGTGTTACGACTGCACATACAGTTTACACTTGTCTGTATGGACTTTAAGGTAAACCAACCAAATTATAAAAATATCTACATTATAGGGAGTTTTTTGTTATAACGACGGACATTATAAAGAGGTTACACTTGTCGAGCGTCTATACTCACAATCTCTTTTAGTATTGACAAATTACAAAACCCTATATATTACCATTTTAAAAAAGTTACATAAAATATTTTAAGAAAATTTTTCAAGAACATAAACTTGAGCGAAATAAATCAATAAGAACAACAAACACACACAACACAATTCATAATCCAGTAGGTATAGGTATACTTATCTGAAGCTATGTACAATTCACAAAATCCACCAAAAAAAAAAACAGTCGAAATGTGACGTACATTATGTACAGATGGTACAGGCCAATCGTAGCTGGCGCCGGTTTTGTGTGACGTCCAACCAAACAGTCGACAATCGGAGAGGCGGCGGGCGGCGGTGGCGGCGGCAAACAGTCAGAGGTGGCAGTTACAGATATACAATCCGACTGTGGTACATATGTATGTTTTTGCGACGGCGTCAGAGCAACGAACCAATAGCGTACAATCGTACATACGGATGCTATGTACGACTGTCTAACTCTACACTCCTATACGCTACGTACAGGGCTGTCCATTTAAAACGTAACCCTCGATTTATCAGTTGAATCCGTAGATATATATATATTTAATAGATTGCGGATACATTAGCGTCTCCTGTACCTTTTAGAAGCCAATTTGTACGTGGAAAACGCCGTAAAAAGCGCGCGAGATTCAAAAATATTAATTATTTTATAATATGATATTATTGAGAAAAACAACAAAACTCACAGTATACAGTGATATTTCGCTCTAAAACCTATTTTTATACTGAAACGTTTCAAAAATTACAAAATTGAGCATAAATATAATGTAAGCTCAGAACATTTTACATTGTCAATTTGGCATCAAGGTTGACAAGCATTGATGCCAATTTCACAATGTAAAATGTTCTAAGCTTTTATATTATATTTATACTCAGTTTTGTAACTTTTGAAACGTTTCAATATAAAAATAGGTTTTGGAGCAAAATATCACTGTTTACTGCGAGTTTTATTGTTTTTATTATAATATATATGATATTTAATTTTTTTGAATCCCGCGCGCTTTTTACGGCGTTTTATGGCTTCCATACGGCTTCTAATTGGAACCATTCCGCACAATGCTCAAGGATAGGCATCCGCTATCTATTAATATATATCTAAGGTTGAATCAAGAAATGTTTCGTACCTACTATGATCCTTTGTGCGACTCAAAGATAAGGTCCAAAGACCGCAGTGCTCTTGGACAGGTCCCAAAGCAAAAAATAAAATCGACTAGAACTGTGGTTTTATACTTTACTGATCGTCCTGAAATCGATCATTTTAAAACTGGCTTACAACAAATAAACAATAATTTTTATTTCTAATACAAAAGAATGAAAAAATTAGTCGTAGAAAATATATAGAGATACTAGGAGTTCGTCCCGGTTTCGCCCGGGTGTAGGTAATAGATATAATTCTGCAAAATGTATTTCGTTTGCGGTCCGGCGTCTGAACTAATAGCTTTGAGCGAATTTTGTCAGATGTCGCTACTTGGTACTAAAACAGTTTCTTTTGTTTGCTTCTAAAATAGATATTCGAGTGACTATTCACACTCGTCGGAGCTCGTTATTAACATAATGTCACAACTCGTAACATAATATCTGTCATCACATTCTTTATGATACAAGAACTACTATAACAATATTTTTATTCCTAGGTCCGCCGGATGACGTCAATTCCCCCACTACTATCCAACGGAGCGAGGCAGCCTATGTAATCTACTAACCTTGCACAAAGATCACTGTGTACCTATTAGTGATGTGCCGGATATTCGTATCCGTATCCGCGGATATCCGAGGGAGAAGAAAGATCCGTATCCGTTAGTTTTTGGCGGATCTTCTACGGATCTTTTACCTCATTAATTTTCAATTCATAGATGAAATTTTATATATATAGGTGATTAGATAATAATGAAAACCTGTTAAATTCAATTCAGATTATTTTTTATTTTTTTAAATCGTATTTGGCACCTTTATATTGCAAACATTTATCGTGGTGAGTACCATACTAATAGTACATTAACTCAAAGGTACTAAATCAACTATCTTTATGATGAGATATTGCACATCGATCTTTGGAAAGAGACAATCTTTTATGAGAGTTAACTCTTAAAGAGGTCAATAACTTTTTCCCATAACAGATAGTCTCTTTCCAAAGGTCGATGTGCAATATTTACCGCCGCGTACTCCAAGAAAGTTAAGATCCGTATCCGTATCCTCTGATCTTGAAACCAAAAATCCGTATTCAGATCCGTATCCGCGGATATACATTTTTAACGATCACTAGTACTTATATATATAGCTCGGGGACGGCGCGGCGTTTCTGCAGCGACAATAACGTTGGCGGTGAGATCCGGTGGCAGTTAAACTCGTTTTCATGCCGACTGTGCATTGCGCTGCGTGGGGAACGAACCAATAGAATACAATTGTACGTACATAGCTGATGTTTATGTACGAGTCGGAATATAAGATATATATGTGAACGTAGGTATATAAGCAATCGGAGAAACTCGTTTCGGAGGCGGTGGATTTACGTTCTGTCCAAACGCAGCCGACGCCTTTTCTGCATATCTATACAGTAGATGTCTCTGCCACCACCCCATCTTTTTGGTTGGGCGGGAGTCAGTACTGCGCTTCCGTTTCCGCGAATCGTTTCCAATTCCGTGGATTGTTTCCGGTATATATGTACTCATGTTATATAAAGGCACTATTCTGTATATATATATAAGAAATATTGCGTAGATGAGATTTTTTTTAAAATGGAGGATTTCGACTCTTTTTGAAACTGCTGATCTTTATAGACCTAGTGCGTTTTAATATATTTAATTTAGATATATCCATTAATTACGTCAATGTCGTAGATATTTTTACTCTCTTTTAAAGCAAAACAATCCATATTTTTTTAAGTTTTATTAATATCAAATAAACAAAATTGTCGACCAATTTTTTCAGATTATACAGGGTGTCCCATTAAGAATGGGACATAGAACAACCGCAGATTCTCCAATTCAAAATAAAACGATTAAGCAAGAATATGCTTAGATAAAATGTTACTCGTTTCCGAAATACGGGGTGTAGAAGTTGAAAACTGAAAAATTATTAATGTCCATAATTTTTTTAATACACCGTATAATTTTACTCAAATCGGCACACTTGTTAAACATCATAAAATGCACCTAACAATAAAAAAATTAGTTCAGTACGCTCTACCAGTGGCGTACGGCAGGAGTAAGTAATGCTTTTACCCCTTCTAAATGTTACGCCGCTGTCTAAATTTTAATTTTGACTATAATTTTAATTTTTTTGATATTTTCTAAGTCAATAATGTACACTTGTTAGTTTGTTGTAAAGTCATTGGTTTTCGAGATATTCGCAGTTAAAGATAGATAGACATGTACTTTTTATTTGTATTATTATTAATAATATTCATTTTTACAATTTTGTCTTAAAAAAACTGCGAATATCTCGAAAACCAATGACTTTACAACAAACTAACAAGTGTACATTATTGACTTAGAAAATATCAAAAAAATTAAAATTATAGTCAAAATTAAAATATATTATTTATATTATTTTTTGTCAATATAAAGTCTGAAAAAAATTGGTCGACAATTTTATTTATTTGAAGAATTCTATTCAGACGTTAATCAAAGATTTGAATTTTATTAATATCACACAAGAATACTCACGAAGAAAGGTGTCAAGAAAAACATTCATTCCCAAACTAATTTTACAAATTCTACAAAAAACTAAAATCAAAACAAAAAATTAGACGCGCGATCATCTTTTTAGCTTGTCATCATTATGAGTAAAGAACAATAATTATCCTATGCACTTATAAAACTTAACTTTGCAAACTAAGTTACGATCTTTTGTCTTACATCACATTCTGTTAATTAAAAGAAAGTTTTAACCTAAGATAATCAGTTTAAGTTAGAATTGGCCTTAAAATTGCATCTTTGCCAAATAACAGAATTGTTAAAGGCCGCTGCACACGAGGCTAGAAACACTGTTAGGATCTCTGCTGGCCAGCAGGCTGGTTACGAGGCTGGAAATGACGTCACTGCGGGTTCGTCTGCTAGCTAACAAGATGGATATTAAAATTAGAACTGGAGCTATTTTTCTTGCTTGGTCCACTGTTTGCTCTGAGCAAGAACCAATCAGGAAACGGTATCTTGTCACGTGGGCACTTGAACAAACGTCCACAAACCAACACTGTGCAAGTGGAGAATGGTACTAACTTAGATCAAATTTTACTGAAAAAGTTTTATTTTTGGAAAAAGTCTATGCGTCTGTTTGCCTGTCAGCATAATACAGGTCAAATGGATGAACGGATTGAAATTAAGTTTGGGGAGGCTGTTTGAAATGCAAATATTATGAAGAACCGATTTTGGGGAAATCGAAGCATATGCAAAGGAGATATATGCTATAACATTGTTTTTTTTTTTAATAAGTGTTCCTTTTAATCACGCACTATTGAAAATGTTCACTTATCAATTTGGAAAAATTTTAAATATACAACTGGTTACCATCAGGATTCAAACCTGAATCTTCCAATTTTGCGTTGGTTAATTTATCATTTATCAATTAATCTACAGTAACCGATGGTAAAGTGTTTAAAAGGAACACTTATCATTACGATACCACATGTGTACCTACTAGCTTCAATTTATTGTTTTTTATATACCTACCTAATAATGGTATACCTAATTTAATTTAATTATTATTTTAATTATAGGTATTTACATGAAAGTTTTGAAAAAAAATTCTAAGCTTTATACGTTCAGAAATATTTTTGATATAAAAAAATCGATTGTTCTTTTGTTCTGTAGATCTGTTAGATTAGTAGTTGGCAAGCATGCTTTGATTAAAATCTTTGATTAAAGTCTGAATATAACTCTTCAAATAAATAAAATTGTCGACCAATTTTTTTCAGACCAAATATATATTGACAAAAATTATATAAAAATATAAATCAAAATAACAAAGGATGACGTTTCGATCCGGATTTGGATTTTCTTCAGAGAAATCTAAAAAGTATAAAAATTATTAGTATCAGTTATTTAATATTATCTAATAAAATGCACGATGATTGAATGTTTGAAAGAATCAAAAAAATTAAAAAAATTTAATATTTCACTCGCGTGTTACCGCACTCGCTACGCTCGTGCGGCTTTCACGCTCATATGGAATCTTCTCCTTCTCTCACTAGTCGCACAATATACTATTATTGAATATATTTTTTCTCTATAACCATTTATTATTTGATTCTTTTATACTGTCATAATTTCTATTGGCTGAAAATTTTTTCATAGGATGTATACAGAACATTAAAAAACTAGAATTGAATTCAATCAATATTCTAGCCAGAAGAGCGAGAAAACGTAAATTCTGTGCTGTAATAAAAAGTACAATAAATTTTATATAATCAGAAATTACAATACATCGAATGTGGAGCTGTATGGATGAGATAGGGAATGGCTGTATAGGGTGGGTGGTTGGGTGGTTATAGGTACGGCACATCGAAGGCGGTGGAGCGTTTTGCACGGAGACGGTGGCGGCGGGACGTGGTCCGGGAGACGGCGGGACGGCAGGATGTGACACGAACCAGACTCCGCAAGTAGAGAATATCAATAATGTGACCGTGCGATTCCAAAGTCTACTGCTTGCTATACATAGTCTTCTATATCTGCAGCTCACTCTCTATATTATATACAGGAGATAATCGGAAAATTCACTCATATCACACCGAATGCAAATATTTAGTACTAGCTTTTGCCCGCGGCACTGCCAGCGTGGACATAAAAGCCTATTAAAAAGGCAAAGATTGCAAGGTGTGGTGTATTCAAGAATCAAGATTTGTGAGGCGAAAAATTAAAATTTGACTGTGGATTACGGATGTTATGGATATAAAATTTCGGATCTGGATACGGATATAAGAATAATATTGTTGCGAGCTCCCTGTTGGGACGACTATGATTTCTGTGGAATATTCTCAACAACAATGGAAAGCAGGTAGTCAAAACCCGACCATCATAAAGTTGCCTGAAGAAGGCGATACATGTAAAGGAAAGATCTCGGTGCTTCTAGAACATTCGACCAGGCGGGGGACGAAGCTATAAAATGCGAGAGCAGTGGTTGGCAAGTCAGTCAGTTAGTTAGTTGCAGCGCGTACGTACAGTGGATTACAAACAACTGTTTGAGGTCAATAAGAATAATAAAAGATTATTATTAACGCACTTTTATGGTGGAGGTAGCGGGTATCCTCCATATATGAATAATGCTTAACTTGAAATTTATGTGTGGGGTAAAGTTGAACCGTCACTAGTGCGAGCGTTAATGAATTTTTGTCGTTTTTGAGTATTTTTAGGTGGAAGTAGAATTCAGTTTAAGCTTATAAAATACCAAATCGTTGGCAAATATAATGCACTATGTTACTTTTAAAACATTCTGTATATATATGTATGTATGTCTGTCTGTCTGTATGCAAGTACGTTTTCTCCACTCCATAGCTCCACCACCTTCACAACATGGCTGCCGGTCGCTATTCTATATATATAACATACATACATTCATACATACATAAGGCCCGGTTGAAACGACCTCAGCCTGTGCAAATCTACTTTATAAGCAGTTCAGTGAACATTTGCTTAACCACAATGACGTCACCGTATACAATCTAATTTAAGGTTATTTTTTTTATGGTTGAATTCTCAATTTGTATATTAAAACCGTCATATAATATTTATGATTAATTTTGACATTGTTATATATTTTAAAGACAGAAATGTGTTTTATTCAACACGCGTGAGTAATATATAATTTCGGGGCCCTGCTAAATTCGGGAGAAATAATAAATTACTTCATGTTGACGCGTAGAGTGCTAATAATGACCCGAAACTGATAATGTATTACTGCATAGTTTCTGGACCAATAGGAACGCGGTAGCGATTTGTATATACATATGAAAACAGCATCGCAATTCAGCGAAAGTCAGGGCCATCTTGTGTGCGTCGAGGGCGGTGGGTACGTCAATCAATGAAGTGACTTATTATTTTTCCCTCTTTTATCGAGGCTCCAATTACATATTACTCGTGCTAGTTGAATAAAGTATTATGTGCGACCATTGATCGCTCATGGAATCTTCTCCTTTTCTCACTAGTCGCACAATATACTATATTTTTAGATAAAATAACTTTTGAACTTTATGTTAATAGCTGTTTGTTGGCTTATTAAAAATAATAGTAATAATAATGTGTTTAACGTCCGTTTCTCGACTTTATGTCATAACTGACGCCATTCGCACCATTACTATTTCCCATCGATTACACTTCCCGTTATTTTCTACATTTTTAAACCTCAACTTAATTAATAGTAATGAGCGGATGAAGGAATTTTAGGCAAATTTTGAGCATACGAGTTTGACAGGTAATCGGCCATGGCCTTGAATAAGGAACCATCTCGATATTTATCTGGAATTATTGAGGGAAACCATGGAAAACCTCAACAAGATGGCCAGTACAGGAATTACCGTTTCTCGGCAGCCTCATAACTGTTTTGATGTCGGGGGATATTTTGCCCGTAGGATTTTTACTGAAAATTATATTTTATCGGGAGATATTTTGTCGCGGGATCAAGACGCGAATTACCCAATTTCAACAATTAAAAACGTTTTAATTTGGAAATGAAGACACCTGATTGGCCGCCCGGGACGCCTGGACGTGTCCCGGTTTACTGGAACGTATGGCAGCCCTGTCGTTAAAACAAAGTGTTCAAAAAACGCGGTATAGTTCGAATGTTCCGTCAGTTCGCACAGAGACATTGAACAAGGCAAAAGCAACATTATTCTCTCGGCAAAATCTCTCTCCATTTGTACATACGTATATATTGTGCTATGCAAGCGAGGAAGAGAGTAGGAGGACATTGAGAAAGAGAGCACGTAGCGTCGAAGGAGACGGAGAGAGAGAATCGGCGGCGGTACCGAGTCGGCACAGTTGGTGAGAGCGAGTTCGAAGCGCGCGGCTGTGGTGCGGAGCGGACGACGACGACGACGACGACGACGACGCGGACGGATAGATGGATATAACACACAGCTGGTGTAGGGGAATGGGAGAGAGAACACGAGCTCTCGTGACCGACGCCCATGTTCCTCCGCTTCGATGCTATAATACCCTGCACAGACGTTGTTTTCTTGCAATTATACGACAGGGTTGCCCATTCTATATCTAAATTTATTTGCCAACATTAAAATAATAATTTTAATCAGCATGGCCAATACAACCATATGAAAGTTTGATAAAAATTATCTGTTTCAAAAAAAAATAATGCAGTCATTAAGGACCGCATGAAAAAATTAAAAATATATATATATATATATATATATAATATAATAATACAGTGTAAACTCTTTATAACGTCCTTCGTTATAACGAAAAACTCCCTATAACGTCGAAATTTTTACGATTTGGTTGGTTTACCTTAAAACCTATACATTAATACCCTCTTTATAACGCAACAGCCATTCTCTATTACGAAGAAATATGTTCATATTTAGGCGTCAGCAAATGTTTACAGACATAAAGAGGACCATTCTGAACCATCACCATCTATTCAACAAGCACTTGATGACGCCAAACTTATCGAAAAATTCCTATTATTTAATGAAGATTATTCCACCACATTGAAAAATTGGTTATTTTTCTTTCTTCCCTCCATATAACGAAAATTCTTTATAACGAAAAAAATGTTCGGTCCCTTAAAATTCGTTATCAAGAGATTATACAGTACATTGAAGATTATTGTTAATTTGGTTGTTTTTCTTTCTTCGCTCCATATAACGGTAACTCTCTATAACGATAAAAAATGCTCGGTCCCTTGAGTTTCGTTATAAAGAGACTGTATATAAATATCAAGTGGAATACAATGGAATGGAAAAAAAATGAAAATCAATAATATTGCCAGGAATCGAACCCAGGACCTTGCCGTTACTGATCTAATGGCTTCACCACTACGCCACGAAGCTTGCTGGATGTGTCGGTGTTATTATAGTATAGAATTGTAGCACTCATTTTAAGGTAATTTACACAGTAATTATTATGTTGATTTTTCAAACTATTAGCTGTAAAAAATAATAAAATAATTTGTTTAAACGGTGTAGGTATACATTGTAATTAAGATAATACAATTTATACTCCTAAACAACATTTTTTTAAAAATTTTGATAAAAATTTAGCTTGAAAAAGTGATCTTTTTCTATATATAGATCAATCATTTGTTTGTCTGTGAGTATAAATTACGCTATAGGATAGTTTTTATTAAATATTTTGTACAAAATTATGGTGTTATCTAAAAAAAAACCTGTTTTAGTCTGATAAAATTCGCTCAAAGCTATTAGTTCAGAAGCAAATCTAGTAGAATTTGCTCAAAACTATTAGTTTAGACGCCGGGCTGCGAAAGAAATAAATTTTGCAGAATAATATCTATCGCACCTGGGTGAAACTGGGCCGGGTCGCTAATAATATATAGAAATCGGACTCAAAGTCATGTGGGACGAATGATACATAGGTACTTCCAGTTTATTTTGAAAGGATCATCACAGACTGAATAAGGTTTTCCATAGAAATTAGAACTTTCCTGAACGATATCTTATATGCACACGCAAATCTTATGCTCGTAATGCCGGCACTTCACATGGCTATTTGTATTTGTGTATTTGGCATATTTGGCAAACAATTACCAAGTGTGGAGGATCTATTTGACAAAGTGTTGGCCTTACTTGCCTATTTGACAAATAAGGCCAATACCAAATACGCGTTACCGTGCGCTTGTCGGTTTTTCGAGGCACATCAAAGGAGTCAAATAGGCAAATACGGCAAATAAACCGTCCACACAATGGCCATATTCAGAAGCGCACGCGCCGTGACCCTGTACGGACGTGTAGTATTTTTGTGTCTGTGCTGTGAGCGAGAACTGGAACAATTACTATTGAAAATGAATTGGGACAATGAAACAGTGCTAAAATTCCTGGAATTTTGAACCGGCGTTCTGCTGCCAAATGTTTGTGTGTTTGCTATTTGACTGCCATGTGTGGATGGTCGTATTTGCCTCTATTTGCATGTTTGTCTTGAACGTCATATATTTTGCCAAATACAACAAACACCCAATAGCGAACACAAATAGCCATGTGAATAGCCACCTTAATATAGAGTTATGTGAATAAGGAATCATATTGAACAACTGTGGTGAGCCTTAAGACAATAATTTCCGAACCCTGGTTATGGGTAGGGAAAACGACGCCCGTATTCGTCGCCGCCATAACCCGCACAAACATCGTCCTTTTGCACCCGTCCTTCAGTCGAAGCGTCGCGCAATACGAAACAAATCCTCCACTTGGAGCTGCTTACTTGATACATATATATATGTATAGTAGTGATCAAGTAGGGTATATGTTTCAGGTGTTCAAGGTATATAATGAAACGACCGAATGTACAGGTGGGTTGAGTCGCAATTAATAAATATACCGCTCGTAGAATTCAATGAATAATAAATATTTATGCAGTCACGTAATATATCTTATATACTGTTACGCGTTCCCCCCCCCCAGCTGATGCAACACTGCTTTCTGTCGAAGGCTCTCGAAGACAATAACAATAACGCACTCAGGTCTAAGAGTTTTTGTGGTGGCAAGAAATCCTAAACTTGTAACAACAATGAATTCAGGTATAAGAAAGGAACAGAACATTTCAGAAATCCCTCGAAGGTATACCTAGCACATATAAATACGACCAGGCGAGCTCGGTGAGTCAGTCAGTCGGACGGTCAGATTTGTGTGTGAGTGAGCTCATAGTCAAACACGTGAGCGAAATATAAATAACTAGGAAATAAACACTAGTGCAGAGTGCGGTATAATATATGTTCCATTGATTTCAATTATATAAAATCTGGTTTAACATAAATAATCTCTTGTATATAGTTAATAGATAAGTGTGCTAAACAAACTTTGGTGTGTTTATGTGTTGTAAATATTTTGTGTACATAAATAGTGACTTTATATTCTTCATTACTTATTCTTTTATTTCATTAGTCAGAATTTGTTGTTTTGTTTCTGTTACGTTAGAGAAGTACTTTTCGGTTGTGTGTTTAACTGTTTTGTTTTTGTTATTGTAAATAAATAGTTTCCGCGGCGAACTAGAGCAGTTTTATTACAATACATTTTTTTTATTCCAGCTCATCAAATGTACAATTGCATGCGTACTACTGTACATTATATACAATTTTGTATTTTATATAATACATACATACAATGTGTGTTTTTAAAAACGTATACATATGTATTATAAAACTCAAATGATATTATATTATGTACATACAGAATGATTCTTTATTGAATCCCAAAACTATATTCTGATCATTTCATTAAGAAATTGCAGCGAATCTTCTATAGCGCTACAGAACAACCAAAATCTAAGGTAATTCATAATCTTAAGGCCACTGCACACGAGGCTGGAAACACTGCTGGGGCTTCTACTGGCCGGCACGCTGGCTACGAGGCTTTAAATGTCGTCACTGCAGGCATACAAGATGTATTTTAAGATTAGAACAGATGTGTTTTTCTTGTTAGGTCCTCTGCTTGCTCTGAGAAAGAACCAATCAGGAAACACTATCTTATCACGTGCGGGGCGATATGAACAAACGCCCACAAACCAACATGGCGTTAATGTGACTCATAATTTAATTAGCCCCTCTCTCTTCATTTCTAGCCCTTGTTAGGAGGTACCTCCGATTGACCCTGCAATTTAAATTTGTGGTCATGATCTAATCTAAGGCCATTGTCAAATAAGACTTTCTGACAATGCTTTCTGCAACCCAGCACAATCCTTCTACTTGAATCCAATGGGAATTTTTAACATTTAAGGTAGTACGAGCACCAAGGCAACTTTAAACATAAGGCTTGATTTTTTTTTAAATTTCGGTAGATGGATGATATGTTTTCATTGATTTCTCCAAAAGTAGTCGGTGCAAATTAAAAAGAAACTATTTAAATTAAAGTTAAAACCTTATCAAATTGTTGAAAACAAAAAAAAAACCGTTGTGCTCGACTAATTAAAAAGATATTTTATCTTTTTAATTGAATATATTTTTAATTAGTCGGACACAACGGGTTTTTTTTTGTTTTCAATATTTTATTAAGGTTTTAACTTTAAATAGTTTTTTTTTTAATTTCTACCGACTAGTTTTGGAGAAATCAATGAAAACATATCATCCATCTACCGTTTTACCATAAAGCCAATGTTAAATATGCCTACTTTTAAAGTCATTTATTTATTTAAATAATCGGGCGATCCCCCTAAAATTTTCAGAATTGGTTTAGACTTAGTCCAACTTCATATAAAAAAAATCAAGCCTTTTATTTAAAATTGCCTTGGTGCTCGTACTACCTTAAAGTTTATATACTTATTGATTGAAATCAAACATACTGTGTACAGACTCTTGTCTTTTGAAAGAATTGAATTACAGATCCGGAAAAAATCGAGATGAAACTTTACCACTAGTGAAAATAAAGTTTCCACTCTTGCGAACGGAATCCTAAAAAATAAAAAATCAAAATCAAAAAAATAACCGATGTTAAAAATTTTCAAAAAAATTAAAACCGTGACAACTTAAATAAGGTTTGTAATAGAACTCACGCGTAGTTAAAGGGTTAAATTAATTTAATTTCATAGAAAGAGAAAAAACGAGCGAATAAAAAATAAATATACATACTGTGACAGGAGCGCACGAGAGCTAAGCAATACAAAAACCCGAAACAGCCAATACGAGTTTTCTCTGTTTACCGTTTTTTTCGCGAAAAAAGTAAACCTATCCCACCCTTCAAGCAAACGCTAGAGGTTTATCCCGTCAGTGTATGAATTTAGGGTCGTCCAAATATATGCTATTTAAAATAAATTTTCTTTTTTAAATAGGTGTACAGTAGAATACAATCATATACTTAATACTCCTGTATTGCTAGTTCCCGTAAGTGAAAGTGTTGCATGCTCCATTCTCGGACATGCGCATAACATTTGAGGTCTAAATGATGGAGACAGACGTATGTATATCTGCACCGTTGGGTAGTCATCCTTTTCCAAACCCTTACTAGTAATATAGGAATATATCGATCCCGTCCGGTTTCACCGGAGTGTAAAAGAACGAATGGGGAAGAGAGGAACATGAGTACACACATTCATCTTAGTTTAACGAGATGAATGTTGTGTCCAAATTTCATGATGATCGGAGTTACCGTCGATAAAAAGCAGTATTTATACTTTTTTAAACTAATATTTTTTTTTAATTAACTAAATAAAATTAAAATAAATTTAAATGTAAGCCTTAGAAGAAAGCAATGTAGAAAATAAAAAAAAATAAATAAAAATATTGGCCACAGCAGCAGATTCACTTGTTTTTTTTTTGTTAAAATAAAAAAAATAAATAAATAAATAAAAATATTTTCGCCCAACGTGGGGCTCGAACCCACGCCCCTGATATTGACAGTCGCATGCTCTACCGATTGAGTAGTCACAACGCTAATATGAGTATATTTAGTTAGTGCATTTCACCTGAATAGAAGCTTATTTTTGAGATACATTTTGCAACATTTTTCATTAATGCTCCGCTTCTAATGGTCGTAGCGTGATATTATAGGTATAGCCTATAGCCTTTCTCGATAAATGGGCTATCCAACAAATATTTTTTTTTTCAATTTGAACCAGTAGTTTCTGAGTTCAAACAAACAAACAAACTCTTGAGCTTTATATATTAGTATAGATTAAGGTAATAAATATAATACAGTAATCGGACTTATGTGTAAAAATTGAGTAAAAATAAAAGAAATGAGTTGATATTATAAGTTTTTCGTTGCACATGTTTCATAAATGTTTGTATTTGTTCGTGGAAAACATCACGTACACTCCAAATCTTCTTAGTTTTTGGGTTTGTAGGCTGTGGTTCATTAGTAATACATGCGTCCTCATTCGACGATGTCCCACAGTGGCGATTCCTCTATGAGCGCTGCAGAGATTCAGAACAACCAAAATCTTAGGTACTTCATAATTTTCATATTTAACCAATATTCAATGTTAACAAAATCTGGCAGACCACAAAACTGGTGTGTTCTGCGTGATAGACTTTTTTTGCGTTCAGGCAGCACATGAAACCCTACTATCAGAAAACCCCGGTACTCACCGTGCAACGCCTGACGCACAAGTTATAGCGGATTATTTAGATCGACTTTGAGCTGCATTTACCGTCAGCACATTAGTACAAATAAGCGTCTGTCACTTTCATATGCTAGAAGTATTAACTGAATCTATCTCACTCAGTCAACACCTTGGACTGCTTTGACTTGGCGGTACGTATGTCGTGCATACACGATAAGCGACACACGGCTTATGGCAGTAGTGACTAGTGTTACAGTGTATATTATCTATAGTTTGTTGTCAGAAGCGTTTGAAAAAAGTTATTACTTTAAACACCACAGACATGGATGTCATTCTGCATTCATTATTTAATTACTCCCCCCCTCAGCCTGTGTTAGGCGGTACCTACAGAACATCCATTTAAAATATATATTAGATATCGTGTCCATCGAGATAATAATTAATAATAAAAATCGCAGGATTGTGGACAAAAAGTTAAATTTATTAATGTACGACGTTTCGTCTATAGATTTAAACTTTTTCAAGTACATTAATAAATCTAACTTTTTGTCCACAATCCTGCAATTTTTATTATTAATTCATTTAAAATGTTTATGCGCCCCTCACTGATACCCGATTAAATTCAGAAATACTTATTAATGTTTATTATGCTCATTTTCAGTCTATAATGAGATATGGTCTAATATTTTGGGGCAACTCTGTAAGCATTAAAAAAATTTTAATAATACAAAAATTATGTGTTCGAATCATGGCAGGCGCTGCTCCTCGAGAACATTGCCGCCCTCTTTTCAAAAAATTAAACATCCTTACGATTATTGACCTTTTTATTCTAGAATGTTCTAATTTCGTCAGATTAAATCCTGCTCTTTTCAAATCAAACAATATAATACATTACACAACACTAGAAAAAAAACATCCACTCTGAAAAACGATCAACATCATCTGCAAGTGACGAGTCGTGGAGCACGCAATGCCATGATTCGAACACATAATAATCTGCCACAGAATGTTAAAAATATTGATATTAACAAAAAATCCCTTTTTAAAAAGGAAATAAATAAATTTTTATTGCAAAACGACTTTTATAATTTAAATGAATATTTTTAATAAATAATGTAATACATTTTATTGTTGACGCCATTAATGTGTTTTAAAAAAATACTTTCTAATAAAGTGGTTATTATTATTATTATTAAATAAGTGCCCAACTAGATGCGGGCCCGACTACATGCGACTCCGGTTTATTGTGTGTTGTTCAACCCTTAACAACTTTAAATACATACACATAGAAAGAGAGTTTGGAGGTATATAGTGACAGCTTCCTTCTGGATTGATTTATCGTTCGCATTTGTATGTTCCGCGGAAAAACTGTTTCGAGAAAGATTGATGCAAGAGTATAGTCGAGACTCGCTTCGAATGCCGGGGAGCAACAGAAGCTGAGAATACAATCGGCGCTATTGCACACCGCGACTCATTTAAAACTCAGCGTGGCTCGTGCCAGTCAAATGACAGAGCAGCGTAATGGCGTCGCAGTGCAGAAAATTATTGCATTTTTTGATGAATTACGCACAGGAGTGGTGAATCTATGGCACGCGTGCCACAGGTGGCACGCGACAGATTTTTTGACGGCTTTGATGGCGCGGTGAGCAGTGAGTGTGTCTTTGCAATTAAGAGAGAGAACCGTTTCTTATCTCTACAGTAACTAATGATGCAAAATAATGTTGATTTGAGTAAACAAATTTCTGGCTTTCTGCAGCGTTCTCTCTCTTAACTGAGGACATTCACTTATGGCATGCATATACGCAATAGCGTACTCGATAGTTACTTATATCTCTATATGATTGGAAGCAAACTCCAAAATCTGAAAAATATTGAACGATTCGTTGTGAAACAATTTTTTAAGAAAAGCACGTGATCAAAAATGTGGGACGCTACGCAAGTTATGGTACACCCTGAATCTTCGTTTCTTCATTGATTACATAGCTTACACGGTTTTCATGTAGATAGTAAAATCGCACTGTCTCCATACGTTTGTTTACTGAGACGACGCGATTCAATAGAGGGGGCTAAATAAACATTTAAAAAATATTTTTGAACTTTTTTTTGAAATCAGAATTAAACAGAATGAACTGATTTTGTTCAGAATATAAACAGCTATACCTATTAATTATAGCACAATCTTAGTATTTTTTATTGTGGAGCTTGAATAAGACAGAGTTTAGATATCCGCGTATCAAAAAATCATTTTAAACAATCTGTTCTAATTCGTTAAAATCCCATGATAACGATATACCTACAATGTGCGGCATAAATGAAAATATTTCGATATTAAAAAAACTTTATTAGAAACCAAATATTATTTAATTTTTAGATTTTTTAGATCAATTCTGAAGAAAATCCAAATCCTGACCGAAACGTTAATGTAGGTATTGAATTATAATCATTTATTTAATGAAAACTGATATAAATTAAATAAATAAAGATTTTTTTTTATTTTAAAAGGAGCGAATCGGCTTAATAAAGATTTTAATTTAGTATGTGTTTTAGTTAGTAATTTAGTACCGAACGGGGTGGCGTAGCGGTGAGAGCACTAGACTCGCATTCGAGAGGTACCGGGTTCAAATCCCGGCGGGGGCAGATGTGGCTGGGACTTTTTCCTGCTGCCTGTAGCCGAGAAACGGTAATTCCTGTACCGGCTATCTTCAATCTTGTTGAGGTTTTCCATGGTTTCCCTCAATAATTTCAGATAAATATCGAGAGGGTTCCTTATTCAAGGCCATGGCCGATTACCTGTCAAACTCCTGTGTTGAAAATTTGCCTACCTTATCCTAATGTCCTAAAATTGCTTCATTTGCCCATTGCTATTAAGGTGAAAAATGTAGAAAATAACGGGTAGTTGTGATAGATGGAAAATAGTAATAGTGCGAATGGCGTCTGTTATGACATAAATGTATTATGTAATGACAGAAATTTTTCGGAACTTTGACAAAATCACCATGCTTATAGAAAAAGACGCGCTGAATCAAAATTTGATTCAGCGCGTCTTTTTCTATAAGCATGGTGATTTTGTCAAAGTTCCGAAAAATTTCTTAATGAGCACAAACAAACGTCTGTATGTCTTTTGATTTCGAAGTTATTTGCGTTTATAGTTTTCAGAAAATCATATAAAACCTCCGAATGGCCGTAGTTTCCAAAAAGTGATATACAGAATTTTGCTTACGCTCATTGAATTCAGCGTAATTTTTTCTGTAGGCATTCTCAATTTTAAATGTATATTAAAGAATTCGATTTTTGCAATTTTTTCATGGCATGCCCCTTTAAAAAATGCGATTTTTGATGAAAACCGAAATCGTTAAACGTCGTGTGTCGTCCAAAAACAGTTTCGAACTAAAAAAAAAATAGTGAAAAAATAACTTTAAGTAATAATTTAGAGTGATGATGATCCTGTTTCAATGTTAGAAGATTAAAAAGGAAGAATCCTGGTGGCATAGGATCGATGAAACAAAGCAAATACTGAAGGTTTTTATTGCATTTTATTGTCTGACGTTTCGGCAATCTTTATGCCATCTTCGGAGAATCAATGCTGTCTGTTTTCTCAGTATTGTTGTTGTATTGTTGTCAGACAATAAAATGCAATAAAAACCTTCAGTATTTGCTTTTTTTCATCGATCCTATGCCACCAGGATTCTTCCTTTTTATTCTTCCAAAAAAATAGTATTTAACCATCCCCTCTCTCCCTTTACATGTAACGCCACTGACTTAGTGGCCCATGAGCTAGTACTCAAAACAAATAATTAACAAAATTTGTCCCACTTCTCAAAAAGGTTCGCCATCACTGTCTTATGATATTTAATATTTTTTATTGGGAATTACCCCAAAAACATCGGGATACATTATAATTTCTTCGAAATGTGTAATTTACGGTCAAAGAAAAGTGTCCATCTAGGTATATTATTCCATACCATTTATAATGCATTGTTTCTTTCTAACTGTTCATAGTTACAAATTGTATTTAGTGGCCTCTGTTGTTGACTAAGCCAAACTAGTGTTTATGAGGAAAGAATGAGTCCGCTCTTACCCTAGAATAGATGCGAGTCATTATCCTGCAGATGTCAATAAATGGGGCTCAGAGCTCTGAGTACTCGAATACACAAACATAAACGTCCAGAATAGATGCACATCATAGTAATTTTTAGTTTTTAAATTTTCTTTTGGCAACCATGTGTCTCATTTAAAGATGGCCGATAAAATGTCAATAAAAATATAAATTGACGTTTTGTAACCTGTTTGTTAAATACAACTAACGAATTTTTAATGTAAAAATGGCATTTTCTGTAAACATATCGGTAGAAGCTCCTATTGAAAATCAGATTCAAGAAATAACGTACGATGGTCAAGAAATTTACCAGGCGTAAGTTAATATTCTCTATGATTTTGCATTTTGACTAAGTAGTTGACATCATTTACTTTCTTTTTAGGCCTCTTTCGCTATCAGAAAATTTAGCAAAATCAGCGCAAAAAATAGATTTTAGCAAAATCAACGATGTGGATGCAATAAAAAAAGAAAATGAAACAAACGGAGACACAAAAAGTTCTTCCGATGATGATAAAGACACATTTCAGTCGAATTTGTGGCCGTGGGATTCTGTTAGAAATAGATTACGTAATGCGTACACTGAAGTATGTGTACTGGCAGATGTATTGGCGATCGCCAAAGAGAAAAGGTACATGGTATTAGATCCAGTTCCACAAGATCAAATTGAAACAAAGCCCATGGTACAAGTATATGCACGTAAAAAAGCTTTAGCCGGCGCAGCTGGCGTTTTATTAACGGGCGCAGAGCGATTAAGAAATTCACAGAATGAATTAGTACGCAATCGTACAACCCCAGATTTCCACATCGAACTGTTACGATTAAGACAGAATTGGAGATTAAAGAAAGTCTCCAATTCCATCATCGGTGATCTGAGTTATCGGACAGCTGGATCAAAGTATACACAAACGGGCATGTTCGAAGTGACAAAAGCTGAAGATGATGAAAAAGGTCCCAATAGCCCTCCACAGAGTCCTTTGTTAGGAATACCAGCTACGACGAAAAGTAGTTCGGCGTTACGAGTCACAGTTCCGTCAGAGTTACAAGGAGTTGCGTACATAGAAGTTCTATGCCAGAAAGGTACGTCCGAATTTACTGATGATTTATCTACTAGGGACAGATATCCATTAATATGTATGGAATCGATTCATTTGTACTCTGTAATCGTTGGGTATGTGACGGTAGCACCGCCTATCGCCCACAATTTTTCATGCTCTTATAACATTGTATCAAATGAGCATTTTTCAAAAGGTAGTATTTAAACGAGTGACTGTAAATTACAATTTTAGGTGACAAAAATAATCAATTTGGGTTACTGTATTACTAAGTGAGCGACTGACTGCGCGTGACGAGAAAATAGTAGTTGAGTGACTAAATTACTAAGTGAGCGATTAAATTACTATGTTGTTAATAGATGATTGTTTGAATTAAACTGCGTTTTCTAAAAAATATATATTTAATTGACTGTCAATTAAATATACATTTTTTAGAAAACGCAGTTCTATTCAAACAATTAACTATTTAATTCGCATACCCCGTTATCGTTCACCCCGGAATTGTTTTTTTAAAAACTCCACATTTGCCCCTTCCCGTTTCACTGCGAGACAATTCGCATACCGCTTTATCGTTCACCCCGGAATTACAATTCGCATACCCGTTTATCGTTCACCCTGGAATTATTTTTTTAAAAACTCCACCTTTGCCCCATCGCGTTTCACTGCGAGACAATTCGCATACCCCTTTATCAAAAAAAGCGGTGGTTTTCAATCTTCATGAAAATGTGAGTTTTAAGTTGTCTCAAAATGAAAAAAAAAATTAAATTAAAAACAAAAGAAGATATCTGCTTCAAAATTACCGAATGCATTCTAGTCGCTCACTTAGTAATTTAGTCGCTCACTTAGTAATTTAGTCGCTCACTTAGTAATTTAGTCACCCAACTATTATTTTAATATCTCAAGTTATTAAGACAGTAATCTCATCATCAGTCACCAAATTTTTTTTTATTCGACCGTTTTATAATTCCCCTTTTTCAAATAACTGTAAAAATAATTAAACGGAACCTTTAATTATGGAAATTTTTATACTCAGTTAAGGAGATATATTGTTTATGTTGTTGCACTGAAAAAACATATTGAGTATCATTATTTGAAAAAATGTAAAAAAAAATGTATACCTATATTATTTGATGTTTACTTCACGAAGATTATTAGCGCTGCTAGCGGGGTGGAACTGCCTTGTTATTATTGTTTTAAACCGCGATATGGCAGGGAGCGCGACGAAAACGACATCTGACGACCACATGAAATCATACTCTATAACCGTTTAATGATTTATTACGCATTTAGTCCACAGCTCACGCTGCAATCGATTCAATTGTCCCCACTCTATATTCTGCACCCGACCAATTCGCATGATACTCGGAAAAAATCTCACCTGTGTTTGCCTTTAAATAAATTCACAAGTACGAGGTATGGCCCCAATTACCTGGGTCTACAATTTTATAACAAATTGTCCCCGGAGACAAAAGCGCTACCTACTCAGAATTTCAAAAAGCACATTAAAGCGTATCTTTTAAAACATTGTTTTTTTGATTACCGACAGTTTTTAAATATTAATGAATGCATTTAACAGACTTTTATCGACCTTTTATGTTAAACTTTGATGTATTTTGTATTGACTTGTATTTTGACCGTTTTTACGGTGTAAACAGTACGAATAAATTTTTTATTATTATTATTATTAATACATTATCCGATAATTAATTGTTGGATAATAACTTGAATATATTCTTTCTTCAGACCAAGAAGATCTGTGTAGTGCCCAAATAAACTTATTAGGCTCAGGACCAACAGCTACAAATCCCGATATTCATTGGCAACAAAAATTGGAAGCGGCACAAAATGTGTTATTCTGTAAAGAATTATTCAATCAATTGGCAAAAGAGGCAGTTCAATTACAAGCTCCAATCCCACATATGGTTGTTGGAAACCAGATAATGGCAACGGTATGTACATTTATTCAACTCATGCGCGTTATTCATGTTTTACCGAACCCTAAATAGCCATTTACCAATTGGTGACAATTACTTGTCATAATTCAATGAAGATTCCTACTAGCTCGGCCATTGTGGAGTAATGAAAATAAACGTAACTATTTTCTGAGTCGTAACGAAATAGTAGGTAACAACAACTCCGTTGTTACCCATTGAGGCTAAAATTGAGAGGCCGAATGTTTTCGACATGGAGTTTATTCATAACCGGCTAACCTCAAACCAAAACATTGAATCGTGCTGTTTGGTGCTGTTAGTATTGACAGTTTTTTTTATAAAGAAATAAACAGATATTTACAACATCTCATTATAATTTAAACATGAATAACGCGCAATTGTTGAATAAAATTATGGGCGCAACTTGTAGGCTAAGTCATGACCTGTCAGCGCGATGAATGACTTAGACTACTAGTTACGCCAATAACTATTTTGTACAGTTAAATAATCTTCAATTATTTGGTCGATAAAAAAATATTGTTGTCAGGTTCTTCCGGGTATTCAACTTATTATCGGCTTATGTCACTCAACTGGAAATGACAAAAAACTATCGAGTCCGCCTCCGTCTAAGTCTGACCACGATCACGTGCTCGAACATTCATTGCATCAGCTGCTTCGCGAGGTGCATCATCGTAATACACATCATCCGTTTCCACACCCATCATCGGGCCCGTTGGGACCAAGTAAAAGACGCTGTTTAGCCGGTATGTAAAATGAATATAGCGACATTTTGTCATTTATTTTGAGAAAAAAATGTATACACATTTCGAAACACGAAGAACAAAGCAACTGCTCTTTGAGGAACATCTAATAGCGCGTTTAGTTGGGAGTAACGCGACGCTATATATTTAATTTGCGCTTGCTGTGTGTATGCGTTGGACAGCTGTGTGTTAGTGCTTGATGTGTGTGTGTGTGTTGGAGTGGCAAACATATCGTTTGTTGATGTGTTTAATTTAGTTACTAGAATATCGTTTAAATTTATGATTCACATCTGCCAAGTGTACCACAAACACTCACATTTTTTTTTTAATTTCATAAGTAAACATTTTTTTGTAAATGATCAAAGCTTCGGTTTCGAGCAAAAACATTATGCTTCGGCTAAAATTAGGTTGGAGGTTGAATTTAATGAATAATCGAGTGGGGCAGTGCTTTCATTATTTTAAATCTTCGATAATTTTTTTTATTAAAGATCTCATTACCTATTTTATTTTAATCCACACGCATGCGTGTGTTTTTCATTAAAAAAATGTGGTCGCATTTAATGAAAAAATATGGTATATAGTTGCTAACTAGAAATTTTTTTTTTTATTATTCTAAATTAATACGGTAGATCCCTTTTATATACTTTAAAACATTTATCATCAAAATATTGTTTTTTAGCATGCTAGATTCATGACAGCGTTTTTTCATAAACAAATCAGCTTTTACAAGGGCCGTGTCAAAACACCACCTTAATTTTTTTCTGAAAGAAGGTTTGACATCTATTTTCTGCATAAAAATTGGTCTGTCAGCGAAAAAATGTTTTTTACAATGACAGACTTCATAAAAAAAAAAAATTATAACAAATGAAGTTTGACTTTATTAACAAAAATTGTCAGCCAGACAAGTTGTATTAGATAGAAGAGATCTTAAACTTTATTTAAAAAAAAAATCAAGGAGGTGTTATGAAGTGTATTTTCATAAAAGAAATAATTTATAACACATGAAGTCTGACAAATTTATTAACAAAAATTGTCAGCCAGACAATTTTTTTCAAAAGTGGTACATTATTTACTACAAATTGTATAAATTTCAAGCAGATGTTTTGGAAAAAAAATCATGTTTTTTTTTAATTCAAAAATTCATAAAAAATAACAATTAACAAATTTTTACTAGTCTGGCGGGCGTAACATATTTCTTACATGTTTTTCAGCCATTTTCACTTTATAATTTTGAGGTGTTCGTAGGGGTAACTTTTTCTGTCATGGGAACTTGGACTATTAGTTTTCATGAAGCTTTACCTATTCACAGGATAATATTACATGTGAATGAATCCTCGAGTTTACGTACAAAAAAGAAGCGTTCCGTTTTTTTTAACCGACGAAAAACAAAAACGGAGGAGGTTCTCAATTCGACGCGTATATTTTTTTTTTTTTTTTTTTTATTTATGTATGACCACGCATAACTTTTTACAGAGTAGTCCGATTTTGATAATTATTTTTTTGTTTGAAAGGGTATACCCCGAAGTTGGTCCCATATAAATTTGGTAAAAAAATTCCAACCCTAAGGGTAGGAAAACAGGGGATGATTGATTGTTCACTCATTGATTGTAATGTATGACCACACATAACTTTTTACAGAGTGGTCCAATTTTGATAATTATTTTTTTATTGGATAGGGATATAAATTTGGAAAAAAAACTCCTACCCTAAGGGTGGGAAAATAGGGGTGATTTATAGTTCACTCACAGATTTTCATGCTGAGTTGTGTATTACAATTATAAATTATATAGCCACAAAAAATTATAAAATAAAAACTTTTTAACAAAAAAATTAAACCGCCGAAAAACTGAAAAGCAAAAAATAATAAATATTTTTATTTAACTAAGTTCTATCTAAGTAGTTGAATGTATGTGACAGTCTAGTATATCTAAGTAATTTTGAGTCGGCGTCAAACCATCAATGAACAAAGATCACTAAAAGAAATAACCAAATCAAATTAACAATGATATGTGAAATCTCCAGCGATAAACATTAACATTCCAAACATGCGCTCTCCACACGACCACTCGCAAAGACGTATGCCCTCAGTGTGCCCGTTCGGGTTGCTCTGTCGCTGACATTAACTTCGTGAACGCTCAGAGATTTCCGGCGAAGGATTGTTGACGCCGACTCAAAATTACTTAGATATACTAGACTGTCACATACGTTCAACTACTTAGATAGAACTTAGTTAAATAAAAATATTTATTATTTTTTGCTTTTCAGTTTTTCGGCGGTTTAATTTTTTTGTTAAAAAGTTTTTATCCTGAAACAATTGCGTATATAAGACCGCACGACCGAAGTGAAAACTTCTTATGACGATCGTCATCGATTTGAAGTAATATACCCACTGCTGACGGTTTCTCCCTCGGTCAACCAATCTTGGCTCCATAGCCTGACAGATCAGACTGTGCAAGGCGCGGTTAAAGAAGTTTTCACTTCAAAAAAAAAATAGTAAAAATTTAATAAGTAATTTATTTATAAATTTTCATAGGTCCCATGGCGGCTGATCGTCACGAATTGCTCGAAATGACCAAATCTCAAACATTGCTCGAACAAATCATTCAACAAGCACAGCACTTTTTCATGCGTATGAGAACAGAATACGTGCTTGACACAATTACTAAAGAAATCAAAGATCCGCTTATCGTTTCCCATTGGAACGCATTGAACAGTCCGACACAGTCCTGCGTTAAAATCAACATCATGACGTTGGGCTACGATGCTGTGTGCAGGACTTCGCTTGTTATTCATGTCGGTGAGAAAAGCCTCAAGTGCGTTTGTAGAGATGGACGAGTGATGCATATGAGTTACGAACCGCAAGAATTAAGAGATTTAATATTTTGTCACATAAATCAACATCAAATTCAGGCAGTCAATGCTCTTGCCAAATGCATGGGATGGCAAGTTTTGTCTAACAGTACTCACTTAGGAATCGGCTCTGTTGAACCGTTAGGAAATGCCAGTTCGTGTATTCTTGCTTCACCTATCGGTATGTTTTATTTTTTTTTATTACTCATGCGGGAAAAGTGGTATCTTTACGCATGCTGTTACGGTTGAAAAGTAGCTATTTTCATTTGCGTGCGGAAACTTTATTTGTCGCACTGAAATTATTGTTTGCCGCACGCAAATTCAGAGTTACCATAGTTACCAATACTGAATGTGACAGCAAAAAATGTGTATTTTAAAATTGAACATTTCGCAAGTTGAAAACAATAGTGACACTATACAAAAAAGTTAACTTTTCACCTTTTGTAAGATTCATGTTTTACTGCAAGAGTGTCACTATACGAAAATTTCCGTTTGCTCATAAATCCACTTATTTCCGCTAGATTGAGCTAGTGTCACTTTATATTTTGGAAGAATTGCCCATGGTCGTGTATGATATAACGACACTATTTTAATTGTGTCAAGGCAGTTGTTTGGTACGTACGTCGCTGTAAGTGAAAAAGTGACACATTTTGTTAAACGACAGTTTACTGATTACAGTTGCTGCAAAAATTAATGCAAGTAAGTAAATACGTAAAATGACACATTTTGTTTAGTGACACTTTTTAGGGTTCCGTACCCGAAGGGTGCTCAAACGGGACCCTATTACTAAGCCTCCGCTGTCCGTCTGTCTGTCTGTCCGTCTGTCTGTCCGTCTGTCTGTCTGTCTGTCAGCGGGCTGTATCTCAAGAACCGTAATTGGTAGAGAGTTGAAATTTTCACAGAGTGTGTATTTCTATTGCCGCTAGAACAACAAATAATTAAAAACCCCCCAAAACTCCCAAAAGAGGAGCAAACTAAGTTTTTTGCTTATAATTCGCTCAATTTAAATCAGATCGTTTCGAGACCTGTCTTAAACGAAAGAGGAGAAAATTTTACATAGATTTTGTATAACAGAATTCGTCGAAACACTTTTTTTGTACAGCTTTATATAGAAATATAATGTATAAATTCAATTTTGTCTAATCCATAGCATACACGGAGATCGTCTGTCTTCGTTTGTTGCATAGTGTACTATGGGAATTTAAATATTGCGTATGTTTTGTCTTAAAAAAAAAGATTGCATTTGTTCAAAAACGAATGTCATTTCAAATATTTGTCAGTCTTTTGACATTAGTATTTTTTTGCAACGCCTTCTGAGTTAACGATTTGAATAACTAATTTTAATTATTAGAACATATTGCTTTGACATGCAAACGTCATTTTTTACATTTTTTACCATTCCAACACCATGGATGAGCGGAATGAAACCAAATTTTGGGAGGATGTTTGATATGCAAATATGAAGAGGCCTATTGTTTTTCAGAGACGTCGGCGCAAGCGCAAAAGAAATATATATTATAATGTTGTTTTTATAAGATAATAGTATTATAAGATAATAGTATACTTTTCATAAAGGCGTATTATTTTGTTTTACAGGAGTTTTGTAAAATAAATTTTTGAAAAAAATCGGCGCATGCGTAGAAGAAATATATACTATAAGGCTGTTTTTTATATAATAACGGTATACTTTTCATTACGGTTTATTATTCTATCTATGTTTACAAAAGTTTTATAATTTTTTTGGGAAAAATTGGCGCATGCGCAAAAGAAATATATGCAATAACGTTGTTTTATATAATAATAGTATATATTTCATAATGGTTTATTATTCTATTTTAAAAGAAAGTTTTGTAAAAAGTTTTAGGGGGAAAGGCGGCGCATGCGCAGAAGAGATATATGCTATAACATTGTTTTTATATAATAATGGTATACGTTTCATAATGGTTTAATATTCTAAAGTTTTGTATTTTTTTTTTTTTGGGGGAAATCGGCGCATGCGCAACAGAGATATTTGCCATAACGTTGTTATTTGATATAATGGTATATTTATCAAAACCTTATATTATTTTATTCTACAAGAAATTTTTGTAAAAAAAGTGTTTAGAATATAAAAACCGGGGTGAATTATGTAAAATTTCACGCCATGAAATTCTTGAACTACTTGCATACTCCCACTGGTTACATATTGTTATAGCGCCTCTCTTGTTTCTTTTACAAAAGTATTTAAAAAGTACATAGTGTACGGAACCCTTCGTGTGCGAGTCCGACTCGCACTTGACCGGTTTTATTGCAGTTGAAGTCTCCAATTTACTAGTTATAGTTTATGACAACAATGACACTAAACAAAAAATTATTGTTGAAAGGTCTTTTTTTTAATAACTTTATTTTTAACATTGTGGTCAACAAATAAATTAAAACAATAATAAATTGTCTCATTATTAACAAAAGAATCTCTATAAGCAGTATTTAAATAGTAACTTTTTTAGAACAAAACAATATTATTAAAACTAAAAATTGCTCTACTGTAAAATGTAATTTTTTGCTTAATGTCACTTTTGTTTTCAATGTGCGATTTGTTCTGGGAATTTTTATTTATTCGTAATAAAAAATAGTATGTGCAACTCGTGCGGCATTGTCGCACTAGTTGCACAATATACTATTTTATTTCTCATGCGGGAAAAGTGGTATGTTTACGCACGCTGTTACAGTTGAAAAGTAGCTATTTTCATTTGCGTGCGGAAACTTTATTTGTCGCACTGAATTTATTGTTTGTCGCACGCAAATTCAGAGCTACCATAGTTACCAATACAATAAGAATTTTAACCCCTTACCGCATGACTTTTTTTATTTTATAAAAAAAAATATATAAGATAGTTTATACTTTAAAATATATTAAAAAAATATTGAAAAAAACATTGGGCCTTTATTTAACTAAAAAAAATGAAAATTTTGACATGTGCCAAATTTGGCACAAATTGTAAAACAAGAAAGAAAAAACAAAAATATAACTAAACTTTTTATTCAGTAATTATACAAAATTATTCAAAAACAGGTTTTATTCGGTATGAAATCTATAAAAGCAATTACGGTCTTTATTTAGGCATAGAAATACTTTACATTTGCCACAAGAAATTTGGGATTTTCCCTTACATTCTGGATATTTGCACCTTTGTCTGTCCTCATTCACTATCGGTAAGTGATTTAGGTTATCAGTCCTTATCTCCTGGGCTGGTATTTGAGAAAATGGATATTTTCTCTTTTTCAAATCCAGTGCAGGTTGTAAGGAGGTACTTGGCCTTCCCCTTTTTCTCTGTATACTATTATTAGATCTCGTCAATACTTCCGCAAGGGCGAGCTTGAACTCTGAAAGTGGCAGGTATGAATCCTTATTTTTCAAATTTCGTCTCCATAGTAACCAGCTGTTTACACATGTCATGTCAAGGAAATGGAAAAATACCCTCATGTACCATTTTTTTGATCTGATTTGAATTCGGTAATATCCTAACATGGAATCTAAAAGATCAACGCCCCCCATATAAGCGTTATACACAGCAATACTTTGCGGACGGGAGATCTCTATATAGCTCTTAGACAAACATCAATTCATTTTTCCGATGGTCATCATTGGATGACAAATTTTCATCGTTGCTGTCATCAGTTTTTGGAATTCGCACATTTTTTCTACCATAAAACTTTCTGCTATCCATCTGAAAAAGTATATTGCAATAATAATTATTATGTCTATACCTGATAGTGTTCCAAATATGGCACAAGTAAACAAAATCATTTTTTACCATCTTTACGTCAAAGTATTATAATTTATATTATTTCAGTAATAACACTAAATACATACCTTTACAACAATATTTATTTCACAACAAAATTTGCAACAATAAACCAAAGACAATCACCGATAAAATGTACTGGACAGGTTCTTACACGCTTCCAGTCAACTAATTTCAAATGGCGCGGCAGACGCGTGAGATTCGTTTGTAGGGGGGGTATATATTGTCAGTATCATAGAAGCGAACGTGCCAGATATGGGACAAGTTGAGGTATGGTCATAAACTGCTTGAGCACTTAGAAAAACTGAAATAAATTTCACGTGCCAAATATGGGACAGTATGCGGTAAGGGGTTAACTGAATTTTCAACTTTTTAATGATTTAATTTTTATTACTTCTAATTTCTTTTTTTAATTCGTAATAAAATTTTAATTTAATTTAATTCGTAATAAAAATAGTATGTGCAACTCGTGCGGCATTGTCGCACTAGTTGCACAATATACTATTGTATATGATTTGCAATATCTTAAAAAAGATATTGTCAATTCGATGGATGTTGGTGTATTTTTCGAACCTAAAATATTTTTTATAGGCGATCGATTGATAGCAGTTCGTTGTGAACCGCAAGCAGGTGTCCAAGTATCGATAGCACAATCGCCCCGTTCTGATTTCTTCCCCAGTAGGCTTGTAAGTGAACGTAAATGGGAACATTTATGCAGCAATTTCAGAGAATTACGCTTAGATAAAATGGAAGGTCGCAATTTTCTGCATAAAATGGAACTATTAATGGCAAGTTTGTCAAGTAGTTCATAATTTTAAGTACCTAATTGTTCATTTTTATTTTATTTTTTAATGTATTACGTACAATTACTGCGAATATACGTTTATAAAAACAGTTTGTATTTAAATAAACTAATTTCCCTTTAAAAAATTCCTTTTCGATAGAAACACGAAAAAAAATTGGTTGTCTGTAAAGTCGGTTTACGGACGATAGTTTTACGTGATAACGTATTCCGCTCGAATATAATAATACATAACCTAAATTTTAGTGGCTGTCAAACTATATTTTTACCGACTAATAATTTGATCAACTAAAGCAAAATACATATTTTTAAGCAATTATAAAAGACATTTAAAAGAATGTATATATATTATATATTTGTTAACAAACCGTATAATTTATCTGCTGTTATGAAATGCAGATATCTCCCAAAATTTGTTTTTGATACAAAATGTAGCTGCGTTTGTGTACAAACTATCAATTGATCAATACATTTCCATTCGTTGTGAATAATATCATATTTTATCCATAATGACGGCAATCAGTTATTTTTAACAAAATAAAATGACATTTATTAATTATTATTAGCGCCATATTGCCATTATCGTGCGTTCAGTTATACTTTGGCTTGGATGAATCGGTAGTAATAATTATATGACACAAAAAATATCCGTGCAAAAACAAACAAATAACGATGTATTATCTGAAAAATTGCTTTAAAAATTCGATAATTTATGACATTTTTATTAGATATCTTGATTTTAAGTCTTAATTTCCACGGTTTATAAAACAAAGGCCATCTGTCAGATGTAGCTTTCGCTGGAACAGCCGAAAAAAATCTTGAACGCACACTACTCTCTGACGTCACGCGAGAAGAAATGCGTACAAGCCGACGCCGATCGTGCTTCTCTATCGAATATACTGCGCTCTCGCTTGCACGCACAGGGTCAGGCGGAACGCGTCACTTTTGGAACGTTACACTTTTTCGTGCGTGCAGCTGGTGTTTCATCAATTTATAAGACGTTATCACGTCAAAATGCCCAAAACTAATGTTTGTCAAAATTATGAAGAATCTGAGACCATTTTTACTCTCTTTAGCGGTAGTGACAACAATATTTTCAGTATTTTCGCGACGACCCGAAAGTGTGGTCGAATTGTAGAAGCATGTTCGCTTATGGTAATTTTTTTTGGCAAATTAACTGCCCACTGCTGTAGAAGCATAGAACGTAGAACTGACTTTTCGAACAAAAAAAAACACAAATGCCCAGAGAAACCTATTAATAATTTTTTTGAGAATAATCAATTTTCCTTAAATTTCCCATGAGTAAAGCCGGCCATACACTATGACTTTATTATATAAGAAAACAAGCACGGGGGTTAAGACATTTCTAATTTGCTCCCTCCTGGGCTAAAAACTGGCTACGGCCATGTTAACGTCATAGAAAAAGACAAAGTTTTTGAAACATAGATACTTTATTCAGATTGTTAGTACATCAACCAATCCTACCATCCGAGAAATCAGGGATTACATCAAAGAAAGAGACGCAAATATATTTTCGATACGCTTTGTTGCATTCACTCACCGCACATTGAGTAGATAGGCAATGATTCATATAGTTAATTAATAGATATATGATTATCATGGATCAACCATGTATTCATAGATCCAAACCATGAAGCCTGGCTTCATGAATCATGATCCAAACAACTGACAGTTTGACATATTCTAAATTCGCTACAGTAGCTGAAGCGAATTTAGGAATGCATTCTCACTATAGATCTAAATTTATAATATATCAAGACGTTAATATAGAGTTTTTGAATAAAATATTTTATAAAAGAATTTTTATGAATTAGATAGGTAATTCTAGATAATATTGAGATGATATCGTCTTATCTTTTATAAAATGAAATAATCTAAACCTCCTACTCACATTTTAATAAAAGAATCTGAATATTGTGTCAATATTATCCTCCATAGTGTCAATGTTCGGTGTTTCCGGTTTGAGAATGCTACTCTGTAATTGGTTAAGAAATGGCATTGTGCGCAAATGTGAGGTATTAAAATCAAGGCGATAGGACGAGCACGCAGAAGCAAAATATAGAAGCCGCCGGCATAGTTGAAGTTGCAGCCGGTGTCAAGTGTTCGACGTAAACTACGATTTAGCATCGAATTTATATTTCTGCGCATCTACAAGGGTAACTAAAACCTGAAATTACGAATTATAATTCTTCGATTACATACTATATTATTTCTTCGTTTTTGGCTGCGAATATCGTCGGTTGTTTACATTAAATCGCAAAATCAAACAAGCCCTCCTTTGGGCGGGTGAACTTTGATGTCTGCGCCATTTTGAATAGAAATATTAGCGTCGATTTTCATTTAATCTACAATTTAGAAGTACTTTCAGTAACTATACACTCAATTCTACTTTGAATAACATGCATAATTCAATAAATCCGACGCTCACGTTGCAAATATTTACAAGTAGACTTTTTATTACTTTTCCTACGATATTTTCGTCGTATTTAACAAACATGGTTCTAAAGTCATGTAAAAACAAACCAACGATTAATTTTCGAATTCGCCCAAACGATTAACCGGTCAACTAAACCGGTAACTATCAATTGCATACGTTCGTACGTTCCACAGAATAATCATGTCCGACTACGGCCGAAGTGCCAGGGGTACGCGAGTGTATGTTGGAGGACTCATCGAAGGCATCAAAAAAGAAGACCTAGAAACGCAATTTGAAAAGTATGGCAAATTGAATTCCGTATGGGTTGCTTTTAACCCGCCAGGATTTGCTTTCATAGAATTCGCAAACAAAGACGAAGCCGAAAGAGCTTGCGATCATATGAATGGCGCAGATTTGTTGGGCGCCAAGCTTCGAGTAGAAATATCCAGAGCGCGTCGAAGTGATAGGGGAGGGCGCGGTGGCGGCAGATTCAGCAGCCGCGGTGGCGGCGGCGGACGCGGATTTTCTCGAGGCGGCGGTGGCTACCGAGGAAGCAGCGGAGGCCGAGGTTACAGTGATCGGGGAGGGTATAGGGGCGGCGGAAGAGGTGGACGCGGAAGTGGAAGCTATAACGACTACGGTAGTCGGGGCGGCAGCGGAAGCTACGGCCGAGAACGCAGCAGAGACGCGCCGAGAAGCAGTTACGGAGGAAGCAGAGATAGTTACGGAGGAGGAGGTGGCCGCGGAGGAAGGGGCGGCGGAAGTTACGGCGAATCAAGATATCGATCACGTTCACCTGTTGCTAGGGCAAGGTACTAAAAACCCTCTCATGATATTGAATGGAATTAAAAGACATTCAAGAGACTCTTCTTGTATTATATATTGTAGAAGTCATAAGACCACGTTTTACTTATATGTATTTATTTGAAAATTACATTCATTTATCATTGAGCCAACAAATTAAGAATCTCCAACACGAGACACCATTGTTTTTAATGGAATTTAATCGATTTATTTATATACAGAAATACATGAGGCATGGGTTTAAAGGTGACTTAGATTTGTACTTCTAACTGCGTTTACATTTCCAATTAGAGTTAGCTGTAACTTGGATACCACTAGTACTGTATGATTCTAGCGCAAGAGATTTGGGTGGTTCAGGTGGTTACGGTTCACGTTCTTCGAGTTATAATCATTGAAGTTGGCTTACATCTTCGTACTGACTACGGTCACCTGATCCTCACAAAGGTACCACGATTTATAATTATATTTTAACGGTCTGTTAGTACAAAGTAATTCGTGTGTGTATGATCATAAATATTCACAAGAAATATTGCATGTGATACAAATATCTTCGCTTGTAAAATGATTACAGTGTATCATCGCTAAGCTTCATGACTACGTAAAAATATATACCTACACTTCGAGTTCATCGCCAATTTTTGTATCGTTAACGCTCAAACCAACAAATTATTCTTCGTTCTACGGTCAGTGAAGAGATCCTTTGCATTTCTTTTTCTTGTGACAAAATTGTGTAAAAATAACTATGTACCTATGTCTAATTTATAGGAATGAATATCATAAAAATAATATGAAGTAATTCATTTTTAACTATTAGAAGAAAAAATGTTTTTAGTTGGAAAGTTAAAAAAATGACATTGAGGCAAAAATGCAAAAATACTTAAATATTTTATTATTCATTTTCCATAATACATTTTTTTTTTTACATTTCATTGTAATTTTTGCATTTTTACCTTTTAATATAGTTTTGTGACAGTATTTTGTAAAAAAAATTGTAAAATAACTACTTGTGTTTTTTGCTGTTTTCTTTTTTTATAATAAATTCTTTCAAAACTTGGATTTTTTTTGTATAAAAAATGAACTTATGCTATTTGCTAGCATTTCACCGACGATCATTAATATGTGTTTTGAGAAAACCTTGTTTTATAACAGACTGCAATGCAAAATACTTATGATGCAGACTTCATAAGTATTTTTTATTTTTTTATATTCGTATTTTATCAAGATGTGTGTTAAATTTTTTCCGGACGGTTTTTTGTATCTGCGTACACCAATTTAACTTAGAAATCATATGCGGAATCCCACACTTGCTTTATATTTGTACAATCATCTGTCTGGTGTCCGTCTCTTTAATCAAATCTTGTAAGTTAAGTTTGATCCACTTCCCGATTTCCGATTGAGCTGAAATTTTGCATACATACGTAGTTTCGATAATAATACAATATTGTAATACTAACTGACCGGTCCGGCTTTCGTACAGATGCAAATCGCATTTCAAGTACTTCCTGTTATCTGATTGAGCTGAAATTTTGCATACGTATATAGTTTCAATGATAATACAATGTTCGTTCCAGGCAGCCGTGAACGGTAACAAAACCGTACAGTCTTGTTACTGCGCAAGATTGTCTTGCGCAGTATCGATTTTTGAGCTAGTGCGCAAATTAGTCTTGCGCAGTGACAAGACTACGGTTTCGTTACCGTTCGCGGCTACTTGGAACGAACCTATTATAATAACTAACAAGTGTTGGGTGCAAACTAGACCTGCTCATTTCAAATTTTATTTTATCTGTATCACTGATAACATCAATTACAATCGGCTTGAATCTATGATTTATCAATTACATCATTCAATGATCAGTTGCACTTGCAGTTTGACAACATTGATATAAGATTTGACCGAGCTCGTTTAGAATGTGATTATTGCGGGCTGCAAAAAATATGAGCAAAGCTATATCCCTTTCATTTATTTATCTGAGCTCCTGATATTATATAGCTCATAGTACGCGCCACGAATCTAAAAGGCTCGGAAGTTAGATGCGAATGCAGACTTGCGCTTGTACAGTCTATTGAAAAACTACAAACTCGCAACTCGACAAAACTAACATAGCAATAACAACTTGACAATAGCGTACTCGACTGTACTTTAAATGCGCGATCACGGCCAATCACCGACGAGCGCACGTTGAGTGCAGGTAGCTGGGAGGTGGTGGTAGTTTCAACGGCTCTAAAATGTGCATTTGCGACGCTGTTTGTGACTAACTTCTGAACCTTTTAGATCCGTGGCGCGTACTATACCTTGCTTTGCGACCTAGGTAGTTCCGAAAAAGTTGGTCGTAATTTGACAAGTCGTATAACGTATATTTATCCAATGTTGTTTGCTTCGCCTTGCTTTCTGCTTTTTTTGCTCTTTTTTTAGCCGTTATAACGAAACATTGTGAGTCATAAATCTAAAGAGTGCTATAATCCAAAAAAAAAACCGTTATAACGAAATGGTGTACCATAAAAAGACAGTTTTTCAGTTTCACATTAATTTAATTCTTCAGATTTATGCAACAGCTTGTACACAAACGTAAAGAACGTAAACTAACGTCATTTATAGTATTTCCGAATGAAGAAAAACGGAAAACAGGACCACTTTGTTGTTTTAATAAATTATTCTTGGATGCACAAAACACTCGTTAAAAAATTGAGGTTACTCTTATTAATAAAAAATAATTGTAAATTTGTACTGACCTAAAAAAAACAGTTCATGTCTGTCTGTAGTTTAGAGCCAGCGCCGTAACGGGTCTGGGAATGGGTGTCCGCGCCTGGAGCGCAAATCCGGGAGGGCGCAATCAGCAGTGCGAGTTTTGTTTGAATATATCAACTAACAAAATTTTGAGAGCGCGAAATTAAATTCTTGCCACGAGTGCCATTGAATCCAGCTACGGCACTGCGTTTATTATTGTCTAATTTATGTTACATAATCAAAAAATATATGAAACTTACAAAGTCATTTTCAATATGCACTTAGTTGTTTCATTTGTAATGTAAGGTACCTCATAGTTAAATCTATGATAATTAATAATATCACAGTGTATGTTTGTTGGTCGCGAGTAATCGCAGGAACTACTGATTCGATTTGGAAAATTCTTTCTTTCTTGAATAACATAAAATGGCCCAAGAATCGCTGTAAATAAAACTGCGGTCGTGGGGGTCGCACCAGAAAATACTGTGTATGGAACTTTATCAGTGATTTGTAATAGGTACAAAAAAATGTTTTAAGTGATTTATCGGACAAGGGAACATTTATATTTCGACTTCATAATTTTCATGTTGGCAAAGCTGCTTTCGCAAAGATACGTACTTCCTAATATTGAGCCCTTTAAGTATAAGGCCTAAGCAGTGTAGCGTAGTGGTGAGAGCACTAGACTCGCATTCGAGAGGTACCGAGTTCGAATCCCGGCGGAGGCAGATGTGGCTGGGACTTTTGACGTGCTAACGTCTTATAAATTGATGAAACACCAGCTGCACGCACGAAAAAGTGTAACGCCGTAACGTTCCGCCTGACCCTGTGCGTGCAAGCGAGAGCGCAGTATAAGCGATAGAGAAGCACGATCGGCCCAAGTTTGACAGCTACTAAAATTTAGGTTATGTATTATTAAATATGATATTCGAGCGGAATACGTTATCACGTAAAACTGTCGTCCGTAAACCGACTTTTTTTCTGCTGCCTCTCGCCGAAAAACGGTAATTTCTATACCGGCCATCTTGTTGGGGTTTCCCTCAATAATTCCAGATGAATATCGAGATGGTTCCTTATTCAAGTCCATGGCCGATTACCTGCCAAACTCATATGCTCAAAATTTGCCTACCTTATCCTACTGTATTAAAACTCCTTCATTCGCCCATTGCTATTAATTAGTTAAAGTTGAAAAAACGTAGAAAATAACGGGAAGTGATGATAGATGGAAAATAGTAATGTTACGAATGGCGTCTGTTATGACAAAGCCAAGAAACGGACGTTAAACGCATTATTATTATATTAAGGCCTAAGTTTCGCAAGTTGGGGTAACGTTCTCCTGGGAGTAGCTCAAAAAATCTCCAACCCTATTTCGATTCTTCTCTGGTAAAAAGGTCAAAGGATCTGACGGCAAACCACACAATTCCAGTTGAGGATCTCCGATGTTTCAGTGACTTCATTTCGGCCTTCTATCCATCGCCATTAGTGTCACATAGTCCAGGTATGTATTATTTTATTTTATCGTTTGTGTAGGAATGATTCGCGTGTGTTAAGTATGCTTTTATTTTTGACCCGGTCCGCGGGTCGCAGCCAGTGACATAGCGGGCCTCCTATTAGACAACCCTGACATAGGCTGTATATTATTACACTAGAACAAAACTATTAGTATCTTCACGTGGGCACTTGAACAAACGCCCACATGGCGTCATTCTGCGCCAGACAACAGACACGTTTTGCTCTGTGTTTATATTCAAACTGTCACTGCGCTCGCACCAGATCTACCCACAAATCACGCTTGTAAAATAGTCTCGTGTGAAGCGAGCACTTAACAGCAATCAAGAAAACCAGCGCTAGAAAACTGGTAGGCAAATCTAGCCTTAAAATAAACGGTCTTGATTATTTCGTTGGTAAATCGGTGTAAAAGTTGAGCCGGGACGCTACATATCGTCGTTGGTTCTGTAATACCTCCTATGTGCAAAAAGTAAAATTTGCAGGAAAGGCCAAAAAGTGGTTGTTTCAGCAATGGATGGTAAGAACTAGCAATTTCAAAGGTATATTACTAACTCATACTTATCTATATACGTGTTTAATTAAGACGAAGTATTTTCTTAAAAAAATATTTAACGTTAATTTCGGATTTATTGGCACATGGGAGGAATTATTTGATACAACTTTTCACATAAGAGTTACTTACTTCCCCTTGTTGGTTACTGTAAAATTAATTTGGGGGTATTACTAGTGTATAGAGCTCCGTTTCCTGAATCTTTTGATCTAAAAAACGTAAAATCTGCCAATTATGCACATAAGAGCTATTACAGAACCAACGACGATATACTTTTTGGAAATCAATCATTGCACTGTTTGAATACTAACAGAGCACCCATGACAAATTTGAAAGATCGGCGCCTATGTCTAATTCATATATGGTTAAAGTCGTTAAAGAATTTTGTTTATGCTAGGTATTAATTCATTATCTACCTACATTAATGTACATTTGGTGCACACATTTAAACCAATTTAATACGTGGAGAGGTATGCAGTACATATTATTTAACGATCTTTGTACCGACTGAGTCAGTCGTTGGCGGGCTTTTGTGACGAGCGCAACGGTTCCATCTCGACGTAACACTCCGTACTGTACAAACGTTTAAGCGATATCCAACCGCCCACAATATTTACCTGTACACAGGTGATAGAGGGGTATTATACGCCGTACCTCTCACCTGTATGACGTAGTGGTCACGTGACAGCCTGTTTTTTTACCGTAAAAAAGTGTACGATGCAACCGCACCTATACAGCTTTAACTGCCACTCAGTTAAAAAGACGAATAAAACAATCATGTAGTTTGTAAATCCGTCCAGTACGATTTTTTTTTGTTTATAAGTTACTGTTTTGTTATCAATAATAAATCTGTTTTACGAACCTAACAATAAATTTTTAAAATGCGTTTATCAGTGGTTGTATAATCGGGAATGAAGTTTTCTGTGTGGTTTGTTTAAGTGTGTACGCAAGAATTTAACTTTTTGATTTCGAAACACGGCTGGTTTGCATAGAAAGAGATAGCACCAATACAGGTTTTTTTTTTTAATTCGGGAGATGATCCATTGTTTGATATACAAAATACGCGTTTGGTATGTTCATTGCAAGCGAGTGTAAATATGGAGTTTAAGATAAAATCAATAGTTTTCTATAAAAAGATAGTGTATCCGTTGCTGTGATTAAAAAAAATGTACAGAATTTCATTTTTAAACGGTTGATTTTTATATTACAAATTTTTAACTTGTGTTGATTTTTTTCTTAAAAATGTAATTTATATTCATGACAAGTAAATAATTGCAATATATAGTTTTTAGAGAAATATATGAAATAGTGTTTATATCAAAATGGTGTTAAATATAATTTGTGATAATAACAAACTCCATCCAGAAATGCATTCCGTTTTATCTGTGATTTCTAAAAACTCCATCCATCAAAATAAACATAAAGTACGGACTATGTCTCCAAAATTAAGTTGGTTAACGTGGACGTTATGTGCATTTGTTTTATTAATGACCAATTGTGTTCATGGTCAAGAAATGGTCCAATTTTCCAATCCAGTAACCGAAGCATTTACCAGTTCGGTAGCTTCGAGCACCACTGAATTACCTGGTGGCATAATTAGAGAAGGCCAGCACGTATTGAGCAAAGCTAAAAGTCCTTATTTGATAAGGGAGGACTTAATTATTGACCATCAAGGCGAGTTAATCATTGAACCAGGAGTTGAAGTTCGTTTTGGACCAATGGTGGGAATAACCGTCAGAGGCGTTCTTACTGCAATCGTAAGTATTATATTTAGCTAAATATAAAAAAAATATTTCAGTACTTTTAGGCATTTTAACGGAAAAATAGTGTTCTCTATTCCTTTGTGCGATAAACGCGTTGCTCAATGTATTGCTACATCTTTCAATATCACTCATTGAATATTCCAAGGAAAGCGATTTTGCATATGTCTCATATTTTTAATGGAAAACCGTGATTTCGTGTTACGAATATTACGTAAAAACCAATAATAGAAATTGATGTATTATTATGTGAGTTTCTTTCTCATTAACTTTTAATTTAAGAAATATAATACAACTGGTTTTATCTACATATTTAACAGTTAAATGTTATTTCACGTGCCATACATAGTTTAAAAAACAACTATGCGTCACAACCAAAAGATTTTTTCGGAATATTTATCTTGCTCTATGCAAAATAAAAAAAAAATGAGTGCGGTTGAAATAAAACTTCTTTTAATTTGTTTTTACTATACTCTCACTTTTTGGGAAATATTCACTCACAAATTAATTGGCTATGCTTATTGGCTAGCGTCCGTAGCTATGTTTCATCTATCGTTTTGATGTCGCCGTCTGTCAGCAGAAACTGCGTAAACCCGTTACTTCCGTCCGAAAAAAGATGTGAGTTACTCTCAAGTCACTCAAAATTATTTATTATTCCTTGGTTATTTTCTTCGTAGCAGAGTAAATCAACTTAAACGCATTTAAATTGATCCAAATAATATGCCTTTATTCCTGTCTTTCTTGCTAATTTTGTTAGTAATTATTTACAAATGTTGACTTTTCGGACTTGTCAGTAATTGAACAAGAGGTTTCGTCTTTTCTTGGTTCTCAGTATGACCCAGTAATGTATGAAAAACTTACTTGCAAAAAATATCTCCGAGTTTTTATATGTAACAGAAGGTTTATGTTTATCTTTTGTTTTTAATTATCTTATCTCTTGTAATTTGTAAAATAATAGATATAACAAATAAAAATTAATGTAAATAAACATTTTGTTGCTCAATGTATAAAACCGCACTCTAAAAAAACAGTAAAAATTTTAAATGAAAGTAATTTACCAATATTTAACAAGGTCCATGCGTTTCTCTGAAATGACAACTCCCTGTGTAATTCAACCGAATTGATATAATTATATTATAGAACTTCATTCGCTTAAGGTTGTCGGATTAACGCTTTGAGATTACATATAAAATAGGACTTCGGTTCCCAATTGATTATTATTGACTTATTATAGTTAACATTTTGCCAAAAATATTTTCCTATAAGGAAGATAAAAGACCAATTTTGGTTTCTAGCGAAGCACTTCTATGTATGATTTACTTGAAAAAAATTGATAATATCGTTAAAACGGGAGTCGTGTGCTTTATCCCCGACATTTTCGCTCACTGATCATACCCCTTTTATCAGACAAATATCATTGCTGCGTATATACCTACCATATATAGTATGTAAACACGTAAGGTGCAAAAAAATTAAAATAATGATTTATAAGAGCTTTTTATTATTAAAAAAGCCAAGTAAAATAAAAATAAATCAAAATAAAATAGAAATCCTCAAGATTACCACGATAATTCAATAGAAATAACAATTAATGCAGTCATGGCTAACTCTGATCCAAGTATTTTTTCCCAATGCTAATTTCCCTATGTGCACCTTACGCGTTTACATACTGTATATCAAAATACCTTGTTAAATAAAAGTTGATATTGGTTTTTGTATATACAATTACAATTATTTTGACGAAATATATTGCAGCATAAGTCATGGGTGATATATTTAAGTATTGTGAACGATGTTGGGAAATAAATTCAATCCATATTATAATTTCGGAGTAGAAATCTAAAAATTACACAGACAAAACAATAAATGTTTAGAAACACATGTGGTCATCTGGTCACTGGTGTAACAAACCATGCAAAAATATGTAAAAGTTGACATATTTTTAGAGACATTACTATGCATTATGCTTTTAAAATGCATGCAATTAATTTAAATGTAGCTTTAATTTTGTTAGGGCAAGGACATATTTGCATATTGAGTAATTATTTTTATGTTAATTTTGCCGTCTGCACGCACGTGTTTCCTTTAATTTTCTTATTTTGTATATTCATTGGTTTGTTTTATTTTTTTTTTTTAAACAAAATATAATTCGTAACAAGTTGTTGTCACCAATATTTAGAATGAACTTTCAGGATGGACTTAGGCTATATAATATACACTATACAGTAGCGTAACTATACCTACCGTTTGAGGCCCGTGGCAAATTTTACTAAATGTTGAAATAATAAATGTTTGAATCCTCCTACGCTCACAGCCCTCTTGGATCGGGGGCCCCCTCCAGCCGGGGGCCCATGGCACTTTACCTGTCCTGCCGCCCTATTGTTACGCCATTGGCTATATATTATCGCGTTAAAATAAAAACATTTTTCGTGGAGACAAATTTTGCAAGAAACGGCTTGTAACCCACGAGTTACAACGCACTTAAAGAAAAAAAAATACATTTGTTGCTCGACGGGCAGAAAGCGTCCACTTTCGTCCCGCTGCGCTAAACGAAGTTGCCTCTTCCTGCCTACGTCGAGCAAAAAAATAGTATACACACCACGGGAAGTAAAGTAAGAAAGCTTAGGATCACATCTTTGTTGGCCGAGGCGAAGCCGAGGTCAACAATTATATGTGATCTCAGACATTTCTTACTTTACTTCCCTATAGATGTGTAATATACTATTCCTTCTCTTCTATAAGCGTATAAGGCCTAGTTTATATGAGAGGCGTTCAACGCGCGTTAGCCCAACGCGCGTTTACAGTTTCTATACAATTGTATATAACTGTTTACATGATAACGCGCGTTGGTGGCGCGTTGAACGCGCGTTATCATGTAAACAGTTATATATAATTGTATAGAAGTTGTAAACGCGCGTTGACGCGCGTTGAACGCTCTTCATGTGTGCTAGGCCTAAGGGTATTGATGAATTAAATGAAATATAGATAAAGTGAGTGCCTCACGCTTCTAAACGTTCCAAAGGAGAAAAACAATTATTTTCTACATTTAAGCGCGTTGATATAAGCTGCATGTTTTTAAATTTTTTTACTGGAGCTGGTAGATACATATTAAAAATTACAGACAGAAACGACTCAAAAACATTTTCTCCTTTCGGGTAAAAAGGTAGAATAGGGCCTAACAAACTGTTCTCGAATAGTCAATAGCTCATATAGCCCACCTATAAAATTAAATAATTGCCTTTCGCTACTCTAGGCGCTGTCTCTACGACACAGTACAATCTTATAACCACACTAGAGGCCTCTGACTTCGGCAGAATTTGCAGATTGCCACCGTTTTTTCGTCGGCTTACGTTGCAAAATTGATCTCCACGAAAAGCATTTTTATTTTACCGCAATAATATATAGCCTATGTCCATTCTGAAGGTCCATTCTAAATATTGGTGAAAACATTTTTGAAATCGAATGAGTACTTTCGGAGATTACCTCCTACATCCAAAATTTACCTCCTTATAATATTATGTACAAATAGAGTCAACAGATTACAAAATAAATCCTCTATTACAAGTACCAAAATTATCTATCTATCTATCGTAATAATAAGAATAACAACAATAGTATGTCTTTTACACCAAATTTAAAAATTCATCTGTAAAGTAAAAACAGCCTTAAACTTTTTTAAATCTCTACCGGTCAAATGGCCAAAGAGATCCTCATAAAGTATTGAAATACAATATTTTAACACTTTGACGGACACTTAAAAATTCAGTTTTGTTCCAATTTTGACACTATAGTTTTTTTCATATGTTTGAAATTGAATTACTTTTAAAAGTTGTTATGTTGTGATAGTATTGCCTTAGTAGATATTTGTACGGTGACACAAAGCACACAGGGTATGTATTCTACACTGGAAAATAGACTGCTACACCCGTCTGGCTATAAAACGTTCCGTAGTATACGACGGCTTCAGCCGTCGTGTCCAACTTTTGAAGTTTTGTTTATGACTGTCTAAGCCGGTTTGTCCGTCAAAGTGTTAATATACCTTATCGAAACTACGAGAATTCCAGCATAGTACAATCATCATAAATAACAATAAACGTATCGCAATCAAATGAAACAATAGCTTTTTACTTCTAATCCATATTTTGTACAGGCATCTCTTATACGTCTTTACGGTCACGAATATAGGCAGACGTCCATATAACACGCTATCGACCACAAAAATTTCTACGGAAGTGGTTCGTTTAAAAGTCAGATGATAAATGAAAATACAGAGAAGCAACTGTATTTACGAAACTGTTATTTCTGTGATGCGTTAAGCTATTTTCATTAATTTTATTTATAATATGATCAAACGTACAAAACTTTCTCAGATCATTTTTAAAGGCCACCAACGACAAAGGTTATTTAAGCCTTGAACCAATTCATATTCTCAATTTATTATTTACTAGCAGCCCGATCCGGCTTCGCCTAAATTTGGAGATTACCACCGTTTCTTCGTCAACTTACGTTATAAAATCGATCTCCACGAAAGGCACTTTATTTTAACGCGCTAATATATAGCTTATGTCCATTCTGAGAAGGTCTATTATAAATATTGGTGCGAAACAAATTTTTGAAATCGGATGAGTAGTTTCGGAGATTATCTCGTACATCCAAACGTACAAACTTTATCTCTTTATAATATTATGATATAGATCAGTGATTCCCAAAGTGGTCTATATCGACCCCCAGGAGTCGACGACAACTTGCAAGGGGTCCATGTGAGCGGGAAAAAAATTGGAGGTCCATGAACTGAAAATGGGGGTCAACGATAGTGAATCTCCTAACAAAAAAAGAAATAAACTGGACATCGTTAACCGAAGTCTAGCTAAATTGATGCCAAATGTTGAAAATTTATTATTAAAGCATCAGGTTCATCCCTCACACTAAAAGCATTTATTTTTTGCTTAGTTATTTTATGTAACAGAAAGTAAATTTTAATTTGATTCGTTTAATTTGAAGCTAATTAATAAATATATAAAACTAAACATTTCACACTACATTTCACTACCGTTATAAATTTAAATCGTTCAACGTGAGTAGCACTATACCGGTTGTCAAAAATACATTTGAAATTAATGAATTTGTAAGAAATCATAATCAGATAAGCAGGGGGTCTACCCAAAACCGAAAAACATGGCAAGTGGTTTACGAGACAAACAAGTTTGGGGACCTCTGGAATAGATTAATAATAAATCCTTAAAAATCTTGTACTTGTACCACTTCTCGGATTAGAGTTTGGGAACTTGTAATAAAGAAACCATGGAAACGTTATTTTGAAAACGATATTTATACACGCTAGGCGCAAGGGCGAAGATATTTTTTTTTAACGTCACAAAAAATTTCAAACAGGTTTCAAGTAAAAAATACTTACTGTACTTACAAAATTCTACCGAAAATAAATTAGTTTCACAACAAAAAAAATTTCAATACAAATAAAAATTGAAAACATAAAAATCAGTTTCTTTTGTTTACCAAACAAATGCCTGTGAGAATTCGTAACGCGAGTCAGAGAAAGATTATATTATATCAGATTTGTCGGGGGTCTGTCAACATTCCATAATACCTACGATGCAACTTGCTAGGAACAAAGAACTGTTTCGTCAGAAATAAATTTAAAGCTGGTCTGTTAATAGTAAAAATCGTGATCATTATAAATGGTTTAAGAGTCCATAACATCAGCCATAACGTACTTTACTCTTTGTAATATGAGAATGTGCACGTAATTTCAGGTGTAACTTGTTATACTTCAATGCTTCGCGGGTTCAAAGATCTCAGCTAGTTGTGTGTTTATTTGCATTTTTGTATAACTGTTTATTGTGGTTCCTCGTTACGTTGAAAATGGGAAACCTTGAAATTTTTTTTTTGTTCTCCATCATTGAAATTTCTAGTTCAAGGTTCTATATTGATGATTTTGTGGTTTTAAAATCATTGGTTAGAACCCTTCAAATATAATTTGACCTTTGATTGAAACAAATAACCGAAAATATGCGACCATTTATTGTCAAATCAATTTCTGCCCGCTGCAGATTCACTCGCGATAATAATGTAGGTTTTGGATTGGAATTTTAGCTGAGAAATTAATAGTTAAGTAAGTTTCACAGGTCGTGTCGTTTTCGGGTGATGCCAAATTATAGAATCGCGTATTTCCTGATCAAAATTAATGCATTTTTCTGTTATTATTTTAGTGTTAAATAATAACTGAACTTGAAATATGTTTTGATTAGTGATAAAACCAAGCTAATTTAGAAACCAGATTGGTCGTGAACGCGGCGTACGACTAAGGCAAAAACCAAAAGAAAACGAGATTTTGTAGGCAGCAAATTTTCCTTTAGGCAGCGCTGGCGCTATGTCTACTAAAGAAATATTTTTTATCTCTTTATCTCCGAAATTGCTGTGTCAAAATTATGAAAAAAATCAAGCATGTAAAGAATCTGGTGAAGATTACATAAAAAATGCATTCGATGCCAAAACTCATCAAAAGTATATTTTTTTACTTTTTTGATGAATTGTGGCACCGAATGTATCATTTCCTGTCTTCCTGTGATCTTTAGCAGTTTCTTTATAGGTATGTCTCGTTTTTTTTTTAATCTTAGATGTAATAATTTCGGAGATTAAGAAATTGTAAGCATATTTTAAACGTACTTACGTCCACACGGGTCTAACCACGCCTCACAACGTCTTTTTTTACTCATGTCAACACTAAAATTCATCAAGAAATTAAAAAAAAAATATATTTGATGAGTTTTGGTGCCGATTGTATCACCTTTTAAAGTCTTCTTGTGATCTCTACCAATCTCTCTATATAAGTACCATATTTTTTCAAAATTTAAAATCTACTAATTAAGGAGATAGAGAAGGGAGAGACATGCTTTTTTGCTACATTGAACACTTCCATATCTCCGAAAGTATTCGATTTAAAATTTTGAATAAAATCAAGCATATTAAAGAAACCGATAATGAGCACAGCAAGACTATAGCAAACGATATATTCGGTGCCAAAACTCTTCAAAAATTAAAATTATATATTTTTGATGAGTTTTTGCATCGGGCTCAATGTTTTTGTAATCTTTACCAGTTTATTTATACGGCAAATTATTTAAAAATTGTTGTGTAGTAGTTTCGGATATAAAGAGTTTTAACTAATTCCTCGAATGTAGTAAGCTCACAGTAGGTTTCGCCGGTTTTTTCTCTAGGTTTTCGAGAATCGAAATACTCGTTTACGACCATCTAATGGTTGTAAACCTACCCTGGTTTCAACAGAATTCAAAACATGACTGCATTTCAACTATTCCTTGGAAAATTAATTTGATTGACTACTTATCAGTAATTTGTATTATTTTTTGAAGATGTCTAATATTTGATTAGTAGTGTCAATGTCACATAAATGTATTCATTGAATCGAGACTTAATTGGTGGTCAATGATCAGTATTCAAGGTCATCACGTTAGTCATAATTTGCTTATTCTTACGTAAAATTTTTCTGTCGTATCGACTATAACTTAATAAAATAGATGCTACACTAACATGCAATTATATCTAATAGTCCAATAAAAAATGCGCATATTCTGCTAAATAACTAATGACTACTAGTGTGACCTGTGCGAATTATTCGCACTAAATAAGTATAATAATTATCACTTTACAAAATTATTTTTTAAATATAATTGCAGGTATTCAATTCGTTTCTAATTTTGCACACTGCTATAACGTTCTTCTTTTTGTTGTATTACAATATGAAGCTCAGATGACAGATCGAAGAAATATTTTACTAAAATTGTCATATAGAAGCGCAAGTAGCAAAAGCGTTGAGCTAAGCCGTCAGATGGCATCATGCAGCATTGCTGCGACGTTGTTCAGCGTTGCTCGCTGTTTCAGAATTAAAGCCGTTAGATGGCAGTATGCAGTATTGTATCTGTTGTATTACAATATGAAGGTCAGATGACAGATCGAAGTGTTGACGTTGTTTCAAAATTAAAGCCCCTAGATGGCAGACGTTGTTCAGCGTTGCTGTATTTTAATTAATTTACAAAAACAAAAGCAATAATAAATTTTTTAGTTGTCGATGTCAGTAGAGCAAGCAATTATCTGTAAAATGATATATAATTTATGTCGAGAAATTGTGAGGTTTTTTCTAAAAAGGGAGGCAAACATCTTTAGCCTTAGCGTATTAATATATATGATTAAGAAATAAGAAAGCAATACTTAATAATGAACAATATTTCAAATATACGTTCCTGAAAAACGTCACGATGATTGACAAAAGTAAAATCACGGTTGGTGAGGTTAGAGCATTTTAGAGTGATCAGTTTAACAAATTTTTGTTCTCATCATTTATAGGCAAGACGGCGAGGAGTTTTGGGTGTATTTTTCGGGCACAGGCGAGATTATTGTTGGAATCGCTTCGTTTTAGGGTGTAGTTCAAACCCCTAAGTTTGCTTACAAATTGGTGCGCTTGATTTTATAATTAACAATTAGTGACGAAAATAGTGTTTTTTTCTCTATTTCCTTTAATAGGTATCTCATTTTTTAGGAAATTTCATAAGGAACAACTTTCTCAATGCATATACTATACTAAAAGTCAAGAGGAACGGAGATATTAAAGGAAATAGAGAAAAAAAACACTATTTTCGTCACTAATTGTTAATTATAAAATCAAGCACACCAACAATTTGTAAGCAAACTTAGGGGGTTGAACTACACCCTAAAATTCCAACAATAATCTCGTCTGTGCCCGAATAATACACTTTTTAATGTTTTTACCTCCTCGCCGTCTAGCCTATTATAAAGTGGGACGCCGGGCAGATGTGTAACATAAATTTAAGCGAAATTCTAAACTTTGCCCTGTCAACTAACGAAACTCTTTTTACAGTGTAGTAACTAAACTAATAACTAAATTTCGCTTTGTTATCTAGATGACGCTTTCAACTAAAGCCATGTTTGATCCAATGCACACAAACGTGTCGCGCCAATTGCACGGTTTTACTCACAACCAAACGCGCCATTAGATGTTTCATATCAAAAATCGCGTATAAAAATTTTTGTCAGCAGAAAAAAACGTGTTCTTTTAAATTCAGTGTTGAAGTAGGATTACTGGAGCTATTATTATATTGTACCTACTAGCAGCCCAGTTCAGCTCTAGCCTCTGGTACAAGTCTGTATTTTCGCTCACTGCTCGTCCCCTATTTGTAGTAATATATAATATAATAATAATATGTTTCGTATTTAGTCTATTTCACTCACGAAAGTATGTAATATTTGTCACTGAAAGAACTTGCTAATGATCTCATGTGTCGAGCGTCTATAATCTACAATCCCCCTTCTCTGAAAGAATTATGTCAATCGGTTTAGTGGTTCTCGAGTTTTGAGGTCACGTGTATACACGATGCGTACAAAATAGCTTCATTGCAATCGGCTATTATTCAAATTTTCTCAGTTTTCTTGCAAATAATAGATCTTATAACAATTATTAATTATAATATTTTTTTTATTATAAAACAAAAGATCCCAATGCTCTACTTCACACGTAATATGCACTGTTTATGAATAACAATGTTAATATTATTTCTTCCGTTTTTCAGTTATAATGCGTTAAAAATTAAAAAAAATAGTCATTTTGTAACAACGGTAAATCGTTGTTAATAGTTATCTAGTAAATAGTTAAATATTTTAATTGTTCTTTGCGAAAACTAACTCTGTTAACGAAGCTTAAATATAATAAATTATAAATAATTTATTTAATTATTTTAACCTGGCGTTTTATTTATAAATACAATACCAAAGTACTTAGTCCCTGCTGTTCTTTCGGTTTCAAAGAATGAGAGAACCGCATGCTTTTCTAAATATCTGTCTTTATATTAAGAGTATTCGTCCCTGCAAATACCACCTGCACCCTTCATCTCAAATCTTTTCCCCTCGCCTAAAAACGGTTCGCGCTCTCCCGACGCTATTTTTAAAGCTAGAGGGTTCTGGTAAACGCCAAATGAAAGACAAAGAATCAGACTACAGATCCTTCAGGCGAATTTTTTGAAAAAAAATTCCTGAAAAAACTCACAACCTTTTGAAAAAAATAATAAGTTTCGTAATATTTCACAGGTAGGCGAAACTGTTTTTCAAAAAATTCGCCTGAAGGATCTGTAGTCTGATTCTTTGTCTTTCATTTGGCGTTTACCAGAACCCTCTAGCTTTAAAAATAGCGTCGGGAGAGCGCGAACCGTTTTTCGGCGAGGGGAAAAGATTTGAGATGAAGGGTGCAGGGGGTGTTTGCAGGGACAAATACTCTTAAGACTTGAATCTTAGATCAGTTGGTCTATGACGAGTAAAATGATAAAATGCAGTTTGTAGTTAATTTTATCAGGAAATAAATCTAAAATGAATTCGAATGAATGAAATTTTTGTATCATATTCTCAGTGACAAAACAAGTTTTGTTAAATATACTAATATTATTGTGAATAATTATTGAAAATTGCATAGGCTCACTTTCACAGCAACAATGTGAATTATTATGCATTTTGCATATTTTTAAATAAATGGTTTTATAAATGTTGCATATTACATTAACCTATTGAAATGGAGAATGTTATTATTATTACGCATATTGTAGGTGTTATACTACTTTTATGGAAATTTATCAAAATTAAAAAAAAAATCGATAAATTAAACAAATTTCGTTGAAAAGTTAAGAATTTGTTTATTTTGTGATAAAAACCAATATCAGTATATTTGTTTTTAGTCGAATTATAAATTTATGTAATGAAACATGAATGCTTTACGCACGATTTATCGAAATTTAATTAATATTAGTAATCACATTTACGAGGTGATGTTAAATTTTCGAGGTGGAATTTCATTACATATCGGTAGACTGAATAAAAGTCATTCGACTAAACGTGTAACGAAACGCTGCATCCCCACTCCACTGCGCCGATGACCTATAGTGGGAAGGCGTGGTTTAAGGAGCAGTTGACAACTATTGGAAAATAAGAATCAGGAATCGCATTTATGAATTAAATAAAACTTTTATTCATTTAATGATTTAATAATTATTCTCTTTATTTAAACCGCAAGACGATTCATATGAGACTTCACCTTATAATTCACTTTAAAACCATATGAGGGATCTTTTTTGTACTTATTTAAAATTATTACATACACATACATGAAACCCTTATATCGTGACAGAATATTTTCTTTGTGTATTTACTCTCAGCACCTAAAGAAAAATAATCATTCAACACTTAATATATGCATTAGATATACAGTGTAACCTCTTTATAACGAATCTCAATGAACCGAGCATTTTTTTCGTTATAAAGAATTTTCGTTATATGGAGGGAAGAAAGAAAAATAACCAAATTTCACCTAATTAATTTATTCCAAACTGTTAACTTTGCCTGACGTTTTACGCTATGCCAATATTTGTTTTGTGTTTTATTAAGTATCAGGCTTGGGATGTGGTGGAATCATCTTCATTAAACAATAGGAATTTTTAGATAAGTTTGGCAGCATCAAGTGCTTGTTGAATAGTTGGTGATGGTTCAGAATCGTTCTCTATACGTCTGTAAATACTAAATATTTGCTGACGCCTAAATATGAACATATTTCTTCGTAATAGAGAATGGCTGTTGCGCTATAAAGAGAGTATTAATGCATGGGTTTTAAGGTAAACCAACCTAGCTGTAAAAATTTCTAAGTTACAAGGAGTTTTTCGTTATAAAGAGGTTACACTGTATGTTTGTTTTGAAACTATTAGTAAAATAATAAAGATTAATATTAAATTATAATAATCCAACAAAAACAACGCAAAGTATAAAAATCAAATAACAGCCCACGACAATTTTTTTTAAACAATGTTTAATCAAAATATATAATTGCATCTTGCATTGAATTATGCAAACTTCAATTTAAATAAACAAATATACGGAGTCAAGTTAAATAAAAGCGTTTAATAAAAAGAAATGCTTTATTGTTAATTTCACCGTAAAGATTGAAGAAAGAAAGTGTACACGGGTATTATTCTACGTAATGGATAGCTATAAATAGACGTATATTATTATACACAGCGTGATATAGTGAAACGCTAGAAGCGCACCTTTTTTTTATTCGAGATACAGAAAACAGTTAACTGATTCGTCCTTGAGTTAAATCAAAGCCTCCTATAGTGACTCATATTTATTTTCTAGTTTTTAAATGTCTTTTTTACCTATTTTTATTTTCAAGTTTTTAGTATGATTTGCAACCGGACGAAAGCCGGAACGGTCAGTTAGTTATTATAATATTATGTTGTCATCGGAACTACATATGTGTGCAAAATTTCAACTCAATCGGACGACGGGAAGTAGTTGAAAAAGCTATCGTATGCTTTATTAAAAATGCGATTTGCAACCGAACGAAAGCCGGAACGGTCAGTTAGTTATTATAATATTGTGTTGTCATCGGAACTACATACGTGTGCAAAATTTCAACTCAATCGGGTGACAGGAAGTAGTTGAAAAAGCTCTCCCAAGATTTGAAACAAAGAAACATAGAAATATACGAAGTCAAGTTAAAAACATTGAAGTACCTAATAACTGATTTTCGACGATGAAACTTTGAATTTGTTTTGTTTGTATCACTTTGCCTTATCCAATAGATATTCAATTTATTAGACAAAGATAATAATATAACAAAAACTGTTTGAATATGGTGACGCGATTGAAAAAGCTGCGCCAAGCGGATTAAAGCTTGTAAAATACAAATTTTAACTAACGAGCTCTCAATTTAGTCCATAGCCAATTACAGTCGATCATATTCTTATTACAACGAATCCATCTCGACATCAGCTGTTTAGAATTATTATCATGAAAGATAACAAGAAAATTCAGTTTCTACCGGGATTCAAACCCAAAATTTTCAAATTCAAGTCCAGTACTCTAGCCATTATTTATTCATTTTATTTATGTCATAAAAAGCCACATAACCTTACAATGTCTATTGAAGAAAAAAAAATACAAGTATGTACTAAGTATGAATAATAACTCTATTTTTGCAAGTCATGAATTCGGATCCTTACGATTGACAACGAAGAAGATTTAAGTAAATATTAAAAAAATAATTCCAATTAAATGTGATTAATATTTGTTTACTTTATTATATAGCCTCGCCTAAATATAATTATTATTAATCTGATTTCAAACATTAACTGTAACATGACATAGATTTGATAAACGTTCTGGATACAAATTTTAATATTAATAATTTAATTAATTATTTAATACTCGCCGCTACCCGCGGCTACGCCCGCGATTGAGATGGAAATCGACTTTTGACATGCATATCAGGGGTTGAGGTATTGCACATATTTTGACAAACAATTTTCTTATTTTTCGTAAAAATTTTTTATTTTTTTTTAATAAAAAGTATCCTATGTTACTTCTAATACCTTCAAGAGTGTATGTGCAAAGTTTCATGATGATCGGTTAAGTAGTTTTTGCGTGAAAGCGTAACAAACAAACTTACATTCGCATTTATAATATTTCGTTTTCATAAAATTTGTAAGTCCGGTCCTGTCGGGCCGATTTTAATGAAATTTTAATAGCACATTTTAATCATTACTAAAGGGTTAAATTTCAATTTTGAAACGATTCGGAGAAATTTTTCGGTATTTTTGGGCCCAAAAAATGTTTTCAACCCTTTCTTATTTTTCGTAAAAAAATTTTATTTTTTTTTAATAAAAAGTATCCTATGTTACTTCTAATACCTTCAAGAGTGTATGTGCAAAGTTTCATGATGATCGGTTAAGTAGTTTTTGCGTGAAAGCGTAACAAACAAACTTACATTCGCATTTATAATATTAATATGATAATATGATTGCACATATTTTGACAAACAATTTTCTTATTTTTCGTAAAAATTTTTTATTTTTTTTTAATAAAAAGTATCCTATGTTACTTCTAATACCTTCAAGAGTATATGTGCAAAGTTTCATGATGATCGGTTAAGTAGTTTTTGCGTGAAAGCGTAACAAACAAACTTACATTCGCATTTATAATATTTCGTTTTCATAAAATTTGTAAGTCCGGTCCTGTCGGGCCGATTTTAATGAAATTTTAATAGCACATTTTAATCATTACTAAAGGGTTAAATTTCAATTTTGAAACGATTCGGAGAAATTTTTCGGTATTTTTGGGCCCAAAAAATGTTTTCAACCCTTTCTTATTTTTCGTAAAAAATTTTTATTTTTTTTTAATAAAAAGTATCCTATGTTACTTCTAATACCTCCAAGAGTGTATGTGCAAAGTTTCATGATGATCGGTTAAGTAGTTTTTGCGTGAAAGCGTAACAAACAAACTTACATTCGCATTTATAATATTAATATGAAAAATATGATTAATAAATTATGTGGTTTGGGATTTCTCGCGGCTTATAGATCAACAAAAGCAGCACTATTTTGATATTTAGCTTTAATATCGTTTCGGCATCTTCAGATTGTGGATATATTTTTCCCTATTTTGAGGGATTGTGGACATCAAAATTACTTTAGGAAAATATGAAAGCACTTTAATTATTCTTTACACGCTAAGACAAATTTACTATAGATACTAGCTGCACTCGGTCACGCATTGCAGTGGCTCAGTCTGGGTTGCGTGTGTTGCTGTTACAGATGACGTCTCGTTGCGGTAAAATATGTAGTATAGCGAGTGTTGCTTTGACGCCCAACAGATGGCATCCCGTTGCGGTAAAATATTTAGTATGGCGATTGTTACTTTAAAGTTCAACAAATGGCACTGTTTTAAAAAAAAAACATGTTTTCACGAGTCACAGATGATAATACATAGATATATAAAAACATGCGCATACTTATTTGATCGCAACGTTGTGTCAAAATTTCAAAACAATCGGTGAAGAACTTTCGGAGATTTGCGATTTTGAACAAACGAATATTTACATTTTTAACTCTCTTTTATTAACTTCACTGGATGTAGTATATATTACTGTGCGATCGGCGAAAGAAGACCTGTGGGGAAAGGACAAGAAGTCGCTGATGTGTTCCCAAATTATCGGAATTCATAGGCGGCGCATAGCACGGCATGCAAACAATGTATAGCTTTAAATTTTAAGGCATTATTTTGAGCCTCTAACTCGCACATTTTAATTACATTCGCTATGACCTCCCTAGCGCCACTTCTAACTGTTTTTCCCTTTTTACTTTCCATTTTGATGATATTCAGACAACACTCCTCAACTTAATCCGTGGACGTACGCCTATGTACTGTCTGGTGTATGATTTTTTTGTACTGTTAGCAAGTGTCTCTGTATAGTCGTACGGCTATGGCAATAGTACAATTATCGCGATACGACAATTGCGATACGTTTGGTCGACTGGACTCCCTTATTGCATAGAAGCGGTTCCAGGATCATTACCTTTTACTAATATAAAATACATGTGCGCTCTTCTGCAATAAGGTCATAGGACTACATTCCATTGACAGGTCTTCTTTTAAAAATCCAACAGTACTTATGTGGATACTATAATAAATTTAGATTTTCATGTAGAATGAATACCTAACAATTCTGTTTCTTTTTTTTGTGCAAAATGTTCAAAATATGAGTTGACAAATCACGTGAAAATATATAAATTACAGTCATCATTTTTTAATTTGTATAGAATGCCAAACATATAGTTTTCAGGCGTGCATTAGGTGTAATAATTGTTTCTTAGAATGTTGCATGCGTGATAAGGTATCTTCCACATTACTGTTCTATCACATATGAATGACTCATTCATTTACTATTAATATACAAGGTACAGAAAATGATAATACATTATTAACAAACTAGCGTTATGAGCAATCGTCTGTTACATTCTACGTATATGCTTTAATTGATTGACTCATTTATATTGACCAAGGTTTTATTATACTGCACCTTAGATGAATTTAATATACGAAGCCAGGAACACAAGAATAAATTAATAACCAGAAATATTCTCTATTACAAGCTTCACTCATTCTTGTGACCATGGTGCTCGGTGAATCTGAGATTCTATCCTGAAACCGTCTCGAGTATTAGAAGGTGTACAGCGAAATGTTTCTTACGCACTGGGTTTAATTTTAAAATTCAGCTTACTATGGTAGTGAAACAGATTTTTTTAAAACAAAACCGTAAATTGTATAAATAAATTAGGTAACCAGTAAAATTTCATCTTTTACTTAGAACCAAGGTTATGAATCCGTCGGAAGACACATCAAAGACACCGTTTCCGAGTTATGCTTCTGGTAACGCTGATTAACTATTATTTAATAACAATAATAATGCTAATAATGAATACCTAATTAGAAAAATCAGTTGATATAAATTCTTCAGTATTAAATTAATTTTTTTTTATTAATGAAACAATTTTTTATTTATAAAATATTTTTATAATTAATAATTAAACCAAACAAACAGTTAAAATAAAAAATTAAAGTAAATGTTCAAATAAACCTCCATTTTGATTAAGCAGTGACTTAATCGGTTATAAAAACTTTGTCTCACTTTCAACTTTGGCTAACATTACAGGAGTCACATTGAAACATGCTTTGGCGATTTTGTCTTTTATGTTCATCCAGATTGTGCCACAATCTCGATAGAATTCACTATGTAAACTAGAGGTCCCCAAACTTTTTTGTCTCGTAGACCACTTGCCATGTTTTTCAGTTTTGGGTAGACCCCCTGCTTATCTGATATAGATTTTTTGCAAATTCATTAATTTCAAATGTATTTTTGACAACCGGTATACCGGTATAGTGCTACTCACGATTTAAATTTATAACGGTAGTGAAATGTTTAGTTTTATACATTTATTAATTAAATTCAAATTAAACGAATCAAATTAAAATTTACTTTCTGTTAAATAAAATAAGCAAAAAATAAATGATTTTAGTGTGAGGGATAAATCTGATGCTTTAATAATAAATTTTAACATTTGGCATCAATTTAGTTAGATTTAATCTGAAATCTCTTCGGTTAACGATATTCCAGTTTGTTTCTTTTTTTGTTAGGAGATTCACTATCGTTGACCTCCATTTTCATTTCATGGACCCCCAATTTTTTTCCCGCTGACATGGACCCCTTGCAAGTTGTCGTCGACCCCTGGGGGTCGATTTAGACCACTTTGGGAATCACTGATGTAAACCATGGTAACGACCTCTAAATAGAGGGCAAAGCAATATCTGATCTTGACTAATTTGTACTGTGTACTTTTCCCTATGTACGGTTTCCTGTGATACACCCTGTATACCTAACGTACACTTTTCAGTGACAATTTCTATACTATACAATACACTTTATATACTAAACACACCTTATGTCTTAAACTGTAAGTTGATACTACCCCAACGTTTTTTAAATATCATCTAACCTTAATAAATATTATGATTATTATACGATACCTTACGAGTTCGTTAGAGCAGCTGGTAACCACGGGAGAAGCAATTTACGTGCTCAGTCTACTGCATTAGAGACAATGCACAAAGATAGTTGGGGGGCAACGTAGCGCGGCGGTTATTTTCCGTTTTTGTAATTTTTGTTTATTTTATGATATTTATTTGACAACATTGCAAAACTTTATATTAAATTTACCTATAATTGTGTCTATGCCAAACATGGACATAATCTGTCACTGGCTTAGCCAATAAAATTTTAACTGAGCCCTCGTCGGGGTAAAATAAAAATTTCTGCCAATTGGGCGACGGGACCATTCCAACTTCAAAAATGTTTACATTTGATATAGAATAATAAAGAAAACAAAATTTCTGATTACGCGTGCGGGAACGCGGGTAATGGCTAGTATTAAATACGATATGCTATTCGTTAGCATGGTTGTCTACATAATAAAGCGAAAAAATGTAAAAATTAATCAAAGCATGCTAAACTAATTTCTTCCTGACAGATCTACAGAACAAAAGAATAACTTTTTTTTTGTTTTCAAAATTTTTCCGAAACTATAAAGCTTATAAAAAAAGTTTTAACGAAACTTTCTTCAAAAAATAAATAGATTAATAAACCGTTATAAAAAGTATACCAATATTATATAAAAAATCAACGTTATAGCATATATCTTTTTTGCGCATGTGGACATTTTCCCCAAAAACAATAGGACTCTTCATATTTCCATACCAAACATCCTCCTAAAATTTGGTTTCAATCCGTCCATCTGTTTGATCTGTATCGTGTTCACAGACAAACAGACGCACAGTCTTTTTTTCCAAATATATGTTTTTTGATTCGGAGAACCTCAAAACTAAAAATATTGTAACATTTAAGAAAAAATGAATAATAAAAATTGTCTGATGTAAAAAAATTGTGTACTAGTAATAGAACATTTTAACCGTAATATGGGCTTTTTTTGTATTTTTAATCCACCAATATCCAGGTTTATGTAAACCTAATGCCAGTTCATATTTTTGAAGCATCGAAAATCAATTTACTCGGTTTTTAAAGCCCAGACGAAATGTGATAAGAAATATTTACGTCATTTAATTTTTCTCAATCTAATGAGTCATGAATTTTTCTCTTAGTACATAAAACAATGATCAAGCGCTTAATGGATCATGTAGGTGTTGAAACTCACCTGTTCGCTGGACTGTACGCAATATAAAATGTACATAATATTATTATGTATGTATCGTGATGCGAAGGTGATGTGTATTGTTTAGTCAACATTCGAAAAAAATGCAAGGGCTATCACCGCGACCGACGTGATTACGTATGAGGCGATTGTTCTCTGACATCCGCTGGGACCCTTTCTCTGAAACACTACACCAGTAGCGTACTAACCCTTTTATTGATTTGTTTACTGCATGTGAGAAGGGAAATCGAATTCTGCGAAACCATAGCCACTTCGGTCAGCAAAGTGATTTAACACGAAAAAGTATGGAATTAAGGTAAATCTCATTTGAGAAATACGAATCCAAAATGTTACTCGATGTTTGATGGCGAACTTCATTTGTTCGCTGATCAGTGTTCCTAAACATAGTACGGCCCTGGACTATTGAAATAAACGTATCTAAAGTTTAATCAAAATGCTCTGACTAGTATATCTAGTGTAAATTTTATGCGTTTTATCGTTATAATTATAGGGGTGAGCAACCTTTAAACATTTTCTAAAAATTATTATTTTGAGATTAAAAAAAAATAAATGGATAATATGTCAATATTTTAACGATATAAAGCGTCAGCCCTAATCCAAAACAACAATTTAACTACTTTAATAATAGTCAGAGTGCCCGTCGGCAAAAATTTTATTTTAAAATTAAAATGTCTTACACCTCGAATATGTTCGACATATTCGAGGTGTCAGACATTTTAAATGGTTCATGTTATTTGTCAGAGAACATTATTTTAGCGTTTGGGTTGAAGTTTTTAAGCTATTCAATTAAAAAAAACAAACAGTATATATAAATTTTTATGTCGTCAAAACGACATCTTTCGGAAACTTTAGAGGGAAAACGCCCCAAAATCAAGAAAAGTCATAGAGGAAATAGGTGTCAGAGTAGGCCTAATGAAGTCATATATGTACAAAGTTTGGGGAGAGTATGTATCAACAAAATTTTTGTCGACGGGCACTGACTATAATAAGATTCTAAAAAATTGTTTAAATAAAATTTCAGCTTTTAAGTGAAATTTTGATTTTATTGTTGCTGTAAAACATATTTAATAATTTACTTAATTTAATCACCCGCAACAAATAAATGGTGCGAAACTTTATTACCGTTACGTTGAATAAAATATAGTTGTTACCACTAATATAATTGTTATTTTTGTATAGATATATAATTTTAACTAATAATTTAGGCATATGATACATTCATAAATGGTGCAAAACAGTCTCATAAATTTTAAAAAATAACTATAAGTATCCACTGTTAAATTTTCATCACTTTCTAACAAGTAAAATATTAATGAAGCTATAAAAATAGCGTTGGTTTATATCTTTAATTACTTATTCTAAGTATATACGTTGACAAAGATATAATATTGTAACAATAAACAGTATTATTGTTAAGCTTTTATTATACTGTATAGTTTATACGAAATGCGGATGATATTATATAAGATCAGAATCATATTGAAATGAGCTCAGATCTAAGTGTGTGTATTGTGCTGTGCAATGCTACGTGACTCCTGAGCATGCATGATGAAAGTTCACACCTCTGCAGTCTGCACTCTTGTGTAGTGCGTACTGTCTAGTGACGCTCCTTTGAACGACTCGCTCTGAGCGACTCTTTTTAGTGAGCGGAGCGCACGGAGCCAGCTCCCAATAAAGAGTCATGTGAACACATCACTACTGCAGAGGAGACTTTATATATGCAATGAAACTCGGCTCTCGTTATCAGAATTTAAAACGTAACTGAAATGGAATGGCTTTATAATCAGTGTTACAATAATTAACAGTGGTGTTGGTACGCGAACTAAGCGCGAGATACGATAACGCGTTATCAGTGTTTACATATGTATTCACGCGTCTAAATACCTGAACCCCTATTGTGCGGGTATTATAAATATGTAATTATCCATTTATACACGTGCGTCTTCGCATAGGTGCGCGTTTGGTATATTTAGGCCGTTGCACACGAGGCTGGGTTTGCCGCTGAGACTTGTATTGGCGGGCTCGCTCACGCGATATCAGAAATTTTATTTTCTACTATTTATACTAGATTAAATGTCAACATTTTGAAGTCGAAATGGTCTCGTCGCCCAATTGATTGAAATTTTTGAAGTAAAACTTCTTTACGCACGCTTGACTTGGAGAGTAAGCTGGTGAATGCCCGACGAGAGATTTACGGAAGTGTGATCGGGCGACGCGAACGGAAGTTGAGAGAGAGATCTAAGTTAGTGAAGATAGAAAGAGGATGACAAATACTTCACTGGCTAGTGACGCCGTCAGGTGGCCGAAAATATAAGCAGTACTAACAATAGAATGACACATACTTTACTTGCCAGTGGCGCTATCGGGTGACAGAAAAAAGTTTTGTAAACCTACTTTAAATAATATTTCATAAAGATTTACGCTTAAAATCCAACGAGAGCTAAGTAATTGCAATGTATTACTTTTGTTTTCATTATCTTTATGTTTATATTTCTTTCTTCTTACATTAAACTGTTCATTTCGTTCATGAGCAATTTTATTAATTAATATTTTGTTCAATACATTACATATTCTACGTTTAAAGTGAATAAAATTGTATATTTTGTGAATTTTCGGGTGAATAATAATAAATTATGGCAGGACGAAGTTTTACTTCAGTCGTGTGGTCTAAAGCACACTCGTTTTTTTTTATTAAATATTTTTAGAATATTTTTCAACAAAAGAAAATGTCTTCTATTTGAACTTAATTATTGTCTCTTTTCTTGTAACTCATTATAAAAACAAGACGCCGTTATGCCCCAATTAAACTAACATTATTCTGGAAAATTCTATATGAATGTTTAAATTGTTTAGAAAGTAAATCATTTGTATGCATTACTTTAGGCAGCTCTGTATATTTTCTGTTTACAAATCTGAAAGTGAGAATACATAAAATCTGTAGCTCGTGCCCTCAGATAACAACATAGCTTTATCTAGTCTTCATAAATTGGAATTCGAGCTGACCACATGCGTTTCCTGGGCATGAGTCGAAGAACGGATGTTACGACCGACAACTTTAAATTAAAATGTCTCTAAGACGCGGCGCCGCCAGCGAATTTACGGATGTTATCAATTAGAAGACGTATATATTTATTATTTTATAAGAAAAAATATTAATTCGTAACACTGTATCTGGAAATTTTACCTGTTGAAGAAGTCCACGTGCTGTTTAGTTTAGAAAGAAAATCTTTTGTTATTATTATTATTATTTGTTATTATTTTATCAAATTTGTTTTGATATTTAAATACATGTAATATGTAAGTTAACAATTTTCATGACACTATTATAAGATAAACGTAGGCGCTAGGATTCTAAGCTTCAGATGCAAAGTATCTTATGCTCAGTTGCGGAAGCATTGTCAGAAAATTTGATTTGATAATGACATTAGATTGTGAACATACATATTTCTCCATATATGAAAAACATTGTAGAGTTTTAAATCGATCTTGCTCGAAAAATAATTATTGATCAATTAAAACGATATTTTTCTTAAACTGTATATACATGCATTTAGCATCGTTTTTTGTACAGTTTCCACTTCGAAACAACGTTTCTCTTCGCATTTTGATCAAAATTTAGCTTGAAAAGCGATCTTTTTCTATGAGCAAGCATTTGTTTTTGTGTAAGTACAATCTAATGTTCTAGATGACAGGGAGTTTGAATACGACATTAGACAGCTCCTGATGTATAGAAACTGTAATTATAATATAATCACAATCTACGGTCTTTGTCAAATTAATTTTTTAAAGTGAAACTTTTATTCTATCGCCCCGAATTTTTCTGGCCGTCTGTTGCATGTCGCATTACAGGCGGCCGCGGAGTAGGGGTAAAGTGAAAGGCGCTCGGTAGATCAGCCAAGGCCAATATGGCGGCGCCCATGGTTAGCATCAGCTGACCGTGTAGTATGTATAACACATAGTCAGTCTGTCATGCGGGCAAGTGCTGTACAGTGTTTACATGTTTTTATTCGTGTATTCATGTGAATATTGTTGTTTATAATTAATCGGGATAAGTGTCTACAATCCAACGCCTATAATAATAAAGTTCCCTACAACTTTTTCTTTTCTTTTGATGTCCTTGAAATCTTGCAACCTTGCGCCCGCAGTAATAAAGGTAAATTAATTAATGATTGCTTACTCTAAACTTCAAAGAACAATTTGTGTCTAATTTGATTTTTATAAAGTAAGGGTTTATCTATAAAAGATCTACCAGAATAGACAAAGCAAACAAAGAAAATCAATTTATTATGTTTGTAACTGTATCTATATTTTTTGTCTGCAGTAATAAGATACCTTCAATAAACAGATTTAAGTACTACACAATAACGATAATAATTAATAGGTTAAAATGTTGGCGTAGGTTACGTCCTGCCTTGCAGGTGTTTTTGATATAAAGGGGAAATCCACTTCAATGAATCAGTGTGTTTTAAGGCATTTCCTGCTTCTTCTCTTGGAAAGTGCAAAATCAAGCAGGTAAACGGCAGTTTCATGATGATTCAGTTTTTAATTTAATATAATAGTTTTCCTCGACAATGTCACATCTATACTAATATTATAAAGAGAGAGTGCAAATGTGAGTTTATGTATATGCGGAGGGTAATCTCCGAAACTACTCATCTGGTTTGAAAATGTTTTCACCAATATTTAGAATGGACCTTCAGGATGAACATAAGGGATATTATTATAAAATCGCTTTTCATGGAGATCAATTTTGCAACGTAAGTTGACGATAAAACTGTGGCAATCTACAAATTCGTGCGAAGCCTGACCAGGCCACTAGTTAATTAGTAATTTAGGTACAAAGAAGTTGAAAATACTCTTATTAAATTACATAGATGAACTTCGAACGATATAAACTTTACTTATTTACTGCAATAGCCTCAGATCGAGTAAAATTTAAAAGCAGTTATTTATTGATGAAATGTAACCTACGTACTTTCCATCATTTAGCATGTTTTTGCACATACCGCTAAACTAGCGGTATGTGCTTTATTATCGCTTTGTGCGTCAGAGCTGACTTTCGTTCATATAAGAAGTTATATCTAAGTTAATTTCACACGAAATCCATTCAAATTGAAGCTTTTTGAAAAGAGGAGATTCTAATCTATACAATAGAACCATTTTTAAATCAATTTGAGTTCATAAATACTATTAAAATTGTAATTGAAAATCACAAACAGCAGTTGTCGGTTGGTCTGTACGTATGTACGTACGTATGTACGTACGTACGTATGTACGTCACGACTCTACAGATCGCAATTTTGGTCGGATTGCCTTGGGTTATATTTTATTCACTTTGTTTACTATCAGACCAGAACCCTATTTAAATTCACTAAAATGTGTTCAGTAGTTTAATTTTTATAAACAGTTTTATTTTTTATTATTTTTGACAGCTAATAGTTTAAAAACAATTTGTAAATATAGTGTAATCCATAAAACAAGTGCTACACTTGTATACCGTGATAACACCACTACCGTATTAGGCCGCCGTGGCGCAATGGTTATGCCGTTGGATCCCCAAGGGCAAGGTCCTGGGTTCGATTCCTTACGAAACCATTGATATTTTTTTTCTTTTTTTTTCTTTTTATTTTGTTTTATTTTATTCCACTTGATATTAATTATATACCTATTATATTATGTATAGTTCTTAATTTTTTTTATTTTTGCAAACTTAAAAAAAAATTTTTTCAATTTATTTCTTTAAATTTTTAAATCTTTTTAAATTTATTAAAAATATTTTTTAATTGTTATTTTTTTATCATACAGTGGAAAACTTGCGGGATGTGCACTTTTGGTTTTGCCAACTATTTTTGTTTATTTTCTCTATAATTTTTTTTCATAAATGACAAGATAGATTCTACATATTTCTGTGTAAATAAAAAGTGTATGTAGCAGTTACTAGCAACTAGCAATACGTGATATTATGTAATGGCTTAAACAAAGATTTTTTTCACTTGCAACTTTGTGTGGGTTGTCTGTTGAGAAGTATCATCTAATTGTTGACGATCTTTTCTCACGCTCTTTGTTGCTGTACTTAACATTGTTTATTGCATTTGTTATCGAAACCTAATGGCTTCAACTTGTCGTTTACGGTTTGCCTAGATTACCGGTTTTAAATGAAAAAAGTCGTGCTGTAACTGTAAGTTATAATATTATGCAACATTTTTAAAGGGTTTATGATGCAAAGAATATCTTTAGATTTCACATGGCAGATGAAAAACTAATCCTAATAGGCCCCACTCACGATCAAACTTCATGCCACAGTTCAGTGTTCAAACTTAGAGTTCAGTGAAGCATGATAATGTGTGGGACAAATAAACACTGAAACCAACACTGAAGTCAAGCATGAACTCATCAAATGCATCTTGATTTTTGAACGACTTCAGTGTTCAGTGTTCAAGTAAACTGCTGTGTGTGTGGGTTTTTTTCAGTTCAGTTTTTGGAGTTCTGTGTTTTGTACAACCAGAAGCCAAAAATCTCAATGTTGCTGCAAGTCTTTCTTGTGTAGAAATATATTTTCGCATATTTGTATCCTGGTTCTTAATAAATGGGGTAGCTAATTCCAGTAAATAATTGTAAGTTAATTTATCCATTCGTAAATAATTATTCCAATCAAGCGGCTCAAGATGTAATTCATTAATCAAATAAACATGACTTCTTGAATCACGCATTTCTAACCAATTTTTCACCCATATTCTTATTTTTTTTTCTTATTTCTCTGTTTTAAATACAATCCCACAGCTATGAACAGCCAATCCTCACCATTTAAATAACTCATTTAGTTCTTATTAGTTATCTATAGTATAATATTATAGTATGTATATAATATATATTTTATATATCTATACTCGACGAGTGTATGCCAACAACTGAACCAAACTGAACACAAAAAATTTTAAAAACTGAGCAGTTTGCATGAACTGTGTGTGGTGCCAGTCAGTCTTTCGATTAATCGGTCCAACTTCACTGAACACTGAACTGTGGCATGAAGTTTGATCGTGAGTGGGGCCTATAAGACTAAATCTATTTCAATCTGCTTCAGCAATCAATAGTTCTTCTTCTTGGCTTTTGTTTTATAACGCGTTATCAAAAGTAGCTCCGGGAGGGCTCCATAATGACTATGTAAGCACATGAAGTGTAATTAGCTGAACAAAGACATTTTTAAAATATTCAAAATGCTGACAATGCTCTGAAACCATAGATTGAGTACCTAAGTAGGTCAACAATTGTGTCTTCCAAATTGGGATACAACTAGGGTTACCATATGACAGGCGTTTGCCGCATTTGACTTTGACAGGCATTTTAAGGTTTAGACAGGCGTGCGGCCGGCATTGGTCTGAGACAGGCATTTTCAAATTTCGCGCCTATTGAAAAAAATAATGTCCTCTGACAAATATCTGAGACAGGCATTTTCAAATTTCGCGCCTATTGAAAAAAATAATGTCCTCTGACAAATATCAGTAATAAACATCCTTCTTCATTATTATCTGTTGGCTTTTACTTATTACCTATACAGCGTTTTGCTTTAAACAGGCATTTTTCTGAAAAATCAGGCATTTTAGGTACCATAGACAGGCGTCTCTCTATTTACATATGGTAACCCTAGATACAACCGGAAACTTCTAAAATGGTTTTTGAATATTTATTTTTGGGAGATCGTTAACTACTACATTTTTTCAATCACTACTAAAAAAACAGAACAAAAATGATCAATTCTGTAATAGCCACATCCTGGAGTACTGTAGTATTGAACAACTTCTGATGGTAATTGTGAACAAAAACCTTACATCATGAAAATAACAAAAACCGGGAAGCGGAAGTTTATAAAAATGTGAATTTATTCTATTATAAAAATGTGATTACTAGATTGGGAACAATAAATGCTTTCTAGTTAGATGACGTATAAGTAGGAGTTGTCTAACTCTATAATATTAATACATAAATATAAACAAAGTGTAGTGTGTTGAGTAACAATCTATTTGTTTATAAACTTACTGACCTTAATATAAAAGTGCATCGATGCATTTCAATTGTACGATAGTAGGTGGATTATAAGTAATACTATTTGCATTGTTTAAAGACGTTATAAGATATCTTGAAAATACAGTATAATTAGTACGCGCCACGGATCTAAGAGGTTCGGAAGTTAGTTACAAACAGCGTCGCAAAGGCACATTTTAGAGCCATTGGTACTCCCACCACCTCCCAGCTACCTGCACGGAACGTGCGCTCGTCGGTGATTGGCCGTGATCGCTCGTTGCCTTTGCCACTTGTCGCTTTCCTGCAGCTTTGAAGTACAGTCGAGTACGCTATTGTCAAGTTGTTATTGCTATGTTAGTTTTGTTGAGTTGCGAGTTTGTAGTTTTTTAACAGCAAGCCTACATTCGCATCTAACTTCCGAGCCTTTTAGATTCGTGGCGCGTACTATACCTACCTGTAGATTAATTTCGCTGTCAGCACCTACCGGGCTTTCGGGGAAGAACGCGTTGATTTAATGGCAGCCTTTTCCAGTGCCCCAACCTGATTCATCGGCGCCCATGGCAAGATTCTGATTTTACGCCCTCAAAGTTTTGCTGGCTGATATCTAAAAAAGTAAAAGGAGAACACTAGAGCGAAGTTGTCGTTTCTCTTCATGTAGGCAGCCATTTTCGTCCGGTTTTCCGAGCTCCTGATTGGTTTCCTTTTTTATCGTGAAGTTGCTTGCGATATCTCGAGCCAGTCGAATAAAATTCTGGCTGTATATCAAGGACATCTACGTCTGTCTTTCCAGACCTTCCATAAGGCAGAAGTAGACTTAGGAAGTTAAAATTTTTACAATATTTGTCTATTGATACAATTTTTTTCCTTAAAAAATGTTTTCCTGAAAAGGCACTGATTCATCAATTTATTACCATCGTGATGTCATCTAATTAATACTTTTTCATAAGTTACAGTTTCTTTTTATTAGAAATTAGAACAAACTACAGTTATTATGTAATATGTAATTTGGAAGAAAATAATATATTGTGCTCGATAATAATCTTTAATGTTTAAATAATTAATTATTGTTTGTAACATTAATTGTCAAATATCCAACGGAACTGAATCATGCTTGTGTCATTTGTCATATAGATTATAAACGTGACAATTTTTAATGATTTTCTTCATTTCGCTGTGAATCATGCATAATTACCAAGTATTAGCAATATTTACAATTTCGCAATATGTAGTAACAAACTGTCTGTTGTGCAGTTTTTACTTTTCTTATTAGATTTCAAAATATAAATGCAGTATAAGGGAAAATATGTAACGTTTTACTGTTAATAGTGTGTAGTATAACATTTAATTTTATTATGATACATACACTGATACAGTCTGATTGAAATGAAAACATTCTTAAATAAATTTTGATAGTTGTAGATCACGCCATTGTTTTTTTTTTAATTAAAAAGATATTTAAAAAAAATAGATTTTTCGATCGTCTTCTCCCACGTAAAATAGTAGTTTATGTATCAAGAATGTAATGAATTAGTTTATGTATGCGATGTGATATTGTTAAAATGAGCGATTAGCGAACTTTACTAATCACAGGAGTCATAAAAAATATTACAATCTTGATACATACGGCATTTTTTGCACGTAGGTACCTCCTTTATAATAATTGATAGTTTAATCATACTAAGTATATTTGTAACATTTTTAAAATCGAATTACTTTCACTAGTGTGCAAAGATTCGTTTTACAACCACTATACAGGTATGAAAAGTAGCTATTTTATAGAGGGTCGCGCAAAAGTTTTCTTTTCAAAAGTACATATTTTATAAAAATTATTTGTTTCTAAAATTACTGCTTCTATTTATTTAAAATTACCTGCCAAGCTCTTATACTCACGAAATTACTTTTATATAGTTTTTATAATTTCTCTGATCGCACAATTATAGTACGCGCCACAAATCTAAAAGGCTCGAAAGTTAGATGCGAATGCAGGCTTGCGCTTGTACAGTTTGTTGAAAAACTACAAACTCGCAACTCAACAAAACTAACATAGCAATAACAATTTGACAATAGCGTACTCGACTGTACTTTAAAGCAGGAAAGCGACAAGTGACAAAGGCAACGAGCGATCACGGCCAATCACCGACGAGCGCACGTTCCGTGCAAGTAGCTGGGAGTTGGTGGGAGTATCAACGACTCTAAAATGTGCCTTTGCGACTCTGTTTGTGACTAACTTCCGAACCTTTTAGATCCTTGGCGCGTACTATACTGTAAGTAGATTGTAAATGTAGAAAATAACAAGGCAGCAGTCAATGGCACGAGGAACGTTTGGTATGACATAGCGTCGAAAAACGAAGGTCACGTTTATTTTTTCCCTAAAATATATTTTCTAGACGTTTTCGATCCCATATTATAATGTATAGAAAACTTAGTGTTTTACTGCATGTACTGTCAGGTTAAGAATTAATTTAATTTAAAATTTTACCCACCCATTAAAGCCATGATTGAATAAATGTATTCTTTTTTCACTGCCACTTTTAACCAATACATACCTATATGTAGTTCAATCATGTAACTGAGCGTGTATATCAAAGATGCCAAAGTTAGTTCTCATTAACCCAACAGATTTCACCTACGCGATTTCAACTGCACAATTGACCTGTTTAATTAACCCTTAGATAATAATGTTGTATACTATAATTGGTTCATTCACCAACTGTGTTCATTGTTATTTGGCATTGTCTTTTGTACTGGCCAAGTAATTGTACTCTTGCATGTAAGAGTGCATTGGATTAAAATATGATATAATTACGGAGATGTACAGTAGAAGATTGTTATTAATAATGTAGGTATTCGATTTTAAAAGGAAAAGTGAATTTTTTTTATCTTGCTTTTATTTGCGAATATTTAATTAATTATTTTATTCAACACGCGTCTGTAATATATAATTTCGGGGCCCTGCTAAATTCGGGAGAAATAATAAATTACTTCATGTTGACGCGTAGAGTGCTAATAATGAGCCGAAACTATACGATAATGTATTACTGCATAGTTTCTGGACCAATTATAGGAACGCGGTAGCGAGCCGAAACTGTACGGTAATGAATTATTACTGCATATTTTCTGGACCAATAGGACCGCGGTAGCGATTTGTATATATGAAAACAGCATCGCAATTCAGCGAAAGTCAGGGCCATCTTGTGTGCATCGAGGGCGGTGGGTACGTCAATCAATGAAGTGATTTATTATCAGGGCCCCGATTACATATTACTCGTGCTAGTTGAATAAAGTATTATGTGCGACCATTGATCGCACAATATACTATTATTGTAATAATATTTTTTTAGTGTTCTTAATGTTTATAAACACTTAACCGTGTATTTTTTTAAACACTCGCCTCCCTAATATAAACACTCCGTACAACATTGTGATGAAAAAAAAACAATTAACTATCTTATTGCTTTCATCTTAATAATAATATAAATTCATTCGTACATTAGTGTATGAGACACGTTAGATGCAGAGGGAATTAAATAATATAATGTTGATCAGAACTAGGTGGAACCATATACTAAATACATTATAGAGTCACAACAGCGATTTTATTTTAATGCGGTAATATATAGCCTATGTTCAACCTGAAGATTTATTCTAAAGAGTGGTTCAAATAGGTGCAGCGGTTCCGGAGATTAAAAACTTTTGAAATCGGACAAGTAGCTCCGGAGATCATATACATACAAACTCACAAAATTCGCACTCTCTCTTTATAATATTCGTATAGATATTTTGTTTGGTTAGTATCATTGAGAGTAAGGAAGTTCTAATTAACTGACTGTTTTAAATATTATTTAAGAACTAAATTTACACAGTTGTGAAATTTTGTAAATGTATTAATTGAATACAATAAGCATTTGAATATGAAATATTAACACGTGATTAATTAAAAGTTTCTTCTCATCGCATAACTCACAATAAAACGAAGTGAACGAACCATAAATGTTGCAATCGGAGTAAAAATAATGCAATAAGCCCCCGACTGTCCTAATAATTAACTAAGGTTCCAGAGCAGTTCATAGGATCATCTAGTTTGGGTCATTTACTTGGGTCCTTAACATAATCATGTCGTTTGGGGGTCATTTACATCACAAATAAAATACCGATCAAAACTTACTCAGTATCCAGTTTTTTGTTGTTACTGGAAGCGTATAATCACTAAAAGTTCGTGAGTATGGTGAAGGACGATTTGCCTCTTTCAAATTCCGTCCCGAAACACCAAGTGTTTTCCTAGCACTTTCAGAAGATACTACAGGTAGGAAATCATCTTCAGGTCTTCGTCATACTCTTTTACAAGAATCTTGTGATTTCAAGCACTCCCTAGTTTCATCAAAAAAGAAAACAGACGGTGTTTTCAATTTAATTATTTAATAATAATATATACAACAGAAAAACTGGTACGCTAATTTTAATCAAGAGTTTAAGAGCCAAAAATTTTGCGTCTGAAGGTTATTAAAACATCTCACTCGCTGACAACTAAGATTAGACCTCGGCATAGTTCTAAAACGATCTGGAGGCCATTTGGAGTGTAAATGATTTGATTCCAAAGTGTATCGTTTAGTGAAGTTGCGCAGTAAGAAGAGTGAGGAAAGCGACCAGATTTGTTATTCAAGAGGAAAGTATCTATACCAGGGGCGGGCAAATCTTTTGATCGGCGGGCCACATAGCTGATGAAAATTTGACCGCAGGCCGGATGGCTGACGAAAATTTCACCGCGGTCAAAAATTTGCAGAAAAAAAGGTCCTCGCATTCTATTTCCGCTACTATTTTTCTAAAATTTTTTAAAATGCTTCGCGGGCCGGATAAAATTGCGCTGCGGGTCGGATCCGGCCCGCGGGCCGCCATTTGCCCAGGCCTGATCTATACTGTCAGTGGTGCGTCTCGACTAGCGATGACTAAATGAACCGATGTTAGAAAACATAAACCCGTTTCACCCAAAACTAGTTTGTTCGCAGAAATGACGCTACTATCTCCTCTAAACGATACTACTCTTCCTACTAATGATGGTATATCTGAGGGACACTCATTAGTGACAATTTTACTTATGAATGAAATTTTACTACAGCTTGACTGTAATATTAAAATAAATTGGCGTTTAACATCTGACCTAAATGTCTACACATTAGCAGTACTCGAAGATATGAATATGTCACGAAAGTATAATAAAAACAGGAAATAGCTAATTTAATTTTCACTGTCAAGCTCTAGCACACTTCTATTGTGTAATCAGCTGTATGTAATTAACGAAGGGAATGTTTGTTTGAAGTAATTGCCGCGAACTTAACTGACACTGGAGTAGACAGAGCGCGTGTCCGGGAGGACTGCACAGTGCACTGATCGTCATTATTATTAACTTGATTAACGGTGACTCCGAAGGTTAATATGTTAAGAAGAACATAATATTCCAACAGATTTTGGTAACAGACTTCAATGAAGCCGCTTCGTGATATTAAAATTTACAATAATAGCAAATGTCCCTTACGGGGTATAGTTCGTAAAACTAAATTAATGACAGTAAGATCTAGATATTTGCTCTACAATTGTTAACGCCCAGTGTTACAATACTTTATTACTTTATATTGTCATCGTAGGACTCAAACCCGAATCTTCCACTACCACGGCGGATGAGTCTGATCGTCATTATTATTAACTTGATTAACGGTGACTCCGAAGGTTAATATGTTAAGAAGAACATAATATTCTAACAGATTTTGGTAACAGACTTCAATGAAGCCGCTTCGTGATATTAAAATTTACAATAATAGCAAATGTCCCTTACGGGGTATAGTTCGTAAAACTAAATTAATGACAGTAAGATCTAGATATTTGCTCTACAATTGTTAACGCCCAGTGTTACAATACTTTATTACTTTATATTGTCATCGTAGGACTCAAACCCGAATCTTCCACTACCACGGCGGATGAGTTATCAATTACTCAACAATGACATATCCAAACAATCAGTCCATATTAAGATTATAATATGAGTACGAAAGTAACTCTGTCTATCTGTCTGTATGCTTTCACAGCCAAACTGCTAGGCCGATTATGATGACGTTAAATATGGAGATGGTTTGATGCCCAGAGAAGGGCATAGGTTACTTTTTTTCAAAATTCAACCCCTATGGGGATGAAGTGGAGGTTGCAATATTGTTTGAAGTTACGCTTTCACGGCCAAACCGCTGAACCAATTGTGCTAAAACTTAATATGGAGATAGTTTAAACCCTGGGGAAAGGCATTTTTTTTAATTAACTCCTTAAAGGGTTAAATGCCTTCTCATAAATTGATGTTAAAAGTGGGTGTTCTGGTACTTTTAATGCAAAATATTGATGCGCCCAAATTGAGTAATGGTACACGTTTACAAGTCTCTCATCTGGCTCGAAATATTGTTATACGGATTTGCTTTTTTAATTTACATTGAAAACTTCTTTCGGAATAACTATAAACAAAGCCCAGGGAAAACACTTAAGGACGTTGACATTCGTTTAGAAAAAACATGTTTTTCGAACGGCCAGCTGTATGTGGCTTGCTCACGTGTGTCGGATCCACAAAACCTTTATGTTTTTGCAAAAGATGGTAAAACAAAAAACATTGTTCATAGGGCCGTCTTAAATTAGAGTTTTGGTCGAATTTATGATTTATATTAATTGTATACATGTAATTGTATTCCATGCGGCCGAAGTCGCCAGTAAAAGCTAATATTTCTCATATTAGGAGCACATTTGTAACTGTTTTTTCACATCATGCGAGAATTGTAGCAAACTACTGTTATTAAAATTTGCGTTTCTTATAGAACCCACCCAGTCTTGATTGGTAGCTACGTGGAGAAACAAAAATTAAGATTTTCTCCCATCCCCTGTCTTTATAATTAATGAAAAAAAAGCGGTTTCAATTTCCAGATATGTAAAGCTAGCGGTCCCGTCCGGTTTCACCCGGGTGCAAAAGAACGAATGGGGAAGGAAGGGACATGAGTACGCACATTCATCTTATATTACCGAGATGAATGTTGTGTCCAAACTTCATAATGATCGGCGTTACCATTCAAAATTTGTCGTTAAAAAGCAGTATTTACACTTTTTTTAAGTAATTTTCTTTTAATATAATAAATATTTAATTGAAAACACTGTAGGAAACTTATTTTTATATAGGTGCCTATAGTTGTAACAGTTTTCAAATGAGCTATTAATTAGATTTATTTAATTTTAATTAGTCGTAATAAAATTTAGAAAAATTGAAATGTAAGCCTTAGAAGAAAGCAATGTAGAAAATAAAAAAAAACATTAAAAACATATTCGTCTATTGTGGGGCTCGAACCCACGAAACTGAGATTAAGAGTCGCGCACTCTACCGACTGAGCTAACCGAGCTGGTACGTGCTGCGATAATAATGGGATATTCAGTTAAGGCATTTCACCTGAATATAAGTATTTGGTGAAAAATGTTGACTGATATTCTGCAACATTTTTCATTGATTTTCCGCTCCTATTAGTCGTAGCGTGATATTATATAGCCTATAGCCTTCCTCGATAAATGGGCTATCCAACAAAAAACATTTTTTTCAATTCGAACCAGTAGTTCCTGAGATTACCGCGTTCAAACAAACTAACTCTTCTGCTTTCTATATTAGTATAGATATCTAATAACGAAACCTATAGTAAGGTACCAAGACTCTTGTCATCATTATAGTGCGGTTCGATTAATGGAGAGGCAAAGCAATGAAACAATGTAAAGCATATCTATCCCAAGCATTAAGTTTCGCCTCCGCTCTTATTAAATCTGCATGTTTTTAATGATAAACAAATAACAAACTGTATTAGGACGTAGCATCCCTCAAGAGTCAAGGCATTGACCTGCTCTGAACTCGCGCCATGTGCTATGATGTGAATGATGTATACAGACAGGCGTCGCGGTCACTCAGTTGTACATGTACTACTTCTACTGTAACAATAATCCCACCTAAAACATAAATGTGAAAAAAGGGCCAAGTTTGATACAAGGAACAAGTGTTTTTGCTGAAAAAAAAAAATTCCAGTCAACTGGGCAACGGGACCATTCCAACTTCAAAAATATTGACATTTGATATAGATAGATAGATATTTTTTCGCGTAGCCACAAGGGAAGCGAACGTCAAAAACAATACAATATTGTATAAAATAAAATACATGATTATAACTAATTAAAAAGCGTCGTCATATGGGCAAGCATTTATTAAATAGTGTTTCAAACGTTTTTTGAAAATTTTGTCCTTAATGAAAACAGGGAGTTTGTTATAAAAATAACTACCCTTATTAATTGCGCTGTTATCTGATCGAGCAGTTCTGCAACGTTCTAGATGGATGTTATTTAGAGCACGAGTGTTGTAATTGTGTACATCAGAATTTAGTTTCAGACTGTTTATTTTATTTTTAACGTTGATAATTAATTGAAATATGTAAATTGCATAAAAAGTTAAGATACACTTTTCAGCAAACACTTGCCTACAAGACTGTCTTGCGTTAAGCTTAAAAATAAGTCTTATTATCCTTTTTTGCGCCCAAAGAACTACGCAATACGACATAGCACTATAAGCAAAGGAATAATATATTGACAAAAAAGTGTAGATAGTATGTCAAATTAAGTTTCCTGCACACCGCATCTTGACTGAACCATTTCAGATCACTGTCTATATCGTCGTTGGTTCTGTAATACCTCCTATGTGCAAAAAGTAAAATTTGCAGGAAAGGCCAAAAAGTGGTTATGTCAGCAATGGATGGTAAAAACTAGCAATTTCAGAGGTATGTTTCTAATTCATACTTATCTTCACTATACATGTTTATTTAAGACGAAGTATTTTCTTAAAAAAATATTTAACGTTAATTTCGGGTTGATTGGCACTTGGGAGGAATTATTTGATACAACTTTTCACATAAGAGTTATTTCCCCTTGTTGGTTACTGTAAAATTAATTTGGAGGTATTACTAGTGTATAGAGCTCCGTTTCCTGAATCTTTTCATCTAAAAAACGTAAAATCTGCCAATTATGCACATAAGAGCTATTACAGAACCATCGACGATATATCTCTTCTCCATATGCGCCGATTTTTCCCAAAAACAATAGGGCTCTTGCTTCTTTATAGTAACCTTACCCCCCCCCCGAAAAAAACAGTTCTGTTCCTTTACTAGCCTCGGAGATAGAGGTCTCGAAATGGTTCGTGTAAATACTAAATACCTATTGACGAGATCACGCACCGCCCCGGACTATTATGCTTTAAAACTTTATAACAAACTACCTGCATCAATAAAACAGTATAATCTTCAAAAATTTAAAAACCATGTAAAACAATTGCTAACGGCTAATTGCTTCTATTCTGTGGAAGAGTATTTAATTCATACATTTTAATTGTGTTTGTGTTGACTTGCAACTATTGTATATACAATTGTACCAAATGTTGTTAATATATATCTATCTATCTATCTATCTATCTATAGCACAGTGCTATGCGAGAACTTGGTCGACGCACTCCGTGCGCTATGATATGTATACAGGGTACACTATGGTCTGAATAATTATAATTTATATTTTATAATCGTAAAGTAGAAACGACGATATATGCGCAAATTAAATCACTTCATGCTATATGCATCGCTTAACGAAAAGTAACGTTATTGAAATTATTGTATACAGGATGTCTACCATTTTAACGAACACATGCAAAGCAATTTACAAGTAGTCTTCCTTTAAGTGGTTGCATAGTTCAGATGCTTCTACTATTGTCGTTGTTCGCTGAACTTCCTTCACAACTGTTTTCAACTACTTCCATAAATTTCAGTCTTTTCAATTCTTACTGCACGTAATCTATAGAAATATATCACATTTATTAAAAAATAAAATAACAAACAAACAACAAAACCCAACTGCATAAAAATGAAACTAATAACTAAAAAGAAAACAAGTCGGAAAACCTCAACACGCAGCAGGTGAGAGAGATCTATTTGTCTTCTTCTTTGGTTTTTGAATGGGTAGAAAGCTTACACCAAAAAAAAGGTGATAAGCGATAGTCCATAACATTCACATTGTCTTCGGCATAAAGTAGCGTTGATCCAACAGAATGTTACGATGAAGAAAGGTTTTGAGGATCATAAATAAGCTTTACCAATAATACTCTAGTGGCCAACGTTTCGAAAAATTTATTTTCATCTTCAGGGTCTCAAGCTGGTCAAATATAATAAGATGTTTAAACTCATAATATAATGATCATGTATATTGTTAGAACAATTTACCACCTTTTGACCAGCTTGAGGCCCTGAAGATGAAAACTAATTTTTTGAAACGTTGGCCACTAGCGTAAAATTGGTAGGGCTTATTTATGATCTTCAACCAAAACCTTCCTTCATCGCATCATTTACATTAATACGTTTTCTTTAGCAACCACTGAACACCCTTCGGTCAATTTTAGAAACCTTCTATATATGGATTGGTATTGATTAGCTTCTGTGTGGCGAGTTTTACTGCTTGAACTTGCATCTGTTTTCAACTAATATATTAACTAATAAATTAAGTTTAGTTTTGACACATTTCATATTGCTTTCTGAAACATGTACAAAGAGTGGCGCAAAAGTATGAGACTGATTTTCTTCCCAACAATAACATCAACCGTGCTCAAAGTATCATAGAGTGCGTAAATGAGGAATCATCCTACCCAACAATGGTCTCGTTCTTACATCGTTGCCAATTGGTAACTAAAAACTAACTTCACTTTATGACAAACCTCGTCTACTATTGCAGTGCAGACTTCTACTTTTAAATGTTGGTTTGTGTGTGAAATTCACAATGAAGCAGTTTAAACAACTTTTGCATTGTAAATGCATCTGTCAAGTTCTTGAACCTGTCTTGAAACGACATTCAAGTTATCTTGACAAGAAAAATGAAAACCTTGCAACGGATATTAGTTGTGTAATTAAATGATGGTGAAGATTTCAAAAAAAGACATGTTATGGTTACATCCTTTACTCAGGGCAACGAATAATTTATATTCATAAAAATAATAATTCAATACACATTTTATAGATAAAACTAGTGGCGATTTTATTTTAACGGGATAATAGCCTATGTCCATCCTGAAGGTCTATTCTCAATACTGGTGAAAACATTTTGAAATCGGATAAGTAGTTTCGAAGATTATCCTCCGAATATACACAAACTCACAAAATTCGAACTCTCTCTTTATAATAATTAATATTAGTAATTAGTATCGATTGTAGATTATAGATGATCGACAGCTAAAATCATAACTCATTAGCTCTACGTAATGAGGACGGAGTAATCTAGTCGCCAATCTTTTGGAGCTCATGAGAAAATCAAGATTTTTGGAGGACAGTGGCGTAATAATAGGACGGGCAAATTGCCACAGGCCCCCGGCCGGAGGGGGCCCTCGGCCCGGAAAGGCTGTGAGCACAGGAGGATCCTAATATTTATTATTACAATATTCAGTAAAAGTCACTGGCGTCAAACGGTATAGTTACGCCGCTGTTAGAGGACTAGATCCAGGACAAGTGGGAGCACAAAAATCCTAATTATGGATAACGTACATTACTGGGCTGTCTTAGGTTTACCTCTAAGTCAATCAATCAAGGTCATTAGTGTTCGAAATGTTTTGTGGCCATTTTCAAAATATTTGTGATCACTGACGATTAAGGATTTTCTTACTACATTTTTCGGCGCAAAACCCTTCTGACAAATTCTGTATAGAAGTTTCTGTTTGAAATACGGTAAAGTCATAATCCTCAAACCGTTAATCTATTTAATTGCTCAGTCAGCACTTGGTTTGGTTTACGATTTAGTTCATTATTGCCGGTTAATTCTGTCATGACTCATGATAATCATTATTTGTTGTCGACCATATAATACCATTTTGTCTTTAGGCTATTTGCAATATTGTCTTAGTACGACGATTGTTACTAAAGTATAATAAAAAATGATAATAATTTTTATAGGCTTGTATAAACTGTATAAATGAAATCACCCCTACGTATAATAATTAATTAATGCTGCCAAAAATTAATATAATGAACAAGGTTGCACAGCCTACTAAACAAAGTTGTGATGATCTCATTAAATATTTACCCTCATCTTCTCTTGTCGGCCAACAATGAAAGAAAACCTGTATGTTAACAGACCTTGGACTTCGTTCTCTGTTTGATAAAAAGGGATAAAAAGTTATTGCTTATATTTATTTAAGTTGTAATATTGCAATTTACAGATGAATAAAATTGGTTTGCTAAAGGCAAACTTTCGCTGTCTGTGTTTCCTTTCTTTGGGCAATTATATTGCATTAGGTCTTACTTTTGTTTATGATGTAGCCAAATATTATGTCGTATGTTTTTATAACATCAGATATAATTGAATTTGTTATTAAATAGTAAAATAATTATTGTTCTTATCATCTATCCACTCTAAAACGGGAAGCACATCACTATCAGTTCCGAACATTCGAATATGTGTTTTGATGCGTTATGATTAATTTTTGGATAAACCCTTTAGAATAATAATAATAATGCGTTTAACATCCATTTCTCGACTTTGTGTCATAACAGACGCCATCCGTACCATTACTATTTACCATCTACCACACTTTCTGTTATATTCTACTGAACTTCTACTTGCAATAGCAATGGGCGAATGGAGGAATTTTTTTTTATATTTTTTTTGGAAATTAGGATAAGGTCGGCAATTTTTGAGCATAGGAGTTTGACAGGTAGTCAGCCATGTCCTTAAATAAGGAACCATCTCGATATTTATCTTTAATTAATAAGGGAAACCATGGGAATCCTCAACAAGATGGCCGGTGTAGGAATTACCGTTTCTCGGCGAGAGGTGGTAGGAAAACTCCCAGCCACATCTGCCTCTGCCGGGATTCGAACCCGGTATCTCCCGAGGCCTTTAAAATTTGCTGGTTGTGCAGGTTTATGCTTGAAAGCGCGCGCGATCTTTTAGGTTTAAGAAGTAACATTTACATAAATAAAAAATCGAACAATAAATAGAACGTTAAAAAATGTTCCTGCGTAGTTTGGAATCTCTTTAAATTACTATTAATTTTAATAAGTAATTTAAAACATAACTAAAGAAAGTAAACAGTAATCATATCTCGTAAAATTTTATTTACAAAGTTTTTTCTCCCATGTTAAAAACAACGCTTTTTTATTGCAGGGTACGCAAACGGAACAAATAACGCTGACCAGCGCAAATGAACCGGAACTCGGAAGTCTGACTACACCGACAATTCGATTGGTTGACGGTCCCAGCATACTCGCCGGTCGATTGCAAATACTTCATCGTCAAGCTTGGAGATCTGTTTGCACGAATTCCAGAAAGTAAAAATCTCAATATTTTATTATTTTTACCCTGAAATATCTAGGTACCTGATTTATTAAAAAAATAATATATTACACCACAAAGGCCGAAAGTTTGATATTCTTGCACTGTGCGTCATGATGCCCGAGGCGAGCCGAAGGCATCTTTGGCACGCAGTGCAATGATATCAAACTTTCGGCCAGTGCGGTGTACCTATGCTATTTTCTTCATATCTCGGTCGTAAGTACGCTTATTAATTACATAAAAACACAGATAAATTCCAAGCAAGCAGCTTTGAAGTTATACGTAAAAACACGAATGACAGCTGTTCACGACTATTAGCTAAAATGTAATAGGGTTGCTATGGAAACGACATCTAAACAACAATATTGATTAGTTATTTTTTCTTTACTGCCGCCCGCTCGCAACAGTGCGTGTAATCCCACCAATGCGTACCTAAAAGGCCAAATTTTCCGCATTATAATTGATGCCGAAAGTATGTACTTTCAATCGAGGTGTGAAGAAAAAAAGTTTGATTCAATATTTTTTTTTTATTGTTGCGATTTAAAGGCTTCAAAATTGCAAATAAAATAAAACTATTTTGTAGTCAATTTGTGTAATGTTTAAAAAGGTCGCTCGGATTTCAATTACTCAATCGTATGATGAAAATTGAGCGAATCCGTAAATTTTGTTAAATTTAACGCAAATATTTTTTGTTTAAAACAAGTAAATCAAACAAAATTGAAACAGAGAGTTTGTCTACTCATCGTAATAAAAGAAATTCCACCAGACACTTTGGATTTTCAGCCGATAAGCAATAAAAATAAGGAATATTTGTCACTATTTCCTTTACTGATCGAAATTATATTATAGTTTAAAGAAATAGAATAAAATAGTGCAAGTAAAGCTGAAACTTTATTGATTGTTTTCTTCCTACATATTCATAAACACACGCCATGTAGGTAATGTGCTTATATCTGATAAACGAAAATAGTAGAATGACCTCCTTTTTTATCTATAATGAAGCGTGACAAATATGCATGAACATTTTTTAAACAATGTGTATTTATAAATAACAACGTGTTACTAGCCGTCTTGCTGCTCTGAAATCAAGTAAATTTATTTTTTCAACTAAACTTGTTTGTTTTTCCGTTTTGGTATATAGACACAAATTGTTTTTCCAAAACTTGCTCATAAATATATCATGTATTTTGTAACGTTAAAATTTCTTTTTTAATCGATTTAAAACCCTTAAAATCCACGTATTGCAATTCTCCCACCATATTGGTCATCTGTACGTCGAGCCCTTTCAAACGACACCTCGATCGTCGAAATCGATTCAGTAGCTTAAGGAGGAGATAGCCGCACAAAAAAACTGCTGGCCTATTATATAGATGCATAAAAATGGAAATTCACTTACAGTTTACAATAATACTTAACTTCAAATTAAACTGACAAGAAAAAATAAAATGATTTTAAAATCAAGAATAGAACATTTTTTATTTCAAATATTTTTGGGTATGTCTTTTTATCCGATTAACCGTTTGGAAATCTGGATACATATATGATACTGTATTTTTTAACGAAAAACAGGACAAAAATCCTACGACTTTTACTATCAATATTGGTCCAAACACTACAAATTACAATGGCCCATTATCTACCAATTTACAGACATACATTTTTTTCAGGGCGTCAAAACTTAAAAAGACTGTACTGTTTATTATGATTTTCAAATAAATCCACATCGCTGGGTAAATGCAGAAGTATCTTAAGACCAAAATGTGCTGTTTTGAGTTTTATATACCTACCTATAGATATAACATGAGATTCTGCATTGAAATATGCTTAAAAATTGGTTGTTTGTAAAGTCGGTTTACGGACGATAGTTTTACGTGATAACGTATTCCGCTCGAATATCATATTTAATAATACATAACCTAAATTTTAGTAGCTGTCAAACTATATTTTTACCGACTCTCTATCGCTTATACTGCGCTCTCGCTTGCACGCACAGGGTCAGGCGGAACGTGACACTTTTCGGAACGTTACACTTTTTCGTGCATGCAGCCGGTGTTTCATCAATTTATAAGACGTTATCACGTCAAAAACATAACGTATATAAAACTCAAAACAGCACATTTTGGCCTTACGGTACTTCTACATTCACCCAGCGACATATCTAATAAAACCGAATGTACAGGGTGTCCCATTAAGAATGGGACATAGAACAACCGCAGATTCTCCAATTCAAAATAAAACGATTAAGCGAAATATGCTTAGATAAAATGTTACTCGTTTCCGAAATACAGGGTGTTGAATTTGAAAACTGAAAAATTATTAATGTTCATAATTTTTTTAATACACCGTATAATTTTACTCAAATCGGCACACTTGTTAAATATCATAAAATGCACCTAACAATAAAAAAATTAGTTCAGTACGCTCTACCAGTGGCGTACGGCAGGAGTAAGTAATGCTTGTACCCCTTCTAAATGTTACGCCGCTGTCAAAATTTTAATTTTTACTATAATTTTAATTTTTTTGATATTTTTTAAGTCAATAATGTACACTTGTTAGTTTGTTGTAAAGTCATTGGTTTTCGAGATATTCGCAGTTTTTTAAGACAAAATTGTAAAAATGAATATTATTAATAATAATACAAATAAAAAGTACATGTCTATCTATCTTTAACTGCGAATATCTCGAAAACCAATGACTTTACAACAAACTAACAAGTGTACATTATTGACTTAGAAAATATCAAAAAAATTAAAATTATAGTCAAAATTAAAATTTAGACAGCGGCGTAACATTTAGAAGGGGTACAAGCATTACTTACTCCTGCCGTACGCCACTGGTAGAGCGAGTAACATTTTATCTAAGCATATTTCGCTTAATCGTTTTATTTTGAATTGGAGAATCTGCGGTTGTTCTATGTCCCATTCTTAATGGGACACCCCTAGATCAGTACAGTAGTATATTTATTAATTTTCTGTGACTATTTTTCAGTTGGACACGATCTGATTTAGAAACAGCATGTCGGCAGCTTGGATTTCAAGGCGGAAGTTTTTACAACTGGATGAATCGTCAGATGCCTTTAAAACCTCGTATTCTGTACGAAGAGCCGCAGTGTTCCGGAACCGAGAATTCACTAGTAGAATGCCGTTGGTTTTCACGTCAGATGGGTTCAGGAGTGTGCGACTATCATCCGGATCTAGGCATACAATGTCTTCCGCTTCATGAAAATACTATGAAGGCGTCGCGCTTCTGGCGAGGTTTACGGTTCGAGCACGCGCAGTTCGATAAGATGTTGACGCTACTCAACACTCTCTACGTCCCAACGTCCAGATCGGAAATGCAATACGTCAACATTAAATATGGAGGCGCCGGAAGAGAATATAATGCAACAAGTGCCTTACATGTTGAAGGTGTTCCACCTCAAATGAAAAATATACAAATTTTATATTCAGCTTATAACGGAATTAATGTCACGTCTCCGGATAGTTCGTTTAAATTGGAAAACTGTACGATTAGAAGTAATCGTGGATATGGAGTATTTATTAACAGTACCTACGGCTATGCTCACATAGATGGTTGTTTGGTTAATGAAAATGGCGGAGATGGAATAAAATATGTCCACCAAGAGGAACGGCCGGATGAAAAGTACAATAGGCTTGACTTGTCAGATTTTTGTACGATTCCAACAACATCTAGTCAAACGTATCCAGTACAAATGTTCGCGGATCAATCGCAATATAATGCACAGCAAAAAATATGTATGAAGAATTTTAATACACGCTACGGTCATGTTTTAACTATGCACTTCAAAAAAGTGATCACAGATCGTAATAATAGTGCTCTTATTGAAATTTACGACGGAACTACGGCAAACGATAAATTAATAGCGTCGTTTCGTTTAAGAAATAATACAAGACCTCAATCAGTCACTTCATCTTATAACAGACTGTTTGTTAAGTTTCATGCCGATCGTAACACGAAAACAATAATTTATATGAAGCTTGCTTCTGGATTTTTGAAAAGTTATGATTTAAATGTCAGTGCGACAATAGTTGCAGATAATAATGGGCGCGGTGTTGCTGTAGAAAATTTACGTTCTCAAGTTCATATCCACAAATCGTCGATTTCAAATAATAATCACGTGGCTGGTTTTCATGTATCGAGTGGAGTCGGTTACGTCAATGTTACAGATAGTAGAATTGCTTTCAATGAAGGTGATGGAATCAATATCACTTACACCGGGGGTAGCAGAAATATATCTAAGACCACTGTAAGTTCTAATAAAGGATACGGAATAGCAGTTTGGTTAAACGATACGGCCGAAACGGAATATATATTCTTTAATCAAACTTCGGCTGTCCAATATTCGGACATATTTAGAAATCTCGAAACGGGAATTTTGCACGGAAATTACTGTGGGAATTCTTACATCAATATTACTGGCAATAGATTTATGGACAGTCTTTATACAGATTTAGAAATTATGTCTTGTTGGAAAAATATTGACGCAGATAGTGCAACTAAATTACAGATAGGACATAATATATTCAATGCAACTAAAAAATTAGGAATAAAAATAAAACCTGCGATAAACATTGACGCAAAAATTGAATATAACTTTTTCCAAAACGGACATTATGGAGCTATTTTGATAAAAAATGAAATTGACAATCGATATTATGAAGAATTTAATATTTTAAAAGCGAATATATTAATTCAACAAAATCAGTTTTATAGTAATAAAGGTGTTTTTGTTGTCAATCTGGGTTTGTCTCCTTATTCTGATACACAAAAGTTGCTATTCACAAGGAATTACATTAAAGATAATCGAATACGTGAACCTTTTGAATCTGAAGAAGGTATTGCTTCGAAATTAAATCCTCGCAGTAGAATCGCTGCTCCGGTAGTGGTGTCTTCATCCAACGTTGACGTATTTAGAAACATTTTACAAAATGGGGAATCTAATTATGAAATTGGTAGTCACTTAGAAGATCAAAGCAAAATTATCAATTGTACTTACAACTGGTTAGGTTCCGGAGAAGAATCGAAAATCTTTAAACGACTGTTTGATCGAAAGGACAGATACAACTTAGCAAAGATTGATTTCTTGCCATATTTGCTTCATAATTCAAATCCTGGTGCCAGCACTATAATTGAACATCATACTTTTGTACCACAGTTTAATGTTCCGGGTTCAAACCTCGTCGGAGGAGAAGTTGAAGGACTTGAAACATTGAAACCGGGTGATTATGTTGTTGAGAGAGATATCAATGTAAGACCTGGTGGAAAATTAATTTTACAAGCTGGCGTAACGTTAAATTTCCCACCGTCAGTTGGTATTATGGTTGCAGGAAAATTAGATGCCCGAGGAAGGTATCCAGATGATATAAAATTTACACTGAAACAAGAAATGATTTTGGTTCCTGAAAATGACACATACGAAACGGACACCGTGCATTACGATTCCGAAACGGAAATTGTTGAAATCGAATCAAAAATACCAATCCGACTTTTGGGTGGGAAAACGAACCACGAAGGCCGATTGCAAATCAAAATTAATAATCAGTGGGGTACTGTTTGCAGTTACGGATGGACTATGCTTGATGCAGCTTTAGTTTGTCATCAGCTGGGACTAGTTTTAAACCCGGACGATTGGCTTTTAGAAAGAAACCAAATACCAAATGCAGGCTTAACCGAAGACGTGATTGTTACAAACGTAAAATGTGACGAAGATGATGTCGATATAACTGAGTGCAAAGCCGAAAGAATAAATAATTTCGAAAATTCTTGCACTCACGAACTCGACGTAGGAATTAGATGCTATGAGAGTTCTTGGGCGGGTCTTCGACTAGCACCGATTGCGGAAAGATCTGATTTACAGTACATTACAATCGAAAAGGCTGGTTTATTAGATTATTCTACAAATTCTTTTAAACCTGCATTGCAAATTGACTTTGCAAAGCACAGTCTAGACAGTGTTAAAGTAAATAATAATTTTCAAGATGGCCTCGGAATTATATATTCAGATATTTACTCAGCTGATGCTGTAAATGTTGTAAAAAATTCAGAATTTTCAAACAATTTTGGTCATGGTATTAGTTTCAAACAATTAGGAATGAAAATTCAAGCAACGTCCATTGAGAATAACGTCAAAGCAGGTGTAAGACATAACCCAGCAATAAAAGGAAGCCAACAACGAGAACTGGCTGGTTGGTTTAATATTGATATTCCTGAATCAAATTACCATCCGATGTTTATTCCTCAAGAGCAAACAAACATTTATTTAGATTATAGCGAAACGAAGTATTTGGTATCATCTCGAGTGGTCGTTGATAGCATTTCGAGGACATATAACATACGAACTGACCCTGGATATGTTATTGGGATTCAACTATTAAATCCGATCGAAAACAGAAGCACGGAAAATATTCTGATTTATGATACCCATACTCTCAGAACAAATTCGATCGTTTGGTCTGTAAATCGTGATTTGAACGTGTTCCCCACAACTTCGAGTAGTTTTGGAATTATACTTCAGTATGATAGTGGCAATAATTCTATAGGCGGAACAGTTTTAGTAATCAGTTCTCTTCCTGCTCCACAACAGAATATTAGAAATAAAATTATTAAAGGACCAATTCCAACACTAACACTGATCAATTCAAAACTTAAAAATAATAATAACGGAATAAAAGCTTCATTTTATAATAGATATTTGGATGAGCTTGGGAACCATTATTTACGAAAATCAAATGAATCCATCAAATTGATTAACTGTGAAATATCACACAATAACCATGAAGCTATTTTTGTTCATTCACCTTTTTGGGATATACATGAAAGCAATTTATCAGAAATATTATTTATGGTCAATGCCAGTTTAATTACTGATAATGGTAAAGGTATTATGCAATTTTCGAGGGATATGAGAAGTTCCAATAATTTGTTCCATTATGTTCTTCAAGACAATACAATTGAACGGAATCTCGACGGAGGCTTTGAAATAAAATTACCTTATGTTTGGCAATATGATGAAAATTTTACTCACTCGGTTTTTATGGATAATAATACTTGGAGAGATAACGCAAATTTTGGATTGACAATTGATGGCCACTTTGCCCTTTTAAATATGACAAAGAATTTCTTCACTGACAATAAGTGTAAAGACGGATTAATATCCATAAGTGGGATGGAAAAGAAAATGAAAATAAGTCATAATAAAATAGAAAGAAACTCGGGAACGCACATGGTTCAATTTAAAGCTGACAGTCAGTGTGAAATTATCGGTGAAGTATATGCAACATTCTTTTTAAATGAAATAAAACGAAATGGATTAGGAGTTATATCAGGTACAAGAGGTTTAACAGGCGTTCACCAAATTTATGTAAGACCGCCAACAACCGTAATTGATTTTCAAGGAATACAAAAAGTGAAAGTTGTAAGAAATCTATTCGGTGAAAATGATTTAGATTATGAACTCGTTGCTGGAATCAGAACGGCTAGGATTGATAATATTCTGGATGTTCGTGAAAACTGGTGGGGCAGTAATGACATTAACAAAATTAGAAGAAAGATTTTCGATTTTGATGATTGGAATAATCACGCCGTTGCTAGATTTAATCCATTTTTAATGGAAAACGCGTTTGATTCCAGTCAATCAATATCTTTGGAAACACCCGAACCGGTTGATATTCATAATTTGGGTGGAAGACTCACGGCAGATTTAACTTTATATAAAAAAGACACGCCATATGTTATAAAATCTGATATAACCGTTATGCCTGGTGTGACTTTAACAATTTCACCGGCGGTCGTTATGGAATTTGCGCCAAATGTCGGTATTTTGGTATTAGGAACACTGAAGGCGCAAGGTATAAGGGATCATGAAATTATTATGAGACCAATTTCAAACTTTGCTGAAATAGAAAATAACAGAATTCTTCGAAAACGTCAGGCAATTAAAGATAAAAGCAGACCTTTCGAAAATTTGGAGGTTCAAGAAAACATCCGATTATGCACCGGTCGAAATTGTTCAATGGTTGATTATCACGATAAAATTAATCAAGGTTTCTTGGAATATTTCAATTCTACGACGCTACAGTGGATACCCATGTGTGATGATAGATTTACGGAGCGCAATGCTCAAGTTGTGTGCAGGCAACTCGGTTTCGATCCGATAAATGCATTTTTCGATCGTGACATTCGAATTGAATTTCACAGTAATTCTTTGACCAGAATCTGGTCTTGGCCCGAGCCTTTAGAATGCAAAGGAACAGAGACTCGATACGAAAAATGTCCAATTCGTTTAAATGGACAGTTGTACGGTCATCGACACGAATGCAAGTGGAACTCAAAATTCATATTTATCAGTTGCGGTGAACGAAATTTAGGATCTGAGTACGAATATTGGGGAGGAATTCGAATAGCAAGCAGCGACTTTGAACAACGAATATACGAACACAGAATTCACGATATACACACACATGAAAATGTTAAACGCGAAGAATCACGAATCGAATTCGTAAATATTACCGGCGCTGGAATTTTACATAATGAGAAATCACCGGCTATTCAGTCAGTTATCAAGAGTCCGTCTATCAATTTTGTTAACGTAACTAAATGTGCTTCGCATGGAATTAATATTATCTCGCCGACAGATAATATGAGAATTTTGTTCAATAATGTTAAGAATACGTTGGGAGTTGGAATAAATGCGTTGTCTTTGACCGGCGAAGGACGCGAAGCAACTGAATCAAGTTTCACGCCATTGAAAGATTTAAATATTCCATATCACATATTCAGCTTGATGGATATCTGTGATACCACAAAAGAGCTGATAATCGAAGAACGTGTTTTAATTTACTATAAATACGACAACCATCCAGTAAATTGCGTAAAGATAATCAAAAGCTCTTATAGATTGAAACCAATTGGATTTAGATTACTCCAATTCAACTTATTTAATTCAACATCGACAATTGGTAAAAAGGATTCCATTGAACTGTACGATGGGGATATTTACAACGTCACGTCTAAATTATTAAAGAAGATTGAGGTTGATTCGGGTGACGAAAAAATTCTATTCAAGACTGTAGAACCAAGTTTGAGTGTGAAATTATTCGCGAATGGTGCATCCTCTAAACATGGATTTATTGCTGAAATTGTGACGCTACCAATATCTGCTATCGGATTCAGTACGTATATCTAAATATAAATTTAAGGTGGGATCCAAATAGTGCCAAAAGTCGGACGATGATACAAATTTGTTTTTTAGGTCAAAACAGTTTTTTTGCGTAATTTTTTATATAAAACATCTAATGGGGCGTTCGGTTGGGAGTAAAGTAGTTGGTGCGAAATTTTTACGGGACGACGTTTTGAATTTCAATTTGAAATTTTTTTTGTTTGCTATGCGACTATTTATCGCTGAGATATCGCCGATTAAGTAAAAAGTAACCTTTGGTTTTTTACCATCGATATCTAACTAATGATCGTACAAGTAAAAGAAGATTTACTGTGCCATCATTAGTTTAAGAGATAAAGTTTTGTATGCTTGAAAAAATGCGAGAAAATTGTTTTGATGCTTAATTTCGATTTGAAAAAGTACAAAAAAATGACTATATGTAATCACAACTTTAAATATCTCGATCGTACAAATAACATATTAAAGTCATGGGAAAGTATAATAAATTTTCTGGAAAACTTGGAATTATCAGGGAAATTTGGAATAATTTTTCTATGGCCACCCTGTTATTTCAATTTTTTCTGTGTCTTGTATTTTAAACAAAAAACATTAAAATAAGACACGATGTTTTGGTATATTGGATCCACTCTTCGTTTAATTTACAATTATCAATATATTGAATTATTAATATTCAATACTATTTATAGACCGAGACGTTCAGCATAATATATCTCATTCGGAGCTGACTTACAATCGTGAAGGAGGTGTCGTTTACGCATCTGTTGGTGAAGTAAACCCGATCATAACAATGGAGAAAAACCACTTCAGTCACAACTGTGAAAAGCTCTACGGAAACTTCAGCACTTGTACAGCCGCCATCGACATGGATATACAAAATACTCAGACACTTTTCTTCAGGGTGAGTTAGAAGAATAAATTGAAACACGATTTTATTTAATTTGGGTAGTATTTAAACGAGTGACTGTAAATTACAATTTTGGGTGACAAAAATAATCAATTTGGGTTACTGTATTACTAAGTGAGCAACTGACTGCGCGTGACGAGAAAATAATAGTTGGGTGACTAAATTACTAAGTGAGCGACTAAATTACTAAGTTATTAATAGTTTTCTAAAAAATATATATTTAATTGACTGTCAATTAAATATACATTTTTTAGAAAACGCAGTTCTATTCAAACAATTAACTATTTAATTCGCATACCCCGTTATCGTTCACCCCGGAATTGTTTTTTTGAAAACTCCACATTTGCCCCTTCTCGTTTCACTGCGAGACAATTCGCATACCCCTTTATCGTTCACCCCGGAATCACAATTCGCATACCCGTTTATCGTTCACCCCGGAATTATTTTTTTAAAAAATCAACCTTTGCCCCATCGCGTTTCACTGCGAGACAATTCGCATACCCCTTTATCAAAAAAAGCGATGGTTTCCAATCGTCATGAAAATGTGAGTTTTAAGTTGTAGTCTCGAAGTGAAAAAAAAAAAATAAAAAGTAAAAACAAAAGAAGATATCTGCTTCAAATTTACCGAAGGCATTCTAGTTGCTCACTTAGTAATTTAGTCGCTCACTTAGTAATTTAGTCGTTCACTTAGTAATTTAGTCGCTCACTTAGTAATTTAGTCACCCAACTATTATTTTAATATCTCAAGTTATTAAAACAGTATCTCATCATCAGTCACCAAATTTTTTTTTCATTCGACCGTTTTATAATTCCCCATTTAATTTGTATTGTTTACAGAACAATTTAGTGAAAGCAAATCAAGGCGGATTATCGATAAAGGCCGATTCACGTGGCTCAGCTACGTCTCTAAAAGGTTGGATTCACAATAATTTGTTCGTTCAGAACATAAACCATCCGGCGCTGTACGCAGAAGGCCGACAGTCTTCACCTTACCAAGAAGTTACAATTTACCGAAACTACTTTGCTCAAAACAAAGCGCCTTATCAAAATGTGATTGTACTTAAACAAGTTGTGTCCAACTTTACACTTAACTATGTTCATGAAAATCTAGGGGCGCATATTTTAGAAGTGTCCGGTTTTGATAAAGTACGATTGCCGATTTATCAAACTACAACACACAACGGCTTTTACAGGTATCTACCTAAAACCTAAATCATCATATATATTAATACGCTAAGGTTAAAGATGTTTGCCTCCCTTTTTAGAAAAAAACGCATAATTTCTCCGCATAAATTATAATATATCATTTTACAGATAATTGCTTGCTCTACTGACATCGACAACTAAAAAATTTATTATTGCTTTTGTTTGTGTAAATTAATTAAAATACAGCAACGCTGAACAACGTCTGCCATCTGAAGGCTATAATTATGAAAACACTTCGATCTGTCATCTGACCTTCATATTGTAATACAACAGACACAATACTGCATACTGCCATCTGACGGTTTTAATTTTGAAACAGCGAGCAACGCTGAACAACGTCACAGCAATGGTGCATGATGCCATCTGGCTTAGCTCAACGCTTTTGCTACTTGCGCCTCTATATGACAATTTTAGTAAAATATTTCTTCGATCTGTCATCTGAGCTTAATATTGTAATACAACAAAAAGAAGAACGTTATAAGCAGTGTGCAAAATTAGAAACGAATTGAATACCTGCAATCATATTTAAAAAATAATTTTGTGAAGTGATAATTATTATACTTATTTAGTGCGAATAATTCGCACAGGTCACACTAGTATATTTTAAATTCGTCACAGCACAGTGAAAGTAAAGATAATAGTCTAAAAGACGGTGACACCAGTGTCGTTACTAGGTGCAGACTCTGGAGGAGCGCAGATCAGGGTCAAGTTGTGGGTTTTCAAGGGCGTAGTAATAGATGCTCGAGCCGGGCGCCAAAAGGGGTAGTTACGGCACTGGGTGACACTAAAATCTCAGTGATAGGTTAGAAGAAGAACGAAATTATTGAAAGATATGACTTTTTTGATGCCAATACACGAAAGGTTTCTCCCGGCTCACCGTTGATATTTTGACATAAATAAAATAAAATTTCGCGTGCCATGGCGCGGATAACGGCTAGTAATAAATATTATGATGTTTGCTATGATGTCTGCATGGTTACATAATATGGTTTCACATCTAAAAATTTACCAAACATGATTGTCAGCTACCTAACTAATTTCTTTTTGATAGATTTTCGAAACAAAAGAACGGGTGATCTTTTCTAATTTTAAAATATTTCCGAAATTATGGAGTTTAAGAGAAATTTTTTCTACAAAACTTTCTTGGAAAAATAAATAGAACATTAAACTGATATGAAAAATATACCATCATAACAGAAAAAATAAAGCTTTAGCGCATATCTATTTTGCGCTTGCGCTGATCTTCCTCAACAACAATAGGACTTGTCATATTTATATGTCAAACATTTTTTGTTTTCGACCAGCTCAACCGCTTGACCTGTATAGTGCTCAGAGATAACAAACGGTGAAGAAAATGGCGCAGAAGAGGTATCCGCTATAACGTTATTTTTTCTCTTACAAGTGTATACTTTGCATAATGGTTTATTATTCTATTCCAAGAAAGTTTTATAATAATTTTTTTTCTAAAACTTTATAGTCTCGGAAATATTTTGAAATTAAAAAATCAACTGTTCTTTTGTTCTCAAGATCTGTCAAAAAGAAATTAGCTAAAAAGCATACTTGATTAATTTTTACATGGGACATCATATTAAGTAAGCTTTCAAACGATTAGCAAATATCATAATATTACTAGTCGTTATCCGCGTCACCGTATGCGTTAACAGACATTTCTTTTCTTTAATTGTATGCATTACGCAAAATATCAATATTTTTCAAGTTGGAATTGTCATGTCGCTCAATTGGCTCGAATTTTGTTCATTGTACTGGTCCATAGACACAAACATGGCCGGTCCTTCGTTCTAGCCATGAAATTCCAACCAGAAAAATGACATGCGCATTGAATTTCGAGATAAAAATATTATTCACAAATGGCAAAACTGTATGCAATCTGAACTGTGATGTTTCTTTCAGTAATTTGGCAGTTGAGAGGGACTCGAGAGGAACCATTGTGGCAGGAACAGCCGGTCAACATTATGTTGATAACATTTTCTTTAATCCCGACAACGATTATGAAATGGTTACGGTTAATCGATCGATGTAAGTACCAACTTATTTATTATTGATACATTATTTACACAAATTTTATAGGATACTCTTCAAATAAAATGTTCTTATGAATTTACAAGTATGTTGGTTGTGAAACATCTACTGGCACGTTTGGATGGGAGTTAAAACGTGCAAATGCCGTGATGCACGACGCTGTTCATGACACGTCGTTACGTTTACTTTAGATCCTAGAATTTCGTTAGATGACAGCGCGAAAGCGTGTGGTAGCGTTTGCTGTTTGTGTATGCGTTAGATTATAACATGGCTTTTGTTGATGGCGACATCTAGCATACATTTAGTTACTAGAATAGTAATTTCTGTAGCGCTGCTTGTAACTGCTTTAAAATCGAATTTCATGTTTTTACCGGACACACAAACAGACAACTTTTATATATTATTAGAAATTGATAAGAACATTTCATTTGGAAAAGTCTAGATTTTTTTGATAATAGAAATATTCAGATACCTACCTACTTTGTGTAGTGTAGGTAGTTGAGTATAATATTGTAGTTTTATAAAGCAAACAGTAGTCAGTAGACACCATAAAGTAGATGGATAAATTTTATGAATTAACTATTTAGAAGTACGTACATATATACATGATGACCGGTAATTGCTCGTATTCTTCTCGGGAGAAATAACTATGACTAATTTGGATTGATTTAACATCTATCCCTAGGGAAATGCGTTATTTCCGAGAAAATCTACTTCGGTTTTCTTTTTACAAAAATCCGAATTTTTGGAGTTGAAAATGAAAAAAAAATGCTCACTTTTTGGCCTTAATTTTTCCATGATCTGATAGCTTACTAATTGGCCAACCCTCCTAATGCTAAAAACCACGAAATTTACAGTTAGATTTTATGTTGTGTGTTAAAACTTACAATAAATTAAAAACATAAAATAAAAATTTTCCACCAAGTGTCATTATCATAAAAAATGACACATTTTCGATCCTCAAGTGATAAGGTGAAATAATTCCAAATAATTCCCGATAGTAATACGAGCAATTTATTATCCTTAATTAATGTATAGATATTAGTGATGTAACGAATATTCGCTTCGGCGACAGAATATATTCGCAATCGCATAAAAATTGACATTCGCTACATCAATAGATATCGTAAATAATCAGTTGTGTTGATTTCGTATTTTCTTCCATAAATTCAATTTTTTATTAGTAAAATCTTAAAGTTGGCGTGTTGGGTAGATGATTTTTTTGTGTAGGTATTTAGACAGTTGTATCATTCGTGATATACGTTATTCAAATAAAGTTACGGAGTAATTCGCAACGAGGAGATGATCAAAAAACCGAATAACAACGGACTTCATTCTACTTCGGCCTGATCTCTGCGGCTTCGACCACGGAAGACGAGTCAAAGATTACTCCGTAACTTCATTACAATAATGTATTACAAAATCATCATTCAAAACCCGAAATACCATTATTTGTATATCATTGCTTACATAGATATAGTCGCAAAAACTTCAACTAAATTTTTAGCTTTTTTTGCTTTCATTTTTGTTGTCTAAACTTAACCCGTTACAAAATGCATCACGTGATGCAGTTTCTCTCATGTTATTAATTAGTTTTTATGGAAATGTCTAAAGCATTATGCAAATTGAAACGTTTTTTGTGTTAAGAAGACACTTGTTGGGTCTTACACCTTCTTTACTACCAGTAGCTACTGTAGCTAGGCTGGCTAGATTCTGATTTCGCGCCCTCAAAATTTCTTGATGCGAATACCGATTGCCAGATCTTAGTTACGACCTTGTTTACTGGGCTTGGATCTGTTCATTATTCGCTTTATGGAAACGTCTGGAACACCGTTCCGAAAATTCCTGTTGCTTTAAAATTCTGTAAATGAGTAATTTTAAATTCTTTGCGGAATAAGAACGAAAGGTTATAAATACACAAATAAATAGCTATAAACTGCTATAATAACATCCATTGTTGAAGATGCAACGCAATGTTAGAAACATGTATCATCCATAGTCACTGTCGGGATACAAACTCGAATCATCCACTATCGTGGCGGCTATGTTACTATGAAAAACATTTCTTATATTTAAGCATATCTGTAATTGTGAAATATTACAGAGAAAGGTTCATTGTTTAGACATAGCACTCTAGAATAAATAATAATTCACTCGCCGCGATAGTAGAAGATTTGAATTTGAGTCCCGACAGTGACATTGGATAATTTTTTTAATATTGCATTGTAACTTCAACAAAGAGTGTTTCATAATATTATTATTATTATTTAAGACGAAAATATTTATATCAAATAAAACCGTTTTTAATGTAGGTCGTTCATACAAAAGGTACTAATCGGCTGTATTTCCACTAAGCCAAAATTCATCGCTTATTCCTTACCTCACCCAACGCTTAAAAAAATAATAAAAATCTAATCGATTTTGAAGCTGGGATAGATTGGGAAGAAATTCTGGATTTTGACTTTATATAGATTTTTCGAACAAAAATATGTCCACCTGATATCAATGTTTTCTTAATTCCCAAGATGTGATTTTTTTAATAAATGACCACCCCGTACATAATAAGTAAACAATAAGTGACAACATTCGTACACTAACATACTTTTCTTTTTTATGTTGCATGTTGCATGACAGATTTAACTTTACCAGGTAAGGTGCTAAATAGTTATATAAATAAAACTAGTTTGTAACTGTTTAGACCTAAATTTTGGTTGTTTAAATTTGACAATTATTTCACCATACGAAAATAGCTATTCATATATATTTTATAGTTGGAATGAAAATCGTTTAATCTATTCTACAACTTTGAATCTTAAAAATTTCAGTCGCAAATTTTAGACCAAGATCCCAGACCCGCCAGACCTACGTCATTTCAGTATTGCTAAGATTTTATCAGTAAATTTACAATATTTAGTTAAAAATTTATGCCAATTTGCTAGCTTGAAAGCGGGGGCTATTTTTAGAGATAATAGGTTCTAAATGTATATAAAACACGTGCTTACCTACGTACGCAATGGTATTATGCAAGCATATGAGTGCGAGTGAGAGCATTAGATGATTTTTTTTAACAGCTTCATGAAATAAAAACCGAAATTTCATGAAGCTGTCAAAAAAATCATCTAATGCTCTCACTCGCACTTATATGCATGCATAATATCATTGCGTACGTAGGTAAGCACGTGTTTATGTACCTTTAGAACCTGTTATCTCTAAAAGGGCCCCGCTTTCAAGCTAGCAAATTGGCATACGTTTTTAACTAAATATTGTAATTTACTGATAAAATCTTAGCAACACTGAAATGACGTAGGTTTGGCGGGTCTGGGATCTTGGTATATTATTAAAGCTAAATATGCCATTATTAGTAGAAAAAATGTAGACCTGTTTTTTTTTCTTAATTTTTTATATCAACTTTAACACGATTAATGCTCACAGAAAATTTGCAGAAAAATAAAAAAAGAAATCAAATTTATTTTTACGCCTAGTATTCTTACAAAAAAAACACAGAGAGCGAAGTTTTAGAATAATCATCATATTTACATGCTCTAAAATGATTTTACAAAACTAAATAATCCTAGTTTACTGAAACTAAATAGTTTTTCTTTTTTTGAAATACTAGTTTTAAAAAAATAACAACGGACGTTGTATAAACAAAAAACTAAATACAAAATTGTATATTTTCCAGCACACTTGACATGTGGAAAACGAAAATCGACGCAGCCCACAATTATTGGGGCTACAACGACTCAATTGCAGTGACTGGACGAATCAAGGACGTCATGGATGACATCAATCTATTGGAAGTGTACTACGAACCCTATTACATGAACAACAAGTCGGTGTTGAACGGGAAATGTCCTCCGGGATGGAACTTAGTCGGTGATACTTGCTACATGTATATTGGTGCACCGATGACGTTCAACGAAGCGAGAGACTTCTGCAGGGTAACTTACATAATATGTATTACTAGCAGTCCCGCCTGGTTTCACCCGGGTGCAAAAGAACGAATGGGGGAGCGACATTCATCTTAGTTTGGGTCCAAATTTCATGATGATCGGAGTTACCGCGACGAACAAATTTTGAGTTACAGTTTGCAACATTTTTCATTGATGCTTCGCTCCTATTGATCGTAGCGTGATATAGCCTATAGCCTTCCTCGATAAATGGGCTGTCCAACAAAAAAAATATTTTTCAATTCGAACCAGTAGTTCCTGAGATTAGCGCGTTCAACCAACCAAACAAACAAACTCTTCAGCTTTATATATTAGTATAGATTTCTAAAATTATTAAATTTCAGAATTATGCCTGCTCCGTCTTTCTACACGCCTGGCGTCGCCAATGCGTTCTAATATGTATTTCTGAATTATTTATTTATTCTTTTGTACTTCTTTTTTAGTCTGACAATGCCTCAATGCCTTATATTATGGGCAACTACATTGGACTTTACGAATTTTTGAGAAAACAAAATGAATGGCATAAGTATTCTGACCGAGTTTGGGTTCAGCACATCGACAAGATCAATAAATGTACAATGTTTACGTATCAAAAGATCGAAATTGACAACTGTGAACAGAAAAATCCATTTTTATGTGAAATCGGTAAGAAAAATTGTATTATTTTTTAATCAAAGAAAAAGTTTTTCTATAGCTTACACACGTCACCATATACTTTTATTATATACCCAGGATAGGAATAAAATCGCAATAGAACCATTAGAGTGGAAAAATATACTTCTGTCTTTTTTTAAGTCGTAAGAGCTCGTTGGTTCTGATTGGCTAACGCCATAGATAAAGACATAAAACTTTTGATATGGAGAGAGTTATACCCCATGCTAATATAATAACCAAGGAATTACTTCGAAAAAAAAATTGGTTGTCTGTAAAGTCGGTTTACGGACGATTGTTTTACGTGATAACGTATTCCGTAATACATAACCTAAATTTATATAATAATTATAATAATTCGAATCTATGATATTGCATCTTTCGCTTCAAATTTAGGTTAATTTTATTTATTTAAATTACTCACCATATAATATAATTGTTTTTTTTTAACTTTCTTTCTTTCGTATTTATTTTAAGTCTCAAAGATTAGCTGTCATAATATTTATAAAACAATTGTTTCACTGTTTATAATATAAAATTCCAAAACCTACTTACAATATTTAAGTATTTTCATACGTCAAAAAATTGATTTTTATAATGATAAAATTTGTAAGAAAACGATTTTTTCGAGAGATGAGACCTAGCTAAAACGATTTTTTGCCCCCCAAAATCCCTTTTCAGTAAATGTCATCCAAATCGTTAGGGCCGTTTTCGAGAAAAGCACGCACAGGGTCAGGCGGAACGTTACGCGTTACGAACGTTAGGAACGTTACACTTTTTCGTGCATGCAGCCGGTGTTTTATCAATTTATAAGATTGGTGATTCATCAATTTATAAGACGTTATCACGTCAAAAAGAGACGCGATATATTTTCGATGCGCTTAGTTACCTTCGTTCACCGCATTTAAAATTTAAAATGTTTGTTTAGTTTGCAAAGTTTACGAAAAGACTTCCCTATTTTTTTGTTTTTTTTTACATAAACAGAAAAAAAGTGATGAAAACTGAAAACGCTCTGGGAATCTTTAAAACTGTTCAATTATTATAGATTAAGTTATGATTTTATTTATATTTTGTATTGTTTGAGTTAGCGTCTGTATAATTCATTAAAAAATCAATTCTCGCAGTATGTGGATTTTGTAGTTCGCTACTCTATATAGAGATACAGGAGAATTGTTGAATAATATTTCATTACTACACCCTGTGCGATAATATAAAGTATATAGTGTAGTGCTCACTTAGCGTACGCTACGCATCGACGTAAAAGTGAACTTTAAAGCAAGGATTGCACAATAGTATATTGACATTGCCGCACGAGTTGCACATACTATTTTTTTATTACGAATTAAATTAAATTAAAATTTTATTACAAATTAAAAAAAGAAATTAGATGTAATAAAAATTAAAATTAAATCATTAAAAAGTTGAAAATTCAGTTAAAATTGTTAATAATAAAAGTCCATAATCGAAAATTTAACCTCAAATCTGCTTCAAATGACAGTTTGTTTCACATTAACACCGTTATTATTTTGTTTTTTTCTCTGAATTTGCGTGCGGCAAACAATAATTTCAGTGCGACAAATGAAAACAGCTACTTTTCAACCGTAACAGCATGCCGCTTTTCCCGCATGAGTAATAAAAAATATTTTAATTATATAAACTTACATTATTAATTAATTATTAAATAATACATCCATCATTATATTTTTAATAATAGATCCGAAGATACTGATAGATCCTTTGTCGTGGCGCGGAGACGTAGTAACGATAGCGGTGGTCGGGTCGCTGATATTAGCATTCCTGTTGGTCGCTTTGGTTATTGGCTGTTGGTATTCTAAATCTCGACATCGCCACGTACAAAGATTGGAAAGAAGGAACAGCATTCGTCAAAGTTTGCATTCGCTACGATCGGTCGGTTCTAGTCAAGGGTTTGCTGAGTTTGGATACAGAAGAAAGCCTGGACAGATGGTAAGCAACGTTATCTTGTAATAATTGTAAGACATTTTTTTTTCAGCTGAATTCGTTTCAATATGCTATTTTAAAATTTCTCGATATTCTTGATCGTATACGTAAAAAAAATCGCGTGTGTACTTATGCACCCGCGTTAGAAGTTACACTTCTTTGGCGTGATAAAAAAATTAATTTTTAATTGGAATGCAAAGGGTTAATTGAAATAAAATAATAAAAGGACTGGGTGAGATTATAGACAAATGCAAACATGATCTCTACTGTACTCTATCCTTATCACTCTGTGAACCAAAAACAACTACAGCTATATACAGGGTGTCTCATTAAGAATGGGACATAGAACAACCGCAGATTCTCCAGTTCAAAATAAAACGATTAAGCGAAATATGCTTAGATAAAATGTTACTCGTTTCCGAAATACGGGGTGTTGAAGTTGAAAACTGAAAAATTATTAATGTCCATAATTTTTTTAATACACCGTATAATTTTACTCAAATCGGCACACTTGTTAAATATCATAAACTGCACCTAACAATAAAAAAAATAGTTCAGTACGCTCTACCAGTGGCGTACGGCAGGAGTAAGTAATGCTTGTACCCCTTCTAAATGTTACGCCGCTGTCTAAATTTTAATTTTGATTATAATTTTAATTTTTTTGATATTTTCTATGTCAATAATGTACATTTGTTAGTTTGTTGTAAAGTCATTGGTTTTCGAGATATTCGCAGTTAAAGATAGATAGACATGAACTTTTTATTTGTATTATTATTAATAATATTCATTTTTACAATTTTGTCTTAAAAAAACTGCGAATATCTCGAAAACCAATGAGTCAAAAAAATTAAAATTATAGTCAAAATTAAAATTTAGACAGCGGCGTAACATTTAGAAGGGGTACAAGCATTACTTACTCCTGCCGTACGCCACTGGTAGAGCGAGTAACATTTTATCTAAGCATATTTCGCTTAATTGTTTTATTTTGAGAATCTGCGGTTGTTCTATGTCCCATTCTTGATGGGACACCCTGTATAAGGCGAAGGCATCTCCTCTATTCTGTTGGTAACCATTTTTTGGGAGCAACTTCATCCTGTTAAAATCGTAAAAATTTGCTCTCATTATTTTTTCATAACGCGCCAAAAGAAGTACCTATAAATTCAAAAAAACGTGTTTTAAACAAATAATGATTTCAAAATCATTAAAAGATTCTGTATATCTTATAGCAAGTCGATCTTGGTAGACTTTATAATTTTCAAGTTATTGGATATTTTTGTATCGAATAGTTACAGTGAAACCTGTCGCATTTCCATGAAATCAACGGAAATCTATATAATATAAAGCAAATTCCCCCAGCCGCGTCTGTCTGTCTGTCTGAACGCGGTAAATTCAAAAACTACCGCACGGATTTTCATACCGTTTTCACTAACAGAGGAAGGTTTTTGTATATAATTTGTAAATACTTTGTACAAACTACAAAATGACGATGTTTTGTCAAAAAAAACTGTTTTGGCATCATGTAGCGACATCAGGTAGGTGAGCACAAGCTTCTGCAACTGGTTTCGCTCAGATGGCGCGTCACTGCAGTGCACCGCGCGGCAACTAGCGACAGAAGCTTGCGCTCGCCAAGCAGTGCCACCACAGTGCAGCGCACCGAGCGACATAAGCACAAGGCTGTTAGTTCAGACATTTCTGCGCTGTAGTCGTTTTCATTGACGTGTCCTTAATGAAATAATTTTGAAAAATTTTCCGATAACACAATATACATTTATCGCACCCGGGTGAAACCGGGTCGGACCGCTAGTATATTAATATATCACTCTCGTCCACCAGTTGGTCATAGCTTTGATTGGACCGTATTTTATTGGATTTGTGGTTTCACTGTATTAATATTTCACTAGTAAGTAATGATAAATAATAAACATGTATATTGTATATATTATGTTTATTTTGAAATAATGCATAGAGGACACCCAAGCACCGTCCCCATCGACGGAGTACACGGGTTAGTAAACTAACCATTTTACAATTATTTTGTTATTACGTTACACTCTGACACAAATAGCTCACTATTATTTTTAATGACTTATATTAATTTCTTGGTATTTTGATTAGTAATTTTTTGAAAACAAGTAGTCCGAAAAGAATATTTTAGTTTATGTTTCCTGCTAGAAAAAGTTCATAATATAGTTTGACAAACAGGAAAATTGTATATGTTTTCATAACTATGTAGGAAGAATAATTCCTTAGAATTTTGTATTCAGAAGCACACAAGACAAGGTTGGTCAGCTTTAGTGATGTGCCGGATCGTTAAAAATGTATATCCGCGGATACGGATCTGAATACGGATATTTGGGTTCAAGATCCGCGGATACGGATACGGATCTTAACTTTCTTATAGAATACGCAACGGTAAATATTGCACTTCGACCTTTGGAAAGAGACTATCTGTTATGAGAAAAAGTGATTGACCTCTTTAAGAGTTAACTCTCATAACAGATTGTCTCTTTCCAAAGATCGATGTGCAATATCTCATTATAAAGATAGTTTTTAGTACCTTTGAGTTATGTACTATTGGTATGGTACTCACTACGATAAATTATTGCAATATAAAGGTGCCACATACGATTTTAAAAAATAAAAAATAATCTGAATGGAATTTAACAGTTTTTCATTATTACCTAATCACCTATATATATAAAATTTCATCTATGAATTGAAAATTAATAAGGTAAAAGATCCGCCAACAAAATAACGGATACGGATCTTTCTTCTCCCTCGGTTATCCGCGAATACGGATATCCGGCACATCACTAGTCAGCTTGTATGGGATACTTGCGCCTCACAGCAATGATGTCATAATCATTACGTATTTTGAGTAGTTTATTATCAAGTATTGTTATGACTGAAAGAAAACTTCTTTAATGATCATGATCACTCAATTGTATATTATAGAATAGAAACGAAACGGTTGATTTATGAGTCAAATTTGTTTATTGTATAGACCTGAGGAAGACACCAAAACAGGTGTCGAAACGTAGTCTTCCTACAATAAACAAATTTGACTCATAAATCAACCGTTTCGTTGCTTTTCTAGAAAACTTCTTTAGTATCACCGTCATACAAGGAAAACTTGCAAATAGAAACCATTACTGCATCACAAACCATGAAGTGGCAGCCCCGGATCTACGATTTTTAAATTTTTAAAGTTATTTTGAACGTTAAATTAAAACTATAAATAATACAGATAGAGCCCCGGGGGAAGAAACTTTTTTAATGGAAATTTCCTTCTCTTTAAGAATTTTGTTTCCGATTGTGGCTATCGATTATAGTTTTTGAGATAGGTATTAGCGTAAAACTAAATGCCTTTTTTATTTCATCTCAATTTGTTTATAAATTTTGCAATTTCTTATGTGCTGTTAATATTAATATTATAATTTTAGCCCAAATTCACACACATGTGTTTACAATTTTGTGATACATATGTTTATTAATACGATGATAAGCTTAGCAGTGCGGTAAATACGTCATAGAGTCACGTCATTAATGGATATTTATCAACAACACTGTATTTTTTGTTTGCCGTTCTAAGCTAAGTGAAAATATCAGATCCTTAAATATCTTTTTTTTTATTTCTCAGAGTACAAGATCAACTGACACATTAACAAAAAATTCCGACTATAAGAAAATGGTTAGCAATGGTTCAATAGACAGTATGGATAAATCAGCTTTCAATTCATCAATAGAAGATAACCAATCTTACGATATTTACGAGGCGCACAATCCAAATCCAGTCGGATTTTCTAATTATTCCACTCCCAGCGAATACACAAATCCACTTCCGAAAGCGCGTCAAGTAAATCCGTACGCCACTGCCAATACTTATGATTTAGCATTTAAGAACGAAGGATTCAGAGATAATTCAACGTTTGCAAGTAGAAATAATTCTAATTTCCAATCGCGAGCCGAGAGTGTTCAGGAGAATACGACAAGTGAAGAAACACCAATAATACATTCTCAGGAAGGTGCTTATGGGGGATTCCCCGCCAGCGACTATTACAACACCGATACTCTTCCACTAAGCAGCAGTATGGGAAAATCAGATTCAACTCTGGACTTGAAACGTGATCTAGATGAAGCGATGTCTGAAGGAAGTCAGTACGGGGCGGCTTACGTTCCAAATAAACCAAAAATGTCTTTCTTGAAAGAACTAAAAAGCAAAATGCCAGGATATGAAAACCAAGAAAATTATCCAATGAAACCTACTTCTTTTGGACAAAAGGAAGAACTTCCTCCAAGTCCGCCATTACCTCCAAGTCATAACGAAGTTGGGTTGCCTTACTTGCCTACTTATGAAGAGAAAGTTGATAATATCCAGTTTTCACCTGATCCGTATGATCCACAGGAAAGTCCACCTGATCCATATTACAGCCAGGATAGGCCTAAATCAAGTACTTTATTAGAAACTGATTTAGATAACAGAAATATTGTTGCTCCAAAAATGCCTAAAAGCAAATCGAAAAGTGAAGCGTTACTTGAAACAAACTTTGATTATTCTGATCCATCTCAGACTACGCCGCCTATGGGGCAACCCATTTCAGATGCAAATAGAAGCAGAAGTCAACCTTTAGAAACTGCGATGTGATTTTTTAATTTATTTTTAAACGATTTTTGATAAACTTCTTTATTTGCGGCGAATGTGTGTGAATGTTTTCGCAAAATGATTGTGTTAAAAACAATTATAATTTTTATATATTTTTTTAAACTTTTAAAAATTCAATTTAAGGTGTACATATTTATAAATATTTACTTAAATTTTTACATGAAAATGGAGCTGTATATAATTTATATTATAGCAATTTTGCTAATTTTTATTTTTCTTCGAGTTTTTATTTAAGTGCACAGAATGTTTTGTGATTTGAACAATTTGTAAATCACTAGTGATCGGAAAAGACTTAGATTTCCAAGTGCAATTATTAAACTAATGCAATATGAGAAATAAATTTTATATCAATGCAAAATAAATAAGAATAATTTTACATTAAATCATTTTTTATAATGACCTCTGAATAAAAAATAAAGTACTGTGTTCGAATTTTACAGAATATATATACCTATTGTCTTTTACTACTAGTTTACTTATGATTTCAGATGAAATAAAGGCCGCTGCACACGAGGCCGGACATTTCCGCTCGATTCGTTCCTTGATTTCGCTGGAATTCGTGATGGTTTTACAAGATGCATGTTTTGAGGTTGGATTTTGTTGATGGGTTTAGTGTGCGCGCAGTGACAGTTTGAATGTTAACAAAAATGGACGATTATTGTCTCTGAACAGAACACACATTATGATGCCATGCTTGTTTATAGGCGTTTGCCTATGTCGTCCACGTGACAAGACGCTGCTTTCTGAACGGTTCTTGATAAAAATCAGTAGAAAAGAAAGTACTAAAATTGCTCCGGTTCTAATTTTTAAATACAGCTTGTAATCACGCACGCGAGTCCGCAGTAACGTTGTTTCCATCTTTACAGCCAGCATGGCAGCGATAATAAGTGCCAGCCGCGATTCTTGCGGCAAAACCAATCTCGTGTGCAGTGGCTTTAATTGTTAGTAAGTCTAATCGGTTCGTCTTATAGGGTCATAGATAATTTAGACAAAACAGTACAACTGTGCAGGATTTCGATTTTCGAGATCGGGTTTCTTCCAAATCTTCTGAGTTTTCGGGCTTGTAGGCTCAATGTTTCTACCTGATGTTTCATCTAAAACTGCAGTAGACATTATCAAAGGCGGTGTGGCAGCGGGAGAAGTGTTCTCCTTGACGGTTCATCAATGGACCATGACTACTAGCCCGGAAAGACTTGGATAAAAGTACTATGTTTTCATTATTAATACACAACGATTCAACGAAACGTGGCTGTTTTTAATAATAATGAATACATTGTGCTTGTTTGTCCAAATTTACTATGAACCTAAGACGAACTAATAACATGGACGTTAACAACGAACTGAAGTTACTTACAAGCTTAATGGAGCAGTACAGCAAAGAAATTGTAAAGCATACTCCCGACTCATGCATAAAATAAATATAGTTTAAAAAAAACTAAAAAACACGCTTTATATCGAACTAAAAAGTAAAAAATATTTTTTTTAAAATAAGCTTAAAACAATAATGAATAAAAAATACTAGTATTGTGAAAAAAGCGTGGAGCGCTCGATGTACGAAAATGTGAAACAAAGCGCCCCACGCTTTTTTCACAATAATACTAGTATTTTTTATTCATTATTGTTTTAAGCTTATTTTAAAAAAAATATTTTTTACTTTTTAGTTCGATATAAAGCGTGTTTTTTAATTTTTTTTAAACTATATTTATTTTTCACTTCTTAGTTTGATAAAGCGTGTTTTTTAGTTTTTTTTAAACTATATTTATTTTCCACTTTTTAGTTCGATTTATTGTCAAAAATTTGCCGAAAAAAAAAATTTTTTTATTTCGGCCTGGACGGGATTAGAACCCACGACCGGTGAATCCGAGAATTGACGTCAGCGAAGACTAGTGCCTTAGACCGCTCGATCAACGATTGGTCTTGTAGTAGTGGCATAACATACTAACAGTAATAAACCACTTGCTGTAGTCTAAACGAGGTTACAAACAAACATACATACTTACATACAAACTTACAAGTGAAACTAATATAAAGCGTGTAAAAAGTGTGCCGCTTATGTTGTGAAGTATAAGCCTATGGAATCACTGATAACTATTTTCGAACTGCACCACATCAGTGCATTTTTTGTGTTCCGTATCCATAGACCTACATCCCTAGACTGAGCCATGTCTTGAAAGTGCAGCTAATGCCTACCCTTGTTTGGAAAGTTGGCAACACTAGAGAGAGAGAGAGATACGTCGCATTTTTGCGCTGTCTCTTTTTTAAATCAGACACCTTTTTTGGACAATTTTGGTCAAAATAAGTGTGCGCGGAATCCTGTAGCTCTCAATAATTTATCTGTCCGTCTGTCATAGACTTCCAATTTCTAAGTTACGAAAGCTGATGAACCAAACAGAAAGAATAGGTACAAATTTGTTTTATTGGAGTTACATTAAGGGCAGTGGCGTAAGAATAGGGTGGCAGGGTGGGCAAAATGTTACAGGGCCCCCGATTCGAGAGGGTCGTGAGCACAGGAGGATTCTAACACTTATTATTACAACATTCAGTAAAATTTCCCACGGGACTCAAACGGGATAGTTACGACACTGATTTAAATCATAGAAAAGGGGGTAATAGGATAGTAGCGTGTGGCGTCTCTGAATTGGTGTCATTGATTAAGGTAAGAAGCAGTTTTTTTAGTCCACAATGGCTACGCAGTTTTTTTCTCCAAAGGGGAGGTTAATTTGATAGTAGTCTATTATTCAACTAAATAAATTACAAACATTGCATTATGTGAGGCAAAAATTGAAGTTTTTCTGCCAAGATAAGAATACGAAACCTCTAAATACGTCACTATTTTTTCTATAAGTATGTAATCAATAATTTTATAGTCGTTTCATTTAAGTCTAATTAACGGCTAAAACAAACCGATTTAAATGCATATATGTGCGGCATGTGCCCAGTGCCGGATTAAGACTTCTTGATGCCCTAAGCATTTCTTGCTTATGGGCGCCCCATCTCTAATATTATGTTCAGTTTATAAAAAAATTCAAACTGATGGAAAAAAGTTAAAATGCATAAATTTTTAAGAAAAAAATTGAATTTTACAATCAATGCTCCCATTGAAAATTTGGCTGTCTATAAAATCGGACCTTAGGCATTTTTATACAATTAATAGAAAAAAAGTTTCAAAACTTTAAAATTAGAAAAATTGAACTAATTGAAAAAATGTTTTTTTTCGTTTTCATTTTCAAAAATAAATTATTATTTATTTTTAACTTTTATACTTCTAAAGATAGTTTTATATCAGTAAATAAAATTTTTGAGAACATGACAAAAAGAAAAAAAAATTGTTGACACGGTTTAGTGAGGTACTTTTCATTTCTGAGTGGTGCTTCTTGGTGCCCCCTGAGACGTGATGCCCTAAGCAATTGCTTAATTTGCTTATAGGTTAATCCGGAACTGTATGTGCCTCATTATCTAGAAACTCCCTGAACCGATTAGAAACATTCTTGCACTATTGACTGTACAAAATTTTATGTGTTACTAAGAAAACTAGTCATATTTTTAAAGTTCGACACAGGCAGTTTCGTCGTATTATGAAAAAATGGAAATAAATTTAAAATGTTGACTTAATAAATATACATAAAGGAATCTATTAATTAATCCTCTTATCAGCTTTAGCAATAATATTCTTTTTTTTATAAAATCCAGTAATCAGAATTTTACTTAAACACGCGGTATGTATTTTATTATTATTATTATTAATTTGTAAAATAACACTTTGATGCTGGGTTGCAGAAAACATTGTTAGAAAATCTGATTTTACAATGATCCTAGATTGTAATCACACACATTTATCCATAAGAAAAGCATAATAAAATTTTAAATAAATTGATCCTGCTCGAAAAATAATTGATCCCTGAAATAATAATAAAAAATATAGAATAGTTACTTCTTACCACAACAGTTTTATAAGCGGATGTACATTTCGGGAACTATGCTCTCATCTTCAGCAAACGAGAAAGATGAGAGCATAGCTCCCGAAATGTACATCCGCTAATAAAACTGTTGTGGTAAGAAGTAACTATTCTATATTGTTTATTTTTGTTTCAACCACAGTGCTCTTAATATTTGTACCCTGAAATAATATATGTTTTAAATTGTGTAAACGTGATTTAACATACCTTCTTGTACGGTTTTAATTTCGAAGCATTATTTTTCTACGCATTTTGAAATTCGATCTCTTTCTATATACTTAGATCATTTGTTTTTGTGGGAGGTAAATATAATATTTTACATGACCGGGAGTTTGAATACGTCAGACTGCTCTTACATATTGTGAATAAAAACCAAATTATATGATCACAGTCTAAGATCACTGTCATATCAAATGTTTTGAAAATACTTTCTGCAATCCACCATGATTCATAAAAACAGAATGATGTACACATGGGACTATATTGCGATGTTTATGTTGGCTTTTCTGGAATCCATCTGTAATAATATTTGATTATTTTGCACACATATTTTTGTATTAAATTATTTGATCAAAAACAGGAAACAATATACATTAGATCAGAAATGAACATGTCAACAAAATACCTAAAAGCATTTGTTGATAAAATTTGGAATTGAAATATATTTGAAATCCAAATTACATAAAAATCAACCAAACGCGCCACTAGATGTTTCAATTAAAAAAAAACGGTCAAGTGCGCGTTGGACTCGCGCACCGAATATTCCGTACAAACTTGTAGTTATGCAAATAGTTTTCCAACACGGAAATCAAGTCTCGAAGATTTTTTCCCGCTTTGCCGTTGGAAAACAGTTGTCCCCACAAATCGGCATAGTTCGCGGTCAGTTTACCAACTGCAAATAAGTTTATTTTTTTGTAATGTAGCGACAAATTTACGGTTTTCGGATTTTTCCCTTTACTATAATGTTTCTTGCCAAATTTCATGGTTCTGGGTCCACGGGAAGTACCCTACATGTTTTGATTCCCTTGCGAGTGTCAAAATATAAACGGCCGTATCTTTTGATTGCGCTGACTTAGAAGTTTGATTTTTTCACAGCTCCAAGGAATTGCGGACCTGAGTATTTGATATTAATTTCAACTTGATATCTCCACGCGTTCCTGAGAAAAGGGGTCTTGATAGACAGACAGACGGACAATGAAGTGATCCTATAAGGATTCCTTTTTTCTAAAAAAGAAACAAAGAAACTGAGATTACAAAAAATATGGTAATAGATTGTCATATGTGAGAAAAAGTGGCGGATTTTCAAGTGGAGGGCTGGAGTGACGTAGAAATGGTCGAGCGCAAAAATTACACATACGTGAGATAGCGGTCAAAAATGAATTGGAAAAATGTTCTGGGCCAAAACTACAATGTTTTGAATTTTGGCATATTTTTACCCATAGATATTTTTTTCGATATTATATTAAAAGTATATCTATGTTTAAAAACATGTGTTGCCCGGAACATTTTTCCAATTCAATTTTGACCGCAACTTCACGCGCGTCATTTCTGCGTTCTACGTCACTCTTGTCCGCGACTTGAAAATACGCCACTTTTTCTCTCAGCCAATCATATATAGGCAAAGATGACGTCTTCAGAAGTAGTTTGACCTAAGGTATATTTTGGCCCCACATCAAATGTTCAGCCTTATAGACATACAAAATTGGACAGTGCACGCTGTATCGAAAAGTAGTCTGCAATAGTGAGAGAGATGGGGCGTGTAACGCAGACCTGGACTGGTAAAAAAATCGACCCGAAACTTTAGAACAGAGGTTTCCAAACTTTTTTGTCTCGTAGACCACTTGCCATGTTTTTCGGTTTTGGGTAGACCCCCTGCTTATCTGATATTGATTTTTTGCAAATTCATTAATTTCAAATGTATTTTTGACAACCGGTATAGTGCTACTCACTCTGAACGATTTAAATTTATATAGTGAAATGTAGTGTGAAATGTTTAGTTTTATACATTTATTAATTAGATTCAAACTAAACGAATCAAATTAAAAATTTACTTTCTGTTACATAAAATAACTAAGCAAAAAATAAATGCTTTTAGTGTGAGGGATGAACCTGATGCTTTAATAATAAATTTTCAACATTTGGCATCAATTTAGTTAGATTTAATCTTAAATCTCTTCGGTTAACGATGTCCAGTTTGTTTCTTTTTCTGTTAGGAGATTCACTATCGTTGACTCCCATTTTCATTTCATGGACCCCCAATTTTTTTTCCCGCTGACATGGACCCCTTGCAAATTGTCGTCGACTCCTGGGGGTCGATATAGACCACTTTGGGAATCACTGCTTTAGAACATAGACTGGTTTCTCAAAATGCGTCGTACGTATATAGACAATCAAAATTGCTGCTATTGCAATGTATCTTTATGTTTAAAATATATTGAAAGTGAGTCCAAACCAGCCCAGGCATTTATTCTTCAGGCAGCCTCTATCTCTTTTTGACATAGTGGCTCTATTCTATATCTCTCTTCCATTTTTGATGATCAGTTTTAAAACATTGCGAAGGTACGAATTACGCTGTCCAGTACGCTATGTCTATGGCCTGCTCAACGTTTAAATTTAAAATGTCGTATTGGTTTTTCCCAACGTGCTCGTTGAATGACCAATAAGCGTAATAAAAGTTAAAACACATTTGTTGTTTTGTTGTCCTTGATAATGCGTATATATATGTAAAAGTTATTTAAGCTAATTTATAATCTAAATATAATACGATTGGATAGTAATTGCCACTAGATGATATACATATAGTTACTAACAAGCTTATTGGAGCGGAACTGCAATGAAACAATGTAAAGCGTACCTACCCGTCCCATGCATATAAAACGGTACCGCTTATGTTGATGTATTAGTGTATGATACTATATTAAGGCCCCCATACACCTCGTTCTTTTTTGGCAGTTTTCATCGTCACGATAAAACACGTCGGTCAAAACCGAAGTGTATGGGCAAAAACTGTCGATGAAACACGGCAGTTTTTATATCTGCCGAATCTTGATTTTAAACACGACGTGTTTGCTGGTTGTCGTTTCAAATCGTAATGTGTGGCGCTTTCCGATAAGAATCGACGTGTTTATTCAGTGGTGCGACGTACAGCAAATAAGTCATATTAATTAAATGATTGTAATTAGTTTGAGTATTGATTTATATTTTAATAATAACTCAAAATAAGTATGTTCGTCCATTCTCAGGTAATTGAACCAATCCCCAGGTTCAAGTTTCAGCTCGTTCAATTCATACAATTGTATCGAAAATTAAACCAATCTCCTGGTTCTAGTCGTAATTCATTTAGAAGATTTACGTATGAAAATTGCCTGCGTTTAAGTAACCATTCTTTAGTCCATTTTGAACGTTTTCTTTTTGAAAATTTTAATTTTATAGCCACTGCGGCTGCAACTGCTAACGTTGTCGTAGGATCCATCAAAGCAGATCGTATTAATGATGCCACGACTTCAGAAAAACTGAACGAAACAACGCCTCTGTGTGGATATGGCCGTTGTCCGTGTTTAATTAACCGTACAGTTTTACCCGTGCGGTTAAAACTGCCATAAAAGAACGAGGTGTATGGGGATGGCCGTTGTTCGTGTTTAACCGTACAGTTTTACCCGGCGGTTAAAACTGCCAAAAAAGAACGAGGTGTATGGGGGCCTTTATACTAAACTTTTGGGTATCTTCTGCTTATTCAACTAAATTAGTCAAAAAAAATCAATGCTCTTTGATTAGTTCACTAGTATCCCATCCCGGCTGAGAGGTGCTAGGAGGGTGAAAATTTTGGATTACATGTTTTAAATATAAAAAATGTTGCTTGGAAAAATACAAAAAAAAATATAGAGCTCGTCAACAGCGCCACCTACCGGATTCGAGTATAGTTAAGAACCATCCAGGTGACCCCATAAGTACAAAAAATTCATCAAAATCGGTCAAGTCCGTAAAGGAAGAGAAGAATTACGAACAGATGGACACCGGAATTTTATATATAGAGAATAAATTTTCAGTCTGATAATATACAAAATCATTAATCAATGGTTTCGCTAATATATAAACTAACCAGTCGTTTTCTCCAATTATGTTTGATAGAATTGTTATGCTATGTTTTTGATTCTGCTTGCTCGTGGGACTGTACCCTGCGTATTAAAACAATTTTTTTTAATTTTGAAATACGCAAACAAGATTTTCTATTCCGGAAAGATATTACCTAAAATAGGCCAGGAAATAACTATCAAAAGTTCCGTTGGTGCATATCAACATATCAACGTAACTTTTTTCTGGTAACTGTTCCTCCAATTACATTTGTGGCAAAGTCACTGCATTGTGAAACCAACTTTATCTTCTATCGAATGAGAATTACTAAGTAATGACATAATTCTTTTAGTAAAGTTATATAATCTTTCAGTTGAAACATGTTTGCAGTAGTATCATTTTGGAATTTCTGATATTAACTGATTCAGTCATGAAAGTTTTCAATTCTAATAGTAATCTTGTGCGGGAAATGATTAACTTAAATAAAGATTATAAATCAGTGCTGGTTGACGTCTAGAAAAGTAATAATATTTCATTTGTGGATGGTTACACAATATTACAAGAACACTCAGTGGCGGATCCAGGATTACGGCAAGGGGGGGGTTCTTGAAAAATGTTTACTCCTTTTGCGGAGAATTCATGAAAAACATGAAAAGCTTTTTTTTATCGCGCAGTAAGATTTTAATTTGGGATTTTTGATTCTCTGGAAGGGGGGGGTTTGGACCCGAAAACCCCCCCCCGTGGATCCGCCACTGAACACTATCAAATTATAAGTAATAATAAATTCTGCACTATATTGTAGTGTCTTTAATATTTACAATAAACATCCTTAGTGGGCCAAGTTCTATAAATTATTTTTTTCTTAGCTGTCTTCTATTTTTATGTTGAGATATTTATTACGGATGAATATTCTTTATTTGCTAAATGATTTAAAAACTCACAATTTAATGCACATATTATCAATATTCAGTCCTTTGATTTCTTTGTTAAAAGCTGCCATTAAAATGTATAAACAGCAGTCTCGTAATCCGCCGGATGATGTAATCTTCGCATTGCTATCCGAAACGAGGCATCCTCTATTAAGTTATTGACCTTAACTTTCAAAATCGTACCAGAAAAAGTTCATAATTTATTCCGTCAAATGTACGTATTTAGTCGTAACATATATAAAAAATTATAATAATACTTTATATACATTATCGCCATATGTAACGTAGAGATGTTGCCAGACCACGGATGTGATGCGATTAATTCCATCATCAACACATACTGATTAATTAGAATATAATAAGATATTAATAACTTTTAAAAACGGATTTGTAAATACGCGTGTTTTTACTGGTGGTGTAGTTTTTTTTTTGTTGACATCAATTTGAAAATAGTGAATTTTTTGATTAATTATTTCAAGAACAACATAAAAATTCTTTTAAGATAATCTGCGTAAGTCATATTTTCATGTTAACCTGCATGTCGACATGCGTTTCTACAAAGTGATTTTACAACTGGACCAGTTTGAATGTTGGTAAGTCTTGATATTATAATATTACAATATTTTATTTAAAGATAGTTTTTGTTTGTTAATTTACTGAGATGTTATTGTGTACATTTTTGAAATGTTAGGTTATGCAGAGAAATGTACGATGTTTTAGACTGCATAGTTGACATTATTTTGTACACAATATTATTATAGGGTTACCAACTCTCTGGTCTTAGTCTGGAGACTCCAGAAAAATTAAGGTTTCTCCAGACTCTAGTTTATGAAAAATTTTCAGATTTTTCGATTTTTATGAAAAAAATTATTCACCCTAATGAAATATGAGTATATATAATTAAATAATGATGTGTAATAATTACGTTTTAAAAATATATAGATGAAATAATTAAATATTGTGTAATTCTCAGTTTTTAAGAAGTATTTATAATTATTATCAGTCATGTGTCAGTATTCATATCATACATTCACGTCAAACGAGTTTTTTTTTTAATATTTACATGTTTGAATAAATGTCTCAAATTATTGGAACAATTTCCAGACTTTCTTAAATTTTGGGTTGGTAACCCTAACACAATATGGTTTTTATTTTTATTTTATATTCTTTAACATGTAGTAAGTATTTATTTATTTTCTTTCATAAATGGCTTTTATTAAAATAAAACACGTTTAAATATTGTAAACCGGATGCGGTGTTTTTGATTAATAATCAACACAACGCAACCTAGAATTTGCTTCATGATTGTATTTTTAAAATCAATGTAAAGTTTTATTTCGTATGTTAAGACGCCTATCAAAATATTCCGAGAAGGTTAGGTCTTACTATGGGTTGATAAAATGCATGCAGAATAATAATTTTAAGAGATGTATTAAGGGGTGCATTTTTTTAAATTTAAGTACCAAAGTGGTATAAGCAAATATACTAATTCGTCCGCTGAGTTTTGCATTCCGACCAGTGTTGGCCTGGGTTTTTTCAATAGAAATTAAGTAAATTTTACTTAACATGCTCCCTTGATTCATGATGTCTCCCAAAAAAAATGATGTCTTTTCCCCTTTTATCTCCGAAACGTGTAGGACAAAGTTTTTTTTTAAATGTCAGGAATATAAAGAAGCTGTAGACAATACAAAAAGCAATGTATTCGATATTTTTTTGCTGATTTTCGGCCCCGAATATATCGTTTCATATAGTCTTCCTGTTATATCTTTACCAGTTTCTTTATATGCCTTTTTTAAAGTTTTTATATCTAATATTTTCGGAGATAAGAGCCAAGGTTGTAAGCGTATTTTAACCGTACTGACGTCACGACGGTTTTAACCACAATGACGTTACAATGTCTTTTCCCTCTCTATCTCCAAATTAGCACGTCAAAAATGAAAAAAAATCGGACATATAAAAAAAATGGTAAAGATTAAAAAAAAAATATAATCTACGTCAAAACTCGTCAAAATAATAAAAAAAAAAATTTTTTTGATGAATTTTGGCTCTGAATGTACCGCTTGCTATAGTCTTCCTGTGATCTTTATCAGTGTTTTTATAAACCTTATTTTTTTTCAAAATTTCAATTCTATAATAATTTGGGAGATAGAGAAGAGAAGAAACATGGTTTTTTGGTATATCAAACACCAAAAAATTAGATCTCTCCCTTCGATATTTCCGAAAGTATTAGGTTTAAAATTTTGAAATAAATAAGACGTACAGAGAGGTTGGTAAAGATCACAGGAAGACTATAGCAAAGGATATATTCGGCGCCAAAACTCATCAAAATCTTTAAAAAAAAAATTTAATGAGATTTTGGCGTTGATCACAATTTTTTGTAATCTTTACTAGCTATGTTTTTTTTCAAAATTTTTGACCTAGGAACTACTAGTTTTAGAGATAAAGAGATTAATTATCGAACAAAGAACAGGATTGTCGATAATTTGTCGCCATTCTATTTCCGATTTACGAATATAGAGGTTTTCATTGAATTATCATCAAAAATAATCGAGAGATAGGTCTGAGGAGCAACTCTGGGACACCCATAAATCGTTCACGTATATTTTCTCATGTTTGATTTGAGTTAATCTAAAGAAATAATTTGAAGTTTTAAAATTAGTTTTTTCATTGCCCTGAAATCTTTGATTTCTTGACATCCAAAGTTTATTCAATATTGATATTTTATATACAACACGAAATGCCTGCTTAGTCGCATGAACACAAATAATTGTGTTATTCCTTTGCAAGGATATCAACCTCAAATTTCCTGTTAATTTTTTTGTAAACTTCCTGGTACGTTTTTTGTGGTTTCCCTTCAAATTATAAAGGAAAATTTATTAATTAGATATTAAGAGATTTTATTTATAATTTGATAACATTGACAACAAATAATTAAGCGCATTATTACATAGAATAGAATAAAATAGAATATATAATAGAACATATAATTTTTGCTTTGAATACGGAATACGGAATCGTCTCGATATTTATCTGGAATTATTGAGGGAAACCATGGAAAACTTCAACAAGAAGCCCGGTACAGAAATTACCGTTTCTCGGCGAGAGTCAGCAGGAAAAAGTCCCAACCACATCTGCCCCCGCCGGGATTCGAACACGATACCTATTCGAATGCGAGTCTAGTGATCACTAAGAAACAATTGTTATTTCTTTAAAACTCCATACAATTTTAGGCTACTTGTTTTAACATGCGATGAATCCATTTATTATATTTTTACGATAATAATAGTTATACATTTATTTTGGGTAGTATTTAAACGAGTGACTGTAAATTACAATTTTGGGTGACAAAAATAATCAATTTGGGTTACTGTATTACTAAGTGAGCGACTGACTGCGCGTGACGAGAAAATAATAGTTGGGTGACTAAATTACTAAGTGAGCGACTAAATTACTAAGTTGTTAATAGTTAATTGTTTGAACAGAACTGCGTTTTCTAAAAAATATATATTTAATTGACTGTCAATAAATATACATTTTTTAGAAAACGCAGTTCTTCTTCTTCTTTATCGTTCACCCCGGAATTGTTCTTTAAAAACTCCACATTTGCCCCTTCCCGTTTCACTGCGAGACAATTCGCATACTCCTTTATCGTTCACCCTGGAATTACAATTCGCATACCCGTTTATCGTTCACCCCGGAATTATTTTTTTAAAAACTCCACCTTTGCCCCATCGCGTTTCACTGCGAGACAATTCGCATACCCCTTTATCAAAAAAAGCGGTGGTTTTCAATCTTCATGAAAATGTGAGTTTTAAGTTGTAGTCTCAAAGTGAAAAAAAATAAAAAGTAAAAACAAAAAAAGATATCTGCTTCAAAATTACCGAAGGCATTCTAGTCGCTCACTTAGTAATTTAGTCACCCAACTATTATTTTAATATCTCAAGTTATTAAAACAGTATCCCATCAGTCACCAAATTTTTTTTTATATTCGACCGTTTTATAATTCCCCATTTATTTTTGTACAATTTGTGTAATGACTTTTTCGATTCTTGTTCATTAGCTGTGTTTTTGGCAAATACACTAATATAATTAATCTGAACATATATATTAGATATGGTGTCCTGCGATTTTTATTATTAATTAATCTGAACAATTGCATTAGCTATTTAACGCAAAAATCAACACTTCAGATTAGACGAATATATCCGCTCATTCAATATTGTGATCTGAACTTTCGATAAACTCTTATAACCTATGATTGAAAAATAAAATACGGCACAAGTAACTTCACACATAAATATATTATCTATTACTACTTTTTTGTCTCTACATTATAACTTTGCCACTTATCTGCTACGTCTAAATTGTCCATTGTTATTAATATTATAAAATTAATAAAACCGATATATTTCACAAGTGTCCGTATAACTATATTACGGAATTTATCTATGACTATATTCAAAACGGTTGTTCGGAAATTATAGGTTTATATTATCTTATCATAAATACATAATATGACAAAACGTATCGTAACCCTACATTTGAGTATTTGCAGTGCGTTAGTGAATTTCATAAATATTGGAACATCTTAAAAATATTTAGCTGAAAAGTCTAAAAAGGCGTAAGTTTCGAAAACTTTAATTTCAATTTTTAGTAACCAAATCTTATATTGGGTTTTAGATTAACCGAGCGTATAGTGACGACTTATTTCATGCTTGCATAAACTATAGGTACCCCTCTATGATAAGTCTCAAGTTCCCGGTGAGATTATTCTGCCAAACAATGACACTATATTGATGGGTTGCAGAAAAGATTGTCAAAAAATTTGATTTGACAATGACCCTAGATTGTTATCAACCAATTACAATTTCCATACATCAGGAGCGGTCTAATGTCTTTGTGAAACTCCCTGTCATCTAAATTCTAGAACAGTGATGTTTGTGCTCATTGGATTCAGCGTGTTTTTTTCTATAAGCATGGTGATTTTGCCAAAGTTCCGAAAGATTTCGGTTTTCGTCAAAAAAAGCATTTTTTTAAAGGTGTATGCCTTGAAAAAAATTCAAAAATCCAATTCTTTAATATACTTTTGAAATTGTGAAAGATAACTCTAATAATTTAGAGAGATGATGATCCTGTTCAAATGTTGGAAGATTAAAAAGAGAGAATCCTGGTGTCAGACAATAAAATGCAATAAAAACCTTCAGTATTTGCTTTGTTCATCGATCCTATGCCACCAGGATTCTTCCTTTTTAATCTTCCAATACTTTTGAAATTGATAATGCTTGCAGAAAAAAATACACTGAATTCAATGAGCGTAAGCACAATTTAAAGGTGTACCTATGCCTTGAAAAAAAATCAAAAATCGAATTCTTTAATATACTTTTGAAATTGAGAATTCTTGCAGAAAAAAATACGCTGAATTCAATGAGCGTAAGCACAATTCTGTATCTCTTTTAGTTCGGAAACTGCGGCCATTCAAAGGTTTTATATGATTTTCGGAAAACTGTAAACGCAATTAACTTCTAAACCAAAGCACATAAAGACGTTTGTTTGTGCTCATTTGATTCATCGTGTTTTTTTCTATATGCATGATGATTCTGCCAAAGTTCCGAAAGATTTCGATTTTCGACAGAAATAGCATTTTTTTAAAAGCGTATGCCTTGAAAAAAAATTCAAAAATCGAATTCTTTAATATACTTTTGAAATTGAGAATGCTTGCAGAAAAAAATACGCCGAATTCAATGAGCGTAAGCACAATTCTGTATCTCTTTTAGCTTGGAAATTGCGGCCATTCGAAGCTTTTATATGATTTTTTGAAAACTATAAACTCAAATAACTTCTAAACCAAAAGACATATCGGAAGCATTCGGAGCTTGTTTATTTATTTTTGTAGTGAGACGAAAAAATAAAATAATAAATAAATAATATTCAAATACTTATGTTCGTAAAATAAAGGTGCTGTTTTCCGTGTTTTCAATATAACTGACGCCGAAATGTGGTTTTAAAAAAACGTAAGTCGCAAAGACAAAATAATATGTGCGTAAGTTTTCAAATTATTATCGATAAATAACAAGTGACTGTCGAAGACAATAATTTGTACTGACTGGTAAGTACTACTAATATTTCTTAAACAGCTTTGAACTATTAACTATCTTACCTTTAGGTATATGAACAAAGACTAACCAATTGAACAATTAATTTTGATTAATTTATGCTCTCACAAGCTTTGAATATCAATTTTTTTGACACAGTACTGTCACCTAATGTAAATCTATACTAATATTTAAAACCGAAAAGTTTGTTTGGTTGGACGCGCTAATCTCAGGAACCAGGAACTACTGGATTGAATTAAAAACAATTTTTTTTTGTTGGATAGCCCATTTATCGAGGAAGGCTATAGGGTATATTATATCACGCTATGACAAATATGAGCGGGGCATCAATGAAAAATGTTGCAAAATATAACTCAAAATTTGTCCGCCCGACAAAAACTTTTGAACTTTTGAAATTTGGACACAACATTCATCTCGGTAAACTCCCCCCCATTCGTTCTTTGCACCCGGGTGAAACCAGGCGGGACCGCTATATTATATAAATTTTTTTAATCGGATTCGACCGGTTTGATATTATTGTTTCATGAGTCTACTATAAAACATTGTCTGTCCTTTTAACAGATATTCTGTATATAATATTGTGTGGAAGGTCCCTACGTGAAAACGTGTAGAGAGGATACGTTTTTGTTAAGAAATTCCCAGATTCAGAGAATTCAAAGTTACTATCTTTTGATAATTTTGACATGTTTATGCAATTACGCATATAATTTTTATCAAGTTCTATGTTTATGTTTGATTTAGTTCAGAATTTTACATCTGATAATTTTGAAGGTAAAAGAAAAGAGAAATGATTTTTTTGATTCTTGATGTCCACAAAAAATGTCTTATCCCTCTTCATCTCAGAACTTAGCCCGTCAAAATTAAAAAAAAATGACTCTCAAGCTAGTACCTCTAACATTTCGAAAAAAATAGGCATTTAACGAAATTAGTAGAGATTACAAAAAAAACTGTAATAAAAGCCAAAACTCGTTTTGGCGATAAATTGGTTGATAATTTTATTTATATATTTTTTTACTCAGATAGAATTAAGTCGCGCGTATCAAGGGTTAACTTATTGTTTTATTTGCACCATCGCATCCGGTATCTCATAAATTGGTGTTTGTCTTAAGGTGTTTGTACACATTCGCTAAATGAATGACCAATGAGGTTACATATTTGCATGTCCTTGCATGCGTAGTGTCATAACTTGTTACCTGTACTGAGTTATAATATACATATAGTTATTCTTAGAAAACTATTATTATTCTTCAAAATACGTTGTAGAATTAATAATGCACGGTGGTAACCTTATCTGTTGTCGCATTGAACAACCATTCTGTTTTTTTTGATAAAATCTCCATTAACCGTCTTAAATGATGTTCAAACAATCATAAATATATTAATACGTTAAGGTTAAAGATGTTTGCCTCCCTTTTTAGAAAAAACCACACAATTTCTCCACATAAATTATATATCATTTTACAGATAATTGATTGCTTTACTGACATCGACAACAAAATTTATTATTGCTTTTGATTTTGTAAATTAATTAATTAACGTCTGCCATCTGACTGCTATAATTTTGAAACAACGTCAACGCTTCGATCTGTCATCTGACCTTCATATTGCAAATACTGAATACTGCCATCTGACGGGCAACGCTGAACAACGTCACAGCAATGCTGCTTGATGCCATCTGACGGCGTAGCTCAACGCTTTTGCTACTTGCGCCTCTATATGACAATTTTAGTAAAATATTTCTTTGATCTGTCATCTGAGCTTCATGTTGTAATACAACAAAAAGAAAAACTTTATAAGCTGTGTGCAAAATTAGAAACGAATTGAATACCTGCAAATCATATTTAAAAAATAATTTTGTAAAATGATAGGTAATTATTATACTTATTTAGTGCGAATAATTCGTACAGGTCACTCTAGTATATTATGTTTTGACAAAATAATTATCGAAAGTTTCTGTTGAACCCTTATGACAACTCTGAGTTGGGGAAAGCGTTGTCAAAAATTTGATTTCACTATATATTTTTCCGCTGGTGTCTGTACTCCATGCCGGTTTTCATAAATATGCCGGCGCGACATGGTACTCTATAAACCGGGCCGTGCTGAATTGCTTGTGACGTAGAGTTAGATCATATATCTAATAATTTACAATAAATAAAATTATCGACCAATTTTTCAGACAATATAGGTATTAACAAAATATATAATCAGACGTTAATCAAAGATTCTAATAATTTACTATATGAATCATTGTCTATCTACTCAATGTGCGGTGAGTGAAGGCAACAAAGCGTATCGAAAATTTATCTGCGTCTCTCTCTTCGATGTAAATCCCTGATTTTCTCCGATGGTAGGTTTGGTCGGCAGCCATATATCTTTATGGCATCATAGACATGTCAAAACAGAGCAGTCAACAGTATTTCTGTTTCAAAACTTTATGCTATTTTCTATGACATTAAGCTAGTCAAATCCAACGAGTTCTTACGACTTAAAAAAAGACAGAAATATATCTTTGCACCTTAATGGTTCGATTGCGATTTTATTCATGAGCTTGGTATAGAATAAAAGTATATGAGTTAGATACTGTTTTAACTGTTTTTGAAGTGAAAACTTCTTTAGCGGCGTTGTGCACTTTTTTTGTAATGGGTAAAAAATGTTAAACTTGCCTCAGATCACGTGTCCTGATCGGTCACGTGTCCTGATCGAAAATGCGTAAGACAGAAACTTTTATTTATACAACGTTAGACATCTAGCGTTGAAATATCGTACCTACATAAAAATGCAATCTATGATACAAACCATTTTGATCGAAAATTCGTCAGACGTTAATATTCAAGTTTTCACTTCTCTCGGCACTCCCGGAGTGCAAACCTTTTTTTTTAGGTTACTTTTTAATAAAACGTAAAATTAAAAAGCCTGCGTTTATCTAGAATAATCGAAATTTTTAACCGTAAAAGAATTTTGAGAATCGGTCCAATAGTTTTCGAGTTTACTTGTTACATGCAAAATTAGTATAGATATTAACCAAGAAACAAATTTCTAATCTATTTTGTTTCGAAAATTTCCGGTGTATAAACGCCATAGCATGTTCAGAAGCAAAAAAACGTGGGGATTTCGTTAATCGAAGAAGTTTTTAGATATTTTTTTTTGTGAAATATTTGCACAGATGCGGTATGGTTTATGATATTAACTGTACCTACCTACTAACGATTTTTTTTAGAATTATCTGTTGAAGATAACAAAAAGATAATAAATGCATTATATTAAAACTCTATAGTCACTCAGTGTCGTCAGAAGAGTTACATACTGTTGAAAAGTAAGAATATTATATCACTATAACGAAAAAAGCTGTGTTAAATTTAAATATGATCTTTTAAATCTTTGCACAAATACGGTGGCCGTATTTTTGACGTAAAACTAAATAAAAATTCAGAGTATTTTGAATAAAAAAACTATGATTTCATATTGGTATTTATTATCACAGAGATAACAGTAGTGAGCTAAACATTGATGTTACTTCAAAATGTGATTCGTTATCAGTTGAAAGTACTAATAAAAACGTATTTTTTTGGAAAATATAGTTTTGTGAAAATATGCGAACATTTTGGACACAGGTAATATATCAATTTTATATTTTTTTATGCCAGTTTTTCAAAACATATTATTTTTTCGGTTTCCGGAAAATATAATATTTGAAGTTTATTTTTTTAAAATTACAAAATATCTCATGAGACAAAAATTTTCACTTTAAAGTCGTCATCTGGTATTGCCAAATATTTGTTACGGTCAATGTCCGGAAGCCGGGCAATGTCGACAATGTCCAAGCCACATCGGGCAATGTCCGAAATCGGACAAGGTTCAAAAAATAGATTTTTTAAAAAGACATGAAACGCTGACATTTGATTGTATCTTCATCATGATAAGTTATCATTAACCCTTTAGGGAATTTTTATCACTGATATCAACTATTGAAGAATATATTTTTCAGCTTTCTATTACAATTAGTGATGATTGAAAACACGTATAATTTATTTATTATTGATATGATATGAGCAATAAACAATATATCTCAATGCATTGAATTTCAGAACTCACATTTATTCTAGCAATAAAAATAAAAAATAAAAACCACCTACTTATAATTTATTTTCACACATTTTATTTTTAAGCTATCTACTCATTGCCTTCTTATTACTCAAATACAAAAACCTTCCATATTTATTACAAAATTCGGCTTTATAAGACGTTGATAAGTTCTAGCGCTGTCATTCTTTTTAGAATTCTCGTAATAGTCGGTCGATTTTCAGTGAGTTTCAATTGTGTTTCATGCAAGTGCTTACAAAATATTTTGTTCAAATTTGAAGTTATTCAAACTATTGGTGATCATGGAAGGTATGTCATAAAACTTTTAATAATTCCTTTTATAAAAACAAATAACATTAAAAATATAATTATTTATATTAGTAATGCCTTTTTGTATTTTTTTATTCATTAAAATAAATAAAATATGTGGAAATAAATTATACGTGGTTTCAATCATCAATAATTGTAATAGAAAGCTGAAAAATATATTCCTCAATAGTTGATATCAGTGATAAAAATTCCATAAAGGGTTAATGATAACTTATCATGATAAAGATAAAATCAAATGTCAGCGTTTCATGTTTATAAAAAAAAACTATTGTTTGAACCTTGTCCGATTTCGGAAATTGCCCGATGTGGCTTGGGCATTGTCGACATTGACCGTAACATATTAATAGGCCAAGAGCTAGTGAACTTTGAAAACGTCAACTCATTTTGACAGTACATATTTCAAGTGCACCTTTTCTAAATTACATTTAGAAAGGCAGAACAAAATTGCGATATTTATAGTAATCTACTTTGCAATGCTGGTCCTTTTAATATCATAAAAAGTAGATTATAAAGTAATCTACACATCCAATGTATGGTTAAGAGACGTGTTTTACTGCAAATACATTATATAAACAAGACTTTTGTGATTCATAATATATTTTAACAATTTGCTTAACCTCGATTCCTCTCCACCTCTGAAATTATATATTTGTTAGCGTATAAATATTTTTGCCGAAAATAAAACAGCCTTCTTTAAAAGCTTAAGTCAGGAGAGGCGCGAATATTGTGAGACTGAAATAGAAATTTTTAATAATGACGTCTTCATTCGTTCATGTCATTTTTAAACGGTGTTTTAGTTTCAGATAAACGATGATAAGATTGTTGTTCATTGTACATTTATTAATTATATCATGTACGTCAAATTTGTACGAACCGTGTGTGATAGAGGATTTCGTGTGTCTCAAAACACACGAAAAAACAGTCGAAAATCGGTGTAAATTTGAAGATTACGATGATTCTTATTTTGAATGGTTATCTGCAGAAAACCAAACAGAATACGAGTCAAATATTGGTTTGATGAATTTAGGATTTTTCAATGTACCTGAGTGTCGGTTTAAATTTGATATAGAATTGCAGTATTTAAATGTTAGCGAACATAAGTGCAGAATCGATTCTAAGAAAAATGTGGAGAAAAAGAAGGAAGACCAACATTCTTTTCTACAATTTTCTGTGAACAAGAAATGTGAAACTTATTCAAAATCAAGTAACGTAAGTTTGATCTTTTCTCCTATTGTAAAATTTCTGAACTGCATCTTGTTATAGATACATTATTGAGTTTGAAAATCTGTTGATTGAACTTTCTGTTCTGAAACATGTTTTGTTTCTATGTAGATCAATTTATTCTAGGTTGCCAAATTGTTTTTATTCATACATAAATACGAACGTATTGAAAAATGCACAATAATATTTGAAACGTTATTGATAATATATATCTTAATACAAAAAAAAAATGGACATTATCAGACATTTTAAGTTGTAGTGCAGAAGTCGAAATATAGTTATTAATAGCCGTCCTGGTGCTTTAAAATCGAGCTTTAGTAATGCAAATTTTTTCCAACACTATGTTATAATACGCGCCATATTTATTTTTTAAACAGATTGGAGATAATACAATAATTATACCTTTCAAGTTTGTCTTTACTGGATGTTACTTCTATTACATAAAATTTGATAATACAAAAAGAATTACAAGTAACTTAATATTTTTAAAGACTAATTACGTAAAATTGGATCCTAAAGCTAGTTTGCTCAAAATTCAGGATACGTACAACAGCTATCAGTAAGTACTGAGTTTTTTTAATGAAAAAATCATTGACTTACTGACTCAACGCAGAGCCGTAGTCAGGTGAGGATCGTCCTTTCCTGAAGTAATTTACCGTGCTCTTGTTATTTCCTGTCTTAGTAAAGACGTTAAATGTCTTAAGGACTTTATATTTAAGTTAAAAAAAAGTGTTCAAAAACTGCGTCCGTTGAAACTTTTTTGACCCTGGTCACAGCCATTATTAGAGGTTAATGAAAATTACTTATAAGAAAGGCTTTATTTCTAACTCTAGAATTTCTTTTTCCAGAAAAGTGTTGTCTATAAGCATAATTTATGATATTTATCTTGCATTTACAAAACTGGATTTTCGATTAATACAAGAAAATACTTCAAATCTGACTCATTTTGAAATTAAAATTCCAAGCGATATAGTAAGTTTTTTACGAAAAATGTATCAGTTTATGTTTATATGCTTGTGCCACCCAGTGATTTCAGCTCGCGCCATACTGTTGCAAAACTTAAAAAATTTTAGCTACCTCCAAAATTAGTCTTTCTAGTTGTACTACTGATTAAAACTACTATTTTAGGGAAATATGTAGCTTTATTTAATTCATAAAATTTAGTGTAGGGAAGGCTTGTGATGAGGTCTTGCCCAAAGGCCCCAAAAAAGTTACGACCTTGGACCTATGTAGCTCTCAGTCTGTAGTCCTGCATAACGAACGTTATCTTTGAATCTGTTCTTCTAACTAAATAATTTACATACAATCATAAATTATTTATTATATCTCATGTTTTGCTCTCAAGATCACTACACGATCTTTGTACACAGATAAAGTAAAAAAAAGCCCTGTGCCATTTTTCGTATCGATATGTCAAAACATCCTTTGTGCAAGCACATTTCAGACGCGTTTTTTCACCAATAAAGTGTTTTTGATGATTAACGATCCTGTCTTGATATTTATCAAACATTGTTTTGTTTATTTTTTCACATATGTGCTACCTCTAAACACCTACTACTTAGTGATCTTGAGAGTGAAACAAACGATATAATTATGATTGATCGTACAAATTTATTATATAATAAACCGACGTCATAATGAAATTTCCAGCCTTGCTTAGAATAAATCATTGTTTATAGAGCCAAATCTGAATGACTGCAGATAAGTATATAGTTTTAAATACTAAACTTTGTACTAATTTTAGAATCTGAGCAAAGAGATACGAAGTCTCGATGTATGTTACAACACGGACAGCGTATTTACAGTGAGAAATTGTAGTTTTCAGGTATGCTTATAAAATTAAATTTTAACATACATACTTATTGACACGAGCATTGCAAACGACGAGTGGATCATAATCCTTTTTATAACGTTACTTTTTAACTTCTACATTAATTTTGTTTTGTTTTAGACTGAGGACAACTTGAACGTTAAAGTAACTTGTCTATTTTCAAATATGACAACTTCAAATTTTAGGTATTCCTTGTATTATGGCTTTGATGATCGTTGTAAACCGTTTAATTTTTGGTCTAATAATTGCAATTATAAAAGTCAAACAAGTGGAAATTTTGAAATAGGTAAATAATGGATACAGTGGAATCTCGGCAACTTGAACTAATTATTGCACGTGGTGTTCACGTTTTTGAGGAGTTCATGTAACTAAATGGACAATATATACTAATATATAAAGCTAAAGAGTTTGTTTGTTTGTTTGTTTGAACGCGCTAATCTCAGGAATTACTGATTCGAATTGAAAAAAATATTTTTTGTTGGATAGCTCATTTATCGAGGAAGGCTATAGGCTATACAATATTCATTTATACAGCAGTACACTCGAACATTTCGCACGTTGAAAACAAAAGTGGCATTATGTAAAAAATGACATTTTACAGTAGAGCATTTTTTAGTTTTAATATTATTGTTTTGTCCTAAAAAAGTTACTATTAAAATACTGCTTATAGAGATTCTTTTGTTAATAATGAGACAATTTATTATTGTTTTAATTTATTTTTTGACCACAATGTTAAAAATAAAGTTATTAAAAAAAAGACCTTTTTACAATAATTTTTTGTTTAGTGTCATTGTTGTCATAACCTATAATCAGTAAATTGGAGACTTCAGCTGCAAAAAGTGTCACTAAACAAAATGTGTCATTTTATGTATTTACTTACTTGCATTAATTTTTGTAGCAACTGTAATCGCAGTAAACTGTCGTTTAACAAAATGTGTCACTTTTTCACTTACAGCGACGTGCGTACCAAACAACTGCTTTGACACAATCAAAATAGTGTCGTTATACCAGTCATGACCATGGGCAATTCTTTCAAAATATAAAGTGACACTAGCTCAGTCTAGCGGAAGTAAGTGGGCTTATGAGCAAACGAAAATTTTCGTATAGTGACACTTTTGCAGTAAAACATGAATCTTACAAAAGTTGAAAAGTCAACTTTTTTATATAGTGTCACTATTGTTTTCAACGTGCGATTTATTAAAATAGAATTATGATAACTCTCATACACAACACGGTACGACCGCTAGACTATCAGATATAACCACGGTACACAGTACAGTTCGGGTAGTTCATTTGAACTCATTGCAATGAGTTGGTAAACTGACCGCGATGTATGAGGACAACATATTTACAATGACAAAACGGGAAAAATCTTCGAGACTCGATTCCCGTGATGGACGAACTATTTACATACATTACAAGTTTGTACGGAACCCTCGGTGTGCGAGTCCAACTCACGCTTGGCCGGTTCTTTCTCGTTTTTGTTGACATTTTAGAATATGAAAAGATTTGTTGTTCACGTTTTGGTATATGTAGAACGTCAAACCACGTGTTCACGTTACCGAGACTCCACTGTATCCAATTTTGTTCGGGCACAGTTGTACAGATATTATTGATTTGAAACACTCTTTCACAACGTTGATAAAATGTTTTGTTACTCTGATTTTTTCGCAACAGTATAACTATTAATTTATTTTATCTTTTGATGTATTGACTGTTACTATCTTGTATCTAGATACTTATTCCAACTGCAGCTCTGCTTACAGGTTATTCCCCTAGTGACATTTTTACCACTCCAACCCACAAGTGGGGAATGGTACTAGTTTAGGTCAAAAAACACTTTTCCGTTTTGAGGTCCCCCGAATCCAAAAAACATATTTTTGGAAAAACTCTGTGCGTCTGTTAGTCTGTCTGTGAACACGATACAGGTCAAACGGATGAGCGGATTGAAACCAAATTTTGGGAGGATGTTTGGTATGCAAATATGAAGAGCCCTATGGTTTTTGGGGAAAATCAGCGCATGCGCAGAAGAGATATATGCTAAAACGGTGTTATTATTCTATTTATTTTTTCAAGAAAGTTTTGTTAAATTTTTTTTTCTAAACTTTATAGTTTTGGAAATATTTTGAAAATAAAAAAAAATCAGCCGCTCTTTTGTTTTATGGATCTGTCAGAAATAAACTAGTTAGGCATGCTTTGATCAATTTTTACATGGCGTGGATCATAATATTATGTAGGTAACCATGGCAACGAATAGCAAATATATCATATTAAATACTAGCCATTACCCGCGTCATCTCACGCAATATCAGAAATTTTATTTTCTTTATTATAATCAAATGTCAACATTTTTGAAGTTGGAATGGTCCCGTCGCCCAATTGGCTGAAAGCTTTAAACATATAGATACATATTTTACTTAAATTATGAAATATTTTTTTTAGATAATTATTCTCGATATGTAAATGAATCGAAAGACTATCTAAATGTTATAATTTTCATCGGAATTGGCACCACTCTTATAATTATTATATCTCTGTTATCAATATTATATTTAATTCATTTGGAAAAGAAAAAAGCGGATCTTAAAAATCGAAATGATCCTGATTCGGAACATTTGTTCCTTTACCACGAACCGATAGATATTAAAAGAAGTAAACAACCGAAAAGTATTTTTCTCGTGTATGCTAAAGATGACGATTACGTAATGGAATTTGCAAAGGCTTTCAGAAACTTGTTATCCAGTGATGGCCAGTGCACGGTGAGTTGAAAGAAACGTTATTTTAATAGGTCATATGCATGAGACTCCAAATTGGTTTAAATTTTTATTTCGAAATACATTTTAGTTCCTGAGTTTGTCTTAATGGTTATTTTATTAATCTAATCACTGAAAAAATGCAAATAATAAAAAAGAAATTTTCGAATTTTCAAAACGCAGCGTGACGTCAGAGTATATATCAACAACAGTTTCCATGACGACTGTGTCGTCTCACAATAAGATTATGTCAGTATTTAGAGAAAACAACAAACAAACTTCATTTAGAACATTGACAATTTGACATCAAGGTTGACATGCATCATATATCATGACGTCACATAAGCCCGCCAACATGGCCGACTGTTTAAACTGTCTATTTTTGAATGTGAAATTTAATATTTTTTTTCTTATGATATTTACATTTTCAAATGATTATCTATTTTTTCCCGTCTTATGGTTGACTAAATAATCTATTAAAAACATAAAAAAAATACATGCATATGACCTATTTCTAGACTTTTGGAGTATTTCCATTTTACTTGTCCCTTTACAATGAGTGATTTATAGGGTTCCGTACCTTAAAAAAGAAACGTTATAGGATCACTTTGTTGTCCGTCCATCAGTCTTGGGAATCAAAATCTATAGGGTACTTCCCGTTGACCTAGCTCTTAGTAATGCAGTGTAAGCAACAAGTCTTAACGAGCGACGGTGGTTCAATGATAGAATGCTCGTCTGCCACGCGAGAGCCCTGTGTTCGATACCCGGCCGATGCGACTATCTTTTTTTGTTTTTAGAATTGCAAATCACTTAATTTATTCATTTTTTTCATTTTTAGAATTGCAAATCACTTGATTATTTTTCTTTTATACTGACTCACTTATCAAAACTTTTAATAATTTCCGTTAACCTAGAATCTCGTTTGGCGTGAAAGAACGTTGCATAGCACAAGTAAAAAAAAATCCAAAAATAATAAATTTCTTATTCTATATATAACATAATTATTATATGACAAATTTAATTTTTATGAAATAATGGTACGGAACCTTCAGGGCGCGAGTTCAACTCGCACTTGTCCGTCTTTTTTTTGTTTTTGATTTTTTAAAGACCAAAGAACCTAGAAAAAATAATAAAAAAGTGGTGCTGCTTAACTGTGAAAATAACACCGTTATTTTTGTACAGAATATTTACAAATTCTATTCCAAAACCTTCCTCGTTTATCGCTCTTTTTATTAGTGAAAACCGTTCGGTAGTTTTTGAGTTTATCGCGTTCAGACAGACAGACAGACACGGCGGGGGGACTTTGCTTTATATATATAGATTTAAGAAATGTCTTTATTGCGTTTGGCGCCCCTAGACCCTGGCTTCACGGACTTGTATTAAATTCGCCTCTGGTCATACTATATTTCAATATTTCATCATTTTTGCGTTATAATGACAAAACGTTTATCAAACATATTGTTTTGCTAGATAAACAGACATTCTATTTTTAGCATCGCCGTTTAGATTATGTGTTTTACTCTTGTGTGTACTACGCACAAGTTCAAAGTTCTAATTTGTGGTTAAAATGCGGTTTTGTGACAATTATTCACTACGCGTTGTTTTTTTAGTAAAACTTCCTTAAGCGCGTTTTTCAAATTTTACAAAGGGTTTTACTCGCTGATTCTGCGTTATGAAGTCGGTCCTGGCGTTATGTTATGTCACTATGGAAGTATGTTATGTCATTATCAAGTATTCACAGAAATTGTTCGAAGTTGTCTCCGTTTTGTTCGACACAAAGATGCGTGCGTCGTAGCCATGCTTCTACACGCTTGTAGTAGCGATAAGGGCCTTCCGTTAATTATTTCCGATTCGTGCTATAATTTCTTCGCGTGTGTTAGCCGGGATTATTTCTACACGCTGTTAAAAAAGAAGAATTAACTTAAAAATCATTCTGTATAGCAACAGATTACAAAGTTCACATAGGTTCTTCAAAAGTTGTTTTTTTTAATGAATTATACGGAAGTTAGTTGATTGAATACAGATAAATAAAATCGTATCTTAGTTTGTAATTGTATAGTTTTAAAGATTCCGAGAGAGAATTTTCAGTTTTCGTCATTTTTTGACTGTTTATATGTATTCAATAAATAAAATTATCGACAATTTTTCAGACAATATATTAACAAACAATATAAAATTAATACATTAACGTTTCAATCCGGATTTGGACCTTCTTCAGAATTGATCTAAAAAATATAAAAATAAAATTAATTATGATTGTCAAAATAATGAAAAAATAATAACAAACAATTTTTTATTAAGTAGTCATGGAAATAATAATTTGTGAGTACCTAAAAAAGAAAGAAAAATTATTAAAAACAAAAATTATTTCAAAATAATATTATATATTATATTACTTAAATTTTCTGTATCTAATTGAGCATTGAGAGAATTTTTATTTGATTTTATATGTAACATTTCCGAAATATTTCTTTTAAAAAAATTAGTTTCATTATCTAAAATTTTAATACTATCCCAATTAATTTTGTGGTCAAGTTCTAATTTGTGTTTAGTTATTACATTATGTTTGTCAGGGATTAATTTGTGATTATTTTGATGTTCTTTTATTCTTGTTTTAAGAGCTCTTATATTGTTTGTTAATATATTGTCTGAAAAATTGGTCGATAATTTTATTTATTGAAGAGTTCTAATCAGACGTTAATCAAAGATTTGTTTATATGTATTGTTAATGTTTTACTTCAACTGCTCGAAAATGTTATTTTGAGCTTAGACACATTATTTTTTTCTAGATATTTGACTTATATGATGACAGATTTATTCAAGAACTGGCGATCTTTGGAGAAGAGTGGCTAACAATGAAATACATGGACGATAATGCCATTTTTATACTATTGCTAACTAAAATGGCTAATTATAATTTAATTATTAACAATATTCGGGATCAGAATAACAATTCACATCGCGATAAATACTTTAAATTTATTATTAATTATTTCTTGGAAAACGTGAATCTAAATGAAAAAATTCTTGTATGTCAACTAGAAACGGATTCGCGTATCAAATTTAATGCATTTCAAATATTTAATCCGTATTTAAAATATGATTTACCGCGGCATTTAAACAATTTATTGGCACATATTAGGATTAAGTGTAACATTGATCTGTCAGTATCTGAAACTAAAAGACAACAATTTCTTAAAACGTTTGATATTCTAAAGGCGCATCGAACGGAAAATTTAAATTTACTGGAAACCATGTACTAATTTTAGTGTTTATAAAAGAGCCAAGATCGCTATTAGCACAGTCAGTAAAGATTTTGAGGTTAAAATAAAAAGAATAGATTTGAACATTGGTGGAAATGCATTGTGTAGGTGAGTTCAATTAAGTAAATACCTCTGAACCACAGCTCTACACCTATAAATACAACATGTAATCTCAGCTGGTACTGAGGCGTGACGTCAAAGCGTTTTCGCGATTACTTCAAAATAGAAAGATAAAAATGCAATAATTTGCGTTAAAATTTAATTCCTTGCTGAAATAATGTTTTTCTTCGCAAATAGTAGTCGCTGGACTTTATTCAAAATAAAAAACAAGTATTATTGTTGAACTATGAACATATCTTCCTAGAGTAACTATAGTTTATTTTTGTAAATAATTTATTGTATTATTTTAGTATTTAATAAAGTTGAGTATATGTTTTCTTTGGTGATTTATTAATTGTACCTACAGCGATTTATTTTATTACTAAACACATATACAGTAGAACCCCGATTATCCGAGGTAACATGAAGAACACCCTACTCGGATAACAAAACTGGGATAATCCGGATTTATTTTTTATTTATTAAAAAAATAAACACAAATGTACTTTAAACGGTTTATAAACGTTTTTACCATGTAAATATTATTATTAATAATAAATTATTTTATCGCCCCGACGATTTTAAATGGAAATATGTACCTACATTAAATACTATACTTTAGAAGCTCGGTTAATACGGATATTGGGTCTTTAGTGGCTCGATTAATCCGGATCATACACGCATAAGATTGGCTCGGATAATCGAGGTTCTACTGTAATTATATTTTTCTATTTCTGATATAACGTTTACAAGCGTGGGAGACTGGATGAAAAAAATTCAAAATGGAGTCAACCTAACACAGTATACAGTGCGTAGCCGTGTATTATGAGTGAATAATGCACTAAAAAGAAAAAATATACATTTCTGTCTTTTCCAGAACTTTTAGGAGCGTGGGGCACTCACTTTACCTATATTTTATTTAATTCATCGATTGTCCCAGGCTTCTAAAAGTTATGAAAGAGAAAGAAATGATCATTCTTCTTTTTAGTGCATCAATCTCCAATAATAACCGACTACGTTTTGTACACAGTGTTATTGTGAATTAGATTGACTCCATTTTTAATGACAGATAATGTCAATTATAGACGTTCGACAACAGAAATTATAAGCGTCTTTTAAATTTTGGTGTACTTATTAGTGTATTTGCCATAAGGCACTTACACTATTGGCGTCGGTGGGATGGCGAGACCTAGGGGTCGGACCAAAATTTCTCGACGTTTCATAGCCTCCTAAGAGTTTGGCACCATTTTTGGAAATGTTTATATATATGTATGTGTGACCACGATACGAACATGTTGGAATCCATCACCGCACGCAGCCTATTTAAAACGGGCCTAATCAGGCCATGTTAAGGGTGGTATTTGGAGGTTGAAAACATTTACGGGCACAAAAATACCGAAAAAATTCTCGGAATCGTTTCAAATTTTAAATTTAACCCTTTAGTAATTATTAAAATGTGTTAGCAAAATTTGAAAAAAATCGGCCCGACAAGTTTACTGATATAGATTTACATACTGAATTTGTACAGATGTTGAATTGATATGTAGTATTGAAATTAAGTAAAAAAATGTTTTTTTAAGGGGTGTACTAAGAGGTATTTTTTTATTTTGTCCAAAAACAAGGTTAAGTTCATACAATAGAGCCACACTGCCTATAAAAGCAAGTACACTATATTGTCGGCAGGGTTTGGCACTTCGACCCGGAGTTTTTATAACCTAATCCGACTCAAACAGTTGAACCTTTCATCTAAATAATTGAAACCAGTAACCAATTTCGAAATCTTTATCAGTATTTTATCAGCACGACTAGCAACAAACACAATTTTCAGTGATTTATCAAACAAAACCACTAACATTGATAATAATTATACACCGTTTTTTGGTTTTTGTGGTTACTGTTTTGTATCTAAATATATCTGGTTATAATATCTGAACTAACCTAGAATTTATTCTACACAGTGAAACATATTTTTAATCGCTCTAAAAAAAAATGCTAACTAGCTGTTTTGGGGCCCTGAGCAAGACCGCAGCACTGAGTCGCCCTGCACTAAATTTTATGAACTAAATAAAGCTACTTATTTCGCAAAAATGATAGTTTTAACCTGTAGCCAGTGCCGGATTAACCTATAAGCAAAGTAAGCAACTACTTAGGGCATCACGTCTCAGGGGGCACTAAAAATCACAACTCAGAAATGAAAAGTAACTTCCTCCCATAAAAGTGTCGCCCCAATGGCACGGTTTTACTTCCAACCAAACGCGCCATTACCTAAATGTTTCATATAAAAAAATATTTCATCCAAGTATAGAGATGGCTATTATTTTAACTAGTACTTCCAATCTCTCATACTAACCTCTTTCGCGTCTATAATATTATTTTTATTCTTTGACGTCTTCAATCACAGACAACTAATGCTTTTGCGATTTATCTTTCTTCCTCATCAAACCAAACACTCCTCTTTTATGGTGCCAGTTGATTTTTTTTAGTTTTATAGTGTGTTTACTATTTTTTATACAATTTATGCAATCAGAAAATTAAATATGTTTTTTTCTGTGTTTTATAATCCCAGAAAAAGTGGACATTTATGCGTGCCTCCAGAGAAAATTCTAATAAATGTAGAAAATTTTGATCCAGTTTCTATATAAAATTGTCAGTTTTCATTTGTATGTAGTAGATGTGTCGCGGATATCCCCTCTCAAAACCTTGGATATTTTTTACTGATATCTTCCACCACTGTTCAGAATAATGGAAGAAATTAGTTATTATAATCACTACAAACCCTACGGAATAGCATATAATTTGTGTGTATCAAAAAACGTTTTGATGTTTAGAATGCAATTTAATGTTATATTTTTAGAAGAAAAAATATTTTATTTACTATAGTTAGTACCGTTTTAGGTGATTAATTTTTGCGCGTTTACTCTATAAAGTGTTTTACTTTAGTTGATTGTTTGTAAGTTTTACAGTTTTGCATAATTACATTTCAATTATAATGCATATTTGGTGTTTTCTGTGACTGTGATTTATTCAAAATTAAAAAAAAAAATTAACTATGAGTCACCAAAACAAAAGTGAAAAAATAAACTACTAATATATGGACAGACTTTTAAATTATTTTGAAAAGGTAGGTTTTTAATTTTAATATTTTGCATATTTTTTTGTAATTATTTTCGTACGCCAAGTGGAGATTTGTTTGATGATTTTGTAACACCATAACGAATCTTTTCAATTCCTGGGTAGATACTAATTAACAAAATGAAAAATATTCGTTGTTTTATAAATTAATCCAATTTAATGAATAGTTTAGTCGAAGATACTATATGCATTTTAAATTCATTATTTTTAAATTGCTATAACTTAGAAACTAAAAGAGATACACTTCTGTGAGGTCAAGTATTTTTAAGCATATCCATGACATTTTAATTTTCTTCAGAAAATTGAAAAAAAATCCTGTTTTTGGGAATCAGAAAGCTTTCTTGACACTAAGAGCTTTCAGAAAAGAAACTCATAGAAAAATCACACTGAATCCACGACGGCCAACCTCATCTCTGTGTTTTTTTTAGTTTAGGAGATAGAGGCGTTTATATAATTTTTTCTTGAAAGTATTTACAGCTCCACTTCTAAATTATATAACAGTTACAGAGATCTATTTTATATTCATGTTTAGTTTGTAAGAAAATATTAAAAGCCACATATGAAAGAAAATAATAATAGTTTCTTTTTAACTATTTTAAGAAAATTTTCATAGTAAGTTTATGTAAGCTGTATGAATTGGAACTTAATAGCACAAATGGTTGATCTAAAGTCAATTCTTCTCAAAAAAAGTCAACCGTTTCTATATTTTATTCACCTACTGTTTTTTCTCGAAACGAAAAGCTTTTCAAAAAAATCGAATGGTTTTAAGCCCGTTTAAGATCAATTTTAAATCAACAAAACGTCGAAAAATTGTGCATAGTCGTCTACGGTATCGTCGAATTCTCGTTGTAAACATGTTCTACTATTTACATAAGCTTACATACGTTATAATTAGGAATTATACAGGGTGTATCACAGGAAACCGTACATAGGGAAAAGTACACAGTACAAAATATTAGTTAAGATCAAAGATTGCTTTGTCCTCTATTCAGAGGTCGTTACCATGGTTTACCTAATGAAATCTATTCGAAATGGTGGCATAATCTGGATGAACTTAAAGACAAAATCGCCGAAGTATTTTTCAGTGTGACTCCTGAAATATTAGACAAAGTGAAACAAAGTTTTTATAACCAATTAAGCCACTGCTTAATCAAAATGGAGGTTTTTTTTTGAACATTTGCTTTAATTTTTTTTTATTTTCACTGTTTGTTTGGTTTAATTATTAATTAAAAAATATTTTCAAAATAAAAAATTGTTTCATTAATAAAAATAAATTAATTTAATACTGAAGAATTTATTTTAACTGATTATTCATTATTAGCAATTATTGTTATTAAATAATGGTTAGTCAGCGTTACCATGGTGCCCATTCTTATATGTGGCCAAAGTAATCGTTGATACCAACTAATTTGCACGATGGAGTTTTGTATAGTACGAATATAATGAGACTAAAAAATGTATTTTTTTTAGATTTGAACGTCGAATAATAATACACAAACAACAGTAGTAAGCATGTTACGATAAAAAATTATGTCAGACAAAATGTCAGCATCAGCAGTTCTTATAGTATCTTTGATGGTGCCAGTAATTATGTGTCAAGGAATAGATGATATTTTAACACCGGTTTGGTACAAACCTCAGGAAAATGGTGTAACAAAACTGGATGTTAAAATATTGAAAAATGAATTATCGAAAACATCAAACGAATTGTTAATAAGATTATATGTCATAAATTTGAACGAAAGTCAATGTAATGCACTATCCCCGCAAGAATTAGAGAAAAATGCTGATAATTTTATAATACATAAAAATTTTCATTCTGAAAAAAGGGTTAATTTAAGGAATTCGCAAGTAAGTTGAAAATAAGATTTTATTGTTTTTGAATAATAAGAGTTAAGAAAACATTAAAGCTGAGTTACAGAAAGCACTGCCAAAAAAAAAACATGAGTACGTGTATCCTTTCCCCGCGGTTGAAGTAAAACTTTTTTTATAATTTGCACTTATGTACCATTGTACATAGAACAAGATCTATTTTCAAGCTAAATTTTGATCAAAATTCGTAGAAAAATGTGCAAAAAACTTTGTTAAACACATACACATCTATACGGTGCAGCTTAAAAAAATATCGTTTCGATTGATCAATTATTTTTCCAGTGGGATCGATTTAAAATTCTCCTATGCTTTCGTCATGAAGAAATATTATGTGTAATTATTGGTCACTCATACTCAAATCAGATTTTCTGACAATGCTGCCCGCAATCCAGTATAAATATTTTTATCATTTGTAACACCACGTCTTAAAAAAGCCCCGCCGCCACTGGTGTACTCTGGTGGTCATGTGAAAAACAGAGGCAAGATGGCAGCGGAGCGTATGAACCAGGAAGTAGTAGTGTTCATGTTAAAAAAACTTAAATTAATAAATATGTTGAATTAAATAATATTCATGTTACAAAGTTACGTTAATAAACATGTTGAATAAAATAATAGTAATTGTTACAAACTGGAGCCCCACGTTGGGCGCCAGTTTGTAACAATTATTATTTTATTCAACATATTTATTAACGTAAGTTTCTAACATAAATATTATTTAATTCAACATATTTATTAATTTAAGTTTTTTTTAAATGAACACTACTCTTGGTTCATACGCTCCGCTGCCATCTAACCTCTGTTTCTCCACATACAATATACACAATATAAAACGTTCGGCTTGTAAAAGTATTGCATATAAAAAGTGTGGAAAAAATATTTTATAGAATAACTCCTCTGCGAAGAGTACAACATTTATTTTATTACTAATAGGGGCCCTTTAGAAGTCACGTAGATTTATACCTCAAATGAATAAATACCATTTTAATATTTTGGAAAAATGTTATATATCAACAGGTTACCGTCAATTTTGAGTCTGACGGTAACCTGTTGATATATAAAATTTTTCCAAAATATTAAAATGGTATTTATTCGTTTGAGGTGACTTCTAAAGGAACCCCTATTATTATGTATTTTTGACGTGTACTAAATTCAATCTTATATTTATTTTATTATTTTTTTTTACAGATCCGAATAAATTTTCGCTACGTATTCACTGGATGTTACATTTCAAAATTTATAATTGGTAAAAAAACATTAATGTTCGCTCAGTATTTACGTTCCAACTTTACTTTCGATCAATTACCAGTTGATCATCTTTTTGTTAGCAGCTACTACTATACCGGGTAATACGAAAATAATATTTTACAAAATCAGACATTTGAATATCTGCGCCCACGTACATAACATGTTGTGTCGCTCTGATGTAACCGACTTTGTCGCGAAACCGAATGATTCGGTTTCGAGTCTCGACGGTTTCATAATTATATAGCCTATAACAGTTGGGAAAAAGTGATATTAATTAATTGGTTCAGTATATTTCGAGTTATTAAAATAGAACCGCACTCGTGTTTTTTATACCTCTTTATATTATACTAGCGGTTCCGCCCGGTTTCACCCGGGTGCAGAAGAACGAATGAGGGGAGGGATATGAGTACGCACGTTCATCTTAGTTTATCGAGATGAATGTTGGGTCCACATTTCATGATGATCGGATCATCGGAGTTATCGTTCAAAAGTTTTTGTCGGACGGACAAATTTTGAGTAACATTTTTCATTGATGCTCCGTCCCAGTTGGTCGTAGCGTAATATTATATATAGCCTATAGCCTTCCTCGATAAATGGGCTATCCAACAAAAAAATAATTTCAATTCGAACCAATAGTTCCTGAGATTAGCGCGTTCAAACAAACAAACAAACTCTTCAGCTTTATATATTAGTATAATATTCTGGGTGCTCAGTGATCAGTGTTTAACACGAAAGGGAAGCATTCGCAAAAAAACTGTTTCATTAAGTCGATGGTGCAAATATTTTTTTGATTTGAGAAACTGTCACGGCTTTTATTCTCAACGAGAACCTCTATTTTTCTTCGCAGATTCGCATTGTCTGATTTAAAATAAAATACTTGTGCTCCAAACATTTTTTTCTGAAAACGTCACTTTGTTGTTTTCCGATGAGGAAATATAAAAATTTTAGAATTTTAAGTTTTTTTTACTCGAAAAGAAGAAATTTGAAGAAAAGTGCTCTAAAATTCCTTACCGGATAACAAAAAAAAAAAAACATTTTCAGACAAAACTGTTTGGAATAAAAGTGATCTATTTTAAGTCAGACAACGCCAATCTGCGAAGAAAAATAGAGGTTCCCATTTGAGAATAATATGAAGTTGACCTTGAAAAAACGGCACCTTCTCAAATCAAAAAAATTTTTGCAACATCGGCTTTCCTCTTAAAACATTTTTTTCGCGAATGCAGCCCTTTCGTGTTAAATACTCTGATCACTTTAAAATAAACGGGAGTATACTATTAGTTATAGATCATGACAAAAAAACTTAAATTATTTTATTTTTCTAGTACAACTTTGGATGTTTTCATAGACTTTCCTTTATCGGGCGTAACTCATTATTTGCTTTTAACGTTATATAAACCAGGAAAAAACAGCACTTCGGTGTCTATGAACATTACTTGTAACGAAGTAAGTTTATCTAAAAATAATAATTCTTGTTTTAAGAGCTCTTTTAGTTTGACCAATATAGTTCATTTTACAATTTTTACATCTAATTTTATAAACAACAATGGTTGTTTTGGAAACGTAAATTTATTGAATTCCATGTAATTTATTATGGTAAGAGTACGATAACTTGCTATGCAAAATATCCACTGGAAATTCACAATTATTGTTTTATATAACATATAACAGCGTTATTGGTCGTTTTAAGTGCGGAAAATTAATTTTTATAAATTAATTTAAAAAAATTAAATATGGTATAGTAAGTATATTATTTACTATAGCGATCGCTATCTTGTCTTATATAGTGATAAGAAAAGAGAAAGTTATATATACCTGTACCTATGATAAACAAAGATAGAAATATCAATTGGTTGGAATGAAATACAATTGAACGTTCAGGGCAGAGTCGTATTTGGAAATTTTAATTTATAAAACGAATTTTAAATTTAAAACTCACATTTTCATGAAGATTGAAAACCACCGCTTTTTTTGATAAAGGGGTATGCGAATTGTCTCGCAGTGAAACGGGAAGGGGCAAATGTGGAGTTTTAAAAAAAACAATTCCGGGGTGAACGATAAACGGGTATGCGAATTGTAATTCTGGGGTGAACGATAAAGGGGTATGCGGATTGTCTCGCAGTGAAACGGGAAGGGGCAAATGTTGAGTTTTTAAAAAAACAATTCCGGGGTGAACGATAAACGGGTATGCGAATCTAAATACGACCCTGCTTCCATAACACAATCGAAAGTGAGATAGTTATACAATAATTCTACACCAGTTGCTATGACGTGTATTTGTGATTTTTGATTGGTTAGATTCAAAAAATGGCAGTGAAAGACGAAAAGTAGTTCCATTTTTTTCACGTATTTTTGAGGAAATTTGTGAATAATCCGCAAAGTTTTTTTTTTAAACGTAAAAATTTAGTTTTCTATGACTTAAAAAAAAAATTTTCAAAATTTGGGTGCATAGTGTTATCGTACTGGACCAATTTATTATATATTTTGTCAATATAATTGTTTGAAAAATTGGTCGATAATTTTATTTATTGAAGAATACCAATCAGACGTTAATCAAAGATTTGAATACTTTATTTAAGGTAGTACGAGCACCAAGTCACCTTTAAATAAAAGGCTTGATTTTTTTTTTAATATTTGCTTAGATTGATTTCTCCAAAACTATTCGGTGGAAATTAAAAAAAAAACTATTTAAATTAAAGTTAAAACCTTAATAAGTTATTGAAAACAAAAAAAAACCGTTGTGCCCACCGCCCGACTAATTAAAAAGATAGTTAATCTGTTTAATTAAATATCTTTTTAATTAGTCAAACACAACGGGTTTTTTTTTTGTTTTCAATAACTTATTAAGGTTTTAACTTTAATTTAAATATTTTTTTTTTTAATTTCCACCGACTAGTTTTGGAGAAATCAATGAAAACATATCATCCATCTACCGTTGTACCATAAAGCCAATGTTAAATATGCCTACTTTTGAAGTCATTTATTTATCTAAATAATCGGGCAGCCCCCCCTAAAATTTTCAGAATTGGTTAAGACTTAGTATAACTTCATATAAAAAAATCAAGCCTTTTATTTAAAATTGCCTTGGTGCTCGTACTACCTTAAGTTTGTCTTATATTGAAATTTAAATGGAATGTATTATTTCAGATAATACCAAACGATGTTTACAGCAAGTTGGAAGAAAATTTTGACAATATAATTTCCTTTGAAGGGTGCTTTGTAGAGGTGAGAGAAGTGAACAACGTAACACAGTTTTTTTTTTTTTTTTTTAATAAATCGGTCTAAGATTCTGGTTTGTTTCTGGTGTATCAAAATAAATATAAGTTATATGCAATTTTTAGGAACCAAGTTCACATGACAGTTTGTTTAGAATAAAATGCTCATTCACAAATGTCACGTTTGAAAACATTTCTTTCGAGATAGAGTGTTTTGAACGTTTTTCATGTCGCAATAAACATCTATGGAAACTTGAAAAATATGTTAATTGTGCATACATAATCCCTTTTATGAAAAGAACGGGACCAATTATAGGTAAAATATTTACTTTTTCGACTATGTTTTAGATTTTATTAAAGTGAAACTTTTATTCTTACGCCCCGAATTTTTCTGGCCGTCTGTTGCATGTCGCATTACAGGCGGCCGCGGAGTAGGGGTAAAGTGAAAGGCGCTCGGTAGAGCAGTCAAGGCCAATATGGCGGCGCCCATGGTTAGCATCAGCTGACTGTGTAGTATGTATAACACATAGTCAGTCTGTCATGCGGGCAAGTGCTGTACAGTGTTTACATGTTTTTATTCATGTATTCATGTGAATATTGTTGTTTATAATTAATCGTGATGGATAAGTGTCTACAATCCAACGCCTACAATCCAATAAAAGTTTCACTTGCGTCGTGGTTTCTTAAAACCACACAACTGTTTTTTTAAAAGAGATAAGGTAATTCATATATTTGTTATTTTTTGATGAATGCCTTAACTGTTCATTTTTTTACATTTAAAACCGCCCGAACGCCTAAATAAATCTATACAAGCAGTCAGTTTTGAATAGTGATCATTATTTACATTGCAAAGAGCAATTGTCTATTCCTAAATTTCAAAATTCTAAACTTCGTGAACATACCCGATTCCCCATGAATATAATATGTTACTTTCTGAGCTAAAATACTTCCAATTATTTTAAAACTCTAATTAAGTCTGTACTTACGGCAGTACTTCTTATTTTTCTGTGATTTTATTTTCAAGTTTTATTGCAAAATTTCCGGGTTAAAGTGCAAAACACTGTTTAAGCTGGTCAATTGGTCAAACATCTGATTTATTGTATGTTCAAGTAAGGTAGCCACTTTGTCTGTATCATAGAGATATTACAATAGCAGTGAACGTGTCTGCAATTAAGAGAGAGAACCGTTCCTTATCTCAATGGTAACTAATAATGCAAAACAATGCTGATTCGAGTAAACAAATTTCTGGTTTTCTACAGCGTTCTCTCTCTTAACTGAGGACACTTTCACTTATGGCAAGCATACGCACTAGCGTACTCTAGTTACTTATATTTCTATGGTCTGTATTCCTAAAACCAATAATATTATTTTCAACTTAATTTTTGTTTTTTTGGGTACAGTCTGATCATAAAGAAGCCTTTCTCTCGATTATTCTTAAACTGATGAACAAATAGATCTTATTTTTGTTTTTATATTTTAGGAGAAACAAACGCTAGAGCTGACATGACTAACGTTGGCTTTATAGTGTTAATGACGATCATCTTGTTAGTCACTGCCATATTAATAGTAATATTAATAAAACGCAAGAAGCCGCTTACTCTAGCTTCCCAAGAAGATAATTTTGGTTTCAATGACCGTCCATCAAAAGGAGTTTTTCTTTTATATTGCACACAATACAACCCTTCCACTGAAGACAATATTAGAAATCTTCGTCAATCCTTAATTCATCATAAGTTTACGGTAATTATACCTTCAGTTACTATAAGAGACCCTTAAATCACGCAAGAAACTTCTATTTGAGCAGTTACTTATCCATTTAGGAAAAAGTTCTTATCTCTAAATAATGGAGAATTTTCCAACATTATATGAAAATAATGTTCTTTGTCTTTATAGCGTTTGGAAGCGTGGAGCACTTATTTCACCTATATTTCATTTAAATCATCGAGTGCCCCACGCTTGTAATGTGCAAACGTTATAGAACAAAGACATGTATTTTTTACTTTTAACCTACAAAAATAATCCTTTTTTTAGATAAACTATAAGTTTTAATTTTAAAATTTTAGTCGTTACTAGATAATATTATACTATTTGAAATTTTAAACGACTGGAGACACGTTCTTCCACCACCAAAACCGGGACTTCCACCATATTTGTTTTTTATTTTTTTATTGATTGTTTATATATTATTATAACCAAAATATCACAATATTGTGTTGTTATCATCAAAACTACATACGACTGCAAAGTTTCACAACTAAGAGACCTTTGGAAGAAGGTCAAAATTGAGTTGCGAGTTTTTTTTACATATTACATACAAGTCAAGCGTGTTAATAAGTGCAAATAAATAAAATAAAAACAAGATATTAAAGAAAATATCATCAATTGTTATAACAAAAGATAAAATATAGAATTCTGGTCTGTTGCTATATAATATATTAATTTATTATGTTCTTTCCGGAATTTCAAATTAAAATTTCAACTATTTATTTATTTAAGATAAAAAGCACAACGGAATAGAAGTTCCAACAGTATAAAAAAATAATAAATAATCCCAATTGAATAAATAAAATCAATATAAATGATTTTTCAGTTCATTTATCGACGCACAGAAAATATCAATATTTAATTCATTAGTAGACTTACACACACATAGATACTTTCAATCGGATATCAATATCTTAAAATCCATATTAAATTTAATTCCTTAAACTTTTTGTCTGACTTTCCTGTGAGATAATTTTCGATAATTTCTAATCAACCTTACTTTGAAGATCCCAAGAAAGAGTTCACTTAAACTATCATTGTTTATTTTTTTAGGTTTACGACTTGTATGAAAATCTAAATGAAATTAATACAATGGGAAGCGACTGGATAACTGAAAAATTAAATGACGCTTATATTCTCGTTGTAATTATAATAACGAAAGATTTATGTAATAAGCATGGACAAAAATCTCACATCGATAATTATTTTAAATATTCCATACAACGAATACAAGAAGACAGTAATATAAAGAATAGAACGTACTTGTGTCAGCTGGAAACAGAACAGTTCTTCCAATTTGAAGAATACAAAACAATAAATTGTTATCAAAGATACATTTTACCGAGAGATCAACAAAATTTAATCAATATTTTGAACGAAAAACATTCTATTCGGCCTTCAGCAAAATTCAGTTACTTAGCCGATGGTTTAATAATTCCGAAGGTAAAGAAAGCAAATAATATATTCCACACTGAAGAGTACAGAGGATAAAAGATAATTACATGCTTTATATTAGTTTCACTTGTAAGTTTGTATGTATGTATGTAAGTATGTGTGTTTGTAAACTCGTTTGGACTACAGCAAGTGGTTTATATAGTGGTATAATATGCCAGTACTGTAAGTACACTGGCTAGCCGTGCGGTCTAAGGCACGGGTCTTCGCTGACGCCAACTCCCGGAATCACGGGTCGTGAGTTCTAATCCCATCCACGCCGAAAAAAAAATCGTTTTTTTTTTCGGCAAATTTTTGACAATAAATCGAACTAAAAAGTGGAAAATAAATATAGTTTAAAAAAAACTAAAAAACACGCTTTATATCGAACTAAAAAGTAAGAAATATTTTTTTTAAAATAAGCTTAAAACAATAATAAATAAAAAATACAAGTAGGTATTATTGTGAAAAAAGTGTGGGACGCTTTGTTCCACATTTTCGTACATCGAGCGCCCCTCGCTTTTTTCACAATAATACTTGTATTTTTTATTCATTATTGTTTTAAGCTTATTTTAAAAAAAAAATATTTTTTACTTTTTAGTTCGATATAAAGCGTGTTTTTTAGTTTTTTTTTTACTATATTTTTGTTACATAAGCTAGCTCTACCCGGTCTAGTGTTGCTGTGGTTCAGTCTGGTTTTATGGGGGGGGGGGAAAGCACACATTTCTAATATGTTTTATTTCGCAATTCTTGTAGGTATACAATAGTTTTTGTTGTTCCATTATATAGAGATTGTCTGGTTTGCCGACTTTAGAACACGCAGCATATAATTGTCTATGTGAGAAGCAATCCCTGTCTAGATCACACAATTATTGTGACACCAGCTGGGACGAAACGCGCTGTCCGGCATGAGCAATGTTTAGTATTGCGTATGTTGCTGTTACGTTGAACATATAGCGCTCCCATTCCCGTAAAATATTTAGTATAACCTGTGTTGCTTTACGTCCAACAGATGGCGCTATTTAAAAAAAAATGTTTTCACCTGTGACAGGTGTACAATATATATAATTAGGTATATAAAAACACGCGCGTATTCGAATTCAATGTTGTGTCAAAATTTCAAAGCGATTGGTGAAGAACTTTCGAACATTTTGGATTTTGTACAAACGAACATCATATATATTAATACGCTAAGGTTAAAGATGTTTGCCTCCCTTTTTAGAAAAAACCTCACAATTTCTCCACATAAATTATATATCATTTTACAGATAATTGCTAGCTCTACTGACATCGACAACTAAAAAATTTATTATTGCCTTTGTTTTTGTAAATTAAATACAGCAACGCTGAACAACGTCTGCCATCTGACATTCATATTGTAATACAACAGACTACATACTGCCATCTAACGGCTTTAATTTTGAAACAGCGAGCAACGCTGAACAACGTCACAGCAATGCTGCATGACGCTATCTGACGGCTTAGCTCAACGCTTTTGCTACTTGCGCCTCTATATGACAATTTTAGTAAAATATTTCTTCGATCTGTCATCTGATCTTCATATTGTAATACAACAAAAAGAAGAACGTTATAAGCAGTGTGCAAAATTAGAAACGAATTGAATACCTACCTGCAATCATATTTAAAAAATAATTTTGTAAAGTGATAATTATTATACTTATTTAATGCGAATAATTTGCACAGGTCACACTAGTTTATTTATATTTTTGCTTAGTATACCTATAGATATTTTGTATTTCAACTGTCAACATAACTTTAACGTTCCATGACTTGAGAATAACGGAAAATTTGGTGATAATGTGAATTGGTACTAGACTCACATAATCTTAACTGTTGATGGTTTAAAAAAAATGTAGCGCTAATCTTTTATCTCTTGTACTCTTCGATTGTATTAGCTGGGAAAAGAAGGGAGGTGATTATGTTTGTTGAATTGCAGGAACATCTGTACATCGACACATAAGAATTATTCTGGAACTTTTAATTTGTGAATGTATTTCTGTGAAATCATTTGAAGAAGAAGGGAACATTTCAAAAGTGCTTGGGTTTTGAGAATATTCGAACTTATGGTACCGTTTATATGACGTTTTCATGACGACTTTATTACAAGCCCGCAGTTCGCAAGTTCGAATCCGAAACTAGTAACAGTAACAATTTTTAATTTATAATTATTTGAATTATATATTGAAAATGTGAAAAGGTGCCAAGCCCAAGCAGCCTGGAATATTGATGTTGCCATTAAAAAATGGTTTTTGTCAACTTTAATGCACATATTCATCGAACACTATTTAAGATAAAAGTTACTAATCTTGGAATAAAATTTACTTTCAATTCACCAAGCAAATTATCAAGTAGAAAAGTTAGTTAAAGAATAAACTAATATACACTGCACTAAACTCCTTGCTCTTTTTGTTCAATAGTTTGACGTTCACCCAAAAATTCAACCGATGGCGTTAGTGTAAACGTCAAAAAAAATTTCACAAAATAATTATGTTTTATCCTAACCTAATTGCACACACAACTTCCACTAACTTTAATGTTTTATAACTATACACTTTACAAAAGGTTAATAAACAACATATAAATAAATTCACAAGAGCAGCTGTAGATATAATACTTCACGTTTATAGGTTAGGTATTATCTATGTGGCGGCCATTATTATTTTATCAGACGAGTAAATATTTAACCCTGAAAGTAAGACAGAATAGATTTATATCTGCAGTAAACATAATAATTTATGGTTGGTGAATTGAATTATCACTATTTATTCGGAGGAATAGTTACTTGAAGAACAAATGAACCGAATAAATAACTACTTGCGTACGGTGAATATGGCTATAAGACGATATAATCATTCGATTAAAAATATCAGGTTTGGTAAATGTTTCGAAAAATAAGTCAACTTCTAGTCTGTCAATAAATAGATTAGCTTTATTTATAAGCTTTATTTGTATTTACGTCTGTTTCTCGACATTGTGTCATAACGGGCGCCACTCGCATTATTACTCTTATCTATATACTACTTGTTTAAAGTTCAAATTAGTTAATTGTAATGTGCGAGAACGGAGGAAATTAGGATAGGATTTTAAAAGCAGAGGTCATGACCTTTTATAGCAATCTCGATATTTTTATACGCTTTATATTAGTTTGGGTTGTAACTAAGTATGTATGTCCGTAACGGAATCTTTGAGCATAATTTTCACCAATTTCCCGAAGTCTGATTAATTTGAAACTTTGCATACGTATCAAGGACCGATGACAATGCAATAATTTGATAACAGTTTCCCATTATCCTTATTAGGACCCCCAGGATTAATAAATTCTTTTATAGATCCTCAAACTAAAAAGTGAAAAATAAAATATAGTTTAAAAAAAACTAAAAAACACGCTTTATATCGGACTAAAAAGTAAAAAATAATTGTTTTAAAATAAGCTTAAAAAGCGTGGGGCGCTTTGTTCCACATTTTCGTACATCGAGCGCCCAACGCTTTTTAAGCTTATTTTAAAACAATTATTTTTTACTTTTTAGTCCGATATAAAGCGTGTTTTTTAGTTTTTTTTAAACTATATTTTTTCTGGGAATACATTGAGGAAAACACTGAACCTCAAAAACATAACCGGTAGAACAATTATGGTTTCTTGACCGGATGCATTAAAGAAAAAGTGTTAGCTTCATCTTATAACAAATATAGTACTATATTTTAGTAAGATTGTATTTTATATTATCTCTATTTTCTGTTAATTGTTATACTGTCTCATGTAAGTGTAATTTAATATATTTTTTTACAAAATAAATGTTTACAATTTGTTATTTTCTGAACTATCAATTTAACTTTGATCCTTCTGTTCTAAGCAGGCACCTCTTTCCCACTGGGCATGTCCCCAGGGCCCCCGATCGATAGAACCCCCTAATTCCTGCCAGATTACCAAACGATAACCAATATTTATTAGCGAAAAACATATTTATTTCGAAAAAATCAAACGGTAATGACTGACTACAATACCTACAATACTACAATACCTACTTGCTTATTAGTTTTTGCGTGCGCGAAGCTACTCTACTCTCATCCGAAATCTGGCTTAACGATTTCACTATGTTTAGGTAAATTTAAAAATATAAAAATACAATTTAAGTACAATGCTTGATTATGCTTCAAGAGAGATTAACCAGTTTGTCGCTGATGTCCATAGAACGTGCTCAAAAACATAGATTTTGAAGAAGCGATTAACGGTTTTGCCCACCTTAAGTCTAGAAGAGTACCTCTTTAATCAACATTTTTTAAGCATTAGCTTGTGAATGCTAAAAGAGTTACTTTTGTGGATTATATTATATCTATTAATTTAATGTGACTGTGAAGAAATAAAAATAAATCTAGAACTATTTAATAAAAATCAGAGGAGTAGGATCAGGAAATCAGTCAAAACTTCATGCTTCCTCGCGACGTTTCGGCTTTAATTAAGTCTTCCTCAGGCGTTCTGAAAATATATCACAACATAGTACACATTAGTATAAATCTTAAAACAACAATTAAAATAAAATAAATTATTTCATACCATAAACTATCTTTTTAACATTTAATTGTTGTTTTAAGATTTATACTAATGTGTAGGTACTATGTTGTGATGTATTTTCAGAACGCCTGAGGAAGGCTTAATTAAAGCCGAAACGTCGCGAGTAAGCATGAAGTTTTATCTGATTTCCTGATCCTACTCCTCTGATTTTTATTAAATAATTACATCATCGAGGATCTTAAGGAGGTTGATCCGTTACAGTCCCAATCAAAAGTAAGTCGAATTCTAAATGGAAACTTTTATAGTTTATAAGTCGATGATACCAATAAATCATTGTCATAAAGGCATAAATAAATATTTTTTTAATATTAATTAATTATTTCAGTACTTTACACTTAATGGACTAACTTTTGTATTTTTTGTACAAAGTTAGGTTAAAAAAAATATATGTAAATATCTGTATTTTACATATTTTTTGCAGTAAATAATTAAAAAAAGAAATTAGAAGTAATAAAAATTAAAATTAAATCATTAAAAAGTTAAAAATTCAGTTAAAATTGTCAAGAATAAAAGTCCATAATCGAAAAGTGCTAAGGTTTAATAATTTTTTTTATTGATTAAAAGTCTCCTAATTAAATTGGAAAAAATATTAAAATATGCGTAAGACATCGATGTACATAGATAGTTTTCGAAACTGCTGACATTATTTGGTTATTTACAAAAAATTAAACTGAACAGTTTGCATGCTAGGTTGACATATTTTCCATAAGACTACATGTAAAAGTTTTTTTTAATTTTTAACTTTATAAATCTCCTAATGATTTTGGATTTTTTACAGAAAATTTTGTCATAAATAAATCTATTAAAAAAACTTTATTTCAGATTTTTTTCATTATCTTCGTGAAACGGCTCAACCTCCTTAAATAGTATCACAATAAATCTAGAACCTTACTTATCTACTTTCTTGTCTATTCTAACAAAATATTGCTATCAATTCATCTGAACTAAAATTGAAAAAAATAAATTTAACCTATGTTTAAATCTACGAAAAAACATTTCTAGTTCTTTTTAAGATAGGCTTTTAATTGATCTTAGAGCATAATTAATTGCTCACCTCAAGATCAAAATTGAAGGTCTCGTAGTTACTAAATTACTAGTTTGTAATTACAAACCCCAGAAAGAATCGAAAAAAAAAGATTTAATTTTTTGACGTGATAACGTCTTATAAATTGATGAAACACCGGCTGCATGCACGAAAAAGTGTAACGTTCTGAAATGTGTAACGTTCCGAAATGTGTCACGTTCCGAAATGTCTCACGTTCCGAAATGTGTCACGTTCCGAAATGTGTCACGTTCCGCCTGACCCTGTGCGTGCAAGCGAGAGCGCAGTACGTTATCACGTAAAACTATCGTCCGTAAACCGACTTTACAGACAACCAATTTTTTTTTTCAGATTTACTATGAGAAGAGACGGACTAATTTTAATTTCTACAATATTGGGCATCACCGCGATTACGGCGGCCATTGAAACAAAATGCACCGAAGAACTTTACGCGGATATTTACTGTTTGCCTAAACATGACATCGATGATAAAGGCAAAGAAAATTGTGATGAGTTTGATCTTAGTTTACCATGGAGAAACACATCGAATACACAGAACGACGGCACCATCGAAATAGATTTTCAGTTTCCTTCTCGCGTGTGTAATTACACAAAATTTACATTTGAATTAACTGTTAATTATACCATTGACAAGGAATTATGCACAAATATTAAATACAGCATGGGAAATATATCCCATTCTGTTGCTATATTGGACATTTGCAACGACAAATGTGAAAATACGTGTCAACATTTAGAAGTAAGTCTTGAAAAAAATAAGTCTAAAATTTAGACTTATTTTTTTCGCCATCTCCCAGCTAATTACTGTCAACTTCCGTGGAAAATGCATTTGTTAGGTTCAGAAGTATCATTGACTAATTATGTAAAATTTTTAGGGATAAATATTGACTGTGACTTAAATTGGAAGTCACATATCTAACAATTACAATCAAAATTATGCAGATCAATATATTTAATAAGATATCTAAAAAGAGTTGTAAATTTTGATGCACTTCTCAGCATCTACTATGCGTATTTTAATTCAAACTTACAGTTTGCCATAATATTTTGGGGCAATTCCACGCTTTCAAAAAAAGTATTCTTACTTCAAAAGAAATGTATCCGAATCATAGCGAGTGTGGCACCTAGACATAGCTGTAGAGAGCTATTTAAAAAATTTAAAATTCTTACCGTTTACGACATTTTTATTCTAGAATGCGCACTATTTGTAAAAAATAATCCTTCTCTTTTTATCGAGAATAATTTTGAGCATAGCTACTCGACAAGAAATAAAAATAATTTTCAAACGTTAGCATCTTTGCTAACTGTATTTCAGAGAGGTGTCCGCAACGCTATGATTCGGATACATAACAAAGTACCTGCACATATAAAAGCTGGGGTTAACCTGAAAAAAAATCTAAAAGAATTTTTATTTACAGAAACAAATTACGATTTAAAAAATTATCTTTGACAATGATATCTATTATGACAAGCCTGACGCTATTAATACATGTGTACATGTACCATTAATAAAGTATATTTATTATTATTATTATTATTATTATTATTATTATTATTATTATTATTATTATTATTTGGACTATTTAGACTCTAAATAGTCCAAATAGCTGGGGAGATGGCGACAGAAATGGCTAAGGAACACTGGGTGCAAGAAACACTCTCTTTCGAGTAGTCTGAGCCCCCCACCTCAACAGTACTCCGCTGAGAGGCTTAAAAACGACGGCAAAATTCAAAAGTCCTCTACGAAATGGTAGAAAATGACTGAACAGCATCTGGGGGACCTCCTAGTTGCAGGAAAAATATTTTGCGTACCGCATCGCGCTATACCCCTACTCCACCAAGCGGACTTGTATAGTGGGGGGGCTCAGACTAGACGAAATAAAACTGAATTTCAGTGCTCAAATAAATTCTAATTCGTTCCTTATTCCAGATTTAAAATAAATCGGAATTGTTAAATAACTAAGGAGCTATGAGTTATATAACCTCATTTGTTATTTGATGATGACAAAGATTATGTGTTAGATAATATATATGTTATTCGCAATAGCCGAAATCGGCCACTGCCCGAATTTTTTGCCCACAACGCGTTGCGGGTAAGGAAATATACTCACAAAGCGTTTTCTGTTAGTTTTTGCGGGGCATGGGTAAAATTAAACGCCCACAACGCGTTGTGGGTAAATGCCCGTACCCACTACACGAATTAAAAGTTTTTGAAGCGTCGCATCGGTTTGTGGGCATTCCAATCTACCCACGTCGCGTTGTGGGCGTCTCTTCTTACACACGATGCGTTGAACCTGCTATGGTTTCCTCGAGATCAAAACAAGGATTTCTTCACTGCCAGTGTTTTAAAGCATGCGGAACAAAGGCATGTTCTTGTGTCAGGAAAAATGTTAAGTGCTACTCAAAATGTCACAAAAGCAATCCGTGCAAGAATAAGTAGAGCGTAGAAGAAAAACTGTTGTGATTTTTTTAATACATACTTTCATATTTAAAAAATAAACTCAGTGTTTATTAGGTATTTAGATACTATACATGTTTTTTGGAGTTAAAACTTTATTTTTATTATAATATATGATATTAATGGTATTATTAAAAGCTATTAGAAAAATTGTTATTATTATTATTAAAACACATCGTGTGTAAAGAGACGCACACAACGCGACGTGGGTAAATTGGAATGCCCACAAACCGATGCGACGCTTCAAAAACTTTTAATTCGTGTAGTGGGTACGAGCATTTACCCACAATGCGTTGTGAGCGTTTACTTTTACCCATGCCCCGCAAAAATTAACAGAAAACGCTTTGTGAGTATATTTCCTTACCCGCAACGCGTTGTGGGCAAAAATTTCGGGCAGTGGCCGATTTCGGCTATTGCGAATAACATATACATTGATAAATCGCACATGGTTTGCCTTTGCCCAGCTAAATCGCGTACTAATGCTGTTAAATTCAATAAATTCTAGTTAACTTTTTGTATCAACTTCCCCGATTTGTTAATTATAAAAATCGAGCCTAAAATGAGAGAATATGACACACGGAATTGGAATATACCATTGATTCGATACATAAATATAGATCATCCACATAAACATACCTTGTAAATAGTCGTGTTCTGTGTACTTTGAGTTTATTTGTTATGTAACATTTTATTCGTGTCATATTCGTTCATCTTAGGGCTTAGGCTCGATTTCTATGATTAACAAATCGGGGAAGTTGATCCAAAAAAGTGAATTAGAATTTATTTAACAGCATCGGTACGCGATTTAGCTAGGCGATTTATCAATGAATACATTATCTAACATATAATAATCTTTGTCATCATCAAATAACAGATGAGGGTATATATTTCTAATACCGGATCTCGCACTAATACCGAAAAATCTATTCTTTATTGTTGACCAAATTATTTCAGAAAAAAAATGGCACAAACGTATCTATTCCGTTTAAACATGTGTCAACAGGATGTTATCAACTAGCGGTAACGGCTTACAGAAACACAATTGCAGATCAGCCCATGATTGTTAGACGATATCATGCAACTAATTATACGTTCAATTTGAAAACATCGGTACCAACAAAGCAATGTTCATATTATGAAGACTCGAAGTATGATTTTATATTTTCTACACATAGATTTTTAAAGATCTCTGTCATTCCTTATTTATTAGATTATTAGATTCACCTTTGGATCTTGGAGTGCTGTTTATTTTGTACATTTTAATACAAGCGCTCTTACCAAGGGGCCATTCATAAAATGCGTATGCAAAAAGGGGAAAGGGGGAGCTTTCGCCTTACGTGATGATATGTGACGAGGAAGAAGGAGGAAGTCCAAACCAACGTTTAAAATACCTACATTCATTTTACCATTCCAACCCACACTTTTCAAAAATTTTACAATATCTTTCCGTTTTGAGGTCCCCCGAATCCAAAAAACATATTTTTGGAAAAACTCTAGTGAATTTTGCACGTACGGAGTTATCTTTGCTGAGTCATTTAATATCTTTGATTAACGTCTGAATAGAACTCTTCAAATAAATAAAATTGTCGACCAATTTTTCTCAGACCAATATATTGACAAAAAATAAAAAATAACAAATCAATACAACACAAGATGACGTTTCGATCCGGCTTTGGATCTTCAGAAAAATCTAAAAATATAAAAATTAATTAGTATTATCTAATTGCACGAAGGATGATGTTAGAATGAATCAAACAAATTAATATATCAATATATTGGTCTGAGAAAAATTGGTCGACAATTTTATTTATTTGATGAGTCATTTAATGTTGAATGACACACTGTAAGTTTAATAGTACTAAGCTTACACTGACTTAAACCATTCACATTGACGTTGTTGACAAAGATATAATATTGTAACAATAAACATTATTATTGTTAAGCTTTTATTATACTTTATAGTTTATCCGAAATGCGAATAATTTTTTTTTTTTAATATATGGTTTATTGGCCTCTACATCCTCTGACATAATCAGCCATGTCAATACGGTGGGAACAATTCAACGAATAATATAAGATCAGAATCATATTAAAATGAGCTCAGAGCTGAGTGTGTGTATTGTGCTGTGCAGTGCTACATGACTCATGAGCATGCATGATGACAGTTCACACCTCTGCAGTCTGCACTCTTGTGTAGTGCGTACTGTCTAGTGTCGCTCCTTTGAACGACTCGCTCTGAGCAACTCTTTTGAGTCCTCTTCACGACACGTCTCTTTGAAGTTCATTCAGTATTTGTTTATTGATTTTAGTATAGTTGATTACACGTTTACCCTATCAAATTCTTGGATAATGAAGTATATTAAAATTGAAAAATGGCAAGAATCAGACCCCCACCCATCGGAAGAAAAACAACACTATAGGATTGATATAGAATTGCCCAATAAAACAAATACATGTCTATTAAAAAATAATGTGGACGCCGATTCAGCTCTATTGAATTGTTCGATTGTAAGAACAAACTCAGAGGCATGTATTATTTATTAACCGACTTCAACAAAAAGGAGGAGGTTCTATGTTCGTCTGTATATATATTTTTTTTTTATGTATGTTCACCGATTTCTCCGTCAATTATGAACCGATTTTCAAATTTTTTTTTTATTCGAAAGAGTGCACCTCAGAGGTGGTCCCATCGGAACCAAGTCAGGATCTGATGGTGGAATCCGGAGAAATCGAGGGAAACTCTCAAATTTCAAAGACACACATAATGTTTTTTATGTATGTTCACCGATTTTTAGTGTTAGATTAACACTAAAAAGAGAAAAATAAAATATTTTTAACAAAAAAATTGAACCGACTTCACACTAAAAAGTAAAAAATAATTGCGTATTGAAATGTTTTGGAGTCGGTGTAGTTCTCGGAATAGATTGCATTTTGGCTGACACCGACTCCAAAACATTTCAATACGCAATTATTTTTTACTTTTTAGTGTGAAGTCGGTTCAATTTTATTGTTAAAAATATTTTTGTAATAACTAGTTAATAGAGATATAACCAGGCCGTACCGACAATGAAGTAAGCGGGGCTGGGGCCGGATTAACCCTGTCCGGGCCCCTAGGCTATGCAATCAGGTCTTTTCAAGTTGATGAAGGGATGTGAGTAACTTTCAGATGATCGGCTCCAGGCATCCGGTTACTTCAATGTCTTATGTGATATTATAATTTATTCTAATTGCGCCACTAAATTTAGTACTTGCTTATAAAACAAAAAAAAAGTGATCTTCGTTTCTAATAATATTTTTTTCTTGAAACAGGCATATAATTTGGAATGTAAATTTACAAAAGATATTTTGGGACATTACTTCATCATACACTATAAGGACCCAGCAGTATGTTCAGTAATTGATTGTTTATTTGAAGACAACTCGAGTTGCATCAAGAAAACACGTATGTAATTTTTTAAATATATTTTTTTTTTCAATTGGTTTTTTGCAATGGTTAAGTTGTCTCTTCAAATTCTGCAAGGGCACGTCGAGGGTCACTTAAAAACTAAAAAGATAATTAATCAAAAATTTGGTCTTTATATTGATAATTAAATTTTAAAGCGTGGGGCCCACTTATGTTCAAATTGTCTACACTGCTATAACGCAGAAGTGCGCCCCACGTTTTTAAATTTACCATTTTAAAGTCCAAATCTTTAATTTATCATTTTTTTAGTGCGCTACTTATAAAACCGTGTTGATTTAGTTGTTTTAAACTATATTTTTTAACATTTCTTTTTAAGGTGGCACGGTAATTCCTGAAAAAGATCAAGAAAACTCTAAAGTATGGCTTATTGTGACAATTATTTGTATAATAGTGATTGTAAGCGCTATCATTGGAGGTGCTCATAAAGTTATTATCGAGAAATTTAGGAAAGTCTTAGATGGATTTTTCTACAGGGAGCCTTTGGTTATGGAACAGAAACAAAAAATATTGCTACTGTACCTTACAGACTGCCCTTTATTCATGGAGTTTGCATCAAAGTTGCGTAATCTACTGTCCAAAATTAATGATGGGAAGGTAATAACAATTAAAAAATTAATTAGGTATATAGATTTGTATCTAGGGTCAGCGCAAAGGCTTTTTTCGCCTTAGCGCCTCAGCTGTGTTCTATATCATGCATGTATGTAAATATTCCAAGTGCTTAGGGCAGTTATGGCGAACCTTTTTGAGAAGTGGGTCGAATTTTGTTAATTATTTTTTTTAGTACTAGCTCGTGGGCCACTAAGTCAGTGGCGTTACTTGTAAAGGGATAGGGGGGATGGTTAAATACTATTTTTTTGAGTTCGTTAACTGAGCTTTTGAATTATTTAAATAAAATTTAAAAACTTCACTAAACTTTGAAGGGCTGTTACTCTCTTATTTTTGATTTTTGATAAAAAAGTTACTCAAAATATTTGTTCGTCTATTTGATTTCTAAACGCTGTTAAAAATCATATGTATGTCGTTCTAAATTTTGAACAATTAAAGGACAGCACGACTCATTATTACATGTTGACAAATAATGAAAAAACTTTTTAACAAAAAATTAAACCGCCAAAAAACTGAAAAGCAAAAAATAATAAATCTTTTTATTTAACTAAGTTCTATCTAAGTAGTTGAACGTATGTGACAGCTAGTATATCTAAGTAATTTTGAGTCGGCGTCAACAATCCTTCGCCGGAAATCTCTCAGCCGCTGGTCTGCAATAAACGCCGTAGGTCGCATACAGCGTCACGCCATACGGTCTCTTTTTCACGTTAAACGCAGCGTCCAAATGCCATCCGTCGTACCTAAATGTTGTAGGCAGCGTCTTTAGTTATTTTCGAGCATTGTAGCGTCACGGACGCTGTGAAATACGCCGCGCAATGAGTAGATTTGATAAAGACAAGGACGAGTTGTACCTATTGATATGTCATTTTTAACTAGTTTCAACACGCTCATGAACTGTTCCCTTGACAAACGAAGATATTCCACAAACTTGATATTTTTGTTATTTATGTGTTTCAGCAACATGTTAAAACACCCTTCAGTATCCCTCCTCACAAATAATTCGTGTTTTCTTCGTCCCTTTTTGGGCAGTGACATTCTTAGGAGGTCATCGTCATCTTCCTCGAGTAAAAGAAGCGTTAAAATTGTTTTAGCATCCATTTTTTAACAAAACTAGTTGAAAGATCGAACTATACCTACTGACGACGAGCGATCTCCGCGCATGACGTTCTCTTTTTATAGTGACCACTAAGTCGCGAGTGACGTACTAACGTTGTACGCTACGTCAGCGAACGCTGGACGCAGCGCATGGCGTAAAAATTGCAGACCAGCGGCTTCAGCGTTCACGAAGTTAATGTCAGCGACAGAGCAACCCGAACGGGCACACTGAAGGCACACATCTTTGCGAGTGGTCGTGTGGAGAGCGCATGTTTGGAATGTTAATGTTTATCGCTGGAGATTTCACGTATCATTGTTAATTTGATTTGGTTATTTCTTTTAGTGATCTTTGTTCATTGATGGTTTGACGCCGACTCAAAATTACTTAGATATACTAGACTGTCACATGTCACATACGTTCAACTACTTAGATAGAACTTAGTTAAATAAAAAGATTTATTATTTATTGCTTTTCAGTTTTTCGGCGGTTTAATTTTTTGTTAAAAAGTTTTTATTTTATAATTTTTTGTGGCTATATAATTTATAATTGTAATACACAACTCAGCATGAAAATCTGTGAGTGAACTATAAATCACCCCTATTTTCCCACCCTTAGGGTAGGAGTTTTTTTTCCAAATTTATATGAGACGAACCTCGAGGTATACCCTATCCAATAAAAAAATAATTATCAAAATTGGACCACTCTGTAAAAAGTTATGTGTGGTCATACAATACAATCAGTGAGTGAACAATCAATCATCCCCTGTTTTCCTACCCTTAGGGTTGGAATTTTTTTACCAAATTTATATGGGACCAACTTCGGGGTATACCCTTTCAAACAAAAAAATAATTATCAAAATCGGACTACTCTGTAAAAAGTTATGCGTGGTCATACATAAATAAAAAAAAATAAAAAAAATATATATATATATACGCGTCGAATTGAGAACCTCCTCCGTTTTTGTTTTTCGTCGGTTAATAAATGATTTTATCTTTTTAGGTTTATGATTTGCATGATCCTCTTCAATGGGATGAAATAAATACGTTGACAGAGAATTGGATTATTACAAAAATACACGATCCAAACATGAAATTTGTTATAATTGAACCAAGAACAGCGATAAGAAATCGAACGCTACCTTCAAACTCACTAGACGAATATTATCATTTTGCATTAAAATGTATATCTCGAAACATTGACGAGATAAACAGTATTCGAATATTAATTTGTCGATTGGAAATTAAAAACAATTGTGAATACGCCAAGTACGGTTTTATGAACCCTTTTGTACGAATTAATCTTCCCTCAAGTCTGGACCGGTTGCTAACTTTTTCATGTAAAAATACAGTTGAAAATGACAGTGAACTAGATCAAGCAAAAAATGAGTGTCTTGAGTGCTTCAAAGACTTTGCGGACTCCATAGACACAGAAACGATAGAAGAAGAAATAAACTTATGAGAATAAAAATCTCCGTTAAAATTATCTCAAAATTTTGCCAACTCAATATTTCACAAACATTTTTTTATTTGTTAATTAATTTATAATGGTGCCACTTCATATGGCTATTTAGGTGTTTGTTGCAATTGGCAAAATATATGACGTTCAAGGCAAACATGCAAATAGAGGCAAATACGACCATCCACACATGGCAGTCAAATAGCAAACACACAAACATTTGGCAGCAGAACGCAAGGTTCAAAATTCCAGGAATTTTAGCACTGTTTCATTGTACCAATTCATTTTCAATAGTAATTGTTCCAGTTCTCGCTCACAGCACAGACACAAAAATACTGCATGTCCGTACATGTTCACGGCGCGTGCGCTTCTGAATATGGCCATTGTGTGGACGGTTTATTTGCGTATTTGCCTATTTTACTCCTTTGATGTGCCTCGAAAAACCGCCAAGCGCACGGTAACGCGTATTTGGTATTGGCCTTATTTGTCAAATAGGCAAATAAGGCCAACATTTTGTCAAATAGACTGTCCACACATGTTAATTGTTTGCCGAATATGCCAAATACACAAACACAAATAGCCATGAGAAGTGCCGGCGTAACAATCTGCTTACAAATAGTTGTACGAGCGTTTACATGTGGCATTAATAATATCAAATTATAATTAAGATATAGTTTTTATATTATTTTGATACAAATCGTTTTATTTTTAAGCGCAGTCTAATAAATAACCCTAATAAAGTTAATAATCTAATTCTTGTTTATTTAAACGACATCCCCTCGACGCTTAAATGATCCCTGCTCGACGTCTTAAATGACATCTACTTGACGTCTTAAGGCTGAAGCCCCCCTCCCGAAGGAATGACAGATCGTCAATGCCGCGGAAGGGATAAAGCGGTTAGATTGTGGTGGTTTTAGTGGGTAGAGGGCGATTGGCCCGACTCCCACACTACCCAGTGCTATTTTTTCTGGGCGTCAATAAAAAAGATTTTCGTCCTCTCACAAAAAACACAAACTCGACGTTTCGACGTCTTAAACGACACCAGATCAACGTCTTAAGCGATACCTGCTTGACGTCTTAACCGACACTAGCTTAAGGGTAAAATTAACGATCACGAGTGCAAAGTCGCGGCAAAATTTATCTATACTAATATATAAAGCTGAAGAGTTTGTTTGTTTGCATGTTTGTTTGGTTGAACGCGCTAATCTCAGAAACTACTGGTTCGAATTGAAAATTTTTTCTTTTGTTGGATAGCCCATTTATCGAGGAAGGCTATAGGCTATATAATATTACGCTACGACCAATTTGAGCGGAACATCAATTAAAAATGTTGCAAGATGTATCTCAAAATTAGTCCGTCCGACAAATATTATCAGGTGAAATGCCTTAACTAAATATTGCAATATTAGCGCGCCAAGTTTACAAGCCCGGATAGCTCAGTCGGTAGAGCGTAAGACTCTTAGTGCCAGGGTCTAGGTTTCAAGCCCCACGTCGGCGAATATATTTTTATTTTTATTTTCTACATTGCTTTCTTCCAAGGCTTACACATTTCAATTTTTTAAAATTTTATTACGACTAAGTAAAATTAAATAAATCTAATTAATAGCTCATTTGAAACCTGTTACAACTATATAAAAATAATTTTCCTACAGTGTTTTCAATTAAATATTTATTATATTAAAAGAAATTTATTACTTATAAAAAAAGTATAAATACTGCTTTTTAACGACAAAAACTTTTGAACGGTAATGCCGATCATTATGAAGTTTGGACACAACATTCATCTCGGTAAGCTAAGATGAATGTGCGTACTCATGTCCCTTCCTTCCCCCTTCGATCTTTTGCACCCGGGTGAAACCAGGCGGAACCGCTAGTAATATATATAGTGCAAGCGAAGTCATATCTAAACAGTATATTCTATGACAGCACACGATACGGTACATACTATTCTAGTTTTATTGCCGGTGTGACGTCACAGCGGTTACAAAAAGATTATGCAGTGTACACCAAGAATGGAGATGCATAAAAACTTCTTATTGATGATATATCAGTAATACGTGATAACTTGAGAAATATGACGTTATAAGATCGACAATTTAAGACGTTTTTTTCGCAATTAAACATTTTTGAGGAAGTTTTACATAAAATATGACAAAATGTAAAAACATTGGTGTTCTAATATAGTCGGTTTGACATCAAACAAGTATATCGGAAAGCCCGATCTAAGTCACTCTGCAATACCGGATGATTATAGTATACATCAAGCGCCCCCCCCCCCATATTCCGGCGTTAATTAATAATTAATATATAGATGCCCTTATTTTTGGGTTGTATTGGATGTACATTGTACAGTCATACTTGCTTAAATTTAAGTGGCTCAGCGAGTTGGTCAAAAGGAAGTATCGCTGTATTATGTTAACTTTCAGTAATTATCCTGGTCCAAAAAAAGGTAGTGGTCTGAACTATAGGACAAATAAATTAGCGTATAATCACAGACAATTCGTAAAAGTCGAAACTATAAAGGATATTTTCCTGTGATATATGTTCCTTGCAGCCATTAGCTTCATAAATTTGAGCGTCGAAAGCGAAAGTGAAGATAAAAGTAGAAAACGACGAAGAGAAAACAATAAAAATAAATAATGTAGTTCTATCGACATGTTCTATAATTGCATTAAGATGTCTAAAAACATCAGATAGGCAAACAAAAAATGCTAACGTCTAGCGAATTGGATCTCTAAATATTTAGACTATAAAACTAATTCAAGCAATTTCCTCCGACAAAAAATACAGTACGGCAAGCGGGAAGGATCATCCATTAGCGATTCGGCAAGAAGATACGACATTCTGGTCTGTGATTCTGTAGTTGCCGAACCGCACCGCATACATGTAGCTATGTGTGTATGTTTCGTTCACAAACACACAAATAGAGGTCATCCCGTGTGGATGCAAGTAGAGAAAAGCATCCTTACATACACACATACATTAGGGTGGTTAGCTTCATTCACAAAATGCGTAACCTTACTCTACGACCCCTGCGATTCGTTTGTGTTCATCAACACTAGAGAGCAGTGTTGCGGCGCTACACACGCATCCGAACCGGTCCCCGAGGAGTTATTGACGCCCGTACCGCTCCACAAACATATAGACACCGACTAGAATCTTACTAGGAGACTGTAAAAGCATACTAACACATATACGACAAGATTCCGTCAGTATCAGACGTCGTTCAGTACTTTTGTTTCGTTTTGTCGTCACGGATCCCGAATCAATATTCTGTTGCGACGTGTGTCGTAGCTTGTTCGACCCGTACAGAAACAGGTCTCAGATAAACGTGCCCTAGTATTATACAACAGCGGTCAACGTGTCGAACAGAGAAAGACTATCAATACGAGTGTAGTATAAACGAATAGTATTTTCGGCCAATAGAAAACCAGTTTACGTTCAGACCTTCCTTTGTCATCAATGGGTTACGGACGCGTTCATTTCACATCAAGGGAACGACGCTAAGTGGCTTGAAATATTTTCCGGAAGTTATCATTGTTTTTGGCCGATTTTTGAAGAACGTAGATTATTCGCACGTTTCGAAACGACTAAATTTACCGAGAAAGTGAGACGTTTGTTCGCAAGATTTTTGAGGAGAAACAGTCAGCGGGGGGGTCGAATAACAGCGCGTTCCCCCGTAGTAAGAATGGCCGCGTCCTGGCACGTATTGCAGCTGACTGCTCGTACGTAGAGTAGTACTAGAAGACGGGTCTAGGAGGAAACATCGCTTGTTGTGAACCGTTTCTAAACAGAATAGTAAAATGTCAGACGGTACTACTGCCGACCTAAGAAAGGTATCTCGGTACGCGAACCAGTACGTCATGGAAATAAATGATAATTGAATTGTTTCTTATATAATAATCAAATATAAATAATATTTTACTCTATACTTATTGCATACTGTGTATGTACATTTAGGACGGCAAACGAAAAGTTCGAACGTAGTTTCTGAACGCGGTTGAACGGTTTTAGTTCGACAAAAGCACGGCTCCTGTCGCTTAGTCGTTCGTGAAATATGCTTAAGTTCCTGACACAAAAACTCCGTACTCATTCGTTAAATGAAGAAAATTATATTGGGAAGGTGCGTACAAAATCATTATTGACATACACACACATCACATACATTGTAAGCTTACTATATCTATGTGTACTGCATTATTATATTAGTTAATACAACCCTCATTGAAGGTCACACGCACAACACACACACACAAGGATTACATATACACCTACAATATATGCAATACACTCAATACTCCGCGGAGGTGAAACATGGCCGCCCCGGTCGAACAAAGGAATACAAGTTTCGGCATATGTTTAACCTTTAAGTAACCTTTGAAAGCCGGTAAATACCATTCAGTAGCACTAAGGCAACCCTTCCAAATATAACCCAAACAATTTGTAACAAATCAATCGCTTATTTATTTCTACAGATACAGTTTTGTGCCGGCTTCAAATATGGCGACATATATAATGAATAAAAAATATACACGACTACTTATTTTGTAATATTTGTCCGATTAATTAACCGATTTCCGGTAAATTGCAGGGAGACGAAGATCACGATTCTGGAACAGAGTCTGACGACGAAATTGACGGTCCGGATTTGCCGGAAATTGGTAAGAATTTAAAATTCAATAATACTATCGCCATTTTCAAAAAGCTTTTACTTTCACTGTGTACCTTTCCAAACAGTGAACTTGCTGTTAATATTATAATTATATTTTATTTTTATGCATTACTTGTCTGTGTTTTTATATTTAACAAAGCTTTTAAAATATTAATTATTTATGAATATGTGACCTGCAAGCTCGAACCTTGGTTTTATTCATTTTTATATAGAATTCAAATGAATACGAATCAGGACAAAATTATTTGCATGAAAAATACAAAAACTACATATAATTTTATTTTTAAAATTTCTTTTGTAAATTGGTTTAGAATAATAACATTGAATTGGAAATATATGTCATTATTTTGAATAAAACACTTTACATACATTTTATCATTTTTACTAAGGATATACACCTTGCTTCCTGATACATTTTTTTCGAACAATATATAAATAAATAGTACAGGTTTTTAGGGTTTCATATTTTATTCAAAAGTCATTACAGCTATTTTATTGACCTTTAGACAAAATTAACCATTAAATAGAATGCAAAAAACAGTTATTGATTAAAATTCGAGTTTCTTCGAATTCGTTGGATAACGTATTTTTTCTTTAATTTCTAAGATTAATCCTCGAAAGATGGAGGTTGATAATAGTGATTGATGAATAATAATCTCTACGTCATAATTGATTTAAAACTCTAATTCAGCAAAAAAATGTTTTTTAGTTAATTTCTAGGGTTTGACATCGATAGATGAAGGTTAATAACTCACAGTGATTCAAATAAATAATAAAAAAAAATATTGACACAAAAAAGTACATCACTTCCTATACAGATTTTTGTGCTTCCCCTTGTTATGCTGGACCTATTCGATAAACTTATGACCTCCATAAGATTGGCTACTAGATTATGTTGTGGAATGATTGTATCCTCATCTATCTAACCAGAGATTGTTGTCCTCCTGGGTGACTGTTTTATTCTCCATTTCGCGAAGTCTATATAGTGATGATTCCTGGATCTATCCCTGTCACCTGTATATAAGTATTTTCTCTGAGAAGCTTGACCGATTAAAAGACCTGAATGTCTGTCTGCTGATTCTGATTATGTCGTCATATTAGTGACATACTCTGTTAAATCATTTGGCCAGCCCTTACTAAGTTAGTGTCAGTTTTGAATGAAAATATCGTTATTTGCTATCGTAGGTACCTAAAAACCCTACATATCGATCCAAAGGAAATTGAATGAATGTCATAGTAATTGTGGGAGTATTACACCAGTTTCTTGATTATTTTATGATCATTATAATTAAGTGAAGATTTGTAAACATTTTTTTCGTATTTTGAGCTCAAAAATCAGGAAACAATATTTTATCGCTTTGAAAAACGTTATTTATATAATTACTAATTGATATCGACTTTTTTGCATGAAACGTTCTGAAACAACGGCTTATTCTAATTAGCTTAAGATTTGGTTTCATCTAAATTTGTAAATTGTGAAATAGAAGATAATATTTTTCTATCCAACGTTTGATACGTTTAGAAGCGTGGGGCACTCTATTAATAATGATAAAGTGAGTGATCCAAACTTCTAAACATTATACCTACAGAAGAGAAAGAAATTTGTTGTCTATTTTTTAGTGCGAATAGTGTTGTTTATATTTCTTTGAAACTAATTGATATTTTTGATTCACAAGTCAATTATTACAAGAAAAAAATGTGCACCAATGTAATATTTCGTTATCCCACTATAAAACCTTTAAAAATTGAGTGAGAAATATTTTTATTCAACTCATGCGCGTTATTCATGTTTTATCATGCCTAAAAACCGAACCCTAAATAGCCATTTACCGACTGGTGACAATTACTTGTCATAACTCAATGAAAATTCCTACTAGCTCGGCCATTGTGGAGTAATGAAAATAAACGTAACTATTTTCTGAGTCGTAATGAAATAGTAGGTAACAACAACTCCCTGTTGTTACCCATTGAGACTAAAATTTAGAGGCCGAATGTTTTCGACATGGAGTTTATTCATAACCGGCTAACCTCAAACCAAAACATTGAATCGTGATGTTTGGTGCTGTTAGTATTGGCAGTTTTTTTTATAAAGAAATTAATAGATATTTACAACATCTCATTATAATTAAAACATGAATAACGCGCAATTGTTGAATAAAATTATGGGCGCAACTTGTAGGCTAAGTCATGACACGCCATGAATGACTTAGACTACTAGTTACGCCAATAACTATGAATCACAAATTACAGCTAATTCTTTAGCATTTAATCAGCAGTTGTTCAAATTTTAAAATTGGGTCATCTAAATGATCCCCAGCTAGTCAATTATTGCAGGATGACTGTAAAAAATTATTTCCTTCAAATACAACTAGATGAAAAAATCGGATGTGGTTAGGTCGGGTGACCCGTGATGTGAAGTGTTTTACACCTCTATTATTGTAGTTTATTATGAAAATTTACTTGAAAATTCACTGCACAAAAAATATTTTTAGAACCAAAAAATTTGTTTAAAAACAGTAATTTTCTCAATTACAATTTTATTTTTACTATACTCTAATATAGATAACGAGCGCGTAAAAATAAGCCAGTGTGGGAATGTTTATGAGTGTTATTATTTTTATGTGATAATAGCTGATACGGCAATTGTGTTTTAAAAACTTTTTCCACAAATTAAATTACTCTCAATAAAGAAGAAAAAATATTTGGTTTATTAAAAAAATACATATATGTATAATGATAGAACTTAATTTTGTACCTACAATTTTTGCATTCTATAATTTTATTAGGCGGCAACAAATTCAATATGATCACTGATATAAACGTAGTAACATATTATTTATTTATTACTAGCGGTCCCGTCCGGTTTCACCCGGGTCTAAAAGTACGAATGGGGAAGGGAGGAACATGAGTACACACATTCATCTTAGTTTACCGAGATGAATATTGTTTCCAAATTTCATGATGATCGGAGTTACCGTCCAAAAGTTTTCGTCGATAAAAAGCAGTATTTATACTTTTTTTAACTAATAGTTTTTTTTAATTAATTAAATAAAATTAAAATAAATTTAAATGTAAGCCTTAGAAGAAAGCAATGTAGAAAATAAAAAAAAAATTCTTTCGCTCAACATAGGGCTCGAACCCACGACCCTGATATTGACAGTCGTGTGCTCTACCGATTGAGCTAGCCGGCGTTGTATTCTGACAACGCTAATATGAGTATATTTAATTAGTGCATTTCACCTGAATAGAAGCTTATTTTTGAGATACATTTTGCAACATTTTTCATTAATGCTCCGCTCCTAATGGTCGTAGCCTGGTTTTATATAGCCTATAGCCTTCCTCGACAAATGAGCTATCCAACAAAAAAATTTTTTTTTAATTTGAACCAGTAGTTCCTGAGATTAGCGCGTTCAAACAAACAAACAAACTCTTCAGCTTTATATATTAGTATAGATGATCATTTCCGGTCTGGATTCGCCCGGGAAAAGCAACAAATCTCATTTGTTACCCACATATCTTAATAGTTTAGTCAGTGTAGACCAGTTTAGCGCTGAAAACATGCGTGAAATCCTTTCTATCAGAGCGTAATTATGTAATTTTACAGGAAGAATTAGTATATTAAACAGTGAAAGAATTATTCAAATCGAGTCATTATAGCTCCTGAGATTACCCCACCGCAAAAGAAAACAAACCTTACTACTTTATAGGTTATTAACTGTATAATTAATAATAATTAGTAATAATTATGCCTCGTTGGTCATCATTTTTAACGAAAAAAAAAATTGGGATAGGATTCTGTTTTGCGGTAGATTTTTCATCAAAACTGATAAATCTGCATCTAAAATCGACATTCATCCTAACGAAAGAATAAGTAAAATTTCTAGGTGTATAAAGTAGACCTGTAACAACAAACCGTATGTATTCGTTACTGAGTAACGGGTACATCGTCTGACTCGAAGTAACGAATCGTTACTTACAAATTCATTTCGTTACTCGCATTTGTCGTATCCATGCCAGTTCGACTCGTTTGATGCGGTTATACGTTATACGAACGAAGTCATACCGTATCACGTATGCGACGCGCCTCGATGCTGTTAGTACACGATTGTATGTCGTATGAAAAGTAACGAGTAACGTAACGATACGAAAGTAACGGGTACTGGTTCTATAAGTAACGAATACATACGGGTACATAATTTCTCGTTACTTTTACAGCTCTAGTATAAAGTAAATTGAGTCTACTGCATTATTAGATCTTTAATAAGTTTATTGTTTAATACCATTTTTATTATGAGGAACAAATTTCAAATTCTATTTTTATCGGGTTAAACTAAATTAAAAGGGACGATGCTTCGTTCAAGTATATCCGATTCTTATTTTTTTTATAACCAACAATTTGATTTATGTGACATAGTATTAAGAATGCACTTTATATAGCTTTATATTTTATTCACTACCATATTTCATTTCTTACCGAGACACGCAAAAGTCATTACCGTGTTACAACATACAAAATATGTAATTTTATAACTAGTACATCGCAGTAAACATACTCCGAACTTGCTGTTATTTAAAAGTTAATATTTTATTAAATTCTTTACAACGTTTTACTTTGATGACTGAAAAATCAAAATTTTACATTTTTATCGAGACTGAATAAGTAGCTTTAATATTTAATGACTTACGTTTTAAAAGAAACAAATTACTCTCAATAATTTGATTTATAATTTATAAATGTTGGAAAGAGCCTTTTTCAAACGACATTTCGTGACAAGTAGTGATTTTAAAAAGTGAAAATGTAGTGGATAAAACATTTATTTGCTTTTTTTGTTGTTGAATTAAAAAGCGTTTTAACAACGACTTATATTATTTTTATTACCACCCACATATCAGTCCCGCATTATAGACTGTACCCATTAACAGTATCTAATTAAAATAGTAAAATTAACAGTAAAAACTTTGGAATTGAGTCTCGTCTCTTTTTCGACCCATGCCTATATTATGTCTAGCTTCGCTTAGGTGGATTTTTTCTTACTGTACTTTTGTACCTAAACTGTAGTAGTGTAATAATATAACGCTTCTGAAAGTATGGGCTATTTGACACTGAAATAATTTCGCAACGTTTTTAGGTAACATTTACGCCCAGTATCCGTATTGGTAGCCATGTCCGGTTTCGTCCGAATGTAGCTAATTCGCTTTTTGTTAAAGATAAATATATATATATATATTTTGTAGAATTTATTATGATCAACAAAACTTCCATACATTGCATTGATAAATATTTCAAACGGATTAGGCAGCCTATGCCAAGAAAGCCTTTACTCGGTCTTTTTTTTTGTCGACCCGTTTCAGTAAAATTTCAATTACAAAATATAGATTAAACCGTGGCTAGACAATAGGTATCACAATTGGCGCCCAACGTGGGGCCAATTGTTTCACCAACAAATCTTCCATACAATTGATATAATTCTAAACGTTTAGACAGCGTATGCCAAGAAATCCTTTACTCGGTTTGTTTTTTATTTCAATAAAATTTCCCTATGCTATTTAGCGATACAAAATATAAATTAAAACCTGGTCAAATAATAGGTAACAATTGACCCCACGTTGGGCGCCAATTGTTACACCAACAAATATTCCATTAATATGTCTCTAACCGTTTAGACAGCGCACGTCAAGGAAACCTCTATTCGGCCTGTTTTTTGTCAATTTGTTTCACTAAACGTGCCGTTACTAATTACCTAGTTAGCTAGCCTAACAAAATACATACATATACAGAAAAATTATAAAAAATGCATGTAAATGGGATCAGCGGTTCTCATGTAATCGAACCAACTGAGAGCTATTGCGACTGATAATATTTATAGATAGATAAAGTTAATATAAAGATATCGCCAAATCAGGAAAAAATTATTTTGTGTTCTTATTTATTTGACGATACTTTATATAAAATTTATGTATGTCAAGCCACCACAAAACATGTTCGATTGTCATTTTTTTTGTAAAGAAAATGCAAATTGAACACAAAAATATTGTGTTTCAAAAAATAATTTAGATCAAAAATCTGCTGATCCAACAATCTTGATTTACTTCGTTAAAGCTAATAATTGAAAAATGTCTTTTATCTTAATTTTCCATTAAGAAATATGCTAACAGAGTGTTCAATTGGGTGTGTAAAATCACCTTCCCAAAACATATAACGATAAAGTTGGGTGATATATTTAGAAACTCATTAAAATTTATCAGATGCAACTTCATTCTATCTATACAAATATAAACTCAATTATATAGCATCAAGAACATTATCAAACAAACGTTCCATTTATATAATAATATTATTAATGTAAGTAACCTACGTTCCAAAAAAAAATGTACAAATACTAATAAAACTACTTCAAATAAATAAAATTGTCGACCAATTTTGTTTATTTGAAGAATTCTATTCAGACGTTAATCAAAGATTTGACTAATAAAACTAAATGATATTTTTTTAAACATGTATATTTAGCTTTTTTACCATGATTTCCATGGTAATTCAGTGCTAATTAATCTTTTTTGGTCGATTTTTAAGATTCTTTTTGCTGCTAATCTGTTTCGCCATAACTCTTAAGTTTGGTATCCGATTTCAATAAAATTTGGCACACGTGTACAGAACTCCTCAACTCTAAAGATAGGCTACTTTTACCACCCCAACACTATAAGTGGGAAAAGGGGAATAGGCTAAAATTTACTGTTCAAAATTTTACAATTTTTTTTTCGTTTTGAGGTCACAGGAATCCAAAAAACATATTTTTGGAAAAAGTCTGTGCGTCTGTTAGTCTGTGAACACAATACAAGTCAAACGGGTGAACGGATTGAAACCAAATTTTGGGAGAATGTTTGGGGAAAATTGGCGCATGCGCAAAAAATATATGCTACAAAGTTGTTGTTTTTTTTTTATACAATAATGGTATACTTTTAATAAAGGTTTATAATTCTATTTATTTTTTCAAGAGAGTTTTGTTAAAAAAATGTTTTCTCTAAATTTATAGTTTCGGAAATATTAAAAAAAAAATAGCTGTTGTTTTGTTCTGAAGATCTGTCAAAAAGAAATTAGTTAAGCATGCTTTAGATATTTTTTATATGACGTGTAACATATTGTATAGGTAACCATGCAAACGAATAGCAAATATCATAATACATATTGAATACGAGCTGTTGCCCGCGTCGCTGCACGCGATAATAGAAATTTTATTTTCTTTATTATACTATATCAAACGTCAATATTTTTGAAGTTGGAATGGTCTTGCCCTCGAATTGGTTGGATTCTTTTATCCGATGTTGACAATATAACAAATAGAACTAAAATACCCGCTATCGCATGTGTATAATAAATTTTATTTCCAAACATTGTTCTCTCAATGCACTTCTGTGCCAAAAAATCTGGTTTGGCAATGACCTTAGATTGTGACCACGCATATTTCTCCTGCATAAGAAAAGAATTGTAGAATAGTATCGTTCCTGCTCGAAAAATAATTCAATCGATTGAAACGATATTTTTCTTAAACTGTGTAAACGCTTATTTAGCATCGTTTACTGTACAACCTCCACTTCGAAGTAACTTTTTTCTTCGCATTTTGATCAAAATTTAGCTTGAAACGCGATCTTTTCCTATATAGCGATCAATCGTTTCTTTTTATATATTTTCACCTTCTAAACCATATTTTGTATGCTTCTTGATCAAAGTTTAGCTTGAAAAGCAATCCATTTTTATGTAGATCATTCATTTGATTTTATGCGAATACAATCTAATGTTCTACACGACAGGGAGTTTGAATACGAAATTAGCCTACTCGTATATAAAACTGTAATTATATGATCACAATTTTAGGTCATTGTCAAATCAGTTTTTTTGACAACACTTTCTGGAACCCAGCATAAATGTGTTTCTTTATTTGAAATGAAATAAAGTGAAATTTAATGCGGAAAAGTGCAATAAATAGAAAAATAATATTCTATAAATCTATAATCTAATATAACTCATTAGCTATAAAATTTTATTGTGTTGGTTAATTTATTTGAAGGTCAAAGAAAGTCAAACTGCATTTTTCGTAAGTAGGTACAAAAATTATAGTTCAGTTGTAATCATCACCTGATCACGCTTGTTAGCGAAACGTGCGTCGTAAAAAGAGTGTTTTGTAGTTAGAAACTTTTTTTAGTATTCTGTTTTCAATTCATCTACCAGAAATTTGTTCAACGTAGTTATAAACCTGTTCATTTTTCATCTTAAAATGTTTATATCGATTCGTGAGATATAGAGGCAAATTACCTTAACTGTCGAGCGTCTATAATCTACAACTTTTCTTTTTATATTGTTTGTGAATAGTGTACATGATTCAAAAATTTATATATTGTTTTTTTGCTTTTGAGTGTAAAATTCAACAAAATTGTTTTATTTACGAAATATGACAAAATGACAAGTAGTTATAAATACACTATTTATTGGTGAATAGAACTATTGTGAAAAATTTTAACGACATTTTCCGTTGGGCTTCTATGCAATCGTGCTTCATTTTCAAATACACAATTGTTGTGGGGAAATACATTTTGAATACATCCTTCAAAAAAGTAAGTGCAATGTTTATCACTGAAAATGTAAATCCCTATATTATTAAACGAGCTAATCTTGTATCTACCTATGTTTCTGAATATTTTCTCGAAAACGGCCTTGGATGAAATTTACTGAAAAGGGATTTTGGGGGGCAAAAAATCGTTTTAGCTAGGTCTCATCTCTCGAAAAGGTAATTATACACTTTCACGGTCACCTGGTTTTTTGGCTCTAGAAAATCGAAAAATAGATGGATTTCAATGATCTCGGTCTCAAAAAGTTCCATTTTACGGCGGATTTATGAAAAAAATTAGTTCACCCCGGAATTACAATTCGCATACCCGTTTATCGTTCACCCCGGAATTGTTTTTTTAAAAACTCCACATTTGCCCCTTCCCGTTTCACTGCGAGACAATTAGCATACCCCTTTATCGTTCACCCCGGAATTACAATTCGCATACCCCTTTATCGTTCACCCCGAAATTACAATTCACATACCCGTTTATCGTTCACCCCGGAATTGTTTTTTTAAAAACTCCACATTTGCCCCTTCCCGTTTCACTGCGAGACAATTCGCATACCCGTTTATCGTTCACCCCGGAATTACAATTCGCATACCCGTTTATCGTTCACCCCGGAATTACAATTCGCATACCCGTTTATCGTTCACCCCGGAATTGACGTCAGAAACAGTTATAAAGAATTATATGTAGAAAGTCAATTTTTTTTGCATTTAAAGTCATGAAACTGTCAGAAATATTGATTTTTTCAATTTTCGTATTTTTTTCCATAAATCCGCCATAAAAACGAAGATTTAAAAAAAAATTCATCGAAATCGGATTATTTTTCGATTTTCTAGAGTCAAAAAACCAGGTCACCGCGAAAGTGTATAATAACCCTCGAAAAAATCGTTTTACTTAAATTTACTTAAATATTGTAACTATTTGGAATTTTATACAAACAATGAGCATATCGGTATTTTATTTAACTTTCCGAGCAAAGCTCGGTCACCCAGGTACTATATAATTTAAACTCTATTATATTTATAACTAGCCGTTACCCGCGGCTTCGCACGGCTTCGAACGTTCCAATCATTTGGGATAGTTACTCCTTTCTCAACATAGACACGGATTTTATGCAAATCCTATCCAAAGCGGATTTTTCACGTACCATCAAATATACTCCCTCTCTCGCAACAGTGACAGAAAAATACACAAAATTTAAGTGAAAATAATTTAAATTATTCATCGCAAGCCAATGGGAAAAAATTATGCATGAATTATTATAAGACTATTATTAAAAACGTCGCATTAAATAAAAAATTAACATTTTAGCCATGAGTATAACAGACGTATAATATATTACAACTCCCATTGAACCCTCTTTAGGGGTTAATTTTTGAAAAAAAAGTAGTTTATGTCTTCCCCAGAGCTTAAACTATATCTTCATATATTAAATGTCGTCACAATCGGCCCAGCGGTCTGACCTTGAAAGCGTAACTTACCTATACAATATTACCACACCCACTACATTCCCATAGTGATTGAATTTTGAAAAAAAGTAGCTTATGTCCTTCCCCAGGCTTCAAACTATCTCCATATTAAATTTCATCACAATCGGCCCAGTGGTAACAGACAAAGTTAATTTATAATTATTATTAGTATGGATAAATGAAATAACGTAATTACTAGTGTTATTAATAGTATATCGATTTAGTACTAAGGACCTTTTCTGTGGAAAATATAAATCACTATAAAATGTTGCTATCAAAAATTAAAACAAAAAAAATTCTACCAGCTATCTATATTTGAGTAAAACCCTCGTTTTTCCCATGTTAATTAAATGGGAAACAAACTCGGGTTGCGCCGTATACAGGTTTGATCTAGAACGCTGAAATTTCAGGAGAATTTATTTTAGGTCCAATGCTAAAACATTAGCCAATAAGACCGAAAATAAGACATAAAAAAACACCCTAATCTGTACGTTAGCAAAGCAGCTTCAGTACGTTTATCTTATTTCTTAAATAGGCGTTGCCTCATCGCGGACTTATCGATTGAGATAGTTGCAGAATCGCGCGAATTTATACACATGCGGAAGAATATTTAATCAGCCTCTTCAGCTAACTCTTCTTTCAGATAAACTGTCAAACAAGATTACAGCACACAATCGTTAAATGATTTAAGAGAGTTTGCGTGTATATTCAGAATACGTTATGCATGTAACGCTTGCACTAAACCAGTAAATCTCAAACTGTATCGTTGCTACTAGTGATGCGCTGGATATCCGTATCCGCGGATATCCGAGGGAGAAGAAAGATCCGTATCCGTTAGTTTTTGGCGGATCTTTTACCTTATTAATTTTCAATTCATAGATGAAATTTTATATATATAGGTGATTAGGTAATAACGAAAACCTGTTAACCAATTCAGATTATTTTCTATTTTTTTAAATCGTATTTGGCACCTTTATATTGCAAACATTTATCGTAGTGAGTACTATACTAATAGTACGTAACTCAAATGTACTAAATCATTTATAATGAGATATTGCACATCGATTCTTGGAAAGAGACAATTTGTTATGAGAGTTAACTCTTAAAGAGGTAAATAACTTTTTCCCATAACAGATAGTCTCTTTCTAAAAGTCGATGTGCAATATTTACCGCCGCGTACTCTAAGAAAGTTAAGATCCGTATCCGTATCCGCGGATCTTGAAACCAAAAATCCGCGGATATACATTTTTAACGATCCGGCACATCACTAGTTGCTACTTCTATTCGCAATAAGAAGCAAAGTGACTGACGTCTCGGTTTCGAACCTAAATCAAACCTACGTAGGGTTTAAAGAAACAATATCATGCTTCTGCTACTATATTCTCTAATATTATAACTGTCAAAAAAACAAACAAACATGAATGCGTGTGACCTTCACGCGCGGTTGAAGTAAAACTTCTTTTAATTTACTTTTACCACTGTCACTTTTTGGGAAATATTCACTCACAAATTAATTGGCTATGCTTATTGGTTTGCGTCCTGAGCAATGTTTCTTTCGCCGCGTACTGTGTGCGACGTAAGTGCGAGTATTGGTTGAAAAATGTTTAAAATGTCTGTAAGTTACGAAACCAGCCGGAAGGATCGATTAGCGAACAAGTTTCTTGGAACAACAAATTTAAAAAACCGGAATGCATCGACTCGTTTTTTTTTTATTTTGTTTGTATGAACTTTTAAACCGTGTTTAGACTTTGGAGCATTATTTTATTTCAAACAGCCCATACCTATGTTATAGTGACATATAAATATTAGTGACCTAGAGGTTTAGTCACTTTTTCACAGTCACGAGTCATAATATCATTGTGTTTGAGATATAGATAATATTTTTTGTCCGCACCACATATAAAATAGCTGTTTTTCACAGTATATTTTCGACATTTCGTTTGTCTTGCAATCTTCACCTTTAAATAGTTGGTTATAGTTAGCTTACTACTAAATTTGTTAGCACCTTTACTTCCGTTTTACTTTACGCACGAGTGTGAAAGATATCATTTTACGACCGGTATACAAACATGAAAAGTAGATATTTTAAGAGGGATTGGACAAAAAAATAATTACGATAGTCGCGTGTATTCTATATAAAGGTGACCGGTAATTGTTAGTATTCCTCTCGGGAGAAGAAACTATAATTAATTTGGAATGACCTAACCTCTATCACTTGGGGGTCGGAAATGTGTCATTTTCGAGGAAATCTACTTCGGTTTTTTTTTTTACAAAATTCCGAATTTTGGAAGTTAAAAATTAAAAAAAATATATTCTCACTTTTTGGCCGGAATTTTTCCATGATCTGATAGCTTACTAATTAGCCAACCTTCCTAAAGCTAAAAACCACGAAATTTACTGTTAAATTTTATGTTGTGTGTTAAATAAATAAAAGAAATAAAATAAAAATTCTTCACAGAAGAATATCATAAAAACGTATTTCTGACACCCAAGTGATAGAGGTTCAATCATCCAAATTAGTCATAGTTTCTTCTCCCGAGAAGAATACGAGCAATTACCGGGCACCTGTATCAGATTTACAATGGTGATACATCTTTTACGTATTTCTAGTGAATTAATCGACACTTTGAAACTTTTGAAGCTAGTCGTTCCAATACCCACCGCTTTTGAAGTTATTTTTATTTATTTTAATTAAATATTTCGCCTAGCTATCAATGATCTAACAAATTATTTTTTTCACGGAACTATTGAGTTCTAGTCAACAAAAAATTGTACAATTTGTCAGACCAAACAACGTTGTTAACAGGATGTTATATTTCAATTAAAATTTTAGTGGCGTGTGTGAATCGGAGGACTGGTAAATATTTTGAGCCGGAATGAAACTACCTTCCTCCCCCGTTTTCGAGGATACTGAACACGATGGCGGCGTCAGAATTTCTAGTTGGGGTGGCCCAACCCCTCAAACCGGCCAAAAACCACCGCCGAGAGGGGTTAAACTCGATTTACTAGGTTTCCCCGCAGAAAGAAGTACTTTACCCCCGTTTTCGAGGATGCTGAGCACGGTGGTGGTGTTGGATATCAACCCCTCCACCGGCCAATAATCACCTCCGAAAGGGGTGAATTTTTTTCTCATTATCGTTTTTTCTGACTAACACACGTCACTATTTGACGCTTTGATTATATCACTCCATAATACACAAAGCGCACCCCAAAGGTATCTCTCACAATAATTTTTTTTTCTGTAAAATTTTCTTGGAAAACTTATCGTGCAACGCTAAAACCATTGAATTAAATTGATTCGCTCAAAGAATTTGTTGAACCAACATTGTATTTTGTAGTCCAACTATTTATGTTTTAAATAAAAGCTAACACTCGTTGAATCTTGAAGCTTTTGCATTGAAAGAATTTGATGGCTTCATAGTAAAACAAAAGAAGCTTTTTGATTTCAACTTTATTGCACAAATGCATGCACAGTATCTTCGCAAAGAATATCGAAGAAGTTCATCAAACTATGCTCTGTTTTCTGTCTGTCTGTCTGAGTATTCCGCGGATTTAGCAGTACATAACTCAAAGGTACTAAAAAACTATCTTTATAATGAGATATTCCACATCGATCTTTGGAAAGAGACAATCTGTTATGAGAGTTAACTCTTAAAGAGGTCAATAACTTTTTCCCATAACAGATAGTCTCTTTCCAAAGGTCGATGTGCAATATTTACCGCCGCGTACTCTAAGAAAGTTAAGATCCGTATTCGCGGATCTTGAAACCAAAAATCTATATCCGCGGTTACGGAACTGAATACGGATATTTGGTTTCAAGATTCGCGGATACGGATACGGACCTTAACTTTCTTAGAGTACGCGGCGGTAAATATTGCACATCGACCTTTGGAAAGAGACTATCTGTTATGGGAAAAAGTTATTGACCTCTTTAAGAGTTAACTCTCATAACAGATTGTCTCTTTCCAAAGATCGATGTGCAATATCTCATTATAAAGATAGTTTTTCAGTACCTTTGAGTTATATAGTATTGGTATGGTACTCACTATGATTAATGTTTGCAATATAAAGGTGCCAAATACGATTTTAAAAAATAAAAAATAATAAGAATGGAATTTAACAGTTTTTCATTATTACCTAATCACCTATATATATAAAATTGAAAATTAATAAAGTAAAAGATCCGCCAAAAACTAACGGATATGGATAGGGATCTTTTTTCTCCCTCGGATATCCGCGGATACGGATATCCGGCACATCACTAGTACGTACACACACACGCACACACTTCTTTTCAAAAATAGTGCAGTGACCTTGAAACATAAAAATATGTAATAGTACTAACAGACGCTCGAACTTGGTTCGAAGCGGACAGCGGATCTGGTCCGCTCCGTACCAAATCTGTTCGTCTGTAGAGTAGTCTGCGTGTCCGCCCGGTTCGATGAAATGCACATCGTACTTGGTCCGGTCCGGTACAATATCCGAGCGTGTGTAGAGCAGTACGACGGACTTGACACATATAACCGTATAACGACGTCATTGTAATTCAAAACGTTGTGCACAATGCCGGATTTAGAGGTCTGGAGGCCTCGGGGCAACAAAGGAGTGGAGGCCCCCTGGCCCCAAATTATTTTCCAAATAAAATGGACAATTTTTTTCAGTCGATTTTTCCAATAAATAATTTATTGTGAAACCAAGTATAGATTCTTTTATTATTTAACAAACATATAAATATAATCAGAAACAAGAATTATCTAAAAATTAAATTTTAGCACTAACGAACAGAACTTTCCGAGCTGAAATCCAGTTCCCGAAGTAAATCACTTTCAATGCTCAGGAAATTTGAATTTTTTTTCCAAAGTCTCTATTGTGGGGGTCCCTCTTTTGTGGTGGCCCCGGGGCTGTAGCCCCGGTTGCCCTCCCCTAAATACGGCCCTGGTTGTGCAACATGACAGAAATTTTGACAGAACGCGAAGTTCTTGGTGGAGTATTGGTATTATAAAAAGATTTCTCATGTTTGTGGGATCTATCAGATAAGTTATATTGTAACAGAGAAGCGCGTAACAACGCTCTAGAAATTCTTCGGGAGTGTTATTCAAAATATAATCTTCGCTATCAAGCGATTTTATTAACTTCATATGACTAAATTCATCGCGATCTTTCAAATAGAATTTAGCCCACTCCTTTCTTTTCTTCCTTGTTGTTTGTGGCGGCATTAACGTTGCCGCTAGAACAATCGCAATTTTCGCGCGCTTAATCATAGGCATGATTACGTATCTGTGTACACAACGAGACTGACAGATCCGGTCGTCTGTTGCAAGCAGCGGACTTGATCCGCCGTACCATGTCCGTTGTCGGACCGGACCAAGTTCGAGCGTCTGTTAGTACTATTAGTCTTGATTTCTATTTTCGGACCCAATACAATAACTTCCCAATATACTGAGAAGTTAATAATGACGCGGGTCAGATGCTAATAAGCAAGAAATCACTGGTGAATGAGATGCAAACAGTATGACGAATAGTTCAAGTTCATTTGAGAAACAACATATAAAACATCTTTTATAACGATGGAGAAAGTAATAAAATTGCTTTTGAAATCTGTTTGAAAAAGGAATATTCAATAATAAATATTTATGTATTTGGAAAATGCTTTTGAAGAGATATTCAGTTACCCAAAAAATCAAAAAGAAGAGTCGTAAAAGTTTAATGCAATAAAATGCACGCGATCTGACTACAAAATGCAGATGTTTGTCCGTCATGAAATTGTTATTTTTGTTTCCTTGATTAGTACAATTTTTATCATTTCAATAAAATATAATTTTATCATCATCTTTTATCAGGCAGCCATATTTCATAGTAGCACTTTTTACTTATCGGTCAAGTGGACAACAAAATAATTATTATTTGTAAAAACCTCTATTGTAAAATCTGTTTAGATTAGTATATATGTTACGGTTAATACAAGAAAGTAGTTAATTCGCGAATTAATCGGCTAATTACCCGAATTAACCAATCCTTGACGTTGGTTAATTCGGGTATTAGCCGGTTAATTCGCGAATTAACTACTTTCTTGTATTAACCGTAACATATACACTGAATTTCATTTGAAATGCAATATATACGTGAGTTTTGTTGATATGGTAGCTATGGAAATTATTAATGCGGTACCGATAAATCGTTGCACAAAAATGCATACGAATTGATAAATTTAAGGAGGTTGAGCCGTTTTACGAAGATAATGAAAAAAATCTGAAATAAAGTTTTTTTAATAGATTTTTTATGACAAAATCTTCTGTAAAATATCCTAAATCATTAGAAGATTTATAAAGTTAAAAATTAAAAAAACTTTTACGTGTAGTTTTATGGAAAATATGTCAACCTAGCATGCAAGCGGTACATTTTAATTTTTTGCAAATAACCAAATAATGTCAGCAGTTCCGAAAACTATGTAAAGCATCGATGTCTTACGCATATTTTAATAGTTTTTCCAATTTAATTAGGAGACTTAATCAATAAAAAAAATTATTAAACCTTAGCGCTTTTCGATTACGGATTTTTATTCTTGACAATTTTAACAATTTTAACTGAATTTTCAACTTTTTGATGATTTAATTTTAATTTTTATTACTTCTAATTTCTTTTTTTAATTATTTACTGCAAAAAATATGTAAAATACAGATATTTACATAAATTTATTTTTTCTAGCCTAACTTTGTACAAAAAATTCAAAAGTTAGTCCATCAAGTAAAATACTGAAATAATTAATTAATATTAAAAAAATTATTTATTTACACCTTTATGACAATAATTTATTGGTATCATCGACTTATAACCATTTGTAAAAATTTATTATGGAAAAGTTCCCATTTAGAATTCGACTTACTTTTGATTGGAACTGTAACGCATCAATTCTTAATTACTGTTCAAATGGGACGCTGTCACGATATTTTTCATGCTATAGTTACTCAATCATACGTACACTGATGCATACACATATTGCTGTCTAACAAACTGTACCGAAATAGAAGTTTTGGTACAATTTGACTTTGAGTTTTAATATGCGATTATATTTTTGTCCACGACCAAAAACGAATTCTAAAAAAATAAAATTTAGAACTACTTCTTGAAAAAGAATTTGTAAAATTAGTTTGGGAATTTTGCTTGACATCTTCCTTCGCGATTATTCTTGTGTGATATTAATAAAAAAATATTGATTAAAAGAATATCTAAGCCCTTGTCTGCGACTGTATATCTCATACATCCTTAAGTTGTGTCTAAAATAAAATAGTTGGCAAAACCAAAAGTGCACATCCCGCAAGTTTTCCACTGTATGATAAAAAAATAACAATTAAAAAATATTTTTAATAAATTTAAAAAGATTTAAAAATTTAAAGAAATAAATAATTAAAAATTGAAAAAATATTTTTTTTTTAAGTTTGCAAAAATAAAAAAAAATTAAGAACTATACATAATATAATATATAATTAATATCAAGTGGAATAAAATAAAACAAAATAAAAAGAAAAAAAAAAGAAAAAAACCAATGATTTCGTAAGGAATCGAACCCAGGACCTTGCCCTTGGGGATCCAACGGCATAACCATTACGCCACGGCGGCCTAACACGTGTAGTGGTGTTATCACGGTATACAAGTGTAGTACTTGTTTTATGGATTACACTATATTTGCACAGCAATTATTATATTGTTTTTAAACTTTTAGCTGTCAAAAATAATAAAAAATAAAACTGTTTATAAAAATTAAACTACTGAACACATTTTAGTGAATTTAAATAGGGTTCTGGTCTGATAGTAAACAAAGTGAATAAAATATAACCCAAAGCAATCCGACCAAAATTGCGATCTGTAGAGTCGTGACGTACATACGTACGTACATACGTACAGACCAACCGACAACTGCTGTTTGTGATTTTCAATTACAATTTTAATAGTATTTATGAACTCAAATTGATTTAAAAATGGTTCTATTTTATAGATTAGAATCTCCTCTTTTCAAAAAGCTTCAATTTGAATGGATTTCGTGTGAAATTAACTTAGATATAACTTCTTATATGAACGAAAGTCAGCTCTGACGCACAAAGTGATAATAAAGCACATACCGCTAGTTTAGCGGTATGTGCAATAGAAAAATATAAATTAACTTCTGCGAAAATGCTTCTCTATATAAGTTCAAAAAATCTCTTTATCAAGGAAACTCAGCCAACCCAAGCAGAGGAAGAAAATCGCAGCTACAATATATTTTACCGTAAGAAAGGAAGTTAGAAAAAAGCAGTGACAAAGGAAGATCATTTACGTATTCTCTAGGATTCTCATGTAGTTTTTTTTCTTGCTTCGTAATATGAATATGATGCAGTAGAAAACTAGTAGACGATGTTGGTCGTAAATTGTAAAATATGTTTTATGTATTTGTACACTCAAATGGCTATACTTTATAATATAACCCGACCTGTAAAAACATCTGCACCGGCCCGGTTGCTCTGTGTTAAAGCTTGGATTACACGATTAACGAATAAATCAATATCTACTATATGGAAAACCTAAACTCCCAACCTGACAGTCATTTTTTGGGTTCCGTACCACAAAAGGAAAAAAAGAGTTCTTCATTATACAATGCAAGCAAAATATTAGTCAGGAAGAAATTATTAATATAAACCACTTTTTAATACATGTAACTAAAGGCCGCTGCACAAGAGGCTGGTTTTACCGCTGGGATCGTTGCTGAGACTTGCGCTTCTTGCCGCGCTGGCTACGAGGATGGAAATGACGTCACTGTGGGCTCCGTTGCTAGATCACAAGCTGTATCTCAGAATTAGAACTGGAGCTATTTTTTACAAGCTTTTATTTAGTCCCGGTGTCTGTCTGTCTGAAGTCAAATTTGACCCACTTCTCGTTATCCGATTGAGCTGAAATTTTGCATACATATATGTAGTTCCGATAACAATACAATATTCTAATAACTAACTGACTGGTCCGGTTTTTGTCTGGTTGCAAATCGCACTTTTAATAAAGCACACTAAAAACTTAAAAATAATTAAACGAAAAATTTTATTTTTAAATAAAAAAAATAAAATAATTTTCAACTTTTTAGTTCATTTTTATTAACAACTAAATAAAGTTTGTTTTTTAAGAAAAAATTATTTATTCTTGTTCAAGACCCATTTAGGAAACAGTATCTTGTCACGTGAGCTACATGAGCAAACTCCCACAAACATGGCGTCATAGTGAGTATTATGTTCAGAGACAGTAAAAGTTCACTTTTGTTAGCATTCGAGATGTCACTGCGCGCGCACCAAACCCATCTACAAAACCAACTTCAAAAACACGTGTCGTTTGAAGAGAACACATAAAAGCCATCACGAAATCCAGCGCGAGAGGATGTTTGAAACCTAGCAGCCAAATCTAGCAAGGAATCGAACGGTAAAACCAGCCTCGTGTGCAGCGATCTTAAGTTAAAGTTTTTCCTATACACAATGCAAACAAAGTATTAGCCAGGAAGAAATTAATGGCATAAAACACTCTTTCATACATATAACTAACTTCAAGAGCCTTTAGTTGTTGGTTAAAACTTTTACGGAATATACTTACATGAAATAAGTACCTATAATATGCATGCCGATTGGAAATAAATATTAAGCTGTTTTCGTAGTCAATAAGTGTTATTCATCTACATATTTTTACATTTGCATTGCTCTTCAATGTTAATAACAGCTGTTGAAATAACTTTATGCATTAATATTGTATTAAAAAACTATGGAAATGACTTGCGAAATAAAAATTTCTTTATGTAATTTGACCGCGTTTTTGTCAGGAGTTACTGAACCGATTTGAAAAAGTGTTGAATTTTTCTAATAATAATAATATCTTATCTATACGAATATATAAAGCTGAAGAGTTTGTTTGTTTGTTTGAACGCGCTAATCTCAGGAACTACTGGTTCAAATTGAAAAAATTTTTTTTTGTTAAATAGCCCATTTATCGAGGAAGGCTATCGGCTATATAAAATCAGACTACGACCGTTAGGAGCAGAGCATTAATTAAAAATGTTGCAAAATGTATCTCAAAAATAAGCTTCTATTCCGGTGAAATGCACTAACTAAATATGCTCATATTAGCGCTGTCAGAATACAGCGCCGGCTAGCTCAATCGGTAGAGCACACGACTGTCAATATCAGGGTCGTGGGTTCGAGCCCTACGTTGGGCGAATATATTTTTATTTTTTTTTTATTTTCTACATTGCTTTCCTCTAAGGCTTACATTTAAATTTATTTTAATTTTATTTAATTAATTAAAAAAAAATATTAGTTAAAAAAAGTATAAATACTGCTTTTTATCGACAAAAACTTTTGAACGGTAACTCCGATCATCATGAAATTTGGACACAACATTTATCTCGGTTAACTAAGATGAATGTGTGTACTCATCTTCCTCCCCTCCCCATTCGTTCTTTTACACCCGGGCGAGACCGCTAGACAATTTTATAAATAAACTTTGTTTTAGCTATTTTCAAACTTTCTAGCAGTCATATCATGTTGATAATACAATATAGTTAAAATATATAAATCAAGGCGATTCGACCAGAATTGCGATCTGTAGAGCTTGGACATACAGACCAACCAACAACTGCTGTTCAAAATTTTCAATTACAATTTTAGGACTAATTATGAACTCAAATCAATTTAAAAATGGTTCCATAACAGAATCTCCCCTTTTCAAAAAGCTACATTTTGAATGAGTTTCGTGCGTAATTAATCTCGATATAACTTTTTGTATGAACGAAACTCGGCACTGGCGCGATAAGCGATAATAGTTTATTATTAGTAATTAGTTGTTATTGAGTAGAATGAAAGTGGACAAGCATTTGTAACGAAAATCGTAAAGGTTTTAATTTTCTATTCAAAATCTGTGTCAAAGCCATTTGTTTGTCACCTAAATATATCATATACTAACTATAAAAAATAATGTTCCCGCCAGATCATAAAAAGTCCTTGACTACTATAAAGACAATCATCTTCATCATAAAAAATTCACCGAAAAATTAACAGGAGGATATTTTATGACTACCACTCCGTCGTATTTTAACGATAGAATAATATCAGGTTTGTGAAACTTTTTTTTTGTTATTAAAATAAGTGACATTGAAAATGTTGCACGTTCAGACTAAGGCCAAGGTTACAGACACAAATTTAGCATCACAAAAAACTTGTAGTGGTTTGGTATATGATTTCAAGCGTCAAGTCGTGTTTTTTCAATGCAGCAAATCATTGGCGTTTTTTATTTCCCGTATAGAAGTTTAAATTTGTGTTTTCGCGTTTTAAACCAGTAGAGCCTGATCACACTTCTCTCGGATTTGTGAATTACGTGTAGATGGACATATCTGTCGCGGATTTTTTTGTAGAATATAGTATAGTCAACATTCCATCGACGCTACATATGTTAACGTTATAATTTTACCATTCCAACCCACAAGTGGGGTACTAGTTTAGGTCAAAAATCACTTTTCAAAAATTTTACAATATCTTTCCGTTTTGAGGTCCCCCGAATCCAAAAAACATATTTTTGGAAAAACTCTGTGCGTCTGTTAGTCTGTTTGTGAACACGATACAGGTCAAACGGATGAGCGGATTGAAACCAAATTTGTAAGGATATTTGGTATGCAAATATGAAGAGCCCTATTGTTTCGGAAATATTTTGAAAATAATAAAAAATCATCCGCTCTTTTGTTTTATGAATCTGTCAGAAATAAACTAGTTGTGATTAATTTTTACATGACGTGGAACATATTATGTAGGTAACCATGTTAACGAATAGTTAATATCATATTGAATACTAACCAGTACCCGCGTCACATCACGCGATATCAGAAATTTTATTTTCTTTATTATAATCAAAATAATGTCAACATTTTTGAAGTTGGAATGGTCCCGTCGCCCAATTGGCTGGATTTTTTTAATACTTTGCCTCTTACATTAAGACAATTAAATTTTAAAGATTTTAAGGAAAAAATAAAAACGTTGTGTTTAAAGGAATGCTTATATTCCATTGAGGAATTCTTTAATATTAATTTTAAACAATTTTAAAACTATTGTATTTTATATATTCTTTGACTTCATCTACGTGGGCTTTCTCACCAAAGATATAACAAACTTACTTACTATATATATATCTCTTATACGACTTACGCAGCGTAGGTATACCAAGAAAGTTGTCAAGTTTACGACTACGAAAGAACTAAGAGACGTTTTGTTTTTATAAAGGGACGTCCATTAATTACGTGAGTTTTTTTTTAATTGGACCCCCCCTTTTTCTGGGTGAGATTTGGTAGGATGTGGAGGGATCCCCCCTCACGTGAGATTTACCCCATTTAGCTTCATATCTCTAAACACCTATACTGTGTACAACATCTTTTTTTGTGAAATACGAGGAGAAAAATGATACAAAATGTAATCTATATCTTTATATATAAAAATTACGTGTCACATGTTTGTCCGCGATGAACTCCTAAACTACTGAACCGATTTTAAATTTGATTTGCACACCGTGTGCAATTCGACCCAACTTGAAAGATAGGATAGCTTACATTTCAATTTATAGTCGCAATATTATTTTATTGTAAATTATTTGTCTATTCCTTGACAGTCATAATACAACCATATAAGATGGCGATACCTGTTGACTGGATTGAGTGAATATTCAATAGATGGCGCAACGAACTTAACAACCATATAAGATGGCGATACCTGTTGACTGGATTGAGTGAATATTCAATAGATGGCGCAACGAACTTAACAACCATATAAGATGGCGATACCTGTTGACTGGATTGAGTGAATATTCAATAGATGGCGCAACGAACTTAACAACCATATATCTAGATCGAGGATGTAAAAAAACTGAATAACGTTTAAAACAAATGCTTTTTTTTCGAGCACGACGGCGCAGCCGGAGTGAACCCTCGAAATAGAGCAAGTGTTTTAAAGACCAGTTATCCACGAATACTTTACGTTATTGTTTTATTATTTCACTTTATACGTAGCGAAGCACGTACAGGGCCGCTAGTACTAATATATAAAGCTGAAGAGTTTGTTTGTTTGTTGTTATCATAAAAATCGATCCTAAAATTAGACAATTAGCTAACAAAACAATTAAACTCAAAGTATACAGAGCACAACTATTTACAAGGTATATGTTTATGTGGATAATCAATATTTATCTATAGAATCGATGGTATATTCCTATTCCTTGTGTCATATTGTCTCGTTTTAGGTTCGATTTTTATGATTAACAAATCGGGGAAGTTGATCCAAAAAAGTTAATTAGAATTTATTTAATTTAACAGCATCGGTGCGCGATTTAGCTAAGCAACTCATAATATGTGCAATTTATCAATGTATATATTATCATCTTACATAATATTATAATCTTTGTAATCAGGTAACAGATGAGGATATATATTTCTAATACTGGATCTTAGACTAGAACGTCGCGGATGGATTTTCATACAGATACAAAAATATAAGACAACTTGATAATAATAAAGGTACATAGGTATTTACTGTAAATGGTAATTATGTTTTAACTCATCGTGTTAATATTGTCTAGAGATAATTATTTTATCTTGTTACGGTTTTATTTCATTTTACATTGTATGAAGTCGTGAGACAAAGGTGCGATTAAAACTATAGATAAAATTCTATACTTTTTGTTTCTTTCTGTTTTGCAAGTATAAAGTTTACCTTATTTACTTAATTAGGTTTTCGCGTATGCATTTTTTATGAAACGCTACATTTTATAAATGTCTTCTAATATTTAATGTTATCTTTCTAAAACTAACGTTTCATTGTGCTTGTTATATTATTATTTCTTGTGTAACAGTTTATAAACTTCTTTCAACAGCTCTTGAGCATCATTTTTTTATCAGATTTTATAATGGGTGATAAATTTCTATAAACTCTAGTTTCCAACGTTAAAAAAATTGTAATAACATAATTACATGGACTTTATAATATTGTAACAAAACTGCTCTGGGTTGTGGTGGAAAATATTTATTTACAACAATAAAATGTTAACAAAACAAATAAACAAACAAACTAAAAGTATTTCTCTTATATAATGGAAATGAAATAGAAATAATGTAACAAACGAAACAACAACTTCTAAGTAATAAAAATAATACAGTCACTATAGGTACCTACATAGAAATATATACAAGAAAAATTAATCTAAGCGCTCTAGAAATTTATGTCCGAACTCAATGATTTATGTCTGGCGACCGAACAATATATCGTCTTAACTGTGTATGTCTGTATTTATATGCGTGGGTACCCATTCTAGCTCTTTCTCAAATGTTCGAAACCCTTCTCTACCTGTTTTTAGCAATGCGATTCGAATTATCTACAGCTGACGTACTGTATGCTCTACCAAAAAATATTTGCAAAAGAGGAGTAAAACAGCTAGAATTCTGTAAAACCAAAGGCGTCAAAAATGTATCCGCGTAGTGAAAGATGCGATTATTATCGACAAAGGAAAACTCTTGTAAATAATATTTTAATGATACTGATTTACACTAACTAATCTCGTCAACTACAAGTTCGGTCAGTTTATCATTCATTTCTTTCATCTAAATCCGCTGGGAATATTTATAGACTAGATCAAAGTGTGCATTAAAATTTTTTCGTCAGAGTATAAGTTTCCATAAAACGTGTACCGAATTTAACTGAAAACCAGTTCAGTCGTTTGTTGATTTTGTGTGAATATTTTTTTTGTATGGGAGCCCTACCTTAACGAAAGTTAAGTGGGATATAAAGTAGCCTATCCTTTGAGTTGAACGTGTACAAAATTTAATTCAAATCGGATCAGGAAAAATTATGGCAAGAGAGACACAAAATCTCTCTTTACAATTAGCGTTGATAATAAACTAAAATGAAATAGCGAATACATATAGGCGCTTTAGCTTACGCTATTCGCGCCTAAAAACCCACATTGATTCGATTTTGGAATAAGCTTTCGCAAATTTTATTCCTATTGAAAAATATTGTAAACAACGTTTACAGATAGATTATAATCTGCAATTGGTTTTTCATTTACATAATCATTACAGAGACCAAAATAAAAAAGACAAAATGAGTACAAAACAACAGTAAAATTAGCATTAAAAAGAGATCAGATTGCTATGTTATATTAATTAGAACGAATTTGTCGATTTCCTCTGAAACTTTTATTAGTCGATAAACATGACAATTTATATCAGGAAAACATAAAATGATTATATGTTTAGTTTCCTTTCTAAAATTATTGTAGCTTTGAGAAATTACCAAAGTATTTTTTATGAATAATCATTCTGTTCTATAACTTGATGGTCTTTGGAAACATTAATTCAATATTGGGATAATCTGAGACAAGGGCGGATCTACATATGGCACTAATAGAGCTTAATTCCTGGGCCGCCATGTATCAAGGGTCCATAAAAATTGAATTTTTAATATTTTTTCACTAACAATGAGCACTTTATCGCATAGTAAAAAATAGTTCATCATATATATTAATACGCTAAGGTTAAAGGTGTTTGCCTCCCTTTTTAGAAAAAACCTCACAATTTCTCCGCATAAATTATATATCATTTTACAGATAATTGCTTGCTCTACTGACATCGACAACTAAAAAATGTATTACTGCTTTTGTTTTTGTAAATTAATTAAAATACAGCAACGCTGAACAACGTCTGCCATCTGATGGCTTTAATTTTGAAACAACGGCAACACTTCGATCTGTCATCTGACCTTCATATTAACAACGTCACTGCAATGCTGCATGATGCCATCTGACGGCTTAGCTCAACGCTTTTGCTACTTGCGCCTCTATATGACAATTTTAGTAAAATATTTCTTCGATCTGTCATCTGAGCTTCATATTGTAATACAACAAAAAGAAGAACGTTATAAGCAGTGTGCAAAATTAGAAACGAATTGAATTCCTGCAATCATATTTAAAAAATAATTTTGTAAAGTGATAATTATTATACTTATTTAGTGCGAATAATTCGCACAGGTCACACTAGTATTAATTATTATCATTAACATGGGGTGAAATTTGACATATTCTTGGGCGATATTTGACAATTTTTTGGGAGCATTTTGACTTTTTTGTGAACTTTGACAATTTTTGGTATGATTTTAGACATTTTTTGGGTGACTCTTAACATATTCTTGGATGAAATGAGTATTGATTTTTTTAATTTTCTCAACATCTTCAGAATTCTAAGTCTACTAAATACGAAGTGCTTTAATAAACGTAATGTTTAACTGCATGCTATTATTTACACAAAAAAGCATTTCAGTTAAGTTTATACTCTATTTTTAGTTGCACAGAATAAAATTAAATTAAATTAGTCCAATAGAAATTACAAAAGTATGGAGTATGCAGTATTGAACGGCTACTTTAATTAATCAGCAGTTTCAGAAGATTCACTTTTAGAGGAAACGTATCAAGAATGAATTAAATCAACGTGTTTATTTTCTGTTTCGGGAACATGACCTTGACAAAGTATATTTCAATTTATTACTAATTTGTATGTAAATTTCACACTCAGTTAAGTGATCATCTTTCGTTTTTATTACGAACTTGAACGTGGTTTACGGTTTATTCTTCCGTATAATATTTTACTAATTTATACACTACAATAATATAATTAAAACACGTTGTTTATTTTATAATAGCTGAAACGCAAAGAGAAAAAATTAACTACAAGAATTTCTGACACGTAAAAATACCACAAAACCAATACGCTTATAACGCATTACGGTGATGTAAAAAGCCACAAAGCTTTTGTGTTGTGGTTCTCTTGATAACCGACCACAACGCATTCTGGCTTATGTGACAAGGACACAAAACTAAATTCGTATCGCCTCTATTATAGGTTCCAATACGCTTACAACGCGCTGTGGTAATGTAAAAAGCCACAAAGCGAAATTTGTGTTGTGGTTCTCGTGATAAGCGACCACAACGCATTCTGGCATATCTGACATGATCGCAAAACAAAAATCGTGTCGTGGCTATTACAAAAACTCTAATTAGTCGTGGTAATATGAAATACCACAAAGCAGAATTTGTGTTGTGGTTCTCTTGATAACTAACCCCAACGTATACTGGCACATGTGACAAGGCTACAAAACAAAATTAGTGTCATGGTTATAACAAAAACGCTCACAACTCGTTGTGGTAATATGAAATGCAACAAAGCAGAATTTGTGTTGGGATTGCCTTCATAACTAACCACAACGTATTCTGGCACATGTGACAAGGCGACAAAACAAAATTCGTGTCGTGGTTATAAAAAAAACGCTCACAACTCGTTGTGTTATTATGAAATGCCACAAAGCAGAATTTGTGTTGTGGTTGCCTTAATAACTAACCACAACGTATTCTGGCACATGTGACAAGGCTACAAAACAAAATTCGTGTCGTGGTTATAAAAAAAACGCTCACAACTCGTTGTGGTAATATGAAATGCCACAAAGCAGAATTTGTGTTGTGGTTCTCTTAATAACTAATCACAACGTATTCTGGCATATGTGACAAGGCTACAAAACAAAATTCGTGTCGTGGTTATAACAAAAACGCTCACAACTCGTTGTGGTAATATGAAATGCCACAAAGCAGAATTTTTGTTGTGGTTCTCTTGATAACTAACCACAGCGTATTCTGCCACATGTGATAAGACCTCAAAACGATATTCATATCGTGGCTATTAGAAACAAATTTGATGTGCACTGACTAAATTACGAGATAAATATGAGTAGGTAATTTTTTTGTTGCCAAACTAATCTGCCCGGACGAAACCGGCCCGGGAAGCTAGTAATATATCAAGATGTTTTGCTGACAAGGCGACACAATTGTTGTGTAGCAATAGGAAAGAAGATATAAACAAGGGGTTTCCAAATGAAAGGCTGTTGAAACACATTCAGCAGCAGCAGATAAAAAGCTTGTCTATAATTATTTATAGGGTAAAAATAGTCTTCGAATAACAATTCCAATAAAATTAATATGTTATTTGGAGAAAAACGAGGAAATTGCGTGGGATAATTAATGGCCAATAAAGAATAAAATACCAGTTCAAAACAAACCAATAAATTACAGATTATGTCTTTTGTCTAGGGAAACGTTTAATCATTGGGATTTTGCAAATGTTTTTTGGGCGTACGTTTTAATTTTCTTTGTTTGATTAATACAGGAATATGCCGGCCCTGAACATTTAGATAGTATTACCCATCTATATAAATAAAAATCGTATGTTCGTTTATTCAATTAAAACGTAAATCTTCGAAAATTCTTCACCGTTTGCTTTGAAATTTTGACACAACGTTGCAGTTGAATACGCACGTGTTTTTATACACCTATTAAATAAATGTCAAACTTGTGCCGATTATGTGACGTATAAGTGTGCCAATTCTTGTGGAGCAGACACTACATTCGTTATTAAAATCTATATAATTTTGTGCACATTCCTCTACAAAATAGCTCTTTTTGCCTGTATAGCGATAGTAAAACAACCAATTTCGTACTAGTGCGTAAAATAAAACAAAAAATGCATTTTCCCTAATCTGTACTAATATATACTAAATTCAAATCTTTGTTAAACGTCTGATTAGAACTCTTTAATATATAAAATTATCGACCAATTTTTCAGACAAATATATTAACAAAAAAATTCAATACATTAACTTTTCGGTCCGGATTTGGATCTTCTTCAGAACTGATCTAAAAAATATAAAAATTAATTAATAGTTATTTTCTAATAAAATTCGTTTATGTTTTTTAATATCGAAACGTTAATGTATTGAATTTATATATTTTTTGTTAATATATTTGTCTGAAAAATTGGTCGATAATTGTATTTATTAAATCTATACTGAAGAGTTTGTTTGTTTGGTTAGTTGAACGCGCTAATCTCAGGAACTACTGGTTCCAATTGAATTTCTTTTTTTTTGTTGGATAGTTCATTTATTGAAGAAGGCTATAGGCTATATAATATAACGCTAAGACCAATAGGGGCGGACCATCAATGAAAAATATTGCAAAATATAACTCAAAATTTGTCCGTCCGACAAAAACTTTTGAACGGTAACTCTGATCATCATGTTAAGACACAACATTCATCTCGGTAAACTAAGATGAACGTACGTACTCATGTCGTTCTTTTGCACCCGGGTGAAACCAGGCGGGACCGCTAGTGTAATATACATATTATAATATTATTTGTAAATATTCTATTTGTACAATTATAAAATGTTCCTTGTTTGATGTGCAGATATTTTTAATGAACCAATTATTATCAAATTGCTTTTTAAATGACACGTAGAAACAAAATAGAGTATAATAGGTGCTTGGTACATGTGACTAATATTTGTATTACTATTTATTTGTGTATATGAATAAGGCAACTTTCTATAATTTCTATTAACTATGCAAATTACTGTAATCATATGCATTATTATGCACCTGGGTTGTCACTTTTTTAGTTGATTTATATATAATTAATTCTCAGCATTAATGCATTTAAAGTATCAAATATCTGTTTATTAAATTTATATGTGGCTATATATCAAATATCTTCCCGTTTTGTCATTAAATTATTATTTATATGCGTTTTAATAATTGAAACCGGTAAGAAACCTCAGATTTAACGATTTATTATTGTTCTTCTTATGTAATTTAAATCTATACTATTAAGTATTATTGTATAAAGAGAAAAGATTTGTATTTTTGTTTGTAATGAATTCACTCAAAGGTAATTATACACTTTCACGGTCACCTGGTTTTTTGGCTCTACAAAATCGAAAAAAAGATGGATTTCAATGATCTCGATCTCAAAAAGTTCCATTTTACGGCGGATTTATGAAAAAAATTAGTTCACCCCGGAATTACAATTCGCATACCCGTTTAACGTTCACCCCGGAATTGTTTTTTTAAAAACTCCACATTTGCCCCTTCCCGTTTCACTGCGAGACAATTCGCATACCCCTTTATCGTTCACCCCGGAATTACAATTCGCATACCCCTTTATCGTTCACCCCGGAATTACAATTCGCATACCCGTTTATCGTTCACCCCGGAATTGTTTTTTTAAAAACTCCACATTTGCCCCTTCCCGTTTCACTGCGAGACAATTCGCATACCCCTTTATCGTTCACTCCGGAATTACAATTCGCATACCCGTTTATCGTTCACCCCGAAATTACAATTCGCATACCCGTTTATCGTTCACCCCGGAATTGACGTCAGAAACAGTTATAAAGAATTATATGTAGAAAGTCAATTTTTTTTTGTATTTAAAGTCATGAAACTGTGAGAAATATTGATTTTTTCAATTTTCGTATTTTTTTTCCATAAATCCGAAGATTTAAAAAAAAAATTCATCGAAATCGGATGATTTTTCGATTTTCTAGAGCCAAAAAACCAGGTGACCGCGAAAGTGTATAATAACCCACTCAAAAACTACTAAACCAATTTTAAAAATAGAATCCTACTTTATCACTGAGTAACGTAGGTTATATTGTTAATCCCTACAAAAACTCCAATAATGTAACCCAAGGTGTAAAAAATATATAAAAACTTTTGAACGGTAACTTCGATCATCATGCAATTTGGACACAACAGTCATCTCGGTAAACTAAGATGAACGTGCGTACTCATGTCTCCCCCTCATTCGTTCTAGCTAGTATTATATTAAGAGGTAAAGTTTGTAAAAGAAAAGAAAATAAAAAATTACTTCAGAATGAATGTTATTGTTTATAAGATTATTAAATTTTTTTATTAATTCTATAATCACATTTTTATTTATTTCATACATGAGATGGTTTTTTGCTATTTAATTAGGTAATAAACGGCTTGACTTGATACCACGATTAAATATAAAATGGCCTTGATTTTAAAAATGAATAATATTCTTCGCTAGGTTAAAGAATAATTGTTCTACAAATTAACGATGTAAATTATGGAGAATTTGAAATTAGTGCATACTTTTCCATATGGTTGATTTTAACATGTTTACAATTTTATTGTTTTTGTCATATTGTATATATCTTAAGGTCACTGCACACGAGACTGGTTATTCCGCTAGATTCCTTGCTAGATTAGGCTGATAGGTTTCAAGCGTGCGGATATCTCGATGACTTCTATGTGTTTGCTTCACACGATGCGTATTTTGTAGATGGGTTTAGTGCGCGCGCAGTGACAGTTCGAATGTTATCAAAAGTGAACGTTTATTGTTTCTGAACAGAACACACACTATGGACGCCATGTTTGTTTGTTAGCGTTTGTCCATGTCTCCCACTTGACAAGATACTGTTTTCTGATTGGTTCTTGGTCAAAACAAGCAGTGAAGCAAGCGCGAAAAATAGTCTCGGTTCCAATTTAGAAATCCATCCTTTAACCATGTACGCCGGCGCAAGTCCCAGCAACGATTCCAGCAGCAAAACCAGCCTCGTGTGCAGCGGCCTTTAAGTTGAGCATCTAGAATTTACAATAATCTAATGACTAATAATTTTAACGAGTTTAATTAATGTTTACAGGCTGTGTGCACGAAGCCTACTAGCGCCACTAGTGGGTAATAGAGAATTATTTAACTCACTTTTTATGAAAACCGCGACATGTTTCTATGGTGATAAGTCAAAAACTTTAGTTTGCCGTGATGTGTCAAAAAAAATGTAATAAGGAAAACTGATGTTCATTTTATATAGGTACCATAAGATTCAGATTGTAAACCATTATATAAATAGCATAACATAAAAGGTATGTGAGAATTATTTATTTATCAATTATGACGTACAATCTATAAATAATTAATTTGTTTACACTGTCAGTGGAACGTCAAATTATGGCGCTAATGGTCTTTATTTTACTTAATTCGCAATCAGCCTAACAGAGCCCGGAACACATCAAGCATTTCCAGATCGCTTAGTTTTGCCCATGTTATCTTTGTAATTAAAAAACTTCATGAAATTATAACTACTTTCACTTTTAATAAATTTGAGGTTGAAGTTTCCCCTAGTGCTCACCACAAACGCTTGCATCGAAAAAATTTGTAACCTCCTTGCACATAGCCCATAAATATTTATCTATTTATCTAATGAGGCTCATAGACGCCGGACAAAAAGCATCAATTAAACTAAACGACATCCCAAAATATCAATGAGCCGAGGCGGGATTCGATCCCATGACAGTTTAATTCAAAGACCAGCGTGCTAATCATTACACCAATCTGTCCTTTAATTCACTATCGACACCTATTTTTTTTTATTCTGTTGACTCATATTTTGAAAATATTGCTCAGATCTCAATAAAAATATAATGGAATTATCTCAATAAGTCTTGTGGTCTTTTAGTGGAAAACATTCAGTCAAAACAACATTAATAATAAACTATTTGTGTTATCTCTTTGACATGTGTATGTAATTACTTTATATAAACTTCTGGCCAAAACTAACGCACCATTTGGTTTTTCTGCTATATTTTTAGTGTTAAAAGAAAAATTGTACTGAAAGCATGTATTATTTTCTGATCAAATCAGGGTATGCTTGAAGCCATCATCATTGATTCGGAAAAGATTTGCTGCCTGCAATATTTCTGCTACTCTGTGCGAGAGCCGAATCAAATTCTTCTCCAGAACACCAAATAGTTCCCTTGCATAGATATTGCAACGCCAAATCTTCGTTATAGTCTAAGATTCGACATTGCAAAAATATACCCTCATCTGTTAATTGACTAAAATAGTGGTGTAAAGGCTGATTCCAATATAAAGAATTTATGTAATGTCTGCCACGATAGTCCTGCTGCCATTAACATTAAGTTATTAATTAACAATCTGTTTATACCTGCCTGCAGGTAACTTTCGTAGTCATAGTTGTAACAAGGATTATAGTATAGTATTCTATAATATAGTACTCGAATAATTCAATTAACACGCAATGGAAAGAATTGATTGTTAATTAAATAATTAATTAATGTTAATGGCAGCAGAACTATCCTGGCAGACATTATATTTTTAAATTGTACTATGCATTTACAACACTATTTTATTCAGTTAACTGATGAAGGTATATTTTTGTAATGCCGGATCTTAGACTATTAGGCTTGGTGACGAGTATTTCGTGATTTCAAAGCTTACTCTGATTTCATCACAGAACAAAATGTATGTTCACCGATTTCTCCGTCAATTATGGACCGATTTTCAAATTTTTTTTTATTCGAAAGAGTGCACTTCCGAGGTGATCCCATCGGAACCAAGTCAGGATCTGATGGTGGAATCCGGAGAAATCGAGGGAAACTCTCAAATTTCAAAGGCACACATACTTGGCCTACCCATTGCAATACATTATCTAACACTAAAAAGAGAAAAATAAAATATTTTTAACAAAAAAATTGAACCGACTTCAAAATATGCACTAAAAAGAAAAAAATAATAATTATTGTTATTTTTGGAGTCGGTGTCAGCCAAAATGAAATCTATTCCGAGAACTAGAGACATGTAAGATTTAAATTGCTACTTTCGAATTCCGATGTGACACCGACTCCAAAAATAACAATAATTATTATTTTTTTACTTTTTAGTGCATATTTTGAAGTCGGTTCAATTTTTTTGTTAAAAATATTTTATAATCCAACAATACCATGCCATATGACAGAAAAACCGAGTGGTGCTTTAATTTTGATTAAGAGTGTATTATATACCATAATATTTAATTTTAAACATAATTCAAAATATTCCTAAATAAATATGTATATTATTCGCGTTTATTCAATGCATGAAAATAAATTTAAAAAAAACGAATGATTTAATGCTCTACAATGGCATTCGTTTAATAGGTTGGTGTTAAAATGGTTACTTTAATTTGCATATAAACATGCTAATATGTCTCCATCATGCAACACAATTAATTATTGATACTCGCAGCTTTTAAAACGTTTCATATTTAAAATCGATTTTTGTTTTCAATTATATTAATTTTCAGGACCTCCTATAAAATAGCTGCTTTAATAAAATGACCCAATCCAATAGTCATGTCTCTGTCAATTCCCATTTAAATATGACCGACAGATAGTTCAGTTCGAATGTTCCTTTTTGATGAATTCCAGTCCTCCTTCACCGAAAATTATGTTCATGCTATTCGATTCGGAGTGGCATTTAGAAACTTTTTGGAATAATTGAAGTGGGGGACGAAACATTGCAAAACATGATTTTATGACAATAGTTAATTTTTAAATTTCCAACTACAGCATATTTTATCACTGAATCAGTGAAAGCATAATATTAAACGATTTTATCGTCATAATATTTTAGAAGGCTTTATATATAAGAAAAATTTAAATGTCACTGTCAGGACTTGAACCCGAAACAACCAATTTCGCGTTGGCTGATTTTATGAGTTTTTTGTTGTTTTATCAGTGGCGGATTTGCAGTTTTAGCCGCCCTGTAGTAAGTACCAGCCCCCCCTTTCTCAGCATCCATCATATATAGTTTATAGACTACATAATGAATTTACTTTATTGCCAACTTTTATCGAAATCGATTAAGAAATTTAGTTAACTATATAATAGCTGCTAGTTTGTAATATTTTCCGAGGTCTCAGGGATAATTGCACATTTAAATAAAACATTTAATATAATAAATTATATTATCAACAAAGCTGACGTAAAATCATCTTAGAAGAGCGTTATGTGACCTAAACTCAGATTTATAAAAAAAGTTCTCGACAATAGCTCAACATTGTTGGTTTTATTTTAATAAGTTGTCTGTTATTTAAATTCATTTAAAAAAACTCAACTGTCCAAAATATTGATCTAAATTAGATATTCCGATCGCTTTTTTGGGAAAATTATTGTTATACAGTGTGGCGCCATAATGTGTTTTGTCACGATTGGCCGCCCTAGGCCCGAGCCTACTGAGCCTTAGGGCAAATTCGCCACTGGGTTACAGCTGATGCTTTTGTCCTAGGATTTTCAAATTTTGAACATTTTTTACAGTCTCAAGGTCGAAAAAATAAAATTCAAAATATATTTTTTTTAATACAGTCATTGAAATAGTGAATTAAAACAGTTTTAATTCACTATTTCAATGACTGCCATTTGATTTCATGTATTAAAAATATATTTTGAATTTTATGTTTTTCAAAGATGAGACTATAAAATGTTCAAAATTTGAGATATGATGTATATTACTGAAAAGAACATTTCTGCAAAATTTTAACAAATTTCAATCAATTTCAATCTTTTACCAAACCTCCTTAACTTAATTTAAAAAAATATTTTTATTATTGTTCTTCATTTACATAAGTAATTTACACTACGCTACTGCAACGAAACAACGAAGTAGAAAGGATTATTTGTTTGCAAACAATTAAAAATATTATAATGCATGTTGTGTTGACCAATTGTGTCACGAAATTGCAGTGTCAACATTACTGAATTAAAAAACGCTTAAAAATGCCCACAAGTTTAGAAAGTTAAAGTGTGGCCAATTTATTTACAGTTATGAGTCATTACGCAAAGGCTTAACCCTGTCTAACCTATTAAATAATGTAATGTGCTATATGAACAATTATTTGTATTAACAACAGCTCTTTTCACAACTGTATCAATTATAGTACGCGCCACGAATCTAAAAGGCTCGGAAGTTAGATGCGAATGCGGACTTGCGCTTGTACAGTCTGTTGAAAAACTACAAACTCGCAGCTCAACAAAACTAAAATAGCAATAACAACTTGACAATAGCGTACTCGACTGTACTTTAAAGCAGGAAAGCGACAAGTGACAAAGGCAACGAGCGATCACGGTCAATCACCGACGAACGCACTTTCCGTGCAGGTAGCTGGGAGGTTACGCTTTCCTGATGAGTTCTTGCCCAAAATAAGCAGAAATACAAGCCCCGGTTCCAATTTTGAAATCCATCTAGTGTTCACGTACGCGAGCCCGCAATGACGTCATTTTTATCTTCGCAGCGCAAGTCCCAGCTGCAAAACCAGTCTCGTGTACAGCGGCCTTAAGGGGTTAGGTGGGTTTCAAAATTTCAAAAAATCGATTTTTTTTGTTTTTGCTTATCTTATAAATCAATATGTTTAGAATATTCTCTTAAAGTTTTAAAACGATCTGAGTAATATTCTAAGAGATATAGCCTTCGGATGTTCTACCCTTCGCGGGCTATGTTATTTGAATGTAAATCTTTAATCGCGTTTTTCTCGAAACTACGTTTTTGAAATCGGTGGTCACGATTTCTCGAAAAATTATGAACCGATCTCTTTGAAATTTTGCACACTTCTTCAAAATAACATTATCTCGTGCTTGAACGAAGGATTTTTTTTTTCTATTTTAAGTGATTTTTCAAGGCCATGAAGGGTGCAAATTTTACTCAAAAAAAGGGTTTTTTTGTTCTCAACGCCGCCAAAACTGCAATTTTATTTATTTATTTTTTTCCTTTGTCCAAGCACAAGCTTTAAGCATCTACTAACAAAAAATTTTTGGTTTTTGCATTTCCGATGAATCTGTCATGAGTTATCCTGACCACGCCGATAGAACTTTTTTTTGAGGGGTCACAGGAAACGACGTGCCCACGCCTTAATTTTCAATGTTTTTTAATGAAAATTTCACAAACTACTTCTGAAATATATACCTTTTATATGGTAAATTGATGGAATGAAATATTTTGTTGGTTAAATAAAAAAAAATTCGTAAAAATGTACCTGTTTTGAGCCTTTGAAACCCACCTAACCCCTTAAGACAAATGTCAGAGCCGATTTTCTGACAATGCGTTTTGCAACCCAGCATGATGCTACCAGATTACAAATTCTTCTTTTACCGCAACAGTTATAATTTAGAAGATACGTGCTCTAAACCAATCTATTATTATAACGTGTTATTTAATACTGTTGTCAAATTTTACTAGCTATTGTTTTAGACCGCACCTTGTGTATAATAAAAAATAATAACCATTGACCTGTGACAGTTAAATATGGCGTTCGAAAATGCTGTTCACTGTTATTATCTCAAATCATTATGAACTGCCTAAAACGTCTAATTTACGTCAATTTGGATTTATTAATATTTTGTTTTTGATCATAAGTGTCTATACATATCGAGGTAAAGGAAAAACGAATCTTTTTAGTGATTTGGACTTTTGCATTATGATCTCTGAACCTCGATTTTATCGAACTGTGAAAGAATTAATTAAAGTATTTCAATTTAAAAAACTTAGTTACCTTCCAAATTATGTAAACGCTACTTTTTGTGAAAAGTTTGTTATTACTGAAAAAGTACCTTATACTAATAGCTTTAATTTTCGTAGGTAGTAAATTTTCCATATTTTTCATAATAACCGAGATAAGATACAAAGTTATATAAACCTTTGAAAATAATTATGTCAGATATATCTTGTCTATTTTCAATATTTGGACATTTATCGAAGGGATCTTTTTTTTGTTTTAAAAAATAAGCTTTTTTGAAATATTAAATAATGAATACGAAATTCCATTAAAAAAAAACATATCTTCATGCCGTATCTTGTAAACGAAGCTTAATATACGAAAAATTCATTGATGCAAAATGTTTCTGCTGTAAAATGCTTAAATTTTAATTTAAATTTTCAGACTTTTTTGGGTAGTTAATATAGATGATGATTACAGCAAGAAGAATAAAAATTACTGATTTTTAATTGAAAATTAGTACCTACTGATAACCTCAGTACATCTTTTGACAATAGTGTCTACGTTGGTGTAAATATTTGTTCAAATTTCTTTTTATCATGACAATAATTCCATTATAATTTATCACTATCACTCGATAATTGGCTATCCACTGTCGACTAAACAATATACACTTATGACCTCTGTTATCGAGCTTCCACAATCTACAATATCTATCGACTAAACATTGATTCCGAAATTCATTGTAAGATAATTGTATTTAAAAAAAATTGGTTGTCTGTAAAGTCGGTGTACGGACGACAGTTTTACGTGATAACGTATTCCGCTCGAATATCATATTTAATAATACATTACTGCGCTCTCGCTTGCACGCACAAGGTCAGGCGGAACGTTACACTTTTTCGTGCGTGCAGCTGGTGTTTCATCAATTTATAAGACGTTATCACGTCAAAAGTATAAAATTCACTTTACTTGTAAGTTGCACAACATTTTACCATTGGTTTTTTATACGTTTTCTGAACCCTACAGCAAAAAATAAACACATAAATAAAATTATTATCTGTATCGGTCGTAAATTTACGTGCATTGCGTGTAAGGTTTTGCGTACGTCTGTTTATATGCAAAAGCTTTAATTGTGTGCAAAATTGCTAAGTTTATTGGAAATACGGAAGGGTGAAACGCTATATTAAGTCGGTCATCCACTGCTTTGAAATATAAGCAAAATAGAGGCAAAATCAACAACACTAATCTATGTATACTAATATTATAAAGAGTTCAGAAATCATTGGTAAGAAATCTATAATAAGACCAACTTCCTGATCGACAAATTAAACAAAAATATGTCAACTTTTCATCGTTTCATCTTGTCTGTGATTCCCATATTCATTTCTTCAGTTCCAGAATTAAAAATTTTGTCCCCAATCCCGGATTTGCGAAATCTACGAATGGAGGTTTTAATTAGAACAGTTCATTGTGAAATAATTAAAAAAAAAATCATTACATTTTGTCTGTGATTCCCATATTAATTTCTTCAGTTCCAGAATAAAAAATTTTGTCCGCAATCCCGGATTTGCGAAATCTAGGAATGGAGGTTTTAATTGGAACAGTTTATTAATTTAAAAAAAAAGTTTTTAAAGAAAATTAATAATCATAACGTTGAAAAGACGTCATCAAATACTTTGTGAACACAAATGAACATTTTCACTTAGTGGATCGCTCACTTTACGAAATGTATTCAAGGCGGCTAAACGCTTCAATGATTTTTCTTATCCATTGATAATTCATTTCATTCAGTGCGATCGTCGTTCGCCGATGGTCAATCGTTTGTAAAAGTTTTTAAGATAAACGACGATTCGCTGAAAATAGAGAAGTTGAATTGACTCTATATAGTATATACTATATAGTTAAGTTACACACATATACAGTATGGATTTTTAAAACCCGAACATCCTTTTATTTAGTAGATAGAGGGTTTTCGAAAATAAATATTTCGGGCAAAAATTGCAGGAAATCAAAGGCGAAGTTGGTGTCGTTCTTTTTTCATTTGGTGGTAGCTTCTCCGAGATATCAAGGCCACTTTTCTAAATAGGAACCCTTATTTTTTATCTGGGATTATTGTTCTTTGGGTCAAAGAAAATAACTTTTGTATCGAACACTTTTTGATTTGATGAAATCCTGAACCACTGTTTGGTTCTTAATTCATCCCTTATTTCCTGTTCCTGCCTCGCATAGGCTGAGCTGTCGCATTTTGTTTGTTTGTCCTCCAAAACTAGTTGCGTCAGACAATATTCTTTTTTTTCAGGGCTCTTTCCAACTCAGACTCACATAAACATGGGATGAATTGAAAACCAAACAGTGGCTCAGGATTGCATCAAATTAAAAAATGTTTGGTACAAAAAAAAATTTTCTTTAACCCAAAGAACAATAACCCGGGATAAAAAATATGGTTTCCAGTTTAAAAAATTGGAGGCGACCTTGATATTTCGGAGGCACCTCCAACAAACGAAAAAAAAAACTACAGCAATGTTCTTCTTCCTTGATTCCGTCCGAAACTTTTTTTTCCTCTACGAAATAAAAGGTGTCCGTGTTGTAAAAATTCACTCTGTATGGAATTTCTATGCCATGAACATGATACAGAAACAAAGAAAAACACACAACGTCCATAAACGTTCGCAACAGGATCGTCCAAGCTGGTGAGCCAGCGGCGTACAAAAATTAGTTATTTATTTATGTACCTACCCCCAACAAACTGACCTAAAATATTTGAACTTTATTTTTACTTTTATGCCGGGTTTTTTTAATTGTTATTTTATTTTATTAATTAAATATTATAATCAATATTTATTTATAATATTTTATTAGAGTGCAAATCAAAACTTTTGATATGTCAAAGTTTTATGACCTTTATAGTTGGTCTACGTGAAAAAAAAAACGGTCTTTAAATTGTTATATTGTGATTGCATGTTAATGGTTACTTAAACATCGGATATTTAAGTCTAAAACGTTAAAACCAGTGGCGGACTTAGGAGCAAACTTATTTTATTTGATTAATGTGTATTTCTAGTTGACGAATTTGTAACGCGACGGCGGTCGGTTCGATGTAGTGGACCACGTAATTTCATATTAGTCTGTTGGCGACGACAGATGTGCGCGCACGTTTTTACCTATACCTACCTACCTACCTTGTTCTGCTCATTGTGAATATGGAGTTTAAAATTAATATTGATATGGATTTATTAATTAGCCTTGTTCATAATAGGCCAGTGTTGGGACAAGACTTTAGAAAATTACAAAAATAAACATGCAAGACAAAACACAATTGCACTTCTTCGCCCTTCAAGTATAGAACTAATATCGATAACAACGGACGCGCTCACGTTTATTAGCGGATCGTGTACAAAGGTAACCGTTTCGCGTCGGCCCGTTACCCGTTGACTAAAACGGTCATTAACAAGAGCCCTTGTGGTGTGCAATTAGTAGTATTAGTCAAATAAAATAAGTTTACATAAGTCCGTCTCTGTTCTTAACGTTTTTAAACTCAAATATCCTATGTCTAATGATTAATTAATTAGTCGGAAAGTACACAAATGCAAGTATTACTTTTTATCTGCGTATTAATGCAAACATTTAAATTATTGTAATCATTTAAAAGCAATAAATTCGCTAATATTGTATGGATGATTGTTTGTTATTTAAATTTGAAATTATTAACACGGTTCATTGACCTTTCTATAATTATGGAAAGTCTTAACACAGCGGATGGAATTATCAGTTAATTAAGTATGTTTCAATATATTTTATCGAATAGATAAATATGTATTATAAAAAAATAACAGCATATCAATTTTCATGTACTTTTAAAGCATCAGGTATGAGGTAGGTATTTTTTTCCCCAATTTATTAATTCACTGAGTACTAAAAAAATAATCACAAAACATCAAACGTTTCGCTGAGTAGTAGCAGTATATTATTAAAATTGTTCTAATGTTTTTTTAATATTTTAAAGTGTCGTTCACATTTAAAGAAATTCATTAATTATGAGAAAAAATGACGGCCAAAACATTCTTTTTTTAAAACAGTCTTTGTATCTACAAGGTTTCTATCAGTCTTAGTTGACAAAATGCTTAATCGAATGACAATTTCTTTTAAAAAATATCAAATTACCACCGTCATTAGATTAGGGGTCACTAAAAAGTCATTTCACTGTACACTCGTCTCCTTGGAGTTCTGTTCAACCGCTTGTATTATAAAAAATTCACCTCACCAAACAAGACATTCTTGGAAATTTCAGTAAGCCGCTTAACTTTACAGCAATTAAAAAAACTGTTTTGGATAAAAGTTGTAGGCAATATCCTAATAAATATTTTCATCCTAGGACAGGGGTCGGCAACCTTTTGAGACGGAAGAGCCAAAAGTTACAATTTACAAAATTTCCCAGTTTTTAAAGAGCCACTAAAGATTTTCGTTTTTAATATCATAGTATTTGCTTATATAGGTATTATATATATACCCGAGGACGACACGTCGCGACGGGGACGGTACGGGTGAGACGCGAGTGGAAATAGCTGAGAGATAGACATGGTACTCAATCATGGGTCGATTGGACGATTTTTAAGGGCTTATATAATAAAATAATTATTTTTTGCGTATGGAGCTGGAGAGCCGCAACTTTACATAAAAAAGCCGCATGCGGCTCGCGAGCCTCAAGTTGCCGACCCCTGTCCTGACTAACTGGCACTTTTTGATCTAATATAGGAACTGTCTTTCTTACTTTTGCCTGACTGCGCCAGGAGGGTAATATTTTTCGAGTGTATGTATCTATGTAAGTATGTATGTGGGTATGTAAAATGTATGCATGTTGGTATGGTATGTGTATGTATGTCTAATTTTTTGGTATGCTCTGCAGCCTAAGCGGCTTGATGAATTTTAACATATGAGGTGGCGTTAAATTCGTCTTGATTGTAAGAGTGAAACAACATATAATATTTAAATATGGCGTCAGCGAATCACAAAAGAGAGGGGGAATTTGAATATCAAATAAAAACTAGGAAATAACCAATTCTTACTAAAAAAGATAAAAAAAAACTGGAGCACGTAAAAATAACTAAGTAACTAAAAGGAAGAACATAAAAATTAAATATTTAAAAAAATCAAGAGACCCGACTGTACAAAAATAAAATTAATAACTATAAAGAGGAAAACAAGCTGGAAAATCTCAACAGGCAGCAGGTGGAGACCTATTTGTCTCTTTTGTTTTCGAATGGGTCCCCACTCGCTGCATGTTGAAATTTTCCAGTAAAGTATTGCACTCTATTTTCAGGACGCTGTCTAGATTTTATACATCCAGGAAAATAATAACTAGACTGTAGAAAAAAATTGAAAAAGAAAAACATAACGATGTTCAACTATTTGTCGTAGCATTTTTATTTTATCCTTGTGTAGTTGGATATAAATAATAACAGAAAATAAACACAATAATTTATTTTATATAGGTCAAGTTGCAAATACTACATTGAGATTCGCTTTGATCTAAATAATATTATGTAGATTATATTATGTACTAAAGTTTATTTTAAGAGCACGTTTTCTATAAAAGATAAATATAATAATACATATGTATTTTTTGTACTGAAAATATATAAATTTATTATCCAAATCTCCGATTGTAATAAATTTATTCAAAAATGCTTCGAGATTAAACATAAAGAAGCAATATAATTTATCAGGGAATGATTTACAATTTTGTACTTTGTCGAGTGTCAGTATAAACTGCAATTAAAAACATGATTGCAGGTAATCTTTACGCGCAGTTGAAGTAAAACTTCTTTTATTTCACTTTTACCACCACCCTCACAAATTAAGTCACTTGTAAGTTAAATAACGTTGGCAATGTTTACTGGCTTGCGTTATTAGCTATGTTTCTTACAGATGCGTTTTGATGACGTCATCTGTCAGTCAATGCCCATTAAATAGCGGAAACCTATCACAACATTGGTTTGTGTCCGTAGCTATGTTTCACATTGAGTTCAAGATGGTTTCTTTTTACAGATGCATTTTGATGCCGCGATTATAGTCAGTCAATGCCTTTGAATAACGGAAACCGATCACAAAGCTAGTTTGCGTCCGTATCTATATTTCAATTTTCGTTCAAGATGGTTTATTATTTGCAGACGCGTTTTAATGCCGCCATCTGTCTGTCAATGTCTTTAAATAGCAAAAACGGCGTAAACACGTTACTTCCATCCGAGAAAAGACCTGAGTTACTCTCTGCAAGTCGCGCTTAACGAAGTTTTTCTTAAAAAAAAAAAAACAATCGTTCATAAATTATTAAAAATAAATACAAATTTCAAATTTATTGGAAGTGTAATTGAAAAAAAAATACCATACACATATATCTCAAAATTCCGTCTTACAATTATAACTGGTGTCAGAGAAGAGATAAGTACTGTATAGGAGTTTATTTCTAATGGAACAATGTGGCCAGAAATTTTAGTTTGTCTTGCTTCTGTTAGATGACAAAACGATCGAGGTTTAGTGACGGTGTACAGAGGTGGGGGGCGTATATATCCGTCTCTCATCTTCAGAAGTAAATTTGAGCGTTTATCTAAACACCGTAGAAAATAAATATAATAAATTCATTAATTTCTGTCAAATTTTTTTTTTAGTTTATGAAAAATACAATGATTAAGGTGTGAAGCTGAAATTATTAATTGTCGCCACCTGGCGTTGCGGTTCCGAAGCTTGAGTATGCCCCATCGCCATCTGACAATTGAGGTGGGTTTGCGCTTTGGGGTGATCGCCAAATATAACAGGATTGAACTTCTATACAGTCTCTCTTCTCTGCTGGTGTAACTATTAAAACTTGCTGTTACTTGTTGTTACATGATGCCGCTACTCGTATAATATAACGCATTGCGCAACCAGATGTATAATCTAAATCGTAATAATATATAAAGAATTTCTATTAATAAAACCAAGCGCTTATTAATCTAATGCAACTCTATAAGACTATAAGTAGATACAAACAAAGCTTTTATTGTCGTGACAACAGTATCACTGATGTCATTAAAGTTAACAGACGAAGTACATAATGTAATTCATTACAACCCCGTAGGAGATATTAACATATTACCTGTTCAAAACACAATGCTTATTGCCACGGCAACATATACACAGAGTGATGAATAATTATTGTCATAATAGTAGTTTTTGCGCACACCCCTATAAAATAGTTGCTTTCAACACTAGTGCTGTAAAGTTACGAAAATTAAAATAAGCGTATTCGTACTACCGGTCCCATAGTTAGTGAGCTAGCCGCATGAAAATTCAACGCAGCCTACAATTAGAAGTGATTTTGCTCAAAATAGAACTGTTAAAAGTTTTTAAAATTTGGTGAAAATCAGCTATTTTATAGGAGTTAGTAAAGCAGTCAAAATAGACAAGAAAATAGTGGTATAAACAGCCCCCACCGATCGTATATCTGCTAAAAAATTTATTCAAGGTCAAAGGTTAAAAGTATCTAATTTTTGTACTTTTCTCGTAAACAGTAAATGCTATCTAAAAATAGGTCAGACAAAAGTTGTAGATCATGCAATTGTCTACAAGAATTGTTCTTATACTTTTTTTCCTACGAATCACCATTTCAAAATAATAGTGATTCGTTGAAAAAAAAATATTAGAACAGTGTTTGTAGACAATTGCATGATCTACAACTTTTATCTGTTGTATTTTTAGATAACATTTACCGTTGACGAGAAAAGTGCAAAAAAACCGATACTTTTGACCTTTGACCTTAAATAAATTTTGAAGCAGATGTAGGATCGGTGGGGATTTTTTATATTTTATTTGTAATAGTGTACGAATTTTCAGCTCTATGTGAATTATAATTAATTGAAATGCTTATTTTTACTGGACTATAATAGGTGCATGAAAAAATACAGTTCGCAACCGTTGTGACATAATAGGTTAATAACATTAAATAACTACTTTTGTTTTTCATTATTGCACTTTTAGTGCGGAATGGGTCACTTTACATGCCTGCATACACGCATAAAAGGATCCATTTTGTAGGAGCAGTGTGGAAACAGTAAATTTTGTTACAAAGGTACAACTAATCAAAGCGAAATGACAATCTAAAAACAATTTCCAATATTTGTAGGTACCCTGTACTTAAAGCTATCATTATTTTTTTTTAAATTATATTATCAATGTTAAAAGTTCATATTTAAAATGACCATAACGTCAAAATATTTAAACACTTTAGAAAATGATAATAAAAATGTTATTACTGCATGATTATTCGATCTGTTTGTTTGACTCAGAGTTCAAATGTTTTAGTTATTAAGACACATGACTGTCAAACATAATCGGTTGTCTTTTTTTTCTTCGTGCAGTTTTTGGTATGAAACTTATTAGTCCAAGCTCTAACCGTACACAAGTTTACCGAACGACACTACTTAAATTTTATTAGTGTATTACGCTGGGAGCTCGGAATATATTATTAATCTGCATAGTTCTCTATGTGTTTTGTTGGCCTTATGCCATTGCCGTTAAATTTAATCAGTTATTACTCATTTAATACCATTATTAGCACTGATTATAGATAGGTCTGGTGTAGATAAAGGAAATTAAAACAATACCAACCACAAAAATATCCACTATTTATATGAATCATCTGCAGTGGTGATGACCACTAACTAAAGCCTCCTGCATACATAATGAAACAACTTGCGCAAACACATGATAGATAGATAGATAAGAAACTTTATTCTGTTAATACTGTCAGAACAGTGTAGAATGCGTCAGTTACATATATAAAATTAAAATTTATGATTAAAAAATTCCTCAACAGAATAAAAATTTGTTTCTAATAAAATAGATTTTAATTTTTGTTTAAATTTTGTAGCCGGTAGATTTTTGATTTCAGGGGGCAACTTATTGAAAATTTTCAACATAGCATTAACAGGACCTTTGTTCACAGTAGTTAATGACGTGTAGTCTAGTCTAAAGTTTGTTCGTGTTCTTGTGCTGTATGTGTGACTAGTAGTATTTCTAGAGAAAAGATTAAAATTAAATTTGACAAAACTTGCACATTCTAGTATATAAAGGTCATGAAATGTTAAGATCTTTAGTGTTTTAAAAAGGGGGCGGCAGTGTGTTCCCGGAGGAACTTTACATATTACTCTGATGCAGCGCTTTTGTACAATAAAAAGTTGAGTAGTATTTACAGAGTTGCCCCAGAAGACAATCCCATATGAAAATATAGATTCAACAAAGGCAGTATAGACAGTGACTAGAACTGATTCTGGAATAAATTTTCCCAGACATTTTAATAGATATACATATTTACTAGCTTTTTTAATTATGTTGTCTATTTGATCTTTCCAATTTAAATGTTTATCAATGGTTAGACCCAAAAAATTTACTGAGTTCGAGAAAGATATTTCACCTACATTTGGTATAGTAAGACTATTTGGGCAGTTCCCATACTCTCCAAATTTAATAAATTTAGTTTTTTCCAAATTTAGTTGAAGACTATTTTCAGAAAACCAGTTTTCTAAAAGAACTATTGAATCCTCAAGTGAATTTTTCAAGTTTGCAAGTGACGGAGACTCATAAACGATTGCAGTATCATCTGCGTAAAGAATGATATTGTTTTGTACTTTATTTGAAAGATCATTTATGTAGGTAAGGAATAAGAGTGGTCCAAGGATCGAACCCTGAGGCACACCTCTAGAAATTGATGATTCACTTGAAGAAACCATTGACATAACATTGTTTTCAATTTTTGATTGGTTAACTATTTGTATGCGATCGGATAGATAAGACTTTATTAATTCTAATGCTTGACCTCGCACCCCATAATTATAAAGCTTAGAAAATAGAAGTTCAAAATGTACACAATCAAAAGCTTTTGATAGATCAAAAAGAGCAGTAACGCATAGCGATTTATTATTCCATGAATTAATTATAGATGAAATTGCTGTAAATATAGCATGACTTGTAGAATGCCCAGCTCTAAACCCGTGTTGGGAATTTGATAAAATGTCAAAAACGTTAAAGAATTCGTTAAGCCGATTATAAATAACTCTTTCAAAAACCTGCAGATTTGACGAGTTGAACAACCGCCAACATGTCTGAAATTATTTTTGTTTATTAAAATTAAAGATGCTTTATTCTCTTAATTAACGTAATTGTTTTTTTGTTTCAGGTGAGTTCTCCATTTTGTCCAGTTAAATACACTACTTCATGTATTGGTAAGATTTTAGATTGTGTTTTGTTAAATTTACTAGACGTCCGGAATCTGAAGATTGTAGATGTTTTTTTAGTATTGTTGATAAGATAATTATTATACATAAAAACGTTTTAATTATTTCGGAAATACAAAATTTGATTTTAAAACAATAATAATCGCTTACTCATTTTGATAAATGATAACCTTAAAAATGTTACGTGATCTACTACAGTTAACAATAATATAGTAGATAAGAACGTTTATATAAATTGTTTAGAAAAACTTCAAACGCCATAACTTCTAAACATAGGAAGATACAGAGATGGGAGTGGTCGGGATTGAGTCAGCGCGACTGTCTATATTCTATAATAATGACCTCAGTTATGTCATGTGTAAGCAACATCTAAAAAATAATGTTTTTTTTTTTAATGAAAAAACGAAATCAGAAACTTACCGTTAACGCCGATGAATCTAGCTACGGTACCGCCATTTACAGTACTTGATAAAGTCGAAATATATCGACGAAACCGACGGGTGCCCAACGGGACCCTATTGCTAAGCCTCCGCTGTCTGTCCGTCCGTAGGTCCGTTTGTCTGTCAGCGAGCTGTCGGTATCTATAGGTGGAGAGTTGAAATTTTCACAGTGTATATTTCTATTGCCGCTATAATGAAAAACCAATATGGCGAATTTCAAAATGGCCGCCATTTAATTTAGAAAAAAAATCTCCGATTAAGCTAATATTAAGCATGCGTGTTTAGTCCTATTAACAATATACAAAAATGAAAGAAAAAAATATGGTGAATTTCAAAATGGCCGCTGTACAAATAAAAAAAATCCGATTAAGCTGAAATTGAGCATGCGTAGTCAGTCCTATTAAAATTACACGAATATGAAAAATCAAATAAGAACGGCAAATTTTAAAATGGCCGCCATGTAAATTAAAAAGAAATTCCGATTAAGCTGGCACAAGTCCAAAGTGTTTTTTACGATGGTAAAGTAAAGGAACCCTTCGTGAGCGAGTCCGACTCGCACTTGATCGTTTTTTTTTTCAACTTTTTCTGCCTAGGAAGAGATTGGTATCTAAAATCAAACATAACAAGCAAACATTTAAGTATATAGAAATAAATGAGAATAAAAAATAAGTGCATTCTGTATATGCTTGCATGAGCAGTTGTTGATCTAACTAGGAGATAAGAAAATTGCATTTGATATAATTTCAACACATACAAATTGTCACAATTCACTGATATTATTATAACCTTTGCATAAATAAGTGGTGGCGGAATATTTGCATTTTTCTATATCATTTACGTTTGCTTTGTTCTGTTTATATAGAGTAACTTTTAAAATTAGTATCCTGCTAAAAACATAAATGTAAAAATACGTGCCAAGTTCTGTTCTACTAGTCTGTACGTTTTACCTTTCTTAAGTGCCAATTTTTTTCAAAAATGTGAATGTAGCCGTGACGTGCCAACAAACAGCCCAAAGAAATTGAGTTGTCAGTTGGGGGGGAAGCAAAAAAATCAAGATTTTTTAAGTTTTATTAATATCAAACAGGAATACTTATGAAGGAAGGCGTCAAGCAAAATATTAATTCCGAATCTAATTATGTTACACAATAAGCTGTTGCAATCTTGTCTAAATTTTGTTTTTTAGTTAGGTATTCGTAATATTTTCAGTTTTATTTCTTATTACTATAGTCCTGGGGGGGGAGGGGTAAATTACCTCTTTACCCCCCATATCTACGCCCTTGCCGAGCACAGAATCGGCACTAAAAGCTGCTGGTCCGTGGTGGTGTGTGCGCTATGTGCTGGTCCGTGCCTGATAAGTGTGCGCGGTCTTTTATATCTAATATTAACCCCTGAAAATTCCATTTGTGCAATGAGTTCAGTATAAAACATTTATAGCGGTTTTCAATATATTAATTGCTTTCAAAAGAAGATACTAAAATTTTTTATGCATAATATATCAAATGTAATTTTTGAAAAGAGTTTCTGAACACTTCGTATTAAATATTTATATTCTCATCGTTGTTGTTTCCTCTTTTAGTTGGAATCAGTGGCGTACCTACATAGTCAACGGTCCCGGTGCAAAAATGAAATTGGGGCCCTATAAAAATGTAAATACATATAGATACTTTGAAGGTGTAAAGTTACTTCATCAGCTCTTTATCACCCAGTGCAGGGCACAACGCATAAAATATTAATAATACAGATGAAGTCCCGGAAGTCGACATTTTTGAAGTAAAACTTCTTTAGGCACGCTTGACTTGGAGAGTAAGCTGGTGAATGTGTGACGAGAGATTTACGGAAGTGTGATCGGGCGAGGCGAACGGAAGTTGAGAGGGAGATATAAGTTATTGAAGATAGAAAGAGGATGACAAATACTTTACTGGGTAGTGGCGTCATCAGGTGGCCGAAAATATAAGCAGTACTAACAATAGAATGACACATACTTTACTGGCCAGTGGCGCTATCGGGTGACAGAAAAATGTTTTGTAAACCTACGTAACTTGCAGAGCTAAATAATATCTCATAAAGATTTACGCTTAAAATCCAACAAGACCTAAATAATTGCAATGTATTATTTTTGTTTTTAATAAATTAATATTTTGTTCAATACATTAAATATTCTACGTTTAAAGTGAGTAAAATTGTAAATTCATTTTAAAGTTCATATTTTGTGAATTTTCGGGTGAATAATAACAAATTATGGCAGGAAGAAGTTTTACTTCAGTCGTGTGGTCTAAAGCACACACGTTTTTTTTTTTTCGGAAAGGCCTCACGCCGCCCGCGTGCGGATTCGTAATTGACGCCCCTTATTGGGGATAAACTCACTAGACGATATGTCAAATTGAAAAACGTTAAAAATTCTAAATAACTAATAGTGTAAGTGCAATTAATAATAATAATAGAAACTTTATTTCTTATAAATCTAAATAAATTGTGAAAAAATTATTTAAAATTGAAAAATACTTTACTTCACTCGCACTCTTGCAGGAATGGGCAGGAAAATTCAAGATATAAACATATGCGGGAGTCTCCCGATAGGGGCGCCCTGTCTACGCGCTGATGTGAATTAACTATCGAATCGAAAACTGCGCGCGAAATATTTTGAATTCGAATTTCATTAAAAAATAAATAACTACTCTCCTCGGGTTGAAGCACACTTTGTGTTGTTTGTTTTCAAAATAAAAAAAAAAATAACTACTCCTAAGAGTTTTCACGCAAGCTTGAGTTGCAAAAAATTGATCAATATCAGTTATACCTATATTTTTTCTATAGGTACAGTACAAAAAACATAACAAAACTAGGCCATTTTCCGCCCTTTGAATGTGCCGCCCGCGTGCATCGCACACATCGCACTCTGGGGCGCGAGGGCCCTGCCTCTCTGTAAGAATCATTTTTTAAATATCTCTAGCATTAATAGTTTTCGAATTAGTAGCAAAAAATAGATCCCCTTTTGTGGGATTCTTTAATTTTTAATCATATTTGCAATTATTTATGTGCGGGTTTGAAACTTTTGCACATTTTTCTAGAGGTGATTATACGAATCCAATGAGCTATCACATGTATTTTAACTCGCAGTGGCAAGCATTAACACGTTTTTCAACTTGTGAACGGAACTACAACGAGCAAAAAGTCAAAAGTGGTTCGATTAGGATGTTTAAATAACTTTTTCGAGCGTCGCTCAAGAGACCGAAAGGCTTCCTGAGCTTGGAGGCCTAGTCATTTGATAGCTACGCCACTGGTTTAAGGTAACATGGCACTCAAAAATGTTGCGTTCAATACCATTGTTACAAAGAGATAGGTTTTTCGCGTATATTTTCGTGATTATAAATATTTAAAAATTTATCTGAATTGAGGTTGTGAGTCTACCACTCTATTATTTATTGTTTTGAACCTTTCAGTCTATATTCGAAATTTTCACTAGCTTATGAAGCGTTTAAGAGAGTCACCTGTATACAGTGCCTCATAGAACAGACGCAGATAAAAAGCATTTTTAATGCACTGATTATGCATTAAATATGCCAGCTGTAGAGAATCTGAGAGAGATACTATAGCTTGAAATATTTCAGAGTACCTAAAGAAGAGCGCAGTATAATCATATATAATACGCTAAGGTTTAAGATGTTTGCCTCCCTTTTTAGAGAAAACCACACAATTTCTCCACATAAGTTATATATCATTTTACAGATAATTGCTTGCTCTACTGACATCGACAACTAAAAAATTTATTGTTGCTATTGTTTTTGTAAATTAATTAAACTCTGGACAATGTCTGTCATCTGACGGCGTAACGTTAACACTTCGATCTGTCATCTGACCTTCATATTGTAAATACTGCATACTGCCATCTGACGGGCAACGCTGAACAACGCTTTTGCTACTTGCGCCTCTATATATGACAATTTTAGTAAAATATTTCTTTTACAACAAAAAGAAGAACGTTATAAGCTGTGTGCAAAATTAGAAACGAATTGAATACCTGCAATCATATTTAAAAAATAATTTTGTAAAGTGATAATTATTATACTTATTTAGTGCGAATAATTCGCACAGGTCACGCTAGTAATATTAGGTACTTGAAATCTATATCTACATATATAAAATTCTCGTGTCACAATTTTGACCGCGCTAATCTCCGAAACCACTGAACCGATTTTAATGAAAATTTGTAAATGTGTCTTGCTTGGTGCCCCTTACGCTATAGGATAGTTTTTATTAAATATTTTGTACAAAATTTTGGTGTTTTGTGAAAATAAACTGTTTTAGTAACATGTGGCGACATCTCATAGAATTTACTCGCAGCTATTAGTTCAGAAGCAAACTAAAAAAACTGTTTAGTACCCAGTAGGGACATCTGATAGAATTCGCTCAAAGCTCTTAGTTCAGAAGCAAATTTGGTAAAATTGCTCAAAGATTAGTTCAGACGCCGGGCCGCAAACTAAATACATTTTACGGAAGTATATCTATCTCACCCGGGTGAAACTGGGCCGGGCCGCTAGTTGTATTATAAAAGTAGTAACTCGTATAGCTACAATAATCATTTGAAAGATTTTGAAGTAACCTCTCCAGATATTTTAATAATCAAATAGCTCGACTATGTTCAGTCGAAATATCTCATCGCTAATTTTAATAGTAATTAGGGGAGGACGGGGTTAATTGTAACACGGGTCAATTGTAACAGTCACTATTTAAAAATAACGCCATAAATTACGTAGGGGAGGACGGGGTCAATTGTAACTGACTATTTTAGTGACATTTACCAACAAAATAGTCAGTTACAATTGACCCCGTCCTCCCCTACGTAATTTATGGCGTTATTTTGAGGAACATTGTTCGCAAAAAAAAGGATAGAGTCGATTTAAAGAACATTTCAGCTTATTCAAGGCACTGCTATAATATTATATAGTTGCATTATTCTTGTGTGTAGATGTACATAAATATTTTATCAGATCAATAAATTCTGAAATGCAACGGCAATCTCTGAGCAAGTTTGAAAATCATTTTTATGACTGGCCACAGTATAGAGGTAATAAAAAGTTCATCGAACTATGTGATTTCAATCTATATTATCGACGCAATAAAAGTTTAGAGAAGGGTCGAAATTATCGATATGTCGTTATTATCAGTATTAACAATATCCGCTGATATCGATATAATTATATATAATATCTAAATAATAACCGGATGGCAATCGTTATTCGATACTAGCCACTACCCGCGACTACGCACGCGAATGAGATGAAACACGGTAGCGACAACAATAATGGAGCTTTCGACTCCACCGTATTATTCTTACCTCACGGTACTGGGAGTATATCATTATATACATATTACATGTTAATTTTGAAATCATTACCTTGAAATATGATTTTACCTAAAGCCTAAACATGAATTTTCATATCCCTAACTTGAGAAATGATGGGACCCTCATACATATTTTATTTCCCTATTTCACCTTCTTCAGGCTTTTTTTGGGACAAAAGGTAGCCCATGTCTTTCCTCAGGATGCAATCTATCTCCTTGCCAAATTTTATCGAAATCTGTTCAGCGGTTTAGGTGTGAAAAGGTATAACAGACAGAGTTACTTTTGCATTTACAGTAGAGACGCGATAATCCGGACTAATTAAAACACAGCTGATCCGGATTATCAAAATGTCCGGATTACTGGATGTAATTTTAATTATCAAGAAAACAAACTAAAATGCGTGCTCAAAGGATTTATTAATACGTAAAAAATAAAACTTTTAATTTGTCAAGAATTTCGTTTTTTACTTGCAGTGATAAAGTAACGTGTGATCGTTTACGCGGCGCCATAGTGCGTTCTCTATGTAATTCTATCTGAGTTTGACAACGACTACATACATACTAAAACCACCTAAATTCTTTTACTTCTCTGACAACAAATATGTATGTAACTGTTTGTAACACACCGCCGGCCAATAGTGTTGACGCAAATAGTGCCGGTACAGCTACTCAATAACTAAGTATCATGATCCGGATTACTGAAACTGGAAAAATCCGGACTAGAATGTACATAATACTATCAAACGACTGTCCGAATTACCAAAGAATCCGGATTATGAAGGTTCGGATTAACGCGTCTCTACTGTATTATATTAGTATGGATTAATTATTATCGAACAGAACAGTTTTTTAGTTAAACCCTAAATTTCCCAATATAGCGGTACCTTCATATAACAGCCGTATTATGACGGTAAATGACGTCACAGAAAACGTGTGCATATAAAAATAAATGGATCAGCAGCAACACCAGCACGTAAAAAAGCAGCATTCATTTACTTCTATGCACACGTTTTTTACGCCATTGACAATCGTGTTACTGCCGTTATATTACGGTACCAATCTTAGGAAATCAAGTTTTTATAAAAAAATGAACCAACTTCAAAAAAATAAATAAATAACGCGTCTACGATAAAAGGTTATTCGAAATCGCTCCTGTAGTTGCTGAAATAATGGTGGCCATAGATGCATTATATTTTTGCTAACTGCTTATCCGCCATTATTCCAAGGATAAAGAAGTTTCACTTGGAAAATAATTTTTGTTTACAGCTTTAGTATAAAGAAAAAATGCATAAAAATATGTGGCCAGCAGTGCTGTCTTTTTTATTGGATTAAAAAAATATTAGCTGTGATATCTATGCGTCCACTGAATAGTCAAAAGCACCGGAAATATTGACATCCGGCAATAAACAAATAATTAAACATATCGCCATAAAACAAACATAAATATAACGATGTAAATTATATAAGGAAATTAGAATCGGGATTATTGTATTAATTGTTGCAGCGTAGTAGATTTTTATATGTGGACTTCTGAGTTATAACATATGTTGAGCAAATGAAAACATTTCACGTCTTCTTAATACCATATTAAGAGTATTCGTCCCTGCAAATACCCCCTGCACCCTTCATCTCAAATCTTTTCCCCTCGCCTAAAAACGGTTCGCGCTCTCCCGACGCTATTTTTAAAGCTAGAGGGTTCTGGTAAACGCCAAATCAAAGACAAAGAATCAGACTACAGATCCTTCAGGCGAATTTTTTGAAAAACAGTTTGGCCTACGTGTGAAATATTATGTAACTTATTATTTTTTTGAAAAGGTTGTAAGTTTTTTCAAGAAATTTTTTTCAAAAAATTCGCCTGAAAGATCTGTAGTCTGATTCTTTGTCTTTCATTTGGCGTTTACCAGAACCCTCTAGCTTTAAAAATAGCGTCGGGAGAGCGCGAACCGTTTTTAGGCGAGGGGAAAAGATTTGAGATGAAGGGTGCAGGGGGTATTTGCAGGGACGAATATTCTTAAGCTTGTTAGCAACTAACGTACCTAAATGTGTGTGTTTTACACTTTAAGCAGTCATCAAAAAATACAGTAAAATTTTGAAAATAAAATCTCTCAGCTTCGTTTCATATTAAGTATGTTGGCAATGAATTTCAAGTAGGATCGTTTACGATCGTACTCGATCTGACCTCAAATTCATGCCATTTTTAATTTATCGAAGATATAACCGTTTTATTTATTTTAATATTTTATTTTTGTCGTGGGCAGTTTTGTGCATTTAGAAAATATAACAGTTGTACAGGGAATTGTTAATTTTTTATCACAACTATACTAAGCAAGAATTTAAATCAATATGTAGGAAGGTTACTATATGTAATTTGATAACTTATAAAAGAAAACCGAATTGAAACAGATGTTTTTCTGGCATGCATAGTTGATTATGGTGAATGAATTACATTTATTCTTGTCATTGATTAATTTTATATTGAGAATTAACAGCTGGAAATAAATCTTATTAAGTACGTACTTTAAAAGTTCTGGAAGTATATATTGTGCAGAACTTGATTCAAGTATTATATTAATCTTTTTTAAATACAACAATCATAATAGTAGGAGCTGATAATAGAATGAAACATATTTTATGATGAATTTAGTATATTAGAAAATATATTAAAAATGGGTTTGCTAAAAAAATCCTGGACAGACTATTTTTAATTATTTTTTAAAAAATGATTTTTTATTAAATGTTGCAACATCAAGATAATAAGAAAATTTTGTCCTGACTTGAAGTATAAAACGTATAGAATGTGTAGCCGTTGATATTATTTACCTGGGCGAACTACTGGGTTGTCAGGTATAAACAGGTATGTCGATGCAAGTTACTTTCACTTGATTGGATAATAGAAAAAAATTTATATCATCCTAAGCGCTGTTTTATTGCGAACACGTTGACATAGGGTTGTCTGCGAAAAATTCGGTCCTATTAGGGGTTTGCGAATTTTAAAGATTTTTCGGCTGTTCCTATGAATTTTTACTATTTTTTTTTTTACTGAACCAATCCTGCATTAATGCAAACAAAACAAAAAAATATTCAAATCGGTCGAGCCATTTTCGAGTTTTTGCAAGTCTAACACATGACAAGTTATTTTTATAAAGGTACCTATAAATAGATGTAGAGATAGTGATTTTTGACAAAACACCCTCATAGTTCAGCCATATTTTGTACAAAATATTTACAAATTATATAATATACAAACCTTCCTCGTTCATCGCTCTTTCTATTAGTGAAAACCGTTTCAAAATCCGTTGCGTGGTTTAGAAGAAGTAAGCGAATATCATGAACAGAGGGAAACGATGACTTGGTTGTAATACTATGTAGGGATGACAAAATACCGTCATAGTTCAGCCATATTTTGTACAAAATATTTACAAATTATATATAGAAACCTTTCTCGTTTATCGCTCTTTTTATTAGTGAAAACTGTTTCAAAATCCGTTGCGTTGTTTAGAAGAAGTAAGCGAAAAACAGACAGAGGGAATGAGCGACTTCATTTTATACTATGTAATGATGACAAACATGGAGGTGATTCATTGTTAACTCCCTACCTCCTCACCCATAACCCGTGTTTTGACCCTGCAGAACACCCATTTAAAATGTTCACGCGCCGCCACTGTATAAATGCATCCTCGAATTTTTTGCCCAAGTTTAATTAAAATGATTATAGAAATATTTTGACGAGAACCCGTCGAAACTTTCAACGATAAAAATCAACATTCTCTGCACGAGTGAAACCGCAAGTATAGTCAACGTTCACGCGATCAAAGGCACGGGTTAAGTTAGTACGTAACAGGAATGTATATTAATGTAGTTTGATTTTATGCGGTTATAATATTGTGTCTATGGAATCGTGAATAGCGAGATTTAATTTACCGTAAAATTGCTGTAATTAAAATCAAAGACAACAACGTAGCGAATTAAAACAGAAAATGAAGAATGGAAGTTTACAATATACAGTAGAATTCAAGTACCTTCAACCTATTCTGACTAATCTATACTTCTATACTCTATAACAATGTTTTTAGTAAATTTTATGTTTAAAATTTTAACACTATTATGCTAAAATTTTAATGTAAATACCCTGGACTCATTCTACACTGTAACCAGTATTTAAAGAATAAAGTATGCTATTATTATTATAAAGCTGAAGAGTTTGTTTGTTTGAACGCGCTAATCTTAGGAACTATTGGTTCAAATTGAAAAAAAAAAATACCTAATTGTTGAATAGCCCATTTATCGAGGAAGGCTATAGACTATATAAAATCAGACTACGACCATTAGGAGCGGAGCATTAATGAAAAATGTTGCAAAATGTATCTCAAAAATAAGCTTCTATTCAGGTAAAATGCACTAACTAAATATACTCATATTAGCGTTGTCAGAATACAACGCCGACTAGCTCAATCGGTAGAGCACACGACTGTCAATATCAGGGTCGTGGGTTCGAGCCCTACGTTGGGCGAATACATTTTAATTTATTTTTTTTTCTACATTGCTTTCTTCTAAGGCTTACATTTAAATTTATTTTAATTTTATTTAATTAATAAAAAAAAATTATTAGTTAAAAAAAGTATAAATACCGCTTTTTATCGACAAAAACATTTGAACGGTAACTCCGATCATCATGAAATTTGGACACAACATTCATCTCAGCAAACTAAGATGAATGTTCCTCCCTTTCTCATTCGTTGTTTTACACCCGGGTGAAACCGGACGGGACCGCTAGTCGACTCATATATTTCCAAATTCTTCATTCCCACCTCGTGGCTGACATAGACCAACCAGAACTCTGCTTTCTTTGACACGTTCGTAACGTTTTCTATTGGTTGGGCAGCATAAGATCAGACATTTTTCGGGAGAAGTATGAACTAACAACTTAAAAATACGTGACACACGTGCTTTTAATAATTATTATAATTATTCTTTATTGTGCCAGAGACGAGAAGATTGTACAGAAGTCAGTTCTGAAATAGTGCATAATACAAGTGAGTAGGCTTTCGCGGCCAGTGCAGTTACAATTAGTTTCCAGGCTTGTGAGCTGTCTAAAAGGACAGTTCGCCCGCTGCCATATTGCCTTTGATAAGTCTACCGTAGTTGTAGACGAAGCGTCAGGTAGAAGAAATCTACAACTTACAAGCCCGGAAATCAACAATACAGTTACAAATATAGACAAAATAATATATATGTCGCCGGGATATTGTCAAATCCGTGATTTTGTAATTTCACTAGTGAAATTACAATATCACGATTGACAAAGATTCGTGATATTATAATTTCACTAAGTGAAATTACAAAATCACGGGTTTGACAATATCCCGGCGACATATTAAAAACGTTTATTAGATAAAAGACCATAAGTCCATACTTAAACTGTCAACAATTAGTTACATTTTTATTGTTGTTGAAAAATGAAAATACATTATTGGTGTTAAAATACACGAGTTCGATTGTTATTCGGTTTATTTCTACTACTATTAAAATTGTTGCGTTGTTGTGTTAATATTCAGTGTTGCGTTAAATTTCAATTTTTAGTACAGAATAAAAATTTCATAAGTTTAAACGTAGGATGTATTTAATCAAAATCGGTTCAGCGGTTGTTTTAATTGGACGGGATTAGTTAATAAAATAAATATTGTTATTCTTTGGTCTTATACCTCGTTTCTTTTAAAGTAACAACTCAAACATAATATCTCTAATGATCTCAGTTGTCGAGCTTCTGTAAACTAGTCTCTTTGTTTAGAGAAAATAAATAAAGTGTTATAGTACCTAAATGTTAACATTACGGTATAGTTATGTAAGCACTAATAAGTTCTTACTTCAAAAAAAAATAAAACTCTTTGGTTGAATTAATAACAATTCGTAAAAGGGTGTTTTCTCAATAGAAGTAATTAATCAATTAAATTTTTTCCAAAAATAACAACATTCATTTTTCCAGCGTAGCTAAGGAAAACTAATTTTGACAATATTAAAAGAGAGAGAGAGAAAGTTACTGTAACAATGCTTGCTACAGTTAGTAAGTATAAAACTAAATTAATAGCATAGGATAGCTATAGTTTGCTATAATTGTTAGACGGCATTGATTCTCCGCAGAAGACATAAGGTTTGTCGAAACGTCAGACAATAAAATGCAATAAAAAAAACCCTTCAGTATTTGCTTAGTTCATTGATCCTATATGCCACCAGGTTTCATCCTTTAATCTTCTAATATTTAAACAGGATCATCATCACTCTAAATCAGTGATTCCCAAAGTGGTCTATATCGACCCCCAGGGGTAGACGACAACTTGCAAGGGGTCCATGTCAGCGGGAAAAAAAATTGGGGGTCCATGAAATGAAAATGGGGGTCAACGATAGTGAATCTCCTAACAAAAAAAGAAACAAACTGGACATCGTTAACCGAAGAGATTTAAGATTAAATCTAACTAAATTGATGCCAAATGTTGAAAATTTATTATTAAAGCATCAGGTTCATCCCTCACACTAAAAGCATTTATTTTTTGCTTAGTTATTTTATGTAACAGAAAGTAAATTTTAATTTGATTCGTTTAATTTGAATCTAATTAATAAATGTATAAAACTAAACATTTCACACTACATTTCACTACCGTTATAAATATAAATCGTTCAAAGTGAGTAGCACTATACCGGTTGTCAAAAATACATGCAAAAAATCAATATCAGATAAGCAGGCGGTCTACCCAAAACCGAAAAATATGGCAAGTGGTCTTCGAGACAAAAAAGTTTGGGGACCTTTGCTTTAAATTATTAGAGTTATTTTTCACAAAAAAAAAATACTATGTTTATTAATTGGGCTATTTCATTGGTTGCAGTGATGTCAGAGCGTTCAAGCATATCACCAGCAGACACAGGTTGTTCAGGAGGAAGTTCGTTATCACCCCACAGCATTATTATGGACACACTTCACGATCCGCACAGCTCCGAGGAAGAACTGGAAGTAATCAACAGTCCGAAACAGACGCGTGTCATAACGTCGTCCACGAGACCTCAACACCGCGCCGCTTCCGTTTGCCTGCCGGAGAAGAGGAAGTGGTCGCAAATCAACGCCGACTATGGCGGCGGCGGCGTCGCCATGACAACGACGCCGGTATCGTTCATGGACTCGTACAACAGCAGCGGTTACGGCGGTGCCAACAGCTCGGACTCAACAACTGCCACTCCGTCGCCCTTCAGTCCAGAGAATGAAGAGAATATGTCGCACTTTAGTAATCTCAGTCCAAGGAGGATAACGTCGCCTATATCGTCTCCGTACGCCAAGTTTGGGGTAAGTTCGCTTATACAATAAGTCCTTATCAGAGAATTTTGATGTGAATAGGCGCACGTAAAACAGATTTCTGGCGTGGCGACGCGTCGCCACGCTCTATGATGGTATATATATATGTATATTGTATATACAGTTAGTGTATACTCCACAGGGTATACAGTGTTGTTTACTACGGTACACATAACCTGTGTTTTACTTAAGACTAAATTATTTATCTAATAATAAAATATGTCTGACAGTGATAATTTTTATAAATATTTCAGTACCCAACAATCATCACAGGGGTCACAAAATATTATTATTGAAACTGTTTTTATAAATATTTCAGTACCCAACAATCATCACAGGGGTCACAAAATATTATTATTGAAACTGGTACTTTTACAAAATAATGTCAATGTTTCACATCTGCCAGGCGTCCCGCGACGGCTCACATTTATTTTTAAGCTTTTTAATACATGCCTCGGGGCAGGCAGTGAACTGATAAACGAACGAGCGGGCGTCACGACGGCGAAGAAAATGATCATAGCACGCCCGTGATATTATATTCAACGCATTCAGACCGCTCTATTATGTGAAGAGGTGCATTTTGTATACCTGTTGTAAAATCGTCAACCAAAGTCGTTACGTCGGATCTGCTTACTGATTATTATTAGACATGTCAAAACCTCTCAGGTTCAAATACCAAATTAACAGAAATTAATGTTTTCTATTTTTTTTTTACTAATGACAATTTTATTTATACCTATTTCTTGACAATATCGAACTAAAAAGTGGAAAATAAATATAGTTTAAAAAAAACTAAAAAACACGCTTTATATCGAACTAAAAAGTAAAAAATATTTTTTTTAAATAAGCTTAAAACAATAATGAATAAAAAATACAAGTATTATTGTGAAAAAAGCGTGGGGCGCTTTGTTCCACATTTTCGTACATCGAGCGCCCCACGCTTTTTTCACAATAATACTTGTATTTTTTATTCATTATTGTTTTAAGCTTATTGTAAAAAAAAATTTTTTACTTTTTAGTTCGATAAAAAGCGTGTTTTTTAGTTTTTTTTAAACTATATTTTTATATTTATAACGTAAAATTCGCTAATGAAAGTAAATACGATTATGAAATTCAGGTATAATAAGCATTTATTTAATTATTAATTTATTTTATTTATTAATTAACATTCCAGTGTTATAAGCAATATTTTTTTATCGTTATATTGATCTTATTCTGTGTGGCCAATAAAATTGACATAAAAATATATTTGAAAATAATTACCTTTTTCTATCAGCAGGCTATGAAGAAAACTTTAATATTTAACCCGCGTACCTATATCTATTAGATTTTTCATAATATGTTGACAAACTATGTATTTCATCTGCAATTAAATTTATCTAAAATCTTAGTAGTGGTCATTTATAAGCTACGAGAGTTTAAAATTTTTATAATCATAGACAACGAATAAGTACCTTCAAACATTGTTTGCAACGTGCTACTTTGTATGTGGTGGGAGTGACGGGACTATGATTTCTTATTTCTTGATGATTTCAAAAAGTTAAAGTATTATTAACTAAATGGTACTCACCTTCTGCTAAATTAATGCAAACAGTAGAGCTGTAATTAATATCATAAAAATAGAGAAGGATAACTATAATAATAATAATGCGTTTAATGTCCGTTTCTCGACTTTATGTCATAACAGACGCCATTCGCACCATTACTATTTTTTTTCTACCACACTTTCCGTTATTTTTTACAATTTTTAAACTTCAACTTAATTAATAGCAATGAGCGAATGAAGGAATTTTTAGTAAATTAGGATAAGGTAGGCCAATTTTGAGCATAGGCGTTTGACAGGTAATCGGCCATGGCCTTGAATAAGGAACCATCTCGATATTTATCTGGAATTGTTGAGGGAAACCATGGAAAACCTCAACAAGATGGCCGGTACAGGAATTACCATTTCTCGGCGAGTGGCAGTGGGAAAAACTCCCAGCCACATCTGCCCCCGCCGGGATTCGAACCCGTTACCTCCCGAATGCGAGTCTAGTGCTCTCACCGCTACGCCACCCCACTCGGTAGAGAAGGATAACTATGCTTCAAAATTGACAATAAATGTTGATTCTTCATTTTGTTTTGTCTTAACAAATTAATTTTACACTAAGATACGTGTTTTTGAATGATTTTTCCTGAACATTATTACTGCTTTACTACTAAAAATCAGGATTGTAATAGCGTTTCAGTATCAGGCTGAAAACGTTTAACACTTCACTTCCACCATAAAAAATCAATTTCCTGAAAAAGAGACTTTCAAACCGTCAAAGTGAAAATCCGGTTATATAGAGAGTGAATTAGTTTTATATTAAGTTATTCTAAACGATTTTTTCTGGACATTATTACTACTGAAAAGCAAGATTGTAATAGTGCATCAGCATAAGCTTAAAAACATTTAAACACTTTACCTCCGCCATAAAAAAAATCAACAGTCTTAAAAAAGAAATTCAAAATTAAGAATTGGTAATCTGAAAACGGAGAGTAGAAAAACAAATTTTAATTTTAAATAAAAAACAAACGACTCACAGTGCCAAAACCTACCGACATTATAGTGTATTTTTCAATAAATAAAATTATCGACCAATTTATTTATTGAAGAGTTCTAATCAGACGTTAATCAAAGATTTGATTATAGTGTATTTGCTATTACACAGTTTATTATGTGAATTAGACTTTGTTTTTGGTAAAAATCCTTTAAATTAATACATTTTTTTTCATAACAGCAAAATATTATTGTCAATTCAACATCTGCACCTAATTAAATACACCCTTCAGTCAGAAAAAGCATTATTTCATATCCGCAAACTAGTGCTTTCTTAAAATTTGTAAATCCGGTTCTGATGTTGGGCCGATTTTGTTTAAATTTTAGCAGCACATTTAAATCTATACTAAAGGGTTAAATTTGTAATTTGAAACCATTCAGAGAATTTGTTCTATATTTTTGGGTCCAAAATGTTTTTTCAACCTCTTAATATTCCCCTGAAAATAGCCCAATCTGGACCATTTAAAATAGACTTCGTGTGGTGATGGATTCCAATATGTGAACCAAAAACATTTTCAAAAAAGGTGCCAAATTTTTCAGGAAGCTATTAAACGTCGAGAAATTTTGGTCCCGCTATCCGACCGACGCTAATAGTATAAGTGTCGTATGGCAAATACACTAAAAAAATCCAGCCAATTGGGCGACGGTACAATTCATATTTGCATATCAAACATCCTCCTAAAATTTGATTTCAACCCGTTCATTTGTTTGACTTGTATCATATTCCCAGACGCATAGACTTGTCCCAAAAATGTTTTTCGAATTCGTGTGACCTCAAAACGAAAAAATATTGTAAAATTTTTGAAAAGTAAATTTTGACCTAAATTAACCACTTGGTTTTGGTAAAACTAGCGATATTTTCTCAACTTGTACCTATACGAAAATTTCAGTTTTTAATTTATACAATTTTCATTGTCGCTTTCCTTTAGAAAAGTATTCTATTTAAATGTTGATTCTAATGCGTGTTTGGTCTTAATAAACACTTATAATTATTGTTTGAACTTTGCATAAAAAACTTTATGACATAAACAGAATAACAATTCTCGTTAAAATTCAGTAGTACAGCAATAGTTCCAAATATACATGCTAGAATATTATTAAAAGTGTATAGAGCACAAGGAGTTAACGTAGAACTTAACGTATGAAACACGAGTTTTTATTTTAACGCCGTCAGTTACTGTGGCTACAGAACTAGGAAATTTTGAAAATTCGCTATTTTAACAGGGTAGCGACAGACCTGAAAACCTGGAATTATCAGGAATTTCAATGTAACCTGGAAATATCAAGGAATTTTGCAAAGTATGAGGGAAAAATAGCATTTTGTAGTTTAAAATTTCTAGTTTTGAAGATGTTTTGTTGTTTTAAAACTACCTTCAAACTCGAAAAAAATGTTTTCCAAGCTTTATGAAGCCTGATATTATTATTTTTCAATTTGATATTTTTTTGTTTGCTATGCGACTATTTATCGCTCGGCGATTAAGTAAAAAGTAACCTTTGGTTAAAATGTGATACGAGAACGAATTACAGAAGTGAAACTTCTAGTTGCAAATCATACGATTGCATTTGGACAAGTGGAAAAATTTACGAGATAGTTTTACGTTTAGATATTTCGTCTGTACAAGTTAATCTGAACATGAAACTATCTCGTAACACATTTTTTTCACTTGTCCAAATGCAACTAGAAGTTTCACATCTGTAATGTGTTCTCGTAACACATTTTTAATTTTACCATTCCAACCCGCAAGTGGGGAATGGTACTAGTTTACTTTTCAAAAATTTTACAATATCTTTCCGTTTTGAGGTCCCCCGAATCCAAAAAAACATATTTTTGGAAAATCTCTGTGCGTCTGTCTGTTAGTCTGTGAACACGATACAGGTCAAACGGATGAGCGGATTAAAACCAAATTTTGGGAGGATGTTTGGTGTATGAAGAGCCCTATTGTTTTTGGGGAAAATCGGCGCATGCGCAGAAGAGATATATGTTAAAACGGTATTTTTTATATAATAATGGTATACTTTTCATAACGGATTATTATTCTATTTATTTTTTCAAGAAAGTTTTGTTAAAAAATTGTTTTTCTAAACTTTATAGTTTTGGAAATATTTAGAAAATAAAAAAAAAATCATCCGCTCTTTTGTTTTATGGATCTGTCAGAAATAAACTAGTTAGGCATGCTTTGATTAATTTTTACATGACGTGGAACATACTATGTAGGTAACCATGGCAACGAATAGTTAATATCATATTGAATACTAGCCATTACTCGCGTCACCTCACGCGATATCAGAAATTTTATTTTCTTTATTATATAATCAAATGTCAACATTTTTGAAGTTGGAATGGTCCCGTCGCCCAATTGGCTGGAATTTTTTTTATGGAAAACGATCTAAAAGAAAGGTGAAGCTGCACTTCTTATACTTCACCTGCCGCCACTGCTGGGGTCGCGTTTACTAATTGCTATTCACTTAATCTGAATCATAAAAGCGTTTCTCGAACGCCCTATTTAAAACAAAGTTATTCTTGTACAACACGCGACACATTTCTCAGTCACTGGGTTCGGCCGCTTGGCTTGCTCTATAAAATCATTTACTTTATTATTATTATAAAGACGGAACCTTTTGAATCTTAAATGTCACTTCACTATGTTCAGATTTATTTTGTAGATAAACACGGTTGAAGAAATATAGGTGATCGAAAAAGGGTGCTATAATAATAATTAACTAGTGTGACCTGTGTGAATTATTCGCACTAAATAAGTATAGGTAATAATTATCACTTTACAAAATTATTTTTTAAATATTATTGCAGGTATTCAATTCGTTTCTAATTTTGCACACTGCTGTAACATTCTTCTTTTTGTTGTATTACAATATAAAGTTCAGATGACAGATCGAAGAAATATTTTACTAAAATTGTCATATAGAGGCGCAAGTAGCATAAGCGTTGTGCTAAGCCGTCAGATGGCAGTTGCAGCATTGTTGTGACGTTGTTCAACGTTGCTCGATGTTTCAAAGTTAAAGCCGTTAGATGGCAGTTGCAGTATTGTGTCTGTTGTATTACAATATAAAGGTCAGATGACAGATCGAAGTGTTGACGTTGTTTCAAAATTAAAGCCGTCAGATGGCAGACGTTGTTCAGCGTTGCTGTAATTTAATTAATTTACAAAAACAAAAGCAATAATAAATTTTTTAGTTGTTGATGTCAGTAGAGCAAGCAATTATCTGTAAAATGATATATAATTTATGTGGAGAAATTGTGAGGTTTTTTCTAAAAAGAGAGGCAAACATTTTTGACCTTAGCGTATATATAATATATATGATGATTACTGGAGATATTCAATGCTGAATTTACACTAGGGGAAGTAGGGGCTAGTGCCCAGTGCGGCAAATTTTCAGGGACGGCAAAATTTAGAGCGTGAGAAATTTTTTTTTTGCGTTACAATAAAATAATTCGTAAAATGTGTGATCGTGTTGAAAACATTCATAAATATTTTTTTTTTCAGTCAGACGCATTTGCGTCTGAAAATATCTCGCAATTGATGAGCACTCGTTTTGTTTGTCAATTTATGATTTTTAATACGAAAAAGAATGTTTTTTGTCTAATTATCTCATAAGTAAAAAAAAATTTTTTTAGATATTAATTTATCATTTTATTAATTTGAAAATTGTATACCGAACCTTTACCCCATTTTATGTAGGACTTTTCACGGTGCCCCAGGGCGGCACTTAGAGTAAATCCGGCCCTGGAGATATTACATTATAAGTCGTAACTCGTATGTATATTGTATAAAAATCATTTGAATGACTTTGAATGGCCTCCAGAAACATCTCGAGATACAGTGTAAACTTTATAATTATATAGCGAAATTAAAGGGACCGGGGGGTATTTTATTGCGTTATAAAGAGTTTTCTTTAAATAAAGAGTAAAAGAAAACAATATAATCTAGACTAATATTATAAAGAGAGAGAGAGAGCGAATTTTGTGAGTTTGTGTGTATGCGGAGGATACTCTTCGGAGCCACTGCACCTATTTGCAAAATTCTGTCAACATTTGAAAGGTACATTACTCATGACCAACATAGGCTATATTATTAACTAAAGTTATGATGATATTCGTCAACTACGTCGGAAAAAATCGTGCCTCTTAAGGGCTTCCCCGGCATGCGCTGCGTGAATAGTTAAAGTTACACGAAAATAATGTATAGCTGAATTGTTCCTCGTGAAAAATTCTAAAAAAAAGACCCTAACAGCATATGTCTATCTTTTAAGGAGAACTCGCAAAAAACTATGTTTATGTTTCAAATTTGATAAAAAATAATTAATAATTTACGAAGCTGTTTTAACCGATATAGAGTTAATTTATATCTAAATTTTGCTTAGTAATTAATTCAGAACATATTTGACAAAATAAATATGGTAGCGGTCGGAGGCGGCGCCGGGGATGTCGGCGCGAGAGGGGCTCAGGTATGCGAAATATTCCTGAAATAATAAAATTGTCAACAAATGCTAGAACCTAAGAAGTTTCACTTCTTACAGGCGTAACTCTCACGCATAATTTTTTATATTGGAAGCTTGTTTAGTGTTTTGGTTCTAGGCGCAGCCGAGTTTTTTTAGTAGTTTTAATATTGTTTTTTAATTAAATGAAAACCATCTCTGTACTGAGAAATTTGATATAGTACATAACCTGTGTGTATTTTGGAATGTTCGCTGGTGTCTTGTTAAGAATGAGTCAACAAGGGAAGCAAACTTATCAAACATGATAAGCTCACGGTATTGTATTCAATCAATAAATTTACTATTATTGAACTTTATAAGCTCGCACAACGCGTTGCTATGTAACGATTTGAATACTTGCCAGGGGCGTCTCTGCAATATTTTAAAAATACTAGAGTGACCTGTGCGAATTATTCGCACTAAATAAGTATAATAATTATCACTTTATTTTTTAAATATGATTGCAGGTATTCAATTCGTTTCTAATTTTGCACACTGCTTATAACGTTCTTCTTTTTGTCGTATTACAATATGAAGCTCAGATGACAGATCGAAGAAATATTTTACTAAAATTGTCATATAGAGGCGCAAGTAGCAAAAGCGTTGTGCTAAGCCGTCAGATGGCATCTTGCAGCATTGCTGTGACGTTGTTCAGCGTTGCTCGCTGTTTCAAAATTAAAGCCGTCAGATGGCAGTATGCAGTATTGCGTCTGTTGTATTACAATATTAAGGCCAGATGACAGATCGAAGTGTTGACGTTTTTTCAAAATTAAAACCGTCAGATGGCAGACGTTGTTCAGCGTTGCTGTATTTTAATTAATTTACAAAAACAAAAGCAATAATAAATTTTTTAGTTGTCGATGTCAGTAGAGCAAGCAATTATCTGTAAAATGATATGTAATTTATGTGGAGAAATTGTGAGGTTTTTTCTAAAAAGGGAGGCAAACATCTTTAACCTTAGCGTATTAATATATATGATATAAGTACAATACGCGCCACGGATCTTAAAGGTTCGGAAGTTAGTCACAACTACCTGCACGGAACGTACGCTCGTCGGTGATTGGCCGTTATCGCTCGTTGCCTTTGTCACTTGTCGCTTCAAGTACAGTCGAGTACGCTATTGTCAAATTGTTATTGCTATTTTAGTTTTGTTGAGTTGAGAGTTTGTGGTTTTTCAACAGACTACAAGCGCAAGCCCGCATTCGCATCTAACTTCCGAGCCTTTTAGATTCGTGGCGCGTATTATATTTTTAAAAACGAATTGTTGATTTGTTATTAACTATACATGTACTTACATTGTAATTACTATTTTGGCAGTCAGTTTAGACTTGTTGAGTTGCTTGAAAAAGTGTCAATAAATTAGAGACGAAACAATATCAATAATTGTCAACATAATAATTAATTTTTTTGGCCTTTAGTCCAAATACCTGTAACAAACAGACGCACAGATTTTTTTCAAAAATATGTTTTTTTGATTCGGGAACGTCAAAACAAAAAAGTTAATTTTGCCCTAAATTAGTTCTATTCCTCCACTTGTGGTGTTGGAATGGTAAAATTGGGGCCGATCTCATATAGTTCGTAAAGCCTTGTTTCGCCCCTGCTGCAATCAAATCACCGACCACGACTATTTGATACTTTGAATAGAGCACATAAACCGCATAACAACATATATACATGATATTATATTGTGTAGGTACTATCCATACTTCAGGGAAACTTAATATCGGAAATACGCCGACATTCTTCCTTTGGTGATATAATAATATTATTATCATCTACATTCTACATAATACAATATGACTTCATTACAGTATTGAAGAGTTCACCCTTTATCTTCGGTTTACGTACTTATATTGTTTCTGCATTTTAAACAACAATGGAAATCAGACAATGCAACAATGGTGAAGGAACCCACTCTTTATACTCATTATTCGATAATCGTAACATTTCGAAAATGATTTTTGGGCTACCTATCCTTTATCTTCGGTTTAGGTACTTTATTGTTTCTGTATTTTAAATTTTAAACAACAACGGAAATGAAAAAAAGCAACAATAATGAAGAAACCCACTCTTTATACTCATTATTCAATAATCATAATATTTCGAAAATGTTTTTTGGGTCATCTATACTAATATTATAGAGAGTGCGAATTTTGTTTTGAAAAATTAATTTTGTTGGATACGTAGTCCTGCATTTATCGAGGAAGGTTATAGGCTATATAATATCACGCTACGATCAATAGGAGCGGAGCATCAATGAAAAATGTTGCAAAATGTAAGACAAATTTTGTCCGTTCGACAAAAACTTTTGAACAGCAACTCCGATCATCATGTTTGGACACAACATTCATCTCGGTAATATATAATGAACGTGCGTAGTACTCATGTCCCTCTCCTCCATTCGTTCTTTTGCACCCGGGTGAAACCGGGCGGGACCGCTAGTTTTAAAATATGAAAACATAAAAAAATTGTAATAACACTTTTATGCTATTTTGACACAAACTTAAAAATAAGAAAAACTCGAATACGTAAAAATGACTAACAGGAAAATAATAAAAATTAAAAATTAATTATTAGATACTTAAATATGAAACTAATAGAAAGAAGAAAACAAGTCGAAAAATCTCAACCTGCAGCAGGTGGTGACCCATTCAAACACAAAAGAGAGATCCAAATAGGTTTTGGGAGTTGTATTTTTCTTTTTAATTATTAGCTTTATTTTTGTGCAATTGTTTTTTTTATAATTAATTTTTTGATCACCTTTTCCACGATTTTTTCAAACAAATTCAATCCGTTGTCATATTATGTGTAGTAAATAAAATATTCATCGTAAATAAATTCGTCCGCTCTTCCCGGCGGAGTAATATTTCTAAAACTTGACAGTCAGCGATTTTTCATCAGAGGCTTGGCGCCATGAAGCCTATATTATAATTTTGTTTGCATACATTTTATACTTCAGGCGTTCCGATATAAGCGGGGTGGGGAGGATAGGTTGGTTGGTGAGAAAACAGCTAAAAGAGAAACTGGTGTCATTTTTATGTAGTACCTATAGCGAAATATGTCAAAAACATCGTTCTTCAAATGTTTCCATTCATACTCTATACACATACTTTCTTGGAACTCATCATATACATGATTCCATAAAATATTTCAATAATTTACAATATCGTCATAATCGTTCTCACATTATATATTTTTATTATTTTTGGAACTCAAATTTTGAATCAAACCTTGGTTAGCAGTTTTTATTAGCGACCAGTTAGAATTTAATGAAATTATTTTCATATTAAGGAGGTTGAGCCGTTTTACGAAGATAATGAAAAAAATCTGAAATAAAGTTTTTTTAATAGATTTTTTTATGACAAAATTTTCTGTAAAAAATCCAAAATCATTAGGAGATTTATAAAGTTAAAAATTAAAAAAAACTTTTACATGTATAGTCTTATGGAAAATATGTCAACCTAGCATGCAAACAGCTGTTCATTTTAATTTTTTGCAAATAATCAAATAATGTCAGCAGCTCCAAAAACTAACTATGTAAAGCATTCCAATTTAATTAGGAGACTTTTAATCAATAAAAAAAAAATTAAATATTAGCACTTTTCGATTATGGACTTTTATTCTTGACAATTTTAACTGAATTTTCAACTTTTTAATGATTAAATTTTTATTACTTCTAATTTCTTTTTTTAATTATTTACTGCAAAAAATATGTAAGATACAGATATTTACATAAGTTTTTTTTTTTAACGTAACTGTACAAAAAATTTAAAAGTTAGAAATAATTAATTAATATTAAAAAAAATATTTATTTATGCCTTTATGACCATAATTTATTGGTATCATCGACTTATAACCTTTTGTAAAAATTTATTATGGAAAAGTTTCCATTTAGAATTCGACTTACTTTTGATTGGGACTGTAACGAATCAACCTCCTAAAGTTATGAGGTCGACGCTAACTCATTAAACTGGCGCCGACTTCATAACTTTATTATTTCACGCTTTTTAGTGACTTTTTTGAAAATGTAATTAAAATTTTTTTAGTTTTTACGTTTTAATGACTCCTTAATACGTAGTTGCACGTTCCTTAATATTCTATTCCTAAACTAGAAGAAAAACTGCTGAACCGATTAAAAAAAAAAGAATCGGCAAATCGATTTCTAAAAAACTGAATATATTAAGTAACATATTAGGTATTATATAAATAAAAACACCTTTTTTGAAGTCAGTGAAAAACGATCAAAAATTTTTGTAACCATTCCGTAACATATGTTTTCAATCAGTTAACCCCTCGAAAAGTTATGAGTTAACAAAAAAAAAAACAGTTGTGTGGTTTTAAGAAACCACGACGCAAGTGAAACTTTTATTGGATTGTAGGCGTTGGATTGTAGACACTTATCCATCACGATTAATTATAAACAACAATATTCACATGAACACACGAAAAAAACATGTAAACACTGTACAGCACTTGCCCGCATGACAGACTGACTATGTGTTTATACATACTACACGGTCAGCTGATGCTAACCATGGGCGCCGCCATATTGGCCTTGGCTGCTCTACCGAGCGCCTACTCCGAACGCCTTTCACTTTACCCCTACTCCGCGGCCGCCTGTAATGCGACATGCAACAGACGGCCAGAAAATTTCGGGGCGATAGAATAAAAGTTTCACTTTAAAAATATATAGGTACATGTCGAATCGATAACCTCCTTTTTAAAGTCTGTTAAAAAATAAAAACGTCTGTTTGCTTTCTGTTTTCAATAATCGAGTATTCATTTTTGTTCTGGGAATTTAAGTTCATATAAATAGTTCATAGTTGACCTTATTGTTTCTTTTAATCAAACGGAAATCGCTGTAAAAAATATAGAATCACCTCATTGTTGTGGATAAAATAATACTTGACTACATCTAAGACATGCGTTATAACGTACGTATGTTATCTAGACTAAGTATTCGTACAGACTAGATATACATAATATTTACGCCGGGCCGCAAACGAAATGCATTTTGCAGAATTATATCTATCGCACTCGGGTGAAACCGGGTCGGGCCGGTAGTATTAAAATAACACGACAATATAATATAAGCTCCCTATGTCTACAGTAATTTTTTTCATGTTTCTTGTCCAATGATTCCTTATGATTGAAATAGTCAATTAATCATATAAATATTGAATGAAATGTATTTATCTACATCTAAAACGTGTAAATATTATTTAAAATAAAAATAGTACGTCCTATTTACAAAGTACCTACATGCATTTCTAATCATAAAATTTGAAACTTTAAAATTGTGCTGTATTATATTTACATATGTAAAATATGTTGTCTTTGTTCACTTGGCAATATGTATTCTGTTCTCAAATGGCGAAATAGATATTTCAAACTATGAAATTTGTCGTATTGCATACACTGAATATTTTTGTTACTTGAATTTTATTGTTCTTTGTTCGATGAAGATATGCAAAGTTTAATGTATTCTTAACAGTACGTGAAATTGAAAATAATGTCAACATAATAACTATAAATTGAAGCTTTTCAAATAAAAAAACATAAAATAAACGTTATTTTCTTATTTATAACTTTATTTGAACAATTAAACAAACACTGATTCACAAGCTTAAGTTTACAATAGTTAAATATATACATTTCACAGATGCGATACAATTGAAAATAAATCTATATCTATATAATATATAAAATTTCCATGTCACAGGTTTGGCCGCGCTAATCTCCGAGACCACTGAACAGATTTTAATGAAATGTTGTAAATGTGTCTTTCTTGGTGCAATTTACGTTGCTTTTATTAAATATTTTGTACAAAATTACGGTGTTTTCTCAAAAAAACTGTTTTAGTAACATATAACGACATCTGATAGAATTCATTCAAAGCTATAATTAGTTCAGAAACAGACAAACAAAAACTGTTTTAGTAGCAAGTAGCGACATCTGTAAGAATTCGCTCAAAGCTATTAGTTCAGACGCCGGGCCACAAACGAAATACATTTTGCAGAATTATATCTATCGCACTAAAAAAATTGGAAAGCATTAGAAGTCTTTGTAACCATTAAATGAAAATTTGTTTTAATATGTTCGCTACCTTAAAATAGCAGCCATTATTTAGTTGTTATAATACCTTGCGTTTGAAACTTAACTAATAATTATTGCGCCTAAATATTTAATCGCTGTCAAGTTATTTTTTAGCAAATAGTTAGCTGCCCTTTAAGTTGTTAGTCGCCTGGAAAATAAAAGCCATTTTATTTCATACTAATCAAAGCGCTATTCCAGCTTTTAGTATATCATCGATTAAAAAAAAATACCGTTTAACTCAAAAAGTTTTTCTTTTCTATTTTGTATGATACATGTTACGTAAAGTAGCTTACATTGTAAAAATGCATTTTATTCGGTCTTACACTTAGCATAATGTGTAGTCATATCATATTTATTGTACTTCAATTTAAATAATATTCTTTATGAGTTCAAATAAAACAATCAAGTGAAGTATATAGAGCATTGTCCTTTTAAAATATTATAAAGAAACAGGCTAAAGCCAGCTCCACAGTCAAGGGAGAAACGAAACTATCTTCAGTTTGAAAACTTCTTTTTAGGTTATTGTAAGTACGAATCTAATCCTGCTATTTTTTTTAATTTTCATTTGTTATAGAATATACAACGTTTTATTATTAAATTTGTAATAAAATTGTGCAAACGTTGATAAAATATTTTTTAGAACAATGTTGTGAAAAACTTTTATCAGCGGTGTGAATAAATAAACAAAACAATGCATTTTTCGAAGAAAAATATACTTTTCTGTCAATTTATGGAATTTTCGATAAATCATTTTCGGTGTTTATATTTTTATAAGAAAATTATTTAATTGTAAACCTATAAAAATAAACTTATTAGTGTTAGATTTCGTAGAAATTTGTACGAGGAACGTCAATAAGATATCTAATGTCAATAAAACCGTTGATTATTGTAGATATATTTAAACGCGTGTCGATTTTTTCACAGATATATAATTTTTTTTTTAATAAATCACAAACGAAATCTGTATATTTCTCAACACTGTAATTTTTGATAAATATCTATTTATCATATTATACTAGTAGCCCGATTCGGCTTTGCCCGAATTTGTAGATTGCCACCGTTTTTTCGTCGACTGGCCTTGCAAAATTTCTACACGAAAAGCGCTTTTATTTTAACACAAAGTCGTCTTGTACCTTCGCAAAATTCTACAATAGACCTATTGTAGGAGATGACCTAGAATTTGCAAAAATAAGTAAAATGACCAAATATGGTAACTTATGTGATTAAAGAAAAAGAATTATTTTTTTAAATTGCTTTAACATCACTTTAGAAATGTTAAATGTGATAATTTATGTGATTTAGTCAAGAGAAATAGACTGTTATTTTTTTTATTTACCTTAAATAAGAATGTTAAATACATATACATTATACACCTTTATATATAGGTATACCAGATTGTTTAAATATGGCGGTGAGTGTAATAAAGAATAAAATATTCGCTCTCCGCCTTAAAACTTCTTTGCTTTAAACATCTATCAAGTAACTGATCTTGAGGAAAATACTCGAAATAAAATTTTATGATCAAAGGAACTTACCTAAGTGATCTTCGATCATAATTTTATGAGAGTATTTTCCGAAGAGATCAGTATCCCTCCCTACCCGAACGCATTCTTCTACCCCTGTGGAAGTTATAAGGCTGCGAATATTATGATTTTTCTCAGCTCTCAACTATAATGGAGATGTAGACAGAGGGGAGCAATGTGTAGGGACACCATAGACTTTGTTTCTACATGATTTAAACACTGTGGCAACATCAAGCAGAAGGCTTATCTATCAAGTAACTGATCTCTTCGGAAAATACTCTCATAAAATTATGATCGAAGATCACTTAGGTAAGTTCCTTTGATCATAAAATTATGAATGTCATAAGCTTAAAATTGATAGAAAAAAGTTAAAAAGCATAGAATTTTAGGGGAAAAAATTGAACTTTACAATTAATGCTATCGTTGACAATTAGAGTGTCTATAAAATCGGTCCTTAGGCATTTTAATACAGTTAATTGAAAAAAAGTTAAAAAAGATGTAAAGTTAAAAAACACACATTACGTTTTGATTTAGATCTCATTTTTGAGAACATAACAAAAAGAAAAAACATTTTTTTGACACGGTCTGGTGAGGTACCTACTTTTTATTTCTGAGCTGTGATTTTTGGTGCCCCCTGAGACGTGATGCCCTAAGCAGTTGCTTATTTTGCTTATAGGTTAATCTAGCACTGCCTCCGACGCTACGGGCTTACGAACAGTTTTTTTTTTATTTTAACAAGATGGCCTTTATTCTGATGATTAATTAGCCAGGGCTAGTTTTTATATTAGGCTAATTGCGATGGAGTCTGGTTGATTGGGAACATAAGCGACGCTATAGGAAGCAACACATATACAGGGACACAAGAGGGATGGAATACACGGATATTAGGATTGGGGACATGGATTAGCTTCGGGCCATTCTCGGCAGGTATTAGACAAACATGATGGCCAGGAAGAAGGACCGCCGGGATGGGTTACGAACAGTTAGATCAGTGGTAGTCAGACCAATGAAATTCACCCACAACCCTCCCAACTCAACCCTCAATAACTCAATATTTCCAAAAAATGATCCTATAGATCCGGGGCGGGCAAATCTTTTGATCGCCGGGCCACATAGCTGATGAAAATTTTGTCTGTTCTGGCGCCCTTGCTATTTCTTTACTATTTTACTAAAATTTATAAAATGCTTCGCGGGCCGGACAAAATTGTACTGCGGGCCGGATCCGGCCCGCGGTCCGCCATTTGCCCAGGCCTGCTATAGAGGAATGATCAAGGTAAAACAAATGGCCAAAAAAGTCAACAATGACACAGTAAAATTTTTCTGCATCGGACCTTTTCAGGGCCAACAATTAAATCTATGACCAAACAACAAAAAAATATCCATATATTATGTATTAACCATACCTACAGGCTAACTCTGTATACCTATGATCCGACTTACGAACAAACCCGACTACGTACGAGTCCCGGGAACGCAAGGTGTTCGTATATGATAAATATTTTCTGTTTCTTGATTGTACAAAAACAAATATTTTTTGTAAAGTAACATCTAATTTTTTGAAAATAAAATTACATATAAACTAGCGTATAAAACTCGCCTATAAATTCTTTTTGAATGATGGTGTCGGTAATTATTTCACAATTTCTCAAAACTCGCGAAAGAAAAAGGTGTTGTTTTATATGAATTAGTATTAATGCTAAACATTTCAAAATGTAAAACACTTAAAACTCTCAATATTTAAACGTTTCGTCATCAAATATATTTTAACATCGATGTTTTATAAATGTCTCGCGTCCGTATTTTGCATCCGTTTTGTTTTGACAGAGCATTTCGTAATAATATTACACTGCCAAATAATTATAAAAACATGATAACTCGCCAAAAATTCGAGTAATTCGTAATAATTAGGTATACTCGGTATTATCATTTTACTTCATTTGAAGTCGAGTGTTTATCTGTAAATGGATATTTAAGAAATTGTTGAAATAACAGAATAATCGACACTAAACAAATCTTTATGTTGAATGAATATCAGAAAATGAATAATGCAATTTTTTCAAGGCATACACCCCTTTAAAAAAATGCGATTTTTAACGAAAATCGAAATCTTTCGGCAATGTTGGCAAAATCATCATGCTTATAGAAAAAAACACGCTGATTAATGAGCACAAACAAACGTCTGTATGTGTTTTGGTTTACTAGCTATTTGCGTTTATAGTTTTTAGAAAATCATATAAAACCTCCGAATGGCCGTAGTTTCCAAACTAAGAGAGATACAAACGTTTGTTTACGCTCATTGAATTCAGCGTATTTTTTTCTGTAAGCATTTTCAATTTCAAAAGTAACAAATTTACTAAAAAATTGTCATTTAATCCACGATGGTACGAAGAAGGTATATGCTCTTAGAGTGAGAGATTGTTTGTGTGTTTGTTTGTTTGTTAAAATTTAAAATTTTCCGGAGGAGCATACCCACATCATTATAAACTATCCGTATAATTCGGATAAATATCCGCTATTTAATAATAATTAATCAGAGATCAATCTGGAGGAGGTTGAATGAGGTTGGCCATTATTCTATAGAAGATTTCTTTTATTTTACTAGTGTATTATACTTGTTTTTTAATTGTATAAGACGATGTTATGCCACGAAATGGTGGTATTTGAACAAATATATTCTACTAGCGGTCCCGTCCGGATTCACCCGGGTGTAAAAGAACGAATGGGGAAGGGAGGAACATGAGTACACACATTCATCTTAGTTTACCAAGATGAATGTTGTGTCCAAATTTCATGATGATCGGAGTTACCGTTCAAAATTTTTTGTCGATAAAAAGCAGTAGGTATTTATACTTTTTTAACTAATAATTTTTTTTAATTAATTAAATAAAATTAAAATAAAAAATGTAAGCCTGAGAAGAAAGCAATGTAGAAAATAAAAAATAGTCGCCCAACGTAGGGCTCGAACCCACGACCCTGGTATTGACAGTCGTGTGCTCTACCGATTGAGCTAGCCGGCGTTGTACTCTGACAACGCTAATATGAGTATATTTAGTTAGTGCATTTCACCTGAATAGAAGCTTATTTTTGAGATACATTTTGCAACATTTTTCATAAATGCTTCGCTCCTAATGGTCGTAGCCTGATTTTATATAGCTTATAGCCTTCCTCGATAAATGGGCTATCCAACAAAGAAAAATTTCAATTAGAACTAGTAGTTCCTGAGATTAGCGCGTTCAAACAAACAAACAAACAAATTCTTCAGCTTTATATTATATTAGTATAGATTCTATTCTATTGCTTCATGCGACGCCTCTGTTAAAAAAAAGTATATTGCTTAAGACGTTCAAAACACCTGTGCTACGTTCTGTACACAATATCACAATTTACAAACACGATTCCCATTCTGTGTGTAGTATTATTTTTGACGGCTGAATGACCTTGTTTGTTTGTTGATAGCCTTGGCATTGTAGACAGATGGACATAAATTAGTTATTATATAGCATGGTGTGCGTTGAGATAAAACATACCATTAAGATAAATCTAACGTCCTCTCTACAATGACTAATTTTATCTATGGAACAAAAAATACGTTAACAGAAATTAGTGCGTTAGATATCTAGTCGTCGTGTTATACGTATAGTATCTGTTGTTCCTTGTAGAGCAGTTCGTAATTATTTAACTAACAATGTACGATACTTTCATTTATTCGGTTTTAATCTTATATGTTTTCATAATATTTTGTTTAATAATTCATTGCGTCGTTGACGGATTTTTGTCATTTGTGCGTCGTCTTGAAGATCACTTGGAAAATTGGGGCAAGAGACTGCCGCAAAAAGGATAAAATGTAGGGTTGAGAAGTAATATTCGAATTTCTAATGTGACTGAAGCCAAATAGCTGCACTGGTAAGGTTTAATGTACTGCGCACTAAAAACCGACCTTCCAAGTAAAAAATTTGCGTTTTTGAGCCATTCTTACTTTACTAAGATACAGATTAATATTTGGATTTGACATGCGGGTTGAGTCGAATCCGCCATTTTTCACACATATATTAATACGCTAAGGTTAAAGATGCCTCCCTTTTTAGAAAAAACCTCACAATTTCTCCACATAAATTATATATCATTTTACAGATAATTGCTTGCTCTACTGACATCGACAACTAAAAAATTTATTATTGCTTTTGTTTTTGTAATTTAATTAAAATACAGCAACGCTGAACAACGTCTGCCATCTAACAGCTTTAATTTTGAAACAACGTCTTAACACTTCGATCTTTTATCTGACCTTCATATTGTAATACAACAGACACAATACTGCATACTGCCATCTGACGGTTTTAATTTTGAAACAGCGATGCTGCATGATGCCATCTGGCTTAGCTCAACGCTTTTGCTACTTGCGCCTCTATATGACAATTTTAGTAAATTATTTCTTCGATTTGTCATCTGAGCTTCATATTGTAATACAACAAAAAGAAGAACGTTATAAGCAGTGTGCAAAATTAGAAACGAATTGGATACCTGCAATTATATTTTAAAAAAAAATTTGTAAAGTGATAATTATTATACTTATTTAGTGCGAATAATTCGCACAGGTCACTCTAGTATTTATATAGTAATACTAACAGCATGTAAAATGTAATGTGTTTATGATTTAAATTTCTGGCTCCAGATGTCGTATTGGTTTATGTCCTGCGTTTATGTCAAGTTGGACAGGAAATTAGTAGAAATATAATATATACAATTAATCAGTTAATGACTTTAGTATTTATTTTAATAAAGAAAACTAATCTCAAAGAAAAATTGACTGTGATCCTTGATTGATTATGGTGTTTTGATGAAGAACTTCTTCGTATAGCATAGCATCAATAAACAAAAGCAATACTATGGTACAAATTGCATTTATTATGCTGACGTTTCGAAAATTGTTTTTGTCATCTTCGGAGCTCAAATGCGGTTAAGAAGAGCTCCGAAGATGACAAAAATAATTGTCGAAACGCCAGCATAATAAATACAATTTCTACCTTAGTATTGCTTTTGTTTATTGATCTTACGCTACGAGGAAATTCTTCACACTAGTGCTGTAAAGAAAAATCATAATTGTAATATGAAAATTGTATTATTATGAACTATCTATACAATTAAGGAAGGTTTTGGTTGAGGATCATAAATAAATAAGCTTTACCAATGATTCGCTAGTGACCAACGTTTCGAAAAATTTATTTTCATCTTCAGGGCCTATGAACATGTATATATGTTTATAATTTAGATCATAATAATATTATATCTAACAGTTACAATAAGTTTTTTTATTAGAGCTACTATATAAATCTATTACATACCTCAAGCTGGTCGAAAGGTGGTAAATTGTTAAAACAACATACATGATCATATTATTACGGGTAAAAAAAATATTAATATGGACATCTTATTATAAAAAACTATTAAAAAAATTATTAAATTTTTATAAAAATGTTACGCAGCAAAAATTTTATTGAAATATTTGTCTGACAATATATAGGCAAAAAGCACTTTTTGTGGACTGATATTTGATACTGATCAATTTGTGATTAAAACATTGTCTCCAGATGGCCGGTGCTGATTGCTTGTTCTCTATACAATAATAATAATAATAATAATAATTTATTACTTCCATGAAAATACAGTTATTTATAAACAAACAAAATACACATAAATGAAAGTATATAGGTTCCTTCCAAGGAAAACCTGTGCTGAAGGAACCATTAAGAAAAAAAGAGATGATATGGACATTTAAATTAAAGCTTAAGTGGGTTGAATTACCCTGGACACAAAACATTTGAATAGAAAAAAATATAAATGTACCTAATATCAAAAGAAAAACTAAAGCACGTTATATACCTTTTACTGGCAAATGCAAAATAAATTTTCAACATTTGCTTGGTTCAAGAGCCAAGTTTTGAGTAAGGAACTAAAAATATTTTTATTGTTACAATTTTGAATATGGATAGATAATATATTAAACAAAAAGGGGGCATTAAATAAAAAATATCTTCTGAATAATGATTTATAAGGTACACCCATTTTTGTGTGCCTGAATCTATAAGGATATTCCACAGTAAGACGTGTATTACCACTTCTAATATAAAATATTTTTAGAACCTTATAAATATATAAATGTCTAACGGGCAACAGCGATAAGGATTGAAATAATGGAAATGAATGTTCACGGTTATTCTTGAATAGTAATGTTCTTATAATTTTCTTTTGGATAATGGATACACGATTGAAAATGTTGAGATAAGCACCGCTTAGAAATGAATATTTTATTGTGAGTTTGATTACAGGGCAGTACACCAGACGACACTCCAATCCCAGAACATTCTTCCGGTGGCTCATCCGACGACGAAGTTCATCATTTATTGCACGCGAGCATGTCAACTCCGGTACAGTTCCGTACATCCCCGCCGCTGGAGGCTGTCAAGCCAGGAGGCGGTTGTAGGGCGCCCCAACAATGCAAGGGTCGCTCACTCAGTCCGCCGCCAAAACTTCTTCACTGTGAAGTCTCGCCTAGAAAACGATCCAGACACGCCAGGCATGCCCATATACAAAGACCTTGTTTGGATTTTGAAAAAATGCAACAGGTAAATTCAACTTATTGTTTTTCTTGGTAAAATCTTCATTGAAGACGCGATGTATTCAAAATTGATTGAAGGATTCAGAATAAAAACGCATTTTATTTCATGAAATCCATTCACATCGTCAAAGGATTGTTAAAATTAACAACTTATGGTTGCGTTACGGTCAGAACGTAAATTTCTTAAATGTAGAAATAAATTAGTTCATTAAAATATTATGAAACACCTAATGTTAATGCGACATTAAAAAAAATTCAACCATAGATTAAGAAAGGACTCCACACAAATCTTATGGAATTTGATTCTCGGTTAAATTGATCGAAAATGGTTTTATTTTATAGTTTAAAAGTCACTAAGAAAAAGTGTGCATGGGCGCATAGCCTAAAAACCAATAGATTTTTAGCTACAGATATGTTTAGCGATATTTTAGATATTGAATTGAATATATTCATATAATTGAATTACCTGAGTGTTTTTAAAGAATAGGCATGACAAATCTTGTTGAAATTATAGTTAGCAACATATTTTGATTTTAAATTTAATATATTCAAATTTGATTTGTGTATTATCGGGAAATATACGAAATTAGGGATTTGAAGTAAATATATATTTAACTAGCGACTTAGAATTTGTAGATTGCCACCGTTTTTTCGTTAACTTACGTTGCAAAATTCATCTCCATGAAAAGCGCTTTTAAATATTTCTAAATATTGGTGAAAAAATTTTGAAATCGGATGAGTAATTTCTGAAATTACCTCTTACATCCAAACTTACAAACATTACCTCTTTATAATATTAGTATAAGTATAGATAAATGTAATGAGTAATAAACCGGTGCTTGTACCCTATTCAAAGTCCTAATAATACATATTTCAACTTTAGAACCATCAATATTTTTGCCGTGTACGTTTTTTAATATTCAAGTGGACCTTAATTATTATTTATTACTTGGGAATGACGTAGGAGGATCACAATGGATTAAAATTGATATTCCGATCTTTGCCTCTGATTATAATTTAACAATGCAATATGTCATCAATTAATGCATTGATCTTTGTTTATGATTTGGATGACTGTAAATACTGATCAGCTTATTGATAAATGATTCTCATAAATATTTTCAAAGATGATTAACATTTTTACACTTTATTAGCTTTTGCCCACGACTATGCTCGCAAAAGACGCCTTAAAAATGATAAAGGCAAAATTGGTTGTTCCCTCCAGACGTGATGAAGTAACAAACAGAAAATAAAGTTTCATCTTATCCCTCGGGAACTATAGAATTGACTAGAGTAAAAATGTATTGTGACCACAGTTGATATATAAGATGTTTGGGATCGTGCTCCAGTGTAAACAGTGTTAGCACTTTTGTTATACAAAAGTGTAAGATACACTGACCTATTTGGTATTTCAGTGTCTGACTAAAAGTGTAAACAATCAGTTCCGACTTTTCAGCAGGGGAACGTAGTGTAGATGTCTGAATTGGACAGAGGTTACAACAGTGTATTTGCTGCTAGATATTTTTTTACCAGTTGCTGTCGTCAAATAGGTAATGACGTGTCAAAATAAAAAAAATCTAAAGCATTCAGATCCGTTGCCCATTGACTTCTAGAATATATCACGGGTATACAGGGTGATTTTAGAGTTGGTTCTTTTTTTAACAGCGTGTAGAAATGTACTAACAAAAATTTCAAGTATACTGTTTTATCAAAACTCAAAAATAAAAGAGAAACGGGCTTTCAAAGTTTTATTAAATGTTATTAAATTTTGAGGTCAGTCCTGGCACTATGTTATGTCACTATGGAAATATGTTATGTCATTATCAAGTATTCATAGAAATTGTCGCGTTGTAGCCATGCTTCTGTATATGCTTGTAGTAGTGATAATGGCTAAGAGCTGGCTACGGAGAAAATGGGTGACTCGGTGCAGAGTCGAAAATTTGCAGAATAATTATAAGAAATTATTAATGACATTTTGATAGAAATAAAATTAAATAAATTAATAAAATTACGTTGTTATGTAATTTTATTAATGAAAATATATGACGATTAATTTTATTTCTATCAAAATGTCATTAATAATTTGGAATATATTATGTCGAATGTAATTATTATATCATGTTTGAATTTTCAGTATGCCCTTATATAACTATATAATGTATAATATATATAATCTATAATCTAGTTTTGAATTACAGAATAAGTATAGAAATTGCCAGAAGTGCACTGATTTTTCGCAACATTAGCGCCTTCTGGCGGCTCTTTATTTTCCGCCTAGCCTTCTGGCAATTTTTTCCCTACTTACTTGTACTATATCCTATTATTCTGCAAATTTTCAGCTCTGCACCGAGTCACCCATTTTCTCCGTAGCCAGCTCTCCGTCTATAAGGGCCTTCCGGGAATTATTTGGGATGCATTTCCAATTAGTGCTATCATTTCTTGGCGTATGTAAACCGGGTTTTTGAATTAATTAAATAAAGTTTAATTAAACTTTGAACGGCTGTTTCTCTCTTATTTTTGAGTTTTCATAAAATCTAGGGGTTAAATTTCTGAGAAAGAAAAATGTGTAAATATTTTAAAAAACACTGTTAGGAATTTTAAAAACATGTCAAACAAAAAAATTAACAAACAAATAAGCAAAATGTATACAGACATTAATTATTTTGTTAATCACGTGTGCAAATAGTGTGTTTCGTATTTTAATTTGCAAGAAAGGTTTTGTTTAACACCTTGCAATTCACTAATTAATATTGTCAACACAGCTTTAACAGTACCTGTCTTGTGTATACGGACGGATTTAACCCATTTGTGGCTCTTAATATCTTATATTTTACACGTAAATATTAGAACAAAACCCATCTTCTTCCATATTTGTCGATAAGACAGGCAGCGAAATAGTCAACTGGGGTTTGATATAATGGATAGAGTTTAATAATAATAGTACTTTATCTCCGTTAGTACCGAGACGGTTTGGAATGCATTATATAATATACAGGCTATACTAATATTATAAAGAGGTAAAGTTTGGAAGCAGGACGGAATCTCCGAAACTCTACATCTCGCACGTTGAAAACAATAGTGACGCTATACAAAAAAGTTAACTTTTCACCTTTTGTAAGATTCATGTTTTACTGCAAGAGTGTCACTATACGAAAATTTCCGTTTGCTCATAAATCCACTTATTTCCGCTAGATTTATATATTTATATTTTGAAAGAATTGCCCATGGTCGTGTATGATATAATGATACTGTTTTAATTGTGTCAAAGCAGTTGTTTGGTACGTACGTTGCTGTAAGTGAAAAAGTGACACATTTTGTTAAATGACAGTTTACTGATTACAGTTGCTACAAAAATTAATGCAAGTAAGTAAATACATAAAATGACACATTTTGTTTAGTGACACTTTTTGCAGTTGAAGTCTCCAATTTACTGATTATAGGTTATGACAACAATGACACTAAACAAAAAAATTTTGTTGAATGGTCTTTTTTTTAATAACTTTATTTTTAACATTGTGGTCAACAAATAAATTAAAACAATAATAAATTGTCTCATTATTAACAAAAGAATCTCTATAAGCAGTATTTTAATAGTAGCTTTTTTTGGAAAAAACAATATTATTAAAACTAAAAAGTGCTCTACTGTAAAATGTAATTTTTTGCCAAATGTCACTTTTGTTTTCAACGTGCGATCTGATTTCAAAATTTTTTTTCGTCAATACGTCTTGATTGAACTTTGAGGATGGACATACACTGACCGGCAAAAAAAACGCAACACATAAAATGATGACCAGTTTCAAATTCCAATAACTTTTGAACGTACAGCTCGATTTGAATGAGTTTTTTTTTATTTGAAAGGTCTATGCTTTGTCAATGTTTCTGTACGTACTCTGCCCATTTTGGCGCTCTTCCATTTCAGCTGTAAAGAATAACGCTAATGCGCGTTTTCTTCATACACTTTGAAGCTTGCTGTGGGGTACACCGACAAAAGAAATTAATTTTAAACAAAAGGAACTTGTAGCCTCGTCTGTTCTGAGCATTTGTTTCTATTGCTTTTAACACCAAAGTTACAAGCTCTAAAAGTAAACGCAGCTTCAAAGTGTATGAAGAAAACGCGCACTAGCGTTATTCTTTACAGCCGAAATGGAAGAGCGCCAAAATGGGAAGAGCGCGTACAGAAATATTGACAAAGCATAGACCTTTCAAATAAAAAAAAACTCATTTAAATCGAGCGATACGTTCAAAAGTTATTGCAATTTGAAACTGGTCATCATTTTAAGTGTTGCGTTTTTTATAGCAATCCAAAGCCCGACTGGGTCGCTAGTATACGTACAAAATTATAAAAATATGTCATATATATAGGTAATAGTAAATAATATTTTATAATGACATTAATAAATATTTTTAAGTAACTTACTGCCCGTTTCTGATTCGCCTATAGGTAGAGTTAATTCTGTAACGAATAGATAGCTACAGTTTATTATTATATTATGAAACACCCAATTATTAACGTTACAATGCAATGTTAGAAAAATTATTCTTCAAATAATGTCAGTATCAGGACTCAAATCCGAATCTTCTACTATCGCGTCGAGTTGGTTAGGATATGTCATTGTAGAGTAAATGATAACTCAGCCGTCGCGATAGTAGAAGATTCGGGTTTGAGTTCCGACAATGACATTGTTTGAATAATAAATTTTTCTAATATTGCATTGTTACGTCAACAATAGGTGTTTCATAATATGATAACAAATGGTAGCTATCTATTTGCATAGTTAGAGAGTAAGTTAGCTCTACTCGGACGAATTCGGGTCTGACAGTTAATCTATACTAATATATAAAGCTGAAGAGTTTGTTTGTTTGTTTGAACGCGCTAATCTCAGAAACTACTGGTTCGAATTGAAAAATTTTTTTTTGTTGGATAGCCCATTTATCGAGGAAGGCTATAGGCTATATAATATTACGCTACGACTAATTGGAGCGGAACATAAATGAAAAATGTTGCAAGATGTGTCTCAAAATTAGTCCGTCCGACAAATATTATCAGGTGAAATGCCTTAACTAAATAGTGTAATATTAGCGCGTCAACAGTACAAGCCTGGTTAGCTCAGTCGGTAGAGTGTAAGACTCTTAATGACAGGGTCTAGGGTTCAAGCCTCACGTCGGCAGAATTTTTTTTATTTTTTTTTTTTACATTGCTTTCTTCTAAGGTTTACATTTCAAGTTTTTAAAATTTTATTACGACTAATTAAATAACTCTAATTAATAGCTCATTTGAAAATTGTTACAACTCTAGGTATCTATTCAAAAAAAAAATTCCTACAGTGTTTTCAATTAAATATTTATTATATTAAAAGAAATTTATTATTTAAAAAAAGTATACCTAAATACTGCTTTTTAACAACAAAATCTATTGAACGGTAACGCCGATCATTATGAAGTTTGGACACAACATTCATCTCGGTAAACTAAGATGAATGTGCGTACTCATGTCCCTTCCTTCCCCATACGTTCTTTTGCACCCGGGTGAAACCGGGCGGGACCGCTAGTTTAATAAAATTTATTAATGTTTGTTCGGAAGCAAATGGGTTGATGAAGACGTGTTTGACTTTGCAAAAAGTACAGCTGAGGAAGCGCACATCGCGGGGGTCTATTGTCCTTGACTTTTAATATGCAGTCAGTGCAAGACAATCAGAATGTTAAACAATGATCTTTATAGGGAGAATGCTAACTTATACACTAATTAGACGTCGCGGGGCACGTGATGCTATTTAATGTCTCTACAAGAATTGTTTTTCATTTTTAATTATACTCAACTCTCTCATATTTGCATATATACATTGCAAGCAATATATTAACAGGATGTCTGTCAGAACGAACGACAAAATTTTTGCAGTAGACTCGTGGATGAGTATTGGTTGGGTCGATTGAACGTATAAGACTGCTCTTACATTGGATCCGTGTTTTCCCGAGCTTATGTCGACAAAATTTTTGCAGTAGACTCGTGGATGAGTACTGGTTGGGTCGATTGAACGTATAAGACTGCTCTTACATTGGATCCGTGTTTTCCCGAGCTTATGTCGACAAAATTTTTGCAGTAGACTCGTGGATGAGTACTGGTTGGGTCGATTGAACGTATAAGACTGCTCTTACATTGGATCCGTGTTTCTCCCGAGCTTATGTCGACAAAATTTTTGCAGTAGACTCGTGGATGAGTATTGGTTGGGTCGATTGAACGTATAAGACTGCTCTTTCATTGGATCCGTGTTTCTCCCGAGCTTATGTCGACAAAATTTTTGCAGTAGACTCGTGGATTAGTATTGGTTGGGTCGATTGAACTCTTACATTGGATCCGTGTTTCTCCCGATCTTATGTCGACAACAGTTTTGCAGTAGACTCGTGGATTAGTATTGGTTGGGTCGATTGAACGTATAAGACTGCTCTTACATTGGATCCGTGTTTTCCCGATCTTTATGTCGGCCGACATCGGAAGAAAAACAATGGCCAAGATCATGATCTATTTATAATCTTGGTACGTTCTTTTCTTTTTATGTCGATCGACATTACATCGGCAGAAATGCGGATCTAATTTAGATGCACTCCGTGCGCTATTAAGAACACACGGAGTGCTCCGGCCAAGGCCTCGCAAAGCATTATTATTATTACACAAACCATTATTATTATGTCTCAAATTATGTTTTAAGGCAATAACTTAATCCTTATCAAAATAAATTCAAAATCGCTCCCATGCAAAGCGAAGTTGGTTGCTAGTCATATAATACCAAGATCAAAGAAGAGATTCGTGCAGCTTTCACTCGGCTTAAAGTCACAAAAAAAATAATCCTCTGTCTTGATTCGATTGCTTAAAAAACTGTCATCAAGTATTAAAAACATTTCTGATTTCTAGAAATTAAAAAACTCTTAAATGTTCTTTTTTTATTGATGATTAACTTAGTGAACAATTTTGAGTGTTACTCTTGACCAATAACCTGTCGTATACTGTACAGTCTTTGGATGAATAAAACACTATTAATATATTTTTAGAAATGATAGCAAGGAACAAAGATATAATATGTGTGAGTCATGTCCATTTTGTGCGTTAGTTTGAAATCCTCTTAAATTCCTTATAATAAATACGATGACATACAGTGACATAGGGATTAATTTGGGAACAGCATTGCTTTGTTCTGTCGGAATCCCAACTCCTGATCGGTAGGCGGATAGATTTGTGTTTGTTCTCAGGAGAATAACAGCTCAGAGATTTCTATATATCTACCTGTCTACATAATACGGTTTTGTAATGAACGAAAGCAAAAACTATATTAATATACAAAGTGCGTTGTTTTCCCTAGAACTTTAATGTCATCTAAAAGAGAAAAAGGAGAACACAATAGTGAAGTTGTCGTTTCTCTCCATGTAGGCAGTCATTTTCGTCCGACTTTCCGAGCTCCTGATGGATTCCTTTGCGGTGCAATTCGATCAATGTATATCTTATTGCCATATTCATCGAACGTAAATTTTTTAACAAAACTTTCTTGAAAAAATAAATAGAATAATAAGCCGTTATACGGTTATTAAAAATATACCATTATTATATAAAAAACACCGTTTTAGCATATATCTCTTCTGCGCATACGCCGATTTTCCCCATATTTTCTTCATATTTGCATACCAAACGTCCTCTTAAAATTTGGGATCAATCCGCTCATCCGTTTGACCTGTATCGTATTCACAGACAAACAGACGCACAGAGTTTTTCCAAAAATATGTTTTTTGGATTCGGGGCACCTCAAAACGGAAAGATATTGTAAAATTTTTGAAAAGTGATTTTTGACCTAAACTAGTACCATTCTTCGCTTGTGGCTTGGAATGGTAAAAATTTAATTACAAACAGTTTACCGCCAGGACTCAACCCTGAATCTTCCAATCTAGATCTTTAAAAGCAGATCGCCATTTCTATTACCGCTGTGCACACAATATAACTGCAGAGATTATATTTTATCGTTAGACTGCTTTAGTTTAGTATAAATTGAAATCCAATAATGATAACAACGTGTTCGGTCAGAAATTGTATAATACATGTTTACTATAAATTATATCACTTGAGGTAGTTCTAGCTTTAAATTTATTGTTTTCAAAGCTACACTCAATTATAAATAAGTACATTCCAATAATAAATCAATTACATTATCTAAAGGCCGCTACACACGAGACTGGGTTTTCCGCTGGAATCAATGCTGGAACTTTTAGTAATTTCTCTATCAGTTAGCATGGCTACGACGCACGCATCTTTGTGTCCAACAAACCGGGAAGAACTTCGAACAACATCTGTGAATACTTGATAATGACATAACATATTTCCATAGTGACATAACATAACGCCAGGACTGACCTCAAAATTTAATAAAACTTAAAAGCTCGTTCCTTTTTCATTTTTGAGTTTTGATAAAAAAGTTTCTTGAAATATTTGTTCGTCTAGTTGATTTATACACGCTGTTAAAAAAAAGAGTCAACTTAAAAATCAGTCTGTATAGTACAAGGCTTATGAATTAATTACCGACCCGTCAATTATGGTGGTTAGCTGTCAGTAACGGGTTGTGGTGGTGGGAGTAAAAGTATTCGTCGCGAAATTCAAACTGTCATAATATAGCTTTACTATATTATGACAGTTTTTACACTGTATTATGCCCATGCATATTGAATATTACACTATGATAACCTCAGATGCCGAGCGTCTATAATTTATTCTCTCTCTCTCTCTCTCTCTCTCTCTCTCTCTCTCTCTCTCTCTCTCTCTCATATACGTGCCTCAATTTGAATCAGTTTAAAACAACATCCCATATAAAATTGACAACATTAAATATTTACATAAGAATTTATTTACAAGCTACGTACACAATACTCACCTACACAATATATTTTATAGGACTTGGAGTATTACTATTATATAAAATTCGTTGCTTGTTGAACGAATTTGACTTAAAAAACTATTTGTCGACTTTTGATGAAACTTTTCTTGAAATGTTTCTTATGATTCCAGAGATGCTATAGGCTATGTTTTATTTCACTATTTAAATTAATTTTTTAGTTTATAAATTAACTACATTTATACGAGCTTCGTATAACTTGAGCCGTAACTAATAGTGATGTGCCGGATCGTTAAAAATGTATATCCGCGGATACGGATCTGAATACGGATATTTGGTTTCAAGTTCCGCGAATACGGATACGGATCTTAACTTTCTTAGAGTACGCGGCGGAAAATATTGCACATCGACCTTTGGAAAGAGACTATCTGTTATGGGAAAAAGTTATTGACCTCTTTAAGAGTTAACTCTCATAACAGATTGTCTCTTTCCAAAGATCGATGTGCATATCTCATTATAAAGATAGTTTTTTAGTACCTTTGAGTTATGTACTATTGGTATGGTACTCACTACGATAAATGTTTGCAATGTAAAGGTGCCAAATACGATTTAAAAAAATAAAAAATAATCTGAATGGAATTTAACAGTTTTTCATCATTACCTAATCACCTATATATATAAAATTTCATCTATGAATTTAAAATTAATAAGGTAAAAGATCCGCCAAAAACTAACGGATACGGATTTTTCTTCTCCCTCGGATATCCGCGGATCACTAGTTACTAAGATACATTGTCAAGCCACATATATATTTCGATCGCCCGTTGTGAGATCGGTTACAGGGGAGAGGCAGAGCTACGTCTTTAATGAGGACGCAGTTACGCGAACGGGCATCATATGCGGACCTCTTCTAAGAATGCGATTTTTTTTAATCATAATTTCCAAATTAATTTTTATTTTGTGTTAATAAATTAATTATACATAAAAAAACAACGCCAGGCAAATACAACTGGAAAAATATCCGGTGCTGTATTTGTTAGGCAGTCCACAAATCCGGGCGAAGCCGGAGCGAGTCGCTAGTCGATGTATGTTTGTCGGCAATATTATGTATTCTGGTGACGTGGCATCCGCGACCCGCTGCGCCGGAATGGAAACATTAAAACAAAACACAAAGTCCACATTTTGAAATATTAAAGCTAAAACTTGTTGAACTGTCTGCATAGTCGGGGCTTATTCACACTAAAATATCGATCGGCCATATAAAGCCACTAGTATCATGACACTATTTTAATGAAGCGAAGTGCATTAGTCGAGGGAAAATTAATATTTTTTTGTGCATAACTGATATACGTACCACATAGTTTTAATGATGTGTCAAACTAGAACGGTGCATGTACTGTGCGATCGGCGAAAGAAGACCGGTGGGGAAAGGGCAAGAAGTCGTTGATGTGTTCCCAAATTATCGGAATTCATAGGCGGCGCATAGCAAGGCATGCAAACAATGTATAGCTTTAAATTTTAAGGCATTATTTTGAGCCTCTAACTCGCACATTTTAATTACATTCGCTATGACCTCCCTAGCGCCACTTCTAACTGTTTTTCCCTTTTTTACTTTCCATTTTGATGATATTCAGACAACACCCCTCAACTTAGTCCGTGAACGCACACCTATGTACTGTCTGGTGTATGATTTGTTTGTACTGTTAGCAAGTGTCGCTGTGTAGTCGTACAGCTATAGCAATAGTACAATTACCGCGAGACGACAATTGCGACACGTTTGGTCGACTGGACTCCCTTATTGCATAGAAGCGGTTCCAGGATCATTACCTTTTACCAATATAAAATACATGTGCGCTCTTCTGCAATAAGGTCATAGGACTACATTCCATAGACCGGTCTTCTTTTAAAAATCCAACAGTATATTATGTATAAAGTGAAGTGCTAAATGCATTGTTGGCGAATATCGGCCTTGTTCACATTGGATTTAGGGCTTGTTCCGTGTAGCGATTAAACTCGAATTCCCTTTTCCCGCGCTTCGTTCCTGCTGCCTGCTGCTGTGTGAATGCTGAGACGATGATTCTTTTGTTCTCGTGACGTCATGTACGAGATGTACATACCCGAGACGCTTTTAAAAATATTTTCGAGTGTTCCATAGCACTCTTTAGAGGACGTACAGTTAAAACATAATCCGAAATAAAAAAAACAAATACCAGTTTTGCTGCATATAAGATGTTTTATGTCGTGCGTTTTCTTTGTGTTGGCATAAAGAGTCTCCGGCCCTCAAAAGGATATTGTCGTGAGATTCTTACTAAAAAAATCATACATTTTTACCTCTATGAATCAGGAAACAAATAAGACAAATGTTAATAAAATAATTTGTAGAATAGCTGCGGCGAAAGATGAAGCCACCGCGTGATAGTGACGTGAACGCATTGCGCCCGCCTTCTAGCTTGCTATTGGCTGTTTCGGAGATCCATATGCGTCGAGTGTTCATTTTTTTCTACCGCCGTATCTACCGTTATAAATAGATATGTCGAATTTATTCCACATGTCACGGGCAAGCAGGCGTTCACTATTATATGACGTGCCTGGCTTCAACTCTCACCGCGGGCACATATCCTTGAGCGTTTTAAACACACATTTCTGTAGACGCTCCTACATTTTTACAACGCTTATTTAGTTTTACCTGTCCCGGTGTCTGTCTGTCTGTCTGTATGAAATCAAATCTTGCAAGGTAAATTTAACCCATTTCCAGGTTTCCGATTGAGCTGAAATTTTGCATAAGTATGTAGTTCCGATGACAATACAATATTATAATAACTAACTGATCGTTCTGGCTTTCGCCCGGTTGCAAATTGCACTTTTATCTACTTCCCGTTATCCAATTGAAGTTGAAATTTTGCATACGTATCTAGTTCCGATAACAATACAATATTATAATAACTAGCTGACCGGACCGCCTTTCACCCGGTTGCAAATCGCACTTTTAATAAAGCACACTAAAAACTTAAAAATAAAAGGATTTTTTTAAACAAGCTTTTATTAGTTGTTAATAAAAAAGAACAAAAAAGTTAAAAATAATTTTATTCTGATTAGAAATAAGCCGTCTTATACCTACTTTTTAGTCTCAAGTTTTCAAATAAAACCGCGTTACATTTCAATAGCAAGAGAGAAAACAAAAGAAGGTGTAACCTGAGACTGTGATAAGTACCTACTAATAAAAGCGGGTTTTAAAAAACTTTTTCGTTTATTTTTAAATGATTTTAATTAGTTTTTTTGTTTGAAATCTTGGGACCGATTTTTCACCCACTTTCCGTTATCCGATCGAGATGAAATTTTACACACATGTGTAGTTCCGGTGACAATACAATATTACGGTAACTAACTTCCATTCGAGTGCAAACATCAGCGAGCTCATATCAAACCTAGCGCTTGTTTTGAGCAAGAACCAATCAGCTTGTCACGTGGGCGACATGGACAAACTCCTACAAACAAATATGGCGCGTCATAGTGTGTGTTCTGTTCAGAGACAATGATAAATTCGAACTGTCACTGAGCGCTTTACAAACTCAACTACAAAATCAGCTTAAAATATTTTGCACGCGCATCAAGCCATCACGAAACCTAAACAGCCAAATCTAGCAAGGAATGTAGCGGCAAAACCAGCTTCGTGTGCAGCGGCCTTCGCTTAAAGTTAGATGCACATAACAAACGTATTTATAAAGCTATTTCTTATGTGAATTTTCTGTTTTTAAACCATTCAGTATAATTTTGCATCACAATGTATTTGTATTTATATGCATATTACTATATTTTATATTTAAATATTATATCTACCAGCGTAGTTTTTTTCGTGACATAAAATAATATAAAACTTTGATATAAATTATACATAAATACACCATATTTCTTTAATTATTTAACTTATGCAAAGTTTGATAAGCAAAACACCACAAGACTGATTAAAATAATTATAGTACAGTTACCTACCTACACAGCATATTTTATTACTAATTTTTACACATTGTTTTGACCTTATCAATAATGTTTTTAATGTAGCTATCGCCCTTAGATTTGCGATGATGTCTGGCCTCCCACATTTTTTTTTTTATTTTAGGATTAGATTGTACGTAACAAATAGATAAAAACATTTATTTTTTGAGAATTTTTTTACAAGAAAAAATTCCCAAAAGCTTCAGGTGATTGGCTGCTGCTTCTTTGTATAGAAAAATGGTACCTATATAGAGGGCCATCGTCGCCCATGGCAAGATTCTCATTTTACGCTCTCAATATTTTGTTGGTTGATATTGTAACAAAACTGCTCTTGGGTATGATGGAAAATATTTATTTACAACAATAAAATGTTAACAAAACAAATAAACAAAATAAAAGCACTTCTCTTATATAATGGAAATGAAATACATAGATATAATGAAACAATCAGAACAACAACTTTTAAAAATAATACAAAGTCACTATATACACAGGCATTTATACAAGAAATATTTATATAAGCGCTCTAGAAAATGTATATGTGAACTCAATGATTTATGTCTAGCCACTGGGTATACTTGCAACGCCTTACACAGATTGCAGGCGCGGTCTATTTATATACCTCTGCCGCCTCGTGATCGAACATTCTGGAAAAAATCTATCTGCGTCGATATTCTACGCAATTCTAGGACTACCTGCTTCCACAAAACTCTTCTACCTGCACGCTGCGTGCGTCACAATATATTCAAATAAAACAATCATAATCGCATTGCTGTTTCAGAAATGGATCTTTTTACTATCGCATGAAAAACAGCTTTTTTATCGTGCAAAAACTACTTCTAATGCATATATTTAATAATTTACTATATGAATCATACATATATATATAAATATATCTGCGTCTCTTTCTTCGATGTAATTCCCTGATTTCTCCGATGATACGATTGGTTGATGTACTTGCATTCAATCGTCTTTTTCTTTGACGTTAACATGGGCGTACCCAGCTTTTGGCCCAGGAGGGAGCAAATTAGAAATTTCTTAAGCCGGGTCCCCCGTGCATGTTTTGCCCTCCTTGATACGCCAGTGGTTACGGCGTAAAAAAAGACAGAAGCATATGTTTATGGTTTGATTGCGATTTTATTCCTATGCTCAGTATAGAATATGTTCTAATGCTACGTAAAATTTGTCTGTTTTCAGTTGAAGGCACGCTCTGTAACCGCCTGGCGCCATAGTGGAGACCACAGCGGCGAATTGTCGGTGTTCTGTTGGTGAAGAGCAGCCTCCGAGAGGAGCCACACCGAGCGGAACCACTGCTATAGTGAAGCGATGACGTCCACGTCCGCAATTGTAGTGGACCACCAAACCGGTAACGATACAACACACCTTGCAAGTACAACGTCCGATCTCGATTTTGAGGAACCGACTCAGCAGCAAGTCAGACAGATAACGTCTTGTTTAAATTCTGTTTTGGAGCTGTGATCACTTGCGGTAGATGTTTGAATAATCAAAAAAATATATATATAAACTTCTCTTGAATTATTATAACCAGTGAGACAGTTGTGATTTATATAGAAATGAACTATCATAATAACTTTTTGCAAAATTTAAAAATAATCAGTGTAAGCACCGTTTATATAAAAAAAAACATTTGAGTTCAGCATCGTGGTAAAAAAAATGTTAAAAAAGTATATTAAAATTCGATTTTCCCAGTCATGAAAATTAGATAAAAAATAGTGTTATTGTGGGAGTGCTTTAAGGAAAATTCGGCGGTTTTAAAATTAATAATTACGTAAATGTTAAATAATAGACGCTTATCGATGATGAAAATTTAATTGTTATTACAAAATAATTAACAAACGCCTTATTGGATCTCTTTACCATAGTTACACAAATATCATCTTAATAGCAATTCATATTGTTGTATGGTGATGACTAAAATTTAGAAAACTACGTGGGTCAACATTTTTTATTCATTACTCATGCGCGTTATTCATGTTTTATCATGCCTAAAAACCGAACCCTAAATAGCCATTTACCGACTGGTGACAATTACTTGTCATAACTCAATGAAGATTCCTACTAGCTCGGCCATTGTGGAGTAATGAAAATAAACGTAACTATTTTCTGAGTCGTAACGCAATAGTAGGTAACAACAACTCCATTGTTACCCATTGAGACTAAAATTGAGAGGCCGAATGTTTTCGACATGGAGTTTATTCATAACCGGCTAACCTCAAACCAAAACATTGAATCGTGCTGTTTGGTGCTGTTAGTATTGACAGTTTTTTTATAAAGAAATAAATAGATATTTACAACATCTCATTATAATTAAAACATGAATAACGCGCAATTGTTGAATAAAATTATGGGCGCAACTTGTAGGCTAAGTCATGACCTGTCAGCGCGATGAATGACTTAGACTACTAGTTACGCCAATAACTATTAAAAGTGTATAAACGTAACATTTAACAGATTAAGAAGGACGAATCCTGGTGGCATAGGATCGATGAATAAAGCAAATACTGAAGGTTTTTATTGCATTTTTATTATCTGACGTTTCGGCACACTTTATGCCATCTTCGGAGAATCAATGCTGTCAATTTTTTCAGTATTATTGTTATGTATAAAGTAAATTAAAATAAAAAATGTCATCAAAGGTATTAAATTACTATTTATCTTGAAAAAACGAATAAATTTTTACTGAAAACTGTATAAATGTGTCTGTTACAGTTTTCAGTAAAAATTTATTCGTTCTTTCAAGATAAATAGTAATTTAATACCTTTGATGACATTTTTTATTTTAATTTACTTTATACATAACAATAATACTGAAAAAATTGACAGCATTGATTCTCCGAAGATTTCATAAAGTGTGCCGAAACGTCAGATAATAAAAATGCAATAAAAACCTTCAGTATTTGCTTTATTCATCGATCCTATGCCACCAGGATTCGTCCTTCTTAATCTTCTAACATTTGAACAGGATCATCATCTCTATAAATTATTAGAGTTTTTTTCAGTAACATTTAACATTCAATTCCATGTAAAGCTTTTAAGCTTATTATGGTCATCGACTGACTCCCGGGGTTTTGACAAAGTTTAAAAACGTAAGAAAAATTGTCGTTCAGTTTAACTTAAATCTTTTATGTAAATATACCTATATGATTTCAGATAAGAAAGTCCCGTTGCATTCACATAGAAATTTTTTTGGACAGTTTATGATGTGAAACATCTGGTGCGTTTGGTTGGGAGTAAAACCGTGCAATTGGCGCGACAATTTTATGGGAGGACGTTTTACACTGAAACACGATAGCAAACATACCTCACGAGTTATGAGTGTTATTGATATTATAACTGGTGAACTTATTTCTAAAGAAAATCTGCACCAGGGCTCATGAGTGTTAGGTATACATAATGTCATTATTAATAGTAATTCAAAGGTAATCAAGAACAAGGCAGTGTAATTAATTATTTATTAACCAACGTTTCGACCTGCATTTGGTGTTTCTCAAGGTTCTGAAAAATAAATTTACAAAAATATAATTTGTTTTTCAGAACCTTGAGAAAAACCAAATACAGGTCGAAACGTTGGTCAATAAATAATTAATTACACTGTCTTGTTCTTGATTACCTTTGTATTACTATTTATTAATTTGCTTAAACGGACATAGAACATAGCATATAATAATTCGAAAGACTGAAACAAAGCCAAATGTGTGTAACGCATTACGCATGAAGCACTATCTCATGCTCGAACGAGGGGGGCCTGGCAATTGACGCGGGTAATTAAGCTGCTGGTAATAACAACACATTCTACTAAGACGTGCGAAGCAGTAACTGAACACTGAAGCTTAGCGAAAATAAAATTGTAAAATAATTTGAAGCTTAATTTCAAGAAATTAACAAAGGCTAGTCACAAAACTCTTAATTTGCAGAATGAACGATCTTAAAAATTAGTTTTAAAACTGAACACAGCCGGAAAATATGTGCCCTTTATAACTAAAAGCAAATTTTACGTATAGAGCACCAAAAATTTCAAGTAGAGTGCAGATTTTGAATAGTAGGTAAAAATGACTAAAAACGGTATTTATTATGTTGGCTATTTATTATTGCTCTGCCCAGCTTGTCATGAATTGATTATTACGATGATATTTGAAAACAAATTTAAATTGCTTGCCACGTGCATTTTCACAATTATATAAATCTGCTTTTTTATAGATCCAATCGATTTAGTTTTAATAAATTTAAAGGAAAAAGTATAGTAGTAATTTATTTGACATTATTTGAAATAGCTTTGAATTTTGAATTAAATTTACATTTTCTTTGTTATTTTACAAAGAATAAGGGCTTTTTTTAATTTTGCGTAATAATAATATTACTAATGTAAAAAAATAAGAATGTATTATTTTGAAAGTAAATAACACTGCGTCAACCACCTTTGAAAATTTAGTTATAAATTGTAATAAAAACTGCAATAAATTTAATCTAAAATTAAACCACCCTTGAAATGATCTAAATTATACGTTATTTAAAAAAATAAACAAAAATTATTTAAATCGGCGAAAATTGCTACTTTATATTCGTGTATAACTGTCGAAGTCAATAATTTTTATGCATCTGGGAGCTCCCCATTATATTATTTCGTGTTCTTTTTATTTTGTAAATTTATTTTGTCAATTTAAATGACTATACACCCATGAATTTGTGTTCAACATATATTATCGTTAATGTATTATAAAAATATATTTTCAAAATTTAAAAAATGTAATTCTTAAGTTTTTAAAATTGAAAAAAATTGTAATTCATGCATTATTAAAATGCACGAATTTTAAGTCGGAAATATAACATTGCTACAACTAAACTACATTTTGTATATAATATTCTAAAATTACATTTTATTGATATATTTTTAGACTACCTATTTAGAATTAAAGCTATATTACACAATACTTCCAATAAAAGTGGACAAAAGCCAGCGTGAAGCTAATTGCTAAATTAATTTAAATTTACAAAATTATAGAAAATTAACCCTCCTAATTGACCTGATTTTGTGTTAAAACCGGCTGATTTTTTAGAAAAACTCGTCGAAAATAATAAGAAAACAAAATGATTTCCTAAACCAGATTATTAAAACACAGAAAAAGAATGTCAGATTCTTAGTAAATATGTTAAATACGACTGAATTATATTTAAATATGGGCTTCCTATTAATTGAGCCATCAATAAGAATTGCCCCACCACTTACGCATATTCCGATCGCCCGCAGTGGGATCAGAATTATTAGTCAGACGAGAGTATGGCTAAATAGGAGGAGTGGAGCTACGTGTATTATGTACTTGTTTTTTTAAGAACTTCCCTACCTGCAAGAATACATTTTCCTATATCAGTCCATTTCATTATTGAAATTTAATTTTAATAAAAAGGTGTGAGAATTGTGTAAATACATATAACGTCAGAACCTTAAACTCATATCTATTCTGCTTGACTTACGTCTGATGCTTAAACCCACATCTTCATGACTGACATCTGACGGTCAAACCCGCATCTACATGACTTACGTCTGACGCTTAAACCCACATCTACATGATTGACATCTGACGGTCAAACCCGCATCTACATGACTTACGTCTGACGCTCGAACCCATTCTACATGACTTACGTCTGACGTTTAAACCCACATCTATATGACTCACGTCTGATGGTCAAACCCACATCTATACATTACTTACGTCTGACGCTTAAACTCACATCTACATGACTCACGTGCGATGGTCAAACCCACATCTATACATGACTTACGTCTGACGCTCGAACCCATTTTGCTAGACTTACCTACGTCTGACGCTCGAACCCATTCTACATGACTTACGCCTGACGTTTAAACCCACATCTATATGACTCACGTCTGATGGTCAAACCCACATCTATACATGACTTACGTCTGACGCTCGAATTCTCATGAAGCGCGTACTACGAAACTAGCGCTAAGATGTTTAGAAATAAATATTCCGCTCACGTTTTTTTTTATTCATTTTTTGTTGTGAATATTTTGTAAAATAGTCAGAAAAATATGCATTCACATCAGATATTCTAAAGACATATTGGTACAAAGTGAGTTTTAGAAACTTGTGTGAGTTGTTTAGCGTCTATGGTGTAGTTCCGCCTTAAGGTTATTATATCATAACCTGATAAATATCACGACTGTTACATAAAGAATGTACATGTACTTCTCTAATACCTATTATAGTAGCATTTTAGTAGATATGTTAAAAATAAGATTTAAAAAAGTACTGACTGTCCAATATTCGGTAAAATAATGAATGTCTGCATGAAAAAAGCACAAAATACATTATAACAATAATTATTGAGAAATGAAATGCGAGAAATTCTAGAAATGATCAACAACTGCTATAAAAAATAAGAAAAAATTGATCATAGAAATAAACATATCAAATATCATTATAATTTTGCTACTCCTTAAACTTTAAAAATAAACCTCTATAATCTATAGTTTCTCTTTCTCACACTCACTCTCTCTCTTTATCAGAAACTGGAAAGCCAGAATAATAATAATATGTCTCTTAAATTTTGTGGAAGCCTAAGATCCACTTTATTTTAAAGTAACCTATTTTTATTCCGGTTTAATATATAATCTGCACTAAAATTTGCAAGTTTGGGCTGTGCTGGTTGTGCTTTACCTTTCTAAATTTTCATTCGATTTCTCCATATTTTTTCACTTACATAAAAACAATATTTCTATCAGCCTATTACACTCCAATTATTGATAATTATTTAAAATTATGCTATGTATACCAAAATGTTTGTTGGTCAGTAATTGATAACAAGCAAATACTTTTGGCTTAGCAAGATATCACAGTATCATTAAAGAAATTTCTAAATCTTACAAATTCACAATAGTTTAATTCTTGATTTTTGATTCCCTTGAAATGATTTGTTTTACGACCGATTACCTGTCACGTCTTTGCATTTATTACAAAAAATAATTTCCGGCCAGTCAGCATCGTTAGATGTGCCATATTCAACTATCGGATATACTTTGTTTTCACCAATTGAAAATACAAACCGTAATAACTGTTCTTTATAGCTGACTACTAGCGGTTCGGTCCGGCTTCCCCCGATTTGTAAATTGCAACCGTTTTTTCGTCGACTTATGTTGCAAAATTGGTCTCCACGGAAAGCACCTTTAATTGAAAAAAATGTTTGAATACGATTGAGTAGTGTCAGAAATTGCCTCCTACACCCAAACTTACAAACTTTGCCTCTTTATGTCTCCCAATTGTGTACATTTGTCGAATTTACAGTCATAGTTAGAATTCCACTCTTCTACCATTTAATCCGGTCATAAAAAGACAGCTTGTACTGTTATTAGTGTATTTGCCATAAGGCACTTACACTATTGGCGTCGGTCGGATGGCGGGACCTAGGGGTCGGACCAAAATTTCTCGACGTTTCATAGCCTCCTAAACACTTTGGCACCATTTTTGGAAAAGTATGTTTATATATGTATATATATATATATATATTTATATATATATATATATAGGTGCGGGCAATAACTTTCGAAGGAGTTAATTGATTTTAACGAAATTTGGACCACATGTTAATAACCATCACCGCACGAAGCCTATTTAAAATGGGCCCAATCGGGTCATGTTAAGGGTGGTATTTAGGGGTTGAAAAAAGTTTTCGGGCCCAAAAATACCGAAAAAATTCTCGGAATCGTTTCAAATTTGAAATTTAACCCTTTAGTAATTATTAAAATGTCTTGCTAAAATTTTAATAAAATCGGCCCGACAGGACCGGACTTACATATTTTATGAAAACACAAGTTTCTGATATGGATTTACATACTGAAGGGTGTATATAATTCGATACAGATGTTGAATTGATATATAGTATTGAAATTAAGTAAAAAAATGTTGTTTTAAGGGGTGTATTAAGGGGTAATTTTCTTTATTTTGTCTAAAAACAAAGTTAAATTCATATAATAAAGTCACACTGCCTATAAAAGCAAATACACTATATTGTCGGCAGGGTTTCGCACTGCGACCCGAGTTTTTTTGATGATTACTATCAGAATAACATCTGATCACTGACTTTGTCATGTGTGAATTGCCTAAGAAGCGTGATATTGATGATAAATACTGTAGATTATGGACGCTAGACAGTTTAGGATGTTGGCGTTTATAGGCGCGATATTAAAGGTCTATTATTCTGATATTTGATATGCGTTAGATAGAAAACATGAGACATCGCTTCAGCTGCCACAATAATCACTCTCAAAATCTGCTAATGACTATTAAATAGTAATACTAATTTAACAATATTAAAAAGGTAGTTTTAAATTGTATAATTAATGTGGAGTCAATGTTTGCGAAGGCCTCAGAGGATTAATTTCATTTTAAAAATAGGTATTGGAAAAAGTGTAAGTAATAATATTAATTTTACAATTAAAATACCTTTAAAAAAACATACTAGCCTAACGTATAAAGTTTTGATGAAATTACTATTAGAAATAATGTTTCAAATTTTCGGCAAAATTAACTTCCAAAACGCGTCTGATTTGTTTCGATATTTATAGAAAATTTGGAAGGTAGTATAAAAAAAATCTTTTGCTCACATTATGTATATTTCAATACACCTAAATCAAATTTTGCTACAAAATCATTAATATTTTCCGTGATTACATCGAAATATCTAATTTCGATATTAAAGACTATGGCTAGTTTATTTTAAAAATTATATTAAAATGCAGTTCTATTTTTAGTAGACTGAACTAAGCAACAAATTATACCCAAATGACTTTTTTATGAAATTAAAATGTGTGTGAGTGTAATTTAGACTAAAATAAGAATTTTTAAAAATAATAAATATTTAAAAGAATTATCTGGGTTGTTAAACAAAATGCACATTAAAAATACAGTGTTCCTTATTAAATCAAGTGAAATACTTCTTATTTTGATAATTTTATTTTGTTTTATTTCAGAATAATATTAAATATAGGTATATTATTTCCAAAAATATCGTCTGAATATCTTCAAAGAATTGTAACGTAACTAGATTTCTGATTATTTGTTGATAAAATATTTTCATATGAATGATCCGCAGTGGTCCAGTTGTTAATTTTTTCTTACAGCAATACTGGTAGGTAAAATAATTTCCCACTATACACAAAAATGGCAAACAATATACATCGAACTTAATTTGCAAAGAAACGTATAGTATTTTTAATTTTTTTTTAATATACGCTAAGTAATAGCGTGCTAATTACGACGCTAATTACTTGTAAATATCGATGTCTTCATAGCTACAAAAATATCCGAAAGTAAAGACAGTGTACTCATGAATACTCATAAATATATACGGGACTCGGTTTTCTGAGAACAACGGACAACTGCAAACAAGGAAATCTAAATATTGTAAATAAAATGTTCAGTTCTTAAAGAAAATTACACAATTTCTTAGAGATTATTAATTTTGTCAACCTAACCTTGTTTTTTTTAATTTTCAAAAAATAAAACGTTTCTTTCAACCCAGATAATTTTTCTACTATCAACTGTAAATGTATAAAATACATATAAACAAAGAAAATATATAAAAAAAAGTTTTTATAATTAAAAATATATTATATGTATGTTTAAAATTATTATAATAATGTGAAAAGACTTTATTTCAATTTAAATAGTAACAACCAAGTTATTATTATTTTGTATTTAATCAATTGAAAGGAAAATATTGATAATAATATTATCAGTGATATGTTCAAAGTATTTTTTACTAACAGACGGCATATAGGACCTTAAATTATAATAAAAACATATAATTTGTACTACGGCGTTCTTTGAAGTTACTTTTGTATGTTTATTTAATTTCAAGGAATTCTTAAATTTAAAAAGTCAGACAATTTTTATGGTATCGAAATAGATATTGGTTTTTAAATTGTAGAAAGTTATGTCGTTAAGTAGAAATTGTATAGTAGTATGTTTCAATATATTTTTATAATGATATGATGGTTTGGGACTGTGTTTTGATACCAGTGTAGTTTTAGCGACAAAATGTGGCTCTTGCCCTTTACTTGACGATGTGATGAAAATGGCTGACTTTTTATTATGGATTTCAAAAAGCATCTGTGATCTCAGCACGAAAGGGTTAACGATTATATTATTATTATTTTTTTTTTATAAATCCTGTGCATTTTTCCTATTGATGGAAATAACTGGTGTGTTTTGAAATGCCAATTGAAAATGGTCTCTATATATCTAAGCTGATTTTTATTTATAATATTACGATGATAAAAACTATAATATTATAATTATAAAATGAAACAATAATAATATGTCAGAAGGTCAGCTTAGATATTTGAATTTATTACTATTTTGACTTGTAATTATTACTATAAATTAACATTATGTATAATTAATACTTAATTAACTGTTTAAACATGTGATATAAAGTCAAAATGGTTGATCAAAGTTTGCTATTAGGTGAGACACGATGAGATAAATCATATTTATTCAACTCATGCGCGTTATTCATGTCTTATCATGCCTAAAAACCGAACCCTAAATAGCCATTTACCGACTGGTGACAATTACTTGTCATAACTCAATGAAGATTCCTACTAGCTCGGCCATTGTGGAGTAATGAAAATAAACGTAACTATTTTCTGAGTCGTAACGAAATAGTAGGTAACAACAACTCCGTTGTTACCCATTGAGACTAAAATTGAGAGGCCGAATGTTTTCGACATGGAGTTTATTCATAACCGGCTAACCTCAAACCAAAACATTGAATCGTGCTGTTTGGTGCTGTTAGTATTGACAGTTTTTTTTATAAAGAAATAAATAGATATTTACAACATCTCATTATAATTAAAACATGAATAACGCGCAATTGTTGAATAAAATTATGGGCGCAACTTGTAGGCTAAGTCATGACCTGTCATGAATGACTTAGACTACTAGTTACGCCAATAACAATTTTTAATCGCAAAAGTTTTCATATTTTCAAAAAAACCAATAAATAGTTAAATTCGACTGTCTAAATTATAACCTTTTTAATGAATTGAAAATGAGAAGTATAGAAATAATTACTAAAATCAATTTTATACCTTTTCAAACTTAAACTAATTTCAAAGAAAGTTTTATTTTTCAATACTTAATACAATTTTACGCCTTGAACCTTTAACACCTAGTATAGGTAAAGTACAGAAACAAGAGATTTGGCCATATTTTACTATTATCAGAGATAACCCGTTCTATTATGAAATGTTTCAATATAAAGACGAATACATAAATTCACATTGAACTACCCTAGTATAATATATACAAAATAGAAAACAGTGTGACCGTTAAATAACATTTTTTTTAAATGTTTAGTTAGTTACGTAAGGAACTTAAGTTGACTTCTATTTCTGTTTTGAAATTAGTGTCTGATTTTTACTCACGTTGACGGTTGTTGTGTTTTTTTTTGTGTACGGCTACACAATATTTTTGTCACGATCTAAGTAAACAAATTGAATTTAAATGGTTTAATGATTAGTGTTTAATATTTCGGGTCTTTTATTTATTTTTTAAAAAGTTCAAATACCAACTGTGATAACTAATTAAAAATTGGTTGATGTGGACATGTTGCCAATCTCACAAAAAACTTAATAATTGTGCTTGGAAAATAATCCCGTTAATTCATACTGAACATTTTGAATATTTTAGAGGGTCACCGGCCATCGTTAATGAAAAAAGGTTTGTTTCTTTTTTAAATTAAATTTTTTTCGTTAGTATTTTTTATTACTGATCTATATGTTGGTGTTGAAAGAAATAGGCATACAAATATATGGCGTCCTATAATCGTATTTTATGTATCTAGGATGTAAAGTGGGGTATTTACGACGAGTTGGTGACATTATGTTGAAACGAAGTTAGCGAGTTGTAACAACCAAACATCACGTCCGAGATATATACTAAATTTTTTGCACTTACCCTCTATAAATAGTTGGTTTTCACTTCATTTTCAGTATTTTTTAAACATGCCTGACAGTTCCTTTGTATAACAAAACAAAGGCAAAATCAATGTATAAGAATACGCTAGAGATTCGTTGGCATTTAGCACAGAAAAGAATCTCTAACGAGATTCTTCGATTTAAGTTCTGTAACATTTCGTGCCTGCTGTTGTTTAACATACATTTCTAATGGTAGGTTTAGATTATTTACGAACATTACTGTTGTTGAATTGGTTAAATTTACCGCACTAGTGCAAAAATCTGACGTGTCTCATTTGATACAGCTTTTGATTAAAAACGTTTTATTTTTAATGTTTGGCAAAAGGCTCCTGACGCCTCTGTAAACTCGATGTGTTATTAGTTGCAATAGCTAATGTTATACCTGCTGATGGGTCATTTGCAAATAATACTTTATGCCGCTAGTAACCTCAGTTGTCGAGCGTCTATAATTTACATTTTGACGTGATAACGTCTTATAAAATGATGAAACACCGGCTGCACTCACGAAAAAGTGTCACGTTCCGCCTGAGCCTGAGCGTGCAAGCGAGAGCGCGGTATAAGCGATAGAGAGGCACGATCGGCCCAAGCGTCGGCTTGTACGCATTTCTCTCTCTTCTCGCGTGACGTCAGAGAGTTCATCAATGTTTCTTTATGACGTTATCACGTAAAACTATCGTCCCCAAAATTCGCAGCTTTCAAACTATTTTTTTTTTTCAATATCAAAATTTTGTTTTTATTTTGAGCGTTGTGATTTATTGAAACCGCATTTTTTTAATTTTAATTTATGCTTGCAGAAGAATTGAATATTCGAGTAAAAATTTTTGGTAAATGACAGTAATAATTTGACAGTTGGACAAATGATAAGATCGTGTTGGTTTTATTTTAATATCTCAATTGAAAAATGAAATATTGCATATGGACCCTTCTATAACAAAATTTAACTCACATTAATATTTTGAAATTAACTAACTCTATCTTGATTTTTTAACTTATGCTTGATTGATATTTCGGGAAGCAAAACTACATTTTTATCTGTATCTAGTTTTCTGTTTTTAAGGGTTACCAAGAGCTAAAATATTTGGGTCATATTTTCATTTTATTTTTTTTTTATAATTTAAAATTCAATTGACAGTTTTAGCAGTTCTGGGATTAGAATCTGGGGATTTGTGATAGAGTAACGGTGGAAACGTCATATAAACATAACGACATCGCTATCCGCTCATAGAAATATAAGTGACTAGAGTACGCTAGTGCGTATGCTTGCCATAAGTGAAAGTGTCCTCAGTTAAGAGAGAGAACGCTGCAGAAAACTAGCAATTTGTTTACTCAAATCAGCATTGTTTTGCATCATTAGTTACCATAGAAATATCTATAACAAAATTTCAAAAAGAGACCAAACTAGCGGTTTTGGCGCATATTGTGTTATTTGCAAATGATCTATTATTATATTTTTAGATGCATTATCTAATATAATATGAAAATTATTACAACTAACAATTAATTTTATTAACAAATAAAAAATGAATTTCATTGTACTGTTTTGTTTTAATTTTTTTTTTGTAAATGTACATGATAATCACGTTTTCATTTTGTTGCCTAAATCGTGACGTCATTTGGTGTCTAAATACACGTCGCAACAGTAAAATTTGCGAAAATGAAGAGCATTAAATATAGTACGAAGACTGAACAATTTTTGAAAGCATTAGAATAAGAAAATCGTTTTTTTTTTGTTCAAATTTATTTAGCAATTTGCTTGTTTTTGGAAAAATAAATTTTATCTCTCATAAAGCAACCAACGGAATGCCTAACGCGAATATAAAAATGTATTTAATTTTCCCGCCACGTATCATAGCATCTATGACGTCAGACTTAGGCGGTCTATTTAAATATGTACATAGATAGATCTCATTTACTGTATATTTTTTAAAATTTATTAACTATTAATAGCGATGAATATTATAAATGGAGGATTTTTATTAACTGAATAAATTCAATAAAACATACCTAGCAATGTGTGTATTATTTTTTTTTTAAGTAAAACTTCTTTTCACACGGTAAGGTAAAATCGTTTCATGAGATTGAAAATGTAACGAAACGTTGCAATATACTTGTACCATATATAGGTACTATTGATGTGCCGGATCGTTAAAAATGTATATCTGCGGATACGGATCTGAATACGGATAACTTTGTTAGAGTACGAGGCGGTAAATATTGCACATCGACCTTTGGAAAAAGACTATCTATTATGGGAAAAAGTTATTGACCTCTTTAAGAGTTAACTCTCATAACAGATTGTCTCTTTCCAAAGATCGATGTGCAATATCTCATTATAAAGATAGTTTTTTAGTACCTTTGAGTTATGAACTATTGGTATGGTACTCACTACGATAAATGTTTGCAATATAAAGGTGCCAAATACGATTTTAAAAAATAAAAAAAAATCTGAATGGATTTTAACAGTTTTTCATTATTACCTAACCACCTATATATATAAAATTTCATCTATAAATTGAAAATTAATAAGGTAAAAGATCCGTAAAAGATCCGCCAAAAACTAACAGATACGGATACGGATCTTTCTTCTCACTCGGATATCCGCGAATATGGATACGGATATCCGGCACATCACTAATAGGTACTATAAAACAGTCAGTAGAATACTAAAGTGGCGGCGAGGTAGAAAGGTTGCCTCGTAACGGCGGTCGGTGTTATTAATATTTTTTTTTTGTTTTTATTTTTTTAATAATTATACGTTTTACTTCTGTAGTGTAAAATACAGTGTCTGTTTTTATTTTAAAAGCGCCACCCAAGATTTAATAAAAAAAATTGTTATTTATGTGATCTTCTTGTATCCATAAGGCCACATAACAGATATTTTAGTTTTCTGTATATTTGTCAATACTTAGTGCTTTTTTACCACTGAATTACAACTGAAACCACGCTAAAGACTTCTGTGGTGTGTAGTGTAAACAATACATCGTTTTGCCGGGGGGGGTTAAGAGTGTTCGATCGTCGTTTTGCGCGCCAATTGTCAGACTAGAATCACTGTTCATACAGATCGGCCGGCGACACCGACGCCCGAGCTGTATAAGCTGTGACCACTTTACAAATTCGCGTTTAAGACTCTTTAACTAGAATCTTTGCCGGACGTGTGCAGATTTTGCGTAAGTATCAGTTTCACTTCTGTAGTGTGTAGTGTAAACTACACGGGCTCATAAGTAAACTAAATTTATCGGTGGAGCCTTTGAGTATTACAAAAATTATACGCTCTCCGAGGACCGCAACATATCTATATATTTTGATTCAGCGTCTTTCCAAAAAAAAAAAACATTTTAATCGTAAAAAATTAAATAAATAGCCTTCATTGAAGGCTAAAATTTCAAGTTAAAAAATGATTAAAATATGATCCATATTATTTATTTTGCAGCTGTTCGGTTAAGTTAATAAATAAAAAAAAAATCAATATATTTAAACCAATATAATTTTTGGGATTATAATTGTGATATATATTTATTAATTGGTATCACTTCGCACACGAAGAACCCTTTTTTAAACCCAAGGGTAACATTCCTCAGTCATGTCGCAAAATGTTTGTTTACATCTTTTTTTTCCTATTTGATTTTTTTTTTTGTGATAGAAATGAATAGTCCTCCAGTTTTTTCAACTACCTACTTTTGTACATACAATCGAATAAAGAAATTCTAGAACAGAAATTTCACATTTAATTGCAGATTATAATTGCTCTACAACTAAAAATTTAAAATTCAAATTATCGTCATGCTCTTTTTTACATTTGCAAGGTGGAAAATTTCAGATCTTTCTGTGTTGTGCGAAACAATTGTTGTGCTTTATTAAATTGAAACCGAAAAATTCTCCATTTGTAATTTTAAAAACGTCCTTAATTTTATTGTGAAAATTTTCAAAAATACTGAAGAAAATTTATCCTATTTTTACACGATTGTTTATACACCTTGATGGAAAAAAATGTAAAAAAATAAAACGTAAGATGTTTCAAAACAACAAAACTATAGTGTACTATTGATGATGAATAAATATATGAAAAATAATTATTGTATTATGTACTCTAAAATATGACCACGAACACTATTCCTGTTGGGACCAGAGGAGCTTGTGGCTGAAGGTAACCCGCATATAAATTAACGGAGTAGCACACATTAGGCCAGCAAAGGAAACCGTTTCACATGTAGCCAGAGTTCCCGTCGGCAAAAATTTTATTGATACATATACTCTCCCCAAACTTTGTATATGGGTTCATTAGGTCTAGTCTGACACCTATTTCCTCTATGACTTTTCTTGATTTTGGGGCGTTTTCCCTCTAAATTTTCCGAAAGATGTCGTTTTGACGACATGTAAAAATTTATACATACTGTTTGTTTTTTTAATTGGATAATAATATGAGCCATTTAAAATGTCTGACACCTTGAATATATCGACCATATTCGAGGTGTCAGACATTTTAAATGGCTCATATTATTTGTCAGAGAACATTATTTTACCGTTTTGGTTGAAGTTTTTAAGCTATCCAATTAAAAAAACAAACAGTATTTTTACATGTCGTCAAAACGACTTCTTTCGGAAAGTTTAGAGGGAAAATGCTCCAAAATCAAGAAAAGTCATAGAGGAAATAGGTGTCAGACTAGACCTAATGAAGCCATATACAAAGTTTGGGGAGAGTATGTATCAATAAAATTTTTGCCGATGGGCACTCTGGCTATATGTAGGTATCTACTTTACTTATCTAATAGATTGAAATTTTGTGCTCAAAGTACGGTCTATAATAACAGGTCGGGGACCGATTTCTTTTTCTTTTGTTAGTCAAACGACTGAGCGGATCGACACCAAATTGTGGTAAGATGTTCGACATGTAAATATGAAGACATATGCGCTAGAACATTGTTTTTTTTTCTGTTATAATGATATAATATTTGTCATATCGGTTTATTATTCTGTTTATTTTTTCAAGAAAGTTTTGGAAACATTTTTTTTAACTTTTTTATTTTCGGAAATATTTTGAAAATAAAAAAGAAAATCAGCTGTTACTATGTTCTGAAGATCTGTCCAAAAGAATGTAGCTGACAAACTTGCTGGTAAATTTTTACATATGAAACCATATTACGTAACCGGGCAAATGAATAGCAAATATCTTAATATTCATTACTAGCCTGTACCTGGGTCACCGCACACGTTTACAAAAATTGTATTTCATTTATTATAATATGCCAAAATATCAATATTTTTAAATTGGAATCGTTCTGTCGCACAATTGAATAGAATTTTAATTTTTGTTATTAAACAGCGTATTTTATTGTTATGCGCAATATGTAAAAATAAATAATTATTACAATAGCAACAAACTAGTGCCATTTGTTATTATACATAATTGCACATACCGCTAAACTAGCGGTATGTGCTTTATTATCGCTTTGTGCATCAGAGCTGACTTTCGTTCAGATAAGAAGTTATATCTAAGTTAATTTCACACGAAATCCATTCAAAATGAAACTTTTTGAAAAGAGGAGATTCTGATCTATAAAACAGAACCATTTTTAAATCAATTCGAGTTCATAAATACTATTAAAATTGTAATTGAAAATCACAAACAGCAGTTGTCGGTTGGTCTGTACGTATGTACGTACGTACGTACGTACGTACGTACGTATGTACGTACGTCACGACTCTACAGATCGCAATTTTGGTCGGATCCCCTTGGGTTATATTTTATTCACTTTGTTTACTATCAGACCAGAACCCTATTTAAATTCACTAAAATGTGTTCAGTAGTTTAATTTTTATAAACAGTTTTTTTTTTATTATTTTTGACAGCTAATTAAAATAAAAAAACAAAAAACATAATAAATATACTCAATTAATGTAGTATGATACGTAAAATAACTGCTACACTTCTATACCATAATAACAAAGGCGTTGTACGGCATCGGTGTGGCCGAACGGTTAAAGCGTAAGTCCTGTAATCCCAAGGTGCCGGGTTCGATTCCCGCTGACATAAGAATTTTTTTTTTTTTTATATTCCCATTTATTCCACTTAATTCCACTTAATATTTATATATTATATATAATATATTTCTCATATATTTTTTTTATTATTATTTTTTTTTTTCATTTTATTTTTTTCATTTTAATTTTTTAATTGTTTTTTTTAACCGCTAGTGTAGCGGTGGGATATTCTTGAAAAATAGTGTTTTGGGATATTGTGTCTATAAAATGCGTTCTTCGATAAACTAGAAAGTCAATAAACTAGGACAAGAAACTCAAAAAATCGGGATTTTTGAGAGCAAAACCCGTGCATAATTGCTAAAAAAAATTTCTTATTTTACTAATGTTTCTCGTATATTTTTATTTTTTTTTTATTTGTTTTAATCTATTTTCTCAATTTTTTTCATTATTATATAATGTACAGTGGAAAACTTGCGGGATGTGCACTTTTGGTTTTGCCAACTATAATTAATTTTATTGTCAAAATTTTGCGTATTTGTCAACTTCTTAATGACGATTTTAGTTACCACTTTGGCCATTTTTGGTCTCGAATTAATTTTCTTATGGGTAGCGATACATTTTTATCGATACTTCATTTTGTTCACTTATTTCGACCTTTTTCATTAAGAAAATATTGAAATGTAATCTAGAAAATCTAGTATCTGATGATTCATAACATGAGTCAACTACTTCCATCATAGATTTAAGGTATGTAAATGTAATGAGAACAATTAAATAGGTATAAAACCGACATTTAAAAACTAATCAAATATGCAGGGCTGGATTTACTCTAAGTGCCACCCTGAGGCAGCATAAAAAATGCCGCCCCAGTACCTAAATCCTATACATAAAATGGAGTAAAGGCTCGGTATACAATTTTCAAATAAATAAAATGATTCATTTATGTCAAAAATCTTTTTTTTACTAATGGGATAATTAGACAAAGAACATTTTTTTTCGTATTGAAAATCATAAATTGACAAAAAAAACGATTGCTCATCAATTGCGAGATATTTTCAGAGGCAAACGCGTCTGACTGAAAAAAAATATTTATAATTTCAACACGATCACCCTTTCCGAAGAATTTTCTGTAACGCAAAACATTGTTTTCCCACGTTCCAAATTTTGCCGCCCCTGAAAATGTGCCGCCCTGGGCACTAACCCCTGCTGCCCCTAGTGTAAATCCAGCGCTGCAAATGCGTATATTAGACAAACCTTCGAAAAAATGTTCAATTTCGCTGCCAAGAAATAAAAAGCTGTTCTTCATACAAGATTATAAACATTTCCATAAACCAAGGGATGCTAAGCATACTACAAATTTGCGCCCAGTTCACTCCGGAATTTTTATATAAGCCAATAAAAATGTAGTACTATAATAATAATAAGATTTTAAAAGCATGAGCCAAAAGCCCTCCTTTAAAAATGTAGCTAAAAACTCGAGGACCACAGAATCAATTTCAAAAATTCTCTTACTTCTTAAATGCTTATTGCTTGTTGAGTTTAGATGCGAAAATCTCAGCTGTTGAGCGTCTATACCAGTGGTGTTGTGCTAATTTTTTTTTACCGGAACGCGTATATATAATTATATAGACAGGGCCAGGGGGGGGGGGATTTCCCCCAATTTTCGCCCGTCGCCAGGATCGGCCCTGTATATAGCATAAAAAGGAAAGGAAGCAATTCTTTTTAATTTTTTTTTCAATACGTCAGCCAATTCTCGTTATCAGAAATCATGTTTAGTTCCGGAACGCGTTCCTGTCCAAAAAGTAAGTACCGGAACGACGTTCCGGAGCGTTCCGGCTCGACAACACCACTGGTCTATACAATCTTCTCCTTCTGCTTGATGACTAACATATAAACAGTGGTGGATTTATAATAAGGCATCAAAGCAGAGAGGCCCCCGTAAAACAAAAATACTTGTTTCCTAATTATAATTATTTCGGTTATTAAACGTGTAATAAAAAATGTGTTTGAACAGGACTTAAGCATTTATGATCACTTCATGAAAATGTATATGGTGTTTCTTCTGAATCAACTCTTACGAAAAATAATGGAACTTTAAAAAGATAAATGAACATACTAAAAGAAGGGGATGTCTAAAACAGAAAAAGGATAACACAAGTGAACACAAGAGTGAAGTTTCTCTACATGTAGGCAGTCATTTTCGTTCGACTTTCCGAACTTCTGATTGGTTCCCTTTTCTATCGTGAAGTTGCTCAGTGGCGTAGTGTGAACTAATCTAGACGTGGGTGAAATCGCTTCAGAAAGGCCCTTTTCATTCAATAGGTGCCTACTTCTACGATCAACTTCGAAACCAGAAGAGGTACAGTTCTGCGCTTGTGCTAATTCGATTCAGTGGACTTTTTTCTATAAGGTCAAGTAAATTCAGGGATATCCGTGACACTTTTATTTTTTAAATAAATTGAAAAAATTGAAGTTTTTCGATGTTTTCGCAAATCGGCGACTTTTTTAGGCACTATGAGTCTTTCGATAGGTTAATATTAAGCGTACTTATGGAAAAAATCACGCTGAATCCAATGAGACCATCCGCAACTCTATATCTCATTTGATTTAGGAGTTAGACGCGTTTTTATAAATTTTTCTTGAAAAAGCTACTGTCAATACTCATGACGCTACCTGTGTCGACGGCGACACCAGAGCGTACTTTTTCCTCGTTGAGGGGGCTAAAAACTTTTCGAGACACAGCATGGGACAGTCACGACTGACTGGATTAGTTTTGATGAGCGTTCATCGTGATGTCGAGATCAGTCCAGAGATCGTTGTCCCGCGCTTTTTTCTGGTGACAATCCGCGTCAGTTGCCTTTTAATTAAATTTTTTATTTATTTTTAATTATACAATAAGCATATATTATAATTTTACATAAATAAAATTGTTACTTATTGTCTCTGGTCCAGAGCTCGACCTCCAACCCCCGAAGTGAATTCCTGACTACGGCCTTGGGGGTATCAAAAAGTTAAATCCAGCACTGCGTATGAAGACATGTGATCAACTATTTTCACTCGGGCACAGCCAGATCAACCAGCTACTTACACAATAATATTTAAATTGACATAAGTATTGTAATAAAGTTTATGGAATAAATCGATTTTTATTTCTTTAAATGCATCCGTCTATCATGAACATCTATAACAACATAACCTTGAGAAAAATGCATCAGGACGAAGGAGTTAATGGCGCTTTGTAGTTGCAAAATAGATTACGAAACAATATTAAATGTGTAGGCAATTGTTTGATGAAAATAATTGGGTTTATTGTATTAATAACAATGCAATACCGCACCTCTTGTCTGTGCTTAATGTGCCGATGATGGCATTTTGAAAATTAGTTGTCAGATATTAGTTGGATGAGTAACTGATCAGTGATCAATGAGCAAATAAGTACTTACTTAAAAATAAGTACACTTAATAATATTAACGATTAATCCTGACACGTAAGTAACATATCGAAAACGTTCTTATAATAATCTCCTAATTCATGAAACTTTGACTTCAAAAAAATTATGACCAAGCTGGATTTTTGTAGAGGCTGGTATTGGTCATGCATGTAAAAAGTATGCATAGTGTTATCTATATCTTGTACAATGATATTAACCCTTCGTGTTCGAGTCCGATTCGAACTTGCCGGTTCTTTTTAACAAGTTAGACAAGCTTACATAAATATAATATATATTTATAATCTTAATATCTAAAATAAATAAAATCGAAGTATAGTTTAAGTGTAATTATGTTCTGAATTTATCCAACTAAAAATCCATATACGCAATTTATTTATAGATTTTTTATAATCTTTACTATCTAGAATGATTTAAAAAATTGCGATGGAAACTCGAAACAAAAAAATTGAGGAACAATAACATTATTTAAGTCATTAAATTTGAACCAAACTAGCAAAATTCCAAATGTCGTGTTTAAATTTATAGTAAAAAAATTTTAGTTTAAGTTGGTTAATTTCTGGCATATAATAATCTACGTCAGGTAAATTATCAATATATCAAAATAATTATCGAATCTGAAAATGTATTTTAAAATTTTTAATCTAATAGCGTAATTCTGTAACGTCTGTTAGACTTGTAGAGCGCTTTTTTCTGTTTCACTTACGTGATGTTAAATTTGTTAGAAAGTAATAAAAAATTAACAGCACTGTAAATTTTTATCTTGACCGTACGAAATAGCATCATAAAATTAGGAAATCCTAAAATTACTACCTTCCAAACATTACAATATAACAAAATTTGTAATTATATTGTTGCATTATTCAGGGGTGGATCTAAGCCTAGACATGTGACAGCAAAGTTAAGGGGGCGCCAAACATCACCCACTAATAAAACAGTATGTGGACAGTACAATAATAGTCTTAAATATTAATAAATAACCGTATGTAGGTACCTATGGGATACCTAAGTCAAAGGGGACGACAAGTGAGCATAAATTCCCCTCTTATGGGATTGTTCCCATATTTCATCTCGGTTCATACTGAATTATTTAAGGGAATAAAAAGATTCAGTGTCAAATTTATTTATTTTTAATAACAAAAAAAGAAAGCTGAAATTGCACCATACATATATAATATTATATGAAGATTGACTCTATTCAATAAATAGAGTAACTGTGATCCATTGAAGTTAATGATGAGTATTTGGAAAGAATTCCGTGGCATAAGGATCGAAAATGAAGCAATACTGAGACTTTTTTAAACTTGCATTTAATACTAACGTTTCGATACGTTTTGTATCATCTTCAGAGTGTTCAAATGCTGTCACATGTTATCAGTATATTGTTGTTGATGGATTGAGAACATGGTGTCACTCAACTTGTTAATTGTTATTTTTTTAATATATTTTTAATGTGGATACTGGTTAATGTTAATGTTTTAAAATTATTAGTTTCTTTTAAATATAAAATTATTGTCACAAAATTAAAACAAATGGTTTAACCTTTCTAATATTGTGCTGTGAATAATATTATATTTCATTACAGAAATAAATAAAAATCTATGGGTGGAAAACGTTCTAAAGACGTCAAGTCCAAGAAACGTGTAACAGAAGTGGTAAGTGCAGAAGTAAATATAATAAACTAACATTAAATTAAATTATTTGTTAGTCATTTACATTAAATTCTTTCGTTCAAGTTTGGCAGTGCCGGATTATACCAAGTGCCGCCTATACGCTAAAACAGGCTCGCCGCCCACTTAAGGCTAGCGTTTTCCCGACTTTCAAATCATTCCATCATTCCGCATATATTTGCTTCAGTAGCCCGCAAATACACCAGGTTTGAACTAGGTTCTCATTTATCCTACCGTATAGGTTAATCCGGCACTGAAGTTTGGTTAAAATTTAAAAATGTACTACCATGCAATAATTGCAGTGCTTATAGACTTGGTGAAGCCCCAAGTAATAAAATACTAGGAACAGTGGCCGCGTAAAGAGGGGCGGTCCGCCCTGGGGGTCAAGCACTAAGGTGTGACAACGACAACTCATTCACACAGCCAGAGAATACTTACAGAAGAATCACTCTTCCAAAACATACCAATAAATAAATAGCTACCTACTCTAGTATCTATTTGCACTCTAATATTAATATATCTTAATATGTATCCCGACTTTATTTTTATCTTCTTTCGAACATAATTTCCTAAAAGAATGAGTTCAGGTTACGTCTGCTCGAGCGTCAGCCTTTCTTCCCAAGAAGCGGTCCAATGAACTACATTGGAGCCTCTCAGATTCATCGTAAAATGGGGCTATTCTGAGTCTGTTACGAGTCTAGCACTTTGTCTAAGATTTTTTTTAACTATTTGTTTCAGTGAAAGAACATTTTCAAAATTGAAGTTGATAAAATCTTACTTAAGCCACAATGACCAAGCGCGACTAACCAATCTTTCCGCATTTTATCTATTGAAAAGGATAGGAAAGTTAACTTTGATAATGTGATAGAATATTTTAGCAAAATAAAGTGCAGTAAGCACGTTTAGTATTTGTTGTTTTATTTTGGAGGTGCTCAATAGAAAACCGCCCTGAGTAGGAATACCTGGTTCAAAAATAATATCAGAAAATCTCATAAGAAATTGACCCAAAAGTCAAGTTTTAACTTAACAACCAGCACAAAGATTTTCAGTGACAATTATGATAAGGGGCAAATTATTTACATAATTTAGTAATCACTTTTTGAATTTCATATACACTTTCAGACAAATTCGGATTACTCTGGATTTTTCAGACCCTTGTTCTTAAGCTGCGTGACTTAAATCTGGCACTGAATAAAAATAATTTTTCGCAGTTGTTTTTCATGTGTTTTATTTGTTTACAATAACAATTATTCGTTTATTAGTGTTTAACATTATTTTTATTTATTTAACAGGTTTCACAAAATATATTTTTATGACACATAATTTTTTATATAAAACAGGTAAATTGGTTGGTTTTTAGAGACAAGAAGGAAGAAATTTAGTTAGCAGAATACCGATTCGTATAAAATCAGATATATTTAATATGAATGCGATATTTTGTCCCCAACATGGAACAGTTATCTTGAACCGTAGGCGTGTGTCCAGTAGTCATTCAGGACTTATGCAGTGTCCTGTACATCATGTTCCAAAATCATCACATTCTTTCCAAAATGTTGAGCGACAATCGCAAATACATCATTCTAGAACTGAACGAGATGTTGAAGAAGAATTCTGGAACCAATGGAAACCGAACAAAAGTAATTCAAACCTTTCTGAAATACCTAGGTTTTTTAGAAATATGACTTTAAGAAGTGCTGAAAATCATGCACAAAAAATAAAAGAAGGTAATAACACCGAAGAAGAAAATGATCATTTGCAAAAATTATACAATTTAATATCAAAACCTGACGAAAATGAAAATAAAGACATTGAAGATACAATAAGTCCAAAGACATCTTTGCGAAAGCAAGGTTCGGCTTCCAGAAAGTTATCAGTTGAGTTTGTTATACCAGAAACAGATGAAGGTTTGCCGGAAGATAAAAATCCAAAAAATAACAACAATAACAGGTCCAAAAACAAGAAACCGAATACCAAAATTATACCGAAAAAATCCCCAAGCAATACAAGTGTTGAAAGTAATTCTACTGAAGAAAATTGTCAAAGATTGTCTTCTGATGAAAACCTTCTTAAAGCCGAATCGATTGTTCATTATGAAAACAAAACACCGATACCTAATCAATCAATGACTAGTAGTGCATTTTCTGAGAACGATGAATGGAGTTATGAAGAAAACATTCACAGTCAAAATACACCCACAAATAACAAAAACAATGTTGTCACCAGCCAAACGCACCTTTCTAACAGAAACAGTAAAATTGGGTTAGTGCCCATGTCAACATCAAACAATTACGTCACAAATTATGTCGAATCTGCGCCAAAACAAAGAGAAATGCTGATTTCTACTCGACCAAGTAACATGTCGATATCACAACGAGATTTTCAGTCTGCTGATCGACATAAGCGTTACGATCAACAGCATGGTCAAAACGTTGCAGGCGTTCCTAGACAAAATTACAGTAATTCAACCACTAGGCATGGCGGCATACATTCTTCATATTACGCTACAGAAGATCAAAGAAGGCGCATTGATAAACGGTTGAACGGACAACACGACACGTTTTTAGTATCGCAACCGACACCCTCCCAAACGGACCAAATTCTAGACAATGCAACTATTTCCGAACAAGATGCATTTATAGCAAGTATTGAACCAACTTACGATTCAAAATACTCTGACGGTCTTGGAAAATTTAGCCAAGATAACATTTCAGTTAAATCGACGCATGACATTGATGCTGACTTTCAATACGGAAATAAAAAACCAGGGGGATATATACAGATGAATGAAGCTTATTTCAGGCACAATAATTATCTCAGAGGTGGCTCTTATCCACTACGGGCACCTGCTCGAGGAGAAGGTAGAAGGAGTTCGAGTAGCTTTCATAACTACTTCAGATAATTTTCTAATATAACTGACGACCTCTAACGTATTACATTTTTACGTGTTATTTGAAGAACTTCTGTCTTGCTAATCAATTCAATTTATACGCTCTTAGAGATCGGCAAAATTGGAAATTATAAGAATTTTTTTTGTATTCGTTACAGTAAATTTATTCCACCGAAATTATACCGGGTGTTTTTTGAAAACTTTGGATGTTTTTATATAAAAAACAACGGGTTGAATACAAAAAAAGCTCGAACGAAAGTGGTTGTGTTTCGAGGGGGAAATCGTTTGGACACAATAACCACTCCCACCACATCAGCCCTTAGCAGGGGGAGTGGTGACTTTTGTTTTTTAAATGGAAACCCCCATTTTACATACCGGGTGAGGCAAAAGTCCCGGAACGGTTGAATATCTCGCATACTACGCATCATATCAAAAAAAAATACGTGTCAAATATTTTTCGCAAAACTATTTTTTGATACCACACATGACTCCCCACCCCCCACCCAATTGGTGGGGGGAGGGGCAACTTTAAAATTTTAAATAGGAACCCCTATTTTTTATTGCAGATTCGGATTCTACGGGAAAAATTACATCAATTGTGTGTAATTTTTTTTTATTTTAATATTACTATCAATACAACAAATTAAATTCACCCTTCACTAAATAAATCCATATCTACAAACTAACGTTTTCATAAAATTTTTAAGTCTGGTCCTGTCGGGTCGATTTTAATAAAATTTTGGTAGCACATTTTAATCATTACTAAAGGGTTAAATTTCAATTTTGAAACGATTCGGAGAAATTTTTCGGTATTTTCGGGCCCAAAAATATTTTTCAACCCCTAAAACCCACGGGAAAAATTACATCAATTGTATATAATTTTTCCCGTAGAATCCGAATCTGCAATAAAAAATAGGGGTTCCTATTTAAAATTTTAAAGTTGCCCCTCCACCCACCAACTGGGTGGGGGTGGGGAGTCATGTGTGGTATCAAAAAATAGTTTTGCGAAAAATATTTGACACGTATTTTTTTTTTTATATGATGCGTAGTATGCGAGATATTCAACCGTTCCGGGACTTTTGCCTCACCCGGTATATATTTTTTTTGTATGTGAAATTTTTTAGTTCTTTTACAAATCGCTAATAACGATTTTTTTAATGTACGTTTTGATAAAAATGAGCCGAATTGAAGAAGAGTTCAGACAAAAAATGTTTTTTGTCCCAAAAAACTATATCTGACTATATAAAAATTGGGGTTCCCCAATAAAAAATAATCTCCACTCGCTCTGCTTCAGAACAAACCATTAATCGTTGTCAGTGAATGATTGATAACACATTGAAGAATCAGCAGGCTCTCCAAGAAAACTTTCCATGGTAACGAATTTTATTTTTGTAAGTGGGTTGCATGAAGTACTGAGTCGTTCAAGTCGGAGGATGGGATATTGTTTTTTGTGAAAAAAAGCATTTTTTGTTTGGACTTTTTTTCAATTCGGGTCGTAGTTTTTTACCAAAAAGCTCATTAAAAAAAATCATTATTAGCGATTTGCAAAAAAACTAAAAGCTATATTTAAAAAAATATCAAGCATTGGATGTTTATTTTCACATACAAAAAAAAATTCGATGATGGGTTCACATTTAAAAAAGAAAAGTCATCACTACTCCTGCTAAGGGGTGAGGTGATAAGGGTGGCTATTGTGTCCAAACGATTTCCCCCTCGGAACCCAACAACTTTCGTTCAAACTTTTTTTTTATTCAACCCGTTTTTTAAATTAAACGTCCAAAGTTTTCAAAAAACAGCCTGCAGTTAGATTATTTGATTTAATGAGCGATTTTTGATTAGAAATATTTCTAATTTTGTGTAAAATTTGTTTAATGTAATTTAACATTGAATTAAAAACCACGGTTGTATTTAATTAACAATAATTTAATATTTACATAAAACAGATTTTTGGTTTGTTAAAATAGCGTTTTGTCTTAACTAAATGTCCAAATGATCCTGACTCAATAATCTGAGAAATATTTAGATCTAGTATAACAAAAAATACTAAAGAATATTTTATTTCATCTTTTTTATAAACTAATATTGAAATTATTTACTTTAAAATTTATTTAAAGTAATCTAGCATTGGATTTAAAAAAAACTACTTATATAACTCATGTATGTATTTAACCAATAGTACCTAATTTATCAAATGTTTGCACGAGACACAGTTTTGCTATATTGAAATAATCTTGATTCAATTAGGAAATGTTTGCTGTAATTAATTTTTACGAACGACTAATGATTTGTGTTTTAAAATTGTGTAAAATGTTTTTATGGTGCAGTGAAATAAATACTATCTGAAAGCTGTCGTTTTTGTTACTATTATGCACACTTGCGACCCCGTGCCGCTTTGCCCGAGTGCAAAGGACCCCGCACGGAACATATGGGAATCGGCCCTCGGTTAAAATCTTCCATACTCGGGGATATTATCCAAAAATCGACGCTGAACAAAAGTCTCCATGGGCACGAAGTCCGGAAATGCTATCCCGGGGAGTTACTTTTATTGCAATCAAAATAGGGAAAATGAGCAAATGCATCCGTCTCCTTGTGATATTCTATTATAGACATATCTACATCACATAGATATATCATATACAGTATTTTGATTGCAATAAAAGTAACTCCCCGGGATCGCATTTCCGGGCTTCGTGCCCATGGAGACTTTTGATCAGCGTCGATTTTTGGATAATATCCCCGAGTATGGAAGATTTTAACCGAGGGCCGATTCCCATATGTTCCGTGCGGGGTCCTTTAAAACATGTAGCTTTGGACCATGATAGAGAGAAATAGTAGATTATAGACGCTCATCAGCGTCTAATTTTTTGCCCATGATATATTATTATTGGGTATAATATTATATCCGCTCGTGTAGATCTAATTTGGCGATCTCAAAACTTTCTTTATTGCTGGGTGCCAGGCACTAGTTGATTAAATACTATACCCACTCGTTTCGCACAAAGTCTGTAACCCGGAGATCCAACTCTAGCGTAGCGATGGACCGATATCTGTCGAATAAACCAATATGGCGTCAGCTAGTGGATAACGCTCCCACGTTCATGACTTACATGTGTGTAGTGTCTGTGAAGTTAAACAACTTTTGTAACTATAACGAAAACAGGTGGAAAGAACTGAAGTTTTCCCAGGTAGTGATAACAGCACCATCTCGCGTGCGCCTGAAAACGGTCCGTCTCGAAACACAGCAAGCCACGAAGTCATAACCAGGAGAACCAGCTCTAGCGTAGCGGCGGATCGATATCTGTCGCATGAACCAATATGGCGTCAACTACTGGGTAATGTACACACGTTCATGGCTTACATGTGTGTAATGTCTGTGAAGTTAAACAATATTGGTAACTATGGCGAAAACAGGTGGAAAGGACCGAAGTTTTCCCAGATAACAGCGCCATATCGCGTGCGCCAAAAAACGGTCCGTCTCGAAACAGAGCAAGCATAAGAATCTACGTCTCCTGGTTACAGACTTCATGGAATTTACTATTAAATAATACGTTACTCACTCGCTTCGCTCTCCATCTTGAAATCAATTTTATTTGTACTCGGATGAAGGCGGTTCTATAGAATTAAACCGTCCTCAAGGAAGAAGCTATCGAATTATAGAAACCGCATTCAAATCTGCTCAGTAGAGCGGATTCCAGGAGCGGATGAACCGACCGGGATTTTGGGAGTTTTCCTAGTAGCCCGGGGCCCGCTGAGTCCGGTAAGCGGAGCGCCCATATTAGTTTATATATTATTTTTTTTGTTTACTATAGAATGATTTGATTTCTATTTTGCAAGATGTAATACATTGGTTAATAAATATAATTCTAAGTTAAAATGAACAATACTTTTTTTGTCTCACAACTTTTTTGTGGCAGCGAAGGAAGTCTCGGATTCGGCCGAAACAGAAATCGAAATTCGATTTCGGTTGTAAAAACTAGTTTCGGTCGGACACTGGAAAACACTTCGTTGTCATTTAAGACGCTTGTGTAGCAGGAAGGTACCTTAAAGATGGTCAACAATGTTGTTTCTTTTTATTGTATCGAAAAATATACTTACAGGTTTAAACTGGAAACAATACAAATCACGTATCTCTATAGAAATCTACGACAAGTTCTTAAGAAACCAATTTCAAAATCTAGTAATCAAATCATCAACTTAAAAAATATACGAAAATCAGTATATTTTATTAAATAAGCTGTCAAATGGGATTTTTTAAACTCATATTTTAACGGATTTCAAGCAAACTATTAGTAATTCGTAACAATTTTTTTTAAATTATTTAAAATAAACTTGTGAAAATTCGATTGTCAATAAATTGAAAGGTTAATATGGCTTTCATTGCAAATATAATGGAGTACATTTCACCACCACCAAAAGAACCAACAATATTAGAACGTGCTTTGAATTTGTTCTCGTATGAAGAAAAAAATGATTTATCAACTCTGCGATACGTTTTGATATTATTGATCGGTCACATAAATAACGTATTTAAAGCAATTACTCTTCCATTCAGTGGTCTTATTACATTCTCACTTTTCGAAAACATTATTTATATATCATTTTTTATATTCAACGCATATGGTCTGCTTTATTATTCTTTTGGGAAACATGAAACGGCCAGCGAAGATTCAGAAAAAGAAATGGACGTTTTAGTAAAAGAGCATGTCGAAAATGTCACAAATATAGTAGAAGATATGAACGACCAAAATCTACTGATTATGAAGAAAATTTGGATGTTACATTTGCCATTTACAATGATGAGATACAGGGCTGAGTTTCTCGATGAACATTTTGGAGATGACAGTCTACAAGCTGGTGATTCTTTTCATGTTGCACCGTCTACAACAGACGGAACTAACAATATTGAAGTTGAACAATGTTAAAAATTATTAAGTAATATTGTACACTGAGTAGATCACATTAAAACAGTGCAATTATTTTGAGATATTGATCGAATTCATTTGTAGATCGCAATACAAATTGGAAATTTTCATTGGCCAATTTTGATCAAAGACCAGTCAAAATGCAATGTTTAATAGTTAAAGATCCCTTTTTCAGAATACCTATAGGTAGGTACCTACACGTAGAGATCAGTGTTATCCACTGATCTCTATTATTATTTTGAGATATTGATCGAATTCATTCGTAGATCGCAATAAAATTGGAAATTTTCATTGGCCAATTTTGATCAAAGACCAGTCAAAATGCAATGTTTAAGGCCTAGTTTATATGAGAGGCGTTCAACGCGCGTTGGCCCAACGCGCGTTTACAGTTTCTATACAATCGTATAGAACTGTGATAACGCGCGTTGAACGCGCGTTATCATATAAACAGTTCTATACAATTGTATAGAAATTGTAAACGCGCGTTGGGCCAACGCGCGTTGAACGCTCTTCATGTGTGCTAGGCCTAATAGTTAAAGATCACTTTTTCAGAATATAGGTAGGTACCTCACGTAGAGATCAGTGGATAAACCTTACAGGATTTTTCTTATATATTTTGTCTGTGCTTACTAAATTACTTACAACTGTTTTTCTATTATAAAATTAACTATTTTTATTCTTTGTTGTATAAGTACAAGGTTATCAGTCATATGTTACAACTTCTCGCGTAGAGCTATTTTTGGGATAGATCCGGGAACAAAATATCGATTTTGATGGCCCCCGAAAGTTGGTAAAAAACATTTCTTAAGGAGGTTAGCGCATGAAAAAAAATTAAGATTTTTTAATACGATCATAATAGTGTATGTAAACTAAATTAATTTTTTGAAAATTTTTGACCGCTTAGTTTTTGAAATATTAATACTTGAAAAATAGAAATTTAACACGGTAGATATAGAGAATCAGTACACGATTTGTCTTTAAACCTATTTTTGCTAATGTTTAAATAAAGATTTTTTTATAAAAATAACTGTAATAGATTAAAAAAACCTTTTTATTTACATATAAAAAAAATTAAATTTATTGACCATTTAAATAATTTATATTTAACATTTTTTGGACTAAATAACTGTATAAGTTGGACGCAACTACAATTGACATTAACAAATTTGGCAACGCTGCAACTTATTCTACCAATAATAAAGACGAGGGTTTATTATGGGTTAAAATGGCACTGGCGGGAATTACAACATTTAAATCAAAGATATTTGTAATCAATATTATTATTTTTATTCAAACTATGAAACATATAACGTTATATTATTATTTTTTGGTTATAAATAATAGGTCATATGCATGATTTTTTTTTGTTATATTGACGTGATAACGTCTTATAAATTGATGAATCACCAATCTAATAAATTGATGAAACACCGGCTGCATGCACGAAAAAGTGTAACGTTCCTAACGTTCCGCCTGACCCTGTGCGTGCTTTTCTCGAAAACGGCCCTAACGATTTGGATGAAATTTACTGAAAAGGGATTTTGGGGGGCAAAAAATCGTTTTAGCTAGGTCTCATCTCTCGAAAAAATCGTTTTCATACAAATTTTATCATTATAAAAATCAATTTTTTGACGTATGAAAATACTTAAATATTGTAAGTAGGTTTTGGAATTTTATATAAACAGTGAAACAATTGTTTTCAAAATATTATGACAATTAATCTTTGAGACTTAAAATAAATACGAAAGAAAGAAAGTTAAAAAAAAACAATTATTATTATAGGTGGTGAGTATTTTAATACATAAAATTAACCTAAATTTGAAGCGAAAGATGCAATATCATAGATTCGAATTATTATAATTATTATATGTAGAATTTAGGTTATGTATTACGGAATACGTTATCACGTAAAACTATCGTCCATAAACCGACTTTACAGACAACCAATTTTTTTTTTAATAGATTATTTAGTCAACCATAATACGGAAAAAAATTGATAATCATTTAAAAATGTAATATTATCATAAGAAAAAAAATATTAAATTCCACATTCAAAAATAGACAGTTTAAACAATCGGCCATGTTCGCGGGCTTATGTGACGTCATGATATACGATGCATGCCAACCTTGATGTCAAATTGTCAATGTTCTAAATGAAGTTTATTTGTTGTTTTCTCTAAATACTGACATAATCTTACTGTGAGACAACACAGTCGTCATGAAAACTGTTGTTGATATATACTCTGACGTCACGATGCGTTTTGAAAATTCGAAAGTAGCGCTTATTTTCTACATTTATTTTTTATTATTTGTATTTTTTTCAGTGATTAGGTTAATAAAATAATCATTACGTTATGATCAAGAACTAAAATATATTTCGAAATAAAAATTTTAACCAATTTGGAGTTTTATGCATATGACCTATTCCATTGAGATACAGCAAAACAATGTATGGTGGAATTGTTCCTCATTTAGATACCTACTGTGTGCACGAAGCCTACTAGCGCCGCTAGTGTGTAACAGAGAATTATTGAATTCGCTTTTTATGGAAATCGCGACATGTTTCTATGGTGATAAGTCAAAAACTTTAGTTGGCCATGATGTGTCAAAAAAAATGTAATAAGGAATTTATACCATAAAAATTAGATTGTAAACCATTATATAAATAGCATAACATAAAAGGTACGTGAGAATTATTTATCAATTATGACGTGCAATATATAAATAAATAATTTGTTCACACTGACAGCGGAATGTCAAATTATGGCGCCAATGGTCTTTGTTTTACTTAAATCGCCATCAGCGCAACAGCCCGGAACACAACAAGCATTTCCAGATCAGTTAGTTTTCCCCATTTTCTTTGTAATTCAAAAACTTCATAAAATTATAACTATTTTCACTTTAAATAAACATTTCCCACAGACATACGGAAAATTTGAGCTTGAAGTTTCCCCTAGTGGCTAGTGCTCACCACAAACGCTCATGTCGAAAAATTTGTAACTCCGCCTCCTTGCACATAGCACTATAGAAAAAACCGTGATGGCATATCTTTTAAGGATAGCTTACATTAACCATTTTAATGTTAAGCGCTTTTCGTGGATATCAATTTTGCAACGTAAGTCGACGAAAAACGGCGGCAATCTGCTAATTCAAGCAAAATCGGACCGGGACTAGTACTTTAAATAAAATACAAAGCGGCAGTGTAAAATAAACTTTTATTATATATCACTATAAAGGACAACAAATTTCAAAAATAAAATTTACAGTTTTTTTTTTGTATTTACAAACTTTTATCATGAGGAAGAAATGTTACGTCTTTGTAAGAGTCTATCAATCAAAAACAATGGAAACTTAAATCAATCTCTTTGCTTAATCTAAATTAAATTAAAGTGATAACTTTTCTTAAAGTTATTTTCATGAAATAGCAATATTTAAACTTAAATGTTACGGGTGCAGAAAAAATATTACTCTATATAACTGAAAACGACGATTTTTTGACTGACAGACAAAACTATATTGGATATTGTTCAAGAAGACTTTTTAAACTTTGATTTTATCAGCCAATGAACAAGATAGACCAGTTCCATCAGGTTCAACATTGAACTGTTTAATAATTTTATTGTCAACCAACATCGAGTAACGTTTTGAACGAAGACCACCCAAGACGGCGAGGTCAGTTTCCACTCCAATTGCTTTAGTAAATTTCAAATTCGGATCAGCAAGCATTCGAACTTTTCCATGGGCGCCTTTTGCATCACCCCACGCTTTCATCACAAACGCATCATTAACGGAGACGCATACAATGTCACTGATTCCCTGTTTCTTTAATTCTTCAGCTTTTTCAATATAACCTGGAAGATGTGTCTGTAAAAAAAATTGTTTATGTTTTTAACTATTTCCAAAGAGCCAGTTCGTCTGTCAACATGATTTCGGATCAAAACCAAATTTAAGTAAGCAGAATTTTAGTAATGTTTTACCCCCACCCCCCTTCCCCCTTCTTAGCAAAAGTAAGTAAAACTCTTACCCCGCCCCCCTATGCTAACGTAAACATTGGTATATATTTTTTTAAAATTCGTTCAAATTTCTTTATTGTTGTAATTATTGTTGACGTCATCACCATCTAGAGTCCTAGACCCTCCCTCCCGACCACTATGTCTTCAAAAATAAACTAAGCAAAAACCCCCTTCCCCCTTTGGTGCTTACATAATTCGTGAATGGCTTAATAGTATAAATATTATTGTTTAATGTTTATGTAAGTCAAATGCCAGTAAATAGGTCGTTATTATAATTTATTTTAAAGTGCTTCAGAAATCAGAACTATTGACTTAAGTTGAGACAAATATTGTAAAAAAACACAATATTTAAAGTAGGTATCTATTCTGTGGTTTCATATCTTCTGAGGTACTTGTAATGCATATAGGTATGTAGATAAGAGACGACGAAAATGTTATCATAAGAAAGTTGTTTGCTTATACGATAATATACTTAAATAAAATTAAAAAAAATAACGTTTATGAAATAGAGATATATATGAAAAAACAGTTGTGTGGTTTTAAGAAACCACGACGCAAGTGAAACTTTTATTGGATTGTAGGCGTTGGATTGTAGACTCTTATCCATCACGATTAATTATAAACAACAATATTCACATGAATACACGAATAAAAACATGTAAACACTGTACAGCACTTGCCCGCATGACAGACTGACTATGTGTTATACATGCTACACGGTCAGCTGATGCTAACCATGGGCGCCGCCATATTGGCCTTGGCTGCTCTACCGAGCGCCTACTCCGAACCATGGACATAGGAATATATCCGAACGCCTTTCACTTTACCCGTACTCCGCGGTTGCCTGTAATGCGACATGCAACAGACGGCCAGAAAAATTCGGGGCGATAGAATAAAAGTTTCACTTTAATAAGGGTCAATTTTCATTTACAAGAAAATCAAGGATTACCTTATCACAGCCAGGCGTGAATGCACCAGGAACTCCAAAAATAATAACCTTTTTTCCTGCGCATAGGTCTGCAATATTCACTGTAGATGCCGGAGTACCTTCATGAAGTTCCACACTTGGGATTGAATCGCCTTGCTAAAATTATAATTTTTGCTTTTTGTGAAAGTCTATATCTATATATACTGAGAAATAAAAATTAACCTTGAAAAATATATATTAATTATTTACGTGCTAAGTCATGCATAAATAATTAATATATAAGTAACAAGGTTAACGTAAGAAAATCTACATTACAATGAATAATTTTTTTATAATTTATAATTTCAATAATTTACTTTCAATATTATTACTGAATATAAATAAACAAATTTTTGTCCAACCCCTAGGTCCCGCCATCCGACCGACGCCAATAGTGTAAGTGCCTTATGGCAAATACACTAATAATATTATTTTTTAGTCGTCTTTAGGGTTCTGTAGAAATTAGAAATCCTTAGGTATAATAATTTCGGTCAGTCCGTCTATCACAGTCCTTCTACCTTCCTATTTATATACTCGTTAAAATGAAATTTGGTATACGGCTGTAGATTTATTACCCAAAAATTTAAATGATCAAGATTTGAAAAATATTTTTTTTAATTTCCTCCCAAAGTTGAAAGTGTACCTAATTAAAAAATTTCTTTCATGCACTCACTTCATTGAATGGAGTGTCTTTAGATAGGTCTCCTACAATGCAACAAAAATGTTATAAGGGCCCTTTTATTTTAACTTTTGTCATGAGATATTTCTTACAACAAACACTATAGGTAGCAAAAATAGTTCATGAAAAAAAAAGGCTTTGGAGATTTTTTTAACACACGTAAATATTTATGTTAAAAATGCATCAACTTGTGTTGAAAGTGTATGATTACGGTTTTGACAGATGTATTAACTGCAGCAGAGTTTGTTACTTTTTGGAATTTTATTACGAATAAGTACGTCAGGTTAAACGTAAGACAGTATTATATATATCCAAAACTCACCAGTCACTATTTTCAACTTTAGATAACACAATCAACTTTGTCAATAATTAATGTCAAGAAAGGACAAAGGTTACCATGAAAAGTAAATTGTTACAATAAAAAAGCCGATAAGCATACAATAATTTCAGGTTAAATTTATAAATTTTTGCTTTAAAATCGCTTCACATCTCATAGCACTTTTAAATAGCTTTGCTTTATATTATGATCGATAGTTATTCAAATATAATCAAGAAAATTAATAAATTACCTTTATTTGGGAAGACATTGCTCTGACACTTGTTTTCACTGTAATGGCTGGACTACGAATGATTTTTGAACAAACAACAAAACACGCCCTCGCTGTATTCATAGCTGCGATACTTTCTTTTTTACAAACGATAAATTGTTAGCTTGTCGCTTGATAACCTTGCAAGTTATTAGAATGTCAATCAACCGGTAAAAAATTAACAATGGTAAATGTTCAAATGATAGATGTCTGGGACTTTTGTCGTCAGAGTAAAAGGCATCGTAGGTTAAACCATAGCATTGGTGGTACCTCCATTACAAATAATTTCTATCAAATATTGTATGTGTTTTGTGTGTTATTTTAAGATAATAAAAGATAATAATAAAGAAACTCTTTTGTTTTACTTCTATTAAATTGTGTTATTTCGTTTTTGCAACAATATAATATTATTACATAATGAAATCTTAAACATAAAAAACCATAGAGATTTTTTAGTGTTATTAAGGCTCTGTGTGTTATGTAACAGTAAACAAATAACAAACCTTGGACTCAATTTTAACTTTTGTTGGCATCTAGTGTTGTAGTTATAAAACTAGACGTACAGATGGAACACTTAACCTAGTGTAGTTTAATACTAGTCTCCCAGATGACCCTAACACTTATTTTTTTTAATGGCTGTGACATCTAGCGGAATTATTTTGACATAATATACCTATACTTTTTAAATGTTTTTCTGATCTGGATGAAAGTTGTTTAAAATGTTTAATAAAATATAGTTTAAAAAAAACTAAAAAACACGCTTTATATCGGACTAAAAAGTAAAAAATAATTGTTTTAAAATAAGCTTAAAAAGCGTGGGGCGCTTTGTTCCACATTTTCGTACATCGAGCGCCCAACGCTTTTTAAGCTTATTTTAAAACAATTATTTTTTACTTTTTAGTCCGATATAAAGCGTGTTTTTTAGTTTTTTTTAAACTATATTTTATTTTTCACTTTTTAGTTTGAGGATCTATAAAAGAATTTATTAATCCTGGGGGTCCTAATAAGGATAATGGGAAACTGTTATCAAATTATTGCATTGTCATCGGTCCTTGATACGTATGCAAAGTTTCAAATTAATCAGACTTCGGGAAATTGGTGAAAATTATGCTCAAAGATTCCGTTACGGACATACATACATAGTTACAACCCAAACTAATATAAAGCGTTTAATAATAAGGATAATGGGAAACTGTTATCAAATTATTGCATTGTCATCGGTCCTTGATACGTAAGCAAAGTTTCAAATTAATCAGACTTCGGGAAATTGGTGAAAATAAAGCGTTTACTACAGAGGATCTATAAAAGAATTTATTAATCCTGGGGGTCCTAATAAGGATAATGGGAAACTGTTATCAAATTATTGCATTGTCATCGGTCCTTGATACGTATGCAAAGTTTCAAATTAATCAGACTTCGGGAAATTGGTGAAAATTATGCTCAAAGATTCCGTTACGGACATACATACATAGTTAGTTACATACATACATAGTTAGTTACAACCCAAACTAATATAAAGCGTTTAAAAAAAAAAAAAAACTAAAAAACACGCTTTATATCGGACTAAAAAGTAAAAAATAATTGTTTTAAAATAAGCTTAAAAAGCGTGGGGCGCTTTGTTCCACATTTTCGTACATCGAGCGCCCAACGCTTTTTAAGCTTATTTTAAAACAATTATTTTTTACTTTTTAGTCCGATATAAAGCGTGTTTTTTAGTTTTTTTTTAACTATATTTTATTTTTCACTTTTTAGTGAGGATCTATAAAAGAATTTATTAATCCTGGGGGTCCTAATAAGGATAATGGGAAACTGTTATCAAATTATTGCATTGTCATCGGTCCTTGATACGTATGCAAAGTTTCAAATTAATCAGACTTCGGTAAATTGGTGAAAATTATGCTCAAAGATTCCGTTACGGACATACATACATAGTTACAACCCAAACTAATATAAAGCGTTTAATAATAAGGATAATGGGAAACTGTTATCAAATTATTGCATTGTCATCGGTCCTTGATACGTATGCAAAGTTTCAAATTAATCAGACTTCGGGAAATTGGTGAAAATAAAGCGTTTACTACAGAGGATCTATAAAAGAATTTATTAATCCTGGGGGTCCTAATAAGGATAATGGGAAACTGTTATCAAATTATTGCATTGTCATCGGTCCTTGATACGTATGCAAAGTTTCAAATTAATCAGACTTCGGGAAATTGGTGAAAATTATGCTCAAAGATTCCGTTACGGTAGTTAGTTACATACATACATACATAGTTAGTTACAACCCAAGCTAATATAAAGCGTTTAAAAACGATATTCATCTACATTCTACGGAGTTTAACTATCTTGTACGGGGCTCATCAGAATTGTTTATGGGATTCATCAGAAACAAAATGCGACTGCAGAATAACGAGAGAAGTTTGTGATTTTATTTGTTTGAAAATATCTGGATCTACTGAACCGATTTTGAAAATTCTACCAATTTCGTTACCTTTTGTAAAGCTTATAACCTTCCTTAATGCCAGTTGCAAACGTTTAAACCTGAATGCATAAAATATAAATTATGAAAATTGAATTGATATGAAAGATGTATAAATAGCAAAAAAAATCCTCAGAAGCGTTTGAAAAAATAAATTTAGTGTCCGACCGAAACCGAATTTCGGCTTCAGTCTCAGTTTCGGCCGAAACCGAAATGTCGTGTCTTCGTGGGAAAAATAAAGTAAACATTATCATAATCAGTCAATATTTTATTTTTAAATCAATCACATATTAATCATTCAGCCTCTGATATTTTAACTAATCATTAACTTATTATACCACCTTATTTGAAGAAGCACAAATAATTAATAAATTATACTTTCTTTTAGTTTAACCAAGTCATAACGCAACTAGCGCGGAGCCATAAAAGACACTTTGCAGTCGCACAGTCGCAGCTGCACCGAACATGTCTGATTTCAGCGCGAAACTTACCGAATGTGATTTCTGTTTCGGGCGGATGGTTTCCAAAGTCGGGGGCGCCTAAGATTCCTCAGGGGGGCGCAGATTAATTGAATGGACATTTTTTATTAACACTGATTTTTCTGCTCGCTATACTCAGAGGCAAGAATTTTTATAAAGGGGGCGGCTGAGGTAAGATTCTTTATAAGGGGGGCGTTAGTGCACAAAGTTTGGAAACCGCTGGTGTAAAATATATAAGAAAAAATAAGTTTTTTTGATCGTAAAAAGCTCATTTATCATTATTTCAAAAATTCTTATTCAGCTTCCATAAGCGTTAAGGAGGTATCTATGCTTTAGAAAACATTTTATTTTATAGTCTACATTCGACTGTAGAAGTATCAGGCAATCATGAGTCCCAATATCTATTCAGCTTTAGATTATGTAATTCTCTCTTTATAAATTAAGCTATTATTCAATATTATAATACTGTAGACAGGGCCGGATTATCGTGTAGACAAAGGAGACGAATGTTTAGGGCCCGGTTTTTAGAACGACCCGGTCAAACTGTCTATTTTGAAAAGATTAGTAAACATTATAGTTTACTTTGCTGTTGGACAACTGTGTATAAAAAAAATTCGATAAAAATGTGTTGCTTTTGTGTTGCGTTATTCTAAAATAAAAAGGAAAGTGTGTTCTTATAGTTATATGTTATTTTTACTAAAAACTAATTTTTCCGATAATTTAGAATTCTTTTTAAACACTCAAAAAAAAAGAAATATGTGAATTTCCTTTTTTCAACTATTATTCAGATTTCAAAAAGGTCAAAGTGGATTAGTCCGGCCCTGACTGTGGAATGGGTTAAAATTTTAAAAATATAATTTATTAGATAACAGTCTGATTGTCAATAAAGACGGCAAATTGTGGTGTGAGTAATAAAACTATTATGCAACTATCTTTTGTCTTGTTCTATTCGCTAGAAATACCTCTTACTGCTTCTGGGAGCTGGATAGCAAATTTCTGATATTTACGTTTTGTCGAAATTTGCAGTTACTATTTTTCACTTTAAACCCTCTAAAGGCTGACAGACAACGCACTGCCTAAACCGGTGGGTCTAAATGCAACAAATTTTGCACAGGGGTTCCTTATTTAACATAGCTGTGTACTCGAAAATGATTTTTGAAAATTAATCCTCTAAGGGGGTTCTATACTTAGTTAAAACGACACTAGATTGACGTACAACTATGAGGTGTGTTTAAACATCGAAGCAACATTTGAACGTCTCTATCTTTGAAACGGCATTAGATACAGACCTCTGGGTGAGCTCATTGGATTAAGCGTGTCGTTTTCTATCAGTACACCGAATATGAAATGTATTCGATTCGTATTCCAGACTTTCCTGAAAAGCACTTTGAACGGGTCTATCTTCGAAACGGTAATAGATACAGACCTCCGTGTGCGCTCATTGAATTCAGCGTGTCATTTTCCATAAGCCTACCGAACTTGAATCGGATCCAAGAGACTGTCAAAAATCGTCTTAAAAAAATACAAAATAACTAAGGCTATACTATGGGAAAAATCTCGTTTTAGTCGATTTTCGACATTTTCTAATAACTCACTTTTCGAATCCTCACGGCTTATATTAACAGGAAATGATACCCTAAATAAAAAAATAAGCTCAACTTTTAGTTCTGTGGGTCTTCGAGGTGTGTTTAAACATCGAAGCAACATTTAAACGTCTCTATCTCTGAAATGCTAAGCTAAGTTCTGACTGCAAATAACATACAATCAAATATAACAAGCTTACAGACATCAATAATTATTCCAGGCAGACGAAGTCGCGGATAACAGCTAGTTTATGTATAAAATTACTATTTTTTTCTGATAGGCTGCGGCGCCTGATACATTTTTGTTTATATTATTGACTGACGAATTTTTAAAGATTGCGTAATGTCGAATGCTCCATATACTGCAGTCCCAAATCAATGGGTCATATCTGTAATTTTACATTTTTGAAATATTTAGACTTGAAAAGCTGAAACATTAATTCCTCTTTTGTTTCTCTATCATGCTTTATTATGCATGCATAATATCTATTTAATTTAAATAGATTTAGCATTGAAGTGATATATTTTGATGTTTTCATCTCAACTTAAAATAATTTTAAATAAGTATCTCTACAAGAATACAAAAAAAACTGTTTTGGTTACAAATTAGCTATTATTATACATGCTTGTATATACTTTGTCAAAGTCAAATTTTAAAACTATTATGCAATAGGTAATAATAGGTAAGGCAATACTGTGGGCAGGGCCGGATTATTGTATAGACAAATGAGACGAATGTCTAGGGCCCGGTTTTTAGAAAGATCCGGTCAAACTGTCTATTTTGAACAGATTTGTAAACAAGATAGTTTACTTTGCTGTTGGACAACTATGTATAATAAACAAATATATAAAATTGTGTTGCTTTTTATATGCGGTTATTCTAAAATCTAAAGAAAATGTGTTCTTATGTTTCATTAAAAACTAATTTTTCCGATAATTTAGATTTCTTTTTATACACTCAATAAAAAAGCAATATTTGAATTTACTTTTTTTTAACTATTTTTCAGATTTTAAAAAGGCCGAAGTTGATTAGTCCGGCCCTGACTGTGGAAGGGGTTCAAATTTTAAATATATAATTTATTAGATAACAGTCTGATTGTCATTAAAGACGGCAAATTGTGGTGTGAGTAAAAAAACTATTATGCAACTATGTTTTGTCTTGTTCTATTCGCTAGAAATACCTCTTACTGCTTCTGGGAGCTGGATAGCAAATTTCTGATATTTACGTTTTGTCGAAATTTGCAGTTAAATGGTTACTATTTTTCACTTTTTCTTCTTAAACCCTCTAAAGGCTGACAGACTGCCTAAACCGCTGGGTCTAAATGCATGAAATTTTGCACAGGGGTTCCTTATTTAACATAGCTGTGTACTCGAAAATGATTTTTGAAAATTAATCCTCTAAAGGGGTTCTACTTAGTTAAAACGACACTAGACTGACGTACAACTATGAGGTGTGTTTAAACATCGAAGCAACATTTGAACGTCTCTATCTTTGAAACGGCATTAGATACAGACCTCTGGGTGTGCGCTCATTGAATTCAGCTTGTCGTTTTCTATCAGTACACCGAATTTGAAATGTATCCAATACGTATTCCAGACTTTCCAGAACAGCACTTTGAACGGGTCTATCTTCAAAACGGTAATAGATGTACAGACCTCCGGGAGCGCTCATTGAATTTAGCGTGTTATTTTCCATAAGCCTACCGAATTTGAATCGGATCCGAGAGATTGTCCAAAATTGATTAAAAAAATCACAAAATAACTAAGGCTATACTATGGGAAAAACCTAATTTTTAGTCGATTTTCGACATTTTCCAAAAAATCGCTTTATAGGTACACACGGCTTATACTTACAGAAAATGACACTCCGAATAAAAAAATAAGCTCAACTTTTAGTTCGGTGGCCATTTGAAGTGTGTTTAAACACCGAAGCGACATTTGTACCTACGTCTCTATCTCCGAAACGGCATTAGATAATATAGACCTCCGGGTGCGCCCATTGAATTTAGAATGTCGTTTTCTATCAGTACCCCGAATTTGAAATGTATCTACGTATTCCAGACTTTCCAGAAAATCACTCCAAACGGGTCTATCTTCGAAACGGTAATAGATACAGACCTCCGGGTGCGCTCATTGAATTCAGCGTGCTATTTTCCATAAGCCTACCGAATTTGAATCGGATCCGGGAGATTGTCCAAAATTGATTAAAAAAATCACAAAATAACTAAGGCTTAAAATACTATAGGAAAAATCTCATTTTTAGTCGATTTTCGACATTTTCTAATAACTCACTTTTCGAATTCTCACGGCTGATATTAACAGGAAATGACACCCTAAATAAAAAATAAGCTCAACTTTTAGTTCTGTGGGTCTTTGAGATGTATTTAAACATCGGAGCAACATTTAAACGTCTCTATCTCTGAAATGTTAGCTTAAAAGTTCTGACTGCAAATAACATACATTCAAATATAACAAGCTTACAAACATAAATTCCAGGCAGACGAAGTCGCGGGTAGCAGCTGGTTTATGTATAAAATTACTATTTTTTTTCTGATAGGCTGCGGCGCCTGATACATTTTTGTTTATATTATTGACTGCCGAATTTTTAAAGATTGCGTAATGTCGAATGCTACGTATACTGCAGTCCCAAATCAACAGGTCATGTCTGTAATTTTTAAAATATTTAGACTTGAAAAGCTGAAACATTAATTTCTTTGTCGTTTCTTTATCATGCTTTATAATAATGCATGCATAATAACTATTTAAATTAAATAGATTTAACACTATGTGATATATTTTGATGTTTTTATCTCAACTTTAAATTTTAATAATCTACAAAAATACAAAAAAAAAACTGTTTTGGTACCAAATTAATTATTATTATACCTACTTGTTTATACTTTGTCAAAGTCGAATTTTAAAACTATTATGCAATAGGTAATTATATGGAATACTGTGTACAGGGCCGGATTATTGTATAGACTTATGAGACAAATGTCTAGGGCCCGGTTTTTAGAAGGACCCGGTCAAACTGTCTATTTTGAACAGATTTGTAAACAAGATAGTTTACTTTGCTGTTGGACAACTGTGTATAAAAGAACAAATAAATAAAAATGTGTTGCTTTTTATATGGTTATTCTAAAATAATTTAGAATTCTTTTTATACACTCAAAGAAAGAAATATTTGTATTTCTTTTTTTCAACTATTATTCAGATTTCAAAAAGGCCAAAGTGGATTAATCCGGCCCTGACTGTGGAATGGGGTAAAATTTTAAAAATATAACTGATTGTCTTAAAGACGGCAAATTGTGGTGTGAGTAAAAAAACTATTATGCAACAATGTTTTGTCTTGTTCTATTCGCTAGAAATACCTCTTACTGCTTCTGGGAGCTGGATAGCTAATTTCTGATATTTACGTTTTGTCGAAATTTGCAGTTAAATGGTTCTATTTTTCACTTTTTCTTCTTAATAAACCCTCTAAAGGCTGACAGACAACGCACTGCCTAAACCGGTGGGTCTAAATGCAACAAATTTTGCACAGGGGTTCCTTATTTAACATAGCTGTGTACTCGAAAATGATTTTTGAAAATTAATCCTCTATGGGGGTTCTACTTAGTTTAAACGACACTAACTGACGTACAACTATGAGGTGTGTTTAAACATCAAAGCAACATTTGAACGTCTCTATCTTTGAAACGGCATTAGATACAGACACCTCCGGGTGAGCTCATTGGATTCAGCGTATCGTTTTCTATCAGTACACCGAATTTGAAATGTATTCGATTCGTATTCCAGACTTTCCAGAAAAGCACTTTGAATGGGTCTATCTTCGAAACGATAAGTGATATGAAGCAACGGATGGGCTTGATGACTTCAGCGTGTCATTTTCCATTAGCCTACCGAATTTGAATCGAATCCGAGAGACTGTCAAAAATAGTCTTAAAAAAATCACAAAATAACTAAGGCTATATGGGAAAAATCTCGTTTTTAGTCGATTTTCGACTTTTTCTAATAACTCACTTTTCGTGTCCACACGGCTTATACTAACAGGAAATGACACTCCAAATCAAAATATAAGCTCAACCTTAGGTCCTGTGGCCATTTGAACTGTGTTTAAGCATCAAAGCAACATTTGAACGTCTATATCTCTGAAACGGTATCAGATACCTTAGAATTTAGAATTCTTTTTATACACTCAATAAAAAATCAATATTTGAATTTACTTTTTTTTAACTATTTTTCAGATTTCAAAAAGGCCGAAGTTGATTAGTCCGGCCCTGACTGTGGAAAGGGTTCAAATTTTAAAAATATAATTTATTAGATAACAGTCTGATTGTAAAGACGGCAAATTGTGGTGTGAGTAAAAAAACTATTATGCAACTATGTTTTGTCTTCTTTTATTCTCTATTCACTATAAATACCTCTAACTGCTTCTGGGAGCTGGATAGCAAATTTCTGATATTTACGTTTTGTCGAAATTTGCAGTTAAATGGTTACTATTTTTCACTTTTTCTTCTTAATAAACCCTCTAAAGGCTGACAGACTGCCTAAACCGGTGGGTCTAAATGCATGAAATTTTGCACATGGGTTCCTTATATCGTGGGTGTGTACTAAGAAAAGATTTTTGAAAATTCATCCCCTAAGGGGGTTAATCTACTTAATAAGTTAACTTTAACACTTGACTGACTTACAATGGCACAGCCTAAGCCGGTGGATCTAGAAGCATGAAATTTTGCACAGAAGTTCCCATATGACTTAGGTGAGCACTACGAAAGGATTTCTGATAATTCATCCCTTTATATTATTGTTTGATTTTTTTGTTTCTAGCAGCGCAAGCAGCGGTTTCTAGCCTCGTGTGCAGCGGCCTTCAAAATGATTAAATTACAAAATTGATAGTTTTTACCAAATTTTGTCATAAATGTTAGGTTCTTCCTGTCCAAACGGTCTCTCGAGCTGGGGACCACCTCAGGTCAGGGGCCCGTGGCATTTTGCTCGTTCTGCCACCCTATTGTTACGCTACTGCTTGGGGAGCAAGGTGATACAACGTCTTTATGGCTGCTTAATGCTTTGACACTATATTATGGAATTGTCACTTGTAAAAAGGAATGTTTAGTAAATAAAATACACAGCTGTTATTACAAATTCACAATTTTCTTTAATGAAAATAATGTACAGTTAATTTATTGCCTAGACCACCATTATAAAGTATAATACACATCAGATTAGGGTCGTTCGTATTTTAGTGTTAATCAGACATAATACACATAAGTATTTAAGTGATATAAATTGGACTTTATAAATAAAAAACAAACATTCACAATATCTATTCATTTGTTAAAACAAAATAGTACGAGACGCATGTGTTTTATTATTTTGTATTTATAAGTCCACTACACAATATTATGCACGTCCTTACGAATTTATTTTCAGTATTCTACACACATATACACAGTATATTCTAAATTTTGAAAATTGAAAATTTTAAAAACAGAATGCTGCTCCCATAATTTCATTATTATGAATTTTGGATTTGCCTAGTTAAAATCGGGACAAACAAAATCTAATTTATTTTCTACATCATTTTATAATTTTCTGATAATAGTCCTTCTTTAACATTTACAACGCTATACAAAATGGCAAATCCAAATATATTATATTTACATTTTTGTTTGTTAAAATTTAAAAATTTTCATTAAAATCTAAAAATTCATTTACATAATGATATGATGTTGGATTGATTTTTGTATTTTCATTCACACTTTTTTCAGCAATTATTGGTCAGGGGAAAATAAATCAAAAATAAAACAAATGAAAACGAATATTTCAATTTAGGTAATCATACGATATGTATAGTTTTCACATAAACGATAAGATTATAAAATGCAGGATATTAAACAACCGATATTTTGTAAAAATTGTCTGTAAGCTATTCAACACCAGTTCTTTTGACGTGATAACGTCTTATAAATTGATGAATCACCAATCTTATAAATTGATAAAACACCGGCTGCATGCACGAAAAAGTGTAACGTTCCTAAATCCTAACGTTCCTAACGCGTAACGTTCCGCCTGACCCTGTGCGTGCTTTTTGCTAATTTCTCGCACAATTTAAATCAGATCGGTTTGAAACCAGTCTTAAACGAAAGAGGAGAACATTTTACATAGATTTCGTATAACAGAATTTGCCTAAACAGTTTTTAACTTCCCGCTATAAAAAAAAAAAAATTTTTTTTTTTCAAAAATCGGGAAGTTATTGGTTTCACCCCGATTTTCGAAAATCGAGTTTTCGCCAGATCTCGACGTTTTGAGGTCCTAAGAAGCTATTGAAACTATTTTGGCGATGATGTCCGTAGGGCTGTATGTATGTGTGTGTGTGTGTGTGTGTGTGTGTATGTATGTATGTAAACCTTTTATATCTTTTGAACGGAGTGTCCGACTGAAACGCGGTTTGCGGCATCTGACGTGATCTTGGTGAACTTAGACTTCCTGAAAATTTGAAACGATTCGGCCCAAAAAATTTTGAGAAATCTTAAAAAAACAAGTTTCAAAAATTTTTTAAAATTTGTTTTTGTAAAAAATTTTCTAAACTACTAAACCGATTAATTCAAAAAACTAATCAGCTCTTCTCCTTAACAAACTGCGTCGATTTCCGCAAACCGCATCAAAATCGGTTCATTTGTTCACGAGAAACCGTGAACGAAAAAATCGTAAAAAAGTGTTTTTTTGAAAATGACTCTTAAAATTGTTATCAGATTGATTTTTTTGTAATAAATTACTTTCTTAAGCTAAAAAAACTGCGTCGATCGCCGCAAACCATATCAAAATTGGTTCATTTGTTCATGAGATAACGTGAACGTAAAATTAGGAAAAAAGTAATTTTTTAAAATTACTCGTAAAATTCTTATCAAATCGATTTTTTTGTAATAATTTACTTTCTTAGGTTAAAAAAACTGCGTCGATTGCAGCAAACCGCATCAAAATCGGCTCATTTGTTCACGAGATATCGTGAACGAAAAATTTTTAAAAAGTGTTTTTTTTAAATTGCTCGTAAAATTCCTATGAGATCGATTTTTCTGTATTAAATTACTTTTTAACGTTAAAAAATTGCGTCGACTGCCGCAAATCGCATCAAAATCGGTTCATTTGTTCATGAAATATCGTGAACGAAAATTTCGTAACAAAGTGTTTTTTTTTGAGCTCGAAGATCTAAAAAATAAACTTCTTGCTATATTTGATATATTTTTGAGCGTTTTGAACTCGAAAATAGCGGGAAGTTACAGGGATGGCCTGCAGGGTCAAACTACTTTTCAAATTTTTTTATACAAATTTATATAGAAAAATATTTTATACAAATTTATATAGAAAAATAGCTGTATAAATGCAATGTTGTCTAATGCATGGCGCGACGCGGTCGGTCGTCTTTGTTTGCCGTACATGGAAATTAGAAAATAACGTATGTCTTGTCTTAACATGAAAACGGCTGCATTTCTAATGTTTAATTCAATTTTTTTACATTAGTATTTTGTGAAATGCAACGCCTTCTAAGTTAAGTATTGGAATAACTAATTATTATTAGAACATAATACTTTGACAGTTGCAAACGTCTCTTTTGACATTTCTTATCATTCCGACACCAAGGATAAGCGGATTGAAACCAAATTTTGGGAGGTTTAGGTTATGTATTACGGAATACGTTATCACGTAAAACTATCGTCCGTAAACCGACTTTACAGACAACCAATTTTTTTTTCTGTTGGCATCTTTGAAAAAAAATCTCCACAAACTATAAATGCCAATACCTAGTTTAATAAAAACAATGTTGAAGAGCTTATAGAAAAATGCTACAGTATTAATTATAAACAATTAAACAAACTAATATATCTTGCTGAAAAAAGTTTAATGTTTAATAAAGCTAAAAGACATCTAAAACGTCTAAAAAATGCTTACCGTTAAATAGTCATAAATATTGCATTTCAATAAGAGAAATTAGTGAGTAAGCTAGCTTGCTAACGAATCAAAAAAGTAATTCAATTGATTCAATTAGTACCGAATTTAGAACTAAGCAGCTGGCGAGGAACACCACCTTTGATAATAATGTCTACAACAGTTGTAGACAAAACGCCAGGTAGAAATATCAATGGACCACGGCTTATAATCCTGGAAAACAAGAAGATTTGGAACAACGCTTAGATATTGCTTTATGATATTACTATTTTTAGTTTCCTTTTATGTTATCTCACTACTCAAGAACCATTGTTGCGATTTGCTATTCTTTTACTATTTAATGCAAAATAGGCTACGACAAAACTGGGATGAGCAGTGAGCGAAAATAGATATTTGTATTTGAGCGAAGCCTGGCTGGACAACTAGTCATTTGAAAAGTATAATACGCGCCACGGTTCTAAAAGGTTCGGAAGTTAGTCACAAACAGCGTCGCAAAGGCACATTTTAAAGCCGTTTATACTCCCACCACTTCCCAGCTACCTGCACGGAACGTGCGCTCGTCGGTGATTGGCCGTGATCGCTCGTTGCCTTTGTCACTTGTCGCTTTCCTGCTTTAAAGTACAGTCGAGTACGAGTTTGTAGTTTTTCAACAGACTGTACAAGCGCAAGCCAGAATTCGCATCTAACTTCCGAGCCTTTTAGATTCGTGGCGCGTATTATAAAAAGGACATCATTAGATGATGTTCAGGATGCTTCACAGTTTTAAATTCGACACTAAATTTTAAGGCTGAACAAATTTAGATTAGGAATGTTTAGATGTGGGTTTCACATCTGCAAATGCGGATGTGAAAATAATAATCCGAATGTGATTTCTTCAAATAAATAAAATTATGGACCAATTTTTCCAGACTACATATAAATATTAACAAAAGTTATTGAATTACAATTTTATAATTTTTGTTAATATTATAATCTGAAAAAAAAAAAATGATCGATAATTTTATTTATTTGATGAGTTCTATTCAGACGTTAATCAAAGATTTAAATGTGATTTCTGATTGGTAAATATTAAGTTTTCCTGAAACTACGTAGAGACATTATCATTTTTATTATTTATTAATGAAGTTATTATTTTCATCACTCAATAATAAAATTTCAAAATTGGCGATTTCGCAAGGGTTGGTGTTATGGTCAAGTAGTCTAGAACGCCTCACGTGACGGACTCGCTACTGATAATTATCTATCACATGCGCATCCGTAAAATCTCCGCAACGACTATTGCGGATGCAGATGACAAAAATGACATCCGCAACATTCCTAACTCATAATATTTCGGTTGATTTATTTTTAGATTTGTCTCAAGCAGCAGAGAACGGTAACAGAACCGCCACAGTCTTGTTACTGCGCAAGACTGTCTTGCGCACTAGCTCAACAATCGATAAAAACAGTTTCGTTTTAGCTAGTGCGTAAGACGGTGACGGTTCTGTTACCGTTCTCTGACTGCATGGAACATACCTATTGTAACGAAAGTGTTTTAAATAAATAAATATTAAAATTTTGAGCAATTACTTATTTTAAAGGTTCAAGAAGCTTACTCACTATTGAGAAATAGTATAATGTTGAAAATTATTGAAACAATATTTTATGTTTATTATCTTGAGTTAATATCAAGTTCCATTTTGTTTTCGAAATTAATTTTTTGCACACAGCCAAATTTTCGGACAATTTTAAACATACCTATGTTAAATAGGTGGACAATATATTATGTTAATACAATTATTTCATTGTCGCTTGGAAGAATATTTCTATTAAAATATTCTTACAAGCAAAAACTACTTTTTTTACAATATAAAAATATTCAGTCAGATTTTAAAATTTCCCTACTTTAACCGATCTGAATGAATATTTTTTTTTTATTTTTGAAAAAGAAAATGCCAAAAAAAATTTCAAAAACTGTAACTTATTCTTGGCACTTAAAATTCGTTAATTATTCAAAATTGAAATTTAACATACACTAGAGTTTTAAAAAAATGTATTTAATACATAAAAAAATTATATTCAGACAAATAAAACATGATATCTATTTTCAATTAAATATAAATTTATGATATCGAAAATGCTTCGGTTTTTATTTCAGGTGATAACGTAATTATCCCCATTGTAACGATTTTACTGGAGACTTCAAGGCAAGTATAAGAAACGTTCCAGCAAGTGTCGATTATTTTAACAAAAACATAACTTTAGCTGGGCTATAAAAACGCGATAATTGTTAATGATTATTAAAAAATTATAAAGAATAAAATTCAGATTAAAATAAATAATCACAAACTTGATGCTTTGAGTTTGTGTATTCAAATTAACGGACTCAAAATTAGCTAAAAATTAATCAATATATTGTTTAAAATTTAATTAACATATCTTAGGAGCTTTTTATTCAAAACCAAAATCGAAAGTTACTTATCATAATATATTAGTTGCAAATCTTTTTTTTTTTATGAACGAGTTCTTACCAATAAACAATAATTTCGTGAATAAAGGAAACATGTGCATGGGGGCATAATATTAATTTGGCGTACCCCCAGGGCCGGATTTACAATTTGACCGCCCCTAGGCAGAGTAAATTGTGCCGCCCCTCTAATTGAGGTCTCACTGAGTTTTTTTTTCATGTCAGTTGCAGTTTCTTCAACTCTGATTTTTGCCGCCCCTAAAAAATTTGCCACCCTAGGCGTGAGCCTACATTGCCCTATGGGAAATCCGGCCCTGCGTACCCCACCCATCAAGGTAGGTAACTTTATTGATGTTCTCCACTAAAGACGGTATCCTTTTCGCACGGAAGCTCACAGAAAAAATGTTTTGTATATTTACTGACAATACCAGTTTTAATTGACTGAATACACAACGTACAGGATGCAACATAATATGTTGGCAAAAAGTCAAGAATAGACTCAAGGTATCAGACGAAGAAAAAAAGTCAAGTAAATTCAGTTTTTTATGATAAATAAGAGCGAGTCGATTAATAAATAATAAAATAATTTTAATTTACTGTTAAAACACCTATTTTACAAATTTAATTATTCTGACGTTTTGTTTTCGCTCTTTGAAAGTGAATACAATTAACCACAAGTGAAGACACCAGAGTTTTTAGAAGTCGTTTTAGAATTCCTTCGTAAATCAGATCTTAAATTTTTGTTATACTCTAATGTTGCACCCTGTATGTAAATAATATGATAAAAAAACTGTGATGTATAAGCAATTAACATCTATCGCTTTTTAAATTTTACCTCCGTTTAAAATTTAGGTAATTTTGTTTTTAAAATTTTATTTTAAATACAACTCACACAATAACTTAAGGCGATAAAATATGGTAAATTTCATAATATCTTCAAATTGACGGCAAATTAAATACTCTACAATCATTTCTTGGCTCAGTAACTGTAAAGAAATTGATTTATTGAATGATCAGTACGAAATCAATAAGTATTTTATTATTTGGGACTGTAAAAGAAGTTTTGATCATCAAATTACAGATTTTATTTTAATATTAGGAAATAGTGTAATAGTTTTAACAAATAACAAGTGAAAATGAAGTCTCTGCGAGCTCAAGATAGTTTTCAAAATTAGAACCGAGGCTCTCTAAATATTTCGTTCTTATATCCTTCCTCTTAATTATAAAGAAGAATTTAAAAAATGTAATCATTTCAAATGGCTGTCTTTTGGCGCCATATAATGACGTCAAAGCTGTACCTGTACCAGCACAACACTTTCTCGCGTAAAAAAGAGAGGCATGTGTATGAAAAGAGATGTATATATCAGTTATCTTTACAAAGAACCAGTGGGCATGATTCAACTATAGACAAACAACCAGGTGAAGCTGTCTCCTTGGCGGGAATATACTATGTTTAAAATTACATTTTGGAAAAAACAATTCTGGTAGAAAACGCTTCCGAGCAATTCTGAAAAAAAAGAATGTAGTTTCCTGAACAAATGAACGTCGAGCATATTTTTAGCCGTCCAATAATCCATATTATTCAATTTATCATTTCACAGGGAAAAGTATTTTATCACCACTTTTTTTTAATAAAATAACAATATAACACGAAAACGAATTAACATGCAATACGTAAAAATTAACAAAAAAAAACTGAATATGTGTGTGTAAAATATAATATAAATAAAAATAAAGACCCTATTCACGACCTGAATGTGATTATGAACCAAACATCCTTTGGGTTAGTTTTCCAGTTTCAAGTGACTGGAAAATTGGTTGATATTTTACATTTTGCATAAATAGTACGATAATGAATTAACTACTTTGTACCAATTTTAAAAATTGTCAGTCACTAGGAAAACAACAAAACTATCCTGTATTGCAATGACATCATAATTATTGTACAATAAGTTGTACCTACTCAAAGAAAAACTGTAATATTAATTATGCAGTGAAATAATTATTAAAAATTATTAGGAACTTTAAATTTGGTCCTCAATTTGAACAAAAAGAACCAAAGTAAACATTTTATGTCTTGTCTTATATGTAAATATTTACATATAAAGATAAAATGTAGGTTGCAACACCGACTTTTTAAACTGTACAGCTTATACGTACAATAATATCTAACAAATAATAATTCATCGTTTATACTCAAACTTTGTCTCGTAAAAATATGAGAACTACTTCAATAATATTATCTAATATCTTTATATAACAACTTTATCGCTCATATTTTAATATTAAATAATCTAATATCCATACAAACATTTAATTGTTTCTACAAAGTTATCTTTAATAATTATATACATCGTCGACTGAAGACATTCACTTAATAAATATATTGTATTGTTGAGACCCTGCTTGAGAAATGGATGCCAACGGTCGAGCCCATACAACATTCGAACACAAATAAAAAATACTGTTCTAATTAATAATATTAATATAAAAAAAGAACAATAATTAGTAATTTATACAGTGAGCTACAAATATGTACATGATAAAGTTCGGTAGCATTTTTAAAGTAGCTACGTTATTTCTTTTTTAATGAAATAATTATAATTTTTGGTAAATTAATACTTTCTTAAACTAAAAAAATATACTGGAATGTTTTAGTAAACAAATCAAATTATAAATAATGTAGTATAATAATACTTCTAATATAGTTAATGAATTTTGTTTGTTATCTAGCAACCGCACTAGTTTTTTTAGGAACTTCATATCCGTGGAAGACTGTTTTGGGATTTCAAAATCAAAAAGTAAAAAAAATAAAGAAATAAGCTTGATAACACTTCTGAGATCTGCTTTTTAAGAATAAACAAACACAAACTGATAAGAAACCACTACTAAAAACAGATACGACATGGAAATCAAACATATTTTAAATAAATAAATATTACTTGACTTTGCGGAAAAAAATATATAAGTAGGAATTATTTTAATAATCACATTACAACTTGAACTTATTTGACGCAATTTTTTTAGCCACGTTCGTAGTATATTGTTAAATGTAATGAATATTGCATAGTTTGAAGATTTCGTCTCCAAATCACCAGCAATCATTAAAAATGTGATTATCAAAATGATGTCAACAAAATCAAAAATAGAAATTTTAATCTAGAAAATGTTCCGCAAAGAAATGGACGTGCCGTCATTCTTGCTTCCCAATATTTGGATTATAAGCATGCGCGCTAGAAGTAACTAAAGATAAAGGACTACCGGCTAATGTATTGGCGATCGCAAACATTGCTCCGTTTCCGCTTCCCACTGAACTGGGAGAACCCATCGTTGCTGTAGGAGGATTTATTCTCTTCTCCTTCTGTCTCCTGTTGCAGAACCACACTCTAACCACTTCTTTTTCCATACACAAACTGTCCGCTAAAATAGCTATTTCTTCCGAAGTTGGTTTCGGATTTTGGATAAACGCTTTCTCTAATGCCACTCTAACACTGGTTTCGATAGATGTTCGCTTTTTTCGACGTCTTCCAATTGCTTCGGGTGTTGTGAGTGGATTACTCAATGCGTTTGGATTGTTCAGAGTATTATCGGCGTCTTCTAACCATTTTTGAAGAAGGGGTTTTAACTTACACATATTTTTAAAACTTAAATTTAAAGCTTCAAACCGTGATATTGTCGTCTGTGAGAAATCGTTTCCATAAAGCTTTCCCATTGCTAAACCAACATCACCTTGAGTAAACCCTGAAACAAGACAACCTATCTTAGAAATTCCAATATTTGGTTATAAAGTAATATCCACCTGCCTAACTTACTGATTTTAATTCATTTGTGAAATTGGCTTACCTAATTTTATTCTTCTTTGTTTAAAAGTTTTGGCAAATTGTTCTAGCTCTTCTAAATCAGTCGTTTCTTCTGGTGATGGTTCGAGTATTCTCGAGTTTGGTGTTTTGATATGTTGTGGCGTTAGTCCCCCAGAACTGGGCGTGCTTGGAGTCAACATGTTGGGCGGTATGGGATTCATATGTGCCGTATTGGCATTTGGAGGTGTTGTTTGGTTGCTTGAAATTGTCTGCGTTTGTCCATTGCTCGACAAACTCGTGTTGTGCTGGTTCGGATTTGTTGTCTGTTGAGCTTTTTGCAGCTGTTGTAACTGTTGTGCAGCTTGAGCTACCGCTTGCTGAACCTGACAACAAACAAAAAACATTGATATAAAAATACGTGTGGCACTCGGGGACTGCCGCGGTAAAGCTATTGCATATTCTTTTTAGGTCTTTAAGTTTTTCTTCTCTATAAAACGAAAATAGCTAGGTATAAATAATAAGGTATAAATAGTGTAATTACACACCAAAACAATTATTCATTCAAAAAATTTGAACAAAAAGAACGATATTAAGAGTTTGATCATAGAATTTCGCACGATGTACATTTATATAGATATAATATCATATATACTTTCTCTGCACATAACCTAAATAATTTAGGTTATTTTTATAGCAGTATTATATATAAATTCATTTATACACAAATAAAGATAGAATCAGTTATGAGCAGTTATGCAGTTATGAGCACACAAACACCGTGCCGAAGATGACGATGCACGGCTGTCAACGCCGCACCGCTGTGCCGGTCGGAGTGGGGGGTGTTAGGTTTTTTTTTCGTTACGGAATTTCTTGATTCGGTCGCCGCGCTCAAAGCCCGCGATAGAAGCTATGCAATAGCTTAAAAAAACAGTTGTGTGGTTTTAAGAAACCACGACGCAAGTGAAACTTTTATTGGATTGTAGGCGTTGGATTGTAGACACTTATCCATCACGATTAATTATAAACAACAATATTCACATGAATACACGAATAAAAACATGTAAACACTGTACAGCACTTGCCCGCATGACAGACTGACTATGTGTTATACATACTACACGGTCAGCTGACGCTAACCATGGGCGCCGCCATATTGGCCTTGGCTGCTCTACCGAGCGCCTACTCCGAACGCCTTTCACTTCACCCCTACCCCGCGACCGCCTGTAATGCGACATGCAACAGACGGCCAGAAAAATTCGGGGCGATAGAATAAAAGTTACACTTTAACAAATATAATAACAAACCGGAGAACATTAAACTGTAAAAACTCTCAAACTTATTTTATTAGGAACAACTTTAAAATTGTATAATTTAACAAGGTTCGCTGAGTTTAAAACCACGAATTAAACTGCATAATATGCGCATTTTCACAACTTGATAAATTATTATTAACTGATTGTGTAGCTTTGACAGATTTTATAGTAAATAATAGTTTTTACACCGCAAGCATATTTAACATATAATTTGTGAGTGACCTTGGTAAGTATTTTTGGATAGCTCCGTGTATTTGGCAAATATACGCCTGGATCAATATATAAATTTATCTGCTAAGCCCCTAGCACAATGTGTACCACGTATTCATGCGAAAATTTAATAGATTTTGTAATGTAATGTTCGATTTATGTAGCTGGTCACTAATATTTTTTAGATACTGTTTTAAGGGACACAAATAACTATCAAAACATAATATAATTATTATCAGGTGATAGCAGAAGTAATATGTCATAAAATTCTGTAATTTGTAGAATTATGAAAAACAAGAAACTTTGTAAACTCATAAAAATATATTACGTAAATTATTTTGATCGTATGGTTTATTTATTTATTGTTTCATATGTTAAATTTCACTCCCCTTGTAATAAGAAGCATTTTCTTTAAAACAATAAAACTATCCATCTATGTAATAATTTTGTGAAGTTTATAATAAATAATTTAAGACAAAACTGAAAAACGATGCAACATTTCACATAAAACAAAAACAACATCAAGCAAACAGCGCACTGACGAAAACGACGAAAGCAGCTCGATATATTCGTAACAATTAGGACCTTCTAAAAAACGATTGTTATAATTATGAATTGTTACAAATTATACAGTTTCGTTATTATCTAAGGTCAGGTTTGTCTGAACCTATTAATTCAAAATTTCAATTTATTGTTGCAATATCAAACAAAATAATTCAGAATGTCCAATTGTTAAAATAAGAGCAAAACACACCTGAACTGAGTGTGCCACTCCTCTTGACGGAATGTTTGATCGAGGAAAACCTTGTAGTAAGCCCTAAATATATTGAAACATTCTACGTTAGAATATAGACTAACTTTTACATTATTGATTTGGGAATAATTTAATAAATCAATGCTGTTAATTAGAAAGTTTTCAGTTGACGAAAATACTAATAATAATGTTGTTACGCTGTAATAATAATAGTCAGAGTGCCCGTCGGCAAAAATTTTACTGACAGATACTCTCCCCAAACTTTGTATATGGCTTCATTAGGCTTAGTCTGACACCTATTTCCTCTATGAATTTTTTGATTTTGGGGCGTTTTCCCTCTAAATTTTCCGAAAGATGTCGTTTTGACGACATGTAAAAAATTTATAGATACTGTTTTTTCTTTTAATTGGATAGCTTAAAAACTTCAACCAAAACGCTGTTCTCTGACAAATAACATGAACCATTTAAAATGTCTGACACCCCGAATATATTCGACATATTCGAGGTGTCAGACATTTTAAATGGTTCATGTTGTTTTTTGGCGCTCAATGTTTTAGCTACAACCCTGATTTGAAGATATACATTGTTGACATTTGTGAATCGAAATGAAAAATTTATTTTAAAACGCACCTGATTTTGTAGAAAGAATTGTGCCTGAGGAGGTAGCTGTGAACCCTGAGCGTGTGGGTTTTGAAACATCGCAAACTGTTGTAATTGTTGCTGTAGACTGGCCTGATGAGACTGCAGCGCTTGGAGACCTCCTAGTTGTAATAATGGACTGCCCAGGAGACCGCCCAAACCACCCAACGCCGCTAAAGCTGCGTTTACACCGGGACTTGAACTCGTCACTTGTGAATTTGGCGATGTCGGCCGAACCGGTTCTGTTTTCTGGAACAAAAGAAAAAAATAAACGTGTCATTTCAAGTTTTCAATTAACAAGGCGTTTTTTACACTGCAAAACATGTGTCCTCATTATTATTATTTTTATGGGTTAACTGTTTTACCATGTAATGTTCTAAACATGGTGTCGAACTGTTCATGATATTTTGGTCTTGTTATCCGACCTACGCCATGTATATGATGTCGGTCGGATAGCAGGAACAAAAGATTCCAAATAATTTGACACCATGTTTAAAACATTCCATTGTACCTACACTCTTAAAAATGGCCAATAATCTATATAAAAAGAAACCGTGACTGACTGACGGATCTATCAACGCACAGCTCAAACCACTGGAAGAATTGTACTGAAATTTGGCACACAGATAGTAATTATAACGTAGGCATCCGCTAAGAACAGACTTTTGAAAAATTCAACCCCTAAAAGGGTGTAACAAGGGTTTAAAATTTGCATGGAGAAATCATATAAGATAGATTCGAAAATAGGCAGAATTACTCCTGTCAACAAACAAATAAACACGTGTTTCATGCTTTTTGAAACACAACCCCTTCAGAAGGTGGGAAGAGGTAAATAGTCTAAAAATCAACATGGGTGTCATTTTCAAGGTTTGTCAGGACGTTGATCGCGTAAATATAATCAATTTTAAAATTTATTAGGTGGGTCTACATCGAGAAAGGAGTAACTATGCCAAATAATGGGAATACGTCCGTGTTTCGTCTCAATCGCGTGCAAAGCCGTGGGTAATGGCTAGTAATCTATACGCAAGGTTAAATGAGCAAAGTCAAGACTGAATAAGCAAAACCAAGACCAAGATCGAATAAGCAAAGCCAAGACCAAGATCGAATAAGCAAGACTAAGACCGATACTAAGTCTATCTCAGTTTGGTCTTGCTCATGACTACTTTATACGTGTGTGTGTGTTTTTTTTTTTGTATTTTATAGAGACCAAAATATAATCTGTGTTTCTAACAAGAAAGTTTATTTCTTATATTTTGAATTGTAAATGTCTCCCTCGAAACTCGGATGTTTATGTCTTGTAAAATAATACAAAATCATTTATATAGCCTGTTAATATGATTGATATTTCCCAACAGGATTGTATGAAAAACGAGTTTAAATATTATTTCTTTGAAGGGGTGAATTTACCCTTCTTACAAATAGCTATCAATACAGAGAGGAAAACTTGACTATTTGAAGTTCGTTAAAAAGAAACAGATAGATATATCTATCTTGTACAATTTATGTGTATCTCCTTCCTGAAAAAGTACTTGCGTACTTTGATTTAAAGTAAGAATATCTTGTTTTCCCTGAAGAATTTAAGCATTTTAACTTTTTGAAGAGGGGTTGTACCTACAAGTGGCATGTGGCTCGTGCCATGTTGCATATTATACAATTGTGATCGAAACATGTGTATTGTCTACTCATCAGGGATTTGTGTGTACATAAAAAAGAAAACTTTTAACTTTTGATTTATTTTATTATGTGTGATAAATAGGCCAATGTCTTTCAGATTATTTCAACGACAGTACGTCTAACATCTATACCTACTAATATAGGTAGATATGTTTTTTAGAACGAATTTCATTACAAAACTATTTGACGAATTTCGATGACATTTTTTTAAATGTTACTTATAATAATTGAAGTGCTATAGACTGTGTGCACGAAACCTAGTAGCGCCGCTAGTGGGTATTACAGAATTACTGAACTCACTTTTTATGGAAATCGGGACATGTTTCTATTAAAATTTTGTCGAAACTATGAAAGTAATCGAATTTTATCAACAGTACCTTTTTTGTAGTAAATGAGTCGCGTGATCCAGATTTCATACTCAAACTGATTTTTTTCCATTGGCGTATAGAAGTTTTAGATGTTTAATTATCAAAAAAATCAAGTTCTACGCCCATGGAATGATATTCATCATTATTATGATATGGGTTTTATTGCCCAATAAAGCTATGCCAACGTACCAAATTTGAGTAAAATCTCATGAGCCGTTTCAAAGTTATAAAGCAAAAACGATTTGAAAATTGTAACTTAAGAGCCATCTAGCGCTCAAACTAAGCAACTTTGTACTGAGGTAAGTTTGCTTGTATCGAGTTGTTTTGGCCTGAAAAATATGTGGTAGGCTTTTGTAAAGACCTTTTAGGGACAGCCTGTATATACCATAAAATTCAGATTGTAAACCTTTATATAAATAGCATAACATAAAAGGTACGTGAGAAATATTTATTTATCAATTATGACGTACAATATATAAATAATAAATTTGTTTACACTGACAGCGGAACGTCAAATTATGGCGCCAATGGTCTTTATTTTACTTAAATCGCCATCGGCGCAACAAGTCGGAACACAACCAGCATTTCCAGATCGCTCAGTTCTGTCCCTGTTTTCTTTGTAATTAAAAAACTTCCGAAAATTACGCTCGTATCAAAAAATTTGTAACTCCGCCTTCTTGCACATAGCCCATAGGCCATGTTTCATTTCACTGTTTTATTGCAAAGTGAATTAATTAAATTTATTTGGTGGCATATAGGGACTATTTTTGGACAGGTTCTTAAAACGTTGTTGAAAGGCGTTTTTTTAATACAATGCGGATTTTTTTGGTCCCTCTTACGTCTGGACCTTAGGGAACTTGCTCCAGCCTAATTACGGCCCCGGTTACAAAACTCTTTTAGTTAGTTTTAAGATAATTAAAAAAATATTATTTGGTACTTACAAGGTTGAGGACTCCGTCTCGATCTGAGTCCATCGAGTTTTCATCTTGTTGATTGATGTCGTTGGGGCCTTCGCTTGTAATGCTGTGATCGTCCCCACTAAGATCTCCGTTCACATCATCATCTGTAACAAAAATATTATTTTTTACTGTTAAATTCATACTTAAAAAACTCGGATTTCAGTCGACAAAATAGTGTATTTGCTCATGTTTATGGCTGTTCACAGAATAAATAATTTAACCCCTTAGTAAATCATCTATACTTATATTTAGCACAAAAGAGAATCTCTGATGAGATTCTCAGATTATAAAGAGGTAAAGTTGGTAAGTCTGAAGTGTGAGTTAAAATAAAAACGCTTTTTGCAACTTAAGTCGACGAAAAAACGGTGGCAATCTACAAATTCGGGAGAGGCCGAACCGGGCCGCTAGTTTAAAATAATTTACAAATAGGGTTTCCGAAACAAATTTAATTAATATTATTAAAATAACAATACAATGTTTTAACAATATGTTCAGTAAGCGAAAAATTCTCATTTGTTATGTTATGTGCTGTATGTACACGCGATACGAATAAATCAATGTGTTTATATCCAAATACAAAAAAAAAGTTTCGGAAATATCAGCGCAAAAAGTACTATTAGCAACGTATATTATAAAGAAAGGGTTTTAGAAGAGATACGTAGAAACGTGGCACGCGCTAGTGTTATCTCAGGGGTGGCAACATTCAAAAACCGCTTACGTCATTGAGGTGATTGATGACGTAGAGCAGGGGTGCAACAATACACTGTACAACATTGTTGTTAATGTGCTCTAACCCCTAATCTGTTAAGGCAAAGAATAACATCCGATATCGCTTTTAAACAGCCAATCAAAACCAACCCTAATATTTCCTTAGAGGAAATTCATAAACACCCCTTTGATTGTAATTTTTTATATGAAGTTTGAAGGTTCAATACCGCGTGTTATACTAACTTTACGGGAATCGTTTTATATAGTTACTGTAAAAATCAATAAGATTTATATTGTAATTATTGTAGAATTTCTTTGAATGCTTACGGTCACTACAGCAGAACCTTTTTGGGAATGTTTCGAAATTGTATAAACGAATTTATTCACTCTATATATACTGTCTTATAATAAGGGCTTTTTAATTGATTTTTTGCATTTTTTACATAAAAACAAAAAATACAGATCAATTTGAATAAAATCTAAACGACTCGCTGAAGCGCAATAATTTTTCTAAGTTAGCTTTGCATGGTATCTGACCTCTGTAATAATAATTACGTTAAAAGATTTGTTGTTTGATAATAACTATACTAATTATTACTGACAGCAAGTCACGTTTTAATCGTTCAATGTTTCTTAGATTTTGCTCACTTGATGTCTTTGATATCTTTAAGAACCTACCAATAAAACATTAAATAACAAGCAGCCTATAGCCCGGGACTTGTGGATTGCCTATTAAAACTTTTTTTATAGAATATACTTGTATTTGCCCGGCATTGTCCGGGGATAATATGGCTTGTGAAATCAGAAACCAAATGTCAAATGACTTGCCACTGCAGCGGCTGTTTCACAATTTATAATCATATAACAAAGTCGTGAGGGGAGAGAGGATACCGGTCGGACTTGACTGCAGTGGTAGTTGGAGAAGTTTACGGTGGATATACTGCACCACGTTACTATTTTATACACTTATACAGAAGTATATCAAATAATACATTGAATTAATTATCCTCGCGTTACAATAGTGAAATTTATGGAATCATAAGAAAGTTTCATCGAAATTCGTTTTTTAAACCGTTATTACATACATATATTATATGAGAAGTTTTTGTGATAAGTAGTATAGATTCTATACGAATTAACAAATTTCATATCATTTCTGAATCATAGAACATGTAGCTTAATTAAAATTATATTACAGAAATGTAGCTGTTTTTAATAAAACCATATTAAATTGTACATCCGGTATATTATAAATAAACGTCATAACATTGTGCTTGCGTCTAAAATAATGTTTGTTAGATATGCAGAATACTATTCCAACAGTTCTTCAGTTTGGATTCGCAGTGGCTTTATTCGTATCAAGATATCGAGACGGCTCAGCGTAATAGGGTAGTATATTTTTATTGGCGATCGTGTTTTGTTATTCAAAACGTCCAGCGCTAGCCACGCTTACGCGGGCATAGATTCGAATATTATTCAAATTCAAGCCGCGTTATATTCAAATTTCTCCCTTTCTTCGTACGTACGTTCGTACGTGAGTGTATATTATGACAACCGTGCGAAAAAGTCGTGAAAATCACTGTGATGTTGGATTTTCATATCGAAAGTTGAGAATAGTATTAAAAGGAAGCGTATTAAAATTTAAAGGTGGATAAAATTATTTCCTTTGAATTTTATAACTAGTACAAGATACCGATTTGGCTCGATCTTCATCCATCGAGTTTTTCTAATCAAATAATAATGTATTAATAAAGAAAAATTGATTTGGCTGACATTCAATTTCTTGGCACAGCTATTTTTAATAAAAAATAGTATAATTTTAAACAAGTAACATTAGACAGATTTATTCAATTTTCAGTAAAAATCAGTCGTTTTTTTCAAAAAAAATAGTAATTTTAATACCCGTTGATGACATTTTTTATTTTAATTTATTTTATACATAACAACAATACTGAGAAAACAGACAGCATTGATTCTCCAAAGATGGCATAAAGTTTGCCGAAACGTCAGACAATAAAATGCAATAAAAAACTTCAGTATTTGTTTAGTTCATCGATCCTATGCCACCAGGATTCATCCTTTTAATCTTCCAATAAGAAATTAAAGTTGTTAATTTTATTTCTGAAATGTACAGTTATCGAGTTTTCAGATTTTATTATCTACCAATCGAAAGTAAAATATGTATATAAAATGCCAAAGTTTAGTCGACATTTTGATTCCTGGCAGAAAACCAGGTAGACAGGCACCTTTAAATTAGTATTTTGCAGTTATAGGGTTTTCTATATTGTCATATATGAAAATGTAGATAATTTTATTGCGAACTCGTGGAACATATTATATGCAGGTAACCATGGCAACGAATAATAAATATAATATTTAATATTAGTAGAAAAATATGTATTGAAGAAGATTTATTTGGTTGAGGAACAATAGAAATAAGCTTTACTAAAGTATCGCTTGTGGCTAGCGTCTCGAAAATTTACCATCTCAACTTACATTGAGGCCCTGAGGATGAAAATATAATTTTCGAAACGTTGGCCGCGAACGATACTTTGGTAAAGCTTATTTCTATTGTTCCTCAACCAAATAAATCTCCTTCAATAATATTTAATACTAAATAAAATACAATACAATGATTTAAACATTTTTTGCGTTTCCTCCGAACCGCATAGTGCAAATAGTGTACAAAAGTAAGATTATGTAGATTTGGCAACTGGCAGGTACCGCGACTGCCGATCTACAACTGTTCAAAATCAAGCAACACCGAAAGCCACATTCGTCATATGTAGATATGTACTTCGGTCAATTACTGATTCATAGCATGATTTCAAAACTCTATCCCCTGTTTTACATAACCATTTTACCTATTCCATCCGATTTATGTACATCTACTATGTATATAAAGACATGACTGTTGCAGTTTGCTTCTGCACTGTTACAAGCGAAACAAGAGCTTGGTACAGCCTATCTTACTAGCTCTCAAGAAACGAACATTGTACGATGAAAAAAAAGAGGAGCCATCGCGTAAGACGCCCAGCATTTGTGAAACATAAATTAAAGATTGCCGAAGGTAATTTTAAGTTACAAGCAGCGCCACTTACATGGCTATTTTAGTAACTAATAAATGTAAGTTAGATGTCACCATTAACAAACTTCATGTTATAATCTAACGCATACACACAGAAAGCGCTAGCACACATTCTCGCGCTGTCATCTAACGAAATTCTATAGTAACTAAATTAAACGTAACACGTCGAGGTGCATCACAGCGTCACGCGGCACGGCATATGCACGTTTTTACTCCCATCCAAACGCGTTAGTAGATGTTTCACACCAAAATATAACGAGCGAAGAATCTCGAAGAGAAAAAGGTGAACTTTGAATGTCTTCTTTGTAGCACACGATCAAAATAAAGCAACACTATTATTTTGAAATTTTATAAAAAGTGGTGTCCCATAAGTGGTCAGGAAGTGGTACGTTTACCCTGTGTTTAAGACTATTCGTCAAACGACATCAATACATAAGTATTGTTTTGTTTAACAGAATGATTACCGTTATACGTGTATAGACACATAATATGTAATATATTGTGAAATTAAAAAAATGATTTCAAAAATGATGGCGTGCTTAAACGAACATTACAATTGTAAAATTTGCAATATGGCGTGCCAATAATTAGAAAAAAATAATATACCTGTATAATAAATTAAATAATGACTTAGATTTAAACGATTTATCATGTGAAGTGTAACACTAAATTAATTAAGAGAGATGAAAATTGTATTAATTGTTTGCATAGATGTTAAAATTCAAAATGAAACTACAGATGTGTAAAACAATATTTGAAGTAAAATAAATCAAGAAGATAACTTCGAATATACAACCAGGGCCGTCTTTAACCTATTGCACATTAGGATATGACCTTAACAGTAAGTCGATGAAAAAATGGTGGCTAACTAGAAATTTGGGAGAATCCGGACCGGGTCGCTAGTAAGTAATGAATGTAAGGTATAGTGCCAGACTTCGTAATTGACATTACAATAATTTTTTCATCCATTCAACTGTTACTTATTTGTTGCCTTCATGACTTGTTATATTATTTTTTACTATTAAATATGACACTTGTGCCGCATAACGTCACCCGCACAGAACAGAGGGAGAACTGTCAAACTTAAACACTGACGTAGCATAACTTTGTTATTTTTAAAGATATTACAAAAATTGTTTTGCCATTAATTTTTTAATTTTTAGAACTATGATTAGGAGCTTAGAAAAATTGAAAACGTCTTGATTGTTTAAACAACGTCGATTTAAACAATACCGCACCGGCTTTGGCTATTGTACCTATAAATAAATAAATAAATAAAAAAAAACTCGGGTCGCAGTGCGAAACCCTGCCGACAATATAGTGTATTTGCTTTTATAAGCAGTGTGGCTCTATTGTATGAACTTAACTTTGTTTTTGGACAAAATAAAAAAAATTACCCCTTAATACACCTCTTAAAACAAAATTTTTTTACTTAATTTCAATACTATATACCAATTTAACATCTGTACCAAATTATATGCACCCTTCAGTATATAAATCCATATCAGTAAACTTGCGTTTTCATAAAATTTGTAGGTCCGGTTCTGTCGGGCCGATTTTATTAAAATTTTAGCAGCACGTTTATATAATTATTAAAGGGTTAAATTTCAAATTTGAAACGATTATGAGAATTTTTTCGGTATTTTTGGGCCCAAAAACATTTTTCAACCCCTAAATACCCCCCTTAAAATGACCCGATCGGGCCTATTTTAAATAGGCTTCTTGCGATGATGGATTCCAACATGTGGACCAAATTTCATTTAAATCGATTAAGTCTGTCGAGAGTTATCGTGGTCACACATATATATATAAATATATAAATATATATATATATATATATATATATATATATATATATATATATATACATATATATATATAAACATTTCCAAAAATGGTGCCAAACTTCTTAGAAAGTTATGAAACGTCGAGAAATTTTGGTCCGACCCCTAGGTCCCGCCATCCGACCGACGCCAATTATTTATAGTGTAAGTGCCTTATGGCAAATACACTAATAAGAGCCTTTATTAAAAGTATTATTACAATAGTACTACAGTACGTTATTTTGAACATGATTCTGCAAAATGCGAATATTTTTTTAAATCCTGAAACATAATTGTTGAGCGTCTATAATCTTCGGAACTATAAAACACATTTTCAAAATAATATTCCAGATTAGTTCTCATTTGAGTCGAGGAAGACTCAAAATCAATTTTCGTCAATCTTTTACTCAAAAAAAGAAAGAATGACTTTTCAGCCGGTCTGTTAGAGTTATTGTCGGTGCAAAATCGACGGACTTCTTTATGATAAAAACTTCATTTTTGTGTCATGACGTTGCACAAAACTCGTATTTTTCGACGCATATAAAGGGGCACGCACACATACACAGTATGAATGCACGCTTTCATGTGTGTGAATTTGGTCATCTGAATATCGCTATTTGATATTCAATCCGTGTTTTAAGAGCGATCGATTTTGTAAAAAGCACCGCTTGCTCGATCACTCATTGCTTGACGGGTCGGGGGAAAGGGGTTCGTGTAGAGTGTAGACGTTTCACCGCAAGCATAAATACTTATAATTAGGTCTGGGATCGAGCGCGTATTATAGAAATAATAGAAATAAGATTTATTTTTTCGATTTGTATACATAATTTGGTGTTACAAATATCACAATTTTGAGGACAGTATTAGGGATATTTACATATTATTAGTACCAACTTGACAATCATTAGTTTTTTAATTAACAAATGTTTTTACAGTGTGAACGCCTTTACGTATTTATTATTAATTGTCAATCTTTTAAACATTATTATGTATTATTGCTGGCAAATATTATTTGTACATGTACAGCCTAAAAGATGAAAATATACTATGCTATGTTAGAAGATTAAAAAGGAAGAATCCTGGTGGCACAGGATCGATGAACAAAGCAAATACTGAAGGTTTTTATTGCATTTTATTGTCTGACGTTTCGGCAATCTTTATGCCATCTTCGGAGAATCAATGCTGTCTGTTTTCTCAGTATTGTTGTTATGTATAAAATAAATTAAAATAAAAAATGTCATCAAAAGGTCTTAAAATTACTATTTTTCTTCAAAAACGACTTGATTTTTACTGAAAACTGTATAAATGTGTCTATGTTACTTGTTTAAAATTATACTGATTGAAAAAATGTTTTGAATCCACCAGGATTCTTCCTTTTTAATCTTCCAACATTTAAACAGGATCATCATCACTCTAAATTATTAGAGTTATTTTTCACAATACTATGCTATACTAAGGATTAATATCATATCGGCCAAAATAGCTTTGCAAATAACTCATTATTTTTGATCAAATTTTTGAAAGATAAAAATGGTGGGTCATCCTTATATAGAAGCGAACTTTTCTGTAAGACCCACAAATCAAAAGTAGATTAAATTGAAGTATATCTTATGGTTTAGTCAGGGTAAAATGTCTTTTAAGCATCTTTTTACGACTTGATTACTAAACATTGATATATCTCTACTATCTTTAAAATTAATATAGCTGTTTAGATTCTATAATCTACAATCTATATCTATAAATTCAAAATTAATGTATTATGCACATAACCCTTCCGAAAGACCTTCTCTAAATGATGGTGAAAACTGCTTCAAAATCCGTTGTGTAATTTGGAAGAACCAAGCGAACAGACAGACGCGGAATGCGACGTTGTAGAACTATTGAGAGATTAAAGATAGTAAAAAATATGCAAAAGACGCGACGCTTGTCTAATATTCTAAATTTAAAAAGGAAGAAAATAAGAAATAACAAAATTCTTCTTAATAAAGTAATACAAATTCTGTAATGTAAAAACATTGTTTTGTTGTGTATTGACGCATTCTATGTTATATTTTTGGTAATTTGAATAAATATTAATTAATTATTGAACATCTTTAAAATTGGGTTTGCAGTTGTCACAAAGTTTGCATTAAAATGAACAATGCTGCAAATGTTTGTCAATAGCAACTGTTAATTTTAATAGGTACAGTTAAGATATTGTCTTTTTTGGCATTTACAATAAATATATAATATATATATATATATTGTAAGTTTATGTATACAAGCGGGAAGAACACGAAAAAAAAACTTCAACTTCCCTTCAGTAAAAGCTATTTTCATGCTCGGTGAACTCAACGATCAAGTGACCGTTGCCTCAACTGACTGCTGGAGGTGGATAATATGTGCGCATCAATTCATCCATCCCCACGCCCTAGTATATTGTGTATGTACGGTACAATTTATACATCAACCTACTTGACGCCAAACGGGATTCACCGTAATATTTAACAAAAATAAACGCTCTTCATGCCTGTATAGTATGAAACCAGACATTTCGCACTAGTGTACGGGTCGGCAAACTGCGGCTCTTTTGATGTAAAGTTGCGGCTCTCCAGTTCCGTACGCAAAAAAACAATTATTTTATTATATAAACCCTTGAAAATCGTCCAATCGATCCATGATTGAGTACCATGTCTATCTCTCAGCGATTTCCACTCGCGTCTCACCCGCACCGTCGCGACGTGTCGTCCTCGGATATAATATATTATACCTACTGTAATAATGAAACGAAAATGTTTAGTGGCTCTTTAAAAACTGGGAAATTTTGTAAATTGTAACTTTTGGCTCTTCCGTCTCAAAAGGTTGCCGACCCCTGCACTAGTGTAAAACAAAAGAAATACGCAGCCTAGTAAATGTACATTTTGGGAAGTGAACTTGCTTAAAATTGAAATGTCAACATTTTTGAAAAATATAGGTGAAAATTAGCTATTTAAAAGGAAGTAAGTATGTGCCAAAAATACTAGGTATAACGTATCTCTCATGTTGATGTTATGACGCTATCATTTATTTTAACATAATGTTACATTCGTAATAGAAAACCTACCCATTATTTTGCATATTCTTCTATAAAATACCTGCTTTTCATGCCTGTATAACGGTCGTGAAAAAAACACATTTAGCATTAGTACTGTAAAATTGCATGAAGTATATAGCCATAATAAATGTCGTCGTACTACCATTGCCATAGTAAATCGTAGTCTAACCGCATGAGAATCGAACGCAGCCTACAATTAGATGTGATCTTACTCAAAATTGAACTGTCAAAAGATTTGAAACTTAGGTGAAAAAAAGTGTGAGAAAACAATGCGATGACTCGAGTCACTTAAAACTCGCTGTCTATCGTTTAAACAGAATGTGACTTACTCGTCAAAATACCTTAATTCACGAACAAGATACATAAACTAATATTTAACACTGAATTTTATAATTTAGCGTAGTATTTACTTTGAAAGTAGATCTAGCATTGAAATACTGAACAAAAAATGAACATATTAACGCACATACATACTCCATGCGAAAATAATTATTTTTAATTAAAAATCCACCCTAGCACTGGCTATGCCAAGTCGGGAGGATTAATTTCAAATATAAACTCTGTAAAACCTTATATATTAACAGTAATATTGAAAAAAAATTATATCTCACATGGTGGAAGAAGTGGGGCATTTATGGTGGAAGCGGCGGGACAGTTACGGAAATTTTGATGACATCAAGAAACTGGTTTTGCAGTTTAAATCTTTATATTTATAAAGTGACCGGTAATTGCTCGTATTCCTCTCGGGAGAAAAAACTATGACTAATTTGGAATGATATAACCTTATCACTTGGGGGTCGGAAATGCGTCATTTTTTTATGATAATGACACTGGTTTTGCAGTTTAAATCCTTATACTTGTAGAGTGACCGGTAATTGCTCGTATTCTTCTCGGCAGAAAAAAGCTATGATAATTTGGAATTATTTAACCTTATCACTTGGGGGTCGGATGTGCGTCATTTTTTTATGATAATGACACTGTTAAGAATTTTTATTTTATTTTTTTTTTTTATTTACTTATTGTATAACTTCTAACTAACAGTAAATTTCGTGATTTTTAGCTTTAGGAAGGTTTACCAATTAGAAAGCAATCATGGAAAAATTCAGGCCAAAAAGTGAGAATATTTTTTTTCTTATTTGCAACTCCCAAAATTCAGATATTTGTAAACGGAAAACCGAAGTAGATTTTCTCGAAAATGACGCATTTCCGTCCCCCAAGTGATATAGAGGTAAATCATTCCAAATTAGTCATAGTTTCTTCTCCCGAGATGAATACGAGCAATTACCGGTCACCTGTATAAAAAATATTGTATTGTCGTCGGTTACGTATTTCTGCAAAGCTTCAAGTTGAAGTTCCTCTGTACCAGTTCTTAGTAGTGATGTGCTGGATCGTTAAAAATGTATATCCGCGAATACGGATCTGAATACGGATTTTTGGTTTCAAGATCCACGGATACGGATACAGATCTTAACTTGCTTAGAGTACGCGGCGGTAAACATTGCACATCGACCTTTGGAAAGAGACTATCTGTTATGGGAAAAAGTTATTGACCTCTTTAAGAGTTAACTCTCATAACAGACTGTCTCTTTTCAAAGATCGGTGTGCAATATCTCATTATAAAGATAGTTGATTTAGTACCTTTGAGTTATGTACTATTAGTATGGTACTTACTACGATAAATGTTTGCAATATAAAGGTGCCAAATACGATTTAAAAAAATAAAAAATAATCTGAATGGAATTTAACAGGTTTTCATTATTACCTAATCACCTACATAATATATATAAAATTTCGTCTATGAATTGAAAATTAATAAGGTAAAAGATCCGCCAAAAACTAACGGATACGGATACAGATCTTTCTTCTCCCTCGGATATCCGGCACATCACTAGTTCTTAGTCAACCAGGGATGTGAAATACGGAGCGTGGTCATCAATAGGTGAAATCTTGCAGTCCCTTATCTCCAATAGGACGCGCATATAGTACATACACACGGACAGACACACACGTATGTTATGCTGTGTAGAGAGGTAAGAAGTTCCTTCACTTTAAATATCGAAACTTAGTCAGTGTGAAATTTGTTATGGGGTGCTGATGATGTTACGTGTCATCGTGCACCGGCAAGGAGCATAGACTGCTGCAGACTGGAAGACGGGCGGCGGCGTGTTTTGATAGCGAAATTACCTTATTTACAGCGAAGACCGCTGCCACCGCCGCCTCCCCCTGCTCTTCACATTATAGTAGCTCATCATATTATCTACTCTCCTTCTCTGCTTTGTATAGTTTACAGTGCATTTAGATAGAGATAGCTGCCGTATTGTCGAATGCACGACATGTTGAGCTTATCGTATCCTATGCAGGACTTAACACAAATTTGTGTTTGATTTATTGTGTTGCGTATAAAGGTTCGTTTACACGTTAGAACGCAACCAGGAACCTTACACGCAGGGGATAGAACTTATATGTCCAAATTTTGAGAGATCGCTATTTAGAACAATATTTTTTAAAGATATCAATTCCGGAATCGAAAAAATTAATGTCGGATTTTGGATTAATGAAAAATTAACACACTTTTGCTTAACTGGTTGATCAGAAACTTTCTAATTATTAATTACTAGTCGACATAACGTTGATTTTTTGGCTTGTTTGCAAAGGACCGTGCACAAACCTTAGAAGATTTGGTTCTCGGTTAAATTGATCGAAAATGATTTTATTTTATAGTTTAAAGGTTACTAAGAGACGGTGTCCATGGGCGCATAGCCTAAAAACCAATTTTTAGCTACAGATATGTTAGCGAGATTTTAGATATAAGGATATCCATTGAATTCACAAACATGTTCAACTTTTGTGCTTTCTTTTAGAAATAGAAAAATAGTCTAAAACTAGTTAATGTTGGAAGGTGTCACTCTGTATAAAATAATAAAGTCACATTCAGATTCAGCGCACTCGAAAACATATTTCTAGAGCTTAAGATTTTTTAAGACTGCAGTGAATTCAAAAGATATCTCTATATCTAAAATCTGTAGCTAAAATCTATTGGTTTTTAGGCTATGCACCTATGGACACTTTTTCTTAGTGACCTTTAAACTATAAAATAAAACCGATTTCGATCAATTTAATCGAAAACCAAATCCTATTAGGTTTGTGAGGGGTCCTTTCATTCAGCTTTTTCCATGTCAAAATCAAATAATATAAATACCTATTTTCCAAACATTTTCACTCAAGCGCTCAAGCTACTTAAAACGAGTTTGAAAGTTAAGTGAAAAAAATTAGGACTTAAACATTGATTGATTTAAGTCGTTTCATAACTATTTTTTTCTGCTGAGTAAAAAGAATTTATTTATACAACGTATTATACCAAATCTATGTTTTCAATAAAAAAAAAATGTGAGTGTAATTACAATATAATAAATAACCCTAACAACTTGTATTATGTAGCAAAATATCACACATAATTAGCGAACCAACTGTTACAACAAAAATTTACCCTTTTCTGATAAAAAATGCACCCTCGCGTTACAAAGATCATCGGGTCATAAAAATCTCTATGAAAATGTATTTTCAATAAGACAGATGACGCGCAGTAGGTCAATCAATGATGTCGATGATTGATTATTGCAGTTCAACTACAATGCAATGGCCATTAATGCGCACTGCATCGTAGTCACGCGTGACAATATTAATCATTTCATTTTTTTACTAGAATTGTTATTTAATTGACGATTAGGAAACGTTTCTCGTCAATGAATCAAATTCGTGTAATGTAGTGAAAAAGGGTAAATAACACGAGTCTTACAATTCTTCCTCCTTGCCTTAGTTCCTCCGACGCTATTTTTAAAGCTAAACGGATCGTATACACCTCAAATGAAGGGACAAGAATCAAATTCTACAAGCAAGAAATTGAAATAAAAATTCCGACAAAAATTACAACTTATAAATTATACGTAATAATTTACATGTAGTCAATTTTTTTAGTGTGATTCTAGGTAGTTCATTTGGCGTTTTGCAAACCTTTTAGCTTTAAAAATAGCGTCGGGAGAGCTCTAACTATTTTTATCCGTGGGAAAGGATTTAAGATGAAGAATGCAGGGGGTAGAATATACTCTTAAATTGTTTATTGGACTCTAGGTCTAGATTTTAGTGCGGTAAGTAGGAGTGATTTCGATCGAATATGGAAAAAGCGTGACGAAAGCAGTGCGGTAGAGTTAAGGAGAACGAAATACTGCTGCGCCAGGTATAGAGAAAGTAGTTTGACGTACGTTTCGCTTACCATGTTAGCATCATCAAAAGGTGATTATAACTTAGCCAAACGTATCGAGCACAAAAATCCTGTGTTTTGATGTTTTGTATAGATATTTATATTTTTTAAATAAATAAAATTGTCGACCAATTTTTCTCAGACCAATATATTGACAAAAAAAAAATAACAAATCAATACAACATAAGATGACGTTTCGATCCGGCTTTTATTTATTTTATTTTATTTATTTGAAGAGTTCTATTCAGACGTTAATCAAAGATTTAGATATTTATATTGTTTTCAATAATAAATTGCAAATTCAATTGATACTATCAGAACAGTTTTTATACAGATTAGAACTTGGGAACTAAGGGTTTGTAATAGACGAGTCGTAAAAACAGCATTTATATAATGGCTTCGCTATGCGACCTTCTATTTATTAATAAAAATAATAATAAATTAATAAAAAAATGGCAGGATTGTGGACAAAATGTTAGATTTATTAATGTACGACGTTTCGTCTATGGATTTTTAAAAAAGTCTAAAACTATAGACGAAACGTCGTACATTAATAAATCTAACTTTTTGTCCACAATCCTGCGATTTTTCTTAATAATTATTATCTCAATGGGCACGATATGAGATATCTAATATAAACAATAATAAACTGAACTGGACCTATATAAACTTGGAAGTTGGTGGCATTAATAAATAAAAAAATGTAACGACATGTATACAGAAATCAATTAAGATATAATGTGAGATAAATATTCGGGAGTAAAATAGTAATGTTTAGTTCTTTACAATCGCACCGACAATATTTGCGTAACAAAATGTCCGCTACTATATACTCCATGTCAAAAACAACCCTTCTGTGATATTCAAAAATAAATAATGCATAACTAACTGTTAAAAAGCGGATAACCTTTCTTATAAAAAAGGGGTTGCGCCACGTGTCTGAAATTATCTGAGTCGCGTGGCAGCACTTGTTACACATGGTAATGATATGCGGCCGTATTTGAATAACCCTTGTACGCAGCGTTTTACTGTAGAAGAAGGGGTGCTCAATGGATTAGATATCTTTTATATATACAAAGGTACAACAGGTAAGGTAATGCTACTTGATAATGTTATCCAATTCAATACATTTTAAACTAGCATATTGAATCTGAATAAAATATAGCTTTGATATTTGAAAAGGTTAACTTTGGCTTTTGTGAATGAACTCATCATTTTTATATCTTCCAATAACTTCTAGCTATGTAATCGAAACATATCATTCTTCTTTCTATATGACTGTCTTGAAGAGGGATGGGACATTAATTGATGTGGACACTGAATATTAAAAAAAAAAAACAAGTGCGTGTAATTTTTACGCGCAGTTGAATTAAAACTCCTTTTAATTTGTCTTTACCACACTCTCATTTCGGGAGAAATTTTTACTCACAAATTAAAAAACTTGTAAACTAAATTACTTATTGGTTTGCGTCCATAGCTTTCGTTCAGTCGACATTTAAAATCTAGTTACCTAATTAAACAATGTCGCAATAAGTTTTCAATAATTGCAATTGTTTTTTTTTTTGTCGGAAAATACTTCCAGGTACTCATAATATATCTAGAAGAGCTCCGCAGTGTTTAGAAGTAAATTGAAGACAGTTTGAACATTTGTGACATTGTTTAATTAGGTAACTAGATTTTAAATGTCGACTTTTAAAATTAAGTTTGTTATTCTGACATGTTAATTTAATAATTTCAAACGAATATTACTTAACAGGGGTGGCAGTAACAAAAAAAAAATGTCCTACAAAACTTGCTTATTTTTAAAAGATCTTTTCAACAATACCACTTTCGACCTATCGTGCCATTTAACATTCCGGAGTTCTGAACATTCCGGAGCAAATTAACAGGGAAGCCGACCTTTCCGGGGGGAAAAAATATCACCATTCGATTCTTCATTAGGGCTTTTATAATACAGATTTTTGACACAACTCTCTACGACTAACCGTTTTCGAAAAAAACGACCGATACGGGTGGTCTGACTAAACACATAGGGAACACATAGGGAAATTAATAGTGGGAAAAAATGACTGGATCAGAGTGAGCCTTGAAATCTTGTTTTTCAATTTGACAGATAATATTCTTTTACAAAATGAATGTGTATACTATACCGAAGAAAATATTCAAATGATTACAACATAATCGGACATTTTTTATTAATGGGACATTAAATTCCCAAAAATATTTAAATATGGTGCGAGATCAAATATCTCCGCCTATTCGTGTTGAACCTAAAGACATTTGGTCACTGATTTACCAACGCGCATAGGTCATACCAGTCAGACAATTTTTGAATGAAATGTTTCCAAACAGATGGAGTCGTTTTTAAACGCTTTATATTAGCTTGGGTTGTAACTAACTATGTATGTATGTAACTAACTATGTATGTATGTCCGTAACGGAATCTTTGAGCATAATTTTCACCAATTTCCCGAAGTCTGATTAATTTGAAACTTTGCATACGTATCAAGGACCGATGACAATGCAATAATTTGATAACAGTTTCCCATTATCCTTATTAGGACCCCCAGGATTAATAAATTCTTTTATAGATCCTCTGTAGTAAACGCTTTATTTTCACCAATTTCCCGAAGTCTGATTAATTTGAAACTTTGCATACGTATCAAGGACCGATGACAATGCAATAATTTGATAACAGTTTCCCATTATCCTTATTATTAAACGCTTTATATTAGTTTGGGTTGTAACTATGTATGTATGTCCGTAACGGAATCTTTGAGCATAATTTTCACCAATTTCCCGAAGTCTGATTAATTTGAAACTTTGCATACGTATCAAGGACCGATGACAATGCAATAATTTGATAACAGTTTCCCATTATCCTTATTAGGACCCCCAGGATTAATAAATTCTTTTATAGATCCTCAAACTAAAAAGTGAAAAATAAAATATAGTTTAAAAAAAACTAAAAAACACGCTTTATATCGGACTAAAAAGTAAAAAATAATTGTTTTAAAATAAGCTTAAAAAGCGTTGGGCGCTCGATGTACGAAAATGTGGAACAAAGCGCCCCACGCTTTTTAAGCTTATTTTAAAACAATTATTTTTTACTTTTTAGTCCGATATAAAGCGTGTTTTTTAGTTTTTTTTAAACTATATTTTTTTTGTTTTATTTTTGTACAAAAAAATTATAATAATGATTTATAAGAGCTATTTATTATTAAAAAAGCCAAGTAAAACAAAATAAATCAAAATAAAATAGAAATCCTCAAGATTACCACGATAATTCAATAGAAATAATAATTAATGGCTAACTCTGATCCAAGTATTTTTTCCCAATGCTAATTTCCCTATGTGCACCTTACGCGTTTACATACTGTATAATCATATTATATTGTATACGTCAATACAAAATAATTAATTATAATTAGGGCAAAAAAAATTACACTTGTTATAAAACGAACTCTGATCCAAGTATTTTTTCCCAATGCTAATTTCCCTATGTGCACCTTACGCGTTTACATACTGTATAATCATATTATATTGTATACGTCAATACAAAATAATTAATTATAATTAGGGCAAAAAAAATTACACTTTATAAAACGAATGCAATTTTTTTTACAAGTACGACATTTTATGAAAAAACGGAAGCAAATTAAAATTAATTAAATTAAAATAACGCGCTTAAACACACCATTATTTATGAAACAAAACAAATAGCATGAATAAGCGTTTCACTTTGGTAATTTTCAAATTAAATGAGGGCGTCGATTATAATTATTTGACAAAATTGAAGAATAAAAAAATAATAACACAGTCAGAATACAATGCACACTCACGTGCTGGGTCTAATAAATTAAGCAAACCTAATGAATAGTTAGTTAGTTTTTATATATAGGTGCGTACCATACACGCAATTCTATGAATGAACGCTAACCAAAATTAAGTAGTATTTTTTTTTATTAACAAACTAAAAGCATTATTTTATTAATTTGTCAAAAATATAATAATATTACCTATGTGAACAAAATTCCTCGTTAAAATTGTTACGGTTTTGATTTCCATCCGTCATGCTCTCCTCACACACATACACACACAAGATACGACCCGGATCAGTTAATACGTATGTGTGTGTGTACTACCCACAAATATATCAGTGGGCACAAGGCTTAACCACACAAGTCAACGTTGCGGTCAAGAAAAATTAATAGAGACTGAACTTATAGTCCGGTCAAAATAGACAGAATAAATATAGTTTAAAAAAAAAAACTAAAAAACACGCTTTATATCGAACTAAGAAGTAAAAAGTATTTTTTTTAAATAAGCTTTTAACAATAATGAATAAAAAATACAAGTATTATTGTGAAAAAAGCGCGGGGCGCTTTGTTCCACATTTTCGTACATCGAGCGCCCCACGCTTTTTTCACAATAATACTTGTATTTTTTAATCATTATTGTTTTAAGCTTATTTTAAAAAAAATATTTTTTACTATTTGGTTCGATATAAAGCGTGTTTTTTAGTTTTTTTTTTAAACTATATTTATTTTCCACTTTTTAGTTCGATTTATTGTCAAAAATTTCCGAAAAAAAAAACAATTTTTTTTTTGGCGTGGACAGGATTAGAACCCACGACCCGTGATTCCGAGAGTTGACGTCAGCGAAGACCCGTGCTTTAGACCGCACGGCTACCACTGTAGTTACAGTGCTGGCATATTATACTACAGTAATAAACCATTTGCTGTAGTCCAAAGAAAGGTTACAAACAAACATACATACATACAAACTTACAAGATAAGTTAATATAAAGCGTGTAAAAATAGTGGTCTCCCGAACTATTTTTGAACTATTTGTATGAAAGCTTAATGAAAAACTAAGAAATACACTATCTGACAAGCAAAAAATTGAAAAAAAAAATTTTAAACTATTTACCTTTTAAAAAAATATATAAATCATGTAATTTTTTGCACAATGGCTTGGTCCGTAACATATAGATTTCAAAACACGACAGTTTGATTTAAAGGTCGGTAAGCTAACCCTTGCACCAAGCGGCTATGAACGCGCAAATTAAAAATCATTGTATGTAAAAATGTCGAAGAAACATCCGTTATATAAATTCATACAGATCATAAATGTTGAGATCATTGTTTCGTTTTTCTTTTCTTTTTATGACTGTACCATGGATGGCGCCCACAACTATTTTAATTACATCGAATTAAAATTACAAAAACGTAGCCTTTACAATCTTATATACAAGATGTTTTTACGTCTGCGTGCCGTAAGCAAATGTACGTTGTAGTGAAAAAGCATGTCCGATACAGTAGAACCCATGTATTTTCAACCTGCCGGGAAGACTTAATATGTATTTTCAACTTCTCCTTCATCCTGACTTTATGCACGGGAAAAACAACCTTGGATCCTGCAGCTAATGACAAAAAGCTGGCAAGTTCTTGTGTGCTGCAGTCAAAAAAATTAGTCACCACGCATAGAATGTTCTCTGGACAGCTAAGTCAACTTATCTACTTCAGCTGATGGAAATTTACAGGCCATGGCCTGATTAATCAGAAAAAAAAACTTCTGTTAATTTATGATTAAACGTTGTCAAACGTATTTTTCCGTTGGCTGAGTAGCCTAGGAGGAGACACGTTGCGTGAGAAGTAGGAACTTAAAACTCGAAAATACGTGAGTAATATCATCTGAAAATAGATGGTGTTGAAAATACATCAGTTCGACTATATACGGTCAAATTCTTAATACGCAGCCGGTTTTTAACCGACTTCAAAAAAGGAGGAGGTTCTATGTTCGACTGTATATTTTTTTTTTATGTATGTTCACCGATTTCTCCGTCAATTATGGACCGATTTTCAAATTTTTTTTTTATTCGAAAGAGTACACTTCCGAGGTGGTCCCGTCGGAACCAAGTCAGGATCTGATGGTGGAATCCGGAGAAATCGAGGGAAACTCTCAAATTTCAAAGGCACGCATACTTGGCCAACCCATTGCAATACTTTATTTAACACCAAAAAGAGAAAAATAATAATTATTGTTATTTTTGGAGTCGGTGTCACATCGGAATTCGAAAGTAGCAATTTAAATCTTACATGTCTCTAATTCTCAGAATAGATTTCATTTTGGCTGACACCAACTCCAAAAATAACAATAATTATTATTTTTTATTTTTTAGTGCATATTTTTAAGTCGGTTCAATTTTTTTGTTAAAAATATTTTATTTATAGGTAGGTACGCAATATCGTCTGAGCTTGTTTCCTAACAGTCACATATTGACAGTTTACTTTAGTATCACATTTGAACTATGCGAACAAAGGTTGTCGAGCGTCTATAATCAACAATATTACTCTCTCGAACAGAGAATATATGTACCTACCTATATTATTTTAATTTGATAAATATGTTTTGGTAAGTTTTTAATTTTTTTTTAAAATCGTTTTAAAATCCGTTGCCACTGATTTTGGCGTCGGTTGGGCAATTATTTATCTTTTTTATAAATTATGTAAATTTTATGTCTTGATCATCGCGTTTTGTTTTCACAAATTATTAATATCATTAATTATTATTAACTCTTAAGTTGCGGAAACGACCTACGTAATGATATGAATAAGTAGGCAATTATCATTTATTTATTATTCCAATTTTTGCTTTGTAATTAATTATAGCAGGTAGGGTTTAATATTTCATTTCAAGATCGGGTACTGACCGTTTTCAAGTAATATTGAAATGCTATATCTATATAAATAAAATTGTCAAATGTCAAAATTTCAAAGCAATCGGTGAAGAACGTTCGGACATTTAGGATTTTGAACAAATGAACATTTAAACAGTTACGATCTTTCGGGATGACCTTCGCTCCCAGTATTCCGGACAATAGAGGTTCGACTGTACATTACTAACGCATCGCTCTTTAATTACAAATGCATTTGCGGCCAATTTAATGAGAGATAAAATAATTAATTACATACGATTATGATTTTTATTGGACTTATTGGGAAAAAAAGTGATCATTAACAATCGTGACGACTAATCTGCGATAATTTTATGAATCGATATTTTTTTTGAACAAAAAAAAAAGGCTGAGTTAATAATAGTTGATGTAGTTTCAAATCGGGTTTTGAAATAAATTTTAACATTGTTAATCTAAACTTGACATTTTTTAATTTTGTTTTGGAACAAATAAAAAATTCCAACCAATTGGGCGACGGGACCACTCCAACTTCAAAAATATTGACATTTGATATAGTAAAATAATGAAAATAAAATTTCTGATATCGCGTGAGGTGACGCAGGTAATGGCTATTATTCAATATGATATTTGCTATTCGTCGCCTTGGTCACCTACATAATATGTTCCACGTCATGTAAAAATTAATCAAAGCATGCTTAACTAGTTTATTTCTGACAGATCTACAAAACAAAAGAGCAGAATTTTCAAAATATTTCCGGAACTATAAAGTTTAGAAAAAACATTTTTAACGAAACTTTCTTGAAATAATAAATAGAATAATAATCCGTGATGAAAAGTATACCTTTCAAAATTTCATATTTTTTGGTACCTTGAAAACTGTCTGCCACGATGTTTGACGCGCATAATGGTCTGCCATATAATAATAATAATATATTATTAAATTTCCAAATGGCAGACGTGGTCAAATACTTTTAAAATTAGTCAAATATTGTACCTGTCGCATCTGAACACGGGCCGCGGCGGCCATGCTGGGCTTAGTGAGTCCCCACCCCATGTATGGTAGGTATAGGAGACTCATTGTGTAAAAATTCAGGTCTTACATACTGGTAGACGGCCACTGGCTCTTATACTAATATGTTCCTTTATTATTTTTGTTGGTCGAAAAGTTTTCATTGTTTATGGTTTATATATTTTTATACGCATGTGTGTTCTCAGTTAATAATATTTCATTTACAAAGAAATTAGCCTAAATCGTCGAAATAAAAATACGAATAATTAATAATTAATTGAGGGGGATTAATATATATTTAGATAGAATGCATCTAGTTAAGAAATAATTAATAATACTTACCATGCGAAGGCGGGGTGGATGGAGGTTTATCCATACGACTTAGCGGGTGGTCTGTAAAAATAATAAAACAAATATTAAAAAATCACTCGTAGTAATTAAGTAAATATAAAACGGCTGATACGCTCAATTATTTAACAATAAAAGTTTGTAATCACAGACAACAAGAAGCTGATGGATTAAATCATACAGTTACAACTTTATTGCGTATTTTAAATCAAAATCATAAAATAACTTCGTGGAATTTATTTTTTGACAAAAGTTATGTCTTATACAGTAGAATCTCACCAAGGCGGTCGTCAGTCAATAGATATTAAATCGGCGTCATCTATATGTTACGGTCAATGTCGACAATGCCCGAGCTACATTGGGCAATGTCCGAAATCGGACAAGGTTAAGTTTATTTCTGGAATAAATGTGAGATCTGAAATTTAATGCATTGAGATATATTGTTTATTGCTCATATCATATAAATAATAAATAAATTATACGTGTTTTCAATCATCAATAATTGTAATAGAAAGCTGAAAAATATATTCCTCAATAGTGATCAGTGATAAAAATTCCATAAAGCGTTATAACATAAAGATACAATCAAATGTCAGCGTTTCATGTTTATAAAAAATCTAATTTTTGAACCTTGTCCCATTTCGGACGTTGCCCGATGTGGCTCAGGCATTGTCGACATTGCCCGGATTCCGGAAATTGACCGTAACACATAATATATAAATAGGCAGATAGTTTTTTGTTCGGCTGTCTCCTCCTAAACTACTAGACCGATTTCGACGATCGAGGTGTCGTTTGAAAGGGCTCAACGTACAGACGTGCAATAGGGTGTCAGGATTGGGATAAGTGGATTTTAAGGACTGATATTTAAAAAATCTTAACGTAACAAAATTGATGATCTGCAGACTTTGGCGAAACAATTTTGCGTATAATATATGCCAAAAACGAAAAACAAACAAGTTTAGTTGAAAAAATAAATTGGTCGATTTCAGAGCAACAGGACGGCTAGTATTAACAATTAAAGTTATACCCGCAGAAGATCGTTTATTAAAATTCATAAAACAGTGTATTTTCAACGTGTACGGACTAGCGACTCCTGTATTTTCAACTACTCCTTAATTCTCACATCGACCAATCAGAAATTTATTTGAGGTTTAATGTATCTTTCCATTGGAGCACGATACCAAGCACATCTATTATGTCAAATCTCAATGTTTGGCCTCAAGAATAAATAAAAACCAGAAGCATAACTCGCGGGCGGTGTCTTTGAAGTGTCTATCAACGGATAAGTGACCATGGTTTCAAGTAAAAGATGAAATTTTATTGCACACCTAATTTATTTATATATTTACAGTTTTGATAAAAAAAAACTGTTTTACTGTCAGAAATAATAATAATTTACCTAGATAACGTAACTAAATAAAATGTTTTATTAAGCCCGACGCCTAACAACCGATTCGATGTAAACCTTTCAACACTCGAGACGGTACAGCAGCTGCCCGTTTCAGGATAGAATTTCAATTAGATATTGTATTTTGGAAATTTTTATTCTAAAATGAAATATGGAATTATTTTTTGGGGAGCGGTAAACATTGAGTTGATTTTTAAAGCTCAGAAAAGTTGCATCCGTATCTTAGCTAAATTAAGTGCCAGAGAGACGTGTTGAGGATCTTTTTCTGCCCATGGGCTCCTAACACTGCCTTGCATTTACATTTACGAGTGTGTTTGTTTTGTAAAAGAACATTTTAAATATTTTGCTTGTCATCAAATGTTACATGCACGTAATAATAGAGGAAACAGCGACTTTCGGGTGCCGGATCACTCTTTAACTATTTTTGAAAAAGGAGCACTATATAACTGTGTTAAATTCTATAACCATTTGTCACAAGATACAAAATCATTGCCACTTCTAGCATTTAAAAAGAAGTTAAAGAGTCATCTGGTAAACGGTGAATTTTTTAATCATGAAATTTAAATGTAAACACTATTGACTTGTCATATACCCTGTGTCAATGTGACCAATAAATTATTATTATTATTATTATTAAGTCACAAGAATGAGTAAAGCTCGTAATAGAGTTATACTTCTGGTTATTTATTTATTCTTGTGGTTTGGCTTTACAATATTTCGTACTGAACTAAAAAATAAAACTATAAGTATGTTTCAGAAAAAAATGTTATCGAAAACTTGCGACCATTTTTCAATGTTTGCATGCATATAATATTTTAAAACAAGATACAGACAACTGTATAGAATATACTGCAAAGTAACACACATACACACATATTGAAACATGGGTATGGAGTAGAAGAGGCGTAATGCGCTCGTCAAGTGTCACTGGAACGAGTCCCCGGAGACTGTACCCCGGACCCCGGAGTGACCGGAGTCCGCTGACCGCACCATACACTACTGTATAGCTATCCTGCAGCCTCCTGTTCTACACCAGGTAGGTTTTGTATACGTAAACATACGAAAGTGCTATTCGATGGTATAGCAGACCGATTCGCATTTGTTGACAAATTCTTTTGTTTATTAAACAGAAATTTACAGGGACTACTTCGATACGCTCGAAAGCTACGAAGTAGAGTTTAAAATACAAACTATGTTGAAAAATAAAAAATACCCTATTGAAGCATTCTTGTCAACTATTTTTGACAGATTAATAAAACTCCAGAACAAATGAAGAGCTGATTTTTTGTTATTTTATTTTGATAATATTTCCGAAACTATGAAGTTTAGAAAAATATCGTTTTTTTACAAAACCTTAGAAAAATAAATAGAACATCATTATGGAAAAGTATATCATTATATGAGAAAAAACAACGTTATAGCATGCGCCGATTTTCCCCAAAAAAACAATAGGGCTCTTCATATTTGCATATGAAACATCCTCACAAAATTTGGTTTGGGCTCGAACCCACGACCCTGATATTAACAGTCGCATGTTCTACCGACTGACCCAGCCGCGCTTGTGAATGTACAACCTAATATTGATATAAATGTAGTTACGGCATTTCACCTGAATAGAAGCTATTTTTGAGATACATTTTGCAACATTTTTCATTGATGCTCCTATTGGTCGCAGCGTGATATTATATAGCCTATAGTCTTCCTCGACAAATGGGCTATCCAACAAAAAAAATTGTTTTCTATTTGAACCATGTAGTTTCTGAGATTAGCGCGTTTAACCAAACAAACAAACAAACTCTTCAGCTTTATATATTAGTATAGATTATTGACGGAAACCATGGAAAACCTCAAGATGGCCGGTACAGGAATTACCGTTTCTAGGTAGGTGCTAAATTACAAATCGTGTGGTTTTACATTTGTACAAAAACGATGTGAATCGTGCTTTACTATCAGGTGGACCACGGACTTACGGTTAGGGGTATTCCATTACAGTGCGGATGCAAAAATGAATATATGAGTCTACTTATTGGCTCAACGAACTTGTTTTATTTTTATGTTTGTGACCTGAGACATGTTTTAGTGAAAAAGGCGGCTGAAATGGACAACCTATATAATATAGTAGATACATACACACTGTACCTTGGATATTAAAAATACTACAGTACAAAATACTTTAGATGCTGTTGAGCGTCTATAAGTACGTACTATGTGGGTTGGTAGCTTGTTAATAGGGTATAATAACTTACTTGGTAAAATAACTAATCATCTGCATGGAAATGACGTGGTACTATTACAACCTTTTACTGACTTTTTATTTGTGTTTGTACGAGGTGAAAACTTCGCAGGTTCCATAATAAGTCATTTATTAATTTATTCAACGCTTTTTATTATTATAATAAAAAAATTCACAATTATCAGTACCAATTCACAGTACGAATCATAATCATGTTTCTCTGATTATAGTTGTAGGTTTCGCCGCCAGATAGAGAAGCCCATATAAAGGATCCCTATTAAGGTGATTTTTTCATAAGCTATTTAAAATGTTTCATTATTCACCTGCATTTTTTGCAAGCATTTGAATGCAAAATTCACTGACCCTCGTTACGAAAAGATCTAATTTCTATGAAAAATCTTATTAAAAATTTGATAGTAATATGCTTTCAAAAAGTATCCTACTTCATATATGACGCTAAAGTTTTTACACATTTGGTGCAGCGTACGCTATAGGATAGTTTTTGTTAAATATTTTATACAAAATTATGATGTTTTCTCAAAAAAACTGTTTTAGTACAAAGTAGCGACATCTGTTAAGAGTTCGCTCAAAGCTAATAGTTCAGAAGCAAATCTGGTAGAATTTGTTCAAAGCTATTAGTTCAGACGCCGGATCGCAAACGAAATACATTTTGCAGAGTTATATCCATCGGACCCGGATGAAACCGGGACGGACCGCTAGTAATATATATATAATAATAAATTGATAGGTTCTCGGATTAGAACCTGAGAAGTGGAAACCGAGGGCCTGTGATAATTATTTAATCAAATTGGTATACAAAAATGCATAAAACTCATCAATAGATAGAAAAGTACATTCATTAATAAATCCATCTACAGAATAGTTGCATTCATTTATAAGCAAATCAGTAATTTTTTTTTTTAAAAAAAGATAGTCTTATTAACTGCGTAGGTACGTGAAATTTATGTGAGCCTGTATGTGTATCGCATTTATACAAACACACCGTATGTAAGCATTTATGGGTAATGAAATTTATTGTACGTAAAAACAACACACATCAAAAAGCGAAAATGTTTTACGCACTAGGTGAAATATATGTTCATATTTTATTGAATTACTAGCAAGTTTCACATCCACAAAGTACTGCCAAAATACATAACATGAGTGTCGCTAAATAAATTTATAAAACTTTGACCGCAAAATATTTACAATAATTAATTAGCCTTATTCTACTATATTTATGTGTTCTAATCATTGTCCGTACGTAACCACTGTGATTATAAAGTTTATAATGTTAACTTGCTATTTAGGTAGTCACTTTGCTTAGCAGAATAAAAAACTGGTCAGGTGCGAGTTGGACTCATGCACCGAGGATTCCGTACACACTTGTAGGTATGTAAATAGTTCGTCCATCACGGGAATCGAGTCTCGAAGATTTTTCCCGCTTAGCCGTTGGAAAACTGTTGTCCACATACATCGAAACTAACTAAATCTAGTAACTAAATATCGCCCTGCAACGAAATCTTGCCCTTTCTAGCTGTTGTCTTTAACAAGAGCCAAGTTATAATCCAACGCATACACAAAGCAAGCGTCACCTGCTGTCATCTGGCGAAATACTAGTAACTAAAATTCGTCCTGTTATCTAGATGTCTACTTCAACTAAAGCATACAAACGTAACGTCCTCCCATAAAAGTGTCGCGGCAATTGCACGTTTTATTCCCAACCAAAAACATTCTTCTTATAATGTTTATCATGTATAAATACGCTAAGGTTAAAGATGTTTGCCTCCCTTTTTAGAAAAAACCTCACAATTTCTCCACATAAATTATATATCATTTTACAGATAATTGCTTGCTCTACTGACATCGACAACTACAAAATTTATTATTGCTCTTGTTTTTGTAAATTAATTAAAATACAGCAACGCTGAACAACGTCTGCCATCTGACGGCTTTAATTTTGAAACAACGTCACCACTTCCATCTGTCATCTGACCTTCATATTGTAATACAACAGACACAATACTGCATACTGCGATCTGACGGCTTTAATTTTGAAACAGCGAGCAACGCCGAACAACGTCACAGCAATGCTGCATGATGCCATCTGACGGCTTAGCTCAACGCTTTTGCTACTTGCGCCTCTATATGACAATTTTAGTAAAATATTTCTTCGATCTGTCATCTGAGAGTCATATTACAACAAAAAGAAGAACGTTATAAGCATTGTGCAAAATTAGAAACGAATTGAATACCTGCAATCATATTTAAAAAATAATTTTGTAAAGTGATAATTATTATACTTATTTAGTGCGAATAATTCGCACAAGTCACACTAGTTATATATTATACATTTCTACAACATATCTTTATAATATTTACTTCCGTACATTATTCATAATAATACAATCAAAACGCTACACATAAAATAATTAATTGATATAAAAAAAACGGCTGAACAGGAATCTTTCATGGCACCATGCGTTTTATTATTGCTCAGGGGTTAATTAATTTAGGCTTGTCCCGCTCCGTCTAATGCCTAGGCAATATTATTATTATTATTATTATTATTACTGTATCTACAATGATACGTAGGTACATATTTCAATAATAATTGGATTTTGAATTTTTGAATATTCGATTCACGTGTTCAGCAAATACATATGTAGCAGATATTATGCGGTTGAACACATCTACATGTGTATATATGGAAAAATGAATATATTAAACATTCATATGATCGGCTGCAAACCGCACCGTTTGCTGACCAGAGAGAGAGAGAGAGAGAGAGAGAGAGAGGGGAAAATGTACAGCCCACTACTACGCCAAAATTATACAAACTCAGATTTTGTCTAACTTCTTTTTTCGGTTAGTTCTAACTATAGATATCTAAGATAGCCCTGTAACGAAATTAACCTTTTTTTTTAACTGACTATAATTTAATAACAAAATATTAATTATTAATTATTGTACGGCGTGATGTAAGACTAATTACTATATGTATTTACTAGAGTGACCTGTGCGAATTATTCGCACTAAATAAGTATAATAATTATCACTTTACAAAATTATTTTTTAAATATGATTGCAGGTATTCAATTCATTTCTATAATTTTACACACTGCTTATAACGTTCTTCTTTTTAAACGCTTTATATTAGTTTGGGTTGTAACTAACTATGTATGTATGTATGTATGTATTATGTATGTATGTATGCATGTAACGGAATCTTTGAGCATAATTTTCACCAATTTCCCGAAGTCTGATTAATTTGAAACTTTGCATACGTATCAAGGACCGATGACAATGCAATAATTTGATAACAGTTTCCCATTATCCTTATTAGGACCCCCAGGATTAATAAATTCTTTTATAGATCCTCTGTAGTAAACGCTTTATTTTCACCAATTTCCCGAAGTCTGATTAATTTGAAACTTTGCATACGTATCAAGGACCGATGACAATGCAATAATTTGATAACAGTTTCCCATTATCCTTATTAGGACCCCCAGGATTAATAAATTCTTTTATAGATCCTCAAACTAAAAAGTGAAAAATAAAATATAGTTTAAAAAAAACTAAAAAACACGCTTTATATCGAACTAAAAAGTAAAAAATAATTGTTTTAAAATAAGCTTAAAAAGCGTTGGGCGCTTTGTTCCACATTTTCGTACATCGAGCGCCCAACGCTTTTTAAGCTTATTTTAAAACAATTATTTTTTACTTTTTAGTTCGATATAAAGCGTGTTTTTTAGTTTTTTTTAAACTATATTTTTTGTTGTATTACAATATAAAGCTCAGATGACAGATCGAAGAAATATTTTACTAAAATTGTCATATAGAGGCGCAAGTAGAAATAGCGTTGAGCTAAGCCGTCAGATGGCATCATGCAGCATTGCTGTGACGTTGTTCAGCATTGCTCGCTGTTTCAAAATTAAAGCCGTCAGATGGCAGTATGCAGTACCTATTGTGTCTGTTGTATTACAATATGAAGGTCAGATGACAGATCGAAGTGTTGACGTTGTTTCAAAATTAAAGCCGTCAGATGGCAGACGTTGTTCAGCGTTGCTGTATTTTAATTAATTTACAAAAACAAAAGCAATAATAAATTTTTTAGTTGTCGATGTCAGTAGAGCAAGCAATTATCTGTTAAATGATATATAATTTATGTGGAGTAATTGTGAGGTTTTTTCTAAAAAGGGAGGCAAACATCTTTAACCTTAGCGTATTAATATATATGATATTGTTGAATTTTTTTTTTAAATCGAATGAGTAGTTTCGGAGTTTACCTCTGTAAACTGTCATACTTTTCCTATTTATAATATTTATACAGATGAATTAAGACAATTGGTACGCCATATTAAACAACGACATCCTAAAAATCTCTGCAATTCTGCAGTCCGAAAACAAAACTGACGAAGGTTTGATACTCAAGTTTGTCTATAGTTTCGTCGGGACGGTGTACAAGTTGTACATGTGTAAGGCGCGCGTGCCAGGGGCACTGGACGCATCCGCGAGGAGTTGGGGCTACGGGAGGACGACGACGTAACAGTTATGAGGACGTACATATTGTATAATATTAATATCACACGCAATCATAAACATGGACGCGCGTACAATCCACATGCAAATGTCAACTAGCAGATGCACACAGAACAATAAATAAATTATGAGATTTTATTCTATTTTTGAAAACATTCGAAAAGTTATTTTCTGACGGCTGTAAAAAATTAAGAGTATTCGTCCCTGCAAATACCCCCTGCACCCTTCATCTCAAATCTTTTCCCCTCGCCTAAAAACGGTTCGCGCTCTCCCGACGCTATTTTTAAAGCTAGAGGGTTCTGGTAAACGCCAAATGAAAGACAAAGAATCAGACTACAGATCCTTCAGGCGAATTTTTTGAAAAAAAAATTTCTGAAAAAACTTACAACCTTTTGAAAAAAATAATAAGTTACGTAATATTTCACACGTAGGCGAAACTGTTTTTAAAAAAATTCGCCTGAAGGATCTGTAGTCTGATTCTTTGTCTTTCATTTGGCGTTTACCAGAACCCTCTAGCTTAAAATAGCGTCGGGAGAGCGCGAACCGTTTTTAGGCGAGGGGAAAAGATTTGAGATGAAGGGTGCAGGGGGTATTTGCTGGGACGAATACTCTTAAGCTCTGTAAACCTAAATTTACGGAAAACACCCTTTCTTTAAAATCTCGAGATTATTCTAATATTATAATAGGTCCTTTAATATATAAGAGATCATTGTATTTGGGTGAGTATAAAAGTTCATTAAAAAAAGAGATACGCTTTGACAGTGTGATCCAACATTTTCAGAAATGCTAGTTTCGATATAATATTGTATTGTCAAAATTTCAACTTAATCGGATAACAGAAAGTGGGAGAAAAATCTGACGCAAGATTTGAAATAAAGATACGGAGCGTTAAATAAAACCGCTAAAAATTAATTCGCATTGTCGGGTAATACCAGATATTTTTAACGCTCTTTTATGAACTGTATGTCTATCTAGGTATCTATCTAATGGAATCTTTCAATTTAAATTTAACCCGCTTCCAGACGTCTGAATACTTTGAAATTTTGCGCATGTATTAAGAACGCATGACAATACAATAATTTGTATAAATATACAGTGCAACCTTTTTATAACGTCCTTCGTTATAACGAAAAACTCCCTATAACGTAGACATTTTTACAATTTGGTTGGTTTACCTTAAAACCCATACATTAATACCCTCTTTATAGCGCAGCAGCCATTCTCTATTACGAAGAAAAATGTTCATATTTAGGCGATAGCAAATGTTTACAGACGTAAAGAGGACGATTCTGAACCACAACCAACTATTCAACAAGCACTTGATGCCGCCAAATTTATCGAAAAATTCCTATTGTTTAATGAAAATGATTCCACCACATCCCAATCTACGCATAAGATACTTAATAAAATACAAAAACAAATATTGGCATAGCAAAAAACGTCAGGCAAAATTAACAGACAATATGTGTTTGTAATAAATTAATTAGGTGAAATTTGGTTATTTTTCTTTCTTACCTCCATATAACGAAAACTCTTTATAACGAAAAAAATGCTCGGTCCCTTGAGATTCGTTATAAAGAGGTTACACTGTATTACCATTTTGAAATGTTAATTGAAATGTCGACTCGTTTGTTTTGTAGCAAGTTTTGTTACATTAACTCTCTCTCTCTCTCTCTCTTTTTTTTGTAATATTATCAAAATAAGTTTTCCTTAGCTACGCTGGAATGAATGTTGTTATTATTTTAGAAGAAATTAATCAATTAAATTTTTCTAAAATACTAACAACATCCATTTTTCCAGCGTAGCTAAGGAAAACTAATTATGACAATATTGCAAAAAAGACACAGAGAGAGTTAATGTAACAAAACTTGTTTATAGAATAAGTTATTCTACGGTCACTGCAAGATAGACAAGCAGTGGGTTAAAAGAACTGTTTAAAGCATCGATAAGGTAGTTGTAGTAAGATATATGCAAAAGCCTTATACACTCAAGGGGTGAAAAATAATACTTTGGGGTCGCAGTGACCCCTTGGGGAGTCGTTGCGAGCAAACTGCCCAACGTCTGGTGCCTCCATATAAACTCTATAACACAACATAAATAATGTAGCCCCCACTAATACATATTCAGTATCTTTTAAAACAGATACTTTTCTCATTTATTGGAAAATATTGGTCACCGTAGACACACACAGGCGCACAGTATCCGTGTGTGTGTTGGTGTACATTTGAAAGCATGATATCTATCGCCAGGTGAGAGGAATACACTTATGTGAAATATTGATACTCTTGACCGCCCGTTTGGGTTAAGGTACTTACTAATATAATATGTATGTACATAATACAGGTAACGTCGAAGTACCATGCTTATAGCACTTCAAACAAGATCAATAATAAATAGTACGGAATATTACAATTTTATTAAATAAAACCCAATATTCTAATAAAAAAAAAACTTTAAAAAACTGGACCTCCCTCAAAAAAAAACACTAAAAAGCGTATAATAATAATGTATTGAGGTCGGTGCCAATTTAATTAGGTAGTATAAAATTTTATGTATCTGTGTACTTTCATTAAATTGGCGACGACCACAAAGCTTTATTATTTTACGCATTTTAGTGACTTTTTTGAAGGAGGTTCATTATTTTTTATTTTTTAATGGATTTAAATACGTAGTGTGCACGCTATTAACAGCCATCTTCCTATTAAGGAGGTTGAGTCGTTTTACGAAGATAATGAAAAAAATCTGAAATAAAGTTTTTATAATAGATTTTTTACGACAAAATTTTCTGTAAAAAATCCAAAATCATTAGGAGATTTATAAAGTTAAAAATTAAAAAAAACTTTTACATGTAGTCTTATGGAAAATATGTCAACCTAGCATGCAAACGGTACATTTTAATTTTTTGCAAACGACCAAATAATGTGCAGTTCCGAAAACTAACTACGTAAAGCATCGATGTCTTAACACATATATTTTAATATTTTTTCTAATTTAATTAGGATACTTTTAATCAATAAAAAAAAATTATTAAACCTTAGCACTTTTCGATTATGGACTTTTATTCTTGACAATTTTAACAACTTTACTGATTTTTCAACTTTTTAATTATTTGATTTTAATTTTTATTACTTCTAATTTCTTTTTTTAATTATTTACTGCAAAAAATATGTAAAATACAGATATTTACATAAATTTACTTTTTCTAACCTAACTTTGTACAAAAAATTTAAAAGGTAGTCCATTAAGTAAAATACTGAAAAAATTAATTAATATTAAAAAAAAATATTTATTTATGCTTTTATGACAATAATTTATTGGCATCATCGACTTATAACCTTTTGTAAAAATTTATTATGGAAAAGTTCCCGTTTAGAATTCGACTTACTTTTGATTGGGACTGTAACGCATCAACCTCCTTAATATTTTAATACTAAACATAGGGAAAAACTGCGGAACCTATTTAAGTGAGACCATCCTGAAGTAATTAAATAGAGTAAAAATTAATTATTTGTAAAAAAAAGAAACCCAACTTCACAAAAATTAAATTAATAACTAAAAAGAGGAAAACAAATCGAATAATTTCAAACATGCAGTAGGTGGAGTCCTATTTGTTTCTGAATCGGTTCCCAACTGCAGCATGTTGAGACTATTTGACTTGTTTTCCCCTTTTTTTAGTTAATAATTTCATTTTTGTGCAGTTGAGTTTCTTGTTTTTATAACTAATGCATTTTATTTTCTTTTTTTTAGTTACCAACATTGTCTTTTATATTTCAATGAGTATGTACTTTAAAAAATACAACAGATTCATACATTACGCGCAACAAGAAATATTATGTAGAGATCCTACCTACACAATTTTTAGGTTTTGTAATTATAAAACGGAACTTATGGCTGTAAAATAGTCTAGAAAACATCATCTTGATTTTAAAAGACCTATTCAGTGATATGCCACTCAATATGGTACCTACATACATTTTTTTTCGTTCTACCACCATTATGTATTTTACGGTCGCTATTTTGATTTTACAAAAACAAAACCTAGCCTATAACCGTCACACGATTGGTAATGGGCGTCTTAATCCTCCGACATAACATATATCTCCCGACAAAACATAATTACGGGGCCGTATCGATGCGATGGCGTTTTTTTGCGCAGTGAAAAGGAGAAGGCGTTTAGGGAAAGTTCTTTAAAAAAGGATTACGGGGTCGGGTCGATGCGATGGCGTTTTTTTTTTGCACAGTGAAAAGGAGAAGGTGTTAAGGAGAGTTCTTTAAAAAAACAATTACGGAGTCGTGTCGATGCGATGGCGTTTTTTTTGCGCAGTGAAAAGAAGAGGGCGTTTGGGGGAGTTCTTAAAAAAACAATTAGAGGGTCGTGTTTACAAAGTGAAATAGTAATACAGTAATTCTACACCAGTTTTACTGATAAGTAATTTTGTCTGTAGGATGTTTTGTCGGGGGATGAAAACGCGCGGAATCCACACGATTAAGACGACTTTATTGATTAAAATCCATCCACCCGTTGGGATGCCTCGAGGGTCTAAAGAATCCCACATACATATATGCATACCAAGATACGCATGACAAAGATAACCCTGTCTTTGCTGTCGCGTAGTCGGGTAAAAAGAAACATCAAAATCGGTTCACCGGGACAACCCGTATATCTCGAATGTTAAATGTGTGTAGTTTGTTTTTATGAGAGCTGAAAAGAAACAATGGCATACGCAGCTGAAGGTTCGTAAAATATAATATCGCATCGGCCTAACTATATATTAATTAATGTTACGTACGCTTCCTAAAGTCTGCCAACGGAACAAAACCTACATAGAAAGAGAACTGCATCTGATCGTTAATTTATCGCAAAAAATCATATACAATAAATTGTCCAAATCCAATTATAAACGATCATTGTTCGTTTAAGGTTCGTTAATTTTCGGAATTAGTCGCCAGTTTTGCGAAGAAATGCAATTTTCTCTCAACCCCCTTAATAACTTTAATATACGCTTAACTTAGTGTATATTTCTTTTATATGGAAGTGTGAGTGAGATGCCCGTATACGGAGAATGCCGCTTGAGTGACGAAGACGGCAAATGGGATTTTCTTTTCATTTATAAGAAGTCTTAGATATGAAAAGAAAAATTGACGTACTTTACAAGGAGAAAAATACTGCCGTTATTCTTACATGCATGCTGAAAATATACGTAATACCAAGTATGTGTATAAAAGCGGCTGTCCCAAAACCTCGACTATTTTTGAAAATAACCTCATCAAAACCTAATTCGTAAATGTAATCTCTACAAACTGGCGGTCAATCATCGATAAACATATCTTTGATAGGCCAAAGTGACAACACCAATCTTTTCTCTCAACTATCGGTGGAAGTCGGAGATGAGGAGACAACAACAATCCTCAACAATTCCTCTCAACTATCTATATACAGATATATGATCGATTATTTATCACCATCTAGTAGATCATTTACCATTTACGAATGTATAGGCTTTGATGCGGTTATATAAGAAAATACAATATCTGGAACACACTGTATATGGTTGAAAACAACTTTCAAAGTTTAACTATTTATCTTTCTCAAACTATTGAGAAAATGAACTTGAAACTTTGACAGAGTGTGGTTTGTTATATTAAAGCTTACAATTTAAACGATTTTATCGCCAATTTATTGCAACAACAAAAAACTCGGGTCGCAGTGCGAAACCCTGTCGACAATATAGTGTATTTGCTAATATAGGCAGTGTGGCTTTATTATGTGAACTTAATCCTTTTGTTTTTGGACAAAATACAAATTTTCACCCCTTAATACATCCCTTAAAGTAATATTTTTTTCTTAATTTCAATATTACTATCAATTCAGCAAATTAAATTCACCCTTCACTAAGTAAATCCATATCTACAAACTAACGTTTTCATAAAATTTTTAAGTCCGGTCCTGTCGGGCCGATTTTAATAAAATTTTGGCAGCACATTTTTATCTTTACTATTGGGTTAAATTTCAATTTTGAAAAGATTCGGAGTATTTTTTCGGTATTTTTGGGCCCAAAAATATTTTTCAACCCCTAAAACCTACCCTTATAGTGGCCCGATTGGGCCCATTTTAAATAGGCTTCGTGCGGTGATGGATTCTAACATGTGGACCAAATTTCGTTCAAATCAATTAACTCTTTCGAAAGTTATTGCCCGTACACTTATATATATATATAAATATATATATATATATATATATATATATATATATATATATATATATATATATATATATATACATATATAAATAGACTTTTCCAAAAATGGTGCCAAAGTGTTTAGGAGGCTATGAAACGTCGAGAAATTTTGGTCCGACCCCTAGGTCCCACCATCCGACCGACGCCAATAGTGTAAGTGCCTTATGGCAAATACACTAATAAGGTTAACTTACATATAAAAATTGATATAGGTACAATTAAATTATGTTTCTTATAAATTCAAATATTAGATTTCATTATTCCAAACATATATAAATTGGTTTTTGGAATAGTAATAACTAAAAATTAAAGTACCGTATTTTTCGGGCTATAAGACGCACCTTTTTACATAAGAAAAATGGACTCAAATTTTGGGTGCGTCTTAGGCCTAGTTTATATGAGAGGCGTTCAACGCGCGTTAGCCCAACGCGCGTTTACAGTTTCTATACAATTGTATAGGACTGTTTATATGATAACGCGCGTTCAACGCGCGTTGGGCTAACGCGCGTTGAACGCCTCTCATATAAACTAGGCCTTATGGTCCGAAGGTTACATTAAAATTTTTTTTTAATAAATCGTCCTAAATTGAGTGACAACAATAGTTTCGACGAAAGTACTACATTAACGAAACGAGTGATAGTACCGAGACTAAAGATGAACTGAATATTGATAGTAGGGGAGGGAGGGGGAATGTCGCTCACTGGGTAATGGCGCTCACCTCTGTAACTCTGTCAAAAAGGAACGTAGCAACACGTCACGTCGCGTGAAGCGCGAGGGGAGGGTGCCTCTAATAGACAGCGATGCAAACGGACAGTCAGCTCACGTCATGCGACCGTGAAGAGCGTTTCTTTGTTTGCGGCCGCGCTGATCTAATTTTTAATTAGGTACTGAACAAGTTAAGTTGCTGGGCTCGCTATACTATGGACTCAAGTGTTGCAGATTTGCGTAAACTTGTTTATAAATTTGCTGAGCGCAACAATATCACAAACAATTGTGATCAAAGCAGCAAAACAGCCGGATCGGATTGGGTACACTACTTTATGAGACCCTGAGCGGCATTACCCAAAATCAGGGGCAATGCCGCTCAAACATGTTTTTTTTTAAATAATGTTTTCCTACTACTAGTAGGTGAAAGATAGTTGCTTTTGTAGTTAAATTGTTGATTACTCCATAATTAAAGACTTTGTTACTCTTCTTAATTTTGATTTATAATAAATAATTTATAAAATACACCATGTTTTCCTTAAGTGAACGCCATTCCCCCGTCCTACCCTACAAGTTATGTTAACAATAAATAAAAATTACGATCCGAAAGTATTTAATTAAGTAATTAATTAAAATATATTTTTCTAAAAATCATCTTATAAATTGAGCTGCCTCTTATAGTCCGAACAATACGGTAGTTTTTTAACCACTTCGTATATTATATTTGTGTGTGATGTGTGCTCGCGGTCATTTTCTTTGTACTTTTTTGAGATAAGTTAATTTAAAGATTAAAATTGGAACTTTCATGTTTAATGCGTCGATTTATATTAAGATTAAAATGTTATATATAAAAATAGCTTTCTTCGTTGCAAAAAAGGAAACTTGATAAAAAAAAGAAAAATAGCGGAAGCTACACACTAAAACGTCTGAAGAAAGATATTTTATTTTTAACTGCTACTATTATTTACTTTCTGGTACTTGACCCGCATTATTATCATTCTTCGAGTAAATGAAGTTTTAAATCTATTGAAAAATAAATAATGAATCGCATTTAATTTAATCTGAATTCAGGTTAAAAAATAGTAGGCTAACTCTGACAGATCCATAAAACAAAAGAGCGGCTGATTTTTTTTTATTTTCAAAATATTTCCGGAGCTATAAAGTTTAGAAAAAAGAAATGTTGACGAAACTTTCTTGAAAAAATAAATAGAATAATAGGCCGTCATGAAAAGTATACCATTATTATATAAAAAACACCGTTTTAGCATATATCTCTTTTGCGCATGCGCCGATTTTTCCCAAAAACAATAGGGTTCTTCATATTTGCATATCAAACATCCTCCCAAAATTTTGTTTCAATCCGCTCATCCGTTTGACCTGTATCGTGTTCACAGACAAACAGACGCACAGAGTTTTTCCAAAAATATGTTTTCTGGATTCGGGGGACCTCAAAACGGAAAGATGTAAAATTTTTGAAAAGTGATTTTTGACCTAAACTAGTACCATTTTCCACTTGTGGGTTGGAATGGTAAAATTGTTGAAGTTTTATTATTTTTTTAAGAGATTTTTATATTTATATTTTGTATCGTGTTCACAGATTAACAGGCGCACAGAGTTTGTCCAAAAATATGTTTTCTGGATTCGGGGGACCTCAAAACGGAAAGATATTGTAAAATTTTTGAAAAGTGATTTTTGGCCTAAACTAGTACCATTCCCCACTTGTGGATTGGAATGGTAAAAGTGGACAAAAGTGTCAAATATCGGTTGAATACAAACCGCTGGTGGATTATCGCAAGAAAACGGCTTGTGTTTTGAATGCAGACAGAATATGACTGGTCTAAGGCCTAGCACACATGAACCCAACGCGCGTTTACAATTTCTATACAATTGTATAGAACTGTTTATATGATAACGCGCGTTCAACGCGCCACCAACGCGCGTTATCATATAAACAGCTCTATAAAATTGTATAGAAATTATAAACGCGCGTTAGGCTAACGCGCGTTGAACGCCTCTCATATAAACCTGGCCTAAGTGTTTCTTGCCAAGAAACTGACATAAGCCATTTAGCCTTTCGACAACAGATATTGTCTTTTTTTTATTATGATGCACATGTGAATAGATTAGGTAGTGACAGCAGAACAATATTTATTATAAATTGATTAGCATGAAACTTGAATTGAATATACGAATATTGATGCGCGATGTTTATCGTGACCCTGTTATTATAATATCTTGCGATGGCACGAGCTTCTATACACGATAATTGGATGATAATAGTATTATAGATGTTATAAAACTAGTATTATTTTGAATAATCGATTACACAGTGGAGCCACAAGAAGGCCGATGGGGTTTATCTATTAAATATGTAGATACCTGGGCGCTGTCGGTCGCTGATAGGTATTTATATGGTTAGCTAATTGACATATGACATTATAATCGCTTTATTATTATAATGTAGTCGCGAATTTATTTAAAAAAGAGTTTAATATACAGTGTGTCCACCGATAACGGTAACAGTGAATAATTCTTGTATACTACTAGATACAAAAAGTTTTTTATTTAACTCAAAATATGCTATCGGAAACTTCTGAGGTACATTTTTTTGTACTTCAAACACAACCGGAAGTGTGGGTACATGCATTTTGACGTGATAACGTCTTATAAATTGATGAATCACCAATCTTATAAATTGATAAAACACCGGCTGCATGCACGAAAAAGTGTAACGTTCCTAACGTTCCGCCTGACCCTGTGCGTGCTTTTCTCGAAAACGGCCCTAACGATTTGGATGAAATTTACTGAAAAGGGATTTTGGGGGGCAAAAAATCGTTTTAGCTAGGTCTCATCTCTCGAAAAAATCGTTTTCTTACAAATTTTATCATTATAAAAATCAATTTTTTGACGTATAAAAATACTTAAATATTGTAAGTAGGTTTTGGAATTTTATATAAACAATGAAACAATTGTTTTCAAAATATTATGACAGTTAATCTTTGAGACTTAAAATAAATACGAAGGAAAGAAAGTTAAAAAAAACAATTATTATTACAGGTGGTGAGTAATTTTAATAAATAAAATTAACCTAAATTTGAAGCGAAAGATGCAATATCATAGATTCGAATTATTATAATTATTATATGTAGAAGATAGGAGAAATAGAATATAAATTATTGACGTGATAATGTCTTATAAATTGATGAATCACGTCAATATAAAAAGATGAAACACCGGCTGCATGCACGAAAAAGTGTAACGTTCCGCCTGACCCTGTGCGTGATTATTAAATATGATATTCGAGCGGAATACGTTATCACGTAAAACTATCGTCCATAAACCGACTTTACAGACAACCAATTTTTTTCTTACAAATTCATATAAAATTTGCATAAGTTTACGTAAGAAAATATTATTCAAAAACGTTATTGATTTGATTCTTGTTAATTTTCTAAAAAATGGGTGAACAGATTTAGTTAAAATTTATATTGGGACCAACTTTGACACCTATTCTATCGAATAAAAAAAGAGTCATCGAAATCGGTTCACAGCCGGCGAAAATATCGACGGACAGACATACAAAGAAAAAAATACATTCGAACATATATTATAACCTCTTCCTTTTTTTGAAGTCGGTTAAAAACATTTGAATTGCAAGTATTCTAGTTTCAACTTACTCAGTTTTGTTAAGAAGTAGCGAATGCGATTTTCATTTATTTGTTGCATTGTTTTGAATCCATTTTGGTGTTTCATACTTTCAATGACAGTTGTCATTTCTAAGTCAACTTCGATTTATCAAAAATTATAAACCGTGTAAAATGTAACAGCACTATAACTAATACGTCTTTACATTTATTCCCACGGAGATATTTTTTTTGACATGCTTTCCAGAAATCGTAGATACAAAACGACGAAACAGTCAATATGGCAATGGATATGTTCCGAGTTCGATTCTCGCGCGCGTTGAATCGGCACTGAATGAGTGACCACTGGTCAGACGTCTAATATACTAGATTCAGGATATGCTAGTACTATAGTATCACTCCTGTGTGTAAGTGTGTGTGTGTGTGTGTAACACTGACTCTTAATGCATTCACCCCCGAAAGAAGGGTACGTTGATGCAGGGGTGTGAATAAGCAACGCATATGTTCACGGGCACAGAGATGCAATCAGAATCCAAAAACGTCTTATACGTGTCAAAATTTGATAATTTTGATTGGTGCTTATAAGCAAATGTGTGTAAACCCAGTATTTCGTTCTTATGTCCTTCGTCTAAATTGTAAACAAGAATTTAAAAAACGGGTGCGTGTATTTAAGTTATACTTCTTTGTCGTGATTAAATAGTATATACTAGTGCGACAATGCCGCACGAGTTGCACATACTATTTTTTATTACGAATTAAATTAAATTAAAATAAAAATTTTATTACGTATTACAAAAAGAAATTAGAAGTAATAAAAATTAAAATTAAATCATTAAAAAGTTGAAAATTCAGTTAAAATTGTTAAAATTGTGAAGAATAAAGTCCATAATCGAAAATTTTAACCTCAAATCTGCTTCAAATGACAGTTTGTTTCGTTGACATTAACACCGTTATTATTTTGTTTTTTTCTCTGAATTTGCGTGCGGCAAACAATAATTTCAGTGCGACAAATAAAGTTTCCGCACGCAAATGAAAATAGCTACTTTTCAACCGTAACAGCATGCGTAAAGATACCACTTTTCCCGCATGAGTAATAAAAAACTATTTTTTTAATTTGCATACAAATATAATAAAAAGAGTGCAGTGAGATATTAACACTAATATTCACAACTAACAAATGTCTTCAATAATAATGCTCACTATCAATCACGACTGTACGTAGATATATAATTTTTAAAATTTGTATATATAGTAGAACATTTTTAAGTCGAACTTCGATAAGTCGAAAATCTCCAAAACTCGAAAAAATGTTTTGTTCCCTTCCTTTCAAGCCCCGAAACCTCCCTTATCGAAATCTCTATGCTCTATAGATCGAAATAATCAATTAGTCCCTTGCAAGCTATTTCGGTACATATTTTCCCTCCATAACTCGAAAAAAAATTGGACTTCTGTATTTCGAACATAGCAATGTTTGATTTTACATCCTTTACAAAAAATTAGTTAGAACATTTCCTTCATAACTCGAATACTAACACTCGACTTTTTTGGCGTCTTCATTGAAGTTCGACTTACAGTGGTTCTACTGTATATTGAAATAAAACGTCACCTGACATCTGTCATATTCACTATACATTTTTGATCGCCGTACCATCGGTAGAATTTTTGGTAAATGTTCTTAAAACCTAAATATTTGACAAAATGTCCGAAACGGCTTGATATTTTCCGACATCTTCAACAATTATCGTCATACTTCAACCAATTTACACAAAATATTAATGAATTATATATATATATATATATATAAACCTTTCTCTTGATCACTCCGTCAATTGGTGAAAACCGTATTAAAATCCGTTCGGTAGTTTTTGAGTTTATCGCGTTCAGACAGAGAGGCATACACATGCAACGGAGGAACCTTGTTTTATAAATATGTAGTGATGGTATGCATTAAAAATTTCAAATAAATATTATTCAATATATTCATCGCGAGTCCGATCCTGAACACGGAAGGCAAAGCGTCGGGACGCTTACACTTACTTAACATATAGATCATAGACGTCTTTGATCGAGTGAATGATATAGCGGTTTCCTTGAATTTATTTGAATGCTAACCTTTTATAAAACTTTTATAGCATTTTAAGAGACTGGAATACATCTAAATAATATTTTAAAGCGAAACTTCTAAGACTTCAAAAAACTGCGCAACCCGGTTGGCCCGTAGGTTAACCTGAAAACTTCCCGCTATGTGTTAAATATTTTGATACTATTGTATTTATACCAGCCAATTGGGCGACGGGATCATTCCAACTTCAAAATGTTGACATTTGATGTAGTATAATAAAGAAAATAAAATCTCTGATATCGCGTGAGGTGACACGGGTAATGGCTAGTATTCAATATGATATATTATGCTATTCGTTGCCATGGTTACCTACATATGTTCCACGTCATGTAAAAATTAATTAAAAAGAACAACTGGTTTTTTATTTTCACAAAAATAAATAAAATAATAAGCCATTATGAAAAGTATACCATTATTATATAAAAAAACACCCTTATAGTATATATCTCTTCCGCGCATGCGCCGATTTTCCCCAAAAACAATAGGGCTCTTTATATTTCCATACCAAACATCCTCCAAAAATTTGGTTTCAATCCGCTCGTCCGTTTGACCCGTATCGTGCTCACAGACAAACAAACTAACAGACGCGCAGAGTTTTTCCAAAAATATGTTTTTTTTTTTTATTCGGGGGACCTCAAACGAAAAGTATTGTAAAAGTGATTTTTGATTTAAAATAGTACCATTCCCCACTTGTGGGTTGGAATGGTAAAATTGTTGAAGTTTTATTATTTTTTAAGAGATTTTTATATTATAGAACTTTATTTTTAAGCTTATTTAAGTTTCAATGAACTTTTTTGATCGTCGTATAAATAAATAAATTAAGAGTTATGCGACAAAAACATGAAAAAATTTTAATTTTTATTCTTTGAAACTTCCTGACCGGATGACTTCAGAATCTAATATTATCCTTATCAAATAATTTCGTTCCGTTAGCTCAGTGTTTCTCGGAATAGATTCGTGGAAATGGTACAACGAACTAAATCGATTTTCATTTCTACACACAGATGTCACTACAAATACCGGAAAATGACCGACTCGCCGTTGATAAAACAGTTTTCGCTTCATTGTTTATTCGTGAAAAAAAAGAAATCATTTACAACAACAAGAAGTAATTACTTAAATTGATCTTAATTCAATGTAAGGAAATACATATATACTAAAAACATTTTATTAATAAAATGTTATTTATGACCAGAATAAAGTTATCGAAGAAAAACAATATCTAATATTTTATGATTATCTTCGTTATTAAGGAAAAAAAATCTATATAGAAAACGTTAGATTTAATAAAGCGATACTAAATTAAATATAACCGCCATAAATGTCTCGAAGTTTTGCAATTAATGTAATTGATGCTTAATAACAGGGAACTTTATTCTTTAATTTAGGAGAAATGAATTCTAGCTAAAAAAAAGAATATTGTAAATGTACTACAGCAATTTTATCGTTTTTTTTTACATCTTGATCAAAACACGCTGCAGTTATTCATTTAGATAACTTAAGACTGCGTTTCCCAAACATTATTACATGAACAATATGAAAATTAATCATATAAGGTTCGTATGATTCAAGTTGAAAAATGTTTGAAACCTAACCTATAAAATAATCAAGATTTTCCGTGAAATTTTGAAGATTAGTGAAATATTTCGTCATAAGCGTGGAAAACGCTAGGCCTTGAGTGTTTCGGCCCGAATTTTTGTTTACCAATGAAATAATATCTTTTATAGTTTAGCAGTAACTTAGGTCAGAAATCGCGTACAGAACATCGACTTGTTTTACATTTTTGCTCACTTCTCATCCCTTGGCATGTTACTTGGAGAGAAACTGGCGGTGAAACAAAGTTTCAAATCACTTTTTAATGATGTTTTAATGACAAAGTGGGCAATAAAAGGTGAGCGAAAACAGCATTTCGCTCTCGGGTGAAGCCTGAGTGAACTGTTAGGAAGTACCTTGCATCTAAATTATATTTTTTTTATATCTAAATAGATTTGTATCTTAAAGTTTATAATATTATTTTTCAGAGGATTATAGATCAATAAAGATATTATATTAGGTATTACGCTATATTTTTATTGTATTTTAATTTATATTATGTATTTTTTGTAGAGCCTGAGGAAGTTTTAATAAGTAAAACGAAACGTTGCGATTAAAAATATGGCTTAATAGCATATATCTTTATTGATCCATAATCCTCTGAAAAATAATATTATAAAATTAATAGATCTGAAACACATATCATCTTAGAGTTTATTAAAATCTGTATCCGAACATAAAGAATCAAAGATACTTAAAAAAATGTGCGTTTGAAGGAGGTACCTATTTTAAGACGCTTTTTAGTATCTTCTCCATATATAAACACGCACATCGAATTGATAAACTTCCTTATTATGGTGACTTTCGCTATTTTTTTCTAGAACAATGTTGAATGAATGTATTCAATTGTTTCTAATAGATAATATTTAATTCACTGAGTTTTGTAATTCTAAAGCAAGACTATATATAATATTACTAAACATATATTCATTAGTTCTTTTTTCAATTTTCTTTTACCTTTACAAGATATTGCTTGACCGATTCACAGCACGCCGTTCTATCCGAACAATATTCACGAATATTTACACACTGGCCGAACTAATATAAAATGTATTTGAAATACATATCAAAGTGGGCTTTTAACCCGCGGCAAATTTCAATACGAAAGCTAGCCATTTCTTCTCAAAAGGTAAGGCAAATATACTATGCATTGAGGGAATAAATTGTAGACCAGTTCGCGCAGACCACAAAGCTACTGTAATACATGAGAACCTGTTCACAAAACTTTATACCGATGAGTATATATTTTGCAATTCCATCGGGTGCAGCGGTCAGCGGAGTCTCCAGGGGCCCCCCTTATTGATATACTGTGTAAATATACTTAAATTCACCCTTGTAGTGAACGTAGTCCAACTTTATACTGGAGCCACCACTATTTTCAACTAATATGCATTCAAGAATTTCTATTAGGTTGATCACAAAAATTTAAATATAGGTAGTTCAAATAATAACTATATTTACATTTCGCTTTGTTTTTTAATGATGATATTTCATAAAATCATTGTTTTAAATAATATAACCACACTTTCAAGTTTCTTTGAAGAATTTCACTGAATATTATACATAAAAATGAATTGTTAGTAGTAGTTTTGTTCCAAAAATATTTAGAAATAATTTTTTAGAAATAAATCAATATAATAATTCAGTGAAGGGTAAAAAATAATCACTACATATTAGAAAACAAATTCCCCCCGCCGCGTCTGTCTGTCTAAGCGCGATAATCTCAAAAAGTACTGAACGGATTTTCATACGGTTTTCATCAATGGACGGAGTGTTTGGAGAAAAAGGTTTGTTTGTATAATTAATTAATGTTTTGTGTAAATTGGTTGAAATATGACAATGATTGTTAAAGATGTCTGAAAAAATCATAACGGTTGGGAGCTTTAATCGAAAACGCTGCCTAATTCCTTTGAGATATAACAAGACAATGTATGGTGGAACTGTTACTCTTTTATAGGTCTACAGAAAAGTCCGCGATGGCATATGTCTATCTTTTAAGGATATCTTACTATACCCATTTTAATGTTAAGCGCTTTTCGTGGATATCAATTTTGCAACGTAAGTCGACGAAAAAAACGGTGGCTAGTTCATAAATAAGAAAATAAAATGTTATCAACGTTTAAAAATTTAGCATTATGGTCCGTACCAATGAAATTCAACAGTATATGTCTGCACACTTTTGTATTCACCTGTATCTAAAGAAAGTAGCTGTACAATAATATATATATGTTCTCTTTGACTATCGCGATTTGGCAAACAACACAAACACAATTGAATTGCAACAGTCGGTGCATCGAAGTCACATTTTACAAAAAATAAACTTTTCTTTTTTAGTGAACACGTATTTCAAGACATAATATTTAACAAAAATGTAAATCGTAGAACAGGGTGCTAGTACAAACAGACAGGCAGATAAAAATTCTACAGACCGTTTTCAGTCGACTTACGTTGTAAAATTGGTCTTCACAAAAAGCGCTATTATTTCAATGCGATAATATCCTGGGTGAAAATATAAGACTGAAAAAGGACTGAAAAATGAATTTTAGTCGGAATTCAGTCTGAAATAAGGCGGAAGTTATTATTTGAATCGAAAACTGACATTCGACAAATATTCAAAACTAATGTCATTTTGATAGAAATAAAATTAATCGTCATATATTTTCATTAATAAAATTACCTTGTTATAACAACGTAATTTTATTAATTTATTTAATTTTATTTCTATCAAAATGACATTAATAATTAGGAATATTTGTCGAATATAATTATTATATCATGTTTGAATTTTCAGTATGTCCTTATAACCATATAATGTATAATATATATAATATATAATCTAGTTTTGAATTACAGAATAAGTATAGAAATTGCCAGAAGTGCAATGATTTTTCGCAACATTAGCGCCTTCTGGCGACTCTTTATCTTCCGCCTAACCTTCTGGCAATTTTTTCCCTACTTACTTGTACAATCTCCTATTATTCTGCAAATTTTCAGCTCTGCACCAAGTCACCCATTTTCTCCGTAGCCAGCTCTCCGTCTATTATAATTAGAAGAACAGTCGCTGACGAGAGAGTCTATAATCAACGATCTTCTTCTTCTTATTAATTAGACAAAGAAATTCAAAATCGCAAACATCAATCGATCGTTAAAAAAGAGACTGCGTCAAGTACTACTTAAATCGCTCGTGTCTAAGCAATTCCGTGTATAAAAGAGTTAAAAGCACTGTAAAAGGGTAGCTTAGCGCCTTGTGGCGGCTCTTTATCTTCCGCCTAACCTTCTGGCAATTTTTTCCCTACTTACTTGTACTATCTCCTATTATTCTGGAAATTTTCAGCTCTGCACCGAGTCACCCATTTTCTCCGTAGCCAGCTCTCCGTCTATTATAATTAGAAGAACAGTCGCTGACGAGAGCTGTTCAGAGTCTATAAAATCAACGATCTTCTTCTTCTTATTAATTAGACAAAGAAATTCAAAAATCGCAAGCATCAATCGATCGTTAAAAAAGAGACTGCGTCAAGTACTACTTAAATCGCTCGTGTCTAAGCAATTCCGTGTATAAAAGAGTTAAAAGCACTGTAAAAGGGTAGCTTAGCGCCTTGTGGCGGCTCTTTATCTTCCGCCTAACCTTCTGGCAATTTTTTCCCTACTTACTTGTACAATCTCCTATTATTCTGCAAATTTTCAGCTCTGCATCGAGTCACCCATTTTCTCCGTAGCCAGCTCTCCGTCTATTATAATTAGAAGAACAGTCGCTGACGAGAGCTGTTCAATCAACGATCTTCTTCTTCTTATTAATTAGACAAAGAAATTCCAAAATCGCAAACATCAATCGATCGTTAAAAAAGAGACTGCGTCAAGTACTACTTCAATCGCTCGTGTCTAAGCAATTCCGTGTATAAAAGAGTTAAAAGCACTGTAAAAGGGTAGCAGAGCGTAGTGGTTATAATCTGCGTGTTATATATAGTTTTTACAAGAACCCCGGACCTTCCTCTTATTCTCACCTGCATCATGCACACTGGGCCTGAACAGCTTCAAGCGTTGAGCTTTCACACTTAACTGCCATTAAATGTTCGCGAGACCGTCAAGTGTTTTAAGTCTCGTGACCCCGCTGCGCTACTGTTAACAAAATACTTTAAATTCTTTTACAGCCTGCGGTCTCCCCACGTTCTTTCCAGTGTTATATACATGCTTATTCAACTGTTTTTTTAGTGTTAATTTAAATCGCATTAAAGCAGGGGTCGGCAACCTGCGGCTCGCGAGCCGCATGCGGCTCTTTTGATGTAAAGTTGCGGCTCTCCAGTTCCATACGCAAAAAATATTTATTTTATTATATAAACTCTTAAAAATCGTCCAATCGATCCATGATTGAGTACCATGTCTATCTCTCAGCCATTTCCACTCGCGTCTCACCCGCACCGTCGGCGTCGCGACGTGTCGTCCTTTTTATGTTATTTTTAGAGTAAACAATAAACCCAAAAAAATTAAATATTTAAATTAATAAATACTTATCATAACACTGGAAAGGGAGGTTTTCCCCTAATTACCTACCTACTTTTGTAAGTTTTACCTAATCTGATTTCAATGAAATTTGGTACACGTACACGATATGCTACTTTAATATATGCGACTATATAGTAGCTCAATACGGTTTCACCTGAATTTTTCGTCGACTTACGTTGCAAAATTAATCTCCACGAAAAGCGCTTTTATTTTAACGCGATAATAGATAGCCTATGTTCATCCTAAAGGTTCATTCTAAAATCTAAATAGTGGTGAAATAATTTTTCAAATAGGTGCAGTCGTTCCGGAGATTACCGTTTACACACACACAAACTCACAAAATTCGCATTCTCTCTTTATATATAGATTTTACTTGCGTAGACGTAATAAATAAGATAAAGGTTTCATTCCCAATTATGAAACAATAGACTACTTTTTGACGTGATAACGTCTTATAAATTGATGAATCACCAATCTTATAAATTGATAAAACACCGGCTGCATGTACGAAAAAGTGTAACGTTCCTAACGGTCGTAACGTTCCTAACGTTCCGCCTGACCCTGTGCGTGCTTTTCTCGAAAACGGCCCTAACGATTTGGATGAAATTTACTGAAAAGGGATTTTGGGGGGCAAAAAATCGTTTTAGCTAGGTCTCATCTCCCGAAAAAATCGTTTTCTTACAAATTTTATCATTATAAAAATCAATTTTTTGACGTATGAAAATACTTAAATATTGTAAGTAGGTTTTGGAATTTTATATAAACGGTGAAACAATTGTTTTATAAATATTATGACAGCTAATCTTTGAGACTTAAAATAAATACGAAAGAAAGAAAGTTAAAAAAAACAATTATATATTATATGGTGAGTAATTTAAATAAATAAAATTAACCTAAATTTGAAGCGAAAGATGCAATATCATAGATTCGAATTATTATAATTATTATATAAATTTAGGTTATGTATTACGGAATACGTTATCACGTAAAACTATCGTCCGTAAACCGACTTTACAGACAACCAATTTTTTTTTTGAAAAAAGTTCTGTGTACTCTGGTTATAAAATGTATTAAAAGCTGCCGGAAAATTAAAAAAAATATATAAAAAATACAAAAAGGTTTATTTTAGAATTAAAGAAATATTTAATATTTTTAGTTCCCTATAGTTTTAAGGATATAATGTAAATATTATATTATCATTGACTAAGGTATTAATATTTTAGTCAATGTTATTATGTAATTTTTGAAGAGAAAACTTCTTTAGCGGCGTTGTACACTTTTTTTTGTAATGGGTAAAAAATGTTAAAAGGTAAAGTAAGAACTGAGTGAGCGAGAAAACTCTCTAATTTATACAACGTTAGACATCTAGCGTTGAAATATCGTACCTACATAAAAATGCAATCTATGATACAAACCATTTTGATCGAAAATTCGTCGGACGTTAATATTCAAGTTTCCACTTCTCCCGGCACTCCCGGAGTGCAAACCTTTTTTTTTTGTTGACGTTTTGCATACCTATTTTTTTTTTAGGTCGCTGCAAACAATTATCTATCTATCTATCTATTAACGCGTCCGATGCCGTGCGGAATGACTAATTAATTATGATATAACATTTAAAAATATGTTGTCATTTTTGACAAGCTAAATCCACTCTACAATATTATTATAAAGTGGATTTAGCATGTCTGTTGCATTGGACAGGTGACGTTATTATAGCTGAACTTGGCTCCCTTTTCTATAATATAAGAATAGCAGTTTCAATATATGTTTTATAACCTCGTTCAGTCAGTGATCATATATCAGAAGCAAGAGTGTACGGGGTGAGAATGCAGCTAGAGAGAAGAATTCATGTTTTTATGCTTGGACGGTGAAGCTATCAAGGCAAGGTGTGACCGGCCGAAGGACATGTGTTACAGGCACCCGTACAAAATGTCTCCATTTCACTTTATTCAGGACTTCAGGACGTACGATAAACAAAAGTACTATACAACCGCATTATAAAAATGCTGCACGAATGAAATAGTTATATATTACACCACAAGGGCCGAAAGTTGATATTCTTGCACAGCGCGCCATGATGCCCGAGGCTCGCCTCGAGCATCATGGCGCGCAGTGCAGGTATATAAAAAAAATAACATTAAACGACGTAACCCAGCGTTTTCTAAACTGGGAGGCGCGGAGTATAGTCTAAAGGGAGCCGCGAAAATTAGTCACAGTGAACAATTTTCCAAATTACTGCTAAAGAATCCATTTATCGACGAAGAAGATGATGAATTTGGATTGACAAGTATTGAAAAATAAAAATTGATTGAATTATCTTGTGATACTATACATTAAAACGTAAATTTCAGACTGTATCTCTGGTTCAATTCTGGTTGAATCTTCATACAGAAAATAACACTTTGTCAAACAAAGCTTTGAAAGTACTGCTGCCGTTCACAACATAATATTTATGCGAAACGGGATTTTCTGCCTTGGCTGCAATGAAATCCAAATATCGAGCTCGTTTAGTTGTAGAAAAAGAGCTACGAGTAGCTATATCGTCACAAACACCAAGATTTGATAAACTTTGTGCTAATTATAGACAGGCACATCCATCTCATTAAAAACAATAATAAAATATCGTTTTCCATTAGTTTGTATGAATAAATTTTATAAGAGTAAAAATGTTTGTGAATATTTTATGAAATCTTCAGGGGGGCGCCAAATGATTAAATATTTTTAAGGGAGGCGTAGTAACATCAAGTTTGGAAGCCACTGACGTAACCTCACTTTAAGTTGGTTTTGAATAACGAACACATCAGATAGTCCTGTGGTTCGTGTGTCGATTTCGTTTCGTATTATGCATTTCGTGTGTTTTGCTACCGATAGATTAAGTAATTGAATCGTCAACTAGTTAATTCCCAAAAACAGAAACAGTTGATTCTTTGACGAACATTAATTGTTAATTTAGCTAAAAGAACGTCATGATGCTGTGGTTCGTGTTTCGGTTTCGTTTCGCTCGCTGACTGAAGAAATTTTTTGCGTTTTGTTGCCGATTGATGAAGTAGTTGATTCGTCAACTAGTTAATTCTAAAAACAGTTGAATCGTTGACGAACGATCAACAGTTACCAGTTCGTTGACGCAGTGTCCACGACTACCGTTATCCACTAAGGACATCTTGTATATATGTGTAATACTGGGCATAGATATAAATATACGTATAGAAGTCCATTTTGCAAGGCAAAGTCCTGTGGGTTTATATAAGGGGGAGTATGCTAACCCTTCGTGGATAATTTATGGCCGGTGAATGCACGGTGACATTGGACAGCGGGCTGCGGGCACGCAGAAAGCGAAAGAAAAGGACTTATGTAGGTGTCCACATACCTTGCTGCGTAACTATGCCATGTCTAAACTGCATCATTGACAATTATATTAGCTTAGCTCATCAATATTAAACAAATCATAGATATTAATGGGAAAATTAGACCAGAAAAGATCCAGAGGTAGAAGAAGAACATCGTTGCTAGATAACAATAAAAAATGGACTGGATTAAACTTTATCTACCTCATCCGTACTGTCCAGGAAGTGGTATCCAACGTCCTCTAGGGGATATCATCATCATCATCAAGATCATTTACAGTACATTACGAACAATAATTTTTAAAAGTAATTTTAAAAGTTTACGATATTAACTAAGTACTGTGTAGAGTTTTACGGCCGGCGCTGTACCAAATCTTGGCTCTCGGGCTTGTAGGTCGTAGTCAATGGGTATTTCTACCTGACGTTTCGTGTACAACTGCGGTAGACATTATCAAAGACGAAACGTCAGGTTACCAATTGACCACGACATACACTTCCAAGTCCAAGAAAATTTTACGATATTGTTTCGAGTGGCAATTTTTTGCAATTTGAGATACTTCGAATAGAATTGCCATAATAATATTTTTGTACACTCCCTGTGAATAGCTGCTTTTCATGCCTGTATGGCGGTAGTAAAATAACCAATTTAGCACTAGTTCTGTGAACTAAAACAAATAAATGCTATCTTATCAATCAAGCAGTAATTTTCAAAAACGACCGCTCAACACTATAAAGAGGAACAGAGATAAAGCAGGCATAATTTTCGTAATCAACTCAAATAGATTGCAGCTGTAAAAAATATGAAAACTATACATGTTATGTTGTGAAAATCAGTTATATAGAAGGTACGTGTAAAAAATGTAGTATGTAGCACCTGTTCAAAATATTTTATGTATAGTATGTTTATCTTCTGTTATATATTTTGTAGATGCTGAGCTTAGTTTTTGAGTGTTCATAATTTACAACCCATCTTATATTCTGAATACTATATTAAAAATAGTTTTGAGATGTTTTGCGACAAAAAAAAACCGTTTCCACTTTCCATCGTTCTCAAATATCTATATTAAATCAGGTTTTGTAAAAGGCTGTTTTTATCGTGTATTGAGAGAAATGTGATGACATGTGAGTTTATGAAAAACACATGTTTTCATAAAAAAAATGATATAAAAACGAGGGTTGCAGTACACGTGTATAGTTATTGTTCAATGCTTTTATTATGTCCTCACAAGATGTAGATACAGTTGAAGGCTCATGTCAAGAAGGGTAAATTTTATATAAAATACACGAACGTTACATAATCATATTTGTTATATGTATTGATAAAATACACTGTGTCTACGAATGTTTGACCTTACGTGTTTTAATTTGTACAAAAAAATAAAAGTGTCAATTTAACTTCCCAATTCATTTAAAAGTTATTGAAATGGGACGGAAAAAGAAATAAAAATGTTGTTTCAAGGTCATTAAACTATTTTTGAAAACACGTCTGTGTATACGTACGTACGTGGTCATTTCTTTCTAAGATGAAATCCTGAAAATATATGATATGGACTACGTTAAGGCAGCGTTTTCCAAACTGGAAGGCGCGGAGTAGTCTAAAGGAAGCCGCTAAAATTAGTAACTGTGAACAATTTTCCAAATTACTGCCAAATTTCTGCCTTGGCTGCAATGAAATCCAAATATCGAGCTCGTTTAGTTGTAGAAAAAGAGCTACGAGTAGCTATGTATATCGTCACAAACACCAAGATTTGATAAACTTTGTGCTAATAGACAAGCACATCCATCTCATCAGAAACAATAATAAAATATCGTTTTCCATTAGTTTGTATGAATAAATTTTGTAAGAGTAAAAATGTTTGTGTTTTTTATATTTTATGAAATCTTCAGGGGGGGGGGGGCGCCAAATGATTAAATATTTTTAAGGGAGGCGAAGTAACATCAACTTTGGAAACCACTGCGTTAGGGTGTTAATCGACGCGTATTAACGTAAATATGGCCTGCAAGAAATGTTTTCAAAATCGACTGAGTATAGTTCATTTTGTTTAGGTAAATAAAAAGACAGCAAAAACGGGATTATGCAAGAAATCTCGCGAATAAAAAATTATATCGGCTATGTTGGGGTATCGATCAAAACGTATTAATTATCAGTATGACCCCAAAAAAGTTTTAAATCGATCAAGTCGTTTTATTGTTTGAACAAAAATGCTGTTAAAAAAAGTGAAATTTACACGAAATCTCTCGAATAAAATTTATTATTGACTTTTTTATGACGTCAATTGAAGCATATTAACTTCAATATGATTCGAAAGAAATTTTCACGTAATTTTATAAAAATGCAAAAAAGTGTATTTTAGAATTTTTTGAAAAAGATTTCTCTAGTCTAATTTATTTCATACTGAGAAGTCGCAGGTCTTATGGACCTCACGTTTGGCATTTATAAACGATCCACCTCACGGCTTGCTTTTTCAGCATTTATAAAATTATTTTAAGCAACCTATAAAAGATATAAAAGGGAAAAAAATCCGATTTTTAGACCGAACGTCACGTAAAATCTTATGTTAGTTTTACTTCACACAATTTCTCACAAATAGATGTATTTTATATAAAAATTTGAAAGCTCTTAAAATAAAAGCTTTGGCTTGAGAAGCTGCCCTTCAACACTTCAGTGTCATCCATTTATATACTGTAGCTAAAGTTTATTTTTCAAGACTTGAATGGCACTCAACTTGAAGTATAATTCAATTTGAATAAGAGAAACTGAAGATAAGGGGGCGGTTCGCGAGAAAGGGTGTCCGCAGTTTATATTGTGTTGAAACGGTAGCAGAGCGTAGTCCAGTTTGTAATGGTAGCAGAGCTTATTCGTACTTTGTACAGGCCGCAGCGCTGGAGAGACGACGGCGGGTGGCTGAGAACGATGTAGTTTGAATCTGCGCTCCGCTCAGACTAATGTAGGGTGAAATAGAGCTCTCAACAGGGGTGAACGTGTAAATTCGATAAAGATTGACTATTTCGTCGTCCGAGTTAAGGGTAAGAGTGCGGCGGGAACGAAAGGGGTGTAAAGTTTCGAGTACGCCTTTCGCGCGAAACGAACGTCCGATAAGGATTTAGTATTAAAGAGGGTAGATTTAAGTAGGTCTGTGAATTGTTTTGTCACAAAGCAGCTGATCTTTTACGTAATAGCTAAAATAAATAGGAAAAGAAAAAAGTAAAGTTCGATTTCTACTCATAATTGAGAATCAGAACTTTCACAAACACACAAAGACAATTTTAAATATCTTTAGTGGCCATTTGTATCATTCCTCCGAATAAATAGCAATAATTCAATTCACCAAGCATAATTATGTTTACTACAGGTATAAATCTATTCTTACTTCGAGGCTATAAATATTTATTCGCCTCAGATAATAATAATAATATCTAATAGCCGCCACATAGATCATAATACCTCACCTATAAACGTGGAGTATTATATCTACAGTTTGCTCTTGTAAATTTATGTATGTGTTGTTTATTAACCTTTTGTGAAGTGTATAGCTGTAAAACATTAAAGTTAGTGGAAGTTTTGTGTGCAGTTGGGTTAGGATAAAACATTATTATTTTGTGAATTTTTTTATGACGTTTACACTAACGCCATCTGTCGGATTTTTGGGTGGACTTCAAAATATTCAACAAAAAGAGCAATGAGTATAGTGTATACAGGGTGAGTCAGACCACCCGTATCAGTCGTTTTTTTCGAAAACGGTTAGTCGTAGAGAGTTGTGTCAAAAATATGTATTATAAAAGCCCTAATGAAGAATCGAATGGTGATATTTTTTCCCCCCGGAAAGGTCGGCTTCCCTGTTAGTTTGCTTCGAAATGTTCAGAACTCCGGAATGTTAAATAGCACGATAGGTCGAAAGTGGTATTGTTGAAAAGATCTTTAAAAAATAAGCAAGTTTTGTAAGACATTTTTTTTTGTTACTGCCACCCCTGTTAAGTAATATTCGTTTGAAATTATTAAATTAACATGTAAGAAAAACAAACTTAATTTTAAAAGTTGGCATTTAAAATCTAGTTACCTAATTAAACAATGTCACAAATGTTCAAACTGTCTTCAATTTACTTCTAAACACTGCAGAGCTCTTCTAGATATGTTATGAGTACCTGGAAGTATTTTTCGACAAAAAGAAACAATTTCAAATTATTATTGAAAACTTTTTGTGACATTGTTTAATTAGGTAACTAGATTTTAAATGCCGACTTTTAAAATTAAGTTTGTTATTCTGACATGTTAATTTAATAATTTCAAACGAATATTACTTAACAGGGTTGGCAGTAACAAAAAAAAAATGTCTTACAAAACTTGCTTATTTTTTAAAGATCTTTTCAACAATACCACTTTCGACCTATCGTGCCATTTAACATTCCGGAGTTCTGAACATTCCGGAGCAAACTAACAGGGAAGCCGACCTTTCCAGGGGGAAAAAATATCACCATTCGATTCTTCATTAGGGCTTTTATAATACAGATTTTTGAGACAACTCTCTACGACTAACCGTTTTCGAAAAAAACGACTGATACGGGTGGTCTGACTCACCCTGTATAGTGTATATTTATTCTTTAACTAACTTATCATAACGACATTACACTGCTCCAACATGTATAAAAACTAATATGATCACAATCTAAGGTCATTGTCAAATCAATTTTTCTAACAATGGTTTCTGCAACCCAGCATTAATGTAAGAACTGTATTTTCTCGATAACGAAAATAATAACATAAAATACGAGCAGTTTATACGAGAATAATAAGAAAACTCCAATGTATAAAAATTCAACTTGTTATTTTTGACATCGATGATATGTCAGGGATTGTGTCAAAAGACGAAATACATACATCTAACGGTTCGATTGGTCAGCATTTTTTAAGAATAACAACTGTATATAGATTTCTTAAACAGTTTTTTGATGAGAAAAAAATAAAAAAATACAAAAATCTGTAAGCTGTTGCAACCGAACGTCAATAAATGATTTTACCGATGTAAGTATATGGATTTCAATTTTCGATATCATAAAAAAACGCAAATTGAATTCTGTTAGAAGCTAATTACTAATTACATTTTATATTTTTTAGCTCAATTCTGAAGAAGTCCCAAATCCGTATCGAAACGTTAATTTATTGAATTAGAATTATATATTTTGTCAATATATTGTCTGAAAACAAATTTCACATATTCTGGCAAGGCCGTAGCCAGAAATTCACTTCGGGGGGAGTCGAGCTCTGGACCAGAGACAATAACTAATAACTTTATTTGAAAATAAGCATACCTACATATAATTATAATTGTACATAAATACAAATTTAATTAAAAGGCAGCCGACGTAGATTTCGACTAAAGAGTTTAACTATTCATTCAGTTATAAACCAATGCATTACATTTCGATTTTACTCGTTCCGAAAAACGTGGAATCCAATTATCGTATCACCAGATCCGAAAAAAAATCAAACATATTTTAGTGAGCGTCAATAAAATGGTGGGTTGGCTAAGGCATTTCGGGGGGGAGGTGAACCCTCCCTGCATACGGCCTTGGATTTTTGGGACTATGGGACAAACATGAGTTTAAAGAACTTATAATAAGCTCCCCGTGTATCACGCCACCACGACTAATTATTCAAACGGTGTCAAGTTGAGCTTAACAAAATAATAAGATAAATTTGAGAACTCACCGGTCGAAATACCAAGTCGCGCCTGCAACGACGCCTTTCCATCCTCCGTTGGCGTATGCAGTTGCATTTCCTGTCGCCAGGTCATATCCGGGTCGTTTAACCATAGTTTTCCTGCAAACAAAACAAACAGACGACTTTAGTTTGTTGTTTCATAGTTTTTATTACTCAATATAAACTGTGCTAACAACAAAAAGAAAGTGCTGTAACAATCTTATTAACTAAAACAGATTTCTGTTTTTGACGTAACATATCCGTTTACTGAAAGTGAATAATTTTCAATAACACTATACGGCTCTGAAATAGTAGAGAGTGACTCATTATAATACGAAACCATGCAATATTATGTAAAGCATCTCCGTTAGACCATATTTTGTTCAGAATGTTGGTACCACATAATTTTTCAATCGCTCATTCGATTCAGATTGACGTTTAGAAAACTGTATTAAAATATTTTATTAGAACATATAAGAAATTGCAAAAGTTATAAACAAATTAAGATGAAAGAAAAAAGGTGTTTAGATATTCCCTAGTATCTTAAAAACTATAAGCGATAGCCAAAATCGGAAAAAATATTCTTAAAAAGGATGAAATGTTCAATAAAAAAGTCCCATCTCCCGGGGCTGTATCTCTATTATTTTTAGTTTTAATTTAACGTTAAAAATAGGGTTCCGCGTGGCCCGACTTCACCGCCCTGTTGAGACAGTACAATGCATAAAATAATTTTTGATAGAATTAAAGAACAATTTAAAAATTTGAATAAATTATGGTGTCATCTTAACACTTGAAAGAATAATGTTCCGTTGAAAAAAATTTAATTTTTTAAAGTGACGCTATTGTTAACTAATTTTTTGCGAAAAACCGTCTTCATTGACAACAACAAAAAATGTTTATATAATTGACCTATAAATTTTTTGCTTCATGGAGCCCTTTTACAACAAGATTACGTCATATAAATATTTAAAAGTTATTTATTTTGTTTATTATAAATTTTTAAAGTTAAAAAAAATGATTTATCATTTTTTGTTAACGTTAAAAACGGAGGTTTAATTTAAAAAAAATTTCTTAATAATCAATGCTTAATACTGCATTCCGAAGCTTATATAGTTGGATACGTCCAACGGGAAGCGGCTATAATGAGAGTCCGGTTGAAAACAGAAGAATGGTAAGCAAAGCGCATGCAGAACAGTATGTGTACAAGAGCTAAGAGCGCTAACTAGGGGCCGGCTCTAATCAATACGTTGTACTCGCCGCCATCGGGAGAGCAAGAGAGAGACATCTGAGTGAAAGAGAGAAGAGCGCTGTATAGTAGTTATACACGTCCTCCCGACCCCACCACCTCCTGCCGCACCGTGCTCTGGCGCTGGTCCAGACTCCGTTGCAGACTCTTTCCCCGGAGCACGGACCGGCGTCCACCCGCGTACTACTACTGACTATGTATGAGCAAGAACCGACCGCGTATCGAGAGGATCAAAATCTTATTAACTCGTTTACCGATGCAAGGTATAATACGCGCCACGAATCTAAAAGGCTCGGAAGTTAGATGCGAATACGGGCTTGCGCTTGTACAGTCTGTTGAAAAACTCCAAACTCGCAACTCAACACAACTAAACTAACAATAACAACTTGACAATAGCGTACTCGACTGTACTTTAAAGCAGGAAAGCGACGAGTGACAAAGGCAACGAGCGATCACGGCCAATCACCGACGAGCGCACGTTCCGTCCAGGTAGCTGGGAGGTGGTGGGAGTATCAACGGAACTAAAATGTGCCTTTGCGACGTTGTTTGTGACTAACTTCCGAACCTTTTAGATCTTTGGCGAGTGTTGTACACTCACTCAATTTGTGGAAGTTCGGTCCTATTCAATTTTGTCACTTTAATAGTGGTCGAATTTCGTGAAAAATGAAAACAACGTTCATCTTTGATTCACCCACAACTCTCACTTCTATGAAGGTTCATGTCTGACGTCACCTAAGATAAAAAATTAGCTCTCGCATGATGTGAAATAAACAGTTACGAGTTGCTATATATTAGAATGATGAATTGACCTTGCTGTGTCACTGTGGAGTAATGTAACTCAGTCCGCCGCGATAGTGGAAAGATTCGGGGTTTGTATCCCGATGGTGACATTGTTTTAGAAATAAATTTTTCTAATATAGACATGTAACAATGGGTGTTTCTTAACAATGTAGCTATACTTTAAAGTTAATAAATTCTAATGTTTTGAATCAATCTGTATAATGACAGCAGACTTCTTTGCAGAGTCGCGAAAGTCCTTGCTTTGTGTCGTAGTTCACACACATATGTACGTTTTATAACTAACGAAGACACACACACACAAACCCACACACATTCATTCATCCCTATTCTGTATTAACGGAACGTGACCTCGAATGCAGCTAAAGTTATAATTAATAATAATATATAATATAATGAATATAATTAACTATTCTTAAGAATATTTTAATTGTTGCTAAACATGCATACTTCATGAATGTTAAAAAATGTAAGTATTGTCAACACCGTGTTTGTTCGTAGCTTCTAATTATTAAATTAAAAGTAATCAATTCTAAATACTTATACCTACACATGCGGATTTTTATTGTGAGGATAATTTTAACATTTTTTTACTAGTGTGGCCTGTGCGAATTATTCGCACTAAATAAGTATAATAATTATCACTTTACAAAATTATTTTTTAAATATGATTGCAGGTATTCAATTCTTTTCTAATTTTGCATACTGCTTATAACGTTCTTCTTTTTGTTGTATTACAATATGAAGCTTAGATGACAGATCGAAGAAATATTTTACTAAAATTGTCATATAGAGGCGCAAGTAGCAAAAGCGTTGAGCTAAGTCGTCAGATGGCATCATGCAGCATTGCTGTGACGTTGTTCAGCGTTGTTCGCTGTTTCAAAATTAAAACCGTCAGATGGCAGTATGCAGTATTGTGTCCGTTGTATTACAATATGAAGGTCAGATGACAGATCGAAGTGTTGACGTTGTTTCAAAATTAAAGCCGTCAAATGGCAGACGTTGTTCAGCGTTGCTGTATTTTAATTAATTTACAAAAACAAAAGCAAATAATAAATTTTTTAGTTGTAGATGTCAGTAGAGCAAGCAATTATCTGTAAAATGATATATAATTTATATGGAGAAATTGTGAGGTTTGTTCTAAAAAGGGAGGCAAACATCTTTAACCTTATTTATTTATGCAATTGATATCTAGATGCAAGAAACGAGATATATAATATGACATAGAATCAAATGACATCTTCTGACAGAAATTTAAACCATAAACACATTACATTTTACATGCTGTTATTACTATAATTATACAAAATGGCGGTTTCGATATCATATTTGGCCTAAATATCAAAACCCAATAACTGATATTTTATTGTGAGGATAATTATTTTGGAAAAAAATAATTCTAACCGTTTTTATAACGATTTCTTTAGCGATACCAATTTTAGACAAACGTATAAAACCATAATATAACTTATCCAATATTCAATCATTATAAAATCGGTTAGAATAATTTAATTTTTTCCAAAAATTCCAACGGGATACTAAAGTTGAATGGATTTGTGATTTTTCTGGCTTGGTCCGACCAGCGAAACCTGTTTGTGAAAAAAATGGCGCAATTTGCAATTAAGGAAACAAAAAAATGTTATCGTAAATTACTCGAGAAGTAATTGCCCGATGACGCTAAAATTATTCATGCATGTTTGGGTCATTTTTGAGAATTTTCAGCCATCTATGTGCGGTCATTTTTTAGTAAAAAAATAGTGAAAAAACGTGTTTTTTTAACATTCGGGGCTATTTGCAAGTTAACAATTGCACTTAGCGACTTCTGTCAGTGCTCATTTTTTAGGAAATTTCATAAGGAACAACTTTCTCAATGCATATGCTATACTAAAAGTCAAGAGGAACGCAGATATTAAAAGAAATAGAGAAAAAAACACTATTTTCGTCACTAATTGTTAATTATAAAATCAAGCACACCAACAATTTGTAAACAAACTTAGGGGGTTGAACTACACCCTAAAACGAAGCGATTCCAACAATAATTTCGCCTGTGCCCGAAAAACGCACTTTTTAATGTTTTTACCTCCTCGCCGTCTAGTCTATTAATCAACTAAAATAAGGTTATATCACAGTCGTTCCCTGGTTTTAACGTTTTTGGACTAAAATATCCGATATATATTTATGACGAATATTTACACATGCGACAATATATTTTGGTAGATTTTGTACGCTCAAAGATACTGGAACACGTAAACAGAATTAATAGCATAGCCTCCAAGAGACGACGAATCAGCTGTGTCTATAATCGAAATTGCAATATGTATATATATTCGCATTTATAGTGTAGAACTCATTAATATGGGGAGGAAAAATATATATTATGGCGTCTGTGCATTAGTACACAGAGGGACTGATGATTGTCTGAAGGGTGGGAGAATCCAGGGGTTGTTGTTTATAACCTAACTTGCATATATATGCGGACATTATGTCTGAATAACAAACGTCATGGAAGACACACAATAGCCGATATTTATTCCATTTAAATATTGCATGCGTTGAAACAATAGTGAAAATATTGTGTATTGAGAGTAATTTTTATATTCTTTAGTCTACATTGAAATGCAGCTGTTGCTTGATAAATTAATTTGATTATTGTATTAAATGATTGCAAAAGTATGTCGAAATACAATAATGGCCATATTCACCAAACGTAAGTAGTTATTTATTCGGCTTATTTACTCTTCAGGTAACAATTCCTCCGAATAAATAGCGATAATTCAATTCACCAAGCATACCTAATAATAATAATGTCTTTATTAATTAAAAAAACAGAGTTTTATCAAAAGGTGTGAATTCAGCTTAAAGCTGGTTTTTAATCCAAACCATAACAAAAAGAATACAAAAAAATAATGGTAATAATAATAACAATAACTTATTGTGATAATTGAAAAATATATTCTAGCACATAATTTAGATGATATAATTTTATTTATTTTTGACTAAGTAATTGGGTAGGCTATTATACAAAGATGGTGCTTAATATGAGAAACTACACCGAAACTTAAAATCTATTGTCTTACTTCGAGGGTATAAATATTTATTCGCCTGATAAAATAAAAACGGCTGCCACATGGATTATAATACCTAGCCTATAATCTACAGTTTACTCTTGTGAATTTATTTGTGTTACTTATTAACCTTTTATGAAGTGTATAGTTGTAAAACATTAATGTTACTGGAAGTTTTGTGTGCAATTGGGTTAGGATCAAACAATATTATTTTGTGTTGGTGGTCTTACAGACTCGGCATTGCATTGTTTTTTTTTTTGAAATCGCGGCTCTTGCAGTAAATAGGCTAGCTAATTCTCGTTTTATCTTTCAGGAGTGCATACAGATTGAATGACCACTGCATCAGAATTAAACGTAGCCCGAGGCAAGGCTATCTGACGGATTGCCGGTCGGACAAAACACAAGGACAAACTGTACAGAATGCGATGCCAATACAGCCGTATGTACTGACTGTAATGTGGGGGTGGCACGAGTCTCTATTGTTGTTTGTATACGAGTGCCCTCAGATGCACGACTGGGAAAACGTCTGTTCAATTCAACAAACTAAAAGCCATCGTGTATAATTTTGATTATTCCAAAATTATGTTCCTCACGTTACTATTCTACCGAATTTGTTACTTTCGAATTAGTGAAAACTAAGTTCTTCATTTTACTGGCCTATTAAGGATCACTTTGATTTTTATAATGAAAAATAATAATTTTATTAAAAAATGTTTTCCTAATAGCTGAATATGGCTCTTACAATTTTAGTTTTAATTCTGTGGAATTGTTAATGATTCCGCACGAAAAAAATTCCAGCCAATTGGGCGACGGGACCATTCCAACTTCAAAAATGTTGACATTTAATTATAATAATGAAAATAAAATTTCTGATATCGCGTGAGGGGACGCGGGTAATGGCTAGTATTCAATATGATATTTGCTATTCGTTGCCATCGTTACCTACCTACATAATATGTTTCACGTCATGTATAAAAATTAATCAAAGCATGCCGAACTAGTTTATTTCTGACAGACCCATAAAACAAAAGAGCAGCTGATTTTTGTTATTTTCAAAATATTTCCAAAACTATAAAGTTTAGAAAAAAATTGGTTGTCTGTAAAGTCGGTTTACGGACGATAGTTTTACGTGATAACGTATTCATAATTTTAGTAGCTGTCAAACTTGGGCCGAAGCATACTGCGCTCTCGCTTGTACGCACATGATCAGGCGGAACGTTACACTTTTTCGTGCGTGCGGCTGGTGTTTCATCAATTTATAAGACGTTATCACGTCAAAAATGTTTTTAACGAAACTGTCTCGAAAAAATAAATAGAAAAATAATCCGTTATGAAAATTATACCATTATTATATAAAAAACACCGTTATAGCATATATCTCTTCTGCGCATGCGCCGATTTTCCCCAAAAACAATAGGGCTCTTGATATTTGCATACCAATTTGGTTTCAATCCGCTCATCCGTTTGACCTGTATCGTGTTCACAGACTAACAGACGCACAGAGTTTTTCCAAAAATATGTTTATTAGATTCAGGGGACCTCAAAACGAAAATTTTTGAAAAGTCACTTTTGATCTAAACTAGTACCATTCCTTGTGGGTTAGAATGGTAAAACCACTGGAAAACACGATTTCCCAGCCTTAGATTGTTGGAAAATGGAAAAATATATGCGCGGGACAGAAGAAAACGTCTATATATAGTAAGGTACTAGAGAGAGCAAGTCGATGTGATTTACCAGAGATAAAAGTGAGTTAAATAAAAGTGAAATAGGGGTATTTCCAATGCGGGGACAGAGACTTCTTTTGAAGATTCACAATTTGATTCGCGTTCGATGGAGTGAGGAGTTCGCAGTCTGCTCTGCAGGTCAAGAGAATGCCCCCGCTTTCTTCTGACCGACCGGCGAACACAACCTAAGTAAATTGCGGCCGACATGCTTTATTCACAAATACATTTTATTTTATTCTATTTCGCTTACCACCCTATAACTCACATACAGGACGATTGAGAACTCGCTACTCATCAAAAAGTACTGATGATAAGTTATTTTTTGCGCTACGCATCAACGAGACCCTTTTCTTTCAGTAGGTACCTATTCCAAAGATCAATGCGGTGATCCTATTTGTCTGTAGGTTATATTTAGTAGGGCCTTTTTCAGGGTACTGTGATCCTGTTTGTATGTAGGTTATATTTAGTAGGGCCTTTTTCAAGGTACTGATCGGGCTATTTATTTAGCGTGGGTAAAATAGAATAGTTCATGGCGTTCGGCCCCAAATTTTCTGTCCCTAAGCTCTGCCGCCCTATAGGCTCAAGCCTGCTGGTAAATCCGCTACCGTGCCTAGAAAATGGTGCACATAAATATATGGCAAACAATTCCTGCTAGCAAAAACTTAATTCATTTCCAAATTGTTGCGAAAGATCAGTTTGTTGTAGGTGCAAGTTACAGGGCTCAATTTGTTGATAATTGAAACACCGTGATTTATTCGATCCAAAAAACAGGATTAAGATATAAAATCGTAGTGACATCGTTAGGTTGCGCAACCCTCAAATCGTGCGCGTCACAATCGCGATGTCCGAAAGACAGTCATTTCTCTCGAGCTTGTTTCTGCATGTGTAAAGCGGCGGCCGACAAGCGAAGACAAGCTCAGAGCCCACTGTGTTGTCCAGCGCTGTTTACACATACCGTCATGGCACAGAACAGGATCACAGAAGAGGCAGTAGAGTCCGTGCGCGTGGCAATGTTTCGCTTATAAAAATGTCACTATAATTGTTAGACTGAATCCGCCGAAATTCTACGAAGTGAGGATTAGTGATGTGTCGCTCCTGAGCGAGTCGTTCATGATGAACGACTCCTTCCTTGGAGCGGAGAGAGTCGCTCTTTTTTTGTGAATGGCTCACTCCGAGCGCCATTGCTCTGTGCTGAGCTGTTCTGTACTGTTGCATTCGCACATTTACACAGCGCACACAGCACAGGCCACAGAGGCACTAGTGAATTTTGCACGTACGGAGTTATCTTTGCTGAGTCGTTTAATGTTGAATGACGCACAGGCACTGTAAGTGTAAAAGTACTAAGCTTACAGTGACTTAAACCATTCACATTGACGTCGTTGACAAAGATATAATCACTGTAAGTGTAATAGTACTAAGCTTGCAGTGACTTAAACCATTCACATTGACGTCGTTGACAAAGATATAATATTGTAACAATAAACATTATTACTGTTGAGCTTTTATTATATACTTTATAGTTTATCCGAAATACGAATAATATAAGAACAGAATCATATTAAAATGAGCTCACAGCTGAGTGTGTGTATTGTGCTGTGCAATGCTACGTGACTCCTGAGCATGCATGATGACAGTTCACATCTTTGCAGTCTGCACTCTTGTGTAGTGCATACTGTCTAGTGTCGCTTCTTTGAAAGACTTCCTCTGAGCGACTCTTTTTAGTGAGCGGAGCGCACGGAGCCAGCTCCCAATAAAGACACATCACTAGTGAGAATACTCGGAGAAGAAAGAAGAAGGGTAATACTTGCAATTGTTTATATTAACACTAGAGGCCCGGTCTGGCTTCGCCTGGCCACTGTTTATCGTCAACTTACGTTAGATAATAGACGGTCGACAAGTGAGGTTTATCTGACGCTTCTGTAAGTAATCTTCTGTGATTATGTCAAGTCTGTGATGCGGGCAAACTATGCAGCGTGGCGGCCTGTTTACTTTATGTCGGGGACGGTAAGTGCAGCGTACCTACAGCGGGGGCGGCATTACGGACATCGCGTACAATCACGTCTCAAACATAACCTATACACACATGTCTGCAGTCACCATAAGGGGAGAATTTTAAATGGTATTTGAAGAGAATTAAATTAAATTTGTTTTGTTTGAAATGCTTGTTGAACTAGAAAAGCGCAACTCCTGATTAAAAAAATGGTTTACTCTTGTAAATAATTTCATAAATCAACACGGTTTACCTGTATTTTTCTAAGATTTAAGATTGAAATAAATTTATTTTTATTATTATCATGAGAAGGAAGAATTCCGTAAAGAATTTTGCATCCGTAAGAACCCAAAATTTCAGTGCTGAAAAAGGCTTACATAAATACAGTATCTTAAAAATTATTTTAGATAATATAATGTAGTGATATGGGGTGTCATTTTGTTCAGAATTTACATCCTATTATCAAAATCGGTTAATGTGTTTTAAATCTCTACTAATATATAAAGCTGAAGAGTTTGTTTGTTTGTTTGAACGCGCTAATCTCAGGAACTACTGGTTCAAATTGAAAAAAATTTTTTTTATTGGATAGCCCATTTATCGAGGAAGGCTATAGGCTATATAATATCAAGCTACAATCATATGGAGCAGAGCATTAATGAAAAATGTTGCAAAATGTATCTCAAAAATAAGCTTCAATTCAGGTGAAATGCACTAAACATACTCATATTAGCGTTGTGAGTAAACAACCCCGGCACGGCTCAATCGGTAGAGCATGCGACTGTCAATATCACGGTCGTGAGTTCGAGCCCCACGTTGGGCGAATATATTTTTATTTTTTTTTTCTACATTGCTTTCTTCTAAGGCTTATATTTTAATTTTATTTAAGTAATTAAAAAAAAATTATTAGTTAAAAGAAGTATAAATACTATAAAAACTTTTGAACGGTAACTTCGATCATCATGAAATTTGGACACAACATTCATCTCGGTAAATTAAGATGAATGTGTGTACTCATGTTCTTCCCTTCCCCAGTCGTTCTTTTACACCCGGGTGAAATCGGACGGGACTGCTAGTACTCTTATATAAGTTGAGTTACCGTGAATCTGTATGTTTGGATTTATTCTTATTACATATAATTTTTCTTCATATAACCTAATTCAATGCAATTATTTATTTATTACTAAGAAAATACCAATTCGACATTCATTGGAACGTTTCTTGATCTGAATGCTTATTAAATATATCCTACCGACTTGTAATTATATTTTTTCCAGATCATAAATTCTCTCAATTAATTCCTTTACTGCAGTCTTACAATTCATCGATTGATTATTGAAATTTTAAGCGGAACAACATAATAATTAATCATTAAACATGTGGTATTGTGGTCTGTATAATAAAAATCCGTATAAAGTTTAAGCAATGACATAAAAACATGTTTTTATATTCATTAACTTGTTTTAAAAAAAATTCAACAATTCATGTAATAATTTATTCCAACAAAATTTTAAACATATATCAGGCAATAATCATGAAATAATATTATTTAAACATATTTTATGGATGTTTCTAAATTCAATTGTAACTATAAATATTCTGCAGCTACAATGATAATTAATCATAAATTATAAAAAAATGTACAAAATATTAATTAAACATTTTGTTATTAAGCGATACACATCTTAAATAAATTCGTTAACAATTCTGCAGAAATCGCACAGAATGTTTTGGTAAGTAAGCACTTATAAACGCGGAGAAATAATATGACCTATGCTTTCTTCTACCTGTTTTTAATTATGTATATACAAGGTTGTTCATTTGAAAAGGTAGTATTTCAGAGTAAAAAAATTTAGCGTTTGTTATATTTAATTTTAGGTCATTTCAAATAGCAAGAGCTTGAGAGAGCATAACGAATTTATCAACAACTGATTTATGAAAATCCGTTCAGCCGTGTAAGTATTATCTCAGTGTCACAAACTTACCCACAAAGACGAACACACTACGACCCCAGTCGAGTAAAAAGATATCGACATCAAGAAGACCTCCTTAAGCCAAACGGAACGATGTTGGGCTTAAAGGATGCCTTTAAAAAACGACTGATGTATCGCTGACAAAAATATGGAAATTAGTATAAATGAAAAAGTATAGAATAGAATATAATTGTTTAAATACCACCATTACGTGGCATAACATCGTCTGATACAATAAAAAAAAAAAAAACAAGTATAGTACATTAATAAAAGAAATCTTCTGCAGAATAATGACCAGCCTCAATCAACCTCCTCCGCACAAGATTTTTGAACTGTTTTAGGGGAAGGTTTTGAAAATCAAGAGGCAGTTTATTAAATAGTCTAATTGATATGCAGACGAAACTGCTATTTGTTTTTTGTAGCCGGTGAGGTGGTAATCTCAGATTATGTTTATATCTTATACATTATAAGAGTGACAATCAGAGCTGCAATTCAAGTTCATCATATTTTGTTTAACATACAATAACGATTGTACACATATAATTACTTACAAAAATATACGATAATTTCAAAGTAAACGTTGCAGTTTATACACGGAGTTATCAAACATTTTATTGGCACTCATAATTAATTGTAAGATCTAGGGCCCCTATTATTACAAGCCCTCAGTTCCCAGGTATTAATCCGAGAACTGAAATCAGAAATATCAATTTGCCTTCGAGAAATAATAATAATAATATCATAATAATAGTAATAATGCATTTAACGCTCTTTTCTCGACTTTATGTCATAACAGAAGCATTCGCACCATTACTATTTTCCATCTATCACACTTCCCGTTATTTTCTACATTTTTTCAACTTCAACTAATTACTAGCGATGGACGAATGAAGGAATTTTAGGACATTACGATAAGGTAGACAAATTTTGAGCACAAAAGTTTGACAGGTAATCGGCCATGGTCTTGAATAAGGAGCCATCTCGATATTTATCTGGAATTATTGAGGGAAACTATGGAAAACCTCAACAAGATAGCCTGTACAGGAATTACCGTTTCTCGGCGAGAGGCAGCAGGAAGAAGTCTCAGCCGCCGGGATTCTAACCCAATACCTCCCGAATGCGAGTCTACACCACCCCCTTTTTCTACCTCGGTCACTTAACCAAAACACAATTTCTGTGCACTTCTGAGATTTCATATGTGGTACACTATCAAACGGACACCTTGTATAATTACTGTATTATGTGCAATTATTGTAATAATAAAAGTTATAGAAAGCTAATTTGAAACGGGTCTGTCATTGCATCTGTTTTATTTAAATTTTTCATTAAAAAAGTCATAAAAATCAACATGTTTTGTACTACGATTTAATTGTTAATACAATTATTTTACAAATATGAATTTTTTTTTAAATAATAAATTTCACGATACATCATAAAATGTATGTTTTCACAGCGTGCTGTCATGATCAATGCTTGCCGACAATATGACCCCCTTTTTTATTAAAGATTTGACTAAATACATAAATTATGTTAGTATGAACGTAATTATAAAAAATATATATTGTAATTGAATAATTTATAGACTTAGTATGATCGTAAAACATTTTAACAATTACCTAAAACTTTTCTTTAACAAATACGTATTCAATGAAATAGCAAATAAAAGATGGCTGTTTAAGCTTCGACAATTATTTATGGTGCAATTTATGTTTGACTAAATTGTCGATAAAATTATAAAATCAAGGCTGCACTTTAAAATCACTACATGATTCGCACTCACGAAACAGTCGTTCCACCATTTTAAATCTTTTTTATATAATCCCGAGCGTATGCAGATGCGCAATACATAAAAAAGGTCGTAAAGGGGTAACCTATTTTACATAAACAGATGTCGCGCGCGCAGCATTATATAACGCGACATCCCCCAATTGCAAAGGCGCGTTTTAATAATACCCAAGTACGTACATTGTAATGCCGGCACTTCACATGGCTATTTGTATTTGTGTATTTGGCAAACAATTACCAAGTGTGGACAGCCTATTTGACAAAGTGTTGGCCTTATTTGCCTATTTGACAAATAAGGCCAATACCATATACGCGTTACCGTGCGCTTGTCGGTTTTTCGAGGCAAATAGGCAAATACTCAAATAAACCGTCCACACAATGGCCATATTCAGAAGCGCACGCGCCGTGAACCTGTACGGACGTGCAGTATTTTTCTTGTCTGGGTACTAGGTTGATTGTTAATACCAAGTCTAAAGGTTTAATACTTGACGCTAAAGTAAAGGCTGATAAAATATATAATTGCAAAGTTACCTTAACAAAAAAGTAAGAAAAAAAACTTTTCTAATAAAAATGCAAACAAATGTCTCATTTAACATTACTTTCACATTAAAAAAAATGATTTTTCTTTGGAATAAATATTCGCTTGAATTTTGCGAATGCAAATGTAAAAATATGCGAATATTCGTTGCATCACTAATAAATACTTTAAAGGTGGCCGTGGTTTCTGACGCGTGCGCAGATATTATATTGAACATACAGATTCGATTCGTTTTTTTATAACCATTTTTATGAGCCCAACCCTTTTGAGATAGTTTTATTGTGCGATATATATATAAGATTTCAACCCTTAGTATATTTAAAAGGTAACCAATGACAACGCGCGTGCGGATCGAATGTCAACTGTTTTTACGTGTGTCTAGCTCGCGCGTATTTTATTATACATACCTATACATCCGCAGATAGTACATATTCTTGTCGCCAGGATCGGCGTGATGTCTTTTGTGCTGTGTGTAAGTGGTCGATTAAAAAGGGTAGAGAAGGTATATGAATCGGTAAATAGAGTCGAAACCAGTCGATTTAATTACTTACGGCCAGTTATTTAATCACGTTTATCATCTTAATACGAACCTGTTTCTCGATTTCATTGAAAATTAAAAAAAAACTCTCTAAAGCCCATATTCACCGAACACTATTAAAGACAGAAGTTAGAACAAATTTATTCGTTAGAATAAAATTTACTTTCAATTAACCAAGCGAAATATCAGGTCGAAAAGTCAGCTAAAGAATAAATATGCACTGCACGATACTCCTTGTTCTTTTTGTTGAATATTTTGACGTTCATCCAAAAATCCGACCAATGGCGTTAGTGTAAACGTCAAATAAAAGTTATACAAAATAATATTTTATCCTAGCCCAAGTGCACACAAAACTTCCACTAACTTTATTGTTTTACAACTATACACTTCACAAAAGGCTAATTATAAACAACAGATTATAGGTTAGGTGTTATTATTTCATTCCCTGGGAGTAAGACAGAATAGATTTATACCTTAAGTAAACATAATTATTGTGAAAAATAACTCTAATAATTTAGAGTGATGATGATCCTGTTTAAATTTTGGAAGATTAAAGGATGAATCCTGGTGGCATAGGATCGATGAACTAAGCAAATACTGAAGGTTTTTTTATTGCATTTTGTCTGACGTTTCGGCAAAGTTTATGCCATCTTCGGAGAATCAATGCTAAAAACAAAACCTACTAATTTTGAAACTACAAAATGCCTGAACGTATCTTTAAGCCAACATAATATAAAAAGTCGATATCAAACCGGATGTTTCCATTATTTTTTTTAATCTTTGTGCGCATGCGTACATCGCGTGTATAATTGCAGTTAAAAAGGTTGTGTGCAGTACTGTAGACGGATGAATCGAGGCGTGAGTGCAAATTATTTTATTGGTATCGATTTCAGTTTTATTATGTCCACAGTCTGTTTGCTTTAATGCTCCTGAAACGATCTTATCAGCAAATATAAAGACTCATTATTTGTGTAAATGTGTGCGTTACACTCTTTAATGTGATAAATTTTATTTTCAACAAATAAATTTTTGTTCTCTTCAAAAAGACAAACTTTATTACATCGAAGTCGGTTGATCATAAACACAAACAATTCTCAGTTAAACAATACCGGTAGCTATAAACTGTTTTTGGCACCATTTTTCTAACATGGCGGCCCGGCGGTTGCGACTATATACTTATACTCCTATAGTGCTAGTTTCCTACCAAGAGAGACAACAACTGCTTACTTCTATCTTACTTATTTATACTCCGTTATGCCCAAGTGTTGCGACTGTAGTGAGGAAGTGGGCAAGTGCTATGCTTCATTCTCGGACTGGCGCTTAGCATTTGAGGTCTAAATGACATCCTTTTCCAGACCCTTACTAGCAATATAGGAATATTAAGTATATGGTTGCGACCACATTTTGCGTATCTTCTCAAATTTTAAAGTTTTAAAACTTTCGCTCTTATTCCGATTAAACCCCCTATCTTATGCTGTCTTTGTTGAACTAAGCTATTTGTAAAAAATTGAAATTTTTATGGTTTGCGCCAGAAATAAACAAACAAACATTTGACCTAGTAAATAATATAAATTTAATAATTTTATAATAGTTTTTAGTCACGCCGTTTTAACGTTTTATGCTGACTCTATAAAAAGCGTATTTAGTTATAATCGGAAGTTGGATGTGAATGCGGGCTTGTGCTTGTACAGTCTGTTGAAAAACTACAAAGTCGCAACTCAACAAAACTAAACTAACAATAACAACTTGAGAATAGCGTACTCGACTGTACTTTAAAGCAGGAAAGCGACAAGTGACAAAGGCAACGAGCGATCACGGCCAATCATCGACGAGCGCACGTTCCTTGCAGGTAGCTGGTGGGAGTATCAACGGCTCTAAAATGTGCCTTTGATGCGCCGTTGCGCGTATTATAAACCGATTCTTCTGTTAAGTTTAACCGATTGATAGATGTTTTTTTACAGACTAAAAATGTGTTTTTAAGTGAAACATTTTTAGCGGCGTATGTCTGAAATTTTCTGTACCGTTAAAGTGAAGTGATTCAACGAATTCATAACTCTAAAGAAGTTTCACTTCCCACGGGCGGTTATGTAGGTGTGGTTCACACGTTTTTTTTTTATCTAGCAAAGGAAAAATGGTTGGTGTTTTCCTTTCTAAAAAAGAAACGCTTTAATAAATTTAATTTAAATCTTAGTTCAACAACAAAAAACAGTTCTTTTATACAAACATTTCTGGACTTGTAGGCCGTGGTTGATTGATATTTCCACCTGACGTTTCGTCTACAAGGCGATGTGGTCTACCGCAGTTGTAGACGAAATATCAGGTTGAAATATCAATGAACCACCGTCCACAAACCCGAAAACTAAGAAGATTTGGAACAATACCGGCCGGAAAAGCCTACACACTTGAATTATTTCCCTAGTTTTTATTACTTTCAATTAAATTTAACTACATTTAGAAATGAGTTAAATTTTCTGACTACTAAATTACATGTTCGCATTATAAACTTTGATATGGACTAATTTCTAAGCGCAATTTATTTTGAAAAAATTGTTATGTAATTTACTCTTTTATACTTATATAGCAGTGTTAAAATCACGTTATTTATAAATCACAATTCGAATACATTTTTTGTGGCTAATTGACGACGGACCAACTGCACCCCCATCAGTTTTGCAACCCTTATTTTAGACGGTATTTTTTTCAACTACAATTCGATATGTCATATATAGATATACGCAGAATATATAGAAATGGTTTGCTAATGCATTTTGTAGGTACGAATTTCGAACCTGCATTCACCATATGTTGTATCTAAATAACCGTGCAAAAAGGATGCATGGCTTGTGCCCGAACCGAGTTTCAGCTGTAGCAAAGTAAACACCAAAATAACCGCTGCTTACACTTTTTAAATGTTCAACCTCAGGCTGCGATAAACACAAAAAAATGAAATATATATTTAGATATTATAAAATATCTTATAACCGTTTATAAAAGAACAAGTCCGTATATAAACGGACTGAACATTTTAGTCCGAAGCATATATTTTACAAACAGACTAGTCGGTTTGTAAAAGAACTAGTAAATTTATATACGGACTGGCTGCATCAAACATTTGCATAAAAGTAAATGTATGCAGTTTTTTCGGGGACGACGGCATCGCCGTAACGTAAAAAAGCGGCAACCGTTTACTTCCATGCACACGTTTTTCGTCGCGTCATTCACCGTAATATTACGACCGCTATATTACGGTACCGCTGTCTCGAGAAACTGGGCTTAACTGTTCAGAATTCAAAATTCTTTCTGGATCGCATGCGGGTTTTTTTGTAAAAAAAGCTTAGTCGTTTGACGTTCTTTAAAATATTGTTGTGAGAGTACTAGACTCGCATTCGGGAGGTACCGGATTCGAATCTCGGCGGGGGCAGATGTAGCTGGGACTTTTCTCTGCTGTCTCTTGCCGAGAAACGGTAATTCCTGTACCGGTCATCTTGTTAAGGTTTTCCATGATTTCCCTCAATAATTCCAGATAAATATCGAGATAGTGCCTTATTCAAAGATCCATGGTCGATTATCTGTCACACTCCTGTGCTCAAAAATTGCCTACCTTATTCTAATGTCCAAAAATTCTTTCATTCGCCCATTGCTATTAATTAAGTGGAAATTTAAAAATGTAGAAAATAACAGGAACTGATGGAAAATAGTAATGGTGCGGATGGCGTCTGTTATGACATAAAGTCGAGAAACGGACGTTAAATGCATTATTATTATTTAAGTAATTTTTTTTATCATCCATGCAAAAATGTTGCTACGGATACATTTCAATAAAAAAACAAATTTCGCAAAAAAAAGATAATGACACGAACAAAAGAACAAAAAATAATCACAAAAACAAGCACAATATTTTGACTGAATGCAGAATCCATTTATAATAATTTCCTGAAACGGTTTTTTTTATATAATAAAAGATTAAAAAGAAGCTGAGTGATGTTTCCAAAGAAGGGGTCGTTATTATAATAAGAAAAAAATAATGAATGAACGCGTAAGATCATTTTCTTACGGCAAATTACAGACTTTGGTTTCCGGACCTCTAAAAAATATTTGTACATATGTATGTTATAGGGTTGTTTCTACCTGCAACCATTTTACATTATAAAAACATTGAAAAAAAGTCTTGTGTAACAACTAACAACATAGCATACCAAAAAAATCTGCAAGGTCATAAAAAATAAACAGTTTCAGATAAACCCTGCACTTCAAATAATGTTTGATATTAGGGTATAATTCTTTAAAAAAAATGTACATATCACAGACATTGTTCAGAAATATGCTTTGGCTAAACACTATTATACAGACGGTTTCATGAATTTGACCGTTATATATACAGAATGATTCACGAAGTTCTCCCGATATTTGAAGAGTATATTTCTCTTTTCATTATTTTAAGTCAATCCGGAAACATTCTGAACAAAATGGCGTCGACATTTTTTAAATCAGTTTACCCCTTGAAAAATCATGGGTAATAATATATAAAAAATATCATGTCAGTTAAAAACTACTGAACCGATTCTTATAAAAATTTCATGGTACCAATTCAGAAACATTCTGTACAAAATGGCGTCGAAATTGTTCAAATCGGTTAATCCTTCAAAAAGTTGTGGCTGGACATACCTAAAAACATACACGTCGAACATTTATAATCTCTTCTTTTTTGCTTTAATTGAGACAAACGAATATTCTGGAGTGAGCCAGTAAGAGTATGTTTTAAAAAGTGCATAATGAACAACTAGTATAAAAAACCTTTTCTTTTTTGTTCATCAACATGAATTTTTTTTCGTTTTGTTGAGGTTACAAGCGTGCTAGACTCGTGTTAAAAAAAGTAGCAGATTTCAAATGTATATATTTTATTTCAACCCCTCCGAAGAAACCCTTTTCAAAAGCAAACTAGTTCGTACGTTTAGAACGTGCCCTTTTGTAACATTCATATTGTAACTGTTATATGTATGTGATTTCAATATCAAATGCGTAAAGCCCTTTTGTGCTGGTTACGTTTTTTATTATTGAAATGCTTAAAGGAGATTGGATGCTGGTTTAAACCAATGGTATTTAGGTAACGCATGTATAATATGTGACGATGTTCAACATCTAGGTACATAAAAAATTATACCTATATATTTTTTAATTTATGTTATGTACAATAAAATAACGGTCATATCAGCGCAACTGTCAAAAGTATAAAAAATGATTGATTAAAGAATTTAAAATGAAAAGAATGAAACATAAGCTAATGCGATTAAATAAAATTCTATCGTACTATTTTCAACAGAAAAAATTATTTTTTTACCAATTTTAATATTGCATAAATACATAAAAAATTGTCTATTTACGCAAAAGTGTATTTTAAAGCAGTCGTCAAACGTCCGGACCGCAAGCAAGTTTTTCAAGGGTCGTTCTCAGAAAATAATTACAGATCAGACACCAAATATCATATTAAAAAACTTGACTCGATACTTTATCCACTTTATTTGCCGGCGTGGATTGTATTTCGCACATAGGATAACAAAAAATTCCAAAGAAAAGTTTTTTAAGCAAAGCTAGTCTTGTAGTAGTATAGAGGAGTTGGTAAGATAGTGGAAGGATTGAGGGGGGTTAAGTTTTCTGGACCGCGAAAATTGGACAATGCTTTGAGACGAATCCACAGGAAAAATAATTGGGGAAGACTGCTTTAAAGCCATCTTTATTTATTTATTTTTTGAAATCACAATTTAATAACTTACATACCATAAAGTATCATTTTTGTACAGGATATAAATTAACCCAAAAAGAAGACTTAAAACTAGTACTTTAATCTCATTATTAGAAAACGAAAATATTGACGTGATAACGTCTTATAAATTGATGAAACACCAGCTTCACGCACGAAAAAGTGTCACGTTCCGCCTGAGCCTGAGCGTGCAAGCGAGAGCGCGGTATAAGCGATAGAGAGGCACGATCGGCCCAATCGTCGGCTTGTACACATTTCAATGTTTCTTTATGACGTTATCACGTAAAACTATCGTCCGTAAACCGACTTTACAGACAACCAATTTTTTTTAATGAGAGAATAGTTAATTTATAAATACTTATGAAACAAAAATTTACAAAAAAGTACGTGCAAGAAATGATCTGATTATATTTTTCATTATAAAAAAATCGCCAGATAAACTAACCCCTGGTGAATTAAAATATTGCGAGGTAAAAACTGCTGCAGTTATATGTTTCAATAAAAACTGTAATGTTATCCTCAAAGTACTGAATAGAACCGCCTTATCGCTCTGACCTCTCGGTCATCTGCCAACACATGGGGTAAATTTAGGGTTTTTATGTGGTTAACAGATACACATATTTTAGTCATTACAATAAGAGAAACTTAATGCTATCAAAATTCGCGTTTTCATTTTGGCATCAAATTTATTTAATCTCAATTAAAAAAATGTTGCTGTTCTATCCGGCTTCGCCCAGGTGGGGTTGTAATTACATAATTTCGCAAATACTGATAGCACTCGTTTGGGTAAGTTTTTGATAAAAACAAGTGATGAGCAAAATCGATCTTGGCCTTGCAGTCTTGATCTTACTTTTTCGCAAGACCAAGACCTAGATCGAATAAATACGACTAAAATCAAAACCAAAGAGTATGCAAGACCAAGACCAAATGCGCAAGACTATTGCTCATCATATCTATCTATAAAAACCCTGATGATGATATTCTTTAGAAAAATTATTAAAAAGACGTAAGTAACAGGTTAAATGACCTAGAGCAAAACTGAATACGCAAGAAGATAAAGACTGAGTAAGCAAGATCAAGACTAGAAATATTTCAGCAATAACAAGACCAAGATCAAATAAGCAAAAATCGATACTAAGTCTATTTCAGCCTTGGTCTTACCTTGCTCATTTCTACTAAAAACCGTCAAACGTGTATCCTTTTTTATATTTAATTCGAGTTTCGCTCTTCTAGTTTGATCGGTTTCAAAGAAATGTGAAAGAAAGGTTTCACTCTATTTTTTTAATCCATTAGGATTAATAGAACAGGTATTTCTTTTCGATTTTTATAAAAAAACGCATCAAATTTTTAAAAATTCGCTACTGTCTACGTCATAAGGGAGAAGACATTTTCTAGGTTAAGCGGTGTCGGTTGTGTGGTTGATAAGTAAGTCAAACAATGAGAACACTTATTGTCATAAGAGATATAAAAAAGACTTTTAATTCATGAGTTTTGATTATGATTTGTTATCTGTTCATCAACCTTGAACGATAACATTTTTTTTTTCACGGTCAGTGCTTTGAAAATATTTCCAAATTTATAAAATTATCATTATAGAAATCAATAACTATAAATTTCACAACAGTAATTTTCCGTGCTTGAACCGATGTAATATGGGCGAATATTGTCTCATTAGAAAATCTATATTCATGACACGAACTGTTAAATAGTTGTACAAGTGAGAATAAAATAAACACGTATGTAATGTATGTATTTGTTGAAATCGATTTATCAATTTCCAGTCAATACATTTACAGCACTTTCCACTATTTAATTATTCTATTTGCGAATCAATCGAACGACTAACTTCCGCTAAACAATTATGGTAATTTATTTATACATGATTACGTAGAGTATAGACACTCGACATGTAAAATGTACTATTATTTTACTTAATAAGATTAAGAAGCCTTGTATATCCTGGCATGTATTTTTTTACTGAAATATAAACGCCTATATTAATTTTTATAAAAAAAGCAGTGACAAATATCTATAAATTTTCTATTTCGCAATTGCACTCAAAAACTAAGGAAAGAGTTTAAATAAAGTCTATGACAGCTAATTGTTCGTATAAAAAGATAGCCGAGTAAAGTTGGATCAAGTCGCTAATTTTATTTAAAAACAGAAAAACGCCTTGTAAGGTAATTGTCGGCGCTTAAAGAACACAGTTTTATATTTATAATAAAATATAGCAATATTAAAATAAAAATAATAATAAATTAAATATGCTGTTTTGTTGCAATTAAAGAGGTGTTGAATCATTCTTGAATTTTAATATTCAGAAATAAACAAAACTTTAAGTATGTATTCATAACCATATTAGAAGTATAAAAACTTTCAGTAGAAACGATCGCAAACTAATTAAACACAACCAACTAAGATATTTTTAAAAAATATATCTGAATACCAATTTATTATAGAAAGAACGTTTATTACGAAAACGCAGCAACTTTATTCTTAAAAATTTTACGGTCTTAAGAGGTTAACTAAAAAAAACCTCAATAAACGTTTTATATAAGTTCACTTTAAAAAGGGTGTAAGAGTCAATTAAAACAAACAAATGATTTAGCAAATTCCACTTCTTTTGGCAAAAAAACAAACAATGTTCTTAAATGTTTAATTAGTACAAACTGATGAAAATTTGATTATATTATATTGCAAAGTTATAATTACCTAATCTTAACTTATATATAAAATTGACACGCTGTTAATGACAGCAGAGAAATATATATCTAATAATTAATTATTATTATTATTAATAAACAAGCGATTGTAAGTGATTTAAGTTTTGTATAACCTTTCAATATTTATTAATCAGTTTAAAAATGATATTATGACGAAAAGATCTTCTCACGTTACTCGTAAAAAACACATTTTTTTTAGAAAGGTGATTTTTACGCATTTACTTATGCGAACAAAGTAACATTAAAATCTCTGACAAGTAGGTAAAAAACGACGTTATTATACTACAGTAACACAAAAGATCACTTTACCTTAAAAAACTAAATTCAAGGGATGCATTTCTCATATAAAAATCACATGTTTTAACTTAAATTCCATCTCCCCTAGTTTTTTTAACGTAAAAAAACCGTACATCGTGGAAAGATTTGCTTACGTATAACTGAATTTCTCATGATTTTTAAGGGTTTATGGATTTACTTTTTTATTCAAAAAAATACGTTACATAAGTAACCCTTCGCGTAAACCAAACTTGTGTTAGAAATACATTTTTTCACATTTTTTTTTTGTTTACAATGCCAATAAATTCTATGTGTAATATAAAAGAATTGAACGGGTGATATCAAATTTTCCGTTAAAAATCGTTTTTTTCAAGGTGTAATGAAGAAAAACGTTCAAGAACTTACCCAAAACCATTTTATCACAAAGAAGAATTATCTATATATACATTTTTTCGGTTGAAATCTAAACCTTTTCACATTTTTGACACCTTGCTTGTTCAGACATTCTAGAACTTGAACGAAAAATAACGGTCACTTTCAGATATTAAAAAAAATAACCGCCTCTTCCAGATTCGGTTTTGACACTAACCGTTTTATGATTACACAGCCACAATTTATGTATTTACTAGCCGTTACCCGTAAAAGATTGAGACGAAACACGGATGCGTTATTTGGAATAGTTACTCCTTTCTCGACGTAAACATCCACTAAAAACGCATTATATATGCAAATTGATGCCACAATCTGTCAGTCAATGTTTTTAAATAACGGAAACCGATCATAAAATTGGTTTGCGTCCGTAGCTGTATACGTTCACCTTTCGTTCAAGATGGTTTCGCGGTTTTGATGCCGCCATCTGTCAGTCAATGTTTTTAAATAACGGAAATCGATCACAAAATTGGTTTGCGTCCGTAGCTACGTTCACCTTTCGTTCAAGATGGTTTCGCGGTTTTGATGCCGCCATCTGTCAGTCGGTGCCCTTAATTGCGGAAACTGTGTAAACACGTCACTTCCGCCCGAAAAATGACCAGAGTCACTCTCAAGTCGCGCCTAAAGAAGTTTTACTTCAAAAAAACATGCCTTAACTGAAATAATTTGTAAATATTCTCTGTTACAATAAGTAATTAATAAGTGTTCATAGATGTTGTATATAGCTTTAATTTCGTTTCGTAATATCTTAGCAGTTTAGAAAGAGACGAATCTTCTCACGTTGTATAATATATTAGTACAAAAAAAACTAGACATTAATGTTTTTATTAACAGTACAACCAAAATTCTTCAACACAGTGCGGTGACTAGTTTATAGAGATGGCACTCCGTTACTACTGTAACATTAATTATGTGTATTTTGTACAGTTGTGGAGAATCAGAACAGACACCTCAAAAATTGTACAAAATTGTGTTTTTGCTTTTTCGCGACAGATACTATTGTGTTTATACCAGCCAGTTGAGCGACGGGGCCATTCCAACTTCAAAATGAAATTTGATGTAGTATAGGTATAATAAAGATAATTAAATTTCTGATATCGTGTGAGGTGACGCGGGTAATGGCTAGTCTTCAATATGATATTTGGTATTCGTTGCCATGGTTACCTACATAATATGTTCCACGTCATGTAAAAATTAATCAATGCATGCTTAACTAGTTTATTTCTGACAGATATACAAAACAAAAGAACAGCCGTTACGAAAAGTACACCATTATTATATAAAAAAACATCGTTATAGCATATATCTCTTCTGCGCATGCGCCGATTTTCCACAAAAACAATAGGGCTTTTCATATTTGTATACCAAACTTCCTACCAACATTTTTCCAAAAATATGTTTTTTGGATTCGGAGGACCTCAAAACAGAAAGATATTGTAAAATTTTTGAAAAGTGATTTTTGACCTAAACTTGTACCATTGTGTACCACATGTGGGTAAGAATGGTAAAACTCTAAACACTGACTAAACACTGACAGACAACGCACAGTCTAAGCCGTATGAAATTTGGCACAGGAGTTTCTTTTCAAAACGTAGGCAAGCACCAAGAAAAGATATTCTTAGGTGGTTAAATATTTAATCTATACTGTTGAATAAAACATTCTTTCATCTTAATCGCGTGCGGAGCGGCGGGTAGCGGCTAGATAGATAGATAGAGATCTTTATTTTGTTGGTACAATTAATTACATAAATAGCGTCAACACAAAAACAATTAATTATAAAAACTCGTTCAATCTGTAGCGGCTAGTATTTAAGAGAGCTTGTTAGTTTATCCGCATCTGTATTCAGAGCCTTTGTGCGGGATAATCAGTTGCTACCGTGTGGAATTTTTCAACTTTAGATTCTATTTTTATATTTATAAATAATGATGGGAATAATCGAGATATTTCGATAATCGAGACATTAGTAATAGAATGATTGCCATAATCGAAACATTTTATTAATTTAGTAGTTTACGCATTAGACGGCAACACCGATTCAAAATAATTGAATTATATTGCTCTCTCTCTCTCTCTCCGCTACTGCAGGGAATCGAGCGAGATAGATACTACTAAATTAGTAGTATCTATATCTCACAAGTCACAACACACAATTAGTAGTAGCTATCTCGCTCGGTTCCCTGCAGCACAACTTGTGTATATTGTAGCTGTTCTCTCTCGATTATTAGTAGTGTTTCGTAGTGTTCCGTTCCGATACATGCATTCATTCGATTCATTTTAGCAGGAATTCGATTCGATTGTTAAGTTTTTAGTAAAATGATTCATAATCCAATGAATTACTAATATTGTATATTATAAAAAAACATACGAAAACAATTCTCAGTCAATGGTTGAAGTAGAGCAAAAAAAAATTACAATAAGCAATATAAATCAAGCAAATGATAATAAACAGGTAAGAACTGATAAACAAATAAATGATAACAAAGAAAAAATAAACGAAATAACTAACATAACCTCAATCACGGACACTAATACACCTGAAAAAACAAGAAGCATACAATCTAGTTATGCAAATGCATTAAAAAAACATGAACAGACGGCAAATAAGGCAAAAAATAAAGAAAATGAAAACATCTCAAGGGAGACACCAGAAAGACTGAATGAAGAATTAGTGGACAACAGTTCTAGCATAAGTGAAAAAGAATTTGAAGAAGAAAACCAGGGATACGCAGAAAACAATAATGGTTTCAAAACAGTGGTATACAAAAAAAGGAGGAAAAATACAATTATCAGAGGGACAGCACCACAAAATGATGAACTAAAAATGGCTGAAAGTAAGCTCTGGATATACCTGGGAAGAGCACTACAAAACACAAAACCAGAGAATGTCATTAATCATCTCCAGTTACAATTTCCAGGACAAGAATTTACATGTGAAGAATTAGATGGTAGAGGAGCTTTAAAGAGCTTTAGAATTGGAGCCCCGATCTCCCTTAAAGACGATATATACAAAGAGGATGTTTGGCCATCGGGAGCGTTAGTTAAACGTTTTTTATTCAAAACGAGATCAGCACGGTCGGCACGGTTCAAATAAAAGTACTACATCAGAATATAAGATGCTTAAACAACAAAATAGAGCAAATAGAAGTTATAACGAACAATGAACAATTTGATTTTCTGTGCTTTACAGAGCATTGGCAAACAGAAACCGCAATCAATATTAATGCTATAACAGGGTACAGCATAATAGCATATTACTGTCGCAAAAAATTATTACATGGTGGTACAGTTGTATATGCCAGTAATAAGATCAAACAAATGTGCACGCCTATAGATTTTAAGAATGTAAATGATGAAGCGCACTTTGAGTGTGCAGGACTTAAGTTTAGTATGGACAAAATAACAACTTACATAATAGCGGTATATAGATCACCCAATGGGGAGTATGATCGTTTTTATAAAGCATTTAATGAAACGTTAAGAAAACTAAATCCCACAAAGCACAATATAATCGTGTGCGGAGACCTCAACATTAATTATCTCACTAATAGTATTCATAAACAACAATTATGCGATATCCTGGAATCGCATGGGTGTGAAAATATTATTGACAAACCCACAAGAATAACGTTGAATAGTGAAAGCTTAATAGACTACTGTATAGCGAATAAAAATTTGAAAATAACAGCTGAAGTTGAAAATTTAAATTTAAGTGATCATTGTTGCCAAAAAATACAAATGACAGCTTATCAAAATAAAGATTGTGGAAGAGTTAGTGACAGTCATTATCTAAAAAGACATTACACAAACTTAAATTTAAATGAATTATATTGGTGGCTAAAAAAAGAAAAATGGGAAGAAGTTTACAACACAAATGATGTAAATAAAGCAGTTAATAGTTTTTGTGAACTTTACTCATATTACTTTTCCATTACATTTCCGCTAATAAAAGGTAAGAATTCGAATAACAAAATGAAACACAAACAATGGGTGACAGAAGAACTCGTTAGTGAAAGTAATGAACTGAAAAGCATTTTTAAATTAAAAACAGAACTTAAATGTCACAATCTGGAAAAATTATATAAAATTAAAAAAAAACAGTACATTAAAAATTTGAATAAGTCTAAAAATGAATATATGACGAATACTATAAACAACGCCGACAATCCTCCTAAAGAGAAGTGGAAATTAATAAAAAAAGCTATTGGTAAGCAGGACAATAAAAACACGGATATAATTTTAACTAATGAAAATGGAGCAGTAATAAATAACAGCAATGAAATAGTCGAGATATTTGGTTGAACATTTCTCCACCATAACAACCAAAAAACTGACTGATGCATATGGACTGCAACATTTAAATAAGTGCACACTGCCGGACATACATAATAGATCTATGTACTTGTTTCCTGTTACAGATATTGAAATATTAAATAGTATATCGAAGCTTAAGAACACACTGTCAACAGGGGTCGATGAAATACCTGCAAGGGTGATCAAATACACCTCAAAAATTATAGCGAACACACTAGCTTATATCATCAATCTAACGTTTACGACTGGTCAATTTCCTGATGAATTAAAGACAGCAAAGGTAATACCAATACACAAAAAAGGTGATAAAACCAATGTACAAAACTACAGACCAGTGAGTCTTTTATGTATATTTGCAAAAATCATGGAAGGAGCAATGTACACAAGAATTATTAACTTCATTACTACCAACAATTTGTTAACAAGCTGCCAGCATGGCTTTAGACCATCATTTTCTACATGCAGTGCGTGTGCCGAGTTCAGTGAAATAACGCTAAAAAAAATTGATCAGGGAAACTATGCTGCTGTTATTTTCTTCGACCTGACAGCTGCATTTGATACAGTGAATTTTGAATTTCTACTAAATAAAATAGAAAAACTTGGTATCAGAGGAAATGCACACAGATGGATCGAATCCTATCTAAATAACAGAGGAATCATAATGAATATTAAAGGTACAAAAAGTAAAAAGTATAACATCAACGTTGGAGTGCCACAAGGAAGCAACCTAGGTCCTATACTTTTCTTGCTCTATGTCAATGATTTGCCGAGACATATCTCCAAAGGACAGCTAATAATGTATGCAGATGATACATCTGTGATCATTTCCTCTGAAACCAAGGAACACTTAAGTAAAAAATTAGACTTAGTTTTAAAAGAATATATTGACTGGTGTCAAAAAAACCAACTTATAGTCAACATACAGAAAACAAAATACATGCTATTTGAAAGAGGAAACAATAATAAATTTAAAATAAATGTACAAATTAAAAGTGTATCAAACGCAACATTTCTAGGTCTAAATATTAGTAGTAACCTAAAGTGGAATAGCCAAGTGGATGCAATATGTAAGAAATTAAACGTTGTCTATTATTACTTATTACAATTACGTAACACCTTTGACTGTCAAGTGCTGTTGAATGTATACTATGCTTTTGCTCACAGCTGCATAAAGTATGCTATAATTGTGTGGGGCCATTCACCAGAGTGTATCAGAATCTTTAAAACACAAAAAAGACTAATCCGAATTATTTTCCGACTAAAATTTAGACAGTCATGCAGGCAATATTTTAAAGAACACAAAATACTAACTGTTTACGCAATTTATGCCTATGAACTGGTAGTATACATCAAGCAAAATCTTCACAAAGTTAACTTCAACAATGATATTCACAATTATAATACACGGAACAACAATTACATTCACATTAATAAATATAACAGTACAAGATCTAGCAACAGTCCATTATGTAAAGGTGGACAATATTTCAATATGTTACCAGATAATTTAAAAAAAATACAAAATTTAAATACATTCAAAAAACAGGTCAGGGATTACTTTTCTCAGCTATGTCTCTATAATAAGTTTGAGTATAGTACCAGTTCATAGGCATACATTGCGGATTGGTTAATATAAATTTTAAAATTTTTATTGTAACTTTTAATTTATTTTTTTTTTGTTCTTCATGTATATATGACGTATTTATAGCATTTTTTATATGCTCCACAAATAAAATATTTATCTATCTATCTATCTATCTATCTATCTATCTATCTATCTATCTATCTATCTATCTATCTATCTATCTATCTATCTATCTATCTATCTATAGGTAATCGAGATATCTCGAGATATGTTAATAATCGAATGAATCGATTATCATATCTCGCTTTATTCCCATCACTATTTATAAATGTGTTTATAGATATATAGGTATTGCATGTGTAAGGTATGCATGTATATTTTAAATACAATCTTATAAATAAAAACATTAAAATAACATTCAAAATCGTGAACAATTTGAATAGGATTGTTCAATTATAAATTAGCCACGCCACAAAGCACACGTCTCAAACATGACTCGTAGAAATTATACTGTGAAAAGTTTGTTTTTTTGCATGAAAGGCAGAAGACACCTGACATCGCTCCATGAAATTCCGTATTAAGAAAATAACTAAATATTATTTTCGTATATTCACCACAGTTATATAAATTTTACAATGCCTATCAAACTACACAATGTATGAATCAATTCAATGTATAAAATTAAGCAAATCTCGTAGATAGGTTTCCACACAAATAAGCAAGTATGCAGCTAGATAAGATTCTTTAAAAAATTCTAGATAAAAAACACTTGACAATTGAGGTTAGGAAAATGAGATTTAAAAATAAAGTGTGCATGTAAACTTTAGGCGCGATTGAAATAGGTTTACAGTTTTTTTTTATATGTGTACTTTATAGATACGAACATAAATAGAAGATAAAAAATATTTTTAACAAAAAAATTGAACCGACTTCACACTAAAAAGTAAAAAATAATTGCGTATTGAAATGTTTTGGAGTCGGTGTCAGCCAAAATGAAATCTATTCCGAGAACTACACCGACTCCAAAACATTTCAATACGCAATTATTTTTTACTTTTTAGTGTGAAGTCGGTTCAATTTTTTTGTTAAAAATATTTTATTTTTCTCTTTTTAGTGTTAATCTAACACTAAAAATCGGTGAACATACATAAAAAACATTATGCGTTTCTTTGAAATTTGAGAGTTTCCCTCCATTTCTCCGGATTCCACCATGAGATCCTGACTTGGTTCCGATGGGACCACCTCTGAGGTGCACTCTTTTGAATAAAAAAAAAAATTTGAAAATCGGTCCATAATTGACGGAGAAATCGGTGAACATACATAAAAAAAATAAAATATACAGACGAACACAGAACCTCCTCCTTTTTGTTGAAGTCGGTTAAAAAATGAAGAAAAGTAAAAATTCGCTCTGGAATCTTTAAAACTGTACAATTACTTTATTTATGTGTGTTCATGCGCTATACCGCATAAATGGACTTAGCTGACCGCGCTAATCGTCACAATTGTTCATAATACCAACCCACCGAGTAGCACCTTCGCGAAATTAACAAAGCGCGCCTTAAAAAGTTTTACTTCAAAAACTCGCTTCTCGACTCAACTTTGCCCTGGTCGATTTTGTTTTGGCAGCGAAATATTTTTATCTCGTTTAGAACAGGCAGTAACTAAAATATTTCCGATTTGCTTCTCATTTTTGCTTACTACTTATTCCTTTCTTGTCGTAGCGTATATAACCTATTCCAGTCAAAAGAAGTAGGTTTTTTTATTATTAGTGAAAAGTTTTTTTCAAATAAATTTAGTAGTTTTTAAGACAAACTGTATTAGTTGAATCGCGTGATCAAAAAAGTAGCGGAATAACACGCCAATTCTCGAAATGCGGCCACTAAAATCTAAATGTTTCGTATTAAAAGTGTCAATATTTTACAAATTCATTCAAAAAATAAATAAATAAAATTAAAATTCGATCATTACAATTACTGGCATTGTTAAATTTACTGGATGACTAAAATGACTGCAAAAAAATGAACTTGCAAATATTGTAACAAATCAAGATTGAAATCACTGATACATATCATTGACATGCGTAACAGACCAAATTTTAAAAGCGTTATTTTTTTAAATACAAATAAACAACAAATGTCTTTATTTATGTACTGGCTGAACGATAAAAATGTCTTTATGGACCGAGTTTATTAATAAATACTAGTTAAAGTTTAAGGTAAATATGGCCCAATACTAGTTAATTAATAATATTTATTTTACCACTTCAAAAAAGTGTTTCACAGAATAATTAATTTCTAGTTGTTTTATTGAAAATTTAAATGTAGGTACAAGAAGTTACATAATGTTATGTATGCACATTTTGAGTGAGTAGTAATTGCTATTGGTATTAGGCAGGTACTACAGGTACCTGTACTATTTTTTCTCCTTTTTTTAAATAAAATGCATCCGGATATATTATATTCACGAGGTTCTATAATGTACATTTAATTTTAAAACATATTTAATTACATAATCCAAATTTTATACATAAAATTCTATAAAGAACAAACTAATCAACATCAAGAAAAAGGTGCCAACTTACAAGCTGTTAAAAACGGTCATTATAGGAAGAACAATTAATCCAAATTAAAAAAAAAATTGTATAGACGCTCGACAACTTTGGGCTCAAAATTGAAAGCATAAAGATATAGAAAAAACACGAATGTGATGATAAAATATATATTTCGTTAATAGTTATAATACGCGCCACGAATCTAAAACGCTCGGAAGTTAGATGCGAATGCGGGCTTGCGCTTGTACAGTCTGTTGAAAAACTTCAAACTCGCGACTCAACAAAACTAAAATAGCAATAACAACTTGAGAATAGCGTACTCGACTGTACTTTAAAGCAGGAAAGCGACAAGTGACAAAGGCAACGAACGATCACGGCCAATCATCGACGAGCGCACGTTCCGTGCAGGTAGCTGGGAGGTGGTGGGGTTTATCAACGACTCTAAAATGTGCCTTTGCGACGCTGTTTGTGACTAACTTCCGAACCTTTTAGAACCGTGGCGCGTATTATACCCGCACTAATGTGAATTTTTACTAGTATTGTTTTTTCTTTATTCCACCTTCTTTGTCTAATTGGTTATTAATACCAATTAAATTGTGATCAATATAATCAATAGATTAATAACACTGTAGTAAGTGAATTTTTCTTTAATGAAAGGTGTTACTAATGTGTTAGTTATTAAGATTGGTTAAAAATTATGTTTCGAAAAAATATAATTGATTATAAAATAAAATCAAAATCCCATTAAAAATATTAGTGGTGCAAAATGTTTCCTCCCAAATATATTACCAAGATCCATTATAAAATGCCTTTGAAAGATAAAAACATCACTTTCAGACGGTGGCAAGTTTTTTTTTAATCAAGATGTACCTGTATAAGAGATATTCCGCATTTTGTACAAAAGTAGGTATATTTTCATTCAATTAAAATTTCTAATATGAAATTATGATTGACATTTTAATAGTCCAAAGGTAGTCATTTGTGAATTAGTTGACTGATTTTAAAAGCAAAATTCCCTTTCACATCTGTGAAGCATTGTTGCCAACCTGACCTATACAACACCATATTATGTAATGCAAGGATATTTTTTTTTTGTACCCACATAAAAAATAAATTATTCTCTTCAAATAAAATCGGCCAGATCAAAGGATAAAGATATTAATAATATAATGCTTTTGAATTATTAATGACATTTAAATTATTAAAAAATATTAATTTTAAACCTACACAATGCCTGTGCGTTTATGAAAACAATTTAAAAAAAAATAAACTTGGGAAGGAAATAACAAAATAATAGATAAAAAATTGGTAGTCTGTAAAGTCGGTTTACGGACGATAGTTTTACGTGATTACGTATTCCGCTCGAATAATACATAACCTAAATTTTAGTAGATGTCAAACTTGGGCCGATCGTGCGCGGAACGTGACACATTTCGGAACGTGACACTTTTTCGTGCATGCAGCCGGTGTTTCATTAATTTATTTCATCAATTTATAAGACGTTATCACGTCAAAAATACTCAAATGAACTTGTACGTCAGTTAATACCTGCTACAATTTTTTAAAAACGAAGTATATATTATATCTTCAATAAGTTCCACTGCAAAATATCAATCTACTTAAAAAAAAACACACAATTTTAAACCAACAACACGTCTTTAATCCCGTTTTCCTGATAAAAAAATGTAAAGAAACCATATTTTCTTTTAAATTGAACGCTTTACTATTGTCCATTCGATCAAAACCATATTATAAAAAAATCATATTCGTTTATACGGTATGTATTCAGATATTTCAATTTGAAAATGGAATGAACAAATCGAAATACTCACTGCCCACTAACAAGATATGCGTCCTTTCTGTAATCCATTTTAAAAATAACATCTTCCATAGCTACCAACATTAAATCGACAATTCTATCAGTCAAAATATGACAAAAATTCTTATTCATTTGTAAAACAGTTTTAATTCTTCACACGAATATTTATAGTTTAAGGCAATATTTATGTGCAATTAGTGCGTTCCACAGCCGTCAGTTAATTTGATCGTGCTGATTCTGTTATTGAACGCAAAACGTGTTCATGTCGAGATTCAGTCATTCTGGTTTGAGCGCGGTGCATTGATAGAAGTGCTTGGTGGAACTTCTTTTCATAACCAATCCCTTTTCAAGCGGCCAATCATTTTATAGAATCCCTATTTATATTTCAATATAAAATGGAATAGATATCATCTCCTGATCTCCCTCTAGTTTGTAAAATTGAATTATAATATTTGTATTATTGTAATGAAATGTTTTGTGCGAATATTTTTATATTAAAAAATCTGATGCAAGTTTATTAAGTAGAGTGCCTTTTTATCAGAGCTTTATGTATCTTACGTAAACGTTCATAATACAAACAATATTAAGTATATCTATTTAAAGTTGTTAGTTGAACATTTAGTAGTGCTTTTTTTCTAATTTATGTTTTATATTGTTATGGTCCTTCTGATGTGATTTGAGTAAATGCATTCTAAATAAAGAAAAATAGGACCTTAAGCCTGTATAATAAGTTAATTTTTATAGTCAACGTTTCGTTTACGATTTATGACTTCTTCAGGGCTCTATCTATGATATTATAAACAGGTAATTTTATTTATTGAAGAGTTCTAATCAGACGTTAATCAAAGATTTGATTAAACAGATAAAGTTAGTAAGTCTGAATGTAGGCGGTAATCTCTGAAACTACTCATCCAATTTCAAAAGTTTTTGATGAATCTTTAGAGTGGACCTTCAGGATTGACATAGACTATAATATTATCGCGTTAAAATAATAGTTCTTTTCGTGGAGACCAATATTGCAACGTAAGTCGACGAAAAAACGGTGTCAATCTACAAATTCAGCGGAAGCCGTACTGGTGCGCTAGTTTTATAAAAATATAATAAATAAAAATAAATATATAATGGCCATATTTTACGAACGTAAGTAGTTATTTATTCGGTTCACTTGTTCTTTAGGTAATAGCGATAATTCAATTCATCAACCATAATTATGTTTACTGCAGGTATAAATCTATTCTGTCTTACTTCTAGGGTATAAATATTTATACCCTATAAACGTGCCGTATTACATCTACAATTTGCTCTTGTGAATTTATTTATGTGTTGTTTATTAACCTTTTGTGAAGTGTATAGTTGTAAAACATTAAAGTTTAGTATGCAATTGGGTTAGGATAAAACATTATTTTGTGAATTTTTTTGACGTTTATATACACTGACGAAATCGGTCAGATTTTTGGGTGAACGTCAAAATATTCAACAAAAAGAGCAAGGAGTATAGTGCAGTGTATATTTACTCTTTAACTAATTTTTCTACCTGTTTATTTCTTGATGAATTGAAAGTAAATTTTATTCTAACGAATAATTTTGTTCCAAAATTAGTAACTTCTATCTTTAATAGTGTTCGGTGCATATCGGAAATAACAGAAATAAATATAAATACTAATATTAAATAAATTTTACTCATGTTTTTTTCTAATTTGCCATCAAACTATATCTAAAAGCACTTATTTCGGCAACTCGTTAATAAATTGAAACTGAAGTTAAAATAAATGCAAAAAATAAACTTAGTAAACAAGACTGGGAAAAGTTTCGTTGTTCAAAAGACCCGTCCTGTACAAATTGGAAGGGTTTCTTGATGCAGCTGCAAGCTGAACTGCGAGGCAAAAAGTCATCAAATTAAAATATATACTGATTGGGTAGATCGGTAGTTCGCGTGGCCATTATAACTTAGCGGCGGTTCACACCTTAGACGTCCTCCACCCCCCCGGTCTCCCGTCCGTTCCCGCCTTCAACCATCCCGTGGAATATACAGGCAATGTAATTGAATTGTCTTGTCAGCTAGTTGGTGAACAACTCGCTTGTCGAACTGCAACACTTGCCAAGTTTGCGACGAGTTCAGTTGGACCGCTGTGCCGATACTTACACAACTTGGTAATTGAATTCTCTCTATCCCCAACACCGTCCCCTCAACCCTGGGCACCGTCTAACCTACGCCCCGCGCACCAATTCCTTCTCATTCGATATATATTTGCACTCGAATAAATTTTATCTCGAATACAAACATATCTTATAGTACACTACTATACTATCTACACTATTGGAAAGTTACCTTAATTAATTATCATGGTGTTGGTGTTGCTGTTCTTTTTTAAATTAGATATAAAGATCAAAAAACTGTGCCGACAAAACAGTGTCTTTCAGGGTGGCCACACAAAAATGATTTCAAATTTTTCTGATAAGTCCAGAATTTCCAAGAAATTTATTATACTTTTCCATTATTTGAATATCTTATTTATATGATCGAGATATTAAGTTTTGTTTAGTCACTTTTCTGTACTTTTACAAATCAAAATTGAGCATAAAAGCGATTTTCTCGCATTCTTTCTATTTTTTAAACTAATGATGGCACAGTTAATCATAGAATTATGTATAAATAAATAATCTATTTATAATGTTTGATACGTTGACTTAGTACATTGTTTCCACTGTAAATATTACGTGAAATAATCAAAAATGTCAAAACAGAAAGTTTTTTTATAACATATTATGAAGGCAAATATTTCGAATATACCCGGAAGAAAGGACTGTATATATTCGTTCAGTAAATTTATACAGATGTAGGTACATATAAGCCAATGTGTATTTTCTCCCAATCAAAGAAGGTACTTATTTGTCCGGAAACATGCCGGATCTTCCGGTGGAACACAAAACTTTACTGTATGTTTGTTTTTAAATTCTGCTGAAAACAGAATTCGCCGTCATTCAACAATAGTTCTATTTTTATTTTTTTATACGAATTCATTTCATAAATATAAAATCAATTAAACGGCTAAAATAATGCATACAGTTATCATTTGGAACAAAGGAACACCCCTTTGAAGTGTTTGTAATAGTTAACTGGTAAAAATACGCATTAGCTATGTTTCGCACCTCCACCATATTTTGGTGTAGGTGACGGGCCGTACAATTGTTAGTTGAAAATTTTTATTTCTGTAATATGTAACTACTGAACAAAAATTGAATTAAGTGCTTGAAACAGACAGGATCGGGCTTACTAAGTTTTTAAAAAACAGTCTGTGGATAATGAATGACTTACTCAAGAGTAGATATACATCAATGGATTGATAAAATGCTTGCCGAATATTAAAAATTGGAAACAATTTTATAACTTCAAGGGATATACTAACGGATCAAAGGTTTGTTTGTGCTAAAACAAATTGAAACTCATTACATAATTAATAGATAGACATAAATGTCACAATGTCTGTAGGCAGGGTTCTGTATTGCAAGACGAATTTTTGATAAAGTTATACACTTTTCAAGTCTTTAGCGACCAAGAAAGTATTTTTTTAATATCTGTCTGTAATAGCACTTAAATGCCAAATCATTTAACTGATTGGGGTCAAATTTTATATGATTATTTCTGGATGGTCACAATTTGTTACATATTTTGTACTTCCTTTGTTTTATTGATATAATTTTGTTATTTATGTTATTTGGGCAGATGCTTAGTCAAAAGCTATTGTATGTACCTAAATAAAGATATTATTATTATTATTAATACGAGGTAAAATTGATTTGTAGCTCAAAAGTGGTAGAAGTAATCCCCACAAATTGATAAAAAAAAACTGAAAAGAATTGTTTCTATCGAAAATGACTCCAAAGATTTTGATTTAATTTTACACATTCGTTAGTTCCAGTCAAGATATAACAAGTTTTCCTTAGAAAATTTAGGAAGGGAAGCTGTGGGGGTTACTCATATATCTACTAATTAACTATATGAATCATTGCCTATCTACTCAATGTGCGGTGAGTGAACGCAACAAAGCGTATCGAAAATATATCTGCGTCTCTTTCTTCGATGTAATTCCCTGATTTCTTCGATGATAGGATTGGTTGATGTACTTGCATTCAATCTGAATAAAATATCCCTGTTTCAAAAACATTGTCTTTTCTATGACGTTAATATGGGCGTACCCCGCTTTTGGCCCAGGAGGGGGCAAATTAGAAATTTCTTAACCGGGTCCCCCGTGCTTGTTTTGTCCGCCAGGATACGCCAGTGCTTACGGCGTAAAAAAAGACAGAAGTATATGTTTGCACCCTAATAGTTCGATTGCGGTTTTATTCCTATGCTCAGTATAGAATAAAAGGATATGGGGTTACTATATTACAATGTTTACGATTATAGGACATTGCTATTTCAATTTTGTAATCATTTGAAATAAATCAGTCGATAGTTTAGGTCAAAGATCGAAGTGCGATGAAGAGAATCAAACAAAGAACGAAACAGAACGAATGGAACCGCGAGGCTGATGTCGGAATCTCCGTGAGAGTTCGGGTTGTGTTTGGCGGTCAGTTCAAAAGCAGGCTTATTATAAACAAAATGGATCACAAATTAATCATATCGCATGCATGATACAACATCATCGTAAAACTATGTACCTATATGTATTTTAAAATGTAGCATGTTACACTTATTATATGATGTTTCAAAAATACCGTGTGCCGCACCATTCAAAATTACAAACTTAGTCGTCTTCAAGTACGACAAAATCCTGGAATGCAAAAAAAAAGTTGTGTGGTTTTAAGAAACCACGACGCAAGTGAAACTTTTATTGGATTGTAGACACTTATCCATCACGATTAATTATAAACAACAATATTCACATGAATACACGAATAAAAACACTCTACAGCACTTGCCCGCATGACAGACTGACTATGTGTTATACATACTACACAGTCAGCTGATGCATGGGCGCCGCCATATTGGCCTTGGCTGCTCTACCGAGCGCCTACTCCGAGCGCCTTTCACTTTACCCCCACTCCGCGGCCGCCTGTAAAGCGACATGCAACAGACGGCCCGAAAAATTCGGGGCGATATAGAATAAAAGTTTCACTTTAAAAGACGAGAGGTGTCGTGGAACACCCGATTGGAACGAAGTTTTTTTCGCTATTTATTATGTATCATATAATTTTTTTAACTAATTTGTCTGATAAATTATTAAAAAATTTTACTTATAATAAATATGATTATTAAACAAAAATTAATCGTGTGATTTGCAACTAAAAAATTAAAAAAATTTTTTGTTGCGCATCGGGAATCGAACCCGGCGGATGAGTATTCTACCACTGAACCATTGACCTTGCCTAGATATCGCTATTTATATAGGTTTAATAACAAACCGTGAAGTTAGAAGGCGTTGCATTTCACAAAATATTAATGTCAAAAAACTGACTAATATTTGAAATGGCATTCGTTTTTGAACAAATGCAATCTTTTTATTTTAAGACAGAACATACGGAATCTTTAAATATCCATAACACAGTGCGCAACAGACGAGGACAACCGATCCGCGTGCGCGATGTATTAGACAAAATCGAATTTATACAGTGTTTATTTCTGTTTTTCTATGTATAAAAAAACTATTTGCGCGAATTCTGTTACATGAAATCTATGTAAAATTGTTTAAGACAGATTTCGAACCGATCTGACTTAAATTGAGCGAATTATAAGCGAAAAGCTTTTTTGTTTTCAATTTGCTCTCCTCTGGGACCAAAATTCAAAAATCCGGCTCCGTTGAGATCTGTCCCATGCCCTATATTATAAGTGCGCCAAATTTCAACTTTCTATGTCTACGAACAGACATATAATAGGTAATTTAATTATATATGTAGATTTTATTTACGCCGACCCTGTAGCAGTAATTCTAGCGGCAAAACCAGTTTCGTGTGCAGGGCCTTAAGTTTACGATACGACTGAGTCAAAACTGACACATTTCGAGTGATACAGATGATCTTTAATATGCTGTTATTACATGGTCTATGTCACGCCAACTAGACAGAACACATTTCGCGTGCGAGTTTTTATCGCATCGAAGTGATAACCACCACCATTTTATGAGCACCCGGTAGATAAAAAATAGCCGATCAGAAATTAATCATTCATGGTTTTGTATTTGTATTGTATGAAGCCAATTACAGGCACTGCCCTCAGTGTACCTGTGTTTGTGTATCTACTTGTAAAATATGTACAATGCAGCGTATACGGTATGTTCCACGCCGAGCAATTAGCATAGCGGCAAATAAACACATTTATAGGGACTAGTCGATGGTCATCCGTACGGCGGATTTTTTTCAATAACCGCTGCGGATCGAGGAAATAAATAAATAATAATGTGTTTATGTCATGACAGACGCCATTCGCACCATTACTATTTTCCATCTATCACACTCCCCGTTATTTTCTATATTTTTAAACTTCAACTAATTAATGGCAATTGGCGAATGAAGGAATTTTAGGACATTAGGATAAGGCAGTCAAATTTTGAGCATAGGAGTTTGACAGATAATCGGTCATGATCTTGTATAAGGAACCATCTCGATATTTATTTGGAATTATTGAGGGAAATCATGGAAAACTTCAACAAGATGGCCGGTACAGGAATTACAGTTTCTCGGCGAGAGGCAGCTGGAAAAAGTCCCAGCCACATCTGCCCCCGTCGGGATTCGAATCCGGTACCTCCAGAATTCGAGTCTAGTGCTCTAACCAGTACGCTACACCGCTCGATGAATCGAGGAACAATAATTAACAGTAATAAGAAAATTTACTAATTTTTTTTGCTTTTAATTATTTATGATTCTAAAAATTATAAAATTAAGGGCGAAATAATTTTTGTAATATCTTTAAAAATAACACAGTTATTATTATGTTTTTAATATGTATTTGATGATTTTAACGTGTCTTTGTTTTTAACGGTTTTTAACGTGTTTTTATCGATTGTTATGACGCTGTTTACGCTATAATTGGCATAATGAATAAAGCAATTTATTATTATTATTATTATGATACTTAAAAGTTTAAGTTTGACAGTTCTCTCGGCAAAAAAGTATAAACCTAAAAAAATATTTTTGGTAGAAAAGAATAATTAGATATACCTAAAAACTTTTTGTCGTAACATATAATAAAATTTAAAATGACCGTCAGTCAACTGGTCTCTATAGAGCCGCTGATCTACGATCAAGTACTCAACTAATGATCCGAGCGGACCCCCTAGCGAGTACATGAGTCTAGACCACATAATAAAATCATCTTCAGATATAAATATTGGTTTATGATTATATATAAATACACGTGTTTTATCGCGTCCACTTTGATAAGCACTAAATTTTAAAACTTCTCGATCCTGCGATGTACCGATGTTATATGTTTCCGATATGATGAATGGTGTTTGTCTTAGTAGCGCACTCTGCATTGTATTTAACAGAACTCTGTAAGCTATATATGCAACGTGAACCAGGGATGTGTATTTCTTGTTCGTCAAGTGATATTTCAAAACGAACGCCAATAAAACATTTATTTCAATACTGTCATGGCGGTAAATTTATTTTTAATACACAATAAAGTCCTACCTGTAACAATGTAACGAGACGCCACTGGAGGCGGCGGCAGATTCAGAGCCGCGTAGACAACAATACGCGCATTGTTGTCGAAAGTGCTCGCATTGTTGCCGGAACCGCATAGACAACATTGCGCGCATTGTTACACCATTGTCATCGGAAGAATGCGGCTGAAAAACTTATATAAACAGCGCCAGCGTGGAAGGCAAGGCAGTCAGTCAGAAGTCAGTGACAATGAACAGTGCGCGATAAAAAAAAGTAAGTGTTCTAAATAAATATAGAGATAAATAGATATCTGTGAGATATAAATATTCTTTGTACATAGTAGTTTAGTGTTATTATAGTTGTTTTAGAATTTGTTTATTTCATTTTTCATTATTATTAGAGAAGTACTTTTAGTTTGTTTTTGTTAACGTTTCTTTTTGTACATAAATATTTTTAACCACCAAAGCAGAACAGTTTTGTCAGTTTTGTTACAATTACTTTTACAAACATGGCGTTTCCTAAAAACTTCTTCAGCCGTAACTCCCGTTATTTATTGTCAAAAAAAAATGTTTCTACATCTACAGATCAAAATAATTTTTTAGATCGAAATATTTGTGAGCATTAGATAACAAATATTATTATAATGTTCACAAATATTTTGATGTAAAAAATTTGACAACAAACTTTGATCTGAATGTAAAAAAAAAATACGAAAGCAGTTCATCATCTAAAGGTGGCACTTCACATGGCTATTTGTGTCCGCTATTGGGTGTTTCTTGTATTTGGCAAAATTTATGACGTTCAAGACAAACATGCAAATAGAGGCAAATACGACCATCCACACATGGCAAACAAATAGCAAACACACAAACATTTGGCAGCAGAACGCAAGGTTCAAAATTCCAGGAATTCATTGTCCCAATTCATTTTCAATAGTAATTGTTCCAGTTCTCGCTCACAGCACAAACACAAAAATACTGCATGTCCGTACAGGTTCACGGCGCGTGCGCTTCTGAATATGGTCATTGTGTGGACGGTTTATTTGCGTATTTGCCTATTTGTCTCCTTTGATGTGCCTCGAAAAACCGACAAGCGCACGGTAACGCGTACTTGGTATTGGCCTTATTTGTCAAATATAGGCAAATAAGGCCAACACTTTGTCAAATAGACTGTCCACACTTAGTAATTGTTTGCCAAATATGCCAAATACAAAAATAGCCATGTGAAGTGCCGGCATAATAAAGATAAATGATGTTATTTAGAACAATTATTTATTTTTGGAATTCTTCATCTACAATTTATTGATTGTGTTAATGATTTTTTAAAACCACATCCCTTGCGTACAGTACATATTTAATAAGTGAGTTCGGGTTTCTCATGAACACATATTTAACTGCCCTCTGTGTTTGAATATTCATTTCTTTAATAGGATAAATGGTTAACTATGTTGCGAATTGACGTTTTAATTTAAGATTGCTGAAAGTGCGTTGCGAACATTATTTAGCTCTCCGTCTTTTACTGTTTTACTGCTCCTCTAACAGCAATAAATTATCGATGTAATACCTATGCTGTTGTCTTAGTACAAACTACAAAGAATCGTGCCGAACTTTATGCACAACTAGTTCAACATTATAAATAACATCATGCTATGCAAATATTATATCGGATTCATAAGTCAACAATTCCAGTTGAGAATATAATAGTGATGTAACGAATATTCGCAGTCGCGAATATTTTTTGACATTCGAATTCGCATTAACCCTTAAATTAATAATTATTCAAATACGTTATAAATTTGGAAATTTAGATAAAAATGAGAAGAAATCCTTTTATTTATTTTTTCATATATTGTTAGACGTCATCAAATCAGAATCACAAAAAAATCTTAACATAATTATGGATGATTTAGATAATAAATTTTAATATAATAGCATTATTCATTACAAATTTTAAAAATTCAATTCTTCAAGGACACACAGAGGTTATATTTAAATCTATTTTATCAATCAGTTCGTTATGGGCAGCCAGTCTTTAATTGCTTTTTAGTGATGGAATTTTTTGTTTTAAGTTATGATAATTTTAATGATTTTTATAAAAAAACAATTCTGAAGATGGATTAATTGTCCGAAAGCGCTCAAAAATAAAATAATTAAAAATAAATTTTTTTGGAAAGGATTTCTCATTTTCACCTTAAATTTATATTGTAGAATGCAGGTTACATAATATTCTAATGACTGAATATCATGCGCTTTTTAAAAAAAAAAATAAAATTGTGTACCCGTATGTATTCGTTACTTAAAGAACCAGTACCCGTTACTTTTGTATCGTTACGCTACTCGTTACTTTTCATACGGCATACAATCGTATACTAACAGCATCAAGCTGTACCATCGCATCGAAGCGCGTCGCACACGTGATACGGTATGACTTCGTTCGTATAACGTATAACCGCATCAAACGAGTCGAACTGACATGGATACGACAAATGCGAGTAATGAATTAATTTGTAAGTAACGATTCGTTACTTCGAGTCAAATGATGTACCCGTTACTCAGTAACGAATACATACGGTTTGTTACAGCTCTACAGTAAAATAAACTCCCAGTTTCAATTTTACTATCAAATCAAATTTCACTAGAAATGAATAAATAAATTTATTTTGCTAATTTGTAAAAACAGTACAGTTTGCATAGCAGAAAGTTATTTGTTATGAGCATCACTTGAATCACATATAATTATCAAGCTAATTAGGAGGTACCGACATATTTTCATTTTTTTATCTAATTATTTGTTAATTAATTAATTAAGTATACAATCCACATAATATTTTTACTATTCTGCAAATGTAATTTCGCAAGTTGTAAATCGTTTACAGAGAAAAGAAAACTCTTTGAAATTACTCCCGACTCAAAATACACGAAATACTTAATTTATGTGCGTGAATAAAATTGTAGTTGCTTTTTATAAAAAAATAAAATTTTCAACAACTGAAATGAAACTCTGCTTTAATAATTTGCACTGCAAATGTTTTAAAATACGACGAGTTATATAATTTTCAGTATGTATTCGGCTTCGCACGCGATTGAGATGAAACGCGGCAGCATTCGGCTCTACCGTATTGCTGTACCACTTTAAAACAATGTTTATATACTTTTTTTTGGAGGATGGGTCAGAAATTTTCGCGAGCGCTCGTCACCAAATTTTAATCGCAATCGGATGAATGGTATAAGAACGCATTAAACGTGTTAAAATCACTTTTCGTGGAGACCAGTTTTGTAACTAAGTCGATGAAAAAACGTCGGCAATCTACAAATTCGTGCGAAGCCGGACCTGGCCAATAGTGATATAATAAAAGGATCTAAAAACTAACACTGACTCAAGGTAAAAAAAAACGAAAATGTGCAAATGCAAACGTTTTCAACGTACAACAGTTGGTAGATAATTTGAAACAGTTTGGACAACCAATGATAAAAACCGCACGAAGAAAAAAACAAAACGCAAACAATAAAATGTGCAAATTTGCAGTAGTCTTCCACTAAAAAACATCGTTAACATAATAACATAATGTCATTAAGAAAATAAGAACACATTATAATATTTTTTGTCGGATGATTTCTTAATGTCTGATGTCCAAAATAATAGATTTGTTCGCGTTGAATTAGAGTGTAATAAAATGAGTTTACTAAAAACTTTTATAATATAACTTGTGGCCCAGTCCGGCTTCGCCCGAATTTGTAATTTTTTCGTCTACTTACGTTGCAAAATTGGTCTCCACGAAAAGCGTTTTTATTTTTAACGCGATAATATATAGCCTATGTCCATCCTGAAGGTTCATTCTAAATAGTGAATTTTTCAAATAGGTGCATAGTGGTTCCGGAGATTACCCCTCACAAAATTCGTACTCTCTCTTTAGTTTGTTAGTATATCGATTTAATTTTTGGAGTCCTAGTCAATCATTTCATCACGGTCCCACATAAATTGTTTTGCACACCTTTGAATTTTGTCTTTGCCAAAATGACATCTAGTGTCCACCATACAGAATTTAGCGTAACGTCATTTAGCGCAATGTCATTCGTTACATTATGACGAATCTATCAACACCTTATTTGTGAAAATCCGTGCGGCCGTTTGAGTGCCACAGTTGCACCAATCTGATGAGCTTCAGAGTCGAGACAAATATAAACCATTTGTGGCTTCGATCGCGTGAACGGCTATATTTTCACATATCCTTTATCTTAATTACAACGCAGAATTGAGATAATTAACAAATAAAAAATCGCTTTCTAACTGATCGAAGACCACAAAATGTTTAAATACAGGATGCCCCATAAAAATAAATTACACCAACCTAAACTATCATTTATGGTCCCTTGTCGACTAAGTTTTCGTGTGACTCTATACTAAAAGTTCCTTATACTCAAAATTAGGTACTAAAGTTATTCTGCAAATTTTCTTCCTACCCTCTCAAATTTATATGACCTTGAAAAATCTAACACGTGACTAAACAATTGAGCGTGTTGTCCTCGAACAGACAATCAAAACTCTGAAATATCTGATTGAAGCAGTTACGTTTTGCTCCTTTAGATTTCCATCGCTGTGGTCAAAGCGTATAATTTAATGTTTTATGAGGAGGCGGGGGTTCGTTTCCAGTCGTCATGAAACAAACAAATAATGAATTCTTAGAAGACAGAACACTGCACCGCTTTTTTTCCTTTTTAACTGTTATTACTATTTGTATTATAATGACCGTGTTTATAGGCTATATTCTTCATAAAACTATAACCGAGTGATGATCTGCATGCAATGCTTTACCTGAGCTATATTAAACAATATGCAAACCTTAATGAAGACAGATTAAAGATAACATTGTATCATCTTTTTAAAATAAACTAATTACAATGAAAAATATACTTTTTGCGCACACTCCCTATAAAATAGCTGCTTTTCATGCCTGCATAGCGACACATTTAACACTAGTGTTGTAAAGTTTAAACGTAGTCGTACAACTATAGTAAATATTAGTCTAGCCGCATGAGATTTTAACGTAGCCAACAAATCAGAAATGATCTTATGTCACAATATTCAAATCTTTGATTAACGTCTGATATTACCCTTCAATAAACAAATAAATAAATGTATTGAATTATAATTATTATATATTTCTGTCAATATAATTGTCTGAAAAATTGGTCGGTTATTTTATTTATTAAATCAGAAGTGACTTTACTCAAAATTTAACTGTCAAAATATTGAAAAGATGATTATCAGCTATTTTATATAGTAAGTGCAAGCAAAAAATGTAGTATTTATTTTGTTCGTAAGAGATAATAGGTTTATTTCAAGCAGCCAGAGAACGGTAACAGAACCGTCACAGTCTTGCTACTGCGCAAGACTTTATTGCCCGGTAGCTCAAAAATCAATATAAAAGGTTTCGTTTTAGCTACTGCGCAAGACGGTGACGGTTCTCTGACCGTTCTCTGGCTGCGTGGAACAAACCTATTATAACTCAAGTTAAAACTCGTTATCCCTCGTTTTAACATAATGTCAGTTCCACGTCAAATAACCTAGATTTACGTACACGATACATGAACTATTATATTATAAGTAGTACTATTTATAAAAAAGCACAGATATGAAAGTATATACCTACTCCTCGAATTTTACAATATTATGTTTCTTTTAGCAATAACACTCAAAGCCGCAAAAGATCCTAAAGAAAGTATATAGATACAAAATACTAGCTAAACAGATAATTCCTCATAAGATACAAGACACTGTACCTACGCAAATATCTAAGATACAAGATACTCCTCTTCCTCATCTCTATCAATACGAATAAAGTGAGGTTGTGTTCTGTGTCAATTCCGCCATAATTCTTAAAATTGATTTCAATGAAATTTGATACACGTACATAGGACTAATCAACAAGGATAGACTATTTTATAGCTAATTTTGTTCGCGTTAAGGATTTCCACACAAATATAATTGCGATCTTTTAAGCATTGCGTTTACACGAATTCAGTAGCTTCAAATGAAACATGCAAAAAGAAAGAAAGATAAACGACCCGGTAGCTTTCCAGAAGTATAATTTTTTTCTTTCAATTGTAACGATAAAGAAAATTTATCGTCAAACAGGATATAATCGTTTAAAACCAAAACAAAAAAAGAACTGTAACAATCAAGATTCGAATTTTAATAAATGTAGGATAAGACATAATGAATACAATTTACAACAAAAAAAGTTCATAAGAACAAAATTATAATAAAAATCAAATTAACAAAATTTAATTCGTAGGTATATGCGCAGTCAACGTTTCTAAATTGTTTCATTATCTTTTAATCAATTTGTAACATTATCTAGACAAGCAATTTAAGCACAACATTAACTTGAAAATATATACACCTCCATTATGTTTGTTTCAATACATATCCCTTTTTTAAGTAATAATAATAGATGCGCCAAGAAATGAAATAATTAAAATATAAAGACGTCTGTCCAGAATGGATAAAGGGCCACTTAATTCGATAATCAACTAGTGTAATAAGCTACCAAATAATTAAAAATGTTCATTTTTAACAGTTAAAAAAAGAATAAAATAAAATAGATTGTTATCTTATTATTCTTTTCAGTGAGACTGTCCGCGGATTAGTGATGGGCGTGGATTCAGCGTTCTTGTTAAAATAACTGTTAATCGTTTGTATAACTATTTATATTTTTAGAATTAACTAGTTGACGGTTCAACATCTTCTGTAATGAGTTAGCGTCAACAGTAAATCGCGAACTGAAGCTTTCCTTTGCCACCAATGAATCCAACGTGACCTTGCAAAGCTATATATAAAGACGGTAACTTCAACGTTCAGTAAAACAGCGAACCTATAAATAGTTCAGTTAAATATTATGGTGCATTCACATCGAGTTAAGCACCGAGACGAACAGATGCTAAAATTTTACGTTAAATATGAAGAACATACGCAAGGATTAAGAGAGTTAAAAGAGGAAATGTTACGTATTATTTCTGTCCAAAATCTGGTGTTATAAGCTTTCTTAAATTCTTGTTTGTATTTAAAAGAAATGATACAAAAATGAATAAATTAATTATCCAAGTGTTTATATTTCATGGCTGGTGTTGTTCCAAATCCTCTTGGTTTCTGGGCTTGCAGGCCGTGGCAATTGGTATTTCTACCTGAAGTTTCGTCTACAACTGCAGTAGACATTATCAAAGGCAATGTGGCAGCGTTTGATCTTCTGTGATCGGTCGTTCCACTGAGAGTGGACCAATCACAGAAGAGCAAACTACGACTGAGCAGAAAACACTTGTAATCTTACATCGACCATACACAATAGCATTATGATATGTTCGAGTATAATTACAGTTATAGGTAATAATTTTCAGATTCTAACGTGTTGTCTAATTTATTATAATTATGGAATTAATAAAATTAACGAATCACATGTGTACTTCCGGCGGAACAGCATGCAATATGAATGAACGTAAGGCACTACTACAAGAATTTGGTTAGTGTTTTATTTATTTACTGTTTTAGTAACGTGTACTTTTTACATGGGGTGCATGGGTAAAATTTCAAAATAATATTATATAATATATCTAACGGTTGACAGCCCATGCGCTATAAAAAATATTTTCACGTCGTAAAAAAGTTATTCTTTGTTTAAAAACATCGTTGTCAAAACCATGTGACTTTACGTGAAAGTAAAAGAATGCTGCGATCTTTTGTCATTTCAACATCACTAGTGTTGGAATAGTATTAATTTGGGTCAAAAATCACTGAAGCATGTTTGATAGGCAAATATTTAAAGCCTTGTTGTTTTTGGGGAAAACTGGCGCATGCACAAATGAGATATATGCTATGACGTTAACTTTATAGTTACAGAAATATTTTGAAAATATCTGTTCGTTTGTTTGGTAGATCTGTTAGGTAGTTGACAAGCATGCTATATGATTAATTTTTACAAAAAAACGATAACATATTATATAAATAACCAATAGGAAATATCATAATATTTAATACTAACCGTTACCTGCGTCACCGCACGCGTTAACAGAAATTCTATTTTCTTTAATAAAATATATCAAATTTCGTTATTTTTGAAGTTGAAATGATCCTGTCGCCCAATTGGCTGGATTTTTTTATTATATCATATCAGTGACCCCTAACTATTTTTGCATATTTTTGTAAACATTAGAGTTCTAATTGAGCAAATATAGTACGGTTTGTTAAACCCTTTAATTGTAGTGTTAAATTGTAGCTAAAGTGAGAACACGTAATTCTGCATTAAAAAAAAATGGAAACAGCCGAATTTAAATTAAGGGGTTATGTTTATCATATTATAAAAAAAAATCCAAGTTCACATAATACAGTAGAACCTCTTTAGGTCGAAAACCTCCAAAACTCAAAAAAATGTTTTTTCCCTTCAAGCCTCAAAACCTTTAATTCTCGAAATCCCAACCATAGGTCGAAATAATCAATGAGTCCCTACAAGCCATTTCGGTACATATTTCCCTCCGTAACTCGAAAAAATGAATTGGACCTGTTTATCTCGAACACAGCCGCTCAAAATTAGTTAGAATTGAATCTTAACATCTACGAGTCTTTTCTTACAAAATCCGTCTAAGTCGAAATCCTTCATAAGTCGAAAACTCTACAGCTCGAATTTTTTGACGTCTTCCTTGAAGTTCGACTTACAGAGGTTCTACTGTCACTTAAATGCTATAGCTACTTTGTCGGCAGGGTCAAGCCTAAGACTAATCGTAATGATTACGTTTATAATTTACATCATTAACGTAACCAAGTAAGTATGCAAATTATTAAACAATTATTCATATATAAAGATATAAAAAACATTTTAATTTTATACGCAGGAAATACCGGAAAATTGTAATAAATAATTCAAATGATATCAAGGAATTTACGTAAGTATTTAAATATTCTTATTATTAATCTATGTGACTTGCTTTAATTTTCTTAATTAGCAAAATCAATTAACTCTTCTAAGTAAACAAATAACTGCTCATACAAAAAAAAAAATAGGTTACTTTTTTGACTATAATTATAGTTACCTAAGATATGAATAAATAATTATATGTAAAATAGTCTGATTATTTAAATCAAAACGGATGAAATCACCGTTCGCATAGTTTATTTGATTTAAATAATGTATAAATTGAATTTAAAAAGCCTGTTCCGGCCGTTTGTATCTTCAGTTTGCATATGTGAATAAATTACTTATTTTGACAGTTATACCGAAAAAATGTGTTTAGAATACTAGAGAGATGGGTAGTTTTCTTATTAAAATTAGAATATTTTTCTTCCAATTATAAAAGAACTGACATTTAACTCGAAAAAAATACAATTAAAAAATTCCCGCCAATTGGGCGACGGGACCATTCCAACTTCAAAATGTTGACAATTGATATAGTATATATAATAAAGAAAATAAAATTTCTGATATCGCGTGAGGTGACGCGGGTAATGGCTAGTATTCAATACGACATTTGTTGCCATGGTTACCTACATAATATGTTCCATGTCATGTACAAATTAATCAAAGCATGCTTAACTAGTTTATTTCTGACAGATTTACAAAACAAAAGATTAAAGAACAGCTGGTTTTTTTTATTTTCAAAATATTTCCAAAACTATAAAGTTTAGAAACAAAATTTTAACGAAACTTTATTGAAAAAATTAAGAGAATAATAAGCCGTTATGAGAAGTATACCATTATTATATAAAAAACAAAGTTATAGCATATATCTCTTCTGCGCATGCGCCGATTTTTCCCAAAAACAATAGAGCTCTTTATATTGGCATACCAAACATTCTCTCAAAATTTAGTTTCAATCAGCTCATCTGTTTGACCTGTATCGTGCTCACAGACGAACAGACGCACAGAACTTTTTCCAAAAATATGTTTTTTGGATTCGTGGGACCTCTAAAAAACAAAAAAAAATATTTTAAAATTATAAAAGTTGTTTTTGACCTAAACTAGTATCATTCCCCACTTGTGGGTTGGAATGGTAAAATTATCTAAAAAGTTGTAATTATTTTTTACCAACCTGCAGCTTTAAAAAATAAGATTTAATGATGAACAGAGGTAGAATGCAGATTATACACGCTCGACAATTCAGGACATTAGCAATTTTATGACGGAAAGATAATTATTGTTTGGACGATTATTATATTTAGTTCGTTGTATTTTGAAGTTATCTTAATATTCTATGGCAATCAACAAGCGTTCAGTTTTGGACAATTAAAAGAAAAAAATCAAGCCAATTAAACGACAGGACCATTCCAACTTCAAAAATATTGACATTTAATATTAATATTTATATTAATTAATTAATTAATATTACATTAATATTTATATTAAAACAAAATTTCTGTTGTTTTATAGATTATCGACGCTAAACATCTCGTATGCATGTTTACATAATATGGTTTCATAATATGTAAAAATTAACCACGGCAATATGTCAGCTACCTAACTAATCTCCTTTTGACAGAGTTCTTCAGAACCAAAGAACAGCTGATTTTTTTTATTCTCAAAGTAGTTCTGAAACTATAAAGTTTACAAAACTACTTTTCACTAAACTTTTTTGGGAAAATTAAAAGAAAAATAAATCGTTACAGCATACATCTCTTCTGCGCATGCGCCGATTTTCATCCAAAACAATAGGACTTTTCATATTTACATGTCAAACATCTTACAAAAATTTGGTTTTGATAGACTTGAGCCATGTTCACAGACAGACTAAAAAACAGACGAACAGACTTTTTTCAAAAATGTTTTTTCATTTTTTTTGGGAATCGAATGTTTTAAAAGCTAAATAAATATAGTAAAATTTTGAAAAATGAATTTTGAGTTAAATTAGTACCTGTTCCATTTCTGAAGTTGGTAAAATAGAATGGGTTTTGTCTTGAGTTCGTCTCTGATAAAATCATCAAAAGAGGCAGGTAGCACCCGACTTTTTTAGTAGCGGTAAAATATTTAAAGCAACAGAAAAAAAAACAATTTTAAAGCCAACCCTCCCATTATAGGATAGTTAACGGACTACCGCAATCATCTTATATGTGTTTGTAATGTGCACCCTTAAAGAAAGAAAAAAATGTTTTCACAACCCCACAAACAGTCAATAATAATTAGGGATACGCCCTTTAGGACCATAAACAATAATTATTGTATACCGAACGCGGTAAATCTTGGACTCATATAAAACGATTTCCGAGAAAAAATATGACTAAATTCGAAGTAACGTTTTTAATTTTTGACTAATTAAAATTGGTTTAACCATCATCATGCTTTTATAAGTATTTAATAGTACATTCAGTATTTTTTAAGGGGAAAACTGACATTTTCAACATTACAATTTATTTATTGCGCTAGAGATTCGTCAACAGTGACGCGCGTACAGAATTCTGTGTAAACTTTTGAGGTTATGAGCAACTGTCATCGCATTCGAGATTTCCTAGACAGGACGCTCTTTTAATTATTGATTTATTTATTGTACATTTAAACCTTCAAAAAAAGAAGAAGCAGTGATCGTGATATTAATATACGCAGTGTTCGTTAATTTTTATGAATGAAGAAACATAGGAATGTTCGCGGTATGGTGTCAAAAAGACAGCGCAGCTTTTGTTTTATCGCATATACACCTTATTCAAGAGAGCTAACTTTCTACCCATCTGTGCAACCCAAGAACATATACGTAAGGAAGCCCGACAACGTATTCGCTATGTGCAACTCTGCTTGGAAGGGAGGCGCTGAACGACCGCAAATTATTAAAAACATGAATTTATAAGTTCGATACAAATTGGCGCCCAACGTGGGGCCCCAATTTGTAACACGTCTATTAATTAGTATCAACATAATTTATTGAAAACACGAATTAATAAGTTCGTTAGAAATTAATAATAAAATTAAATAAATTTATAAAGGATATATGAAAATGTAAGAAAATTGAATCGTTCAGTAAACAGATTAAAACTGCACGTTCCGCCGACGCGTGTCTGACTTGCATCCAACGCCTCACACACCTCCTCTTCACTGTGGGAACACCAGTGGCGGCATCCACTCTAGGATGTGTTGTAACGATGTTAATATTTCGTTTTTTAAGGTTTTACAAATTAACAGCTTTCCCCGTTTGTTCAGTTTAATAAGCAGGCAATTATACTTGTTCCGAAATTATAATTATAGACTTTATATATATCAAAATATACATTCATAGATCTGGATATACCTAGGTATATATAGTCTACATTGGTACAAACATGAATGATTATGTGTTAATTATATAGGTAAATATCTGAACTTTAATAATTAATTGTATGTTAATATTCTAATTATTTACTTGCTCTTTATTTCAAATATCAAAATACCCAAAATTTTATTTGTAGCGTGTTGAGATTAGCTTTATTTTGCTTTTTTAATTCAAAATACAGTACAATACCGGTAAACCAATCGTTTTGAAAGTTACCAACGAAATTTAGATCTACAAATGATGGATTAACAAGAATAAGTTGCATTTTTTACTGCACAGTCCATGAATTTTCATTGAAATAAGTAAACTATATTCATGAAATAATCACTAAGAGGAGGATAACTCAATTATATATTAAAAACAAATTTAGTAGTCAAGTTATTGGAAAAAAAATTGTAGTTTTCAATATGTATTTGGTTCGGAAATAAAATTACACAGAAATAAACAGAAAATATAATTCAAATGCAGTTTTAACAGTCAGACAATAATTTAGAAATACGACACAATAAAATTTTTAATCCTGATTTGGTGACAGAATCGTTCTGAAGTTTGTTTTTTGTAAATATTGAATTGTTTTTAGCAGCATCGATAATAAAAATAGTTATATAACAAAATTAAAATAAAGTTACCATTCATTATTCAAATATTCGCAAACATTTAGGAAATACCTGGCATAGTTGGAGCTAATATAATTAGTTAATTAACGTAATAAAATAATTAACATTCAAATAAAAGTGCTTGCGATTTTTTAAACAAATTATATAGTTTTCGGTTTCTTTAATTATGACAAATTTTTAAAGCAAAAAAAAAATGTTTATAACATATCTACAGATCTTACAACAACTAATAGAATTAAAAACGCATTAAATGAGTTATAATATAGTGCTTATTTTTCTTAATTATGACAAATTATTTCAGGTGAATTTATGTATCTCAAATCTGCAGAATAAATTATTGTGCGAAATACCGGAAGGAGCAAATCAAAGTGTTGTCAAAAAGTGTGAAAACTGACATAATTCAATTTCAAAATATACGTACGTAAATTTTGGATAAAGTAATGAATTATTTTATTTTAAATATATATTTTCTAACTTTTACCAGTAATAGCTGCGACCGGGTCAATATAATTTTTTTGTCAAAATATATAAAAAGCTAACAAAATAAATTAGGTATATTTATTTTATTAATATTATTGCAGCTATCATAAAATAAAAGGAAATCAAGCATTGTACCTATGCAAATATTTACTAATTTAAAAAGAAACTTTCAATTTTTGAAGTAATACTTCTTTAACTTGAGAGTAACGTGTTTACACAGGGCATAAAAATGCAAAAAAAGCCGAAACAGAGCTATGGACGCAAACCAATTTTGTGATCGGTTTCCGCTATTTAAAGGCATCGCCCGACAGATGGCGGCATCAAAACGCATCTATAGAAGCTATCTTGAACGAAAGGTGAAACTTAGCCAAGGATGCAAACCAATTTTGTGATCGGTTTCAGCTACTTAAAGGCATCGACTGACAGATGGCGGCATCAAAACGAATCTGTAGAAACCATCTTGAACGAAAAGTGAAAACGCATAGCCAACGTAATTTAATTTACGAGTGATTTAATTTGTGAGTGAACATTTTCCAAAAAGTGAGAGTGATATAAGTGATTTGAATTTTATTTTGGTTTTTACATTTTTTAAGATTCGCAACCACTACCTAAAATCATAAAATAATTCTGACTATATATAATACAAATACAATGCATACACAAATACAAAACCGGGACTCAAGAAGGATGGACCATTGAACTCAAGTGTTTCAACATTTACTGTCAGGGCACTTAAAAAAATCAACTATTCTCTTTTACTTTAAACCTAGAAATTATTTATTACTGCTTAATTAAAATTAAAGCACGGTTAACTAATAAGCAGTCATAATTATGTTACAATATATTAAAATCTTTCTTAATTACATCTTATTTTCATAATTAATAATAACGATTTGAAAATAATAAAAAAAACAGTAAAAAATACATCAATATTGAATGCATTAATGTCGAAGTAAATTTATGGAAAACATTTTTAGGGCACACAACTGATTACTCCAAAATAGATGCCTAGAGTAAAATTTATTCTCATATCCATTCTTTATAATCCATTAATATGCTATATTTTTTGTGTATATTACACATGTTTAATGTTTAAATGTTAAATTTAACAGTTATAATAATTACATGCTTTAATTATGTTTTAAATTATATTAAACACTCAACCATTTCAATATTTAGCACGCAAGATATTTGTTGACTGTTTCAAACACAACAACAAAAAATTCCCTTAGATTAGTGAATTTTTAATAAGAATTTTTTCTGCGTTAATGAACTACAATCTATATGTTACGGTTAATACAAGAAAGTAGTTAATTCGCGAATTAACCGGCTAATACCCGAATTAATCAATCCTTGACGTTTGTTAATTCGGGTATTAGCCGGTTAATTCGCGAATAAACTACTTTCTTGTATTAACCGTAACATATACACAGAAGAACGCATGTATTTTCAACCTACCGTGAGTTCATCGTCACATCCCAACAGCAGACCAATCAGAAAAAAGCTTTGAAATTAAACGTCGCCAAATGTCTTTTTCTATTGGTTGAGCAACGTATCAGACTGCGTGAGAAGTAGGCACTTAAAACTTGAAAATACGTGACAAAAATCAATTGAAAATAGATGGTGTTGAAAATACATGTGTCCGACTATAACTAAAGCATTGTCAACCGATTTTCCTTATTTTAAAGCTTTTACGTGTCGTCTAATCAATTAATTAGAAGACCCTCAGTGAAATGCCACATTAATAGTTTGTAATGTCATAAAATAATAATCCTAAATCCAAATCTCTTGGTTTCCGGGCTTGTATGCCGTGGTCCATTGGTATTACTACCTGAAGTTTCGCCTACAACTGCGGCAGTAATACCAATGGACCACGGCATACAAGCCCGGAAACCAAGAGGATTTGGATCAACACCGGCCGTGAAAGCCTACACACATGAATAATCTTAAATATTTTTTTTTTTTTAATATGCGTCTAATTAGTGATCAGTCAATACAGACTATAAACTAAGATGATGATAGACTTGGCAAGAGAGAGATGTCGCCCAATGGCGGCACTCAACGTATTTCATGATTTATTATTATTCTATGTCCGGTAATCTTAAATATTAAATGCGAAAATTATTGATGAAAAATAAAAGACGTACTTAAGTATAAATTTTAATTCATATTTAATTGATTCTATGGTTTTTATTCGAAGACAAACAAAATATGACTGACATGCTTTCCTTTTTATTAAAAAAAGGTTGCATGTCAAATTAAAACATTTTTAGTTACCTAATGTCATGCTAAACATATTACAAATACAAAAAAATGTAGTTATAATTGGTTGTTTTATGACCCTAAATGTGTGTTCAAAAAAGATACATAAACAATAAACCAATAAAAAGAAAATAAATCATATTTAATTAATAAGATATAAAAAAACTAACTCGCTGTACATTGATAAATATATTATCTTTTTCACTAATCAAATGAGAGAATATTTTAAGAGATGACGACTTTTCGCATAATGATACCGGTTTCCGCTGATAATCTCAGTTGTTCAGCGTCTGTAATCTAATATCTCTCTCTCTCTCTCTCTCTCTCGATAATCGTGTCAACTTAACCAGACGCCATTTGTTAAACCGTCTGTTTGATATTCCTAATTTTGTGAAATTAATACGTCTGATTACCAAATATAATTTTAAGAATAAATACGATTCTGAGCGCATAAGTCTTTGATTTATTATACCTTGAACCTTAGCTTACCCATCTTGCCCCGCTCTCTCCAATTAATTATTTAATATCTAGTCAACGGTACTAAGGACTTTTGTGCTCAGAATTATTTGTTCTTTCGCAGGCGATGGACCTGACACACCCTGTATACAGCAGCTGTTTAATATTTTAAACTTACAACATAAAATACATATCTGCGCATACATAAACATAATGTTGCAATTTATAAAGTATTTAGTAAAAGAAATAATTTATAGGAAATCGTAATAAAAACTCGTTTTTTCTTAGTACCATTACCATTAGTAGATGGCAATAGTGTGGATTTCTCGGCACGCTGCAAGTGTTTCCCACGCTATGATATGATAAGCTGTGGTTATAGAACTACAGGCAGTTACCTATGTATTACAGCTGTGGCGGTGTTGATATAAACACAATGATCTCGGTTTTAAAGTGGCTGTTGAAGTAAAATAATTCTGGTCACGTGGTTGTGATTCATGCAGGTGTAAGTCCAGTAGTCTTGTTTCCATAAAAATATTCTTAAACGTTGTACGATTTCTAATTCAAAATATATTAATATCTACGATATGTTATTTATTTTGTTAGTTGAGCAGTATTTGACACGTCAACGAAATACAAAATGAAATTATAAAATTATCGGCAACATAAAAATTTATCAAGAGTACCTATAAAAAGCCCGTTCTAATAAAAAATCTTTAATATTTCTCTTGAAAAATAAGAAGGCATTGTTTTTTAACGTTTCAGGTAGTTTACTATAAATGTAGGCTGAATAATTTTCTGGGCACTACTTACAAATGTCTTTTGTTGATCGTCTAGTTTTCAAGTAATTAATTATTAAAAATGTGATTTTCAACACAATGATAAATTTAAAAAAACTGATTATTAATATATAACATTACGCAACTAGATACATAACCTACAATTTCCAGTTGATATTTTACTGTTAAAAAAGTTCGTCGGATCATTTCCAAGGAATTAATAATAACTGTACCTACCATTTCTAGTAAAGTATTTAAACATATATTTCAAGACCAATTTTTAACACACAAAAACTGAAATAACTAACTTTTTAGATATGACTAATTTTAATGAAAATTGAGAGGAAGAAAAGTAAGAAAAATACATGTTTTATAATTACACCGTGACTCGATCTGTATTTTGTTTCTGAGAAAAATATTCATAAAGATACTCTCATTGCGCAAGAAATGATAGCTACTTATTAGGTCCATATTTAAATTACTTCGCAACAGGTAGATACTGCGTGTTTCAAATAAGCTGTCAAACAAACTGTTTTTTTTTTTTTCAAACACTTTAAATTTTATTAATAAGTACAGTAGAACGCCGATTATCCGAATTAATTGGGACCGGGGTCGATTCGGATAATCGAAAATTCGGATAATCGGACATAGACTGGTAATAAAAAAAAAACGAACTGTCACATATAGAATAAACTTTATTAAGTTAAATATATCTGCAGGACTCCAGCGAGTTCCAACTTCGACGTGTGCTGATACCATTGTAGCGTCTACACGGCAATTGTCACTCGCATTTTTGTATTCTTGCGTCCCCACAAAACTTGTTTTTATTGAAAAATTACTTGGTTTTAATTTTTTATATTACGCTTAGGACCGATTCGGATAATTGGCGATTCAGTTAATCGGCGTTCTACTGTAATTTCATAAAATTTCAAAGTTCGATAGAATATCTAGACACGCGACAGCGTGTCAAGCCAAGTTCAAAAAATAAAAAGAAAGCAGCAGTCGTGTGTTATATTACACGAACCATTTAGAGCCTAGTCGAGAACTGAGATATATTATGAGTAAAATAGGCCAAAGTCTCCAAAAATTATGAGCAATAACTTATTCAATTTGGAAAAATATTCCAAAAAAGACGTTTTTTATTTTTTTTCGCCGACAAAAATTGCATTTGTTAACAAAAAACGAAAAGACAAAGAAGCCCCTCAGATTTTTGGCAATTATTCAAAAACTATAAGCGATAGCGGAAATTGAAAAAAGATTCTTAAAGAGGAGAAAATTTCCAATAATAACGCCCACTGCCGGAACTCTATCTCTATTATTTATAGTTTTAATTTACCGTTGAAAATAGGGTTCGGCGCGGGTTTCGGGTTTGAGTACCAACAGTAACAATGTTGGAAAGTAAATTCTTACATATAACATTGTATCTAACTGTAACAATGACTGTGTGCTTCATATAACAACAATAGCATAGAATTGTGATAAAATTAATACTATTAAAAAAAAAAATATTGTACCTACTTGAAAAAGTCTAAATCTATAGACGAAACGTCGTACATTATTAAATATAATTTTTGTCCACAATCCTGCGATTTTTCTTATTAATTAATTAATTATTATCTCAATGGACACGATATCTAATATATATTTAACCTTACATTTCGTAATTAACATAATTATAGATTACATTTGACCTAAGCTCCGTCCATATGTCAAACCCCGATAGGGTACTTCCCCTAGAACCTTGTTTGGCACAACGGAAAAGGCCTCATAGCGCAAGTAAAGGAAAACATTCGATAATCATTTACGAATATTTTTACGGATGGCGATTTTTGCGGTCTTCAATTCAAAGAAAAATAATTTGCATGAAGGTATGAAATTGTCGGCGCGCGAACCTACCTCTTTCTTCACGCAAACATTTGTGTAGACAAAATTCGAACGCATTGTCAGCTGAAGTGAAATACACAGTAACCATAATTCTGTTCAAAATATGTCTGTACAAACTAACACTCCCATCCGGTGCCTCAAATGATCAAAAAATTGTTTAAACTTTAGAGTGAAAAATATGTAAAGAAAAAACTAATTATCTATCAGCACCAAGCATCACGCATATCATCTACTCTGTCCGCAGCTCTATATGTAAAATATGAGCACCTGCTAAGTTACGTACGCATATGTAACGATTAACGCGCGATGTACTTAGACTGTGACAATTTTAAAAATGTACAATAGGAGCCAGAAACATTGAAATACGCAAAGCAGATATACCGCGGTGAACAAAACTGACGACTATCTTGGGTTTAACCCATTAAGGACTAAATTTTATTTTTTACTTTTTTTTTACTATTTACCGTTTTAAAATGAAAAAAATATTTTAACAATCAAATGTCACTGTAATATACAAATCTTTGATTGACGTCTGATTAGAACTCTTCAATAAATAAAATTATCGACCGATTTTTCAGACAATATATCAACAAAAAATATAATTAATACATTAACGTTTCGATCCGGATTTGGATGTTCTTCAGAACGGATCTAAAAAATATAAAAATAATTAATATTTAATTTCTAATTCGCTTTACATAAAATTCTTTCAAAATAATTAATTAGTATCAAAATATTGAAAAAAGAATAACGAACAAACTGTACTATAGTTAATGTTTTGATTCCCAAGAGTCTTGATAGACAAATGGACACAACAAAGTGATCCTGTAAGGGTTCCTTTTGAAGTGCAGAACTCTAAAAATGTAGTTTTGACGATTAATAAACCTTTCATTTTCTTGTCTATGTTTCAATGTTGTCGGGATAGATTGTATATGCTCGATAACTGAGTTTATTAGAGTTTACAAGGTTTGTTAGGACTATAATTTTGTAGACTTTAGATTATAGACGTTCCACAACTGAGATTGTCACGGAACTAAACTTTTGAACATCAATCAATTAATATACAAATTTTCCAGAAAATAGTTGAAGGGAAGTATTTCTAATATCGCCCTATTGGGTCAATATACAAAACACGATTATATTAATGAAAATCTTTATGTGTGTTAGTGTACACCGATTTAACATTAATAAATAAATTATGATTTAGTGATTGCATAATGTAATTATATTGAGTAAAGAAGTAAAAGAAATGCTATATGCGTACCATTTACATTTAGTTAAAATAGTGTTTTTTAAAGATTTTGAAAGTTCGTTTTTGTGTGAAGTCAATGCCGTGGTTTTTTCAAATCGAGGTCTTGTTTTTGTATTAATTTACAGGACGTGAAAATATAAATGTCAATATTAAAAAAAAAAAACACCGAGAAATAGAAAAGACGATAATTCAAATAATATTGTTCTTTCAAACCAGTGCACACACGATATATAGCGCACTCACAGCTTGCAAGATTGTGGGCCACATATGATAACTTATCGATAAGCAACTGAGATAAACATATGAAAAATCTCAACAAACAAAAGAACGAATTTCTTAGAAACTACGTAAGATATGCATGATTCCAACAACAAAACAACAAAGTAACAAACCAGTACTGTTTGTTCCTTAATGATGACGTATTGTTGTTATTTATAGCGGTTGTGTCGTTATTTAGAGTGTGAGCAACCAGGTAAACCGACTAGAGTTAAGTAATTTCGACGTTATAAGGAGTTTATCGTTATATCGAGTGACGTTAAATGGAGTTTACAATGTTTGGAATTTTTCTAAACTTGAAACAATAATTACTGAAAATTAAATTTCATTGTTTATTATAAGTGTTTTGTTGACAACAAAATCGACCCTGAGAAAAACTCAAGATTTTGTCAAAGTAATTCATTAATTGTCGAAAGAGAGAAAAAAACACAATAATGTGTGATATTAACAGCATTTTTTATAAGAAACGGTAATTTCCACGAAATTTAATTTAATAAACAATATATTTACATTTCATGCATACAATCATTAACTTATGTATGTAAAACCGTACAAAAAAATCATTAAGTAGACATAATTATCACAAGATATGTATAAACATAGGTATCTCTACGTGAATAAGAGACGGAGTAACTATACAATTGGTTTGTTACGAAACCTAATGTGTTTATAATAGACACCGCAAGTGTGACATCAGATGGACTCGACAGTGAGTTGGTTTGGTTGTCACCATAAAGACAAGGTATAAATAAATACAATAACAACTGAAAATAGATACGTTAATAAAGTAAATAAAATTGACTTGATTAAAATAAAAAAAATGACGTTATCAATTCGACATCTATATATTTTTTACCATTCCATAACCCACAAGTGGGGAATGGTACTAGTTTAAGTCAAAAATCACTTTTCAAAATTTCCCTCGAATCCAAAAAAAACATATTTTTGGGAAAACACCGTGCGTCTGTTAGTCTGTGAGCACGATACAGGTCAAACGGATGAGCGGATTGAAACCAAATTTTGGTTGTTTGATATGCAAATATGAAGAATGCTATTGTTTTTGGGAAACATTGGCGCATGCGCAGAAGAGACATATGCTAGAACGGTGTTTTTTATATAATAATGGTATACTTTTCATAACGGCTCATTGTTCTATTTATTTTTTCAAGAAAGTTTCTTAAACATTTTTTTTTCTAAACTTTATGGTTTCAGAAAAAATCAGCTATTTCTTTATTATGTAGATTTGTCAGAAATAAACTAGTTAAGAAAAATAGCAGGATTCTGGACAAATATATTAGATTTATTTAGTGTACGACGTTTCGTGTATAGATTTAGACTTTTTCAAGTATACATATAGAAAATTCAAAACAATTATGAAAATGAACATTAATTACTTAGTAATTAATGTTGATTTTCATAAATTTATTTTTTTCTTTAATGGGTTCCTTTTTCCCTTTTGAGGTGCGAAGCCCTAAAACCGCTGCTATCTAAAATTCACGATTGAATAACGAATTGACAATACTCCCACGCACACAATTAAAGTCACAAACAAAAAATATTAAAAAAAAAACAAAAAATTAAACAATATTTAAAAAAAAGTAATTTCGTAAACAAATTAATAATAGCGATATTTATATTACAATTACAATTTAAAACAAGAGTATTTTAGTGTGACATTTCACATGACAATTTATTATATTATAGTAAAGAAAATTCCTCAAGCTTACGAAGTTCGGTGACTAAAAAACATTAAATCAAAACCATGACATTTTAATATAAAGAGCATAAACAATACGATACACGTTTATGTAATATTTAAATGTACGCCTACATATATTACGTCACGCTAGTTAAACATATTTGATTGAGGAAGGTGCAAAAAGTGCACTTTAAAAAACGTAGGTACACAAATACTAATTTTTAAATCCGGCAAGGCAACAAAAAATTATTTAAAAGATCGTTTCAAGCTATTTTAAGCGCATGGCTGCTAAGATTTTATATTTTTAAAACTGTTTAGATTTTTACATTACAAGTATTAACCGAAGATTTACATCAGAGATACTGCACTAACTTCTGGTATTCTGATTTTGAAGTAGGTAAATGATGTGGTAAAAAAACAAATCCAAAAACAAAAAACTGTGTAATACTATACTATCCTCAGACAAATTCATTCGAATAGTACAATTTGTAAATTATATTTCAGCGTTTATAGAATTTTGTTTAATAAGCTGCTTTATAAACAAAAGAAACAATCTATACTTAATAGCAAATAACACTAGATCGGAGAATCTTGTTAGAGATTCTCTTCTGTGATAAATTTGGCACATCTCTAACAGATTCTTATACATTGGTTTTGCCTCTCTTATAGCTATACTGTTAGCTGCAATTGTTAAAAAACACCCATTGTTACATCACTATATCAGGAAAAAATATTTTTCAAACAATGTCACCGTCGGGATGCGAACCCCGAATCCTTCCACTTTTGCGACGGACTGAGTTTCAGCTTATTCCACAGTAACATATTATCAGGAAATAATTCTAATATTTAAAGCAATTTGTAGCTGTTAAATATTTTTTTCTAGTATAGCGATGTAACAATGGATGTTTCTTATAACAATGGTAGCAAACAGTAGCTATATCTAGTGTTATTAATGGAATTTCAAATCCAAGCTACTCATCAAATTAAAATTAGATAATAGTACCTAAAAACAATTTATTTTAAGTTTCTTTTTTTCATATAAATACAATATTAATGTAATTATCGTATACTGTAACTTTTAGTGGCGAAAAACGATAATTTATAAATTGAAAATATTTCATCTTATTTTCTGTATAAGAAACAAAAACTTCATTCATCACTGTCACAGCAGTGAAGATATTAACGTTGCAAAATGTATCTATGTTACAGGCAATGTTCAAGCCAAGTCGCAACACTTTTCGTAAATATAGCTGACGTTATTTCCAAATTAGTTATTTTGAGGATTTGCACATTAAACAATAAAAGCATATTATAGTATGTGAATGTGTATATTTATACAAGATACAAACATTGTACATAAATTATTTATCAACACTTATATTTCCTATTATATAGTACTTTGACAGTTTAGTCAGAGTGCCCGTTGGCAAAAATTTTATTGATACATATTACATACTCTCCCCAAACTTTGTATATTGCTTCATTAGGCCTAGTCTGACACCTATTTCCTCTATGACTTTTCTTGATTTTGGGGCGTTTTTCCTCTAAAGTTTACGAAAGATTTCGTTTTGACGACATGTAAGAATTTATAGATACTGCTTGTTTTTTTTAATTGAATAGCTTAAAAACTTCAACCAAAACGCTAAAATAATGCACGCAAAACTAGCAAATAATTAAATCTTCTCACACAGGTTATACACTATTGTAAATGTGCATTGTGCATATATGTATATTGTTACCCCTTCTTTTCTCGCGCTCAGGGTTACACTCATATATTTCCCCTTTAACGTCACAGAAAATTTCAGATACGTTGTTAAAGAAGTTTTACTTTCAAAGGAGAATTCACATTTTTTTTGTGGATAAGAAGGCACGTCAACAAATACAATTACAACTAAGATTGTTACAAACTGGCGCCCCACGTTGGGCGCCATTTTGTAACAATTATTATTATTTTATTCAACATATTTATTAACGTAAGTTTGTAACATGAATATTATTTAATTCAACACATTTATTAATTTAAGTTTTTTAGCATGAACCTATACGCTCCGTTGCCATCTTGCCTCTGTTTCTTCACATTACCACCAGAGTAACCAGTGGCGGCGTGGCTTTTTTAGACGTGGTGTTACAAGATTATTTTCCAAATGTCCACATTCAATCCCACAAAAGATGAACTGATTTGATAATTTTGAGAGTTAAGATAATTGCCGTAACATATATATCTGCAACCAGTATAGCAATACTGTTGCCGGTAAATGAATGAAATATTCATGCAGTAACGGGAGTCGAACTGATGGCACGATATTTCCAAGAACTCACACAATTAGTAGCTACCTTATCCACACAAGACGTAACCGCCATTAACTTGATACAGAAGAGTTATTCCAGAAGGTCTATAAGGAGCAGACGTCGACGCTTATGTAAATCACGTTAAATAAATCATGATTAGGCGCAAAGTTTTCACAAAACGAAACTAAAATAAAATATTAGCTTCAGAGTTTCTTTTCCGACATTACATAACACTAAAGCAAACGCAGCTCGCACCAAAATGCATTTCCTCTCTTAGTTTATCAAAACTGTTTTTATAATAATTATTAAAATTTTACTCGATTTTTTATAAACGATATGCCAGAGAGAATATTAACAAAAACGACACAGAGACTTTAATGCCAGATTAAGCGACGAACCTATTCTATTTACTACACTTCTTTCTTTTACTTTTAATTCAATAAGTTTTATAGGAACTAATGATTTTATCAACGAAGCTCTGGAAAAAAAACGAAATCTTTGCTTTGGTGTACAGACATTAAATATTAAAAAATTTTACACAATTTTCTATACGCCTGTTTCGCTAATGATATTTAGCATCATAATTGAACAGTGTTAAGCATTTCCTGATGATGCTAGCGACGAGAAAATATAGCTCGTGTCTTGGTATAACTTTTACAACTTAAAACCATATCGCAATGAAATCAGATGTGATTAAATCGTTCAGTATTTTATTATAACATAAAACTAGGGGGAAAATTGTACAAACCGTAACAAAAGATATCTTAACTATGATAAACAAATCAACCCAATGCTCACTAAAGCCTATTAAATAGTGACAAAAAATTGTAAAAAAACAAACAAACGTAGTGAGACAATGTCACAAAATTAAGACATCGATCAGTATTTTTTTTTATCTTTAAAAATCATTTGTCTAGAATAGTTATCTGCACAAAGAAACGAAGGAAAATATTCTCAAAGCATTTAAAATTCATAATGAGCTACCCTTAAGATTCTGATCGGCGACTAAAGTGTCTGCGGTTAAGGTTTTCTGGAGCCACTGTGTTTTTTTCGGAAATTTGTTTTTAACATTTTAAAAATATTTTTTTGCACAGGTAAAAAAGAATACGGTCAGATGTTTTTTTTTCTCATTAAAATTCGACAGGTAGAAGGTACACACAACCTTATGCTTCCTTTAGATAATAAAAGATATGCATTATATAGACCTAACCTGTTATAGGTATTATTTAATATTATTGTGTAGCAAAAAGGAAATATCATCATTCTGCTGAATAATTATAAATATATTACAAGCCCTCAGTTCCAAGGTTGTAGCCCGAGTGCTGTCAAAAGTGCCAATTGAATTTTTGTAATTAAAACTAACAACTTGAATTGGTGCTGCGCCCGAATAATATTAGTTGGTAGTAGTTTAAAAAAATAGAAGCAGTTGCGTACCTATATTTTTATTGAAGTTTTATATGTTACTTCCTTAGAATTATTATCGAACATAAAGGAAACATTTTCTACCGCTTTAGTTAAAAAATTAGTTACGTTACAAATCGAGACCAATGGAAAATTGCAGATTATAGACCCTAAGACTAAAAGAAATGTTATGACAGCGAAACAAAAATAGAAAACAATTCAAAATAGATAGATATTTATACATTATAGACGCTAAATAACTGAGCGTAACAGTTCCAGATAAATAATGCCAATTTAGTCACATCATAACCACAGCAATCTTAAATTAATGAATGTAAATTTAGAGATCAATGTTCTCATCATCATCATCAACTGTTATTTATTTATTTTTATCCACGGGAAATACTTCTTTTTTCTCTTTATCTTACTATTTTTAGTAGAACTATTTAAGGGCTTAAAATGTAACTTTTTGTCTTTTTCCTTTGTACAGTAGAACTCATGTATTTTCAACTTATCGGAACTATTATCGACGTATTTTCAACTTCTCGATTTTTCCCACTGTGTGAAACCTGTATTCATTTGAGACTAAACGTCGTCAAACGCATTTTTTCATTGGCTGAGCAGCGAAGAAGGAGACACTTTGTGCGTGACAAGAGAAGACTTTGACAATATACAAAATACGCGAATAAAATCAGATGAAAATAGATGGTGTTGAAAATACAGGAGTCCGACTGTATTTGACTCATTAATATTAAATGAATATTATAACAACGAATATCCTCGGCTCCTGGTACGACTTTATAAAGTTAAATTGTATGTACTTTCAAAGTAGATTTGGATCAAGACAGTTGAGACCAGCGTTGCCAGACGTCCCGATTTTGGCGGGACGTCCCGATTTTTAAATCAAAATTAAATGTCCCGCGCGGGACAGGCTCAGTCCCGCTTTCCGGGGATAACTTTAAAAGAAGTTAAATCTTCACAGAAATATCATGAATAAGTAATTCTTATAAATAATTATTCTTTTATTGTAAGTTGCAATTTGTAACACTCCACAGACTATTGTTTGAAACGCCATATTTTTCTAATGAATAAAACTTTTTTGATTTTGATTTCTGTTTTTTTTTTATTCTGAAGACGAAAAAGACTCAACTATTTAACGATAGGGTAAATCTAATTTAAAATATTATATTTTTATTAAAATACATTTTGTATGGCTATTTTTGCTATCTATTGTCACGTAAACGTAATTTTAATTCAAATAAAAAGATAAATATTAAATAGGTATTTGAAAACTTCTGATTATATACGTTTTTTTACTATGTCCCGCTTTCGACGAAAGAATCCCGCTGTTTTCACTCAAAGAGTTCCAAAATCCCGACTTGACAAAAAAAAAAAACTGGCAACGCTGGTTGAGACGTTTAAGCCTAAAAAAACGAATATGCTGCAATTAATTTATTATTTCTTATTTGCTGTTCTTTTGAACTTTTAAATAATGTTTAACATGGCCTGAGATACGGATTAGTTAGTTCTAAAAAGCACTGACAATTTAATAAATACATTTTAAATAAGAAACAGTGTTCTTACCATAATTAAGAAACTAATTAAACTGTAATAAATTGGTTATACACGGACATGTATAAATAAACTAACTGTAGAAGTCAAACAATAAAAATGTAAGCGCAGGTAAAGTTTGCGAGATGTTTGTATGATTGGAGGCACGCTTCAATAAAAGAACCGAACAAAAACACCTTTTGTCCATCACATAAATCAAGAATATAGTAATTTTAATCTACAAATAATCAAACTATAACATTAATTTTTTAAGGAAGTGGTTTTGTTAAAATATTTAGAGCTGCACCTGCGTGACGATATCATTGTCTCTATATGATGTAACAATATAATAATCAGTATATCTATTTTTTATTACAGGTTAAAAAACAACTGTAACAAGTCTAACACTTCATCTTTGGTCTCGTGCTACCCTAAAAGATAATTTATCAGAAGGATTAATACTTAATTTAATTTTAGGGTTTAAAATTTATCTCAAACACATTGCAATGTTTGTGAGAAGAAAATTGGATAAAATTGCTATTTAATTACAGCTATTCGTCATTTTTCAACGTTGAATTAGTATTGTTTTAGTATACAAAACTGTAGAATATTTAACACGTTCGCTGCATTGCAAATGACGGTATTCTATTGACGAAGATAAAAGGTATTTATCATTGTCAAACGTTTGGAATCAACATAGTTGACAAAATAGCAAAACGACGCAAAGCGGACATATTTTTTGTAAACAACCCAAACGAAGTGCAATATGGCCGCACAAACTATTGACGCCATCTGTCAGAAATATTAGCATGAAGTGAAAATCAGCTAAAATTCAAATCTTTGATTAACGTCTGAATAGAACTCTTCAAATAAATAATATAGTCGACCAATTTTTTTCAGACCATATATTGACAAAAATTATATAAAAATATAAATCAAAATAATAAATAGGTAACTATTAACTAATACTAATTAATTTTTATATTTTTTAGATTTTTCTGAAGAAGATCCAAATCCGGATCGAAACGTCATCCTTTGTTACTTTGATTTATATTTTCATATAATTTTTGTCAATATATGATCTGAAAAAAATTGGTCAACTATTTTATTTATTTGAAAATTAGCTGTTTTATACGTACAATGATTTTATGGCTCGTGACTGTTAAAACTCATTAACTCTCTTTTTCCATAATATCACAACTATTACGGGGGGAAAAGAGATAACGACAACTAGACTACAAGACCAGCCTCTTTAGTCATTTTTTAAATTATACCAATAATAGGTATATATCGTATTGTCACAGATTTTTAGTTAGTTACATAATTACTAGATACTAATCAGCTCATCACAGCTGAACCAGTGATTTTAAAAATTACATCATCTATCCAAGAACCATCGTAGATGAATTACAAATCCTTTACAAAAAACCGCATCTGAATCGATTGAACCGTTTTCGAGATAATTGGCAACATTCGAGTGCACACACAAAAATCAATCTCTCTTACCCTAAACGCATATACCTTCTCCTTTCCGTCGTGGATAAAAAAAAATATCACAGCTCACAAATAAAACTATAAATATGTAAGTACTATTTTCTAAGAATATGAGTAAAAATATGGAATAATAGTTACAAATAACCAACTCAATGTAAATCTTCAGGAAATACATTTACATTCTATATAAAATGTTATTGAAAATCCCTCAAAACGTGTTGCTTGTACGAAGGGTGGTTAAAGCCACTGGGCATCATACATCTGGGGTTGACACTGACAGGGGATTCTAAAGATGAGCGAACAACCCTCACGTATCGTTTATCTGTCATTGTCTAACAATACCGCTAAACGTGCATTTATCTCTTATTATACTTTGAAAAGTATAAACTCGGCACTTTAACTGACAAGTAATTTGTCCACTGAGAATAGAACAATACAAATAATAATAGTGGTCATACATTTGATATTTTTAATTTCAAAACTGTGAATTTGACTAAACGTCATAAAAGAAATACGAAATATATTTTTTTTAAGACAAAATACACCTAATGGCCATATTCACCGAACGTACCTAAGTAGTTATTTATTCGGTTCATTTGTTCTTCAGGTAACTATTTCTTCGAATAAATAGCGATAATTCAATTCACCAGCCATATTCTATTCTGTCTTACTACGAGGGTATAAATATTTATTCACTTGATAAAATAATAATGGCTACCACATAATACCTAACCTATAATGTCCATCCTGAAGGTCCATTCTAAATATTGGTAAAAACATTTTTGAAATCGTATGAGTGGTTTCGGAGATTACCCCCTACATCTAAACTTTACTTCTTTATAAAATTAGTATATAGACAAAGTAATTTAAACAAATAAACAAAAATAATTGCAATAGGCACTTAAGTATGGTAATCAATAACTGCACCTACTGCTTTCCATTTGCTGTAGGCTACACGAACCCCTTTTTCATATTTCTATTAGCTGTAGCTCACCAACGTTGAACTGTTTAGCATTATGTAAAATAGAATCGTGTAATGGAATATTAACAAGTGATTATAAGCTCTTAAAACACCACAGCAACCTGTGGTGCTGCGTTCTTGTGCCGCTCGTACCCCCTGCCACACCATTAATTTACCGGGTGAACTGTAACGCAGGACTTTCGCGATTTTTTTATCTAATAATAGCGGCCCGGCATCTGAACTAATAGCTTTGAGCAAAGTCTACCGGAATTGCTTCTGAACTAATAGCTTTGAGCAAATTCTATCAGATGTCGCTACTTGGTACTAGAACAGTTATAAGTTTTAAGGATAGTCTCTCTCGCCTTGTTTCTTGCAACAAAAAAAAAAAAAATAAAAACTATCCTATAATGTAAGCTGGACCAAGCAAGACTAATTTACAAAATTTCATTAAAATCGGTTCAAAAAGATATAAATGCAATAATTTGCGTTAAAATTTAATTTATTGCTGATATTTTTCGAAAATAGAAGTGTACCTACTACCTACATTATAGAACGGGATTTCAAAATCTGTCGTCATGCCTATTTTTGCAAAATATTAAATGTTCACCAATTTTTTTCTGAAGACAGCGTGTAAATATTATATTTTACACACATATTGTAAGTACACATGTATCAAAATTTATGAAATGCACATTTGAAACCTGTTGCTAGATCAACCCTCTTGTAAGTTGTTGTACATAATAAACTGAATCAAGAAACACTTGTTCGCGCAGTCAGAAAGCTGATTCACAACCCCCTTAATATGTAAACGTATGCGTCCCTTCAAATTCAACACTCCTTTTTTTAAAAATAGCTACGTATATGATTTTTGTACTCTTCAGTATACCTTAAAAAAAACTATACGACTTTAAAACATTTGCAATTCTTTAAAAACTTGCCAAAGGATTGCTTACATTTTTTATGATAGCATCTATTTAAAAACACTATCTTTTTCACGTAAAATATTTCAAAAATGTGTTTTATAGTAGGCATGTATAACATTTAAGAAACAAGACATTTGAATAATTTGTGGATAACGACGAATGCTAGTTTATAATAATATACTATTTCACATTCTATAACGAAATACAATTGCCCGACAGCTGTGTGTTGCCATAAACGCTATATAATTTTAAATGACACAAAAATCGGATGCTATATATCCGTTCTTGAGATCATATTCATTTTTGGGTGAACGTCAAAACATTCAACAAAAAGAGCAAGGAGTATAGTGCAGTGTATATTTATTATTTAACTAACTTTTCGCACCTAATTGTGAAAAATAACTCTAATAATTTAGAGTGATGATGATCTTGTTTAAATGTTGGAAGATTAAAGGAGGAATCCTGGTGGCATAGGATCGATGAACTAAGCAAATACTGAAGGTTTTTTTATTGCATTTTATTGTCTGACGTTTCGACAAACTTTATGCCATCTTCGGATATTTTGCTTGGTGAATTGAAAGTAAATTTTATTCTAACGAATGAATTTGTTCTAATATTAGTAACTTCTATCTTTAATAGTGTTCGTTAAATATGCGTCTTGGACAACTATAAAATAAATAGTCAAAAATCACTCAATCTTTTTTTTCATCTTGAGTCTTTTAATCATTTTCCTATGTGAATTCCTAACATGAAATTTTCGAAATTCGATAAAAAAATTCAAAATACTAGGATCTAAAACAAGCTAGGTTTTCTCGTGCAGGGGAGAAGAAAATTTAACGGTCTGAAATTTAGTATACCTTATTAAAATTTAATCGGAAAGTAATCTTTATGTATTTTTATGTTATGAGAGTATCACTGAATACTTTACATAAAAGATTACACATAGATATCAAATATTAAAATTTTATTGCCATAAAATTTAAATGAAACAAATAGTGAAGCACAAAATGTAGGTAAACCAAATAAAAAATTATCTACAGACGCATTTGTGTTAATTTTGCGGAAGTATAAAAAATACATAACGCGCGTTGAAATTATAATAAATTTAAAAACATAAAAAAAATCGATAAGCAAGATCAAATAGTGTAACATACCTACAAGCAGAAAGTATCACAGGATCAAAAAGTAAACCTATTAACTACTGTTATATACCTACATAAACTACAAATCACTATGAATACTGATCACATTTAAATGAATACTGATACTGTTCATTATTTGTGAATACTGATCACAAATGAATACTTTTTAACAAATTATATGGATTTGACAAATTTTTTCTTTTTTATGTTATACAGTGCGTTTACCGAAAGTGGTAACAGCGAATAATTAATTCGTGTATCCTACTAGATACAAAAAAGTCTGAATAAATTTTTATTCAACTCGAAATTTACTATCGGAAACTGCTGAGGTACCTATATTTTTTGTACTTCAAACTCAACCGGAAGTGTAAATCAATTTTTTTTAAATCGCGACATAATATATCTATTTACTGGAAGATTAAAGGATGAATCCTGGTGGCATAGGATCGATGAACTAAGCAAATACTGAAGTTTTTTTTTTATTGCATTTTATTGTCTGACGTTTTGGCAAACTTTATGCCATCTTCGGAGAATCTAGAAGATTTATATATAAAAAGTTTTAAATTATTGTTGTTGCAGTTGTTATTGTTAAAATTATTGTTGTTAAAGTTGTTATTGTTATTTCACAATCATAAAAGGATTCGTCCTTTAATCTTCCAACATTTAAACAGTATCATCATCACTCTAAATTATTAGAGTTATTTTTCACAATATTTATTTGCATTTTTGAAATCTCCATTTTTTCTCAATAGATTCATACAAAATTTTCATGAGGTTACATAAGAAAATATTGACGAAAAACGTTGTCATTTTATTAATTAAATACACAGTAATAATTATTTTTCATAGCACTCCACACAGTGCAAAATTATCGACCAATTTTTCAGAGAATATAATTAATCAATGATTTGAATATTAATAATAAATATTACTGCGTATTTAATTAATAATAAATTGATAATCTTTCTTCTCGAATATTTTCTTATGTAACCTTATGGACATTTTACCTATAAGAAAGATAATATTTTCAAATTACTTTATGTAAAATCGACGAAATTAAAAAAATAATAAAGCTGGTTTATAGATAATACCTACTGTACAGTGTACACTTAAAACACTGAGGTCTACAATTTGTCATCCATTATTTTAATTCTATAATTTTAGACGCGTCAAATTGGCCCCGAGATATTTATTTTGAATGACGTGGAATAAAGGTAATATAAACTAAATTATATGCAAAGGTGTTTTATTATTATTATTTATTGTAATCAAGTAAAAGATTCAGAAGATTGACTTATAATTTGGCAACACAGTCTAATTCGCGTTTTTAAGTTCATGCAAAAAAAAACTTAAGAAGAAAGCTAACTATAAATAATCTGAATTAATCTTTCAACACTTCTGTTTCGGAATATGTACATTTTTTGATATGTATCACAGAAAACATGCATTTGAAAGTTGCACATTAAAATTTGGGACGGGGCATGATTACCTTATAAACATCTATTTGCTACCATACTATATTTTTTAAGACGCAATATAAGGCTCTAGCGCAAATTCATATTTTCAATTTGTTATGACTAGTGATCGAAATTCAACCGTAGTTAATTAAATTTTTAAGAATGATCGTTATTGAGGATGTTTTTTTCATTATATGGATTTCTCTTGAATCGATTTTAAACGAATCTAAAAGCCTCGGAAGTTAGATGCGAATGCAGGCTTGCGCTTGTACAGTCTGTTTAAAAACTACAAACTCGCAACTCCACAAAACTATCATAGCAATAACAACTTGACAATAGCGTACTCGACTGTACTTTGAAGCAGAAAAGCGACAAGTGACAAAGGCAACGAGCGATCTCGGCCAATCACCGACGAGCGCACGTTCCGTGCAGGTAGCTGGGAGGTGGTTGGAGTCTCAACGGCTCTAAAATGTGCCTTTGCGACGCTGTTTGTGACTAACTTCCGAACCTTTTAGATTCGTGGCGCGTACTATGCCTGTGTTAATTCGTATACACATCGTGTTGAAATATATATATTGTACACTTTCCCAACGAAGAGAGCAATGGATGTTTCATCTCGATGAGTGCGAATTAACACACTCAAATCGGCACCACACACTTTCCGTGTTTATATATTATGTCAAAATCCAATTGACATTTTGACTAGTTCTTGCATTAGAACATAAGAACTGAAAACGCAATGTAGACAGTATAAACCCAAGGCCACAATTATAACAAAAATGTACCAAATATCAATCAACAAAAAATTAATGGACGTCCCCTAAACAGGCAAAAATGACAAAAACTGAAAAATCGCTCTAGGAAAATGTATACCAATTACAATACGATTTTATTTATTTACACAACCTTAGGACTTTGTGATCCGTTGCTCAATATGTATAACATATAAAGAAAGTTTTGTTATATTATGTATAGGTGTGCTATACTGCATAAACGGTATCAGTAGGGCGCACAAAATCGTCACATTTGTTCGGACAACTCGTCTAGTTGCCCCCCTTTCGTAAAATTCACAAAACGCGCCTTGTTTTACTATTATAATCGAAAAACATACAATAAGTTTCTCAATCAATTAACATTAGAGCAAATCAGGTTGGTTAAATGTGTGCCAGAGAGAGATATTAGATTATAGACGCGCAACAACTGAGGTCATGAACTGATAAAAAATAGTAGAATTCAAAACCAGTAAAAATTAACATCTAGTAAAAAGTTAATTCGTTACAGTTATAAACACGGTAACTAGATCCATAATTTTAGATTTAGGTATTTTATTTTAAAAATATATGCCATAATATATTTTACGCCTTTTTTCTACTATTTAAAACATACGCATCTAATCTTTCACGAATTATATCTCGAAAAATTGCGTAAAACACGTATTTAAATTTCAATATAAAAATGTTGGTAATCCATCTAAATTTATGTAAATTTTAAACACTATGTCTAAACTCTAAACTATACCTCGGACATCTTGTACACATTTTATTTTATTCAAATAAAATGTTTTACTGCAAATTAAAATGAAACTGTGAACTAAAAAATCAAAATTTTATGATAAGAATATAACAGGATTTCATAAATGAAAAAAAACATTTTGGAGTTAATATATTCAGATTCGTATCGAAGGTATGCGGCACGTGCTCCGGACGTACGGAGGTAGGTCGCGTTTCTATTAACCGGTTACAGTATAACTTCATTCCAATTATTTCTCGAAAAGTCAATTTTCATTTTAAAACAATAAAATGTAAAGTAATATATCGGGAATTTTCGATCACGAATTTAGGCGAACACTTGGTATCTAAAATATTGGACAGAAGCGCAATTTTGATGCTTTTCCGTAGATACTTTACAATGGTCAGTAATAATTAATTTATAAGCCTAGATCTAGTAAGAACAAATTGAGAATTTTATAAATGTATCTTGCTTGGTCCAACTTACGCTATAGGATAGTTTTTAATAAATATTTTGTACAAAATTACGGCGATTTTTCAACAAAAAAAAAACTGTTTTACTAACATTTAGCAACATCTCATAGAATTTACTCAGATCTATTAGTTCAGAAGCAAACAAAAAAACTGTTTTACTACCAAGTAGCGACGTCTGATAGAGTTCGCTCAAAGCTATTAGTTCAGAAGCAAAACTTGTAGAATTTGCTCAAAGCTTGTTCAGACGCCGGGCCGTAAACAAAATACATTTTGCAGAATGATATCTATCGTGATATCTATCGAACCCGGATGAACCGGAGCGGATTTAAAATAAAGCTCCTATATTTTCAAATTAAAATATAATATTCAAAATAAGTACAATGTCACCAGCGCTAGGGGCGCAAATCCGAGAGGGCGCAATCAGCAATGCGATTATTATTGTTTTATTTGAGTATATCAACCAACAGAATTTTGACGGCGCAAAATCAGAATCTTGCCACGGGCACTGATGAATCTACGGTACTATTTAAAATTGAATAAATAAAATGAAGGTTTATGCAAATAGTACATTCAGAATAAGGCAGTGTATTCAAAAACATCTAAAAAACTATTCAACATAAAATCCTTTTGATCGATGTGGATGAAGTCCCAATATTATTGCGTATGCTCCTGTACTTAGCTACAGTATGCAATAACAATTAAATAAAGTTTGCAAGTCTGTCTGTATGTCTGTACAGTTAATAATTATTATATCCGGCAACGAGAAAACAATATATGCATGAAATGATTTAACAGGTTTCTATAAACATTACGAACATTAATGCGATTGAACTCAGTTAATACAAGTCAAGAAATTTGTTTTTATACAGGTGAGACATAAGTAGTTAGACGCTGGTAACCTCAGATGTTGAGCTTCTAATCTATTAATAAAAAATGTTTAAAGACCAGTTCAACGGATACAAAGCTCGATGGAGTGTACTCGAAAATAAATTGTGATCCCACAATTCCTATGTACGGAAAGGTGCAACCTTCGAAACTCGAAACGTGAAAATAGTGTTCGTATTTTGTGGATTTTTTTAATATTCAGCTTATACAAAATGAACGCCCTATAAATGTTACAAAGCTTCCAATCAGTGTTTATCTCTTCATAATATCACAAAATGTCTGACTTAAAATTGACAGATTTACAAGCGCTAAAAATGTTTGTTTTTGACATAAATGAATATTTTTATCCATTGTGTAGCATCATAAAAATTTGATAGCAGTATAAAACGACAGGTTTCACATAACGTATGCATCTGTTGAATTGTGTGTTTAATACATATTAATTATTATTTAATATAAGTTCAATGTTTTAATGATTAATATTATAAGCAATAATAAATATTATAAACAAACCAGTACTTTGCATATAAACAGGGTTATTTAGATCTAATCTGCAGTTGTGAATATTAAGAACGCATGTAGTGTTAATTTGCACTAAAAAAATACGACTATAATCATAGGTACGTTGAGCAATTATGCAGTTTTTTTTATTTAATACTAACCGTTACCCGCGGTTCCGCAAGTGACAGATGAAACAATGTTTTATACAACTGCATTAATGGCGCCATCTGTTCCCTTAAAAGATGAATTTTCAAAAATCCTTTCTTAGTGCTCACTCACGTTATCATAAAGATCTCTTGTGCAAAATTTTATGCTTTTACACGCACAGGTTTATGGTGCGTTGTCAGTCAGTCAGTGTTGGAGTTCTAATAAGTAGATTCTGAACAAAATTCGACGCAAAAACCATAATCACACTATATAAAAAGTTTTTTATAAAAGACAAAAATCTTGTAAGTTGTATCGAGGACACAAACCGCAGTTTTGACGGAAATACTCGGCTTTAATGTTGGATCGTGAAACAAACTAAGTATACAGAGTAAATTTGAACGCTTGGTTTATATCTACGTTATCATAAAAAGATCTCTTGTGCAAAATTTCATGCTTTTAGACGAATCCGTTTATGGTGCGCTCTCAGTCAGTTAGTCAGTCAGTGTTGGAGTTTTATTAAGTAGATTAAACAAAATTCGACGCTTTAACCATAACCACACTATAAAAAGTTTTTTATTAAAAGACAAAAATCTTGTAGGTTGTATCGAGGACACAAACCGCGCAGTTTTGACGGAAATACTCGGCTTTAATGTTGGATCGTGAAACAAACTAAGTATATACAGAGTAAATTTGAACGATTGGTTTATTCACGGATGAGCATCATTTATCTTTACGCGAAGTTGTCTTTGGTTTTGTAATTATAAGACAAAATATTTTCACTCATTTTTGTAACGCTCGGCTTTTCGCGCACTTCCCTCCCCCCACACCAGTCCGTTCCGATGTTTTAAAGACGTATTTACGACAAAAATGTCGTCAATTCGTTTAGTAAAAAATCAGCGTGAGAGACCAGGCTTGATTGAAAACGTTATATTCTGAACTTTTGCATTTTATAATATATCGTTGATTGTGTAAAGCTTAAAGCCAAAAGTCATCATTAACGTGCTTTAATAAATTAGGATTTCTATTTTGCACAGAGATATTAATTTATTAACGCACGTTATATAGAATAATCTATGTATGTAAAATATGAATGACTAAGTGTCAGTGATTTAAAAAAAAACCTTCAAATACATTACCATAAAATTACTATTTTAATTTTTCCAGGAATTGCATCCAAAAAAAATAAATTTCGTTTTTACTTTTTGCATTGTAAATAAAATATTTTACAAGTTCTTTCAGGCGTCATTAAACGTGATTAAAAATGTGTTAAAATATGTAAAAACATAGTGTCATAAAAATGAAAGTTTTTTTAGAAAATAATAAAAAAATGCATAAAACATGTGAATTTTTTAAGCGTGTAAATTGTCAAACAAGAAAATAAAAAACATTGATGTCACCCGAAAAAAGGTAAAGATCGTAAAAAAATAAATTTTTAAAAAGAGTATACAAACTCACCATACTGCAATTTTTCTCTTACGGTCGCTTCAACATCTGAAATAAAAAAGGAACATATAAGTCAAAAGTATAAAAATACTTTTTAATAAATCAATATATTATTTTTAAAGTAGCGTAAAAAAGAAGCATGCACATAATAATTATGAACTTTAGTTAAAAAAGGAACTATTTTATAAACAAATGTCAATTATTACAAGTTCTTGATTTTAAAATGTTAAGTGAACCATTAAATTTAATTCCAGGAAGACCCCTGGATTTAAATTAACATTCCACTGAAATCATCGAATCTGTCTATCAAAATTAAGGAGATGGGCATTTTCAATTCTTATTTTATACTGTATTTTTAAATTGAAGGAGATTTGTTTGGTTGAGGAACAAGTTTGAAATAAGCTTGTATTTTTAAAGAAATTCCCGTCATTTGAAAGGATAGGTGGGAAACTTCGCGACGGCACCTCGACGCTACTCGTAAATTTTTACGGTAACTATGGTAACAGCACCGGTACCGTCGCGGTCGCAAAGTTAGGCACCTGTCCTTTCAGAAATCGATCACAAAATATAGTACCATTTTTCTGAATGCTTATAGACATAAATATTTTCAATTAGAACAAAATAAATCTTTAACCGCAAGACTGATTGAAATGTAACAATTTTAGTTAATGTGAGCGGTTTGCTGGCAGGCCATAACCCACTGATAGATTTTGTATTTTTGAATAAATTACATATAGTTTAGATTGCTGAGGTACCTCTGTTTTAAAATAGCCTTATAGAATAACCGCCAGTTACCACGTTCTATTCGAAGAACTAGTAAAAGTAGCAATTGGCTTTTTAATTTATTATCTATATACTAATATTATAAAGAGAAAAGATTTGTATTTTTGTTTGTAATGAATAAATTCAAAAACTACTGGACCGAATTTAAAATTCTTTCATTAATAGAATGCTACATTATCACTGAGTATAAACATAGGCTATATTGTTAATCGAGTTAAATTATAGATCCCTATATACGAAAAATCCAATAATGTAACCCAAGGTGCAGAAAATTTACACATAAAACTCCTTACATCGCATGCGCTGCGAAAATATTATATAAAGAGTAAAGTTTTTAAGTTTGGATGTAGGAAGTAATCTCCGAAACTACTCATCCGATTTTAAAATTATTTTTACCAATATTGAGAACGGACCTTTAGGATAAACATAGGCTACACATTATCGCGTTAAAATAAAAGCGCTGTCGTGGAAACCAATTTTGCAACTTAAGTCGACGAAAAAACGATGGCAATCTATACAAATTCGGGCGAAGACGAGCGGGGCCATTAGTTACAACTTACAAATAATAATCGTTTGAAAATGGTACTAAGCCTAAAAAATACAAATGTTATAACTAAACTATGTTCACTAAGTTTTCTTTGTTTAATAACTTCATGAAATTAACTAGTCAAAATGTTCTGAGGTAGTGGATGAAGTTCCATTTTTAAAAATGTCCCAGTTAACACGGACTCAAGGTCAAGTCAATTACGTACAGTAATTCAAAAACCATTATTTTCATTTTTTTTTAGTAATTTTACAGATTTACTGACTCAAACAAATTACTGCATTCCTGTTCTTCTTTTCGTTTTATCACAAATTAATTTCGCAAAACTGTTTTGATATTTGGAAATCTTTATTTTTTACTTTGCAAATCAAAGCAAATTATTTTCATTTTCGTTCCTGTTTCATTTGGGATAAATTGTATAATTTCTTCTATTCTCGTCAAGGTCCGTAAAACTGCGACCACGATTAGCAATTCCTGAAAACGTATCCGATTTATCAGAACACTGAACTGTATCCACCTGAATTTCTGAATAACGTCGGTCTAAAACATGACATATTAATGGAGTAGAAATCATTAATTTGTATTTAGAAATGATGCGCAGTCAATTATTGAGTCATTTAAGTCTGACGTTGACGATGAACATTATTTTTGTGTAGCTATAAGCATCATACAGTCAGTCACAGTGGTCACATGACTGAGTTACGATATTAAATTTACGTCAATGTGAATTAAGATTGCTACGAATTGTTCATCTAGGTATAATAAAAAAGATTGCTCTCAGCAATCACAGTTACCTCTACCTACAGAATGTTTGGAAAAGTAATATGTTGGAAAGTTCCGATATAGTTCTGAACTGCCAAAGCGTCAGTTGGCAATAGGGAACACAAGTGGGTGTTTGTTGAATAAGTTTTCCGAACTGCTCTTAGCTCCTAGAACTGCTAGATGCCTAGAACCGATTAAATCAAGTTCAAACAGTTGAAAGAATCCGAAAAGGACTCCGCACAAACCTTATGGGATTTGATTTTTGGGTAAATTGATCGAAAATAGTTTTACTTTATGCGCCTTTGGACACTTTTTCTTAGTAACCTTTAAACTATAAAATAAAACCATTTTCGATCAATTTAACCGTGAACCAAATCCCATAAGGTTTGAACGGGGTCCTTTGATGAATAAACACATAGTTGTGTCTGAAGAATTCTGTATTGCCGACAGACTTTTAGGAAGTTCAGAACTTACCAATAAACACGCTTGCTGAATTTTTCGGAGGTCGTAGGAATTATCGATCGTTTTTGCCAAAAAATTATTTTCAGGGGCGGGCAAATCTTTTGATCGCCGGGACACATAGCTGGTGAAAATTTGACCGCAGGTCAAAAATTTACAAAGCAAAAAAAAAGGTCCTCACATTCTATTTCCGCATTTGGAGAGCAAAAAAAAGGTCCTTAGGTCCTTTTTCCCTCTATTCTGCCACTTGCTATTTCTTTACCTATTTTTCTAAAATTTATAAAATGCTTCGCGGGCCGGACAAAATTGTGCTGCGGGCCGCCTGCTATAATTGTATATGCCACTTGCAGCAGCTGATTGCCACACATTTTCGACCCGTAATGCTCCACCTAACTCCTGAGTAGGAATTCAAGATCAATCGGGAAAGGGTTAAAAACAAAATAATTAAACTGCTTCACTTTAGTAACCTGCAGTTAATTCTCAGATACGAAAATTCCTCTACAAATAGGAATACCCTTTTATGATTAATAAGTGTGCATAATAATTTGGAAATTAGCTTGAAAAAATTTCGTTACAAAATTCTCATTAATCGTGGCGGTATTTCCGAGCAACCTGTAGTTGAGTTTAGACAAATAGTTGAAATGACCTCAGAAGCCTTAAGACAGTAACCTTACATATGTTATGTAGATGTAAGGTCCACATTACCATTATGTAGTATCGAAGTACCGTGTTGGTAGTGAAGTAACTGGTAGTTAGAAAGTGTCAGTTACATACATACACATACGTTCCTACAAGATGTAAGTATAGATTTGTACCTATCGCACGTAATGTATCATGTATGTGTATTTGTATACAGTATGTACGGTGATCTATGCCTTACGCCTCCAACCAACAAGTTGTGACTATACGTATGAGTGATGTGCCGGATATCCGTATCCGTGGGAGAAGAAAGATCCGTATCCGTTAGTTTTTGGCGGATCTTTTACCTTATTAATTTTCAATTCATAGATGAAATTTTTATATAGGTGATTAGGTAATAATGAAAAACTGTTAAATTCCATTCAGATTATTTTTTATTTTTTTAAATCGTATTTGGCACCTTTATTTTGCAAACATTTATCGTAGTGAGTACCATACCAATAGTACATAACTCAAAGATACTAAAGAACTATCTTTATAATGAGATATTCCACATCGATCTTTGGAAAGAGACAATCAGTTGTGAGAGTTAACTCTTAAAAGAGGTCAATAACTTTTTCCCATAACAGATAGTCTCTTTCCAAAGGTCGATGTGCAATATTTACCGCCGCGTACTCTAAGAAAGTTAAGATTCGTATCCGTATCACTACTACGTATTATTTTTATTTTTTAGTAGAGATGCACCGAAATACTGTTTAAATTCGGCAACACCGAATGTAGCAGGTTTTACCGAATTTCGGTTACTGAAGTTATTAAGATTGTATTGATGTAAAAATTACCTTTAGCGTGAATTAGAATAATATTATTAACTTAGATCGGGTCCAGTACGATAACTCGAAGTGCCCAAACTTTTTTTTTAAGTCATAGAAAACGCTAAATTTTGACAGATCGAAGTGTTGGCGTTGTTTCAAAATTAAAGCCGTCAGATCTAGACGTTATTCAGCGTTGCTGTATTTTAATTAATTTACAAAAACAAAAGCAATAATACATTTTTTTAGTTGTCGATGTCAGTAGAGCAAGCAATTATCTGTAAAATGATATATAATTTATGTGGAGAAATTGTGAGGTTTTCTCTAAAAAGGGAGGCAAACATCTTAACCTTAACGTATTAATTTATATGATATAGGCGAAATCTGGACCCATTTTAAGATAAGGAGGATAAAAAATGTCAAAGATGGTAAAAAAATGGTTAAAATTTTAAAAAAATTCTGCTGCTTAATTTTTAGCCAAATGACCGGAAAATACCAGCGGCAGAAATTTTTGACTCCAAGCCAACCCTAATAAAGTGGATTTATGAATATAAACCTACTTTCTTTATAGTTCTGAACTGATACCCCGTCTATTTATATATGGCTATTTCAGATGAAACGTGAATTACGGCGCTTCAGAATAATATGTCCAGGCGCCGGAAACCACGCATCAACTGCTGTCATCCGAGCGTGGCCTAAAGGTTAAAACATAGCATAAAAATCAAACACCTTGTATATAATATAATTTAGTAATATTGCCGCTCTATGCATGTAGATTGTAAGTATATTAAAGATACGTGAATCCACATAACCTATCCATATATATACGTATAGACATACTGGTATGTGTATATTCTAATGACCAATGGGTTTTTTATTTGCTCGTCCGTTTTTTGTGTTGTTTTTAATTTAGTATTATTTTGTTTCACTTCGGATTGTTTTTACCTGTGCCGGTCTAGGTCATATATATGAGGTATGTTCCTCTTAAAAGTGAAACAACGGTTCTAGAACCGTTCAGAAAAAATAACATTTTACACTTTTTACACAATTCTCTGACTTTCAATTATTGCTCAATTTTTGGTACGACTTTAAAAGTTGATTTAATTTCCCATGGTTAGCTCAAGTAGGCTGGTGCCAAAACGAATTTTTTACGCTAAAAAAAAAATAGCAGGCAAGGATCAGGTGAAAAATGTTGTTGAGGTTCCAACTTTAAGGGAAAAAAATATTTAAACACGAAAACATTCAAAATGGTGAAATGGGGATGCAATTTAGGGGTTGAAAACGGTTTTCTGCGATTTACGGCAAAACGTGACCTCTTAGCGGAAATTGTTCTACACAAAAGTTGTAGATGGTAAAAAAATCTAAAACTTTTGTACCAAACACTTTTCGACATAACCTCAAATGAACCGTCAAAATGGCGAAAAACCGATTTTTCAGTATTTAATTTTTTTCTCACGTAAAAATAATTTAATTTGCATGAAAATTTGTGAAAGTATGTCTTTTTTTATCTTAAATAAGCATGATTTTTTTGCAGTTCAGAATACGACTATTTTCGGAGTTATGTACATTTTTCGAAAAAAACACCCTTATTTTCCACGAACAATTGTCTTGATGTTTTTTTGTATTTCGAAGTTCTATAAGTGGTCATTTTAATCTTTGAAATGTCTACTTTAAAATGGTCTATGTAAGTTGGTGGTTTATTTATCGTTAAACTGCTTAAAATTGCGAAAAACCGAAAAAACGTCTTTCTGTCGTGTATATGCTGTGATAAGGTTTTACAGTATTATTGTAACTATAGATACCTAACAAATCAAAAATACACATTATGAATTTCTGCAAAACGAAAGTTTTCCACGATTTTAAGAAGCATTAGCCTAAAGGTATAACGCCGATTATTCGAATTAATTGGGACCGGGGTCGATTCGGATAATCGAAAATTCGGATAATTGGACATAGACTGGTAATAAAGAAAAACGAACTGTCACACATAGAATAAACTTTATTAAGTTTAACAAACACAGTTCTACAATAACGCTCACTTGAACATCTCGATTAGAGTAAGTTGCCTCGACGTTGAAGCTCGTTTCCGTACGGCAACTTGTTTTTATTGAAAAATTACTTGGTATTAATTTTTTATATTACGCTTAGGACCGATTCGGATAATTGGCGATTCGGTTAATCGGCGTTCGGATAATCGGCGTTCTACTTCGAAAATTGATTTAACTTTGAAATCAAGCTTGTTGTTGAGTAGCGATTTTAACTATAATTTTTCCTGATAATATAATCTATTTAAAATGTTGTACCTACAGTAATATATATTCAGATAGTAAAATATCTTACCACACGATTGAGACAACAGTAGAGCCGAAGGCTCCGCCATATTATATTCTTGCCGCTCGGCAGAGACAACAGAAGTGGAGCCGTATAGGAGTGCCACTTTAAAACACAATATTTTTATACATTTTTTTTTGCGGACGTAAACACAACAACTCACCAAAGTTTCATCATAATCGGATGAATGGTATAGGAAAGCAGAGATCCCTAACAGACTGACAGTCACTTTTGTATAAAAAAGCACTATAATTCACGCTATTTTAATAGAATGCAATCTAAAATGATACTAATACTAAAATGAACGAATAAAATAGCTTTAACTTGGCGAGTTACGTAAGCTTTTTTGAAGTGCCAAAATAATTATTATAATATTTAACAATATACAGCAGGTAGGTATTACAAAATATAATGATTTTTTAAACATGTTGAAACTATATTCTTTAAATCGTACCAAAATAAAAAATACATTTACAAAATAAAATAATTACGCATAAAAAATGTATGTATCATTTCTGTATGCTCCAAAATTATTTTTAATATGAAAACATTCAATGTTTGCCAGAATACTGAGATATAGATGCTGTATATCTGCCGTTAGTTAAATTAAAATTGAAAATAATGTATTGTCCTAAGGAAAAGTCAATAGATTTTTCCGATTTAAGAGCTTCATATTAATAATCTTAATTATAGTTTTCATTTGATAATTTTCATGTGAAATGGCCAGGTTTAACATGGTACTGTCAAGCTCGTTTAGTAATTTAGGCGCCAGGTAAGCAAATACTTTTTTAAAAATTTTGTGAAGTGGCAGCTCATAACTTATTTACCTAACATCATATGAATTTGAGCTCAAAATCCATACATTATGATAAACTAAAAGTTTAGAAATAGTTCAGAGCCAATATTAGAACTTATCTACAGTTTGAAGTATACATAATGACTATTAAATTCGACTGAAGGACGTTGAATCTTTCTTCGTAGTAATATAAAATTAAATAAAAAAAAAATAATAAAACATGCATATTCAAATTATGAATGTTATGGCTTGAACACACCCTAAAATTTATTTCCATTAAGTAGCCTTATTGCTTTTGTGCATACCATATTTCTTATTGTTTTATATTTCAGGGAGTTCTATTTGCAGTTTTTTAATTGCTAACCGCTAATGTCTTCATTCAAATGAAGACATTTTTGGGATTTGTACAAGTTCGATAAGAATGTTTCAAATCGATCAAGCGTGCCGCGATAGGTATTAGTGATATAACGAATGCCACTTTTGAGACATTCGCGAATGCCAATATCTGTCGTCGATATTGTCCAACGCGAATATTCAGTTTTTAAATGTGGCGTCATTTGTTCAAGGTTAAAATTTGATAGTTGATTGGCAGCGCAAGTCGCATGCACATATTTGTAGTGGTTTTGGGTACCAGGTTGATTATTAACACTAAGTCTAAAGCTTTATTATTACCTAAGGTTAAAGCAAAGGCTGCGATAAAAGACATAATTGCAAGGTTACACCTTAGTGAAAAAACTGAAGGTATTTAAAAAAAAATAATAAAAATGCTAAGAAATAATACTGTTTGCCTTTAATAATTTCGTCAAAATGAATGCGGTAGACGATTAAAATCTATCAAAAATTATTAAGCATAAAAAATATAAATTTCGAATTAACAGCCTATATCTGCAAAATTCGAACTCACACGTTGTTACAATAATAATAATGAATACAATAATTATTCCCTATACACACACCCGTCTCTGCCAATAAAACAGTTTACTGTCGAATCCTGTTTTATCCACTTAAGACGCGTTAGGACTGCCATAGACTTGATTCAATTTATCACAAATTAGTTGCTATTCTTTTTGTCATAGAATAGTTAAATTACAATGCCTATTGACAGGGATACGGGCACGTGCCGAGGACCCAGACGAAAGGAGGGCTCAGAAAAGCCCCAAAAAGAATGAAAAAATTTGATTTATATTAAAAGAAACTGTATGCCTTTCAATAACTTTTCGCGGACCTGTACGAGAATAGTAGCACCCCTTCCCCCCTCACTACTGTGATATAGATTATAGATGCTAAAAAAAGAACAAGAAAATACACGTTTTAAAAATTGTTCGTAGAAATCAGTGGAAAACACCTATTATATAGCAAAATGTTTTTAATCTCCCTCCAAAAGTTGTTTTTTTGGTTGTACCTACTACTGGGTAAAACTTACTTTGAGGAAATTTATTTAAAATAATCGATGTCTTCAGTATAAAGTAGTGTTGATCCAATAGAATGTTAAGATGAAAGAAGGTTTTGGTTAAGGATCATAAAATAAGCTTTATCAATGTTTCGCTAGTGGCCAACGTTTCGAAAAATTTATTTTCATCTTCAGGGCCTATGAACAGTAGTAGCTTTAACAAAAACTTATCTTTTAAGCATGGTTCTTTTTACTTTAAAATTGTGAAATACAATATGTTCTAAATTATATACTTACATATATTATACATGTTCATAGGCCCTGAAGATGAAAATAAATTTTTCGAAACGTTGGCCACTAGCGAAACGTTGGTAAAGCTTATTTTATGATCCTCAAACAAAACCTTCCTTCACCTTGAAATTTATTTAATTTTTGAAATTTAGTGTAAGGGGGCCCAGGGCTCCAAAAAAGCGAGTTACGGCCTTGCATATACATAGACACAATTTACCTGCAATTTAAATATTGTATTCGTATACAGAACTTGACCCGAGCGAAGTCGGGTTCGCAGCTAATGAGAATTATAATATTAACAATATCAAGTTTAGCTTTTATAGAAATGTTGACATTCAAATGGTATATAAAGCTATTCAATAACCATTTAAGTCGACGCTTAAGACAATAAGAACATGTTGAACTGAAATCTGAGTATGGACAATAACATTAATTCAAGCAATTTATTTCATTATAATAATTCATTTCTTTCGTATATGTATATGACTCAGCTCTATATTCAACAAACACATACCACAATTAGATATCTCCGGTCGCTGTCAAACGTTACGTGAACAAGTTAAAAAAACGTCCCTTACACACTGCATTCTTATAGTGGTATGCAATAGCTCTATACCTGTTACAAAATCATTAGCATGGGAAAGAAATGCTCAGTATGCTTTCGGTATTCTTCAAAGTCCCATAATGCGATATGTACGTAATATCTACATACATATAGAGAAACGTAGGTACCTGTGTTGCTGTGGTTGATTTATCCGTATTAAACCTGCAGTACATCATTTTTAAATATGCACGATTCCAGGAAAAACGTGACTGATATCCGTTTCCGGTCGAATGTTTGCCATTTTTATTGATTCGCCATTGAATTTATTGACCGACTAGCGGTCCGTCCCGGGTTCACCCGGGTACGATGGATATAATTCTTCAAAACGTATTTCGTTTGCGGCCCGGCGACTGAACTAATGGCTTTGAGCAAATTCTACCAGATTTGCTTCTGAACTAATAGCTTTGAGTGAGTTCTATAAGATGTCGTTACTTGGTACTAAAACAGTATTTTTTGTTTGCTTCTGAACTAATAGCTTTGAGCAAATAAGACGTCGCTGCATTTTAATAAAAACACCGCAATTTTGCACAAAATATATAATAATAAATATAGTTTAAAAAAAACTAAAAAACACGCTTTATATAGAACTAAAAAGTAAAAAATATTTTTTTAAAATAAGCTTAAAACAATAATGAATAAAAATACAAGTATTTTTGTGAAAAAAGCGTGGGGCGCTTTGTTCCACATTTTCGTACATCGAGCGTCCCACGCTTTTGTCACAATAATACTTGTATTTTTTATTCATTATTGTTTTAAACTTATAAAAAAACACGCCGAATTCAATGATCGTAAGCAAACGTCTGTATCTCTTTTAGTTTGGAAACTCTAACGGACATTCGAAGGTTTTATATGATTTTCTGAAAACTATATTTTCCGTCTTTTTTAGTAAGTATTATTGACTGTTCTCTTTTTTATAATAAAAAAAATGAGTTTATAGAGATAAACACGTGGATCATTTAAAAAGCCTGCGTAGGTTAGTGTCTGACCCGCGGGTCATAAATAGATAGATAGATATTTATTTAGTCAGTTGGGACATACATCTATTTGACACGTCAACGAAATACAAGATAAAATTATAAAGCTATCACCAACATAAAAATTCATTAATACTATAAAAGGGCCGTTCTACTAAAAAATGTTTAATATTTCTCTTAAAAAGTGAAAAGGTATTGTTTTTCAGCCTTTCAGGTGATTTATTATAAATATAGGCTGAATAATTTTCTGGACAATACTTATAAATGTCTTTTGTTGCCAACGGTAGTTTTTTTGCTTTTTACCTCTGGTATTATGACCATGCCCATCCTCCACCAAGGATAGGTTCGCCATCACTGCTATATAGTCCATGCAAATTAATAAAACTACAAAACTATAACTAGGAATTTAATAAATTAGAGCTCATTTTTAAGAGTACTTATTCGTCCCTGCAAACACCCCCTGCACCCTTCATCTCAAATCTTTTCCCCTCGCCTAAAAACGGTTCGCGCTCTCCCGACGCTATTTTTAAAGCTAGAGGGTTCTAGTAAACGCCAAATGAAAGACAAAGAATCAGACTACAGATCCTACAGGCGATTTTTTTGAAAAAAAATTCCTGAAAAAAATTACAACCTTTTGAAAAAAATAATAAGTTACGTAATATTTCACACGTAGGCGAAACTGTTTTTCAAAAAATTCGTCTGAAGGATCTGTAGTCTGATTCTTTGTCTTTAATTTGGCGTTTACTAGAACCCTCTAGCTTTAAAAATAGCGTCGGGAGAGCGCGAACCGTTTTTAGGCGAGGGGAAAACATTTGAGATGAAAGGTGCAGGGGGTGTTTGCAGGGACGAATACTCTTAAATACGTAAAAAGAGGTGTAGATATTATATATTTCAAATGCAATAAAACAGTTGTATAAGTGTAAATGCAAGTGACCTACACAAAACATGAGTTTGGGCACCAGTAGCCACCGCACCAATGACGCAATAATGGTATATGGGCTACAATAAAACAATAAATTTCACCAAAGACAACAAGCTGTAATATTATAAGTATTTTCAGCCTACAGCAGTCAATAACTTCGAATAATAATCTATAATACAAAATCGGTGTCTTATGTCTGTTTTCTGTTTTTTTTTTCAAAGCGGTTTTTTTCGTGCTTCCAACTGGTTGAAATTCGGCATAGAATTTCCTGGGAAGCCTAGCATTTTGTAGAAAACACTTAACTTGAAAAGTTCGAAAAGAAGCCGAATCTGTAATTCCAAAGAAGTCCTCAAATATTAAGTTTGTTCGGTCGTGTTTAAATTCGATTTCCGGGGGTTTCTAAACTAATTAATAGATTCTTGTAATTTTTTCGAAATTTCTTTCGGATGACCCTACGTTGATACCTGAGAAACATTTTTAAAAATTTAAAATTGCTATTTCTATAGTTATTTTTTTAGAAATTTTATATCTGCGGGTTATCTAGTACCTATTTATGGTAAACACGTTTGCCATTTTTGAATATAATTTTTGAATACTGAGACAATCTTAAATACAAGTACCTATTATATGAAAGAAATGATATTTTTCTATAAATTTCAGCGAAATATTATTTTTTGTAGATACCTACTGGTTATTCGCTTCCTGCATTATAAAATAAAATGTATGAACTACAATTTAGACATATTTTTAAAAATAAACAAACACCAAAATTTATTTCCTAAGAATAATTTTCTTTAATGAATTTATAACGTCATAGCCATAAATTGTATAAATCTCTACCCGTTCTTTGTCTATGATATCAACATAAACAATTTATTCAAATTAGTCGATAAGTTTACGATTTTTCTTGTGCTTCTACAACAATAAAATCAATCAAGAAATTTATCACTTTTCCCATCAATGTTAGATTTGCCAAATTTCTGAAAAAAATGTCACATTTTAACTACATATTTTCAAAATTTTAAAATCATTATTTTAAATTTTAAAATCAATTTAATACCTATATAAATTAAAATCAAATTAACTGATTCCACAAACTAACATAATAAGTATATGTTTACAGACTCTAGTAAATTACTATTTTGCTCGATTCACAAAAAAAATTATCAGTTACACGATAATAATAACTCAAAATAAGTCTACCTATTAACAGAAACAATAAATCTATCTAATTATTACTGTCAACAATGCACGAAATAAGTTATAAAGAAACCAGTAGCTAAGCCTTCAAAGTTTGCAATCAATATTTTTTGTTATAGTAGTTAAAACTTTTCGGGTTCGTTTCCTGCCGAAGCATTGATATCTACGTTAAAGCAATTGTCAAAACGCCATCTGTAACTTCAAGTCGCCGAAGTAAAAGTTATTTTGTGCAACTTTTTACTTGTCGTTTTTGAAGTGAAACTTCTTTACGCACGGTATTTTAAAAACGGAATCAACAATGTTTCAATAAAAATATGAATAAAACCACGTTGTTGGGGTTTAGTTAAGAAACCCGTTAAAAATTAGTTTAAAATACAGTAAAGCGTCGATAATCTCGAATAAAAAAATGTTTTTTTACGGACATTTAATCTGGAAATATAATAGATATATAGGTAATAATCTGGAAATATAATAGATAATAGATATATAGGTAATAATCTGAAATATAAAGAGATAAAGTTTTTAAGTTTGGATGCGGGGGGTTAAATCTCCGAAATTACTCACCCGATTTCAAAAAAATTTCCACCAATATTTAGAATGGACCTTCAGGATAGACACGCGCTATATTATTATTATTATTATTATTTATTCAAATATCAACAGACCGAAGTCCAATAACAGGTAAAATAAAATAGTACAGACGACAAAAAAATAATTTTGACAAAAAAAATATGAATTTTAATTGTCGCGTTAAAATAAAAGCGCTTTTCATGGAGACCAGCTTTGCAACGTAAATCGACGAAAAAAACGGTGGCTATAGTCCTTAACAAGGTTTTTTGAGAAAATGATTAGATCGTAGATTATAGACGCTCAACAGGTGAGGTCATTAACGTATACGAAACTATTTATTCATCAAAATGTTACGCAACAGCCACGCTTGAATCCCGGATTTGAAAAACATTATAATAATTAGGTATTAATCAGTCCAAGCACCTAATTTTGTACTGTATAAACTATAGTTAGGTAGGTACTTATAAATATTTTTTATACAAAATACGGAGGCAATTATGAAGAAAATAAATGAACTTGTGTTTAGTGCTACCACACATTAACATTAAAAAAATATCGTTAATTGACGTTAACTGTATATGCATATTAGTGGCTATTTTATTCTTAATTATCTGAATTTTACCTAAAAATTAACAGTTTTATTACTAATTTAATTAGAATAATTCTCAAAAATTATTTTAATTTTTTTAGATTTGATTAAAGTGAAGGTATCACGGTATCATGTATCACGATACGAGAACTACCTGAAAATAGAGACATAAAATCTACGAGATGGTTCACAACCATGTGATATTTACAAAAAAGATAATAACTGGTCGACAGAAATATTATGTTACTAGAGAATATTTGTTGAAAAATGATAAAAACAATAGAGAATTCGTTCAAACAAAAATTATAACACTGCAGTTTAGTAAAATTGACGCCATCAAGTGATAATTCAATTTTGCATTATTATTATTATTAAAATATTTTTCATTACTCGTCTTATCAAAATAACGGACACTGGGGCGTCTTTGATATCACAAAAAAAATTGGTTGTCTGTAAAGTCGGTTTACGGACGATAGTTTTACGTGATAACGTCATAAAGAAACATTGATGAACTCACTGACGTCACGCGAGAAGAGAGAGAAATGCGTACAAGCCGACGCTTGGGCCGATCGTGCCTCTCTATCGTTTATACCGCGCTCCACTTGCACGCTCAGACTCAGGCGGAACGTGACACTTTTTCGTGCGTGTAGCCGGTGTTTCATCAATTTATACGACGTTATCACGTCAAAAGTAATAGGTATATATAAAGTATAACATTAACAATTGAATAAGATTATACATTATATATAGACGCTCGATAACGGAGATATTTATCATCTATTAGCAATCTCAAGACAATGGTTTGGTGTATGTTTCACCTGGAAATAAATGTGGTAATGCTCAAAATAACAACAGCTGGTGTTCTCGAAGCAATAAGTGTTTTGATGCATTTGATGCAAGTTAAAAAATCATGTTTTCATCAACGTAAAATTTAGATTAAATGATAGATTATTCACGCGTTTCCATCTTTGTTTAAGGCTTGGATTTAATGCTAAACTCAAAAAGTTATATGACCCAATAAAGGACTTTTTACAGCAATAATAAATGTCAATTAAATAGATAAAGTCTGTAAAAATTTAGAAGTTCTAGTAAGTATAATAAACAAAAACCTTTGTGTTTTTTGTGAAAAAACAAATGTTGACAATTAAATTAATAGCCATAATATAAAGAAGAAGTAAAGAATGACAATGGAAAGCTGAAGAATCGATTGGATGAGGAAGACGTGTCACGAAATGACAATTTTCAGAAAGTCGCAATAAAATATTTTTTCACATGCCACATTTCAAATTGCACTTGAATATTAAAATAACGAATTTTAAAACGGTTAATATATAAAAACTTTATTTATGTAAAAAAAATAGAAAACAGAAAGATTACGTCTATCTACTCAAGTCTTCAACTTATTGCAAAGTTAGTTTTACTAATCAATAATTAATTAATACCAATCAATTTGAGTTAGGATTGATTTTTGGCATGACTTTAAAAATAGATTTAAATAAAAATAGGTACTTTTGGCACTGAATACTAGCGGTCCGTCCCGGTTTCACCCGGGTGCAAAAGAACGGATGTGGGGGTGGAAACATGAGTACGCACATTCATCTTAGTTTACCGAGATGAATGTTGTGTCCAAATTTCATGATGATGATCAGAGGTACCGTTTAAAATTTCGCTTTTGAGTTTTTAATATATAGATTAATAATGGTTGTGAATTTTGCACTAAAACTTGTAGAACAAATTTTGCCAGTTTAAATCTTAAATTTACTGGACACTTAAGTAGTATCCACCTGTAAAGAAGAGCGGCACACACAGGATGTAATGCACAGATAGATTTGTACTTTAGTCAATGACTAAATATAGAACATTTCATGTTAATAGTTTTTAAACAACCCACCAAATTAGGTTTGTAATTTTATACAAAGTAATTAATTGTAATTCCATTTTCTGGGAGCGCATGATTAGTATAATTTCTAAGTCCTTTAATAGCTACCTAATAATAGCTTACCTAACTCTTAGTGCTTTTTAAAATTTCTATAGTGTCTAGAAGTTGAGTAGTTGCAAGTTATTCGCGTGTTAAACTTTTATGAAAAAGAATTTCAGTGTCTAATTTCTCCTAAATATTGTAGATTATAAATGTTCGACAGATGAAGTTAATAGCGCGCATTTAATGTTGTCAGTTTGTCGACTGAAAAATAAATATTTGGTACTGGACGCAAATGTTTCTATTCTATTAATATTTCTAGTAAGTACATAATTTATGCCAAGTCCTATATTAAGTAAGTATTAAAAAGAGATAAATAAAGAACTCACCGTCGCCTCTGAGAGGTCCAGGTGATTCAGCTGCCGAATTTGGCGGCCCAACACCTTCTTCTTCCGAACTACTCGAAGGACTACTCCCCCGCGTAAAACTTTTATTATTATTTCGACTTGTGTAAAAGCCATTATTGTGTAACAAAAGTTTATGGTGTTGTGACGTTAAATTGTTTTGCAACTGTTTTAATTGTGACGCGACGGTAACTGCCGTTGCATTGTTGCACTGTGTTTTTGTTTTGAACTTTGACATGGTGAAGTCTAAAGGCTGATCACCTGCCGACGTTTCGTGAGGCGAAATCAGGACGTGTGAAGGCTGTTGAAGCAACATTGGCATTTCTTCTTTAGTCGTCGGTGGAGGACTACGATTCAACCAGAAATTTACGTTACTGTTGATGGTGGGCTGCAATTGAGTTGCAGTTGAACTTAAAAAGTCTATAGTGTTGTTATTGGTGAAGTTTTTTGATTTCGGCGTACTGCTGTTCCTCGAAGATGGTGGTGGCGATGAATCTAGGAGAGTGCCGTTATTGTTCGGCGATTGACTTATAGGGGTGGGCGAGGGTTGATGGCTTGCTTCCACCCAACGCCGCACCGTATCACCACCTAGCTCCGCCAGATTCGTTGTTTTTATCGAAAATCGAAATCAAACAATATACGCAAATATAACACGTTTCTATTATTGTTAATATCTAACAACAATTAATTACACTATCACAATAGCACTCTAGTTCCGTCCGTTTGTTGTCCATCTTTCGATTATAAAAACACATCAACAAGTCTGCACATTATTGTTTAATATTATTCAAGTCGTATGGCATTATATTTGGCACGAGTTTATGCAATTAGGGACTTTCCAATTGTTCCAGTTGGGTATATTAATTACTATTGCACGTTCAACACATTCTGTTGCAACAACAAGATGACATGTTTAATCACGATTATAATATCACATCACTGTAGAACCATTTGTCTATATCAATAAATCATAACAAATCACAATCCTTTCAGTCACTGAAGTACACAGTCCCGGGTTTGATAACCGCGATCGAAGATTTCATTTGAATTCACAAATCACTTTATTGCCACTTCAATTGATAAGACGATCGATATCCGTGAAACGTTTGTTCAGCTGTGACAGAAATGCGTGGGATTGTTTTGATCTGTCAAACTTGATTAATTAAAAGGTAAAATGTCATTAGAATTTGAGTAAAGGTCGACAAAATAACCTCTATGTGCTTTACGCGAACGTCAAATGCGATATAACTGTATGTATTATGTATGTATGGTTTCGCAATCGCGATTTAAGAGTGGGGATGAAAATTGTATGAAGAGGGGTTGATTCAGGGTGGGGGATGGATACAGACCAATCGCTAGCTAGAAATCTGCCAATATGTATTTTCTGTATACATAAATATTGTATATATTATAGATTTTATTACATTTACATTTTTTTAACACTTTTGTAATCACTTTTCTTATTCACACATCTTTTTACACTCGTGTTTAATATCGTTTTCTTTTTCAGTTCTTTCTCATAGCAACTGAATATATTTAAAATTATTATTACTAAACGTGTACTATAGTAAGGGTGTTTTATTTGTCATAAATATGCAATTTTATTAAGGGCGTCGTATAGTACTGAGTTGAAACTACCTGTCGAGTGTCGACCCTGACGAAAGAGCGCTTTTGATACCTGTATGCATCCGTAGTCGGACACTGACTGCAGCCTGACCACTGTATGGCGTTGTATGCTACAATACCACGTTACACATACAATACTGACGCACATGCGATTCTGAACTGACCCTCCCACAAGTTCACTTGTCGTACTTCCATCTCTTTCTGCCGGCCCGTCCCATCTATAGAAAGATCTCACTCTTGAGTCCAGTTCTCTACCGCACATCTCCGTCAGTTGTTTGAATTTGATGCATTATATGCTCTCTCTTTGTTTTCTTCAGCTACTTTATAATGACATCTGATTCCCCCTCTCGCTTTGACGCAACTCGTTATAGTCTCTTGTTTTTGTCGTGAATGTGTGTGTGTATAATTTTATGAGATTGTTTGTTTCTTTTTAATGCGAATGTACTTTATGTCTGTTTCACTCGAAATAATGAGTTATATTATTATGTTTTCTCAGTCATGTTTATATTTTATTTCTCTTTTTATCTTGGCGAATCGTGCAGAGACAAAAGAATAATATTTTTATTAAAATTGCAAGTATCTTCGTTTCTCTTTCTAGTACACTTGCAAGACGTTGTTTTGTTTTTATTTTAAAAAATCATTGACGTCCGCCTTAATACATTACAATTTTAAGGGATGACAATAATTTAACAATATTTTATTCACCTACACTCGAAATTAATTTTTTATTAAGGGACAAGGTTACAATTTTTGTTATACATAATGTATAAGATAAACGGTCCGATCGTGAAACAATGTCCTAATTATGAAACAGTTTTAGGAATTATGTATATTAATTAATGTTCAAGATTTAATTTTTAAATAAAAGTATATTCAATTTATTATACAGGCATTAATTTGTTTAAATGTACAAATTGCGTTAAAAAAAGGTTATATTTTATTTAAAAATTTAATATTAGATACTTATCTAAAGATTGGCGGAGATTGCCCAAAGATGCGCCAATAAAGAGAAGCATTTTAAAGCCGTGCGTCAATGTTTTGCTTTTTATCTTAATTAGCATAGATTGCACGCTTTGCGCGTCGAAAATTTGAAAAACTTTTGTTTTACGTGGGGAGTATGTATACTCAAGACTTAATGTAAGCACCTTTGTAAGATACAGGTACTTCCAGAATCCAGAACTCGGAAAGCCGGACGAAAATGGCTGCCTACATGGTGAGAAACGTTAACTTCACTCTTGTAAATTTTTTTTACACGAGAGGGCGCCACATTCTCCTTTCGTCATGGGCGCCAAGTTCATCCTTCGCCTTAAGGACACCAGAACATTCAGCATTGTCACCTTTGGAGTAGAGGCACAGACATGATTCAAACGTTTAAAGCCCCTCTTTTTGTTGGTCGGGGGTTACAATTAATGAAAGTTAAAAAGCAAAGTGTAATAATTTTCTTTTCAGTATTGAGATGATTTTTCAACGTTCATGAATCTCTTAGACCGTGACAAATTATGTCAACTTTACATACCTATATATGTACTTATAATAAAAATTATTAGATAATTTATATTGTCCTATAAATATTTACGTTTTTAAATGTGAGAAATATTTATTGAATAATGTGTTTATATAATTTTTATTATGTGGAAGCACGAATATTAGAAAAATATGTTTTAGGTATCTATATATACAGGATTTCATCAAAAATATATCGCAACGCAAATAGCGGAACTTCAATTCATATAATAATAATTTATATACGTTGTAAAGTTTTCACTAGATTAGCAATTTATCAACATAAAAATTTATAGCAATGACAACTTTTCAATATACATATTAATTTATTACGACAAATGATGAAATAATTCTAACATAAGAACACGAAATTTTATACAGACAAATTAACATGCAAATTTTAAACTATCTAATAATGTTTAATAAAATATGATATGGTTTTAATTTTTGGGCTTTTTTAAGAAGACATCCATTAATTACATGAGATAAAAATAAGGGGGAGGGGGTCAGCTAAAAATCTCATTTAAATGGGGCGGGGGTCAATAAAAATCTCACGCCAACTTTTTAATTCAGAGAACCTACATTATTATTTAAAAATTATAAGGTAAATCTCACGTGAAAGGGGTCCCACCACATCTTACTAAGGGGGGGGTCTAAATTTAGAAAAAAAAACACGGCACGTTCTTAATGAACGTCTCCTAAAAATAAATGAATAAACAATGCGTATATTATAGTCAGGAATCCATTCATTTCTTCCCAAAGTTACATTTTCTATGTACACTTTACCTGCAGTGTACATATATATGTGTAAATTTTGAAAGGTATTAAACGCTCGGTTTCTGATTGCGAACTATTTAAACTCTATAGTATCAGAAAGCAACTTTCAATAATTAATAATTAGTTAGTATACCTACTTAATATGACTATTTATTTTTTCTCTCCAAGCGGGACACCATTAAGTTATTATTGTTTTAAAAATAAAACACTTGTTTATAATATATTAAATGATGAAAATTGAAAATAAGAACCGTTTATTTTTTCTCACAGAGCGGAACAGTCTTGAATTATTATTATATTGTTTATTGAAATGACATAATTGATCCAACCGCTTTATTTAGATGGCGCTATCGCAATTTAAGAGGCCATGACTGACAGCACGCGCTGACGACAAGACTTGCTGCGACCCTTTTATTTTGTCAAAGAGGGACATTTTTACGTATTTTGGGTACAACGGGACGTATGGTCACGTTGGCAATACCTAACGTGACCATACGTTTCGTTTTGAGCGGGGCAGCCCCGCTTTTAAGCCAAGTGTCTCTCTGTCCCCAAAATACGTAAAAATGTGCCGCTTTGACAAAACAAAAACGTAGCACCAAACATGTCTTGTCGCGCGCAATAAAGCGGTAGATTAAGAAAAAAAATTGTAGATTCAAAAAGTTTACAAAAAGTATATAAATGACTTTTAACGCTTGCACAAATTCGTTGCTTATGGTCAGTTTTGACAGGTCCTAATTAAGAGTATTCGTCCCTGCAAACACCCCCTGCACCCTTCATCTCAAATCTTTTCCCCTCGCCTAAAAACGGTTCGCACTCTGCCGACGCTATTTTTGAAGCTAGAGGGTTCTGGTAAACGCCAAATGAAAGACAAAGAATCAGACTACAGATCCTTCAGGCGAATTTTTTGAAAAAAATTTCCTGAAAAAACTTACAACCTTTTGAAAAAAATAATAAGTTACGTAATATTTCACACGTAGACGAAACTTTTTTTCAAAAAATTCGCCTGAAGGATCTGTAGTCTGATTCTTTGTCTTTCATTTGGCGTTTACCAGAACCCTCTAGCTTCAAAAATAGCGTCGGGAGAGCGCGAACCGCTTTTAGGCGAGGGGAAAAGATTTGAGATGAAGGGTGCAGGGGGTGTTTGCAGGGACGAATACTCTTAAGTCTCACTACCAAAGTCTTCATACTCTGCTGATATTTCATTTCGATTAACAATTATAATTTAAGGGTGTCCCGCTCTCAGGAAAAAAATAAATGGTCACGCTATAGTTATACCTAACTTATAACAGTGCAGAAAGAGTGAGAGAGAGATTGTGAATTATAGACGCTCAACAGCTGAGCGTCTATAACAGTGCAGAAGTTGAGGTATTATTTGATTTAAGTTACATTGTATAAAAAAGAGTCAACCATTTAAAAAATGAGCACTTTTAAAATAATAGTTAAAACTGTCGTATAAAAGAGTGTAAATATGGGAAACTTGTTTCAATATAAAGTTCTAATAAAATCTAGTCATATAAAGCTTATGTATTTACACATCTTCAATTTATCGCCATTTTACGATATATCAGTTTCAAAGCTTAAAAGTCCTGTGGCGCTATATAAACCCCGCCTGACATCTAGATTCCAATGTAAAGCTCCTCACACCTTGCGAGCTTTGAAGCGTCTCGTCGACGCGTTCCCCGATCCGCGCATATTCAGATATTCATATTTTTCAAGACACACCCCTTTTATGGATCTAGAACGGCTATGAAAACATCTTTATGTAGACGCACACATATCGGTGTCCGCTATCAACGGGGCCGTTATAACGATTCCGTAGGCTGCTGGGGTGGTAGCGCCGTGGCACCGTTTTACATACGAACGCTTCGCGTTTGTTATACCTCTACCCGTTCAACGCGCATGCCCCCTAACCGCATTAGATATGCACCAATGCGGCGACTCAAAACATCACCCCTCGTCCGGAATCGAACTAGGTACCTAGACTGTGTATAAAAAACAGATATATTTTAAAACGCGTTTCTATTGGTTTCATACTCGGGAATAAAAGTTTGATCTTGCGTGGAGATTTTTTACTCCAATACCAAGACGATAAAACTTTCTGCCTTCATGTACATATAAGATATTAAATATTTAGATCTTTATGTACAGTACAGATAAGTGACACAAATCTTTGTTACAAGTTACTCCTTGTCTATGATATTATTGGAAAGGTTGACATGTTTTCAGAAAATCTTAAAGCGCTTTAAATCAATCAAGTATTATTCTATATAAACACATCATAATTCTTGAAGCAATATTAATTTCAGAAGGTCAATATATATTATCTCAGAGGAGCATAGAAAGGCTTGATTTTGTTTTTAAATCACAAATCAAAATCGTTGATAAAGTCAAAAGAACCCGAAATTTGTTTAGCCTATCAACATAGAGTCGCAACTCAGTTTTTGCAAAAATATATAGTTTGCCAAATGAATTCATAAAGCGTCTCCTATAGGCCATATTACATTGTAGTCAGTTAACCGACTGGTCCAGAATGTCATCCAGCATTTTGATTCAATGACTTTCTGACGCGCGATTAACTTATACGGATTGTTTGAAAGTCTGCAGTAAAAAACAAATTACTATTTGATTTACAATTAAACTTTCTGAAATACTTATATTTTAGTGTAGCGCCATTTACAATGAACAGTCGTTAGCCGTGTATATACATCTCTATACGTATATCTATGGCCTTAACGAAAAATCGCTTATGTCAAATTCGTATAAATAAAAATCAAGATTGTTTTAAGTATTCTCCAAGCTTTAGGCTATTTTTTAGAATAAGGACCGTAGTGATTGTGGAATATTTACTATTTGTAAAAAAAAAACAGAGATGGGAGTGTGCATTGTGCAAGCACCTGCTAGGTTTTGGGAATAAAAGATGATTTTTCCAGCAGGCACTAAGAATGAATCCTTAAATACTATAGCTAACATTTGTAGCTAAATAGCCAACTGTATATAGGTAAACTAAAAACAAATACAAAAAAATCGATGGTTGCATTTTTCTAAATTTGCATATATCATTTCCGAATGTATGTCTGTCTTTCCAGGCCCTCTAGAAGACCCTCTATGGCCTAGGAAGCTTAAACTTTATACACTTATAGTATATAGGGCACAGTACCCATATATTAATTATATATTTTCTGTTAATATATTGTCTGAAAAATTGGTCGATAATTTTATTTATTGAAGAGTATATTATGGATGTCCATAAAAAAACTTAGAAATTACATATTAAAAAATTCGTTAATGCTATAAAATTCTCTGCTTACTAAATCATTCTTTAACTTCCTTTTTATTATTAGGTATATTAATATTATATTATACTAGCGACCCGTCCCGGTTTCACCCGGGTGCAAAACTGTTCTGGAAATATTATATATTGACCTTCCCATATCTACACAGCAGAACTATCAAAGTACATTGTTTTGATATATCTCTAAAGATTTGGCCAGCGTTAGCCATGTAAGCGTATAAGAAAACAGTTTTTTTTTGACAAAACACCGTCACAGTTCAGCCATTTTGTACAAAATATTTACAAATTATATACAAAAACCTTCCTCGATTATCGCTCTTTCTACTAGTGAAAACCGTATGAAAATTCGTTTGGTAGTTTTTGAGTAAGTATATCGCGTTCAGACAGACAGATGCGGCGGAGGTCCCGCCCGGTTTCACCCGGGTGCAAAAGAACGAATAGAGGGGAGGTACATGAGTACGCACGTTCATCTTCGTTTACCGAGATGAACGTTGTGTATAGCCTATAGCCTCCCTCAATAAATGGACTATTCAACAAAAAAAAAATGTTTTCAATTCGAACTAGTAGTTCCTGAGGTTAGCGCGTTCAACCAAACAAACAAACAAACTCTTCAGCTTATTAGTATAGATGTGCCTATATGTATATTATAGAGATGTAAAAAATATATATCATTTTTGTTTCTTGGAATTCGATTTTGCACCTGACGAAGACAGCTTTAACCACTATCATATTATATTATATATTAATACGCTAAGGTTAAAGATGTTTGCCTCCCTTTTTAGAAAAAAACCTCACAATTTCTCCACATAAATTATATATCATTTAACAGATAATTGCTTGCTCTACTGACATCGACAACTAAAATATTTATTATTGCTTTTGTTTTTGTAAATTAATTAAAATACAGCAACGCTGAACAACGTCTGCCATCTGACGGCTTTAATTTTGAAACAACGCAACACTTCGATCTGTCATCTTACCTTCATATTGTAATACAACAGACACAATAGATACTGCATACTGTCATCTGACGGCTTTAATTTTGAAACAGCGAGCAACGCTGAACAACGTCACAGCAATGCTGCATGATGCCATCTGACGGCTTAGCTCAACGCTTTTGCTACTTGCGCCTCTATATCACAATTTTAGTAAAATATTTCTTTGATCTCTCATCTGAACTTCATAGAATAGAATAGAATAGAATATTTATTGTTTGTGTGTGACCATAAGTATACGGTATACAACAAAAAGAAGAACGTTATAAGCAGTGTGCAAAATTAAAGACGAATTGAATACCTGCAAACATATTTAAAAAATAATTTTGTAAAGTGATAATTAGTATTATTATACTTATTTAGTGCGCATAATTCGCACAGGTCACACTAGTAATAATATATTTTGCGGTGTAAAAACCCCTAAATATCAGTTTTGTGAATACCTACACGATATCAGTGAGGGGTAAAAAAAAATCGACATACGCGATTTTGTCTTCTTGCCACCGTTCAGTACTATGTATTATGCAGGGGTCCTCATCGCACATAGAGGAGCGGATCACACATACCGGGTTCCACGTGCTGGACCTTACGGACACCGTGCACAGAGAACACGATCGCATGCGACGCCATTAAAATCAATACATGCGACACAACGTAACGTACACACAAACATACACACACCAATCCATGATTCTATAACGCACGGGAATACTAGGGGCTGGTGAGAATTTAACATTGTAATCACTCTTATCAGAACTGCAGAAGACATTTGAAAATAAATGTAGTTTAAAAAAAAAAACTAAAAAACACGCTTTATATCAAACTAAAAAGTAAAAAATATATTTTTTTAAATAAGCTTAAGACAATAATGAATAAAAAATACTAGCATTATTGTGAAAAAACGGTGGGGCGCTTTGTTCCACATTTTCGTACATCGAGCGCCCCACGCTTTTTTCACAATAATACTAGTATTTTTTATTCATTATCAGCGTTGCCAGATGTCCCGATTTTGGCGGGACGTCCCGATTTTTAAATCAAAATTAAATGTCCCGCGCAGGACAGGCTCAGTCCCGCTTTTCGGGGATAACTCGGGGATAACTTTAAAAGAAGTTAAATCTTCACAGAAATATCATGAATAAGTAATTCTTATAAATAATTATTTTCTTATTGTAATTTGCAATTTGTAACACTCACTCTACAGACTATTGTTTGAAACACTATATTTTTCTAATGTCCCGCTTTCGACGAAAGAATCCCGCTGTTTTCACTCAAAGAGTTCCAAAATCCCGACTTGTCAAAAAAAAAAAAACTGGCAACGCTGTTCATTATTGTTTTAAGCTTATTTAAAAAAAAATATATTTTTTACTTTTTAAATCGATATAAAGCGTGTTTTTTAGTTTTTTTTTAAACTATATTTATTTTTCACTTTTTAGTTTGATATAAAGCGTGTTTTTTAGTTTTTTTTAAACTATATTTATTTTCCACTTTTTCGTTCGATTTATTGTCAAAAATTTGCCTTTGTCAATATATTTGTCTGAAAAAATATTAAAGAGTTCTAATCAGACGTTAATCAAAGATTTAAAATAACATTTGCATTAAAAAAAATAAGGTAAATTATATATCCACAGCGCTTAATTAATTACTGACAATTAATTCCTTAAATAATTAATGAATCTGTTTTCTCTTCATTATTATCAAATACAATAAAATGAAATGTTAAACGGCACCTAGTAATATTCTACTAAACGGATAACGAACGTTTACTGTACTTGCCATTTATGAGATCTGTAGAATGCGTAATATTATGCTACATCGAAACAGCAAATGCAAACATGTCTTCTAGAAAGGATATCAATTGAAAAAGACAAATTATTGAATTAAAAAAAAAACTTCCGTAATCAATTATTAGTTAATTCGCTACATTTAATAAATCATATTTTTTTTATTCTATAAAAAGTAATAATACAAACGTTTGCATACAAAATGATGTCCAACGTTCACACGATTCTAAATTTTACTACCATTATTCAAAAATCCTGACAGATAATAATTACATTACACCCTTGATCTTATGCATATACCTAAAAACCCTTAAAATCTCAAATGCAAATTGTCTCATCTTTATAAAAAAGCAAGGGATGCTAAAAAGCAAATAGATTTTACATAATATAAATATAAAAAAAGGTTTACGTAATATGCAAGCAGTTTTTTTAACAATAAGGTTTTTTTATATAAAAAAATCCGTGCATATAACGTAATCGTCAACTGAAAGAGATATTTTCCCAGGAAACGGGATTTTTAAAACGTTTTTTATATGCGTCACCCTTAACACCGCCTCACCTTGCACAACTCTAAGTTCGTATTTTTTTGTATAAAATTCAATTTTAGCGAAGCAAAATGATCCCCTTATATTTATACCTTATTCACATATTTTTTTTATACAGAGTATTTCAAGTTGATAAAAAATTCTCACACTAACCGATTTTTAAAAAGAAACTAGGTCACATCAAAGGTAAATTTTATAGAAACTGAGTAAATTTGATATATCTACCTACCAAACAGATGTATCCTTACAGGTTTCGTAAATGGGTTGGCATTTGAAATTGTAGACGGATTAGAATTTTATGTTTTTTAAGATAAAAGAATACACCAAACTCGTTTCCTGTTAAGGTTCATTTTAAATCTATTGTAAATAATGCGAATTTAGATTATTTTTGAATTTATTTAACTGTAAAAATATAGCAGCTTTTAATTTTGATAAAATAACGGCTATATCGTAAACTAGATAGTGAAGATTAACGGGAATTAGCCAATTAAACAAATAGATGAATTAATTATAATATATTCATATTTTTAATATATTCTACGTTTCCACATCCTCAGGAATGATCAAAAAAAAGGAATAATAAATAAAAAAAAAATATGTATATGTGAAATTGCCAATATGAAATTATAGATTTAATTTTTTAAGAAATGTCTTCCAAAAAAAAAAAAAAAATAAAAACAAAATTTATTTTTTTATTTAGTGAGTAGTTTTAAGTAATATTTCAGTTTTTTTTTATATTTCTAATTTTTTTATAGTGTTTACGTATTAAGTTCAATAATATTAGCTCAGTGGGCGGAATATTCTGTTTAGAATTACATTTTTTGCCTAAAGTTAATTGAGAAACACGGCTTCAATTTTCCCCCCTCGCGTTAAAATAAAAGCGCTTTTCGTGGAGACCAATTTTGCAACGTAAGTCGCCGAATAAACGGTAGCAATCTACAAATTCGGGCGAAGCCGTACCGGACTAGTAGTCTAATATAAGTTTATTTTAAGTTGAGATTAAAGTATAGCACCATATCGAAAAAATGCTCAAAATTATTCACAAGAAAACCGTTAAACTTCCAACAAGCCTTGGCACCATGTTTATAATATCAACCAATCGAAAATAAACACAATCGAAATAGAAGAAATATCTGAACATAATATATTTTATATAATCTGCAACGTGGGGTTTTACAGCCGAAGGTACAAAGATTATCATAATAATAAAAAAAAGCTGAACCAGGAAGAACTAGGTATCGTATTATTATTTACATGTGTACATTATAATGGCAGCGAACAAAAAGACCTTAAGTCGTGTCGCATGTCGCCTTAAAGGGTTGCAGGGCGAGCGCGTGTCGTGGTTCATCCGTACAATAAGCCCGTTTGGTTGTTCTCTCCGAGTCTGCAAACCTACCATTTCATTCATGAATGGAACACGTTTCAAACTCTCGCCTTCTTTACCTCCGTCGTCCGAGCCACAGCCTACCAGATATAATTTAAGTATTAGATATTAATAACATTTTTCTTGTTTGAGAAATGAGTACCTACTTACAGTGAATTTAAATCTTTGATTAAAATAAATAAAATTGTCGACCAATTTTTTTCAGACTATATATTGACAAAAAATATTTTTTGTTAATATATAGTCTGAAAAAAATTGGTCGACAATTTTATTTATTTGAAGAGTTCTATTCAGACGTTAATCAAAGATTTAAATCTTTGATTATAACGTCTGATTACTCCTCAATAAATTGGTCGATATTGCACATACCGCTATATGCTTTATTATCGCATTGCGCGTCAGAGCTGACTTTCGTTCATATAAGGAGTTATATCTAAGTTAATTTCACACGAAATCCATTCAAACTGAAGCTTTTTGAAAAGAGGAGATTCTGATCTATAAAACAGAGCCATTTTTAAAAACATTCGGGTTCATAAATACTACTAAAATTGTAATTGAAAATCACGAATAGCAGTTGTCGGTTGGTCTGTACGTATGTACGTCCGAGCTCTACAGATCGCAATTTTGGTTGGATCGCCTTAGGTTATATTTTATTCACTTTGTTTAAGTACTATCGGACCAGAACCCTATTTAAATTTACTAAAATGTGCTCAGTAGTTTAATTTTTATAAACTGCAGTTTTATCTTATTAATTTCAGATACAATCTGGTTTTATTATAAAAGTGAAGAATATTTTCGCGTCTGTATGTTCGTGAGTTAATTAAAAACTGCTAGACCGATTTAAATTTGGTTCTATAGAGTATTAACCTATAATATGCAAAAACAATGTCATGAAACCAGTATGGGCAACTATCTAAAAATTTTATATTTATGTTACACATATATTTTATGAAAAAATGAATAAAACTATTATGTATTTACACATATATGCAGTATATCGAATATGTACATAGAAGGGTTATTACATAAATTTACAATTCTAACTAGCTATACATAGAAATGTAAGTTACATAAACCCACCCTTTGTGTGTTACCACGTGGCCTACATTAGAGAGATGCTTTTATCGAATAAAATTTTTATTAAAATGGCGAAATATATTCTGATTAAATATAATACAAAAGTTACCAATTTAAATTTTAAAATAGCACGAAATTGCTTTTTGACTTATATATATGATTTATTATACTAATTCAAAAAAGAGTATAATATGATTTAATTTTTATGTTAATCAGTTCAATAAATTTATTCCAGTTAAATGTTTTTTATAGTTTATTTGGCGTACAAATAATAACAGCTGTTGTAAACTTATATTTTGAAGAATATTTTTGAAGTGAAAACTTCTATAGGCACGTTAGACTATTTTTGAATGGATAAAATCTTATAAGTTTGCGTTACCGACATGCTAATGTTAACAGTATATCTGTAGCTAGAAGTATGACACTTTGTGCTTGGCTAACATTTAACTGGCGCGCGCGCAGTCAGTACACATTTATATATTTTATTTTTTTTTTACTATAATCTATTGTTTTAAGTATATATTATAATGTTTTAATTTTTTAACTAAATGTATTTTTTGACGCAATTATGCACACTCTGTTCTGCTAACAATAAAGTTAATTATTATTATTATTATTATTATTATTATTATTATTATTATTGTATAATGTAGGTATCTACGTAAAGTTTTTTGCCTATTTTGACTCTAGTTTTCATTATTGTCAGATTGTAGCATTAGTGCTGTGTTTATGTACTACACTTATGAGTAAAGTTATATTGACTGCGTAGAAAGTTTAATGTGTGTATACTGTGCATTGTTTAAATTGATTTGATTATTATTTATATGTTCAAATGTAGGATCACTGTGCAGTACAAGAATGAGTACTAAATACACTCAATATATTATATAAGGAAACCGTGACTGACTGACTGACTGATCTATCAACGCACAGCTCAAACCACTGGACGAATTGGGCTGAAATTTGGCACACAGATAGTTATTATGACGTAGGCATCCGCTAAGAACGGATTTTTGAAAATTCAACTCCTAAAAGGGTGTAACAACCCCCGTTACACCCTTTTAGGAGTTGAATTTTCAAAAATCATATAAGATACATGTATCAATTCAAAAATGCGCAGAATTGCTTCTGTCAACAAATAAATAAACACGTGTCTCATGCTTTTCAAAAATGATCCCTTCAGAGCGTGAAAAGAGGTAAATAGTCTAAAAATCAACATGGATGTCATTTTCAAGGTTTGTCAGGACGTTGATCACGTGAATGATATCAATTTTGAAGTTTATTAGGGGGACCTACGTCGAAAAAGGAGTACTATTCCAAATATTGGGCACGCATCCGTGTTTCGTCTAAATCGCGTGCGAAGCCGCGGATAACGACTAGTATTTTTATATATAGAAAAAGCATGTATTTTCAAATATTTGCAATATTCGTGTCAATATTTTCGTTGGCCTCAACGACTGCCTTTTTTTAATGATCTACAAAAATATCGAAAAATAATTTATCAGGGGTTGTGCAAAACTACTTTTAATGGTATCATTTTTGACTGCATATCCAATAATTATTATTAATGCACTATAACACAGGACTCTAGCTACTGACGTACATTATTTTATCGAACACTGCACAAAATTCTTTCGGAACAGGTATAAAACTTTGTAATCCAAAAGAAACGAATTAAATCTTATTATTATTGTTCTATAATATCGTTTCCAAGGCAAGGCAAGGTGCAAAATTCTATAAAAAAATCTACCTTTCAATTTATTGATCGAACAGTAAACAAAACCAAAATAATAATTTCACACAATGTGCGGAATTGTCGAACGAATGGCGGGGGATGATACAGCAGTATGTGTTGTAAAGATATGTATATATTGAATGTAGGTGAGGGCTAAAAAAAAGTTCTACCTGCGCCGCCACCCCCGTATTAGCAAAATAACTTATTCAACCTTAAAAACTATCATAGCGACCCTAGCGAACGAATGACGCTTCTAAAGATGTGTGCCATAAGGACTCTAATGGAAGTATTATTATGTTTTTTAAATGATGCATGCGTGATTTTTGAACTTGGTACAGTTGGTGTAAAAGTTTTGGCACATTTGTATAACAATCCGCGAAGAATATTTTTTACTGCAGATAGAAGTATGTTGAAACATTCTTTACCAAAAATAAAAATTATAGATAGCTATTGATTAAAATTACATTTATTAACGACTTATAGACGCTAAATAGCTGAGTGCATCAGCGTCTATAAATGATTTATAGAAGAAAATTTTAGATTGTTATTTTTGTTTATTTTGAAAATTGTTTGTTATCAAAAATGTTGAAGTGTACAAGTAAATATACTTAATACGTTTTCCCACAGTAAAACAAAAACATATTTAAAAAAAAAAATGGTTGTCTGTAAAGTCGGTTTACGGACGATAGTTTTACGTGATAACGTATTCCGTAATACATAACCTAAATTCTACATATAATATTATTATAATAATTCGAATCTATATCACCATATAATATAATTGTTTTTTTTAACTTTCTTTCTTTCGTATTTATTTTAAGTCTCAAAGATTAGCTGTCATAATATTTATAAAACAATTGTTTCACTGTTTATAATATAAAATTCCAAAACCTACTTACAATATTTAAGTATTTTCATACGTCAAAAAATTGATTTTTATAATGATAAAATTTGTAAGAAAACGATTTTTTCGAGAGATGAGACCTAGCTAAAACGATTTTTTGCCCCCCAAAATCCCTTTTCAGTAAATTTCATCCAAATCGTTAGGGCCGTTTTCGAGAAAAGCACACACAGGGTCAGGCGGAACGTTACGCGTTACGAACGTTACGCGTTAGGAACGTTACACTTTTTCGTGCATGCAGCCGGTGTTTTATCAATTTATAAGATTGGTGATTCATCAATTTATAAGACGTTATCACGTCAAAAAACAAAGATTAGCGGCCCGGTTCGGCTTCGCCCAAATTTATAGATTGCCATCGTTTTTTCGTCGACTTACGTTGGAAAATTGTTCTCCAAGAAAAGCGCTTTTATTTATCGTGTTGATGTGATGGCGTTTTTTTTGCGCAGTGAAAAGGGGAAGTCGTTTGGGGGAAGTTCTTTAAAAAACAGTTAGGGGGTCGTGCCGATGCGATGGCGTATTTTTGCGCAGTGAAAAGGGGGGACGCGTTTCGGGGGAGTTTTTTAAAAAACAATTACGGGGTCATGTAGGTTTACAAAGTGAGATAATATAATACAGTAATTCTACACTAGTTGCTATGACGTATATAAGTGATTTTTGTTTGGTTATATTAAAAAAATGACACTGAAAGACGAAAAGTAGTTCCATTTTTTTCACGTATTTTTGAGCAAAATTGTAAATAATCAGCAAAGTTTTTTTTTTTTAATTTAGCGTTTTCTATGACTTAAATAAGTAAAAATTTGAGCACATCGAGTCATCGTACTGGACCTTCGAATAACTAATTTACTGAATCGTCAGAAAATTAAGGGAAGTAAACTGTAAGCATGTAAATAGTAAATTAAAAATTAGGTCGTATCTGTAAAACAATGTACAGGTAACAGTCGGTGGTCAGCTGAGCCAGCAGGTGCAAAGTGGATCAGGAGGACAAAAATGTAAAGAAAGAACTAAAATGCAACAGTTTCATGCCACCTAACAAAAAAAAATGTAGGTACCTATACCAAAACGATTCACTATTATGCATATTATAATAATGTGCCTTCCTTAGTAAATCTGCATCTCATTTAAACCCTCACAAAATAAAACAGTTTTTTATGTTTCAAATATTCACATGAACTCTATGATTGTACTTTTATGATTTTTTTTTTGACGTGATAACGTCTTATAAATTGATGAATCACCAATCTTATAAATTGATAAAACACCGGCTGCATGCACGAAAAAGTGTAACGTTCCTAACGTTCCGCCTGACCCTGTGCGTGCTTTTCTCGAAAACGGCCCTAACGATTTGGATGAAATTTACTGAAAAGGGATTTTGGGGGGCAAAAAATCGTTTTAGCTAGGTCTCATCTCTCGAAAAAATCGTTTTCATACAAATTTTATCGTTATAAAAATCAATTTTTTGACGTATGAAAATACTTAAATATTGTAAGTAGGTTTTGGAATTTTATATAAACAGTGAAACAATTGTTTTCAAAATATTATGACAATTAATCTTTGAGACTTAAAATAAATACGAAAGAAAGAAAGTTAAAAAAAACAATTATATTATAGCTGGTAAGTAATTTTAATAAATAAAATTAACCTAAATTTGAAGCAAAAGATGCAATATCATAGATTCGAATTATTATAATTATTATATAAATTTAGGTTATGTATTACGGAATACGTTATCACGTAAAACTATCGTCCGTAAACCGACTTTACAGACAACCAATTTTTTAATTTTACGTGAATGAAATACCTACTGAATAACTGTAACATTAACTCTTATATTTAAAGTATAAAAAATATGCAGCAATGTAAAAATGCATAACTTTTACATATCTTTTTTTTGCAACAATGGAAATAGATTCCAATATGGCCGAACCAGAACTGTCAAATATATAAATATATTCTTACTAGTGACCCGGTCCGGTTTCACCCTAATTTTTCGTCGACTTACGTTGCAAAATTGGTCTCCACGAAAAGCGCTTTTATTTTAACGCGATAATATATACCCTCCGTCCATCTTGAAGGTACATTCTATTGGTGAAAAAATTACCTTGAAATTCTATTTTCCGAACTTTCTATTTGATAAAAAAATTGGTTGTCTGTAAAGTCGGTTTACGGACGATAGTTTTACGTGATAAGGTCATAAAGAAACATTGTCAGGCGGAACGTGACACTTTTCGGAACGTTACACTTTTTCGTGCATGCAGCCGGTGTTTCATCAATTTATAAGACGTTATCACGTCAAAAGTTTTTGAAATCGGATGAGTAGTTTCGAAGATTACCTCCTACATCCAAACTTATAAACTTTACCTCTTTTATAATATTAGATATAGATAACGAAAAGAATTTTATAGGCCCTATGTGCAAACAATTTAGCATGATGTAGCTATCTCGATTGTAATGTTTTTATGACTCGGATGACTGTTTAAACTCGGTAATAGCTCGTTTTAACAAATGTCAACCTTGTTCATAAAAAAATGTATAACAATCTAAATGCAAAAATTCCAATTTTTTGAAACAACAGGTTTTAGGACTTTCACATCTGATACTAATATTATAAACAGAGTGTGAATTTTGTGAGTTTGTGTGTATGTAGAGGGTAACCTCCGGAACAACTGCCCCTATTTAAAAAATTCTTTCACCACCATTTAGAACGAACCTTCAGGATGGATATAGGCTATATATTATTGCGTTAAAATAAAAAAAATTTTTGTGGAGACCAATTTTGCAACGTATGTCTACGAAAAAACGGCAGCAATCTACAAATTCAAGCGAAGCCGAACCGGGTCCCTAGCTGGTGATAAATTGAACAAAGTGTAACATGTAGGTATCTAAAGTGACCATGTGAATATGCTAAATATATTAACAGCTTTTCTCAAAGTGTTTACAGTTCAGACAGCCCATAAGAATAACTGTAAAGCGGGCATCTGAGCACAGAAATCAAATTATGAAAGACATTAGTATGCGTTTTTGTATGTTTACAAAAAGAATGATTTTTGACGGAGGGATGGTACGAAATATTTTTAAATGTATTCATAGCGGCGCGTATTCTTCGGAATTCCGTTTTTAGTAATGGTCTTCAGACTAACTGAGAAGCTAGCATACAAAACCCGACATGTCCACTTTGTTAGAAAAAATTTCAGCCAATTGAGCGACGGGACCATTCCAACTTCAAAAATGTTCACATTTGATTATAATAAAGAAAACAAAAATTTCTATTATCGCGTGAGGTGATGCGGGTAATAGCTAGTATTCAATATGATATTTGCTATTCGTTGTCATGGTTACCTATGTCATGTTAAAATTAATCAAAGCATGCCTAACTAGTTTATTTCTGACATCCATAAAACAAAAGAGCGACTGATTTTTTTTTTATTTTTAAAATATTTCAGAAACTATAAAGTTTAGAAAAAAAAATTATGAAACTTTCTTGAAAAAATAAATAGAATAATAAGCCGTAATGAAAAGTATACCATTATTATATAAATTATATAATTATTATATATACCGTTATAGCATATGCCTCTTCTGCGCATGCGCCGATTTTTCCCAAAAACAATAGGGCTCTTCATATTTGCATACCAAACATCCTCCCAAGTTTTGGTTTCAATCCCCTCATCCGTTTTTTTTTTTATTATAGAGAAAAACAAAAATTAAAAAACAAAAATAACAAAAATAACTAATTGTGCTTCAATCTTAGGATTATTAGCACTGTTACAAAAATCGAATTAGAAAATACATTACATATTTCATAAGGTAAGTAGGTACAGAAAGTTTTATAGATTAAGTTACAATAAGCTCATCCGTTTGACCTGTATCGTGTTCACAGACTAACAGACAAACAGACGCACAGAGTTTTACCAAAAATATGTTTTTTGAATTCGGGGGACCTCAAAACGGAAAGATATTGTAAAATGTTTGAAAAGTGATTTTTGACCTAAGCTAGTACCATTTCCCACTTGTGGGTTGGAATGGTAAAAGTTACTACCTAACAGTGTTTGTTTTTCGTTGTATAAAAGCCGCTGCACACGTGGCTGGTTTTGCCGCTAAATTCCTTACTATATTTGGCTGCTGGGTTTCAAGCGTGCTGTGGCGCTGGGTTTCGTGATTACTTTTATGTTTCCGCTTCACACGATAAAAGCTAGCTTTGTGGATGGGTTCGGTGAGCGCGCAATAACAAAAGTGAACGTTTATTGTCTCTGAACAGAACACACACTATGACGCTATATGTTTATTTGTGGGCGTTTGCTTATGTCGCCTCATTTCCTGATTGATTTTTTCTCAAAACAAGCAGACAAACAAGCACGAAAAATAGCCCCGGCTGTAATTTTGAAATGCATCTTGTGACCACGCATAAGTATTCTGTGAGATTCTTGTTTTGAGACATGTCAGGTTTTGAATGTTGCCTCCTCATCTATGAGAATGAAACAAATGTTCCGCTGCACTACAATGTGGAAGGTGCACTATCTATTCTGACTGGAACGGTGATGTTTTTTTGTTGTCACGGATTCGCATTCAAAAGAATAATAATGCTGCATAATTAACTACGTTAAAATAAATTTACATGAAAAAATTATGCCGGCTAAAGAATTCGCTATAATGAAACCATAGCCAATAAAGGGAATATATTCACTAATTATGATTTTTAATGTGACGGTATTTTCAACCGCACACAAAGTAAACAATTTGGGCTTGAGAAATAGTTAAGATCGACCACGAATTGCGTATTTGATTATGTGTGAGATAGATATTTAGTCTGTCCTGAAATAGTATCGAGTAGAGAATAAATACAATTCGGAACCGAAAGGAATGGTGAGACCTCTGGTGAGAAATGCGCCGAACTGTCCTAAGGGGGGTTTTTGACAGGTAAACTATGGAGGCATAAGGTATATATGCAGTTTGCGATAGTAAATTTACAGTTGAATAAAAAAACTATTAAATTTTTTTTTTGTATTTAGTAGGATACAAAGATTATTCACTGTTACCACTATCAGTGTACCTACTATTTCTGGACAGACTATAAAACTTTTACAAATGTAAAAAAAGAAGTTAAAAGAGTCAAGTAAGTGTTATATCGTAGATTCATTCGGCTAAGAATGCCATTAAAAGCAAATACAAAATGTGAATTACTGCAACTCTGGTATAAAATTGGCAATAAGTAAACACTATTAACACGCACGCGGCTTGAATTGCCCCAAAAAAGTTTTGACATTTTATACAATACCGGCTGGAAACACATTTTAATTTAATTTAATTTTAAATTTATTTGTAGTAAAATTTTCATTTATTTATTTAATCAGAAGAAGGACTTATTTCAGATTTTTTAATTGTGCCATCATATTGCGGCTGCTCAATGATATAAAACCAAGACTTTGTTTTTTTTTTTTATTAAAAAGGTATTTCTAATTGTATATGTTCACATATATAGAGCATATGCACATATATAAGAGAATGTCACTTGGGGGGGTGGCTCCACCATTTGGTATCTGGCTATTATCAAAGCTGGGTCTAAACGACAAACACAAAATATCTAAGAGCAGAGGTGGGATTCGAACCCACGACAGTACGATCCAAAGGCCAGCACGCTGAACAAACCACGCTGTCTTCAAAATCAAGACTTAAAGACCATTTCAATTTAATTATTACGTAACATCTTTTCCATACAAATTTGTCACGAACAATACAATAGAATTTTGAGTTCCTATAACAGCAACTATATTTTATTTGGACGGATATTAGTTTTGTGTCATACAGAAAGGATGAAGACTAAGAAAACGAGCTACGACATTCGGAATCTAAAGACGACGAGACATCTGCCAAGATGACTGCAGCGAGGGATAAGTAAAAACTTACCCTACTACACTGATGCTAAATCGTACTATATTATATACGTACCTATATAGTATTGCACTATTGCATATATGAACATATTGCTGGATGTGTGACAGAGACAGATATTGTAGAATCGTTCTACCTGTCCTTAAAAGTTATTCAGGTGACGCGACGGTTAGAGAAATGTAAATGTACAGCTGTATTAATACGACCGTTCATTGATAACCAACAGGCTATTTCACTCTTATTTTTAAATTATCATAAAATGTTCATATCGTAGGATTTATTCCTCAGAAAATTATATATACTTAATTATTATATTATATTATATTATATTATATTATATTATATTATATTATATTATATTATATTATATTATATTATATTATATTATATTATACTTAAAATTTTTAACATAATTCAGAATTAGATGACAATACGTGAAAATAATAAAAGAAATAAAAAAAATTTAATACACATATAATTAATTTAATTAAGAGATTACCTACTTGTTTATCGTTATAAGGCACAAAGCACCCAGTGGCTCTATGGCTCAGTTGTTTAGAGCGCCGTGCTAATAACGCGAAGGTCGCGAGTTCGATCCCCCCTGCGACATGTAACACTTTAATTTTATTACGGTGTATTTTTGTTTGCTTTTTACTAAAAACTATAATAAAAAATATTTTTAATATACCACATTTTTAAAGTGAACTAAAGAGTATAAAATAATTTATTTACATATACAGATTTTTTACTTTTAAGATTTGAATTGAAAAACGTGGGGCGCATGCCACAATTATATAAGAAGTGTAGATGGTAGCTATCAATGAAAAATCTGTTTATGAAATAATGCGCCCCACGTTTTACGTTTCAAATCCTGCAAGTTTAAAATCTGTCAGTAAAGAAATTATTTTATACTTTTTAGTTCGCTTTAAAAACGCGGTATAAAATCATATATATTAATACGCTAAGGTTAAGATGTTTGCCTCCCTTTTTAGAAAGAACCACACAATTTCTCCACATAAATTATATATCATTTTACAGATAATTGCTTGCTCTACTGGCATCGACACTAAAAAATTTATTGATGCTTTTGTTTTTGTAAATTAATTAAAATACAGCAACGCTGAACAACGTATGCCATCTGACGGCTTTAATTTTGAAACAATGTCAACACTTCGATCTGTCATCTGACCTTCATATTGTAATACAGCAGACACAATACTGCATACTGTCATCTGACGGCTGTAATTTTGAATCAGCGAGCAACGCTGAACAACGTCACAGCAATGCTGCATGATGCCATCTGACGGCTTAGCTCAACGCATTTGCTACTTGCGCCTCTATATGACAATTTTAGTAAAATATTTCTTCGATCTGTCATCTGAGCTTTATATTGTAATACAACAAAAAGAAGAACGTTATAAGCAGTGTGCAAAATTAGAAACGAATTGAAAACCTGCAATCATATTTAAAAAATAATTTTGTAAAGTGATAATTAATTATTATACTTATTTAGTGCGAATAATTCGCACACTTGTGTTTTTTATTTCTATTATTTTTATGTGACGTTCACTTCGAGTTTTAGCTGAAATGTTGTATTGTACGAGCAGTGCACAGATATAAACCGCCATCTCCGTAAACCGCTTAGCATACGTATATGTGTGCATAAAACAGCAACGCATGACATATCTCGGAGATTAGTCGCAACGCAATACGAGACGGCAGACCGAGACAAAAAAAATTAAAATGGTGAGGCTGTACAAAAAGGGGTTGTGATTTTAAAATCAATAAATGTACGTTATTCAAAATGGTGACTTAAATATGCACATATAATACATAACATTACTCAACTCACGTACATTATAAATACATTATGTACGTACTTGCTGGGTACATACATAAGTATATAATATTTTATGCAATCCTTGCTTTGAAAGTTCACTTTTACGTCGATGTGTAGCGTACACTAGTGACCAATAGCTGTATACTTTATATTGTCGCACAGGGTGTAGTAATGAAATAGCATTCAACGATGTAATACTTACGAAAAAATTATTATTTAATTGAATTAATAAAAATTTTACTGATTATATACTGGAAAGTGACTGGTACGAGCTCAGGTTCCTATGAGCGCTAATTCCCAAAAAAATATTGGAATGCAAGCTATATTCCAATATTTTTCCTGAGGGCATATTTTATCGCTAAGAAGTGACAACATTGTTTTTTGTTGTGTTTATAAGAGGGAACGTATAGTAACAAAATATTTACTTTTTACACATAAAGTAAAATATATACAATTTTAACCTAAAAATCTTATAGTCAAATCAAAACAGACTTTATTGGAAATATTTTTCTATAAAAAAGAAACAATAAATTGAGTTTTGATAACATTATGAATTTTAGAATTGGTGTATTTTAATGGTTATGACAAAATTGTTTCAACAACGGATAAATATTATTGGAAGATTAAAGGATGAATCCTGGTGGCATAGGATCGATGAACTAATAAAATACTGAAGGTTTTTTTATTGCATTTTATTATCTGACGTTTCGGCAAATTTTATGCCATCTTCGGAGAATCCGAAACGTCAGATAATAAAATGCAATAAAAAAACCTTCAGTATTTGCTTGGTTCATCGATCCTATGCCACCAGGATTCATCCTTTAATATTCCAACATTTAAACAGGATCATCATCACTCTAAATTATTAGAGTTATTTTTCACATTGATAAATAAGAAGGCACAATTAGACGCCGAAACTTTAATCAATAAAGTAAGCAAATAAAAACTGTTTTCTTTTTTCCCTCAATTCATTGAAGATACCGAGGTGACTACAATCAAAAGTAAAATATAATATAGATAGACGACCTTTCACCTACGCCATAATTACATAATTATGGTGGAAGCGAAGAGTCACAAATTCAGTACATACCTGTAAAATAAACAAAAAGAGATGCAAAGTGCAAATACATACGACATAGCAAAACATGCATAATTTTGTTCATAATTGTATATAGACCACTCAGAAATAAAAAATAAAATGTGTAGTCTATTAAAAATGTAGGGTTTTTCTAACTTTCAGATTTTATAAATTGTGAATTTTTGTATAAAACTAACGACCCGGTCCGGCTTCGCCCGAATTTGTAGATCGCCACAGTTTTTTCGTCGACTTACGTTGCAAAATTGGTCTCAACTAACAACGATTTTATTATAACGTGATACCCTAAAGGCCATTATTTAATAAGTCATGAATATAAAAAAATTGTTGAATTAAAAAATATCGAGAGTTGCTAGGAGGCTGAAAATTAAGGGATTAAATGTTTTTATCTGAGAAATAAAAGAAATATAAAAAAATTTGTTGGAAAATTCTGGACATCGACAACAGTGCCACCTATCGGGTCTAACTATAGCTAAGACTCATCCAAGTAACCTTAGTACAAAAAAATTTCGTCAAAATCGGTCAAGCCGGTTAGGAGAATAAGAATTACGAACACACCGGAATTTTATATATATAAAGATGTAATTTAATAATTTTTGTTGTTTTATTTTAAAATACAGTTAAAACTCACTATAACGAACTTCTACAAAGAAAATAATCGATGCCCACTTCTGATAAGGAAAACTCTCAATAACGAATAAAAAATAGACAGTCTTAACTTTCTATACACTTGAAGTTAGTAACAACATGATATTATTCCAGTGTGTCAAATATGTCAAATTCTCAATTAAGAATTAAAAATAAAAATATGTATTTTTAACGCCTTTGATGACTAAAATATACCGTATGTGAGAATATAAATTGATCAAAATTTAAGAGATCGTTATAATTCAACAAAACAGTTGAAATAACAAATGTCATACGACACACAGTTTTTTAAAGATGCGGCATTGTCTTTTGATGTATTAATCGCGTCATATGCATACATGATACAATTGTAATTAGGCCATTTACTAACGCCAATAAACCAGATATGAGCTGGCGCATCATTAACACTTATTTACATGACGAAAAACATAATTAGAATAAGAAGACAACAGAATTTCAAACACATCACGACAGACAGTGGTTCCCAACCTATTCAATCAGCGAGTAAAAATGGTTACAAAAATTAGACTTGCAACCCAATGTTATAAATTAAAATTAGAAAAACTTTCCTGCATTATATTCAAATTTCAGACAGTCATGTTAATTATAAATAGAGAGTTGAAATCTTCACGGAGTGTGTATTTTTATTGCCGCTATAACAACAAATAATGAAAAACCAAGATGGCGAATTTCAAAATGGCCATGTAAATTAGAAAAAAAAATCTCCGATTAAGCTGACATTATGCATGCGCGTCTTATTAACAACATACAAAAATGAAAAAAAAAGATGTCAAATTTCAAGATGGCCGCCTTATAAATTAAAAAAAAAAAACTCCGATTAAGCTGATATTGGGCATGCGTGTTCAGTCCTATTGAAATTACACGAGAATGAAAAATAAAATCAAGAAGGCAAATTTCAAAATGGCCGCCACGTAAATAAAAAAAAATCTGATTTATAGCTGGTGTAAAAAACACATAGTACGACCGGTTTTTTAAAGAATTATGGGGATATACACTTTTTGCATGAAAGTATATAAAGTACGATATACACTTTTTGCATGAAAGTATATAAAGTACGATAATATAATACACGATAAGCGAGTGCATAATTAAGTCAAGGACACATAACGATTGTCACGATTTTTTTCACACAGTCGGTACTTTTATGACAATATTTAAAGAAGACACCGAATTACAATGATGATTGTGTTTATTGCGATGATGATGATGATGACTGACTGCACGATGATGATGCCCGCTTCTTCTTTCTAGTTTAGATGAATGTAAATTAGCAAAATATTTAAAATTAGCATGTCAGAATTAACCTTAACTAACACATCCTAATACTTATGTGTCTTTTATGTCACCGACGAAAGCCAACAGCACACAGGAGAAATAAAAAGTTCAGTGGTGACCTATAGAGATCATATAAAAAAAATTATTCTCCGTGAGCTTGTGACGCGTGGCGAGGTAATGAAATACAACCAGGGTACTATTTTTTTTATTTTATAAAAACTGTCGTTAGGCCCTTTTGCAGGGGCGCATCTCCGTTTTAGGAACGGGGCCCTATTTTTTGTTAGACTAAGAGTCGTTTTTTTTTAGTTTTAAAATCAATTTTTAATTAAAGTCAGAGTTAAAATTTGTTGACCTGACCGAATAAATAATACTTTGTAATTTTACTTCAAAAAATTGTTAAAATTCTCCGGAAAAAATGTCAAAATTCATACAAGAATATGTTAAAATTCTCAAAAAAAATTTCAAAATTCAGCCATGATAATAATAATCATTAACATTAACTATCCAAATCTTCTTTGTTTCCGGGCTTGTATGCCATGGTCCATTGGTATTACTACCTGACGTTTCGTCTACAACTGCGGTAGACATTATCAAAGGCGATGTGGTAGCGGGCGAAGTTTCCTTCTAGGCTGCTCACAGGTAAGTGTGTCGACAAGTGTGGTACTTCGGTCTTTTATAGTCAGCGTGCTCGTGTTCTCTACTCGGTCGTAGTATGCTGTTCTGTCAGGTAGTAATATCAATGAACCACGGCATACAAGCCCGGAAACCAAGAAGATTTGGATCAACACCGGCCGTGAAAGCCTACACACTTGGATAAAACTTAAACTATTTTTTACTATACGATAAGTGCATATTATTAATGAAAAAGTATTAAAAATTTATGATATTCCCTGGGATTAAGCCCTATTAGTCTCTATGTAGATCCGGCCCTGCTTTTTTGCACATAAATTCTTGAAATGTACTTATAAAACAAAATGTTTAAAGAGTACAAATAACTGAGCGGTGTAGCGTAGTGGTGAGAGCACTAGACTCGCATTCGGGAGGTACTGGGTTCGAATCCCGGCGGGGACTTTTTCCTGCTGCCGATCGCCGAGAAACGGTAATTCCTGTACCGGCCATCTTGTTGAGGTTCTTCAATAATTCCAGACGAATATCGAGATGGTTCCTTATTCAAGGTCATGGCCGATTAACTGTCAAACTACTATGCTAAAAATTTGCCTACCTTATCCTAATGTCCTAAAATTATTTCGTTCACCAATTGCTATTAATGAGTTGAAGTTGAAAAAAAAAATAATGGGAAGTGTGATAGATGGAAAATAGTAATGGTGCGAATGGCGTGTGTTATGAGATAAACTCGAGAAACGGATGTAATACTGAATGAATAATTCCAGAAAATCTTACACGATTCATTCTCGACAACGGACTCAATATCACCGGGAACATAGGTAAGGTATACAACGGGAATTTTATCAATTCCGTAATAATGTCTTAAGTGGTAATATAACACCCTTAGAGCAGCATTGTGACGATGAATGTAAGCGCAACTTGCATAATGGCTGCATGCCGATAAGAGATACATGAGCGTCTCGGGATAATATTTATTATTATTATTTAAAGAGTACAAACACGTGAGTCGTGTGATAAAGACTTCAATTAAGAATTTAAAAGAGCGCCATGCCCCAGAGTCAGGCGGCGGCAGATGTTTGCAGTATGAGACGCCGCACGCTGGTCACCGGGAGAATAATATAACAATTATATAGAGATAACGCATGCATGTCTACAGTCATGTCATGTAATACCTACACTCACGATATTATGCCAAAATGCACTTGTTGTCGGTTTCTAAAACCATAGTTACCGACATGTTAGGAAATGCAGTGTAAACTCCATTTAACGTCACTCGATACAGCGACAAACTCTTTAAAACGTCGAGATTACTTAACTCTAGTACCTACTAGTTGATTGACCTTGTTGCTCATGCTATGATACACTCTAAATAACGACACACCCGCTCTTAATAACGACAACAATACGTCATCATTAAGCAATAAACAGTACTTGTTTGTTATATTTTTGCTTTGTTGTCGGCATCATGCGTACCGAAGATTCTAAGAAATTCGTTATTTTGTTTTTCTACACTTTACAAATAAACTTCGCAGTTCAAGTTAGATACATAATTAAGTTCTACGTCTTAAAAAAGTTTTTCGAGAAAATTTTCCATCATACATTATTAACGTAATGTACATTACTGATGTGTCGCTCCTGAGCGAATCGTTCCTTTTTCGGAACGGAACGAGTCGCTTTTTTTTGTGAATGACTTACTCCGAGCGCCATTACTCTGTGCTGAGCTGTTCTGTACTGCTGCATTCGCACATTTATAGAGCGCACACAGCACAGGCCACAGAGGCACTAGTGAATTTTGCACTTACGGAGTTATCTTTGCTGAGTCATTTAATGTTGAATGACACACTGTAAGTGCAATATTACTAAGCTTAACAAGAACTTAAACCATTTACATTGACGTCGTTGACAAAGATATAATATTGGGTAAGAGTACGATAACTTGCTATGCAAAATATCCACTGGAAATTCACAATTATTGTTTTATATAACATATAACAGCGTTATTGGTCGTTTTAAGTGCGGAAAATTAATTTTTATAAATTAATTTAAAAAAATTAAATATGGTATAGTAAATTGATTTGGAGTATATTATTTACTATAGCGATCGCTATCTTGTCTCATATAGTGATAAGAAAAGAGAAAGTTATATATACCTGTATCTATGATAAACAAAGATAGAAATATCAATTGGTTGGAATGAAATACAATTGAACGTTCAGGGCAGAGTCGTATTTGCAAATTTTAATTTATAAAACGAATTTTAAATTTAAAACTCACATTTTCATGAAGATTGAAAACTATCGCTTTTTTTGATAAAGGGGTATGCGAATTGTCTCGCAGTGAAACGGGAAGGGGCAAATGTGGAATTTTTAAAAAAACAATTCCAGGGTGAACGATAAACGGGTATGCGAATTGTAATTCTGGGGTGAACGATAAAGGGGTATGCGAATTGTCTCGCAGTGAAACGGGAAGGAGCAAATGTGGAGTTTTTAAAAGAACAATTCCGGGGTGAACGATAAACGGGTATGCGAATTGTAATTCTGGGGTGAACGATAAAGGGGTATGCGAATTGTCTCGCAGTAAAACGGGAAGGGGCAAATGTTGAGTTTTTAAACAAACAATTCCGGGGTGAACGATAAACGGGTATGCGAATCTAAATACGACCCTGCTTCCATAACACAATCGAAAGCTGCATACAAAGTGAGATAGTTATATAATAATTCTACACCAGTTGCTATGACGTGTATTTGTGATTTTTGATTGGTTAGATTCAAAAAATGACAGTGAAAGATGAAAAGTAGTTCCATTTTTTTCACGTATATTTGAGGAAATTTGTGAATAATCCGCAAAGTTTTTTTTTTGAACGTCAAATTTTAGCGTTTTCTATGACTTAAAAAAAAAAATTCAAAATTTGGGTGCATAGTGTTATCGTACTGGACCCATAATATTGTAACAATAAACATTATTATTGTTGAGCTTTTATTATACTTTATAGTTTATCCGAAATGCGAATAATATAAGATAAGAATCATATTAAAATGAGTTCAGAGCTGAGTGTGTGTACTGTGCTGTGCAATTCTACGTGACTCCTGAGCATGGCATGATGACAGTTCACACCTCTGCAGTAGTGCGGTACTGTCTAGTGTAGCTCCTCTGAGCGACTCTTTTCAGTGAGCGGAGCCAGCTCCCAATAAAGAATGTGGACACATCACTAATGTACATTATTAATAATGTATTAAGTAATAAGATTTTAAGCATCGGTTTACTGGAACTGTATATAAAGCTATTGTAATTAATTTTAATAATCAATGTTATACGGGCTTTAAAATATTCGTTGCAAATGCTGCATAAAAATCTAGTGAACATGCTAAATACACCGACAAGCATATTACAGTTCATAAAAGAATACAATTACAAATTTTAAAGCAGTTAAATATATTATTTTTTAATGTACCAAATGTGTAAACTCGATACAGTTGAATGCCGAATCTTGACGTTGAAAAAAAAAAACAAATAGTTGGCAAAACCAAAAGTGCACATACCGCAAGTTTTCCACTGTACATATTATAATGAAAAAATTGAGAAAAAATATTAAAAAATCCAAATTAAAAAAATTAAAAAAAATTAAAAATTAAAAAAAAAAAACAAAAATAAAAAAAATAGAAGAAAAACTATTACTTGTCGGCGGGAATCGACAAGTTTTCCACTGTACATATTATAATGAAAAAATTGAGAAAAAATATTAAAAAATCCAAATTAAAAAAATAAAAAAAAAATTAAAAAATAAAAAAAAACAAAAATTAAAAAAAATTGAAGAAAAACTATTACTTGTCGGCAGGAATCGAACTCGGGACTTGCCATTACTGGACTAACGCTTTAACCGCTCGGCCATACTAGATCGTTGTTATTGTGGTATAGAAGTGTAGCAGTTATTCTACGTAATACACTACATTTAAAATACTTAATATTTATTTTGTTTTTTTTTAACTATTAGCTGTCAAAAATAATAAAATAAAACTGTTTATAAAAAATTAAACTACTGAACACATTTTAGTAAATTTAAATAGGGTTCTGGTCTGATAGTAAACAGTGAATAAAATATAACCCAAGGCAATCCGACCAAAATTACGATCCGTAGAGTCGTGACGTACATACGTACAGACCAACCGACAACTGCTGTTTGTGATTTTAAATTACAATTTTAATAGTATTTATGAACTCGAATTGATTTAAAAATGGTTCTGTTTTATAGATCAGAATCTCCTCTTTTCAAAAAGCTTCACTTTGAATGGATTACGTGTGAAATTAACTTAGATATAACTTCTTATATGAACGAAAGTCAGCTCTGATTCACAACGCGATAATAAAGCACATACCGCTAGTTTAGCAAATAACAAACACGAAACAGTTTCATTGTGCTAAAAAATTATCAAAATTATTCTTTTCAAGCTTGATCATTTTTTTTTTGACAACTAAATTTCTTTGGCTGCTTGACACGTCATGATTACATTAAATATTTTTGAAAAAAAATTGGGATCTATATGTGGAAAGGTTCGCGATTCCTGTTATAACTGCAAACAATACAGTATGTAACTCGATTGTAATGCTTTTATGACTCGTGTGACTGTTAAAACTTGCTAATCGCTCGTTATTATTACAGTGTGACAACTCGTCATAAAATAATTTATAACAAACTGGATACATTAACTGCTATTTTGTGTCAAAGTTTAAAAATCGAACTTGTTGTGTATATAGAGAAATATAATAGTAGTTTACTACAGTTCTGTACGCATTAAGACATTAGACCGCGGACTACGCTACGTTTATTAGCATTTAACTCTCAAACAAATTATTATTACAAGTCGTTTGCTGTGATGTGTTAAGGCAAATGTGTTATCTTTCAACACCTTTTAACATAACCGGTATAGCTTTTTGACTTCAGAATTTGTCATACGAACTGCTTTACATCATCGGGGAACTTACACAAACTGTTGTCTTTATTTGAAGCTCAATTATATTTTACCACGTTTTTATTTAAATCGTTATCTTGCATGGCTGTCCGGGTGGACAGATACATATAATTAATTCTTATTTGTTTACTGTTGTAAGGTACGTTTAGCAATCACTGATCTATGGCTCAGTTGGTTAGAGCGACGTGCTATAGCTGGAAGGTCGCGGGTTCGATCCCCCATGGGGACATATTATATTATTTTTTTTTCATTACGATCTTTTTTTGTTTTTTTTTTTGACCTAAAAGTATAAAAATAATTTAAAAAATTAAAAAATGTTTGATATACTACGTTTTTAAAGCGAATTAAAAAGTATAAAATAATTTCTTTACAGTTAGATTTTTAACTTGTAGTATTTGAAACGAAAAAGTGGGGCGTATGTGACAGTTACATAATATAAGAAGTGTAGAGAGTATCTATCAATGAAAAAAGCTATTTATATGATGAAACGACTAATGCGCTCCACATTGTTCGTTTTGAAACCTACAAGTTAAAAATCTGTCTGTAAAGAAATTATTTTATACTTTTTAGTTCGCTTTAAAAATGGGGTGTATTAATTTTTTTTTTATTTTTTTTATTTTTAGTATTCCGTACAAACGAGACAAATTGATGTTAATAAAAATAAAAATTAACGATAATCTGTAGGACACCCTGCGAGAAAATTAAATTTAAATGGACCCGTTGCCATTAATTGATTGTTTATACATTGCGATAGCCAATAGCGATACTTCAAAACGCGGCTTTTCATTCTAATCAGTTATAATAGCGAGCCTTAAGCGATTATTCTTACAGTGTATTATTTTCGTATTCATTTGAACTATTTTGTAACTATGAAAGTATGATTGATAAATATGTGGCATGATATTAAAACGTGTTAAAAGCAAGCTCCCACCATAAGAAGTACGAGTAATGCTTGCATGACTATTTCATTTGCATGCCGTTGCTTACTGTAATTTATTTAAATACATCACCAAGTGGAATTAATTGTCGCGGTGAATATATGAAAATTGTAATGAAACAGAGATTAAAACATTCCGTCTACTTTTATAAACACGCTTGCGGATAGACTTATTTCAGTGGCGGTTTTTCTATGAGCGCTGCAGAGCTGTAGAACAACCAAAATCGTAGGTATAATACGCGCCACGAATCTAAAAGGCTCAGAAGTTAGATGCGAATGCGGGCTTGCGCTTGTACAGTCTGTTGAAAAACTACAAACTCATAACTCAACAAAACTAAAATAACAATAACAACTTGACAATAGCGTACTCGACTGTACTTTACAGCAGGAAAGCGACAAGTGACAAAGGCAACGAGCGATCACGGCCAATCACCGACGAGCGCACGTTCCGTGCAGGTAGCTGGGAGGTGGTGGGGATCTCAACGGCTCTAAAATGTGTCTTTTCGACGCTGTTTGTGACTAACTTCCCAACCTTTTAGATCCGTGGCGCGTATTATACTCATAATTTTAGAATGAATTATATATTTTCCATATTTAACCAATATTTAATGTTAGGAAATAACAATCAATGCTAAAGTTCAACAGCCACTGACAGACCACAAAACTCATATGTGTTATGTGTGGCAGACAGTCATGCGTTCAAATTTCAAGCGCTGTTCTGCACTTCGACGCAGCACGTGAAATGCCATCATCAGATACTCTCGGTATAATATATTGTGCCACTCCTGACCCATAAGTTACAGCGTGTTATTTAGATCGGCTTTGAGCTGCATTTATATCGTCAATCTACAATCTATCTACAATATAACAAATTAACTTGTACTTACTATTTTAATTGTTGTAAAACTTACGAATTGATAATTTTAACACACGGTTTGCATTTTTTCTTTCCGGTGCTGTATTTAAATTAGACATAAAATTTGTTTACATGCTTATTTTTATATAGCAGATAAAAATCGCTGTCTTAAAACACGAAATTATACAGTGTCATAATATAAATACATATATCATACATAAAAATATAATATTTATTATATAGAATTATTCTGTCATAGAAATGAAAATAGCTATATAATTTTACTAAAGATCTCAATCTTTGTTTTTCTTTAAATCACTGCGGTTTATGATGTTTTTTTGATAAAAAAAATTCCGTAAAATGACACATAATTAAGTATGCAGTAAAATATTTGTATTTTTCAAAATGTTTCTTAAAAATAAAAATATTTAGTTAGTGCATTTCACCTGAATAGAAGCTTATTTTTGAGATACATTTTGCAACATTTTTAATTAATGCTCCGCTTCTAACGGTCGTAACCTGATTTTATATAGCCTATAGCCTTCCTCGATAAATGGGCTATCCAACAAAAAAAAATTTCAATCTGAACCAGTAGTTCCTGAGATAAGCGCGTTCAAACAAACAAACAAACAAACTCTTCAGCTTTATATATTAGTATAGAATAGATGAGTCCGCGAAATACCTATGTCTTTCTTAAATATGCCATCTTTATATTCGGGCGAAGCCAGACCGGGCTGCTAGTTCCTTATAAATCCAGTTCGTATTTTTATAGAAGAACCTCTGCAATAATTTGACTAGCATAAACGGGAAAGCGATCCATGCCGCCGTAAAATTTCAACAAAACATCTTTGCTGCACGCCATCTATGGATAATTAGTTGAATTTCACCCCTTTCTAAATGCCATTAAAATCATTTTACGACTGTTTCAAAATATTCACAAACGCTCGCCTTCGTCTTTTATTCATCTCGTTCATGCCCATTATGTAAAATAATTTCCGAGAAATTTAGCAAGGCTAAATTTTCTAGTTAATATTAAACTCATGCGTCGCGCAATAATATTAAGTTGTAATGTGCGCACCTGAACGACTGTTGAGTTCACTAAAGGATAATGGTTTTGATTTTTGAGAATCTTCTTCTTGTACGCAGAATTATTTAGCTAGTTTGCAATACCAAACAGTATTGTCCGTTTTGGAGATACGGACACAGTTTTAGATATATATTTCAGGTTGTCGTTAAGGTAGTACGAGCACCAAGGCAACTTTAAACAAAAGGCTTGATTTTTTTTATATTTCGGTAGATGGATGATATGTTTTCATTGATTTCTCCAAAACTAGTCGGTGGAAATTAAAAAAAAACTATTTAAATTAAAGTTAAAACCTTAATAAATTATTGAAAACAAAAAAAAAAACCCGTTGTGTCCGACTAATTAAATATCTTTTTAATTAGTCGGGCACAACGGGTTTTTTTTTGTTTTCAATAATTTATTAAGGTTTCAACTTTAATTTAAATAGTTTTTTTTAATTTCCACCGACTAGTTTTGGAGAAATCAATGAAAACATATCATCCATCTACCGTTTTACCATAAAACCAATGTTGAATATGCCTACTTTTGAAGTCATTTATTTATTTAAATAATCGGGCAACCCCCCCTAAAATTTTCAGAATTGGTTTAGACTTAGTCCAACTTCATATAAAAAAAAATCAAGCCTTTTATTTAAAATTGCCTTGGTGCTCGTACTACCTTAAATAAAATTTAAAAAAAACGAGTGTGCTTTAGACCACACGACTGAAGTAAAACTTTTTCCTGCCATAATTTGTTATTATTCACCCGAAAATTCACAAAATATGAACTTTAAAATGATTTTCCAATTTTATTCACTTTAAACGTAGAATATTTAATTTATTGAACAAAATATTAGTTTATAAAATTGTTCGAGAACGAAATAAACAGTCTAATGTTAGAAGGAAGAAATATAAACATAAATATAATGAAAACAAAAGTAATACATTGCAATTACTTAGCTCTCGTTGGATTTTAAGCGTAAATCTTTATGAAATATTATTTGGCTCTGCAAGTTAAATAGGTTTACAAAACTTTTTTCTATCACCCGATAGCGCCACTGGCAAGTAAAGTATGTGTCATTTTATTGTTAGTAGTGCTTATATGTTCGGCCACCCGATGGCGTCACTGGCAAGTAAAGTATGTGTCATTCTATTGTTAGTACTGCTTATATTTTCGGCTACCTGATGGCGTCACTAGCCAGTGAAGTATTTGTCATCCTCTTTCTATTTTAGTATTGATACTGTTTTGTAGATCATTAAGTTAAAAAGAAATCAAATATCCTCGAAATATTCTTCAATAAATAAAATTATCGAATTTTTCAGACAATATATTGTCTGAAAAATTGGTCGATAATTTTATTTATTGAAGAGTTCTAATCAGACGTTAATCAAAGATTTGAATCCTCGAAATATTATTTATTGCACTATTTCCATAGTAGTAGTTGTATTTGACTTGACATGTACATTAGTGACATCGGACGGATTTTTAAGTTGATATAGCCGTGGTTCTTGTCTCCGCTATATTAACAGAAATATGACAGCCATATAAAAAAGACTGTAAGGAAAGATCAACTGAACTACATCTCGTTGAAAATAATTTTCGTGTACTAATAATTTGCATTCGACAATTACATCGTCACACTTAAAAAGTACCACCATCATTTATTACAAACGGAAATGGACCAATAATAATTAATTATTTAAGACAGAAAATTTTTCATCATTTGTATAACTAATTATCTAAGTAACTTTAATTAAACATTTAATTGTTAAGTATGAAGTAGTTAAAATTATAATATATGAATTCATAATCAGATATAATAATAATTTACAATCGACCAATTACATAATACTCGCTGATAAAATGAGTAGAGGCAAAAAACGTGTTGATCGTCTGTCACTTTTATAATACACAGGTGTTTAGTTATAACAGGTGTCAACTTAATATTCATTTATTATAACAATGTAAATTACCACTGCCTATTGATAACATCCGCGGCATAGTTCTTTGCATTCTCTTTATTATATTGATATAGTATATATTATATTAACAAATGAATAAATAATAAACAAAAGACGCGCGGTCACATATTATATAATATGCATGTGATAATGGCGAGCTTTTGTCTGTCCGCAAGACATATGCAGGTAAATATGCAATTTCACGTGTTTGTTTGTATTCAAAGGTTGTTTATAAACGGTTTGAATTAAACAAGACGCGTGTTTGATTGTGCAGTACGACATATTATTGTCAAATTGTTTATGGATTTTCGTTTTTAAATCTCAGTTTTTTATTATTATCAAACGAACGATTGAAATTGATTTATTATCCACTAGAGTGACCTGTGCAAATTATTCGCACTAAATAAGTATAATAATTATCACTTTACAAAATTATTTTTTTAAATATGATTGCAGGTATTCAATTCGTTTCTAATTTTGCACACTGCTTATAACGTTCTTTTTTTGTTGTATTACAATATGAAGCTCAGATGACAGATTGAAGAAATATTTTACTAAAATTGTCATATAGAGGCGCAAGTAGCAAAAGCGTTGAGCTAAGCCGTCAGATGGTATCATGCAGCATTGCTGTGACGTTGTTCAGCGTTGCTCGCTGTTTCAAAATTAAAGCCGTCAGATGGCAGTATGCACTATTTACAATATGAAGGTCAGATGACAGATCGAAGTGTTGACGTTGCTTTAAAATTAAAGCCGTCAGATGGCAGACGTTGTTCAGCGTTGCTGTTAATTAATTAATTTACAAAAACAAAAGCAATAATAAATTTTTTAGTTGTCGATGTCAGTAGAGCAAGCAATTACCTGTTAAATGATATATAATTTATGTGGAGAAATTGTGTGGTTTTTTCTAAAAAGGGAGGCAAACATCATAATAAACGTATTAATATATATATGATTTTGCTTTACCATTAATAACAGATCTAGCTGCTGAGCGTGTTGTATCAAAATAAACAAAAAAAAAGTTGGGTATTTGACTCTATAAAAGTAAATAAATAAATTATATCAATACGATAATTTGTCGAATAGAAAATCGGAAATTATCGATTTGTATTTACAAAAACAAGATTTATTATTTCAACTTTAAAATTGCAATTTTTTGACAAGTCAAAAAACGCTGTTTGCCATGATGATTTGATGACTGTGACGGTTTTGTTATCGTTCACAGAGAGCTTGGAACAGTAGTTTCTCCTCTTATTTTACAGAAAAAAATGTTGTACAAAGAAGACATCAATATTAACACTTAGGTTTTTAAATACATAAACATATCAAATAAAGAGATGAAGGAAGGTTTTGGTTGAGGATCATAAAATAAGCTTTACCAGTGTTTCGCTAGTGGCCACTAGCGAAACACTGATAAAGCTTATTTTATGATCCTCAACCAAAACCTTCCTTCATCTCAATATTCTATTGGATCAACACTACTTTAAGTGAAGATATCAAATAAATTTAATTATTAAAAAATTATAGAGTAAATCTAACGTGAGAGGGAGGGAGGGTCCCACCTAGAGTTGCCAGGTGTCTGGCAAAATAATGTTCGGCCAGTCCGGCTTTTGGTCTGTGTACTTTTAATTATATAGACTTTTTGATATTTTTCAAGAGTTTGAATAGTTATTTTTGAAGTAAAACTTCTTTAGGCACGCTTAACTTGGGGAGTAAGCTGGTAAATGCTTGACGAAAACGTTTATGGAAGTGCATCATCGGACGAGGTGAACGGTAATTGAGAGGAAGATATAAGTTAGTGAAGATAGTAAGAGAGAGAGTTACGTTTCAAATATTGGAAGTTGAGAGGGAGATATAAGTTAGTGAGAGCGACAAAGACGGAGATTAATCGAAATTATTTTTTTTTGACAACTATTTGTCGTTAAAAATGAAAACAATTGTTTTTGTATCAATAATACATTTCATCGAATTTTGCTGCATTTTGTAATATATATTACCTATATATGGCAGGAAGAAGTTTTACTTCAGTCGTGTAGTCTAAAGCACTCACTCGCTTTTTTTTAATAAAGATCTTTTTGTTTTTATTCAAAAGAACGGATATATTTTTGAATTGGTTAACGAAAACTTTTTAATAAAGTTATCGGACAATTTTTCAGACAATATATTGACAAAATATATAATTATTTATTGAAGAGTAATCAGACGTTAATCAAAGATTTATTTGTAATTTGTTAAAAGAGAGCAATAATTGTTTGTTTATAGAATGTTGTTAAAAACTGTGATTCGCTATTAAATAATAATTAATAAACAATTTTAACACAAACTTGACAGAGTTTTTTTATTATAAAGGTGATGCCCGGATTTAAAAATGTATACTTGGTTTTTAATAAAGATATGTCCGGCTTTTAGGGCACAATGTCCGGCCTAATACAGCGCTGAGTCCGGTTCTTGTACTTTAGGGCCTAACAACCCTAGTCCCACCACACCTTACCAAACCTCATAAAGGGGGAGTAGAGGTCCAAATTAAAAAAAAAAAATGGACGCCGTCTAACATATAAGAAATATGTAAATTACTTATAGAATAGACATCAGTTTTCTCCGTTCACTTTAAAGATAAGTCAACCGATTTATCCATCTGTCACCAGACTTTGTCATTCAAACTCGATGCAATTCTAATAAAAGAGTGTTGGTTAAAAAACGTATAAAAAAAAGAAAACAGCGCACATTCTGTACGACCAAACGTAGGTTCACTTTAGAAATCAATTTAATTTTGCAGAAAATCTTTGGTCTATTGTGTTATTTCCTTTATAAAAAGGACTTTGGAAGCGTGTTAAATTAACTGTACCTAAAATAGAGGTTAAAAACTTCATTTTTTACCCGGCAGCTGTCGCCGCTGTAGTATACGACAAATGACAATCTCTCATCGGGGGTGGTTACACAATCACAATAGAGAATAAGAAGACATTTAAAGTGTAAAGAAAAGGTGGCATTAGAATACATACGAACCAAGACACATTGTTATCTTAGGTCAGGCCGATTCTACTGACGATAAAACGAATTTAGAAAAGTAAAGATAGATTATCTCTAGTCTATATTAGTTTGTTATATCTGTCCTTGTCATGATAAAGTCATATTACATTACAATAAGACAACGTCAGCTGATTATAATGTGAACCGTAAACTTTATTAATATGTTAATTATTTGTTAGTTGTAAGCTTTTCGCAGCTTTTAAAATAGTTTAATTATCATCATATATATATTAATACGCTAAGGTTAAAGATGTTTGCCTCCCATTTTAGAAAAACCACACAATTTCTCCACATAAATTATATACCATTTTACAGATAATTGCTTGCTTTACTGACATCGACAACTAAAAAATTTATTATTTCCTTTGGTTTTGTAAATTAATTAAAATACTTGCGCCTCTATATGACAATTTTAGTAAAATATTTCTTCGATCTGTCATCTGAGCTTCATATTGTAATACAACAAAAAGAAGAACGTTATAAGCAGTGTGCAAAATTAGAAACGAATTGAATACCTGCAATCATATTTAAAAAATAATTTTGTAAAGTGATAATTATTATACTTATTTAGTGCGAATAATTCGCACAGGTCACACTAGTTAATTTGTAAAAGTGCAATAGCTCTAACATCATTTAATTAGTGGTTCCTGTAATTTAACAATCCTGTGTAAAGAACAAAATAGATTACGGATTGAATTTATACTTATACGTATAACCTCAAAGATGCTTGCTTGGAATTTATGTGTGTTTTTATGGTTTTAAGGTATTTTATAAGCGTACTGACGACCGAGGTATGAAGAAAAATAGTATACACCACACTGACCGAAAGTTTGATATCTATCATGATTTCCGAGGCGAATTGTGGTGTACATACTAGTGATGTGCCGGATCGTTAAAAATGTATATCCGCGGATACGGATCTGAAAACGGATATTTGGTTTCAAGTTCCGCGGATACGGATACGGATCTTAACTTTCTTAGAGTACGCGACGGTAAATATTGCATATCGACCTTTGGAAAGAGACTATCTGTTATGGAAAAAAGTTATTGACCTATTTAAGAGTTCACTCTCATAACAGATTGTCTCTTTCCAAAGATCGATGTGCAATATCTCATTATAAAGATAGTTTTTTAGTACCTTTGAGTTATGTACTATTGGTATGGTACTCACTGCGATAAATGTTTGCAATATAAAGGTGCCAAATACGACTTTAAAAAATAAAAAATAATCTGAATGAAATTTAACAGTTTTTCATTATTACCTAATCACCTATATATATATAAAATTTCATCTATGAATTGAAAATTAATAAGGTAAAAAATCCGTAAAAGATCCGCCAAAAACTAACGGATACGGATACGGATCTTTCTTCTCCCTGCGGATACGGATACGGATATCCTGCACATCACTACTACATATATACGAAAAAGAAATCAAAAGCTGTTATATAAAATTTGACAGTCTTCCTCTGTTACGTAAATTGTGAACACACCTTTAGAAATAAGTGAAGAAAAATTGTATAAATTTTGATACATTAGCGGAGTTTAGGCAGTTGAGAAATTGTTAAGAAAATGCTATATATCTTATTTTGGGCCATTGAAGTGTTTACACCTTTCGTACTTTTACGAACAATTGAAACTGAATTCAAGTAAAATTATGGCACACGTTTTGTGGACCAATTATTTTCATTATTCGATGGTCACGTTGGTCAAGACGTGTGTCCAGTATATGTAACACGTTCTTTGTTGCAAATAATAACTTTAAATGACCCTGATGTGGATACTCCCCCACTTATGCAGTTGAATGAAATAAATATAAGTCTGTGCCCTAAAGACAAAACTGCTCATGTTTCGAATTTTTATAATTTTTAATGTGAAACACCTATTGGCGCGTTATTGCGACTCGCAAAGTCCTCCGCTCCCTTCTACGCCAACGCTCTCGACTCCCTTGTGTGTGCGCGCGCGTATACTATACACTTGGTTACTTCTCTGTGAATTACTGTACGTTGTTATACAGTATGTAAACACGTAAGGTGCACATAGGGAAATTAACATTGGGTAAAAATGAATGGATCAGAGTGAGCCTTGAAATCTTGTTTTTCAATTTTACAGATAATATTCTTTTGCAAAATGAATGTGTATACTACCGAAGAAAATATTCAAATGATTACAACATAATCGGACTTTTTTTATTAATGGGACATTAAATTCTCAAAAATACTTAAATATGGTGCGAGATCAAATATCTCCGTATATTCGTGTTGAACCTAAAGACATTGGGTCACTGATTTACCAACGCGCATACGTCATACCCGTCAGACAATTTTTGAATGAAATGTTTCCAAACAGATGTAGTTGTTTTTTTGTTTTATTTTTGTACAAAAAATTAAAATAATGGTTTATAAGAGCTTTTTATTATTAAAAAAAGTCATGTAAAATAAAAATAAATCAAAATAAAATAGAAATCCTCAAGATTATCGCGATAAATCAATAGAAATAACAATTAATGCAGTCATGGCTAACTCTGATCCAAGTATTTTTTCCCAATGCTAATTTCCCTATATTATGTGCACCTTACGTGTTTACATACTGTATATTGGTAAATTACATTACAGGGCAAAATTTCGTTACGGGCCGAATTTCAATTACAGGGCAAAATTTAGTTGCTAGAATTTTGCTTAAATTTATGTTTCACATCTGCCAGACGTCTCACGACGGCTTAAAGTTTTTTTCTGTAACTCTATTGCTGCGGTATCATATACACCTACCCATCATTCCTAAAAAAAGAATATTCTCGGACTAGACTGAATTCGTAAGTTCTTACAGCGAGACGTTGACTTTAACCAGACGTTCACAGCCAATAAAGATGTTTACACACTTATTTTTTTATTACTATATAAATGTCTATTTTAAAATGAATTTCGAAACTGTAGGTAAAAACCTTCGTTAAATTATAAACCTAGAGTATTGTCAATAGTAAAAACTATTAATATTTTACCGTAAATTCGTCGTAAGCCATTGCGTCTTTTGGACACAGTTATAATACCTTTTCATAAATATAAACCGTCGATTTTATTTAAATACATTTCAGATCTTTACAAAAGTTCCAAGTTTCTTAAAGTCAAATGGCAATGCAGCAGATATTTTATTTTAGAAAAATAACGATTAGAAATACGATTTAACTGAAGGAATATTATTTTTCAGTTCCAATATATTAATAACTAGCAGCCCGGCCCGGCTACGCCCGAATTTGTAGATTGCCACCGTTTTTTCGTCTCCACGAAAAGCGCTTTCATTTTAACGCGATAATATACAGTCCATGGCCATCCTGTAGTTTCATTCTAAATAGTGGTGAAAACATTTTTGAAATTCCGGAGATTAACTCCTACATCCAAACTTACAAGCATAACATCTTTATAATATTAGTATACAGTATTACAGTATAGTAACATAAGTATCATTTTTACACGCTTTATATTAAAGTTTCACTTGTAAGTTTGTATGCATGTATGTATATAAGTATGTATGTTTATAAGCTCGTTTGGACTACAGCAAGTGGTTCATATAGTGGTATAATATGCCAGCACTGTAAGTACACTGGCTAGCCGCGCGGTCTAAGGCACGGGTCTTCGCTGACGTCAACTCTCGGAATCACGGGTCGTGGGCTCTAATCCCGTCCACGCCGGAAAAAAAATTGTTTTTTTTTCGGCAAATTTTTGACAATAAATCGAACTAAAAAGTGGAAAATAAATATAGTTTAAAAAAAACTAAAAAACACGCTTTATGTCGAACTAAAAAGTAAAAAATATTTTTTTTTAAAATAAGCTTAAAACAATAATGAATAAAAAAATGTGGAACAAAGCGCCCCACGCTTTCTTTCACAATAATACTTGTAATTTTTATTCACTATTGTTTTAAGCTTATTTAAAAAAAAATTTTACTTTTTAGTTCGATATATAAAGCGTGTTTTTTAGTTTTTTTAAACTATATTTATTTTCTTGATGTAAATCTATTTTATGAAACACTTCCTGAGTGATTGACAAGACACAGCCCAAACTGGCGGGTCTAGAAGCATAAAATTTTGAACAGGATTTTCTTATATCATATAAGTGCGAACACTAAGAAAAGCTTTTTGAAAATTCATCTCCTAAAGGGGTTAAATATTTAATCTATAAATTGCAAAAATGTCAAACGTCAGCTACTTTAAGATGATACTGTAATAAAGAAAGCTCCACTAAAATATTGCTTCATCTCAATCGTGTGCGGAGCCACGGGTAGCGGCTAGTAGACTAATAAAGATATAAATCATATTGTCTTAGGCATGCAATACAATTTCCTGGACATAATGATATAGGGAATTAAATAAATACATACCTAACACAATATTATTTAGTACACAGGAATTTGATGATGTAATAAATTGTAAGTATTTTTGAGGCTACACTGCTGAAAAGAGGATTTTCTTGCAAAAAAACTTTTTAATCGCTATCGATTGTATTTTTGATCTAAGGATGCATTGCATTATACTTTGTCCTTGTAAGTAATATTTAAATCTCTCAAGATATATTTCATTAGAGTCATTTTATAAGCGATATTTTGTATGTATGTGTTAATAAAACGAATGTTTTAACGAGATGGTAAAAATTAACACCCTCGCATCGATCACTAATATAAACAAAACAAATAAATAATATCTGCTTGCGTAGATGTTGATTTGTCATCCTTGGCATATTTTTATTGCCGGCACTATTATACATAGTCAAGTGATTTTAATTGCTGCAATAAAATACCAAGTGCATTAACACATCAACTATATATTGTGCATTGTAAATACGCGCAACATATGAGAAAAGTTGACTGAAAGAAATAAGAACTAGTGTGACCTGTGCGAATTATTCGCACTAAATAAGTATAATAATGATCACTTTACAAAATTATTTTTTAAATATGATTGCAGGTATTCAATTCGTTTCTAATTTTGCACACTGCTTATAACGTTCTTCTTTTTGTTGTATTACAATATGAAGCTCAGATGACAGATCGCAGAAATATTTTACTAAAATTGTCATATAGAGGCGCAAGTAGCAAAAGCGTTGAGCTAAGCCGTCAGATGGCATCATGCAGCATTGCTGTGACGTTGTTCTGCGTTGCTCGCTGTTTCAAAATTAAAGCCGTCAGATGGCAGTATGCAGTATTTATAATATGAAGGTCAGATGACAGATCGAAGTGTTGACGTTGTTTCAAAATTTAAGCCGTTAGATGGCAGACGTTGTTCAGCGTTGGTGTATTTTAATTAATTTACAAAAAGAAAAGCAATAATAAATTTTTTAGTTGTCGATGCCAGTAAAGCAAGCAATTATCTGTAAAATGATATATAATTGATGTGGATAAATTGTGAGATTTTTTCTAAAAAGGGAGGCAAACATCTTTAACCTTAGCGTATTAATATATATGATGACGTATTTATGTAGAGTACGAAACTGTTACTGCATAAAATTTATAGAATAACAATACTTGGTAAAGTCGGTAATAATCTTCCTTGTCGAGCGTCCACAATGTTTAATCTTCTTTGTGGTAGACTATATATTTTAAAATTTTAAACACAGATTTTATAAGTAGACAAAAAATCTCACTAAAAAAAGATGTTTCAAATTTTAGACATGAATCAATTTTTTGAATAACACAATAATAATGGTAGGCAACTTATCCCTGGGAGTTCGAAGTTGGACATGCATTTATTTGTGAATTATATGCACACGTTTGACGTTGCACATGTCTCTTTCAATCAAACCGCTGATGCAATTTAATATCTGAATAATAATTAATATAATCGATATCGGTGGGCTCTCATTTGCAATTCATAAAACACAACAGATCTTAAATGTTTGTCATTCATTTATGGTCGCAGTGTGTTATAAGTGCCGTTCGCTGCGGCTTCTTTAATAATAATCTAAGCGCAAACATTCCTTACAGTCCAGAAGAAACGAAAGGCTAGGCATGATGACATCTATAAAAGAATAAATGGTTTTAGAGGCAAATATGTGTTGAAATGATTAAAAAAAAATGACCCAGTGTTAATATAAACATTGAGATTAATAAGATTTTTAATAAAATACTGCAATCGGCCACGTTGACTAAAACAACGAATGACGTCATGCCTTCTTAAATCAAAGAGAATATAAACACTTGAAGTAGCTTAAACTTTTGTTGCGATCATTCACTTCTGCATCATTGAATTAGTTGATTTGTTGTTTATTCGTTTTTTGTGATACAGTGTAAACTCTTTATAACGTCCTTCGTTATAACGAAAAACTCCCTATAACGTCGAAATTTTTACGATTTGGTTGGTTTACCTTAAAACCTATACATTAATACCCTCTTTATAACGCAACAGCCATTCTCTATTTCGAAGAAATATGTTCATATTTAGGCGTCAGCAAATGTTTACAGACATAAAGAGGACCATTCTGAACCATCACCATCTATTCAACAAGCACTTAATGACGCCAAACTTATCGAAAAATTCCTATTATTTAATGAAGATTATTCCACCACATCCCAAGGCATGCATAAGATACTTAAAATACAAAACAAATATTGGCGTAGCGAAAAACGTCAGGCAAATTTAACAAACTATAGGTATATGTGTTTGGAATAAATTAATTTTGTGAAAATTGATTATTTTTCTTTCTTCCCTCCATATGACGAAAATTCTTTATAACGAAAAAAATGTTCGGTCCCTTAAAATTCGTTATAAAGAGATTATACAGTACATTGAAGATTATTGTTAATTTGGTTGTTTTTGTTTCTTCACTCCATATAACGGTAACTCTCTATAACGATAAAAAATGCTCGGTCCCTTGAGTTTTATTATAAAGAGTTTACACTATATATTATAACACTTACGTCATAGGTAATTTTTGTGGTTATTTAACTTGCAATTACAGAAAACCGTACTATTTTTACTACTAACTACTTACTTTTAAGAAAATACTTATTATAAATTATGTAATCAAATAAATTTACATACTTACCTTTCTAAGAAATACCTCTGAACCACAGCTCTACACCCATAAATACATCTAATGTCTAATGACGTCACAAACGTTTTGGCAATTGCTTCAAAATAGAAAGATAAAAGTGCAACTGGGAAGCGAAGCTGTGAACTTATGAGGTTGGTAAATAGATTGTTGGTTGCAAGAACTTGGCTTGGTGTTTAATTATCACAGACTTAAAATAATTCAATATTAATTGTAGACACAGTAACTTTTTTAAAATATTTATTCAGAGGCACTACCAATTATTAAAGACTTATTGTTGCAATCTTTTAGTAATATAATTAGCTGTCCATCAATTTATAATTTATGCTTTTGTGGAACTTCTTTTATTTGCAATTTACATAAACAAATTTTTTTTTTATTATAATATGTGTGAAACAGATGAAATTATTACAAACCAAATAAACGTGAGCTTGTATGTGTCTGTTGGCATTAATATTTTTATATTAAATGTAATTATTTTAATATAAGAATTAAATAAATTTATGCAAATCTGTATTATTATAAGCAGCGTTTGCATATTACTTTCAGAGATAATTCTGAATATTTAGAATGTTAAATATACAGAAGACATAAAAATTTAATTTCACGCAAGAGTATTTTTTTCCATTGTGATATATTATTCAGAAGATATTATTACTGATACAAATTTTTGATTGTATTAAGATAAAATTATAACAGTTAAAACAATTATTTATATTACATTTACTAGCGGTCCTTCCCGGTTTCACCCGGGTGTGATAGATATCATTCTGCAAAATATATTTCGTTTGCGGTCCGACGTCTGAACTAATAGCTTTGAGCAAAATTTTCTTCTGAACTAATAGATTTGAACGAATATTATCAGATTTCACTACTTGATACTAGTGATGTGCCGGATATCCGTATCCGTGGATATCCGAGGGAGCAGAAAGATCCGTATCCGTATCCATATTCGTTAGTTTTTGGCGGATCTTTTACGGATCTCTTACCTTATTAATTTTCAATTCATAGATGAAATTTTATATATATAGGTGATTAGGTAATAATGAAAAACTGTTAAATTCCATTCAGATTATTTTTTATTTTTTAAAATCGTATTTGGCACCTTTATATTGCAAACATTTATCGTAGTGAGTACCATACCAAGAGTACATAACTCAAAGGTACTAATAAAAAACTATCTTTATAATGAGATATTGCACATCGATCTCTGGAAAGAGACAATCTGTTATGAGAGTTAACTCTTAAAGAAGTCAATAACTTTTTCCCCTAACAGTCTCTTTCCAAAGGTCGATGTGCAATATTTACCGCCGCGTACTCTAAGAAAGTTAAGATCCGTATCCGCGGATCTTGTAACCAAATATCCGTATCCGTATCCGCGGATCTTGAAACTAAATATCCGTATTCAGATCCGTATCCGCGGATATGCATTTTTAACGATCCGGCACATCACTACTTGATACTAACACAGTTTCTTTTGTTCGCTTCTGAACTAATAACTTTAAATACATTCTATCAGAATTCGCTGCATATTACTAAAACAGTTTTTTTTTTTGAGAAAACACCGTAATTTATGTTGATTTTTAGACTATTTACCTCTTTTCATTCTCTCGTATTGTATGTTATTTGTTGTCATCACTACATTATATTTAATGTGGGGACTGCTACGTCTATTTTGATAAAAATGTGGTCATAATCTTGGATCATTTTTGGCAATGAGTTCTGCAACACGGCATAAGCAATGCAGCTCATTTTCTTACGTCAGATGTAAAAAAAGGGCCTCATGTCTCTCGCTCCCCTTCCTAAATTAATATAGGTTGAAATTTTACGCTCCGTTTAACTAAACTTCTACATAATTCACCCACATCATACAGGTATCCATACGAATCTTTAACAACTACATTTTAATCCCTGCGCTGTAATAATCACTGCTTCTAGGCGGAGAGTCTGCCGTCAGATTTCCTATACAAAACAGACAAAAATAATTGTTAAGGATTGAGGCAAACAAATAGGTCGTCCCACCTATCAAAATTTGATAATTTTGAACAGTGCACGTTATTCTTTATGCAAATAATGTAAGCCAAACAGTTCTTACATTCTTCTTGTTATTTGAAAAGAAGAATTTTAAAAAAATGTATTCATTTCAAACGGCTGAGCTTAGACATATTATGATGATGTCACAGCTGGATCTGGTAACTTTCATAAAGAGATGTGTGTCTATGGATAGAGATGTATATACCACTGCCGCATGATCCAAGTCTAAAGAGCCAATATATATGTAATTCAACAACAGGGTTAGGCGTGATCTGATGACGTCAAAGCTAGATCTAGTCAGCACACCATTTTCGTGCATAGATAAAAAGAAGTACGTACATGGAAAGAGATGTATATACCTAGCGATTACGTAGCGGGATACGTTTAAAATTCTATTGAAAAGTACACACGTTTGGAATTTTTCTTTCTTGTAATAAAAGGTTCCAAAAGATTCTCAAAAAAATTGTATATCTATTTGGAACTTAGACTTCAGTCCCAAAAAATGTGGGACAAACCCATTATCATTATTTTAATTCTACCGTATCATGGAATAGTGACGTCACTTTAAGAAAATTTTTTTTAGTGACTTCTTGTGTCACCGTTGAAATAAATAAAATTCAGGTGAAAATATCGATTTTAACCGGTACTTTCATATCATCATGAGATGCCAGAGTTCATTCGACGTCCACTCGTTGACAACCCTAATTATTTTTCAATTCTCGACACAGCAAAAAAATAATAAATGTGTCTTCCTCTTTGTCTGCCTCAATGCTGACTCACACAGACAAATAGGTCGCTGTATATTCAATAAATAGAAAATCCGACGGTCGACTCTCAGACCATTCGTTTTTTTTATATAAATTTATAGTGAATACCAATTTTTGCAGGTGCGTTTTACATACCTTTATAATAATATGATGTAGGAGTCTTCATAATCTTTACTGTACTGCAAATATGCAATATTGAATTTTGCTTTACAAAATTAAAAAAAAATAGATTTTTTTTCTATATTCGCAATACTGTTATTATAAACGGATTTATTAAAATACCGTGGGAGAGAAAAAAACTGCACAGTTTTGTATAAAATGTATAAAAATATTTTTTCACCCTTATAAATACCTACATCAAAGATTGAATTGATGTAAAATTTATGAAAAATATGTATAAAATTGTGACTGCATTTAAACATGCGCATTTTTTATAAAAAGGGTGAAATACGACAACCCTTTTTCCATATTTTTGCTTTTTTATATTCCCACGAAATACACTATTCTGATTTAGTGTAAAAAATGTATTTCTGTCACACAAGAAAATTTTAATTTGTTCGGATACCGACATTGTATTTACATCAAAATAAAATATGTAGGTACTTACCTCTATCTATATATATAAAATTCCCATGTCACAATTTTGGCCGCGCTAATCTCTGAAACCACTGAACAGATTTTAATGAAATTTTGTAAAGGTGTCTTGCTTGGTGCAACTTGCGCTATAGGATAGTTTTTATTGAATATATTGTACAAAATTACGGTATTTTCTCAAAAAACCTTTATAGTAACACGTAACGACATCTGTTCTATCAGAAGTCAGTTTTGTTTGTTTGCTTCTGAACTAATAGTTCTTCAGCAAACAAACAACACTGTTTAGTACCAAATAGCGACATCTGTTAGAACTTGCAATTTGCTCAAAGCTATTAGTTCAGATGCCGGGCCACAAACGAAATACATTTTGCAGAATTATATCTATCGCACCCGGGTGAAACTGGGACGGACCGCTATAATATTATAAAGAGTTTGTAAGTTTGGATATAGGAGGCAATCTCCAAAACTACTCATTCATTTTCAAAATTTTTTCACCAATATTTAGAATGGACATTCAGGATGGATACAGATTACAGGCTATATATTATTGCGTTTAAATAAAAGCGCTTTTCTTTGGAACCAATTTTGTAACGTAAGTCGACGAAAAAACGGTAATTTACAAATTCGGGCGAAGTCGAACCGGGCCGCTAGTAATACAATGTAACCTCTTTATAACATCCTTCGTTATAACGATAAACTCCGTATATTGTAGAAATTTTTACAATTTGGTTGGTTAACTTTAAGACCCATACATTAAATACCCTCTTTATAGCGCAACAGTCATTCTGTATTACGAAGAAATATGTTCATATTTAGGCGTCAGCAAATGTTTACAGACGTAAAGAGGACGATTCTGAACCATCACCAACTATTCAATAAGCACTTGATGCCGCCAAACTTATCGAAAAATTCTTATTGTTTAATGAAGATGATTCCACCACATCCCACACAATCCAAAAGATACTAAACAAATATTGGTATAGCAAAAAACGTCAGGCAAAGTCAACAGACTTATGTGTTTTGAATAAATTAATTAGGTGAAATTTGCTTATATTTTTATGTCTTCCCTCCATATAACAAAAACTCTTTATAACAAAAAAAAAAATGCTCGGTTCCTTGAAATTCGTTATAAAGAGGTTACACTGTACTATAAATTCATCAAAATAAAATAAGACACCTTGATATTATGGTATGATAAAATTATGCGGGATACAAAGCTAAATACATTATAAAAACAATTTTTGTTCACTAGAACATCATTTAATCGTCAACGTTTAGGCAGAAATTCCTGGCTTCTTCAGGACCTTAAAAATGTTTAGTAAAATTTTAATTTTTAAACTTTTTAAATAAATAAAATTGTCGACCATTTTTTCTCAGACCAATATATTGACAAAATATAAAAAAATAACAAATCAATAAAACATAAGAAGAGTTCTATTCAGACGTTAATCAAAGATTTGAATTTTATGACTTTTTACTAAACATTTTTAAGGTCCTGAAGAAGGCATCAATTTCTGCCGAAACGTTGACGATCTAGTCACCTAGTGAATAAAAATTGTTTTTATATTTAGCCTTGTATCCCGCATAATTATTTATCATATAAATTCATGAAAAAAAATTGTCACAAACAAATGACATACGCGGTGTTAGCTTTTGGTCACAGATAATACATACATAACCAGCTCATTAATAAACACTCAGAGAAAATATGCATACATACAGACATAAATACGACGATACTGTCATTAAGATTGTCACCGACGATAAGTAATTAAGCCTGTCACATTGTCAGATTGCCGCTAACTTGCGTACTCACAAGATGGAAATTATCTTCCACTGTCATTAAAATCACATAGGTGCACCACGCAAGGTCACCATACGTGTATACACGGTGATCATAAATGACACAGTACTGAGGCATACCAATGCTTTGCACTGTATTTTTAAAGGGGAATTATAAAACGGTCGAATAAAAAAAAATTTGGTGACTGATGATGAGATACTGTTTTAATAACTTGAGATATTAAAATAATAGTTGGGTGACTAAATTACTAAGTGAGCGACTAAATTACTAAGTGAGCGACTAGAATGCCTTCGGTAATTTTGAAGCAGATATCTTCTTTTGTTTTTACTTTTTATTTTTTTTTTCACTTTGAGACTACAACTTAAAACTCACATTTTCATGAAGATTGAAAACAACCGCTTTTTTTGATAAAGGGGTATGCGAATTGTCTCGCAGTGAAACTCGATGGGGCAAAGGTGGAGTTTTTAAAAAAATAATTCCGGGGTGAACGATAAACGGGTATGCGAATTGTAATTCCGGGGTGAACGATAAAGAGGTATGCGAATTGTAATTCCGGGGTGAACGATAAAGAGGTATACGAATTGTAATTCCGGGGTGAACCGGGAAGGGGCAAATGTGGAGTTTTTAAAAAAACAATTCCGGGGTGAACGATAACGGGGTATGCGAATTAAATAGTTAATTGTTTGAATAGAACTGCGTTTTCTAAAAAATGTATATTTAATTGACAGTCAATTAAATATATATTTTTTAGAAAACGCAGTTCTATTCAAACAATTAACTATTAACAACTTAGTAATTTAGTCGCTCACTCAGTAATTTAGTCACCCAACTATTATTTTCTCGTCACGCTCAGTCAGTCGCTCACTTAGTAATACAGTAACCCAAATTGATTATTTTTGTCACCCAAAATTGTAATTTACAGTCACTCGTTTAAATACTACCCATTTTTAAATAGCTGTACCCGACCGCGCGTTGCAGCGGCTCAGTCTGGTTTGCGTGTGCTGCGCTGTCACGTTCAACAGATGGCGCTCTCGTTCCCATAAAATATTTTTGTCTTCTATGATACACCCTGTATATATCAGACAAAGATATTGATTACCTATATTATATAATCTAAATTCCACGGCTTCTATGTTGCAAAGCCTCAGTTTGTCCGAGAACTGATAAAAGTATCACTTGGATTTTCAATTATTAATAAGAAAATAATAATTTAAAAATATGAATTGATGCTATGTAAATAGTCCTGGTTGTCTTGAAAAAAGCTCAAAATTTGGTAATTGAAAATTTCCTCTTTATAACTGGCGTAACAGATGCAGTAAAAAATAATAATATTTTATAAAATTAAACAATGAACACACAATTTACTGGTATATGAGAAGAACATACTATATATACGCTGACATTGTATGAATATGGACATCCGCTACATATGAACTGTTTCGAACTTGAAATATATAATTATGTATATTCATAATTAAAATTTAAAAAAATATGATTCTTACATAATTATTTTACTCTGAATGAGAGTTAAAATGTTTTATATTTATACTATGCCATGATTATTATTATGAATATTTAAAATTAAATTTTGTTTTTTTTTTTGAAAATAATCATAATTAAGTAAGTACAATTTTTTTCTCGTCCTTTGCAAAATATAATTTCTGCCATATCTGCAGCTAAGAATAACTAACAAAAAAAAATTTCTATAAAACATAAAATATTAACTGCTTCGTCTATATAATTGTCATATTCAGAAATATATTGGGAAGTACTTAACTTACAGTATGTACTGCATAGTTATTAAACACGTTATAACAACTTGCTCTTTACTCCCTAAACCGAACCTGTCAGTATTGCAATAACCCAGAATATTCAGTTTTAAAATTTCACAACAATCTTCCTGCTGATCTGAAGAACTTACTCAAAGCTAAGTAGCTTTGAGTAAATTCTATCAGACGTCGTTACGTGTTACTAAAACAGGTTTTGGGAGAAAATACCATAATTTTGTACAAAATATTTAATAAAAACTATCATATAGCGTAAGTTGCACCAAGCAAGACGCATTTACAAAATTTAATTAAAATTTATTCAGTGATTTCGGAGATTAGCGCGGCCAAAATTGTGACACGAGAATTTTATATAATATGTAAACGCGTAAAGTGCACATAGGGAACTTAGCATTGGGAAAAAATACTTGGATCAGAGTTAGCCATGACTGCATTAATTGTTATTTCTATTGAATTATCGTGGTAATCTTATGAGGATTTCTATTTTATTTTGATTTATTTTTATTTTACTTGGCTTTTTTAATAATAAAAAGCTCTTATAAATCATTTTTTTAATTTTTTTGTACAAAAATAAAACAAAAAAACAACTCCATCTGATTGGAAACATTTTATTCAAAAATTGTCTGACTGGTATGACGTATGCGCGTTGTTAAATCAGTGACCCAATGTCTTTAGGTTCAACACGAATAGGCGGAGATATTTGATCTCGCACCATATTTAAGTATTTTTGTGAATTTAATGTCCCATTAATAAAAAAAGTCCGATTATGTTGTAATCATTTGAATATTTTCTTCGGTAGTATACACATTCATTTTGGAAAAGAATATTATCTGTCAAATTGAAAAACAAGATTTCAAGGCTCACTCTGATCCAGTCATTTTTTCCCAATGTTAATGTCCCTATGTGCACCTTACCTACGTGTTTACATACTGTATATAGATATTGTTTGACAATATTTTTAATGAATATAAAAACGTTATTTTGTTTAGAGAATGGTTTGTCTGTTCACACTCCACATTCATATCTAAACGAACTTCATTGAAGACACATTATCATGATATATCTACGAGTTGCTCTGCTCAGTTGAAAAGAAGTTGCACGCATGTTATATCATTGTTACACACGTGAATTTCGCGTATAGCGTGCCTCTTACAGTTTATAGGTGAATATATTAATTAAATATTCGTTTACATTACGAATCTCATTCATTCTTGTTTGTTCACAAACGATAGGGGCCCATGTTGGGCCCACCAAGAGGTAGGTACATATTTAATAGTCAACCCAGATACAATGGATATTAAAATAATTAATTAATGATTTTAATAAAAAAGTGTGTCACATTTTCACAATCGTCTCACAAGAATCTGTGTATTATCTTTATTGATACGGGTACCTTGGTTCTCAGATTCAAGAATTGTTTTTTTTTTCAATTTTTAGGGTTCCGCACCTCAAAAGAAAAAAGGAATGACCCTTTTAAAAAATGCGATTTTTGACGAAAACCGAAATCTTTCAGAACTTTGGCAAAATCATCATGCTTATATAGAAAAAAACACGCTGAATCCAATGAGCACAAACAAACGTCTGTATGTCTTTTGGTTTAGAAGTTATTTGCATTTATAGCTTTCAGAAAATCATATAAAACCTTCGAATGGCCGTAGTTTCCATTTTCCAAACTAAAAGAGATAGGTACAGACGTTTGCTTACGCTCATTGAATTGAGAGTAATTTTTTCTGTAAGCAATCTTAATTTTAAGAGCATATTAAAGAATTCGATTTTTGCATTTTTTTTTCAAGGCATACCCCTAAAAAAAATGCGATTTTTGACGAAAACTGAAATCATTCGGAACTTTGATAAAATCAACATGCTTAAATTGAAAAAAAAACATTCTACATCCAGCATTATCTTAAAACGTCGTATGTCGTTCAAAAAAAGTTTCGAACTAAAAGAGATAGTATTTAACCATACCCCCTCTCCCTTTACAAGTAACGCCACTGACTTAGTGGCCCACGAGTTAGTACTAAAAAAAATAATTATCAAAATTTGACCCACTTCTCAAAAAAGGTTCGCTATCACTGTCTTATAGGATCCCTTGGTTGTCCGTTCGTCTGTTTGTCTGTCAAGACTCTCGGAAATCAAAACGTACCTATGGATACTTCCCGTAGACCTATAGAATCATGAAATTTGGCAAGAAGCAATGTCTTATAGCTCAAGTAAAGGGAAAAATTCGGAACCGTAAATTTGTAAATATGTTACGCTCAAAGATCGAAAACGCTCAGTGAGCGGAAAAATAGCTCACAACGCGTTGTGGTCACAGTAAAACATCTACATCGCAAAATTCGTGTTATGGTTCTAATAAAAACGCGCACGACGCGTTATGGCAATCACAGAAAGACCAAATAGCGAAATTCGTGTCGTGGCTGACATGCTATTCGAACTCAACGCGTTGTGGCAATGAAGAAAAGCCATGACGCGTATGGAATATTATTTGATTACGACGCACACTACTTTCCGATATGGATCATACTAGGCCTAGGCTGGAAACGTTTTGGTAGATGTCCTTAGGAAATATTTTTTATTTTATAAAATCACTGCATAACGTGTTTGTCATTATTAAATATGTTATATAAATACAGTTATATAAATACATTTGTTTCAGTGTGAGAACTTGGTTTACTTAATAACATGTGATCAAATTTTTTTTTTCCTTCAGAAAACAATGATATTCTTGAAAAAGGTGCTAAAAAACTGTATGACCTGTATTTATATAACATATTTAATAATGACAAACACGTTATGCAGTGATTTTATAAAATAAAAAATATTTCCTAAGGACATCTACCAAAACGTTTCCAGCCTAGGCCTAGTAGGATCCATATCGGAAAGAAGTGTGCGTCGTAATCAAATAATATTCCATAAGCGTCATGGCTTTTCTTCATTGCCACAACGTGTTGAGATCGAATAGCATGTCAGCCACGACGCGAATTTCGCTACTTGGTCTTTCTGTGATTGCCACAACGCGTCGTGCGCGTTTTTATTAGAGCCATAACACGAATTTCGCGATGTGGATGTTTAACTGTGACCACAACGCGTTGTGAGCTATTTTTTCGCTCACTGAGCGTTTTCGATCTTTGAGCGTAACAGAGACATCACAAGAAAAATAATGTTTAAACCGTAACAACATGCTACGCACGTACACAAACAGTTCTAATACAAAACAAGCGTCCGCTACTGTTGCGTTTATACAGCACAATATGAGAACTCTCGCATGCAGCACGGTACGATTACTAGGCTGTAACTAGGCTAGCCACGAGGTACAGTTCAGTAGTACATCTGAACTCACTGCAATTCCTCACTTGTGGGTTGGAATGGTAAAGGTCCAGATATTATAATTTAACTTTTTTTGCATCTACGGGTTTATACGAGTAATTGCTATACTAAATTAATATTTCTCACGCGATATTTCTCTGGAGGTCACAAACTCTTAAGAGATCATACTCATAAAAATACATACTTTATCTGTGAAGAGATAGAAATATATTTTCGAAAACGCAAATCTGAAAGTAAGTGATTCTTGTCAAAAACAAACTAATTAATTTTTAAAAACATTTACCACCAAATTTTTAACGGCGGAATGCAATATGGACTCGTCTAACTGTTACACATAATGTCACATCTCGTCGAAAATCGCCTTTATTACACCTTTACGACCAAATCTATTATTACACGCGTTATATTAGTTTCACTTGTAAGTTTGTATATATGTAAGTAGGTATGTATGTTTGTTTGTAACCTCGTTTGGACTACAGCAAGTGGTTTATTACTGTTAGTATGTTATGCCACTACTGTAAGAGCAATCGTTGACCAAGCGTCAACTCTCGGATTCACCGGTCGTGGGTTCTAATCCCGTCCACGCCGAAATAAAAAATTTGTTTTTTTCGGCAAACTTTTGACAATAAATCGAACTAAAAAGTGGAAAATCAATATAGTTTAAAAAAAACTAAAAAACACGCTTTATATCAAACTAAAAAGTGAAAAATAAATATAGTTTAAAAAAACTAAAAAACACGCTTTATATCGAACTGAAAAGTAAAAAATATTTTTTTTAAAATAAGCTTAAAACAATAATGAATAAAAAATACTAGTATTATTGTGAAAAAAGCGTGGGGCGCTCATGTACGAAAATGTGGAACAAAGCGCCCCACGCTTTTTTTACAATAATACTAGTATTTTTTATTCATTATTGTTTTAAGCTTATTTTAAAAAATATATTTTTTACTTTTTAGTTCGATATAAAGCGTGTTTTTTGTTTTTTTTTTAAACTATATTTATTTTTTTTTAAATGTACATACGATTCCCTGTAGTAATTTATTCGATAGACAGTTGAAGGCTGGTGACTCAGTCATCGTAGGTGGCGTGCTCGGCATTAATTGCTATTTTGGCAGACAGAATTATCAAAACGAGTGACGACGTTATTGTAACTGTCATAACAATGTTTTAGTCGAGGCATGATTTTCATTCTGAGAGCGTTATTTTGTAATATAACGCAATACGAGGCAGCAATCAGTGAGTCGGTACCTGCCCACATCGAATTCGCGGAACAACTGAACAACATAGATCGCTATCAGCTGTCATGCTACTTTGCATATGAATACGATGTACATACATATCGTTCTTAGTAGGTACTGATGTTTATACGTCCGTCATAACAAGAAGAATGAACGATACGTCGAACTTCTTCTTTGAGTAAATCGATAAGATAGCCCCAAAAACAGGATGCATTACAAATACTACAAAAACACTTTAAAAAAACAGAATAAAAAATTTGGTTTACATAACTCTAAAAACATGAATATAAATAAACATCCTGCAGATAATGAAAGATCAACATTTTAAAGGCTGAGTTTACAAAACTACAGTAACCGATTTAAGTCAAAATTATATGGAACTATTCTGGTGTCTTTCAGAATACAAATTGGTTAAGAGAGTTATAAATAAATGCGTCGGATAAATAATCTTCTTTTTTGAAGCCAGTTAAAAAAAATAATTTTGAATATGCCAAAAAAGAGGACACAATTTTTGTTTAGCTTGAAACAAACAATCAAAAGCACATAATAAATTCGTAATAGGGGTCCTTTAGTTGTCACGCAATTTAATACCTCAAGTAAATAATACCAGTTTAATATTTTTGGAGAAAATTTTTAATACCAACAGGTGTTACCGTCAGGACTCAAACCTGAATTTACCAATTTCGCATTGGTTGATTTATCAATTAATCTACAGTAACCGATGGACATCGGTGATTTGAACTTATATAAATGGTATTTACGGTGACAGAAACCACTGTTAGCGACAGTCGATTTTTAATGCAAACGTGTTAAAAGTCGACATTACCCATGCGAGAGGTATGTACAAATTATATTTTTAAACTATCGCCAGTAAAGACATGGATAGATACAAATTTTATACAGATATAAATTTTTTAACTGCCGGTCGGAATGCAAATACATAATTATATAGACACTAGAAATAATTATTCAAAGGGCAGATTAATAAATAATATAAAATTGAATTTAGTACACGTGAAATACATAATATTAGGGGTCCTTTAGTCGTCACGCAATTCAGGGTAAGTTTGAAATTATCAAATGGCTAAGAACGAGTATAGCGTAGGCCTGAAACAAATTTCTCCTCAGAGGTACAGAACACCAAATGATTCCCTTGCAGCAATCAAATTATTTCAAGGTCTTATACTCCTATCTTGGTTTTTCTGCTATAGATTTGGACTGGAAGCATGTTTTGTTCTGATGAAATTAGGGTAAGATTAAAACTATCAAATAGACGTGAAACAAATTCCTCCTCAGAAGTACAGAACACCAAATGATTCCCTTGCAGCTATCAAATTATCTCAAGGTCTTATATACTCCTATCTTGGTTTTTCTGCTATAAAATTGGACTGGAAGCATGTTTTGTTCTGATGAAATCAGGGTAAGATTAAAACTATCAAATGAACGTGAAACAAATTCCTCCTCAGAAGTACAAAACACTAAATGATTCCCTTGCAGCAATCAAATTATCTCAAGGTCTTATATACTCCTATCTTGATTTTTCTGCTACAAAATTGGACTGGAAGCATGTTTTGTTCTGATGAAATCAGGGTAAGATTAAAACTATCAAATGGGCGTGAAACAAATTCTTCCGCAGAAGTACAGAACACCAAATGATTCCTTTGCAGCAATCAAATTACCTCAAGGTCTTATACTCCCATCTTGGTTTTTCTGCTATAAAATTGGACTGGAAGTATGTTTTGTTCTGATGAAATCAGGGTAAGATTAAAACTATCAAATGGACGTAAAACAAATTCCTCCTCAGAAGTACAGAACACCCTTGCAGCAATCAAATTATGTCAAGGTCTCATATTATGTGGGGTATTAACGTTGTCGCAAAAAGTCTAAATGCAGTGAAGTTTGCATGAATATAATATAGTGACTATATAATTAATCAATTCTTGACTCCTTGTTTCAGCAGTTAGTTATAATAACGCTCTGCATGTTATATGTGTGTAAGGAGTTATGTTTTGTCATCAGAGTCGCCATCAAACTCATCCAAACTGCTTCTTCGTGTGTGGACTCCAGACTGCACAAATTACTGCGATTTACGCTTTGCATCCAATTACATAAACATTGTGTCATCTGATACATTAATGACTAAAATAAAATAAATATCTGAGCAACAAGTAAAACCTATTATGTCAGTTGTTTGTAAAAATATTTTTTTAAGATTTTTTGAATATAAAAAATGGGTGCGTTTATGTACCTACGCGCGTTATAAACTGTTTTAGTGTGACTAAAAACTGATTTTCAATTTGGATGCAAATAATTTATTGAAATAAAATAATAAAAGGACTGCAGTGAGATATAAATACCTACAGCTATTACACGCTACAGACCTGACTGGCAAACGTGAAGTTAAAATCTCGTAATAATCAACCTCCCTTGTTTCTGAAGATGTTTATTGCATAGCTCAGAACGTGAACGTTACATATTCAGGGGAGGACGTCGGCCGTCATCCGCAGGACATTTTACTATCAAATGTCTCAGCAATACGGCAGTACAGCGGCAAAGGATTGGCCAGTCGAGCGTATGATTAGAGCGCGGCTCTTCCAGACGAGTTGTTCGGAAAGAAAGGAATGAATTGTGTTGTTGCTGTTCAATTCCTTTCTTTACATACAAAACAAGGAAACCGCAGCAGGAAGAAACAAACACACAAAATACATGTATAATATATTAATAATATGTAGAAGAAAAGATTAAAGAAGTAAAGAAAATACTCGGGTGCAGAGGTCTATTGTATATTTGCTGTAACATTTAAAGGTATAATATGATCTTATATTTGTTTTTTGGTCCAGATAAACATTTAATAAACGAATTATTTGATATACAAAATTACAAATATTAAAAATAGTAATTATTATTTTCCATTTAAAGTCCGTAATATTTATTTTAAATAATTATAAATAACGGGAATGCGGACACATAGGTATAATTCTTTTCTTTTTATTGCTTACGTTTCATCAAAAATATTTTTTTTTTATTTAAAAAAAAACAAAATAAGCGAATCAGCAACTAAGGCCATTATCGCAAAAACAAATAGGTACATAATTAGGTAAGTATAAATATTGATTAAATACATATTCAGTAATTGCAGATTTCAGGTAAGTAATACTACTCGTATATATACTACATAAAAATTGTAGGTATACTTACTAAGTATACAATTTATATGTAGACTTTGTCAAAGCTCTGTAAAAATGGATATAACAAAATTATTAATTACAAAACTTTAAATATAAATTATAAAAAAATATACATAACAAAAAACAATTTTTTAAATTTGTTTTGTAATTAATAATTTTGTTATAACCATTTTTACAGAGCTTTGACAAAGTCAATATTTTTGATGAAACGTAAGCAATAAAAAGAAAAGAATTATTATACCTATGTGTCCGCATTCCCGTTATTCATAATTAATTAAATTAAAAATAGTATTTTAAATTTTAAGAACATCGAGTTTCGGTTTAGATGTGTCAGGTATTATTTATTTGTTATAGGTCCTGAAGAAGACAAAAATATTGTCGAAACGTTGGCCATTCAAGAATGTTTTAGTGAATAAAAAATAGTTTTTAAAACTTTTAGTCTCTTACTCCGTAAAATTTTATCATATTAACATTTAATACATCTCTTAAAATGATCAAAATTTTCTATATAATATGGCATGCACCAAAGTATCGACATCCTCCAGGAAGTAATTCACTAGTTGACAACTAATGTTTCATAAATGTTATAAGTGCGGTCCTATCCGTCTAATTTTAATAAAATTTTGGAGGCACATTTCAATCTTTTATTAAAAGGGTAAGTTTTTTTCTGACGTTTTTGCAACAACAAATGATCGAATAATCTCCGAAAAATGCTCACATAAATTACGAAACGATCTCTAGTGACAAACTTCAATTTTATTTAAATAATGTATTGTGTTGTTTAACACAGCAGATAAACAACAACAACGCAGTTCGTTTCTAGGTGTTTTCAGAAGGTGGTATCAGGGTTTCTCAAACAATGGATCGCGGGAAATTATATTTTGTCAATCGCACTTTTCCATTAAACTGGAATTTGACACCACGTAAATATAATGAATAGCAGAAAAAATATTATGGTACTTTTGATTGGAATAAATTTACTCTCAACAAGCTTGAAATCTTCAGGCTGTTTAAATTTTCTACTAGGACTTCCATACGTGAAGTTGGTACTTTCAGGACTAATATTAAACAAGAATTTAAAAAAACTGTGTTCCTTTTAAACGGCTGATGTCACAACTGGACCATATTACTTTTACGTATACATAAAGAGCCGTCTATGGATAGAGATGTATATACCTCTACCGCATAATCCAAGTCTAAAGAACCCAGTGGGCGTGATTCAACTACAGGCAGCCAATCAGTTGAAACTGTCTAGCGATGACGTATCTCGGAAGCGGGATTATTCTATGTTTTAAAATTAAATTGACAAATGCACACTTTTGTAAATTTTTCTTGTAGAAAAAGCTTCCAAACATTTTTCAAAAAAAAAAAAATTTTTTATCTATTTGTAACGTAGATGGAAAACTTAAAAAAAAACGTGGTCCGAAGTGACAGATGTAGATAAATCGAAAACTGAACCGCGATTGTAAAAATGTTAAGGCACTGACGACATTAAAACAATAGCATACAACATTTTTAAGGTATTTTGTTATATCGTGCACTAAACTAGAGACCATTGTACGTTCAGTCAGCGCGCAGGGCAAGGCAAACTAAGGTTTGCGTGTCGCGCTACTGCATCGTCGCGATCGTGCCAATTACTGGATGTTAAGTGTTTGGGAAAATAAAGCAAAACGCACACAAACACACACACACATACACCAGACTGTATACCGACTGTCCTTGTCAAACTTTATAACAAATTTCAAAGTTCTCACTGCAGGGAAGAGGACCCATCTAGCTTCTTCCATTCAAGCCGAACTTTAGTTATCCTTGATAAAAAAGATTCTGCTTTGGAAAAATCGTATACTTTTATTGAAGAATCTCGTTAGAGATTCTTTTCTGTGCTAAATGCCGACGAAACTAACAGATTCTTATACAATGATTTTGCCTCTCTCCCATACGACGCCGTGTATATGAGGCCAGTTTCCAAGTTTTTATATATACCGAGCATCGGAACAAAATCGCAATCGAATCATTAGGGTGCAAACATATACTTTTGTCTTTTTTAAGTCGTAAGAGCTCGTTGGTTCTGATTGGCTAACGCCATAGATAAAGATATAAAAATTTTGATAAAGAAAGATATACTCCATGCTAATATGTAATATTATATATTGTCGAAATAACCAAGTAATTACTTCGAAAAAAGAGACGCAGATATATTTTCGATACGCTTTGTTGCCTTCGCTCATCGCACATTGAGTAAACAGACAATGCTTCATATAGTAATTATTATATATCCATGGGAAAAATCATCCCTCCATCTTGTAAATTGTCTTTCAATTTTTCTTTTATTATAGTATATGTTGCTAAGTCTATTGTCTGCGAAAATATGTTGTTTACGCCATTTTCACTTAGCTTTTTTAGGGTTCCGTACCCGAAGGGAGCCCAACAGAAGCCTATTATAATACGCGCCACGAATCTAAAAGGTTCGGAAGTTAGATGCGAATGCGGGCTTGCGCTTGTACAGTCTGTTGAAAACTTGACAATAACGTACTCGACTGTACTCTAAAGCAGGAAAGCGACAAGTGACAAAGGCAACGAGCGATCACAGCCAATCACCGACGAGAGCACGTTCCGTGCAGGTAGCTGAGAGGTAGTGGGAATACCAACGGCTCTAAAATGTGCCTTTGGGACGCTGTTTGTGACTAACTTCCGAACCTTTTAGATCCGTGGCGCGTATTATACTAAGCATACGCTGTCTGTTCGTCTGTCTGTCAGCGGGCTGTATCTCATGAACCGTAATAGGTAGAGAGTTGAAATTTTCACAGTGTGTACTGCTATACTGCCGCTATAACAACAAATAATGAAAAACCAAATTTTGTTATACAAAATACATTCTATAAGTACTATATAGTATATACATCCGCTCACGGTACGTTTATATAGCAGTTTTTTGTTCAACAACCGCTCAATGTTCGATTTTAATAAGTTAATAACCAACACAGTTACAGCACTCGCAAAAATTGCTTAATGGTTCCCTCCCATAAACTCTCTTTTTTCAAAAAGAGCAGCTCTTATATGGGTGTGAAAATTTTTAATAGTCTACCCCGTGAAATAAATACTATTGAAAGGGCCTCTGTATTTCAAAAAGAATTAAAAAAATTCCTGATCGACCAAGCTTTTTATAACATCAATGAATTATATATGAGATTTTTAATGTAAATTTTATCTATTTTAATGTAACTTTTATTAACTTTTTATGACGAATCACACACTTTCCAGTCAATGTGAAATAAAGTTATTATTATTATTATTATTATTACTCGAACGTTTATTAAAATACAATTATGAATATATCAATTATCACATATAGCACGGTACGACCACTGGAGACCGCAACCCATGTCAATGTATGGGGACAACAATTTTCCAATGGTAAAGCGGGAAAAGTCTTCGAGAATCGATTCCCGTAATGGATTATTTTAATTAAAATTGCCTTAAATTATGTTCCAGACCGTATATTTTATTCGTGCGTCTCATTTTATACTACATTCTCATGTACTTTACACAATATTCAGCAAAACTGTAATTAAGTATGAGTATTAATATCAAAAATATAAAAAAGCAAATTATGTCAGTTTATTAATTTTATATTACACTCGTAAATAAAAAAGAATTTTAATTTTAAACGGATAAATGCAGTTTCGTTACCTTTTAAAGATCATTAAATTAAAGAAATGAAAACAAATCCAATAAAATATGGAAATTACTTTGATATAATCTTATTAATTAATGACGATTTAAACGTAAAGAAGATATAAAAATATTAAATTAAGGATTATTGAATACTTTAATATCATATGTTTTACTATTTCTCAGATTCCAATTAAAGTCAGATACCAAAATAGTAGGAGTGAAGAATCATTATAGTACGATTCGCTTAAAGGAGTGGCAAAGCATTGAAACAATGTAATGCATATCCGACCTATGAATAAAAACTATGCCGCCTATATTACATTATACAGTATAAAAAAATGTAAATTTTCAATTTATATAGTGCTAGCGGCCCGTCCCGGTTTCATCCGGGTGCAAAACTGTTCTGGAAATATAATATTGACCTTCCCATCTACTCAGCAGAACTATCAAAGTACATTGTTTTGATGTATATCTAAAGATTTGGCCAGCGTTAGCCATGTAAGCGTACGAAAACATTTTTTTTGACGTGATAACGTCTTATAAATTGATGAAACACCGGCTGCATGTACGAAAAAGTGTCACGTTCCGAAATGTGTCACGTTCCGCCTGACCCTGTGCGTGCAAGCGAGAGCGCAGTATAAGCGATAGAGAAGCACGATCGGCCCAAGTTTGACAGCTACAAAAATTTATTTATTAAAGATCACAAGACACAAACTTCCAATAGACTGCCACAGTTCGCTCGTATATATACTTACAGGGAGTGAAAAATCCACACCACCCGACCGTCCGTTTATTAAAACTGCGTGTATTTTGAAAACGGTTCATTATATTTAAAAACCGTTTCTACAGTTGGTTAGAACTCTAATTTTACTATTTAAATATGTAAAAATAAATGTTTGGAAACGTATACGTATAATGTGAAAATTAAAAAAGTTAGTTTTCAACACTTTACGAGTATGGTTCAATGTTTCTTTATGACGTTATCACGTAAAACTATCGTCCGTAAACCGAATTTACAGACAACCAATTTTTTTGACACCATCATAATTCAGCCATTTTGTACAAAATATTTACAAATTATATACAGAAACCTTCCTCGTTTATCGCTGTTTTTATTAGTGAAAACCGTATGAAAATCCGTTTGGTAGTTTTTGAGTTTATTGCATTGAAGCAGACAGACGCGGCGGAGGAACTTTGTTTCGTATATATGTAGATTGTAGATAGTTTTAATCATCTCTCATTTTAGTGAAACGTTCAACTTCTTTAATTTCATGATAAATTTAAAATTTCAAGTAGAAAAAAAAAAATAAAACTAAACAAATGGGTAAAGAAGAATCACTTCCCCCATAAGTTTATGTGGGTGAGGCCCCCGCGTTTATTTTTTATAGTAAATAAATATTAAATATTCAGTTTTCAAAAAAAAATATAAAATTTGAAAAACATCAACGTCTAATTGAGCTAACAAACTTGTAAATTTGCCATGAATGTAAATTGTATTAACGTATTCAGAATGATTTACACCATAATTCACAACCATAGACAACGTAAAGTGTAGAGGTGTGCGCATGGCCATGATCTAGATTGCAGATATTGTCACCAGATAGCAGTAGTTGCGGTGGCGCGCGAGATACGAGTTGCGATAAGTCAAGTAGCGCATCCTCTGTACTGTGTAACAGGTACGAAGTTACGAGCCGATACAGATAAGTATTTAAGATTTTTCAAGTTACAGTTTTTTAACACACAAATTTAAAGTGAACTCACTTTTTATACATTTCAGTTTAAAAAATTGTATCTTAACCCGAGTAAAATTACCCTACACTGCAAATTTGGGTGTCAATTAGTGTTTTACCAAAAAATGTTGTTCTCGACTGATGCTGAGAAAAATAAACAAACATTCTGGAAACAGATTTTTCCGTCTTAGTTTAGTTCACATGTCCCTTTTTGATGAATTCCGGAATCCAGACCCCCTTCACCGAAAAATATGATCATGGTGTCACTCGATTCGGAATGACATCTAGAAACTTTTTGAAAAAATTGAAGTAGGGAACGAAAAAAATGCAAAAGCTATTTACATTTTAGTAAAAGAAAAAATCAGGGTTTGGTTTTTTTGCGAATATCTCAAAAACTATTGCAGATATCTGAAATCACAAAAAAGATTCTGGAAGAGCAAGAAATTTCCTAGAAAGAAGTCTTATCTCCCGGAACTCTACCACCAATATTTCTAATTTTAATAAACATTTTAGTAAAAAAAAGAGGGGTCTTTTTAATAGCCCGTTATGCACGTCATCCTAGAAGAATTTTGTGCTCCCCCTTGACCTGGATCTAATCCTCCACTAGTTTGGATCTTCTCATGAACTCCAGAAGATTGGTAACTAGATTGTCCTGAGGATATTCGAGTAATGCAACTTTTAGGCGACTGTTTAGTCGAAGTCGTCCTCCTCTAAATTCAACAGCGATATTGATTACGGTAAAAGGACAGGTCGAAAGGGGCTAGCCCGCCCCTGTACGCAAATGCTTCTTTTAAACAGTAGAGCGTTGGTCGGGTGGTCGGATAATGCGATGACTTGCACACAAAACGCACACATTTCAACCTCATTTGAATATATCAAGTAAGGAACACGATCTTCAGATAGTTTGTTTTATAGCTATTAACTCCGCACCAACAGCCTGCGCGTATAAAAACAATACGCTATAAATGATAACTGTGCCCTGACAACAATGCTTTGTCCACGATGTTGGAATCGAAGAAGAATCCAATTTATTTAATAACTTCACAAAAAAATGAACATTACCTGTAGGTGCGATGGACTGTTAAAAATTATTGCATAACAATGTTCCCGGTATTCAAGACGCGAAGCAACGCAAAAACAATCATATATATTAATACGCTAAGGTTAAAGATGTTTGCCTCCCTTTTTAGAAAAAACCTCACAATTTCTCCACTTAAATTATATATCATTAATTTACAAATAATTGCTTGCTCTACTGACATCGACAACTAAAAAATTTATTATTGCTTTTGTTTTTGTAAATTAATTATTAAAATACAGCAACGCTGAACAACGTCTGCCATCTAACGGCTTTAATTTTGAAACAACGTCAACTCTTCGATCTGTCATCTGACCTGCATATTGTAATACAACAGACACAATACTGCATACTGCCATCTGACGGTTTTAATTTTGAAAGAGCGAGCAACGCTGAACAACGTCACAGCAATGCTGCATGATGCCATCTGACGGCTTAGCTCAACGCTTTTGCTACTTGCGCCTCTATATGACAATTTTAGTAAAATATTTCTTCGATCTGTCATCTGAGCTTCATATTGTAATACAACAAAAAGAAGAACGTTATAAGCAGTGTGCAAAATTAAAAACGAATTGAATACCTGCAATCATAATTAAAAAATAATTTTGTAAATAATTATTATACTTATTTAGTGCGAATAATTCGCACAGGTCACACTAGTATAGAGTTATTACAATAATTTGTCAATGGAATACAATCATTTGACACTTAGATATTTTTTTATCATTCCAACACCACTTTCCAAAATTTTACAATATTTTTTTTCTTTTTGAGGTGCTCCGAATCCAAAAGAGATATTTTTGAAAAAAATCAATGCGTCTGTTTGTCTGTGAGCACGATACAGGTCAAACGGATTATTATTAATTTGTTAGAAAAATACAGCCTTGAAAAAAATTGTGTATATGATCAGGCCCCTCTTTCCCAGTGCCCAGGGCCCCGCAATCGATAGAGGCCTCTTAGTTCCTGCCAGATTACCAAACGATAACCAATATTTATTAGCGAAAAACATATTTATTTCGAAAAAATCAAACGATAATGACTGACTACAATACCTACTTGCTTATTTGTTTTTGCATGCGCGAAGCTACTCTACTCTCAGCCGAAATCAGGCTTAACGATTTCACTATGTTTAGGTAAATTTAAATATATAAAAATACAATTTAAGTACAATGCTTCAAGAAAAATGAACCAGTTTGTCGCTGATGTTCATAGAATGTGATATTTTCAAAAACATAGATTTTGAAGAAGTGGTTAACGATTTTGCCCATCTCAAATCTAGAAGAGTACCTCTTCAATCAACATAGATTTTTTTAAACAATAACCTGTCAATATTAAAAGAGTTACTTTTGTGGATTATATTATACTAGCGGTCTCGTCCGGTTTCATCCGGGTGCAAAAGAGGGAAGGAGACGTGAGTACGCACGTTCATCTTCGTTTACCGAGATGAATGTTGTGTTCAAATTTCATTATGATCGGAGTTATCGTTCAAAAGTTTTTATCGGACGCACAAATTTTGAGTTATATTTTGCAACATTTTTCATTGATGCTCCGCTTCTATTGGTCGTAGCGTGATATTATATAGTATATAGCCTTCCTCGATAAATTGGCTGTCCAACAAAAAAAAAAATTCAATTCGAACCAGTTGTTCCTGAGATTAGCGCGTTCAATCAAACAAACAAACAAACTCTTCAGTTTTATATATTAGTATAGATTATCTATTCATTTAATGTGACTATAAAGAAATAAAAATAAATCTAGAACCTTGCTTATCTACTTTCTTTGTCTATTCTAACAAAATAGTGCTCTGTCAAGGTCATAGAGCCTTCAATACGTTAAAGACGGCCCTGTATATGCTCTAAAACACAAAAGGAGGCTTTTTTAGTGTCTCTTGGACCGGATTGTACTGATATGTTAGTTACGTGTGTCTCAATTTGGACTAGATACGACTTGAACAGTTCGTAGGGTCGAAGAAATAAGCTGATACCGTTAAAGATACTAAAATAAAACCATAATTTCTAAACAAGTGTAATGTTGTATCTCAGATTATGAGCGGCTTAACAAGAATCCAATTATTTAACAATTATCGTATACAGCTCGTTTAAGAATGTTCCCAAGACTATGATTTCGGGTTAATATTCACTTGCCGTGACCCAACGATGATAATCATGGTGATATTTGGTATTACGTATAAAACACTAGACATTACAGTTGGCAGCCCGTCCCTGTTTGCTAAACGGTCAAACGAATGACGTGGTATACTCGCGTGCCGTGCCACCATTTACGAGATGATGGTGGGTGGCCGCTTTACTCTATTACCATTCTAACTTCACAAGTTCAAAATTCACTTTTCATAATTTTAAAATATGTTTAGAGTACGATAACTCGATGTGCAAAATATCTACTGGAAATACACTATTATTATTTTATATAGCACTAGCGGTCCCGCCCGGTTTCACCCGGGTGCAAAAGAACGAATGGAATGAGGGACATGATCTAAAAATTGACATTGTTTACATCACTAACAGTCATCTATTAAGGTGGCATTTCACATGGCTATTTGTGTTCGCTATTGGGTGTTTGTTGTATTTGGCAAAATATATGACGTTCAAGACAAACATGCAAATAGAGGCAAATACGACCATCCACACATGGCAGTCAAATAGCAAACACACAAACATTTGGCAGCAGAACGCAACGTTCAAAATTCCTGAAATTTTAGCACTGTTTCATTGTTCCCATTCATTTTCAATAGTAATTGTTCCAGTTCTCGCTCACAGCACAGACACAAAAATACCGCACGTCCGTACAGGTTCACGACGCGTGCGCTTCTGAATATGGCAATTGTGTGGACTGTGTATTTGCGTATTTGCCTATTCTCCTTTGATGTGCCTCAAAAAACCGACAAGCGCTCGGTAACGCGTATTTGGTATTGGCCTTATTTGTCAAATAGGCAAATAAGGTCAACACTTTGTCAAATAGATTGTCCATACTTGGTAATTGTTTGCCAAATACACAAATACAAATAGCCATGTGAAGTGCCGGCATTAGATATTGTCCGATTACTTAATTAGTAAACTACCCAGTAAAACATTACATAAAAGTTTGTTTAAACTTTCACTATATATATATTACATGCATATAATTAAGGTAATTAAGGGTACAATGACACGATTCAATACCTGAGTCATGTATGCAGGTATTTTTTTGCAATTTAATGTAATTAACGGGGTTGTCCATGTAAATTAATGCACAGTACAACGTCTGTTGCGATGTTGGATGTACAGTTCATTTAACCAGGCATACGGGACCGGATCTCGTTGCAGAACGCAGATTTATAGTAAACAAGGATCGAAACGGGACAGCCTGCTCACGTGCTTAAAGTTATTTACTCAATTATAAATAATAATGATACACCTCCAATCTGTATAACATTGTGTTACGCATTTTTGATGTGAAAAATCTAATTGTAACACCATGCAATTGGCGCGACGCTGTTCACGGGACGTGTTACGTTTCATTTGCACTTTCTGTGCGTATGCGTTGGACAGCTGTGTCACTGTGTGTTAGTGATTGTGTGTGTGTGTTGATTGGTTTAATTTAGTTACTATAGAATTTCGTTAGATGACAGGGCGAACTTTAGTTACTAGAATTTCGCTTAAATTTGTGTTTCACATCTGCCAGGCGTCCTACGATGGCTCACATTTTTTAGTGTTGGAATCAACGTTACAAATAATTTTATTGAGATTTTTTTGGAAACGATTCATCAAAAGTGTATATTTTTCGATGTAATTTGAATTATCTCGCTACGGAGATTCGTCATCGATATACAGCTTTAATCGATTGGCTGGTTGTGCTTGAATCACGTTCAGTGCATATATAACTGGCATATACATCTCTTTCCATTGGGACAACTCTCTTTCTGAATGCTCGGAAGTTCTGGCTCAGGCACAGCTTTGACTTTATCAAACTCAGCCGTTTTAAATTAACATAGGAATTTTTTAGTGTACTTGCCATAAGGCACACTATTGGCGTCGGTCGGATGACGGGACCTAGGGGTCGGACCATAATTTCTCGACGTTTCATTTTAAATTCTTGTTTGCAATTAAGGAGGTTGATCCCTTACAGTTCCAATCAAAAGTAAGTCGAATTCTAAATGGGAACTTATCCATAATAAATTTTTACAAAAGGTTATAAGTCGATGATACCAATGTATTTTTTTAATATTAATTAATTATTTCTAACTTTTGAATTTTTTGTACAAAGTTAGGTTAAAAAAAATAAATTTATGTAAATATCTGTATTTTACATATTTTTTGCAGTAAATAATTAAAAAAAGAAATTAGAAGTGTTAAAAATTAAAATTATATCATTAAAAAGTTGAAAATTCAGTTAAAATTGTCAAGAATAAAAGTCCATAATCGAAAAGTGCTAATGTTTAATAATTTTTTTATTGATTAAAAGTCTCCTAATTAAATTGGAAAAAATATTAAAATATGCGTAAGACATCGATGCTTTAGATAATTAGTTTTCGGAACTGCTGGCATTATTTGGTTATTTGCAAAAAATTAAAATGAACAGTTTGCATGCTAGGTTGACATATTTTCCATAAGACTACATGTAAAAGTTTTTTTTAATTTTTAACTTTATAAATCTCCTAATGTTTTTGGATTTTTTACAGAAAATTTTGTCATAAAAAATCTATTAAAAAAACTTTATTTAAGATATTTTTCATTATCTTCGTAAAACGGCTCAACCTCCTTAAAGAGGAAGAATATAAAAACGAAACATATTAACATTATTTGTTTAGGTATAAGGAATGTTCAAAATTGTGAAATTTTGATAGGTGGATACGATCCTATTTTTAGTCACTTGACACGTATAATAAGCATTTTATGCTTATGTGAAAATGGCTTAATGACAAATGTGATCATTTTATTGTATGACTATAATATTTAACAAGTCTATACACTATTTCCGGTCAGTCTGAGACCTTTTCACGCCTTGCTACCTTCCTCTGCACATATGAATACGGATGCATTTCCCGCGGCCATACAATCAGTGTAAAAATAATAAACCAGTGCAGTGGCAGCCACTACGTCTTATATCGAGTCACACGTCGAACACATTCACCAATGCAGTCGTCAACCAATAGCTGCTTGCTTCAGTTACACATAAGTGCAATTATTAGAGCTGTAAAAGTAACGAGAAATTGTGTATCCGTATGTATTCGTTACTTAAAGAACCAGTACCCGTTATTTTCGTATCGTTACGTTACTCGTTACTTTTCATACGCCATACAATCGTGTACTAATAGCATCAAGCATGTACCATCGCATACGTGATACGGTATGACTTCATTCGTATACGAATGAAGTCATACCGTATCACGTATGCGATGGTCAGTTCGACTCGTTTGATGCGGTTATAGTTATATATAACGTATAACCGCATCAAACGAGTCGAACTGACATAGATACGACAGATGCGAGTAACGAAATGAATTTGTAAGTAACGATTGGTTACTTCGAGTCAGACGATGTACCCGCTACTCAGTAACGAATACATACAATTTGTTACAGCTCTAGCAATTATATACCAGTGTACCTATACACTACAATGCTGAGCTTTGCCAGGCGAATGTAAAACATGCACTTGTAACATCTATGGCAACTGTTACGTCAGCACGGTCAGCCACCTAATAAAGCATGTCGTGCTCAATTATCTATGAAATATAAACAATGAATCCAATCAACGACGTTTATCAGTTTAATGTGATTAAACACAGGCGCGGTCGCAGCCTGAAATTTTGGAGGGGGTCACTCACTACACTAATAAAAAATAGGTATCTGGATTAAAAATTTTGGAGGGGGTCGCTCACTACACTAATAAAAAATAGGTATCTGGAATAAAATAAACATTATTGCACAAGACACAATTTTATTTTATACATTATTTGGCAAATTTTTGAGATTTTTCAATTTGACATAGGTTTTGGGGGGGGGGGGTCATGTCCCCTGTGACCCCCCCCTTCGGACCGCGCCTGATTAAACAAATCTGAAATATAAAGATATTTTTATCAGGATATTTTATCTTTATTTAGAAAAATACGAGCGCTTCTCTCTCATATTGGATATTGTCGTCACTACATTGTTTAACTAATATAGGGAATACTAGGTCCATTTATATAGATACCCGGGTGCAAAACTGTTCTGTAAATATTATTTTGACCTTCCCATCCACACAGTAGAACTATCAAAGTGCATAATTTTGATATATATCTTTTTTTTACCCGACTGCGGCGAAACCAAAAGGAAGGGTTATGAGTTTAGCAATTTATGTATGTTTGTATTTACGGCTGTTCAACCCTAAACTATTCACCCGATTTTGATAAATAAGGTGTGAATCGACTCGTTATTATGGCCCGGGTAACATAGGCTACAGTTATTTTTGAATTTTGGTCCCAGAAAGGATCAAATTGAAAACAAATAAAAAGTAATTTCAAAAAAAATAATTTAAATAAAAAATAAGTTCAAAAACTAAAACTCGACTACTGAAAAGTATGAAACAAGAAAATATTCTCATCTGCGGATAGCCGTGGTCGTATGCCTTCTCATATGTGAGGCCCCTCTAGATGTATAGCGTAATGTACTTTGCCATGGAGCTTATGATCGCTTACTACTGTTAAAAAATGTTTTGTTAAGGTAGGTGGCATATGACCACGGCTATCCTCAGATGAGAATATTTTCTCGTAGTAGTCGGGTTAAAGTTTTTGAACTTATTTTTCACAACACAGTCATAGTTCAGCCAATACAAAATATTTACAAATTATTATATACCTACAGAAACCTTCCTCGTTTATCGCTCTTTCTATTAATGAAAACCATACGAAAATCCGTTCGGTATTTTTGGAGTTATCGCGTTCAGACAAACAGACCGACGCTGCGGAGGGACTTTCTGTTAAATAATATAGATTACGTTTTTGGTTGGTTCACATTATTAGTTTATTTTCATTACTCAGGCGGGAAAAGTGGTATCTTTACGCATGCTGTTACGGTTGAAAAGTGGCTATTTTCATTTGCGTGCGCAAACTTTATTAGTCGCACTGAAATTATTGTTTGCCGCACGCAAATTCAGAGTTACCATAGTTACCAATACTGAATGTGATAGCAAAAAATGTGTATTTTAAAATTGAACATTTGTACTGGGAATTTTAATTTATTCGTAATAAAAAATAGTATGTGCAACTCGTGCGGCATTGTCGCACTAGTTGCACAATATACTATTATTAGATGAAGAGAAAGCATTGCTCAAAATTTCAAATTTTGAAACGCGGCACGTCACTGCACACAAGATGAGTAATACCTGCCCGTTTTACCTCTTCACACTGAGTTGTGTATATTACATTACTAGTTATAAAGAAGTACACGTTCTTAGATTCAATGCTCATTTATGTAATATTAATTTTAAATATGTTTAAATGAATAATTACTTGGTTCAAATATTTAAATGTATTTATTTTTTGTTCACGCCCTGATATTTACTGTGAATAGGCGTTAGTTACTTAATTATGTTACACTATAATTATTTGATTCTGATCAGGAAGCACACGTTTAAACGCCGACACGTATGATAATTGCTAATTATTAATAATTAGCAAAATTGTTACATAATATTCCTTTTCGACACTAAGCAAATATTTCATTAGAAACTAGAAAACAAACTATCTGTCATTTCGTTATTCGTCAACAAACTTACCTTTAAAAATAAAACACTGATAAAGTTCTGTTTATTTAAAGTGATAGTATTTTTTGAAGTGAAAACTTCTTTAGCGGCGTTGTACACTTTTTTTTGTAATGGGTAAAAAATGTTAAACTCGCGTCAGGATACGTGACCTGATCGAAAATTCGTAAGGCGAAAACTTTTGTACACTTTTTTTGTAATGGGTAAAAAATTTTAAACTCGCGTCAGGACACGTGACCTGATCAAAAATTCGTAAGACGAAAACTTTTGTACACTTTTTTTGTAATAGGTAAAAAATTTTAAACTCGCGTCAGGACACGTTACCTGATCGAAAATTCGTAAGACGAAAACTTTTGTACACTTTTTTTGTAATGGGTAAAAAATGTTAAACTCGCGTCAGAACACGTGATCTGATCGAAAATTCGTAAGACGTTAATATTCAAGTTTTCACTTAGGCCGGCACTTTTTTTGCAATTTTTTTTTTTAAGAAAAGGTGCTTTTTTGACAACTGTGTTATACTTCCTACATGCGAAATGAATAAAAATTTATGTATCCGGTTTGTAATATATTATTTTATGACGAATTGTGATATTGTTTCATGGATATTTATTTATTTTATTTATTTATTATTTTATTTGTAAATCTGGCAGGCTAACAGACAGATATGAGAGGTTATATAATTTTTTTTTTGTCACAATTTAAAAACTTCTAAACAAAGAAAGATGGAAGTGGTCGGAATCGATTCAGCACGTAAAAACATCTAACAAGTTTTTGTTTTTTTTTTTTTTTAATGGAAAAATACGAAGGTTTCCATCTTTAAAAATTGAGAAATTTTTGAAAAATTTATACCCTTCGTTTTCGTTTGATATTATATAGGAGTTATTGTAAAAACCACGCTGAATCGATTCCAACCATTCGCAGCCCGATATCTCTTTTAGTTTCAGAAATAGAGCTGTTTTAAACTGGTGTAGTGCTGTAGGACTGTTTTTTTGTCAGTTTTCGCCAAAAATTATAAAGATTAAAAAAAAAAAACGGGTCCAGTACGATAACACTATGCACTCAAATTTTGAAAAATTTTTTTTTAAGTCATAGAAAATGCTAAATTTTGACGTTCAAAAAAAAACTTTGCGGATTATTCACAAATTTCCTCAAAAATACGTGAAAATAATGGAACTACTTTTCGTCTTTCACTGTCATTTTTTGAATCTAACCAATCAAAAATCACAAATACACGTCATAGCAACTGGTGTAGAATTATTGTATAACTATCTCACTTTGAATGCAGCTTTCGATTGTGTTATGGAAGCAGGGTCGTATTTAGATTCGCATACCCGTTTATCGTTCACCCCGGAATTGTTTTTTTAAAAACTCAACATTTGCCCCTTCCCGTTTCACTGCGAGACAATTCGCATACCCCTTTATCAAAAAAAGCGGTGGTTTTCAATCTTCATGAAAATGTGAGTTTTAAATTTAAAATTCGTTTTATAAATTAAAATTTCCAAATACGACTCTGCCCTGAACGTTCAATTGTATATCATTCCAACCAATTGATATTTCTATCTTTGTTTATCATAGGTACAGGTATATATAACTTTCTCTTTTCTTATCACTATATAAGACAAGATAGCGATCGCTATAGTAAATAATATACTTACTATACCATATTTAATTTTTTTAAATTAATTTATAAAAATTAATTTTCCGCACTTAAAACGACCAATAACGCTGTTATATATGTTATATAAAACAATAATTGTGAATTTCCAGTGGATATTTTGCATAGCAAGTTATCGTACTCTTACCAAAAAAACATATAAAAAACCACTTAACCGGTTTATACATATATTCATAACCACGATTTTTATATGAAATTTTAACGGGTCGATCGATTACCGTATTTTTCGGATTATCTATAAGACGCACCAGACGATAAGATGCACCTCAAATGTTTTTTAGACAAATATATTTTAATGTTACTTTAGGATAATAATTTGTATTTATTGATAAAAGAGACTATTTATTGAAAAAAATATTTTAATGTTACCTTCGTACAAATAGACGCTCCCAAAATTTGAATCCATTTTTCTATATAAAATGTGCGTCTTATAGTCCAAAAAATGCGATAACCGGTTCTCGCTTTTTAAAATCAACTCTAGTAAGTAATTTCGAAAAAAGTTTCACTTCCTCCGTGACCTTATGCGTGTGAGGCCCCCCACGTTTTTTTCATTTATATATTTTTTTAAAAGCGGACTGCGAGGGTTATCTGAGATTATTATGTTAAGTATTTTGATTGCAGCAAAAACACCTATTTAAGTTATTACGCAGATTTAACCAATTATAAAAAAAAATTGTTGTAACTGACCACCTAATGCCTCAAACAAAACTATTGCTACGAGCAAAATGGAACCAACATTCATTCAATGAGCGTATTTTAAACGGAAATATTGAACACTCAAGATTCTCGCAATACTTTAACGTCAAAAGAACCAAAGAATGAAGAAAAGAAGAAATCTGAATAACTAATTTGGAATTATCCCATTTCAATAAACTTTTGCATTTTTTTTTAAGTTTATTGACGTGATAACGTCTTATAGATTGATGAATCACCAATCTTATAAATTGATAAAACACCGGCTGCATGCACGAAAAAGTGTAACGTTCCTAACGGTCGTAACGTTCCTAACGGTCGTAACGTTCCTAACGTTCGTAAGGGTCGTAACGTTCGTAACGTTCCGCCTGACCCTGTGCGTGCTTTTCTCGAAAACGGCCCTAACGATTTGGATGAAATTTACTGAAAAGGGATTTTGGATTTTGGGGGGCAAAAAATCGTTTTAGCTAGGTCTCATCTCTCGAAAAAATCGTTTTCTTACAAATTTTATCATTATAAAAATCAATTTTTTGACGTATGAAAATACTTAAATATTGTAAGTAGGTTTTGGAATTTTATATAAACAGTGAAACAATTGTTTTATAAATATTATGACAGCTAATCTTTGAGACTTAAAATAAATACGAAAGAAAGAAAGTTAAACAAAAAAAAATTATATTATATGGTGAGTAATTTAAATAAATAAAATTAACCTAAATTTGAAGCGAAAGATGCAATATCATAGATTCGAATTATTATATAAATTTAGGTTATGTATTACGGAATACGTTATCACGTAAAACTATCGTCCGTAAACCGACTTTACAGACAACCAATCTTTTTTTTAAATAGTTTAAAGTCATTAGCCTACTACCGTATTAGTCATAGTTGAGTACCTACGTATTTTGTTGTAACAAAAATATTTTTTCGATTCAAATGTTATATAAAATAAATCACAATTTCATTCTTTATAATAATTAAACATTAGACATAATTTGACTTCAGTAGTATATTTCGTGTAATGTATCTGACAGAGACAGATATAGTTTACACATGACACAGCTAGTTTGACAGTTCTTCCGACAATTTTTACATTATCTAAAAGAGTCAAATTTTCGAATAATCAGTTTCTTTAAAATTTTCTTTGGCGTCAGTCTGGTTTAATTTTATTAGCGTATCTCTAATAACGTTGTCATAAATAGTATATTACACCACAAGGGCCGAAAGTTTGATATCTTGCACTGCGCTACAAGATGCCCGAGGTGAACCCGAGAGCAACATGATGCGCAGTCCAAGGTATCAAACTTTAGGCCAGTGTAGTGTATATAGTATTTTACTTCTCAGCTTGATCGTAAGTACGCGCTTATTAAGTACATTAATTTATTAATTACATATAAAAACACAGATTAATTCCAAGCAAGCAGTTTTGAGGTTATACGTAAAAACACGAATGACAGCTGTTCGCGACTATTAAATGAAATGTAACAGAGTTGCTATGGAAACGACATCTAAACAACAGTTGATAGGCTATTTTTTTCTTTACTGCCGCTCGAACGTACGTGTAATCCCACCAATGCGTAAATGTGAGACTTTCTGCCTTACAATTGATGCCGAAAGTATGTACATTCGATCGAGGTATGAAGAAAAGTCACATTTTTAATAATTAATTACTGGAAAACTAGGCGACCAACATTAAAAAAAATTGGTTGAATGTTTCAGTAATCCATAGATAACTTACAAATTTTTTTTTGTATTTTGTCGGTTGCGAAAAATTTGGGACCGAATTTTGAAGTTTTTCTAAGCACGTGCTACGCATTAAGTACAAGAATTATTCCAATTGATATTCTACAAAATAATATTTGACGTCATTCTAGGAAATCTAGAATAAGTTTACCGCAAGACTTGACAGTTATGCTAGGTCATGGACCAATGTTATTTAGAAGGAACCTGTTTTCAAGAATATAATAGTGATGGCGATATTTCACACCCGCGAAGTCGGTACCAGTTTTAAATGGTTCTGAATACCTGTGCTTTGTATTGCAGCGGTACCAAAAGTACGCCGCGAGAATTCCAACCGTTGACCAGAGATTGAGTACTACCGATAATTTTCAATACTGAAATTATAATTCCTGAAGACACTTTCGAAAAATGTATTAAAATAATAAATGATAGATCGTGTTTAGTAGCCACAAAAACTCCAGACATTTTTGAAAATAAAAACGAATTTTCGAAATTAAAAATCACGATCAAACAAACGTTTTTAAGTTTTGGCCCATTTATATGACTAGCAGCCCGCTCCGATTTTGATAGATATTGCGGTAAGATTTTTTTAGTTCAGTTTTAATTTTTTTTTTTACTTGATGTTTTTGATTGCTTCATGCCATTTGTTATATAAATTGCTGCCCTTACAGATGGGGCTTTGACTAAATTTTGTAGTTTTGTAATTTCTGATAGTATTATAGATAAATGAACATGGAAACTTTCTGCGTTGACAGATTCGGTCCCTTTTCGGATGTTTCGGGTTTAGGATTTTTACAAAAACTCCCGAGTGTCTCTGTTTGTACTTTCTAACTCACCAGAAAGAATAAAAAAAATATTATTAACAAAATAGTAATGCTTCGCTACATCTTGTAGCCGGTATTTTAACTAGACTTGATGAGTGTACCTAAGCAGAGCTTTGTAGAAAAAGTATAGTATTTATAAGTACTTTGATTGCATATGCCGTGATCTAAGAATGGTTGAGAATCGCTGGAATAGAACAACGGCAATTGACAAGACGACGACACGGAGAATACTGTGGTTGAGTAATTTGATAGATCAAACTTTTAATATTTCATTCATAAACTGAGTCGCGCGAGCTAACGGAACTTTATTCAAATAAGTCGCTTTAAAGTTTATAAATGAGATTTTGCTATTTTTATCTGATATAATTACGTTTACACATTTTATTCAAAAAGTTATGAATGATGTCTATAAAAAAATTTGCAGTCATATTTCTTCCGTAGTCTTGTATTGCGGTAATATGTTTTTGGAATATTTTTTCCGAGAAATATATTAAGTAGACAAAAACCACAAAATTTCCGGTATTCATATTTTTTAATTTATTAATTTTGAATCGATAAGTTGCTGAAAAAACCAACCCCTGCAGGAAAATTATTATTTTTTATAAACATTACAAATATCAGTAACGTAGAAGGAAATTTTGAAGATTACAATATTACATAAGTCGACCTTATTTCATTTTTTAATAATAAACAAACAGACGACAAGCAAGAAAAACGAAATTTTTTTTAAAACATGCTTTTATTACTTGTTATTAAAAATGGTCTAAAAAAATTATTTTATCACATAATTTGATTATCACATTCTCAAGTTTTCAAATAAAAGCGTGTAACACTGTCTTTTCTCTCTCTCTCTCTCTCTCTTGCTATTAAAATGTAACACGCTTTTATTTGAAAACTTGATATTGTAATAAGTACGGTATATAACGATTTATTTCTAATCTTAATAAAATTTAGTTCATTTTTAATCACAACAAATAAAAGTTTGTTTAAAAAAATTTCGTTAATTTATTTTTAAGTTTTTAGTGTCCTTTATAAAAAGTGCGATTTGCAACCGGGCCAAAGCGGGGCCGATCAGTTAGTTATTATAAAATTGTATTGTCATCGGAACTACATACATATGCACAATTTCAGCGCAATCGGATAACGAGAAGTGGGTCAAGTTTAACTTGCAAGATTTGATTTCAGACGGACAGACAGACACCGGGACAGTTGAAACTAAATAAAAGCTTGTATAATAGGCCCGCCTCTAACTTTGAAATCCATCTTGTAACCTCGCAAACGAGCCCGCAGTGATGTAAAGGCCACTGCACACGAGGCTAGAAACGCTGCTAGATTCCTTGCTAGATTTGCCTACTAGTTTTCTAGCGCTGGTTTTCTTGATTGCTGTTAAGTGCTCGCTTCACACGAGAGTATTTTTCAAGCGTGTTTTGTGGATAGATCTGGTGCGCGCGCAGTGACAGTTCGAATATAAATACAGAGCAAAACGTGTCTGTTGTCTGGCAGAATGACATCATGGGGGTGTTCAAGTGCCCACTGCTTCCTGATTGGTTCTTACTCACACCTAGCAACAAATCTGGCACGGAAAATAGCCCCTGTTCTAATTTTAAAACCTATCTTCTGAGCTAGCAAGGCAGCCCGCAGTGATGTCATTTCCAGCTTCGTACCCAACCTACCGGCTAGCAGAACTCCTAACAGCATTTCTAGCCTCGTGTGCAGCGGCCTTAATTTCCATTTTCGCGCAGCTAAGCAAAGCTCTAGCAGTGTTTCTAGCGGCAAAACCAGCCTCGTGTGAGAAGTTACAAAAGTTTTACTTCTGAAATTATAGTGCTGTCGAATGCAGAATTCTCCACCACTGTGTTTGAAATGACCATGAGCCGTCGACACCACACCACTGCATGTGGCGCCATATAATATAAGAAGGAAACAATATATCATCAACTGTTTTACATAGTACAATAGTGCCGCTCACTAATTTTAATGGAGCATATTCGTTTGCACGCAATTGTTAGGAAACAAAAATTAACTACGCAGAACTGAGCCATATAAAGACATTTATAAAATACCTTGAATTTTTTCGAATATGAAATTTCCGTTTAACTATAAAAAAATCGGTCAAGCACGTTTTTATTGATATTTGAACTGCGCGTGCAACAAAACCATCTACAAAACTAACTTCAAAACACGCTTTGTGTGAAGCCAACACGTACAAACCGTCACGAAATCCAGCGTCAAACAAGCTTGGAACATAGCATCGAAACTAGCGAATAAACCTGCCTCCTGTGCAGTGGCCTTCATTAAAAAAAAATTGGTTGTCTGTAAAGTCGGTTTACGGACGATAGTTTTACGTGATAACGTATTCCGTAATACATAACCTAAACCTCCCAAAATTTGGTTTCAATCCGCTTATCCTTGGTGTCGGACTGATAAGAAATGTCAAAAGTGACGTTTGCAACTGTCAAAGTATTATGTTCTAATAATAATTAGTTATTCCAATACTTAACTTAGAAGGCGTTGCATTTCACAAAATACTAATGTCAAAAAATTGAATTAAACATTGGAAATGCAGCCGTTTTCATGTTAAGACAAGACATACGTTATCTTCTAATTTCCATGTACGGCAAACAAAGACGACCGACCGCGTCGCGCCATGCATTAGACAACATTGCATTTATACAGCTATTTTTCTATATAAATTTGTATAAAAAAACTGTTTAGGCAAATTCTGTTATACGAAATCTATGTAAAATGTTCTCCTCTTTCGTTTAAGACTGGTTTCAAACCGATCTGATTTAAATTGAGCGAGAAATTAGCAAAAAGCACGCACAGGGTCAGGCGGAACGTTACGCGTTACGAACGTTAGGATTTTAGGAACGTTACACTTTTTCGTGCATGCAGCCGGTGTTTTATCAATTTATAAGATTGGTGATTCATCAATTTATAAGACGTTATCACGTCAAAAATTCGACAGAAGTAAAGTAATTATTCAAAAATACCGCCTTTTTCATCAATAATACAAATATAAATTGCGTAAAAATAATTCTGCGGCTTACCCAAAGGATCATAAAATTGGCAACTATTCAAAAATAGATAAAGTTTGTTAGAATATGAATTTTTAAGCTGTCATTTTAATATATACTTTCGCTGTTTAGTTTTGATAGATGTATCAGCTTGTAAAAACCATTTCACAAAAAAGTTTCTATAAGTTCTTCTGACAAAAGTCAATAGATGTGTTTCAGAATCTATTGTCTTTACTAACATCAAAACATGGTACAGCTTCTACTCTATTATGCTACAGGTAGAAAAATTGTTGGCGCCGCATTAAAAAATATTTAACATTTAAAAGTGTCTAATACCTTAGAAGTAAATTTTGTTAATAATTATTACTAACCACTGTGTTCAGCTACTATAATTTTAAATATTAATTTTTCTCAAAATTATAACGTTTTGCAACATTTTTATGATTTATGTGTAATAATAGTGAAAGAATGAAAGCCCTTAAGGATTTCAAGAATTATTTTAATAAACAAAAGCCGGCGTTGTGCAGGAATGATAACCGCTTTTTAAAATAACGGCGCTAATGACCTCAGTTGTTGAGCCTCTAGAATACACAATCTCTTTAGTGTAATGATGTGCCCAAAAACATTCTCAAATTTTTTCTCTATCTATTCGTAAAAGTCATACGAAAATTTATTGAAAAAAATAGATAAACAGCAAATGACAGATTTTGAAACCCAGTTCTATAATGTAGGTACATGCCTACTATTTCCGAAAAAAAAACATTGTTCCAGCAACAAATTACATTTGAACGCAAACTATTGCATTTTTATTTTTCTATTTTGAAGTAATTGCGAAAACGCTTGTGATGTCACGCCGGTAGTGACAGCTGACATTATATTATGTCGTATTTATGGATGTAGGGCTGTCGTGCAGAGGTGTTTCGTAGAAATGTATGTAAATTTACTTAATGATATGATTTATATTAAGTATTTTCTTAAAAGTAGGTACTTAGTAGGAAAAATAGTATGGCTTTCTTTAGTTGCAAGTTAACTAACCTCAAAAATAACCTATGACATAAGTGTTATAAACAAAAAAAAACAATAAACATCAAATCAACTAATTAAATGACGCAGAAGTGAAAGATTGCAACAAAAATTTAAGCGACACAGTGATTATTTACTTCTAGTGTTAATATATATTTTTTTTATTTAAGAAGACGTGACGTCATTTGGTGTTTCAGTCAATATGGCCGATTGCAGTATTTTATACTTTTATTTTATTAAAAATTTTATTAATCTCAATGTTTATATTAACACTGAATCATTTTTTTAAATCCTTTCAACATATACATTTGTCTTTAAAACCATTTATTCTTTCATACTGTCATCACGCCTATTTTTGTTTGATCCGCGTTAACTAAAAACGAAATAACTAATTAGACAACTTTCCCTGTATTCTATAATGAAAATGGCAGCTTCAGCCATCACCGTTGTATATAAAGTCATTATTTTATAACAGCATACATGATTCTCTTCTATGTACTTAATTTATTATGTACCTACATGCAGTTCCTGAAGCAATAAATGTAATAATTAAATAAACGTTATTTAGAAAGCAATTGAAATTAAGTTTATATTATATTAATGTATTTTTAATATAATTTTAAGTTAATGAATAACCAGACATTTATGTCATGTTGAATTATAAAAGACATACGTCAAAAAAATAGCGAAAGATTTGAAGCCATCAATGAAGTGTTATTGTTTTTTGTTTCATAAACACTTTCATATTTAGAAGAGTCGGAAAAATCTTCTTTGTTTGAAAGCCGCACAGCTCTGGAATAATCCGATTATGAATTCGTTTTTTTGCATATTAAGCTTTTAATCCACTAAGTTATACGGAATATTGACGTAGTTTATATTATCTTTTAGGAGAACAACGGCAAAGATTATGTAGAACTAGTAAGATTTTAAAGTTTTTATAAAGTTTCATAATAAATATGAAAATACTTTCATTAGAACTATGAACCAGGAGGCTTGTCATAAAGACGCTATAGAAACGCCACTAATGATACAATCTTACAAAAATGAAAATTAGAATCAGGATTGGCGAAAAACTTTACGTAGATACGATATTGAAATGTGTACTGGCTGCGCGCGCGCCAGTTCACTGCTGGCCAAGCGTTCACGTAATACTTATAGCTCTGTTACAAGCTCTCTGCGAACGGTTACAGAACCGTCATCGTAACTAAAACGTAGCTGTTTGTATCGGTTTTGAACACATTTTAGCTACTGCGCATGACTGTGACAGTTCGCAGAGAGCTTGGAACAGAGCTACTGTTAACATTAGCATGTCGGTGATGCGAACTCGTAAGATATTATAATCTTATTTACCAATAATCACTTCAGAAAATTATTTTCACCATTTCAATAAAAAAAAAAACAAATTGAAAAGAAGTTTGATCCTCCAAACCATCTTTGAAACTTCCCGCTATTTTTGAGTTCAAAACGCTCAAAAATATGCAAAATAGGTATAGCAAGAAGTTTATTTTTTAGCTCAAAATAAACATTTTTACGAATTTGACTCTATTCAATAAATAGAGTAACTAAGATCCATTGAAGTTAATGATAGTTAATTGGAAAAAATTCCGTGGCATAAGGATCGAAAATGAAGCAATACTGAAATACTAAAATTTCTTACGAATGTTTCGTTCACGATATCTCGTAAACAAACAAACGGATTTTGATGCGGTTTGCGGAAATCGACGCAGTTTTTTAAGGAGAAGAGCTGATTATATTTTGGAATTAATCGGTTTAGTAGTTTAGAAAATATTCCAAAAAAACACATTTATAAAAAAAAATTTTAAACTTGTATTTTTGAGATTTCTCAAAATGTATTGGGCCGAATCATTCCAAATTTTCAGGAAATCTAAGTTCAGTAAGGTCACGTTAGATGCCGCAAACTGCGTTTTAATCTGACACTCCATTCAAATTTCAAAAGTAATAAGAGGTTTACAATTATACATACACACGCACACACATATACAGCCCTACGGGCACCATCGCCAAAATCAGAATAGCTTCCTAGGACTTCAAAACGTCGATATCTGACAAAAACTCGATTTTCGAAAATCGTGGTGAAACAATACCTTCCAGATTTTTTTGAAAAAAAATATTTGATTTTTTTTTTATAGCGGGACGTTAAAAAACTTAACTTCAAGAATCTGAGCTATACCGAAAATCACGTAGGCACAAAAATTCGAAAACAAATTGCATATCGTCGTTGGTTCTGTAATAGCTCTTATGTGCATACCTAATTGGCAGATTTTACGTGTCTTAAATGAAAAAATTCAGGAAACGGAGCTCTATATATTAGTAATACCTCCAAATTAATTTTACAGTAACCAACAAGGGGAAGTAACTCTTATGTGAAAAGCTGTATCAAATAATTCCTTCCATGTGCCAATAAATCCGAAATTAACGTTAAATATTTTTTAAGAAAATACTTCGTCTTAATTAAACACGTATAGTGAAGATAAATATGAATTAGTAATATACCTCTGAAATTGCTAGTTCTTACCATCCATTGCTGAAAAAACCACTTTTTGGCCTTTCCTGCAAATTTTACTTTTTGCACATAAGAGGTATTACAGAACCAACGACGATATGTTGTTTTCGAACAGTGGATGACTGGCTATCGAGCAATCGTTTTATTTGTAATTCATTTCTCATTAGTAACAATTATTCGTAATTGTTATTTATGGTAGAATAAATGCTAACACAAATTAGCACTGCATTACTGTGGATCACACGCTAATCAGACGGTAATTAATGCTGATAAATTGTTAATTGGGGTTAGTTATTTACCACTATAGTCATATGTTTCTTATGCGTATTGCGCAGGTCCTTTTGCCGATCCGGTCGAATGTAAGATATCTTAGTCGAATGCACATAAATGTGTTGCATTGGTCGTAATCATTGTAAGCCGCAAATGTCTAGCCTTATTCAAATGACAAAGCGGCTGCAGATAGTGCGTCGATGCGTTGTTTGTACAAGAACAGGACGAATTAGTTATACCGAGTTCGATGTAAGCATCGGCGCAGGCGCAGTCGCAGACTGAAATTTTGGAGGGGGTCACTCACTACACTAATAAAAAATAGGTATCTGGAATAAAATAAACATTATTGCACAAGGCACAATTTTATTTTATACATTACCTATAAAACAAATGGAAACTATAAATTTATCGCTGTTAGGGGATAGTTAAAAATTTCCTTTTATTATTTGGCAAATTTTTGAGATTTTTCAATTTGACCTTAGATTTTGGGGGAGAACACTGAAGGGAACGAAACAACCCAATACTAATTACAGATAGTTCACTGGAGAGTTGCAAAGACAATTATCCAAAAATAATGCTCTTCAATAAATAAAATTATCGACCAATTTTTTAATAGTAATATTAACAATAATAATAATTTCTTTATTGAAGAGCCTAAAAAGGCAGTAATGGCGTCACACAAAAAATAAAAACCGCCAAAGCGGAACAATTACAATCCCATTAATATATCTACTTTGTACATAAAAATTAATTTATATTATAATTTATAGACAATACATTTACAAAATATAAAATTATAATTCAATAAATTGACGGTTTGGTCCGGGCCTTATTATATTTTTAGCTCAATTCTGAGGAAGTCCCAAATCAAGACCGAAACGTTAATTTATTGAATTATAATTTTATATTTTGCCAATATGACATATATCTACTTTACTTGTCAGGGGCGCTATCGGGTGACAAAAAAAATTTTGTAAACCTACTTTAAATAATATTTCATAGATTTACGCTTAAAACCCAACGAAAGCTAAATAATTGCAATGTATTAGGTACTTTTGTTTTCATTATCTTTATGTTTATATTTCTTTCTTCTTACATTAGACTGTTCATTTCGTTCTTGAACAATTTTATAAATTAATATTTTGTTCAGTACATTAAGGAAGTACCCTGGATAAATGAATTAACAAACAGAAAATTACGAAAATTTGCAAATATGTCAAAACCTTTTCAAAAATGACTCAGTTAAATTTTTGTGTATTTTGGTTGATTGAAAAAATATATTGATAATTTTATTTCGCTGCACTTAACATGGAGTCTTATGGGAATCTGTGATTTTGACGCACTCCATCATTTATTACGTTGGAATTGACAAACAGATTTTGATAAAATTTTCAGGAAATATAAACGAATATTCTATGAACATTTTTCTTTTTCCAAAACGTATAAAGCTTGCTTATGTTAATAGAAATAACTAAAACAAAGCCGAGCTTTTTAGCAATTCATAAACATGGCAACACCGCAATATTATAGTTTGTGGCGCGTCATTCAAAGGTAAGTTACGAAACTGCAGCAGTTTTGATATCGTAAAAACATACGTAAATTGAGTAAATGCTAAAAGCATAGTATTCCAAAAAAATGATAGTATATTATCGTACACTTTTTTAGAAACTTTTCTTCCCTTCCAATAATATCTTTTTTCGCTCATTTTCATAAATTAATGCGAATTTGACAACGCGCGCTGACTTATGCTGCGTACATAAGCACTTGTAACTATGGCAAGGCATGCGGTGTTGCCAAATTATATACTACGTTACTCAGTAGAAGACTGAAATTCTTTGACTTAGTGCGTACCGAGGGTACTTCCTTAAATATTCTACGTTTAAAGTGAATAAAATTGTAAAATCATTTTAAAGTTCATATTTTGTGAATTTTCGGATGAATAATAACAAATTATGACAGGAAGAAGTTTTACTTCAGTCGTGTGGTCTAAAGCACAGTTTTTTTTTATAATAAACAACGTCGCTAGTCCTGTTATTTTGTAACAAACTGTATAAAAATGTACATAATATTAACGTAACTAAGGAATATAACATAAGACACATAATATGCAGTGTATTTATATACAGAGAAAGATTAATCAGTATGCCAGCCGGTATTTCGCGACGGAGACTTATATCTGGTGAGCAGATGAAATGAAATGAGGAAAACTTAGCAATACCTCACCCCTTCATTCTGCAGCGCTCCGGACCGCAGATAATACATACATGTCTACCCGGTATCCCACCCATACTAGAGAGCAATATTGTGTGGCCGCATCATCCAGATAGAATATGCTTAACTACACTCCATACACAAATTAATTTATAAATATTCTAACGCGCCGACATACAATTTTTAATTGCGTAGTTATTCGATCAGACACCAAATCCAGCTAAACCAGGGGTCGGCAACCTTTTGAGACAGAAGAGCCAAAAGTTACAATTTACAAAATTTCCCAGTTTTTAAAGAACCACTAAATATTTTCGTTTCAGTATTATAGTACAGTGTAATCTCACTAATCCGGCACTATTAAAAACCGGAGGGTGCCGGATTATTGGAATGTTCGGATTACTGGATTATAGTGAAAAAGTCATAGGTAATGAATAAAATAAAGCATTTCATAGAGGGTATAGAGGGGCGAGGGAGGCGTGGGCGGAGGGTGCCGGATTATTGGACGTGCCGATCTATCGAAGTGCCGGACTAGTGAGATTATACTGTTTGCTTATACAGGTATACTAATATATATATCCGAGGACGACACGTCGCGACGCGAGTGGAAATGACTGAGAGATAGACATGGTACTCAATCATGGATCGATTGGACAATTTTTAAGAGTTTAAATAATAAAGTAATTATTTTTTGGAACTGGAGAGCCGCAACTTTACATCAAAAGAGCCACATGCGGCACACGAGTTGCAGGTTGCCTACCTCTGAGCTAAACGATCCACAAACTATTTAGTCGGGCGATTTAAGTGAGCGAAGAATATTTGGCAGACACCCATGTCGGTCTTCAACTTAATCTCTTAATCTTAATCTTAATCTTAATCTCTTATTATGGTACCACATATTACCCACGAGTCAGCAATAAAACCATCGCTGTCCCTGGGAACAAATGGTCTAGGAAGAGTGGTCCCGAAAAAATTGATAAAGGCTCAGGATATTAGAATAGAATATAATGATTACTTTATTGCAAACCTAAAGATTTATGATAGCGTCGTACATAAAATTAATTAGTAAATAGTATATTGTGCAACTATAGTGCGACAATGCTGCACGAGTTGCACATACTATTTTTTATAACGAATTAAATTAAATTAAAATTTTATTATGAATTGAAAAAAGAAATTAGAACTAATAAAAAATTAAATTAAATCATTAAAAAGTTGAAAATTCAGTTAAAATTGTCAAGAATAAAAGACCATAATCGAAAATTATAACCTCAAATCTGCTTAAAATGACAGTTTGTTTCGTTGACATTAACACCGTTATTATTTTGTTGTTTTCTCTGAATTTGCGTTCGGCAAACAATAATTTCAGTGCGACAAATAAAGTTTCCGCACGCAAATGAAAATAGCTACTTTTCAACCGTAACAGGATGCGTAAAGATACCACTTTTCCCGCATGAGTAATAAAAAATAATTAATTGAACAGATTTGTCTTAGAATTGCACGCGGCAATTATATGGACAACTGTCCTTCAGCAATTTCTCTATTTTTGAAAATTGTAATACTCTGAATTGATTTTATATCTGAAGGTAACATGAATAATATATCCCCTTGCAGAGCGGACTGTTACTGTATTCTTGGGAATAAAATATTTGGGTATACTAAGTCATATTTTATCAGGTCTTCTACAAATGAATTGAAGGGTTTCAAGCCTATAGAAATGTTCAAAGGCTAGTTAGCTGTCAGGGAATAACAGTGGACCTTGTAGATCTGAGTGCCGTGGGAAAACACTTCCTATACCCCAAATCATCATTTGGGGTATAGGAAAGTTTACTCTGACCAGTGGATCACTTGGATCGTGGTTCGATGAAGAACGCAGCAACTTGTGGACTACAGGACACATGAACATCGACATTTCGAATTTTAATTTTAACCGACGGAAAGTGTGCAAATTCTTCTGAGTCATTAATTTAGGCACGGGACTGTATATATGCACCACTAGCTCTTTATATATGTGTATATGTATATTATATAGCTCCGAGCTACATTCGTACGTATGTACACTCCTTGGTCTGACCACTCTGTTCCGTATAGCTTAGATCACTGATTGACTAATGCGGCAAGCGCAGTTGATAAACAAAAAAAGACGGGTTGCACTCCGGGAGTGCCGGCAGAAGTGAAAACTTGAATATTAACGTCTTACGAATTTTCGATCAAAATGGTTTGTATCATAGATTGCATTTTTATGTACGATATTTCAACGCTAGATGTCTAACGTTGTATAAACAATTACTATCACTTAGAGTTTTTTCTCGCTCACCCAGTTCTTACTTTTCCTGACGCGAGTTTAACATTTTTTACCCATTACAAAAAAGTGTACAGCGCCGCTAAAGAAGTTTTCACTTCAAAAAATGTAACAGTATTAAGAGAAGATCAAATTTTCTGTTAAGTCACGATGTTAGGTATATTTTTTGAAAGATATTTTTTAAATTTGTTGGCTCGGTTAACTCTTTCTTAATATTTTTAAAAATCTTTAAACATTCTGACTTGAAGACCACGCACACTTGGTCAAGCACAGGAAAAAGACCTGTACGTGAAGGTATCCATGTTATTTAATGGAGTAGCGCAAGCTAGACCAGCACCCGCAACCTGCAACCAGCAACGACCGTCAGCCTGCAATTTCTGTTTACACGTGCTGGTCTAGTGGTCTAGTTGTATATACATTGGGCGAATTGAATAATCTCTTTTGTTTTTTGACGTCGGTTTATGCAATTTACGAGCCACATAACAAAAATAGTGCACTGAACTCTGCAAGTCTTATGATATATCAGGCAAGCGCGAACTTAATGAAAAGATATGTACTGTATATGTTATATTCATTCATAGGCGTGCTACGACACTGTAATCCAGGGAATAGAGGCATTTTAAAGTAGAAAAAAAATTTTAGAACTAAAACCCGACTACTGAAAAGTATGAAACAAGAAAATATTCTCATAGCCGTGGTCGTATGCCATCTCAAATATGAGGCCTATCTAGATGTATAGCGTGATGTACTTTGCCCTAGAGCTTATGATCGCTTACTACTGTTAAAATGTAATGTTTTGTTAGGGTAGGTGGCATATGACCACGGTTATCCTCAGATGAGAATATTTTCTTGTTTCAGACTTTCAGTAGTCGGGTTATAGTTTTTGAACTTATTTTTTATTTGTTTTCAATTTGCTCACCCCTGGGACCAAAATTCAAAAATAAATGTAGCCTTTTCATACGTTTCATTAGTCGCGTTTTAGATTTTGAACTTATTTTTTATTTAAATTATTTTTTTAACTTATTTTATTACTTATTTTTTATTTGTTTTCAATTTGCTCACCCCTGGGACCAAAATTCAAAAATGAATGTAGTTTATGTTACCCGGGCGATAATAACGAATCGATTGACACCTTATTTATCAAAATCGGATGAATAGTTTAGGCGCTACGGTGGAACATCCGTAAATACAAACATACATTAAACTCATATCCCTTCCTTTTGGCTTCGCCACAGGTAAAAATTGGGGAAAAACTGGATTTTTGCATGAACCTTCCTTTCGTGGTTCTAAACAATATACCAAAAGTCCCCACCGATACATTTATCGCTAAAAATGTTACGCGGGACAAAAGGTCACAAAAAACGGTTTTCGCGAAAATCTCGTTAACGGTGAATATAAGCGTGCTAAAAATCGTAGTTACGTGGGCAAAAATATTAGATTTATATTTATTGAAGGACGTTTCGTCTATAGATTTATAAGTAATGCAAAAGAAATAACAGCAATAATAAAAATTAATATTGATTACTAACCATAGCAATTAACATAAATCTATCTAATATATTTTTGTCCACTCGCAGATATGTGGACAAAAATATATTAATAATAATATTAATATTATTATCACGATGGACACGAAATCTAATATAAAATATTCAATTAGTAATAGCAAAACACCTGTAGATAGGTCGTAAGCGCGCTACTGATGATCCTGCACTTATTAAAACGCTAAGCATGCTCCTATAGAGATTGGTCTAGGCGAGAAGATATAAGCTAGCGCTTAATTTCTATGCCCGAGTTGTTGGTCTGGGGACGCCGGTCGGTGGGACACGGGTAATGCGCCCTCCTCTATACTCCGTATAGTGTGTGCACACACATACACACACACACACACACACACGCGCGCGGTGGCCTGGAAAGTGTGAGGAGGGAGTGCAGGAGGGCAGCATCGCGATATATACGCCGTCGCGACGTGCCCGTTCGTCAACCACTTTCACCTGTTAATGCCCAAACCAACTTATGGGGGCAGCGCTTACACGATACTTAGGTCCAAAATTATATGCATTGCGATTTGACGCTCGTTTAATTGCATGATTTGGCAGCATCGCATAGAAACTTACTCGCAGGTTGGCATGGGAAGACTGGAGTCCCATTGGAATTTATGCAGGGGCGGATCTATATAGACACTAATAGAGCTTAAGCCCTGGGCTCTCAAGTGTCAAGGGCTCACAAAAATTGAACAATGAGCACTTATTGAATGGTACAAAGTAGTTAATATTAATGATTCTCATTTTCATGAGTGAATATTGAGTAATTTTTTGATGAATTTTGAGAATTTTTTGGGTGAAATTTGACAATTTTTTAGGTAATTTTTGAAAATCATTTGAATAAATTTCTAACATTTTTTTGTTGTATTTTGACAAATTTTTGGTTGAAATTTAACATTTTTTGGGTGGACTTTTACATGTTTTGGGTGAATTTATAGAATAATTTGTTTGGTCAAGTCATCATGTTTTAATTCTGATAGTGATGTTATTAAAAATAAATTTTGAACCTCAACTTAAAGATTCTTAATTTAACAAAATTTCAATAAAACTAAGGCCTCGAAAAACCTTGAATTTATGACATGGAGTGAACATTTTTTTTCTAAACTTAATAGTTTCGAAAATAAAAAAAAAAAATCAGCCACTCTTTTGTTTCGTAGATCTGTCAGAAATAAAGTAGTTAAGCATGCTTTGATTAATTTTTACATGACGTGGAACATAATATTATATAGGTAACCAAGGCAACGAATAGCAAATATCATATTGAATACTAGCCATTACCCGCGTCACCTCACACGATATCAGAAATTTTATTTTCTTTATTATAATCAAATGTCAACATTTTTGAAGTTGGAATGGTCCCGTCGCCCAATTGACTGGAATTTTTATAATATTTTGTACAAAATTACGGTGTTGTGAAAAAAAAAACAGTTTAGTAACATGTAGCGACATCTGTTTGAATTTGCTTTAGACGCCGGGCCGCAAACGAAATACATTTTGCAGGATTACATCTATCGCACCCGGATGAAACCAGGCCAGGCCACTAATAATATTCTAAATTTTGAACAGCTTTATAGGTGAAACTTTATAAGAAATAGTATATTGTGCAACTAGTGCGGCAATCGACAATGCCGCACGAGTTGCACATACTATTTTTTAATACGAATTAAATTAAAATTAAAATTTTATTACCAATTAAAAAAAGAAATGAGAAGTAATAAAAATTAAAATTAAATCATTAAAAAGTTGAAAATTCAGTTAAAAGTCAAGAATAAATTTAAAAGTCCATAATCAAAAATTTTAACCTCAAATCTGCTTCAAATGACAGTTTGTTTCGTTGACGTTAACACCGTTATTATTTTGTTTTTTTCTCTGAATTTGCGTGCGGCAAACAATAATTTCAGTGCGACAAATAAAGTTTCCGCACGCAAATGAAAATAGCTACTTTTGAACCATAACAGCATGCGTAAAGATACCACTTTTGCCGCATGAGTAATAAAAAATAATTAACAGCACCGTAGGTACAGATTGGTTAAGGTCAAACAAAAATATCTTTATATTTCACGTGGTTGTTTGACACGAGAAGTGCAACAGCGAATCGTTAACTAGTTTTATATACCAGCGCCCTGCGCAATTATTAACACCAAACACGTTTCGGATTTTGCCATTAAAAATTGCTATTGTTGTTCTACACTAAAAAAAATAGTACGTCCTTGTCTGACATAATACAGCTTTTGAAAATCTTATGGGTGGATGAAAATTTAAACCAAATTAAAGCTGTAACACGTCTGTCCTTCTAAACGTTATAATGAATTATTAAAAATTTAATGAATATTTATTTACAAATAATGACTTAAATTACAAGAAACATAACATTAACCAGCAAGTTGGAAGTCAGACGTAAAGTTCCTAGTATTTTTTTATTTATTACTAGCGGTCCCGCCCGGTTTCACCCGGGTGTAAAAAAACGAATGGGGAAGGGAGGGACATGAGTACGCACATTGATCTTAGTTTACCGAGATGATTGTTGTGTCCAAATTTCATGATCTTCGGAGTTACCGTTCAAAAGTTTTTGTCGATAAAAAATTGATTGTCTGTAAAGTCGGTTTACGGACGATAGTTTTACGTGATAACGTATTCCGTAATACATAACCTAAATTTATATAATAATTATAATAATTCGAATCTATGATATTGCATCTTTCGCTTCAAATTTAGGTAAATTTTATTATGTAGAATAATAAAACACTATAAAAAGTATACTATTATTATATAAAAAACAACTATGGCATGTATCTCTTTTGCGCATGCGCCGATTTTCCCCAAAAAATTTACAAAAATTTCTAGTAAAAACAGATAGAGTAAAAACCGTTTTAAAAACTATATTATTATTATATAAAACATCATTATAAGAGATATATTCTTTTACGCATGCGCCGATGTTCCCCAAAAACAATAGGCCACTTCATATTTGCATATCAAACATCCTCCCAAAATTTGGTTTCAATCCGCTTATCCTTGGTGTCGGAATGATAAGAAATGTCAAAAGTGACGTTTGCAACTGTCAAAGTATTATGTTAATAATAATTAGTTATTCCAATACTTAACTTAGAAGGCGTTGCATTTCACAAAATACTAATGTCAAAAAATTGAATTAAACATTAGAAATGCAGCCGTTTTCATGTTAAGACAAGACATACGTTCTCTTCTAATTTCCATGTACGGCAAACAAAGACGACCGACCGCGTCGCGCCATACATTAGACAACATTGCATTTATACAGCTATTTTTCTATATAAATTTGTATAAAAAAACTGTTTAGGCAAATTCTGTTATACGAAATCTATGTAAAATGTTCTCCTCTTTCGTTTAAGACTGGTTTCAAACCGATCTGATTTAAATTGAGCGAGAAATTAGCAAAAAGCACACACAGGGTCAGGCGGAACGTTACGCGTTAGGAACGTTAGGAACGTTACGCGTTACGAACGTTAGGAACGTTACGCGTTAGGAACGTTACACTTTTTCGTGCATGCAGCCGGTGTTTTATCAATTTATAAGATTGGTGATTCATCAATTTATAAGACGTTATCACGTCAAAAGCAGTAGTTATACTTTTTATAAGTATAGATAATAAATTTCTTTTAAATCAATAATTACTGTAATTAATAAAATATAATAAATATTTAACTGAAAACACTGTAGGAAAATTATTTTGATATAGGTAACAGTTTCTTATGAGTTATTAATTAGATTTATTTAATTTTCATTAGTCGTAATTAAAATTAAAATAAATTTAAATATCAGAAAGCAATGTAGAAAATAAAAAAAATTAAAAGTATATTCGCCCAATGTGATTGAAATTCCAGTAGATATTTTTTTGGAGTTTGTGGCATGCATTTATGAGAATATCTATCTATTAAAACCCAAAGATTTGATTGTGGATTATTATAGATGCCCAACAACTAAGGTTATGGAGGTTACCAGTATCTATATTAGAACGAATTTGGCAATATAAACAGGTATTGAAAACGTCTTATTATAAATAACAGAATCCTTAAAATCTCTGCTATTTAGTATTCTCAATTCTTAATTGACATATTGTTTCCAAATTTTTGGTAAAATACTATTTTTATATACTGACAATTTTAAACATAAACGAATCTAAAACATATAATATCGCTATTTTTCTGTAAATTGGTTGCGTGTTGTTATTTTATATTTTCATATATTTAATACTCATAAATAACAATTTAAGGCAGGACCCGGTCAGTTTTCTTTTTGCATAAATGAGAAATTAATTTTATTTTTAGCAGTTCTCTGCTGTAACGTATTATCATAATATTATCTACATACATGCAATGTTAAATCTGGAATCTACGATATATAAAAAAATCTCAGATAAACTGCATCCAAAATACTCGAACAGGTCAATATTATTTTTCAACACGCGTCTTTTTTGATAGTCGTTTTTTACAAAATCGGTTCATTTTTAATTTTTTCAGATTTAAGATTTTTACACTAGCCTTGGATTTGTCATTTTTGTAATTTTAATCTACACTATAATCTATACAATTATATAAAAAGATCTATAAAATTTGCTTGTATGATCATGTAATCCCTGGAACTACTGAACCGATTCCAGAAATACTTTCACTAATAAAAAGCTACCCTACCCCTGAGTAATATAAACTTCATTTTAATTTGATAAAAAATGAAAATCCTAAATAAACTGACTAAATTTGAGTACATGGCGGCAGTACAGTTTATGGTGGAAGTACGGGTATGTAACGAAATATTCGTGCGTCCCGTTTACTTTAATGTAAATACCTGGGTGAGCTTTGCTCGGAAAGTTAAATAAAATACTGATATGCTCATTGTTTGTATAAAATTCCAAAACCTACTTACAATATTTAAGTATATCATACGTCAAAAAATTGATTTTTATAATGATAAAATTTGTAAGAAAACGATTTTTTCGAGAGATGAGACCTAGCTAAAACGATTTTTTGCCCCCCAAAATCCCTTTTCAGTAAATTTCATCCAAATCGTTAGGGCCGTTTTCGAGAAAATATTTAGGGACATAGGTAGACACAAGATTAGCTCGTTTAATAATATAGGGCTATGCCGTGTTTCATCTCAATCGAGTGCAGAGCCCCGGGTAGCGGCTTGTAATAGAGCCCTATTGTTTCTGGGCAATTCGGCGCATGCGCAGAACAGATATATGCTATAACGGTGTTTTTTTATGTAATAAGGGTATAGTTTTCATAACGGTTTATTATTCTATTTATTTTTTCAAGAGTGTTCTGCCAAAATTTTTTTATAAACTTTATAGATTCGATAATATTTTGAAAATAAAAAAAAGCAGCTGCCGCTATCATATTGAATACTAGCCCTTACACGCGTCGCCTCACGCGATATGGGAAATTTTATTCTCTTTATTATTATACTATATCAAATGTCAATATTTTTGGAATGGCCCCGTCCTCATTGTTTCAATTCAACACTAACGCTTATTTTTCTATAACTAAACCAAAGATAGATCGTTTTACTATTTTGAATGAATATTAGAAGTATAAAATTTAATGAGAGCTGTCAACAAGAAACGTTGTACAGAAAATGATTTAAAAAAAATACAAAGACCACGCCTGAAGAGCGAGCGACTGGTGGCCGAGAAGTGAAGTCTTTACGGAACCCAAACTACCGTAATCAAACACGTCGACAATAATTATAGGTGATGTTCGGTGCTCTCCAGTGAGCCAGCTCATTTACGATCATCGTCAACAACACAATGCGTTTCCAAGTTCATTTGGTCGACAGCATATGCAATATGCTTTTTGCCAATTGAAGACTTATAAATCGATTCATTGAAAAAGCCGATCGGCAAATACACAATTCATAATAGATCGAGCGTAATATTAAATGAAATCGTACGAACGCTTCGCTAAAATAGTGGACAGGGATTTGATAATTAACTACCGATTTGGTTGATTGGATGCAAAATATGTTTTAGCTTTATTTTTTTTAATTTTGAAAATGTATTTAAAATAATGCGCATCTTGTACATTACCCATTTTATATACCTTATAATGAGATGGCCACTAACTTGTTTTGCATGAGAATATTGACTGATATTCGATAATTGCGTCTGTCATATATCAATCTATTAACTCAAATCTTTGATTAACGTCTGAATATAACTCTTCAAATGAATAAAATTGTCGACCAATTTTTCTCAGACCATATATATTGACAAAAAATAATAAAAATACAAAACAATATAACACAGGATGACGTTTCGATCCGGATTTGGATCTTCTTCAGAAATATCTAAAAAATATAAAAATTAATTAATATTAAGTTATTTATTAACTAATCGATTGTACGCAAGATAAATAAATAAATAACTTAATATTAATTAATTTTTATATTTTTTAGATATTTCTGAAGTTCTTCAGAAATATCTAAAAAATATAAAAATTAATTAATATTAAGTTATTTATTTATTTATCTTGCGTACAATCGATTAGTTAATAAATAACTTAATATTAATTAATTTTTATATTATTATCCAAATCCGGATCGAAGCGTCATCCTGTGTTATATTGTTTTGTATTTTTATTATTTTTTGTCAATATACATATATGGTCTGAGAAAAATTGGTCGACAATTTTATTCAATCTATTAACATTTTTCATTTGTATAAGAAAACTAACATTGAAAAAGTTGAACTCGTGTATTTTCAACTGATTTTTTTCATACCTCAATCGGAAGTACGTTCTTCCGGCATCAAATTTAAGGCAGAAAGTCTAACATTTATGCATTGGTGGGATTACACGCACTGATGCTGAAAGTACGCACTTTCGACCGGCTATAAAGAAAAATAGTTATAATGTACACCAATATATGAGACTGCCGCTATTGCTGCCAGCCAGTAGTCGTGAACAGCTGTCAGTCGTGTTTTTATGCATAACCTCAAAGCTGCTTGCTTGGAATTTATCTGTGTTTTTATGTAATTAATTAATGTAATTAATAAGCGTACTTTCGACCGAGGTATGAAGAAAAATAGTATACACCACACGGGCAGAAGGATTGAGAGCCTTGAACTGCAGCGCGTCATTATGCAAGAATCTAAAACTTTCTGCCCTTGTGCTGTAATATATTATTACTCACGTGTTGTCAAGTTTTTAGTCCCTACTTCTCTCACAAAGTGTTTGCTCCAACGCTGCATCAGCCGATTATAAGTATAAGTTTGATAATGTTTAACTTTAAATTAATAAAGGTTTTTTTTCTGATTGGTTTATGACTTCCACGAAGCCATAATGACGGAGAAGTTGAAAATACAGGAGTCGATTATTCCCGACAATATACGATAATATACGAGTCCTACTGTAATCCGGAGGGGTGGGTAACAGCTACTAATAAATAATAAGACATTTGCTATTCGTTTGCATGGTTACACAGTATGGTTTTTGCATTTAAAAATTATCCAAAGAAAGCTTATGAGCTACCTGATTTCTTTTTGACAGATATTAGATAAAAAGTTCTTTTAAAAAATTTTCTTGGGAAATACAAATATTCAGAGCACTGTGGTTGAAACAAAAATAAAAAATATAGAATAGTTACTTCTTACCACAACAGTTTTATTAGCGGATGTACATTTCGGGAGCTATGCTCTCATCTTCAGCAAACACTAGTTTAGTGTTTGCTGAAGATGAGAGCATAGCTTCCGAAATAACTAGTGTTTGCTGAAGATGAGAGCATAGCTCCCGAAATGTACATCCGCTAATAATGCTGTTGTGGTAAGAAGTAACTATTCTATATTTTTTATTTTTCATGGGAAAACAAATAGAATGATAAACCGTTTTAAAAAGTATACCATAATAATAGTTAAATAGAAAAATATCGTTTTAGCAGAAATCTATTCTGTGCGTGCACTGATTAACTCCCGAAAAAGCAAGGCTCTTCATTTTTGCATGCCAAACCACCTCTCAAAATTTGGCTTGATCCGTTTGACAGATAAACTGGCAAACAGACTTTTTCCAAAAATCTTTTTTTGGAATCGGTGGACCTCAAAACAAAAAAAACATTGTAAAATTTTTGAAAAATACATTTTGACCTAAATTAGTGCATTGTCCACTTCTAGACTTGGAATGGTAATAAAATTATGAATTAAAACAGCAGAACTCTCTATAATACGCGCCACGTATCTAAAAGACTCGGAAGTTAGTCACAAACAGCGTCGCAAAGGCACATTTTAGAGCCGTTGATACTCCCACCACCTCCCAGCTACCTGCACGGTGATTGGCCGTGATCGCTCGTTGCCTTTGTCACTTGCCGCTTTCCTGCTTTAAAGTACAGTCGAGTACGCTATTGTCAAGTTGTTATTGCTATTTTATTTTTGTTGAACTGCGAGTTTGTAGTTTTTCAACAGACTGTACAAGCGCAAGCCCGCATTCGCATCTAACTTCCGAGCCTTTTAGACAAGTGGCACGTACTATATCTTTTATTAATTTAGCTGTCAACAGAAAAGGTTAGAGAATGCGCAACGTGCAAAGTGCATGGTGCAATAAAGTGCAATGAAGATTTTTGTTAAAAAATCATACGGTTACAAGCGAGGCCGACCATTATCTGATTTAAAGGTCGATTAATTTCGAAGTGATGGGTTTAGTTTGAAAATAATTCATAATAATATCCCATGTGGTTGAACATACGGATTACTGATTGTACGCCGTAGTCTGAGCCCAAAAACCGAAATGCAAAATATTAATTAGTAAATCGCCGTCAATAACATTATCAGGCCAAGCTTCGAACGCAATTTTTACATATACTATACTTATTTCTTAACCATTTGTTAAATCTTCGTTTAAACATATTGCCAATCATTATATTCAATAACACAGTGCGTCTCTCATTAAAAATGTGTAATAATAATATTCGAAAAAACAAATTTAATATCATACTAGGACGGTATTAACACAATGAGCAACAGAACAAAGAAGTCTTCAAATAAATTAAATTGTCGACTAACTTTTTTCAGACTATATATTGATAAAAAAAATAAAATTATAAATCAATATTGTTATTAATTTTTCATTAATTTTCGATAATTAATTAACCTCATTCTATTATAAAATAAGTAGATATTATATACTAATTAATTTCATATTTTTTTAGATTATTTCTTAAATCTGAAGAAGTTCCAAATCCGGATCGAAACGTCATCTTTTGTAATATCGATTTATAATTTTATTTTTTGACAATATAAAGCCTGAAAAAAATTGGTCGACAATTTTATTTATTTGAAGAGTTCTAATCAAAGATTAGAACAAAGAAGTAATGATTTTTTTAAAATTTTTACTAACACATCAGACAATACTGTCATTTGATTTTAAACAGAAATATATATCCTGTGTTATTTGATGATGACAAAGATTATATTATGTTAGATAATATATACATTGATAAATCGCACATGAGTTGCCTAGTTGAATCGCGTACCGATGCTGTTAAATTGAAAAATACATTCTAATTGACTTTTTTGAATCAACTTCCCTGATTTGTTAATCTAGTTAAGATGAAAGAATGGCACTAATAAAATGTTAACAAAACAAATAAACTCAAAGTACCACAGAACACAACTATTTACAAGATATGTTTATGTGGATGATCTATATTTATGTATAGAATCAATGGCATATTCCAATTAATTGTGTCATATTCTCTCCTTTTAGGCTCGATTTTTATAATTAACAAATTGGGGAAATTGATCCAAAAAAGTCAATTAGAATTTATTTAATTTAACAGAATCGGTACGCGATGTAGCTAGGCAACCCATGTGCGATTTATCAATATATATATTATCTAACATAATCTTTGTCATCATCAAATAACAAAGAAGGGTATATATTTCTAATACCCGATCGTAAACTAATATGATCACAACACTAGAACAAGCAGTGATGTTTACATTAAAAATGTATAGAACTTTTAAGAATGTACAATAGCCCATTATGCAAAGGCAGCCAACTTTACAATAAGCTGCCATCAGAAATAAAAAATGGATAGTTTTAACAATTAAAAAAAAAATTTTAACAGATTATTTAGTCGAAAAATGTCTTTATTGTAATTCTTATCTTTCTTTAATTTTGTCATATATTTATGACATTCTCATATTCTTCTTTGGAGCCAAAAATAAAAATCTATCTATCTATCTAACATTACAAACAGAATTAGGTATACTTTAGAAATTTCACACGAGGTTCAACAATAATTTTTTTCCGAAGAGAGAAAGTTTGTCTTAATTATTTTAATAATAAATAAAAAATATACACATCAAGTAAAAATTTTGATATTCTAAAATAAAATAATTAAAAACAATGTACATTTATAAATAAACTGAACAAACATACCCCGTGATGGACGATCTCTTTGCATTTGCAGGTTGCCTGAAAAAATAAACAAAAAAGTATAACAAAAAATCATAAAAAAAACTTTTATGTACAATTTAGAATCCCTTTTTGTAAGATTTCCAAATCCATATATATTAATTTGTAAATGAATATTCAGCAAAGTGTATTGGAAAACTACCAAAAAGATTAATCAAAGATATGGCAGAAATGTTGAAATATACTAACAATATTCGTTATTATTTAATTTTCTCATTTATATTAGCTATAAAAAATTGAAGTAAAAAAAATTGATTGTCTGTAAAGTCGGTTTACGGACGATAGTTTTACGTGATAACGTATTCCGTAATACATAACCTAAATTCAAATCTTTGATTAACGTCTGAATAGAACTCTTCAAGTAAATAATATTTTTTAGATATTTCTGAAGAAGATCCAAATCCGGATCGAAACGTCATCTTGTGTTATATTGATTTGTAATTTTATCATTTTTTGTCAATATATCGTTTGGTCTGAGAAAAATTGGTCGACAATTTTATTTACTTGAAAAAAAACATAACCTAAATTTTAGTAACTGTCAAACTTGGGCCGAAGCCTACTGCGCTCTCGCTTGCACGCACAGGGTCAGGCGGAATGTTAGGAACGTTACACTTTTTCGTGCGTGCAGCTGGTGTTTCATCAATTTATAAGACGTTATCACGTCAAAATTGTCATATTACGATAAGCTCCAGTGTAAAAAGTGTTTACACTTTTGCGTTTGTTATACAAAAGTGTAATAAATATTCTTCAGCAGTTTCCGATAGTAAATTTAGAGATGAATAAAAAAACTATTAAAACATTTCCTTGTACCTAGTAGGATACTAATGTTAGCACTGTAGGTGAACACATTGTATATCACTATTTTTTTGAACATCGTGTATAAATTATAATATTCTTGAATTATCAAATATAAAATAAATATTGATAAAAATAAAAATCTATCGTACGTGCGCAAAAGCCAATAACCTGATCGAGTATTAAATTAATTATTTATCAATAAATAAAGATAAAACTTTTATTTGCTCTCAATACATAGGTTCTGATAAATTCGCAGATTAAAAATTCAAGGACGAATTCTGATTCTCGCTAAATTACTAAAATTTTTCTTGCGTAATACTTGAATGGTCCCACTTAAGGCCGCTGCATACGAGGCTAGAAACGCTGCTAGGAGTTCTGCTAGCCGGTAGGCTGGGTACGAAGCTAGAAATTACGTCACTGCGGGCTAGCCTGCTAGCTCACAAGATAGATTTTAAAATTAGAACAAGGGCTATTTTTCCTGTGTGTTTTGCTGCTAGGTATGAGCAAGAACCAATCAGGAAGCAGTATCGTGTCACGTGGACACTTGAACAAACACCCACAAACCAACATGGTGTCGCATTCTGTTCAGAGTCAGACAACAGACACGTTTTGCTCTGTGTTAATAATCGAACAGTCACTGCGCGCGCACCAGCTCTATCCACAAATCAAACTTGAAAAATAGTCTCGTGTGAAGCGAGCACTTAACAGCAATCAAGAAAACCAGCGCTAGAAAACTAGTAGGCAATCTATAGCAAAGAATCTAGCAGCGTTTCTAGCCTCGTGTGCAGCGGCCTTTACTTATAGAACACTTACTAGCTGTATATTAATAAAGGTGGCACTTCACATGGTATTTGTGTTCGCTATTGGGTGTTTGTTGTATTTGGCAAAATATATGACGTTCAAGACAAACATGCAAATAGAGGCAAATACGACCATCCACACTTGGCAGTCAAATAGCAAACACACAAACATTTGGCAGCAGAACGCAAGGTTCAAAATTCCAGGAATTTTAGCACTGTTTCATTGTCCCAACTCATTTTCAATAGTAATTGTTCCAGTTCTCGCTCACAGCACAGACACAAAAATACTGCACGTCCGTACAGGTTCACGGCGCGTGCGCTTCTGAATATGGCCATTGTGAGGACGGTTTATTTGCGTATTTGCCTATTTGACTCCTTTGATGTGCCTCGAAAAATCGACAAGCGCACGGTAACGCGTATTTGGTATTGGCCTTATTTGTCAGATAGGCAAATAAGGCCAACACTTTGTCAAATACACTGTCCACACTTGGTAATCGTTTGCCAAATATGCCAAATACACAAATACAAATAGCCATGTGAAGTGCCGGCATAAAACAATTGATTTAATTGGCAATAAAGTTCCATAAGTTCAGGTAAGTATATCACAAGGAATCTATGCTAAACACGAGGCGTGTTCCGCCAATTCCAATAGATGCTACAATCAGTGAAATAATATGCACTGTGCAACAAATCATTGGTGTCTGATCTCGAATCTAAGAGAACTTCGATAGGTAACACATTTTTAATTTGACAATAGTGAAGTATTTTATTAGTATTGTTTTCTTATTATGTTAAATACCTGTTTACAACGTGCATCGAAAATAAATACACCATTGAAGGGATCCATAATAAGCTTATCTAATCTAAAAATATTTATTTAAATTTGTATCGGAAAAATATAAATATAAATAATAATAATTTATTAAGTTTAAGAAAAACTCAGAAGAGCATGAAGCATAGTCATAAAAACATTATTTCTTATAAAAATTTGCCAAATTTTTATAATAAAGATTTTGAAAAATATAGCTTTCAAAAAAATTTTATATGAAAATATAATAAAAATTTTGGCGGCGTTTTTGAAAAAAAACATGTTCTTTATACAGAAACAGACGTACTGACTTCAAATTACGTAATCAAAAAGTACATAAAATGAAATATCGTCGTTGGTTCTGTAATATCTCTTATGTGCAAAATGTAAAATTTGCGGGAAAAGCCAAAAGTAGTTATTTCATCAATGGATGGTAAGAACTAGCAGTTTCAGAGGTACCTATATTACTAATTCATACTTATCTTTACTATACGCGTTTAAGGACGTAGTCTGGTGTTCGGGTTTTGAAAAAACGAATTTATTTTTTTTACATTTTTAGTAAGTATAATATATTGAGAAAATACTGTAAAAATTTTAGACCGAAATATTAAATATTTACAAAGCTACAGCATATAGTCGAGAGCAGCAACGGTCTTACGGTAAGACTCTTGCCTCAATTGTTATCTTATCACGTTACCCTTATAATCTCGCAGAGTAGAGCAAACAAATTAGCAGAAAATGATGCCTTTGAAGAAACGGAAGGTTTACTATACACCAGGCATAGCTGATTAGTGTAAATATTGATTTTTATTTTTTTGTAAGAAATCTGAAATTAAAACTTTAAACGCGTTTTTCTCAAAACTACGTTTTTCTAAGCGGCTCGGGTGATTGAAACAATTGTATACAACCGATTGCTTTCAGTTTTGCACAGGGTATTCTACACAACTCCGTCCGGTACTAGAATTACTTAATTATAAAAATTATTTCTATTTTTTTTAACCGATTTTCAACGAAAAAATCACGATTTTCTCGTTGTTTTTTTTCTAAAACCCGCCATTTTGTTATTTATCAATAAAAATGTTTATTTCTAGTACGGGATAGAGCCGCAAGCCTACGAAACAATAACCAATTTAATTTTTATAATTCAGATGACTCCAAGTGACGTTATCACCCGCGCTACCCACCCACCTTCATTTGAAGTTGTCTACTTTAGGTTAAAAAAACAATTATAAAATGGCGTAAAATTAAGCAAAAAAAATTTTTTTTTCTTAGTTTTCGATGTCAGTAAAAACATGTAACAAAATTGAAAACATCGTACATTATTTTGATATTAAATAACGGTTGAAAACGAGCCTGAACATAGGACTACGTCCTTAATTAAGACTAAGTATATTCTTAAAAAATATTTAATGTTAATTTCGGATTTATTGGCACATGGGAGGAATTATTTGATACAACTTTTCACATAAGAGTTACATACTTGGAGGCATTACTAGTGTATAGAGCTCTGTTTCCTGAATCTTTTCATTTAAAAAACGTAAAATCTGCCAATTATGCACGTAAGAGCTATTACAGAACTAACGACGATTATATTAAAAAGGAATGACCACGCACGTACGCACGTGCGTACGTACGTATACACAAGCAAAGCACATATTTCATTTAAAAAATTCAAATCTTTGATTAACGTCTGAATAGAACTCTTCAATTTTATTCATTTAAAAAATAGTGCATTCGTAGTGTAGCGACCTTAAAACATGAAAACGTTTCAGACCCATTTACATTAACTTACCCGATGTACTGGGAAGGTTAATAAAGTTAAAATGGGTCACAATACAAAGTCGTTTAACTTGCAGATGGTTGTCTCGATAAATGTCGAGCAATTTTAAATGCATCACACAGATAATAGCGCACACAGCTAAAGTTGAACTCGCGCTTTCTGAGAAACCCGTTAATAAGGCTATATCTTACATATAAAAGTATTGTATAATGTAATTTATCTCATCTGTATACTTCGACATTTTTTGTGATGCCTGATGTGTAACTAATTTAAGGATGGATAAACGTCTCGTTTACAAAATTAGTAGGTATTATACGAAAAATATGGCACAAAGCGCCTCACGCTTTTTTCACAATAATACTAATATTTTTTGTTCATTATTATTTTCTGCTTATATTAAGAATTATTATTTTTCACTTTTTAATTCGATGTGCTATATAAAAGCGTGTTTTTTAGTTTTTTTAAACTATGTATATTTATTTTTCGCTTTTTAGTTCGATGTGCTATAAAAGGCTTGATAGTAGGCTTGATTATTTTTGAGTAAAGATGGTTTAACTAATAGTTACAAACATAGTTAATTAATTCTGGTTATCCTGATCAGGATAATGAGATAAACTTATCAAATTATTGTATTGTCACCGGTTCTTGATAAGTGTACAAAGTTTAAATTAAATCTGTCCGTTTAAAGTGAGTCAAAATCGAGCCCAAAGGAGTCGGTTACAACATAAGCGTGTTTACATACATACATACAAGTGAAGCTAATATAAAGCATGTAAAAAAACGTTTCAGCAACACCCACATTATCACATAAGCTCAGGAGAGAAGTGAAACTTCTTTAGAGTTATGAACTCATTTCATTGATGCGTTGTCCATTTTGCGTTCGCGTTGAATCGTTTTCCGTTAAGGTTCTATTATCCTGGTTTCTGTTATATTTCCCCGCCTGTGAGTCATTTCCCTCCTGACACGTCGCTAAAGAAGTTACACTTCAAAAATGCAATTACAGAATATTTCGATTGTTTAGTATTAGTGCTACGCTAATCTCGACAATGTCCGGAAAAAAAATTCTTCAGTGTAAGCAAATATTAGAATATTATTCATATAAAATATGAGCAAAACAATTAATAATATATTTATAAAACAGACATATAGAGCTATTTTTTGCTACAATTGTCAAGAAATCATTGCTACATCGCTATATTATAAAAAATTATTTATCAAAGACTGTCACCGTCGGGATACGAACCCTCAATCTTTCCACTATCGCGGCGATGTAACAATGGGTGTTTCTTAACAATTGCAGCAAACAATACCTATACAGAATGTTCTAAAAGCTCTATGACAAACTTTGACAGATGGTAGGTCACTTGATTTTAAACATATTTTTTCTAATAAACATGTGCCCGATAATCGGACACATGTTTATTAAAAAAAATATATTATTAAGATAATATAAACATATATATAATATAAACATGTGTCCGATAATCGGACACATGTTTATTAAAAAAAATATGGTTAAAATCAAGCAGCCTACCATCTGTCAAAGTTTGTCATAGAGCTTGTAGAACACCCTGTATATCTGCGTTATTAATACTCAAAAAATGCGACTTAATAATATATTTATAAATTGGTTGTAAACTTTGTGAAATAAAATTTTACCGTTTTTTTGTATCTATGTTTACTCGAAACTCGAGAGTAACTAACCCGATTTAAAAATTAATTAACAGTTTAAAAATCTATTCATTGATGAGTATTCAGATATTATTACATCATTACGGAAAAAGAATGAGTAATGAGCGAAAAAACATACACACAAGGTTATTTTCTTAATGTGCGATATGCTCATCCCTACATGGATGTGTAAAAACTGACAGATACCAGATCAACTTTATGTACATACAGATATAACGTAGATACATAATATTAACTCAGTGATAAAAAGTCAACAGCTACTAGTTACCTGCGATTTAATAGTATGATAACAAATAAATGTTTCTTGTGAATAAAAATTACGCATTTTTTATCTTAAGGCGCATCGTTTTTAAAGAAGGGTATGAAAATTAGCTTAACAATTATTATAAAGACTAATATTAAAACATAATAAAAGGAGGTTTTCCTCTTACTACTTTTTGGCCATTTTGCATGACACTAAAGAACGCTGCACATGAGGCTAATTTTGTCATTGGGGCTTATACTGGCTGGCGCGCTGACAGCGCCGGTTATAACTTTTTGCTACCCTAGGTTTTTATAGTGAATGGTGCCCTAGTTTTCCTCTGTGTGTTGTTTTGGTCTATATCGCAGGCTCTCGGTTTTTATTAGTGATGTGCTGGGTCGTTAAAAATGTATATCCGCGGATACGGATCTGAATACGGATATTTGGTTTCAAGTTCCGCGAATACGGATACGGATCGACTTTCTTAGAGTACGCGGCAGTAAATATTGCACATCGACCTTTAGAAAGAGACTATCTGTTATGGGGAAAAGTTATTGACCTCTTTAAGAGTTAACTCTCATAACAGATTGTCTCTTTCCAAAAATCGATGTGCAATATCTCATTATAAAGATAGTTTTTTAGTACCTTTGAGTTATGTACTATTGGTATGGTACTCACTACGATAAATGTTTGCAATATAAAGGTGCCAAATACGATTATAAAAAATAAAAAATAATCTGAATGGAATTTAACAGTTTTTCATTATTACCTAATCACCTATATACAGGGTGTCCCATTAAGAATGGGACATAGAACAACCGCAGATTCTCCAATTCAAAATAAAACGATTAAGCGAAATATGCTTAGATAAAATGTTGCTCGTTTCCGAAATACAGGGTGTTGAATTTGAAAACTGAAAAATTATTAATGTCCATAATTTTGTTAATACACCGTATAATTTTACTCAAATCGGCACACTTGTTAAATATCATAAAATGCACCTAACAATAAAAAAAATAGTTCAGTACGCTCTACCAGTGGCGTACGGCAGGAGTAAGTAATGCTTGTGCCCCTTCTAAATGTTACGCCGCTGTCTAAATTTTAATTTTGACTATAATTTTAATTTTTTTGATATTTTCTAAGTCAATAATGTACACTTGTTAGTTTGTTGTAAAGTCATTGGTTTTCGAGATATTCGCAGTTAAAGATAGATAGACATGTACTTTTTATGTGTATTATTATTAATAATATTCATTTTTACAATTTTGTCTTAAAACCAAACAAAGTAGAAACTATTGTAATGAAATTTTTAAAATTTTTTTAAAAATTTCATTACATTAGTTTCTACTTTGTTTGGTTTTAAGACAAAATTGTAAAAATGAATATTATTAATAATAATACACATAAAAAGTACATGTCTATCTATCTTTAACTGCGAATATCTCGAAAACCAATGACTTTACAACAAACTAACAAGTGTACATTATTGACTTAGAAAATATCAAAAAAATTAAAATTATAGTCAAAATTAAAATTTAGACAGCGGCGTAACATTTAGAAGGGGCACAAGCATTACTTACTCCTGCCGTACGCCACTGGTAGAGCGTACTGAACTATTTTTTTTATTGTTAGGTGCATTTTATGATATTTAACAAGTGTGCCGATTTGAGTAAAATTATACGGTGTATTAACAAAATTATGGACATTAATAATTTTTCAGTTTTCAAATTCAACACCCTGTATTTTGGAAACGAGCAACATTTTATCTAAGCATATTTCGCTTAATCGTTTTATTTTGAATTGGAGAATCTGCGGTTGTTCTATGTCCCATTCTTAATGGGACACCCTGTATATAAAATTTCATCTATGAATTGAAAATTAATAAGGTAAGAAATCCGTAAAAGATCCGCCAAAAACTAACGGATACGGATACGGATTTTTCTTCTCCCTCGGATATCCGCCGATACGGATATCCGGCACATCACTAGTTTTTATTAACATCGTCTTCTTTTAATATGTTCATTTCCTTTTTTTAAAGTTCCACTATTTTTCATAATATTTAGTCCAGAAGAAACGTCATCTATACATGTTCATGAAGTAATCATAAATGCTATAAGTTCCGTGCAAACATATAATTTTTAATCAGGAGTCTAATAACCAAAATAGTCTAACTAGGCTAAAGGTAATCTCGTTTTGTGGTACACCCTCTGTGGTGGTGCTCTAGGCTGCTGCCTGGTGTGCCTTTTTATATATCCATCACTAATGAATTTTGACGAAAGAATTATTTTAAATATAAATTATCTGTTTAATGCGATACCTAAACTTTAAGTATGGTGTAGTGTTTCCTGTCAAAAAACTAGCATTTATGTGAGCGAATCATCTGTCAAAATTTACGTTCACAGGAGTGAAGCAGCGGTATCAGCAGCGGCTGATCTACATAGGGTTTAAGTCCTGAATCTGCAAATGTCAAGGGCTCACAAAAATTCATGTTTTAATATCTACTTGCTCATTAACAATGAGCACTTATCTTACGGTAAAAATTGTTAATATTAAAAATGTTTGTGTTGACTGAATTTTGACGATTTTTTAGATAATATTTGACAATATTTTGGGTGAATTTTAACAATCTTTTAGATGTATTTTGACATTTTTTAGGTGAATTTATACTATTATTTATTTGATCAGGTCAATGATTTTGACGTTATCAAAAAAGAATTTTAACCCCCATTAAAATATTCTTGATCTAATAAAAAATGGGGTCCCACTGAACTGCAATAAGTACTAGGGCTCGTAAAACCTAGGTGTCAGGCTAGTCTACTTATATATTCGATTTAAAAAGACAAATAGTAACAATGTTCTGATTGAAACAACAATCTTTAATGAAATGGTTACTGGTTGTAATATTGTTTTAATGGTCTGTGAAATATACACGTAGCATCCTCCCTAGAATTTCTTATTGCGTATTTTGATTTCACATAAAAAATGGACGAGCTACCAACCGTTAAATTTAACACTACATTAATTAATATGATAGCTGCATTAGCTTTTAGAGCTCATTAAATATTCATCAAATTTTCATATTACATGACACATTCGTGATTTATTAATGCTACCAGAACCGGACAATAAATTTCATGGCCGTCCTGGTCGTGTCACGTGGTACAAATTTTAATTAATATACATTTAATTATAATATTTTTTTAGTCCGTCAAGTTGTTCTAAAGTCATGCATTCAATTAATTAGTTTTAAACAGATATCAAAAAAGAGGCTGCCAATTCAACGAGAATTTCTCGAGAAGTTAATCGATTTGAATAATTTCGAGAATATAACGGAATATAATTTTTACTTAAATTGGTTCAGTAATAAATAAAATTGAACTGCCTACAAAAAAAACTACAAAAAGTGAAAAATAAAACTTTATATAATAAAAAAAAAAAATGAAACTCCGTAAAAAAAAACTAGAAAGAGAAAAAAATGTTTTGAGATCCACGAAACAAAACGTTTTAAAAAGGCAATAAAATTGAGTCGACCTCAAAAAACAGTTTTTTTTCTCTTTTTTAATTTATTTTGAAGGAGGTTAATTATTTTTTAAGTTTCTATATAATTACTATAACGTAACAAAATTACCTTAGTTAACGAACTACAAACGCTCGATAACTAAGGTTATGTATATAAAAAATATATATATTTTGTTAAAATATATATTTGCATTGTCTCTGTATAAAAAAACTTCTAATACGACATGACGAAATATCCGACATAAGAACTTTATTCGTTTAGACGGAAAATATTGTTATTATTATTATTGAAAGAGATTTATTTGGTTGAGGAACAATTGAACAATAAGCTTTACCAGAATATCGCTTGTGGCCAACGTTTCGAAAAATATATTTATATAAATATATATAAATTCATAATAAATGATCATGTGTATTACAATAATTAATTTGCACAATTTACCATCTCAACTTGCATTGAGGCTCTGATGATAAAAATACATTTTTCGAAACATTGGCCACAAGCTTATTTTTCAATTGTTCCTCAACCAATTACTCCTTCAATACATATTTTTGGAACAAAACTTCTACTAACAATTATTATTATTATTACATTTTCCAGTAAAGCCCGGTCCTGTTTTCAGCACTGAGTACGTGTGTACATGTATATTCACATAATTAATTTGCATTACAATTAAACATTAAACAGACAAGTTATCTGTTAAGCAAATCGTGATAATATTAGTAGATATTTCTGTCAGTCTCACACACCTTTGACAAGAACGCAGTTACCGCCTTCTTGTTTAAAAGATGGCCCATCAAAATCACACGTCATAAGTAAGTACCCTAAACTCATTCATATATTATAAGTACCTACAGTTTGATAAATAAAATTGTCGACCAATTTTTCAGACAATTATATTAACAAAAAATATTACTTTTACAATATTTCGATAGTAAAAAACTTTAAGCGAATTTTATTAAAAACTAATTATTAATTAATTTTTTAATATTTTTAGATCAGTTCTGAAGAAGCTCCAAATCCGACCCGAAACGTTAATCTATTGAATTTACATATTTTTTTGTTAATATAATTGTCTGAAAAATTGGTCGATAATTTTATTTATTGAAGAGTTCTAATCAGACGTTAATCAAAGATTTGATTATATACAGTTTATACTGTCGAGAGTCTATAATCTTTCTCTCTATAATTTGCACAACGCTTCGTTTGGAAGTGAAAAAGTGGGCAATTTTTTAAGCTACTTTGATAACTACTACATAAACCGTTAGCGAGATTTTCGCGAAAAACCGTTTTTTGTGAACTTTCATCCCGCGTAACATTTTTAGCGGCACATGCAGGGCCGGATTTACTCTAAGTGCCGCCCTGGGGCACTGTGAAAAATGCCGGCCCATTACCTAAATCCTACATAAAATGGGGTAAAGGTTCGGTATACAATTTTCAAATAAATAAAGTGACTCAATTATGTCAAAAATATTTTTTTCACTACTGGAATAATTAGACAAAAAACATTCTTTTTTATATTAAAAATCATAAATTAACACACAAAACGATCATAATTGCGAGACATTTCAGAGGCAAACGCGTATGACTGAAAAAAAAATTATTTATAAATGTTTTCAACACGATCACACTGGTTCGAAATGAAACATTTTTTTTGTTGGATAGCCCATTTATCGAGGAAGGCTATATAGGCTATATAATATCACGTTACGACCAATAGGAGCGGTACATCAATGAAAAATATTGCAAAATGTATCTCAAAATTTGTTCGTCCGACAAAAACTTTTGAATGGTAACTCCGATCATCATGAAATTTCGACAGAATAGTCATCTCGGTAAACTAAGATGAATGTGCGTACTCATGTCCCTCCCTACGTTCGTTCTTTTGCACCCGGGTGAAAGACCGTTGGTTATTGATAAAGGAATACAGATATTGACGTTTTGACGACTGCGAATATTAATACCATTAATAGACGATCGAACTTGGTACGGACCGGACAATGGATAATATCCGCTCCGTACCAAATCTGATCGTCTAGACAGTAATCTGCGTGTCCGCTCGGTTCGATGGTTTGCATATCGTACTTGGTCCGCTTCGTACTAAATCCACGCGTGTGTAGTAAAGTGTTAACAGATGATTGAACTTGGTACATATTACAACGACGTCATTAGTCAATGATCAAAATTCAAAACGTAGAAATTTTGACAGAACGCGAAGTTCTTAGACACAAGGAGACTGACAGATTCGGTCGTCTGTTGCAACCAGCGAACTTGATCCGCCGTACCATGTCCGTTACCGGCCCGTACCAAATTCGATCGTCTATTAATACTATTAGTTAAAATAAAAAATAGTATTTAAGTTCACAATCGATTTTTAAAATGATTTTTAGTGTTTTTAAATAGGCCTGCTACAGTCTGTGAAAGGTAACTTAATTAGCTATTCTGAAGAGACCACAAGCCATAACTAATAATCACATTTGACATTATGATGAGTAACTAAATACTAACTTGTGTAGTATCCATGTACACACATCAACGCCTCGCCTGTCGGCCGGAAAATGCACCTGTGTCTTACGCGTCCTTGTTTGCACAAAATAATAAATAATAATACGTCTAAATACTGCCGTGTTCAGTCACAAATTATACATAGTCTATTGCATGCAATTGTTATTTTTTACCATTCCAAGTTCCGACCCACAAGTGGGGAATGGTACTAGTTTAGGACGAAAATCACTTTTCAAAAATTTTACAATATCTTTCCGTTTTGAGGTCCCCTGAATCGAAAAAACATATTTTTGGAAATTCTCTGTGCGTCTGTTAGTCTGTTTATCTGTTTGTCTGTGAACACGATACCTACAAGTCAAACGGATGAGCGGATTGAAACCAAATTTTGGGAGGATGTTTTGTATGCAAATATGAAGTGCCTTATTGTTTTTGGGGAAAATCGGCGCATGCGCAGAAGAGATATATGCTAAAACGGTATTTTTTATATAATAATGGTATACTTTTCATAACGGCTTATTATTCTATTTATTTTTTCAAGACAGTTAAAAAAATATTTTTCTTAACTTTATAGTTTCGGAAATATTTTGAAAATAAAAAAAAATCATCCACTCTTTTGTTTTATGGATCTGTCAGAAATAAACTAGTTGGGCATGCTTTGATTAATTTTTACATGACGTGGAACATACTATGTAGGTAACCATGGCAACGAATAGTTAATATCATATTGAATACTAGCCATTACCCGCGTCACCTCACGCGATATCAGAAATTTTATTTTCTTTATTATAATCAAATGTCAACATTTTTAAAGTTGGAATGGTCCCGTCGCCCAATTGGCTGGAATTTTTTTATAACAGATTGTGGATTTTAGTTGGTTGTCAACTGCAGTTATTCACAAAATTGTTGACGATAAAACAATAAAAAAACTCAAAAAAATTGAACAGTAGTTTTTTTTTGTAAGGAAGTTCAATTTAAAAAAAAAGTTTAGTGGCTTTGCAATGCATAGTTTGTACGTTGTGAACCGTTTTCTTTCTTAATATTTTATTACAAAAGTACTAAAAAATAACTGCTGAACCAATTTAAGTAAAATTGATCACCCTGAAGCTTATGGTCTATCAAATAGAAAAAGACACATCAAAATCGGCTCACATATACCGGAGATATTTAGTAACATATAAAAAATTATCTTTTTTAAAGTCTGTTAAATTCAACTAAATCGACTTTTAAAAAAATTATATGAAGCCAATCCGTATGCATTTTGAACAAAATGTTGTTAATTTTTTTTTTTTAATCTGTTAACCCCTCGCTAAGTTATGCTACAGAAACTTATTGAATTTCAGTTAATATATTATGTAGATTCAACTCAAATGGTCTATGTAACATCTAAAAATGGACACTTGTATATAGGTACGGTTTTGGAATGTTTAAATATTGAACACTTATTGAAATTCCAAATTGCCACAGACAATATATCATGTATCAACGCACATATGTAAGTTTTGTAAATATTTATTTCGTAGAAAATACATCGCAAGTACTTCCTGCATACATAATAATTATTACTAAACGAATTAGTTGGAAGTTAAAGCTATTCAAAGTTCATTTAAATCATAAATTAATATTTAATGAGAATAGATTAGTCTATGTCTATAATTATTTCAAAATAATTTAACAACAGTAGGTTAGCTTTTTGCTAATGAATATACCAAACAGAAAACTTCTATAGAAAATTTGAAAGTTTGAAATCAACAGGAGTTTTTCGAAAACATTTAACTTTATGTCAAGTAAATAACCATAGAATAGAATAGATAGAATACATTAACGTTTCGATCCGGATTTGGATCTCTTCAGAACTGATCTAAAAATATAAAAAGTAATTAAAATTTACTTTCTATTTATTTTTAATGAAATTCGTGAAATATTTTTGTTAATATATTTGTCTGAAAAATTCTTCGATAATTTTATTTATTAAAGAGTTCTAATCAGACGTTAATCAAAGATAGTATACATTTGTACATAAGTACTGAATACAGTGTGACGTCACAAAGTGCTATTAAGAAACCAGTTTAAAAAAAAATTCGTTGGCGTAAAAATGAGAGGTCTATGACAATATTTATGTAGGGAAGGAGATCATAAAATAAGAGGAAAAAAATATTTTGTCGTATTTTAAAAACGGTTCACTTTTTTTATTTTTTTTAACGTTTTATTTTTGCCAGACATGATGTGTTGATATAATTTAAAAATAATGATAAACCTTGAAAAACATATATTGTATTTTTTTCTGAAAATTGGATAATTAATTAACTCCTAAAACGTCCACTTCTCTTAAGAGATTTTAAAAAAGCAATTTTATTTTTAAATTTAATTTTCACTCATAAAAACCGATGACTCTATCATATTTAATTATCAAATTAATTAGGTAACAGTTTTGCGTTGTAACATAAAATAAAAGCATTTATCAATTGAACTTATTATGAAACATGGGTATAACATTAAAATCCGTAGCAATATTAAATTAGTTGTAAAGGTGGCACTTCACATGGCTATTTGTGTTTGCTATTGGGTGTTTGTTGTATTTGGCAAAATATATGACGTTCAAGACAAACATGCAAATAAAGGCAAATACGACCATCCACACATGGCAGTCAAATAGCAAACACACAAACATTTGGCAGCAGAACGCAGGTTCAAAATTCCAGGAATTTTAGCACTGTTTCATTATACCAATTCATTTTCAATAGTATTTGTTCCAGTTCTCGCTCACAGCACAGACACAAAAAATACTGCACGTTCGTACAGGTTCATGGCGCGTGCGCTTCTGAATATAGCCATTGTGTGGACGGTTTATTTGCCGTATTTGCCTATTTGACTCTTTTGATGTGCCTCGAAAAACCGACAAGCGCACGGTAACGCGTATTTGGTATTGGCCTTATTTGTCAAATAGGCAAATAAGGCCAACACTTTGTCAAATAGACCCTCCACACTTGGTAATTGTTTGCCAAATATGCCAAATACACAAATACAAATAGCCATGTGAAGTGCCGGCATAACAGAAATAGGTATGCATATTCGGAACACAAGAAATTAAGACAGAATATTTCAGAAATATTTCAGAAAGACGGACAGTTAAAATCGGTTACCCCCCAAGGCAAGCTTAAAATACAATTTTTAATATCCGATTACTACTTTTGAAACTGATACTATAATAAACAAATGGCAATATTAATTATTAAAGAAAAATTGTTGTTACCAATAATTAGATATAAGTACATAATAATTACTGTTGAAGCTCACCTTAAAGTTTCAAACACGTGTTTCAATCGGATAACCAATTGTAAAGAACTTTATATTGAACTCACAATTTAACACACTCACTTATAAAATAATAATTAGTAAAAATATAGTAAAAATAATTAAAAACCACCATTCAGTCAAAAGAACAAAACGTGTCGATTTCTGACACAACACTAAAACGTTGACAATGTGAGCATAAACTTACAATGATAAAACTGTAATAAATCACGACATTACTTATATAATAGCGTCTCACCTTCACAGAATAATATCAAGTACTACCCACTTGTCAAAAAATATTAAAATACAAACGTGTTTGAGATTTAACCTGAATTTGAAATGTAATCTAATTTGTTATTAAATTTTAAAAAATAAATTTAAAAAAAACTAAAAAGTAAAAAATATTTTTTTAAAATAAGCTTAAAAGAATAATGAATAAAAAATACTAGTATTATTGTGAAAAAAGCGTTGGGCGCTTTGTTCCACATTTTCGTACATCGAGCGCCCCACGCTTTTTTCACAATAATACTAGTATTTTTTCAAATCTTTGATTAACATCTGATTAGAACTCTTCAATAAATAAAATTATCGACCAATTTTTCAGACAATATATTAACAAAAAATATATAATTAATACATTAACGTTTCAATCCGGATTTGGATCTTCTTCAGAATTGATCTAAAAATATAAAAAATAATTAATATTTAAAACCTAATTCACTTTCTCTAGAATCTTTCAAAATTATTACTGATTATTATTATTGTTTGTTATTATTTTTTCACTATTTCCATAATCAGTAATAATTTTGAAAGATTCTTTTAATCAAAGATTTTAAATCACTAAAAGGTTAAAAAAAAAATTAAAAAAGAAATTTAAGCTTCTTCAAAAAAAGCCACTACGAAGCGTAAAAAAATTAAGTTTTGAGATCAGCGCCAATTTAATTTAATTAATTTATGCTTTTTAGTTGTTTTTTGAAGGTTGATTTTTTTTGTCCAAAACAATTAAAATCTCATAATGACAATAAATATCTCAGTGCATGTTTTAGGTCAATACACTATTTCGACATCGGAGTTTGGTACTGCTAGTTCTTATCATTAACATTCTTGTTCAATGATTATGAGGAAGTGAGGATAAGAAAAAATATTCTAAACGTGGATGAAATCATTAACTTGCAGGATATTGCTCAGATGCGGTTTGCTGTTAGCGTGATGTGAGGCAGTTACAGCATTTTACTTTTGCAATTGAATTATTCAGAATAAAATTGTCGTATCTATGTAAATTATTTTCAAGTTGGCGTAAATAAACATAAAAAGTTCACTTTATCAAATCAGAATAAGAGGAATGCAGCACAAACAGTTACTAAGAATCGGTTAGATTTATATAAAATCATCTATATACTAATATATAAAGCTGAAGAGTTTGTTCGTTTGTTTGTTTGAACGCGCTAATCTCAGGAACTACTGGTTCAAATTGAAAAAAAAAATTGTTGGATAACCCATTTATCGAGGAAGGCTATAGGCTATATAATATTACGCTACGACCATTAGGAGCGGAGCCTTGATGAAAAATGTTGCGAAATGTATCTCAAAAATAAGCATTCATGTCGGGTGAAACCGGACGGGACCGCTAGTATAATATATACTTACTAGCGGCCCGGTTCGGCTTCGCTCGATTTTGTAGCTTGTCTCCGTTTTTTCGTCGACTTGCATTGCGAAATTGGTCTCCTCGAAAAGCGCTTTTATTTAAACGCGATAATATATAGTCTGTCTCAATTCTGAAGGTCACTTCTAAATATTGGCGAAAAAAAATTTGAAATCGGATGAGTAGTTTCAGAGATCGGCTCCCTACTCCGGGGCGTTTGTTGGGTGAGAGGTGACACATGTAGACGCCTGGCGGGGATAACTGATCGATTGATAATTGATAAGTTATCGACCACATTATAACAATCGCACTTTCTGTTTTCACTGGGTTAAATACATAAAAATTTACCGTTATATTGCCATCTTGCAAGTTGCAACCCTATTGCGCATCTGTAGATGAAAGTAAAAATACTAATATCGCTTTTAAACATAGGGGTTGGTGGTAGAACGGTGAAAATTTAGGGTTAATATTATTTTTAACGGCAAATCATAAAAAAATTAAAAGAAAAATTTGTCCAAAAAATAAAAAAAAATCTGGAGAGGGCCACCCTTATCACCTAGAGGTACAAAACATAGGCTACAACCTATTCTCAGACCTATACCAAGTATACAAAAAAATTTCATAAAAATCGGTCAAGCCGTTTCGGAGGAGTTCGATAACAAACACCGTGACACGATATTTTTATATATAGATATTATAAAGAGAAAAGATTAGTATTTTTGTTTGTAATGTTTAAACTCAAAAACTACTTGTCCAATTTTAAAAACTCTTTCATTAATAGAATGCTACATTATTACTGAGTAACATAGGCTATATTGTTAATCGAGTTAAATTAGAGATCCCTACGAAAACTCCAATAATGTAACCCAAGGTGCAAAAAATTTACACATAAAACTCCTTACATCGCATGCGCTGCGAAAATATTATATAAAAAGTAAAGTTTGTAAGTTTGTATCGAGGAGGTAATCTCTGAAACTACTCATCCGATTTCATAAAACTTTTTCACCAATATTGAGAATGGATCTTCAGGATAAACATAGGCTATACATTATCGCGTTAAAATAAAAACGCTTTTTTAGTGTGAAGACCAATTTTCCAACATAAGTCCACAAAAAAACGGTGGCAATCTGCAAATTCGAGCGAAGCTGAACCGAGCCGCTATCAATTAAATAAAATCCGACTAACATTTCAGACTTACCTTTATTAAAATCAATAAGCAATTTACGTTTCAGTCCGGATTTGAACCATCGTCACAATTCTGACGATGGTCCAAATCATTTTTTGTTAATAACAAATGAAATGTTTGTCGGCGAAAAATATAAAAAAAATGTCTTTTATTGGAATATTTTTCCAAATCGAATATTTTTTGGAGACTTGGATCTATTTTTCTCATGAAACACTTCTTGACTAGGCTATATCAAAATGGGATGCGAGTGAGTGCTATTCTGATAGTTGGCAGGTTATGATTGAAATTCCGACGGCAATAATTTAATAAAACAATTCAACTCCAGAAATGAACGAGTTTATGGTTTTATAGAGTCAGAGTTAAGTGTTTTTATATAGAAGCGTGTATACTGTATAGTATAAATTAAACACATAAACAAATTACTCTTTCAAAGAGCTTGGAGCAAGCTTATTATAATATTTTTATTATGATATATTGTTAGATAATATAGACACATGCATTCAGTAGAGCCAACTGCTGTATAAAATAACTGATTTAAATTTAGATTTCACAAGCGATAGTTATTCTTATATGAAACAATATGTTAATACCTGTACTAAATGTACACGTAAATAATAAATGTGTACCGAATAACCTTTTATATTAATTATATATCATTATAGTTAAACTTATAAATATATTTAATTCGAATGTGGAAGAGGAAATGGTATCATAAAAATGTGTGTAGTTTTTATAAGAAAACACGCAACGCAATCAAAATAATTATCACATCAAGTTGTGAAAAATATATTGAAATAAACTCTTGATCAAAATCTGCGCACCAGTGAATTTTTATTTGGCGTTAGATTTAACACTCTTTTATTAACTTCACTTGTGTGTATGTTTAAATGTATTAATGGAATCTTACAATTTAATTTTCATCCACTTCCAGACGTCTAAATAATTTGAAATTTTGCACACTTATAGAATAGAATAGATTTATTTCTAAACAGCCAAATAGGCAAGAAATTGTCAAAATATGTTACAAGTTTCAATCATGATAAATTAATTAAAATATTCCTCAATAGAGTAAAAACACTGCTGAATGAGAAATTTTTTTAACGCAATTTTAAATAAGCTAATGTTTAGATCTTTTATTTCGGCAGGTAAATTATTGAAAATGTTGATCCCAGAGCAAACTGGACCTTTACTATATAAAGAAAGACATTTATTAAGAACTCATGACAACACAATAATTTATATAAATATTTTTAAATACATAATTTATTTATATAAACATAATCATTTGAGTGTTTTTAGGGTTATAATTAAAATTAGAGTTTAAAAAACACAAAAAACACTATTTTATAACAGGTCAGGGAATATCGTGACTTTTCCCGGTGGGTCGCCAGTTCTCCATGGGTCGGTCCGGTCCGATTAGGATCTTTTTATTCTTAGTTACATATGGTCACGTAGAAGCGTTTGACAATTTTTTCGGCAAATTTTTCGGTCCCGGACCGATCCTGAATGTGCACTAAAAAGTAAAAAATAATTCCTATCGCTGTTGAACAAATATTTTATATTTAAAAATTATATTATTTACTTTTTGGAAGAATAAAGGATGAAACCTGGTGGCATAGGATCAATGAACTTAAGCAAATACTGAAGTGTTTTTTTATTGCAATTTATATAAAACCTTCAGTATTTGCTTAGTTCATTGATCCTATGCCACCAGGTTTCATCCTTTAATCTTCTAATATTTAAACAGGATCATCATCACTCTAAATTATTAGAGTTATTTTTCATAATTATTTACTTTTAGTCCATGTTGCTATAAAAAAGTGTTTTTTTATTTTTTAAGTTGTTTTAGTGTTAAGAGTATTCGTCCCTGCAAACACCCCCTGCACCATTCATCTCAAATCTTTTCCCCTCGCCTAAAAACGGTTCGCGCTCTCCCGACGCTATTTTTAAAGCTAGAGGGTTCTAGTAAACGCCAAATGAAAGACAAAGAATCAAACTACAGATCCTTAAGGCGAATTTTTCGAAAAAAAATTTGTGAAAAAACTTACAACCTTTTGAAAAAAATAATAAGTTACGTAATATTTCACACGTAGGCGAAACTGTTTTTCAAAAAATTCGCCTGAAGGATCTGTAGTCTGATTCTTTGTTTTTCATTTGGCGTTTACCAGAACCCTCTAGCTTTAAAAATAGCGTCGGGAGAGCGCGAACCGTTTTTAGGCGAGGGGAAAAGATTTGAGATGAAGGGTGCAGAGGGTGTTTGCAGGGACGAATACTCTTAAAGAAACCACAAATTCCTAATGCTTAATCATCAAGAATCGGATATTATCCACGTTCCTATAAATCCTATAATCTTGTAACCAAATATAAGTAGTACCTACCTACTGTTGAAAATGCATTTTTGCAGTGATTGAAACAATTGGCAAAATAAACAAACACCAAAAAAAAACACAGAATCAAACTTTTGAATACAAATAGTAACAAATGCACGTCGTATGAAAGTAAAAAAATATATAAACATGAAGAAAATATGACGGCATTCCATCAAATTAAAACAGCAAGTTCAGAACACCGACAGAGGGGAGAAGATCGACTTGGACATTAAAATAAATACATATATACATGCTCAAATAAACGTTGCTCAGGAACATTTTATATTATTATCTTGACACACAGATGCCAGATCCTCATTCAACCAATTGGAAGTTGATCCGTTAACTTGTTTGTAGATTTTAACCGAAGAACAATTTTTTATCCGAAGACAAACTTCGGTTTAAAGCGAGGAAAAATATTTGGTACTGTTTCATTCCGTATTTTTTTAAATATTGTTTATTTGCAGAGGTTTGAGTGTGATTTAAATAAAACTCACTCTATTATTCAACCAATTCAATATACGCCTTCGGAAAACTGTTAACTTGATTTTAGCCAACGCAGAATGTTTTGCCGAAGGTTTAATTTTTGGCCGAATGTAGCCGAAGTCTAAGTTTCAGACGAATTCTACTTATCAGTAGTCAATGAATGCATTTACTATATTATAATCTTATATTATTATCCCTCCTGAGTTTCTGTTGGAATGTTACGAAAATGGTGTGTGGCGGAACAAACGCAAGGCTCCGCTATCAGCTATTATTATACCCACCTTGATCAGATATTATTTTTTCGAGGTTATGTGCAGCTGTCATCAATAAACAGTCGAGATGAAAAAAAGATTCACAAGCAACGGTAAGATATGAATGAAACGTTGTTTCAACATTAAATTTGAATGATTCCATTAATTGCCCGATTTAAATCATTTGATCTAAAGCTGATTTTACTAGTGCATCTCTGAACTAAACAAAAAACGTTTTGTATTAAACTGGAATACATTCCCATAGTAGAATAAGAAATAAGGAGAATGAGAGGGAAAGAGTGAGCGAGATGAGTACGACAGAGGACAACCATGAACGATAAAGCCCTTTTCATACGACGACATATTCTCGTCGCAACTAGCCCTTCCAATCGCGAAATCACGAGTCCTCATTTATTTCTGAAATACCAAGTCTCACATGAATCGGAATCAGTGGCGGTGCCTTATTTTTGCAGGGTCAACCGGTGGTACCTCCTGACACGGGCTAGGAATGAGGGGGGAATTATTAAATTATGAATCATATCCATGCTTATGATGTTTTAATTATTAACAGTGTTGACAACAAGCTACAATATACACAGTAACACTAGTCACTACTGCTATAATCCGCGAGTCGCGTATCATGTACGACATACGCACCGCCTAATCAAATAATGACCAGTTATTTATAACCTCAATACTCGTACAAAAATAAACAGAAAGATTAAAACAGTGTTTTCAAAAATGGTGAATTATAATTAATCAAATCTTTGATTGACGTCTGATTAGAACTCTTCAATAAATAAAATTATCGACCAATTTTTCAGACAATATATTAACAAAATATATAATTTATTAATACATTAACGTTTCGATCCGGATTTGGATCTTCTTCAGAACTGATCTAAAAAATATAAAAAATAATTAATATTTAATTTCTAATTCGCTTTTTATAAAATTGAGTTGAGTCTTATTCATCTTCAGAATAAAAAAAAAAAACAGAAATCAAAATCAAAAAAGTTTTATTCATTAGAAAAATATGGCGTTTCAAACAATAATCTGTGGAGTGAGTGTTACAAATTGCAATAAGAAAATAATTATTTATAAGAATTACTTATTCATAATATTTCTGTGAAGATTTAACTTCTTTTAAAGTTATCCCCGAGTTATCCCCGAAAAGCGGGACTGAGCCTGTCCCGCGTGGGACATTTAATTTTGATTTAAAAATCGGGACGTTCCGCCAAAATCGGGACGTCTGGCAACGCTGCGGTATACATACATTGCAACACGTTTGTTACATTTTCAATATCAAAAGTGATCATTACCCTACCGTGTTCCACTTCAAAAATATGTATAATACGCGCCACGGATCTAAAAGATTCGGAAGTTAGTCACAAACAGCGTCGCAAAGGCACATTTTAGAGCCGTTGATACTACCACCACCTCCTAGCTACCTGGTATGGAACGTGCGCTCGTCGGTGATTGGCCGTGATCGCTCGTTTGTCACTTGTCGCTTTCCTGCTTTAAAGTACAGTCAAGTTGTTATTGCTATTTTAGTTTTGTTGAGTTGCGAGTTTGTAGTTTTTCAACAGACTGTACAAGCGCAATCCCGCATTCGCGTTTAACTTCCGAGCCTTTTAGATCCGTGGCGCGTATTATAATTGCGTTACCTATGAGGCCGGCATCAGACAGATCGTTTCGCGAAGATCGCAGAGGTCGCCGCTTGCATAACTAACAAAGCCGACTGTCAACTTTTTGTCACTTAGCTCTAAGCTGCTATTCCGATGCAGCGGTCGGGTAGGCTTCGTGCGGCCACTGGCTTGCATAACTTGCACTGCATACAAGTTGTTCGAAATTAAGGCCTAGCACACATGAAGAGCGTTCAACGCGCGTTGGCCCAATGCGCGTTTACAGTTTCTATACAATTGTATAGAACTGTTTATATGATAACGCGCGTTGGTGGCGCGTTGAACGCGCGTTATCATATAAACAGTTCTATACAATTGTATAGAAACTGTAAACGCGCATTGGGCCAACGCGCGTTGAACGCCTCTCATATAAACTAGGCCTTAGTGTACTCTCGTCGTAATACAGTAGAATTCGGATACAGCGAAGGTCAAGGGACCGGCGATATTACGTCGTACTAACCGGACGATGCACAAAACGGCCTGAAATTTTCACAAACTATTCTGTGTTTATTATTATTGATTGTTGAATGAGACACATCTAATTCACATTCGATTCACCAGCTTCTAGAAGTTGTATTAACACTTTTTTCTTCAACAAAACAACAAATAAATTTCATTTAGAACATTGGTAATTTGACATCAAGGTTGGCATACATCATATATCATGACGTCACATAAGCCCGCCAACATGACCGATTGTTTAAACTGTCTATTTTTGAATGTGAAATTTAAGTTTTTTTTCTATGATAATATTACATTTTTAAATGTTTATCAATTTTTTTTCGTATTATGATTGACTAAAAAATTTATTAAAAATAAAAAAATACATACATAGATATGACCTATTTCCTACTAATCATTTTTACATTTTTTATTTTTTAACTTATTTGTTATTCTGAAGAGGGTCCAAACCCGGATCGAAATGTTAATTAATTGAATTATATTTTATTAATATATTATCTGAAAAATTGGTCGATAATTTTATTTATTCAATTTAAATAATCCAAGTCCGCTCTTATCATACAACTCTTACTAAGATGTTTTCTGACGTGTTATACGATAACCCAATAAATATAAACCAGGTAGACTGAGAACAGCCTGTATATTTCATTACGCAATGACAGTAGGTTCGAGACATTTTATCTGAAAATTATTTCAGCTTTTAAACGGAAAATTGAAAGCATAAATTATCCATATAAAAAAAGTTTAGGTAAAGCGATAAAAGCTAAATGCAAACAATCTTATGCTATAGATAGATAGATAGATAGATAGATAGATAGATAGATAGATAGATTTATTGGTTTTAAATTATACAGAAAAATAAAAAACACGTCAGAAAGTACATATAAACTAAGGCAAATTATTAGCCTCTAAAAATTCTCTAACAGAATAAAAGCATTCCCTAAGTAGGTATTTATAAATAATTTTTTTAAATAATTCTAATTTCTTGTTCCTTGTTTCCATAATTAGTTTGTTAAATAATTGAATTCCTAAATAATTAGGGCCATATGTGGTGTTTTTATTATGGAAAAGAGGAACAAGAAGATTTTCTTTTTTCCTGGTATTATAGTGGTGCAGAGACATGTGATCAATAAAGTTCCCTGAATTTTTTTTAATAAACATCAAGCATTTATAAATATACTGACACGGTAGTGTTAAAATATTTAATTGTAAGAACAACGGCTTGCAACTATCCCAAGGCTTAGCATTACACATGATTCTTAGTGCTCTTTTTTGCAAAATAAATAATCTATATGCAGATGGGGCATTGCCCCAAAGGACCCCGCACGGAACATATGGGAATTGTCCCTCGGTTAAAATCTTCTATACTCGGGGATATTATCCAAAAATCAACGCTGATCAAAAGTCTCCATGGGCACGAAGTCCGGAAATGCGATCCCGGGGAGTTATTATTATTTTGATTGCAATAAAAGTATACTTTTATTGCAATCAAAGTATACTTTTATTGCAATCAAAATAGGGAAAATGAGCAAATGCACCCGTCTCCTTGTGATATTCCATTATAGACATATCTACATCACATAGATATATCATATACAGTATATATGTCGCCGGGATATTGTCAAACCCGTGATATTATAATTTCACTTAGTGAAATTATAATATCACGAATCTTTGTCAATCGTGATATTGTAATTTCACTAGTGAAATTACAAAATCACGGATTTGACAATATCCCGGCGACATATATACTGTATAATATGATATATCTATGTGATGTAGATATGTCTATAATAGAATATCACAAGGAGACGGGTGCATTTGCTCATTTTCCCTATTTATTGCAATAAAAGTATACTTTTATTGCAATCAAAATAATAATAACTCCCCGGGATCGCATTTCCGGACTTCGTGCCCATGGAGACTTTTGATCAGCGTCGATTTTTGGATAATATCCCCGAGTATGGAAGATTTTAACCGAGGGCCAATTCCCATATGTTCCGTGCGGGGTCCTTTCAAGTCCATACAATAATTGAGAATGGAAAAGGGCAAAGTAGGCTGCTCTTAGAACATATAGATCTACATTTTTTGATAGTTGTCTGAGCAAATACAGTGTTCTTGAAAGTTTGCATTGTATGTTTGTATAGGCGCGCAATGCGTACGAACGTTTTTGTTGACCGATTATAATAATGACAATGTCCCAAATCGGCCAACTTTATGCATGCTTTTTCATTTAGCGATAGCTCAATCGACATATTTTCTATATCATTTATGTGGCGGGTTTATTTTCTATCATTTATGTGGCGGGTTTACCAATAGTCCGGAGAAGAACATAAGGTGACAGATTTAACTCGGCGGCAGTTTTGAGAAATAGTATCGGAAAATAATATTTGTATCTTTACATTATAAAGATACAAAATTATGTTTTCGTAAGTGCAATTAGGAAAAAAATTCAATCACAAAATTTTCTCCAAACGCTGGCAATCTCTAAGGGCATTTGCTAACTTTGAGTTGATTTTGGTATAGCATAGAAAAATGTTAAGTATAAAATATATTATTATTTTATATCCCATTATTTTGTTTCTTTAGAGGCGGCAGAAATTGAACGGCCTACTCCAAAAAATTCGCTACTATAACGCCTTGTCTCTAATTTATAAAAATGTGAGAAGTAATTATTTTTACTTATCAAAAACAGTTTCAGAGAAATGGTTTAAAATTAAAAATAAATCTAGCATTTAATTATTTTTTTGTTCTTCGATTGTTTAGCTGGTATGTTTTAACTGTGTTTTTGCTACTGAGTGTGATTCAGAAGAAAAATTATTACGCGATTGTTTGTTATTTAATAAAGAGATAATAATTTCTAGTAGTGTATTGGATTTGCTCGGCAATTGACGTGTTAACGAACAGATATCCTGCAAGACTCAAATGATTGTTTACGGAGACTATGTTCTTTGAAATGTAATCGCATAGTTCTCTTGTATGGAAGAAAGGACAAACGACAAACGTCTGTACAAAACGCCTGAAACGGCGATCAAGTAAAGCTTTGACTACATCGTAACGTTCGATCGTCTTATGTTTATGGTGCAATGGATTTACTTACACAAGACGTGCTTAGCATATGCAAAAACAAATAAACATCACACAGTATGAGCAGCTAAACCCCACCTTCTTGCATTGCTATTGGTTCAATTCGCATCATTGAATACGTATTCAAAACTTACATGTAACGATTGGCTAAGTAATGTTTTAAAAATTGAAATTTAATATCCGAATTATTCATAGTTTTCTTGCTTTTGTTATAATGTTTATTGTTTTGAGTACAAGCACGCAACTGCCACTGAATCGCTTGCTGATTTTATAGTAAAATGAAATAGACGCATACCATTACTGTAGACAAAAATGAGAAGGATATATATAGTTTCGTGATTGCTGATTCGATAATTGACTTCTAGATTTGCATCATCAATTTTGGAATTTTTATTACCTAATTTATATCCGTTTACATTATTTTTTATTTACATAAAAAATTAGGCGAACTGCGTACATACTTCAGGGTTACTCATTTCATAACATTTTCAAAGCAAAAAATTAACTTAAGATGTCGAATTGCTATAACTCAAAAATCATCTCTGCGATTTTCAGCGAAAAGAAAATAAATTGGTAGACAATACAAATGAAAGTATAGATTTATCGTTTCATTGCTAATTCTGAACTTCCAGTTTTAAATTTAAGAATGTCATTCCTCAATTTGTTTTCCACTAAGTGGAAATCACACCTGATCACAAGTAGATATTTTATTTTTCTAAGGGGGGGGGAGGTAAAGCAAAAAAATCAATATTTTGTTTAAGTTTTATTAATATCACACAAGAATACTCACAAAGGAAGGTGCCAAGCAAAATATCAATTTCCAAACCAATTTTACAATTTTTTTTCAAGAATAATTACTTAGTGTTTCTAAATTTTATTTTTTAGGCAGAAATTCGTATTATTTTCAGTTTTATTTTTTTATTATTATGATCCTTATCTACGCCCTTGCCTGATCACACCATTTACCTATTTGAAAACAAATCACATTCTTAAACATACCTACACTGTAATTAGTAGCGCAGGAGCCCACCATTTTGAAAGTAGATCTAGGATTGAAAATACTACCATATAGAAATCGACTATAAATTGTAGATATGGGACAAAATAATAAAAACCAAAATTAATAATTTATGAACCGACTAACAATATATTTTAAAATTGTCTGAAAAATTGGTCGATAATTTTATTTATTCAACACGCGTGAGTAATATACCTATAACTTCGGGAGAAATAATAAATTACTTCATGTTGACGCGTAGAGTGCTAATAATGAGCCGAAACTGTACGATAATGTAACACTGCATAGTTTCTGGACCAATAGGAACGCGGTAGCGAGCCGAAACTGTACAGTAATGAATTATTACTGCATAGTTTCTGAACCAATAGGAACGCGGTAGCGATTTGTATATATGAAAACAGCATCGCAATTCAGCGAAAGTTAGGGCCATCTTGTGTGCATCGAGGGCGGTGGATATGTCAATCAATGAAGTGATTTATTATTTTTCCCTCTTTTATCAGGGCCCCGATTACATATTACTCGTGCTAGTTGAATAAAGTATTATGTGCGACCATTGAACGAAGGATAATATTCCACTCGCGTGTTACCGCACTCGCTACGCTCGTGCGGCAAATTTCACGCTCATGGAATCTTCTCCTTCTCTCATTAGTCGTACAATATACTATTATTGAACACTATATTTTAAGTGGTACGTATATTTTTTAATTATTTATTTCGGTTTAATAACAAGGGAGTTAAAATACTCGAACTACCCTATAAAACTCAAGATCACGCACAAAATTTGTACTTAATATTAATTATGATTTTACAATATAAACCTGCATCACCCTTACCGACAGTCAATTGAACTGACAAAATGTCAAACCACAAAATCCAATAATTTCCCATATAGCGGCTACACAAATTATGTTATAACAATATATTATAATACATGTAAAAGTGAATTAAAGTTAATTATTTGTAACACATAATATCCATAGTATATATTATGTTGGATCAATTGCATTCAATGATTAAACGGCATATGTTTTATAATAAGGGTGGTTGAATGTTATTTTATGAGCATCAGGAGGTCAGACAATGCAAAACCACCACAAATATCCCTTCAATTATTAAACATAAAAATTATTTTGTTTTGATGTCGAAAACAACCCTTCTCTTAGTCACTGCAGCAAATATGATTATTAATTAATGTCTAATACTGATTTATCAAAAAGTTATATGATTACAAATAAAAAAATATTAATAAAAAAATAAATTGTAAAGGACCCCGCACAAACCTTATAGGATTTGGTTCTCGGTTAAATTGATCGAAAATGGTTTTATTTTATACTTTAAAGGTAACTAAGAAAAAGTGTCCATGGGCACATAGTCTAAAAACCAATAGATTTTTAGCTACAAATATGTTTAGCGAGATTTATATATTTATTTTTCTGCGCGGATCCCTTATTATTTTTCTGAAATAAAAGTAGTCTAAGTTATTCTTTATAACATCAGCTATTTGCCAGTGAAAGTCTTGTCAAAATCGGTACAGTCGTTTTGGGATTAGCCGGAACAAACAAGCAGACACAAACTTTAAAAATTGTTTTTTTTTGTTATAAGTACCGTATATATACTTTCATATGGATTTAGTAAAAAGCTATTATTTTGACATTACAGACACTTCAATTGCACATACCGTTAAACTAGCGGTATGTGCTTTATTATCGCTTTGCGCGTCAGAGCTGACTTTCGTTCATACAAGAAATTAATTTTACACGAAATCCATTCAAATTGCTGCTTTTTGAAAAGAGGAGATTCTGTTCTATAAAACAGAACCATTTTAGCTCGATTCGAGTTCATAAATAGTACTAAAATTGTAATTTAAAATCACGAACAGCAGCTGTCAGTTGGTCTGTACGGATGTACGTATGAACGTATGTATTTTATTTATTTGTACAGAAAAATAGATTAGATACAAAAATAGAAAAAAGAGTGATGAAAACTAAAAATTCACTCTAGTAATCTTTAAAACTGTTCAATTACAGACTAAGTTACGATTTTATTTATTTGTATTAATTGAGCCAACGTCTGTATAATTCATTAAAAAAACAACTCTCGCAGTATGTGGATTTTGTAATTTGTTACTAAATATATACAGACACAGGAGAATCCTACAATACTGCCCTAAAAAGGCAAAGGGCAGTAAGTTACATTTGTTAAAAAATGAGTTCATACTGAAACCAACGACAGCAGTAAGTGCTGCAGCAATAATTTTATTGTCTTTAAAAAATGTTTCCCCCATGTTTTGATTTCCATAATCATAATCATATTTTTAGTAAATCTTGATTTACTCAAATTCATAAGTTGCCTTTTGCCTTTTTACGGCAGTATATTATATGCAATATATTACAAACAGACACTTCAATTCTATTTATTTCTATGGATAACACGGCCCCACTTTTAATTTTAAAAAGAACACTCAATATTATATCATTTATTAGTGTAAATCAATAGGTATTGTATGTTAACTGTGAGTGTACGTATATATAAAGTTAACTAATACGTCACACGCTAACTGGCTGTCAATTAACGAGCGGTAGTCGAAGCCTGCAGCCGTTTATACGGGTTATATCAACGAATCATCTAATCTTCTAATCGGCCAATTATTGAACGTAATTTATGTACCAGCGTCCATACAACATAGGTATATGTATAATATATATTAATACACTGCACATAAACATAATATGTGTCGACAACGAACGTGCCAATAAAAATATTATAATTTACATATTTTGCATAAATTAGTTTGTTATTAATAAACCAATAATTATGGACGATCTTATAAATTCGACATTAATAGATATATGTTAGCGCAAACAGCCGAAATCCATTTTTACGCGTACTTATAATACGCGCCACGAATCTAAAAAGCTCGGAAGTGAGACGCTTGTACAGTCTGTTGAAAAACTACAAACTCCAACTCAACAAAACTAAATAACAATAACAACTTGACAATAGCGTACTCGACTGTACTTTAAAGCAGGAAAGCGACAAGTGACAAAGGCAACGAGCCAATCATCAACGAACGCACGTTCCGTGCAAGTAGCTGGGAGGTGATGGGAGCCTCAACGGCTCTAAAATGTGCCTTTGCGACGCTGTTTGTGACTAACTTCCGAACCTTTTAGATCCGTGGCGCGTATTATACTAGTAAGTATGCGAAATATTTACGAGTATTTGTAATTTCGCATTATAACTAGGTATATAGGAAAGATACAAATTCAATTTGACTAGTCCCACACATTTATGTCAACAGAATAAATAAACTTTATTATTACTATTATTAACTCGGTTATTTACTGCGGCTTTCAGTTAGAATACGGTCTTATATTAAGACATTATAATAATTATAATTATATTTTCCTTTATTCCATCCGTAGGTACCTATATATATTACAAAAATGCATAGAGCATGTCAAAACACAAAAATTTCAAATACAGTTGAATAAAAAATTCTTCTAAAGATTAAAAGTTATTAAAAGCAGTGATTTTATACTTTTTATTAAAAAAATTTATTGGCATAGATTTTAATTCGATTGGCAGCTTGTTTTAAATTTTGCAACATTTTTCATTAATGCTCCACTCCGAATGGTCGTAGCGTGGTATTATGTAGCCTATAGGCTTCCTCGATAAATGGGTTATCCAACAAAAAATTTTTTTTTTCAATTTTAACCAGTAGAGTCTGAGATTAACGCGTTCAAACAAACAAACAAACTCTTGAGCTTTATATATATTACTATAGATATAGTCGATATGGTTTAACAACAAAAGTTACTACAAATTTGTTTTTTACTGATGATAGGTATATTTTCATTTTTTTATAACATTTTCTGTATCAGAAAGGTCATTAGGATTAATAATAAATAAAAATATTTTACTCCCATTTATAATTATGGAAAATACCGATAATCGTTCTGTCAATACCATCTGCATTCGGTTAATCTCTATTTTATTCAAAATAACTAGTTTTCAATGAAAAATATAATTATTAATTGAAATTTATTTATTTTACAATGCAATATTGTTATCATTATAATGATTAATGTATTCCAAACTAGGTTTGTACTGATTAATTATTATTTAAAAATGTGAACGACTTGAGAACATGTATTATTTTTTATCACACATTAAGCTGACAAATAGTTTGTCGATTAAGTGAAGGGAAATATACATACAGTATGTAAACGCGTAAGGTGTACATAGGGAAATTAGCATTGGGAAAAAATACTTGGATCATAGTTAGCCATGACTGCATTAATTGTTATTTCTATTGAATTATCGTGGTAATCTTGAGGATTTCTATTTTATTTTGATTTATTTTTATTTTACTTGGCTTTTTTAATAATTAAAAGCTCTTATAAATCAATGTTTCTATTTTTTGTACAAAAATAAAACAAAAAAAACAACTCCATCTGTTAGGAAACATTTCATTCAAAAATTGTCTGACTGGTATGACGTATGCGCGTTGGTAAATCAGTGACCCGATTTCTTTAGGTTCAACACGAATAGGCGGAGATATTTGATCTCGCACCATATTTAAGTATTTTTGGGAATTTAATGTCCCATTAATAAAAAAAGTTCAATTATGTTGTAATCATTTGAATATTTTCTTCGGTAGTATACACATTCATTTTGCAAAAGAATATTATCTGTCAAATTGAAAAACAAGAATTTAAAGCTCACTCTGATCTAGTCATTTTTTCCAAATGTTAATTTCCCTATGTGCACCTTACGTGTTTACATACTGTATATAAAAGTCTTTAAGACACGTGTTTAACAATTCATATAGTCACCATAAGACTGTTTGAACATTCGATCAGATATACAATAAAAAACGACACTGATGGTCGTAATGACCTATTAATTAATAAATTTCTACTTTAATTCACTGACTGGTATCGTAAACACCAAACAGTCAAATTTAAAATAACCAATTCTTATAATCCTATGGCATGATATCGTTACTGAGATGACTTTAATAGCTTTAATGACTTCATTTCCAATTATTCAATTAATCCCGTGTATATTTTATACTACTACATGTAACAACACATTAGTTAGTAGTATAAATTATTTTGAAAAAGCCGATAATTGTAGCTGTCTAATAATTCTATTAGATTAATTAAGCACAATAGATATTATTTAATAATGTCTTATGATGAGACAGCTGGTAGTTTATCTGCATTTTATGCTCTCTCATCAAAACTTCCTGAATAGAATGAATGTTCACATTCTCTCCAATAATGTTTCGCTTTTTAGACAAGTGTACATTTTAAAATTAAATAAAACGCAACGTTTTTGATTATTCACACTTCGTCAGACATAAATCTTAAACTCAAAGATCTCTTCAAATATAAAAGCATAATAACTTTGAACGATTTTTTTAAAAAAAGTAATTTATAGAAACTAAATATTAATTATTTTTTATATTTTTTAGATCAATTCTGGAGAAGGTCCAAACCCGGATCGAAATGTTAATGTATTAATTATATATTTTTTTGTTAATATATTGTCTAAAAAATTGGTCGATAATTTTATTTATTCAACTCATGCGCGTTATTCATGTTTTATCATGCCTAAAAACCGAACCCTAAATAGCCATTTACCAACTGGTGACAATTACTTGTCATAACTCAATGAAGATTCCTACTAGCTCGGCCATTGTAGAGTAATGAAAATAAACGTAACTATTTTCTGAGTCGTAACGAAATAGTCGGTAACAACAACTTCGTTGTTACCCATTGAGGCTAAAATTGAGAGGCCGAATGTTTTCGACATGGAGTTTATTCATAACCGGCTAACCTCAAACCAAAACATTGAATCGTGCTGTTTGGTGCTGTTAGTATTGACAGTTTTTTTTTATAAAGAAATAAATAGATATTTACAACATCTCATTAATAACAATAAATAAAACATGAATAACGCGCAATTGTTGAATAAAATTATGGGCGTAACTTGTAGGCTAAGTCATGACCTGTCAGCGCGATGACTTAGACTACTAGTTACGCCAATAACTATTATAAAAGCATAAGGATGACGTACAAATTATGGCCATATAATTTAAATATTGTTTTTTTATTAAGTGTTTTTTTACACCTAAAACATAAAAAATATGGTGTTAAAGATTGACGGTGCATGAACTTCATCTTTTTATGCAAATATAAAGGAATGTGTGAATTTTCCCCAATTGTTTATTTCAGACTTGCGGATATATTATTATAATGTGTTCTGAGAACAGCAAATATCGTATAAAAATATTCAATTATTAATATGCAAAGCAGGTGATATGCAATATATATTTTAGGGGAAAGATGTAATTTCAAACAGTAAATATGTTTTACTCAGTTACTGAGATTTAACATAAAACGATACGACGTACCTATGGTGACTGAAATTTAAATCATAAACACATTACATTTTGGATGGATAATGGCAGATTCGACATTGCGCATTAGACCTAAACTTTGCCTATATTCTGTCAAATCCCAATAAATGTTACTCCAATCCAAAAAAACTATATCAAATAGAAGTTTTTTTTTTTATTTAACAAAAGAAACAAGCAACAGCAACGAATGCTATTTTCAATATGATAACAAGAGGTGTGCTATCAGAGTAAATAGGAGTTAATTGCCTCTTTTTGGGGTGCTATAAGTCAAATTTTAAAAATGTTGTGTACAGGTTACACAACGCTTGTCTTACGTCAGCTATACTAAAAAAGCATTATATTAATTTAAAAAAAATGTCCTGCAGAGCGCCTAGACACCATCTTTCATCTCTAAATTGACAATGCTTGATATATTATTATTATTACCAGCAGTCGGACCGGTTTCGCGTGAATTTGTAGATTGCCTATTAAATACAGAGATATTAGGCAGATTTTTAAATGGAATATAGCAGTTTTTACCCGGTGTTGCAAGGGAATGACACCTTCCTGTTATGAGAACATAATGGTATATAGTCTAATCTCTATATTTTATCTCGGCAATCGTATGGAAGTCAAAAAAAGTTTCAGACTAGAAGCACTTGTACACCGCACGTTGTGTTTCACGGCACATAATATGTAACATATAACACAGGCGCGGGAGAAGAGAGAATACCAGTCTGCCTCGACAACAGATTGCGATTTTATATAGGTATTTGTATAGAAGTAGGTACATGTCACAGAAATGATTTTTTTTTCTTTTTTTTTATATATACATATACTTATATATATTTTGTCAGTCGAGATATACAAAATCTGTTTGACACGTCAACAAAATATTAAACATTATAAATTACAACGTATAAATTTCACAATATAAAATATTACAGAATAAAATTATTGGCAACATAAAAATTCATCAATGCTATAAAAGACCCGTTCTAATAAAAATGTTTTTTATTATATGTTTTTAATTAAATTAAACTAATTCACTTTGCGATAAAATAGTGAAATAAAACATTGCCAAAACTACTTCTCGAATAATTAGAACCATTTTAAAAAAGCTTCAACAAAATTCGTCAAATAGTCTTATAGTTTAATTTATTCAAAAAACATACTAAGAATTTTGTAAGTTAAAATATACCTGCCTTTATATTCGTATACATTAAGAGCTGATCATAAGAATAATAGACAACTTTCCCTTAATGCAACTAGCGTACGTACAGCGAGGTACTAATTGGCTATATTATTCAACAGGATACCACAAAACCACATCATAATACTTACGAATAAAGTATACAGGAACATGGTAAATGGCAAAGAAGCACACATCTGGAATGGATTAGTGATGTAACGAATGTCAATTTTTAGACATTCACGACTACAAATGCGAATATCTGTCGCCGATATTCGCGAATGTGAACATTCAATTTTCAAATTTGGCGTCATTCATCCAAGGTTAAAAATGAAATAAAATAAATAACGAAAAACAGACGAATTCTAAAACAACAATAACAACACTAAACTAGTATGTATTATATTTATCTCACAGACTCATACTAAATTTATATAGTACGATTATTTATCTCTATATTTATGTCACGTCTATTTATGTCGTTAACTGACTTCTGACTGACTGCTCTGCCTTCCACGCTAGCGGTTTATACATTTACTTCAGCCGCATTCTTGAACATTCTTCGGCAATCTAGAAGCTTCTGCAGTTTTGATAACAATGCGCGCATTGTTGTCTATGCGATTCCGACAACAATAAGAATATTGTTGTCTACGCGGCCCTGACAACAATGCATTGCCACAGTTTCCAGTGGTGTCTCGTTACAATACTTTAAAAATATATTATGTACTTGTTTTGAGAAAATACGATAGATTTATTACGACGAGTTCCTCAATTCTAGACAATAGAACGTCTCTGGAGAATTGGTGTATTTCTAGGGTACGAAACTTATCTTAAAGTGAGCAATTGAGGTTTTAAAATTTTTAGATTTCAAGATGTGTAGCAGTGGCAGCAATAACTGGTAACATGTTACTTCAACCACGGCACGCAATTGTGCAACAATATCCTGGAACGCCGATTAATTTGCATATCTATATGTATTTAAAAAAACAAGGTACACATTTAATAGATAGTTGCTTTTGCATTTGCATCTGCATAACTATAATATAATTTTATATAAATATCAGCAGTCTACAAACACCGCACTTATTTACAAACACGATTGCCCTGTTATTTGCTAAAACTGCAGTCTTTTAATTTTTAGAGTACCTACTATTTACTTTTACAGTATTCAGTCTATACTTATTCACTTTATTTACTATCAGACCAAAACCCTATTTAAGGAGGTTGAGCCGTTTTACGAAGATAATGAAAAAAATCTGAAATAAAGTTTATTTAATAGATTTTTTATGACAAAATTTTCTGTAAAAAATCCAAAATCATTAGGAGAATTATAAAGCTAAAAATTAAAAAAAAACTTTTACATGTAGTCTTATGGAAAATATGTCAACCTAGCATGCAAACGGTACATTTTATTTTTTTGCACATAACCAAATAATGTCAGCAGTTCCGAAAACTAACTATGTAAAGCATCGATGTCTTACGCATATTTTAATATTTTTTCCAATTTAATTAGGAGACTTTTAATCAATAAAAAAAGTTATTAAAACTTAGCACTTTTCGATTATGGACTTTTATTCTTGACAATTTTAACAATTTTAACTGAATTTTCAACTTTTTAATGATTTAATTTTAATTTTTATTACTTCTAATTTTTTTTTTAATTATTTACTGCAAAAAATATGTAAAATACAGATATTTACATAAATTTATTTTTTCTAACCTAACTTTGTACAAAAAATTCAAAACTCAGTCCATTAAGTAAAATACTGAAATAATTAATTAATATTAAAAAAAATGTTTATTTATGCCTTTATGACAATAATTTATTGGTATCATCGACTTATAACCTTTTGTAAAAATTTATTATGGAAAAGTTCCCATTTATAATTCGACTTACTTTTGATTGGGACTGTAACGGATCAACCCGACTGGAAATTAGTTCAGGGAACCCGGATCATGATCAGATCCGGATCAGATTTTCCGGATCAGATTTTCTGGATCAGTTCCGGATCAGAGTACAATACTCCATCCTTTGATCTGGTCATCTGATCAGTTCCTGATCAGAGTACAGTACTCCATCCTTTGATCTGGTCATCTGATCAGTTCCTGATCAGAGTACAGTACTCCATCCTTTGATCTGGTCATCTGATCAGTTCCTGATCAGAGTACAGTAATCCATCCTTTGATCTGGTCATCTGATCAGTTCCTGATCAGAGTATAGTACCCCACCCCTTGATTTGGTGATTTGATCAGAAACTGATCAGTGTTCAGTACTCTTTCCCTTGATCCGGCTATCTGATCAGTTTCTGATCAGAGTACAGTATTCTATTCGTTAATCCGAAACTGGAACTATAGTTATATAATAATAATATATATAATAATATTTAGATAAGAGATTCAATAGCATTTCTCAAAAATTAGGCACTTTGCAGGCTGATGTTGATGCATTAAAATGTGGCCTTTATCGTTTGGTACATTCCAAAACTACTGGGCCTAGTGTCAGAGAAGAACGAAGACGTTTTCTTCAATTGCCTTTCAAAACAACAGCAGATTTTGAGAAGTTGGAGGATTCCTTAAAAGAGGAAAAATTAAATCAAAAGGATGAATTAAAAAATGAAATTGTAAGTCAATTACCAACTAGTTTTTATCTTATTATTTTACTATTATTTTGTAAAAATACAATCTTATTGTAGGAAAACATTGTATGGAATATCACAATGGCAAACAGAACTTTGATGCAGAATTTGACAGACGTAATGGCAAAATTCTTTACAGCTGATGTGATCAACCAATTTACAGCCCAAAAACAAACTGGAAATAAGACTGTTTTCAAAAGTACTGAGTTTGGTTCATGTTTATTTGGTAAATATTAATTATATTTTTCTAAAATATTTATTTTCAGTTTTATAATTGTTGAATGTTCCAGATATCATGCGTAACGATTTAGAAGACCATGGAATCAGGTTCAAAGATAAAGAATTTTATGATACTGTTGGCAAAATCATAAACAATGCAAAAACTTGGACTTCATAATATAAAAATAATCAATAATAATTAAATTCACTGTTTGAAAATATATCCACTTTAAGTGTACTAGTATAAGCTTATAACTATAAATAAAATTAAGGGAAAATGGTAATATTTCGTTAATTATTTAAGGTCCAATAATTATCCAAAAATTAATCCTGATCCTTCAAACGGATCTGGTATGGATCTTTCAGCCGGATTGGGCATGGATTTTTGAAACGGATCCGGTATGGATCGTTTAGTTGGGTCCGGCATGGATCTTTGAAACGGATCCGGTATGGATCTTCTAGTTGGATCCGGCATGGATCTTTGAAACAGATCCAGTATCGATCTTTTAGTCGGATCCGGCATGGATCTTTAAGACGGATCCGACACGGATCTTTTTAATGGATCCTGTGCGGATCATATATGGCGTGACGATTTTTCATCATATCCGGATCAGAAAGCCTGATTTGTGCCTGATCAGTCTTCAGGCAATTCTGATCCGGATCGGATCCCATACTGAACCTAATTTCCAGTCGGGAACCTCCTTAAATTCACTAAAATGTGTTCAGTAGTTTAATTTTTATAAACAGTTTTATTTTATTATTTTTTGACAGTCAATAGTTTGAAATAAAACCGGTCAAGTGCGAGTCGGACTCGCACACGAAGGGTTCCGTACACTATGTACTTTTTAAATACTTTTGTAAAAGAAACAAGAGAGGCGCTATAACAATATGTAACCAGTGGGAGTATGCAAGTAGTTCAAGAATTTCAAGGCGTGAAATTTTACATAATTCACCCCGGCGTTTTTATATTATAAACACTTTTTTTACAAAAATTTCTTGTAGAATAAAATAATATAAAGTTTTGATAAATATACCGTTATATCAAATAACAACGTTATGGCAAATATCTCTGTTGCGCGTGCGCCGATTTCCCCAAAAAAAAAAAAATACAAAACTTTAGAATATTAAACCATTATGAAACGTATACCATTATTATATAAAAACAATGTTATAGCACATATCTCTTCTGCGCATGCGCCGCCTTTCCCCCTAAAACTTTTTACAAAACTTTCTTTTAAAATAGAAAAATAAACCATTATGAAATATATACTATTATTATATAAAACAACGTTATTGCATATATTTCTTTTGCGCATGCGCCAATTTTTCCCAAAAAAATTACAAAACTTTCGTAAACATAGATAGAATAATAAACCGTAATGAAAAGTATACCGTTATTATATAAAAAACAGCCTTATAGTATATATTTCTTCTACGCATGCGCCGATTTTTTTCAAAAATTTATTTTACAAAACTCCTGTAAAACAAAATAATACGCCTTTATGAAAAGTATACTATTATCTTATAAAAACAACATTATAATATATATTTCTTTTGCGCTTGCGCCGACGTCTCTCAAAAACAATAGGCCTCTTCATATTTGCATATCAAACATCCTCCCAAAATTTGGTTTCATTCCGCTCATCCATGGTGGTGAAATGGTAAAAAATGTAAAAAATGACGTTTGCATCTGTCAAAGCAATATGTTCTAATAATTAAAATTAGTTATTCAAATCGTTAACTCAGAAGGCGTTGCATTATTCAAAATACAAATGTCAAAAGACTGACTAATATTTGAAATGACATTCGTTTTTGAACAAATGCATTCTTGTTTTTTAAGACAAAACATACGCAATATTTAAATTCCCATAGTACACTATGCAACAAACGAAGACAGACGATCTCCGTGTATGCTATGGATTAGACAAAATTGAATTTATACATTATATTTCTATATAAAGCTGTACAAAAAAAGTGTTTCGACGAATTCTGTTATACAAAATCTATGTAAAATTTTCTCCTCTGTCGTTTAAGACAGGTCTCGAAACGATCTGATTTAAATTGAGCGAATTATAAGCAAAAAACTTAGTTTGCTCCTCTTTTGGGAGTTTTGGGGGGTTTTTAATTATTTGTTGTTCTAGCGGCAATAGAAATACACTCTCTGTGAAAATTTCAACTCTCTACCTATTACGGTTCTTGAGATACAGCCCGCTGACAGACAGACAGACAGACAGACAGACGGACAGCGGAGGCTTAGTAATAGGGTTCCGTTTGAGCACCCTTCGGGTACGGAACCCTAAAAACAATATAATAATTACTGTGTAAATGTCCATAAAACAAGTGCTATACTTGTATACCGTAATAACAGTGAAATGCTTAGCAAGCTTCGTGGCGTAATGGGTATGTCATTAGACCCGCAACGGCAAGGTCCTGGGTTCAATTCCTTCCGAAATAATTGATTTTTATTTTTTTTTTCTATTTCATTTTATTCCATTTGATATTTTAATTTATTTTATTTTTAACTAGCGGCCTTTCCCGGTTTCATCCGGATGCAAAACTGTAAGATTTATTAATACACAGTGTCTCTCTCCCCCTCTCTCTTTTTTTGGAAATATTATAATGACTTTCCCATCTACACAGCAGAACTAACAAACTGATCGTCACAATTATTTATTGACAATTCATATTTTTCAATTTACTATACTTTTCCCGTGGATTTTCCAAAAATATCTTGCCTACAACCTTGTCTTGACAATTACGAACACAACAACAAAAAAACAACCAAATCGGTTGATTTCTATTTATATAGATGAGTGATAGTGCATACGTCAGAATAAAACTATTAAAGATCGCGTACACTCATCAAGCATGAACTTACACGACCAGCACAGCTCCAAGCAAAAAAGCATGTACAGCTATACGGAATAGCGCACACTATAAACCTGCAAAAAGCAACCAGCAACCGACAGCCCGCAAAGACCGTCAGTCGATCGCCTTCACCAAAATAATAAAAAGAGTAACATACGCAATCTTTATGGTGAGACTTTGGTGTCTGTAGGTATGTACGCACAGTCAATGTTCTTAGGAATACGATATACGATATCAACTTGAAATTTGGTCTAGTCACTAAATGATAAAAAGAGTAAAATACGCAATCTTTATGGTGAGAATTTGGTGTCTGTACAGTCAATGTTCTTACGAACTACGTACGATATCAACTTGAAATTTGGCTTAGTTATAACCCTTGCGTTCCTGCTTCAAGTTCAAGAGTCAGAATGTGTTTTATACAAGTAGTTTCAGAAATAAGGAAAACAGTTTGCAGATAACTGAACCATGCATTTATGTTAGTCATGTTACTGCAATATTTCCTTCGTTAATATCGCGATTCAGATCAAAAACGTGTATGTTGTTTCTATTGCAATACATCAAAGAGGAAATAATATATTTAAAAGCCAAGCAGCTATTTAATTCAACAAATTAAATAATGAATCAAATGTTATCTTTGAAACACGTAAGACTATACTTTTCTCATTCAAAACACATATCATGCAAAGTAACAACTGAAATAAGGGATGGAATATATAGCCGATCTAGTAGGGCGGCATCGTTTATATGGCATTTGCATGACTCTTCTATTACAAGCCCTCAGCTCTCAGGATCTAATCATATAGCCCAAGAGCTTTTGGGTAGGTATTTGAGCCAGCTGTGTGAAAATGTGTGTACCACGTCCACTTCTTTCGTAATGTATGAATACAAAATCGAAGACCTGACTGAAGGATAGTAGGGCCCAGCTAAGTCGTGAATTTTTAAATTTGTAAAATTTTATTTACATAAAAAAGTCCTTGAGGCATTTTGAAATTTTAATACCTTTACATTTAGTATTAAATTTATTATACCTAATATAAATAAGCCAGATCATTTAGTCGATTTAAAATGTGTGCTATTGTTATTCTAGTTTTACTGAGTTGCGAGTTTGTAGTTTTTCAACAGATTGTACAAGCGCAAGCCCGCATTCGCATCTAACTTCCGAGCCTTTTTGATTCGTGGCTCGTATTATAACGCAAAATGGATAACATATTAAGGAAACGAGTTCGTACTTAACTCTAAAGAAGTTTCACTTCCCTCGTGAGCTTATCTGAGTGAAGCTCAAGCTTGTTTGAATCAGCTGGTTCTTATCTTATTCTATCTACAGTATGTAAACGCGTAAGGTGCACATAGGGAAATTAACATTGGGAAAAAATGACTGGATCAGAGTGAGCCTTGTTTTTCAATTTAACAGATAATATTCTTTTGCAAAATGAATTTGTATACCTACTACCGAAGAAAATATTCAAATGATTACAACATAATCGGACTTTTTTTATTAATGGGACATTAAATTCCCAAAAATACTTAAATATGGTGCGAGATCAAATATCTCCGCCTATTCATGTTGAACCTAAAGACATTGGGTCACTGATTTACCAACGCGCATACGTCATACCAGTCAGACAATTTTTGAATGAAATGTTTCCAAGCAGATGGAGTTGTTTTTTTGTTTTATTTTTGTACAAAAAAAATAAAATAATGATTTATAAGAGCTTTTTATTATTAAAAAAGCCAAAATAAAAATAAATCAAAATAAAATAGAAATCCTTAAGATTACCACGATAATTCAAAAGAAATAACAATTAATGCAGTCATGGCTAACTCTGATCCAAGTATTTTTTCCCAATGCTAATTTCCCTATGTGCGCCTTATACGCGTTTACATACTGTATAGCATAGGTATACAACAATTTTTCAAGTCTTTAAGATTCTTTTGCTAAAGTTCTTGTTTCTTAAGACATATAGGTGATCGCAGAGCATCGTCTCATATGTGCTGAGAAGCTATCCACATATGTAAAGAGGGCCGCGACGCTGTCAAGATGTAGATCACGCCCACTTTGCATATCGTCTGCTATTGGTCCACGGACCGCAGCCTCCTCCGACACATCACACATGCATATGTACTCCACGTATGTATCACAGACCTCCGATATACCCACACAAAGCAAATGTTGATACGAATACAAATGCTAACACGATATGTGAGGCTGCTTGCTCTTATACTGTATGTGTCGACTTGGAATCGATCGAAGACAGCGAACTAGATCTTAAGGGCTCTGACTCACTGGACTGCCAAAGTAGCGCAGCCGAGTGAGCTACCATCGCGTCGTTTCTTTAAGCTGCTAACAAAGCAAGAGATACAAGACAGGAAATTGTTGCAAAATAATTATTTTGTTTATATCTAGTAATATGAGTTACCTTGCGTTGACGAAATCGAGCCACATTCAGCAGGACAATGTACATACCTGAAACAAAAGGCAAATATGTAAAAAATGCACAAAAAAAACATATATACAGGGTGAGTTTTAATAAGTTGTATATACCTATATATTGGCACTTTCTTACTATTTTTTTTTCTCTATGTTAATTCTTGCTTTTTGTATAATTCTTGCATTTTGTATATTGTGATTTGTCATATTCAAACAATGTTTTGACGCTATGATGAATAAACTATATATCTATCTATCTATCTATCTATTCGTTATAAAGAAGCGCTCTTATTTTAACGAGACAATAATATGTAGACTATGTCCATCCTGAAGGTTTATTCTAAATATTGGTGAAAACATTTTCTGAAGTCAGATGAGTAGTTTCGGAGATTACCTTCCACATCCAAACTTACAAACTTTACTTCTTTATAATATTATACTAGCGGCCCTGTACGTGCTTCGCTACGTATAAAGTGAAATAATAAAACAATTTAATTGGAGCATCTATCTATCTATTTTATTAATTGCTAGCTATTTTAAAATATTCATGGGCGTATATGTGTGTATGGCGAGCACTCCGGCTGCGGTTGTTAAGTTTGTTGCGCCATCTATTGAATATTCACTCAATCCAGTCAACAGGTATCGCCATCTTATATGGTTGTTAAGTTCGTTGCGCCATCTATTGAATATTCACTCAATCCAGTCAACAGGTATCGCCATCTTATATGGTTGTTAAGTTCGTTGCGCCATCTATTGAATATTCACTCAATCCAGTCAACAGGTATCGCCATCTTATATGGTTGTATTATGACTGTCAAGGAATAGACAAATAATTTGCAATAAAATAATATTGCCACTATAAATTGAAATGTAAGCTATCCTATCTTTCAAGTTGGGTCGAATTGCACACGGTGTGCAAATCAAATTTAAAATCGGTTCAGTAGTTTAGGAGTTCATCGCGGACAAACATGTGACACGTAATTTTTATATATAAAGATTAAACAAACGGTCCCGCCCGATTTCCTCTTGGTCGTAAGTAAAAATGATATTATAATATTTCTAAATGTATCCAAAATAAAAAAAAAAATAAGTTCAAAAACTAAAACCCGACTATAAGTACTGAAAAGTATGAAACGAGAAAATATTCTCATCTGAGGATAGCTGTGGTCGTATGCCATCTCATATGTATGAGGCCCCTCTAGATGTATAGCGTGATGCACTTTGCCCTAGAGCTTATGATCGCCTATAAAATGTAATGTTTTGTTAGGCTAGGTGGCATATGACCACGGCTATCCTCAGTTGAGAATATTTTTTTGTTTCACACTTTTTAGTAGTCGGGTTTTAGTTTTTGAACTTATTTTTTTTTTTTATTTAAAATTATTTTTTTTGAACTTATTTTTTTTTATTTAAAATTATTTTTTATTTGTTTTCCATTTGCTTCCCCCTGGGACCAAAATTCAAAAATAAATGTAGCCCATGTTACCCGGGCCATAATAACGAATCGATTGACACCTTATGTATAAAAATCGGATGAATAGTTTACGGTGGAACATCCGTAAATACAAACATACATAGACCGCTAAACTCATAACCCTTCCTTTTGGCTTTGCCGTAGTCGGGTAAAAATAATCTTAAATAATGTGTTCTGTTGTAAAAAATAATGACAGCTTAAACAGAATTGTTTTTTTAATTTTTTTTTTCACTTCATGTTTTTGTACAAATAATCTACAAAAATCTATAACAATGTATATTAATTTTATAACAAGGCATTTCTCTTATTTGACAACGTTTTTTTTTAAATCTAATATGAAAATGTTAAAATTTTTCTAGCATACAATGTCTGTTATATACTATTCAGAAAAATAAATCTAAGGGAACTACATGTATGTTTTGAAAGCCGTAGAAATTGGTAGTAAAAGATGAAAAAAGAAAAACGAAACTTATACAAGTTTACGTAGAAAATACTATGCATGTTACAATCTAGTCATATACCGAATGTCTAACACAATGTGTAGTAGGTAAGTTTATTTCACAGCTAAAGAAAATTTTAATACACCGAAAAATGTCAGTGCTAAATTCACGAAGTCGTAACTGCAAAAGAACCAGCTCGAGCGTAGCGGTGGACCGATATCTGTCGCATGAACCAATATAGCGTCAGCTACTGGGTAACGCACACACGTTCATATAAATTTAAGTGACATAATATTTGTTGATAGTTGTATGTGATGACACTTAGCAACGAATGGAAAAAATGGTATTTTCAAATAAATCAAATCTTTCATTGAATCTTTCTCAAAGTAAATAATTTATTTATTATTTTTATTTATTTGCACATGGTCCACTTTTGTGACATCGAGAATTGCATTTAACGTTAGATTTAAAGCATTTTACTGTCGTTATCCATTATAAATAGTATATTACACCACAGGGCAAGGATATCACACTTTCGGCCAGTGTGGTGTATACTATTATTCTTTATGCCTCGGTTGTAAGCACGCTTATTAAATACATTAATTAATTAATTACTTATTAATTGCATACAAAACACAGATTAATTCCAAGCTAGCTGCTTTGAGTTCATACGTAAAAACACGAATGACTGTTGTTCGCGACTATAAGCTAAAATGTAATAGGGTTGCTATGGATACGACATCTAAACAACAGTTGATTGGTTGTTTTTGTTTTACTACCGCCTGAACGTACGAACATCACGCATTGGAGCGTGTAATCCCACCAAGGAGTAAATGTTAGACTTTCTGCCTTACAATTAATGCCGAAAGTATGCACTTTTATCGAGGTATGAAAAAAAAACATTAATTTACGATAAATTCTACTTAACACTGTCAAACAATTTCACGAAGCTGTGTTTTTGGTATTAGTTCAATTTTTTATTATGATTTTTTCAATATATTACTATTAATTATTATTAAAAATTGAACTACATATCATGTCATGGCCTTAAATTTTGCGATAAATTTCTGTTGTGAGAAATTGTCGTTCCGATAAATTGTCGCGCGATGAACTAACGTAGAACCGGGATTTAGAAATTAAAATTTCAATTTTTTAAATCGTTTTTTAAATAAAAAAAATAATTCACGTACCCAAACTTTGTGAAACACGCTATATTTCAAATAATATGTATAGCATAAAGCATTGTGAGTATTATAATAGAGACACAGCACAACACAGCCATAACACAGTGACAGCGGCACGGGGGCGGTTTGTGACACGGGAGGGGGCCCTGGCGCTACACAAAGAGACAGGCGGCGAACATGTCGCACATAAGCAGAGCTGGTGACCCATGGCCTCTGGGTCATATTTTTATATGACGGGTCGACTTCGATCAATACCCGTATATTACACTTGATTCAACATCAAGATAGGCGCACCTATGCTATACCTACATTAGTGATGGGTCGTTGACGATTACTCAGCATCAACGAAACGAAACGGTAACTAACTGAAAAATAAATATAGTTTAAAAAAAAATAAAAAACACGCTTTATATCGAACTAAAAAGTAAAAAATATTTTTTTAAATAAGCTTAAAACAATAATGAATAAAAATTGTGAAAAAAGCGTGGGGCGCTCGATGTACGAAAATGTGGAACACAGCGCCCCACGCTTTTTTCACATTATAATACTTGTATTTTTTATTCCTTATTGTTTTAACCTTATTTTAAAAAAAATATTTTTTACTTTTTAATTCGATATAAAGCGTGTTTTTTAGTTTTTTTTAAACTATATTTATTTTCCACTTTTTAGTTCGTTTTTTTGTCAAAAATTTGCCGAAAAAAAAACAATTTTTTTTCGGCGTGGACGGGATTAGAACCCAAGACCCGTGATTCCGAGAGTTGACGTCAGCGAAGACCCGTGCCTTAGACTGCACGGCTAACCACTGTAGTTACAGTGCTGGCATATTATACTACAGTAATAAACCACTTGCTGTAGTCCAAACGAAGGTTACAAACAAACATACATACATACAAACTTACAAGTGAAGTTAATATAAAGCGTGTAAAAATCAGTTGATTTACATTTGATAGATCGATAGATAAAGATCTTTATTTTATTAGTACAAACGTACATAAATAGCGTCAACACAAAATCATTAATTATAAAAACTCGTTCAATTTGTAGTGAGCCTTAGTTAATAAGAATTTTTTTAAATTTTCCTAAACTTTTGTTTGGAATTTGCAACAGTTATTTCAGCAGGTATATTATTGGGTATTCTTATCATAGCTTTCATCATAGTTTTATTGATATGACAGCGCATGGAAATCATTAATGCACGATTGCATGTCTTTTTTTGCCCAAAGAACTCGACCCAATTAAAAAAAATTGTGGTTGCTATTTAAAATTCCGGAGTTACCCCCTGCCCTCCCCCCTACGACAGCACCCCCTTGGGAGGAATTTTTGTGACTGAAAAATGCATTACAACGAGTTGAGCAACTATCATTCGCAACATTTTTCCAAAAAACTTTGGGATATTCAGCCTATCCGAGACTTTTGAAACATCCGGTATATTAGTATAGATATGGTGCGGCATTGTCCAGCTGGTTTTGCAGTGTCCAGTCCAGGGTGTTTCCTGAGCCCTCCCGCACCACAGTCCAAGCCATTATACTACCCCCGTACGCTTGCACTCGCACGTTATGGATATGCAATCGTAAAAATATATTATGTGAAACAAAAGGAACGCTGCCGACATTGTATTGTTTTGTGTAGAGGGGTTGAGCTTCTAGTCGCCAAAACAGTGGCGGACACACCTATCTAATTTTAAGTAAATATTTCATCAAAGAATTTCCTAAAAGTCGTAATCGCAATCGCAATAATAAGATTTTTTGTCAAAAGTAAAAAATAAATATACTATCGAAGAATCTCGTTAGAGATTCTTTTCTGTGCTAAATGCCGACGTATCTCTAACGTATTCTTATACATTGATTTTGCCTGGCTCCCATATAACGCCGTGTATATGAGACCAGTTTCCAAGTTTTATAGTTCTGTGACCACGTGACTTTCATAGGACCGATTTTTCGTTATTTGTGTATATACTGTTCTATTAACGTACTACATCGGGGGTGGCGAACCTATGGCACGCGTGCCACAGGTGGCAAGCTACAGACTATATTGATTGGGGTGCAAAATCGAAATAATTAAAAATATGCTAGATGTCAAGAAAAATTAACTATCACCAAATAACAAATGCGAAAAAGTTTCATAGCGCTCAATGTAAGTATCGAAATCTTTTTATTCCATCTGTTTGATTCATTTTTTTGGGAACTAAATTTTTTTGCCTGATTGTTGGCACGTCTATGGTTAGATAGATATTTAACGTCTTGGTTAAGTTTAACCTAAAAACTATTCGACGAATTTTGATGAAACTTCCAAGTGTGTAGGCCTTCACGGCCGGTTTTGTTTCAAATCTATACTTAATATATAAAGCTGAAGAGTGTGTTTGTTTGTTTGAACGCGCTAATCTCAGAAACTACTGGTTCAAATTGAAAAAAAATTTTTTGTTGGATAGCACATTTATCGAGGAAGGCTATAGGCTATATGAAATCAGTCTACGACCATTAGGAGCGGAGCATTAATGAAAAATGTTGCAAAATGTATCTCAAAAGTAAGCTTCTATTCAGGTGAATTGCACTAACTAAATATACTCATATTAGCGTTGTCAGAATACGACGTCGGCTAGCTCAATCGGTAGAGAATGCGACTGTCAATATCAGGGTCGTGGGTTCAAGCCCTACGTTGGGCGAATATATTTTTATTTTTTTATTTTCTACATTGCTTTCTTCTAAGGCTTACATTTAAATTTATTTTAATTGAAAAAATTACTTTCATCCATGATTTATAAATATTACAGTGGAAAATTATCAGGAACTTGGAAATAAGTAAAAACAGTAAAAACAGTGGTTGTGTATTAGTCTAATTTGACAGCTGATTCAAGTATCACTGTTTTTAGTTTATCAATTAGTTATTTGTTAATAATATCGCTTGCTCTTAAATAACTTATCGTAGAATGTGTTGTACATTAAACTGTGTACCTTCACTTATCAATTTTTGTTTAACGATGAAGGTTTTCAGAAAAGTTTATCTATTACATAAATGTTAACCTCAAATGTAATAGTATTTATTTTGTTATTATTTTTTGTAATCTTTTATACATTTTACATGTTTTTATATTGTGGTTTATTTCTGTACACAGATTGCCTGAAGAAGTTGTAAATAACAACGAAACGTTGCAACATTTGAAACCGTAACATTTGTTTTTACTTATTTCCAAGTTCCTGATAATTTTCCACTGTAATATTTATTTTAATTTTAGTTAATTAATTAAAAAAAAAATATTAGTTAAAAAAAGTATAAATACTGCTTTTTATCGACAAAAACTTTTGAACGGTAACTCCGATCATCATGAAATTTGGACACAGCATTCATTTCGGTAAACTAAGATGAATGTTCCTCCCTTCCCCATTCGTTCTTTTACACGCGGATGAAACCGGACGGGACCGCTAGTCGTCTATATATTAGTATATAGATTATATACAGACCCCTCTTTCTCACTGGGCGCTCTGGACACGTGCCCAGGGCCCCGCGATCGATAGGAACCCTCCCAGTTCCTGCTAGAACACCAAACGATAACCGGTATTTATTATCGAAAAACATATTTATTCCGAAAAATCGATAATGACTGACTACAATACCTACTTGCTTATTAGCTTTGGATGCGCGAAGCTATTCTACTCTCGCCCGAAAATCAGGCTATCGGATTTAAGCATGTTCAGGTAAATTTAAATACATAAAAAATACAATTAAAGTACAGTGCTTCAAGAGAGATTAACCAGTTTGTCAATGGTGTCTATAGAACGTGATATGCTCAAAAACATAGACTTTGAAGAAGTGATTAACGGTTTTGCCCATCTCAAATCTAGAAGGATAAGTACCTACCTCTTCAATCAAGATAGATTTTTAAGCATTAACCTTTGAATGCTAAAAGAGTGACTTTTGTATTTATTTAATGTGACTGTGAAGAAATAAAAATAAATCTAGAACCTTGCTTATTTACGTTCTTTGTCTATTCTAACAACATAGGTCATAGGAGCTCCATTATCCTATGTGCCCAAGGCCTCTAGTACGTTAAAGACAGCCCTGATTATATAATCACCAAAGCCACATTTTGACAACCTCTGGTCTGGAATAATCACACAAATATATTTGTTCCGCACCAAAACAATACGAATTGAGAGAGTTCATGGTAGTAAGTTAATAAGAACAAGAATATGATAATAATCGCAAAGTAGAACGTTAGTTTAGTTAATAGGTAATATTTCGAGTGTACGATAGAGTGTACCGAAGAACGCCCATGCAGTACCGAGAGATGAGGCTATGCTGCGAGGCGAATGCCCTGTTTATAAGAAGATGAAGAAGAAGAAGAAATGACCGCTGTTCCGCCGAGAGATATGATAAATTGATTAATAGGAAATCATGCCCCGTTCTCATAACCTACCGGTCGGCAAGGTAAGGCGAGGCCGAAACATCAGTTCGATGTTACACTTACTGTAAGTTCGTCACAGAAAATGTTACCAAATATTAAATAAAGAATAAAAAAATTGGTTGTCTGTAAAGTCGGTTTACGGACGATAGTTTTACGTGATAACGCCATAAAGAAACATTGAACCATACTCGTAAAGTGTTGAAAAATAACTTTTTTTATTTTTCACATTATACGTATACGTTTCCAAACATTTATTTTTACATATTTAAATAGCAAAATTAGAGTTCTAATTAACTGTAGAAACGGTTTTTAAATATAATGAACCGTTTTCAAAATACACTCAGTTTTAATAAACGGACGGTCGGGTGGTGTGGATTTTTCACTCCCTGTAAGTATATATACGAGCGAACTGTGGCAGTCTATTGGAAGTTTGTGTCTTGTGATCTTTAATAAATAAATTTTTGTAGCTGTCAAACTTGGGTCGATCGTGCTTCTCTATCGCTTATACTGCGCTCTCGCTTGCACGCACAAGGTCAGGCGGAACGTGACACATTTTGGAACGTGACACTTTTTCGTACATGCAGCCGGTGTTTCATCAATTTATAAGATTGGTGTTTCATCAATTTATAAGACGTTATCACGTCAAAACACTTGAAAATTCTACAAATATTTTCTTTCTCGACGATCGTTTCGGACAATAAGTCCATCTTCAGGAGTACAGACGATCGTCGAGAAAGTTAATATTTGTAGAATTTTCAAGTGTTTTATTATTTATTTAATATTGATCATGTTCTACCAAGAGCCGAGTGAAAAATCAGTGCAAATTAAATGTTGCCAAAGTTTACAGAAAAGTTATAGTATAAGAAGTGGCACTTTGGGCTGTTCGTTTGATAATCAGTGTAGAATAAGGAATGACCTCTTCGGTCCTGGACTCTTGACGGTCATTTCAATGGACATACTATTCTAACACGTGTAATAATGTAAGTCAGCGTAATTAAATATTAAATATACAGATTTCATTATGCTTAAGGCTTATATATTAGACTAGCGATCTCGTCCGATTTCACCCGGGTGCAAAAGAACAAATGAGGAAGGGAGGAACTTCATCTGTGTTTACCGAGATGAATGTTGTGTCCAAATTTCATGATGATCGGAGTTACCGTTCAAAAGTTTTTGTCGATAAAAAGCAGTATTTATACTTTTTTTAAGTACTTAATACATTTCTTTTAAATCAATAATTACTGTAATAAATAAAATATAATAAATATTTAATTGAAAACAATGCAGGATAATTATTTTTATATAGGTACCTATAGTTATAACAGTTTTCAAATGAGCTATTAATTAGATTTGTTTAATTTTAATTAGTCGTAAATAAAAATTATAATAAATTTAAATGTAAGCCTTAGAAGAAAGCAATGTAGAAAATAAAAATAAATTAAAAACATGTTCGCCCAACGTGGGGCTCGAATCCACGACCCTGATATTAACAGTCTCATGCTCTACCGACTGACCTAGCCGGGCTTGTGAACATACGACCTAATATTGATATATGTAGTTACGATATTTCACCTGAATAGAAGCTATTTTTGAGATACATTTTGCAACATTTTTCATTGATGCTCCACTCCTATTGGTCGTAGCGTGATATTATATAGCCTATAGCCTTCCTCGTTAAATGAGCTAGTCAACAAATTTTTTTTTTCAATTTGAACCAGTAGTTCAACCAAACAAACAAACTCTTCAGCTTTATATATTAGTATAGATATATGTAGGCATGCCAAACAAAACAAAGATATAGGTACTATATGGGTAGATCGAAATATCGAGTCAAGCGTTGACCGCAGTCATGGATTCACGCAAAGCTGGTAAAAGTGTACATTCTGATTTACGCATTTTCGTGATGTAATCTATTTTTCCTGGATGGGTATTTATTTTAATTTTATGATGTTAACGAATTACACTTAAAAAGTAATTAAACATCATATGCTAGTGATTACCGTAAAAAATATAATTTTTTGATCTGTTTAAATAAAAGCGCTTTTCGTAGAGATCAGTTTTGCAACGTAGTTCGACTAAGAAATGGTGACAATCTACAAACTCGATTGAAGTCTAATGGTTTCAAAAACAAACGACCGATATTCTGAGCACGATGGTGTAATTTCGTTAAGAACAATAATCCCAAGCTAAAAATATGCGCTTCACTGATTCTCTAGGAAGGCATATTAAACTTATAATAATATTTATATCTGATATTTAAATACACGGTGGCGAATGGCTTGCTAGAATATAGTCACTGTATCGATACTTGCACTCTATACACCATGACAGCAGTGTCAAAACAACGAATCGAAATATTATCATATATAAACACCGGGGTGTTTTTTTATTTTTGAAGTAAAACTTCTTTACGCACGCTTGACTTGGGGAGTAAGTTGGTGAATGCCTGACGAGAGATTTACGGAAGTGTAATCGGGCGAGGCGAACGGAAGTTGAGAGGGAGATATAAGTTAGTAAAGATAGAAAGAGGATTTATATTTCTTTCTTCTTACATTAGACTGTTCATTTCGTTCTTGAGCAATTTTATAAATTAATATTTTGTTCAATACATTAAATATTCTACGTTTAAAGTGAATAAAATTGTAAATTCATTTTAAAGTTCTAATTTTGTGAATTTTCGGCTGAATAATAACAAATGAAAGCACACTCGTTTTTTTTTTATTTTTTCGCTTTCTGCCCCATTGGCTAATGTTTTAACATTGGATCTAAAAAAATTCTCCCAAAATTTCAGCTTTCTAGATCAACGACACAAACCAAGTTTGTTTTCCATTTAATTAACATGGGAGAAACAACGTTTTTAGTCAAATATGGATAGCTGGTAGAATTTTTTTTTTGATAGCAGCATTTTGTAGAGAATTAAATTTTCCACAAAAAAGGTCCTTAGTACTAAATCCATGAATTCATTATTTTCAAAGATATATTCGTTTAACATTCTCATAAAAATCGGATTTCATTTAATTAATTAAACGAGCATATTTTTGAAAATAATAAATTCACGGATTTTGTACTAAGGACCTTTTTTGTGGAAAATTTAATTCTCTGCAAAATGCTGCTATCAAAAATAAAAAATAAAATTCTACCAGCTATCAATGTTTATGTCAATATTAGAAATCCCGAGACATAGAACAACTAAATATAAAGGGAGTTTTTCGTATTTGGCTGCCAATCTCTATAATAAAGTACCACCGGAATATAAAGTTCTAAAATTAAACCCCTTCAGAAAAAATGGAGCAATGGATTGTCTGTAACATTACATAATTTCACTTAATTAGTAAACAAAATCTCATATTATTATGCCATTCTGACGATGCTAATATTTAGCCACGTTGGATTTTATATGTATATTCTTAAAATGCATATTTCCCTGTTAGTCACAGATACGAGTGTATTAATAAAATTTATATGTATTTTGTTAGTCACAGACACAATGCAATAATAATTTCTAAATTATAAATCATCTACTTATGTATGTTGTTATATAGGCGAGACGGCGAGGAGTTTTGGGTGTATTTTTCGGGCACAAGCGGGATTATTGTTGGAATCGCTTCATTTTAGGGTGTAGTTCAACCCCCTAAGTTTGCTTACAAATTGTTGGTGTGCTTGATTTTATAATTAACAATTAATGACGAAAATAGTGCTTTTTTCTCTATTTCCTTTAATATCTCCGTTCCTCTTGACTTTTATATATGCATTGAGAAAGTTGTTCCCTATGAAATTTATGAGCACTGACAGAGGTCGCTAAGGGCAATTGTTAACTTGCAAATAGCCCCGAAATTTAAAAAAACACGTTTTTTTCACTATTTTTTTATTAAAAAATGACCGCACATAGATAAATTCTCAAAAATGATGTCTATGTTGACCCAAACATGCATGAATAATTTTAGCGTCATCGGTCAATTACTTCTCGAGTAATTAACGATCACTTTTTTTTGTTTCCATAATTGCAAATTGCGCCATTTTTTCACAAACGGGTTTCGCTGGTTGGACCAAGCCAGAAAAATCACAAATCCATTCAACTTTAGTATCCCGTTGAAATTTTCGGGAAAAATTAATTCTAACCTATTTTATAACGATTTCTTTAGCGATACCAATTTTAGACAAACGTTTAAAACCATATAGCTTTTCCAATATTCAATCGTTATAAAAACGGTTAGAATTAATTTTTTCCAAAAATTCCAACAATTTGTAAGCAAACTTAGGGGGTTGAACTACACCCTAAAACGAAGCGATTCCAACAATAATCTCGCCTGTGCCCGAATAATACACTTTTTAATGTTTTTACCTCCTCACCGTCTAGCCTAATATAGGTTAAGTTGTAAAACAGCTCCTAGCTGAACTCATACCTTTTGGTCTTTAACCAATAATAATTATCACGCTTAAAAATATTGTATCTTCAGTACATCTACATTTAAGAGATGAAATAATTGTCGACTACAGTTTTAGAACTGCTGGTACAAAGTCTTCTCTTCTTATATTATAATTGGATCCGTGAAATACCTTCTCTCAGCTCCGTGCTTTCTAATCATTCTAAATCACTTCCTATAATAAATAATGCTGTTAAATAATAAACTGATTTGCCTACGATATCATTCTCATTTATTTTTTCTTATAATAAATTAGCAAACGCCAAATGTCTGGTCGGTTTTCTAATAAATAATAAATAGGCAGAGAAAATTTAAATGCCGAATAATGAATTAGTATATTTTTATTGCTGTTCATGCATAAAAAAGTATATAATTATCTTCAATTAAAAAATATAATACACAACAAATCGTGAACTTTATTAGTATTACACTGTGTTGCTTAATATTTTGGAAGTAAAATTACTATGTTTGTATTTTATTTTAATGCAAAAAATAATTTGTTGAAAATTTTAAAAAATTGTCATATTTACATTGGAAAATTCTATAATCGTTTTCTTTTTGAAAAAATATTTTTAACAAAAAAATTGAACCGACTTCACACTAAAAAGTAAAAAATAATTGCGTATTGAAAAGTTTTGGAGTCGGTGTCAGCCAAAATGAAATCTATTCCGAGAACTACACCGACTCCAAAACATTTCAATACGCAATTATTTTTTACTTTTTAGTGTGAAGTAGGTTCAATTTTTTTGTTAAAAATATTTTATTTTTCTCTTTTTAGTGTTAATCTAACACTAAAAATCGGTGAACATACATAAAAAACATTATGCGTGCCTTTGAAATTTGAGTTTCCCTCGATTTCTCCGGATTCCACCATCAGATCCTGACTTGGTTCCGATGGGACCACCTCTGAGGTGCACTCTTTTGAATAAAAAAAAAATTGAAAATCGGTCCATAATTGACGAAGAAATCGGTGAACGTACATAAAAAAAAAAATAAAATTAAAAAAAATTATACAGACGGACATAGAACCTCCTCCTTTTTGTTGAAGTTGGTTAAAAAAAAATAACACCAGAAAAATAACGTCAACAACTATAAAGAAAATTACAAATTAACTGCTGCTAAATTGCTCACAGAATTCCATTTCAACAACGAACTAAAGTCAATACGCGAGAGTGGACTATGCATATAACTATAAAAATACAACGTAAAACGAGAAACATTAGATAAAATAATTAATAGAAGTTAATTGTCAATTTATAATTTATTTAGCATTTTTTCTTCCCACCATATATCCCGAAAAATATGATCTTCAACCTACTCGTAGCGTCTTACTCGCACTCACGTGCAATAAGACAGTTTTAAAACCGCCTAGCAGATATTTAGACTCAACTTAATGATTTGACTTATTTATTTTTTATTTTATTAAATACAAAATTTGAAGGTATTCAAATTTTAAAATGCCTCAAAGACTTTTTTTGCAAATAATATATCGCAACGTTAAAAATTCATGGCTTCCACTACCTTTCAGCCAGATCTTCGATTATGTGTTCAGACATTACAAAAGAAGTGTTACACAAATTTTCAGGCTGCCTCAAAAATGTTTGATAGCTTTTGGACTATTACGACGTTAGCTGTCAATAGACAAAAATAAAACAAAGAAGTAATATTCAGTATTCACAAGTTAGTGGTGCATAAATGGTTTCATAATGAAGAAAACTAAGAAAGTATTCCCTGCATAAATACATATGCATGAATAACAGTAAGTTCTTAATCTTATACATATGTATAGATCTGTAGTAACTTCTGTCAAATAGTGGAGTGTTGAGATAAGCGACCCTCTGCAGTGCTGCGTGCGGCGCTCAACGCTCAATGCTCATGATCCACGGACATTGTTTATGCGCAACATTAATTATGCGTCACGCCTGAGCGATCGCCGCGCCACGCATTTGTATACACATAACCTAACTAATGTTAGTCTCATGCATCGAATATTGTAAGCACAAACATACATGAAGAGACCATTCCGCAGAACTGAGAATGAATGGATCTTGATTCTCGACTGCACAACAAAATATCGGTGTGTAGTATTCAATAAAGGAATTGATCAGTCATTTACGCAAGTTCGAAAATTTGTGAGACGTCAAAATGTAGGTACGTCTAAAGGTGGCACTTCACATGGCTATTTGTGTTCGCTATTGGGTGTTTGTTGTATTTGGCAAAATATATGACGTTCAAGACAAACATGCAAATAGAGGCAAATACGACCATCCACACATGGCAGTCAAATAACAAACACACAAATATTTGGCTGCAGAACGCAAGGTTCAAAATTCCAGGAATTTTATAGCACTATTTCATTGTCCCAATTCATTTTCAATAGTAATTGTTCCAGTTCTCGCTCACAGCACAGACACAAAAATATTGCACGTCCGTACAGGTTCTGAATGTGGCCATTGTGTGGACGGTTTATTTGCGTATTTGCCTATTTGACTCCTTTGATGTGCTTCGAAAAACCGACAAGCGCACGGTAACGCGTATTTGGTATTGGCCTTGTTTGTCAAATAGGCAAATAAGGCTAACACTTTGTCAAATAGACTGTCCATACTTGGTGATTGTTTGCCAAATATGCCAAATACACAAATTTAAATAGCCATGTGAAGTGCCGGCATTACAATAAACGGTCTGATAAGCTGTGGGCATGGCATACATTCATACTCCCAGGGCTTTCATTCCTGCATTTTCTAGAAGAGCTTAGTCACTTTATACTGGTGCTAAGAGAGTATGATTTCTGAGAAGATTCACATGGTCTCAGCTGTTTAGCGTCTATAATCCACAATCTCTCTTTCGAAGAAGATTCATGTTCGGAGACAATAACATACGAGGCATTATTAAAGGGCCGTAGCCTAGACTTGGGAATATTCAAATGATTTTAATAATCGCATAGATTCATTCAAAATGATTCCTTCATAGATCATAATAATTTAGGTGTGTTGGTACTATGTGTGAATGAATGAATGTTTCAACTCTCCAATGAATTTGGCTCTCGGTTTCGATTGCTAGTCTAATAATGAATGAATTTTAGTTTTTTTGACTGTTGTTGCTTAACCAGCTGAACTATATATTTTGTTGGCGCCACTAATTTATGTTTAATAAAATTCTTAAATAAATTTACTCTACCCTCTTCACGAATGTGAATCATCATTAAGATAATTAATATACGTCTTTATTGTGTGTAAATTAATAAGCCTAAATTATAAACAAGTCTTAACAATATAAACACAATTAATTCACTTTAATCAGCTACAGAAAATTTATATAAAAACTTTAATTATTGATTGTATAACATAACATTTTTAAAGCATGCACTGGTCTGGAAATAATTATTTGCTAGGTGTCTTCAAAACAAATACTTTTAGAAGCATTCAAGTTTTTGACGTGATAACGTCTTATAAATTGATGAATCACCAATATAGTCCAGGAGGAATCGGCGCATGAGTATCGAAAACTATTCCACCTCAATTTTTTTATGCGATTCTCTTCAAATTACCCTACTGATGATATAAATGCATGTTGCCAGGGGGCAACCCCGTGCCATATTGTTTAAACCGAAATTGTTTAAACAATTGCGAGGAATTGTTATTTTTCAACCGGACAAATTTTTTTTGTATTCTTTGTTAAAATACAATTAAAAAAGGTCCTATGGCTTTTCACGATAAAGTTAATATTTTTAGAGATATCAATTTTTAAAGGTTCGAAAAATCTTAAATTTGGGTACTTTTGACCCATGAAAAATATATTAAAAAAAAAAATAAAATATAAATAATATTTTTTTTTTAATTCTTTATACAATAGTTAACAATATCCTTAATTGCGATTTCTAAAAATTTAATTATTTATACCTGTTTTTAATTGTTAATTTCGCGCGTTCACAAGTATGCGTTGCTTACCTATAAGTATCGTTGTCTCTCTCTGACTCATACGCTGCGTCGGTCTCTCGGTGTCCTGAATCATTATTTTACATTTATCTTTTAAATCAGAGGTCCCCAAACTTTTTTGTCTCGTAGACCACTTGCCATGTTTTTCGGTTTTGGGTAGACCCCCTGCTTATCTGATATTGATTTTTTGCAAATTCATTAATTTCAAATATATTTTTGACAACCGGTATAGTGCTACTCACTTTGAACGATTTAAATTTATAACGGTAGTGAAATGTAGTGAGAAATGTTTAGTTTTATACATTTATTAATTAGATTCATATTAAACCAATCAAATTAAAATTTACTTTCTGTTACATAAAATAACTAAGCAAAAAATAAATGCTTTTAGTGTGAGGTATGAACCTGATGCTTTAATAATAAATTTTCAACATTTGGCATCAATTTAGTTAGATTTAATCTTAAATCTCTTCGGTTAACGATGTCCAGTTTGTTTCTTTTTTTGTTAGGAGATTCACTATCGTGGACCCCCAATTTTTTTCCCGCTGACATGGACCCCTTGCAAGTTGTCGTCGACCCCTGGGGGTCGATATAGACCACTTTGGGAATCACTGTTTTAAATAAATAAAATTATCGACCAATTTTTCAGACAATATATTAACAAACAATATTATTATATTATATTGTTTGTTAATATATTGTCTGAAAAATTGGTCGATAATTTTATTTATTTAAAAGATAAATGTAAAATAATGATTCAGGACACCGAGAGACCGACGCAGCGTATGAGTCAGAGAGAGACAACGATACTTATAGGTAAGCAACGCATACTTGTGAACGCGCGAAATTAACAATTAAAAACAGGTATAAATAATTAAATTTTTAGAAATCGCAATTAAGGATATTGTTAACTATTGTATAAAGAATTAAAAAAAAATATTATTTATATTTTATTTTTTTTTTTAATATATTTTTCATGGGTCAAAAGTACCCAAATTTAAGATTTTTCGAACCTTTAAAAATTGATATCTCTAAGAATATTAACTTTATCGTGAAAAGCCATAGGACCTTTTTTAATTGTATTTTAACAAAGAATACAAAAAAAATTTGTCCGGTTGAAAAATAACAATTCCTCGCAATTGTTTAAACAATTTCGGTTTAAACAATATGGCACGGGGTTGCCCCCTGGCAACATGCATTTATATCATCAGTAGGGTAATTTGAAGAGAATCGCATAAAAAAATTGAGGTGGAATAGTTTTCGATACTCATGCGCCGATTCCTCCTGGACTAATATTATAAATTGATAAAACACCGGCTGCCTGTTCGAAAAAGTGTAACGTAACGTTCCTAACGTTCCTAACGTTCCTAACGCGTAACGTTCCGCCTGACCCTGTGCGTGCTTTTTGCTAATTTCTCGCTCAATTTAAATCAGATCGGTTTGAAACCAGTCTTAAACGAAAGAGGAGAACATTTTACATAGATTTCGTATAACAGAATTTGTCTAAACAGTTTTTTTATACAAATTTATATAGAAAAATATTTTATACAAATTTATATAGAAAAATAGCTGTATAAATGCAATGTTGTGTAATGCATGGCGCGACGCGGTCGGTTGTCTTTGTTTGCCGTACATGGAAATTAGAAGCAAACGTATGTCTTGTCTTAACATGAAAACAGCTGCATTTCTAATGTTTAATTCAATTTTTTGACATTAGTATATTGTGAAATGCAAAGCCTTCTAAGTTAAGTATTGGAATAACTAATTATTATTAGAACATAATACTTTGTAAGTTGCAAACATCACTTTTGACATTTCTTATCATTCCGACACCAAGGATAAGCGGATTGAAACCAAATTTTGGGAGGTTTAGGTTATGTATTACGGAATACGTTATCACGTAAAACTATCGTCCGTAAACCGACTTTACAGACAACCAATTTTTTATTAAGTTTAATGTTCATGATGATTACAGACAATATTGATATTTATTTGGCAAGTATGGTTTGTTTTCTATATCAATATGCAAAAACATTTCGATTTTAAAAAAGACGTTTCTTCTATTGCACATACCGCTAAATTAGCGGTATGTGCTTTATTATCGCTTTGAGCATCAGAGCTGACTTTCGTTCATATAAGAAGTTATATCTAAGTTAATTTCACACGAAATCCATTCAAATTGAAGCTTTTTGAAAAGAGGAGATTCTGATCTATAAAACAGAACCATTTTTAAATCAATTCGAGTTCATAAATACTATTAAAATTGTAATTGAAAGTTACAAACAGCAGTTGTCGGTTGGTCTGTACGTATGTACGGATGTACGTATGTACGTACGTCACGACTCTACAGATCGCAATTTTGGTCGGATTGCCTTGGGTTATATTTTATTCACTTTGTTTACTATCAGACCAGAACCCTATTTAAATTCACATAAATGTGTTCAGTAGTTTAATTTTTATAAACAGTTTTATTTTATTATTTTTGACAGCTAATAGTTAAAATAAAAAACCTTAAAAAAACAAAAAAATATCTATTACTGTTATTGTAATGTAGTGTATTACGTAGAATAACTGCTCCACTTCTATACCATAATAACAACGCAAGCTGGGATATCAGAATGGCCGAGTGGTTAAACGCGTAGTCCAGTAATAGCAAGGTGCCGAGTTCGATTCCCGCTGACACCAAGTAATATTTTTTTTCTATTCCATTTTATTTTTATTTTTTTTCCTATTTTTTTAATTGTTTTTTTTTTTAAATCTATTTTCTCAATTTTTTTTCATTATAATATGTACAGTGGAAAACTTGCGGGATGTGCACTTTTGGTTTTGCCAACTATTTGTAATGTTTTCGTGATATCGAAATCAGTTCCCAAATTAAGTATGATCCGATATTAGAGGTCTTTAATGTAAAAAAAAACCTTTTGTTCGCAATAATTTACACTCTATAGTTTATTAGCGGCTCGATACGACTTCGCAATGTTGTCTACGCGGTTCCGGCAACAATGTGCGTATTGTTGTCGCCTCCAGTGGCGTCTCGTTACAATATGATATCTATTAGTGGCTCGGTCCGGCTTCGCCCGTATTTGTAGATTATCTATTTAACATAGACATATTATGCTGCATCGGATTTTTTTGACGTGATAACGTCTTATAAATTGATGAAACACCAGCTGCACGCACGAAAAAGTGTAACGTTCCTAACGTTCCGCCTGACCCTGTGCGTACAAGCGAGAGCGCAGTATGCTTCGGCCCAAGTTTGACAGCTACTAAAATTTAGGTTATGTATTACGGAATACGTTATCACGTAAAACTATCGTCCGTAAACCGACTTTACAGACAACCAATTTTTTTATAGAATAATAGCGGACCCTGTAGGCAAACGGCCAGTTATGAATGAAACACTCATTATTTAATAAGTCATGAATATAAAAAAATACTGAATTAAAAAACATTGAGAGTTGCTGCGAGGATGAAAATTTAAGATCAAATGTTTTTTTTGTGTGAGAAATTAAAAAAAAATATAAAAAAATTTTTTTTGGAAAATTAAAAAAAATCTGGATCTCGACAACAGTGCCACTTACCGCGGCCGCAATATAGCTAAGAAACCATTCAGGTGACCCTATAAGTACAAATAGAAATGTTATCAAAATCGGTCAAGCCGTTTAGGAGAGAAAAATTACGAACACGCGGATACCGTAATTTTATATTATACTAGCGGTCCCACCCGGTTTCACCCGGGTACAAAAGAATTAATGGGGTCCCTGCCCCATTAGTTCTTTTGCAAAAGAACTAATGGGGGAGGGAAATGAGTACGCACGTTCATCTTAGTGTACCGAGCTGAATGTTGTATCCAAATTTCATGATGATCGGATCGGAGTTACCGTTCAAAAGTTTTTGTTGGACGAACAAATTTTAAGACAGATTTTGTAACATTTTTCATTGATGCTCCACTCTTATTGGTCGTAGCGTGATATTATATAGCCTATAGCATTCCTCGATAAATGGGCTATCCAACAAAAAAAACATTTTTCAATTCGAACCAGTAGTGCCGGAGATTAGCGCGTTCAACCAAACAAACAAACAAACTCAAGATATAGTAGATATGAAGCACATGTACATAGGTAGATTCAACTACATATTTATAAAGCGCTGCCAACAAAACAAAATAAATTTGTCATTCTCGCGCTGATAATAATCTGAACACACAATTTAAAACAGTTTAAAATATTTACTAAAACAATTTAGAAGATTTTATCTAAGAGTTTTGGATAATTTCCTTGTCGTCGGTTGAATTTATACCCATGTTTTTTTGTATTCGTTGATAAAATAATTTAGTAAATGATTTGTAAATAAATGTACTTTTTACATGGATGACTGAAAAAAGCATGCATCCAACAGTCTGTCGTACTACATCCTGTTTGTATATTTTTATTAGACTATGTTTTGTTTATTACATATTTTCAAAATTTTAATTTTGCAGCTTACTTCACGAATCGATGAATGAAAAAAAAAAAGGTTTGCACTCCGGGAGTGCCAGGAGAAGTGAAAACTTGAATATTAATGTCTGACGAATTTTCGATCAAAATGGTTTGTATCATAGATTGCATTTTTATGTAGGTACGATATTTCAACGCTAGATGTCTAACGTTGTATAAATAAAAGTTTGCGTCTTCGATCAGGTGACGTGTCTTGACGCCTGACGCCTGACGCGAGTTTAACATTTTTTACCCATTACAAAAAAAGTGTTCAACGTCGCTAAAGAAGTTTTCACTTCAAAAAAACACTTACTATTAATTTTAAAAAACAAGTGAATATTGACACCAGCTCGTCAATATTCACTTGTTTTTATTATTAATAGTAAGTGTTTTTTTTTCATTAATCGATTCGTGAAGTAAGCTGCAAAATTAAAATTTCAATTAAAATTCATTTCTAAACATTCTGTATATAAATCATTTCTTTGATCCATAATTCATAAAGTTTTATAAAATAATTAAATTAATTATTTCAAAGTTGGTGTAAAGTGATGTATTTTTCCGTAACAAGGTAACTAGTCGAATTATTATCTAGATCTGTCCATTCTAATATAAACTCATATTTAATTCAAATTTTACTGCTCTGTTTATATATCTTAAATCCCCATGAAAAGGGGTCTAGTCCCTTCCCTCCCGCCTAAAATTCTATTATACGGTACCGATCGTATTTTTGACGTGATAACGTCTTATAAATTGATGAAATAAACTGATGAAACACCGGCTGCATGCACGAAAAAGTGTCACGTTCCGAAATGTGTCACGTTCCGCGCACGATCGGCCCAAGTTTGACAGCTACTAAAATTTAGGTTATGTATTATTCGAGCGGAATACGTTATCACGTAAAACTATCGTCCGTAAACCGACTTTACAGACAACCAATTTTTTATGCAAGTTTATTGTCCACTTTTGAAGAGCTACCGAATAAATTTTGGTTCAAGGTGACAAGCCGTCAGTAAGTAGGTACTGGAAAATGTTTTTAACATTTTTAAAAATTTTCGGTAACGCATCTAAACACATCCTTATCTCCTTAAACTAAAACGAACTTTTTATGTAAAAAAATATGCGTGTAAACTTTACGCGCGGTTGAAATATAACAAGTAAACAATAATATATATGTTATGGACTATGTGATTAATCAGGGCATTATGTATAATGCCCGGGCTATATGAATAATGACAAGTCAGATCGGGCCATGTAATTAATAATCATTAAAACTTCATTATTTATCACAGTGCCCGGTCATTATGAATATTGCTATGTTATTGTTGGGCAATTTGATAATTTAAGTACATTTGGCAAGACTTGGGGAGCAGGGACAAATATGTGATACGCACTAGCCAATCAGAGCACGCAACTCACAATAGAGCGTATTTTAGAATATTTTTTCGTTTTGAGGTCCCCCGAACACAAAAAACATATTTTTAATTTAAGACTGATTATCTTAAAAAAACTAATATTTGTTTTATATTTTGAATTTGTTTTTCCTACCATAATTATTTTATAATAATAATGTATGCCAACATTAAAATAATTTTATAAAAAAAATCTTTTTATTATTCTGCCCAATAGATGAAGGGCATTATTCATAATGCCCGGTCAATTTAATTATTTGAATAGTTTTTATCACACTGCCCTCTCATATTGGGCATTTTTCAAACTGCCCGGGCATTATGAATAATGCCCTATTTACCATTTGGTCCACAACATATATATTATTAGGTTTACAGTTTTTTATGTGTGTACCATATAGATACAGATAAACACGCAAAAAATGACTAAAACTGAAAATATAGCAATATTTAAAACTGTACAATTACAAATTAAGTAGCGAATTTATTTTTTTTTTTTTGTATTCATTCAACTAACGTCTGTACCAATAATTAATTTTAAAAAAATTGACCTGAAAACGTAGTTATTTTTCGCTTTTTAGTGACCCTTTTTTGAAGGAGATTTTTTTTAAAGTTTTTTATTTTTAACTTCTTAGTGTCTAATAAAATCGAAGAGCAACGTTCACGCCGACAACTACTAATTTTCTAAAAAGTGGCTGGACCGATTTTGCTAAAATTTATATGGGACCAGCTTTAAGATATTCTCTATCAAATAAAAAAAGAAACATTGAAATCGGTTCACAGCCGGCGAAGATATCGACAGACAGAGATACAAAAAAAAAGCATACAATCGAAAATAGGTATACCCTCCTCCTTTTTTTGAAGAATTTTTTTTTGCACTGTACTTCATAAACAGACTTAGTGGGCCGCGTAAAAACGTCACATTTGTTCGTAACGCCAACCTACCTTAAGTGGTTTTATCTCAAAAAAATAAACAATCGATAGAGTGTAAATAAAAGATTGCCACTCTGCATATAAGAAAACGCTGTACAACGAAAGAAATTATCCAAATCTTGAGTTTCGTTATAGAAAGTTTAGACTGTATTTGGTTATCAAGCGAGCAAAATGAATTATAATGCCCAGTACAGAAAAATTAGTTTAGTTATACTCTGAAAACTTTTGGATAAAACGCAGAATGTCAACAGAATTATGGTAAAGAAAACTAACTTTACAATTCGCATTATACCAAACAACAAAAAGAAAAGTAACCATACTTATCTACAAGTTGTGTGCAGTCTGGGTATATTATATACCACATACTAGATAAATAATATATGTACATAACTAACATATGGCATAACTTCTAGCAAAACACACAGAGTAAGATAATTCCTGGAACGCCATAGGTTATAAAATTGCAGATGATAACAGACCCGATTTAGAGTCTTGTTATATCTGAATTAAATCCACTTAAACTGTATCTTACTTAGACAACAATACGCACACTGTTGTCGGAACCGTATAGAAGATGCCGACGCTTTGAGAATGTTCGAAAAAGCTCCAGAATGCGACTGAAGAACCTATATATAAGACAGCAGCAACAAACGAACAGGGGTTAGTCAGAATCAGTCAAGAATTAAATAAATATTTTTACCACCAACGTAGAAGAATTTTGTCAATTTCTTTACATAATAGACGCTTTAAATCACGATTAATTCTAAAGAATTTGTGGAGACTGCAGTACAAAAATAAATTTAAGGGGGGCATTATTCATTAATTATTATTGAATTAAATCTTCTAAATATCAACAGTTCAATGAGTAATAGTTAATCCATTAATTTATAGCATGCTTTTAGTGGCTCCATAATAACGAAAACTTTAAACCTAAAATTTACTAAGAGTTGTGAATGACTCTATTGTGCCGTTGCGGCTTTATTAAATTAAATATTTTTAATATTATTTTTGAAGTGAAACTTCTTTAGCGACGCATCTGTTTAAACTTTTCTGTAAGGTTGAAGCGGAAATGATTCAACGACAGAGAAACACAACAGAAAACTTGATAACGCATCAATAAAACGAGTTTTATCTCGCGTAAATTAATCTGGCTGATTTGAGTACAGTGAACTGTGAAAAATAATGCAATTAAAACTAAACTCCATAAATTTATTCACTTTAATTGGTGAATAATAAAACAGAAGACAGCTATGTTGCCATGATTGCTACAAGACTATATAAAATCACTGCCGAGAGTCGAACCCAAAACTTACTGATTCAGGTTGAACGAGTTACCTTTATCAGTATTTTAAGTTCTGTTTTTTTTTAAGATTTTTAATTTTAGAGAGAGGAATTTTAGATTACCTATAGACACTCGATAACCCAAAAAAAACAAAATTAAAAATTTTGAATAAGTGTAATAGAAAAATAATTCAATAAAGGAGGTAAGTAACCAAAGAAAATCCGTCGGGGACCGCCACTCGCTGCCCTGAATTAAGAATAGAAAAAGTTCAATTAAAGGCTACAATTATTTACGTACCCAACATCAGGTACATACTCTAAAATTGCAATATTTTAAAATTCAAATCTTTGATTAACGTCTGAACAGAACTCTTCAAATAAATTGTCGACCAATTTTTCTCAGACCATATATTGACAAAAAATAATAAAAATACAAATCAACATAACACAGGATGACATTTCGATCCGAATTTGGATCTTCTTCAGAAATATCTAAAAAATATAAAAATTAATTAGTATTAAGTTATTTATTATCTAATCGATTGTACGCAAGATTGAAAGTTTGAAAGATTTGTATTTTTATTATTTTTTTGTCAATATATGGTCTGAGAAAAATTGGTCGACAATTTTATTTATTTGCAATATTTTAGTTCGTTTCAGGGCAGCGATTGGCAGCCCCCCACCAAATTTTCATTGGTCACTTACCTCCTTTTAGTCGGGGGGTTTTAAAATCCATTTTCTATCACAACGTTTACATCCGTCGTGGATTTTTCAAAATTTTCAATTTTGTTTTATATTATAAACTTTTTAGAGATTTTTCATTTCAGTGCAGCGCCCCCTAGCGAGTTACCATCGTAACATCTATCTAAGAACCATCGCTGATGAATTTCAAACCTTTACAGAAATCCGCATCTGAATCGATCAGCAACATTCGAGTGCTCGCACAAACAAACAAACAAAGATGATCAGATGAAAGTGAAAATAATATTCAAAATCAAATCCAGGAAACCAAATACAAGAAAACTAATTTATTCAACACGCGTGAGAAATATATAATTTCGGGGCCCTGCTAAATTCGGGAGAAATAATAAATTACTTCATGTTGACGCGTAGAGTGCTAATAATGAGCCGTACTGTACGATAATGAACTTTCTGGCCAATAGGAACGCAGTAGCGAGCGGGAGCCGTACAATAATGAAAAATAACTGCATAGTTTCTGGACCAATAGGAACGCGGTAGCGATTTGTATATAATGAAAACAGCATCGCAATTCAGCATCGAGGGCGCTGGGTACGTCAATCAATGAAGTGATTTATTATTTTTCCCTCTTTTATCAGGGCCCCGATTACATATTACTCGTGCTAGTTGAATAAAATATTATGTGTGACCATTGATCGAAGGAGAATATTCCACTCGCGTGTTACCGCACTCGCTAAGCTCGTGCGGCAAATTTCACGCTCATGGAATCTTCTCCTTCTCTCACTAGTCGCACAATATACTATTTTTTAACAACCTTTATAGAATATTCAAATTTTTAGCCTGTCATATTTTTGCATAAACAAAACGAATAGTTAGCATTATTCATTGTAAGAACTATTACCGCCCGCATATAATGGAAACCCACATACCCGGCGCATTCTGTTTATTATTGCCCGGAGTTATACAGATGGTTACTGATCACTGGTCACTGATCAATGACCACTGATAAATTTATTATAGGTGCAAATGTAAACAATAGGCTTTTGAATTTATTTTTGAAAATAATACTATAAATGGAACTGATCAATAAATAAAAAAATAATTTATTCAGAAAACGCGTAAAATAATATACAGGCTGTTTACTAAACATACGGCAAAAACTCAAGGTGTTATACTACTCTTATTTTAAGAACATTTCGTCTTTTGATGATTTTCGGAAAACCGTTTTGTTTCGAAGATACAGGAAGAAGTTTTTTTAACAATAACAATATTTGAAGCTACAGTTGGATGCATGAATCCAAACTTCTCCTCATTGACTGCCGAACTCTTTTAGAAACGCCAAGGTCATTTCTTACTACACTCATTATAATTACGTAGCTCGCAGCGGGCTAGTGCAGATTTGACCAATCGGATAACTATGGTGAGTATAATTCAACAAGAAACGACCTTGGTGCTCTTGAAAGAGTTCAGCAGTGAATGAAGAGAAAATTGGATTCATTCATCCAAACTGGGGGACGGTAGTAGTCGTTTCCAACAGTTCTTGTATAGATTAAGAAGCTTCACCTGTAATATTTAGGTAATAAAACATTGTTGTTGTTGAAAAACTTTTATCACCCTATAACGTCGAAACAAATCGGCTTTTCGAAAATCATCAAACATGGATCATAATATCTAACCTATAATTAATGTGGAGTATTATATCTACAGTTTGCTCTTGTGAATTTATTTATGTACCTTTTATGAAGTGTATAGTTGTAAAACATTAAAGTTAGTGGCAGTTTTGTGTGCAATTGGGTTTGGATATAACATTATTATTTTGTGAAACTTTTTTTGACGTTTATACCAACGCCATCGGTCGGATTTTTGGATGAACGTCAAAATATTCAACAAAAAGAGCAAGCAGTATAGTACAATGTATATTTATTACTAACTTTTCTACTTGATAATTTGCTTGGTGAGCTGAAAGTAAATTTTATTCTAACGAATAAATTTGTTCCGAGATTAGTAACTTCTATTTTTAATAGAGTTCGGTAAATATTTTTTGCTCATATTCACCGAACGAATAATTTATTATTATCTAATGCTATATCGTCAACAGAAAAAATCTAGAGATAAAAAAAGTAAAATTTAGTAACGCCCGTTTGAACTCGATTCAAACTAACTTTCTGTCTCAGTATGATTGTTTGACAAAAAGCGGTCTCGTGTTGAATTCCCTGTGATTGATTGATGACAACTAACAGTTGACTAGCTAGACGCCGCGCAAAAACATCCTCACAATCGTATCAACGCTACCTGCCTTCCGTAGGGCTGGGTTAGATTTCAATATTTAAGGACGTATGGGTATGTTTGTAAGGAACTGTACCCAACACATCTAAACTTTAATATATACAGATACACTTCTTTACAATTACAATTGCAGGTATCTACAATAAAAATATTTTTATTTTAAAAATCTATATTTTTTAACAAATCGGTAAAAAATTCAGTTTTTTTCAAAAAAATTATAATTTATACATTATTTTTTAAGAAATATACTAAGAACCGTTTTCGGGATATTTTAGATTATACTCGTTTTCTTTATACTTGGTACCTCCAGCTTGTTTATTATGTACATTTTGATTGTTAATATCTTGTTTTACAGTCGGTGAAAACATTTCATTTTTTAAATTAAATAAAGACGTAGGGTGACCATTTTTATCGTAACATAATGCGGATGAAGAGTGTCCATTTCGTACTAACCAATTTAAAGTGTGGTCAATAACACAACACCCACAATGAATTGTCAAAAACCGAAAAGAAATGGAATATAATATATTTCTTTCCTTGTTAAAACTGTCTAATAAATAGTTTAATAGTAGGGTACTTCTATCTATAAATTATTTGACAATTTAAACGTCCAATACCAAATCAGTCTATTAATTTGTTTATTAGTACAATCCACCTGTTAAATTAGTTATTGACTCTTTATGAATATCCTTAGACTACTAAAAAAATGTCATTCGCACATTTTTTGTAAGGACCTTACAACAAAAAAAAGCATGCCCATGCCCGTAACTGAGTGACTGCATTCCTGACTGCGTTCATATAGTCATATAGTCACACGAGTAAAATATAATCGAATATTGTAAAATGCACAATATAATAATGCGAGACATTTTCCAGGACACATATTAATGCGGGACTATCCCAGAAAATCCGGGACGGTTGGCGCCCTAAATATAAGGTTAAATTCCTAATAAAATCCGTTTCACGAGTAAACTACCTTAAATTAAAATTCATGAGAATAATTTGTACTAACATATTAGTAAGAAAAATTGGGTATATCAGAAACGCAAAATGTCATAATCGAAACGCATTCTTATAAGAAGTATACTTTTTCATTCTGTCAAGGAAAAACGAGCTTTGCAGTCTCTTAGATAATAATAATTGATTACATTTACCTTAAATTAAAATTCATGAGATTAATTTGTACTAACATATTAGTAAGAAAAATTGGGTATATCAGAAACGCAAAATGTCATAATCGAAACGCATTCTTATAAGAAGTATATTTTGATTCATTCTGTCAAGAAAAAACGGGCTTTGCAGTCTCTTAGATAATAATAATTGATTACATTTAAAGATTGATAGGTGATTGAACAGCCCTGCCCTTCGTAGTGAACGAGTGACGAGGTTTCGATCCGTCAGCCGAGCTTGTGGTGTCCACGTAGTGCTATGGCCGGCTATTCAACAACATCACACACGCACACACACACACACACATCGTCGTTCAATGTGGTAATTAATTGTGTGGCAATTAATAATAATATACTACCTATATATTGGAAACATGAATTATGACACGAACTGCTATGCTCTCTGTGTTCTGAGGCACTGCACTGGATGTGATGATATTCGAATAATTTTATCGTGATAAGGACCACCTAGCGGTCATTTATCTATATTAATATTAAAAAGAAGACGAGTTTGTATGTTTACACAAACAGTTTTAAAGTCGCAACTTCATCTGAGATCGCAACGGTTCTATCTGACGCCACCTTGAGATTTTCAAAAAAACGATTCTTTTATGGTGTACATTAGTTGTTTATAAAATTAAAATCTTTGATTAACGTCTGAATAGAACTCTTCATCTTATGTTGTATTGATTTGTTATTTTTTATTTTGTCAATATATTGGTCTGAGAAAAATTGGTCGACAATTTTATTTATTTGATTAGTTGTTTATATCTTTGAGAATATAAGCGTTTAACTGTTCCAAAATTCAAACTTTTACCGAAGTTATAGCAATAACCAGTTCATATTAGTCATAGAGCATTCAATCAGTTAGTTTTTTCTTTTGCGGTTTTCTCGAAACTACATTTTTCAAAACGGATACACGAAACACGATATCTTAAGATCTACTCAATTTATAATTTGCAACACTTATTTTTTATAATAGGTACTATCTACAAAGTGACGTAGAATTTGTTTGATTGGGTTTGGGTACCATGTTCAAAAATTATAAATTTTTCAAACCCAAAATTTCAATGCAAATACGAGTTTTTTTTAAAACAGCTGTCATTTCTGCAAATAAAAATGATAATTTTTATCCTACGTCACATTGTAGCTATTTTCCTTAATGTAATGACAATGTCAACAGAGAAATCGTGTACACCATCAACAAGGATTTTCAAAAGAGGGTCCCTTTGATCGGCTCATATCTCCGCCATTTTTTTTTAATCGCCAATATTGCAAATTATTCATAAAACTACTATATGTACCTATATAGTAAAATAAGGATCACTTTATATACCTACTTAACGGCTGCGGTAAAAAAAATTTCTTTTTATACCAAGTTTTCCGAGCGTCGCGGTGGCCTAACGTCTTAATGTAAACTTTCAGAATGGACATAGGCTATAAAACGGTAGCAAAAAACAAATTCGGACGAATTTTGTTCAAAAATGTTACGTCCAAATGCCACAGCAAGAAAAATGAGAATTGAACTTAAAAATATTTTGTTAATTAAATGTTCTTACTCAACTAAAGACTACTTCGATATTAGCATTATTAAATTTTCAATGTATTTTTTGTAGATATGTATTGACTTATTCTACACCAATTTTTTGGCATTTAATGAAAAATAAATATTTATCTCTCTACAGTATTTTGTCGGCAGGGTTTGGCATTATCATCTGTATTTTTTGAACGCACGTCAGAAAAATATACTTGTTCAGGAATTAAATACCAAGAATTTTTAAATAGACGTAATTAAACTACAGTTAAATCTTACCAATTAAGCGTAGCATTAAAGTATATTAAATAGATGCTGAATGAACCGTTAAATGGATAACTGCAAACGGAGAATATGACAAGCCCCTGAACAATTCCTGATAATACGGTATGCATATACGGCATTACCGTATCATCTGTAATGTAAATACGTTGCATGTGATGTGATTAACAACAGCAATCAATGATCGAGTTGAGATGTTAATATGACTCAATTAGGTATTGCTCAACTAGCGGACAACCGTAATCCGACATAACTTATACCGGAGACGCACTGTCACAGGCCATCTCATAACTTCTTTGCCCGTTATTACTGTATTTTATAGCGATTCAATAATTTCAGTTTTATCTATCAATAATGATAATGTCTTTGCAACTAACTGTGTTTATTAACCAGGAATGACAGCCTCCTGTCATGATAGTGATTGAACAATAAACATATTTTCAAACTTTTTAGGCTTCCGTACATCAAAACGAAAAAATGAACCCCTCGTTGTCCGTCTGTCTGTCTGTCCATCAAGACCATTTTTCAAAGTATCAAAGTATCAAGTTGAAATTAATATCAAATACTCAGATCTGCAGTTTCTTGGAGCTGTGGAAAAATCAAGCTTTTAAGTCAACGCAATCAAAAGATACGGCCATTTATTCCGTATATTTTGACACTCGCAAGGGAATCAAAATCTATAAGGTACTCCCGTTTACCTAGAATCATGGCAAGAAGCAATGTCTTATAGCACAAGCAAAGGGAAAAATCCGAAAACTGTAGTTACATCACAAAAACAACGTTTTTAAACCGCAACAACATGCTATGCTCGTACACAAGTTCTAATACAAAACAAGTGTCCGCTACCAGTGCACGATATGAGAACTCTCGTATACAGCACGGTACGACAAGTAGACTACCAGATATAGCCATGAGTTACAATACGGTTCAGTAGTCCATCTGAACTCATTGCGCGACGTTTGTCGATGTATGGGGACAAAGGGATGGACGAACTATTTATATACCTACAAGTTTGAACGGAACCCTCGGTGCGCAAGTCCAACTCGCACTTTGCCGGGTGTTTTTTTAGAAAAGGTCGATTATCGAATATTAAATGGAATCCTAAAGGTGGCACTTCACATGGCTATTTGTGTTCGCTATTGGGTGTTTGTTGCATTTGGCAAAATATATGACGTTCAAGACAAACATGCAAATAGAGGCAAATACGACCATCCACACATGGCAGTCAAATAGCAAACACACAAACATTTGGCAGCAGAACGCCAGGTTCAAAATTCCAGGAATTTTAGCACTGTTTCATTGTCCCAATTCATTTTCGATAGTAATTGTTCCAGTTCTCGCTCATAGCACAGACACAAAAATACTGCACGTCCGTACAGGTTCACGGCGCGTGCGCTTCTAAATATAGCCATTTTGTGGACGGTTTATTTGCCGTATTTGCCTATTTGACTCCTTTGATGTGCCTCGAAAAACCAACAAGCGCACGGTAACGCGTATTTGGTATTGGCCTTATTTGTCAAATAGGCAAATAAGGCCAACACTTTGTCAAATAGACCCTCCACACTTGGTAATTGTTTGCCAAATATGCCAAATACACAAATACAAATAGCCATGTGAAGTGCCGGCATAAGAGAAAACAGACTTACCGGACATGTCATTGATCGTCATCTATAAACCATATAAATATAGGTATTGCATTTTGCCGTTACTTCAGCAGGAGTCGAATTCCGTGCAATTTATAATAAGCAGTAATAAACGCGAACTCTAGTTTTATTTTAAATGATTTATGTTTATTTCTTGTGATTTATGATATTGCAGTAGCGGCATAGAAAGTACAATAATTACAATGTTAATAGCAAAAAAATATGCCAGAATTAAACTAAATAAACGCTAGTAATTACCAATTACTTCTTTTTAAATAAATTTATGTAGAATAGTGTTGTTTCAATTAAACCCATTTGTTACGCGTCAAATTATTTACTTGTGTTTAGCATAATTAGTATCACCATTAAAGAGTACTTTAAATACAAAGTCATTCAAAATAAACTCTCCACTTTTACAACATTAAAATTATTATGAAAAGTACTTACATAAATTACGGAGATTTATATTTATAATATTTTGAAAGGTATTTTAATATGCGCCTTATATTATAAATCAGAATAATAAAAAAATACAGTAAAACCTGTAAAATTTGCCATCGACCTGAGTTAACCAATTTTGCACGGACTCGGACTATCCGACCTCTTTATTATTGACCGCCCGTGTGAAAATTAGGTCAGTAAAATGACGAACTCAGTTTCCACTAATTCGAAAATTAGAACTTTTCTATGGTTACAATATTGAATTTTGACAAGATACAAGCCAAATACTGTTGAAACACAGTTTTTTTACTCTTTTCTTAACGTTTTTTTAACAAGTTTCAGTCATTGCACGAAGGAGCAATTTTAACAGATTGTGTGTCATACTTCTATATGTTCCCTCAAATTTGCACCCTTTTGCGATTTTGTGGAAATGTTTGGGATCAAATCATCTTCATTAATACTTCACTAATACGCTAGGAAAGTATCTTTTGACAGGCGAGTTTTGTGCCCTCTCGTGGTTTTTTTTTAAAATCTGGTTCAGTTAAAGCCTTAGTGCAGCCATTCTCAAAGTGTGCTCCGCGGAACCCTAGGGTTCCGCGAAACCCCTGTGGGGGCTCCGTAAGAATTTAGAAAAATATTAAAAAAGAATATTGCGTATAATATTTTTTAATATTATGCTATACGCACGCCGACAAAAGAGGCAGTGCGAGCTGATCAGCCAGCAAGAAAACAACGTGCATGCCTATTTAAAAGATAATTTTAAAGGACATTTTGATTTCGTATACTGGAATAGTTAATAAATTATTATTTAATGTTTGAATGTGTTAATATTAATTATTTTCATTAAAAAAAAAAAAAAAATACCTCCCTTATTGTACCTACTCGTATTATGCTTATAAAGAATGCACATAAAGACATTTTTGTTTTATTGGAGGGTTCCGTCAAGTATTTCGCTTTCCAAAAGGGTTTCGTCACCAAAAAAGTTTGAGAACCGCTGCTAGTGTTATACGTGCATTTTAATAAGTATTAATTGTCGAATAAAATAGGGAAAAAGCTATCAAATCGGAAGTGCTGTGTTGTTGATTGTAAAGATACACCAACTAAACATCCAGAATTTACAATTCCACCGTTTTCCTGGATTTTGTTATGAATTAGAGAGGAAAAAAATGGACTGCAGCAGTACATCATCAATTAAACTTTATTTTACGTCTGTAATCATTATTAAATACATGAAAAATATCATAATTGTTATTTAGTTAACACAAATAAGATTTAAAAAATTTAAAAATTAAAAATGTATATCATTTATGTAGTTTTTTCACTGACATTTTGCGTAAATATTTTTTTTAATTAAGAATAACGCTGGTTTCCATGTGTTTGTAAGTTTTGGGTGAACCACTTTTGAAAAAATCAAACACGAGATGGTGCAAAGGTCGCGTGTCAAAGATGCTTTCCAAGGGTATATTCCAGCTGACACGAAATAAAGTAAAATACAAACACCTTAAGAACGAAAATGTTTGGTTTAAATTGATCCAAATTTAAAAAGATGTTTTAAAAAAAGGATGATATTATAATAATTCGCTTCGTTTTAGTCACCTTCCCTAACCTACATTTACTATTATAGAGAAATGCTTCCATTGACTTCTAATTTAATGTAGGTTGGGAAAGGTAATTGTAAAACGAAGTCCTTTTTTGTCCTTTTTACAGACATTCAGACTTCTTTTTTGAAGTCGATTAAATTTTAAAACATCACTTGTTGTTACCGGCCAAACCCGATTTCAGGACAAACTAGTTTGGCCTACTATTCATACTAGGACAAACTAGTTTGGCCTAGGCCAAACTGGTTTATCCTAGTATGAATAGTAGGCCAAACTAGTTTGTCCTGAAATCGGGTTCGGCCGGTAACATACACATTATTACTTTAATTCTACTTTGAATAAGCAGACTTTATCACTGATTTTTTAAACATTTGTCAATCATGAAATAACCAGCTTTATATACGAATTACTGATCCTCTGATTTTTAAAAACAGATTTTCAGGCCACCTGTATGATGTTCTGAAAGTATACAAACACATATTTTATTATATAAAAAGAAATTGGAAAATACGAATATGTATTTTCCAAGAGTGTTTTTTGTTTTCTATTTCAAATCGTCTTAGTAAGAAATAAAAGCATGCATAAGCGGAAAACATATCTAAAAGTTCAAAAGCATAAAACTGACAAGGAATCGATGGTGCCGTTGATATGCGATTGTGAACGGAACTAGAAAAATCTCAATGGAATAACATATAAAAAGAAACGAAAAAAATCGGAAAATATTTTTACACATGTATTTTTTTACTAATGTAAGTAAAATACCATACAAAAAATTCAAACTACTTATATAGCTTTTTCGATATAGAAAAAGCATTATTTTATCTAATTTGTATTGAAAACGCCCAATTACAATGGAGGTTGAGCCATTTTACGAAGATAATGAAAAAAATCTGAAATAAAGTTTTTTTAATAGATTTTTTTATGACAAAATTTTCTGTAAAAAATCGAAAATCATTAGGAGATTTATAAAGTTAAAGATTAAAAAAAAACTTTTACATGTAGTCTTATGGAAAATATGTCAACCTAGCATGCAAACGGTACATTTTAATTTTTTGCAAATAACCAAATAATGTCAGCAGTTCCGAAGACTAACTATGTAAAGCATCGCTGCTTAGGCATATTTTAATATTTTTTCCAATTTAATTAGGAGACTTTTAATCAATAAAAAAAAATTATTAAACCTTGGCACTTTTCGATTATAGATTGTTATTCTTGGTAATTTTAACAATTTTAACTGAATTTTCAACTTTTTAATGATTTAATTTTCTAACTTAACTTTTTACAAAAAATTCAAAAGTTAGTTCATTATGTAAAATACTGAAATAATTAATATTAAAAAAATTATCTATTTATGCCTTTATGACAATAATTTATTGGTAAAATCGACTTATAACCTTTTGTAAAAAATTATTATGGAAAAGTTCCCATTTAGAATTCGACTTACTTTTGATTGGGACTGTAATGCATCAACCTCCTTAAAACTGAAAAAATACCAACAGAAAAATTATTCATGTTATCTCTCTTACTTTTACGTGGCGTTGTCAAATCTATGTCGGAAATACACATTTGATACTTTTGGTATCGACAGTTAAATTCAGATACTTTTTACAACACTTTTGATAATAATATTCGAACATGTAGGAATATTATTACAGAATTATTACGCAAATAATATGTTTATGTAGATATTAAATGTCAGAAAATTAAATTATGTAACAAAATATAAGTTCTTAAAAAGTCGGTCTTTGAAAGACAATTTTATGATAAACATCTTGTTATGTTCTGCTCTATGATTTCGCTGATTCACGTACATTCTAAGATCTTTCTGTTTAGTGTACTGTTTACATATTATAAAAGTTTGCGGTAGCTTTTTAAATATTTATCTGTTTTACAAATATGTGCATTATGATTTATTTACATAAATATCTACGAATGTTCAGAGCGTTTCTTTCTTTTATCTAAATAATTCGTTTTATTCAAATTTGTAATAAAACTTGTTTTATAGAAATTACATTAACTTTATTATTACGCATGATAAATAACCAGATCCCTATCAATAATAAACTTGTATTAGGGTAATTTTTAGTAAAAAATAGCCGCTACCTGTGACTTCGCATGCGATTAAGATGAAACACGACAACAAAAGTAGTGGAGTCTTCGGCTCCACCGCATAACAATTTTGCCGGTTCGACCCCGCTCGACAGCCACAATAATCCACTACTGTTGTCGCTGCAATTCAAGTTGCTTACGAAAACTCGGTCTGCTTTGTGCTGTTTTTCTATTCCCGTTTCTTTAATATTAAATTTAAAATTAATTTAACCGATTTTATAACGATTTCTATAGCGATACCAATTTTAGACAAACATATAAAATCATACCTATAACTTTTCCAATATTATTCAATCGTTATAAAATCGGTTAGAATTAATTTTTTCCAAAAATTCCAACGGGATACTAAAGTTGAAAGGATTTGTGATTTTTCTGGCTTGGTCCGACCAGCGAAACCCGTTTGTGAAAAAAATGGCGCAATTTGCAATTAAGGAAACAAAAAAAAAGTGATCGTTAATTACTCGAGAAGTAATTGACCGATGACGCTAAAATTATTCATGCATGTTTGGGTCAACATAGACATCATTTTTGAGAATTTTCAGCCATCTATGTGCATTCATTTTTTAGTAAAAAAATAGTGAAAAAAAGTGTTTTTTTAACTTTCGGGGCTATTTGCAAGTTAACAATTGCACTTAGCGATCTCTGTCAGTGCTCATTTTTTAGGAAATTTCATAAGGAACAACTTTCTCAATGCATATGCTATACTAAAAGTCAAGAGGAACGGAGATATTAAAGGAAATAGAGAAAAAAACACTATTTTCGTCACCAATTGTTAATTATAAAATCATAAAGCACACCAACAATTTGTAAGCAAACTTAGGGGGTTGAACTACAGCCTAAAACAAAGCGATTCCAACAATAATCTCGCCTGTGCTCGAAAAATACACTCAAAACTCCTCGCCGTCTAACCTAAAATATGATAATCAAATTCCGGAACGGATTTTTTAGGTTTATAATTTCTATTAATTAGAGAACACTACAAACAGTGAAATAGATTGTGAATTAAATTCCCTAGTAAAATAGACTTTTTCCTTTACTAGGTAAATATCAGTGACAAATTTAAGTCCTCGATTCCGGTGGTCATTTCAATGGACATACTATTCTAACGCGTGTAATTTAAGTGAGCGTAATTAAATATCAAATATAAACATTTCATTGTGCTTGGGGCTTTTATGAGATGTAGACTTGCCAAACAAAACAATAAAATACTATGCGTGGATCGAAATATCGAGTCAAGCGTTGACCTCAGTCACGGATTCACGCAAAGCTGGGTAAAAGTGTACATTCTGATTATTATGTATTACTTAGTATAACTTACACATTTTCACGATGTAATCTATTTTTCATGTGCGGATATTTTTTAACTAATAATATATATTTATACTTAAAAAGTAATTAAACATTCTATGCTAGTCAGTACCGTAAAAAAAATTATTTTCTTCATACTTCGATCGAAAGTTTGACATTTACTCCCTGTTATTCATTATATTAAATGACAGCGGTAACCCTAGTTACGAGTATAAATACACATGAGAAATTTTTTCCTCCCGCCGTTCTCACTGGGAGTAAATGTCAATCTTTCATCCCTGCTGACGAAAGTACGTACTTTCGAGCGGGTATGAAGAAAAATCGTATACACCACACGGGCTTTAAAAGTTGAAATCTCGGCCCTGCGCGTCATGAGCCCGAGGCGAAGCCCTTGTGATGTAATATACTATTTTCCAAAATTCTTTAAATGTGTATTGCACATACCGCTAAACTAGCGGTATGTGCTTTATTATCGCTTTGTGCATCAGAGCTGACTTTCGTTCAGATAAGAAGTTATATCTAAGTTAATTTCACACGAAATCCATTCAAAATGAAACTTTTTAAAAAGAGGAGATTCTGATCTATAAAACAGAACCATTTTTAAATCAATTCGAGTTCATAAATACTATTAAAATTGTAATTGAAAATCACAAACAGCAGTTGTCGGTTGGTCTGTACGTATGTACGTACGTACGTACGTACGTACGTACGTATGTACGTACGTCACGACTCTACAGATCGCAATTTTGGTCGGATCCCCTTGGGTTATATTTTATTCACTTTGTTTACTATCAGACCAGAACCCTATTTAAATTCACTAAAATGTGTTCAGTAGTTTAATTTTTATAAACAGTTTTTTTTTTATTATTTTTGACAGCTAATTAAAATAAAAAAACAAAAAACATAATAAATATACTCAATTAATGTAGTATGATACGTAAAATAACTGCTACACTTCTATACCATAATAACAAAGGCGTTGTACGGCATCGGTGTGGCCGAACGGTTAAAGCGTAAGTCCTGTAATCCCAAGGTGCCGGGTTCGATTCCCGCTGACATAAGAATTTTTTTTTTTTATATTCCATTTTATTCCACTTAATTCCACTTAATATTTATATATTATATATAATATATTTCTCATATATTTTTTTTATTATTATTATTTTTTTTTCATTTTATTTTTTTCATTTTAATTTTTTAATTGTTTTTTTTTAATCTATTGCACATACCGCTAGTGTAGCTAGTGTAGCTAGTGTTTTGGGATATTGTGTCTATAAAATGCGTTCTTCGATAAACTAGAAAGTCAATAAACTAGGACAAGAAACTCAAAAAATCGGGATTTTTGAAAGCAAAACCCGTGCATAATTGCTAAAAAAAATTTCTTATTTTACTAATGTTTCTCGTATATTTTTATTTTTTTTTTTATTTGTTTTAATCTATTTTCTCAATTTTTTTCATTATAATAATATAATGTACAGTGGAAAACTTGCGGGATGTGCACTTTTGGTTTTGCCAACTATTTAGCTTTGACGTGATAACGTCTTATAAATTGATGAAACACCAATCTATAAATTGATGAAACACCGGCTGCATGTACGAAAAAGTGTCACGTTCCGAAATGTGTCACGTTCCGCTTGACCCTGTGCGTGCAAGCGAGAGCGCAGTATAAGCGATAGAGAAGCACGATCGGCCCAAGTTTGACAGCTACAAAAATTTATTTATTAAAGATCACAAGACATAAACTTCCAATAAACTGCCACAGTTCGCTCGTATATATACTACAGGGAGTGAAAAATCCACACCACCCGACCGTCCGTTTATTAAAACTGCGTGTATTTTGAAAACGGTTCATTATATTTAAAAACCGTTTCTACAGTTGGTTAGAACTCTAATTTTACTATTTAAATATGTAAAAATAAATGTTTGGAAACGTATACGTATAATGTGAAAAATAAAAAAAGTTATTTTTCAACACTTTACGAGTATGGTTCAATGTTTCTTTATGACGTTATCACGTAAAACTATCGTCCGTAAACCGACTTTACAGACAACCAATTTTTTTTCACTGAATATACCTTAATTACACACTTAATAAGCCCATCACCCTTCAAAATATTTTGTGTTTCAAAAATATAAAATTGAGGTCCGAAGGGGTTAAAGTTACGAATTAAGATTATGAGAAAGAAGAGATGCGGACGTGCATATAAGAAGGCAACCTGGCAGTTACCAGGAGTGGCGACACGGGACATGGAATTGTGCAGGTGAATGTACACTAGTTTTTGTCGGTGTTGCGGCCGTCTTTGATCGACATGCATACATACATGCATATCTGTCTCTCTGTGGCCAGCATTTAAATAATTTATATGTATAATATATACATATATGCAATTCGTCGTCGTTGCGCAGCCCTGTTCAACATATTTTTCAGATTATTTTGTTGACATTGAATCTATTTATCTTAAGACTAGCGGTCCCGCCCGGTTTCACCCGGGTGCAAAAGAACGAATAGGAGGGACATGAGTACGCACATTCATCTTAGTTTACCGAGATGAATGTTGTGTCTAAATTTCATGATGATCGATGTTACCGTTCAAAAATTTTTGTCGGACGGACAAATTTTGAGTTATATTTTGCAACATTTTTTATTAATGCTCCGCTCCTATTGGTCGTAGCGTGATATTATATAGCCTTCCTCGATAAACGGGCTATCCAACAAAAAAAAATTTTTTCAATTCGAACCAGTAGTTCCTGAGATTAGGGCGTTCAACCAAAGAAGTAAACAAACAAAAACACAAACTCTTCAGCTTTATATAATGAGTGTTCCATTAGGCCTAGTTTATATGAGAGGCGTTCAACGCGCGTTGGCCCAACGCGCGTTGACAGTTTCTACACAATTGTATAGGACTGTTTATATGATAACGCGCGTTCAACGCGCCACCAACGCGCGTTATCATATAAACAGTCCTATACAATTGTATAGAAACTGTAAACGCGCGTTGGGCCAACGCGCGTTGAACGCCTCTCATATAAACTAGGCCTTAGGGATTTTTTTTTGACGGCTGTCAATTCAGCCATATTGACCTCTATTTTTTTCTGTTTTGAAATTTGGAAAGAGGAAGGTTTGCCATTTGTCATCGTATAGTACGAAATTTTTCAAAAAAATCATCTTCAGCGATGAACCACGTTTTTATCTCAACGGCTATATGTAAACAATACAATTTTTTTTAATTTGTTTTTTTTATTTTTGTGGCGTGAATTAGTGAGTATTGATCTGCATGACATGTGGTTTCAACAGGATGGAGCCACTTGTCCTACAGCAGCTCTAACAGTGGATTTATTAAGTAAAAAATTTCCTAGACGAATTATCTCACAAAATGGTGCTGTTGCATGGTCTCTAAGAACACGTGATTTGACGCCTTTGGATTTCTTTCTCTGGAGCTATGTTAAATCACAAGTCCACAGCAATAATTCAGAGAAAATTGATGAATTTAAAACAGAGATTATTTGTGTTATTTGTGGATTCAGCCCAATTTGTGTGAAAAAGTCATCAAAATTTTTAGAAAAGAGTCACCATCTGTAGAGCATCAAGAGGTGGTTACTTACATAATATTCTTTTTAAGACGTAAATGGCAAATCTTTATCGTACTCTAACCAATGTTATTAATTTCATCGCTACTACCTAAAAAGTTTCACTTGAAATAGTTATTGGCGTAACTAGTAGTCTAAGTCATTCATCGCGCTGACAGGTCAAGACTTAGCCTACAAGTTGCGCCTATAATTTTATTCAACAATTGCGCGTTATTCATGTTTTAATTATAATGAGATGTTGTAAATATCTATTTATTTCTTTATAAAAAAAACTGTCAATACTAACAGCACCAAACAGCACGATTCAATGTTTTGGTTTGAGGTTAGCCGGTTATGAATAAACTCCATGTCGAAAACATTCGGCCTCTCAATTTTAGTCTCAATGGGTAACAACGGAGTGCTTGTTACCTACTATTTCGTTACGACTCAGAAAATAGTTACGTTTATTTTCATTACTCCACAATGGCCGAGCTAGTAGGAATCTTCATTGAGTTATGACAAGTAATTGTCACCAGTCGGTAAATGGCTATTTAGGGTTCAGTTTTTAGGCATGATAAAACATGAATAACGCGCATGAGTTGAATAAAATAATATTAATAATAAAGTTTAACAGGCCTGCACATAATCGTTCAAAGATGCATGGTTGCTGCTAAGTCGGGAGTTTTTGAATGTAGATGACGATCGAATGAGAAGTTTTTCAGGCATCACGGCATTTCACAAACAATGCATTTCTGCGTGGAACGTGCATATACATTTTTGTGTAGAGCAGTGCTCATGTAATGATTTTTATTTTCGCAATAATCATGAGAAAATGTTCAGAACATTCTTGTCCTTTTTTTTAAAAAAACCGCCAACTGCAAGGATTATCTAAGAACCAATTTATATTCGAAAATTAAATTTATACGTGAATCAATACTGCAGGATCAGTTATCCAAAACGTACACCCTGCTCTACGGTCCAACGCTAATAACATTAGTTGTTGAGCGTCTATAATTTACAATTGTTCTATGATTCACGCTCCGCTCAATTTATAAATAAAAGATGTACACAAACGTCTTTAAAACGACTTAGAATGAAATTTTTACAACTAAAAATATATAACCTAATATTTGATAACTAGAGTGACCTGTGCGAATTATTCGCACTAAATAAGTATAATAATTATCATTTTACAAAATTATTTTTTAAATATGATTGCAGGTATTCAATTCGTTTCTAATTTTGCACACTGCTTATAACGTTCTTCTTTTTGTTGTATTAATTGTAATACAGCTCAGAATTAATATTTTACTAAAATTGTCATATAGAGGCGCAAGTAGCAAAAGCGTTGAGCTAAGCCGTCAGATGGCATCATGCAGCATTGCTGTGACATTGTTCAGCGGTGCTCGTTGTTTCAAAATTAAAGCCGTCAGATGGCAGACGTTGTTCAGCGTTACTGTATTTTAATTAATTTACAAAAACAAAAGCAATAATAAATTTTTTAGTTGTCGATGTCAGTAGAGCAAGCAATTATCTGTAAAATGATATATAATTTGTGTGGAGAAATTGTGAGGTTTTTTCTAAAAAGGGAGGCAAATATCTTTAACCTTAGCGTATTAATATATCGGTATGATTAATCTTTTAGACACTTTCGTCTATAATTAATAAAGCACATTTCTAGAGCTTAGGATTTTTTAAGATTGTGAATTCAATGTAGGTATATCCCTATATCTAAAATCTCGCTAAAATATCTGTAGCTAAAAATCTATTGGTTTTTAAACTATGCGTCCGCAAGTGACCTTGAAACTATAAAATAAAAGCATTTTTGATCAATTTAACCGAGAACCAAATCCCATTAAGTTTGTGCGGGGTCCTTTATGTCAGGTGTCTCACGATGGCTCTCACTTTTTTTTTAATTTTTCACAAATTACATAATAAAGATTTCAAATAGAACCTCTGGTCCACATTATTTTGGCATTGGTTATTTTAAAATGAGAGAAATGGATCACGAGCTACGCCGTGTTCTTATAGAGATAATTCAAAATATAAAGATATAATCTGAAATATTTCTCAATAAATAATGAGTACCGCACTAAAATAACAATTTGAAAATATGAAAAGTTGAGATAATATTCATTTGAAGCGCAGTATAAGGAAAGTATAAATATTTTTGTTACATATTCGCGAGCTTTACAAATGTATAAACTACTACAGACAATAAGTTTAAGAAAAAGTTCCAGAGATATTACATTTCTCGCAATCCGTCTGCTGAGATTCTTGCGCCACCCGAAGAGAGCTGTGCACTCGACAGTCGAAGCTACAGTCCTAGTCGATTAGATTTGTGCTTTTGTTAAGAATAGTACCTGGGTGACCGAGCTTTGCTCGGAAAGTTAAATAAAATACTGATACGCTGATATCGCCAAAATTTTGAGAACCGTAGGTTCTCTGTCGCTTCCCTTTGTGGAGCCTACGTCTCCACCTTTGTTACAATCTTACCCCGCGGGGCTGCGCCCCGCTCGGTTGTAAGCGACACTAGTCGAGCCTTCGGCTCTCCATATAAGAACCGTAGGTTCTCTGGGGAAACTTCGCTTCCTTTTGTGGAGCAATAAGATAATATTGCTGAAACAGTTTGACTCCTTTGTGGAGAGGATTGTCGGCCCTTATGGCAATCCGGTACTTGTATAACTGTTTCGCCGTCATCTTGATCTATGATATTGCATCTTTCGCTTCAAATTTAGGTTAAAAATTTATTTATTAAAATTACTCACCTATAATAATAATTGTTTTTAACTTTCTTTCAAATACGTATTTATTTTAAGTCTCACTTGGATAGTAATTAAAGATTAACTGTCATAATATTTTGAAAACAATTGTTTTATTGTATAAAATTCCAAAACCTACTTACAATATTTAAGTATTTTCATACGTCAAAAAATTGATTTTTATAATGATAAAATTTGTAAGAAAACGATTTTTTCGAAAGACGAGACCTAGCTAAAACGATTTTTTGCCCCCCAAAATCCCTTTTCAGTAAATTTCATCCAAATCGTTAGGGCCGTTTTCGAGATAATATTTAGGGACATAGGTACATAGGTAGATATATAGGTAGATACAAGAGTAGGTCGTTTAATAATATAGGGATGTTCAAATAAAAGACAGTCAATTGGTGTAAACCTACCCTTTTGATCTTATGTTTACGCATATAGCCCTAGTTGCTGCGCGTTTTGTATTTAAATTAAAAAAAATAAAAGACAGTCAAAATCGAAATCCTTCTAATGCCCATATTCACCGAAACTATTAAAGATAGAAGTTACTGGCCTTGAAACATTCCAATAACATGGACCAATTAAAATGTTTGACACCTCGAATATGTTCGACATATTCGAGGTGTCAGACATTTTAAATGATTCATGTTATTTGTCAGAGAACATTATTTTAGCGTTTTGGTTGAAGTTTTTAAGCTATCCAATTAAAAAAACAAACAGTATCTATAAATTTTTACATGTCGTCAAATCGACATCTTTGGGAAAATTTAGAGGGAAAACGCCCCAAAATCAAGAAAAGTCATAGAGGAAATAGGTGTCAGACTAGGCCTAATGAAGCCATATACAAAGTTTGGGAAGAGTATGCATTAACAAAATTTTTGCCGACAGGCACTCTGACTATAAGGAGCCATGGTAATAGGCTAGACGGCGAGGAGGTAAAAACATTAAAAAGTGCATTATTCGGGCACAGGCGAGATTATTGTTGGAATCGCTTCGTTTTAGGGTGTAGTTCAACCCCCTAAGTTTGCTTACAAATTGTTGGTGTGCTTGATTTTATAATTGACAATTATTGACGAAAATAATGCTTTTTTCTCTATTTCCTTTAATATCTCCGTTCCTCTTGACTTTTAGTATAGCATATGCATTGAGAAAGTTGTTCCTTATTAAATTTCCTAAATTCCTAAATTTCCTTCGCTAAGTGCAATTGTTAACTTGCAAATAGCCCCGAAAGTTAAAAAAACACGTTTTTTTCACTATTTTTTTACTAAAAAATGACCGCACATAGATGGCTCAAAATTCTCAAACATGCATGAATAATTTTAGCATCATCGGTCAATTACTTCTCGAGTAATTAACGATCACTTTTTTTTGTTTCCTTAATTGCAAATTGCGCCATTTTTTTCACAAACGGGTTTCGCTTGTCGGACCAAGCCAGAAAAATCATAAATCCATTCAAATTTAGTATCCCGTTGGAATTTTTGGAAAAAATTAATCCTAACCGATCTTATAACGATTTCTTGCCTATAATGCATTATACACGTTCCGCTAATCTCACACCCTAAAACAATTTGCATAGCTATAACGTTAATTTGTCGACATACTCAAATTTCACAAAATCTGAAATCTATTTGATAAGTACCATATCTAAATTTGAACTAAGACAGTGGATACATCTTCAGTGAACGTTCGACTGCATGTACCATAATATACAAACTGTCTCATTATTATCACGTGCTTTATTTTTCGTCATATTATGACATCATTAAATATATTTTTGCAAAAAAATTACTTTTTTCTTGCCTTCATTTAAATACGGTTGATATGCATAAAATGTTTGTGTCAAACTTTAAACGACAATAAAAATTACAAAATAGCTTGTAATATTGAGTGATTTTAGTCTAAAGCACGCGACAGACTGCTGGAGGTGCAAATTCGAAATAATTAAAAATATGCTAGATACGAAAAAAAATGACTATCACCAATGAAATAACAAATACGAAAAAGTTTCACGGCATTCAGTGTATTATCAAAATTATTCTGTCCATCTATGTTTAATTCATTTTTTTGACAAATAAATTTCTAGTTGACAGCTAAGTCTTCTTTCTCTTTCTCCTTTTTTTTCTTTATCTCTCTCTAATAGACTGCAGCAGATGCGCCACTGTAGGCCGCACCAAAGAATCGTATTATAGTAAATTGCACACTTCTCTCGCTTCCTTACCGCATTTCCGCTGCATTGACAAAATTACTGCCCGTACGCATTAAAAATGTAGTTTAAAAAAAACTAAAAACACGCTTTATATCGAACTAAAAAGTAAAAAATATTTTTTTTTAAATAAGCTTAAAACAATAATGAATAAAAAATACAAGTATTATTGTGAAAAAAGCGTGGGGCACTTTGTTCCACATTTTCGTACATCGAGCGCCCCACGCTTTTTTCACAATAATACTAGTATTTTTTATTCATTATTGTTTTAAGCTTATTTTAAAAAAAATATTTTTTACTTTTTAGTTCGATATAAAGCGTGTTTTTTAGTTTTTTTTAAATATATTTATTTTCCACTTTTTAGTTCGATTTATTGTCAAAAATTTGCCGAAAAAAAAACAATTTTTTTTTCGGCGTGGACGGGATTAGAACCCACGACCCGTGATTCCGAGAGTTGACGTCAGCGACGGCTAAACACTGTAGTTACAGTGCTGGCATATTATAGTACAGTAATACACCACTTGCTGTAGTCCAAATGAAGGTTACAAACAAACATACATACATACAAACTTACAAGTGAAGTTAATATAAAGCGTGTAAAAATAATTCAAGTTAATTTAATCTGTGCAACTATTTTGTGACACCGGATATCTTGGTGGAACAGAAGTTATACTATATAGCATTTATATGTGAAACTTTTACACTTTATTCTTCACAACTCTCCGCCCAATGTTGTGTGTTTCCTACATTTTAACTTACAAATATATTGCAGTTTTAAAATTGAATTTCTTTTTAGTCTTTTTGTATAGTTATTCGCTATACTCTGATATAATTCACACACACACGAACTACTGTATATGAAAATATTGCAAAAATTTCACATATACTTTTTGTTAATATCTCAATAGTTCTATTATTATTTATCTCTTAAAACATTATATGATTATAACTAAATGTAACTATCAATGCTTTGCTCGAAAATCGGTTGGTCCGTAAGGTTTTAAGTAATAAAAACCGCTGTAATTAAGCGTTTTTTGATCATTTTTATAGCAAGCGAACTTATAGAAAAAATCAACCTGAATCGATTCCGACCATCCCCAACCCTGTATTTCGTTTAGCTTCAGCGATATAGTCGTTTTATACTATTGTTTTGTTTACATATATTAAAACTGCCATAACTTCTAAACTATACGAGTTAAGGACTTGCGCTTTCGCCTAATCGATTCAATGCACTTCTTTCTATCAGACACTCTAATGTTATGCATATCTGAGTTATTTTCATATTTTTCCAAATATCGCAAATGTTTCCATGCGTTTTGCAAACACTTAGCGTTTTTTGACCCGTTTTATAGTAACCTAACTTATAAAAAGAGTCAAGCTAAATAGATTCCTACCATCCGCAACCTTGTATCTTTGTTACTTTCAGAGACACGATTTTGGTGTAACGTCCAAGTTCTTGATCGAAGAATGAACCAAGACCACCCTTACTCATTGCCTTTACAATAATTAGTATCGTGTACCTTCGGTAACCGAACAATGAAACAAGCCATACACGTTCACAATCACAACACGCATCAGATTTTTTCGTATCCCACAAAACATCTATTGCCTAGTCTAAAACTAATTAAAATAACTGACGATGTAGGATGACATATTTTTTATTTGTAGAGTAATTACTCTTTTAAAAGTTTTGATACTGCGTTTTGTTACCATTTATGTGAGTATCTTCTTGAAAATCAATGTGATAGTACCAGTGAATACAATATTATTATACATGCTACATAATCTCTATGTAAATCTATACCACGAGTCTGTAGGCATAATTAGTGGTATATGTTACCGCAGTGACGTCATATTTAAATTAGCTAACACTACATTCAGGCAATGTGGGTACTGTAGGATTTTTAAAAGAAGACCGGTCTATGGAATGTAGCCCTATGACCTTATTGTAAAAGAGCGCACGTGTATTTTATATTAGTAAAAGGTAATGATTCTGGAACCGCTTCTAATCAATAAGGGAGTCCAGTCGACCAATCGTATCACAATTGTGGTATCGCGATAATTGTACTCTTGCCATAGCCGTACGATTATACAGCGACACTTGCTAACAGTACAAAAAAATCATACACCAGACAGTACATAGGCGTGCGTCCATGGACTAAGTTGAGGGGTGTTGTCTGAATATCATCAAAATGGAAAGTAAAAAGGGAAAAACAGTTAGAAGTGGCGCTAGGGAGGTCATAGCGAATGTAATTAAAAATGTGCGATATAGAGGCTCAAAATAATGCCTTAAAATTAAAGCTATACATTGTTTGTATGCCTTGCTATGCGCCGCCTATGAATTCCGATAATTTGGGAACACATCAGCGACTTCTGGCCCTTTCCCCACCGGTCTTCTTTCGCCGATCGCATAGTATACTATTTTATTAATTTACTCAAATGATCGCGAATTATCTGTTCGTGTATCTCCGGCCTAAGACGGCGTGCTATATCCTAACCTCCTCGGTCAGCTGGCTACTTTAATTCAACAAGTTAAAAAAACACACACATTTTACTAACCTGAATAGTTTAAAGCTGTTTTTCAAAATTTCAAGTGATTTACCTGAAACAAAAATTAATAAATTAATTTTGCAATAGTGATGAAAATAATACAGTTTCCAAGATAATATGAATGTTGAATAGAATGCCGCCAGCTAACGATTGAGCTATCGCCTCTGGGGAACCACCTTTGAAGAAGTTATCTTCAATCTACGGTAGGTATAGATACTACTTGTTCATTATCCCAAAACTTTTAAAATCGTTTTCAATAACGGCACTAAAGTTTTAATTTTTCATGAAATAGAGTCAAAAATCTGTAAATCGGTTGAAAAGAGGCCGCTGGAGTACTTTCGAAAGAAAACTGCTTGTGTTTTAAATATACAGGATGGATTTTTAAAACCACAACACCATTTTATTTCATAGAGGAAGGGTTTGACACAAAGGACACTAATCCAAAATAAACATATAGGTTCCTATTTAAAAAAAAACTGAAGGCGATCTTGACATCTCGAAGGAGCCTCCACAAAATGACGAAAAAAACTACATCAATGTTCTGCCTCCTTGATTCTCTGCAACTTTTTCGAAATAAAAGGGTATTCAGTTTTTAAAAAGTAATGTAAACACGTAAGGTGCACATAGGGAAATTAACATTGGGAAAAAATGACTGGATCAGAGTGAGCCTTGAAATCTTGTTTTTTAATTTGACAGATAATATTCTTTTGTAAAATGAATGTGTATACTACCTACCGAAGAAAATATTCAAATGATTACAACATAATCGGATTTTTTTTATTAATGGGACATTAAATTCCCAAAAATATACTTAAATATGGTGCGAGATCAAATATCTTCGCCTATTCGTGTTGAACCTAAAGACATTGGGTCACTGATTTACCAACGCGCATACGTCATACCAGTCAGACAATTTTTGAATGAAATGTTTCCAAACAGATGGAGTTGTTTTTTTGTTTTATTTTTGTACAAAAAAATTAAAATAATGATTTATAAGAGCTTTTTATTATTAAAAAAGCCAAGTAAAATAAAAATAAATCAAATTAAAATAGAAATCCTCAAGTTTACCACGATAATTCAATAGAAATAACAATTAATGCAGTCATGGCTAACTCTGATCCAAGTATTTTTTTCCCAATGCTAATTTCCCTATGTGCACCTTACGCGTTTACATACTGTATATAGATTGTTGAGTATTTAACAGTGCGGTAAATGAAGTTTTAGAGCATCTCGGACACAGATCGGGGTGGGCGGCGGGATAGATGATTGGGGGGTTGGGGGGTCAGGAAGAGACAACAACGGCGCACTATAGCAATACCTTGTACATTCTCTGCGCATTAGCAGTCTGAACATACAGTATCGTATATTAAGGGTGAAACTTGAAATAACGCGGCAAATAATGAGTTCTGAACGTGACGTCATTATAACTTGACCATGTTATTTATTTTCTTCTTAGTTCTCTTTCCATAGAAAAGGTGCCGTCACGGGAGAGCTCTGGAAGTCGAAGCAAAGAGTGAAAGATAGCGTACGTATATAGAAAATTAACACAGGGAATTCATATACATCTTATACACGTTTCTTGAAAATCTCTCCTCATAATGTTATAGACCAGCAGTTGCCAATAGACGCGGAGTCTAGTATAAACTGAGCATCGATGTGCGCAAACTCAATTATTTTGTCGAAGGCGACAATTTGAAATTATTTGTGGCGGTGCCTCTACGAGTTCTGCAAAGCTGCAGAAAAAGCAAAATTTTAAAAATTTCATTATTTAGAATTAATTAAATTTTCCATATTTATTATTGAACCAATATTGAGCGATGTAGAGCAGTGGTGAGAGCACTAGACTCGCATTCGGGAAATACCGGGTTCGAATTCCGGCGGGGGTAGATGTGGCTGGAACTTTTTCCTGCTGCCTCTCACCGAGAAACGGTAATTTCTGTACCGGCTATTTTGTTGAGGTTTTCCATGGTTTCCCTCAATAATTCCAGATAAACGCAACAAAAGAAGTATAACTTCAAAAAATCGATTAATTTGAAATAATTGTTTAAGTGTTAAGATAGACATATTATAGCATTTATTGTCAGTAGAGATACAAATGATCTATGTAATACGTCAAAAAAATTTCGGAAAACAAAAATATTATTTAAAATAATCTATGAATTCATTTACGTTATAAAATGCGTTTTCCAGTAAAAAATTCTTTAATTTTTTCTTGAAAACCTTTATTTCATTAATTTTAAAACTCACAGGTAGTTTATTATAAAGAGCTGCTGCGAAATTCAGTGGGCAAAACTTGAAGATGCTTGCCATAGGTAATTTTATGTAATTTTAAAACGAGTATCATGATACTCAGTGGCGTAAATAACGCCCCCGCAGGCCCTGCGTTGCGGGAGGGCGCGCCACAGCCAGGGACGCCCTCAAGTCCCTTGATGAAAATGATAAATTTTCGAAAAAAAAGACTGCCTTGTGTTTCGAGAAAATCAAGCAATAATAAAATAATAATATCACTTGCACAATGTTATTGTTACAAGATAACATTTACAATAATAAATGAAACAATTTAATAATATTATGTGCCGAAATAAAAATTGAAGTCCCATACTTAAATGTGAACGTTAACTAACAATATTAATTTTCATGCTCGCTGAAGCCATTTTTGACCTCTTCGAAAGTCATTTCGTAGTCAAAGACATACGAAATGACTTTCGAAGAGGTTAGACACGACTTCAGCGAGCATAAAAATCAATTATTCATTCAGTCAGACTCGTGATAGACGAGTGTCTATCACTTGTTCTGTAAAAAGTCAAAACTCGTAAAAAAACGCACGAAGCTCGAGTATATAATGTACTAATTATTGCAAATAGTGCAAATATATTATTTTAATAAACATTTCAATTAAAACACGCGTACAAGTGACATTTTTTACCAAAAATATGAAAGATGGAAACTGGTGCAAAATAGCAGGGCGCTTTCAGAAATCTGCGGGGGGGCGCACATATTCCTAGTTACGCCACTGATGATCATGACCATCCTCTGCTATATATACATAATCAGTAACATCGAGACTGTTGTTATTAATTATTATGTTATACTTCAGCTATACATTCGTGTGTTTTGTGTTTGAAGCAATCACTGTCTGCAGAGGAAGCATCTGAAACTTTCATATGAGTTTGATTAAGAAACTTTTCACTTAAGCCGAGATACTCCAAGTCCCAGTAAATTCATATTGTCAATAAAAACGAATCAATTCTTCTATCTAACACTTTTAGAACTTTTATTTTAATTGCCTGTGGCATTTTAAATTTATTGTTATTTTTATGACTAAAGACCGCGCACATTTGTATAAACCAGCACGGCACGGAGCAAAAAAGCATGTATGTGAAGGTATAGAGCGAGCCGTTTGGTGTTACTTTACCGCACTAGTATGTAATGGGTCACTTTACATGCCCGCAGAAATGTATATCTTTATTTAAGTGCCTACTCCAGAGAAATTCGACTGACAAGACATAAGAGAAACGAGGTTTTTTTTTACCGTTCTAACATCACAAGTGTTGGAGTGGTACCAAATTAGGTCAAAATTCACTTTTCAAAATTTTACAAAATTTTTTCGTTTTTAGAAAAAGTCTGGTTGTCTGTGAACACGATACAGGTCAAACGGATGAGCGGATTGAAACCAAATTTTGGGAGGGTGTTTGAAATGCTAACATGAAGAGCCCTATCGTTTTTGGGGAAAATCGACGTATGTGCAGAAGATATATATTATCCTTTGTTGTTTTTTTTTATAAAATAATGGTAGGTATACTTTTTATAATGGTTTATTATTCTATTTATTTTTATGAGAATATTTTTTTACAAACTTTTTAGTTTCGGAAATATTTTGAAAATAAAAAAAAATCTGCTATGTTTATTTCTGTAGATCTGTCAGAAAGAAATTAATTAAGTATGCTTTGGTTAATGTTTGCATGACCTGAAATACATTATGTATAACTATGCCGATATTTCCATGTTTTTTAATAACTCCGTTCTCTCTGTTATCATTTAGCATACTAGCACTCAGATATTCGGAATAAAAGAAAAGCAAACATTAATTGAAGACCATATAATCAAACAAATTAAGCTTCTACATAAACTCCCAGAAACAATAACAAATTTCCTTTAAGTTTTTATCACTAACCGGTTTTTTCAGTTACTTATGGCAGTTTTGTAAATCTAATTAAAATATCTTTTAAAAAAAAGTTTAATAAACCTAGTCAGAATCCTCATTGTAAATACAATTACAGAAGAACTATATGAGCTATTGTCTAAGAGCTGGCTACGGAGAAAATGGGTGACTCGGTGCAGAGCTGAAAATTTGCAGAATATTAGGAGATAGTACAAGTAAGTAGGGACAAAATTGCCAGAAGGCTAGGCGGAAGATAAAGAGCCGCCAGAAGGCGCTAATGTTGCGAAAAATCAATGCACTTCTGGCAATTTCTATACTTATATTCTGTAATTCAAAACTGGATTATATATTATATATATTATACATTATATAGTTATAAGGGCATACTGAATATTCAAACATGATATAATAATTACATTCGACAAATATTCAAAACAATTAATGTCATTTTGATAGAAATAAAATTAAATAAATTAATAAAATTACGTTGTTATAACAAGGTAATTTTATTAATGAAAATATATGACGATTAATTTTATTTCTATCAAAATGTCATTAATAATTTTTAATATTTGTCGAATGTAATTATTATATCATGTTTGAATTTTCAGTATGCCCTTATAACTATATAATGTATAATATTGTATAATATATATAATAGGTATATAATCTAGTTTTGAATTACTGAATATAAGTATAGAAATTGCCAGAAGTGCACTGATTTTTCGCAACATTCGCGCCTTCTGGCGGCTCTTTATCTTCCGCCTAGCCTTCTGGCAATTTTTTCCCTACTTACTTGTACTATCTCCTATTATTCTCCAAATTTTCAGCTCTGCACCGAGTCACCTATTTTCTCAGTAGCCAGCTCTCCGCCTATATGAGGATGGGTCATATTATCCTAGTGCGCCCTGCGCCAGACTGATTTATTTTAATAAACGTTTGGCTCCAGCTACTGAGAAGAATGGCAACATCGCGCGCGATCTTATAAAAATATTTGAATTTATAAACATGCCGGGTCATTTAAAGCCAACCTCAATGACGCCGGGTTAAGAATTGCTTTAAAAGAGAATAATTAATTTGATTATCTTGATACAATGTAATAATATAAAAAAACGCAATATCTTTAAATGCATTCGTAGTCACATAGTTACAAATCGTTTTCTTAAACCAGTTACCAACTTGAAAAAAAAAATAAATTCATAAAATACAATACATGAATAAATTTCTGAAAAAATGTACACTTGATAATTACTTCTATACTGAGTTTTAATTAACATTTATGTGAATATTTTTTAGTTACACGACTATATAAGAGAAACAAAAGAAATCTCGACACAATAAATGCATTTATGCGATACTCAGAGATTATTATCATATTTGAAATCGATCAACACAATCTTATAAATCAATAAACAATAAATAATATCTACAGTATAATATCTGCGGGTTAAAGACGCAACTGTTTATGTCCGTTTTTAATATATCACACGGGGCTGGATTTGCCACTAGATTCCTTGCTAGATTTGACTACTGATTTTCTAGCGCCGGTTGTCTTGATTGCTGTTATGTGCTCGCTTAACACGAGACGTCTTTTCAAGCCTTCTTTGTAGGTAGAACTGTAACAAAAGTGGACGTTCATTGTCTCTGAACAGAACACACACTAAGACACAGTGTTTGTTTGTAGGCGTTTGTTCTGTCGCCCACGTAACAGATACTGTTTTCTGATTGGTTCTTGCTCAGAGCAAACAGGGGATCTAGCCCCTGTTCTAATTTTGTGAGCTAGCAGGCGAGCCCACTGTGACGTCATTTCCAGCCTCGTCGCCAACCTGCCGTAGGGATGTCGGAAGTGAAAAAAAATATCGATGTATCGATATTTATGAAAATATCAATATCGACGTCGATATATCGAGAAAAAAATATCGATATATCGGTAAAATTTTCAGAAGATTTTCCGATTTTAAAATAATGTGTACGTTTTTCATACACTTCAAAACAACGTTTTTATATGCATTTTGATCAAAATTTAGCTTGATAAGCGAACTTTTTCTATACAGAAAAATCAATTGTTTTTGTATATACAATCGAATATTCTAGATGACAGGGAGTTTGAATACGACATTAGACTGGACTTGATATATGGAAACTGTAAATACATATAGTCACGTTCTAAGGTCATTGTTTAGCGTAGTTCATCTTATAACTGTTAAAGTCTATAGTCTATACGCATTTAATATATTCATACCTTCATTTCATATGAAATGCATAATAGTACCCGTATATGTAAATTCTCATACGAGTTGTGTTCCAGTAGTAAATATTATGTTAATAACACGCATGTATGCCGCAGCCATCTGTCAACTGTTACAGAACAAAAAACAAAAGAAACACAGGGTGCAGTAGTTGATTAATAATTATTAATCAGAGCTGGTTTATTTGTCTAGACTTAAATGTTTTGCCGCGGGTGTCAATACATCATTTTATAATATATTACATATTTGAGTATCAATAATACTTCCAAACGTACTGACGAATTATGTGACATTTAAAATCAAATTCGCAAATATTCAGAAATTATATTAACAAATAGTAATGAAAAAATTGAACGGGCTTCAAAAAAAAGAGGTGGAGATATCGCTGAACATACATAAAAAACGCGTCAAATTGTATAACCTTCTTTTTTTGAAGTCGATTAAAATATAAAACAGTTGTCAAAACCAAAAGTGCACATCCCGCAAGTTTTCCACTGTACATATTATAATGAAAAAAATTGAGAAAATAGATTTAAAAAAAAAAAACAATTAAAAAAATAGAAAAAAATTTAAAATAAAATGGATTAGAAAAAATATATTACTTGTATGAGCGGGAATCGAACCCGGCACCTTGCTATTACTGGAGTAACGATTTAACCGCTCGGCCATACCCATATCGCAGCTTGCGTTGTTATTGTGGTATAGAAGTGTAGCAGTTATTCTACGTAATATACTACATTTACACTAACAGTAATAGGTATTTTTTTGTTTTTTTTTTATTTTAACTATTAGCTGTCAAAAATAATAAAATAATACTGTTTATAAAAATTAAACTACTGAACACATTTATGTGAATTTAAATAGGGTTCTGGTCTGATACTAAACAAAGTGAATAAAATATAACCCAAGGCAATCCGACCAAAATTGCGATCTGTAGAGTCGTGACGTACATACGTACAGACCAACCGACAACTGCTGTTTGTAATTTTCAATTACAATTTTAATAGTATTTATGAACTCGAATTGATTTAAAAATGGTTCTGTTTTATAGATCAGAATCTCCTCTTTTCAAAAAGCTTCAATTTGAATGGATTTCGAGTGAAATTAACTTAGATATAACTTCTTATATGAACGAAAGTCAGCTCTGACGCACAAAGCGATAAAGCACATACCGCTAGTTTAGCGGTATGTGCAATTGGTCGAGCTTCTGTAATTTGCAATTAATCAATCAATCAACAATAGTCATGACAATACTATATAGTTTTGTGACACATTATACGTAAAACTGATTTACATAATATTCTTATCTGGATTCAATGCTCGTAATCTTGCGAGCATAATCGATATTATGTCAACGAAAACGTGTTTTATATTCAAATCAAGCCACTGTTTTGCTTTGATTATTCGCAAATATGAAAGTTGTATTTCAATATAAAACAAAACCATAAGTCTTTTAAAAAATGAGGACAGCTGGACTTTATTTAAATAACGTAATACTCGACCTAAAAACCACAATTTTACTTTATTCATACACGCAACTGTCAATATATTATTTGCATACTTTAATCCAGCCATACTCAAAGTGTGCTCCGTGGAACCCTAGGGTTCCGCGAAACCCCTGTGGGGGCTCCGCAAGAATTTAGAAAAATATTAAAAACACCTCTCTCTCTGTTTGAGGCGATGTTCACGAGGCGCAGCCAAACTTAGTCGCCACCACAGTACAAATTATTGTTATTTTACTATACCGCCGCCGATAGGTATCTACTTTTGTGAGCGCAGTCCCTTTGATAAAAGCCACCCTTAAGATTAGGCGTTATAGTTATGAACAAAACATAAAGTCGAGAATTGCTTGCACTGTTAATTTGTATTTCTATTTTTATTTCGGATTATAATACTATTAATAAGTAACTGTTACATTGTCCTCGTATTATGCTTATTAATAAAGAATGCATATAAAGACATTTTTGTTTTATTGAGGGTTCCGTCAAGTATTTCACTTTCCAAAAGGGTTCCGTCACCAAAAAAGTTTGAGAACCGCTGCAGTTTAATCAATAACTTTTACAAAACTTTAAAAAAAATTTACTCAATTAAGAAATATTCAATCACCGTGCATTCTACATTAAATATTAAATAACTAATACTAATTATTTTTATATTTTTTAGATTTTTCTGAAGAAGATCCAAATCCGGATCGAAACGTCATCTTATGTTATATTGATTTGTTATTTTTTGTCAATATATTGGTCTGAGAAAAATTGGTCGACAATTTTATTTATTTCAATTAAGAAAGCTTCAAATAAATAAAATTATCGACCAATTTTTTCAGACTGCATATTGACAACAAATTATTAAATTACAATTCAATATCTCAATAAATGACGTTTAAAATAAGTAGACACTAACTCATTTTTATATTACATATTTCTGAAGAAACTCCAAATCCGGACCGAAACGTCATTTATTCAGATATTGAATTATAATTTGTTGTCAATATACAGTCTGAAAAAATTGGTTGATAATTTTATTTATTTAAAGATTTCTATTCAGACGTTAATCTGATATTTCAATTAAGAAAGGCCAAATAATAAAGTTTTGAGATCGACGTCAATAACTTTTTATGTATCTATGTACCTCTTAAATTGGCAGCGACTCCAAAACCTTATTATTTTACGCATTTTAGTGGCCTTTTTGCATGTTATTAGTTGCCCTCTTCCTTAATATTTTATTACTAAAGTTAAACTGCAGATCCGATGTAAGTAGGTACTTAAAATTCATGTGAGACCCCCCTGACAATAAGCCCTATTAAATAGGAAAATAAATGTCAAAATCGGTTCGTAAATGCTAGAGATATGAGGTAAAATATCTAATGAAACCCTTATTTTTTAATACAGTTAAAAACGACTAAACCGATTTAAAAAAAAATTATATGGTATCAATCTGTAAACATTCTGAACAAAATGGTGTCAATTTTTTTCATATCGGTTAGCCCCTCGAAAAGTTATGGCTGAACAGATATTGATTACAATATACAGGGTGTATCACAGAAAACCGAACATAGGGAAAACTCCATTGTGCAAATTAGTTAAGATCAACGATTACTTTGACTACATATGAGAATGGGTACAGTGGTAACGCTGCAGACTAACCATTATTTAATAACAAAAAATAATAATGAAAAAGCGAGTACATATAGGCGCTTTAGCTTACGCTATTCGCGCCTAAAAATTAGAAAAGTCAGTTAAAATAAATTATTCAATATTAGATGAATTTATTTTTGTTAATGAAGTAATATTTTATTAAGAAAATATTTTTTTAAATTATTAATTAAACGATACAAACAGTTAAAATAAAAAATAAAGGATATGTTCAAATAAATCTCCATTTTAAATTAAGCAGTGACTTGATCGGTTCATACCATGGAGATATTAGACTAAAGTACGCGAGTGAGCCGTGAAAATGTCTACAATTCAGACAGAGAACAGTTCCTTATCTCTATGGTAACTAATGATACAAAACAATGCTGATTTGAGTAAACAAATATCTGGTTTTCTGGACTTTCTGCAGCGTTCTCTCTCTCAACTGAGGACACTTTCACTTATGGCAAGCATACGAACTATCGTACTCTAGAGTTGGGGAAAAAATGACTTCACGCTGAAAAAATCACTGTGACAAGCCGTCTAAAATAATCACTGTGATCTGACAAGAGATATCTACGTTCCAAAGTAACGTATGTCGTTCCATGTCACCGCAGTCACTGTCGCTCAAACATGACACTACGATCTGACGAGATATCTACGTTCCAAAGTAACGTATGTCGTTTCATGTCACCGCAGTCACGACGCTCGCTCCAAGTTCCAATAGATCTACGTTCCAAAGTAACGTATGTCGTTCCATGTCACCGTAGTCACTAGTACTACTCACTGTCGCTCAAAGTCAAACATGAACGGAGTTTTTGATGTGAGTGATCGACGTGACAAAGTTACGATGATTTTTCACTGTGATTTTTGTGTAACCGGAATAACAGTCACTGTGATCTCATAGTAACGACTTTTCCCATGTCTATCGTTACTTATATCTCTATAGTTAATACACTTCGGACATGGTTATAATTTCAAGGGATTGCAAAATTTCACATTAAAAAAAATCGTGATAATAGCTTTACGAATCTAATCCTCAGTCATTCCATAATACACATTATTAAACTTGCAATATGCAAATGATACAATTATTGAACATTAAGATAACGTCCGCGCATCAGCGCGTTGCGCGCAGAGGTGTCTATAATTAAAAAAAGCAAAGTGCACTTGCAATTTCCCATGATTTATATATATAGATATATTATATTTTTATATATGGTTTTCAATTATTATTACTACAATATTATTACAAGAAAATGCGAGCGCAGTAACTGCAATTTATCAACGTACAGCGTGAATAGAGTTACGCATGGAATATGCGAACTAATTAGCGAATATTCACCATTGAATCCTTTGCATAATTTAATGCAATTTGTTTCATTCGTTTGTCACAGATAAATGATAACCAGGGCCGTCTAAAGTCATAAAAATGATTTCGTTTTTGAAAAAAAATGGACGTAAATTCTTTTACAAAATAATTACTAATTAGTTTTTATATTTTTTAGCTCAATTCCGTAGAAGGTCCAAATCCGGATCGGAACTTCAATTTTTTAAATTATTATAATTTTATAAATTTTGTTAATATATTGTTTGAAAACTAGGTCGATAATTTTATTTATTGGTATTATATCTCAATTGAAAATTTAATTATTATAGTTACAATTGAGAAAATCAAATTGCTGCGTTTTCAAGTTTAAACATATTTTGTATCTTCCACTCCCTGAAGCGAGTTCTAGAAGCATTCAGAAAACACACCTTCTCTTACATAATATATATAAAAATCTCGTGTCACGATGTTCATCCGCGCTAATCTACGAAACCACAAAACCGATTTAAGTGAAATTTTGTAAATGTGTCTTGATTGGTCTAACTTACGCTACAGGATAGCTTTTATTAAATATTTTGTACAAAATTACGCTGTTTTCTCAAAAAAACTGTTTTAGTAACATGCAGCGACATCTGATAGAATTTGTTTAGTTCAGAAGCAAACAAAAAACCCCGTTTTAGTACCAAATAGCGACATCTGATAGAATCCGCTCAAAGCTAATAGTTCAGAAGCAAATCTGCTAGAATTTGCTCAAAGCTGTTAGTTCCAACGTCGGGCCGCAAACGAAAAACATTTTGCAGAATTATATCTATCGCACCCGGATGAAACCGGGACGGATCGCTAGTGATTATAAATATTGTAGATATCAGCCGCCCCTGTTATGTGCTGTAATTAAACAAAACACGCGTACACATTAGTGTTGGTGTTTAATTTTATAATTTTTATGTAAATGATCAGCGTATATTATTTCTGTATCAGAGTAGGCGGCGAAACGCTTTTATTAACGTACGCAATCGATTCTTATCATGGCGACGTCATCCGTGCTGTGAGGCCTGACTGACAAGTGTATTATTAAGAAATTAATCGCGGTCAGGCTTGTCTTATATTAGATCACTTGCCACCTCTAGTTTTAGGAATAATCGAATGATTTTATTAATCAATAATCGTGCTTGTGCTATTCGTTCTAATTTTTTTAGGCGCGACCCAAGCTTTAGCCGGAAGCGCCTATATGTACTCGCTTTGTCTGTGCATCTGTGAGTCACGCTTTTTGTATCCAGCGTACAGCCCAAACGCCTTAACCGATTTTAAAAAACACTTTTTTTGTTCGGTTTGTCTCCAGGTAACTTAAGGACGTAGTCCTATGTTCAGGCTCGATTTCAACCGTTATTTCAGAATTTTTTTTAATATCAAAATAATGTACGATGTTTTCAATTTTGTTACATGTTTTTACTGACATCGTAAACTAAGAAAAAAAATTTTTTTTTGCTTAATTTTACGCAATTTTATAATTGTTTTTTTAACCTAAAGTAGACAACTTTAAATGGAGGTAGGTGGGTAGCGCGGGTGATAACGTCACTTGGAGTCATCTGAATTATAAAAATTAAATTGGTTATTGTTTCGTAGGCTTGCGGCTCTATCCCGTACTAGAAATAAACATTTTTATTAATAAATAACAAAATGGCGGGTTTTAGAAAAAAAACAACGAGAAAATCGTGATTTTTTCGTTGAAAATCGGTTAAAAAAAATTTAAATAATTTTTATAATTATGTAATTCTAGTACCGGACGGAGCTATTGTTGTGTAGAATACCCTGTGCAAAACTGAAAGCAATCGGTTGTTTTGAGAAAAACGCGTTTAAAATTTTAATTTCAGATTTCTTACAAAAAAATAAAAATGAATATTTACACTAATCAGCTATGCCTGGTGTATAGTAAACCTTCCGTTTCTTCAAAGGCATCGTTTTCTGCTAATTTGTTTGCTCTAGTCTGCGAGAGTATAAGGGTAACGTGATAACAATTGAGAGGTAAGAGCAGGTAAGAGTCTCACCCTAAGACCGTTGCTGCTCTCGACTATATGCTACAGCTTTGTAAATATTTAATATTTAGTATAAAAACCATTCGAATGATTTTGAATAGCCTCTCGAGATATTTTAATAGTTAATTTAATTTTTTGCATGTACCCACTAGAAAATAGCTGGTTTTCACTTTATTTTCTAAACTTTTGACAGTTAACTTTTGAAGCAACTTCACTTCTAATAGTAGATTGGAAAAAAATAAACAACAGACAGACATTTATTTATTATAGAACAGTTTTGTTTTACTTTACCGCACTAATGTGTAATGAGCCCTTTTTCACGCCTGTATAGGTGCATGACAACCAGCTATTTTATGGGAGCTAGTGCAAAAAATAAATTTTCAGCATGAAAACACAACATAATAATAATTTTTCTTGTACTCGTCGTTAGTTAAGGCATTTTATGTGCAAATTTTGCCTTAATGTCAATTTAATTAAGACTAATCTGTGCCATTAAGATTTCTAATAATTATGTTTTAATTCTATAAAACACGTTTATATGTAATATTAATAATAACTGGAACATTATATTGTTTAATAAAAATTAACTTACGTTTTAGCTTTAAAAGCGTGTTTAATAACAATATAATAAGAACATAAATGCGTGAATTTTATGTTATAAAAAATAAATTTTAAAATTGTGTAGTTAGTTACTACAACGGATGAACCAGAAAGTTTTAGCAGAACTATTAAATATTAACAAATGACTTTTACTGTTCCTGTGAAAGTTGGTTTTTTGACTACTGTACTCAATATTCTTTATAGTGGAAACGTCAACCGTAAAAATGGTTCCGTTTTTATACAGGCGAAACTTTCAGAAAAAATAGTACATATATGTAGTGACTTTCATGACTTGCTTAGACAACCCTGCGAGAACATCACTTTCGGTTTTCATTTTGATAGTCCCATAGAGCTAGAACTTTTAAATTTTACGAATTTGTTGATCGGTAAGAGCTTCTTAAGCGCGGGTCACACTTGTCAGCCGCAGCTGATCAGCGATGGACAGTAGCACCAGCAAGCAGCGGCGGGCAGCCCGGTCACACTACGGCTGCTACTCGCTAGTCTACCGCGAGTAGTGGCTGCCAATCCGGTCACTACATCATCGAGCATAAACCACGCGGTACGTGATGGTTTACTCGCCTATGATGCACTGCTTCGGTCAGACTGCGCTGCTCGCTGGTGGTAGCGGGTGCGAGTGAGTCACGTGACCTGCTATACGCCTGGATACCATAATAGAAAATGTCCAATTTCAGCAGCCGCTGATAAATACTCGCCGTCTGGCGGCGCCAGTGGCGAGTTTTATGCTCACACCAAGCTGATTGATGGCTGACAGTAGCGGCTTCCACAACTTGCGGTTGGCAAGCAGCCTAGTGTGACCCGCGCTTTAGGAATATATACGGTTGCCAACTTAAATAATAATAAACATATTGACAACTCAGTGTTTTCATGTAATAACATGAAAAAAAAATTATTATAGAAAGCCTTTCACGCAAGGATAGTGGCTTCAAAATTAGAAACTTCTTCTACTACTCACGTAATTTGTGTGGTAATCATAGAAGATTCAAAACCCGCTTCTCTTATTGCTTTGTTAAAATATTTTTGCTATTGTTCAGCCCCGTTTTGTTGAAAAGTGTCGGACTCATGTATTTTCAACACCATCTATTTTCAACTGATTTTACTCAAGTTTTTAGTCCCTACTTCTCACGCATAATGTCTTCTCCTACGCTGCTCATTCAACGGAAAAATACGAGTGACGTTTAGCCTCAAACTAATAAAGATTTTTCTGTTTGGTTTATAACTGTCACAAAGTGAGTATGAAAAAGAAACTAGTGTGACCTGTGCGAATTAATCGCACTAAATAAGTATAATAATTATCACTTTACAAAATTATTTTTTAAATATGATTGCAGGTATTCAATTCGTTTCTAATGTTGCACACTGCTTCTTTTTGTTGTATTACAATCTGAAGCTCAGATGACAGATCGAAGAAATATTTTACTAAAATTGTCATATAGAGGCGCAAGTAGCAAAAGCGTTGAGCTAAGCCGTCAGATGGCATCATGCAGCATTGCTGTGACGTTGTTCAGCGGTGCTCGCTGTTTCAAAATTAAAGCCGTCAGATGGCAGTATGCAGTATTGTCTCTGTTGTATAACAATATGAAGGTCAGATGACAGATCGAAGTGTTGACGTTGTTTCAAAATTAAAGCCGTTAGATGGCAGACGTTGTTCAGCGTTGCTGTATTTTAATTAATTCACAAAAACAAAAGCAATAATAAATTTTTTAGTTGTCGATGTCAGTAGAGCAAGCAATTATCTGTAAAATGATACATAATTTATGTGGAGAAATTGTGAGGTTTTTTCTAAAAAGGGAGGCAAACATCTTTAACCTTAGCGTATTAATATATATGATTGAAAATACAGTAGGATTGAAAATACTATTGTATTGGAAATCCATTCAGTGGTTTCTGACAAAAATGTTGAAAATAGCTAATTCTGTTATAGGTACCCTAAACGTGCGATTCCGTTAAAAGAGCTAACTGATTGATTTTTTATTATTTATCTAAAACTTTTTGACAAAGCGTGTATAGTAACATTACGCAGAGTGCGTACATGTATATTACATTAGTAAATATGTAACATGTCATGTCAGATAGATACGGTAAATAATTGCTAACAATTTCGCAAAGCTAATTTACAAGAACTGTTTAATTACAACATATAATAACACTAAATAATAATACCTATTATTATTATTGTATTTTCCTAATGAAGTTTGCTCTTCTTATATCCCACCAAAAACATAAATTAGGGCTTCACACGAGACGAGAGTAGACGAGACTATCAAAAATCTCGTCTCGGTCTCGTCAATCCCTAGAAAATTCAGTCTCGTTCAAGTCTCGGTCTCGTCTCGTTACCAGATGTCTTGTCTCGTCTCGCTTAATTTTAAATAATGATAATATATATTATATAAACTAAATAATAAATAATAATAAGTAGTTTTTTAAAGCTATATTTATTACGTTATTATATAGAAATATTTGAACATATACATAATTTTTTTTATTTTACACACTCAGATTTTATATTTTATAAAATATATTGTTTTTTATTTCGACCTTTTCTAATTTTTCCAATAAAAACTTTATAAAAAAAAATTTAACGAGACCATAAACGAGACTCTCGGGTTGCACTGTATGTGGTCTCGGTATCGTCCAAAATATTTACCAAAACGTATCGTCTCGTCTCGTCTCGCTTTTCCGAGACGAGAACGAGACGAGACGAGAAAAATCTCGCTCTCGTGTGAAGCCCTAACATAAATGTGAAATTTGACAATGATCTTAGATTGTGATCATACTAATAGTTTTTTTTTATATTATACTAGCGGCCCGGTTCGGCTTCGCTCGAATTTGTAGATTTCCACCGTTGCAAAGTTGGTCTCCACGAAAAGAGTTTTTATTTTAACGCGATAATATATGTAGTATATATATTCGAGCACTCCGGCTGCGTCGTCGTGCTCGATACCTTAACCTCAGCAACACGTGGTGGTTATGCTATTGAATTGTAGCTTATATGAAACGTTGCGCCATCTATTGAATATTCACTCAATCCAGTCAACAGATAATTATGACTGTCAAGGAATAGACGAATAATTTGCAATAAAATAATATTGCGACTATAAATTGAAATGTAAGCTATCCTATCTTTCAAGTTGGGTCGAACTGCACACGGTGTGCAAATCAAATTTAAAATCGGTTCACTAGTTTAGGAGTTCATCGCGGACAAACATGTGACACGTAATTTTTATAGGTATATAAAGATAGTTATTTATGGACGCATCGACATCAAATGTCATTAGCGTCCGGATCTATAGGTTATGAATCTAACTATTTATTTTGGGCCTATTAAAACTAATTGAGACTAAATGAGCGAATACAATCCTGATCAGTTGAGAAACGATATTATACGCTGGATGCCGTATACAGTTTTTATACATGCGCAGGAGCAGTCTAACGCCGTTTTAAAACTTCCTGTCATGTAGAATATTAGACACACCAAAACATGTGACATCTATGTACAATAAATAAACGAATTTTTTTAAAAAAACAAGCTTTTATTCGTTGTTAATAAAAAAAGAATTAAATATTTAAAAATAATTTTATTCCTATTAGAAATAAGCCGTTTTATACGTAATTATTAGTCTCAATTTCCAAATAAAAGTTACACGCTTTTATATGAAAATTGAGACTGTAATAAGTACATATACAAAGCGGCTTATTTCCAATCGGAATCAAATTATTTTTAACTTTTTAGTTCTTTTTTATGCATACATCGCTCTCTTTGTTTTATTTAGGGGAAGTGGATAATATATGTTTTATCACGATGTGTACGAATTAACACAGGTAAAATCGATTCAGGAGAAAAAGAACCTCAATAACGTTCCAACTTATTTTTTTTATTAATTACAGTAGAATTGCGACCACTCGGCGACCAATGATAATAATAATGCGTTTAACATTCGTTTCTCGCTTTAACAGACGCCATTCGCACCATTACTATTTTCCATCTACCGCACTTCGCGTTATTTTCTATACATTAATAGCAATGAACAAATGCGGTTTTTCTAGGAAATGAGGATAGTAATCAGCATAGGAATTTGAAGTTTTCCGGCCATGGCCTGTAATAAGAAACCATCTCGATATTTATCTGGAATTATTTAGGAAAATCATATACAATCTCCACAAGATAGGAATGACCGTATCTCGGCGAGAGGCAACATCCACATTTATCCCCGCCGGGATTCGAAGCCAGTACCTCCCGAATGCGAGTCTAATGCTCTCACCACTACGCTACACCGCTCGGCTCAAACCTACGCATTTAAAAAAATGTCATGAACAATTACTTTATAAATTATAATTGCATTGTGTAATCACATATACAATTATGTGCATAAGTGCAGATATGCAGTGTTTTAATCATAGATATATATATATATATTAATAGATAGCGGATGCCTATTCTTGAGCATTGTGCAGAATGGTTCCAATTAGAAGCCATTTCGAATGTGGAAAACGCCGTAAAAAGCGCGCGAGATACAAAAAGATTAAAAATTCTATAATATAATGTTAATGAGAAAAACAATAAAACTCGCAGTAAACATATTTCGCTCTAAAATCTATTTTTATATTAAAACGTTTCAAAAATTACAAAACTGAGCATAAATATAATGTTAAAGCCTAGAACATTTTGCATTGTCAATTTGGCATCAAGGTTGACAAGCATCGTATATCATGACGTCACATAAGACCGCTAACATGGACGATTGTTTAAACTGTCTAGTTTTGAATATGAAATTTAATATTTTTTTCTTATGATAATATCGTATTTTTAAATGATTATCAGTTTTTTTTTTGCATTATGGTTGAATAAATAATCTATTAAAAATATTAAGAAAACACATCCATATGATCTATTGGTAAATCGTGAAAAATTTGTTCATTTCACTCTCGATTTTGTTATACGCAGTGTTTTGGTTTTGAACTGCACAAATAAATAATTTTCAAATAAATAAAGTGGAAGCTACATAAAGTAGTATTAACGCATTTTTGAAAAAACGCCGGATATTTATGTTCAATTTTGTAATTTTTGAAACGTCACAGTATATAAAATAAAATTAAAAATTTTAAAAACCCACGACGAAAGTAAAAATATGTTATAATAGAAAAAGAATTAAATAAAATTCAAAAATCCCCCGACTAAGAAAATCCGTCGGGGGCTGCCATTTGGCTGTATTGAAATGAACTAAAATATTGCAATTTATATTCTTCTATTCTTAATTCAGGGCAGCGAATGGCAGCCCCGCGACGGATTTTCTTAGTCGGGGGATTTTTGAATTTTATTTAATTCTTTTTCTATTATAACATATTTTTACTTTTGTCGTGGGTTTTTAAAATTTTTAATTTTATTTTATTTTAAACTTTTTAGAGATTTTGTAAAAGTGTTTTGATCGTCTTGCCGAACTAGCGTACACCGTGTAACCATATCTGATATCCTAATTGTCGAATCGCGTTATGTGCGAGAGTGCTCATAATTGTGTTTTTAATAAATGTCTATGTGTATTGCTGTAAAAACCACTACTAACGAACGCTTGTTAGATCTGTTTGTGCGTAGCACTTTTGTTATGGTATTTTAAATGTACGTGTAATGCTGTAAAAAGTAGTAGTTCCGAACGCTTGTTAGATCTGTTCGTGCGTAGCACGTTTGTTACGGTTTTTTGTGCAGTGCAGCGCCCCCTGGGGCGTAATCATCGTAATAATATCTATCTAAGAACCATCTCAGCTGAATTACAAACCCTTTACAGAAAACCGCATCTGAATTGATCAAACCGTTTTCCAGATAAATGGCGACATTGATCGCGTGCACAAACAAACGAACACACAATCTCTCACCCTAAACGCATATACATGCCTCCGTTCCGTCGTGGGTAAAAAATAGGTTTTGGAGCAAAATATCACTGTTTTACTGAGTTTTGTTGTTATTCTCAATATTATAGAATAATTAATATTTTTGAATCTCGCGCGCTTTTTACGGCGTTTTCCACATCCAAAATGGCTTATAAAAGGGACAGAAGGCGCTAGTGTATCCGCAATCTATTAAATATATATATCTATGGTTTTAATATGAAAGACATAGTCGACACATAGCATAGATATTTTAAATCGCAATAAATAGTCATTCCCACGATATTGACAGTAGGTTTAATGAAATATACATATTCCATTGATTACAATATGAAATACTGGCACATCCACGCTCTGAATACGTAATCGTACGCGCAAGAAACAGCAGAAATCAGGTATGTCATTAGTGGTTAGCTTTGATTCAACGAATAAGTTAAATTAAGAGTAGACATTGTTGATCAATTGCACCCTTCCCAAAGCACTCCTAAGAATGTGAATTTATGATCATAAATCCACTTTTCTCGGGGTGACTTGGGGAGGGTGCAATTGATCAAAAATTTCTGCCGCTGGTTTTTCCTGGTCATTTGGTTCTACAGAACCTAAAAACGAAGCGGCAGAAATATTTTTAAATTTTAACCCTTTTTTTACCATCCTTGAAATTTTTTATTCCTCCTATATTAAAATGGGTCCAGATTCGGCCTATATATCATATAAGAAAAAAGTCCAACCAATTGGGCGACGGAACTATTCCAACTTCAAAACTGTTGACATTTCATTATTATAAAGAAAATAAAATTTTTGATATCGCGTGAGGTGACGCGGGTAATGGCTAGTATTCAATATGATATTTGCTATTCGTTGCTATGGTTACCTACATATGTTACACGTCATGTAAAAAATAATCAAAGCATGCCTAACTAGTTTATTTCTGACAAATTCATAAAACAAAAGAGCGGCTGATTTTTTTTATTTTCAAAATAATTCAAAACTATAAAGTTTAAAAGAAAATTTTTTGAACGAAACTTTCTTGAGAAAATAAATAGAATAATAAGCCGTTATGAAAAGTATACCATTATTATAAAAAAAACACCGTTATAGCACGCGCCGATTTTCCCCAAAAACAATACGGCTCTTCATATTTGCATACCAAACATCTCCCACGATTTGGTTTCAATCCGCTCATCCCTTTGACCTGTATCGTGTTCACAGACTAACAGACGCACAGAGTTTTTCCAAAAATATGTTTTTTGGATTCGGGGGACCTCAAAACGGAAAGATATTGTAAAATTTTTGAAAAGTGATTTTTGACCTAAACTAGTAAAATGCTCTAAATTACTTAAATAGCTTATGAGCCAAGCGGCAGAAGGTTGGGACGATATGGTTATTTTGCGCGTCAGCTGCGTAACTAATAGTAAATATTTATAATAAATACACATTTGTATTGTCTTTTTTCAGCACACAGATCTATTCATTGAGAAACGCCTCAGTTCAATTTATCAAAGAGTTTACTATTAGAAAATGACGAATGCCATTACAAATAAATATGAAACTTATAAGAAGAAATAAATTTCCAAGTAATTCTTGCCAATAATGTTTATTAATAACAAAGAAAGATCATTTTACCGTTTTTAATGACATTTTTTCCCGTTGTGTAAATGTTACAAATTTTTTAATGATGAATGTTAAGAAATATCGAGAAGAAACGATATGCCCGTCCAAAAAAAGGCTGACGAATGAGGAATGGTACTAGTTTAGGTCAAAAATAACTTTTCAAAATTTTACAATATCTTTTCGTTTTGCGGTCCCCTGAATCCGAAAAACATACTTTTGGAAAAACTCTGTGTCTCTGTTAGTCTGTGAGCACGATACAGGTCAAACGGATGAGCGGATTGAAACCAAATTTTGGGAGGATGTTTGGTATGCAAATATGAAAAGCCCTATTGTTTTTGGGGTAAATCGGCGCATGTGCAGAAGAGATATATGCTATAACGGTGTTTTTTATATAATAATGGTATACTTTTCATAACAGCTTTTTATTCTATTTATTTTTTTCACGAAAGTTTTGTAATATTTTTTTTTCTAACTTTAGTTTCGGAAATATTTAGAAAATAAAAAAATCAGCTTTGATGCTTTGATTATTTTTTTACATGACGTGGAACATATTTGTAGGTAACCATGGCAACGAATAGCAAATAGAATACAAGCCATTACCTGCATCACCTCAAGCGATATCAGAAATTTTATTCTCTTTGTTATACTAATTATATCACCTGTCAACATTTTGAAGTTGAAATGGTCCCGTCGCCCAATTGGCTGGAATTTTCTTTATTATATTTTTAAAATATTGAAGGAATTATTGAACGTTATATTTTCTGATCAAACCAGGATAAGTGAAATTGTCAAATACTCGTCAACTAGTATGTGGACATGGTGAATGCGTAGAGAAAGATTTGCTGCCTGAAATATCTCTGCAAGGGATCCATTTGTTGAAGAGACATTGCAAACAACTAATATTTCCCCAGACATTTTTCATTGGCCATACTCGTTCACGAGCATCTAATTGTTTCAAATTTATTTCGGCAATTTCATCAAAAAACAACACATGTAAAGTAGTCCAATTATTTCTTTAACACTAAAAATATAACAGAAATAAATATCTTCTTAGGTGAAGTGTCCTTTCAGACGGCTCACATACACTTATAGACGGAGAGCTGGCTACGGAGAAAATGGGTGACTCGGTGCAGAGCTGAAAATTTGCAGAATAATAGGAGATAGTATAAGTAAGTAGGGAAAAAATTGCCAGAAGGCTAGGCGGAAGATAAAGAGCCGCCAGAAGGCGCTAATTTTGCGAAAAATCAGTGCACTTCTGGCAATTTCTATACTCATTATGTAATTCAAAACTAGATTACATGTGAACCGCCTAGAAGAACACTTGGCCCCCTGCCACATCGCCTATGATAATGTCTACCGCAGCTGTAAATGAATCGTCAGGTAGAAGTACTGGTGGACCATGGCCCGAGAACCAAAAAGATTTGGATCAACACAGGCCGTGAAATACATACTTGGAGAAATAAACGTGTTTTATTTTTGGCTTCACATTGTTCTCTTATCTTTAAGTTGTGTTTTACAGATATTAACAATTAGAACAATGCTTAAAAGTTAATTAAGTTGTATCAATTATAAAAATTTCCATTTTTTCAAGAGACAACAATGATTGGAAAATCCAAATTTTGAATAACATTGTTTAAAATTTTGCAACACAACGTTGTTAATAAAATTTCGATGGTGTTGCATCTGCAAATAATAAATAAACTTCATGTCGAGTTAATCATAAAATTATTATTGCTAACATATCAGAGGTTAGCTGTAACTTACAAGATATTTTATGTTACATTTATTAACAAACAATATATACATATTTTACACCTTGTGAAGCCATATAAGAAAAAAAATAGGATTATGGTCTTCTAAAGCTTGTGGTCACATTTCCATCAACGCTATGCGCTCTTAACTCACTAAAGTTATTTAACGATGGGTTAAACTATTATCTGAGATTGTTGTTTAAAAATAACTCGTCATTGTGATGAAGTTAGATTTATAACCTTAAAAATTCAAAAAAAAAATAATATTTCGCATGGCGACATAAATTCACTTTTTATAGGAGTGACTTGGGGAGGGTGTAATTGGTCAAACATTTCTGCCGCTGGTATTTCCCGGTCATTTAGTTCTAACAGAGCCTAAAAACGAAGCGGCAGATCTTTTTTTTACTATCTTTGACATTTTTTATCTCCCTTATGATCTTATCTTAAAATGGGTCCAGATTCCGCCTATAATCATACTTATTAGAAAAAATGCTTTAAATTGCTTAAATCTAGCTTATGTACCAGGCGGCAGAAAGTTGGGACGACATGTTTTTTTTACTCGTCAGCTCCCTAACTACTAGTAAATATTAGAGACGTTTACATTCATCTGATACAAATACAATTCATAGATATGAGTCTGTAGATAGATAGATATATCCTATGGTCTATATTACAACAAAATTGTTACTAAGTAACTAAGCTTTTTAGTCATATCTTTGACTACTCTTCAATAAATAAAATTAAATTATCGACCAATTTTTCAGACAATATATTAACAAAAATTATATAATTATAGTTCAATTAATTGACGTTTCGGTCCTGCTTTGGGCTTTCTTCAGAATTGAGCTAAAAAATATAAAATTTACTTAGTTATTAGTTTCTAACATAATTCCACTTGTGACATTTTTTTGACGTGATAACGTCTTATAAATTGATGAATCACCAATATTATAAATTGATAAAACACCGGCTGCATGTTCGAAAAAGTGTAACGTAACGTTCCTAACGTTCCGCCTGACCCTGTGCGTGCTTTTTGCTAATTTCTCGCTCAATTTAAATCAGATCGGTTTGAAACCAGTCTTAAACGAAAGAGGAGAACATTTTACATAGATTTCGTATAACAGAATTTGCCTAAACAGTTTTTTTATACAAATTTATATAGAAAAATATTTTATACAAATTTATATAGAAAAATAGCTGTATAAATGCAATGTTGTGTAATGCATGGCGCGACGCGGTCGGTTGTCTTTGTTTGCCGTACATGGAAATTAGAAGCAAACGTATGTCTTGTCTTAACATGAAAACAGCTGCATTTCTAATGTTTAATTCAATTTTTTGACATTAGTATATTGTGAAATGCAAAGCCTTCTAAGTTAAGTATTGGAATAACTAATTATTATTAGAACATAATACTTTGTAAGTTGCAAACGTCACTTTTGACATTTCTTATCATTCCGACACCAAGGATAAGCGGATTGAAACCAAATTTTGGGAGGTTTAGGTTATGTATTACGGAATACGTTATCACGTAAAACTATCGTCCGTAAACCGACTTTACAGACAACCATTTTTTTAATATCGAAATATTAATGAAAAAATAGTAACTAAAAAAATTTAATAAGTGGTCATGGATAAGTTTTTTTAGTGTTCACGTAGATTTGGTTTTTAATATAAATGACTTTGAGGGACTTTTCGCATTAAAAATTAATAATTTTAGAAATCAATACATCGTTCTCCATTCCCATATTCAAATGCATCATAACTTCAATATTAAGTAAATCGAATTATATATACTAATTAATTTTTATATTTTTTAGATTATTTCTGAAGAAATCCAAATCCCGATCGAAACGTCATCTTTTGTAATATTGATTTATAATTTTATTTTTGTCAATACAAAGTCTGAAAAAAATTGGTCGACAATTTGTTTACTTAAATCGAATTATTATTATCAATTTGGCTTTGCACTGCCGCGAAGAAAATGTGATCGGACATAAAAGATGATCACTTATGAAAAAAATTATGCACGATGATTCCATAAATCATACATGGTGTCACGTAACTTCAAGTTTGTATTTTACAGTGTGCACACTTGAGTTGCTCAACAGTGATCAATTAAAAAAGGAGACAGAAAAACAATTTTGTACTTACTGATACATAAGATAATTTCTTTTATGACACTTTATTTGACGCACGTTTTAATTCTGTCTCCTTATAAAGAACTCTCAACAATATTGTTTTCTTATAAATAAAACCTTCGTGTATATAAATGTATAAAAGTGTAATATAGTAAAGCCCCGGTTCTCCGTTGTATGGTTACAACCTAAGATTACTATTAAATAAATAAAATTGTCGACCAATTTTTCTCAGACCAATGTATTGACAAAAAATAAAAAATAACAAATCAGTACAACACAAGATGACGTTTCGATCCGGCTTTGGATCTTCTTATTATTAATGTGTTTGATTCATTCAAACATCGTCATTCGTGCAATTAGATAATAATTAATAATTTAATACTAATTACTTTTTATATTTTTAGATTTTTCTGAAGAAGATCCAAAGCCGAATCGAAACGTCATCTTGTGTTGTATTGATTTGTTATTTTTTATTTTTTGTCAATATATTGGTCTGAGAAAAATTGGTCGACAATTTTATTTATTTGAAGAGTTCTATTCAGACGTTAATCAAAGATTTTAATTACAATACATTTACACAATTTTAAAATTTCGGTAATTTTTTGTACTTTTGAAATAGTGGCTCGATCCCACTTCGCCCGTATTTGTTGATTGCCACGGTTTTTTCATTAACTTACGTTGCAAAATTGGTTTTCACGAAAAGCACTTTTATTTTAACAAGATAATATAACCTATGTCCATCCTAAAGATTCATTCTAAATAGTGGTGAGAATTTTTCAAATAGGTTCAGTGGTTCTGGAGATTATCCTCCATATACACACAAATACAAAATTTCTCACTATAATATTAATGAAAATAATTATCTGCTATCGAGATTTAATTTTGTTTTTTCTTTAAGGCCGCTGCACACGAGTCTGGTTTTGCCGCTGGTATTAGAGAATAAGAAATAAGTACCTACTTTGCAACAATGTCATTGTCTGAATTTAAAACTGACACCTCTACTATCGCGGCGGATGACTTAATCAGTTAGTCTACAAATACCTATCACAATTCATCATTCTCATAATAAACCACATTTGCAACTGTATAGGTATACTTTATTATGAGAACGATTGATTGTTCTGATATGTTATTGTTGACTAACTGATTAACTCATCTGCCGCGATAGTAGAGGTTTCAGTTTTAAATTGACATTGTTAGAAAGTAAATTTATAATTGTTACAATGTGTGTTTCATACAACAATACTACAGATTTCCAGTTTTTACATCAATTTTTTTGCAATGTGGACGCATTTTGACGAAGTACAGTTTTGATGTCTATATGGTCTTGGGTGCTCCACACCCACTATTTATTTCTTGTGGGTGCTAGAGGCCTCGAGCATCCATGGGGTTGGTCCCCCGCTTCCATGTATCTAAAATAACTAAGTAATCAAAAATGTTTCGTCATTTGATGCAAAATTTTATTGTGTAAAAAACGAGGCTATACAATACTTTGTATCTTTTATTTACTTATACGGTAAAATCGAATGCACACCAGTTTTTATAATTTACGTTTCATAATATTGTTAATACTTTTTATGCATCTCAGTGATATGAATTTATAAATAGATAATGACTGCAGTTTAATTACGTACAGGTGAGTCACTTTAAAAGGACATTATTTTTATAAATCATTAGAAATGTCATTGTAAAACTAACGATCAATTGTAAGTAACGATTATTCAAGTGAAAAACTCGCACAGTAATTTCTCATCGAACAGTGCTTATTAATGACGTAACGAATATTTCTGCATTCGCGAATATTCACATTTTTCCTGACATATTATGCATTCGAAAAATTTATGCCAACGTTTTGCGAGTATTAATATCAGAAAAAAATCATATATATTTCTTATTAATTGTGAAAATAATCCATACTAATATTGTAAATGTCTGTCTGTCTGTCTCACTTTCACGGCCAAACCGCTGGACCAATTTAAAAGATTGCAATTTCATTAAAAACTGCTTTCGGAATAACTATATACAAAGCCCGGAAGCAAACACTTAAGCTACCTGGCATTCATTTAGAAAAATCGCATTTTTCCCACGATCAGCTGTTCCTATGTGGCTTGCTCAAGTGTATCGAATCCACAAAATCTTTATGTTTTTGCAAAAGATGGTAAAACAAGAAATATTGTTTATAGGGCCATCTTATATTAATTGTACGCACTGATTACACGCGGAATCTTTTTTAATCTAGTATTAAATACGACAAAAAATATTAATTTCTTAGCATTTTTATTAGAAAAGTTTGTCTTACTCCTTTTTAAAAAATAACTTGATTTTTTTTTGTTTAAACAAATATTGTTAAGAACACCCATTGTTACAACGCTATCAACATTAGAAAAATTTAATTTTTCAAACAATGTCACCGTCGGGATACGAACCCCGAATCTTTCACGAATCTTTCCACTCTCGCGGCGGACTGATTAATCAGTCCGCCGCGAGAGTGGAAAGATTCGTGGTTCGTATCCCGACGGTGACATTGTTTGAAAAATTAAATTTTTCTAATGTTGATAGCGTTGTAACAATGGGTGTTCTTAACAATTGTAGCAAACAATAGCTACTCTGTAATGTATTATAGTAATTACGAACTATACTGTAAAAGAACTCATCAATGTATTACAATTATATCTTTTACCAGTCTTTCCTTTAACATTAGTTAATAAAGCTTATAGTATTAATATAATCAACCCACCCAGAGCCACTACAAATATGTGCGTGCGACTTGCGCGGCCAATCAGCTACCAAATTTTAACCTTAGACAAATGACGCCAGATTTTATAACTGAATATTCACAATGTCTAAAAACTAACATTCGTTACATCACTAGTGCTCAGTAAAAATCTAAGTGAAGAAATAAAAACCTATATGAATATTTCTTCTTCTCAATTAGGTATGTTCAAAGTTCCTAGTTTCAAGGAATTTACAGAAATGTCTATAAATATATTTATAATAAAAATCATAGGCAGAGGCGGATCTAGATTTTCGGGGCCTATGGGTTATTGAAGTCGATACGGGGCTCCATTTTTGACGTGATAACGTCTTATAAACTGATGAATCACCAATCTTATAAATTGATAAAACACCGGCTGCATGCACGAAAAAGTGTAACGTTCCTAACGCTCGTAACGCGTAACGTTCCTAACGTTCCTAACGCGTAACGTTCCGCCTGACCCTGTGCGTGATTTTTGCTAATTTCTCGCTCAATTTAAATCAGATCGGTTTGAAACCAGTCTTAAACGAAAGAGGAGAACATTTTACATAGATTTCGTATAACAGAATTTGCCTAAACAGTTTTTTTATACAAATTTATATAGAAAAATAGCTGTATAAATGCAATGTTGTCTAATGCATGACGCGACGCGGTCGGTCGTCTTTGTTTGCCGTACATGGAAATTAGAAAATAACGTATGTCTTGTCTTAACATGAAAACGGCTGCATTTCTAATGTTTAATTCAATTTTTTGACATTAGTATTTTGTGAAATGCAACGCCTTCTAAGTTAACTATTGGAATAACTAATTATTATTAGAACATAATACTTTGACAGTTACAAACGTCACTTTTGACATTTCTTATCATTCCGACACCAAGGATGAGCGGATTGAAACCAAATTTTGGGAGAATGTTTGATATGCAAATATGAAGTGGCCTATTGTTTTTGGGGAACATCGGCGCATGCGTAAAAGAATATATCTCTTATAATGTTGTTTTATATAATAATAATATAGTTTTTAAAACGGTTTTTACTCTGTCTATTTTTACTAGAAATTTTTGTAAATTTTTTGGGGAAAATCGGCGCATGCGCAAAAGATATACATGCCATAGTTGTTTTTTATATAATAATAGTATACTTTTTATAGTGTTTTATTATTCTACTTAATAAAATTTACCTAAATTTGAAGCGAAAGATGCAATATCATAGATTCGAATTATTATAATTATTATATAAATTTAGGTTATGTATTACGGAATACGTTATCACGTAAAACTATCGTCCGTAAACCGACTTTACAGACAACCAATTTTTTTTGTTAGATAATGAATTGGTTTTTAATAGCATCACAAAATAACGCAAACAAATACATTATTTTGTCGGAAAGGTTTTGCATATAGAAGCTAATGTTTTAATTAATTATTAATTTTGTAACCAATCGCTGATATGATATCATTTACCTACGTGTTTACTAACAACTACGTTGTGTTTACTCAATATTGATTTAATTCACTTGTTATATAAATACCACTGATAATAGCATTGATAATGATGAAGAAATCTCAAGTTTCTTGTACTTATTTTAAAGTGAGATTCGAAATTTAAAATCATGAATTAAAATTCCGAAACTGAATCTTAAAGACCGCGCACACTTGTCAAGCATTAACCTGCACGACCTGCACTGAATGGAGTTAAAAAACCTTATTTATAAAGGTTATTTAACTGAATAGCGTACATTAGACCAGCACCTGCAACCAGCAAGAACCGTCAGTCGATCGCCTGCAATTTTGTGTAGTCGTGCTGGATCGATCAAGTGTGCTAGTGATGTGTAATTTTCATTAATTAATTTGCATTGATAAAACTACTTGAAAACTGAAAAAGTGTCTACTGCACATTATGGAGTCTGCACTAAAATTTGCTGGTTTGTGCTGGTCTAGTGTGCGACATCGTACAAATTTGTACGGTGCAGGTCGTGCAGGTTTATGCTCGACAAATGTGCGCGACCTTTTAGTAGCGAAATATTTCACAACTGCGTTTGTTTATAAAACAACTAGCGAGCTAGTGCGGCGTTGCCCAAAATTGTAAATTTCCATCGCTTTACGGTGCAAAATTGGTCTCCAGGAAAAGCGCTTTTATTTTAACGCAATAATATATGAGCTATATCCAACCTGAAGGTCCATTCTAAATATTGGTGAAAAAAAATTTGAAATCGGATGAGTAGTTTAGGAGATTACCTCCTACATTTAAACTTACAAGCTTTACCTATTTATAATATAGTCGAACCTGGACAAGCAAGTTTTCAAGGGACCGCGATCTCGTTTTCGCTTATACTAACCTGAGTTTCTAGCTTATAGAGCTTATAGAGGTCTTTGTTCTCCGTGTCATAAAAAATAGCTGCACTGATTCTTCAGTTGCTTTATCCGCATATTATGCTTATTTTTACCAGCTTGTAAAATATGGAATTGTTTGTTGGGGTTGTTGTGCAGATATGCAAAAAGTATTTGTACTTCAAAAAAAAGCAATCCGCGTAATTTTTAATCTCAATTTTCGTGCCAGCTGTAAACAAATATTTACAGAAAAATGTATTTTAACTGTGCCGTCTATATACGTCTATTTTACTTTATGTTTTATAAAACGACGTATTCATAATTATGATACGTTTCAGGCTATCCATGGACATGACACAAGGAATAGTTCTAATGTTATTTTGCCGAAGTCTACACTGATGTTGTTTAATAAGAGCGCCGAATATAACGCCTTGAAAATTTTCAATAAATTGCCAGACAGTTTAAAAAATCTAAAAATTTCTAAATTTAAAAGAGCATTGAAGACTGCTCTTTTTAAACAATGTCTGTATAAGGTAGACGATTTTATTGTTAATGAGTTGTAAACACTATTTATCTTTTTTTGACAAATCCTATACATAATTGTATGTCTTTGGATAAATAAATTCTATTTCTATTTCTATGAGTTGCCTTTTTCACTATAGAGGTCTATAAAAACGCAGCAATTTGTAGTGATAAACATGTATGTATTATTCGACATAGATGCTAAAAAAAGGAAACAAAAAACCTTACACTAATATTTACTTAAATAAACCCGTTCATTCCTTCTGCGTTTCTGTTTTTTACATTTTGCGTATGTTTTTCTAGTTCATAAATTGTATCAAATTTATTTATTTTTCGTGGAACTATCGCTTATAGACGTACAGGCAAGTAGTAGTGTCAGTTATAGAGATCCATGAGTGAAAAACGTCTTTCTTTTATAGAGGTTTCTGTTTCTCACTTATAGAGGTTTTTAGAGGGTTACAAAGACGGTACCTGGCAATAACTCATACTTAGAGAGTTTTCTCGCTTACCCAGTTCTCACTCTCGGGCTTGACTGTATTTGTATAGATAGTAACGCAAAATGTTCCGCTCGATTGAAATATAATTCAGTACTTCACAGAAATCTCCTTTTAAGACATAAAGCTGTCCATGGGATTTGATGTATCTATCAGCCATATTTTACTAGACAAATTATATTTTGTTTCAATGTGTATATACAAAGGGTTAACGCAAATTTTATCTTACATTAAAATATAATTTACGACATACGTTCTGAATAAAGACGCACACAAGTTTGACACTGAAGACTGGACATGAATTATTATATTGTTTTATGAACAGTCCAAGAGCCAATTTCAACTAGGTAAACCAAGCTATTATCTGTATCCCCCAGAGGTAAACTATGTTAAGTTCAAAATTGGCCTAATAGAGTTTTACCATTCCAACTTCACAAATGAGGAATGGTACTAATTAAGACCAAAACTCACTTTTCGAAATTTTATTTTTTTTTTGTTTTGAGGTCCCTCCCCCTTTCACTGCGCAATCAACACGACCCCGTAATTGTTGCGCAAAAAACACCATCGCATCGACACGATCCCGTAACTGTTTTTTAAGGAACTCCGCCTTCCCATTTTCGCTGGCCAAAACAAAATTAATTTATAAAAATCAATTTTTCGCACTTAACACGGCTAATAACACTGTTATATGTTATATAAAATAATAATTGTGTATTTCCAATCGATATTTTGCACATCGAGTTATCGTACTCTAACCACTGATATATATTTTGTTGAAAAAATCAACATTGAACTGAATTTGCATATTAAATGACTGTAGTGATAAATAAATAATAATTCACCACGTCGGTTATGTCATTTTGATGTGACCATAAAGTATATGGCTAATAACAAAAACACCAGTATAAAACCACAGGCAAACGGAGCCTGTATCTTGGCGTGTGCATAGTGATACAAAATGTGTAAAATTAAAAGGGATGGGATTTATTTTGTCGGTTGTAAAAAGCCTTATTGGATTATTGGAAAATCTGATTTGACAATGATCTTAGATTGTGACTGTGACAGGTCCTTATGGTTTCCCTTCCAATTAATACTAGTAGATCCAGAAAAATGATTTAAATACTCTCTTTTTCTAATATTTTTATTAACACAAACTCAATACACTTTCTCACAACTCCAAAACTCTCTCCTCCCTCCTCTCTCGCCTTCCTCGATCTCCAATTCACACACACTCTCCTCTCCCCTCTCGCCTTCCTCGATCTCTAACTTCACAGTGACCATACATGCGTCTCTATATGCAAAGCATAGTAGATTTTATAATCAAACGATTGAAACAACATTTTTCTTATGTCGGCACTTCACATGGCTATTTGTATTTGTGTATTTGGCATATTTGGCAAACAATTACCATGTGTGGACAGTCTATTTGGCCTTATTTGCCTATTTGATAAATAAGGCCAATACCAAATACGCGTTACCGTGCGCTTGTCGGTTTTTCGAGGCACACCAAAGGAGTCAAATAGGCAAATACGCAAATAAACCGTTCACACAATGGCCATATTCAGAAGCGCACGCGCCGTGAACCTGTACGGACGTGCAGTATTTTTGTGTCTGTGCTGTGAGCGAGAACTAGAACAATTACTATTGAAAATGAATTGGGACAATGAAACAGTGCTAAAATTCCTGGAATTTTGAACCTTGCGTTCTGCTGCCAAATGTTTGTGTGTTTGTTATTTGACTGTCATGTGTGGATGGTCGTATTTGCCTCTATCTGCATGTTTGCCTTGAACGTCATATATTTTGCCAAATACAACAAACACCCAATAGCGAACACAAATAGCCATGTGAAGTGCCACCATAAAAGTGTGTGTTTTACCTTGTAGTTGGGACCAAGAAGAGAAACGTCAAACCCTAGGAGTCGGATAAAGTACGAGATCAGCGCAAATAATATACACAAAGTGAAACGTACGTGGGCGCTAGGCACTGCACCACCACACCATGAGCATTTTATGGTCCAATCATAATACACCCTTTGAAATAACTCATGTCAGGCAAAAATAAAACAATAAAAATCAAATAAAGCGCACTATAGTTCAAACCATAAATTAAGCAGAGCAGAAACGATAAACGGAAGTGTAGGTCTATACACTTGAAATAACTATAAGAATCGAATAGGTACATATATTATAATCTAAAAAATACATATGTATTTCGTATATATAAAGTATGTAATATCTGGCAAACAATTTAAGTGTATTTCCGTCATATTTATAGCTCTATTTTTTCCTATTATTTTAGTTAAAATATTGTACAAGAATTCAGCGTTATGAAAAAAACTAACCGTACGACATTATCTATATTGAGATTGTGCCAAGTTTTTCTTCAAAAATGTTTCTTTATTACAGTGTATTGTAATGGCTATATAAAAAAGGATCCTGTACTCGCGATTCTACAATTTCATTGTCAAACCTCACTACGACGAGGATTTCGACAAATGAGTTCATTTGTTATTCATTATAGAGCTGTAAAAGTAACGAGAAATTGTGTACCCGTATGTATTCGTTACTTAAAGAACCAGTACCCGTTACTTTCGTATCGTTACGTTACTCGTTACTTTTCATACGACATACAATCGTGTACTAACAGCATCAAGCATGTACCATCGCATCGAGGCGCGTCGCATACGTGATACGGTATGACTTCGTTCGTATAACGTATAACCGCATCAAACGAGTCGAACTGGCATGGATACGACAAATGCGAGTAACGAAATGAATTTGTAAGTAGCAATTCGTTACTTCGAGTCAAACGGTGTACCCGTTACTCAGTAACGAATACATATGGTTTGTTACAGCTCTATTATTCAACCAGAAAACATGCATAGCGTATGAAATTTATTTTTTGTATTCCAAATTAGAGTTTCATTTTCATAACCCCTAGAAATAACACGTTCCGGTGGAAATCTATGCGATCACAGCAACCTTGATGTAAGAACAGTCGAAGGTCATTTGTGAACTTTTTTATGAAGATATACCTTAAAGTAGTAAAATTTTGAGCAAATTAGATTAAAAAAATGTAGGTATAGTGTTTATCTCAAATACAGGAATTTTAGGATATCATTTCAAGGCTATTGCAATTCAACATTTTTAGACATTGAGTTGTGTAACTTGGTAATTAAAATATGATATTTTTTTTTTTTGAAGAATACCCCATGATTTTTTCAAGGTTTTTCAAATTAAGAGAAATAAAACAACAGTGACATGATTAAAAAAAATGAACAACAATACAGTACCTATTTTAATCTGTCTTAAATTCTTCTATTCAAATTTCGTCGTGGTTTTTCCATTTAAGTAATTTAAAAAAATTAAAAAAAACGGGTCGCAGTGCCAAACCCTGTCGACGATATAGTATATTTGCTAATACAGTCAGTGTGACTTTATTATGTGAACTTACGTTTGCTTTTGGACAAAATAAAAAATTAAGCCCCATAACACATCTCTTAAAATTATATTTTTTTGTTAATTCCAACATTAGTATCAACTATCAACCCAACATCTGTACCAAATTAAATAGACCCTTAAGTAAGTACTTCACTATCGGAAAACTAGCATTTTCAAAAATATGCAAAACCGGTCCTGTTGAAAATTTTCAACAGCGGTAAAGGTAATAATGCATTTATTTTAGCAGCACATTTTTATCTTTACCAAAGAGTTAAATTTCAAATTTGAAACGATTTTCGAACCAAAAACTTTTTAGCCCCTAAATACCACCCTCACAATGGTCCGATTAGGCCCATTTTAGATAGGTTTCGTGATATGGACAAAATTTCGTTTAAGTCGTATAAATCTGTCGAGAGTTCAAAAAATGGTACCAGTAATTGTTCTGGAGGTTATGAAACGTCAATAAATTTTAGTCTGATCCCTAGGTCCCACCATCCGACCGACGCCAATAGTGTATGTGCCAATGTGCCATATGCCAAATGCACTAATAAAGCAATTAATATTGTGCATGTTTTTTTCAGATTTTCCGTCAACAGATAAGCTACATATTATACCTATTTTTATACATATCTGCCACTCATTTTTACATTTACAATTTCAGATAATTTTCAGCATTTCGATTTATTTCTAAAGTTAAATACACATTGATGATCAAGAGCATTTACTAAAAAATATATTTGAGAAAATATGAATGTATATCCGAATAAAAACATTATTATTTTTTTTTACAATTTTCTTTGGACATGAATGGTAAGAAGATTGGATGAAAAAAAACATTTCACACTTCTTGTGTTTAGGTCTTAAAGTTTCTCAAATCTTTGAAGCTAATTTTAATAAATTTACATATACAGATGACCGATAATTGCTCGTATTCCTCTTGGGAAAAAAACTATGACTAATTTGGAATGATTTAACTTTTGGGGGTCGGAAATTCGTCATTTTTTTCTGATAATGACACTTCTGTGAAGAATTTTTATTTTATTTTTTTTATTTATTGTACAACATAAAATCTAACAGTCGTGATTTTTAGCTTTAGGAGGGTTGGCCAATTAGTAAGCTATCAAATAATGGATAAATTCCGGCCAAAAAGTGTAATTTTTTTTTTATTTTAAACTCCCAATATTCGGATTTTTGTAAAAAGAAAACCGAAGTAGAATTTATAGAAAATAATGCAATTCCGACCTCCAAGTGATTGAGGTTAAATCATTCCAAATTATTGGTACCTAACTGTTCGTATTCTTCTCGGGAGAAGAAACTTCCGAGAAGAATACGAGCAATTACCAGTCACCCTATATGTATAGGTAATATCTATCCAACATAATTTTTGAAAAATGAAAGTTGTAGTTACAATGAACCATTTATAAATAAAAATTCCTTTTTTTTAATGCTCAACGAAAAAGGAGTTTGGTTAGTTTGGATTTCTTTTTCTGATAACGTTCGAAAACCAGAAAAATTTTCTTAATGTTCAAACATTTACAGAGCATTTTGTGTACAAAGCTACGAACAATGCAGAGAAGAAACGATTCATCTGTGATATTTAGAACAGTTAGTACAACATAATAAATTTATGAAAAACCATCGTCGAATATAATAATTTTCTCAGCTGTCATAAAAGATATAGGAGTGACATCCGAATGCAGTGAAAACGACGCTACACTACTACCGCTCTCTCCTAGCCGGCGTAGAAACTAAGTATACACACACACCGACATACGGACAGACTCGCGCGAGAGCCGGGACGATATTCTTTTATTTATATGCAGCCATATTTCTGAACGGTATCCTAGCAACCAGTTCAGTTCCGCCATTTGTCATTTTCCGACGGTGTGTTTTTTTTAACGAGAATATTTTCCTAGTTTTATATACATATGTACGCCGGGAAGGTATAACATCATACATAAAGCAGCGCACAGTAAGATTACCCATTTTATACGACAACGAATATAAAATTTTCTTTTTACATCGACCTGAAAAATACATACATACTTATTACTTCTTGTGTATGTATAAAGGCTATAACCAGACCAAACGTACGAAGTGGACAATAAACTTCTTCCGGTGCGCCGAAAAAAAACCGTTAAGAAAATTTTATTATTTGAAAAAAAAACAAACAAGAAACTCGACTGCACAAAACTGAAATGAATCACTTAAAGGAGGGAAAGACGTCAGAAAATCTCAAAATGCAACAGGTGGAGACTTACATGTCTTTTTTTAATGGGTCTCCACCCGCTGCTTGTTGATATTTTCCGACTTGTTTTCCTCTTTTTTAGTTATTAATATTTGTGCAGTTGGTTTCTTGTTTTTTTAGGCATTCGAGTTTTTTTACTTTTTTTATAGTCAAAATGGTAGCATAAAATTATTATAATTAATTACTGTAATATTAAATATATATTGAATATTAAAATAAAATCTAAAAAAATTAATGTACGGAAAACACTGCATGAAAATCGGTTCAGCGGTAGTCGAATCAATGGCGGACAGACACAGAAGACGAGATTTATAATCAGCTGACAAATGACTAGAGCTGTAAAAGTAACGAGAAATTGTGCACTTGTAAGTATTCGTTACTTAAATAGCCAGTACCCGTTACTTTCGTATCGTTACGTTACTCGTTACTTTTCATACGACATACAATCGTGTATTAACAGCATCAAGCATGTACCATCGCATCGAGGCGCGTCGCATACGTGATACGATATGACTTCGTTCGTATAACGTATAACCGCATCAAACGAGTCGAAATGACATGGATACGACAGATGCGAGTAACGAAATGAATTTGTAAGTAACAATTCGTTACTTCGAGTCAGACGATGTACCCGTTACTCAGTAACGAATACATACGGTTTGTTACAGCTCTACAAATGACAAAACAATAAATAATTTTACAATAATTATTCATTGTTGAACAAATATTGTAATTATGTATTATAATGATGACAAAAATTTCCTTATCTAAATAAACAAATGTAATACTTAATTTGATAAAAATTCATATGTGAGCTCAATAAAGTCCTCAATATCAAAGTCATTTTATGATTAAAAACACTAAATTAATTATGTGTTGTTTTCATTTATTCAGATTTCAGGGACGTAGGGAAAAGAAAATTTTAATATTTTATTAAAACCGTCTTTTACCGCTTTTTAATATCATACAACCCAAAAAGTGGGATGTAGATATATCAGCGAAAATATAAGTGCTCTTTTAGCCAATAATATTTTTCAATATTAGTTTTTAGTATCAAGTTTATGCTTCTGAGCTTCTGACGAAATAATATTCCGAACCTACGCAGAGTAAAATTAATTTACTTGTAGAACTTCATCTAGTGTCTCTCGTTCGTATATCAAAAAATGGTTTTCATTTGAAACGGGTCTTCTTTCTTTCAACGATTTTTTTGATTAATACAAAGTATTTCTTTCAATAACGAAGCTAATAGACGCTTAAGCTAAATATTATTTCATTTTATTTCTACGGAAAAGAGCAACATTCTCTCTCATAGACTAATTTTTTTGTAGTTTGTTATTTTAAATTTCATCTCTGCTACAATGGAATACATGAGTTTTATTGATATGGTAGATATGGAAATCATTATTGTATTACAGAAAATTGTTCCACATAAAATGCTCAAGGGTGGCTTGTATCAAACTATGAGGACCGCATTCTGGCGTTTGATACAAGTTAGAGATCTTAAATACTGCCCTTTTCCCAGATTGGTTCTGAAGGAGAAATACAGTAGCCCCAGACTTGTCTCTCAATGATTTTTTTACTGGGGTTTTATGAAAACACTATTATTTAGTAATGATTTAGAAAATATTGGCCAACTTAAAAGAACAATAATAGAAGTTTCTCAAACATTTTAATGATGGTAATGGTGACCGGTAATTGATCGTATTCCTATCGGGAAAAGAAACTAAGACTAATTTAGAATGATTTCGCCTTATCACTAGGGGGTCGGAAATGCGTCATTTTTTATGATAATGTCACTTTTGTGAAGAATTTTTATTTTATTTTTTTAATTTTTTGTAATAAGTTTTAACACACAACATAAAATCTAACAGCAATTTCGTGGTTTTTAGCTTTAGGAAGATTGGACAATTAGTAAGCTTAGTAAGCTATCAGATTATGGGAAAATACAGGCCAAAAAGTGAGAATATTTTTTTTTAATTATTAACTTCCAAAATTCGAATTTTTGTAAAAAGAAAACCAAAGTAGATTTTCTCAAAAATGACGCATTTCCGACCCCTAATAGATAGGTTAAATCATTCCAAATTAGTCATAATTTCTTCTCCTGAGAGGAATACGAGTAATTACCGATCACCTGTATAATACATTAAACATAGCTACCAAATAAAACTCGCTTATGTTGCGTCTTAACTGAAATTTTCTGTATATTGTACCTATAAAACGTTACTTACTTTGCTGAAGGTGTCGTCAATAGATAGATAGATAGATATAGATAGATATAGAATTTATTCAAAAAAAGGCCGTAGCCATTGAATATAATGATATAAACATGATTTCACTAGAAATTCGGTTCTTAATATCAGGTTTCCTAAGAGGTTAAGATAGCGGTACCGTAATATGGCGGCCATATAATATGACGGTGAATGACGTATCAAAAACGCGTGCATAAAAGTAAACAAATGTTGCTTTTTACGTTATGTGGTTCTGCCGTTACCGACAAAAACAAATCCGTTTATTTTTAATATTCGTTTTTTTATTACGTAATTTACCGTCATATTACGGCCACTGTGTTACTGTACCGCTAAATTAGGAAACCAAAACTTCATAAAAAAAGCTGTTTTAGTTTTTAGTTTAATCATTCAAAAATGTCAGTCAGTATATGTAATAAATTATAATCTTTAAAAGCAAATATCAAAAAACTAAAATCTTTGAAAGCAAAAAGCACGCATGCTTTTTAAAACATTTTAGATACACTCTGTACGAAGTGCTATACGTGTGATTCAGACACATAAATCATATTATTTTTATTTTTAAACGCTTTATATTAGTTTGGGTTGTAACTATGTATGTATGTAACTAACTATGTATGTATGTCCGTAACGGAATCTTTGAGCATAATTTTCACCAATTTCCCGAAGTCTGATTAATTTGAAACTTTGCATACGTATCAAGGACCGATGACAATGCAATAATTTGATAACAGTTTCCCATTATCCTTATTAGGACCCCCAGGATTAATAAATTCTTTTATAGATCCTCTGTAGTAAACGCTTTATTTTCACCAATTTCCCGAAGTCTGATTAATTTGAAACTTTGCATACGTATCAAGGACCGATGACAATGCAATAATTTGATAACAGTTTCCCATTATCCTTATTATTAAACGCTTTATATTAGTTTGGGTTGTAACTATGTATGTATGTCCGTAACGGAATCTTTGAGCATAATTTTCACCAATTTCCCGAAGTCTGATTAATTTGAAACTTTGCATACGTATCAAGGACCGATGACAATGCAATAATTTGATAACAGTTTCCCATTATCCTTATTAGGACCCCCAGGATTAATAAATTCTTTTATAGATCCTCAAACTAAAAAGTGAAAAATAAAATATAGTTTAAAAAAAACTAAAAAACACGCTTTATATCGGACTAAAAAGTAAAAAATAATTGTTTTAAAATAAGCTTAAAAAGCGTTGGGCGCTCGATGTACGAAAATGTGGAACAAAGCGCCCCACGCTTTTTAAGCTTATTTTAAAACAATTATTTTTTACTTTTTAGTCCGATATAAAGCGTGTTTTTTAGTTTTTTTTAAACTATATTTTATTTTACTTACATTTTGCTTATAAATTATAACTTTCGGAGATTTTGTTGTTTTCTGAATTATCGTAATAGTAAAGTACGATATAAACAAGCTTAACATATTTGATATTCAGAATTGCAACACCACGTCTTTAAAAGCCACGCCGCCACTGGTGTACTCTGGTGGTCATGTAGAGAAACAGAGGCAAGATGGCAACGGAGTGTATGAACTAGGAAGTAGTGTTCATGTTTGTGTTGAATTAAATAATATTCACGTTACAAACTTACGTTAATAAATATGTTGAATTAAATAATATTCATGTTACAAACTTACGTTAATAAATATGTTGAATAAAATAATAATAATAATTGTTACAGAATAGAATTGATATAATTATTTTGAGTTTGAGGAAGTTCTTTGTCAATATTAAAAAGATATTTATCGTCTTTAACGAATTTTCAATACTTATACAAAGTGATTCAGGAAGAAATGTCAATATTTTAGGCACGTATTCGAGGACCCAAAATAAACATAAAAGTTCCTGTTAACATCGATCCTATATTTTCAACCGTAGTCCGTAACAGAGATACAAGGGTAAACAAAATATTCGAATTATTATTGTCTTTGGGGGTGATTTAAATCATTGGTATATTCAAGTAAAGTAAAGGCTATAGAGATGCATTACTCGATCGAATAATAAATGCAGCAGCATTTATAAGAGACCCGCATCCATTCATACAGCGACCCGCGAGCTATTCATCAGAGAGCTGACTTGTGTTTTGAAGTAAACGGTTGCATTTTTGAAAACTATAAAGCCTAGATAATATTATTTTTCAGAGGATAAATAGATCAATAAAGGTATATGCTGTTAAGCTATATTTTTAATCGCAACGTTTCGTTTTATATATTAAAACTTCCTCAGGCTCTACAAAAAATACATAGGTAATATAAATTAAAATACAATAAACGTTGCGATTAAAAATATAGCTTAACAGCATATATCTTTATTGATCTATTTATCCTCTGAAAAATAATATTATAAAATTAATAGATCTGAAACACATATAATATAAATAAAACCTAGATAATTTAATAAAAATTTTATTTTTAATATTTTGTTTACCCCTGTATCTCTGTAACGGTTGAGAATAGAACTCATGTTTATAGGAGCTTTTTTATTTATTTTGGGTCCCCGAATACGTATCTAAAATATTGAACTTTCCTCTTGAATCATCCTGTATGTAATATTATACGAGGCAAACAAAGAGATAAAAGTCAAGTTTCATAAGTAAAATTAAAAAAAAAAATAATTGTGTCGCCCTGACTGGAATTTTTTATTTCACTTAAAACAGTTCAATTGGATTATAAAAATGGCAAATTTATTATAAGAAATCTTTAATTAACGTCTGATTGAACTCTTCAATAAATAAAATTATCGAACAATTTTTCAGACAATTATATTAACAAAAATATTTTCGACCTTCTTCAGAATTGAGCTAAAAAATATAAAAATTAATTAATAATTAGTTTCTAATAAAATTTGGTTTAAGTTTTTTTTAATATCTAAATATTCTAAAGAAGGTCCAAATCCGGACCGAAACATATTTTATTAATATAATTTTCTGAAAAATTGATCGATAATTTTATTTATTTAAAACATATAGGAAAGCCCAAGTAATGATTATAGCGCGTTGTTTATGTCAAGTGTAATTTAAACTTCTTTAACTTACGGAACTGATAGCATTAACCATTTTTTAATATCTTTGAAATTCAATTTCCCCACCACTGTGATATATAACACTTATAAATATACGAATTTATACCTTAATATTATTGATATGCGTCATACAGCTTTTTTTAAAAAACACACTAATTTATATTTATATTCAAATACACAATGTAGTATAATTGCTATCATCAAAACTCTACGTGACACTCCTAAGTTTCAATGATAATATTGTGTTTGGTTAAACAAATTATTTTTATCGCGAATAAATAAATTACCTAATAATAATTAAACTGTAATAATTGAGGTTTCTGCTTCGATCCCTTTTCGGTTGATAATTTACGAATTCTTCCCAGTTTAATAGTACTATAGATATACAGTATGTAAACACGTAAGGTGCACATAGGGAAATTAGCATTGGGAAAAAATGACTGGATCAGAGTGAGCCTTGAAATCTTGTTTTTCAATTTGACAGATAATATTCTTTTGCAAAATGAATGTGTATACTACCGAAGAAAATATTCGAATGATTACAATATAATCGGACTTTTTTTATTAATTGGGACATTAAATTCCCAAAAATACTTAAATATGGTGCGAGATCAAATATCTCCGCCTAATAATTCGTGTTGAACCTAAAGACATTGGGTCACTGATTTACCAACGCGCATACGTCATACCAGACAGACAATTTTTGAATGAAATGTTTCCAAACAGATGGAGTTGTTTTTTTGTTATATTTTTGTACAAAAAAATTAAAATAATGATTTATAAGAGCTTTTTATTATTAAAAAAGCCAAGTAAAATAAAAATAAATCAAAATAAAATAGACATCCCCAAGATTACCACGATAATTCAATAGAAATAACAATTAATGCAGTCATGGCTAACTCTGATCCAAGTATTTTTTCCCAATGCTAATTTCCCTATGTGCACCTTACGCGTTTACATACTGTATATTATTGACAGAGATTTACCTATTTGGTTAATGAGGAACAATTGAAAAATAAGCTTTACCAGAGTATCGCTTGTGGCCAACGTTTCGAAAAATATATTTTCTAATATATATTATATATGTCCCAGGGGTATTTTCAAACCTGTGATATTATAGTTTCACTTAGTGAATTTATATCACGAAACTTTGTCAATCGTGCAATTGTAAATTCACCAGTGAAAACATTAGCACATTTCAAAACTTAAACACACTTACTACTTTATATATACAAACAAAAAATAAATCAAAGAAATTAACTTATTTAAGCCCACAGTAATTGGAAATACAGCTTTATTTAAATTTTACGGAATTGATCTTACAAACTATTTAATTGTACAGTCTTGTCGATTGGTAATTTTTTAAGATGTTGAGGAAGATATATTATATTTTGCCTAAACGTTGATCATTATACAGGCTGACCGGAAACTGCTTGTATTCCTCTCGGGAGAAGAAACTATGACTAATTTGGAATGATTTAACCTCTATCACTTGGGGTCGGAAATGCGTCATTTTCTAGAAAATCTACTTCGGTTTTCTTTTTACAAAAATCCTAACTTTGGGAGACAAAATTTAAAATAATATTCTCACTTTTTGGCCTGTTTTTTTCCATGATCTGATAGCTTACTAATTGGTCAACCTTCCTAAAGCTAAAAATCACGAAATTTACTGTTAGACTTTATGTTGTATGTTAAAACTTACAATAAAACAAAATAAAATAAAAATTCATAAAAAATATCATAAAAAATGACTCCCAAGTGATAAGGTTAAATCATTCCAAATTAGTCATAGTTTCTTCTCCCGAGAGAATTATGAGCAATTACCGGGCACCCCTGTATATATGTTTAGTAAATAAATATTGTTTTTAATTTAGTCTTGTATCCCGTACTAGTTATTGTAATATTTTAAACAAGCTGTCTTATTTAGTTAAATAACCTATAATTTCAAAAACAAATATGCACCTACCTTTTTTCAGCTTCGCTTCTGATATACACAAAACCATGAGGTTTGAAATAAGAAGACCAGATTGAACTTGAAAACTGTTTTGCAAAAATTTACAACTTAAAATTGTTCACTTACGTACACGCTAATGACTTAAGTTATCGAGCGTCTATAGTTCACTCACGTACAAAAAACAAGACAATAAATCTTACACATCGGCAAATAATTTTAACAACTAACGAATTAAAAGTCAAAACTTTGTCACAACTTGTCTAATAAATAAATACTATAGAGGTCGAATTTACGAACAGATGCGTAACACAAAATTTATTACGTAACACTTCATACACTAAAGAAGTATTTTTTCGGACTGTTATCAAAGTCTTGCATATCTAATGCATTCATACTTTCTATTACTTTGTGTATACACAGCGTATCTTTTATTACTATACAGTACTAATTATGTCACATTATCAAATATTTTATTATCTCTCCAATCGCGTTTTTAAGTTGATTAACAATTTTCAACGTAAAAATGACACGTTGCTAATTCAAACGAAGGAAAAGTAGGTGGTTCCCCTGACGAGCCTTCTTGATTTATTAAAATATTTATTTTGACTGACTGCGTTACTCAAGTACTCAAACAACTACCTACTGGATTTGATAAATTTTTTGCATCGTAGTATAATTATGTAATTTTAATCAATAATTATCTAATTGAAAAGTTATAATAAGCTACGGCTAGTTTTGGAAAATACAATAATTTTTTTATGTTATAAAGAAATGTAACTATAAAAACATGATAAAAACGAAATACAATGCTAAAAATTTTAAAAACAAATTTTATTCACTAAAACTTTTTTATTGGCCAATGTTTCGGCAAATTTTTTGACTTCTTCAGGATCTTAAAACATTTAGCGAAAAGTCACAGCTTAGTATGATATGATTTCAATTACTATGAGCTTTGGTTAATAATAATCATTTTAATAATTAAATCCCGATTTGAAAATCGGAAATTTTATGTCTACTCCCACAAAATATCGGGACTAATATATTCGGACTGAAATTCTTGCTGTTCAATGCATAAATACCTCAGTTGTCGAATATCTGAAATTTACAAGCTACTCTATAGGCCAGTAAAATGAAGATTATTTGACCCTAAACATTTCCACAAAATCATAGACGGGTGCGAGAAAGCATTTATATAAGTATGATACACAAATCTGTCAAACTGGAACTTGTTAAAAAACGTTAGAAAAAAGTTAAAAAATCGTGTTTCATCAGTTTTTTGGTTGTTTCTCCAGAACAGTTAGAACTAGCTTTATTTTTAATTGATAATATTGTAATAAAGATATTGATTCGCGAAAAAGTCTTTAAAAATAATTCACCACCTATTGTCAAAAATTAATAAAAAAATATTAAAGTAGAGAAGTTGAAAATTTCCACGGCTAAGAAAACGTTTAAAAACACCCAACATTTAAAAATACGAAACATTATCAATTATTTGAATTTTTCTATTTTTTATTGATTTTTTAAAAATTGGGCAAAAACTGTCTCCTTATCCGCTCCAAGTTCTTATAACTTTCGAATTAGTGGAAACTGAGTTTGTCATTTTTCTGGCCTATCTAATCAAGCATTTAAAACGAGCTGTTTACTGATAAATATAGCGCGATTGAAATCCGAAAAACCATGAAGAAAACTATTACCGAATTTCTTGTGGAAAGACACTATGTATAGGCTGTGTGCACGAAGCCTACTAGCGCCGTTAGTGGGTAATAGAGAATTATTGAACTCACTTTTTATGGAAATCGCGACATGTTTCTATGATGATAAGTCAAAAACTTTAGACGGCCATTATGTGTCAAAAAAAATGTAATAAGAAAAATTGATGTTAATTTGTTTACACTGACAGCGGAACGTCAAATTAGGGCACCAATGGTCTTTATTTTACTTAAATCGCCACCAGCGCAACAGCCCGGAACACAGCAAGCATTTCCAAATCGCTTAGTTTTCCCATGTTTTCTTTGTAATTAAAAAACTTCATAAAATTATAAACTATTTTTACTTTTAATAAACACTCATTGACATACGGAAAATTTGAGCTTGAAGTTTCCTCTAGTGCTCACCACGAACGCTCGCATCGAAAAATTTGTAACTCCGCCTCCTTGCACATAGAAAACGTCATGACATTCCTTAATTTAAATATCTACTCAAATAGTAAAAAATATGTATATCTTATCATTCCATATTTAAACTCTCTCTTTATTCACATTACGAAAATATTTTAAAATTTAATTATTTTTTTATATGAATAGTCACGATACCTACTTTTCGTCATGTAACACAATAACATCAATGTATGGGTAAGTTCCTAGAAAAGACAGACAAATAATCATTATTAACCTGTTATTGCCATAACGGTTTGAAAAATGTTTAAACCATTTTTAGAATCCAAATATTGCAGCAGCATCTTTTACGCTTTTCTTTTTATTATAAACTTTTGGTTTTTACACATTTGTGTATTCAGCCACTAACTAAATTAAAAATAATTCTGACTAAATATATTATTACAACCACATATATGAAACGGGGACACAAGAAGGATGGAGCATCAGGATATTGGAATCAGGACCCACTCAGCGGGCAAGTATTTTAAGCTTAAAACGTAACGTAACTTTGAATAAGTATTTATATGTCACATAAATTTCACAAGATAAAGATATTGCATATAGAGTAATATCGTTTATAGAAGATAATAACGTCATTTCTGCATACAAAGGTGTTTTGGGTCTACATTTTCTATTAATGATCATTTCCTTGTTCTTCGCTAGTCGAGATGCACCACTGACAGCCTACAATCGTTCCTGAAATTGAAAATCACGAAGCTACTGATCGCTTTTCCCACTCCTCTTACTATGCAGATTCCCCACCTTGCCACTATCTTCTCTAAACGATACTACTCTAACAAGGTCTTCGTCATACCCGATCACGAGCACTCATCTGGTGATTTAAAAGCTTATCCAGTTTTCTCCAGAAAAGAAATCATGTAACAAAAATGAATGAATGATGTCTCAATTTTGATCTTCTCGGTGTCAATTCTCTTCGATAAAAATCAATATGAATTTAACAATTATAAAATTATGATGAAGTATTTATCATATACTAGCGGTCCCAGCCGGATTCACCCGGGGAAGGGAGGAGCATGATGTGTACTCATGCTCCTCCCTTCCCCATTCGAAAGCAATTTAGAAAATAAAAAAACAATAATAAAAATATATTCACCCAACGTAGGGCTCGAACCCACGACCCTGATATTGACAATCGTGTGCTCTACCGATTGAGCTAGCCGGCGTTGTATTCTCACAACGCTATAATATGAGTATATTTAGTTAGTGCATTTCACCTGAATAGAAGCCTATTTTTGAGATACATTTTTCATTAATGCTCCGCTCCTAATGGTCGTAGCGTGATATTATATAGCCTATAACCTTTCTCGATAAATGGGCTATCCAACAAAAATTTTTGTTTTTTCAATTTGAACCAGTAGTTCCTGAGAATAGCGCGTTCAAACAAACAAACAAACTCGTCAGCTTTATATATTAGTGTAGATTAAGCAGTTCATGAGAATTGGTGCTCTTAACCGGAGGGAATATATACATTAAAAATTACAGGACCACAAAATATAGAAAAGGGTCTCTTTGTACTGGAGTCCACTACTATATCTAATTAAAGCAACAGTATTAAAGCAACAGTATAGCGACAAAAAAACAATTCGGAAAGAAACTCAAAATATATATACTACAAAAATGTCCATGACTTGTAGAATCATTTATCTATATTTCAACTGATTTTAAATTGCAATGTTTTAATGCTTTTAATAATCTTTTGTATCCATTTTGTGACCATATGCAAATAAAATTTAATATCGTCGTTGGTTCTGTAATAGCTCTTATGTGCATAGTAGGCAGATTTTACGTTTTTTAGATGATAAGATTTAGGAAACGGAGCTCTATACACTAGTAATACCTCCAAATAAATTTTACAGTAACCAACAAGGGGAAGTAACTCTTATGTGAAAAGTTGTATCAAATAATTCCTCCATGTGCCAATAAATCCGAAATTAACGTTAAATATTTTTTTAAGAAAATACTTCGTCCTAATTAAACATATAGTGAAGATAAGTATGAATTAGTAATATACCTCTGAAATTGCTAGTTCTTACCATCCATTGCTGAAATAACCACTTTTTGGCCTTTCCTGCAAATTTTACTTTTTGCACATAAGAGGTATTACAGATCCAACGACGATATACTAATAATGAATAAAGAAATATTGCATGAACCAGGGATCTAATAGGTTAACTAATTAAATCCCATCGTTACAGAGGGTCGCAGCGTAAAATGGTAAGCAGAGCTTTAAATTTTTATGGCATTTCGTGACTTCATGGAGCGATTTCCAAATACATTTTAAAATGTAATTATTAAGTAAATCGTCCACAGTAAAATTTATTATAAACACGTCGAAATTATTCATATTTATTCATTTCAATAAATTAGTTTCAGACTGAAAACACGTCAAATTTACTTAAGCACGAGTCGCATTCTTCAATTTTACCTGCTCTTTTTTTGTAATAAATGCATTAAAAGGGTAACATTACATTGTACATGTAATTTGGTCAGACTGTTTTATCATGGTCATATTCACCGAACGTAAGTAGTTATTTATTCGGTTCATTTGTTTCATTCCTCCGAATAAACAGCGATAATTCAATTTACCAAGCATAATTATGCTTACTGCAGGTATAAATCTATTTTGTCCAAATTCTCTGGTATAAATATTTATTCGCCTGAGAAAATAATAATGGCCGCCACATAGATCATAATACCTAACCTATAAACGGAGAGTATTATATCTGCAGTTTGCTTTCGTGAATTTATTTATGTGTTGTTTAATAACCTTCTGTGAAGTGTATAGTTGTAAAACATTAAAGTTAGTGGAAGTTTTGTGTGCAATTGGGTCAGAATAAAACATTATTTAATGGAACTTTTTTTGACGTCTGTCAGATTTTTGAATGAACGTCACAATATTCAACAAAAATACCAAGGCGTATAGTTCAGTGTGTATTTATTCTTCAACTAACTGTTTTACCTGATAATTTAGTTGGTGAATTGAAAGTTTTTATTGTAACGAATTTTGTTCCAAGATTAGTAATTTCTATCTTTAATAGTGTTCGATGAATATGGCCATCAGTGAAATGTATAAAAAATATATCAAAAATAGACATTTTCAGTTGTTTACCCCCGATCAACAAAGCAACTGTCTGTAGCGGTGTAGTTTTTCAATGGATGAAGCGACTGTAATAGGCTTGTCGGTATTCAACAACAATTTTGCTAGATTATAGAATACTAAAAAAAAACATTGATACAAAAACAAAACTAATGAAACACTAAATAAATAATGGTAATGTAATCAAAGAAAATCACTTCATTTTGGTATGCAAAATTTTATCAATTTTCAATAAATACTTTTAGGGGAAATCTGCCCTAGAACAGAAAATAGACTTGAAGGGCTAAAATTTTCAGAATTGTCAGCTCAACGCGTGTCAAATAAACATACAAAATGTAGTCAGATTTTAATAATTATTTGTAAAACGACAACTATTTACTTCCTTACTGTTCCATAATATGTTCACCACTGTTTTTTTTATTTTCATTATACACAGGAGAACCACGGAAGAAGAAAAATTATCTACTATAATAAACACGAGTAGGCATAACTGAGCTAAAGTAGCCTCCTCGGTCGTGACGGATTTATCAATTTACTTAATTTATTAAATATATTTTATTTAATTAGCCGTTAAATTTCTGCCGTCTCTAAAGAAACAAAATAAAGTGATTTTACGGTTAACATCAGCGTCGTAACTAAGGCCTCGTAATCAAGGTCCGTGGCTGGGGCGCAAATCCGAGAGAGCGCAACAAAATTTTGAGGGCATGAAATCGTAATTTTGCCGTGAGCGTCGTTGAATCTAACTACGGTACTGGTTAACGTTTTTCTATGCAAACAAAGTCAACTTAAGGTTTAAGCAAATGTCCAGATCCTTGAAGATTTTCAAAGTTCGGAAAAACCAGTCAATAAAACCCAAAGAATGTTTCGTTTCGAGAAAATTTTTTGATAGGATATTTTTTACACTATATAAAAAGCATTATTTTATATATTTTTTTATTTTGTGGTGCCACTTCTCAAAACTGCCGTCCCCAAAAATTTGCCGTCTTAGGCTTTAGCTTACTCCGACTACTGCTCCTCAGGTCCACATCCCAATAGGTAGTAAAAAATTGATTCAAAGATATCTTGCAATAGCATTTTTTTATAATAAGAATTATTGCTTCTGAGATACGCGAAAAAAAACGAGAATTGTGTTTATTTAGCAACAATATTTGTTTATTGCTACTTAATCAAAATAATCAATAATAATCAATAATAAAACGCTCAAAGTTTGATCACCTCTCATTAAGTTGAACACAACATTGATATCGTTAATTGACTACTTCTAATTTATCTTAATGAATAATTTATTAATTAAAGATTGATTCGAAGCATCGTTTTTTTGAACATAACAATTTCCAGTGGTGTTGCGTTTCATGTGTACAATAATTTCTTATACAAAGCATTATCTAAATTCTAAATAATACAACAATATACATGCATAAGCCTTAGTAATACATAATAATATGTCCATCTGGAAATGCTGCATAGTCCTTTGTTTTAAATTAAAACTATCAGTACTGTTTCCGCACGGTTTTATTGCGGACGGAAAATAAACCGTTCGATCTTAACACAGCGGTTTTGTGCCGAGTCGGCCGCCGTTCCACAATGGCACATAAAGATCACTTGCCCAAACCAAAAACATCTGAAGGGTACACGGGAAGAAGGCGATTTGTCAGTAAAAATTCGAAATTAATTTTTTTATGCCATCTTGTAGCCAAAAGTCGTACCTTTCTGTTGATGTATTCATTTTAGACAAGAATACGCTAGGTCAAAGTTATAAGCGTTGAAAGAAATGCATCAGCAAGTAAATGGTACGATCTTAAACACTTCAAAATGCTCTCCTGCACAATTTACATTTTTTGACAAACCGCCTTCTTCCCGTGTACCCTTCATCAGTAATTTCTTCCCAGCACTGCTTTCTTTTGCACTGCTCTAAAGGTTTAAACAAGGAAAGCAATATTTCAACAATATGGTCCAGCAGTTGATGTTCCATTTACTTCCTGAACTCCTATGAAACAAAAAAGGTGGACATTGTAGACAATATATAACGTGTTAACATAACGTACATTTAATGCAATTAGAAGAGGAACAAATGCGTCACTGTCAAAATGCGAAGCTAGGCAGACAACTTTATTTGTTATTATAATCATTAATTAAAAAATTCAAAAATACATAAAACATCACAAAGCAGCACGTGTGATCGTAGTTTTATAATCTGTTTGTTTTAAAGAAAATATAAATAATAATAATCTAAGATCGGGATCCGGTATTAGAAATATATACCCTTATCTGTTATTTGATGATGACAAACATTATATGTTAGATAATTAATATACAGGGTGAAAAGTATAATTATGTCATGCTCTAGAGGGTGGATAGAGATCGCGGAGACAAGCATTTTTAGTATAAGAACCCATGTCCGGAAATGCACCGTTACGGAGTTAGTGCGCCGGGTGGGTAGGCAACCCGTCAAGTAGATTGAATTTCTCTACCCGGGTGGCTAGGCAACTCGACTGCATGATTAAATGGTAAATAAGTTGCTCGCTTTCCGAGCTGTGAGCCGCGCGCATCACATGAGTAGCGCACTACGTTGTTCGAGAAAGACGTTTCACAGTGTCAGTCCTGCGTGTTTCATACGGGCTACGTTTTGTGCATTTCCGGACATGGGTTCTTATACTAAAAATGCTTGTCTCCGCGATCTCTATCCACCCTCTAGAGCATGACATAATTATACTTTTCACCCTGTATATAGATTGAAAAATCGCACATGGGTTGCCTAGCTTAATCGCGTACTGATGCTGTTAAATTAAATAAATTCTAATTAACTTTTTTAGATCAACTTCTCCAATTTGTTAATAATAAAAATGAAAGAATATGACACAAGGAATTGAAATATACCATTGATTCTATACATAAATATAGATCATCCACATAAACATACCTTGTAAATTGTTCTGTGTTTATTTATTTTGTTAACATTTTATTTGTGTCATATTCTCTCATCTTAGGTGCGATTTTTATGGTTAATAAATCGGGGAAGTTGACCCAAAAAAGTTAATTAGAATTTATTTAATTTAACAGCATCGGTACGCGATTTAGCTAGGCAATATATTTCTAATACCGAATCTCGTACAATAAGATTAAGTTTTCTTATACTTCTCTAAAATAATATGGTACTTACGTGGCTCATTAGACATAAATTATTACTACATTCAAAAATCTGAAAAAAATAGAAGGGTTCATTCAAGCGTAAAATTGACGCACAGGAATATCAAATACATTGGTCTTTTATTTTGTTTTTTTTTTTTTGCTTTATGGGAGTCGTTCAGCTGCCAGGAGTTTACTGTGCTAGCTCCCAATTACTTATATCGCTTGATTCAGATACCTTGTTCCTTGTACTAGGTTGTATAGGCCGTGTCCTGGTTGGTTGACACAATCTTCTGAACCCAAGTTGAATTCTAAAATGTAAAACAACGGGATGTGTGTTCTACAACCGAAATAATTATTACAATATTTGAAAAGTACAAATTCAAATAAAAAAACATGTTTTTTTAATAATCTTTTTTATTGTTTTCCATCGTTTTAGTGAAATAAAGTTTTCTTTTATCTCACAGAAAATAATCTTTATTAGTATTATAACGTGCCAGTGAATAAAATCTTCATTCACTTCAATTGTCTCAATATTAAATCCCAATTCCAAAAAAAAAAATAGGTTTAAAAATAAGCACACTACACTTTACTAATTTTTATATACTCTACTTTAAAAGTTTGGTTTGCACATAATATGGTATTTACACTAGTTCAAAAAAGTTTCAAACCCTAAAATAAAAACATTTATAGTTGGCAAAACCAAAAGTGCACATCCCTCAAGTTTTCCACTGTATGATAAAAATAAAAAAAAAACAATTGAAAAAATATTGATATAATTGATTAAAAACATGCATACATTCAAGCAAGACTTTAATTTAAGGTGGCTCTATAAACCAAGATTATTGTTTTATCATCTTTTGCAAAAACATAAAGATTTTGTGGATTCGATATACGTGACATACATCTAGCCGTGCGAAAAACATGGTTATTCTAAATGAACGCCAGCTACTTTAAGTGTTTGCCCCTGGGCTTTGTTTATAGTTATTCCGAAATAGAAAAATAGAAATTGTAAGCTTTTAAATTGAAAAGGCAAATCCGTTGGTCTAATTGGTATTCGTGGTATAAAAACACTGTCTCCTTTAGTTTTGCCTATGTCCTTCCCCAGATTTCAAACTATCTCTATATTAAAGGTACATGTATCTCTATTGACAAATAAAAAATTATTATTATTATTATCATTAAATTTCATCACAATCGGCACAGCGGTTTGACCGTGAAAGCGTAACAGACAGACAGACAGAGTTACTTTTACATTTAATAGGTATATTAGTAAGGATGATTCAACATCTTAAAAAGGGTTCCTCTTCAAAAATCTGTCTTTAATCAGACGGTTCCCGTCTCAATAGAACATGATAAGAAGATTACTATTTTATCTTCATTTATATGATTACCTGATGATATAATATATAACAAAACTATTTTTCTACATTTATCATTTCATGGAATAACAAATTTTATATCAGTTTTGAAATACTGTAATTAATAAGAAATATTTCAATCATAAATGATTACTATCAAACTTTTTCATTAACGGATACACAATTTAGGAACAGGAAAAATATTTCCCACTACACTTACAACTTAAAAGGACGCATTGCGCCTCCCCGACAACTATCTAGATCTCGAACAGTCCTGGATGAGAAGGTATTCAGTCTATTTGTAATGAACCTAAAGAATATCCTGAAATCCAAACATTTGGTCGGTTACTAAAACTTTTATATTTAATTAGCGCCGACCTCACGTTTTTTTTGGGTAAATTTTTTAAAGGCAGTTCTATTTTTTACAAAAGGTTTTTCTTCACTTTTAGTGACTTTGCAGTACGTTATTAACCGACATCTTTCGTAATATTTGTTTACTAAACTAAAAAATAAACTTCTGAAACGATTACGATGATTCACTCACTGTGACCTAAGCCTGACTTAACGCAAAAATAATCTTCTAAATCGCTTCAGTAGTTTAGGAGATTTCGGACACATTTTCATGAAACTTGGAATATTTGCTAGGAAGCAGACAAAAAAATACTACGAATTTCTAATAATATTAACATACATATGTATGGATTTGCCAACCTCTTTTTCTGAATTAAAAATAATAGATAATAATTTGTTACTTCAGCTTCTTTTTCATCGGAACCAGAAAACAGACAGGTCTGAATTTGGAAACCATCGATGCAGTGTTGCCTCTGAAACAAAAATAGAACAGTAAACAAACCAACTTACTAACAATACACATGGTAAAATAAGCATCAAGATTATATTGAAATGTAAAAGAAAGTTGTCCTGTCAGTTTTCTTTTTTTTAAAGAAAATTCGTCGTTTTTTGTAATAATTTTTCATGAGAAAGCTGTAACTAATCATTTTCAGATCTGTTCCGCCATAACTATTAAATCTCTAATTCGATTTCAGAGAAATGTTGTGTTCCATAATGTATAGCAAATTTTTGCTAAATTGGCATGCAGTAATGATGTAACAAATTTTGATTTTGAAACATTCGTAGATATTCCTGTTTGCGAATATTGACATGGAAGGTTGGGATGGAAAACGTTTTCTCGTATCTCGTAGAGTATCGTTGAATAAGTTTTTAAAATGGCGTCAGCATGCATGAATATATTATGATATAAAAAATCTTTCATGAGAGTTTTCAATTGCTTGTCAATTAAAATATTGAATCTAAACTAATTTAAATAAAATAATGAGAAATCTAAAAGAAATTATAAAAAACTTTCGATGCTAAGACTATAATAAATAGGTGTGTTTGTTATCGTGCTCCAGTGTAAAATGTGTTGACACTTTTGACACTATTGTGTTTTATATATAAAAGTGTAACCATGGATTATTACACAGTTTTTATATTGCTATTTTCGAATTTATTTGATTTTTTCTGATATAAAATATTTACAAAACATTTGATAGTTCTCTTGCGAATGTCAATATTCAAAAACATCTAGTAACAATATGGTATTGTACTACTTTAAAGGTCGGCTGCTAGATATCATTGCTACGATTCCGTCAAAATCTCGAAAGTAATATTATAGTTTAGACTTAAAAATATTTATAGGGCTAAACTATTTCGATGAATTTCTACTTGACCTTAGGACTATAAATGCATTAATAAATTCAAAATCACACTATATCATTAATTATTTGTTTGTTAATGATTACACAAGCACTCGATTATAAAGATTGCAACCGACTTTATCAACCTTACTTTAAATTATCTTCAATGACCTAAGAGAGTTTCCTATAAACCAATTTACGCAAATGAAATACCTAGAAAACCTTGTTTAATAAAAAATGATAACATTAAGAGCGCGATGTTGATAAAAAGACATATATCTGCCAACATGTGATACCTTTAAACCCATCAATAAAAAGGTCAGTGGCTCTCAAAAAATATAAAAAGTTTGTTTCCACGAAAATGCACATCAATATTCTAAAATTTTAGAGAGATCTTTGTCTGCAGCACCACTTTCTTAGGAATTTTTTTATGTGCTACCTTTCCAGAAATTTTGTCTACCGGTCAAAGGCGTAGATATGAGGGTTAAAGGGAGAATTAACCCCCTCCCCTCAGGACCTCAGGAATTATAAAAAAATATACCTACATCAACGTTTTGCTTCGATGTATAATAAAACTGAAAATATTACGAATACGTAACTATGTAAAAAACAACAATGTAGACAAGATTGCAATAGCGTATTTTGTAACATAATTAGTTTAGGAATTAATTTTTTGCTTGACACCTTCCTTCGTTAGTATTCTTGTTTGATATTAATAAAACTTAAAAAAATATTGATTTTTTGCTTTTTTTTCATTCATAACTGACCGTTTGTCTACCAGGTCCGCTATTATTCTATAAAAAAATTAAATGCAGCAATATCTATGTTTAATAGGTAGTCTGCAAAATTCGGGCAAAGTCGAACCGGGCCGCTAGTCTATTATACCTATAATATCTAAATTCAAGGCGAAACAGAGACACAGGAAAATCAATTATTTCTTTTAAAAAACTTTTTAACAAAAAAATTAAACCGCCGAAAAACTGAAAAGCAAAAAATAATAAATCTTTTTATTTAACTAAGTTCTATCTAAGTAGTTGAACGTATGTGACAGTCTAGTATATCTAAGTAATTATTGTAATACACAACTCAGCATGAAAATCTGTGAGTGAACTATAAATCACTCCTATTTTCCCACCTTTAGGATAGGAGTTTTTTTTCCAAATTTATATGAGACGAACCTCGAGGTATACCCTATCCAATAAAAAAATAATTATCAAAATTGGACCACTCTGTAAAAAGTTATGTGTGGTCATACATTACAATCAGTGAGTGAACAATCAATAATCCCCTGTTTTCCTACCCTTAGGGTTGGAATTTTTTTACCAAATTTATATGGGACCAACTTCGGGGTATACCCTTTCAAACAAAAAAATAATTATCAAAATCGGACTACTCTGTAGAAAGTTATGCGTGGTCATACATAAATAAAAAAAAAAAATATATATATATATATACGCGTCGAATTGAGAACCTCCTCCGTTTTTGTTTTTCGTCGGTTAAAAAAGTAGTTTACAAGAAAACGTCTTCATATAGTTTTTTTATTGGTGTTGATGACAATAAGAGATACGTTATTTGATACTTGAAAGTCGTATTTTTTGATAGACAATAAACGATGTACTTCTAGTCGTAAATTCTTTTTAAAACTGGAACAAATTAATTAGATATCCACTCTAATTTAACTGGTTATGGAATATAATAACAATGACTTTTATGATGTTGAATATTTCATATACATTCCTGATTAGAGTCAATTAAGTAAATAAATATACAGAATGATTCAAAATTATGGAAACAGTTTGCTTATTATAATAATTTGGTGTGCATCATTTGTAAGCGAAACTTTAAAAGTTTTTACAGGCTTCTAACCTGGGAGTCCCGCAAATTCTTGGCACACTCTCTCCATTTTAATTTTCTTTAAACTGTCCAGTTTTGGCCGGGTACAAACCTCAGTGATCATCCACTCTTTGTAATAGCGTAGCAACAATAATATAATAAATAATCATTTTATGATTAACTTGTCAAAGAATCACTTATAGATTACAGTGCATACATAGATAATTAATTATTGTATGTATGTAAATATGTTGATGATTTCATGCAAATATATTTTAATATTTACTTGCACACATCATACAGAGTATTTGAGTCAATTGAGATTGATTGCTTTCTTACTTAAATTCGAGAGATTAGTGAAAATATTTTCAATTCAAAATGAATAATTATGGTACAGTATACAATCACCCTACTATAATTAGAAAATCCTCTAATAATTTTTCCTAAACTCTTCCCTAAAGACTGAACACATTATGTGAATTTAAATAGGGTTCAGGACTGATAGTAAACAAAGTGAATAAAATATAACCCAAGGCAATCCGACCAAAATTGCGATCTGTAGAGTCGTGACGTACATACGTACAGACCAACCGACAACTGCTGTTTGTAATTTTCAACTACAATTTGAATATTATTTTTGAACTCGAATTGATTTAAAAATGGTTCTGTTTTATAGATCAGAATCTCCTCTTTTCAAAAAGCTTCAATTTGAATGGATTTCGTGTGAAATTAACTTAGATATAACTTCTTATATTAACGAATGTTAGCTCTGACGCACAAAGCGATAATAAAGCACATACCGCTAGTTTAGCGGTATGTGCAATAAGCATTGTAAGCGCAATAAGCTAAGCAAAAAATCCCCTCCCCTTTAGTGCGTACGTAATACTTGAATGGCCCCAGAGCAAAATTTATTTACTAGATTATCGCTTATATTTATGTTTCACATTTCTATCAGGTTGTTCGGGCCTAGCACCAATTCATATTTCCAATTTATTATTTTTACACAGAAATCTTTTCATCTAACAATACCAATGTCAGGATGCAAAGTAGGTACTTATCCAAACTATGATAAATGATATCAAACTGGTTTATCGTTCGTCTATAATTTATCATATCTTACAAATTATAGTAGATCTAAGTATTAATCGAAACTAGATGTAATTAAACTATAAATCAGATGTGACTCACAATCATAGTCTTTCAGAGAAGCGTGTCTATAAGTATTTCATTTGCATTAAATGACAAATTCACCGTAAAACATCATTGCGTCAATCGTACGATAGATCAATTTTTATCGTAAATATGATGAAAATAATAATAGTATATTGTGCGACTAGTGAGAGAAGGAGAAGATTCCATGAGCGTAAAACGCACGCGAGTGGAATATTCTCCTTCGATCAATAGTCGCACATAATACTTTATTCAACTAGCAGGAGTAATATGTAATCGGGGCCCTGATAAAAGAGGGAAAAATAATAAATCACTTCATTGATTGACGTACCCAACGTCAGTGTATAAACACAAGATTGCCTTGACTTTCGCTGAATTGCGATGCTGTTTTCATATATACAATACCGCCTACCACGTTCCTATTGGTCCAGAATCTGCATGCAGTTTTTTTCATTAGCGCTTGGGCTTGCTACTGAGTTTCTATTGGTCCAGAAAATTCATTATTACACTAGTGAAGTAATATATTATTTCTCCCACGCCAGAAAATTCATTATTACACTAGTGAAGTAATATATTATTTCTCCCACGTTTAGCAGGGCCCCGAAATTACATATTACTCACGCGTGTTGAATAAATAAATTTTCTTTAAAAATAACCTTTTATCAATATTATTTAAATTTAAATTGACAGTAAGGCCAAATATAACTAGACTTTTACTACATATTTTTGTAGCCTGATTTTGTTTCATCCCACATAATGGTAAACAATGCCCATAGTTTTTCTCTGTGAATGTCCTTTAGATTTCTCTAGTTTTCAGCCCGGGATCGTTCTGGCAGATTTTGGTTTGGCAGTGAAACAATCAAGAGCAACAATTGTCCCATAATTATATCACTTTACCTTGTTTCTTATAGTTGGCAAACGTATAGAGTACGAAATGTTTATTTTACATTTTCATTCAGTGCTAATCCTTTCTCACCTTAGCAAAATAATGTATCTACAGGCTTTTAAACAGTGATAGAATTTTTCCAATCGATTCAGTAGTTCTTGAGATTACCCGTTATAAACAAACATTCAAATGTTTCATCTTTATAATATTAAGGCCGCTGCACACGAGACTGATTTTGCCGCTGGAATCAAGCGTGCTGTGTCGCTGGGTTTCGTGATGACTTTTATATTTTCGCTTCACACAATGTGTGTTTTGAAGCTAGGTTTGATGGATTAAATGCGCACGCAGTGACAGTTCGAAAGCTAACAAAAGTGAACGTTTATTGTCTCCCAACAGAACACACTCTATGACGCCGTGTTTGTTTGTGGGTGTTTGTCCATGTTGCTCACGTGGCAAGTTACTGTTTCTTGATTGGTTTTTGCTCAAAACAAGCGATTCTAATTTTGAAATCTATCTTGTGACCTGGCAAGCAAGTAACGTCAATTCTATCTTCGCAGCCAGCGCGTTAGCCAGCAGATGTCCCAGCAGTGATTCCAGTGGCTTTAAGAATTAACAGGACTGTTAACTGTTTTGTCACTTTTACATAAGTTGTGATACAGAAATTTAAAAGCGCTGTAACATCCAGCTGTGGTTCCAGAATCTGTTAACTGTGCGACTTAAATATTAGAAAATTCTCAAAAATCCATAAGAAACTTTAATATAAATAATTTTTACGCCAAAGACTAAAATTTTCGAGCATCTAAAATCTCTACAATATCTATCAAAAACGTATTTTAATGATTTTTAATTAACTACCTACATTCCACAATAAAACTTAATAATATAAATAATTCAAAAAACTACATGATATTATAACGTACACGAGAAGTCATTATTACAAAATTTGAAATCAAATTACGTATGTTTTAATATAGTAAAAAATACAAAACCCATCATTCATAGCTTGTGTATAAATAAATATACATAATAAATACGTACAATGATTTATAATTTTCCCACGCATATGTTTAATTTAGAGATCATTTGCTATTCGACGGGGACAATTTGTTTAAATTTTTTTACACATATTATAATAGATATTAGATTTTATAATGTGTCTGCTTATAATAAATGGTTAAGAAACAATCATTTAACAAGTAACCATGTTATATTTTCACAAAATAAATTCAAATTAATATAACGATAAGATTTTTGAAAATAGTATATTACATCACAAGGGTCGAAAGTTGAATTTTCGGCCCTGCGCGTCATGAGCCTGAGGCGAAACCGATGGCATCATGACGCGCAGGGCCGAGATTTCAACTTTTAAGGCCCGTGTGGTGTATACGATTTTTCTTCATATCCGCTCGAAAGTACGTACTTTCGTCAGCAGGGACGAAAGATTGACATTTACTCCCAGTGAGACCGGCGGGTGGAAAAAATTTCTCATGCGTATTTATACTCGTAACTAGGGTTACCGCTGTCATTTAATATAATAAATAACAGGGAGTAAATGTCAAACTTTCGTCCCTGCTATAAGGAACGAAAGTACGTACTTTCGATCGAGGTATGAAGAAAATATATAAAAAATATATGGGATCAAATAAAAAATTGCATTAAAATTCGAACAAGTTAAAAGTATTTAATTTTCTCGAAAATCTGTGACCCAACATTAGCAGAGAGAGCAAAGAATAAAGGCATTCTCTACGTTCAACAAACAATTAACAGTATTGGCAATTCCAACTTTCATTGGTTGAAGAAGACAAACTTCAAAGACAAATCTCATTTAAAAATAGAATGCCGCAGGAAAACTCCATGTTCGGGGTACGAACCCACAGCCAATCAAGAAAGCTTTGCAATTGAATTGTATACGTGTGTACGTGTGTCTGTGTGTGTGCTTTGTTTTCTCGATGCTCCTCTGTTTACTCTGTTGACATTGTTGCCAACAGAATAGAGTTTCAATTCATTACTGCTTTGTATACAGTAGGACTTAGTGTAATATGATACTGTTTTTCTAACAGACTTTCTTTCTCAAACGCAATTATTGTTTTCACTAAACGAAAATGTTTTCAGTTAGGTACGTATTTAACAAAACTTATTGGAAACAAATTTTATAAAAACCTAAAGTTGCCTAAAGGACCCCGCACAAACTTGATGGGATTTGGTTCTCGGTTAAATTGATCGAAAATGGTTTTATTTTATAGTTTAAAGGTCACTAAGAAAAAGTGTCCATGCAGGGTGCATAGCGTAAAAACAAATACATTTTTAGCTACAGATATGTTTAGCGAAATTTTTGGTATAGGAATATCCATTGAATTCACAATCTTAAAAAAACGAGTGTGCTTTAGACCACACGACTGAAATAAAACTTCTTCCTGCCATAATTTGTTATTATTCACCCGAAAGTTCACAAAATATGAACTTCAAATGAATTTACAATTTTATTCACTTTAAACGTAGAATATTTAATGTATTGAACAAAATATCATTTTATAAAATTGTTCAAGAACGAAATGAACAGGTAAGAAGAAAGAAATATAAACATAAAGATAATGAAACAAAAGTAATACATTGCAATTACTTAGGTCTCGTTAGATTTTAAGCGTAAATCTTTATGAAATATATTATTTAAAGTAGGTTTACAAAACTTTTTTCTGTCACTCAATAGCGCCACTGGCAAGTAACGTATGTGTCATTCTATTGTTAGTACTGCTTATATTTTCGGCCACCTGATGCCGCCAATAGCCAGTGAAGTATTTGTCATCCTCTTTCTATCTTCACTAACTTATATCTCCCTCTCAACTTCCGTTCGCCTCGCCCGATCACACTTCCCTAAATCTCTCATTTACCAGCTTACTTCCCAAGTCAAGCGTGCGTCAAGAAGTTTTACTTCAAAAATTTTATTGGCAATTAATAAAATATCTTGTAGTACGGTAAAAATATTTTTTGTAACTATCAAAAGTTCACATTCTCTTAGATCTCTTTGTATATTGTCATAATATAACCGCTATCTGTTTAAAAAAATGTTATAAAGGTAATTTGAGTACCTTCTAAGTTTTTTTAATAATAAAATATTTGAATAAAGTAGGAAACAGCAGTCAAACAGATCGGAGTTTTTAGTTAACTGTAACAAATTATATTAATGTTATCTGGAAATGAATAAAAAACAGTTCCCATTGTAAAGTGTGAAAATTATACAGCTTCACGCTAAACTGATAATCAGGCATTACAACCAGTAAACCAACAAAATATCTGTGAAATTGTTTTCACTACACGTCCGTTACTGTTTATAAAACAATTGTATAAATAAATGTAGAAAGACAAACGGCACGGTCGTACTTTTACGGTGTTTCTGACCTAAAAGAAATTTATCCTTGAAGTATTGGGTACATTTTAAATACAGTGGACCTCCGGTAATCCGACAAACATTTTGCAGGGCAGTGTCGGACTATCGAATTTGTCGGATTATAGAGTACTGCCTAAGAATATCACATTTTTCTTTAATTGTCAGTGTTTTGTGCTTTCGCTTCTGAGCTTGTGACGACATTACTAGGTACGAATACGTAACACACATTGAATAAACAGTAAACAATCAACACACGCTAGACCGCACCGCTATCTTCTTTAAACTTCAAATTCAAACTAAGCAATCAGAATCAAAACAATACCCTACGCGTCGAGCACAATAGTGGTGGTGCGTACAAGTTATAACATTGTTCAATCATGAATTAGCGAAGATTGTCAAACAAATATTCAATAATAAATAATAGACCATGTCGGATTACAGGGGGTACCGGATTAGACAGGGGCCGAATTACCGGGGGTCCACTGTAGTGAGATAAATGTAAATAGGCCAATAAGTAGTTTCCGACCAAACTCTTTTTTTCGGTTTCGGCCTAGTTTCGACAAAAAAATTGGTTTCAGCTTAGTTTCGGTTTCTGCTGCCATCCAGCCGAAACCGAAACTACATTCGGGAGGTTTCGCGCTAAACTCAGACATGTTCGGTGCAGCTGCTATTTTGATAGATTTGGACCAGAAGCCATAAAAGTGGCCGACGTCTGGTATACGCAGAGGCGGATTTTCCATAAGGCACACTAGGCCCGGGCCTAGGGCGGCCAGATAGGTATTAGGGGCGGCCGTGTGGGGAGTACAGTCCGCTGAATCGAATGAGCATAAGCGCAGAACTGTATCTCGTCTGGTTTTGATGCTATAACCATTTGAAAATTTTTAAAAATTTAAAACGCAATTATCTCTGAAATGAGACAAGATACAGGACTGTGCCTGTGCTCATTAGATTCAGCGTGTCAAAATCTATAAAGGTCAAAAGGCCTAAAGGACAAAAAACCAAAAGGCCACGGTGGACACTTGCAAAAATTTTTTGTCGTGCAAATTTTTTTTTCAGGTGAAGTCAGCAATACGAAACTTTACCATTCCAACCCACAAGTGAGGAATGATACTAGTTTAGGTCAAAAATCACTTTTCAAAAATTTTAAAATATCTGTCCGTTTTGAGGTCCCCCGAATCCAAAAAAACATATTATTGGAAAAACTCTGTGCGTCTGTTAGTCTGTTTGTCTGTGAACACGATACAGGTCAAACGGATGAGCGGATTGAAACCAAATTTTGGGAGGATGTTTAGTATGCAAATATGAAGTTTTTGGGGAAAATCGGCGCATGCGCAGAAGAGATATATGCTAAAACGGTATTTTTATATAATAACTGTATACTTTATACATAACGGCTTATTATTCTATTTATTTTTTCAAGAAAGTTTTGTTAAATTTTTTTTCTAAACTTTATAGTTTCGGAAATATTTCGAAAATAAAAAAAATCATTCGCTCTTTTGTTTTATGGATCTGTCAGAAATAAACTAGTTAAGCATGCTTTGATTAATTTTTACATGACGTGGAACATACTATGTAGGTAACCATGGCAACGAATAGTTAATATCATATTGAATACTAGTCATTACCCGCGTCACCTCACGCGATATCAGAAATTTTATTTTCTTTGCTATAATCAAATGTCAACATTTTTTAAGTTGGAATGGTCCCGTCGCCCAATTGGTTGGAATTTTTTTGTTCGTAAGTAGGTACTTTCCATTTTTACGTTACAAACATAAAGAGGAGCTATACTCCTAGAAGGCCTAGGGCGGCCAAGACTGCTAATCCGGCGTATAGGTATGGTACTGTCTACAATTTCATAACTGAACTATAAAGATGTCTTTCTACTGGAAAACATATTACTCGATGATAAGACGAAATAACCAACGTGTATGTATAAAGTAACTTATATATTGTACATAATATACAACATATATCGGCTATAAAATACTTGTTCACAAAAACTAATCGCGCATTTGCTGTGCAAATTACATTAGTATTCATAAATTTCTATAGCAACGTGTACTACGAATCAACACACACAAGTGAGTCACAAATAACTAGCGATTGTATTTAGCTACAAAATTAATCTTTTTATAAAAAAAACTATTACCTTTAACAAAGCCTCTTTTTAGTAACTTTTTTCATAGGTTAAGTTTTTTATTTATATAAAGTTTTATTTTCTAGTGGCTTTGCAATACGTAGTGTGATTGTTTTTAACCGTCTTCTTGCTTAATATTTGATTACCAAACTAACAAAAAAACTATTGAACCGATTTAATAATGCCTTTTTAAATAAAAAAAGCCAGCCAATTGGGCGACGAGACCAATTCAACTTCAAAATGTTGACATTTGATTAGTATACTAAAGAAATTAAAATTCTGATATCGTGTAAGGTGACGCGGGTAGTAACTAGTGAATAATTTTTTAAACGTGTTAGTAGACCGTTCTGAAGTTTTGGGCACTAATTGCAGATATATTAAGATATGAGTTGACAAAATTTGATTTTAAATGAAAACACAAAGTTCTGGGACATTTGTTTTACACATAAATACGTAACATATAAGTAGTACTTATTGTACCTCCAAGAACGTGAAATGTAAATTGAAATCCGGATGGACAAAAAATCTGTATATAGATCGTGATCAAGTTCGTACAGATATTTGATTCGGTGTTTAACTGAATCTGTTCACAAAAAAATCTCTTAAACAAATCTATGTACAATATGTACAAGAATACACGAAACACATCTTCTAAATTAATACGTATTAACAGGAATTAGCTATTATGATCGTTTTCTAGGACAGCAGGAGTCCAGGACGGCAGGAATGGAACGAAACAATCGATGTTTTTAGAAAATACAAGAATCACAAAACCTATCCGACAGACCCCGGGATAAAAATGGTATATTACATCACACTTTCGGTCAGTGTGGTGTATACTATTTTTCTTCATACCTCGATCATATTAAATACATTAATTAATTACATAAAAACACAGATAAATCCCAAGCAAGAAGCGTTGAGATTATACGTAAAAATAAGAATGACAACTTACTGTTCGCGGCTATTAGCTAAAATGTAATAGGGTTGCTATGAAAACGACATCTAAACAACAGTTGATTGGTTTTTTTTGCTTTACGACCGAGGAGTAAATGTTAGACTTTCTGCCTTACTGAATTGGTGCCGAAAGTAGGCACTTTCGATCGAGGTATGAAGAAAAATTATTTATTTCAAAAAGTAATGCTTATTGATTTTTCAATTTATTATAATTCAAAAATAATGAATTAAAAACACGAGATGATAATAGACCCGAATAGCCCTGGTTGCTAATAAGTTTAAAACATTTTTAAATTAATTTTTAAAACCCTCCGACATAATAATATCCTTAAAAAATAATAAACATGTCCAGAGGATTCGTAGGTTGGTACCTTTCTAGACTAAAGGCCGCTGCACACGAGGCTGGTTTTGCCGCTAGGTTCCTTGCTAGGTTTGAAGCGTGCTGTGGAGCTGTGTTTGGTGATGTATCGTATATGGGCTTAGTGCGCTCGCAGTGACAGTTCGACTGTTAACAAAAGGAACGTTTATTGTCTCTGAACAGAACATGTTTGTTTGTGCAAATTAAATCTAATCAAATTTAGAATTGATCTTATCAAATATCAACAAATAAATTAAGTATTAAATGAAATTGAAAATTCAAACTCGATACTACTTTATGTAAAACGCATCGGGCATGAAGACATTGTAACTCGTGCCTGACAAGTGACAGAACCCATGACCAATAGCCAACACACGGTACAGTGGTATGAAAACGCAACTCATCGATATAGATAATATACATATACACCGTGACCGGAAATGCTTAATGTTGAAGTGTACAGAAATTCTATAAGAGCAGCACACAAAAATTAAAGAAAATTACTTATTTTATGTCATATATTGACTGATAATTTTGTATTGATAAAAGTGAGATATTTCTTTCGTATAATGAAAAAGTTAAGCAAGAGTACTCGATCAAGAACAGAGAAGAACCGAAGTTATTTGAAGGAAAAATGTTGAACTTGATTTTTTAAGGAGGTTGAGCCGTTTTACGAAGATAATGAAAAAAATCTGAAATAAAGTTTTTTTTTTTATGACAAAATTTTCTGTAAAAAATCCAAAATCATTAGGAGATTTATAAAGTTAGAAATTAAAAAAACTTTTACATGTAGTCTTATGGAAAATATGTCAACCTAGCATGCAAACGGTACATTTTAATTTTCTGAAAATAACCAAATCATGTTAGCAGTTCCGAAAACTAACTATGTAAAGCATCGATGTCTTACGCATATTTTAATATTTTTTCCAATTTAATTAGGAGACTTTTAATCAATAAAAAAAATTATTAAACCTTAGCACTTTTCAATTATGAACTTTTATTCTTGACAATTTTAACAATTTTAACTGAATTTTCAACTTTTGAATGATTTAATTTTAATTTTTATTACTTCTACTTTCATTTTTAATTATTTACTGCAAAAAATATGTAAAATACAGATATTTACATAAATTTATTTTTCCAACCTAACTTTGTACAAGAAATTCAAAAGTTAGTCCATTATGTAAAATACGTAAATAATTAATTAATATTAAAAAAAAATATTTATTTATGCCTTTATGACAATAATTTATTGGTATCATCGACTTATAACCTTTTGTAAAAATTTGTTATGGAAAAGTTCCCATTTAGAATTCGACTTACTTTTGATTGGGACTGTAACATCATCAGCCTCCTTAATCATTATAAAAACCTCAAAAGGAAAAAATATTGTAAATTTTGACTTAAATTAATATCTGCCTCTTTTCTGGAGTTGGAATCAGGAGCGAATAGAATATATAAAACAGCATCGGGATAGATAAGATCGACGGCCCACATGGAGGGACTTTTTTAAATAATGACTTGAAGCGCAATTTAAAAGCAATTTGAGAACGTTCAGGCTCATTTACATACTGTCTTATTTTAAGAAAATTAATATTCTGCAGTAACATCAATTTTTTTTCTTCCTTAATATCAATGGCATATTTGTAAAAACATATTTTAGTTCGGCGGTCCACCAAATATTTCCGACAATTGGCGACCTCTAAAAAATTGATGGAAAGCTGACCGGGAATTTTCTTGGTATTCCGGCGGTCGCATTCACCCCCGATTGGAATAGTAAAAGGCGTTTGTGGAAGCTATTTGTTATTCCTCCTGAAACTAGAACAAATATGGCATATGCTGGGAACGTAAACGGCAAACAATAATGATTATTTAAATTATGTACCTAACTAATGCCCATATTAACCGAACACTATTAAAGATAGAAGTTACAAATCTTGAAACAAATTTATCCGTTAGAATAAAATTTTCTTTCAATTCACCAGGTAAAGAAGTTAGTAAAAGAATAAATATACATTGCATTATACTCCTTGTTGAATATTTTGACGTTCACCTAAAAATCCGACCGATGTTTCACAAAAAGTTTCACAAAATAATAATTTTTTATCCTAACCCAATTGCACACAAAACTTCCACTAGCTTTAATGTTCCAGAACTATACACTTCACAAAAGGTTAATAAGCAACGCATATATAAATTCACAAGAGCAACTGTAGAATACGTTTATAGGTTAGGTATTATGATCTACGTGGCAGCCATTATTATTTTATCAGGCGAATAAAAATGTATACCCTGGGATGAGACAGAAGAGATTTATACCTGCAGTAAACATAATTATGGTTGATGAATTGAATTATTGCTATTTATTCGGAGGAGTATCTACCTGAAGAACAAATGAACCGAATAAACAACTACTTACGTTCGGTGAATATGGACATTTATCATATAGGGAAAAAGATTCTTACGTTTATTACCTACCAATGTACAATGTACAATTCTCTACTTTAGTTTGTGTAGAACTCGTAAACGAAGAAGCCTTAGCCTCTGAACCCGTCATCGCCTCTTCTTCAGCTACGGAGATATGCACACACGCCGGCAGACGTCAATGCCTCTGGCCACAGCCTCGCTCTCTTCACTTCGAGTACAGCGGTTTTTTTTAGTTTTGTTCTTCACAAACTCAATGGACCGAAGCATCTTAAATAAATCTTCATTATTCTTCTAATGACAACAAAATAAACCATGCGCTCCATTTTATTTTATCGCTATTTGAAATTTTAATACATTGACTATTTTCAGCGTTTTATTTTATTACGATAAAAGTTGTCAAATATATAGTTTATTATGAATATCATAAGCAAATATCTAAGCTTAGAAATTTGATAAACTTTGATGAAAAATGTGTGTTTATATAAAATTTGGACACTGCGGTGTATCTAGAAAAAGCCTAAGTCGATCTGAAATTTTTATTGCAGAAACGCGAATATTTTTTTCAGAATTTTTGTATTCAACAATCTTGCGTTTTTAATTTTTAATACTAGATATTTTACAGATAGATTTATTAGCATTGTAATATTTAAAAATGGGAATTCTCTTTAAAATAAAAAATTATACAAAGTCATTCACATTGTAAAAGCATTTTACCTTTAAAAATTATTTAAGATTCTTCTGTAACCTTTTAAAATTTCTCTCCTCTCTCAACCTCCCTGGTAACCTATTAAAAAAATAAGCACAAAGCATTTATTTACGAATAAATGCATTATTTAATATCAATTCCAAATATCTTCGAAATATTACCTATTTTTTTGGCACTTCATTAACTCATCATTTTTTTAATTATTAATGTACCTATCTATGATCAAAAGTTAATAGATGTATGTCATGTTTTGTTGAAATCCTTAAACAAATAGTAAATAGAGATAATATTTTCATTTGATTAGAAATTTAAAATGACAAAATAACATTTTATGGCGTGTTTTTATTGTCCCGGCTATAAATATGTATGTAGGGGCCACGTGAAGTTTATATAGGTGCTTGGATATTACATTATATTATGGAACGCCGGACTTCGCTGTACCTAAATATATTGTTTTCTTCATATAAAAGACGTCGCTTTTATAAGATAAGGTCTGTTTATTTTGGAGCACATATAATATTACCATATAAAAACATAAAGAACATCAAATCAACTAAATAAATATTTAGAATAAATTGCAATTTCTATCCGAACACATCGAAAGGTCGAGTCAATAGTAATTTGAAATTCCCTCAGTGGCAACATTTCCCTGGGAAGAAAATAATCTTGAGTTTGATTACCATTGACTATCTGTCTAACAGATCGATTTGACCATAGATATATATATTTAATAGATTGCAGATACACTAGCGCCTCCTGTCTCTTTTAGAAGCCATTTTGTATTTGGAAAACGCCGTAAAAAACGCGCGAGATTCAAAAGGATTAAATATTCTATAATATGATTTTAATGGAAAAAACAATAAAACTCACAGTAAACAGTGATATTTCGCTCCAAAACCTATTTTTATATTGAAAAATTATAAAACTGAGCATAAATATAATATAAAAGCATAGAACATTTTACAAATTTCAATTTGGCATCAAGGTTGACAAGCATTGATGCCAAATTGACAATGTAAAATTTTCTACACTGACACTTACACTTCTGAATAACAGATAGTGTCAAAAGTGTTAGCATATTTTTACACTAGAGCCCGATACCAAGTACACCTATTAATTTCAATTTTAATTTAGTCGTACGCTTTCTGTTCTTGGACAAAATTTTCATTCCAAAAATTACGAAAATAGAGAGTAGAGATGCGAGAGGCAGGATTCCTTCTTATCCGAACTTACTTTGGTAGATCGGTCTGTGGGTTTTATAATCAATGTAAAGAGAACTATAGTAGAGAACGGGGAAGTTCACGGTGGCGGTGTAAGAGCAGTTCCGAGGTCGCCTGAGAGAGATTCGGACAGAGACACCGCTGCAGGAAGATCGCGGGGACCGATTCACAGCGGGAGAGTGGAGCCGGAAGTTCGGAACAATGTACAATATCTGTCTACGGACATATGTACAGTTGTGGCGACTTCGATTCCTTCAAAAGAATCAATTCTGAGTCTTGAGAACTTAATTAAAATATGTACTATTGAAAAAGTCAGGAGAATTATTCTAATGGCTCATTACACAGATTTTGAAATATCTAATTGTGGTAACCAAGGCCGTAACGACGCAGGGGCAACAGGGACAGGTCCAGACGGAAAGGAAGAGCGAAAACATTCGCATTATATTTTAAAAAAACAGTACGTCTTTTAACAACTTTTTGGGAATCTGCTTGAAAATAGTAGACTACCTCCTCCCTCCGTCTTACTGTCCTATAAAGAAAATTAACAAGAAAAATACAGGCAAATTTAAATATTGTTCGTAGAAATCAGTGGAAACATAAAGACCTAGCTAAATTTTTATAGCTCTCTCCAAAATTTGTTTTTCTGGTTGTACTACTGTCTATACTGGTTAAAACTATTATTTTGAGGAAATGAGTAGCTTTATTAGTGTATTTGCCATAAGGCACTTACACTATTGGCGTCGGTCGGATGGCGGGACCTAGGGGTCGGACCAAAATTTCTCGACGTTTCATAACTTTCTAAGAAGTTTGGCACCATTTTTGGAAATGTTTATATATATATGTATATATATATATATATATTTATATATATATATATATATATATATATGTGCGGGCTATAACTTTCGAAGGAGTTAATTGATTTTAACGAAATTTGGACCACATGTTGAAATCCATCACCGCACGAAGCCTATTTAAAATGGGCCCAATCGGGCCATGTTAAGGGTGGTATTTAGGGGTTGAAAAAAGTTTTCGGGCCCAAAAATACCGAAAAAAATTTCGGAACCGTTTCAAATTTGAAATTTAACCCTTTAGTACTTATTAAAATGTGCTGCTAAAATTTTAATAAAATCGGCCCGACAGGACCGGACTTACAAATTTTATGAAAACACAAGTTTCTGATATGGATTTACATACTGAAGAGTGTATATAATTTGGTACAGATGTTGAATTGATATGTAGCATTGAAATTAAGTAAAAAATGTTGTTTTAAGGGTTGTATTAAGGGGTAATTTTTTTTATTTTGTCCAAAAACAAAGTTAAGTTCATATAATAGAGCCACACTGCTTATAAAAGCAAATACACTATATTGTCGGCAGGGTTTCGCACTGCGACCCGGAGTTTTTTAATTCATAAAATTTAGTTTGGGCCCAGTGATGAGGTCTTGCTCAGGGCTCCAAAAAAGCTAGTTAGGCCTCCTCTATACTCAGGAATTTCCTGAGTATAGAGGAGTAAGTATAAAAAGCATTTTCTGAAAAAATTTGGTGAGTGACACATTTCAAAATTATTGTAATTTTTATCCTTTTTTTTAATTTTAACTTTAACCTTGAATAACTTTTGTCGGAGTGAATTTATCAAAAATTTTAAGAGACCTTTCGTTCAATTCAAATGTGTATTGCTCATTGTTGTACGTTCATTTATTTCAGAGAAAAAAATTAATTGTAAAAATGATAAATAAACTTTGGTGTGTGTAAGCCATTGAGTGCAACTATATAAATCTGGTTTACATAAATAACTTTCTGTAAATAATCGTGTGAATATAGTTAATAGACAAGTGTGAATAAGTGTACTAGATAAACTTTGTTGTGTTTGTGTGTTGTAAATGTTTTGTGTACATAATTTAGTGACTCTATATTCTCTGTTACTTAGTCTTTTATTTTATTATTTGGAACTGTCGTGATTTTATTTCTGTTAACGTTATTATATTATTACTGTTAAGTTAAAGAAGTACTTTTTCGTTTGTTGTTTAACTGTTTTGTTAAACGTATATTACTGTAAATAAATAATTTCCGCCACGGACTAGAACAGTTTTGTTACAATATTATTCCTTATACATAAACAAATATTAAAAACCAACTCATTGCAAACTTTTTTATTTCTATTATTTTAATGATAATTCCATTCATATTTCACTGACTTGAATGAATCTCGCCGGTGACAATTCAGTTCATATTACAGAGTGTTGTTAGGCGATGCGCTCACCGTATACTTGCGCCACACTCCAACATGCCACATTTGAGACCGTATTGTGCCCGCCGCCACCACACCACCGAGCTCAACCACACTGAGTCAACCTACCAACGGGCGGCTGACAGACGAACGGACGGCTGAATAATGCATCAACTATAAATCGCACCACACTAAACGTGTAGCACCTTATAAAAACCTGGTTCCTGTAGGATTCAACACAAGCAGCTTACCATGTAATGTTTCCTCTCTGAAATCTATTCAAACACAGTACCTAGGGTGACCAACCGTCCCGGATTTTCCGGGACAGTCCCGCATTCGCCAACCACTCCGCTCGTATTTTATAGCTTCGTCCCCCGCCTGTCGAATGTTCTAGAAGTATCTCAGCCTTTCCTTACATGCATTGCCTTCTCCAGGCAATTATATGAAGGTCGGGTTTTTACCTGCTTTCCATTGTTGTTGTTGTCGTGGTCTGGAACATTCTATGGAACACATTATCGTCCCAACAGGGAGCATGCAACAGTATATTAGAAAAAGTCCCGCATTATCACGTGAATTTAACAATATCCGAAAAAAGGTGATGTGCTTTCGGGGAAATTTATATTTTTTAAATTTGGGTTATTAAAAAAAAAGCGTAAGGAAGTCTTTTTTCAGACAAACGTTTTCTGTCCCTGTGTCCCGCATTGTGTTACGATAAAAATGGACACCCTAACAGTACCTGTATTTTTCTGAAGTGATTCTTTGTAATAGATTTAACTTAATAGTTACAAGGAATTTTTTTGATATAAATGACAAACATTATTCGAGTTTTAAATGTTTACTTATATGTATATTTGAAGACAAAAATAAAATTTCGGATATAAAATCTATAAATAATAGACTAAAATTGTGACCTACCTGAACGCGTTCAAAAAGAACGTTTTTAGGGTTTAACAATTAAAATAAAAGCGACATGTTATTAGAAATTGTTTTGTTCCAAATAATACGTTTGAAGGAAATTTATTTTGGTTGAAGAACAATTGAAAAAATAAGCTTTTCCAACGTTTTGAAAAATATATTTTCATCATTATTAATTAATCACTTAAGTTTAAAAAACAACAAAAAAATTATTTTTGATGGAATATATATGTTGACATTTTGGAAGGTCCTGATGAAAAAATGGCGCCTTACTCTCGACATGATAACTGCTTGAAATATTGATGGATCTGAAAAATGCAAAAAGATTAATGTAACGTAAGGTTACTCTTACCATATATGGAGTCATTTTTTTTTAAATTTTGTTTCGGTAATTTTTTATATGCAATTTCACAACAGAATTTTGCACGAAAAAAATTAATTTAAAATCAAATATTTAAAGTTAAAATTGTTAAAACTGTCAAGAATAAAAGTCCAAAATCGAAAAGTGCTAAGGTTTAAAAATTTTTTTTATTGATTAAAAGTCTCCTAATTAAATTGGAAAAAATATTAAAATATGCGTAAGACATCGATGCTTTACATAGTTAGTTTTCGGAACTGCTAACATTATTTGGTTATTTGCAAAAAATTAAAAAGTACCGTTTGCATGCTAGGTTGACATATTTTCCATAAGACTACATGTAAAAGTTTTTTTTGAATTTTTAACATTATAAATCTCCTAATGATTTTGGATTTTTTACAGAAAGTTTTGTCATAAAAAAATCTATTAAAAAAACTTTATTTCAGATTTTTTCATTATCTTCGTAAAACGGCTCAACCTCCTTAATAAAAATAAAAATAAAGAAAATGACTCTACACACGGATAAAGGTAACCTTAGTTTACTATAATCTCTTTGCATTTTTCAGATCCGTTAATAAATATTTCAAGCAACTATCATGTAGACACTGAGGCACCATTATTTCAGCATTACATAGATATTCTAATTTTGGGAATAATTTTTTTTATGGTTATTCAAACAGAAGTGATCAATAAGTAAATTTTTTAATTTAATTGTTGACCCTATAAAAAATTTCCTTAAAAAAACTTTCATTGCGTTCTAAAAGCTGTGATCTCTCCCTTAATATTATTAATTGTGGTATGCTAATAAAAAAGTGCATTTTTCCTTCAACCGTAACAAAAATGCATTGTAGTTTTTTTCAATTAGCTCTATAAAGAAGCTAAAAAAAACTATATTTATTCAACACGCGTGAGTAATATATAATTTCGGGGCCCTGCTAAATTCGGGAGAAATAATAAATTACTTCATGTTGACGCGTAGAGTGCTAATAATGAGCCGTACTGTACGATAATAAATTTTCTGGACCAATAGGAACGCAGTAGCGAGCGGAAGCGTACAATAATGAATAATAACTGCATGGTTTCTGGACCAATAGGAACGCGGTAGCGATTTGTAGGTATATATGAAAACAGCATCGCAATTCAGCGAAAGTCAGGGCCATCTTGTGTGCATCTAGGGCGGTGGGTACGTCAATCAATGAAGTGATTTATTATTTTTCCCTCTTTTATCAGGGCCCCGATTACATATTACTCGTGCTAGTTGAAAAAATATTTTGTGCGACCATTGATCGAAGGAGAATATTCCACTCGCGTGTTACCAAATTTCACGCTCATGGAATCTTCTCCTTCTCTCACTAGTCGCACAATATACTATTTCTACATCAAAAAAGTAGATCAGTATAAACATCAAAATGATATGACACTATAGAGTCTATCATAGCACAATGCAATGTGCACTTCAGTCACAATTTAGATTTTTAGCATGCAATAAAACAGAACATCGTTTTTGAAAAATAACATAAATAATATCGATATAATACAAACCATATTACGGAAATTTTCAGTGCAAAGAAAATCGCGTAATAAAACGAATAAAAATCTAAGCTTGCCGTCTTTGTTTGACGGTGAATCGAACTATCAGGCAAACAGCTTCGTATGCGGAGGAAAAGAGAATCTCATTGACTTGATAAAGAATTCTTCTGTTTTAGAATCCGCTTTTCGTATTTCAAATATTCCATGAGCTCGAAGGGAGAGAATGGAAGGAGTATGGAAGCATAGCGAGCGCTATAGCTGCTTCTGAGCCTTTCTCATCCATACTTGCCTGTCTTACGTTCATCAATACAGTTTGACCGATTCATCTCACAACAAATATTTCGCAAGATTCAGTATTGAGAAAGGCGCGATGACTGCGATTTTTGATGAATGTGGCGCTTGTTATACGAGCAATAGTCACACGAGTCAAAATCGCATTACGCCCTTAATAAATACACAGTCGACTCTCGATAATTTGACACTCGTTAATTTGAATCCCTCGATAATTTGAAAAATCATATATATTAATACGCTAAAGTTAAGATGTTTGCCTCCCGTTTTAGAAAAAAACCACACAATTTCTCCACATAAATTATATATCATTTTACAGATAATTGCTTGCTCTACTGACATCGACAACTAAAAAATGTATTATTGCTTTTGTTTTTGTAAATTAATTAATTATTAAACTTATATATATAGATATACATTAAGACACAATACAGCAACGCTGAACAACGTCTGCCATCTGACGGCTTTAATTTTGAAACAACGTCAACACTTCGATCTGTCATCTGAGCTTCATATTGTAATACAACAAAAAGAAGAACGTTATAAGCAGTGTGCAAAATTAGAAACGAATTGAATACCTGCAATCATATATTTTAATTTGAAGTTGAGAGATTCAGTGTTGAGAAAGGCGCGATGACTGTTGTAGTATCTGTTATTTTTCAACATAACCTCTACATAGCCCCAATAACTTAAATCAATAAATATTTATCAATAACAATGGTTACTTACATTATATTTTTGAAGAATATATCTATTGACTTAACGTTTACAATAGAATTAGCTTTGGAGGTATTGTCTCATTTTTAAGTAACTAGAGGGACCTGTGCGAATTAATCGCACTAAATAAGTACCTATAATAATTATCACTTTACAAAATTATTTTTTAAATATGATTGCAGGTATTCAATTCGTTTCTAATTTTGCACACAGCTTATAACGTTTTTCTTTTTGTTGTATTACAATATGAAGGTCAGATGACAGATCGAAGTGTTGACGTTGTTTCAAAATTAAAGCCGTCAGATAGCAGACGTTGTTCAGCGTTGCTGTATTGTGTCTTAATGTATATCTATATATAAGTTTAATAATTAATTAATTTACAAAAACAAAAGCAATAATAAATTTTTTAGTTGTCGATGTCAGAAGAGCAAGCAATTATCTGTAAAATGATTTATAATATATGTGAAGAAATTGTGTGGTTTTTTCTAAAAAGGGAGGCAAACATCTTAACCTTAGCGTATTAATATATTATATGATAAGCGAATATTTCGCTCTTTCCTATCATTTGACATTTTGCAAAAATGCCTTTTTCGAACCAATAAGCGGCGCTGGTGTAGAAGCTCACAGCGAAGAGGCGCATTCACGTCGAAAATGCATTGTTAAATCAGTTATATTGTACAAAAGTTCACAGTAATACTGCAAGTACATAGTAATGGAAAATACAGAAATCTCGCCGCGTTCTTGTATACCTATATCTGTTCTAAGATTTCCTCATCCATGAATTTTCTTGGGAAATGGAATAATGTTTGTACAATGACTATGTATATAACACCGTATATAGTCTTATACAAGCGGGCCCAGGTATATGTACGTATTGTTTTCTTTTCCCAGTTTTACCATATTTACTTAAAAAATACCATAAATAATGGAAACCAAAAATACATACCGAATTGCAGAATTCCATTGATTTAAAAAAAAGAAAATGTTTTTGAACTTGAAACACAAATATTATAGTCGGAGAGTCAACAATGTTTTCACTTACGGAATTTCATTAGACGTAATTTCCCAAAATACTAAACTTGAAATTTAATTTCTATCTATACTGTGGGATCAGTTTTTTGTTTCAAACTCAAAAACAATTTTTAGCTGGGTTGCGGACTGGATTGCCAGAATATCAGGTTTGAAATGATCTTATAAGATCGATTGGACTCAAAAAATAACTGCTCAATTGAAACAGTATTAAAATTTTCTCTTCGAAACAACATTTTACTCGACATTTCAGCTTGAAAAATTTTTTTTAATCACTAATTTAATCACTAATTTATTTTTATATGATTACAATTTAGTCTCCTACATAATAAAAAAGTTTGACATCAGACTGTTTCAATGCATATAAAATCAGAGTGTCAAAAAATACACTCTTTTATAGCAATGTGGACTAAAAAGTATGAAATAATTTTTAAATATAAAGATTTTGTTTAACATCGGCAGGAAGTCCCCCTATATCGAAAAATTATTTTTACTTTTTAGTTCACATTCTTATAAGAGTATTTTTTTTGTCTTTTAAATTTTAAAAACCAACACTCAAATGACCACGTTTAGCTATATAAATTATTTATATATTTATAAATATTTATATAAATTATTGTATTGTCACCGGCTCTTAATACGTGTGCAAAATTTCCAATTATTATGACGTCTGGAAGTGGATAAAAATTAAATACATGGTTACACACTTGCATACATACAGATGAAGTTAATAAAAGCAATAATATATGATCAATTTCTAGACTCTAGAGAGTCATTGTCAAACCAGATTTTTTGACAGTGCAACTCAGCATTGCAGCTTAGCTCACAAACTGGTCTAAAATGAAATTTTATATGAATTGACAGTAAAATATGGTAAACTAAGATCAAAATACGCTTTTATGAATTGTGTTTTTTTTTAATTCACACTAATTTTTTTAAACATTGAAAAAAAAATCTGAAATAAAAACTCATGAAAATGTAATCCGATAATAACTATATTTTCAAATCTGTATCACTTACCGTAACTGCACAAGATTGGGGCTTGATAAACAAAATGATAGCTAAAAACCTGAAAAAAAGGGACGTTTTCAGATAGGATACGTGCAAAAGCAAAATAAAATAGCAAATAAATATATATATATATATAATATACTGCCTACGTACATATACTGAAAAACTTCTGCAAACATTTTAAGATCATTAATATCAAAGGCTTAAGAGCAAAATCAGCACATTCAATAATTATTCAAAATCTAAAACACCTTCATACAGAATGTGTATTGAAAAATAAAAATAATACCTAATGCAAAATAGCTCCAAACACATAAATGTCCACAACAAATTATAGCATGATTAATTCCACCAAAATGGCATAATTTTTTGTCTATAACATACATATATGTTTAATTTTATTTTGGATACTATAATTTTTCAACATGCCAAACAGAAATACAGTGTGTTCACCAAAAGTGGTACATAGCAGTGAATAATTTGTATATCTTACTAGATACAAAAAAAAGCTTACTTAAATAGTTTTTTGTTCAACTCGAGATTTACTATCGGATACTGCTAGGGTATATTTTTTTGTAGAATAGCTGCGGCGAAAGATGAAGCCACCGCGTCGTAGTGACGTGAGCACATTGCGCCCGCCTTCTAGCTTGCTATTGGTTGTTTCGGAGATCCATGTGCGTCGAGTGTTTATTTTTATTCTATCGGTATTTCTACCGCTATAAATGGATATTTCGAATCTATTCCACACGCCACTGTCTGCGGGCAAGTAGGCGTTCACTACCATATTACTGATGACCTGCGATCACTATACTTCAAACTCAACCGGAGGTGTACACGCATTCTTTTAAATATGTTTTTTTACATATTAGAAAGCTTACTTTTTTGTCTATAAATTCGTATAAAATTTCTATAAAGTTACATAAGAAAATATTCGAGAAAAATGTTATTTATTTAATAATTAAACAAACAGTAGCAGTTATTAATAATTTACACATGTGTGGAGTCTGATGAAAAATAATTATTACGGTGTTTTTAATTAATAAATTGACGTTTTTCTCGCATATTTTCTTATAATATATGTAACCTTATAAAAATGAATTTATAGAGAAAAAAGGAGATTTCGAAAATGTAAAAATAATGCCATTTGAAAAAATATCGCCTGTGTTGAGTTTGAAGTACAAAAAAATATACCCTACAGTTTCCGATAGCAAATCTTGAGTTGAACAAAAAACTATTTAAACTTTTTTTTTTTGTATTTAGTAGGATGCACGAATTATCTATCTATCTATCTATCTATTCACTGTTATCACTTTCGGTGATCGCACTGTATAGTGCATAATTAAACAGGTTCGTTAACAAATAAATTTATTGTTATTCGTAATAGTTTTAATGGTAAATGCAGCGCGACTTTCCAATCTATAAAAATCGATTTCTATCAAATGTACATAAAATCAACGATTGGATATAATTTTTTAGGCAATAGTTAAAGTCGCTATTTTAATCTCTCAAATCAATATTTATAAATCATATTTAATATATTATGATAAATTACTATAAAAACAATTGTAAAAACATGTACGTGCCGTTTATTGCAAAAATATTCAAATTTGTTTTCAAAATAACAAGAATGCTTACAGCTTAATTATCAACAAGTTTTTATAAAACAACACAACAATAGAAATACAGGACCGTTCTAAAAATGTAGGTATATTAAATTACAAAATAAGCAGGCTAGCAGATATTTTCCAAAAAAAGTTTGTTTTATATACTTGAGGATAACTGAATTATTTTGTATTTATTTATACGAATTGTTATCTAGTTGCATAAGGAAAAAATAGAGAAAAGACTAAACGAATATACTAAAAATACAAAACTTCAATTCTTCAATCTATCTAGGAAAGGAATCCTTAACAAATAAATTGCTTTTTGTGCGAAAGTTCCAAATTTGTTCTGTTTGTCCGTTGGTACTGTAAACCAGTGATGTCGGCCCGCGACCAGAATCTATCCAGTGAGGATTTTAGACACCTGACATCAATGATCTTATCAAAAACAAGAGATCTCAGGTGTCTGGATCCACAAGCTTAAGATAATTTACCCTTCTATTACCTTTATATGAAAATTGATTTAATCTAAATAAATAAAACTTTTAATTTAGTATTATGTGTTTTAGTTTTTAATTTATAGTCTGGCCTGCTACCACACCCTAAATCTTGCAAATGGCCCTTTAAAATAATCAGTATAACACCCCTGTTGTAAAAGTCTTAATGTGATGAGTGCTTTTTTTCCAGCTACATTAAAATGTTTTCATTAAATCCGAAATTAACATGCCCGAATCTCCGATCAAAATTTACTTGCATGTAAGTTTTATGGGTTTTTAAATTTTTTTCTTAAAATAGGGATTATTTGATATCGGATGCAATGCAATCATCATCATCATATATATATTAATACACTAAGGTTAAAGATGTTTGCCTCCCTTTTTAGAAAAAACCTCACAATTTCTCCACACAAATTATATATCATTTTACAGATAATTGCTTGCTCTGCTGACATCGACAACTAAAAAATTTATTATTACTTTTGTTTTTGTAAATTAATTAAAATACAGCAACGCTGAACAACGTCTGCCATCTATGGGCTTTAATTTTTGAACAACGTCAACACTTCGATCTGTCATCTGGCCTTCATATTGTAATACAACAGACACAATACTGCATACTGCCATCTGACGGCTTTAATTTTGAAACAGCGAGCAACGCTGAACAGCATCACAGCAATGCTGCATGATGCCATCTGACGGCTTAGCTCAAGCCTCAACGCTTTTGCTACTTGCGCCTCTATATGACAATTTTAGTAAAATATTTCTTCGATCTGTCATCTGAGCTTCATATTGTAAACGTTATAAGCAGTGTGCAAAATTAGAAACGAATTGAATACCTGCAATCATATTTAAAAAATAATTTTGTAAAGTGATAATTATTATACTTATTTAGTGCGAATAATTCGCCCAGGTCACTCTAGTTAAAGTAAAAAATTAATAAAAACTAATATGTACATAAATTATATTATTAATGATATTTATATAACCAGCACCTTGATTTGTTTAATGTAGCAAGAAAATTGGCAATATGTCTTAAAATTTAGAAACGAGCCTGTCTTATTACAATTGTGTGAATATAATGTACAAATAAAATAAATACGGGATTCATGTAAGTGAATTTCTAAACAGGTAATTACATTAAAAAGTACATAGCATATATATTTATTCAATTACTTAAAAAGCCATATCATATTTCATTACTATTGTTGATTACATTAAACACAAACAGGACGTACCCAACAGATAAAATTTGGTCGTCTAAATGCTATTATTTTATGAATGCCACAAATTAACATAATATAACGACTAATAATGATGAATAAATGCTAAACAAAACTAAACAGCATATAAACTCAATCAAAGATTATATTATAGCTTTTGCTCGACATTAGGTGTGTTTGATATCGTCTCCAGTTTAAAAAGTGTTCACACTTTTAACACTATTACGTTTGTTATAAAAAAGCAACCATGATTTATATAGATACCTAACATACACTTTCCAGTGTATATGTTACGGTTAATACAACAAAGTAGTTTATTCGCGAATTAACCGGCTAATACCCGAATTAACCTACGTCAAGGATTGGTTAATTCGGGTAATTAGCCGGTTAATTCGCGAATTAACTACTTTCTTGTATTAACCGTAACATATATACAATATAATATATAAATATCAAGTGGAAATAAAATGGAGAAGAAAAAAAAATTTCCAATGATGTTGGTGTAAATAAATACACTATACACTCAGCAAGTTCTTAAAAGGTGAAAAAAAAGTAGTCATTTACAGTTGAAATTTGGGACAGGTTTTATTTATTGAATATAATTTATGACAAAAACAGAATTATCTCATTTTGATAAAACAGCCCTATAGTCAACAGTCAAGTTTGGAAGTACCTAGACTGGTTTTAACAAAAAAAATTCGTAAATTATATTCACTAGCTTTTTACGCCATTTAAATGCGCCCCGACGCAAGTGTCCCAAAAGTTGATTTCCTGATCTTAAATACTAGCTATAATCGCAAATAAAATTAGAGTTTAAGAAACTTAAAATAAAAACACTCTTCTATAACAGTGTGAATTAAAAAGTAAAAGAAAATTTTTAAATATAAAGATTGTACAAATATTTTTAAATAAAAAAAATGTATATGATTTACTTCTCTTGGAAGAAAGCATCACGTGTTTCAACACAACAAAGCTAAACGACGATTTAGATATAAAGCCTAGTTTATATATAAATCCGGATTAACGCAACCGTAACATGATTAATAATAATATAATTAATGCGCATATTAATCTCACGACACGAACCTTTATGTTTTATGTATTCATTCATATTAATCCAGACGCTAATGACCTCAGTTGTCGAACGTCTGTAATTTACAATCTATCTACGTATCTTCATATTTCCATTCACAATTATACACACACATACCTACACATTTTTTAACTGCTCATTAAATATTATTCAATGTGAATAAACAAAATAAAGAACCGAATAAATAATGAAAATTATCCACCATACTAGGTAGGTACTTAAGAAGAACACAAATATCTCACTAATTTCAAAGCGGTATAATAAGTTCAACGTCTTGTTTAATTTTTTTTTTCAAAAAATGTACATTATCACATTTCAGTAGTTCATTTATTAATACACTAGCGGTTCCGCCTGGTTTCACCCGGGTGCAAAAGAACGAATTGGGAAGGAAGGGACATGAGTACGCACATTCATCTTAGTTTACCGAGATGAATGAAATTTTTGAAAAGTGAATTTTGACCTAAACTAGTACAATTCCCCACTAGTGGATTGAAATGGTAAAACTACTCGTACATACCTCATACTTTTACTATAATGTAAAATTAGATAAAATAAAGAGTATTATAATAATACTAGTGTGACCTGTGCGAATTATTTGCACTAAATAAGTATAATAATTATCACTTTACAAAATTATTTTTTAAATATGATTGCAGGTATTCAATTCGTTTCTAATTTTGCACACTGTTCTTCTTTTTGTTGTATTACAATATGAAGCTCAGATGACAGATCAAAGAAATATTTTACTAAAATTGTCATATAGAGGCGCAAGTAGCAAAAGCGTTGAGCTAAGCCGTCAGATGGCATCATGCAGCATTGCTGTGACGTTGTTCAGCGTTTCTCGCTGTTTCAAAATTAAAGCCGTCAGATGGCAGTATGAAGTATTGTGTCTGTTGTATTACAATATGAAAGTCAGATGACAGATCGAAGTGTTGACGTTGTTTAAAAATTAAAGCCGTCAGATGGCAGACGTTGTTCAGCGTTGCTGTATTTTAATTAATTTACAAAAACAAAAGCAATAATAAATTTTTTAGTTGTCGATGTCAGTAGAGCAAGCAATTATCTGTAAAATGATATATAATTTATGTGAAGAAAATGTGAGGTTTTTTCTAAAAAGGGAGACAAACATTCTTAACCTTAGCGTATTAATATATATTATGATGATGATTATTATTGCCTATTATATCAAATAAAACGTTTTCTTATTTTAAAAAATTGACACAGTTGATATCATTTCTGAGTGAAGATTGAATAATAATTAATAGAAGAATATGATGATTTACGACGAATTACGCCAAATGACACAGAATATGCACTCCGAAAAAAAAACAGAAAAAAAGACTGCAATCTTCACATCGCAGTTCGTGTACAAGTGGCATTGGCTTGGAATCGGAAGCTTTTAAATGTTTACCGATACAAATGTATACAAAAAGCCATTACCTTTAGCTAAAGACAAACCTTGCTATTGTTCACACAATACAAGAATAACTCCTTAAGTCATTAACGGCCACACCAATAAAAGATATCATAGAACTCTATTGGTAAACACCGCTGACCTCAGTTATCGAGCGTCTATAATCTAAAATCCGCATTGATGAATTAGGATAATAATAATAATAGTATATTGTGCAACTAGTAAGAGAAGGAAAAGATTCCATGAGCGTGAAATTTGCTGCACGAGCGTAGCGAGTGCGGTAACACATGAGTGGAATATTCTCCTTCGACCAATAGTCGCACATAATACTTTATTCAACTAGCACGAGTAATATGTAATCGGGGCCCTGATAAAAGAGGGAGAAATAATAAATCACTTCATTGATTGACGTACCCACCGCCCTCGATGCACATAAGATGGCCCTGACTTTCGCTGAATTGCGATGCTGTTTTCATATATACAAATCTCTACCGCGTTCCTATTGGTCCAGAAACTATGCAGTAATACATTACCGTACAGTTTCGGCTCATTATCCGCACTCTACGCGTCAACATGAAGTAATTATTATTTCTCCCGAATTTAGCAGGGCCCCGAAATTATATATTAGGTACTCACTCGTGTTGAATAATAATTCTTTATTGCTTCAAAAGACAAAAATTGACAAAAGTCAGTGATAAAATTGAAATATCGATATGACCATTATGTTTCAAAATAACTTTTTTGAACACCCCTTATAAAATATCTGTTTTAATGCCCGTATTTATAGTGATGGTAGTGACCCAGTTCGTACTAGTGCGTAAAACAAAACAAAAAAATGCGAACAAAAAAAAATGAGAAAAAAATCCAATAGTAATTTTCATTTACCATTTATCAGTATAAGAGAAACAGAGATAACAAAGCAAACCTTGGTTTTCGTAAACAGCTCTACACAGTGCGTCCACCGAAAGTGGTAACAGTGAATAATTAACGTATCCTAAAATTGTCATAAGGTTACATAAGAAAATATTCGAGAAAAAACGTTATTAATTTATTATTTAAATACACAGTTATAGTTATTTTTCATAGCATCCACACATACCTACGTAAATTATTAATAATAAGTTTTACTATGTATTTAAAACGTTTTTCTCGAATATTTTCTTATGTAACCTTATGAAAATTTTATACGAATTTATAGAGAAAAATGAAGATTTCGAAAATGTAAAAAATATATGCTACCGTTTGAAGAAAAAATGCATGTTGCGGTGCGATTGACTCTAACAAGACGACTATAAAACCAATCGGAAACAAGTACGCCACTGTCCTTGATCTATTGTAATAAAACTCGAAACAATTAAATGAAAACACAGGCGAATAATTTAAACCCGATGAAATAAATCTGCATGTCTGCTGTCTGATTAATTATTCAATGTACATTGGCTATTTGTAGACTTATATAACACTAGCGGTCCCGCCCGGTTTCACCCGGGTGCAAAAGAACGAATGGGGGGAGGGACATGAGTGCGCACGTTCATCTTAGTTTATCAAGACGAATGTTGTGTCCAAATTTCATGATAATCGGAGTTACTGTTCAAAAGTTTTTGTGGGACGGACAAATTATGAGATATTTTGCAATATTTTTCATTGATGCTTCGCTCGTATTGGTCCTAGCGTGATATTATATAGCCTATAGCCTTCCTTGATAAATTTACTATCCAACAAAAAAAAATTCAATTCGAACCAGTAGTTCCTGAGATTAACGCGTTCAACCAAACTAGCAAACTCTTCAGCTTTATATATAGATAAGATAATAAAAAAAATGTTGTAACTAAAACGAAAATCGTCCCACTTAAAATGTAAGATACACCGAAAAAGAACGATTTTTGTAATGCATTAATGATTTCCGCAGCTACCATATCAACAAAACTCATGTCTATGTTACGTCAGAGAAGAGATACTATATAGAAGTTAATTCCTGTGTTATATTTGGCGATCACCCCAAAGCGCCGTTCCCACCCCAACTGTCATGGCGATGCGGCGCACTCAAGCTTCGGAACCGCAACGCCAGGTGGCGACTATTAATAATTTCAGCTTCACACCTTAATCATTGCATTTTTCATAATTTTTTAATAATTGAAAAAAAATTAGACAGAAATTGATGAGTTTCTTATATTTATTTTGATACGGAGTTTAGATAAACGCTCAAATTTACTTCAAAAGATGAGAGATGGAAATATACGTCCCGCCCATCTGTAAACCTCGATCGTTCTGTCATCTACCAGAAACAAGACAAACTAAAATTTCCGGCAACACTGTTCCATTAGAAATAAACTTCTATACAGTATCTCTTCTCTGGTTGCCTCTTAAATGACATTGACTGTATGTGGGTATTGGGTAAAAATTTAAATTATGCAACAAATCAGTTACTACGGAATTTTATATAGCAAAGGCTGCTACATAGTTTCACGGACAACCGCCGCAAATATGTTTGTGTCTTGTGACTGGTTAATTATTCTGCATGACCATCCGATGTTCTGTTGAGACGCGACTTGTCATTACCACCATTGTGTTGACTGCGTGCGGCCTAACAATCGAAAGAATCTAAAAGAATGCGGTCAGCAAGAAGTTCAGTCAAATGAAATCAAACTTTTCTCTACTTCAAACAACATTCGAGAAGAAAGTATATCTCACTTTCAGTGCGTACATCTGATATTATTGAAAACATAGATGAGATTTATTAATCATTTTAGTCAACTTCCTCAAATGAAGATATTTCTACATCCTTACTATTATAATGTAATTCTGTCTGTCTGTTATACGCTTTCATGGTTAAACCGCTGGGCCGATTTTGATGAAATTTAATATGGAGACAGTTTGAACCTTAGGGAAGGACATAGAATACTTTTTTTCAAAATTAAATGCCTATGGGATGAAGTAGGGGTTGTAATATTGTATAATTCACGGCCAGACTGGTGGGCCAATTGTGATGAAATTTAATATGGAGATAGTTCAAACTCTGGGGAAGGACATAAACCTCTTTTTTTAATTAACCCCTAGAGGGATGAAATGGCTTTTCGTAAATTAAGGTTAAAAGTTGGTGTTCCTGTACTTTTAATGCAAAATTTGATGTACCCAAATGTGTAATGGTACACGTTTACAAGTTTTTCATCTGGATCGAAATATTATTAAGCTATTATAATTAGTATTAATAAAAATCGCAGGGTTGTGGACTAAAAGTTATTTATTTAGTGTACGACGTTTCGTCTATAGATTTAGACTTTTTCAAGTACAAAAAATGTGAAAAACAATAATTATGAAAATATACATTGATTACTAACCATAGCAATTAACAAAAGTTAAGGTACATAAGACAAAAATATGGCAACAAGTTTATGTATACATTTTAAACAATAAAAATAAATAAAAATACGAAAGTTAGTTCAATTTCATTACATAGTTATACTGACTACTTAAATTTTGAGTATCTGTTCTGTAATTAATAGAATTGTTCTTTCTAATAAAACACATTTCATTGATATTGCGTTTCTTCCAATTTAACTCTTTATCTAATATTTGAACTTCATCAAATAGAAATTTATGTCCAGTGTCGAAATGATGAGATGACAACGCGGTCTTATTATCACTTAATAAATTTACATTATATTGACTTTTCTTGATTTTGGGGCGATTTTCCTCTAAATTTTCTGAAATATGTCGTTTTGACGACATGTAAACATTTATAGATACTTAAATAATGTTCTCTGACAAATAACATGAACCATTTAAAATGTCTGACACCTCGAATATGTTCGACATCGAGGTGTCAGACATTTTAAATGGTTCATGTTATTTGTCAGAGAACATTATTTTAGCGTTTTGGTTGAAGTTTTTAAGCTATCCAATTAAAAAAACAAACAGTATCTATAAATTTTTACATGTCGTCAAAACGTCATCTTTCGGAAAATTTAGAGGGAAAACGCCCCAAAATCAAGAAAAGTCATAGAGAAAATAGGTGTCAGACTAGGCCTAATGAAGCCATATACAAAGTTTTGGGAGAGTATGTGTCAATAAAATTTTTGCCGATGGGCACTCTGACTATAAGAGCTAGAAATTTTAACCGGTGTCGTTGAATTATTGTCATTACGTTTTTGTCTGTATAGATGTTATGTCTAGCTAAATAAAAGAATAAGTTACACGGTCATCAGCCTTGCCTGTTCGACACGCAATGGCTTTTTGATTCATCTCACAAGCTAGTTCGTCGCATACTTTTTGTTACTGTTAGATGTCCATTGATGCCGCGGCGTTGACAGTCAATGGACAGCCCGCTGCCACGCGTATCGTGTCAATTCCAATCCACGAATCGATACTTTATAACAATTAATTAACAAACTTACTCAATCTGTCAACTTAAAATTCGTACGCAATCTTTAACTACTATCTATACTAATATATAAAGCTCAAGAGTTTGTTTGTTTGTTTGTTTGAATGCGCTAATCTCAGGAACTACTGGTTCAAATTGAAAAAAAAATTTTTTGTTGGATAGCTCATTTATCGAGGAAGGCTATAATATCACGCTACGACCATTAGGAGCGGAGCATTAATGAAAAATGTTGCAAAATGTATCTCAAAAATAAGCTTCTACGCAATCTTTAACTTCTATCTATACTAATATATAAAGCTCAAGAGTTTGTTTGTTTGTTAGTTTGAACGCGCTAATCTCAGGAACTACTGGTTCAAATTGAAAAAAAAAATTTTTGTTGGATAGCTCATTTATCGAGGAAGGCTATAATATCACGCTACGACCATTAGGAGCGGAGCATTAATGAAAAATATTGCAAAATGCATCTCAAAAATAAGCTTCTATTCAAATGAAATATACTCATATTAGCTTTGTGAGTACACAACCTTGAATGGCTCAATCGGTAGAGCATGCGACTGTCAATACCCCACGTTGGGCGAATATATTTTTATTTTATTTTTTTTTTATTTTCTACATTTCTTTCTTCTAAGGCTTACACTAAAATTAAAAAAAATTATTAGTTAAAAAAAGTATAAATACTGCTTTTTATCGACAAAAACTTTTGAACTGTAACTCCGATCATCATAAAATTTGAACACCATTCCAACCCACAAGTGGGGAATGGTACTAGTTTAGGTCACAAAATCTTTTTTCAAAAATTTTACAATATCTTTCCGTTTTGAGATCCCCTGAATCCAAAAAACATATTTTTGGAAAATCTCTGTACGTCTGTTAGTCTGTTTGTCTGTGAACACGATACAGGTCAAACGGATGAGCGGATCGAAACCAAATTTTGGGAGGATGTTTGGTATGCAAATATGAAGAGCCCTATTGTTTTTGGGGGAAATCGGCGCATGCGCAGAAGAGACATTTGCCGCTCTTTTGTTTTATGGATCTGTCAGAAACAAACTAGTTAGGCATGCTTTGATTAATTTTTACATGACGTGAAACATACTATGTAGGAAACAATGACGAATAGTTAATACCATATTGAATACTAGCCATTACCCGCGTCACCTCACGCGATATCAGAATATTTTTTTTTTATTATAATCAAATATCAACATTTCGGAAATTGGAATGGTCCCGTAGCCCAATTGGCTGGTTTTTTTTTGTCCACATACTTTTTCTTAATATTGTTATCACGATGAACAGTGATATCTAATACAAATTGTTACACAAAAATTATTAATCAACTTCAAAAACTGAATCAAATACACAATGTCAAAATTTGTCAGTTAACGCTAAAAATGAATGAATAAAAAGTAAATTTAATTAGACTACAGAAACGTTTATTTTTCCTTTTTGTATTTTTCGATTCAGTGAACTGAATTAAAAATTTCCAAATCAAATGAAATGCTCATCAAAATACATCGACTGAGTCATGAATGAATTGTAAAAGAGACGGGATGAGAAGAGAAAATAAACAAATCGATCTTCATCCGTGCGTTACATTTCTAACTGGAACTGTTTAATATAAGAACAGTATCTACAGATCTGATTTTGAGTTCAATGATACGTGTGTTAAGGTCATGTTTTTATAATTAAAACGAGACAAAACTAAACGATATTTTTTCTGATTCAAGAATTTAAATTATATAGTACGAGTACTAGCATTTACCCGCGTTTTCGTCCGCGTGGAATCAGTGTATATGTTACGGTCTATACCCGAATTCGGTCAATGACCGAAATAAATGCGCAAAACTAGTTTTGACCAACGAATATTGCCCAAACCCGAAATCTTACATTCAAACGGGTATTGAGTGTTATAAAATGAGCAAAACTAGTTTTGCGCATTTTCAGTTCGACAAAACTAGTTCTATCCATTTCTGAACAGACAATACTAGAATGGCATCGGAATCTTTGCGTTTTTTAATTAACTTTTCCACATCAACGATACTTACTATATCAAAGTGATTTATTCTTCTGTATCTGTTGTTTAGCAGACAGAGGTTTTAATTCAGCTTTCAACAAATTTGCTTTCTTAACCTCACTTAGTATAGTAAGGTAATTATGTTTCACTAACAATACAATATGCACCATTCAGGAAAATTAGACGGATGAAATTACTTTAATTTATTTTTTTGTCATCTGTATGCGAGTTCATCTTTACTAGTACCGCAGTTGGGTAAGAGTTCGATAACTTGCTATGCAAAATATCCACTGGAAATTCACAATTATTGTTTTATATAACATATAACAGCGTTATTGGTCGTTTTAAGTGCGGAAAATTAATTTTTATAAATTAATTTAAAAAAATTAAATATGGTACCTATAGTAAGTTGATTTAGAGTATATTATTTACTATAGTGATCGCTATCTTGTCTCATATAGTGATAAGAAAAGAGAAAGTTATATATACCTGTATCTATGATAAACAAAGATAGAAATATCAATTGGTTGGAATGAAATACAATTGACCGTTCAGGGCAGAGTCGTATTTGGAAATTTTAATTTATAAAACGAATTTTAAATAAAAACCAACCAACTTAAAACTCACATTTTCATGAAGATTGAAAACCACCGCTTTTTTTGATAAAGGGGTATGCGAATTGTCTCGCAGTGAAACGGGAAGGGGCAAATGTGGAATTTAAAAAAAAAACAATTCCGGGGTGAACGATAACGGGGTATGCGAATTAGATAGTTATTTGTTTATAAATATTTAAATACGACCCTGCTTCCATAACACAATTGAAAGCTGCATACAAAGTGAGATAGTTGTACAATAATTCTACACCAGTTGCTATGACGTGTATTTGTGATTTTTGATTGGTTAGATTCAAAAAATGACAGTGAAAGACGAAAAGTAGTTCCATTTTTTTCACGTATTTTTGAGGAAATTTGTGAATAATCCGCAAAGTTTTTTTTTTTTGAACGTCAAAATTTAGCGTTTTCTATGACTTAAAAAAAAAATTCAAAATTTGGGTGCATAGTGTTATCGAACTGGACCCCCGCAGTTGTATTCTTTTTTCCTTACCATCTTCTCTTCTTCCGTCACGCTTATTCCTTACAACTGTCGGTCGGTATTAGTCCTATATAGTGCGTCTTGAAAAGTTTCATTTCAAAAATCAAGCGTGGTAATTGTACAATAGATTAGAGGAAAAGACATTTTTTTGTAAAAAACGACCACAATATATAGATTCCCGACACGGCACCGCATCTGCGTGTAAAGTCTATTAGGTCAAAGGCTGTGATGTGACGGTGTTGTTGGGGAGAGAACACCAGAGCCGCCACCAAAGATGGGATATTTCGAGTGAAATTCGTCGAACTATTAGATTCTTAAAATCATAAAATGTCTCCAGAGGTTATTCAAAATCATTCTAATCATTTTTATTCCTAGTTAGGCCAAACTTCAGTCATTTTATACTCTTGGAAACGCTACATATAAAAATACGTGTGGCACTCGGGGACTGCCGCGGTAAAGCTATTGCATATTCTTTTTAGGTCTTTAAGTTTTTCTTCTCTATAAAACGAAAATAGCTAGATATAAATAATAAGGTATAAATAGTGTAATTACACACCAAAACAATTATTCATTCAAAAAATTTGAACAAAAAGATTGATATTAAGAGTTTGATCATAGAATTTCGCGCGATGTACATTAATTTATATAGATATAATATCATATATACTTTCTCTGCACATAACCTAAATAATTTAGGTTATTTTTATAGCAGTATTATATATAAATTCATTTATACACAAATAAAGATAGAATCAGTTATGAGCAGTTATGCAGTTATGAGCACACAAACACCGTGCCGAAGTCTGCCGAACTGAAACGACGTTAGACGATGCACGGCTGTCAACGTCGCACCACTGTGCCGGTCGGAGTGGGTGTTAGGTTTTTTTTCGTTACGGAATTTCTTGATTCGGTCGCCGCGCTCAAAGCCCGCGATAGAAGCTATGCAATAGCTTAAAATCTCTATCAGATTGCATTTCACAGTATTGAATATGATTACTTAATCTTTTGTCTGCCTCTGTTCTATGAAGCACTGCATGCAAGCAACTCTCTCAAGTCTAATAATTGAAAACTTCGCTACAATAGTCATATACCGAACGCATCATGTACATCGGAATGCAATTATGTTTTCATTCGCGCAGTACCTAAGTACTCGAGATACTAACGCATTGCACAGTTGCGAATACGATTATTTGCGTCTTTTATCCATCCGTACCATGAAGGACTGTATGTAGATGACTCTCTTACAACTGATAATCGAAATCGAGAGCAAATTCGTTCGAGAGTTCATTCAAAAGACATTTAAAAAAATATCTTGTTGACAAATGTTTGTACTTTAGACATGATTTATAAAGGACCCCGCACGGAACATATGGGAATCGGCCCTCGGTTAAAATCTTCCATACTCGGGGATATTATCCAAAAATCGACGCTGATCAAAAGTCTCCATGGGCACGAAGTCCGGAAATGCGATCCCGGGGAGTTATTATTATTTTGATTGCAATAAAAGTATACTTTTATTGCAATCAAAATAGGGAAAATGAGCAAATGCACCCGTCTCCTTGTGATATTCTATTATAGACATATCTACATCACATAGATATATCATATACAGTATATATGTCGCCGGGATATTGTCAAATCCGTGATTTTGTAATTTCACTAGTGAAATTACAATATCACGATTGACAAAGATTCGTGATATTATAATTTCACTAAGTGAAATTATAATATCACGGGTTTGACAATATCCCGGCGACATATATACTGTATATGATATATCTATGTGATGTAGATATGTCTATAATAGAATATCACAAGGAGACGGGTGCATTTGCTCATTTTCCCTATTTTGATTGCAATAAAAGTAACTCCCCGGGATCGCATTTCCGGACTTCGTGCCCATGGAGACTTTTGATCAGCGTCGATTTTTGGATAATATCCCCAAGTATGGAAGATTTTAACCGAGGGCCGATTCCCATATGTTCCGTGCGGGGTCCTTTAATTGTATTAATTGACATATTTCACAGCTTTTTAGCTACATATGAAATAAATAAATATCTTATCTTATCTTCACACCTCGTATCATAATACAAGGAATAAAGACATTTCAGAGTAGAAAAAATAGGGGAAAGCTATATTTTTGTATGAATCTTCCTTTCATGATTCAAAACAACATACCAAAAGTCCCCACCGATACATGTGTCGCTCAAAATGTTGCGTGGTATTAAAGGTCCACTATTAACGGTTTTTTGCAAAAATCTCGTTAACGGTAATTTTTATGAAAAAATAGCGGTCATTAAATTTGTAGCTCAGCAAATTGCCAACAAAAAACATAGTATTACTTTTTTTTGTAAGACTAACGGGTTTCGATAAAATTTGATTTAAAATGTTGTACCGTTTATGTTTCTTGTCATTTCCATTCGTTTGATGCGATTATACAAACGAATACAATGCATCATGCGGATGCGTTAACTGGAACGGTTCACTAAGTGATTGAATGAATGCGAGGTGACAGAACGAGCATCATGCAGCAGGGGTCGTACGTAATTAGTAATTTTAGTCTTACGAACAAAAAGTAATACCTACTATGTTTTTGTAGGCATTTTTCTAAACTACAAATTTGATAATTACTATTTTTTCTATCAAAGTCACCGTTGACGAGATTTTCGCAAAAAAACCGTTTTTTGTGACTTTTGACCGCGTAACATTTTTAGCGGCACATGTATCGGTAGGGACTTTTGGTATTTTGTTTAGAATCACGAAAGGAAGATTCATGCAAAAATTCAGCGTTCGCTAATTTTTCCGAAGTTTGACTTATTTTTTGTCTTTATTCAAATGTTTGATTAATGTCTGATTAGAACTTTTCAATAAATAAAATTATCGACCAATTTTTCAAACAAATATATTAACAAAAAATATAAAAAAATAATACATTAACGTTTCAGTCCGGATTTGTAACTTCGTCAGAACTGATCTAAGAAATATAAAATTTAATTAATTGCACATACCGCTAAAATAGCGGTATGTGCTTTATTATCGCTTTGTGCGTCAGAGCTGACTTTCGTTCATATAAGAAGTTATATCTAAGTTAATTTCACACGAGATCCATTCAAATTGAAGCTTTTTTAAAAGAGGAGATTCTGATCTATAAAACAGAACCATTTTTAAATCAATTCGAGTTCATAAATACTATTTAAATTGTAATTGAAAATTACAAACAGCAGTTGTCGGTTGGTCTGTACGTATGTACGTATGTACGGATGTACGTATGTACGTATGTACGTATGTACGCACGACTCTACAGATCGTAATTTTGGTCGGATTGCCTTGGGTTATATTTTATTCACTTTGTTTAGTATCAGACCAGAACCCTATTTAAATTCACATAAATGTGTTCAGTAGTTTAATTTTTATAAGCAGTTTTATTTTATTATTTTTGACAGCTAATAGTTAAAATAAAAAACCTTAAAAAACAAAAAAATACCTATTACTGTTATTGTAATGTAGTGTATTACGTAGAATAACTGCTCCACTTCTATACCACAATAACAACACAAGCTGAGATATCAGAATGGCCGAGCGGTTAAACGCGTAGTCGCCGTAGTCCAGTAATAGCAAGGTGCCGAGTTCGATTCCCGCTGACACAAGTAATATTATTTTTTCTATTCCATTTTATTTTTATTTTTTTTTCTATTTTTTTAATTGTTTTTTTTTTTAATCTATTTTCTCAATTTTTTTTCATTATAATATGTACAGTGGAAAACTTGCGGGATGTGCACTTTTGGTTTTCCCAACTATAGTTATTTTCTAATTGGTTTTTGAAACTAATTATTAATTAAATTTTGTATTTTTTAGATCAGTTCTGAAGAAGATCCAAATCCAGACCGGAACGTTAATATATTTTATTTTTATATTTGTTGTTAATATATTTGTCTGAAAAATTGGTCGATAGTTTTATTTACTTAAGTTTTGTCTTTATTCCTAGGAATATCATGCGAAAAAATCATTTCGAATGAATCATACAACTTTCTAAATCGTTCGAATAGCAGCCTTTCGATTATTAAGATCAACGATTATTCCCAACTCCAGCCTCCACCTACGCCGGAACCGACGACGACTGCATGGTACGGGGGATGTGTTATGAAAGTCCGCGCGCCACCCGGAACCAGTTCGTGCTTGGAATATGTATAGATGTGCGCACGGTCCCGCTCCGGGCACCAACTAAACTTATGTATGAATGCGCTAGTGTGTTGTATCTTCTATAGAATGTGTCCATATATTTTTCGTTTGAAAAAAAGAATGTTTCTAGTTTCCACCCCTGCTAGCTATTTTATGTAGAAGCCTCTTTCCATATTCACAAGGGAAAAATTTTTCTTGACAGTTTAGTTATAACCGTTATTTGCTGAGAGTCGCATAATTTGATATTTTCCTACCAGCTTCGTCTTCCATAATAAATTATTATATGACTAACAAATAACAATTTTTAAAAACTCGAATCGCAATGCCAAACCCTGCCGACAATTTGTAGTGTGTTTATTAAAACAGGCAGTGTGACTTTATTACGTGAACTTAAGTTTATTTTTGGATAAAAAACAAACAAATTACCCCTTAATACAACCCTAAAAATTTTTTTTTTGTTAATTTCAATATTAATCCAACGTCAGTACCCAATAAAATACACCCTTCAGTATGTAAATCTATATCCGCAAACTAGCGTTTTCATAAAAATTATAAGTCCGGTTCTGTCGGGCCGATGTTATTAAAATTTTAGCAGCACATTTTAATAATACTAAAGGGCTAAGTTTCAATTTTGAAACAATTCTGATATTTTTTTCATTATTTTTCAACCCCTAAATACTATTATTAAAATGGTCCATTTTAAATAGGCTTCATGCGGTGATAAATTTCAATATGTCGACCAAATTTTGTTTAAATCGGTTAATAGTGTAAAGTTGACACTTTGAAGCGCTACGAATGCATTGTCTTGTTTAAAAATGTAGGTACATAAATTTTAATGGTAAAAAGTAACTAATTCCCAGCATCGGGTACAACTGTACAAGATAATTTTTTCGCTTATTTTGGAGAGAGAGATCGTAGATTATAGATGTTCGACAACTCATCAGGAGAAGGTACATGCTTTATCTATAGGTACTACCTATATTATATCTAAAGATAATTAATTTATTACAAATCCCTAGTTACATTCTGAGAGCTAGTGGAAGTATCATTTAGATTTTCAAATTATTTTTACAAAAATTAAAAAACTGAAAATGTGAATTCATAACGAACTTCGAAAATTCTAGAACTTGGTAGCTTTAAAAAATTGTACAGTTCATTTTATTTCAATCAACAATTTGAGTTTACCTTCTTAATTTCTCCATATTATTCACACTGAATGCAAGTTACATCAAATAGTAGGCCAACTCTGAAATCTACCCAAAACCATGGTTGAAAAGATTTTAGATCGCAAAATTGTCACCGTCATATTATTTACTCTGTTGTAAGATTAAAGGATGAATCCTGGTGGCATAAGATCGATGAACTAAGCAAATACTGAACGTTTATTTATTGCATTTTATTGTCTGACGTTTCGGCAAACTTTATGCCATCTTCGGAGAATCAATGCTGTCTGTTTTCTCAGTATTGTTGTTATATATAAAATAAATTAAAATAAAAAATGTCATCAACGGGTATTAAAATTACTATTTTTCTTGGAAAAAAAACCGACTGATTTTTACTAAAAATTGTATAAATGTGTCTAATGTCACTTGTTTAAAATTATACTGACAATAAAATGCAATAAATAAACCTTCAGTATTTGCTTAGTTCATCGATCCTATGCCACCAGGATTCATCCTTTAATCTTACAACATTTAAACAGGATCATCATCACTCTAAATTATTAGAGTTATTTTTCACAATTATTTACTCTCTCGGTTTTTTTTGGCTGTCAATGTAAGTCAAACGGAGAAATTAAACACATATTGATTATTGCTTGAAGTCGAACACACTGCATGTCGCGTCCTAAGCAATAATTTAGACAGCTGACAAACGCAAATGCCGATTTGCGTTCGTCAACACACGGCCGCTCTCGTGTGACGGTGCACAGAAGTCCACCCTTAGTTGATATAAGAAATGCGAATCGTGGCGGCGAGCGTTGCGTCCCGAAGGACACGTGAACACGGCGTCTCGACACATTCAAATCCCGCCCTGCGTTGTATACATATGTGACGTCACAACACACACACACACATACACATACATTGCGGTAAATGTGTGGAATATACATGTAGACATAATTCTAACATCGACTGTGAGCAGAGAGAATATTATGCTTACAACAAGGTTTTAGAAAACTAATCCATATAAACATTTATTTATCATAGAATATTGCTGGGTTGAAGAAAGATTTGTTAAAAAATTTAGATTTAGATTGTGATCATATCTTTACAGGTTCCATGCATCCAGCGTTGCCAGACGTCCCGATTTTGGCGGGACGACCCGATTTTTAAATCCAAATTAAATGTCCCACGCGGGACAGGCTCAGTCCCGCTTTTCGGGGATAACTCGACCGTGCGCGCAGCGTGCTGAGGAATCATGAATAAGTAATTCTTATAAATAATTATTCTCTTATTGTAAGTTGCAATTTGTAACACTCACTCCACAGACTATTGTTTGAAACGCCATATTTTTCTAATGAATAAAACTTTTTTGATTTTGATTTCTGTTTTTTTTTATTCCGAAGACGAATAAGACTCAACTATTTAACGATAGGATAAATCTGTTTTAAAATATTATATTTTTATTAAAATACATTCTCTATGGCTATTTTTGCTATCTATTGTCACGTAAACGTAATTTTAATTCAAATCAAAAGATAAATATTCGAAAACTTCTGATTATATACGTTTTTTTACTATGTCCCGCTTTCGACGAAAGAATCCCGTTGTTTTCACTCAAAGAGTTCCAACTGCAATGCTGCATGCATCATAGGCCAAGAGCTGACGACGAATTTAGGGTGTGTATTTTAGGCAAGTTGAAATAACTGTGCGTTAGGCAACTTGACATTTTTTTAATAATTTTGTGACAGGTCCTTACGCGATTTTCCTTCCAATTAATACTAGTAGATCCATAAAAATGATTCAAACACTCTCTTTTTCTAATATTTTTATTAACACAGACTCAATACACTTTCTCACAACTCCAAAACTCTCTCCTCCTCCTCCTCTTGCCTTCCTCGATCTCTAACTTCACACACACTCTCCTCTCCCTTCTCGCCTTCCTCGATCTCTAACTTCACACATTTATTTTAGCATTTATAGGTATAATCTAGAAATAAAAATCCCAGACTATTTTGTCGGTTTTAAAGTATGACATGACCCTTCCTAATATATTTAATTAATATTCACGTCTCGATAAAAAAAAGTCATATCTACCGGGAGAGAAAGTTTATCGAAACATCTGTTTGTTTGTTCACTTAAAGAAGGCAGATTTCTAGAGGGTTCGAATAATTTTCTATCTGAGTCTTTTTGAAATTTATTAAGATGTTACCTTAAGGTAGTTTGGGAGCCCCAATCACAAGTCAAATAAATGACATTTTTTTTCCTCAAATAATTACCCAAATCATGTTATAATAATTAATACAAATTCACATAAAAATGTATTTGATTTAATTTAATGCGAATTATAATTAAATAGTTATAGTAATGTAATTAATAAAATATTAATTGATTAGTACTCAGCTGTCACTAGTCACTGTCACTACTAAAACAGAGATAAACAACAGAGATAGAGGCTACATGTCAGTATTAAAAAAAATAAAAAAATCAAAAGTACGTGGTAAATTATTCTGAAATTTTTGCAGTGTGTATTTCAGACATCGTTCTATCCATTAAAAAGTTTTTTTTTGTGGGGTCAAGTTTGTCAATTTTTTACAAACCCTCAATTTTCGGAGTTTTTGAACAAGGACACTCATAACGGCTCGTGTATTTTTGCATAACTTATATCTCTTAAACGGTGTAGTAAAAAAATCTGATTCTTTTTCTGTAGGTGTCTTTAATTATAATCTTTTGAATAAATATAAAAAAATGTAGAGTCAAGTTTAAGTCATTTGGCTACCAAACTACCTTAATTTGGGAATGATTTAAAAGAAGGCTACTCTATGGTACCACTGGTACCTATCTGTTGAAAATTACTCCAAACCAAAATGATTTATTATTCTGTGCATTTCAGAATAGATTATTTATGTTTTTGGAACATTTGTGGTGGAAGCGATGGGTTAGTTACGATCTTAAAGTCCGTAGTTTATTAAGATTTTATCTGAATTTGGGAATGAATTAAAAGAAGGCTAGGCACCTACTCTAGAATATCACTGGAAAACATCAAACCAAAATGATTCAGAAATCTACACATTCCAGGGACTATAAATGTTTTCGGAATATTTACGGCGGAAGAGACGGGGCAGTTACAGAAAATGGGATGAGGAAGGAACTGGAAATTAGATCCTCTGTAACAAACCTCTTAACGCGCATCAGCCGATGGTAAAAATGCAGTGGAAGCGTAAACTAAGTTTAAAAATTATAGCAGGACGCGAAAAAAAGGTTAATCAAGCCAAAGACAAAATGCAGGTAAGTACCTACTGGTAGAACAATAAAAAAAAAATAAGATTAAACTCAAAAAGAATTTATTACGACTGATGGTCACGAGCAAAAAAGAGATGAAGTTTTACAGTACCCAAAATACAATATAACAAGAAAATTACGATTTTAAAGCATGCATAGTAGATTTTTACAAAAATATTAACAATAATAAAAAAATGTATTAACAAAAATTAAAATAGTTGGCAAAACCAAAAGTGCACATCCCGCAAGTTTTCCACTGTATGATAAAAAAATAACAATTAAAAAATATTTTTAATAAATTTAAAAAGATTTAAAAATTTAAAGAAATAAATAATTAAAAATTGAAAAAATATTTTTTTTTTAAGTTTGCAAAAATAAAAAAAATTAAGAACTATACATAATATAATATATAATTAATATCAAGTGGAATAAAATAAAACAAAATAAAAAGAAAAAAAAAGAAAAAAAACAATGATTTCGTAAGGAATCGAACCCAGGACCTTGCCCTTGGGGATCCAACGGCATAACCATTACGCCACGGCGGCCTAATACGTGTAGTGGTGTTATCACGGTATAGAAGTGTAGCACTTGTTTTATGGATTACACTATATTTAAACAGCAATTATTATATTGTTTTTAAACTATTAGCTGTCAAAAATAATAAAAAATAAAACTGTTTATAAAAATTAAACTACTGAACACATTTTAGTGAATTTAAATAGGGTTCTGGTCTGATAGTAAACAAAGTGAATAAAATATAACCCAAGGCAATCCGACCAAAATTGCGATCTGTAGAGTCGTGACGTACGTACATACGTACGTACGTACATACGTACAGACCAACCGACAACTGCTGTTTGTGATTTTCAATTACAATTTTAATAATATTTATGAACTCGAATTGATTTAAAAATGGTTCTATTTTATAGATTAGAATCTCCTCTTTTCAAAAAGCTTCAATTTGAATGGATTTCGTGTGAAATTAACTTAGATATAACTTCTTATATGAACGAAAGTCAGCTCTGACGCACAAAGCGATAATAAAGCACATACCGCTAGTTTAGCGGTATGTGCAATACTATAATAAAACACATTACCCGATATAAAATGAATAAAACGAACAAAGAAACAGATTAAAAATAAATATATATTTTCAATAAAGATGTTGGTGGAAGGAGATTCCACCGATCTTGTTGCTTGCTAATCCGGACGCCAACTGTTGCCCAAAAAGAAATCTCTCTCTATTAAAATAATTTTTTCAGGTAGGGTGTACGTAACAGATTAAAAAGGAAGGTGAAAAACGAAATAAAATAATTAGAATTAAAACTGATTTGAAAAGGGATGTAAAAATGGTTGCCTACTTAAAGGCGAATAAAAGTAAAAATTAAAATTATGCATAAAAAAAACTTAATGAAAACAGAATGAGAGAAAATTAAAAAAAGGCATTATGTTACACCTCATAAAAAAACCAATCAAGTGCAAGCTATACTTGACAGACAGACGGACAACAAAGTGTTCCTTTTTTCCATTTAAGGTACGGAATCTTAAAAATTATGCAATTATCGTCTGTGAAGACGCTACAGTTTTAAATCCATATTCAATACATGCATGTATTGTTCTGACAGCGGTCGGTCGCTCGACGGGTCCCAGTCGGTGGGATAGTAGGTGACGGCGGTAGCGGCGGCGATGGCGGTGGTGTACTGCACAGCAGGGGTCGCGCGCGGTCGAGTATATCCTTTTAGGGTAAAGTTGGGGACTCAAGGAGGCTTCTCTCTACCTACACGTATATATATATATATATATATATATATATATATATATATATATATGTATGTATAGTGGAGACTCTGTTCTGTGAATGTATTCCCGAGCCGGCGATCAGAACCGCATCACGGAAAATACATTTCAACACAAATCCGACAGCAGAAGCGACCGCTGCTCATCGGACAAGGTTGAACAATTATTGTTATTCAAATTTAACTATAGACTTCGAAAATAACAAACCAACATAAATTTATGTGAGGTATTTGGAAAGAATTCCGTGGCATAAGTATCCAAAGTAATAATAATAATAATAATAATAATATTTATTTCACTCTGTGTACACCAAAAGTGACGAGTAAGTCAAAAAATACAATATATTTAAAATACAATATTAAAAAATTCGTCCATAGAATAAATGCTATGCTTTAATAGAAGTAGTTTAACTTTTCTTTTAAAAAGAGTAGAATTGTTCATTTTCTTTAAGTCAGTTGGCAGATGATTAAAGCATTTTATAGACATAATCAAAGGCCCTTTTGCTGAAAGAGCGAGTCTATGCTGTGGTAGCGTTAAATTTTCGTTTCTAAGATTATAGTTACTGACAGTCTTGTATTGGGAAACTTTATCAATGTTCTTCCTTGCATATACAACCGAATTAAGAATATACATAGCTGTGACAGTTAAAATATTTAGTTGTTTGAAGAGTTCCCTACACGAGAAACTTTTATTTTTAAAAGTCATTGTTCTTACGATTTTTTTCTGTGCTAAAAATACTTCATAAGTTTTTGTTGCAGTACCCCAACATAAAATTCCATAATTTAATATTGAGTACACATGGGCGTAATAGTATGTTAATAGTACTTCTAAGTTGACAAAGTTCCGTAATTGCCATAACACAAAGCAGCTTTTAGCTAGTTTATTAGTTATACTGTTGATTTGGCTATGCCAGGACAAGTTGAAATCTAGGTATAATCCTAGGAACTTCACTTCACTACTTTGTTTAACGGTTTTATTTCCTAATCGTAATAAAAGACTTTGATTTTTAGGTTCTTTAGCGGAGCACAGCATAAGGTCCGTTTTAGAGAGTCATTTTTGAGGCACAGTCATTCACCTTATCACTTAAAGTTTCTATATTTGAACTAGATATAGCTGCTGATGTATCATCGGCAAACTGGATAATGACATGGTTTTTTATCCTAGTAGACATGTTGTTCACAAATAAAATAAATAGAACAGGTCCCAATACACTACCTTGCGGCACACCCATTGAAACTGATTGGAATTCTGAAAAAACGATGTTGTTATCTATTTTCATTTTTACCGCCTGACTACGACCTGACAGATAGGAGGTTAGCCACTAGATGGGAGGTTAGCAATACTGAACTTTTTAAACTTGCATTTAATACTGACGTTTTGATACGTTTTGTATCATCTTCAGAAATACAAAACTTTTCCGAGTATTTACCTTGCCTGTGTTGTGGGAAAACAATCAAAACAATATGGAAGGAGAAATAAGGTTATGATAGAATAAGGATATGATTTGTTTATTATTGATGATTATTTCTCCTTCTTCCTTGATATTTTCATCTTGTTTAATTGTCAAATACCCAGAAACATGGATTCGACGCGTCGAAACGCGATTTCGTGCGTGGCATAATTTTGAGCGGTTATCCAGTCAGACTCGCGTTTTTTATTTAAATATCCGGGACAAAAAGTGTTTATTTTTTCATAAAAAATCAGAAACTGCAAAAAAACCGAGTCCCCATTTAAAAAAAATGAGTGCAAGTGCATTGCACTGCACCGGAATGCACTAGGTCATAAAAAAATCCGGCAATCGATTTCCCCCCTGAAACTATGAAGATTATTACGGGGGGTAAAATTCCTTTGAATGCAACCTAAGGGAATAAATCAGGTGTTCGGTTTTTAAAAAACCATACTGTATATAAGAAAGATCAGGCTTATTCTCGACCGTGTCAGCACAATGTTCTCTTTCCTGTCCGTTGAGTAGGTTTGTGTAAATATTCGGGACAGCCCTGTAGAATAAATATAAGCTTTCCTCTCTTCTTGTATAAGAAGAGAAGAAAACTGTGTGCCCCTGCCGCTCACCCGCCATACGCCCCCGCGCCATACATTTCTATACATAGTACCTACATGTTATTTGTGTGTACACAACTGAAGAAAAGTTCACAATGATGAACCCTGCATATTCGATCAAGACATTCGGTTTCGGTCAAAATCAGACCCAAAATTTTGCCAATATTTTACTGAATATTCGAGTTTAAATTAATAAATAAAAACAAAAATTGTGCTAATAATTATTCAAATTACACACATAGTACCTATCTCTTGTAAGATGGTGAAAATTGCATTTCTGGGGCAAGTGACATAATCTATATATTTAAAACACAAGCCCTAAATCTCTAGACAATCCGCCAGCCATTCCTACTAAACCAATTGACACAATTTTAAACTGAAGCCTTTAGTCCACAGATATGTTATCGCTATTTTTTTTTTTTTTTTGTGAAATTTCTTTAAAAGGGGTGATTTCAAGCGATAATAGTAAAAATGACGAGGGGAAGCGGGGTGAAGAGGAACGTAAAGAGAGAAAATCCTTCGATGTCTGAGACTTTACAAACAGTTTGACAAGTCGATTTTGACAATTGAAGTGTATATTTTTAGTTCGTTTTTTAGCGCAAATATTCCAAATATTAATACACAAATAAATTTTATTTTATTTTCCAAATAATTTAAGAACGTGTAAGTTCGTTTTTTGAAAACAATATGAAAATACATGCAAAAGGTTTTGCACGGGTACACTAGTATATTTTTTATTACTCATGCGGGAAAAGTGGTATCTTTACGCATGCTGTTACGGTTGAAAAGTGGCTATTTTCATTTGCGTGCGCAAACTTTATTTGTCGCACTGAAATTATTGTTTGCCGCACGCAAATTCAGAGTTACCATAGTTACCCATACTGAATGTGGCAGCAAAAAATGTGTATTTTAAAATTGAACATTTGTTCTGGGAATTTTAATTTATTCGTAATAAAAAATAGTATGTACAACTCGTGCGGCATTGTCGCACTAGTTACACAATATACTATTATAAAGAGTCGAACCTGGATAAGCAAGAGTTCAAGAAACCGTGATCTCTTTTTCGCTTATGGAGGTTTTTCACTAACCCGAGTTTCTAGCTTATAGAGGTTCAGGAGTGGCCTTTCTCACTTATAGAGGTCTATATAAACTATACAAAAACAAAGTTAGTTCAGCTAAATTCTTAAATTTCGTGGAACTATTAATACGTTCGACTATCGCTTATACAGGCAATTAGTAGTCTCAGTTCTTTTGTTCTGTAGATCTGTCAAAAAGAAATTAGGTAGCTGACAAGCATGCTTCGGTTAATTTTTACATTTCGTGATAACTACGAACCCTGTAATCAGGAGAACCAGCTCGAGCGTAGCGATGGACCGATATCTGTCGCATGAACCAGCTACTGGGTAACGCAAACACGTTCATGGCTTACATGTGTGTAGTGTCTGTGAAGTTAAACAACTTTGGTAACTATGGCAAAAACAGGTAGAAAGAACCGCAATTTTCCCAGGTAGTGATAACAGCGTCATCCAGAAAACGGTCCATCTCGAAACACAGCAAGCACAGGAAACTAGGTCTCTTAGTTACTGACTTTTTGGTGATAACATATGAAGTAGGTTACCATGCACAATATTTAATACTAGCCGTTATCCGCGTCACCGCACGCGTTAACAGAAGTTTTATTTTCTTTATTATAATTTGTCAGATGTAAATATTCGAATGGTCCCGTCTGGTCTAGATTTTTTTAACCGTGCCTGTAGCCAATACCAATGTGTTGCTATCACACTTTTCTTCCAGGCCATCACTACTATAAATCCAGGTCTTTAACTTTGGTAGCACGGCTGCCTTACTGCGAAAGATACGCCGTACATATTATACGCGATATCTGAAGCTCTTTTAAATGTTATATCGACAAAAATTTTACTTCAATACAGAGATATACCTTCTCAAAACATGTCTCCCTTATTCACCCGCATAACTATCTTACGAGACTTTTAATGTATGTGCATTCATACTCACGTTTCAAAAATCTTTAATTTTCTTTAATCTTTAATGGTGATGCTTTCAAAATAAACCAGAAATATCTTCCCATATGGTTTATATAATAAATATAGTTTAAAAAAAACTATAAAACACGCTTTATATTATATCGAACTAAAAAGTAAAAAATATTTTTTTTAAAATAAGCTTAAAACAATAATGAATAAAAAATACTAGTATTATTGTGAAAAAAGCGTGGGGCGCTTTGTTCCACATTTTCGTACATCGAGCGCCCCACGCTTTTTTTCACAACAATACTAGTATTTTTTATTCATTATTGTTTTAAGCTTATTTTAAAAAAATTATTTTTTACTTTTTAGTTCGATATAAAGCGTGTTTTTTAGTTTTTTTTAAACTATATTTATTTTTCACTTTTTAGTTTGATATAAAGCGTATTTTTTAGTTTTTTTTAAACTATATTTATTTTCCAATTTTTAGTTCGAATTATTGTCAAAAATTTGCCGAAAAATAACAATTTTTTTATTTCGGCGTGGACGGGATTAGAACCCACGACCGGTGAATCCGAAAGTTGACGTCAGCGAAGACCTCTGCCTTAGACCGCACGGCTACCACTGTAGTTACAGTGCTGGCATATTATACTACAGTAATAAACCACTTGCTGTAGTCCAAAGGAAGGTTACAAACAAACACACATACAAACTTACAAGTGAAGTTAATATAGTATTAAAAGCGTGTAAAAATATAAAAATTACATTGATGTTTCGGTATTAATTTTTATATTTTTTGTTAATATATTTGTCTGAAAAAATTGGTCGATAATTTTATTTATTGTAGATTTAATCTAATTAATGTAACGAACCAACTGTAAAACTAAAGAACCAATCGCGAAAGCGGCTGAGTTCATATATGAACTCTACCCTTCTATTTATCGTAGACTGCGCCACCTATGAACAAACAATGGCTAGACTCTACACGCAAACCAATAAAGCACGGACGATATGGTTTTTTATGTACGCATGTAAATCAGTCGCGGCCAATGGAGGCTCTACCTTATCTACATAATATTATATAGCAACTACCCTTTCGCTTATCTTACCCTCACCAACACTGCGTACAAAAAACACTGCAGTAGACTTATTTTTTAAACTTCTCAGCCAATCACAGACGCGAATGCTCGCCCCTATTTTAAATTGTAAATTGAATTTCGCTTGAACTAGACGGCGCGCGGCGTAGATAGTTAAAAGAAAATGGCGGCTGCTGTTATCACCAACACTTATTTGAGCCCAGTACTAAAATGCATATTTGCAAATTATTTACCACAAAATATTTTTATTGAGTAGATATTTAGAAGGAATAAGAACCAATTTATTTTTTCTGTTATATCAGCGACATATTTATTGAACAACGTTTTCGTAAATGTGCTGCTGTTAACACAAAAAATAAATTGATTCTTAGTCTCCCGAAATACCTACTCAATATATAGAACCTGAAATATTTGTTTTCTGTGAGTAAACACGAATTTTTACAATACACTATCTTTTTTGAACTTATTATTTTGGTGTGAGTAAAAATTAATGTTTTATTTGCATGTAAATAATTCATTAAAATAAAATAAAAAAAGGACAGGAAAGATATATATTATCACTAATTACGATGAAGGAAGGTTTTGGTTGAGGATCATAAATAAATAAGCTTTACCAATGTTTCGCTAGTGGTCAACGTTTCGAAAAATTTATTTTCATCTTCAGGACCTATGAACATGTATATAATATGTTTATAATTTAGATTTAGCGAAACATTGATAAAGCTTATTTATTTAAGATCCTCAACCAAAACCTTCCTTCATCGTAACATTCTATTGGATCAACACTACTTTATGCTGAAGATTATCACTAATATTTCACAACTAACGAATGTTTTCAATAATATTCACCAGTACTCAATATCAATCACTACTGTAATTTAGAAGCAAAATAATTTTTATGAGTATTGAAATAAAACATCCCCTGACAGTTGTCATATTCGCTATTTCACATTTTAGATCGCTGCAGCATCAGTTGAATTTTTGGTAAACGTGCTTAAAATCAAAATATTTAACAAAGGCGTATGGTTTAGTTAGCAACTTCATATTGTTAATTTTAATGTTACATCGTAAAAATTCGCTCCATCGTTTTTTCATAACGGGCCAAAAGAAGCAGAACTTCAAAAATTTCGAGTCAATATTTTTTTTTCACTAAAACGAATGTCTACCATGTATTTTTAGGTAAGTCTATAGAAGTAATCAATACCTACTTCTTATAATAATACAGGAATCGGAAAATCACGTTATCAATATCCATAAATAGGTAGGGTAAATCGAAAGCAGAATCCAATTAAAGTTACTATTGTTACCACCAACGAGATACAGCGCGTTCACAAACATAAATTCACAAATGTACTACGTTTTGTTCTCCACCATCATAAAACGCAACGTCTATTTGTGCATTTATTAGATTATTATATGTTAAAAAATATTAACACAGACCTTATGGGATTTGGTTCTCGTTTAAATTGACCGAAAATGGTTTTATTCTATAGTTTAAAGCTCACTAAGAAAAAGTGTCTATGAACGCACTTTTGCGCCCTAACTTTTTTTTTAATCTGGTTCAGTCAAAACCTTAGTGTCATATGTTATACATGCATTTGAATAAAGATTAATTGTCGAATAAAATGGGGAAAAAGCTATAAAATCGGAAGTGCTGTGTTGTTGATTGTAAAGATACACCAACTAAACATCCAGAATTACAATTCCACCGTTTTCCTGGATATTCTTATGAATTAGAGAGGAAAAAAATGGATTGCAGAAGTACGTCGTCAACGGTAATTAAATTTTATTTTACGTCTGTAATCATTATTAAATACATGAAAAATATCATAACTGTTATTTTGTTAACATAAATAAGATTGAAAAAATTTTGAAAAAAAAATTAACAGACGTGCGTAAATATTTTTTTTATAATTAAGAATAACGCTGGTTTCCTAGCGTATAATAGTTATTGTCAAAATTACTTTTTCTTAGTTACGCAGAAAAATTAAAGGTTATTATTAATTCTGAAAAAATCAATCTAACTATTACACTCTACTCAGAGAAAGCAATTTTCTATTTGTTTATAATTATTCAATTTAAAAGTGTGCGATTGATAAGGATAGTGTACTAAAAAAATTTGGTTTGTTTACATGGAACGTTCAAGGTTTACAGAACTTATTTAAACTAGATGTTCTTGAACAAAAACATATAAATTCATACGATGTAATAGCAATAAATTGTTGAAAACTGGAACCACTGTCCACTCAAAAGCATGCCTGGGTATTTTAATAATTAGGTGTATTATGAAAGTTTAGCAACTAGAGGGATAGTGGTTTTAGTTAGAAAATCATTTAAAAATATCAAAATAATTGATAACTCAAAAGATTGGCTATATATTTTTCAGTTTTATTAACAATTCGAAGTTTCTTAATTAACGATTGATAATTTTAAGGAAAACGATAAATTTTGTTTAAAACTGTAATTTCTTTACGTAATTATATTAAACTGTAGTATTTTTGTTTTTTTATATTATTATTACCTATGTATATATAAATGGGGTCAAAGTGCCTTTGTATAATTACTTTGTAATTTAAGCAAATAAACATCTATCTATCTATCTATCTATCTATCTATCTATCTATCTAATTATTCAATTTAAAAGTGTTTCATTTATTTAAAGTAAGAACTTATTTTAGTTCTTACACTCGTAAGAAATCTAGCGGCAAATCCAGCCTCGTGTACAGCGACGACTTTCAAATCTTTATAGTGAAAAGAAAAGATTTCAAAAACGAACCAACTATAACTGAATCGCAGCTTTAACTGAATGTCCGAACTAATTCGTTCAGGCTGAACGCAGCTACAGGAAACTGATGTATTACAATATGTTCAACAAGGCGAACAGATTTTAATTTTTTGATAACGTTATGCAACATATTACAAATGTGTACCTATGTATGAGTTCTTATAATACACATAGCTAGGTCTCAAATATACGAATCAAATCTGCGAGTTACATAATAGCGTTCATAAGCTACAATAGTATCACTGCATAAAAAAAATATGCGTGAGACTCTCGCGCGTTAGCAGTGAAACTTCTTAGGCTCTAGCATTTGTTCGCGATTTTATTTTTTTTTATTGACTTGAGTCGGCTTGTCACCAGAGCCTCTTACATCACTCGTTCCTTGCACTAGCTTTTGCAGTTCATGGACTGGATGATTGATACAATCATCTGAACTAATTCTACATTGTCCATAAATTATCTGCCTTCTACGATTCAAAGCCTCACATTCACACAGAATATGATACGCTGTTTCCATCTCCTTATGAACTTTAAGTCCCCATTAAACAGTCCGATTCTTTGGAGGTGTCCTTTCAGGGCACAGTGTCCTGTCAGGAGGCCTACCACGAACGAAGATTGTTCCTAGTGAGTTGTAGTAATTCTTCATTTATCTTTCGGGATGGCTTTTTAATAAAAGTCTTGCCATGTTGCTGCCCGGAAATTTGATTCCAGTATGTCTTGTGCTGATTTTTGATCCACTCCCTTATTTCAGGGGTCGGCAATCTGCGGCTCGCAAGCCGCATGCGGCTCTTTTGATGTAAAGTTGCGGCTCTCCAGTTCCATACGCAAAAAACTATTATATAAACCCTTAAAAATCGTCCAATCGATCCATGATTGAGCACCATGCCCATCTCTCAGACATTTCCACTCGCGTCTCCCCTGCACCGCCCCCGTCGCGACGTGTCGTCCTCGGATATATAATATATTATACCTATATAAGCAAATACTATAATACTGAAACGAACATGTTTAGTAGCTCTTTAAAAACTGGGAAATTTTGTAAAATTGTAACTTTTGGCTCTTCCGTCTCAAAAGGTTGCCGACCCCTGCCTTATAATAACAATAATAATAATATATTTTCCCTTAAAACAACTCCAGTAGAGAAGGGTTAGTCATCACAATTACATTTTAAAATTACAAAATTGAAAATATCAAAAATTTATTTATTTGACCCCGTACTGTGCTTTTGGACACTCCTAGGGCAAGTTCTGAGTCGATGTATGGAATTGACGACCCTGTCCTCCCCACCTCAACAGCTTCTTCGTTGCCTTCGATTTCAAGGTTAGGAAGAGATTCGTTGCTTTGAAATTAAATTTAACCTTAACCTTAAAAAATAAATAGCTGACTCTAGGTGGCAATAAAAATGTTTTTCGGATATCTCGGTGTTAAGTCATCCCATGAACAAAATCACTTCACGTCAGTGTAATGTGATATTTGTGTTGGTACCTACGTATATTTTAAGATAAATATGATAAATGTAGTTGGGTTGCTGTCAACAAGTTGACTGATATTCTATGCTAAAAGACTAAGTAACCAGACATTTAACTGAATATAAAAAGTGTATTTTCCATCATAAATCATTCGTATATAGTATACATGTATAGTACGATGTAAAGCTCGGTTCACACTTCCGAAACGAGTGCATGGTGGTCTTCTCGGTAGCACCACCGTAACGTAACAAAAATTAGCCGTAGTGAGACGCCTAAATTTCGCCTTGTTACTGAAATTCGGCCTGTAACGAAATTTCGCCCTGTCATGTAACTTTACCAATACACAACACACAATAATTTTATTATTTACCCACGCTAAAGAAAAGCACCCACAGTCCACACAGAGAAGCAATAGAGCGTACACAAAAGAGTCGAGAGCGATAGTGTAAAGAGGGCATGACGGTGAGAGAACGTCACGGCAGTAACGCGCCAATAGATGTTTCACATATAAAAAATTGGATTTTATTTACTTTTACGCACACGTTTTGTTGGGACGTTGTTATTATGGTATCTTAGGAAACCAAGGTTTAATGTCGTTGAGTATAAAAAAAAAACGGCTAAGTGCGAATCGCACTCGCCCACAAAGGGTTCCATACAAACTTTCAGGTATGTTAATAGTTCGTCCATCACGCGAATCGAGTGACGAGTCTCGAAGATTTTTCCCGCTTAGCCTTTGGAAAACTGTTGTCGCCGTGCATTGACAAAAGTCGCGGCCAGTTTGCCAAATTACTGTGTAATTTGCAATGAGTTCAGATTACTGAACTGTATTGTACATCGTGACTATATCTGATAGGCTTAATGTCGTACCGTGTTGCATGCTAGAGTTCTCATATAGTGCTGTATAAACGCACCGGTAGAACGGTTACCTACTGTGTACGTGCGTTGCATGTTGTTGCGGTTTAAAAACATTTTTTTTTTTTGTGATGGAACTACAAAACGGTTTTCGGATCTTTCCCTTTACTTGTGCTATAAGACAATGCTTCTTGCCAAATTTCATGATTCTAGGTCAGAGGGAAGTACCCTAGAGGTTTTGACAGACAGACGAACAACAAAATGATCCTATAAGGGTTCCTTTTTTTTCCTTTTGAGGTACGGAACCCTTTTGTATTTTGCATATTTCGAAAGGGTAGTATTTAAACGAGTGACTGTAAATTACAATTTTGGGTGACAAAAATAATCAATTTGGGTTACTGTATTACTAAGTGAGCGACTGACTGCGCGTGACGAGAAAATAATAGCTGGGTGACTAAATTACTAAGTGAGCGACTAAATTACTAAGTTGTTAATAGTTAATTGTTTGAATAGAACTGCGTTTTCTAAAAAATATATACACCTATCCCCCGATTTACACGGTAGATACGTTCCTGAGAAAAACGCGTAAATCGACAATTAAAAATTTTCAAGTCAAAACCGTGTAAATCGAAAAGCTTGCAGAAAATGCATAATTTTGCTATTTAACAGTTGTGATTTTTTTCAATATTTTTAGGTGTACACAGAAATAAAAATAAAATGCATTGACAGGTTCTGAAACTGTGAAACTTTCACTCAAATACAATTTTCCGTAGAGAAAACTTTAATTTTATGCGAAGGAATACAGACACAGTGTGCGTGTGCAGCAAGTCAGCATATAAGCTCGGGACTCCCCGTGAGATGTGTACACAGCGCACGTGTTCAATCACAGTAGCATTTAGTAGAGTGCGATAAAAAAAAAAAAAACTTATTTGGAAAACCGTGTAAAAGCGAAAACGTGTAAAACAAGTACCGTGTAAATCGGGGGATGGGTGTATTTAATTAAATATACATTTTTTAGAAAACGCAGTTCTATTCAAACAATTAACTATTAACAACTTAGTAATTTAGTCGCTCACTTAGTAATTTAGTCACCCAACTATTATTTTAATACCTCAAGTTATTAAAACAGTATCTCATCATCAGTCACCAAATTTTTTTTTATTCGACCGTTTTATAATTCCCCATTTCGAAATCGGATGAACGTGTTAAAGCCAACTGTACATGGACACAGTGTATTCATAAGGAGTCGACCAGTTGTGTTTGTTTTGTCCAAACTTGTATTTGACATAAAGTATAGCAACTATGCGATGGCCATTCGTTTTGAACCGGGACTGAATCTATATTATAAATGGATGCTACTGACGCAGCCGGCCTCGCGTAGAGCGGAGAAATCACATTAGGCGTCCTTTATATTTGATCTAACTTTCAAAACGTGAAAAATGAACTGTTTACTGTAAAGAAAGGTCTTATACACAGTAAATTGCACACTATACATAATATTATTAGGTATACTCTATACAGTATGTAAACACGTAAGGTGCACATAGGGAAATTAGCATTGGGAAAAAATACTTGTATCAGAGTTAGCCATGACTGCATTAATTGTTATTTCTATTGAATTATCGTGGTAATCTTGAGGATTTCTATTTTGTTTTGATTTATTTTTATTTTACTTGGCTTTTTTTAATAATAAAAAGCTTTTATAAATCATTATTTTAATTTTTTTGTACAAAAATAAAACAAAAAAACAACTCCATCTGTTTGGAAACATTTCATTCAAAAATTGTCTGACTGGTATGATGTATGCGCGTTGGTAAATCAGTCACCCAATGTCTTTAGGTTCAACACGAATAGGCGGAGATATATTTTGATCTCGCACCATATTTAAGTATTTTTGGGAATTTAATGTCCCATTAATAAAAAAAGTCCGATTATGTTGTAATCATTTGAATATTTTCTTCGGTAGTATACACATTCATTTTGCAAAAGAATATTATCTGTCAAATTAAAAAAACAAGGTTCCAAGGCTCACTCTGATCCAGTCATTTTTTCCCAATGTTAATTTCCCTATGTGCACCTTACATGATTACATAGGTACTGTATACCTACATAATCCTTTCGCTATAGGCACTATATTATTTTTAAATTAATATTAATATATATTGTATTTATATATTTGGCAGTACAGTGTTCGGACATGTAGGAATCTATTTGAGTTGTTTTCGTAAACTGTGCTACTTTGTTATCTTTGTTGCTCATAGAGCTTAAAATGACAACTGACAAGTCGCTCTTGGAAATTACTAGGTATATTGAATCAGTAAAATCACAATTTTTTGTTTTACTGTCCGCTCCAGTGTGAAATGGATTATTTTACTACCGCTATACAGCCATGAAAAACTGTTATTTTATTAAAAAAAGTCAATTCTGCGTACAATTCGGTAGAAGCGATAATGGACATAAAATAAATACCCATTCAAATATATATTATGCTAATCTATACTAATATTATAAAGAGGTAAAGTTTGTAAGTTTGGATGTAAACTACTCATCCGATTTCAAATTTTTTTCGCCAATATTTAGAATATACCTTCAGGATGGACATAGGCTACATATTATCGCGTTTAAATGAAAGGTTTTTTCGTGGAGACCAAATTTGCAACGTAAGTCGACGAAAAAACGGTGGCAATCTACGGGCGAACACGAGCCGGACCGCTTTTACCAATAAAATAAAAGTTTTCAGTGTTTAGTACTGTTTAATTTTAAAAAAAAAACGAGTGTGCTTTAGACCACACGACTGAAGTAAAACTTCTTTTTGCCATAATTTGTTATTATTCACCCGAAAATTCACAAAATATGAATTTACAATTTTATTCACTTTAAACGTAGAATATTTAAAGTATTGAACAAAATATTAATTTATAAAATTGTTCAAGAACGAAATGAACAGTCTAATGTAAGAAGAAAGAAATATAAACATAAAGATAATGAAAACAAAAGTAATACATTGCAATTACTTAGCTCTCGTTGGATTTTAAGCGTAAATCTTTATGAAATATTATTTAAAGTAGGTTTACAAAACTTTTTTCTGTCACCCGATAGCGCCACTGGCAAGTAAGATATGTGTCATTCTATTGTTAATACTGCTTATATTTACGGCCACCTGATGGCGCCACTAGCCAGTGAAGTATTTTCTCATCCTCTTTCTATCTTCACTAACTTATATCTCCCTCTCAAATTCAGTTCGGCTCGCCCGATCACACTTCCGTAAATCTCTCGACGGCGTACTCCTCAAGTCAAGCGTGCGTAAAGAAGTTTTACTTCAAAAAATGTCTGTTAAAAATATGGCAGTATGAAGAAAACAATGTAGTTGCAGATAGTAATATAATATATAGGCAAATAAGAAGACATTTGCAATGATGTTTTTACGGCAGATAGTAGTGCGTAGTCCAGACGCGAGGGTGCATCTCTCAATATTGATCAGGCAGTCGGCCATCACGTCATTGAACGTGAGGATGCTGCAAGAACACCACCTCATTCATCAAACACACAATCACCGCTATCGATTTATATCACCTTCTACAGCTGAACCAATGACGCCATAAAATTAAACAACTGCTTCAATTAATCACAAACAAATGACTGTAGCGATCTACGATTGAATTTAAACAAAATCAGTTTTAGATACAGTTCAATCAATACGGTTTGCATATGAAGCTGTGCTGATTGTGTTAGTGAACGAATCCTGTACGCGACGCTTCAAGACTAGGGAATACTGGTTATGGATGAACGTACAAAAGCGGGCGGCTTATATTATATGCGAATGTGAGAACGAACAAGAAAAACGGACGAGGAAAATTCTCTCGAAGTGAAGAGCATCGGTATGGAGATATTATTCTTTGTGTCACGTGAGCGGCTCGTCACCTAGGGATGCTGAAAAAATATCGATATATCGATGTATCGATATTTTTAACCGACTTCAACAAAAAGGAGGAGGTTCTATGTTCGTCTGTATATTTTTTTAAATTTTTTTTATGTATGTTCACCGATTTCTCCGTCAATTATGGACCGATTTTCAAAATTTTTTTTTTATTCGAAAGAGTGCACTTCCGAGGTGGTCCCATCGGAACCAAGTCAGGATCTGATGGTGGAATCCGGAGAAATCGAGGGAAACTCTCAAATTTCAAAGACACGCATAATGTTTTTATGTAGGTATGTTCACCGATTTTTAGTGTTAGATTAACACTAAAAAGAGAAAAATAAAATATTTTTAACAAAAAAATTGAACCGACTTCACACTAAAAAGTAAAAAATAATAAATAATAATAAAAGTCATAGAGGAAATAGGTGTCAGATTAGGCCTAATGAAGCCATATACAAAGTTTGTTGAGAGTATGTATCAATAAAAATTTTGCCGATGGGCACTCTGGCTATAACATCAACTACTTGAAAAACGCCCGCTGCCACATCGCCTTTGATAATGTCTATCGCAGTTGTAGACGAAACGCAGGTAGAAATATCAATAAACATCAGTCGTGAAGGCCATACACCTAATAACGATGCGTTTAACGTCCGTTTCTTGACTTTATGTCATAACAGACGCCCTTCGCACCATAACTATTTTTTCCATCTACCACACTTTCTACATTTTCCATTTAAACATTAGCAATGGGCGAATGAAGGAATTTTGGGAACTCACGACATAAGGAACCATCTCGATATTAATCTGGAAACCATTGAAAACCTCAACAAGATGGCTGGTACAGAAATTACCGTTTCTCAGCGAGAGACAGTAGGAAAAAGTCCCCAGCGAAAATCTGCCCCCGCCGGGATTCCAACCCAGTACCTTCCGAATGCGAGTTCAATGCTCTCACCACTGCGCTACACCGGCGCCTGAATAAAATACACAGTTTGGCTCATCAGTGACGAGTCGACTGCGTCCTGATGTGTATTCCACAGGCAACACTAAGCGTGCATTAACATTTCCAATAGATAGGAATAAAGCAGGTACATACGCCAGGCCTGGAAATAAGCGAGAGGAAATTGTATCTCTGCGCACACAAGAAGATCCAAGATAATAATGCGCTTCTTTCCACCTGGAAAATTTCACAATAAGAACGTTACTACGTTTGACATCACTCACTACCCGACACGTTCTTATTCGAACTAGTGATGTGTCCACATGACTCTTTATTGGGAGCTGGCTCCGTGCGCTCCGCTCACTAAAAAGAGTCGCTCAGAGCGAATCGTTCAAAGGAGCGACACTAGACAGCACGCACTACACAAGAGTGCAGACTGCAGAGGTGTGAACTGTCATCATGCATGATCAGGAGTCACGTAGCATTGCACAGCACATTACAAACACTCAGCTCTGAGCTCATTTTAATATCATTCTGATCTTATATTATTCGCATTTCGGACAAACTATAAAGTATAATAATAATATATAATGTTTATTGTTACGATGAAGGAAGGTTTTGGTTGAGGATCATAAAATAAGCTTTACCAGTGTTTCGCTAGTTGGAAACGTTTCGAAAAATTTATTTGCATCTTCAGGGCCTCAAGCTGGTCAAGTAGGCCCTGAAGATGAAAATAAATTTTTCGAAACGTTGGCCACTAGCGAAACACTGGTAAAGCTTATTTTATGATCCTCAACCAAAACCTTCCTTGATCTTAATATTCTATTGGATCAACACTACTTTAACTGAAGACGTTTATTGTTACAATATTATACTTTTGTCAACGACGTCAATGTGAATGGTTTAAGTCCCAGTAAGCTTAGTGCTATTACACTTATTGTGTGTTATTCAACATTAAATGACTCAGCAAAGATAACTCCGTACGTGCAAAATTCACTAGTGCCTTTATGGCCTATGCTGTGTGCGCTCTGTAAATGTGCGAATGCAACAGTACAGAACAGCTCAGCACAGAGCAATAGCGCTTGGAGTGAGTCATTCACAAAAAAAGAACGGATCGCTCCGCTCCGAGAAGGGAGTCGTTCATTAATGATCTATCTTCTAAGGATGACCCACAGTAACCATTTTTATCTTTTAAAAGTTTGATCAAAAATAATGAATTAATAAGCGAAGCTACTTTGGCACGTATGGTATCAATCCTTATCCTATTAAATATATAAACTGCCTTAGGAAATTAATTTAAATCAAAATTCACGTTTACACCATATGCCACTTAAATTAATATCCTAGAAGATTTTAAAATTACTCTCAACAACATAATTATGGTTCACTTGCTTCACGAGTCTTGCGATATAATTTTAATCATCATCCAATGAAACATGTTATCGTTAATAGGCAATCTACAAATTCGGGCGAAGCCGGACCGGGTTGCTAGTATAAACCATTTTCGAACATAAATTATGAACATAAAAATATAAAAACCGCAAAAAAGACATCAACTCTATTGGCAATCATGTACATCTTTGCACCCCAACAGAAAATAAATAATATTTAGTTCACAAATCAACCAATAATTCATATTTATATCATCTAAAACGCACATTTATTTCCTAAAAAAACTAAGTTTACAAAACTCGCAACTCTATAATGCGTTCAGTAGATTGAAATTTTGACGAAAATGCGAAAGTATAAACGATAAGAATAGCGTTGAGTGTTCGCACAGAACTTAAATCCTCTAGACAGGTCACCGGTGACCCCCTGGTGACAGAAATATACCACAGAAATACACATAAATAGGAAAGAGGGACAGCGTGAAAAATTTCACTGTCAGTGGAAAATATTTTCCTACATAATGTAAGTTTTATATATCTGCTATATGTGGAATAAAATGTACTAGATTTTTCAACATGACAATTCCCTCTGGAATTCTAGGCTGAATTTTAAAAATATATTTTTTTGTGATAATACATTTCATTTTCTTTTTCTTAAATCTTTCAAGATAAATAAAATATTATGCCTGTCTGAAATACAAAAAAAAAAATATTTCAGATATTATAAAATTTTAAAGTAGTTGTGAAGCACTTTAAAAATGTTCTTTGACGTAAATAATGAAAATAATAAAATATGATCAACAGAATGTTTCTAAGTAGGGAGGTGTCCAGTATAAAATATGACGATCTCTTGATGACCAGGCTAGGCGCTTTTAAATATATTATACAGGTGTCCCATTAAGAATGGGACATAGAACAACCGCAGATTCTCCAATTCAAAATAAAACGATTAAACGAAATATGCCTAGATAAAATGTTACTCGTTTCCGAAATACGGGGTGTTGAAGTTGAAAACTGAAAAATTATTAATGTCCATAATTTTTTTAATACACCGTATAATTTTACTCAAATCGGCACACTTGTTAAATATCATAAAATGCACCTAACAATAAAAAAATAAAAAAATTAGTTCAGTACGCTCTACCAGTGGCGTACGACAGGAGTAAGTAATGCTTGTACCCCTTCTAAATGTTACGCCGCTGTCTAAATTTTAATTTTGACTATAATTTTAATTTCTTTGATATTTTCTAAGTCAATAATGTACACTTGTTAGTTTGTTGTAAAGTCATTGGTTTTCGAGATGTTCGCAGTTTTTTTAAGACAAAATTGTAAAAATGAATATTATTAATAATAATACAAATAAAAAATACATGTCTATCTATCTTTAACTGCGAACATCTCGAAAACCAATGACTTTACAACAAACTAACAAGTGTACATTATTGACTTAGAAAATATCCAAAAAATTAAAATTATAGTCAAAATTAAAATTTAGACAGCGGCGTAACATTTAGAAGGGGTACAAGCATTACTTACTCCTGCCGTACGCCACTGGTAGAGCGAGTAACATTTTATCTAAGCATATTTCGCTTAATAGTTTTATTTTGAATTGGAGAATCTGCGGTTGTTCTATGTCCCATTCTTAATGGGACACCCTGTATATTTAATATATGGTTTATTGGCCTCTACATCCTCTGACATAGTCAGCCATTCCAGTGTAAGAACATAAGAAAATAATATTAAAAAAAAAAATTTAAAAAAATCACTGTTCTATACTTTCCTTTTTTTAAATTTCGATTATATTATATTATTGTGGTGTTTTTAATATCAAATTACTGCCTCTTTTTCTACATCTTCACCGATTTGTAAAAGGCTCTCTATCTTGCTTTAGCTCCGCATTAAAGCGAACAATTTTAAGCTTAAATTAACATGAAATTAACATACTGCCAGAATTTTTTTGTGTCTTTATACATAAGTAGTCTCTAAACATGATTTTTCACTAATTATAAGTGCATATTCACTATTTGTCAATGCTAGAATCGTACCACGTAGAATTAGTGAATATAAAAATTCACTAATTATATAGGTAAGTGAACAAAAAATGCATTAATTATATAGGTAAGTGAACATAAAAATTCACTAATTATTAAGTGACATTTCACTATTTCAGTTTTGGGAGATAATTTATCAGTGAAAATTCACTAATTTGTTGTGAAAATCACTGATTATCAAGTGAAAGTTTCACTAATTCACGTTCAGAGAGTAAGAAAGATTCCAATAGGTAGAATAGGTACTTGTTTTTTTCCGTGAGAGCATCGAACAAACAGTGTGTCGTATACATCGCAGCTTGTTCTGTATATGAAGAAAACACTTGAAAATGAATATTACCCCCTTCCAACAATCATAACAAGTGCACGTATATAAAAACAAATGGCGGTTGTATGCTGGCCGATTCGAGCAAAGCGCGCCCTATATATAGTATACGTATATAAACATGGCTGTATGTATGTCGCCAAATTGGCAAAACAAAAGAGAATCTGTTCAAACATTTCGAAACTGCTAAAACTCTTCAATCACCTTGCTCCTTTTCATTGCACTGAAGTTTTGGATTTAATTCAAAATAATGTTTTCGGAATTACTAGATATACCTACTTATTACAAATTAAACGTTCAACGGAGTGTCTGTGTGTGCATTTGATATGGAGGGTAGAGGTTAAGGAGAATCATCTCTGTGTACGAAAAAGTATCCATCAAAAAGCGTTAAATTAGGCGACCGTCACTGTCACAAAAGGGTAAATTTTAAAGCAAGCGTATGGAGGGCAAAACTTATTAGAATAGGACAGAACAATTTTCGAAAAGTAACACAAAAAATAAGAAAACAATATGATTAAATTGTGAAAAATAACTCTAATAATTAAGAGTGTTGATGATCCTGTTTAAATGTTGGAAGATTAAATAATGAATCCTGGTGGCATAGGATCGATGAACTAAGCAAATACTGAAGGTTTATTTATTGTATTTTATTGTCTGACGTTTCGGCAAACGTTATGCCATCTTCGGAGAATCAATGCTGTCTGTTTTCTCTTACAATATGTCATTTTTAAACGTGCTATTATGCATTTAGTAGTAAATAAACGATTATACTGATGTGAATAAACTATAAAACGACTAAAAAATATTTGTAAAGGCTAACAAAAATTCTCATGATACTATCTCACAGCAGGTTTTTAGGTTATATTTATTAAATTATTTTGGACTGCGTAAATAGTTTAGATTTTATATACTGCAGTGTTATTAACGACTCTAATCATTAAAAATACTAAATTTTCCAACTCAGCGCACTTCAATTCGGTTATAACTGCTACGGAGGGTAAACAACTGCTAAATTCATTTTATACTCGGATGCAGCGCTAGCGCCATTCCGGACGATTTTTTAACTGTTATTTACAGCATTATGGACACTTTTTCAACTTATCTCCTATATAAGATAGTCCTCCTTATCTCTACCCTCCATGGCATTAGAGAAATCTGCCAGGCGGTATACACACACCGACTGGTACGAACTCGGCTTCCTGGGAGCGCTAATTCCAAAAAAAAAAAAAAAATTGGAATGCTAACTACATTCCAATGTTTTCCGTGGCAGGCGGAGGGATTTTTAGAAATCCTTATTCGTTACGGTTTAGTTCTCAAGAATCGTGTCAAAACATTTTCTAATTAATGTGTGTTCTAAAAAAAATATACGAAATACATTTTTATCTACCTTCTTCAAGGTGGAGTGGAGCAACTTCAAATATTTAAAAATACTCACTGTACCATTATTATAACAAAACAAAAAGAAAAAAAAATATTATATCTAATGAAAGCTAGGGAATCATAAAAAACATTTTTTGACGTGATTACGTCTTATAAATTGATGAAACACCAGCTGCACGCACGAAAAAGTGTAACGTTCGTAACGTTCCGCCTGACCCTGTGCGTGCAAGCGAGAGCGCAGTATAAGCGATAGAGAAGCACGATCGGCCCAAGTTTGACAGCTACTAAAATTTAGGTTATGTATTATTAAATACTAGCTGACCCGGCGAACTTCGTACCGCCTAACAGTATAATCTATATATATATATATAATTGGAACATCTATCTATCTATCTATCTAGCTATTTAAAATATACATGGGCGTATATGTGTGTATGTCGAGCACTCCGGCTGCGCCGTCGTGCTCGAAAAAAAATAGCGTAAAGTATTTTGGATAACTGGTCTTTAAAACACTTGCTCTATTTCGAGGGTTCACTCCGGCTGCGACGTCGTGCTCGAAAAAAAAAGCATTTGTTTTAAACGATATTCAGTTTTTTTACATCCTCGATCTAGATATATGGTTGTTAAGTTTTCTTAAATAAGGATTCTTAAATTTTCTCTTTTTCCGCGCAATTTTTTAAATTTTTTCTGTCATGAGAACCTTCTCCTGACAATAACAAACACAACAAAAAAAAAATATTGAAATCGGTCCAGCCGTTCACGCGTGATGGCGTGACCAAGGGATATAGGGATTCATTTTTATATACAGCGTGTCCACGGAAGTTCTTTACAAATGGATTTTTTTTTTATTAATGATTGGAGCAAAATTTTTTTTCTGTGGAAAAGTTCTGCTTCGTCCAAAACCTCTAAAACACCAAAGAAATTTTTTTTCAGTCTAAAGTTATACGAGGGAAATCAAAAAGTTTTATTTTACTAAAAATAAAAATTATCTGTGATATTCAAGATTTTCGCCCGTCGTAGACCTTTTCAAGATATTGATCAATTGGAAAGGATTATCACCGAAAAAATCCATCAAATTCCTTCTACAATGATTCGAAATTCAGTGACGGATTTTGGAAGGAGAACCGTTCTTTGTATGGAGAGAGATGGAGGATATGTTGAATTCTGATTTATAATTCTGAATAAATAATTACTTAGAAGTTAGTTATGTTATTTTGAATTAAATTTGATTATGTAACTAATTTTACGAAAATCTTGAATATCACAGATAATTTTTATTTTTAGTCAAATAAAACTTTTTGATTTCCCTCGTATAACTTTAGGCCGAAGAAAATTTTCTTTGGTGTTTTAGAGGTTTTGGACGAAGCAGAACTTTTCCACAGAAAAAAATTTTTGCTTCAATAATTAACAAAAAAAAATTCCATTTGTAAAGAACTTCCGTGGACACGCTGTATATAGATGATATTCGAGCGGAATACGTTATCACGTAAAACTATCGTCCGTAAACCGACTTTACAGACAACCAATTTTTTTATTTATTAAGACTGAACTGGAGTCGATAGAAAAACAGACTTTTTACAGTCCGGAGATTTCAAGTAGATAAAATTGAGAAAACTGAAACTTGACCTTAATCAGTACCAATCACTTGTGGGGGTTGGAATAGTGGTAAGTTTAATGTCCAAATATTTCAAAATTTTGTTTTGAATGCAGAATCCTTTTGTTTTGTTTATTTTATAAAAATCTTCCTCAAACTAATAATATTTTTTCCATGACACCCTATGAAAATATAAAACTTTTGATGAATAAAGCAAAATAATATCTTTGTTTTTGAGCATCGTTCCCCACTTGCGAATTGGGAATGGAAGCGTCTATAATTATGGACGCTTACATTCCAAATTCCAATTAGATTGTAGATTATACTCTACAATCTATTTGGAATGGTAAAAGCGCTTCAATCTCGACAAGCACATTGTATAATAGAAGAAGAAAGAGTAGCTTAACTGTAAGGTAAAGAAGAACATGCTACTGTTAGCAAAAGTGTACATTTGCTTTTAGTGGCTTCTAATTGGATTATATTACAAGCGTCAGCCAGAAGAGCGAAGGAGACAACTCCACCTTAATACACAATTATGACAGTTTCGTGGAAAAGTTGGATGGGAGTGGCGATTTAATAGGACACAAAGTCCCATCTGCGAGCGGCCATTACCGTTTTACAACTGATAAAACAGTTATCAATACACTAAGTATTTGGTTTTTTTGACAAATTGATATCAATTTATAAACGTATTCGTAAAAGATAGCCATGACACAAATTTAAAATTAATTAGATAAATAATAAATAATTTTCCAATAAGAAACGCTGTTGAATGACATAAATCATTGAGTTCATAATATATAAATCTAGACCGGACATAAACAAGTGTTGCAATATTAAATAAATTCGGAGTGTTCCTGTGTTGTAAATATTTCTGTGTATACATACAGTGACTGTATTTTTATTATTAGCTTAGAAGTTTGTAGTTTTGGATCGTTATTATATTTATTTTATTTTTAATTATAACAAATAAGTACCTTTTAGTTTATTTGTTTTGTTAACATTTTTATTGTTGTAAATAAATATTTATCATCACAACAAAGAGCAGTTTTGTTACAATAAGTTACCAGTGAATATCAGAATTCTGCCTGTAAGTGTTTTCAAAAGAAGGATACAAACTAAATTAATGGATAATTGTTTATATAAATAAAAAACATTTTAGAGTGTTTTCATTTTAACAAACCACTTTCAATGAGACTTTATGTGAATTTGCAATTTTAAAAATTGTATTTTGTCATCTTAAAATGTGTCCCTGTTTGACGCTATTTATACTAAACTTAGTTCTATATAAAATTATAAATATTACATCTATCTATCTATCTAAAGAATCTAGCAAATGACATGATCGGGGGTAGTATGTGAGTTTTGTCATGTCGGCAATACAGCGTACTACTCTAGCAACTGCCATCACTCCCGTCATGGTAACTATATAAGAGCAATTTTCAAATTCAATTTTCCAGAGACAAAAAGCATTCTCGTTCGATCTGTCAAAGTATTCCACTTCCCGTTCGCGAAAAACATTTTTCCTCTTAGGTATAAAAAGAAACAAATATATCGCGTGTTAAAGAAAGACGGCAATATAGATAATGTCGTTGGGCTAAATCAATCTACAACATATCTACAAATATTTGAAAAATTGAATAAATGAAATTCAGATGTCTTTATATACTTACTTATAGCTCGTAAAAAAGACAATTGTAGATATTTTTCAGATATAGATTGATTTCTGAATCATGTATTTACAACTCTTTAATCAATATTGCATCAGTCTGCAAGTTTCTAGATCAACAATTAGTTTGGAAGTTTATTTGTAAGAAGTTAAACAGTGCAAATTTTGTTTAAAAAATGTTAATAGATGTTTAACAACCATTCTCATAGAATTTTAGTTTTGCAGAAAAGAATTATTTGACTGGTCTTTAATTGTTCCACGTCATGTAAAAATTAATCGAAGCATGCTTAACTAGTTTATTTCTGACAGATCTACAAAACAAAAGAACCGCTGATTTTTTGTTTATTTTCAAAATATTTCCTAAACTATAAATTTTAGAAAAAATAATGTTGTGCGAAACTTTCTTAAAAAAATGAATAGAATAATAAGCCGTTATGAAAATTATACCATTATTATATAAAAAACATCGTTATAGTATGTGCCGATTTCCCCCAAAAACAATAGGGCTCTTTATATTTGCATACCAAACATTCTTCCAAAATTTAGTTTATCTGCATTAACTGCGAAATACAAGAATAAATAAAATTGTAATGTCGACTCCATACTTTATTTTTAGGCATATGCTTCAAAATTAGGGATGTGGTGCATACACATTTTTCAGAAAATATTGTAAATTGTAAATTAAATACTCTAAATTACGAATTACTTTCTTTCAAACGCATGTGTTTAAAGTTTACCAAATTTATTTTAAATTTTAATTTCCAGAGCATCCGATAGATCCAAAAATACATACAAAAAACTGCCTGAAACACGATAGATTTTTCATAAAATAACGAAAAGCGCATTAAAACAAAATAATTAGAAGGCGTCGTGGGACGCCTGGTAGATGTGAAATTTAAGTTTGCCAATGCCAAATGCAACTTTAAGTTAGAAAGCCTTATGGACACTCCACGAATACTTCCGAAAGCCCTATGGATATGCAACTTTAAGTTACTAGCAGCGCCACTTAAGTGACTATTCTAGTAACTAATAAATCAGTTAGATGTCGCCATCAAGCAAAGCCATGTTATAATCCAACGCATACACACAGCAAGCGTTCCGCACTTTCATCTAACGAAACACTAGTAGGTATCTAAAAAACTAAACTAGTAATTAAATTTCGCCCGTTATCTAGATGTCGCCTTCAACTAAAGCACACAAACGTAACGTCCTTCCATAAATCGTCGTCCCCATAGATAGATAGATAGTTTATTTATCATAGCGTCAAAACATAAGTAAGTAGTTTGAATATGACAAGTCACAATATACAAAATGCAAGAATTAGAACATAGAAAAAAAAATAGTAAGAAAATGCCAATATATAGGTATATACAACTTATGAGATATAAAAATCGTCTAGTGAATAAAAACATTGCTCAATTAAAACTTTTTTTTAAAATACGCTTGAAGCTATTAAAGTCGTTGGTGCGTCGAATTGATTCAGGCAATTTATTATAAATAGCACTACCAGCACACACAGGACTTTTTTAATAAAATCTGAGCCGGTAATTGCCTATATAAACATTATAACATTATATTATAAAAGTGCCGCGTCAATTGCAGCGTTTTACTCCCAACCAAACACGTCATTAGACGTTTCGCATCAAAAATTCAATCCATCCTTGGAGAAGTTTGGGCAGATTATCAACGTCGTTATGTTCCGTGGAGATGAACATCGTGAATCGTTCGTACATATAAGAACACAGTCCGCCACTTGTCCTGGTCGAGAGAGCCTGTCTGCCCGAACGTTCGTACAGACCCTAGGGATACAAAAGACAATAGAGTAACACGGCCGAGTTGAGAGACAAGCGAGCGAGCTGCACCACCGGCAGCAACGACAACAGCCGCTTTCTGAATTCAACTTGGAGAAGACTCAACAGAGAAGACTGAAGAGAATCGAGCGTCGGCGAATCAGAGCTCTCTGTAATGAAATAGCCGGAATTCCTTTCGGATCACCGAGCCTAATTCAATGTGCTTGTATCTTTAACTTGTGCTCTCTCAGTTCTCCAGATAGGTAACTGCTAACTAAGGATGTGTTCCGCAACAATCAGTATTTCTGTTCAGAATTAAAGGAAAAATGTAGGTCGCCGTGGCACACCTGGCACAATTTATTTATATACTATTTTTATATTAGAATATTTTTAGTTGAACGAAGAGAGAACGGAAAAATATATAACAAACTATTTACCCACGCAAAACTATACAGTATGTACTATGTACCTAAACACGTAAGGTGCACATAGGGAAAAAATGACTGGATCAGAGTGAGCCTTGAAATCTTGTTTTTCAATTTGACAGATAATATTCTTTTGCAAAATGAATGTGTATACTACCGAAGAAAATATTCAAATGATTACAACATAATCGGACTTTTTTTATTAATGGGACATTAAATTCCCAAAAATACTTAAATATAGTGCGAGATCAAATATCTCCGCCTATTCGTGTTGAACCTAAAGACATTGGGTCACTGATTTACCAACGCGCATACGTCGTACCAGTCAGACAATTTTTGAATGAAATGTTTCCAAACAGATTGGGTTGTTTTTTTGTTTTATTTTTGTACAAAAGAATTAAAATAATAATTTATAAGAGCTTTTTATTATTAGAAAAGCCAAGTAAAATAAAAATAAATCAAAATAAGAAAGAAATCCTCAAGATTACCACGATAATTCAATAGAAATAACAATTAATGCGGTCATGGCTAACTCTGATCCAATGCTAATTTCCCTATGTGCACCTTATGCGTTTACATACTGTATAAATAAACACACATGAAAATATTAAAGCCATGTTCGAAGTTATATTAGATGTCGTCATCAAAAAACGCCATGTCCGCCGTATGCAAATTTAAGTTACAAGCAGCGCCACTTAAATGACTTTTATAGTAACTAATAAATGTCAGTTAGATGTCGCCATCAACAAACGATATGTTATAATCCAACGCGTATACACAACAAGCGCTAACACACATTTTCGCGCTGTTATTTAACGAAATTCAACTAACTAAATTAAACGTAAGACGTGCCCATGAGTAGCGTCGTGCGTCACGGCATCACAGCGTCGAAAGTTATGGAATTTGTACATTTTTACTCCCATCCAAACGCACCAGTAATTGTTTCACATCAAAAACTCGGATCGCAGTGCAGAGCCCTGCCTACGAAATAGTGTGTTGTGGCTTTGTTATATGAACTTTAATAAAAACCCTTTAGTTACATCTAAAACTATTAATTATTTTCATGACTCCAATTTTTGGCATACATTTTACCAATCCAAAAATGTGCACCGAAGTATAAAATACACTCTTCAGTAAAAAATCCACTAACTAGTATATCCGGCTCTGTCTGGTATATTAATAAAAAAATAGGGATATATTTTTATTTTATTTTCGATTTTCAAACATTTTCGATAATTTAATCAATTTTTTTTAAAAACAATTTTAACCCCGAAATGCAACCCTTAAATGATCCGATTTTGCACTACTTTATTATTTTTTTTCTTTAAAGCAAAAAAATCAATTTTTTCTAAAAGTTTTAATAATACCAGACAAAAATACTTACGAAGGAAGGTGTCGAGCATAATATTAATTCCCAAACTAATTTTACAAATTTCTTTTAAAAAACTATTTCTAAATTTTATTTTTTAGCCAAATATTCGTATTATTTTTAAAATTTCTTTAGGCACGCTTGACTTGGGGAGTAAGCTGGTGAATGCCTGACGGAAGGTGCGTGATCGGACGAGGCGAACGGTGCGTGATCGGACAAGGCGAACGGAAGTTGAGAGGGAGATATAACTTAGTGAAGATACAAAGAGAGAGAGAGAGAGAGAGAGATTTACGTTTCGTATATTGGAAGTTGAGAGGGAGATATAAGTTAGTGAAGATAGAACGAGAGGGAGTTGAATGACACATACTTGGCGCCATCAGGTGGCCGAAAATATAAGCAGTACTCTTTACTTGCAATGTATTACTTTTGTTTTCATTACCTTTATGTAATACTAGCCGCTACCCGCGGCTACGCCCGCGATTGAGATGGAAATCGACTTTTGACATGCATATCAGGGGTTGAGGTATTGCACATATTTTGACAAACAATTTTCTTATTTTTCGTAAAAAATTTTTATTTTTTTTTAATAAAAAGTATCCTATGTTACTTCTAATACCTTCAAGAGTGTATGTGCAAAGTTTCATGATGATCGGTTAAGTAGTTTTTGCGTGAAAGCGTAACAAACAAACTTACATTCGCATTTATAATATTTCGTTTTCATAAAATTTGTAAGTCCGGTCCTGTCGGGCCGATTTTAATGAAATTTTAATAGCACATTTTAATCATTACTAAAGGGTTAAATTTCAATTTTGAAACGATTCGGAGAAATTTTTCGGTATTTTTGGGCCCAAAAAATGTTTTCAACCCTTTCTTATTTTTCGTAAAAAAATTTTATTTTTTTTTAATAAAAAGTATCCTATGTTACTTCTAATACCTTCAAGAGTGTATGTGCAAAGTTTCATGATGATCGGTTAAGTAGTTTTTGCGTGAAAGCGTAACAAACAAACTTACATTCGCATTTATAATATTAATAATTCTACGTTTAAAGTGAATAAAATTGTAATTTCATTTTAAAGTTCATATTTTGTGAATTTTCGGGTGAATAATAACAAATTATGGCAGGAAGAAGTTTTACTTCAGTCGTGTGGTCTAAAGCACACTCGTCTTTTTTTAGTTTTATTTTTTTATTAATATGATCCTGGGGAGTATTTACCCCCTTTACCCCCCCCCCCCCAGATCTACGCCCTTGAAACCAACCTCGTGTGCAGCAGCCTTAACTACTAGAGTTTTTCGAATGATTTCGCTCAGCCTTGTTGTGTGGAGATAAAACTTACTTGTGTATTCGACTGTCGAAGTTACGTTTGGTCGAGCTGTTGCGACATCAAAGAGGTCAATGCGATGTTGAAACGAGGGTTCGCTGGCCGCCACTGCCGCTGCTTACCCAATTAGTCATTACGGGAAATTTAATAAATTCGTTTGTAAAAACCTCTGTCTGACCAATCTCACTCCATCCCCTGAAAATATCTGCTTTACAATTTACTGTGATGTCCAATCAATCGTTAATTTACAAGAATGAGATTTCGGTCTGATAATTAAATATCTTGCAGTACACTCAAAACGAAAAGTATAAAATAAAAATTTTGTAGCTATGCCAAATTTCAAATCTATAGCATAATATATAGTGTAAACTCTAGATAGCAACACTCAAGAAACTGTGCACTTTGCGGCGATATTGAGAGTTGTCGTTAAACGAAGAGAAGAAATAATCCATTAATATTTTTGAAGTGAAAACTTCTTTAGCGGCGTTATACACTTTTTTTGTAATAGGTAAAAAATGTTAAACTCGCGTCAGGAAAAGTAAGAACTGGGTGAGACTCTCTAAGTGATAGTAATTGTCAGATACTTTTTGTACAACGTTAGACATCTAGCGTTGAAATATCGTACATAAAAATGCAATCTATGATACAAACCATTGTATTTACAAACTTCTTTAGCGGCGTTGTACACTTTTGTAATGGGTAAAAAATGTTAAACTCGCGTCAGGAAAAGTAAGAACTGGGTGAGACTCTCTAAGAGATAGTAATTGCCAGATACTTTTTATACAACGTTAGACATCTAGCGTTGAAATATCGTACATAAAAATGCAATCTATGATACAGACCATTTTATTTACAAGTGTTGCCAATAAATAAACAATGCTTCTAAATGCAAAAAATTAAGACGTTAATATTCAAGTTTTCACTTCTGCCGGCACTCCCGGAGTGCAACTCGTCTTTTTTTACTACAATATGTATTTACTGATATTTTACAATAGGTAAAACTTTTTCGTCAATACACAAAGATTTTCTTTTACTCGCCATGTTCACAGTTTGTGGGCAAGTAAGATAACTTTTCGATAAGCAGCTGAGCTAAACATATGAAAGATAATCCCAACAAACAAAAGAACAAATTTCATAGAATCTTCGGTACACATGATGCCGACAACAAAGCAAACAAAATAACAAACACGTACTGTTTATTGCTTAATGATGACGCATTGTTGTCGTTATTTAGAGTTGGTGTGTCGTTATTTAGAGTGTATCATTGTATGATCAACAAGGTAAACCCACTAGAGTTAAGTAATGTCGACGTTTTAAGGAGTTTGTCGTTATATCGAGTGACATTAAATGGATTTTACACTGTATATATAGTTCCTGATAAAATAGACGTATTGGCCTGGTGCAGAGTATAGAGTGAGGACAACTAAATCACTTGCAGCGTGAGCTGTGGTCTAAATGAACAATAAATCATGCAACGGTTATAGAGTAGGATTTCATGTGGCCGTCAAGGTGTCGTTTTCGTCGCGCCCCCTGCCATATCGTTTATTAAGAAACTTCCCGGTTTAAAACAAATAATAACAAGGCTGTTCGATCCCGCTCTATTGCCCGCTAGCGGCGCTAGTAGTCTTCGTGTCGAATAATATATTTTTTTTACATGTTTCCAAATAATAATCATACTTAATAAGTTTTATTCAGTGCAACAACATAAACTATTATATCTTCTTAGCTGGGTATAAAAATTTTGATAATTAAAGGTTTCGCTTAATTAATTATTATTACAGTTAGTATTTGAAAAATGGTCACTTGACACAATGTTATAAGAGCATGAAAAATTGGGCGGTGCTGCCTTTACAAACAACGAAGTCTCATTATTAAAGGTTTCTTTTTTGGCATTTTTATATATACGGAACTTTAAAAATTAATGTCATGAAAATAAAAATATGTTCATTTTGATGACATTTTTAACTTTTAAATTACTTTTTTAGGTTAAAAAATTGCGTCAACTGCCGCAAATCGCATTAAAATCGGTTCATTTGTTCATGAGATATCGTGAACAAAGTGTTTTTTTGAACTCGAAGAGCTAAAAAATAAACTTCTTGCTATATTTTATATATTTTTGAGCGTTTTGAACTCGGAAATAGCGGGAAGTTACAGGGATGTCCTGCAGGGTCAAACTACTGATCAAATTTTCTTAAAATTATTTTGTCCGCAAAAGAAAAATGATTGAAAAAACTGTCCTCTACCTTATACAAATCATGATTGATTTGCGCATACCGACTGATTTTCACTCACTAGTTGATGTAATATAAATATTTAAATACGATTATCGATTTATTTCTAGGAATCAATTGAAAATATAATAGATATGATTGAGAAATATTATGTACATTTAGTATTTGAACGAAGAGAACTGTTTCTTTAAAATTATCCTCTACATGCTTCTGTTTGAATGTATAAATAATGAATTACGTAAAGGAAAATTTAAACAAGAAATCTAACGATGAGTATTTGGAAAGAATTCCGTGGCATAAGGATCGAAAATGAAGCAATACTGAGATTTTTTTAAACTTGCATAATACTAACGTTTCGATACGTTTTGTATCATCTTCAGAGTGTTCAAATGCTGTCACATGTTATCAGTATATTGTTGTTGATGGGTTGAGAACATGGTGTCACTCAACTTGTTAATTGTTATTTTTTATATTTTTAATGTGAATACTGGTTAATAATTGTAATCTACAATTATCAATATAATGGACGTGAAACCAGAAAAAAATACTGGTTAATGTTAATATTCTAAATTATTAGTTTCTTTTAAATATAAAATTATTGTCACAAAATTAAAACAAATGAAGTAACCTTTCTAATATTGTGCTGTGAATAATCATTAGCTTCAATGGATCACAGTTACTCTATTCATTGAATAGAGTCAATCTTCAAGAAATCTAACCTCAAAAAGGAAGACGATAATTTGATAAATGAGAATCATTCATAAAAAATATACTTGCACAGGGTGTTACAGAAAAATATTCTTAGATTCACGAAGAATTTAAAAGCAAAAAGCTCAGCTCGCAGTGCCAAAACCTGCCGACAATATAGTGTATTTGCTAATACAGGCAGTGTAGCTTTATTATTTGAACTTAAATTTGTTTTTGGACAAATTAAAAAAAAACCCTAAATACAACAATTAAATTCTTAATTTCAATATTATTATCAATCCATCATCTGCATCCAATTAAATACATCCTTCAGTATGTAAATCCATACTAGCATTTTCATAAAATTTGTAAGTCCATTTCTGTCGGGTCGATTTTATTAAAATTTTGGTAGCACAATAATTACTAAAGGGTTAAATTTCGAATATATGAAACGATTTTGAGATTTTTTTCGGTATATTTGGGCCAATTTTTTAACCCCTAAATACCACTCAAAATAGCTAGATTAAATCATTAAGTTCATTTTTAATAGGGTCCTTGCAATGAAAAATTCCAACACGTAGACCAAATTTGGTCAAAATCAATTATCTCTTTCGAAAACATTTGCCCGCACACACAATATATACATAAATTATGTATATATAAATCCATGTATAATATATATACATATATAAACATTTTCAAAAATGTTGTCAAAATGTTTAGGAGGCTATGAAACGTCGAGAAATAAACTATGGTCCGATCCCTAGGTCCCGCCATCCGACCGACACCAATAGTTTAAGAAGGCGTTATGACAAATACACTAACAATAGTGCCACGTTGCAAACTTTTTTTTGTAAAAGTTTGAACCGAAAAAGAGATTGAATCTGAAAAGGATCAAATATTTCAAGAAAAGTGGCCTTGTCCAAAAATTTCTGATTCAAGTCCCTAATTTCGTAACGGTTTAATATCAGACCGTGAAATAAAATTTAAAATTTATGATACTTAACGTAAATTGCGAAATTTAATGTTAACAAACATAAAAAGACTGAATACGTGATCAAAAGAGCTACGATAAGATAATCTAACCAGGAAAAACGATTCTTTTTTTAAATACATATATTATGTAAAGTGCTTATTGAATTTACACACATTTTGTGGTAAATGGCTGAATATTATCCTAAATAAAGAATTTATTTATGTATTTTTTTACAACACTAATCTCTTTCATTACTAATATCTAATCTATCAAATGAAACATTTCAATTTAGTGTCCACTTCAATTTTAGCGCACACCATTTCAACTGAAAAGAAATTGTGAAAGTAAAATATTCAGATAAAATTACAGTGCGTTCGATTGGAAGCAATAAATTATTTCGCAAACAAAAAAAGTAAAATGAAAAGTTTTCACTAAAAACTAATAAAATCAATCGTGATTGAGACAGACGATACCGTTATAGGTCGTTAGTAAAAAGCACATAAAAACATGGTCTGATCTGATCCTCTCTCCACTCACGTATAGAGTATTTTATTCGGATGAATCGTTTGGAAATGCACGGGGACCGACAGCCCAATATTCATAGCCAACAATTTATCGGCAGTAAAAGAAGTGCATGAATGGACAACTATAAATAGTGTAACAATGTCCGCCGGCTAATGACAAGAGGTCTCGTTAGTCAATTGTCCTGCTGACTACACTAGCGAGCACGCGGACAGAATGCGAACTACACGTATACCCCTCCCGTTTCTCCAACAAAGGTACGGTACCCATACAATAACCTAAGTTTATACCTATACCGAAAGAATTCGTCTAAACGCAACATTCAAATCCTGCATAGAATAAATATAGTTTTAAAAAAACTAAAAAGTAAAAAATATTTTTTTTAAATAATTAGCTTATAACAATAATGAATAAAAAATACAAGTATTATTGTGAAAAAAGCGTGGGGCGCTTTGTTCCACATTTTCGTACATCGAGCGCCCCACGCTTTTTTCACAATAATACTTGTATTTTTTATTCATTATTGTTTTAGGCTTATTTTAAAAAAAATATTTTTTACTTTTTAGTTCGATATACTAAAGCGTGTTGTTTAGTTTTTTTTTAACTATAGTTATTTTCCACTTTTTCGATTTATTGTCAAAAATTTGCCGAAAAAAAAACAATTTTTTTTTCGACGTGAACGGGATTAGAACCCACGACCCGTGATTCCGAGAGTTGACGTCAGCGAAGACGCATGCCTTAGACCGCACGGCTACAGTTACAGTGCTGGCATATTATACTACAGTAATAAACCACTTGCTGTAGTCCAAAGGAAGGCTACAAACAAACATACAAACTTACAAGTGAAGTTAATATAAAGCGTGTAAAAATCATTTAATAAATTTTAAATTACTTTTTGAAACGAAACTTCTTCAGGCGCTACACACGAGGCTGGATTTGCTGCTAGATTTGACTACTAGTTTTCTAGCACTGGTTTTCTTAATTGCTTTTATGTGCTCACTTCACTCGAGACGTCTTTTCAAGCTTGTTTTGGGGATAGATCTGGTGCGCGCGCAGTGACAGTTCAAATATAAACACAACCGCAAGTGGCACTTCGTTTGGGTTACTATAAAACGTCACGATGTGACAGGAGCGTTTTGTATAGCTTAAGGCATATTAAATCGTTCGTTTGTTTTCATGACGCTTTTCCCAAATAAGGAACCCAGTGCACATTCTTTTGGCAGACGTACTTTCTTCAGTCAGACAATATACAGTGGTTTAATGAACACGATGATGCCTGTCTATAAAAGATTAATGAGGGATGAACATATCATGCTTCACTTAAACTACGCTCCGATCTTCTTGGTGCCATGGGGCAGCCTGACTTGTTTTGTCATCATGACAAAATTTATTAGTGAAAAGCGTTGCCTAAACTATATTATACAGTCAGCTGTAATAAACAGTTATGGCTAAGAGCTAGCTACGGAGAAAATGGGTGACTCGGTGCAGAACTGAAAATTTGCAAAATAATAGGAGATAGTACAAGTAGGGAAAAAATTGCCAGAAGGCTAGGCGGAAGATAAAGAGCCGCCAGAAGACGCTAATGTTGCGAAAAATCAGTGCCCTCTGGCAATTTCTTTACTTATTCTGTAATTCAAAACTAGATTATATATTACTTATATAATATTATACATTATACAGTTATTCAAAATTCAAACATGATATAATAATTACATTCGACAAATATTCAAATTTATTAATGACATTTTGATAGAAATAAAATTAAATAAATTAATAAAATTACGTTGTTATAAAAACGTAATTTTAATAGTGAAAATATATGACGATTAATTTTATTTCTATGAAAATGTCATTAATAATTTTGAATATTTGTCGAATGTAATTATTATATCGTGTTTGAATTTTCAGTATGCCCTTATAACTATATAATGTATAATATTATATAATATATAATCTAGTTTTGAATTACAGAATAAGTATAGAAATTGCCAGAAGTGCACTGATTTTTCGCAACATTAGCGCCTTCTGGCGGCTCTTTATGTTCCGCCTAGCCTTCTGGCAATTTTTTCCCTACTTACTTGTACTATCTCCTATTATTCTGCAAATTTTCAGCTCTGCACCGAGTCACCCATTTTCTCCGTAGCCAGCTCTTACACAATAGAACGATCTACATTCTACATGAATAATAATAAGTATCTATAGTAAATGTATGGAGGCGCCACAAGCGACACGCCGTATAAAATCAAGGGTATCACTATTCTGACAGTGAATTTTACTTGAATTCACTATTCCGGAAATGAATCAGAAGTCACTATTTCAAATAGTGACATTTTCCCAATCTCAGTCTTATAGAGAGTAAATTTATTAATGAAAATTCACTAATTTATTGTGAAAATCACTGGTTATTATCAAGTGTTATTATCACTTACGCAATTAGTGCACTAATTCATGTTTAGAGAGCTCAAATGTAGGAACCTTATCTGGCAACACTGGCTAAATTACTATCCGTGGTAAAAAAAGTAGAAACTACATAATGTTTATGCGTCTAACACGTGGTTGATTATATGTGGAAGTCATTGTGTAACGAACGGATTATCTAAAATACGGAGCGAAAATATAAAAAGTTGACGCAGTAAAAAGCGCACGTCACAAGATATCATTCATGGCAGCCGGGACGTCGGAGATTATAATGTTATATAATAATAATATATGACAGGAGAGACAATGATGTCTGACGAAAGTTTATCATTGCGCTGCGACAATAGTGCCGGTTGCCGATTACTCAAAGAATAGCTTAATGACGATAATCAGGCCTGGATTTGCTAAATTAGAATTTAAGACGACCATGTCAGTTATTAAAAATCTTAGAATCTTAGAATCACTTCGGTGTCCGTACGTCACAGGCGATTTTGTCTCAAAAGGGTGTTCTAGTCTAGAATTTCGAAAAAAACGATGTTCTTTATATTTCCTATGTTTAGATATTCAAGAGTATGTCCTCAAAAGAATTCTTCAAAATTGTAATTATTTACCCAGTTACAGCGATTTTAGTGGCCCGGCAATTTAGCTGGTCCGATCTTTACTCAAAACTTCAGACGCGTTTTTCAAGTTGGTGTGCATGATATCTCAAGTTCTACTGAAGCGATTTATTTGAAATTTTGTGTGAGCCTTCTCTATACATGCCTCTATGTCACAGAGCAGACTAAAGTCAAAATTTTAATATTTACTGTTTTAAAAAAATTTGTAACCTAAAAAAACGTAAACATTTTTTTTTAAAACGACCGCCATTATGTGAAAAACAATTTTTCGACATTTCCGAGGTTGGCGCGGTAGCGATATCTTTACTGTTTAAGAATCCGCTGGATTTTTTTGTTTCCGATCACCAGAAGGGCTGTAATTATGTACGCCACGACATCCCTTTTTTTTGGACCCGCCTGCACTTTACCAGCCTGTAACTTTTTGATTTTTTTTTTGTGTATTTTTAAAACATCAATAAATATCTGGTAAAAAATGGATAGCGAAAATATGTTTTTTTTTGTTTCTTATTCCAAAATTTTGTTATGTTCATAATTTTGGATTTAAACTATTTGACTTAAAAATTTGAAGTTTGACACGCAGAGATAGGGTGTATAAAATGTCAAATTTTTATTCTGGGGGGTTAATTTCAAAGCAAACAGAAGAGAAATTTATTTTTCTTTATTATAACATGTCAAACGTCATTATTTTTGAAGTTGGAATGATCCTGTTTCTCAATTGACTAGAAATTTTTATATAATGTTGTATTGATAAATGTTTTCAATAAGGTTAAAACTAAACGTGCCCAACTCAAGTGTTGCTCCTGTATTTTCTTTGTAAGTTTTACTCATATTGTAAAGAATTCTACGGGAATTGAAAATAAAGATATGTAGAAGCATTAGCTAAACTAAAAATAAAAAAAAAACAGTTATACGATCGGCATAGAGCTTAAGCTGATGCATCCCCTGAAACATAGAAGCAGTATCTGTTTTGGAGGAATATTATGAAAACAGTGGCGCTATAGTCACCATTCCATTGAATTGTATACATGATACAGTCATCATAAAAAAATAAGAAACAATTCTCATAATATATAACAGTCCAGCTGCTAGATTATTCTGTAAATATAAATGAACCATACCGATATTAATCTGTAATTATTGAGGAAAAAACCTCAGCAAGATGGTTGGTACAGGAATTATCATTCTCGGCAAGATACAGAAGGAATAGTCAGAGTGCCCGTCGGAAAAAAATTTTATTGACACATACTCTCCCCAAACTTTGTGTATGGCTTCATTAGGCCTAGTCTGACACCTATTTCCTCTTTGACTTTTCTTGATTTTGGGGCGTTTTCCCTCTAAATTTTTGACGACATGTGAAAATTTATAGATACTGTTTGTTTTTTTAATTGGATAGCTTAAAAACTTCAACCAAATCGCTAAAATAATGTTCTCTGACAAATAACATGAGCCATTTAAAATGTCTGACACGTGTCAGACATTTTAAATGGTTCATGTTATTTGTCAGAGAACATTATTTTAGCGTTTTAACGCCCCAAAATAAAAAAAAGTCATAGAGGAAATAGGTGTCAGACTAAGCCTAATGAAGCCATATACAAAGTTTGGGGAGAGTATGTGTCAATAAAATTTTTGCCGACGGGCACTCTGACTAGAAGAAGTCCTATGCTGGGCTGCAAAAATCAATTTTTTTTGCGCATGTCGCTACATTAGCGGTATGTGCTCTATTATCTATTTGCGCGTAAGAGCTGAGTTTCGTTCATACAAGAATTTATACCTAGGTTAATTTCGCACAAAATCCATTCAAATTGTACTTTTTTGGAAGAGGAGATTCTGTTCTATAAAACGTAACCATTTTTAGATTGATTCAGGTCTATAATTAGTTGTAAAATTGTAATTTAAAATCTCGATTGTCGGTTAGTCTGTACGTACGTCCGAGCTCTACAGATCGCAATTTTGGTCGGATCGCCTTGGCTTCTATTTTATTCACTTTGTTTACTATTAGATTAGAATTTGACATTAACCTTAGATTTTTATCATATAGGCTAGTAAAGTGAAGACGATTTGACCCTAAACATTGCCACAAAATAGCAAAAGGGTGCAAAGAGGAAACATTTATATACAGTATGTAAACGCGTAGGGTGCACATAGGGAAATTAGCATTGGGAAAAAATACTTGATTCAGAGTTAGCCATGACTGCATTAATTGTTATTTCTATTAAATTATCGTGGTAATCTTGAAGATTTCTATTTTAATTTGATTTATTTTTATTTTACTTGGCTTTTTTAATAATAAAAAGCTCTTATAAATCATTATTTTAATTTATTGTACAAAAATAAAACAAAAAAACAACTCCATCTGTTTGGAAACATTTCATTCAAAAATTGTCTGACTGGTATGACGTTTGCGCGTCGGTAAATCAGTGACCCAATGTCTTTAGGTTCAACACCAATAGGCGGAGATATTTGATCTCGCACCATATTTAAGTATTTTTGGGAATTTAATATCCCATTAATAAAAAAAGTCCGATTATGTTGTAATCATTTGAATATTTTCTTCGGTAGTATACACATTCATTTTGCAAAAGAATATTATATGTCAAATTGAAAAACAAGATTTCAAGGCTCACTCTGATCCAGTCATTTTTTCCCAATGTTAATTTCCCTATGTGCACCTTACGTATTTACATACTGTATATAAGTATGATACACAAATCTGACAATTTGATACGAACTCATCATAACTTTTTGTGACGTATTCCCCGCGTTTGCGCGGGTTGTACAGTGTCCCTGTAAACGGCATCGTACATCGCCCAAGCGCGCGGCTGTGAGTGTATGATAAGAGAACAAACACCCCCGTTCCTTGCATCTGAAACCCCGGGAATCCACCCTTAAGTCCCGCAAGTTACAAGCCCTCTTCTCTATCTGTATCTACAGTCACTACACATATACATAAAACCAGTCCAATAATAAGGCATGTGCGATATGTGTTTGTATACGCGCGATTATGCGCCTTATGAGCGTGTCGCTTAATGTTTTTAAACATGTTAACGGACACAAACATACACACACTCGAAATACAGGATTCACCAAATTTCTAGTGACAATTAACTGCAATTAAAGATATTACAACAAAGTAAGCAAGAGAGCAGTAGAAGTGTTTGCAATTAAGAGAGAGAGAACAGTTCCTTATCTCTATAGTAACTAGTGATGTGCCGGATATCCGTATCCGTTAGTTTTTGGCGGATCTTTTACGGATCTTTTACCTTATTAATTTTCAATTCATAGATGAAATTTTATATATATAGGTGATTAGGTAATAATGAAAACCTGTTAAATTCCATTCAGATTATTTTTTTAAATCGTATTTCGCACCTTTATATATTCCAAACATTTATCGTAGTGAATACCATACTAATAGTACATATAACTCAAAATTACTAAATCAACTATCTTTATAATGAGATATTGCACATCGATCTTTGGAAAGAGACAATCTGTTATGAGAGTTAACTCTTAAAGAGGTAAATAACTTTTTCCATAACAGATAGTCTCTTTCCAAAGGTCGATGTGCAATATTTACCGCCGCGTACTCTAAGAAAGTTAAGTTCCGTATCCGCAGATCTTCAAACCAAAAATCCATATTCAGATCCGTATCCGCGGATATACATTTTAAACGATCCGGCACATCAATAATGGTAACTAATGATGCAAAACAATGCTATTTTGAGTAAACAAATGTCTGGTTTTCTGCAGCGTTCTCTCTCTTAACTGAGGACACTTTCACTTGTGGCAAGCATACGCACTAGCGTACTCTAGTTACTTATATCTCTATGGCATCAATCCTTTTGGGATTAATGCTGGATTGCAAAAAGAATTGTCAAACAATATTATTTGACAATGATCTTAGATTGTGACGACATATATTTCTCCATAATAAAAGCATCGTAGAGTTTTAAATCGATCCTGCTCGAAAAATAATTGACAGATTGGAACAATATTTTTTTTAATGTATGTATGCATGCATTTAAATAGTTTTTTGGGTAATTTTCTCTTCGGAACAACATTTTTCAACGCACTTTGATCAAAATTTGGCTTAAAAAACAATCTTCTATGTAGATTAAGCATTTGTTTATGAGTGAGATACAATCTAATGTGACAGGGAATACGACATTAGATTGTTCCTGTATGTAAGAAAAATTGTTACTGGATCACAATCTAAGGTCACTGTCGAATCCATTTTTATTTTAAATAATTATCATCAACAATAGCGATCAATATACAAATAAATAACTGTAGTTTGATATTATATTAAGAAGCATCCATTGTTGACGTTACACGCCAATATTAGAAAAAAAATATTTTTCAAACAGTGTCACTGTCGCGACTGAAAAAATCAAATCTTCCACTATCGCGACGGATGAGTTATAATTTATTCTACAGTGACATATCCAAACAACCGACATTTCTTATATTAAAGCATAATCTGTAATAATCAATATTTGGTTATGTGACTGTAGAGCAAGGATTCCCAAAGTGGTCTATATCGACCCCCAGGAGTCAACGACAACTTGCAAGGAGTCCATGTCAGCGGGGAAAAAAATTGGGGGTCCATGAAATGAAAATGGGGGTCAGCGATAGTGAATCTCTTAACAAAAAAAGAAACAAACTGGACATCGTTACCGAAGAGATTTAAGATTAAATCTAACTAAATTGATGCCAAATGTTGAAAATTTATTATTAAAGCATCAGATTCATCCCTCACACTAAAAGCATTTATTTTTTGCTTAGTTATTTTATGCAACAGAAAGTAAATTTTAATTTGATTCGATTAATTTTAATCTAATTAATAAATGTATAAAACTAAACATTTCACACTACTTACATTTCACTACCGGTTGTCAAAAATACATTTGAAATTAATGAATTTGCAAAAAATCAATATCAGATAAGCAGGGGGTCTACCCAAAACCGAAAAACATGGCAAGTGGTCTACGAGACAAAAAAGTTTGGGAACCTCTGCTGTAGAGGAAATGATAATTCATCAGCCGCGAGAGTGGAAGGTTTGGTTGTTTTAAACAGTGACATTGTTTGAAATCATATTTTCTTTCTAACAATTGCATTGTAACGTCAACAATGATTGTTTCATAATATAATAGCAAGCTATAGCTATCTATTTGTATATTTGTAACCTTAAGTTCTGATTCCGTAACGTAGTTATTAATGTTGATGGGTAATATTTATATTGATAAAAGTTGGATCACCCTGTATTTTACCTTAAGGACACAGATGGTGTCTACTAATAGCACAATAAGGGCTCTTTTTCTCTCCCCACTTTACTCCACAACTATCGATGGGCTTCTCGCTTTTTATTTTTATGATTTTTTTTATCTCTGATGAGCACTCAGAAGTTATATCATATAGAATTATATAATTCAATTTCACTGTCAAAGTGTAATGGAGCTGATATTATATGTAACTTTATAAAGAATACGGGGGTAGAAACTGCAAAACTTTAAGCAATTATTTATAAAAACTCAACGGTTATGTCCAACTGTTTCCCTGTTTTTATAGTTGTTCGTGTAAATGAACCATATTTTACGCGTTTCCATTTAATTTAATATAATTTCACTTCTGTTGCCAACCATTTTATTCTCTTAAAAAGTCTGAATAATAAAAATTCAACAAATATACCACCATAATAAATAGCAGACATCGTTTGACGTAAGACGCTAAATAATAAAGCCAACGTATTTCAAAATTACATTCTCGTTCTATAAAGGCCGCTGCACACGAGGCTAGTTTTGCCGCTGGAATCACTGCTGGGACTTGGACTGGCTGGCGCACAGCAGGCTCGCGAGTTATATGAATGAATCTGCACTTCACACAAAGATTATTGACACCCACGATGGTTCTTATCATAAGTTGAAACTTAATAAAACCACGTACGACACTAGAAAACAGGTTCAGTTATTTTTAATTCATACAGCGCAAATGTGTAGTTAATTAACTGTGTCCGTTTCAAGAAAAGGAAACAGGTTACATTCAAGTAATTCCTGGACTTGATCCTATAATTTTAAGGTCCTTAAATCTAATAAATAAAGATCCAAAAAATCCTATAATCTTAATAATACAAAGATACAAAAATACAAAAGATCCAAAGATCTTAAAACAATAACTTTGTTCTAATAAACAAACTATATTTTAAAAAAGTAAACTAATTAAGAAATAAATAATATTATAAACAAAAATCATTTTTATAAATAAAACTATTTTATAAAAATAAAACATATATTTTTTTGTTAACCGCAAACGCTCCGCAGTTAACTCGCGTGCGTGGTCACAAGAGATGTCAAAATTAGAACCCGATTTATTTTTCGTGCTTGCAGTCTATCTGCTTGTTTTAAGCAAGAACCAATCAGGAAACAGTATCTTGTCACGTGGGCGACATGGACAAACGCCCACACAGAAACATGGCGTCATAGTGTGTGTTCTGTTCAGAGACAATAAGCTGCTTTTGTTAACATTCGAATTGTCACTGCGCGCGCACCAGCCCAGCTTCAAAAGACGGATCGTGTGAAACGGGAATAAAATAAAATGAACAACTTTATTTTTTTATTAAAAATAGCTGTGCCAAGAAATTGAATGCCAACCTAATCAATTTTTCTTTATTAATACATTATAATATAATATTATCAAATTCCAAATTTCATTAGAAAACTCGATGAGAGAAGATCATAGAGATATTATACTAGAGTACGCGAGTGAGGCATGAAAGTGTGCTATTCAGAGAGAGAAAAGTTCCTTATCTCCATGGTAACTAATGATACAGTATGTAAACGCGTAAGGTGCACATAGGAAAATTAGCATTGGGAAAAAATACTTGTATCAGAGTTAGCCATAACTGCATTAATTGTTATTTCTATTGAATTATCGTGGTAATCTTGGGGATTTCTATTTTATTTTTATTTTACTTGGTTTTTTTAATAATAAAAAGCTCTAATAAATCATTATTTTAATTTTTTTATAAAAAATAAAACAAAAAAAGAACTCCATCTGTTTGGAAACATTTCATTCAAAAATTGTCTGGCTGGTATGACGTATGCGCGTTGGTAAATTGGTGACCCAATGTCTTTAGGTTCAACACGAATAGGCGGAGATATTTGATCTCGCACCATATTTAAGTATTTCTGGGAATTTAATGTCCCATTAATAAAATAGGTCCGATTATGTTGTAAACATTTGAATATTTTCTTCGGTAGTATACACATTCATTTTGCAAAAGAATATTATCTGTCAAATTGAAAAACAAGATTTCAAGGCTCACTCTGATCCAGTCATTTTTTCCCAATGTTAATTTCCCTATGTGCACCTTACGTATTTACATACTGTATAATGATACGGATCGTTTGCAGCGTTCTCTCTCTGAACGGCAGACACTTTCACCTATGGCAAGCATACCCGCTAGCGTACTCTAGTACTTATCTCTATGGTGAAGATCGAGCCTAACCGGGATCTTAGACCAATAGTAATCTTCTATGTTTTTTTTTTGAAGTGAAAACTTTTTTAGCGGCGTTGTACACTTTTTTTGTATTGGGTAAGGTCACGTGTCCTGATCGAAAACTTTTATTTATACAACGTTAGACATCTAGCGTTGAAATATCGTACATAAAAATGCAATCTATGATACAAACCATTTTGATCGAAAGTTCGTAAGTTCAATTCAAGTTTTCACTTCTGCCGGCACTCCCGGAGTGCAAACCTTTTTTTTAACCCTGTAGACTAGTGTAGTACAGTCTATGAGTTGAATTAGTAATTAATTAACGATATTTATGCACATAAAATTACACTAAATAACAAATATACATAGTTATAAGTACGCAGGAATTCAAGAACAAGAAGCCGCCTATCCGGATTTTAAATTAATCTAAATGTATAATTGCTATCATAAAATGCATAGTTGATTTAAAAATTCCACTGCAGAATGAATATATATACAGCCAATGAGAAATATCATATGTACAAAAAAGGTATAGAGCAAAACGAAAAAAGGGTTAAAACTTCATTCCTGCAACCGGACTTGACTGATGTCTGACAGTTGACAGAAGCGCTAACGTTTAGTGGGACAAAGATAAAAACGACTCGTCGACAGAGATAGCTCATTATTATACAATACAAAAGCACAATGCGTAATAAAGGAGTGGACAAACTTTATAATTATCAGGAAATAGGCTTGAGCAGATTGGGTTACCAGCATGAAAACATCGGCCAAGTGCAAGCTATACTTGAACAATTAGTGTCCCGTGCCATCAACCTCCCACTTGTGTGATTTATAATCCAATTTTGATTCTGAACTTACACATAGAAATAAACAATTCAATTGTTTATAATCGAATGAGCTAGAATTTTTCATTCTACTATTGTTTTTGTTCTTTTTAGCGTATTATACAGGTTGAATGGTAATTGCTCGTATTCCTCTCAGGAGAAGAAACCATGACTAATTTGGAATGATTTAACCTCACTTGGGGCCAAAAATGCGTCATTTTCAAGAAAATCAACTTCGGTTTTCTTTTTTACAAAAATCCGAATTTTGGGAGTTAAAAATTAAAAATAAAACATTCTCACTTTGTGGCCTGAATTTTTCCATGATCTGATAGCTTACTAATTGGCCAACCTTCCTAAAGCTAAAAACCACGAAATTCAATTGTGTGTTAAAACTTACAATAAATAAAAAAAATAAAAAAAAAAATTCTTCTCAGAAGTGTCATTATAATAAAAAATGACGCATTTCTGATCCCCAATGTGATAGACATTAAATCATCGTAATTAGTCGAGAGGAATACGAGCAATTACCTATCACCTATATATACAGTGTGTCACACTAGGTGAGATTGACCAAAAATTTTCGAATTGGAATTTCATATTTTGGGATTCCGCCCTGCTTGGTCTAAAACTTATTTTTAGTTTACTTTCGATTTTTTTAAATCAAGTAGGCCTTTACAGTTGAGCAAAACCTCTTTTCGTTTCAGGTAAAGTACCTTTTCCGTTCATAGTACGCAAAAGTGTCACTAAGAGAAGTTGTTCACAATGAAAAATTATGGCGTTATGAAAATTTTCAGAATGATCGACCTACTTTGATAAAATCCTCTTTTGTTTTGTTTTGTTTGAAAAATAATCGCATGGAGGAAGCCAAATAGAGTAATTGGAGTTTAATTAATTTTTTTGATAAACTGTAAAAATTTGAATTTTAATTTGAACATTTCTAATCACTCTGTTTTCTCATCTAAGATTTATCATGTAATCGTATAAATATTTTCTACTTCTATTATCAAAGTAGGCCGATCGTTCTGAAAATTTGCATAACGCCATAATTTTTTATTGTGACACTTTTGCGTACTATGAACGGAAAAAGTACTTTACCTGAAACGAAAAGAGGTTTTGCTCAACTGTAAAGGCCTACTTGATTTAAAAAAATCGAAAGTAAACTAAAAATAAGTTTAAGACCAAGCAGGGCAAAATCCTAAAATATGAAATGCCAATTCGAAAATTTTTGGTGAATCTCACCTATTGTGAACTCAATCCGGGGACACACTGTATAGAGCATTAATATGTGAAGATTTGAAAATAAAAAACAACATTATCAACTACTATTATACTAGTCATTTGAAGCATTTCAAATCATATTTAAGCCTTGTCGCGAAGGTTGTCCATGTCTATAGGGCGTACAATCTGTAGGGTAGACAGTGAACAATATTTTTTTATTGAACGGCATTTGGTATTGATGTATACGCATTAAGTCACATTCTCTCCATTTGTGTGTACAGAGCGCGGGCGGCTTTGAAACTGCAGTAACAAGTATAAAGAATAGTTTTAAATAGAATTATAGTTTTATTTTTTGCACGAGACCTAACCTCACTTTCCTTTATTGGTTGACCGAAGGAAACCTCTGTGCACAATTGGACAAGTGGTTTTATACATACACACGCAGTAGATCACTTATTTACGAGATACGTGTCTAAAAAATTTGTCTGCAAGTACAGCGATTTGTTCTGCGTAAACGCGCCAATCTTTTCGAACAACTTAGACATAATTATACCTGGAATGACTGCTCGTAGTATTAACCTTTATCCAAATACGTCAATAGTCAGTAACTAGCCAAAAGATAATAACGCACGTTGAAAACAATAGTGACACTATATAAAAAAGTTAACTTTTCACCTTTTGTAAGATTCATGTTTTATTGCAAAAGTGTCACTATACGAAAATTTCCGTTGGCTTATAAATCCACTTACTTCCGCTAGACTGAGCTAGTGTCACTTTATATTTTGAAAGAATTGCCCATGGTCATGACTGATATAACGACACTATTTTAATTGTGTCAATTTATTGTCAAAGCAGTTGTTTGGTACGCACGTCGCTGTAAGTGAAAAAGTGACACATTTTGTTAAACGACAGTTTACTGATTACAGTTGCTACAAAAATTAATGCAAGTAAGTAAATACATAAAATGACACATTTTGTTTAGTGACACTTTTTGCAGTTGAAGTCTCCAACTTACTGATTATAGGTTATGACAACAATGGCACTAAACAAAAAATTATTGTAAAAAGGTCTTTTTTTTAATAACTTTATTTTTAACATTGTGGTCAACAAATAAATTAAAACAATAATAAATTGTCTCATTATTAACAAAAGAATCTCTATAACCAGTATTTTAATAGTAACTTTTTTAGGACAAAACAATAATATTAAAACTAAAAAATGCTCTACTGTAAAATTCCATTTTTTGCATAATGCCACTTTTGTTTTCAACGTGCGATAATTTCTGAAACGATCAAAGAATTGACAGCGGAAGTTATTTCATTTCATTTCACCCGTTCTAGATTTTTTCGAGGCAGTTGACGATGGAATATTGTAAAAATCATTAATGATATATAATAAACGCCACGAATCTAAAAGGCTCGGAAGTTAGATGCGAATGCGGACTTGCGCTTGTACAGTCTGTTGAAAAACTACAAACTCGCCACTCAATAAAACTAAAATAACAATAACAACTTGACAATAGCGTACTCGACTGTACTTTAAAGCAGGAAAGCGACAAGTGACAAAGGCAACGAGCGATCACGGCCAATCACCGACGAGCGCACGTTCCGTGCAGGTAGCTGGGAGGTGGTGGGAGTCTGAACGGCTATAAAATGTGCCTTTATGACGCTGTTTGTGACTAACTTCCGAACCTTTTAGATTCGTGGCGCATATTATACCGATTTATTAACTGTGATCAAACAGAAGTAGGAGGAAAAAATCTCCATATGGCCATATTCACTGGACGTAAGTTCATTTGTTCTCCAGGTAACTACTCCTCCGAATAAATAGCGATAATTCAATTCACCAAGCATAATTATGTTTACTGCAGGTAGAAATCTATTTTGTCTCACTTTCAGAATGTACATATTTATTCGCCTGATAAAATAATAATGGCCGCCGCATAGATCATAATACCTAACCTATGAACGTGGAGTATTATATCTACAATTTGCACTTGTGAATTAATTTGTGTTGTTTATGAACCTTTTGTGGAGTGTATAGTTGTAAAACATTAAAGTTTTGTTTGCAGTTTAGTTAGAATAAAGCATTATTATTTTGTGAAACTTTTTTTGACGTTTCCACTAACTCCATTGGTCGGGTTTTTGAGTGAACATCACAATATTCAACAAAAATACCAAGGAGTATAGTGCAATGCGTATATTTATTCTTCAACTAACTATTTTACCTGATAATTTGGTTGGTGAATTGAAAGTTATTGTAACGAAGAACTTTGTTCCAAGATTAGTAATTTTTATCTTTAATAGTGTTCGATGAATTAATCAATTAAAATTTCTCATAGTTCATTTGATAAAAGAACATCGCCAAGTTACATGTCTATGAGCTTTCAAAAGACAGGCATAAATAATCTGCCTCCAAAATATTAATACTCTTCTACATGTACTGCAATAATGTTTACAAAATAGGGCACCATATTAGGCAAAAGGCGATATGCAGATCAGATGATCGGTCAACTTCAAACCATTGTTATCTGACACCGACACAATCCATGTGCGTGGCATAACATCACAGAGATCACCGGCATATGGCATTAAAATTAGCAAAAACATCCGTGCCGCTCGTTTTTGTAAAGCTAGAGCTATTATTTGAACTTTGAACTACTAACTTGTTCACTACTATTAACATAAAGCCGTATTCATAACAACGTTAAGCCAAAATAAAGAAAGCATAATAATAATGTTACCATTCCAATCCACAAGTGCGGAATGGTACTAGTTTAGGTTAAAAATCACTTTTCAAAATCCCCCGAATCCAAAAAACATAATATTTTTGGAAAAACTCTGTGCGTCTGTTAGTCTGTGAACACGATACAGGCCAAACGGATGAGCGGATTGAAACCAAATTTTGAGAGGATGTTTGTTATGCAAATATGAAGAGCCCTATTGTTTTTGGGGAAAATCGGCGCATGCGCAGAAGAGATTTATGCTATAACGGTGTTTTTTCTATAATAATGGTATACTTTTCATAACGGCTTATTATTCTATTTATTTTTTCATGAAAGTTTTGTTAAAAAAATGTTTTTCAGAACTTTATAGTTTCGGAAATATTTGGAAAATAAAAAAACATCAGCCGCTCTTTTGTTTTATGGATCTGTCAGAAAGAAACTAGTTAAGCATGCTTTGATTAATTTTTACATGACGTGGAACATATTATATGTAGTACGGCAACGAATTGCAAATATCATATTGAATACTAGCCATTACCCGCGTCACCTTACGCGATATCGGAAATTTTATTCTCTTTATTATATTACATAATATATCAAATGTCAATATTTTTAAAGTTGGAATGGTCCCGTCGCCCAATTGGCTGGAATATTTTTGAAGTGAAAACTTCTTTAGCGGCGTTGTACACTTTTTTTGTAATGGGTAAAAAATGTTAAACTCGCGTCAGGCGTCAGGACACGTGACCCTGATCGAAAATTCGTAAGACGAAAACTTTTATTTATACAACGTTAGACATCTAGCGTTGAAATATCGTACATAAAAATGCAATCTATGATACAAACCATTTTGATCGAAAATTCGTAAGACGTTAATATTTAAGTTTTCACTTCTACCGGCACTCCCGGAGTGCAAAGGGTTTTTTTTTTGTTAGTGTTGTAAATCGTCCTTACAGAATATCTAAGTATGTCCGTACGCTATAATCTATATGTCGGCAAGTCGTATGCAGTATGTACAACAATGTGAACCTAGTATCACTGTGTACCCGTAAACATGAGCAGAATACTCAATGACCGGAGCTCATTGCTGCACCAGCGGTCCCCTCTAAGCTAAACTATAAACGCACTGTGTGTAACGCTGCGTTGTCTGAGACTGACTGTTAAATCTCAACAGCCTTAACGCTATCATTGACGTTTCAGATAAACAGTAATGACTAATGTCTAAGCTGTCGAGCGTCTGTAATTTACTATCGATCCTAAGTAATAATGTATTTGCACAGCAAAAAAAAAGTAAAAATATGTTAAGAAATTTAATAATGAGCGTTGTTGCCAAACCGATACAAAGCATCTATAGTTAAATGAATTCATTGCCGCTTGAACTGCCGCCAATCAGCCAATCAGGCAGTTGTAACGAAGATCTCGTGTCACTTGTAGTATTTACGTAAACAATATTTGGGTTTATTAAAGATTTTTAATTGTTTTGATTAATATACCTTGTGTATAAAGATAATATAAAGCCAAAATTTGATGTGTTATCTTCTAACTACTAATTAGTAGAGATTGCGATCCTTTAAATCGAAATGATTGGATGAAAAGTGCAGCTTATGCATCAAATAAATACCGTACTTTCGATATTTTTCTTTTTATATATATTATATCTAACGTTTCGGCAAAAAGGTTTTTTGCCATCTTCAGAGATTATATAGATAGATAGATAGATAGATAGATAGATAGATAGATAGATAGATAGATAGATAGATATATATATTTAGTGACCATATTGGTATAAAAACGTCAAGAAGAATACAAAAATACATCCTAAAAGTAATTACGTAAAATTTGTTTAACCAGTTACTAAGTACATAAAAAATCAGTATATTTGTATAAGCACATATTCTGCAGCATATTTTTAATTTTGTTTCTGAAAATGTTCAGTGGTAAGGCCTTTACACTATTTGGAAGGTGATTATAAAATTTGGGTGCCCAAAAGTTGGGACCATTGATTAATTTATTGTTATTATAAAAAGGTACTCTTATGTCAGAACAGCTTCTGGTGCTGTGAGAATGTATTTGATTTACAGTTTCATAAATATCCAAGTTTTGTTTTACATACATTAGGTCAGATGATGAAGTACAAAGTCAAAAAATTAAAAAATTGTTTATGTTAATCACAGTTTTCTTCGTGGTTTTGTTTTTACCAATTACTATAGGTATATATAAAAAGAAAAATATCGAAAGTACGGTATTTATTTGATCCATAAGCACTTTCCATCCAATCATATTATATATTAATACCCTAAGGTTAAGATGTTTGCCTCCCTTTTTAGAAAAACCACACAATTTCTCCACATAAATTATATATCATTTTACAGATAATTGCTTGCTCTACTGACATCGACAACTAAAAAATTTATTATTGCTTTTGTTTTTGTAAATTAATTAATTATTAGCAACGCTGAACAACGTCTGCCATCTGACCGCTAAACAGCGAGCAACGCTGAACAACGTCACAGCAATGCTGCATGATGCCATCTGACGGCTTAGCTCAACGCTTTTGCTACTTGCGCATCTAAATGACAATTTTAGTAAAATATTTCTTCGATCTGTCATCTGAGCTTCATATTGTAATACAACAAAAAGAAGAACGTTATAAACAGTGTGCAAAATTAGAAACGAATTGAATACCTGCAATCATATTTAAAAAATAATTTTGTAAAGTGATAATTATTATACTTATTTAGTGCGAATAATTCGCACAGGTCACACTAGTCATAATATATAAAGCAGTTACATTGCATTCAAATACAGCATTTTTGTGTTATTAATAAATAACCTCAAAATTACCACTTTCCTGTGTATCGATGTTATTCCTTCATAATAACAATCATGACCGATTAATTTGAAAAAAAATAATAATAAATAACAAACAACATGTTATGTTTTTAATGTGTTTTTTAAGTTAAAACTATGTACTCCCTCACCTATTCTTCGCAAATCCCTTTCAAAGGGCACTTCAAAACCGTTATTCGATTCAGGAACTGCAACGCCACAAGAAAAACTATCCCTGCAAAGTGAGAAGACATAATCGTACACGTGCAATAAGGAAGACACCTAGGCAGATATGAATGTGTGTGCTTGTTGGGTTTAGGGAGGGAGGGGCAGAAAAGGGGAGAGAAAAGCTGAAGGCGACGAGCAGGGCGAACTGTGAACATGAATGTCGCTGACAAACTTCGCCGGCGGATTATTAATGATGCCGTGAATTGCTTTTCTCGGTTCCCGCGTACCTTCCTTCCCTCCGTCTCTAGCGCAAAATAACCCGAATCACTCACATATATATAATGTACACTATGGCCACGAATATTTTATATTATTCATAACGACTTTTTCATTATAAGCTCGCCATTAAATGTTGCTATCGTATTCAGGCACAAAAATTGTTTTATTATGATAAGCTAAATTAAAAATACAGTGTACATGTAACCCTTACGTGCGGTTGAAATAAAACATATAAACAATACATATATTGCTAGATTTACAGTTTTCTTATACAGTATGTAAACACATAAGGTGCACTTAGGGAAATTAACATTAGGAAAAAATACTTGGATCAGAGTTAGCCATGACTGCATTCATTGTTATTTCTATTGAATTATCGTGATAATCTTGAGGATTTCCATTTTATTTTGATTTATTTTTATTTTACTTGGCTTTTTTAATAATAAAAAGCTCTTATAAATCATTATTTTAATTTGTTTGTACAAAAAAAATTGGTTGTCTGTAAAGTCGGTTTACGGACGATAGTTTTACGTGATAACGTATTCCGTAATACATAACCTAAATTTATATAATAATTATAATAATTAGAATCTATGATATTGCAACTTTCGCTTCAAATTTAGGTTAATTTTATTTTTTTAAATTACTCACCACCTATAATATAATTGTTTTTTTTAACTTTCTTTCTTTCGTATTTATTTTAAGTCTCAAAGATTAGCTGTCATAATATTTTGAAAACAATTGTTTCACTGTTTATATAAAATAATTCCAAAACCTACTTACAATATTTAAGTATTTTCATACGTCAAAAAATTGATTTTTATAATGATAAAATTTGTATGAAAACGATTTTTTCGAGAGATGAGACCTAGCTAAAACTATTTTTTGCCCCCCAAAATCCCTTTTCAGTAAATTTCATCCAAATCGTTAGGGCCGTTTTCGAGAAAAGCACGCACAGGGTCAGGCGGAACGTTAGGAACGTTTCACTTTTTCGTGCATGCAGCCGGTGTTTTATCAATTTATAAGATTGGTGATTCATCAATTTATAAGACGTTATCACGTCAATAAAACAAAAAAATTTTCTGACTGGTATGACGTATGCGCGTTGATAAATCAGTGACCAATGTCTTTAGTTTCAACACGAATAGGCGGAGATATTTGATCTCGCACCATATTTAAGTATTTTTGGAAATTTAATGTCCCATTAATAAAAAAAGTCCCATTATGTTGTAATTTTTTGATTATTTTCTTCGGTAGTATACACATTCATTTTGCAAAAGAATATTATCTGTCAAATTGAAAAACAAGATTTCAAGACTCACACTAATCCAGTAATTTTTTTTTTCCTATGTTAATTTCCCTATGTGCACCTTACGTGTTTACATACTGTATGTATACTGTATATAAAAACAGGCAAAAAATACAAAAACCGAAAATGGTCGCTTGGAATCTTAAAATCTGTACAAGTTCAAATTAAGTTGCGATATTTGTAGTATAATACGCGCCACGAATCTAAAAGACTCGGAAGTTAGATACGAATGCGGGCTTGCGCTTGTACAGTCTGTTGAAAAACAATAACAACTTGACAATAGCGTACTCGACTGTACTTTAAAGCAGAAAGTGACAAGTGACAAAGGCAACGAGCGATCATGGCCAATCACCGACGAGCGCACGTTCCGTGCAGGTAGCTGGGAGGTGGTGGGAGTCTCAACGGCTCTAAAATGTGCCTTTGCGACGCTGTTTGTGACTAGCTTCTGAACCTTTTAGATCCGTGGCGCGTATTGTAATTCAACTAACTTCTGTATAATTCATTAAAAAAGCAACGCTGGCAGTATGTGGACTCAGTAATTCGTTTCTATTCGCTATGTGCAACATCAAAGTCGCAACAACTAGGCCCACTGTCACTTTTGTACACTATGTCATCAGTTTTTTCGTTGACTTACGTTGGAAAATTGTACTCCACGATAAGCGCTTTTATTTTAACGCGATAATATATGTTTATCCTGAAGGTCCATTCTAAATATTGGTGACACAATTTTTGAAATCGGATGAGTAGTTTTGGAGATTACCTCCTACATCCAAACTTTCCCTCTTTACATAATATTTTTGCAGCGTATTTCATGTAACGAGTAAATATACGTATATTTTACGTAAATTTTTTACACCTTGGGTACATCATTGGAGTTTTCGTATAGGGATCCCTAATTTAACTCATTGATAATATAGCATTCTATTACTGAAAGAATTTTAAAAATTGGTTCAGTAGTTTTTGAGTTTATTCATTACGAACACAAATACAAAAATACTAATCTTTTCTCTTTATATTAGTATAGAGCAGAGGCGGGCAAATCTATTTCTTTACTATTTTTCTAAAATTTATAAAATGCTTCGCGGGCCGCCATTTGCCCAGGCCTGGTATAGAGTAGAGCTTTAGAAATATCAAATAACTAAGAATAACGTAGTTTTACAAAAATAAAGATAAATTAGTAAATTTCTCTATACATACCTTCAACAATAATTTTACATAAGTCGACGCATTTTAGTTCTTTCAAAAAATATATTCACAGAAATAAAATATTAACACTCTGCAAACACATAATTATTTTACTTATCTTAAAATTAAGAACACCGATTCAAAAATTTTCCAAATCACAAAAAAAAACACGTTCACCGAAATACGACGCCAGGCACTATAAACATTACGTAAAATAACCGTCATTATCTTACATACCAAAATAAATATTTTCTATAAATTTCTGAGAATAGAGTATATGTAGTTATCGATACAATATTTGCTCTCCAATATTGACATCTCCATACATAATATGTTAAAATCTAATCAAAAAGCTTCAATTCTCAGAATCAGCTATCAAAAGTGGCTACGTTTCAATTCAAGGTTACTATAATTGAATAACGGTTATAGTCTAGTTCACATGTCCCTTTTTTTGATGAATTCCAGTCCTCCACCGAAAACTATGATCATGATGCTGTTCGTTTCGGCATGACATCTAAAAACTTTTGGAAAAAATTGTAGGGGGGGACGAAATAATTGTAAAAGTTATAAAAATGTTAGTAAAAAAAGAGGGGTTTGGTTTTTTGCGAATATCTCAAAAACTATTGAGGATATCTGAAATCACAAAAAAGATTCTGAAAGAGCAGGAAATTTCCTAGAAAGAAGTTCCAACTCCCGGAACTCTACCGCCAATATTTCTAATTTTAATTTAGAGGTGAAAATAAAGTTAAACATTTTTTTCTTCTATTTTTTATACAAGCTAAAAAACACGAAAATATTGAAAATTATAAAAAAAAAATAGAAACAAAATTTTTTGACCCTATTTTCACCTCTAAATTAAAGTTAGAAATTTTGGTCGTAGAGTTCCGGGAGATGGGACTTTTTGTAAGAAATTTCCTGCTCTTTCAGAATCTTTTTGTGATTTCAGATATCTGCAATAGTTTTGAGATATTCGCCAAAAAACAAACCACTCTTTTTTCTTTTACTAAAATGTATATAGCTTTTGTAATGTCGTCCCCTACTTCAATTTTTTTCAAAAGTTTCTATATGTCATTCCGAATCGAATGACACCATGATCATAATTTTTAGTGAAGGAGGACTGGAATCCATCAAAAAAGGATATGTGAACTAGACTATAATTGAATAACGGTTACTCAATAATTTAAATACAGTGCGGTTAGTAAAAAAAACGATTTTTGATAACTTACTAGTATTGATCATTTGTATAATAATATATTTTAATTTCGTTTTTAATTTATTGTAGAGTAACTTCTGAATTAAGATCACGTAAATAATTTTTAAAACAATTATTTTCACTTATTTTCGTTACAGAAAAAAATATTTTTGGTACTGAAAATCAATTTCTATCTTAAAAGAGAACACAACAGTTTTTTTTTTTTTATTTTGACAAAAATTAAAGAAACAACTCGGTCGCGACTAACGATAATACTGCTGATATAATATTAAAAAATGAGGTTTTAACAATTTAGGAGGGTTACGTATATATCGTAATACCCTTCATAAAATTGATTACGCAACATTATTTTGTATATTAGATTCGTGCAAAAATAGTGGTCTATCCTGAAGGGAATTAACTGCGATGTTTTTTTTTCACTAAACACACTCTTGATCAAAATCAGTAAACCACTCGTTTATTCTGTTAGATTCGCATAATTATAAAACGTCAATAAATTTGCCAACATAAACTTTCAATTTTTTCATTAAAATTGTTAATTATAAGTAATATAATAATTATTTTGTCATATGCATTGGTAAAAGAATTTTTTCTTTCAACAATTGATTCTAACACCAGTAATAAATGCGCCCGAATTTGTATAAATTTCCGTTTTACGTTGCAAAATTGATCTCCACATAAAGCGCTTTTATTTTAACGCGATAATATATAGCCTATGTGCATCCTGAAAGCCCATTCTAAATATTGGTGAAAGAAGTTTTCAAATAGGTGCAGTGGCTCCACATGCACACAAACCCACAAAATTCGCAATCTCTTTATAATATTAGTTATAAGTTCACAAAATAAAATATATGATTTTCATCTGAAGATGCCGTAATTTGCCGAGCATTGAACAAGCTCTGCATTCCGCAAAATTATTAGAAAAATTCTTTTTCGTAAACGCAGATGATCTCACAACATCCCAAAATATGAATCAAATACAACGAAAGATATAATTAAAATACTGGCATAGTAAAAAACGACAAACAAATTATAATTTTGTTAGGAAAATTTTTTATCACTCAATTTAGTCAAAATTAAAACCACTTCTTCGTCAAATCATATTGTTTTATTTTACTGTCCGTTTAACGAAAACTCTTAATACGCAATAAAATACCCGGTTCCTTTCAAGGACGTAGATAAATTTTTATGAGAGGGGGGGGGGTAAAGCAAAAAAAAATATTTTTTAAGTTTTATTAATACGAATAAAAAAATACATAGCTTGCGCCAAAAACAAATTACCTTATTATTTTAAAAACTTTTTCTTGTGTAAGTTTGAAGAGCCAAAAAAAAGGTCCTTTTATAGTCCTGGGGGGGGGGAATTACCCCCCATATCTACGCTCTTGGTACCTTCAATTTCGCTATATAGAGTTTACACTGTATATAAAAACAATTACGCATAAACAGTATAAATCATTTTCAAGCTATTTTCGCTCATCCTTCTACTTACTGTGTCAGGTTTTACAAGTCACGATGACTGTTCATTAAACAATCAACCATATAAATACAAAGGGAGACTATTATAATGCGTATAAAATAACCTGACTGTTAAAAAATCACCAGAAATCGGTCTGTTGAACAATTCTCACGCCCTACATAAAAAATACACGTCATGATACAAGCGGGATAATTCATTAAACTGGACACAAGTGGTTGAAAAATCAGTAATCAGCTTTTGTTAATACAGTCGAACTTGGATAAGCAAGATCTCTTTTTCCCTTACGGAGGTTTTTCATTGACCTGAGTTTCTAGCTTATAGAGGTACAGGAGTAGCCTTTCTCACTTATAGAGGTCTATAAATATGCAGCAAATCTGTAGTGATAAACATGTAATATGTATTATTCGACATAGATGCTAGAAAAGAAAACAAAAACACTAATGATACAAAAACAATATGTTAGTTAGTTCAGCTATTTATGACTCATTTTTAAATTTCGTGGAACTATTAATACGTTCGACTGTCGCTTATATAGGTACAGGCAAGTAGTAGTCTCAGTTATAGAGCTCCATGAGTGATAAACGTCTTTCTCTTACAGAGGTTTCTGTTTCTCACTTATTATAGAGGTTTTAGAGGGTTACAAAGACAGTACCTGGCAATTACTCTCACTTTGAGAGTTTTCTCGCTTACCCAGTTCTCACTCACTCTAGTTTGATTGTATATATGAATCGAAAAAGCAACTAATAATTAATAAATGTATATTATAAGAAAGAGCTGATTTTTTGACTCTACGATCTCTCAGATACATTTAATATTAAAAAGACGTACTACCCTATAACAAAACAGACATAAAATTGTATCAAAATATAAAAACTAAATTATTTTAATATTTTTAAAAGATTTTGCGATCATTTGAACACAAAAGAATATTTAAATGAACCGTGTAAAGATAATAAAATATATTAGTGTTAGACAAAAGAAAAGCAGGTAAGGAAAAGTAAAATAATGGCGCCAAAACAGATGGCAATCTAGAAACTGTATTAGAGGTGGTTGTTATGTTTTCATATAATGACTATATAAATGATCCAAAAGTTTATAGACACAAAAGTGCACTGCTAGCTTTTTGACATAATAGAGATGTTTTGAATATTAGTGAACTGTAGATAAAACATTTATGGCCATATTCACCGAACGTAAGTAGTTCTTTATTCGGTTCATTTGTTCTTCAGGTAGCTATTCCTCCGAATAAATAGTGATCATTAAATTCACCAAATATAATTATGTCTTACTTCGAATATAAATATTTATTCGGTTGATAAAATAATAATAGCCGCCACATAGACCATAAGACCTAATCTATAAACTTGGAGTATTATATCTACAGTTTCTCTTGTTAATTTATTTATGTGTTGTTTATTAACCTTTTGTGATATGTATAGTTGTAAAACATTAAAGTTAGTGGAAGTTTTGTGTGCAATTAGGTTAGGATAAAACGTTTTTATTTTGTGATAACGCCCCAACTGCACGGTTTTATTCCCAACCAAACGCCCCGTTTCACACCAAAAAATATATAGAACAAAATGGCATTGGTTTTTTTTTTATCCGCTAATCCCGGAAAAAGTTATGGCTGAACAAAGAGAAGAAAATATGTATGCATGTCTTTTTTATGTTTAATACCACAAAGCTAATTAATAAATCTATTCTCAAGCAGAAATGGCAATGCGATGGCAAATGACGACACTAGTAGGTACCCATGTACACCGAATGAAAACTATCGAATCTTACCAATAATTCTCTAGAAATTTGTTTGAATTTTGTAGTAAATTTTTAGATGAAGTAACTTCTTTTAAAGTAAATGAATTTCAAATCAGATGTCTTAAGAAAATTAAGTTATTAATCTGTTTTTACACGCTTTATATTAACTTCACTTGTAAGTTTGTATGTATGTTTGTTTGTTTGTAACCTTCGTGTTAACTACAGCAAATGGTTTATTACTGTAGTATAATATGCCAGCACTGTAACTACAGTGATTAGCCGTGCGGTCTAAGGCACGGGTCTTCGCTGACGTCAACTCTCGGAATCACGGATCGTGGGTTCTAATCCCGTCCACGCCGAAAAAAAAATTGTTTTTTTTCAGCAAATTTTTGACAATAAATCGAACTAAAAAGTGGAAAATAAATATAGTTTAAAAAAACTAAAAAAACACGCTTTATATCGAACTAAAAAGTAAAAAATATTTTTTTTAAAATAAGCTTAAAACAATAATGAATAAAATATACTTGTATTATTGTGAAAAAGCGTGGGGCGCTCGATGTACGAAAATGTGGAACAAAGCGCCTCTCGCTTTTTCACAATAATACTAGTATTTTTTATTCATTATTGTTTTAAGCTTATTTAAAAAAATTTTTTTTTTACTTTTTAGTTCGATATAAAGCGTTTTTTAGTTTTTTTTAAACTATATTTATTTATCATAATATGTATGCTTTATTGGGCAAGTAACATATGGATCGGCTGTGTGTATATAGAGATGCACAGATAGTCGTTGATGGAAACAGAAACAATATAAATGTGGCAGTGTGTGGAAGCGCTCATCCCATAAATCACACAGGTGCGATAAGCGAACTCGGACCGACCGACCCGGCTGCTGGCTGGTATATAGGTATTTGTGATGTAACGAATATTCGCACATTTTTTAGACATTCGCATTCGCAAAATCATGCGAATATTAATATCAGAAAAAATCATATTTAAAAAAAAAATTGGTTGTCTGTAAAGTCGGTTTACGGACGATAGTTTTACGTGATAACGTATTCCGTAATACATAACCTAAATTTATATAATAATTATAATAATTCGAATCTATGATATTGCATCTTTCGCTTCAAATTTAGGTTAATTTTATTTTTTTAAATTACTCACCACCTATAATATAATTGTTTTTTTTAACTTTCTTTCTTTCGTATTTATTTTAAGTCTCAAAGATTAGCTGTCATAATATTTTGAAAACAATTGTTTCACTGTTTATATAAAATTCCAAAACCTACTTACAATATTTAAGTATTTTCATACGTCAAAAAATTGATTTTTATCTATAAAAAGTACACTATTATTATATAAAAAACAACTATGGCATGTATCTCTTTTGCGCATGCGCCGATTTTCCCCAAAAAATTTACAAAAATTTCTAGTAAAAATAGATAAAAACCGTTTTAAAAACTATATTATTATTATATAAAACATCATTATAAGAGATATATTCTTCCCCAAAAACAATAGGCCACTTCATATTTGCATATCAAACATCCTCCCAAAATTTGGTTTCAATCCGCTTATCCTTGGTGTCGGAATGATAAGAAATGTCAAAAGTGACGTTTGCAACTGTCAAAGTATTATGTTCTAATAATAATTAGTTATTCCAATACTTAACTTAGAAGGCGTTGCATTTCACAAAATACTAATGTCAAAAAATTGAATTAAACATTAGAAATGCAGCCGTATTCATGTTAAGACAAGACATACGTTATTTTCTAATTTCCATGTACGGCAAACAAAGACGACCGACCGCGTCGCGCCATGCATTAGACAACATTGCATTTATACAGCTATTTTTCTATATAAATTTGTATAAAAAAACTGTTTAGGCAAATTCTGTTATACGAAATCTATGTAAAATGTTCTCCTCTTTCGTTTAAGACTGGTTTCAAACCGATCTGATTTAAATTGAGCGAGAAATTAGCAAAAAGCACGCACAGGGTCAGGCGGAACGTTACGCGTTACGAACGTTAGGAACGTTACACTTTTTCGTGCATGCAGCCGGTGTTTTATCAATTTATAAGATTGGTGATTCATCAATTTATAAGACGTTATCACGTCAAAAGAAATATGAAAATATTATCTATTAAATACGACAGAAAATATTAATTTCTTAGCATTTTTATTAGAAAATATGCTTTCTTCCTCCTTTAAAAAAAACTTAAGTTTTTTCGCTAAAGTTGCAATTATATCTTTTGTCAGCCTTTACCTTAACATTAGCTAATACAATTTGGGAAATAATTTTTCAGGCGACTAACAACTTAAAGGGCGAATATTTGCAAATAACTTGACAACGATTAAATATTTTGGCAATAATTATATTTAAATGAGTTTCAAACGCAAGGTATTATAACAACTAAATAATGGCCGCTACACTTTAAGGTCGCGAACATATTAAACAGGTCAATTGAAATCATAGACGAGGTACTATAAATAATGACATGGCGACTAATATTAGCAGTGGGGTGGCAAAAATTGTATTATAACAACTAGTGAAAAGGGGAGGGCGTTTGGGGCGAGTTCTTTTAAAAACAATTACGGGGTCGTGTCGATGCGATGGCGTTTTTATATTACGGTTTTGAATGTTGTTTCTTTGTTTATTATTTGTTTATCAGAAAAAGATATGTTAGTATTTAGGAATGCCCATTTTCTATTTTTTATCCGCCGTCAAGTTTCCGCTTAACAATCAATTCAGTTACCAAAACATTAAATTCGATGCCAGTTTAAATTAAACCAAAGCTTACAACCGATTATTAAGCCGCTACTATTTACTGAATACCATCCTCCTCAGCAGCTACCAACCTACTATTTTTGCTACCCTTTTAATTTTTTTTAATCCCTAATTCAGATTAATTTGTCGCCGCGTTAAATACTAGCCATAAAATTTTAGACGCAATATTAATAATCAATCTACAAATATGTGCGTGCGACTTGCGCGGCAAATCAGCTGTCAGATTTTAGTCTTGAACAAAGGACGTCAGATTTTAATACTGAATATACGCATTCGCGAATATCGACGACAGGTATTCGAATGTCCAAAAATTGACATTCGTTACATCACTAATAGGTATTAGATATGCCCGTACTTTATATGTGCAAGGATACTGCACTACCACAGCGCCACCGTGGTGGGACACTTAATATGCCTGGGTGACCATATCTAGTGATGGGATATTTCGAGTGAAAATAATCGAACTATTCGATTATTAAAATATCTCTAGACAGTCTAGACTCTAGACTATTTTATCTCATAAAAATAAAAAAAATATAATAATTATTTTTTTCTTTATCTGGTAAAATTTTTGTGTATTTATTTCTTTACATTGTAATTTTTTTAATTTAATAAATATTGTGCTTCATAAAATAAAAAAAATATTTTCTTTATTTGCCATAATATTTTTTTAATTGAAATTCTTGTTTATAAGTATTTATTAAAATATCTATGTAAAATTTGAAAAATCCTAAAATTCTTTGCCCATATTCATAGTCGCCCGCAGACTATATTTTACAAAATAAGTAGCCCCTAGGGGATAAAAGTTTGGCCACACCTGGTCTAGACGTTATTCAAAATCATTCGAATGATTTTTATACGACTTTTTTATAATACATCTCAAGTAATAAACAAATGATTATACCGCGCTCTTTCTGTACTCTTTGAAACACTGCATGCAAGTATCTCAAAGCCTCTCATCAGCTAACAGATACATTTCAGTGTATTGAATATGTTTATCTTTGTCTGTTCTATGAAGTGCTGTATGCAGGTGACTCTCTCAAGTTTCATAATCGAAACCGGACGAAAAATACGTTTGTTATAATAATTCCAATGAATTGGCATAGTAGGTATTGTGGTAAATCCACCTATTTCGAGCCGCTGTATCTGAATTTTGAAACTGACTTGGTAATGACATCAAATCTAATGAAGTACCATTACGCAATACAATAAAAATTCGTAGTTATTTTTGTAAAAGTCTATCAGAACTTATTGAACGTGATCGGAATTGTGACACATGAAGAGCGTTCAACGCGCGTTGGCCCAACGCGCGTTTACAATTTCTATACAATTGTATATAACTGTTTATATGATAACGCGCGTTATCATATAAACAGTTCTATACAATTGTATAGAAACTGTAAACGCGCGTTGGGCCAACGCGCGTTGAACGCTCTTCATGTGTGCTAGGCCTAATCATTTTACCTATTTTTGAAATTTCCTACAGTACCTAACCATTCGAGACACCAATGCATTGAACAGTATTGAATACGATTACATACGTCTCTCTCTCTCTCTCGAAACTGATAATCGAAATCGAGAGCAAATTCGTTCGAGAGTTGAAACATTGATTCAATCAAATCTCCTACTATTATCATACATCATGCGGAGATTTTGAATGAATCATTCGATTATTAAAATCATTCGAAGAGCAACCTTTCGATGATTATAATTACCGATTATTCCCAGCTCTAACCATACCATAGATACGGTATGCTCAATGTGCAATAGTGATTAAGGGTTTCCGTACCGAAATTCCAAGATTAATAATCATTGACCCGAACTTATAGTATAGTATACTTTTTATCTGACTGCGCGTGACTAAACTTCCTGTCGAAACTGGCATGAATAGTAACATAATAATAATATAAATAGGAATTAAAATGCAATTCTGAACTGTACGAGTTGTAGAACAAAATCACACTTCGTTAATTGGATGGCTCGTGCGTCAAACAGGCCGTCTACCAACTGACGCTCTCATCAAAATTTATTTCTGCAAGTATGGGATTTACTAAACCAACTGCTTATCTTCTGCTATGTTTATTACCTACTAAATAGTTTAGAGGTATGCATGGTCAATACCATGCATTGCCGATACACAATTCTGTTTTATATTAGTTTACAAGATACCTTTGTTGACGCCATATACTTTTATTCTATACTGAGCATAGGAATAAAATCGCAATCGAACCATTAGGGTGCAAACATATACTTCTGTCTTTTTTTACGCCGTAAGCACTGGCGTATCCAGGAGGGCACAACAAGCACGGGGGACCCGGCTTCAGAAATTTCTAATTTGCTTTTTCCTGGCCCAAAGGCTGGGTACGCCCATGTTAACGTCATAGAAAAAGACAAAGTTTTTGAAACAGAGATACTTTATTCAGATTGAATGCAAGTACATCAACTAATCCCATCATCGGAGAAATCGGGGAATTACATCGAAGAAAGAGACGCAGATATATTTTTGATACGCTTTGTTGCCTTTGATCACCGCACATTGAGTAGATAGGCAATAATTCATATAGTAAATTATTAAATATATGGTTGAAGCAAAGAATAATCTACTTTATAAAACTCTAACATTGACTTACTAACACAACAGCACAGCCTAAATCAGCTTAAAGTATGGAATTTTGCACAGGAGTTCTTTATATACGTATATACGTAGATGAGTATTAAGAAAGAATTTTTGAAAATTCGTTCTCTTAGGGGGTTAAATATTTAATCTATATAATATTAAAAAAATTCCAGCCAATTGGGCGACGGAACCATTCCAACTTCAAAAATGTTGACATTTGATTATAATAAAAAAAATAAAATTTCTGATATCGCTGGTATTCAATATGATATTTGCTATTCGTTGCCATGGTTACCTACATAATATGTTCCACGTCATGTAAAAATTAATGAAAGCATGCCTAGCTAGTTTATTTCTGACAGATCCATAAAACAAAAGAGCGGCTGATTTTTTTTTATTTTCAAAATATTTCCGAAACTATAATGTTTACAAAAAAAATTTTTAAACAAAACTTTCTCGAAAAAAAAATAGAATCATAATCCGTTATGAAAAGTATACCATTATTATATAAAAAACACCGTTATAGCATATATCTCTTCTGCGCATGCGCCGATTTTCCCCAAAAACAATAGGGCTCTTCATATTTGCATACCAAACATCCTCCCAAAATTTGGGTTCAATCCGCTCATCCGTTTGACCTGTATCGTGTTCACAGACTAACAGACGCACAGAGTTTTTTCAAAAATATGTTTTTTGGATTCGGGGAACCTCAAAACGGAAAGATATTGTAAAATTTTTGAAAAGTGATTTTTGACCTAAACTAGTACCATTCCCCACTTGTGGGTTGGAATAGTAAAATTAGCAACCAGCGAATAAGTCGGCGGCGCAGATTACGCGGCCATCACTGGGTTTAAAACTATTCAAATTCTGCATACGCAGTCACATAATGTGCAAACATACACACATCCTTACGTGTTCATATTGCGTAGGGTAAACTTTTCCCCTTACAATTTGAAACTCGCACTTTGTAGTGCGGCGTCACGAATGAAATGTACCGACTAGTCTGGATACATCAGCATCATTACACAATGTATATTATACAAGGTGTTGTAGAATAATAGTTTACTAGTGTACCCGTGCAAAACTTTTTGCATGTATTTTCATATTGTTTTAAAAAATGCCAGCCAATTGGGCGACGGGACCATTCCAACTTCAAAAATGTTGGCATTTAATATTTTATAATAAAGAAAATAAAATTTCTGATATCGTGTGAGGTGACGCGGGTAATTGGCTAGTATTCAATAAGATATTTGCTATTCGTTGCCATGATTACCTAACACAATATGTTCCACGTTATGTAAAAATTAATCAAAGCATTCCGAACTAGTTTATTTCTGACAAATCCATAAAACAAAAGGGCGGCTGATTTTTTTTTTCAAAATATTTCCGAAACTAAAGTTTACAAAAAAAAATTTTTAACGAAACTTTCTTGAAAAAATAAATAGAATAATAAGCCGCTATGAAAAGTGTATACCATAAAAAACACCGTTATAGTAGGTATATATCTCTTCTTCGCATGCGCCGATTTTTCCCAAAAACAATAGGGCTTTTCATATTTGTATACCAAACGTCCTCCCAAAATTTGGCTTCAATCCGCTCAACTGTTTGACCTTATGCGAAATGGATTATTTTTCTATCGCTGTACAGGCCTTAAAACAGCTATTTTATAACGAAATGCACAAAAATAAGTGTCAAAATATTTGATGATTTGAACTTCAATTTCCTACAACGCCTATATGTTTAAAGATATCGCTGTTGAATAAAAAGCAAGATTATAATCATTGAAATAGTTATTGGCGTAACTAGTAGTCTAAGTCATTCATGGCGCTGACAGGTAATGACTTAGCCTACAAGTTGCGCCCATAATTTTATTCAACAATTGCGCGTTATTCATGTTTTAATTATAATGAGATGTTGTAAATATCTATTTATTTCTTTATAAAAAAAACTGTCAATAACTAACAGCACCAAACAGCACGATTCAATGTTTTGGTTTGAGGTTAGCCGGTTATGAATAAACTCCATGTCGAAAACATTCGGCCTCTCAATTTTAGCCTCAATGGGTAACAACGGAGTTGTTGTTACCTACTATTTCGTTACGACTCAGAAAATAGTTACGTTTATTTTCATTATTCCACAATGGCCGAGCTAGTAGGAATCTTCATTGAGTTATGACAAGTAATTGTCACCAGTCGGTAAATGGCTATTTAGGGTTCGGTTTTTAGGCATGATAAAACATGAATAACGCGCATGAGTTGAATAAAATACATTCCGCATAGAGAAGAAATAATTACATTACATTTTATCCACGAAAAAAAAAGGTCCTCACATTCTATTTCCGTATTAGGAGAGCAAAAAAAAATTTTTTCGTCTGTTCTGGTGCCCTTGCTATTTCTTTACTATTTTTCTAAAATTTATAAAATGCTTCGCGGGCCGGAGAAAATTGTGCTGCGGGCCGGATCCGGCCCGCGGGCCGCCATTTGCCCAGGCCTGATCTATATGGACTTAGTTTAATTCTTTATTGTGAACCATTCACACAAAACATTCTGTATACATATAAACAGCACTGCGCATTGTGAAACAGCCTTACAACAACGCAGTACGCTACTAAATAAGAATCATCCCCTTATGCTATAAATTTTGATTAAATTCAAAAATTGACGACATTCATTTTTCGAACGCCGCGGTAACCCTGATCCGGGGCCGGCGGATACGTCTCAATTCCCTGATCGGCAGTTTGGTGGAAGAGCGGGTGCCCCGCCGTCACCATCGAGTGAATTGTATGACCTATACGTCCAGACATCATAGATACATAGATATATACTGCTTGCTTATTTATATATTTAAAACACGAGCCGTTTTCTGTCTCAACCGAATTATATTTTTTAATTGAATCTTTTTGTTCACAAATGTGGCACTGACCTCACAGTATACAGGGTGAGTTTTAAGTTGATGCTTTTTTTTACAGCGTGTAAAAATCAAATAGTTTTTTTATCAAAACTCAAAAATAAAAGAGAAACAGCCTTTCGAAGTTTAATAAATTTTATTAAATTTTCTTTAATTTTGAGGTCGGTCCTGGGGTTATATTATGTCACTATGGAAATAAGTTGTTATTATCAAGTATGTGTATTGTTCTGTTTTTGAACAATTTCTGTGAATACTTGATAATAATAACATATTTCCATAGTGACATAATATAACCCCACGACCGACCTCAAAATTAAAGAAAATTTAATAAAATTTATTTAAACTTCGAAAGGCTGTTTCTCTCTTATTTTTGAGTTTAGATAAAAAAAACTATTTGAAATATTTGCTCGTCTATTTGATTTTTACACGATGTAAAAAAAAAGCATTAACTTAAAACTCACCTGTATAAATGAATCTCACTAAATAAAAAGATGAACGTTTAAAAACTTCTTAACTTAAAAAACTCAACTCAAGCTATTCAACGCTTCCATAAAATTTTGTTTATCGAGGTTGTACTGTATTATTATAATAAAACAAATTCGGACGAAGCCGGACCGGGCTACTAATAATATTATAAAAAGGCAAAAATTGTAAGTTTGGATGTAGGAGGTAATCTCCGAACGTACTCAATACTCATCCGATTTCAACATTTTTTTCACCAATATTTAATGCCGGCACTTCACATGGCTATTAATTGTATTTGGCGTATTTGGCAAACAATTACCATGTGTGGACAGTCTATTTGACAAAGTGTTAGCCTATTTGCCTATTTGACAAATAAGGCCAATACCAACAAATACGCGTTATCGTGCGCTTGTCGGTTTTTCGAGGCACATCAAAGGAGTCAAATAGGCAAATACGCAAATAAACCGTCCACACAATGGCTATATTCAGAAGCGCACGCGCCGTGAACCTGTACAGACGTGCAGTATTTTTGTGTCTGTGCTGTGAGCGAGAACTGGAACAATTACTATTGAAAATGAATTGGGACAATGAAACAGTGCTAAGATTCCAGGAATTTTGAACCTTGTGTTCTGCTGCCAAATGTTTGTGTGTTTGTTATTTGACTGCCACGTGTGGATGCTCGTATTTGCCTCTATTTGCATCTTTGCCTTGAACGTCATATATTTTGCCAAATACAACAAACACCCAATAGCGAACACAAATAGCCATGTGAAGTGCCACCATTAGATACTTTTTCAAATAGTATGAATCTAAAAAGCGACAACTGTCTATTTGTCCAAACAATTTTCGGCTAATTCGTAGGTCTTATGCAAATTTCAAATGAAACCGGCCATCGAGCAAAGACACATAAATTGCATAATATAACTGGAATAAAACAAGTTGCTGTATAGATATTATGAAAACGTGTTTTTGCACACAAAGTCCGACGTCGCCAGGGATTTTCAGCACAAGCATCTCCGGTTATTGATGATGCCACGTTCTGGAGCGACGCTGTTCATCCCATCACAGTTTCCCCTATATAAAGAACACAAATCACCCACCTCTGCTCTACACTGCGCATCTAGACACGTGCGAGATGAATGTATGGTAAAAAAAAGTTTTTAAAATAATGCGCTCGCCGTGCAGAAAAATAGCTGAACATTATCCGTTTGTGTGAGGATTACCATTGCGAGGTGACTCCAAACTATACTATACTAAATCAGATCAATGCCGGTCAGATTATGGTTAATCCTCTGTTTATATAAAATGGCTCCAGTGCCATATTAGTGAAACGAAATGGGGCGCTCTTGCATTTTTTATAGGATCATCACAGAATAATGTAAAGACTGTATTAAAAAAAATTCCAGTCAATGGGGACCGTGCGTGAAATATAGAGGCAGCACTACTGGCGAAGTTGGCGATCTCTAGTATCTAATTATTGCAGTAAATGGGATGATTTTATAATAGTAAACAATGAAAAATATTTGAAAAAATGGAAAAAATAAGAAGTACGCATTTCAACCTGGAATTAATACTCGTTTACATGGACAGAATAGCTCAAAAGGCGGAAAATTATATAATTCTGGTCATGTATATTATGATGTCGAAGATTATTTAAATGGGCAAGTTGTCATAACCGCAAATTTGTACCACAAACAACAGTGTCTAAAGTGAATAATGTAAAAATTACACTATAATAATTTCTTCTTTATAATATAATATTTTGTATAATATTAGTATTTTACTTTATAATTTACTTATATTTTCGATAACTGAAAGGAAACCGTCACTAATTGACATATAAATGCAACTTTTTTATCCAAAGCCCGCTCATAATATATCATTATATTTTGAAAAAACTCTCCCATAAAATGAACATTTTACCACCAGCGTGAAAATCACAAAGCTCGGTCCCCATTGGGCGACGGGACCATTCCAACAAAAAGTTGACATTTGGTATAGTATAGGCTGTGTGCACGAAGACTACTAGCGCTGCTTGTGGGGAATAGAGAATTATTGAACTCACTTTTTATGGAAATCGCGACATGTTTCTAAGGTGATAAGTCAAAAACTTTAGTTGGCCATGATGTGTAAAAAAAATGTAATAAAGAAAACTGATGTTAACTTGTTTACACTGACAACGAAACGTCAAATTAGGGCGCCAATGGTCTTTATTTTACTTAAATCGCCATCAGCCCAACAGCCCGGAACAAAACAATCATTTCCAGATCGCTTAGTGTTCCCATGTTTACTTTGTAATTAAAAAATTGGTTGTCTGTAAAGTCGGTTTACGGACGATAGTTTTACGTGATAACGTATTCCGTAATACATAACCTAACCTCCCAAAATTTGGTTTCAATCCGCTTATCCTTGGTGTCGGAATGATAAGAAATGTCAAAAGTGACGTTTGCAACTTACAAAGTATTATGTTCTAATAATAATTAGTTATTCCAATACTTAACTTAGAAGGCTTTGCATTTCATAATATACTAATGTCAAAAAATTGAATTAAACATTAGAAATGCAGCGGTGTTAATGTTAAGACAAGACATACGTTTGCTTCTAATTTCCATGTACGGCAAACAAAGACAACCGACCGCGTCGCGCCATGCATTACACAACATTGCATTTATACAGCTATTTTTCTATATAAATTTGTATAAAATATTTTTCTATATAAATTTGTATAAAAAAACTGTTTAGGCAAATTCTGTTATACGAAATCTATGTAAAATGTTCTCCTCTTTCGTTTAAGACTGGTTTCAAACCGATCTGATTTAAATTGAGCGAGAAATTAGCAAAAAGCACGCACAGGGTCAGGCGGAACGTTAGGAACGTTACGTTACACTTTTTCGAACATGCAGCCGGTGTTTTATCAATTTATAAGATTGGTGATTCATCAATTTATAAGACGTTATCACGTCAAAAACTTCATAAAATTATAACTATTTTCACTTTTAATAAACATTGCTCACTGACATACGGAAAATTTGAGCTTGAAGTTTCCCTTAGTGCTCACCACAAACGCTGCCATCAAAAAAATTTTAACTCCGCCTCCCTGCACATAGCCCATAATGGGGACCGAGCTTCGTGACTTTCACGCCAACTGGTGGTAAAAATGTTCATTTTATGGGAACATTTATTCAAAATATAATGATATATTATGAGCAGGCTTTGGATAAAAAAAATGTATTTATATGTTAGCTTTTCAGTTGTCGAAAATATAAGTAAATTACGAAGTAGAATTCTAATATTATACAAAACACTATATTATAAAGAAGAAATTAATTATACATAGAGTAATTTTTACATTATACACTTTAGAGACAGTTGTTTGTGGTACAACTTTGCAGTTATGACAACTTGTCCAATAACGTTCTACAACAAAATATCACATACATGACCAAAATTATATATTCGCCTTTTTATTTTTGAATTTAAAAAACAAATAATCGGATAATACCTATTCGTTTTTTGAAGGTCTGAAAGAATGAACTGAGGCAGTGCCGCTTCTACTCCAGCTCTGAGACAACAAAGTTTGCTGATGTCGGTCATGCGAAAGAGTCATTTTTATCTATGTATCTTAACGTGAATTTTGTGACAACTGCTTGTCATATTATTTTTAGCCGACGCACATTACTCGGATGTGTCCGACTTGATGTGTGCAAATAAACCACAACTTTTCCATGTAACTACAGCACTTTTTCATTCCAAAACCATATTTTTTATTTGCCATTAATATATCAGTTTTTAACCCATTTTTATCGCATGGGGCGTCAACTTAACTTAAAAACATTGTGACGATTTTTGATGAAACTTTTTTTGAAATATTCATTATATTTCCAGAAATGTTCTTTGTGTAATTAATAAATCGATAATGTTTTTCTTGAAAACTGTCTATTCTTATTGTCTATGATCTATACATCTATGAATGCAGTAAATTTATGAAAGATCATCCATATTTATTCAATAGGAACCATAGAAATCATAATTACATCACTCGTGACAAAAATAATTTGAAAACCGATTTCTCGTCGCTGACAGTCACATATAGGGGTGTCAGAAATTCCATGATTAGAATATATAATAAAATGCCAAATAATCTAAAAGATGAACCAAATAAAAATAAATTTAAAAGGGAATTAAAAATATACCTGCTGGAACTTAGTAGTTATTCTTTAAAAGGAATACTGTAAATTAATTTTATGACGCTATTTATACTGTGTGGTAAACCAAATAAAGAGTTTTATTATTATTATGTAATCATATGATAATTTTATATGCATTGATAGAGACAAAAATAGTGATTACGAAATTGTAAAAAAATATATAGGTATATACAGTAGAACCTATTTAAGTCAAACCACGATAAGTCGAAAACCTTCACAACTCGAAAAAATATTTTGTTCCCTTCCCTTCAAACCCCAAAACCATTTCTGGAAATCTCAAATCTCTATAGATCGAAATAATCAGTGAGTTCCTGCAAACCATCTCGGTACATATTTGAAAAAATAAATTGGGCCGCTGTATCTCGAACAAAGCAACTCAAAATTAGTTAAAATGAATCTTAACCTCTATACAAGTCGAATATTTCCTTACAAAATCCTTCATACGTCGAAAACTCTATAACTCGAATTTTTGGCGTCTCCTTTGACTTACAGAAATTCTACTGTATGTGCTCTTTGAAAAAAAATGCATATACTTTCCGGTTGTGTTTGAAGTACTAAAAAATATGCCCCAGCAGTTCCCAATAGTTAATTTCGAGTTGAATAAAAAACCACTCAATTTTTTTTGTATCTAGTATACAGTATGTAAACACGTAAGATGCACATAGGGAAATTAACATTGGGAAAAAATGACTGGATCAGAGTGAGCCTTGAAATCTTGTTTTTCAATTTGACAGATAATATACTTTTGCAAAATGAATGTGTATACTACCGAAGAAAATATTCAAATGATTACAACATAATCGGACTTTTTTTATTAAATTCCCAAAAATACTTAAATATGGTGCGAGATCAAATATCTCCGCCTATTCGTGTTGAATCTAAAGACATTGGGTCACTGATTTACCAACGCGCATACCAGTCAGACAATTTTTGAATGAAATGTTTACAAACAGATGGAGTTGTTTTTTTGTTTTATTTTTGTACAAAGAAATTAAAATAATGATTTATAAGAGCTTTTTACTGTTAAAAAAGCCAAGTAAAATAAAAATAAATCAAAATAAAACAGAAATCCTCAAGATTACCACGATAATTCAATAGAAATAACAATTAATGCAGTCATAGCTAACTCTGATCCAAGTATTTTTTACCAATGCTGATTTCCCTATGTGCACCTTACGTGTTTACATACTGTGTATAGTTACCACTATCGGTGAGCACACAGTATTCAATAAAAAAGTCGCGGCAGCATAATGTGTCTATCTTTAATAGACAATCATATCCGGACGAAGCCGGACCGGGTTGCCAGTTCATATATAAATTTAAATTCATAATACACTAAGCGTATGAAAAAATCATAAATTCGTTTGCAAATATTGAGGGCGTTACACCCTTTGTGAAAAAACATTCCTGTTATTTCACAGCTGTCAGCAAAAAGACTGAGTTTAAATTAAGGGCCACTTCTGTATATTTCAAGTGAGCACGCAAGCACGCCCTTATATAAATTATCGTTTACCCTCATGCGCCACTGGTCGTTATCGAGAGTGGTCTTAACGTGCCACCAAAACAATGACGACGTCGAGTCTAAACACAAATTGACTGAAATTAAGACAACCCATATAATACAAACTAAAATTTCTGTAAATTTCTCGTGACTGTTGCGTGTAGAGCCTGAGAAACAGCCAACAAATTAGATGAGGTTGTGTCGTTTAGTTTAATATTTCCTTTATATCTACGCTAATTTAAGTTACGTCTATCGAGATTTTACTTTGACCATGAGTCAACTAAGTATATACGTAAAAAGAACTCCATGAAGCAAAAAAATTATAGGTAAATTATGTAAACATTTTTTGGTGTTATCAATGGAGACGATTTTTTGAAAATTATTATTTAGTTATGGACAGAGTGCCCGTCGGCAAAAATTTTACTGACACATACTCTCCCCAAACTTTGTATATGACTTCATTAGGCTTAGTCTGATACCTATTTCCTCTATGACTTTTCTTGATTTTGGGGCGTTTTTCTTCTAAATTTTCTGAAAGATGTCGTTTTGACGACATGTAAAAATTTATAGATACTGTTTGTTTTTTTTTAATTTGATAGCTTAAAAACTTCAACCAAAACGCTAGAATAATGTTCTCTGATAAATAACATAAACCATTTAAAATGTCTGACACCTCGAATATGTCTAATATATTCGAGGTGTCAGACATTTTAAGTGGTTCATATTATTTGTCAGAGAACGTTATTTTAGTGTTTTGGTTGAAGATTTTAAGCTATCCAATTAAAAAAACAAACATTATCTATAAATTTTTACATGTCGTCAAAACGACATCTTTCGGAAAATTTAGAAGGAAAACGCCCCAAAATCAAGAAAAGTCATAGAGGAAATAGGTGTCAGACTAGACCTAATGAAGCCATATACAAAGTTTGGGGAGAGTATGTGTGAGTAAAATTTTTGCCGACGGGCACTCTGACTATTAACAATAGCCTCACTTTTTTAAAAATAAATTTAAAAAAATTCAACGGAACTTTAATCTTTCAAGTATAAAGATGACACAATAATTTTTTAAAATTTATAAATTGTTATTTAATACTATAAAAAAATTCTTTTATGTGTTGTACTCTATAAACAGTGCCTGACGCTCGAGCTGAATCGACGGCACGGAGCCCTATTTTCAACGTTAAATTAAAACTATAAATACTAGAGATAGGGTTCCGGGAGTATTATGGAAAATTTTCTTTTCTTTAAGAATCTTTCTTTCAATTTACGCTATCGTTTATAGTTTTTGAGTAATTGTCAAAAAATCTAAGGGGCTTTTTTTGTCTTTTCGTTTTTTGTCAATAACAATTGCAATTTTTGACGGCGAAAAAAAATAAAAAAAACGTCTTTTTCGGAATATTTTTCCGAATCGAATAAGCTATTGCTCATATTTTTTGGAGACTTGGGTCTATTTTTCTCAGTTCTTGATTACGCCATAGGCTAAGATGCGACCTTGCATTTTACAAAAATGCCGCACTGCTGTATTCATATCGTGAAACGTGTTTAATTTTTGGTTTAATTTATCGATACGCCAGTTAATTTAGGTAATTTAGTCACAGTTGGTAGTAATAAAGCGGTCAGTTGAAAGGCGTCTTGTAGCGATAATTGACGAATATTGATATTTATTAATACAATTTAAAAAAATAATACTATCTATTGGTTAGTAAATTATTTAACAAGCAAATAATATGCCAGGACAGCAGCAAAGCGCAGATGTTGCGAAGCGTGCCACATGGTTTTTATGGGATTATTTTTTCTAATTAACAAAAAAACAATAAATTACTACTTTTTATTGACTGCGAGAAACAATTTTATTACAATTGCTTTGAAAATTTATGTTACCACACATAATAGTACTTTTAATTTGTGAGTTATCGAAATGTAAAAACCAACCAAAATTTCATAAGGGTTAATAAAATAATATAATTCATTGAAATTTAAGGTTAACTTGGTGTATTGCGTGCTGGCCTTTGGATCAAACTGTCTCGTGTTCAATTCCCGCCTCGGCTCTTTAATGCTTTCTAATATTTCTGTCAAGGTCATAGAGGCCCTATTATCCTAATGTATCCTGCGCCTCCAAGAGGTTAAAGACGGCCCTGCCCGTAGTGACGTCATTCTCATCCTCTCAGCCAGCACAAGTCCTGACTAGTGATGTGCCGGATATCCGTATCCGCGGATATCCGAGGGAGAAGAAAGACCCGTATCCGTATCCGTTAGTTTTTAGCGGATCTTTAACCTTATTAATTTTCAATTCATAGATGAAATTTTATATATATAGGTGATTAGGTAATAATGAAAAACTGTCAAATTCCATTCAGATTATTTTTTATTTCTTAAAATCGCAAAAATTTATCGTAGTGAGTACCATACCAATAGTACATAACTCAAAGGTACTAAAAAACTATCTTTATAATGAGATATTGCACATCGATCTTTGGAAAGAGACAATCTGTTATGAAAGTTAACTCTTAAAGAGGTCAATAACTTTTTCCCATAACAGATAGTACCTTTCCAAAGGTCGACGTGCAATATTTACCGCCGCGTACTCTAAGAAAGTTAAGATCCGTATCCGCGGATCTTGAAACCAAATATACGTATTCAGATCCGTATCCGCGGATATACATTTTTAACGATCCGGCACATCACTAGTTCTGACAGTGATTTCTGCGGCAGAACGAGCCTCGTGTGCTATCTTTAGATATGTATCAGTGGCCCGTTGTCAACTCTGGGTCCATCCCTGCAGTATATATACATGACTTGCTAGCCGACTGTCAGACGTAGTACATAAAGGGGTTGATGGATCGGAGGGTAGAACGGTACTCGACACCTTGTCCACGTCCGACCCGTCCGTGTATCTACGTGCGGGGGTGTATTGTACAAGGTATATATGGGGGAACCGTGGAAGGGGTGGCGGGCGGTCGTGCCCGCGGGATGATGGACGGCTGCACTAATCGCTGCCGTTGTTAATGTGTATTGATTACCGAACGAGCGGAGTATGTCCGCCTGCAGGAAATGGTGTGTGTATGACGTGCACGGGCCGTATGCCCTTCGACGAGACCGTGTACATTCGGTTGCGCTCACAAGGTGCCACATTGCAACTAGAGAAATGCAATACCGGGATCCCGCAAACATTTTACGGGATTAATCTCGGTCGAAAATTTTGCTGGTTACTTATTATTATAATGTACTAGTGTGACCTATGCGAATTATTCGCACTAAATAAGTATAGTAATTATCACTTTACAAAATTATTTTTTAAATATGATTGCAGGTATTCAATTCGTTTCTAATTCTGCACACTGCTTATAATGTTCTTCTTTTTGTTGTATTACAATATGAAGCTCAGATGACAGATCGAAGAAATATTTTACTAAAATTGTCATATAGAGGCGCAAGTAGCAAAAGCGTTGAGCTAAGCCGTCAGATGGCATCATGCAGCATTGCTGTGACGTTGTTCAGCGTTGCTCGCTGTTTCAAAATTAAAGCCGTCAGATGGCAGTATGCAGTATTTACAATATGAAGGTCAGATGACAGATCGAAGTGTTGACGTTGTTTCAAAATTAAAGCCGTCAGTTGGCAGACGTTGTTCAGCGTTGCTGTTAATTAATTAATTTACAAAAACAAAAGTAATAATAAATTTTTTAGTTGTCGATGTCAGTAGAGCAAGTAATTACCTATCTGTAAAATGATATATAATTTATGTGGAGAAATTGTGTGGTTTTTTCTTAAAAGGGATGCAAACATCTTAACCTTAACGTATTAATATATATGATGATTGTCATCGAAACTACACACGTATGCAAAATTTCAACTCAATCGGAAACCAGGGAGTGTTTCAATTTTAACTTGCAAGATTTGATTTCAGACAGACAGACACCGGGAACAGGCGAAAGTAAATAAAAGCTTGTAAAAATTAATGCCTGTCTGTTCATCCCCCGTGAAGCAAGACTGCAATACGGTGGAGCCGAAGGCTTTACTACTGCTGTCGCTGTCGAGCGGGGCATAACCCCGTGAGGCAAGATACGGCGGAGCTTGTCGCTGCCCTGTTTCGTCTCAATCGCGTGCGAAACCGCGGGGTACGGCTATTATTAAAAAAATTATGACAACCGGGCCGTTATAAAAGAAATAAAAAATTAATGAAAAGGCGTTTAATAAAATTAATTATTTAAAATACCGCTTTAAGTTTTGTGTAACGAGAAAAGGCGTGAAACTATACCGATGTGTGAGTGAGAGAATTTCACTTTTATCGTGCCATTTTAATAATACTCTCTTTTTTTTTAAAGAAAGAATGTTTTGAGTCAGTCTGTAAGGTGAAATCGGAATTTATCGGGCGCTGGAGTGTAATGTGTATTATAGCGCTAATCAAACACATAACTTATAATGCAGTGTTGATGACATATCATACCTCGGCACATACATACATATATACATACGTATACTGAAATAGTCCTTTTCATACAAGAACATGACCGCGTGTCTTAGACAACTGTTTTTTTTAATCATTTTGTTGCTCGTTCGTCTGCCTGACTATATCTGTTCATCCATGTTTCTCGGGAATAATATTAAATATTGAGGTCTACATTCCTCGGGGGAAACATTGGAATGTAGTTAGCATTACAACGTTTTTAGGGAACTAGTGCTCCTAAGAACCCGAGCTCGTACCAGTCGGTTTGTGTACGCCGGCATTATTATCGATTTTCCAAAAAATTAATAGTTAAATTTAGAAAAAAGTTCAGACAAAAAATGTTCAATAAAACATAAAAAAATCGATGATAAAAAATTAGGTTTCCCCCTCGAAACCCACAACTTTCGTTCGAACTTTTTTTTTCATTCAACCTGTTGTTTTTTAAAGAAAACCGTTCAAAGTTTTCAAAAAAACTTTAAAGTTAAACGGTTTTATTGTACAGTCGATGATGTACTAAAAACTAGAAAATAATAATAAATCACCGTAGGGGGCTTTGGTTAAACTAAAATTAAATCGTGGAGGCATTTATAGCGAAGGAGACAGTCGAAAGCTAAATACTATTTCCAATCTCAAACAAGTGAAATGGGAGAAACGGAGCCAAAAACGGGAGAAACGGAGCCAAAAATGGGAGAAACGGAGCCAAAAATGGGAGAAACGGAGCCAAAAATGGGAGAAACGGAGCCAAATGACAATGATAAATTAATCAGAGATTTGGGAAATAGATTTCCTAATGTTTTTTCTAACAAACTTTCTGAACCGATTAAACATTTTAAAGCAGAAATTTTTGCAAAGCATATGCTGTTCCCAATAAATTAAAAGATATAGTAGAGGAGGAATTAGAAAGATTATGTAAAGATAAAATAATAGAACCAGTACAGCATAGTGATTACGCAAGTCCAATAGTCATAGTTAAAAAAAGTAATGGCGCATTTAGAAATTGTTGTGACTTTAAACGCACAATAAGCAAACACATAAAAACTGAACATTATCCGCTTCCGAAAACGGATAATTATTTTCTACTTTTTAGTACATCATCGATTGTTAAATAAAACCGTTTAGCTTTGTTACCTTTTTTATTTTTAAGTTTTAAATCTGCTTTTTTTTTAAGTGCGATTTGCATCCGGACGAAATTCGGGCCGGTTAGTTAGTTATTATAATATTATATTACCATCTGAACTGCATGAGTATGCAAAATTTCAACTCAATCGGATAACGGGAAGTAGTTGAAAAAGATGTCGCAAGATTTGAAACAAAGATAGTTATCCTAACTAATATTAGAAATTCGAATGTGAGTTTGTTTGTTTGTTACGCTTTCACGCGTAAACCGCTGAACAGATTTCAATAAAATTTGACAAGGAGATAGATTAAATCCTGAGGAAGGACTAGACTACTGTTTGTCTCAAAAAAACAACTCTAAAGGAGTGAAATAGGGGATTAAAGTTTGTAAGGAGAACCGATCATTTCCCCAGTTAAGGATATGAAAATTCATATTTAGGCTTTGGTAAGAAATAAAGAATTACGTGTTTCAGCGTTTTTGTAAAATCATCCCTCAAGAGTGTAAAATTGAGGATGATTACAAAATTCACACATAATATACCTAGCCGTTGTCGCTGTTTCATATCAATCGCGTGCGGTGCTGCGGGTAGCAGCTAATAAACATATCGGAGAATCTCGTTAGGGATTCTCTTCTGTGCTAAATTCGTCACATAAAATAAAACAAATAATAAAAATTCACATAATAAAAGCAAATCAACGCATCTCCGCCCGACGAATCTATAACAGATTCTTATACATTGATTTTGCCTCTCTCCCATATAACGCCGTGTATAAGAGGCCAGTTTCCAAGTTTTATATAAATATATACGGTGTCCAGCTAAACAAAACCATTTAAAAATGAATGTCTATATATTTATCTCTTCGAGACCTGTGCGTTCCTATGCCATTCATCCGATTACGACGAAATTTTGGTGAGCTGTGCTCGCGCCCGCAAAGGTTTCTGGACAAGTCATTGCTATACTGTTGTCTCTGCAAAGCGAGGCGCAGCCCCGTGACGCAAGGCTGTTATACGGTGGAGCTGAGGGCTCCACTACTGTTGTCGCTGCTGTGTTTCATCTCAATCTCAAGCGGGTAGCGGGTAGTCTTAAATGAAAACCACTCTAAACACAGTTTTAATGTAATGGTCAAAGTTCGTAAAAGAGATTAATAAAATTTTAGTTAGACGTTTACTCTATCATATCCATTAAAAGAGTTTTATGTTTCAAAAGAAACTGTGGTCTATAATATTTCTTTCAGAAGAAAATGAAAGCTGAATTACTGCTTTAAAAAGAAGAAAGAGTCATGTTTACTTAAAAAAACTACCGTAAAAAAGTTGATTTTAAAATAACATGCATCCGGCAACTTTTCTTCCATAGGCTACTTGATCCTTATTTTTAAATTGTTTTAAAATGTTCATATCGTAGTATTAGTCCACAGGAATTTTTATTTCGCTTAAATCCGTCAGATGGGCTCTACAAGTGCGAACATGAGGTTCTGCACACAACCAATTTCCCAGTAGGATCAATATTGAATATAAACTAAGCAGATATTTTACAAATTAGACCGTAGAAATATTTTTCAAAAAAATCTAAAACTCTAAAACTGTTCAACTACAGACCAAGTTACGATTTTATTTATTTGAATTAATTGAGCTAACGTCTATATACTTCATTCTCACAGTATGTGGATTTTTTAGTCCGTTACTATATATACAGACACCGGACAACCATACCAAATTATATGTAAAATATATTATAAACAAACTCTGCAGCTTTATATATTAGTATAGATACACAGTATGTAAACACGTAAGGTGCACATAGAGAAATTAGCATTGGAAAAAATGACTGGGTCAGAGTGAGCCTTGAAATCTTGTTTTTCAATTTGACAGATAATATTCTTTTGCAAAATGAATGTGTATACTACCGAAGAAAATATTCAAATGACTACAACATAATCGGACTTTTTTTATTAATGGGACATTAAATTCCAAAAAATACTTAAATATGTTGGGAGATCAAATATCTCCGCCTATTCGTGTTGAACCTAAAGACATTGGGTCACTGATTTACCAACGCGCATACGTCATACCAGTCAGATAATTTTTGAATGAAATGTTTCCAAACAGATGGAGTTGTTTTTTTGTTTTATTTTTGTACAAAAAAATTAAAATAATGATTTATAAGAGCTTTTTATAATTAAAAAAGCCAAGTAAAATAAAAATAAATCAAAATAAAATAGAAATCCACAAGATTACCACGATAATTCAATAGAAATAACAATTAATGCAATCATGGCTAACTCTGATCCAAGTATTTTTTCCCAATACTAATTTCCCGTGCACCTTACGTGTTTACATACTGTAGATAATAGACACAACGGAACAGAAGCTCCAACAAAAATAAATAAAACTCAACAAAATAAAAAATACCAATTGAATAAATACAATCGAAATAAATGATTTTTCAGTTAATTTAATGATGCACAAAAAATATCAATATTTAATTCATTAGAAGAATTACACGTCCAAAACAGAGGGGAGTTAGCCATTTGGGACATTTTTGGGAAAGGAAGATAAAACGAGGGAGTTACATACACATTTCATACTTACACAGATATATTTTAAAAAATAGTGTAAAGATACTGTAATAACCTTGGAACAAAAAAAACATTGTGTGGTTTTAAGAAACCACGACGCAAGTGAAACTTTTATTGGATTGTAGGCGTTGGATTGTAGACGTTCAACTGAGAATTTTTTCGGAAAATCATTCGATATAGGGTATCACAATCGCGTTTTTCACCTTAACCTGATAACTTAATAATTGGAGAATGACAATAGGAAATCAATAGCAGACAAGATATCCAATTATGAATTTTTATTTCAATTGGCACGGAATATATCATAGATACAATTATTAAGACTATGTGTTATACCTACATACTATACTGATGCTAACCATGGGCGCCGCCATATTGGCCTTGGCTGCTCTACCGAGCGCCTACTACGAACGCCTTTCACTTTACCCCTACTCCGCGGCCGCCTGTAATGCGACATGCGACAGACGGCCAGAAAAATTCGGGGCGATAGAATAAAAGTTTCACTTTAAAAATTGTTAAAAAGTTGTATTTCGTTTTTCAGACCTATTGCAACTTCGCAGTGTACTGGGAAGTTAAATAATATGCCTAGCCTGACTAAACAAACAATGAAAATAATGACAAAGAAAAACCTAAATACTTTGTCTATTGAGTAAACATTTAAATGTTATTCAGAAAAATCAACCAACTGATTTAATGTCAATCAAACACATATCTCCACTACTTTTAAATCTATCAAAAGAGCTGATTCACACAGTGTTAATAACAGGTTCTAAGCAAATTCTCCATCTTTAAAAGGGTAGGAAAATACCCATAAAAAAATATTATAAAGCAAATTGAACCTAACAGAAAATATTCTTCTTTGCGGGATATTTTCTTAAATCTATGTAAGCGAATTTATACGTAAACGAGGGGAATTATTGTGAATAAAAAAACGTTTTTGGTATAAAATCGAATAACTTCGGGGTGTTTACACCTCCATTGTGTCAGTTCTCCGCATACGGAGGGGGTGCTTTTTAAAACTCTCTTTTTAAAAGAAACTTAAATGAGAGATTACTCTGAATCCCACGAACCATAAAAAATTTGAAATTGTCATGTTCTCGTAGAATTACATAACGTTTACTTTATACGTAAAAAATGATTATTCAAACATTACATTTCTAAGAAATCTCAATTACAAATGTGAGGTTAAATAATAGTATTATCATATAATATATTAATACGCTAAGGTTAAAGATGTTTGCCTCCCTTTTTAGAAAAAACCTCACAATTTCTCCACATAAATTATATACCATTTTACAGATAATTGCTTGCTCTACTGACATCGACAACTAAAAAATTTATTATTGCTTTTGTTTTTGTAAATTAATTAAAATACAGCAACGCTGAACAACGTCTGCCATCTGACGGCTTTAATTTTGAAACAACGTCAACACTTCAATCTGTCATCTGACCTTCATATTGTAATACAACAGACACAATACTGCATACTGCAATCTGACGGCTTTAATTTTGAAACAGCGAGCAACGCTGAACAACGTCACAGCAATGCTGCATGATGCCATCTGACGGCTTAGCTCAACGCTTTTGCTACTTGCGCCTCTATATGACAATTTTAGTAAAATATTTCTTCGATCTGTCATCTGAGCTTCATATTGTAATACAACAAAAAGAAGAACGTTATAAGCAGTGTGCAAAATTAGAAACGAATTGAATACCTGCAATCATATTTAAAAAATAATTTTGTAAAGTGATAATTAATTATTATACTTATATTTAGTGCGAATAATTCGCACAGGTCACACTAGTTTATATTTATAGCACCAGTGTCTAATGAAACCGAAAAGCGATTTGATTGAATGAAACAAGCAGGACTAGTACCGTCTGTTCAGAAATGGGCAGAACTAGTTTTGACCAATTGAAAACGCGCAAAACTAGTTTTGCTCATTTTGTAACACTCAATACCCGTTTAAATGTAAGATTTCGGGAAATATTCGTTGGTCAAAACTAGTTTTGCGCATTTACTTTGGTCATTGACCGAATTCGGGTATAGACCGTGACATATATATTAAATTTTTAGCTTGTTTTCACTGTTTCGCTTGCGTTAAGGTTGGTTTTGACAAAAAAAAACTATCTTAACCCTAATTCATAGTCAGATAAAAAATACTATAGATATATATTTGATTATTAATTAAGTATAAAAAAAAGAGGTGCGTCGGTTCGAAGCTAAGCTCATTACGCATTTTATATTAATGTTTAAAATTTTGTATAAACAAAAAAAAACAAAAAAATTATTAAAAACTTAACTATATTAAATTTTAAACCTTAATATTTTATTTTGCACAAAAAAATGCAAAATCATGTTTTTTGTATTACAGTTCATAATTTTAATGTATTTTGAAAAATGAATAACATTTTATATTTTCTGCTTTATATCAACTTTTTGATATCTAGTCAAAATCAGATATAGTGACAGCTGCATTAAACATTAATCCGGATAAACCCTCGGTACAGAGACGACCTATAACATTCTTCATTTTACACAAAAAATGGAATAAAGTGTAAAACTGCAACAAGCTAAGCCCAGTAAACCCGACAACTACCCTCGGACACACTCGCGTAAGCACACACACTATGGGGTGAAATCTTTATTTTTTAGAATAAAATTCACGTTTCGTTCTCCCTCGCGAATCTCATGAATAAAAAATGCTGTATGCGAGTTATTTACAATGTCGTGTACACTATTACTCAATAAAATTACAACATACATCAAATTTGACGTTTTTTAAAAAATATTTAATATATTAAATAATTTACTTGTAGGCCTGTGGAGTAATGAAACATATAAATAACGCGAAATATCTTGTTTCGAGTTCAAGTCCCGACAGTGGCATTTACATTTTTTCTTACCTATATATAAACCGCCTCTCGGGTGACAGAAAAAAGTTTTGTAAACCTACTTAATTTGCAGAGCTAAATAATAATTCATAAAGCTTTACGCTTAAAAGCCAACGAGAGCTAAGTAATAGCAATGTATTACTTTTGTTTTCATTATAGTTATGTTTATATTTCTTTCTTCTTACATTAGACTGTTCATTTCGTTCTTGAACAATTTTATAAATTAATATTTTGTTCAATACATTAAATATTCTACGTTTAAAGTGAATAAAATTGTAAATTCATTTTAAAGTTCATATTTTGCGAATTTTCGGGTGAATAATAACAAATTATGGCAGGAAGAAGTTTTACTTCAGCCGTGTGGTCTAGAGCACCTCGTTTTTTTACGAGTGTTGCTCTTTAAATGATCCACAGTGCATGTAAACAGAAGGAGCACATCGAGGCAGCACTAGTACGACTATAAAGTGAAGGAAATACGGGTTATTTAGATGGAAATAAATTCTGGATGATGTATATGTGTGCCATTTTAACTAGATATACAATTTTAATATACTAAATGCTCCATCATGAAATATTCAAACGCGTGAAATTTATATGCGATTCACTTTATTACAACTTATAAATTATACAAAACATTCTAATGATAAATATGACGTTACATATTCCGCAAATGAAATAAATAGCTTCCATTTTTAACATTATTCATTGCTCAGACAACAGGAAACCAGAACTGTAGAAAATAATAAAATAAAAAACAGCGTCGGAATTAAAGTGATCACCTCGGATCTTCGCAAAAGAGGGACCCTCATTTACACCAAAATTATTTTTTTAATGGAAATAACAATTATTTGATAACTAAATATGTTTTCAATTGTATTCTTCTATAAATAACTTCAAAATGGAATGCAATATTATCTACACTACAAAAATTAAAGAGTGCCAATTTTGTCAGTTTGTGCGTATGTGAGGGGTAATCTCTGGAACCACTGCACCTATTTAAAAAAACTCTTTCACCACTATTTAGAATGAACCTTTAGGATGGACATAGGCTATATATTATCGCGTGGAGACCAATTTTGCAACGTAAGTCGACGAAAAAACGTTGGCAATCTACAAATTTGAGCGAAGCCGAACTGGACCACTAGTTCCTCCATAAAAGAATCTCAAAGTTAATTTGATAATTTCCCTCAACGATCTTCTTCTACTTAAAAAAAGCTTTAACACTGACTGACTGACTGACAGACAACGATTAGTCTAGACTGGTGAGTCTAGAATAATGAAATTTTGCACATGAGTTCGTTATATAACGTAAGTGAGCACTAAGAAAAGATTTTTAAAAATTCATCATATTTAGTCAATAAAAAAATGTCAAAGTCGGATAATTTTAGGTGATACTAAAAACTGAAGACATCCGATAAATAGCCAACAAATAATGCTGCCATATGGTGGAATCAATTGCTCCACTAGTTTTGTATAACACATTGTTTCATCTCAATCGCATGCGGAACCGCAGGTAACGGCTAATTCCAGATAAATATTCAGCACCGTCTATCAAACCCCGGTTCTCACAAGTTGTCTGGCTTATTCTAAAATTTTCTTTCGCACAATACAATTAAGTTCAAGTTTAAAAATATATAAAATAATGAAAATTACCACTATATGAAAATCAATCTCGTGGACACACCTATATATATGTGTGTGTGTGTGTGTATTTTTTTTACTGAATAATACACTTTATTCTCTTACCGCGTGTATCTAACACCTAATCTATTATCAGCGTCTACCATCTCCACTACCAATAATTGAAAACAGTCATTATATCACAAAGAGCCCGGCTCGGCGACCCGTTTCGAAATTAAATGTAGGGCTATCGAACTCACACATTATTTTTCGCACTAACCCCTTTAAAATAACAGCTTAACACAAGGGCGTAGATATGGGGGGTAAAGGGGGTAATTACCCCGCCCCCCCAGGATCATAAAAATAAAAAAATAATAATTCAAATATTTGATTAACGTCTGAATACAACCCTTCAAATAAATAAAATTATCAACCAATTTTTTTCAGATTATCTATCTGTATATTGACAAAAAAAAATAAAATTATAAATCTTTATTACTAGAAGACGTTTCAATCCGGATTTGGATTTTCTTCAAATCCGGATCGAAACGTTATCTAGTGAATTATTGATTTATAATTTTATTATTTTTTTGTCAATATATAGTCTGAAAAAAATTGGTCGATAATTTTATTTATATAAAAAAAAAACTAAAAATAATACGAATACCTGAATAAAAAAAAATTAGGAATACTTTTTGAAAATGAATTTGTAAAATAGTTTAGGAATTAATATTTTGCTTGACACCTTTCCTTCGCGAGTATTCTTGTGTGATATTAATAAAACTTAAAAAAATATTGATTTTTTTTGTTCTAAGAATTAAATTTAAAAAATGTAATACCACGAATACCAATTATATCAACGGATTTTCCTTTTCAATTTTGAAGATTACAATTTCCATTATAAAGTGCTTTCGGAATAACTATATGAACAAAGCCCAGAAGCAAATACTTAAGGTAGCTGGCATTAATATAGAAAAAAACGTGTTTTTCGCACGACCAGCTGTATTTGGCTTGCTCACGTGTATCGAATCCACAAAATTGTTATGTTTTTGCAAAAGATGGCAAAACAAAAAACATTGTTTATACTTTATAGGGTCATTTTAAATTAGTCTTGCTTAAATTTATGACGAAGTCGCGGGTAAAAGCTAGTATAATATAAACATCTGATTCAGCCATTTGGAAGCATATTCAAAGACTGAATAAGGTTTTTTAGAACGGACGCACACACATTCAAATACTCATAATATAGAGCAATGCGGGTGAATAAGGGATAATTGTTAACAGCTGGTGAACAGTCACCTCAACACGTGTAGTTGCGTCTACGGCAAGAAATGTTACTTCGTTGGTCGGCCACGCACATTATACGTACAATTTACAAGCCCTGACCCGGAATGTATACCAACAAACATTCCGAAAAGCAAATTAATTCCCGCTGGTCCTTATTCCTTTTGCTCAACTATATATACATCCTACACACACACACACCGGGAAAGCTTCAAGGACTTTAGACTATAGAATAATGTACTCACGCGCGCAAACATACATCCATACATATGTATGGATGTGTGAGTGTGGGTCATGGAGGAGGAGGAGGAGTGAAGGAAACATTCTAAGATTAAAGTCGGCCAATAAAGTACATTACTGTTGAAACTTTGCACACGAGGATGGGATAACACATAGAAAATATCAATCTTGCATCTTGAATGGCGTCAAATTAATTAAAGTTTTTGAAAACACTATTTCAATAGCTTGAAACTAGAAATTCTGTGAATTATGTCACTTCCTACATTAATCCAGTCCTCAAGTTCTGAACTGATGAAAGTAGCATTTGAAAATTCAGTGTAAGAAAAGTTTGTATGTTGGCAGAGCGGGCAATCTCAAGAACTACTGATGCGATTTGAAAAATACGTTTGCTGATTAAAAAGTATCTATTATTATTTATAATTAACATAATTGTCCGTCTTACAAATATTTTTGCATACCTGGGTGACCTCATCTATCTATATACAGTATGTAAACGCGTAAGGTGCACATAGGGAAATTAGCATTGGGAAAAAATACTTGGATCAGAGCTAGCCATGACTGCATTAATTGTTATTTCTATTGAATTATCTTGAGGATTTCTATTTTATTTTTATTTTACTTGGCTTTTTTAATAATAAAAAGCTCCTATAAATCATTATTTTAATTTTTTTGTACAAAAATAAAACAAAAAAACTCCATCTGTTTGAAAACATTTTATTCAAAAATTGTCTAACTGGTATGACGTATGCGCGTTGGTAAATCTGTGACCCACTGTCTTTAGGTTCAACACGAATAGGCGGAGATATTTGATCTCGCACCATATTTAAGTATTTTTGGGAATTTAATGTCCCATTAATAAAAAAAGTCCGATTATGTTGTAATCATTTGAATATTTTCTTCGGTAGTATACACATTCATTTTGCAAAAGAATATTATCTGTCAAATTGAAAAACAAGATTTCAAGGCTCACTCTGATCCAGTCATTTTTTCCCAATGTTAATTTCCCTATGTGCACCTTACGTGTTTACATACTGTAGGTATATCAAATTCCCGTGTCACAACTTTGGCCGCGCTAATCTTCAAAACCACTAAACAGATTTTAATGAAATTTTGTAAATGTGTCTTGCTTGGTCCAACTTAGACTATAGGATAGTTTTTACTAAATTTTTTGTACAAAGTTACGGTATTTTCTCAAAAAACCTGTTTGTTTGCTTCTGAGCAAATTTACATATGAAACAATAGCGGCATCTGTACACCGACACTAAACCTCAATCGTTATGTCATCTAACAGAAACAAAACAAACTAAAATTTCCGGCCACACTGTTCCATTAGAAATAAACTTCTACACAGTCTCTCTTCTCTGACAATGTAAACCGCGACCCAAGCAATAGCTAGAAGCGCTTTGTCTGTGAATCTGTGAGTCACGCTTTTTGTATCCAGCGTACAGCCCAAACGCCTTAACCGGTTTTAAAAAAACTTCTTTCCCTAGGGCCAGACTATGCTCCTCGCACTGCTCCTCGCTCTGCTCATCGCGTTGCCGCGATGTTTGCCCTAAGCGGCCACACACTGCCTACTCGAACTACTCATCGCGACGCTCCGCACTTGGCTCTCGCCTTTCGACAATGGAAGTTAATACTGTGGCAGTGTGCGCACTATGTCTTTATACAGAAAAATGTATTTTAACTGTGCCGTCTATATACGTCTATTTTACTTGATGTTTTATAAAACGACGTATTCATAATTATGATACGTTTCAGGCTATCCATATGACACAAGGAATAATTCTAATGTTATTTTGCCGAAGTCTACACTGATGTTGTTTAATAAGAGCGCCGAATATAACGCCTTGAAAATGTTCAATAAATTGCCAGACAGTTTCAAAAATTTAAAAACTTCTAAAAGAGTATTGAAGACTGCTCTTTTTAAACAATGTCTGTATAAGGTAGACGATTTTATGAGTTGTAAACACGATTTATCTTTCTTTTGACAAATCCTATACATAATTGTATGTCTTTGGATAAATAAATTCTAAATTCTAATAGCATAGCAAATTTTATAAATGTTATAAAACGAAACGATATTATAATTAAACGTCGTAGTCGTCGTCCTCGCCAACGGAGATGGTGGATGACATCCATTGATAGTTTGAGCGCTTGATGCGTACTGCGTGGCGCGGGAGTATGTGGCCGGCTTATTCCTGCTCTATTGCCGGTCCTTTGACTCGCGCACAAAAAACCGACAATTGAGGGAGCACTGGGCATGACGAGCAGCATGATGTGCGGCATGGCGAGTAATGCGGCCACACTACGTTCCTGCCTCCTTTCCTCGCCACTTCCCATGCCACTCGTCGAGTGTGTGGCAGTAGCAATGTTCGATTCGTCTCCGGGTAACTTAGATCATAACGTCGCCCGATTTTTAATATTCAATGGAAAATAGTAATTTTGACCGCTCCATCCTTATTATACAGTACAATCTGTGATAGCAATGTGTGCAACTACAGTACACACCGTTGTACAAAAGGTCGACACTTAAACAAAGAAAGTCAAACAAACGGACAATAAGACGATGGGGCTGACACACGCCGGGAGGGCTTGAGCTGTGGTACAGTCAGTACAGTGCATTTTTGCGAGAAAACCAAAGAGAACGACTACACGAAGTGTCATATATGTTACGGTATATTCGATAAACCCGGAATAATTACCGGTAAATATAAATAATTACCTAGACATTTAGTTAAAATGATAAATAAAACTAGTATATGTGTGTATACTTCTGAAGATTGACTGATTGTCCGAAACGATCGTCGGGAGAGAAAATATTTTGTAGAATTTTTGATTATTTATTATTAATCATGTTCTACCTTGTGCCGAGTGAAAAATCAGTACAAACCTAGATTAATAATTAGTAAATCAAGATTTACTAAAAATGTATTGACCGTCCAGAATTGTAGATTATGGAAACCAAAACATGGGGGGAAACATTTTTTAAAGACAATAAAATTATTGCTGCAGCACTTATTGCTGTCGTTGGTTTCAGTGTGAACTCATTTCTCAACAAATGTCACTTTACCTTTTGCCTTTTTAGAGCAATATATATACCGAAATTTATTAATAATTTCCAATAGAGTTTGGTTGATGTAATTAATATCAGTTTGGTGTTTGGGTAATCATTTGCAATTTGTATTTTGAAGAATGAATAATTAATTAATTAAACAACAAGAAACATTAATTTAAAAGAGTTGTTTTCTTACTCGAATCAAATTTGAATGTCAAACAACAATTCCAATTTTTTTAATAAATTAAAAAGCATTATTTATTACATTACTTATCACATAATTATTAGGTACTAAATAATCTGAATGTTTACTATTTTCACTAAATAAGTTGCATCATGAAATATTAAAAATTTAACACATAACCACGATAAATTAAAATATTTTCTTATCTATCCAAAACTCGTTTTTTTTCGCTATGTAGGAACCATGAAATATCAAAATCCGTCGAAATCGATTTCTTTCGCCACAACCATTCTAAAGATTTCTCGAAACTATAAAAATATTTGGACTTGAACATCAACAATGCGCATAACAGGCGATCAGTGGTACTGCCTTCGTTTCTCAGGAACCACTTTACTGAAATAATTACATTTACTAATAAACACTAGGAATTATTTATAACAGCCGGATAGTCTGATGAATCAATCTAAAATCACTTTAACTAGATGATTATTCATAACCGGCAATTATTAATAGTTACCAACTAATCAGTCTGACCGTAACATATATATGTAGGTAGCTCTCGTCGGGAGAGGGAGAGAGTAGTGACGGCGTTAGATGTTCGAACGACGGACGGATGGATAGACAGACTGTCATTGTAGGAATGCAATAGCAAATCAAGATTGGATTTCAACCCCCATCTTCATCCTTCTTGTTGAAGAACTACCTATGTATAGTAAGCTCTCGGGTGACTGTAGACATAAGGGTCAGACGCACACGCGCGCGAGTCGGCTTGACTTCCGAACGACGCGACGCTCCGCGTGTCAACTAAAACTGGGATCGACCAGGTGTGTAAAAAAAATCGATCACGTGCGTGTCGGACACGCATAAAGAACCGCGCACAAACCTTATGGGATTTGGGTCTCGGTTAAATTGATCGAAAATGGTTTTATTTATCAAAGGTCACTAAGAAAATGTGTCCCTGGGCGCATAGCCTAAACCCAATAGATTTGTAGCTGCAGATATGTTAGCGAGATTTTAGATATAGGAATATCCATTGAATTCACAATCTTAAAAAATTCTAAGCTCTAGAAATATGTTTCCAAGTGCGCTGAATCCGAATATGACATTATTATTAAACACGTACGTTTATTTCACGCGCGGTTAGACAAAACACTGACAAAAAATATAAATTAAATATAATATAATCTACTTGCAACCAAAACCTTTTGTTTAAAATAATAACCTATTTTTTACAGCGTTTCTCTATATAAATCTGGTGAAATTTCAACAAAGAAATAACTAGAATTTAATTATAAAAAAATTGAGCTGCCGTGGGAAGCCTGGCATCTTTTATTTATATTTTTTTTATATTAATATTTTTTTTATTTAAACGAAGTGAAATCGAAAAAATATGTAATAACGGACAGTTATTATTTACCCACGCAAATCTAAACAAACACATGTAGACATACTAAAGCCATGTTCGAAGTTATGTTAGATGTCGCCATCAATAAACGCTGTGTTCGCCGTATGCAACTTTAAGTTACAAGCAGTGCCACTTAAATGACTATTGTAGTAACTAATAAATGTCAGTTAAATGTTGCCATCAACAAAAACCATGCTATATACATGGCAAGCGTTAAAACAATTTTCGCCCTGCCATCTAACGAAATTCTATAGTAACTAAATTAAACGTAACACGTCCCGTGAGCAGCGTTGAGCGTCACGGCATTTGTCCGTTTTTTCTCTAATCGAAAAGCTCCAGTAAATGTTTCACATCAAAAAGTGTAATTTACAGATAAATTATACAAAATAATTGTTAGACCTTATATCTACTCCATCTCTCTGACCTCAACCAATACGGCAGCCGTACGATGTTCTGAAGTGAGGCTCATACCAACTTACGTTTCTCTAGTCTAATCTAACCTTTTCAATGAAAATACAAGAGTGTGCCAGTTATCTGTGCATATAGTGAACGTACTTAGAATTTTTGAAGTGAATACTTACTTCTTTAAAAACGGGGGTAAACTCGCTTCCTATGTAACTGAATTTGTCACGAAATTGTACTTAGTAAACATGTATAAAGAATACGCCTCAGGAAGCATCCGTAGCTCAGTGGTAGAATCCCGGCCTGACACGCGGCCGGTCCGAGTTCGATTACCACGAGGTGCGCGTAGCAAATTAATATTTTTATTTTTTTTTTTTAGAGTTGCAAATCATACAATTAATTTTTGTTTAATAATCCTATTATATTTAAAATTTCTTTTTATTAAAAAAAAAATATACGAATAATTTTTTAACCCATGGAGATATTTATTAAATTTGCAGTAAGCCTGCGAAAAAAAAATAAAAATGTGTTACGAGAACGCATTACAGAAGTGAAACTTCTAGTTGCAAATCATACCATTGCGTTTGGACAATGTGTTACGAGATAGTTTCACGTTCAGATATTTCGTCTGTACAAGTTAATCTGAACGTGAAACTATCTCGTAACACATTTTTTCCACTTGTCCAAACGCAATCGTATGATTTGCAACTAGTAGTTTCACTTCTGTAATGCGTTCTCGTAGCACATTTTTAATTTTTTTTATATAAGAATAGTAGCCACAAGATTTGACATAAAACTTACAATAACGTTAAATTATTCTTAGCATCTTGCAGCTTCTGACTGAAGTATTCTTTCCAATGCTTCGATCGAGTTAAGAACAACTTCGACACAAACTCGATCGTAGATGTTGGACAAAATACTCAAAAATCACCAAAAATAAAAGAAAATGTCCATCGACGTGTCCTTAAATCACAAATTTTGAGAAATATAACCAATTTTACTTTGCAATACCTATATTTAACGTAACCGCTTATAATGATGGTGTAAGAAACGGGTCTATTGTAACATGTTTTCCAACTATTCGACCCGCTTCTTACACCAACAAATACTCACTATTTCTTATAGCGTACATATTATTTTACTAACAAAATATTTATTAAATAATGGATATAAATAAACTATTTCCTAATTTTTGAGGTCTTGGAGAATGCATAATTTGTAATAATGATAATAATTATACTCTTAATTACTTGAGTAAAAAAATAAGACATTAATATTGTTATTTTTATGATTCTGTACTTCAAAAAGAAAAAAGGAATCCTTATATAGGAACACTTCGTTGTCCGTTTGTCTATCAAGACCCTTCTTTTTCAGGAACGCGTGGAGGTATCAAGTTTAAATTAATATCAAATAATACTCAAGTCTGCAATCCCTTGGAGCTGTGAAAAAAAACTTCTAAATCAACGCTATCAAAAGATACGGTCTGTTTGTAGGGTACTTATAAAAATAAATAAATATTTTGACACCGCAACGGAATCAAAACCTATGGGGTACTTCCTGTTGACTTAGAATCATAAAATTTGGCAGTAAGTAATGTTTTATAGCACAAATAAAGGGAAAAGTCCAAAAACCGTAAAGTTGTAGTTACATCACAAAAAAAAAATTTTTTGCGATTATAAACTTATTTGCAGCTTAAATGAACAATGCGGTACTCTTCTTCATTCCTTTTTCAGTCACCACTTATAGACGGAGAGCTGGCTACGGATAAAATGGGTGACTCGGTGCAGAGCTGAAAATTTGCAGAATAATAGGAGATAGTACAAGGAAGAAGGTTAGGCGGAAGATAAAGAGCCGCCAGAAGGCGCTAATGTTGCGAAAAATCAGTGCACGTCTGGCAATTTCTATACTAATTCTGTAATTCAAAACTACATTATATATTATATATATTATACATTATATAGTTATAAAGGCCTTCTGGCAATTTTTTCCCTACTTACTTGTACTATCTCCTATTATTCTGGAAATTTTCAGCTCTGCACCGAGTCACCCATTTTCTCCGTAGCCAGCTCTTAGCCCATTACAAATCTGGTTCAAATTTAATACTTAGATAATAAAATAACTTTAGTATGAACTACAAACCGTTTATACGGAACCCTGAGGGCGCAAGTTCTACTCACACTTAAAATACCTTCAAACAAGATGTTTTGAGACAATTAATATAAAAAAATAATATTTGCACAAAATAAGAGAATCTATTGTAATATTTTATTTCATATTAAAAAAAATACCTATCATAAATGAACAAACATGTCGAAGACTAATACAGCCCTGTACAACAAAACAAATAAAGAAACCTAGGTATATATAATGTACGAATGTCTGCTGAATACAATGACATGTTTTCAAATAGGAGAGAATTTCAAGAAATTAAAAGTTTTTTACAAGCTCATATTACATAAGGTTTAAATTTCATAAAAATTGTTAATTTTAATTCAGGTTATGCATAGACCGGGCCTATGTAGCATTTGATGTGAAACGATTTTCTGTAATGCATTAATGATTTCCATATCAACAAAATGAACATTGCATCACTGTATATTTTCCCATAGGGCTCAGAGACATCCAATAATTAATATTATGTGCACGGTACACCACACCAAAAAGAAAATCAGAATTTTTACATGCAAAAAAGAATGATATACTTATTAAATGAATACTTAAATATTTATAGGTTATGTATAATATATATCTTTTTTTTAAAGATCAAAGAACGACGTAATATGGAGAATCGATTAGAAAAACCACAGAATAATGATACATTTTCATATATGAGTAATTCCCACATGATCGACCGTTCAGAAACATGACAGAGTAATACGATTTGACAATCAAACTTACGGTTTGTTCAAGAAATATTGAATCATCCGCAATAGATGTACTACAGGAGCGAGAACATAGTAAATTAATAGTATACACATAATTAGTAGCGTGACAAAGATAGAATGCAGACATAGTTGTAACTAAATTATTATCGTGCTTTTATGTTCTCTCCTGTGATACACCCGGCACACCTGCACCATTTAAAATGTCTGACACCTCGAATATGTCGACCATATTCGAGGTGTCAGACATTTTAAATGGTTCATGTTATTTGTCAGAGAACATTATTTTAGCGTTTTGGTTGAAGTTTTTAAGCTATCCAATTAAAAAAACAAACAATATCTAAGTATACATTTTTACATGTCGTCAAAACGACATCTTTCGGAAAGTTTAGAGGGAAAACGCCCCAAAATCAAGAAAAGTCATAGAGGAAATAGGTATCAGACTAGGCCTAATGAAGTCATATACAAAGTTTTGGGAGAGTATGTATCAATAAAATTTTTGCCGACGGGCACTCTGATTTTCATACTTTTAAAAAAAGGTGTTATCTCATCTTTAACCCGTCCACTTTCCTGTGATTTTTCAATTCTTATTCAACAATGGATATGACTACGACAAAAAAAAACAACTATGTTTTTGTGAACAAACTGTAATGAGAAAACGCACGCGTATGATGCGCATGCGCACTGTACAGTCACAGTCGCCTTTGATCTCCCGTAACATCATCCCCTGCGTAGGGAATTCTAAGTAACAACTTTTATTGGACTCCAATATTTGTAACCTGAAGGCATTCGAAACTCTTTTAAAGCGTTCTAAATCCGAATATAACACAGAAGATCAAACGAAAAACGAATAACCAATTTTTAAGGGCGTTTCCGTGGTTATAAAACCGCAATGCCGCAAGCTATATTCAGTGCACACAGGTTGTCTCTAAAAAAATCTTCACACAACCTCCCCCTCCACTAAAATAGCTGATTTTCATGCATGTATAACGGCCGTGAAATGACAAGCTTAAATGCTCTCACAGCTAAGGCCTAGCACACATGAAGAGCGTTCAACGCGCGTTGGCCCAACGCGCGTTTACAATTTCTATACAACTGTTTACATGATAACGCGCGTTCAACGCGCCACCAACGCGCGTTATCATGTAAACAGTTATATACAATTGTATAGAAATTGTAAACGCGCGTTGAACGCTCTTCATGTGTGCTAGGCCTAAGGCGGCCGCGGTGACGATAACATCATAATATCATCATATATTAATACGCTAAGGTTTAAGATGTTTGCCTCCCTTTTTAGAAAAAAACCTCACAATTTGTTCACATAAATTATATATCATTTTACAGATAATTGCTTGCTCTACTGACATCGACAACTAAAAAATGTATTACTGCTATTGTTTTTTGTAAATTAATTAAACTCTGAACAACGTCTGCCATCTGACGGCGTAACGTTAACACTTCGATCTGTCATCTGACCTTCATATTGTAAATACTGCATACTGCCATCTGACGGGCAACGCTGAACAACGCTTTTGATACTTGCGCCTCTATATGACAATTTTAGTAAAATATTTCTTCGATCTGTCGTCTGAGCTTCATATTGTAATACAACAAAAAGAAGAACGTTATAAGCAGTGTGCCAAATTAGAAACAAATTGAATACCTGCAATCATATTTAAAAAATAATTTTGTAAAGTGATAATTATTATACTTATTTAGTGCGAATAATTCGCACAGGTCACGCTAGTTATTAAATATTCTTTTATCGTTTTCTCTAAGAAAAATCTGATCAACTGTGAATTATCGTCTTCATTTTGTAGCAGCTTAACAAAAAAATTGCCCCTGTTTTGCGACAACCTGTATATTATCGAAAGTTCATTGCATCATTATATGACGATGATTGTTTTTTAAATCATTTTTGACCAATTTTAAATTTACTCTACGAATAAAAGTCTTCGAACTAGAATAACGATCAATAATATATATTTATTTGATTCTATTTTGATCAAAAACTATTATTTGAAAATAAATGTTATTTGTGATTTATTTAACTTTCAGTGCGTTTTTTAAGCTCTTCGCCAAGATTTTAGAGCTATACTTTTAACACTTTCAACACCACAAATGGGAAAGGTACTAATTTAGGCCAAAATTAACTTTTCAAAATTTTACAATATTTTTCGTTTTGAGGTCTCCCGAATCCAAAAAAGATATTTTTGGAAAAAGTCTGGCGTTTGTTTGTCAGTTTGTCTGTGAGCACGATGCAGGTCAAACGGATGAGCGGATTTAAACCAAATTTTGGAAGGATGTTTGATATGCAAATATGAAGAGCCCTATTGTTTTTGGGGAAAATCGGCGCATGTACAGAAGAGATATATGCTATAACGTTGTTTCTTAACTAATAATGGTAAATAATTATCATAACGGTTTAAGATTCTATTTATGTTTACAAGAAAGTTTTACAAAAAAAATGTTTTTCTAAACTTTATAGATTCGAGAATATTTTGAAAATAGAAAAAATCAGCTGTTCTTTTGTTCTGTAGATCTGTCAGAAAGAAATTAACTTAGCATGCTTTGATTAGTTTTTACATGACGTGAAACATATTATGTAGGTAACCACCGCACGCTGTAACAGAAATGTAATTTCTATATTATAATATTATGTCAAATGTCAATATTTTTGAAGTTAGAATGATCCCGTCGTCCAACTGGCTGCAATTTTTAACAAGATCTCGTAAAAGTTTAGTTTTCAATAACAATAATACCTGTCATCAAAAAACAATAATATCGCTCATTCCGTTTGCCTGTACTACACTAAATCGTCTAATAATCGTGTTTTATTACTTTTAAAAGAAGAAATTGCAAACAAACTCTCCAGATCTCAGTCCAAAAATAAAAATCTGTTTCCCACTAACGTACTTTCAGCGACTTGTAACCTTAACTCGCGTACGCTGTGCACACGGAACAAACGAAAAAGTGTCGTTCCGGTGATAAACGGCCGGAGGCGCATTACAGGCGCGCTCCGGGCTCGTTAATGCACTCGCCGTAACGTGTCGCTATCAAACGACAAACAAAATACATGCGGACTACGTCAGACATTTCCCATACCTGTCAGAAAATAGGAAATGGTGTCTTTTAGATTTTTTAGAAGATTTCAGAATAAAAATCTTGCAACTAAAATGATGTAGCTTCTGGCCGTGCAAGAAAAGCCGATAGAACCTAAATATTCTACTCCCTTTTTTCTTCGAAGTACTATTTGAAAGCTTGTCAACTAAAAAAAAAAGGTTTGCACTCTGGGAGTGCCGGGAGAAGTGAAAACTTGAATATTAACGTCTGACGAATTTTCGATCAAAATGGTTTGTATCATAGATTGCATTTTTATGTAGGTACGATATTTCAACGCTAGATGTCTAACGTTGTATAAATTAGAGAGTTTTCTCGCTCACCCAGTTCTTACTTTACCTGACGCCTGACGCGAGTTTAACATTTTTTACCCATTACAAAAAAAGTGTACAACGCCGCTAAAGAAGTTTTCACTTCAAAAAAATCCAGCCAATTGGGCGACGCGACAATTCCAACTTTAAAAATATATACATTTGATGTAGTATAATAAAGATAATACAATTTCTGATATCGCGTGAGGTGACAAGGGTTATGGCTAGTTATAAAGTTAAGAAAACAAAATTTTGACAAAACTCTCTTGAAAAAATAAATAGATTAGAGATTTTTTTGGAAAAAGTCCGTGGCGTAAGTATCAAGGAAAAGCATGAATTTAATTAAAATTATAAATCAATATTTCACTAGATTTCCAAATCCAGATCGAAACGTCATCTAGTGAAATATTGATTTATAATTTTATAATTTTTGTCAATATATGGTCTGAAAAAATTGGCTGACAAAATTGTCAACCAATTTTTTCAGACCAATATACTGACAAAAAATAATAAAATAACAAATCAATATAACACAAGATAACGTTTCGATCCGGATTTGGATTTTTTTCAGAAATATCTAAAAAATATAAAAATTAATTAGTATTAAGCTATTTATTATCTAATAAATTATGCGAAAGATTGAATGATTCAAAAAAGAGTTCTAGTCAGACGTTAATCAAAGATTTGAATTTAAACTTGCATTTATTACTAACGTTTTGGTACACTTTATACCATCTTCAGAGTTTCAAATGCTGTACTTCCCTACTACAAACAAAGTTAACACAATATTATAATTTTAAAATCTTTGTTTAACGTCTGAATAGAACTCTTCAAATAAATAAAATTATCGACCAATTTTTTCAGACTATATACCTATTGACATTAAAATAATAAAATTATAAATCAATATTTCACTAGATGACGTTCCGATCCGGATTTGGAAATCTAGTGAAATATTGATTTATAATTTTATTATTTTAATGTCAATATAGGTATAGTCTCAAAAAATTGGTCGATAATTTTACTTATTAAAAACATTATGATTTTGTTATGTAAATTTTTTTCATTTAATTTAGTCAAAATTATTAATTAATTATTACCACTTATTCGTAAAATTGTATTGTTTTCTTTTACTCTCCGTTTAACGAAAACTCTTTATAACGCAATAAAATACCCGGTCCCTTCAATTTCGCTATATAGAGTTTAGACTGTAGGTATGCCTATATATAGATTGTTTCCAATTGTGATGAAGATAAACCTAATATTTTTCGTCATAAATCACATTTTCCATATTTTCGAACAAAGTTAAAAAATAATAACCCAAATTTCATATTCCATTTGCAAAGTCTCAATCGAAACCCATTTCAGAGCACCCCAATGTTTGCACAATTCGCGGCCTGTCAACTTGCACAAACATTGTAATGTAAACAAGTTTCTCATTACACTATAAGCATAGAAAATAAACGCATTAATTTAATCGTATATATCATACCAGTGGTTCTCAAAATTCAAAATAACATCAAATATTTTTTTTTATCGGAGAAAAAGAAACATTGCCTTAACATAATATGTTGTGTTGACGAGAGAAAACTCTTCAAAAGGTTTAGGATTAAATTTAGAAGATTGGTAAATTTTGTAGTCGGTACTAAAAATTCACACGTGTTACTTTTATGCCTATTTAATTAAAATTCATGTAAGCTCAAATACAAATAGTTTGATCATTTATTTCAACGTAATATTTAAAATTAAATTTCGCGTGCCACCACGCTTATAGATTAATTATTCGTGATAAATATTCAAGTCCAGAGACAACGCAGGTTAAGCACACGCAGCAAGAAAGGACGAACGAGGAGAACAATGCACCAACACATATATACAAAAGGTGGCTATGGCAATGCCCGGGGCGTGGCCGAAGCTAATCGATGCGATATTGTACTATCGATTGCTTTGCCATATACATACACACGAACACACGTCCGTGTGAACGTACGTCTGTGTGTATACAGACACTAGCATAGTGCACTGACAGAGAGAGAGAGAGAGAGAGAGAGAGAGAGAACTGACTGTCCGCCGTCATTCACTTTAGTGTTACGTGTGTACGTGTAATAGTATTCCTTAAAACGCGCGGGGACGCATGCATATATGCACTCAAGATACTACTGGCATGCCAGTGCGCGTCAAAATGTAATGAAGGCCGCTGCACACGAGGCTAGAAACACAGCTTGGTGTTCTGCTGGCCGGTAGGCTGGAAATGACGTTACTGCGGCGGCCAGCTCACATTTTCCCTTGCTAGATCCGCTGCTTGCTCTGAGCAAGAACCAATCAGGAAGCAGTATCTTGTCACGTGGACGACACGATCAAACGCCCTCAAACCAACACGGCGTCATTCTGCTCAGAATCAAGCAACAGACACGTTTTGCTCTGCGTTTATATTTGAACTGTCGCTGCGCGCGCATCAGATTTATTCACAAAACTAGCTTGAAAAGACGTCTCGTGTGAAGCGAGCACATAACAGCAATCAAGAAAACTAGTAGGCAAATCTAGCAAGGAATCAAGCAGCGTTTCTAGCCTCGTGTGCAGCGGTTTTAAATTACAGAAATTTATAAAGCACAGTTGCAACGACAATAAGTTCGTTCCAAGCAGCCAGCAAACGGTAGTGAAACCGTCACCCGCATGCGCAGTAGGTAAAAGGAAGCTGTTAGTGGCGATTTTAGAACACGTTTTAGCTACTGCGCATGCGGGTGACGGTTTCGGTAGCGTTTGCTGGCTGCTTGGAACGAACTTAATTGAATTGGTGAGATTAAGAAGGGAAAGATTCCACATTTTGTTAAAAATAAAGTGAGATAGCCATTTAATTTAAAAACTGTAGATGCATCTATTGATCTAAACAGAGGAAAGATTCCAACAATCCTAACGTATTGACGAGCCGATGTAGTTTTTACTGAGATATAGAAAGAAAACATTCCTGGAATGTTTTCCTTCTTAATCTCAGTTCTCATTTATCTCAACAGAGCGCTCTGGTGTAGCACATACGTTAATTCATAATCCAACAGCTGTGATTACTGTTTAGTTGTATTTTGTTTGTTGAAGTAATATTATTTCTTTGTGTTTGACTCGGTTTATGTTAATTATCAATTTCGACTTCAAGCAGTGGTGGCCTGCATTGTTTAAAAAGACATCAAAAAGTTTGCAGGGAAAGCAGAATTTTCAAATCAGCAAATATAGACACCTAATTTTCAAGGAGTAAGAGAGAGGATATGTGACCTGTCGTGAATTTATTGATGGTTTTGTCTCTGAAGTGTTTAAACTGTACAAGGGTGGTGAAGTTGCCTTTCCAGCTGATAGAGCCTATCAAGGAAAAGTTGCTATAAAAATGAAAAAAATCGAGGATGTCGCCAAAGTTATCCATTATATACCTGATGAGTACAAACATTTTTATCAACAAATTTTACTGTGGCCAATAACAAATGCTCAAGGGGACGAGGACAGTGAATAATAAATTTTGAAACTTTTTTGAACGTTTGCATTATTATTTTTTTTTGTCTAGTAATCAATGTTGAACTTTTAAGGAAAAATGTTTTTTTATAACACATTTTTTTAATAAAAGAGGCCAGAATATTTTTTTTTGTATTGTAATGTGTGTTCTTCACGAATAAATGTTATTTTTAGTTTTTATAAATGGACCTTTTGTTATTTTCTAATAGTGTTTTAAAATGAAATCAAAAAGGAAAATATTTCACCATCTTTGCATATATATAAATAAAAATATTTTATTAAAATTAGATTTATATAATGTGAACACTATCAATAAGATCATAAGGAATAACTTTGTAATTATAAGTTTTTTCTTTTAACTGGTAGTTCTTGAGTGAAACAGTTTTTTTCAATTTCCCGAAAATAAGGTCAGATGGAATCTTACCCTTCTTAATCTCACCAATTCAATTAATACAGTCACTCAAGTAAAGGTCTCTACATACGAGGTTGGTTTTGCTGCTGCCATCACTGCTGGCGCGCTGGCTGTGGAATAGTTATTGGCGAAACTAGTAGTCTAAGTCATTCATGGCGTGTCATGACTTAGCCTACAAGTTGCGCCCATAATTTTATTCAACAATTGCGCGTTATTCATGTTTTAATTATAATGAGATGTAAATATCTATTTATTTCTTTATAAAAAAAACTGTCAATACTAACAGCACCAAACAGCACGATTCAATGTTTTGGTTTGAGGTTAGCCGGTTATGAATAAACTCCATGTCGAAAACATTCGGCCTCTCAATTTTAGTCTCAATGGGTAACAACAGGGAGTTGTTGTTACCTACTATTTCGTTACGGCTCAGAAAATAGTTACGTTTATTTTCATTACTCCACAATGGCCGAGCTAGTAGGAATCTTCATTGAGTTATGACAAGTAATTGCCACCAGTCGGTAAATGGCTATTTAGGGTTCGGTTTTTAGGCATGATAAAACATGAATAACGCGCATGAGTTGAATAAATGGAAATGATGTTACTTTGGACTCACGTACGTGGTCACAAGACGAATATCAAAATTAGAATCGGGGCTATTTTTTGTGCTTGTTTGTCTGCTTGTTTTGAGCAAGAGCCAATCAGCATGTACAGAAGCATGGCTACGAGGCACGCATCTTTGTGTCCAACAAAATGGGATGAAAATCGAGGTGAAAACATTAACTTCCCCTTTTTTTTGAAAATCATTGATTTTTATAGCGGGAAGTTAATAAAAGCATAGTAATATAATTATATTCAACATTTCCTGAAGCTAAAGTCGTTAAAAACAACATTCTTGTTTGTATTGTTTTTATAACTTCTTTCAGAACATTTTACTTCGATCAATCAATGTAAGCAAAATAGTAGACAATAAAATATTATGCTTGAGCACACCCTTATTGCAGTGACAATGCACACATCTTCTGTAAGTAAAAACACGAAGAGAAAAACTGAAAGAAAGTTGCACACTTGCAGTATGAAAATGGAATATGTAATTTAGCAAGCTTTCATTTGTCACAGACACAACAGTGGCGTCTCGTCGCGAAATAACATTTAGTCATTTGATGCGAGGCTATTGAAACTTGTTACTTGCCAATAAAATTAATACTAAATTCAAATCTTTGATTAACGTCTGAATAGAACTCTTCAAGTAAATAAAATTGTTGACCAATTTTTCTCAGACCATACGATATATTGACAAAAAATAATAAAAATACAAATCAATATAACACAAGATGACGTTTCGATCCGGATTTGGATCTTCTTCAGAAATATCTAAAAAATATAAAAATTAATTAGTATTAAAATTTATTATCTAATAGATTTGTATTTTTATTATTTTTTGTCAATATATCGTATGGTCTGAGAAAAATTGGTCAACAATTTTATTTACTTGAAAAATTAATACTAATTTACTTGAAAAATTAATACTAATTAATATCTTGTTACGAATGTTAAATTAAAGATAATAAACATTGAGATTTGCCCTAAACTTTTTATTATATTATATATTATAATATATAATATAATACGTTAATATTCTTGTTTATAATAATTATACGCGTATGTGCATATACTGTTAGCCGAGACGCTAGCTCAACGCTTTTTCTACTTGCGCCTCTATATGACAATTTTAGTAAAATATTTCTTCGATCTGTCATCTGAGCTTCATATTGTAATACAACAAAAAGAAGAACGTTATAAGCAGTGTGCAAAATTAGAAACGAATTGAATACCTGCAATCATATTTAAAAAATAATTTTGTAAAGTGATAATTATTATACTTATTTAGTGCGAATAATTCGCACAGGTCACACTAGTCATATTTAAAACTTAACGTCTTGATGAGACGCGACTGAAGCAACAAAGAAAGCTTTTCCGATTTCACACATTCGGGCGTCGCAGTAGTCAAGAGTCGACATATTGTTTGCAAGTGATTAATGAATATGTATGGAACTCAGATCTGAGACAAGAAACACTCCACTCCACAGAATCTGTAAATATAATGTTCTAAGACTTCTTCATGAAACCTCCAAAAAAATTCGGCCTGATTTAAAAACATTATACTAGACCAGGGGTCGACAACCTGCGGCTCTTTTGATGTAAAGTTGCGGCTCTCCAGTTCCATACGCAAAAAAAAATTATTTTATTATATAAACCCTCAAAAATCGTCCAATCGATCCATGATTGAGTACCATGTCTATCTCTCAGCCATTTCCACTCGCGTCTCAGCCGCACCCCCCCCCCCCCCGTCGCGACTTGTCGTCCTCGGATATATAGTATATTACACCTATATAAGCAAATAGTATAATTCTGAAACGAAAATGTTTAGTGGTTCTTTAAAAACTGGGAAATTTTGTAAATTGTAACTTTTGGCTCTTCCGTCTCAAAAGGTTGCCGACCCTGTACTAGACTAACGCCGCTATTCTGTATATTGGCATTGTTAAGAAAACATAATAGCAAAATAATTCTTATATTGACCATATCTACAATCCCGATGTCTGTATGAAACCAAATCTTGCAAGTTAAAATTGACCTACTTCCCGGTTTCCAATTGAGCTGAAATTTTGTATATGGACCCGATGACAATACAATATTATAAAAACGAGTGTGCTATAGACCACACGACTGAAGTAAAACTTTGTTATTATTCACCCGAAAATTCACAAAATATGAACTTTAAAATGAATTTACAATTTTATTCACTTTAAACGTAGAGTATTTAATGTATTGAACAAAATATTAATTTATAAAATTGTTCAAGAAAGAAATGAAAAGTCTAATATAAGAAGAAATAAATATAAACATAAAGATAATGAAAACAAAAGTAATACATTGCAATAACTTAGCTCTCGTTGGATTTTTAGCGTAAATCTTTATGAAATATTATTTAAAGTAGGTTTACAAAACTTTTTTCTGTCACCCGATAGCGCCACTGGCAACTAAAGTATGTGTCATTCTATTGTTAGTACTGCTTATATTTTCGGCCACCTGATGGCGCCACTAGCCAGTGAAGTATTTGTCATCCTCTTTCTATCTTCACTAAGTTATATCTCCCTCTCAACTTCCGTTCGCCTCGCCCGATCACACTTTCCGTAAATCTCTCGTCACGCATTCACCAGATTACTCCCCAAGTCAAACGTGCGTAAAGGAGTTTTACTTCAATAACTAACTGACCAGTCCGGATGCAAATCACACTTTTAATAAAATATGCTAAAAATTTGAGAATAAAATTAATACTAAAAAAAATTCTGAAAACAAGCGTTTGTTTGAATGCTCTGAAAAGGAGAAGATAAATTTTCAATTAATTCAAAACCATTTTATTACACAATTTATATGACATAAAAGCTTGTCGCGAGATTTTCTAGTGTAAATTTATTTTGTGAAATACATACAATTTTTTCTTAGAATTACTTGTGTCAAAATCAAGTTACATATTGTATTCTTGTTTATTTACACAGGAAAATCTCGCAACAAGCTTTTTTATTATATAAATTGTATAATGTAATAAATGGTTGGGTGTGGTTTAATTAAAAAATTTTTTTCTTCTCATTAGAGCATTTAAATAAAAGCTTGTTTGTAAAAATGTTATTTACTATTAATTTTTTCTGCCAAGCCAAAATCTACCCGGACGAACCGGGCCGGAAAGCCAGTAATTGATAATATTGTAATCGTAAATCGTAGACCGCGCGCAGCTTTAGAAAACAGTGACGAGAAGCTAGAAGGCATTGCTATTTAAGTGTAGTTGAGAACATCTAAATAAATACCGACATTTTATGGTAGTTTTTAATGACTTTGCACAACCTGCTTGCGAGAAGATGCGTAAAACGAGAAAAATAATAAAACTAAAATAAAATGAGTTAATGACTTACTTAACTCGAGCGTGCGATAATAATCTTTGTTGGGATAGTTATTTGTCTGTTTATTGTGCATTTAAAATCAAACGGATGTGATTTATAGGTTATCTTATCAATTTTTTATCTAAATTAGACTATTAATTTAAAACCGTTGAATTAAAAATAAGTAGGTACACAATATAACAAAAAATAACCGAAAAATTCTCAACTATAAAAATCTCATCAAGAAATTGAATGGAATTTTAAGATAATTTACTTACTAGCAGCCCGGTCCGGCTTCGCCCGAATTTGTAAATTAGGGTTATATGTTTCAAGTTTCGTCTGATCTACGCCAATTTGCACTACCGCGCCTAAAGAAGTTTAACTTCTAAAAAAATCACAAAAATAGATTACAAACAGAACCCAAGAAAAGTTGCACACTTTTCTTAAAAATATTCTACTTTTCGCGGAGTTAAAATTCAAAAATTGCATCAAACGTCTTCCTTACTGAATCCCATTTTTGCGTCGTATATTTTATCAAATTGTGAATTTTTGGGCCACTTTTTTCTAGAGAAAAAGTAAAACTAGGACAGCCCGAGATTAAAAAAAAGTTGAACACTCCTGGTTGACAACTAGGAGCAGCTTGACACTATTAAATTGTTATCTTTTTAAATACTTTTGTAAGTTAAAATTTTTAAGCGACAATAAAGCATTTTAAAATCAATAAAAGTGAAATAAAAAAGAAATTCACGAAATATATAAAAAAAATAATCAAAGAGGAATATCTCAGTATTTACGCTACATTGGTAAACAATACGACCTAACGATTAATACTATATAATCCCAATTAAGAAATGCGTAAAAAACATCATTTTTAAAATATCAGTCATCTTGGGTCGAACTCATTGTTATCTCTCTCTAGTACATGGGTAAAATAGATTGCAATACTTGGTAGTAGATCAATAAACAAATAAGATAACATGCTTTCATATTAAGCACATAAAAAATGAGTTGTTTCATTGAGAAAATTCTTCATCAAATGTTTTCAATTTATTATAATTTTTTAAATGACAAATTTTTAGGACAAATTAGTTTGAATCAGACCAAAAGTGAAACGCTGCCCCTTCAGTTGAATGGATAGAGTGAGAGAATCGTTTATCTCTCTTTTCCCCAAAAACATTAGAGCTCTTCATATTTGCGTATCAAACATCCTCTCAAAATTCGTTCATCCGTTTGACCTGTATCGTGCTCACAGACTAACAAACAGAGTTTTTCCAAAATATGTTTTTTGGATTCGAGGGACCTCAAAACGAAAAGATACTGTAAAATGTTTGAAAAGTGAATTTTGGCCTAAACTAGTATCAATCCCCATTCCCCACTATAGTGGGTTGGAATGGTAAAATCGTCAACAAGCCAGAACCTACTGTAAGCACTTTTAAGTTCTTACTTAAAAAAAATAAAACGCTTTTATTGAATTATAAATAATTCGTAAAATGATGTTTTCTCTAGAGAAAAAATTAATCAATTAAATTTTCCTAAAATAATAACAACATTAATTTTTCCAGCTAATTTTGACAATATTACAAAAGAGAGAGAGAGAGTTAATGTAACAAAACTTGCTATATTATGAAGCTTCACTTTTAACGCGCGGAGTCCCCACATGTTTTTTTTAAATAAAAATCAGTTGATACTGTCACCAATTCTTACAATAAAATTTGAAGCAAAGATCCGTAGAAGATGTGATCATAATTTGTATATACTGCACATAACATTGTCGGTCAGAAATGATTTAATATATATTTTTTTTAATAAAAATTTGATAAAATCGTGCAGTGAAGCGGTACGTCCGCAAGGAGCCTGCGATAGAATAGGAAGCGGAAACGAGTCGATCGTTACCGGCGACATCTCGGGTTGGTGCTAACGGTAACTGCCATACCGATCGGCCGTTGACTATATAATATATATACGCTTTACACTCGTTGCACGACGAACTGCAGGAAGTCGTCCTCGTGTCCGGATTTCACACGCTGTCCACCACTCACCACGTCATACGTCACCCATATATTAAGACCGCCGCATACGAGGCTGGTTCCCGAAATTGTGTTAACTGTCGTGCTGGCATGACATCACTACGAGCTTTTGTGCGTAGTCATAAACTGGAGTTAAAATTAAAAACCGAGTCTATTTTTCGTGCTTGTTCCTATACTGGCTTTCAACAAGGACCAATTAGAAGACAGAATCTTATCACGTGGGCAAACGTCATAAACAAACATGGCGTCGTAGTGTGTGTTCTGTTCAGAGACAATAAACGTCCACCTTTGTTAACATTCGAGCTGTACGAGCGCGCAAACCAAAACTATCTACGAATCCAGCTTCTAAACAAGCATCGTGTGAAGTAAATACGTAAAAACCATCAGCGAAATCAAGCTTTTACTGTACACCGATATTCCAACTTTGAATAATAATCACGCGCGGTTTCAGAGGCGTAACTATACCACCTGATGTCCATATAAATTCATCCGATGGGGAATTCCCTTAATATAAAAAAGCTTCGCGTTGTAGTTTCATCCTTATAAATACATCTAATGTTAGCTGTCACTGAGGTATGACGTCACAAACGTTTTCGCGGTTACTTCAAAATAGAAAGATAAAAATGCAATAATTTGCGTTAAATTTTAATTTATTGCAGACATGATGTTTTCTTCGGAAATAATAAACGAGTACCTGCATTATAGAACGGAACTTCAAAATCTGTCATCATGTCTATTATAAGGAAACTAGTGTGACCTGTGCGAATTATTCGCACTAAATAAGTATAATAATTATCACTTTACAAAATTATTTTTTAAATATGATTGCAGGTATTCAATTTGTTTTTAGTTTTGCACACTGCTTATAACGGTCTTCTTTTTGTTGTATTACAATATGAAGCTCAGATGACAGATCAAAGAAATATTGTACTAAAATTGTCATATAGAGGCGCAAGTAGCAAAAGCGTTGAACTAAGCCGTCAGATGGCATCAGGCAGCATTGCTGTGACGTTGTTCAGCGTTGCTCACTGTTTCAAAATTAAAGCCGTTAGATGGCAGACGTTGTTCAACGTTGGCGTATTTTAATTAATTTTCAAAAACAAAAGCAATAATACATTTTTTAGTTGTCGATGTCAGTAGAGCAAACAATTATCTGTAAAATGATATATAATTTATGTGAAGAAATTGTGAGGTTTTTTCTAAAAAGGGAGGCAAACATCTTTAACCTTAGCGTATTAATATATATGATGATATGATATTTGCTAGTTAAAATATAGTGAATTATGGAGATTCTTAGGCATTTGGTTACATTTCGCAGTAGCCATCTGGCAACACTGAGTGAAGGCAAGCCATGGTACGAACAGCGGTTTATACATATTCTATGGCTGGTAATCGAATCCAATACCGGCAATATATACATTAAGGGCTCGGATATGGCTCGTGTTGAATACTGTATGAGCTGTTCAGATATAGTATGGTGTATATAGTGTGTCGGCTTACATAGTGCATGCGCTCATGTGTTCCTCGCAACCGGATTGTACTGCGGGAAGAGGACGAAAAGAAGCGAAGAGCGGAGAAGGAAGAGGACGCCAACCCCTATTGGAATATTCTATATCTTCGCACAAAACTATAGATGAAGGTAAACTACGCTCTATTATGAAAGACGTCGTCCGCGTCGAAATCAAAATAACGAATGACGTCATGCGACCTTGGAACAAGATGCGGAGATGTAGTATAGCACTAGACTAGCATTTGGAAGGAAAAGTGAACCCAAGTCAGTTTGGGGATTCGCAAATTTTCAGTTGTGATGTGATCCAAACGATACTTTATGAAATACTGCATTAATCACACAAAAATGTGAAGATATGCATAAGAAAAGTTTCGTATCTCGTTTAGTTTAGAGTTTAGACTATCGCGGTTTAAAATATATAAAAATTTAAACAGTTAAATGTGGCTATATCTCCGAAACTAAAAGAGATACATGGTAGCGGATCGATTCAGAATGACTTCTTCCATAAGTACGTACAATTTTAAATGAAACGGCAAATTTATTTTTCAAAAATTATTCAATTTTTAAAGAAGGCCCTTCTTACTTTTTCCGTTTTTTTGGAACAAAAAAATAAATATGTGACATATTGTTTATATACGCTTACAACTGAGGTTATTCTTATAGAAAAAATCGCGCTGAATCGATTCCGACCACTCCCAGCTCGGTATCATTAGCCGTTTAAAAGTTATGGCGTCTTTAAGTTTTTCTCAAATAATATAAATAAATGTTCACATCTCCGAAACTGAAAGTGATACAGGGTTGCGGATGATCATAATCGATTCAGCTTGACTTTTTCTATAAGTCCGGTTAATATAAAACAGGACAAAAATCGTTTAGTGTCTTAAAAAGTTGCATATTTGCAAAACGCATGGAAGCATAAAACGATTTACGGGTTTTAAGGGTTCGTAAAATATTTTTGGGCCCAAAAATACCGAAAAAATTCTCAGAATCGTTTCAAAATTGAAATTTAACCCATTAGTAAAGATTAAAATGTGCTGTCAAAATTTGATTAAAATCGGTCTGACAGGACCGGACATAAAAATTTTACGAAAACGTTAGTTTGTAGATATAGATTTACTTAATGAAGGGTAAATTTAATTTGCAAATTGATAATAATAAGTATTGAAATTTTGAAAAAAAATATTATTTTAAGGAATGTATTAAGACTATTAAGAGGGTTAAATTTTTTATTTTGTCCAAAAACAAAAGGGCTAAGTTCACATAATAAAGCCAGACTGCGTATATTAGCAAATACACTATATTGTCGGCAGGGTTTGGCACTGCGACCCGAGTTTTTGAGAGTTGTCGTTAAACGGTGAGAAGAATTAATAATCCATTAATATTTTTTTACTATAATAGCATTTACTCATTACTCATAATATATAAAAAAAACTCCGGGTCGCAGTGCCAAACCCTGCCGACAATATAGTGTATTTGCTTTTATAGGCAGTGTGGCTCTATTGTATGAACTTAACTTTGTTTATGGACAAAATAAAAAAAATTACTCCTTAATACACCCCTTAAAACAACATTTTTTACTTAATTTCAATACTACATATCAATTCAACATCTGTACCAAATTATATACACCCTTCAGTATGTAAATCTATATCAGTAAACTTGTGTTTTCATAAAATTTATAAGTCCGGTCCTGTCGGGCCGATATATAAACATACTTTTCCAAAAATGGTGCCAAAGTGTTCAGGAGGCTATGAAACGTCGAGAAATTTTAGTCCGACCCCTAGGTCCCGCCATCCGACCGACGCCAATAGTGTAAGTGCCTTATGGCAAATACACTAACAACTGACCAACAAACATTCATACTACCACAAATTACAACGCTTATTCTGTTATCTTTGACGTTTTTCGCTACTCCGGTATTGCACATACCGCTAAACTAGCGGTATGTGCTTTATTATCGCTTTGTGCGTCAGAGCTGACTTTCGTTCATATAAGAAGTTATATCTAAGTTAATTTCACACGAAATCCATTCAAATTGAAGCTTTTTGAAAAGAGGAGATTCTAATCTATAAAACAGAACCATTTTTAAATCAATTCGAGTTCATAAATACTATTAAAATTGTAATTGAAAATCACAAACAGCAGTTGTCGGTTGGTCTGTACGTATGTACGTATGTACGTACGTCACGACTCTACACATCGCAATTTTGGTCGGATTGCCTTGGGTTATATTTTATTCACTTTGTTTACTATCAGACCAGAACCCTATTTAAATTCACTAAAATGTGCTCAGTAGTTTAATTTTTATAAACAGTTTTATTTTTTATTATTTTTGACAGCTAATAGTTTAAAAACAATATAATAATTGCTGTGTAAATATAGTGTAATCCATAAAACAAGTGCTACACTTCTATACCGTGATAACACCACTACACGTATTAGGCCGCCGTGGCGTAATGGTTATGCCGTTGGATCCCCAAGGGCAAGGTCCTGGGTTCGATTCCTTACGAGATCATTGATTTTTTTCTTTTTTTTTCTTTTTATTTTGTTTTATTTTATTCCACTTGATATTAATTATATATTATATTATGTATAGTTCTTAATTTTTTTTATTTTTGCAAACTTAAAAAAAATATTTTTTTAATTTTTAATTATTTATTTCTTTAAATTTTCAAATCTTTTTAAATTTATTAAAAATATTTTTTAATTGTTATTTTTTTATCATACAGTGGAAAACTTGCGGGATGTGCACTTTTGGTTTTGCCAACTATTTTTTCTTTTACTCGCCATGTTCACAGTTTGCGGGCAACTAAGAATATGATAATTTATCGATAAGAAGCTGAGCTAAAGTTATGAAAAAAAAAATTGTTTGTTATTATTTTTTCAATATTTCAATATTAAAAAAATCTTTCACTTTCATTAAAAATAAATAGATACTAAATATTAATTATTTTTTTATATTTTTAGATCCGTTCTGAAGAAGATCCAAATCCGGATCGAAACGTTAATGTATTAATTATATTTTTTGTTAATATATTGTCTGAAAAATTGGTCGATAATTTTATTTATTGAAGAGTTCTAATCAGACGTTAATCAAAGATTTGGATTAAAAAAATAATCCCAACAAACAAAAGACCGAATCTCTTAGAATCTTCGGTACGCATGATGCCGACAACAAAGCAACAAAATAACAAACAAGTACTGTGTAAATGATGATGTATTGTTGTCGTTATTTAGAGTGGTTCTGTCGTTATTTAGAGTGTATCAATGTAGTTTACACTGTAATAAATTTAAAGAAAACGCATGTACAGTGTTTGTGTTAAACGCCTTCATACCTTGTTTGCAGTAGATCGCGGCTCACGCTGCACAGGCCAACACACGACAGCGTAGCGGTCAGTGAAGACATTTTAATGTGACAGGCTCGGACCGAGGGGGGTCGGTTAGATCGCCGCCACCGGCAACATATCGGTCATATTTTAGCTGTGCGTTCTTCTGTATATATCTATTGTTACATAGTTTATTTATTTCTAAAATGTGAGTTGGCCATGGTTATGTTGTTAGATTAGAGCATTGTACGTTGTAGATGCTCGGCAACTAAATGTGTATCGTGCATTGTTTGTACCCAATATGAAATATTATAATATAATAAACTGACTATCTATCCATTAGCAACATATATTAAAGTTTGAGTTGAATGAATATTACAATCTGTACAAGGATTCATTTTTCAAATGTTTTTATCGTTGCCAAAAAAAGTATTTTAAAAGTATAAGTTTAAACAACATAATCACCTTGAAAACTGACATGCCTGATGGAAGCTCATGAGACTGAAGCAGTGGCAGTTTTTTTTTAAATAACTACTTAAAGTTGCTTCAAAATTATATTTGGAAAACTGTTTTGTTTGTTATTAATATTATGTTATTCGTTTATAAAAAATATTAATAACTAGAAAATACTTTTTATTCAACACGCGTGAGTAATATATAATTTCGGGGCCCTGCTAAATTCGGGAGAAATAATAAATTACTTCATGTTGACGCGTAGACTGCTAATAATGAACCGAAACTGTACGATAATTTATATTACTGCATAGTTTCTGGACCAATGTAGCGAGCCGAAACTGTACAGTAATGGATTATTACTGCATAGTTTCTGGACCAATAAAAACGCGGTAGCGATTTGTACTATATATGAAAACAGCATCGCAATTCAGCGAAAGTCAGGGCCATCTTGTGTGCATCGAGGGCAGTGGGTATGTCAATCAATGAAGTGCTTTAATATTTTTCCTCTTTTATCAGGACCCCGATTACATATTACTCGTGCTAGTTGAATAAAGTATTATGAGCGACCATTGATCGAAGGAGAATATTCCACTCGCGTGTTACCGCACTCACTACGCTCGTGCAGCAAATTTCACGCTCATGGAATCTTCTCCTTCTCTCACTAGTCGCACAATATACTATTAACCACATATAGATTTTATTATTGCATATAGATACATTGCGAATGCAATTCTCCATCATTAGTTTAGTTTTTGCTGAAAACGGGAATATTGTTCCCGGAAAGTACATCTAATAACAAAAATAAAATTGAAAAGTAACTAATATGTTTTTTTTTCTTATTTATGTTCTTTTCTGTTTCATTGTAGTTATTCAACATTAGATTATATAATTAAGATCTAATAAATTAAAATGATTGATAATTTTAGATTACAAGCTGTTATATTCGTAATTTAAATTAACATTGTGAAAAACGTACTGAGTATAATCAGCCCGTACTCCCACCATAAACCACTTGCGCCTCCGCCATAAGCGACTATACTATGTACCACCTACGCTTATTATTTTAACAATATGGAGTGGTGTACTGCAAATGACTTTATGCTAGTTTAAGGACGTAGTCCTATGTTCAGGCTCGTTTTCAACCGTTATTTCAGAATTTTTTTTTAATATCAAAATAATGTACGATGTTTTCAATTTTGTTACATGTTTTTACTGACATCGTAAACTAAGAAAAAAAAATTTTTTTTGCTTAATTTTACGCCATTTTATAATTGTTTTTTTAACCTAAAGTAGACAACTTTAAATGGAGGTGGGTGGGTAGCGCGGGTGATAACGTCACTTGGAGTCATCTGAATTATAAAAATTAAATTGGTTATTGTTTCGTAGGCTTGCAGCTCTATCCCGTACTAGAAATAAACATTTTTATTGATAAATAACAAAATGGCGGGTTTTAGAAAATAAACAACGAGAAAATCGTGATTTTTTCGTTGAAAATCGGTTAAAAGAAATAGAAATAATTTTTATAATTAAGTAATTCTAGTATACCGGATGGAGCTATTGTTGTGTAGAATACCCTGTGCAAAACTGAAAGCAATCGGTTGTATACAATTGTTTCAATCACCCGCGCCGCTTAGAAAAACGTAGTTTTGAGAAAAACGCGTTTAAAGTTTTAATTTCAGATTTCTTACAAAAAAATAAAAATGAATATTTACACTAATCAGCTATGCCTGGTGTATAGTAAACCTTCCGTTTCTTCAAAGGCATCATTTTCTGCTAATTTGTTTGCTCTACTTTGCGAGAGTATAAGGGTAACGTGATAACAATTGAGGTAAAAGTCTTACCGTAAGACCGTTGCTGCTCTCGACTATATGCTGTAGCTTTGTAAATATTTAATATTTCGGTCTAAAATTTTTACAGTATTTTCTCAATATATTATACTTACTAAAAATGTAAAAAAAATAAAACGCTTTAAAATTGAATTATAAACAATTCGTAATTAATTGTTTTCTCTGAATGTAATCGGAAGATTAGTTTTTTTAACGGCTAGTATAAATATAAAAGCGGTCCACTACAAGTATATGTGGCCAGGAATTTAGTGACTTTATCCTAAATGAAAATATAACTGTTCAATCCTGTAGATTATACATAATGTTGGTAATGTACACACATTCACACTTAAGAAGTACGTGGTAATGCAATGTTTGCATGGCAGTAATGGTATCTATCTATACTTGCGATAGACAGGAGAGAGAGGGTGATTCGAACGTGCGGAAGCAGTTTTTTTTATCCCTGTACAGTGAGCTCGCGACACAAGTCATCCCCATTCATCCTCAGGGAATAGTTGCACTCGGCTTGCCAGACGTCCAGAATGGAAGTTTTGTGAATACGAACCACACACACACATATATACCAAACCAATAGAGTCCCTTTATTTATAGCCGTCAATTGAATGATGTGATTATCGTTCGAAAACAGCCAAAAAAAAATTACTTAGATTGCAATTTGTAATTTAAAATATTTATTAACGAGCTTCATGCTCGGTTGCAGAAAGGGTTGCAAAAAAATCTGATTTGACAATGGCTTCAGATTGTGAACATGCATATTTCTCCATATGAAAAGCATAGTAGAGTTTTTAAACAATCCTGCTCGAAAAGTAATTGATCGAATGTAACAATATTTTCCTTAAACTGTGTATACATGTATTTAACATCGTTTTTTGTAAAAAGAAAATTAAGCTTCTAGCTGCAATGATTTTTTAAAAAATGCCATTCAATTTTTCAAAATTTCGCGCACTAAAATGGCTATATCTCGGGAACGGGTTATCTGATCAGACCCGGGTTAGAACGAGCTTACGCGGATTCTTTTTCTCTACAACTTTTGTTGAAACTTTTTTGTTTCTCCGATAATAATGGCCGAATTATGGGGCAAAAGCGGGTTTTCCGGAAAAAAGCAGCATATCCCCCGCCACCCCCTCCGACAGCCGATCACAAACTATACCAAAATGTCGGGAGAGCTCGAGTCTTCAGTTTTTGTAGGAAACATTTTTCGATTTGAGACATACCGGATTCAAGACTTTTTTTCTCAATCCACTCCACTAAAGCTAGTTCGAATAAAAACAAGCGCATAAGTATATTCAACAGATATAATGAAAGTAGCATTGCATATAGGTTCTCTATTTTCAGAAGCAGGAGACAAGAAGTGTGTCCACAGATATTATTTTAAATAAAGAAATCCGATAAGCGCGTTTATGTAATCGAAAAGAAACAGTTTTGTGGTTAGATAAATATTTAGATTATTTCGTGATATAATATAATGTATACCAACAAAACCACCGGGAAATTTCTATGATAATCGACAAAGAAATTGAATACGGGGAAAACGATTTTTCTTTGAACACCTGATGCTCCCAAATCTGTTTAGATACAATCAAGAAATATCCTGTGCTCATGAGAAACCAGAAACCTAGCTATAAGCAAGTAGATATTGTAGTCAGTCATTTTTTTTCATTTTGTCATGTTCTCAAAAATTTATAACACTGTCGTAGGAAGTATACAAGTTAAAAATATATTTTTTATTTTGGAAAATGAAAACGATTTTTTTTGTAACTTTTTTCAATTAACTGTATAATAATGCCTAAGGACCAATTTTGTAGACAGTCAAAATTTCAATGAGAGCATTGCTTGTAAAATTCAATTATTTCCCCAAAATATTATGCTTTTTAACTTTTTTTATCAATTTTAAACTTATGAAATTCACAATTTGAAAAAAAAATATACACTTAAGGGGCTACTCGCTCGAATTTTCGGAAAAAAATCATACATTTTTGAACGGGTGTCAAAGAAAGAGGAAGGCAGATAGAGAATTGATTTTTTTATTATTTTATTTACATATCCTTCTACCATATGTTCATTTTTATTTCTCGCGTGCGCTCCGCGCTGTCTGTATCTCAGGAGACAATGAAAAAACGGTGGGTCCGATCAGCGCTTTCCAGAACATCCTAAAACAAAAAAAAAATATTCTTAAAGTAGAAGAGTCAAACTTCCCATTGACGGATGGAAATTCTGATTAAAATTTTTTTCGCGATTCAGTAAAGAATAATTTTTTTTTTTGTTCAAGGATGTTCTGGAAAGCGCTGATCGGACCCGCCGTTTCGAGACTTGTTTTCATTGTCTCCTGAGATACAGACAGCTGTGCGCATGCGCGTGGAGCGCGCGCGTCAAAAAAAATGGACATATGGTAGAAAGATATGTAAAAAAAATTTAAAAAAATCAATTCTCTATCTGCCTTCCTCTTTCTTTGACACCCGTTCAAAAATGTATGATTTTTTCCGAAAATTCGAGCGAGTAGCCCCTTAAAATGACAGATAGATAATATTAGAATTAGACAGCTGTTAGAGATGAGGGCCCATAGACAAGAAATGCTTAGGGCATCAAGGAGTCTTAATCCGGCACTGACCATACTAGACTGTAACTGTAATGTGAACAATTTTTGGTCAGTAGCTAAGCGTTTAGCTGCTAAACTACCGGCCACTCGACTAAAATACTATGATACTGCGACCTCATTTTGACCGTTGAGTAAAGACTTTGTAAAAAGATGACGCCTCAAATAGCTAAGTTCAAAGGCTAAAACAATCTTCTACTTCGAGCTATATATTATTTTGGTGACACGGTACATCTACATCGCAATAATAAAGTTACATAATATGAACCATAATAACGTATAACTCAAGGGTAGGTGTCTTATACAGTATATGAGGGATGTTTTTTATGTTATCATTTTCCGCCCCTGAGGCAATATGCGTATGCGGGGAGATTTGAACTATCTCTCGATGAAAGGTCGTCAAGGTTAAGCGAAAACTCTTCAGAAAAAAACATCAGTGCGCTTAGCGTGTCATTCAATACCCGTAGGTTGTGATGGCAAGATTATCTTACCGGGAGGGAAAACACTCAAAACAATGGAAAATTATTATTGCGTTGTTTGCGACTTGATGTTCAACCGAGGGTGGAAAAATATCCGCGTGGTCACTTGGTTACCGTTCAAATTGATTTCTCTTTTTATCGCCTAATTGAAAAATTACGTAATCTGCGCATTTATTTATAACTAGCCGCTACCCGCGACTTTGCACGCGATTGAGATGAAACACGGCAGCTACAACAGTAGTAAAGCCTTCACCTCCACCGTATTACAGTCTTGCTTCGAGACGCTGCATCCCACTCGACAGCGGAAGCAGCAATCAGTTTTGAAAAAGGATTTTTTTATACATATTGGTTTTTTAAAAACCGAACACCTGATTTATTCCCTTAGGTTGCATTCAAAGGAATTTTATCCCCCGTAATAATCTTCATAGTTTCAGGAGGGAAATCGATTGCCGTATTTTTTTATGACCTAGTGCATTCCGGTGCAGTGCAATGCACTTGCACTCATTTTTTTAAACGTGGTCCCCATTTAAAAAAAATGACGACAACTTACAAGGGGTCCATGTCAGCGGGAAAAAAAATTGGGAGTTCATGAAATGAAAATGGGGGTCAACGATAGTCAATCTCCTAACAAAAAAAAAAAAAAACAAACTGGACATCGTTAACCGAAGAGATTTAAAATTAAATCTAACTAAATTGATGCCAAATGTTGAAAATTTATTATTAAAGCATCAGGTTCATCCCTCACACAAAAATCATTTATTTTTTGCTTAGTTATTTTATGTAACAGAAAGTAAATTTTAATTTGATTCGTTTAATTTGAATCTAATTAATAAATGTATAAAACATTTCACACTACATTTCACTACCGTTATAAATCTAAATCGTTCAAAGTGAGTAGCACTATACCGGTTGTCAAAAATACATTTGAAATTAATGAATTTGCAAAAAATCAATATCAGATAAGCAAGTGGTCTACGAGACTAAAAAGTTTGGCGACCTCTGATCTAAAGTTTTGTAATTATTTTTTCAATTACCTATAACTACCTATATAAAAATGCCTAAGGACCAACTTTATAGACAGTCAAATTTTCAATGAGAGCATTGATTGTAAAAATGTTTTCCTAAAATTTTATGCTTTTTAACTTTTTTCTATCAATTTTAAACTTATGACATTCACAATTAATAAAATATATATAAACTTAGTATGACAGAAACATACTTATTAGTTATTACTGTTATAAAATTCCACTTATTAGCTAGCGTTTCGTAAAAAAATTAAATTTACATTTTCAAAGAAAGAAATGCTCTTATGTCAATTTGGTTGCATCATAATCACTTACACAAACATACCTACCCATGCAATTCCTAAATTACACTATTTAAGTATTTACACCAACCATGCTAATAGTAACGAATATTAAAAACTTTTTAAGCTTACAGCTTTTTTATCAATGCATGCACCACCCATCGCGCGTACGAAATTAGTAATAAATAAAAAACTAATTAAAAAACCAAAATAGTGAAAAGCGCGGAAGGTTGGATTTATTTGGTTTTTGAAAGAAAGCATGGCAGTATTTAATTGAAATAATTTATTTCTTTACCAAAATTGCTTTTATATAAAGTTATCACATTTCTACTGTAAAAAAAATTTTAAACATTTTATGGAACACAAAAAAAAACATGCTTATTGTCTTACGATATCCCATTGTTTCCAAAATAAAAATAATTTGTAATCCATTTTAGTGTTGAAACACAAAATTTAAATCCGTATGTCAAAAATATTCACCATATTTTTTATAAATAAATACATTTTTGTTGTGTTATTTAAATATCCTATTTTGTTGTATTTTTATTGCAGCCTGCACAATTATATAATTCTTAAGTATAAAAAATTGGTTTAAATATAATATTATTGAAATACAAAAAAATGTATGGATTACAACAATTTTAAAATAAAAAATTCTTAGAAATATTTTTATTATTTTTTTAACATTAATATTGATAATGATATTTCAATTGCCCGTGCCAAATAATGAAAATCAAAAAGAAAATAAAAAATAAAGATAATTTTTTGGCAGGATTCATTTATTATATTACTTACATGTTAATTGAAATTTTTAATTAAAATTAAAAAAATGAAAAAAATAAAATTTAAAAAAAATATATATATTCTTATAAGCAAATGATTTTTTAACATTAATATTGATAATGATATTTCAATTGCCGGTACCAAATAAAGAAAATCAAAAAGAAAATAAAAAATAAAGATAATTTTTTGGCAGGATACATTTATTATATTATTTACATGTAAATTGAAATTTTTAAATAAAATTAAAAAATTGAAAAAATTAAAATTAAAAAACAAATACTTCTTATAAGCAAACTATTCATCAAAAAAATGTTTTTGTTGCGTATTAAAAGATTTTTAAAACAATTTTTATGAACACCACCACGATGCTATCGAATCGACAGCCGATCGGAGACTGATTTGACTACGGTGCCTTCGATAGCTGTATCCTTCTCTAAACTGGCACTCGACAATGGTAAATCACTGAAAAAGCACTGTTAAAAAAGGGTGACTTCAACCCTTCTCTCAATGCAACTCTTTTTTTAAATATTAGAATGTGCATTTACTCAAACAAATCTAATCGAAGGGGTGATATGATCGAAACACCACTAATATTAATTTTTCTTACAACATTCTCATAACATTTTTATTTAGAACGAAGACCTTTATCACAGATTTGTTTATTAATTGACTAAAACAATTTTTTTTTGGGTATTGTTAAATTTTTTATCCACCGTATCGATAACCACTGGTCGATTAAAAATACTTTTTTTGGTGATTTTAACTGTCGCAATTATTTTTTTAATTCTAAAGCGCTTGTTCTAACAAAAAAACAATATAAATTTCAAAACGAGTACAAAAAACACCAAAATCTAGTGTTCGATATCAAAACTTCCCGTTGAAATTCTGAATCAGCCATTCGGTTCGAATGTCCACATCGAACTAAAAAAATTTACATGCAGCAGTTGAAGTTATACGTAGAGACTGCTTTTAAAAAAGGGGTGGAAAATTTCAAGATGGCTTCGCTTGCAACCTGTCTCGCTTCGAAGCGAATGCCTCTTCGGAGAATGTTCGATACCACAATCGGAGTAAGGGAGAAACAGATCGGTACACATAAAAAAGCACTGTGAGCTATATTTAACCCTTGTGTAGTGATTTTAACCCCTTTAATTTGCATTAGATCAGAGTGGAACCCTCGACAAAGAAAATATTTTTTTTTATATAGTTCAACCAGTCTATGAAGGCTATAGACATTGGTTCTTTGCATCGAACAGACAATATCAAATTTATAAACTCATTTTTAATTTGTCTATGCATAGTATATGGCGCTACAATATTGACGTTGGTCGGGTGGCGGAGTCTAGGGGTCGAACTTTAAAATCTTGATTAAACAGCTTGCTACCGTTTTTTAAATTTTTTATACCTACATATATGGTGTTGCAGAAAGCAGTTTTAAAAAACTTGATTTGAGAATAACCTTAGGTTGTGATCATACAATTACAGTTTTTCTTTAATATCGTTGTGAAACTACCTTTCATGTAGAATAGAACATTAGACTGTACTCACATAAAATTAATAAATGACTGATATGCATAGAAAAAGATCACCTTTAAATTTTGTTCAAAATAGATAAGAAAATGTTGTTATGAAGTGGAAATTGTGCAAAAAGCTATGCTAAATGTATATAAACACGGTTTAAAAAACATATCGTTTCAATGAATCAATTATTTTTCGAACAGTGTCGATTTAAAATTCTACTATACTTTTCTTATGGAGATTTATGTATGATCACAATCCAAGATCAATTGTCAAATCAAATTTTGGGACAACACTTTCTGCAACCCAGCATAAATGTGACAATTGATTAAAACTAAATTTGACACAAGCATTAGAGTCCACCAGCCTACAAATTTCATATGAAAAGGGCGTATTCCGACCATTTTAAAGGTTATGTTGTTTTCACGTCCAATAATATCGATCCTACTTTTTTTTCATTTTTTACGAGAATGTGGACAATTAAACGTAGCAATTTACACAATAGTTTAATTGTCCACATTCCTGTAAAAAATGAAAAAAAAGAAAGCGATTGACTTTTTTTAGTGAATTAGCAGTGAATTACTTATTGAAGGATTTATAATTCACTTATGAAGTAAAATCCGCAGTCGATGCAGTTGAGCCAGGAATAACGTGACCATACGTCCCGTTTGTGAACGGGACCAATGACCATCCCTTTTTTCGTTTATCTGTCCCGTTGTCCCCAAAGAAAGCTCCGGGACGCACAATTGTCCCGTTTCCCGAAACCACGCGAAAATTATAGAGTTCGCCGGACGCGAGCGGTGCGGGTTTCTATTTCAGCTAAAAAAAGTAAATTTACGTTAATTAAAAAGATGTAAATATTTAAAAAACTGTATACCTATATCATATTTTTGACAATTGTATTTCAACCAATTGATATTTCTATATTTGTTTATCATAGATATAAGTGTATATACCTTTCTCTTTTCTTATAAGCAAATGATATAAATATGTTCCTCTGATTATAAATATAACTAGATATTTTATGTTGCATATTTTTAATTTGTAATAATATCTGAGTTTTTCTGAATAAAAAAACATTAAAAATGTGTTTTTTTATTGAGAACCTGCTAAATGACGTAAATAAACCGATGTTTTGAGTAAAAAAATAAATGGTCACGTTAGCCAGGAAGCAAGTGACCAAATTTTTTCTTATTTTATTTTTTAATTCTTGAAATTAAAATTTTGTATTAACAATGCCTCCCTTTTAAATTTACCGTCGCGTTCCCAAATTTTAATTTATAAAAAATTATTTTACTCAAAATTTTACAATACTACTTGCTGTGCTAATCAGTATATAAAAAAACGAGCTACTACCCGCGGCTCCGCACGCGAGTCGGATGAAATACGGCAACGACAACAGTAGTGGAGCCTTCGGCTCCACCGTAATGCAATACTATTTTAAAACACGTTTATACACTTCGTTTTTTTTTTTGCCAGAGGCATATATAGGTATCTATTACGTCTGAATTTTTAAATCATCCCCTATTTACCCCCTTGAGAGAGGATTTTGCAATACCGCTGAAACACGTAATTCTTTATTTCTCATCAAAAGTCTAAATATGAGTTTTCATATCCCCAACTTGAAAAATAATGAGTTCCCCATAGAAACTTTCATCCCCTATTTCAACCCTTTCAGGCTTTTTTTCAGACAAAATGTTGCCTATGTCTTCCCTCAGGATGCAATCTATCTCCTTGCTTTATATTATTATTAATATGGATTTAAAATTCAGATACAACCCCAAAAAATTGAAATTAAAAAAAAAGTTTTCCAATTTGCCTTCAAACGATGGCTGCATTATATTTGTTATTAAAAAAAGGGAACAGGCAATCATTTTTTTTATTCAATAGAAAAAATCGTCGCGTGTCAAAAAAAAATCAAAACAACTCTTGGCTACTGTTTACCCCTTTACATAAACGAGATCTGTACCATATATATTTTCAATAGTAATAAAAGAATATATTATATTCGCCTATTTAAGCCTGAGTTACAACATTAACTGATCAAATACAACCCTTTGCGATATTTTTTTGTCGCGCGAAAGGGTTTACAGCACCCTTTTTTTAAAGAACAGATGCATACAAAAAGGGGTGGTTGGCAAACTCGTGCCGGATACACCAAATCATTTATTACAACTAAAAATATAATAAACCAATAAACACAAATAAAACTAAAACATCAAAAACACACATTTCAACGAAAAACTGAAAAATAAAAGTAGGTAGGTACCTATAGTTACAAAGTTTTAAAAAAAATAAAGTACAAGTTTAACCGCGGTATTCGGGTTCGATAATGTTTCAGTATAGCCACTAAAACCCTGATTTTCTAAGATAGCGGTACCGCAATATAGTGACCGTAATATTACGGTGAATGACGACACAAAAAACGTGTCCATAGAATTAAAGGATGCCGGTTTTTTACGTTACGGTGGTGAAGCCGCTACCGATAAGATCACATGCAGTTATTTCTACGTACACGTTTTTTTTATGACGTCATTCACCGTCATATTGCGGCCGCCAACCAGGGCCGATCCTAGCAGATGTGCAGCGGGCGGGCGGCAAAAACAGGAGCGGTTTCAAGTCCGCGTATACTTCTATCAATCAAGCAAACTTTTTAAAAACTTATAATAAGTCGAATAAATTTATGCTGAATTTTAAATAGTTATTGAAAAAATTGTTGTCTGTAAAATCGGTTTACGGACGATAGTTTTACGTGATAACGTATTCCGCTCGAATATCATATTTAAAAATACATAACCTAAATTTTAGTAGCTGTCAAACTATATTTTTACCGACTAATAATTTGATCAACCGCAAAGCAAAATACATATTTTTAAGCAATTATAAAAGACATTTAAAATAATGTATATATTATGTATATTATATATTTGTTAACAAACCGTATAATTTATCTGGCCATCTGTCAGATGTAGCTTTCGCTGGAACAGCCGAAAAAATGTTGAACGCACACTACTCTCTGACGTCACGCGAGAAGTGAGAGACTATCGCTTATATCGCGCTCTCGCTTGCGGAACGTTACTCTTTTTCGTGAGTGCAGCCGGTGTTTCATCAATTTATAAGACGTTATCACGTCAAAATCAAAATAAGTCTCAATTTCATACGTTAAGTATTAGTTAAAATATGGAAAATTCTTCAGAGGGGCGGCCGACATCCTAGGATCGGCTCTGCCTCCAACTTAAAACAGGGTTTCCTACGAAAACGGTACCGCAGTATGGCGGTCGTAATTTGATGATTAAATGACGTTGAGATTTGATGATATTTTGTAGGTACTCATCATGAATTGTACCAAGTAGAGCTGTAAAAGTAACGAGAAATTGTGTACCCGTATGTATTCGTTACTTAAAGAACCAGTACCCGTTACTTTCGTATCGTTACGTTACTCTATACTTTTCAAACGACATACAATCGTGTACTGACAGCAACAAGCATGTGCCATCGCATCGAGGCGCGTCGCATACGTGATACGGTATGACTTCGTTCGTATAACGTATAACCGCATCAAACGAGTCGAACTGACATGGATACGAGTCAGACGATGTTTGTACTACGACCAATTATTTCGTGTACAGCACGTAACATTAATTACAAACAATTATCAACAGTTTAATAACAATTAATTTAATTACAGAAACAAACCGCACTCTACACACAAGTGACAATCGTTCATTTGATATTCACCCCTTTTTAAAGATATCTATCACTTTAAATACAGAGATAAAAGCCCTCTGACAAAAAACCTTTCACAATTAACTCCAACATGAATGAATTATATATCGTAGTCATTATGTAATACAAGTCATTCATTCGCCACTATAATGTCAGTGTTGTAGCTTTATTATTACTAGGTACTTATTTAAGCATTCAGGTACCTATATCCCTTTTTTATTGATATGCAACACTTGTGCATGTCATTATTTCCAACTGAAAACATTTAAATAAAAAAGTAACCCTTCCAAATTCTATATAATATGGAAATGAAATCAATTTTTTACCCTTCTTCAAGTAGTTAACTCTTGCATGTTATTACTGTTATTTAAAGAGTTAAATATGTCAATAGATAAACACACCCCTTTTTTGGCTCCCCTCGTTCACTTAAAGAATTTATTGCAAAACGGAACAGGAACAGCGTGACTGTCATCTTCACGTCCTTCCGTAATCAGAGTCAACTGGTACACTTCGTAATTTCAAGGCCGCGGCACACGAGACTAGTTTTCGGCCCGTTTGACAGCAATTGAATTTACAGAAAAAGTCAAGCTGAATCGATTCCGCCATCATGTATCTCTTTTAGTTTCAGCGATATGATCGTTTATAAATGCTTTTTGACGTGATAACGTCTTATAAATTGATGAATCACCAATATTATAAATTGATAAAACACCGGCTGCATGTACGAAAAAGTGTAACGTAACGTTCCTAACGTTCGTAACGCGTAACGCATAACGCATAACGCGTAACGTTCCGCCTGACCCTGTGCGTGCTTTTTGCTAATTTCTCGCTCAATTTAAATCAGATCGGTTTGAAACCAGTCTTAAACGAAAGAGGAGAACATTTTACATAGATTTCGTATAACAGAATTTGCCTAAACAGTTTTTTTATACAAATTTATATAGAAAAATATTTTATACAAATTTATATAGAAAAATAGCTGTATAAATGCATTGTTGTCTATTGCATGGCGCGCGCGCGACGCGGTCGGTCGTCTTTGTTTGCCGTACATGGAAATTAGAAAATAACGTATGTCTTGTCTTAACATGAAAACGGCTGCATTTCTAATGTTTATTTTTTGACATTAGTATTTTGTGAAATGCAAAGCCTTCTAAGTTAACTATTGGAATAACTAATTATTATTAGAACATAATACTTTGTAAGTTGCAAACGTCACTTTTGACATTTCTTATCATTCCGACACCAAGGATAAGCGGATTGAAACCAAATTTTGGGAGGTTTAGGTTATGTATTACGGAATACGTTATCACGTAAAACTATCGTCCGTAAACCGACTTTACAGACAACCAATTTTTTAGAAAAAACATGAACGTCATAACTTCTAAACGAAGAAAAATGCAGCGCGATTTTTTCAACAAGCTGAATCTCAGTTATATTTCAGATATAAATAATAATTAGCAGATTTTCAGGTTTTACAAAAATGGAAAAGTAAAAAAGGTCTCCCTTTGAGAAATTTTTGAAAAGTAATTTTGCTCCGTTTCGATTGATATGTATACTTAAAGAAAAAATCATCATGAATCGATTCCGACGACCCGCAACCCTGTATATTTTCTTGGTTTCGGAGATTTTAATCTAGTCAAATATTTATACATTTTATACCGCCGCATAACTTCTAAACTAAAGGAAATATGGACTTGCACTTTGGCTTATATGATTCAGCGTACTTTTTTCAGATCCATTAATGCTAAGCATGTCTGAGATATTTTTATATTTATCCAAATACCGCAAATCTTTTCATGTTTTCGTGCGTTTACCAAATCTGCAGCTCTTCGACCCACCACTAATTATTATTACCATTCCAACCAGCGTTGCCAGATTTTTTTTTTGCCAAGTCGGGATTTTGGAACTCTTTGAGTGAAAACAGCGGGATTCTTTCATCGAAAGCTGGACATAGTAAAAAAATGTATATAATCAGAAGTTTTCAAAGACCTATTTATCTTTTTATTTGAATTAAAATTACGTTTAGGTACGTGACAATAGATAGCAAAAATAGCCATAGAAAATGTATTTTAATAAAAATATAATATTTTAAATCAGATTTACCCTATCATTAAATAGTTGTCTTATTCGTCTTCAGAATAAAAAAAAAACAGAAATCAAAAATTAGAAAAATATGGCGTTTCAAACAATAGTCTGTGGAGTGAGAGTTACAAACTGCAACTTACAATAAGAGCATAATTATTTATAAGAATTACTTATTCATGATATTTCTGTAAAGATTTAACTTCTTTTAAAGTTATCCCGAGTTATCCCCTAAAAGCGGGACTGAGCCTGTCCCGCGCGGAACATTTAATTTTGATTTAAAAATCGGGACATCCCGTCCAAATTGGGACGTCTGGCAACGCTGATTCCAACCCACAAGTGGGGAATGGTACTAGTTTAGGTCAAAAATCACTTTTCAAAAATTTTACAATATCTTTCCGTTTTGAGGTCCCCTGAATCCAAAAAACATAATTTTGGAAAATCTCTGTGCGTCTGTTAGTCTGTTTGTTTGTCTGTGAACACGATACAGGTCAAACGGATGAGCGGATTGAAACCAAATTTTGGGAGGATGTTTGGTATGTACATATGAAGAGCCCTATTGTTTTTGGGGAAAATCGGCGCATGCGCAGAAGAGATATATGCAACAACAGTATTTTTTTGTATAATAATGGTATACTTTTCATAACGGATTTTTCTATTTATTTTTTCAAGAAAGTTTTGTTAAAAAATTTTTTTCTTAACTTTACCTATAGTTTGAAAATAAATATTTTGAAAATAAAAAAAAATAAGCCGCTCTTTTGTTTTATGGATCTGTCAGAAATAAACAAGTTCGGCATGTTTTGATTAATATTTACATGACGTGGAACATATTATGTAGGTAACCATGGCAACGATTAGCAAATATCATATTGAATTCTAGCCATTACCCGCGTCACCTCACGAACTATAAGATATTTTATTTTCTTTATTTTAATCAAATGTCAACATTTTTGAAGTTGGAATGGTCCCGTCGCCCAATTGGCTGGAATTTTATAAATTAACAGACAACAAAAAAATATAACCAAAACTGCGCATAAAAGATTGACTTGCCACTGACGTTTCCATAAATCTATGTATTAATGTGTAACAATTATTATAGTGAGCCTTGAACAAAGAGCTAAGTTATAGAAAGTACGCTGCGACGCCGTCGTCTGCACATACAAAACAGAACCCCCACAACGCAAGTGCAACGTATATGGAACTTCCATGTCCAGTTGTAGTTGCCCTGCAGGCATCAGACGACTTACACACTCGACAGTCGGCCCCCAATGTCAGCTGGACAGTGGTCAGTGCTAAGCAATCCCCCTTTCATAACTTAAGTATACAATGTGTCCATCCTGACATGTTGCACAACGCATTTTCAAAGCGTCGGACGAGAACTATTGCTGAGAGCTAGCTACGGAGAAAATGGGTGACTCGGTGCAGAGCTGAAAATTTGCAGAATAATATAGGAGATAGTATAAGTAAGTAGGGAAAAAATTGCCAGAAGGCTAGGCGGAAGATAAAGAGCCGCCAGAAGGCGCTAATGTTGCGAAAAATCAGTGCACTTTTGGCAATTTCTATACGTATTCTGTAATTCAAAACTAGATTATATATATTATACATTATATAGTTATAAGGGCATACTGAAAATTCAAACATGATATAATAATTACATTCGACAAATATTCAAAATTATTAATGACATTTTGATAGAAATAAAATAAAATTAATTAATAAAGTTACGTTGTTATAACAACGTAATTTTATTAATGAAAATATATGACGATTAGTTTTATTTCTATCAAAATGTCATTAATAATTTTGAATATTTGTCGAATGTAATTATTATATCATGTTTGAATTTTCAGTATGCCTTTATAACTATATAATATCTTATATATAAAATTCTCGTGTCACAGTTTTCGTTGCCATACTCCTCCGAAACGGCTTGACCGATTTTGATGAAATTTTTTGTGCTTATCCGGTATCTATGAGAATCGGCCAACATCTATTTTTCATCCCCCTAAATGTTAGGGGTAGTCCACCCCTAAATTTTTTTTTTTATTTTTTAGACAAAATTTTTAATTTCTATTTTTTTATGATACAACATACAAAAATACATACAATCCTCAATTTTCACCCTTCTACGATCAACCTTTATTTTTTAATAGCCATTTTAGTAATTTAATCATTTTTCCTCTCCGGTCGAAAACTGATCAATCGTCATTTAATTAGTTATCCCCGCCAGATGTCTACAGGTGTCACTTCGCCAACATCTTTTTTTCATCCCCCTAAATGTTAGGGGTAGTCCACCCCTAAATTTTTTTTCTTCCTTCCCCATTCGTTCTTTTGCACCGGGCACGACGGCGCAGCCGGAGTGTGTTAGGGGTAGTCCACCCCTAAATTTTTTTTCTTCCTTCCCCATTCGTTCTTTTGCACCCGGGTGAAACCGGGCGGGACCGCTAGTATAATATATAATCTAGTTTTGAATTACAGAATAAGTATAGAAATTGCCAGAAGTGCACTGATTTTTCGCAACATTAGCGCCTTCTGGCGGCCCTTTATCTTCCGCCTAGCCTTCTGGCAATTTTTTCCCTACTTACTTGTACTATCTCCTATTATTCTGCAAATTTTCAGCTCTGCACCGAGTCACCCATTTTGTCCGTAGCCAGCTCTCCGCCTATATGTATTAGTGATGTGTCGCTCCTGAGCGAGTTGTTCATAATGAACGACTCCTTTCTGGGAGCGGAGCGAGTCACTCTTTTCTTTGTGAATGACTCACTCCGAGCGCCATTGCTCTGTGCTGAGCTTTTCTGTTACTCTGTACTGTTGCAGTCGCACATTTACAGAGCGTACACAGCACAGGCCACAGATGCACTAGTGAATTTTGCACATACGGGAGTTATCTTTGCTGAGTCATTTAATGTTGAATGACACACTGTAAGTGTAATAGTACTAAGCTTACAGTGACTTAAACCATTCACATTGACGTCGTTGACAAAGATATAATATTGTAACAATAAACATTATTATTGTTAAGCTTTTATTATACTTTATAGTTTAATAATATAAGATGAGAATCATATGAAAATGAGCTCAGAGCTGAGTGTGTGTATTGTGCTGTGCAATGCTACGTGACTCCTGATGAGCATGCATGATGACAGTTCACGCCTCTGCAGTCTGCACTCTCGTGTAGTGCATACTGTCTAGTATCGCTCCTTTGAGCGACTCTTTTTAGTGAGCGGAGCGCACGGAGCCAGCTCCCAATAAAGAGTAATGTGGACACATCACTACTATATGTATATTGTATATACGATGACAAAACCTGTTATTGACGCAGTCATTGGCTGCTAGAACTCAGGGATAATTTAACGCTAAGACATTTATACCTATACTGATAGGGTTTCTGGTTTCTCAAACTTTTTTTTATTTGTTTTCAATTTGCTCACCCCTGGGAGCAAAATTCAAAAATAAATGTAGCCTATGTTACCCGGGCCATAATAACAAATCGATTGACACTTTATTTATCAAAATCGGATAAATAGTTTAGACGCTACGGTGGAACATCCGTAAATACAAACATACATACATAGACTACTAAACTCATAACCCTTCCTTTTGGCTTTACCGCAGTCGGGTAAAAAGTCGCGACAGCATAATTTATCTGTCTTTAATAGGCAATCTAGAAATTCGGACGAAGCCGGACCGGGCTGCCAGTGTGACATAAACCAATAAACACACGGTATACATCAACAGTTAGTGCACGCGATAACTGTGATAATCAAATGGGGTTATTTGCTCGAGACAGCTTAATGGTTCATTGTCCACTTTTTCCAATCGTATTGATTTCCACTTTATTGTGAACAAACAGAAATATTTGTTAGGCAACAGAAAATAAATTATAAAATTGTGTCTCAAGTCAAAATTAGCATTTTTAAATAAAACTTCTTTAGGTGTGTTTTGTGAATTTCGAGAGTGAGCGACTCAGTGAGTTGGCGTTACGAACAAACGTAACGATTATAGCGCATCTACACATATTGCAACCAAAATTCATCATATTATTATTATTATTATTATTATTAAATTTAGGTAAAAGCCGCAAAGCCATACAATAATAAATAATTGATCAAAATAAAACATACAATCGAACAGATATAGGAAAATAGAGTATAAGATACTTATGAGTTTTAAGTTGATGCTTTTTTTTACAACGTGTAAAAATCAAATAGACGAGCAAATATTTCAAATAGTTTTTTTATCAAAACTCAAAAATAAGAGAGAAACAGCCTTTCGAAGTATAAATAAATTTTATTAAATTTTCTTTAATTTTGAGTGTGGTCCTGGGGTTATATTATGTCACTATGGAAATAAGTTGTTATTATCAAGTAGGTATGTGTATTGTTCTGTTTTTGAGAGAATTGTGTGTGCCTCAATTATTTTGTGAATACTTGATAATAATAGCATATTTCCATAGTGACATAATATAACCCCAGGACCGACCTCATAAATTAAAGAAAATTTAATAAAATTTATTTAAACTTCGAAAGGCTGTTTCTCTCTTATTTTTGAGTTTTGATAAAAAAAACTATTTGAAATATTTGCTCCTCTATTTGATTTTTACACGCTGTAAAAAAACGCATCAACTTAAAACTCATTCTGTATAACATGTTCATCATACATTTCTTGAAGCAAGAACATTTTACAATTTTTTCTAAAATTTGTAAGAGTTGGTTATATTGAACAGCTGGTGAACAGTCACCTTAATATAATATTAATCAATTTTAGAAATAATTTTAACAAAACATTAAAATCAAACTGTAAAGTTATTGAATTGCTGTGCTGCACGAGTTTGCCATTATATACGTCGAGTAGCAATGTGCCCCCAAGACATCAACATATTATTGTTACTATTTTCTAACTCAATCTCTACGCCTGACCAGAATCAAATTACGTTGAAACCAAGTTGAAACATTTCGCCTACTATTTGCCCACCCTAAAAATATACACAGGCATACGTAAATGCATATAATATATATACACAAGGATGTATAGAATGTAAATGTTTACCAGCGGTATTAAAACGTCGTAACTGTGCATATAATAATAATAATACATTTATTTATTTATAATAATAATAATAAATTTATTTTATCAAGTCGGGATACAAAATGTATTCATTTGACATGTCAAGTACATTAAAATACATATAAGGTACATTATATAAATATTACAGTCTAAAATCATCTATATTGTAGAGGCACGCTGCAGTCAAGATTACGTAGTGGCAAATTTTTTATTAGTTGAGGTAGAATACTGTAAAGTTTTTGAGATGTATAGTGAAAATTATTCTGAGAACTGGATAGATTATACTTGGGTAGTCGCAGTGCTTCTTTATTCCTTGTGTCATAATTATGGTTATCTTTAATTCTGTTGAAGGATGATATTATTTTCTTTGGCATACATTAACAAATGATATAGATGTAGCGACGGCAGAGTCATTATTTTTAAATTTTGGAAAAACGGTTTGCAGTGCTCACGAGGAGCAGCTCGAGCCAAAATACGTACGTATCTTTTTTGGATTTTAAATGCTCTATGGATAAGCGTTGAGCTACCTCATAATAGGATCCCATATTGAAGGACTGATTGAAAAAGAGGTGTAAGTAACACGTTATGACAGCGGAATAAATGGCTTCATAGGAAGCACCGGCAAAATAGTTCATTAATATTCAAGGTTGTTAGATACAGAGGTGACCTCGTTCCGTTGGAGAATAATGGACTGTCAATTGATATTGAGTGGTTGATAAAAATATAAACCTTCGAATGGTCGTAGTTTCCAAACTAAAAGAGATAGGTACAAACGTTTTCTTACGCTCATTGAATTCAGCGTATTTTTTTCTGTAAGCATTCGCAGTTTCAAAATTATATTAAATACAGTGTAACCTCTTTATAACGAATCTCAAGAGACCGGGCATTTTTTTCGTTATAAAGAGTTTTCGTTATATAGAGGGAAGAATGGAAAATAACCAAATTTCACCTAATTAATTTATTCCAAACATATATAGTCTGTTAACTTTGCCTGACATTTTTTGCTGTGCCAATATTTGTTTTGTATTTTATTTGTTTGTATTTTATTAAGTATCTTATGCATGTCTTGAGATCATCTTCATTAAACAATAGGAATTTTTCGATTAGTTTGTCGGCATCAAGTGCTTGTTGAATAGTTGGTGATGGTTCAGAATCGTCTTCTTTACGTCTGTAAATATTTTCTGACGCCTAAATATGAACATATTTCTTCGTAATAGAGAATGGCTGTTGCGCTATAAAGAGGGTATTAATGTATGGGTTTTAAGGTAAACCAACCAAATTGTAATAATTTCTACGTTATAGGGAGTTTTTCGTTATAACGAAGGACGTTATAAAGAGGTTGCACTGTAATTCAATTTTTGCAATTTTTTCAAGGCATACCCCTTTAAAAAAATACGATTTTTGACGAAAACCGCAATCTTTCGGAACTTTTGCAAAATCATCATGCTTATAGATCCAGCATGGTCCCCGAACCATATCTTTTTTTGTAAACGTTTAAGTACCACTGACACCCAGCTACTTGTTATATTATGCAGAATGTGAAACGGGCACCGGTCAACATCGACGCGGAATCATAGCGAGGTCGGCCATTCGATTTCACATAAAACTGCACCCCATGACTATGTATTTCAGTGAATTTCGCATAAACTACCCTCGCAGATAAATAACTACAAACGGCCAAACAATTCTTACGAGTATACGCGCGCGTTAGTAGGCCCGTGTAACGGAGCTGGTCCATTGGACCTGTCTGTAATACACCCACACCGAATCCGAATTTATCATTGTAAGTACGACTCGGTCTTTTATGTATGCTTACATTAAAATAGTCTCTTACACTTTTGAATAGCTAACGCAATAGTGTCAAAAATGCCAAAGCTGAGCCAAACATCGAGCCGAAGTACTTGAAGCACAGAGAATCGAGCTCTTTCATAAATTGCTCGATTTATTCAACCAACTTTCAGTTTCAAAAATGGTTGAAAGCATCGAGACTTAAGGCCGCTGCACACGAGGCTAGAAACACTGCTAGGAGTTCTGCTAGCCGGTTGGCTGGGTACGAAGCTGGAAATGACGAATACCAATTACCAACGGATTTGCCTTTTCAATTTAAAAGATTACAATTTCTATTAAAAACTCCTTTCGGAATAACTATAAACAAAGCCCAGGAGAACACACTGGCATTAATTTAGAAAAAACACGTTTTTAGCTCAGCCAGTTGTATGAGACTTGGCCACAAAATCTTTACGTTTTTATAAAAGATGGTAAAACAAAAATCATTGTTTATATAGGGCCGGCCGTCTTAAATTAGAGGTTATAGCTTGAATTTATGAATATTTTAATCAATTATATAAATATGTACACATTGATTCCACGTGAATGGTCCGCCTGGTTTCACCCGGGTGCAAAAGAATGAATGGGGGGATAGACATGAGTACGCACGTTCATCTTAGTTTACCGAGATGAATGTTGTGTCCAAATTTCACGATGATCGGAGTTACCGTTCAAAAGTTTTTGTTGGACGGACAAATTTTGAGTTACATTTTTCATTGATGCCCCCCTCCTATTGGTCGTTGCGTGATATTATATAGCCTATAGCCTTCCTCGATAAATGGACTATGCAACAAAATATTTTTTTTTCAATTCGAACCAGTAGTTCTTGAGATTAGCGCGTTCAACCAAACAAACAAACTCTTCAGTTTTGTATATTAGTATAGATAGATAGAAGATAGGCAGGGCCCTCGCGCCCTATAGTGCGATGTGTGCGATGCACGCGGGCGGCACATTCAAGGGGCGGCAAATGGCCTGGTTGTATTATGTTTTTTGTACTGTATAGAAAAAATATATAACTGATATTATATCAATTTTATTTATACTCAAGCCTGCGTGAAAACTCTTACGAGTAGTTATTTATTTTTTAATGAAATTTGAATTAGAAATATTTCGCGCGCAATTTTCGATTCGATAGTTAATTCACATCAGCGCGTAGACAGGGCGCCCCTATCGGGAGACTCCCGCGTATGTTTATATCTTGAATTTTCCTGTCGATTACTGCAAGAGTGCGAGTGAAGTAAAGTATTTCTCAATAAACAAATACTTTCTACTAATTGATAAACTAATGATTATTTTGACTTAATGAATTCTCTCAGCTCAGCGGTGAAACTAAATTTTTCTCTCATTCATAAGTACGACATGAGAAGAACGCCGTGAAAAATCGCACGGAGTAAACTGTTTTTGTAGAGAACAGTTTACTCCGCGGAGTGATTTTTTTTAACGTGAAGAGAGAATTTTTGAAATTCACTCTGTACGAGTGAATTTTCAAAATTCACTGTTTAATGTGTTTCATTTTAATTGAATATATTTCAGAATCAAATTTAGCTCTATGTTTCAATGATTGTGTTTCGTTTGAATTATTTTACATAACAATGTTTAAATAATTTTTTTTACAGTTTATTTAAATTTATAAGAAATAAAGTTTCTATTAAATTGCACTTACAGTATTAGTTATTTAGGATTTTTAACGTTTTTCAATTTGATATATCGTCTAGTGAGTTTATCCCCAATAAGGGGCGTCAATTATGAACCCGCACGCGGGCGGCGTGAGGCCTTACGAGGGCCCTGAAGATAGGCACAAAAAATATAAACAGAAAAAGTGATGAAAACTGAAAAGAAGCTCTAGGAATCTTTAAAACTGTTCAATTACAGACTAAGTGACGATTTTATTTATTTGAATTAATTGAGCTACGTCTGTATAATTCATTAAGAAAACAACTCTCACAGTATGTGGATTTTGTAATACAGACACCGGACAACCATACTATATTATATGTAATATATATTATAAACTTTATATATTAGTTTAGATTTAGACTAAAAAACTAACCTGACAGCTCGACCGAATAAAAATCAATCTGCAAAGAACAGTCTATATATCCATAGAATTCACTTATTTTTACCCGACTACTATCTATGTTTATTTTTTCAGTTCGAAAACATCACACCACACTTCACATTTAAAAAACACCGCACAAAATAAACTATACATAGTCTTAATTGAGTAATACCTCATTAATTAACTCGCTAATTTGCGTTAAAATTTCATTTGTCACACGATTTAATGTTTATGTCAAAAAATAAAATTTATAGTCTCCGAGAACAAAAGTTTATCGCTCATTAAATTTGATTATCGGTTATGACATTTTACATAACTCTCTGTGCATTTATTAAACACATATTTCAATAATTGACGCAAACGAACTAAAACTATATTTCTATCACAATTCGCTGCCAACCTTAACTGACCGAAAGATCTCCGTTTTAACTTGTTTTTTTACAAAAAAATAAATTTATACATAGTTTTGTCAATAAACTGGCAGTTCCCTATATAGGTGAGTACATAAATATGCTAAATTGATGCATGCATAACAATAATATATACAGGTGATCCAGAATTTGTGGAAGGGCTCCAAAAATTTAAAAATGAGTGTGGACCAGTGGCGGATCCAGGATTACGGCAAGGGGGGGTCTTGAAAATTTTTTACTCCTTTTGCGGAGAATTCATGAAAAACATGAAAAGCTTTTTTTTTTTTATTGCGCAGTAAGATTATAATTTGGGATTTTTGATTCTCTGGAAGGGGGGGGTTTGAACCCAACCCCCCCCTGGATCCGCCACTGGTGTGGACACCTTCGAACCCTTAAAAAGTAGACAAAGAAAAGAGATCTCTTCGGACTAAAGATATAGCATTAGTTTTTTTTTTTCCTCACTGTACAACACCACTGAGCTGATGCAATTCACTACTAAACAAAAAAAAATATAAATGCACCGAGCTTATACCAAAAGCAAACTGTGATATAAATACTTTGCAATAACTTAATGTACTATTTTTAACACGACAATTACATTATTAAAATAACTTAGTTTCTATGACCTATTATTATGCAATAATATAAAAATTGTGTAGGTAAGTTGAAATTATACTATACATAGTTGCCCGATTTTAACATTAATAAAATGCTTGTGTAATTAAACTGTTTAACAAAAACGTTTTATATTAACTTCACTTGTAAGTTTGTATGTATGTATGTATGTTTGTTTGTAACCTTCGTTTGGACTACAGCAAGTGGTTTATTACTGTAGTATAATATACAAGCACTGTAACTACAGTGGTTAGCCGTGCGGTCTAAAGCACGGGTCCTCGCTGACGTCAACTCTCGGAATCACGGGACAATAAATCGAACTAAAAAGTGGAAAATAAATATAGTTAAAAAAAAACTAAAAAACACGCTTTATATCGAACTAAAAACTAAAAAATATTTTTTTTAAATAAGCTTAAAACAATACTGAATAAAAAATACTAGTATTATTGTGAAAAAAGCGTGGGGCGCTTTGTTCCACATTTTCGTACATCGAGCGCCCCACGCTTTTTTCACAATAATAATTTTTTTTTAAATTACAAACGCTCGATAACTGAGATCATTAGTGCTGAGACTGATTGACGAAAATAGTCATTATTGACAATAAAACTATAAAGGGGAATTTTGCGTCTGCCTATTCTGCCATAAATCTTAAACGTATAATCCGATGTCAACGAAATTGGACTCCTCAACTCAAAAGATAGGCTTAGCTAGCTAAAGTATTTTTCATATAAAAAATCGAAAGAAAACCGAAGTAGATTTTCTCGAAAATGACGCATTTCCGACCCCCAAGTGATAAAGGTTAAATCATTCTCTCTCATTTCTCCCGGTCACTATATATTATTCGATTTTTCATTCGTATGTTTATTTAACAAGCCATCGAATGAACGCACCGTTAATTCGATGGTTCGTTCTATTTACTTTGGGCTCACTTGTATGCCTTCAGTGATTCATACAAAAATCCATAGACAGGGCATATTCAAATAACCATTCATAAGCAGCAGAAGTGCGTAAAATTTGAGCCTAGCAAAGGTCGGTCGTCAATAGTTTTTGTTATTTACCTATACAAAACAGCTGTTAAAATAAATACCGACAATATTCACAACATTTAATATAACTAAACCTTAACCACCGACATTCACAATATTTCTTCATTTCTTTTGATATTTGAATATAAAATAAACATTTTTGGAGTTTACTCCTTAAGAAACAATTTTGAGTTATAAGGTCCGGTACGAAAATGAGTAGTAAAATCAATTGGTGAGGCGTTACGCTCCACCGCTTCAAGTGTGGCGTTACGTTCGTCCGCTTCAAAAGAGACAAACATATATAGGTTTAACGTGCGAAAGAATGAGATGGAATATACATTACACTTGTGCGATGCTAGATTAATCTTTATCTATACTAATATATAAAGCTGAAGAGTTTGTTTGTTTGTTTGGTAGAACGCGCTAATCTCAGGAACTACTGGTCCGAATTGAAAAATGTTTCTTGTTGGATAGTTATCGAGGAAGGCTATAGGCTATATTATAATATCACGCTACAAAGTGGACAAACTGACAGATAGACGATGTTAATTGACAGAACATTGTGCGAAGTTATTCTTTTTGCCCGATAATGAAAAAAGTGGGGTTATGATCTTCGCTTAAACTTAGCTGTAATTGTCAAATTCACGACTACTTTATCGGCAGTAAAAGAAAATACTACATACTGGTGTATAGTACAGTTAGTACTTAGTACTCCCTTAATTTCAGTACCGTGCGTACAATTTTATGTATATAGATAAATTACTAGCAGGCATATGCAACAGCTAAACGTGGAACGGATAAATGTGTTACATAATAAGAACTGGAAATAAAGCAGAAGGGTAGTTTGTGTAATGAAGGGGTGGCGTCGTTCCATACATCCTATAAACCAAGGATGGGATTTGTTTAATAAAAAAACAGTTGTGTGGTTTTATGAAGCCACGACGCAAGTGAAACTTTTATTGGATTGTAGGCGTTGGATTGTAGACATTTATCCATCACGATTAATTATAAACAACAATATTCACATATAAACACTGTACAGCACTTGCCCGCATGACAGACTGACTATGTGTTATACATACTACACGATCAGCTGATGCTAACCATGGGCGCCGCCATATTGGCCTTGGCTGCTCTACCGAGCGCCTACTCCGAACGCCTTTCACTTTACCTCTACTCCGCGACCGCCTGTAATGCGACATGCAACAGACGGCCAGAAAAATTCGGGGCGATAGAATAAAAGTTTCACTTTAAAACTGATCAAGAGCCATTCATAAACTAGTTTATGATTTTTGTAGTTTACTAGCCGTTACTCGCGGCTACGCACGCGATTGAGACGAAACACGGATGAATTCCCATTATTTGGCGTAGTTACTCCTTTATTCCTTTCTCAACGTAGACCCCCTAATAAATTTAAAAATTGATGACATTCACGTGATCAACGGCCTGACAAACCTTGAAAATGACAACCATGTTGATTTTTAGACTATTTACCTATTTTCACCCTCTGAAGGGGTTGTTTTTGGAACACGTGTTTATTTATTTGTTGACATGAGTAATCCTGCGCATTTTCGAATTGATAAATCTATCTTGCATGATTTCTCGGTACAAATTTTGAACCCCCGTTACACCCTTTTACGGGTTGAATTTTCAAAAATTCGTTCTTAGCGGATGCCTAAGTCATAATAATTATCTGTGCAGCCCAATCCGTCCAGTGGTTTGAGCTGTGCGTTGATAGATCAGTCAGTCAATCAGTCAGTCAGTCACGGTTTCATTTTATATATATTTAGATAAAGTTTTATAGTTTACTAGCGGCCCGGCCCAGTTTCACCCGGGTGCGATAAATATATTTTGTGTTCTGCAAAATGTATTTCATTAAGAAACGACTAAAGCGTCGAAATGTCTGAACTAATTGCTTTGATCTGATGTCGCTCGGTGACAGTGTCCATGTCGCTAGTTGCCGTTTGATGCGTTGCAGTGACGCGCCATTTAAGCGCAACCAGTTGGAGAAGCTTGCACCTTGCGAGCATTGTTGTCTTAGTCTACGCGGCTCCGACAACAATACACTGCCGCCGTTTCCAGTAGCGCCTCGGTACAATAGTGTGGAACCGGACTAAGATTGTCTTTGCATACTATAATATTTATGGGTTAGCCATCCTTGGTCCAGATCAGAAGGGTGCTGCAGACGCTGCTTATGTATGTACACGTGTGTGTGTGTATGTACATTCTATACACAAACGTAATAGGAACAAAGAAGAATGTGCAGCGGATTTAGCTAATGTTTCAACTTATACACGTACCGGCCATGCTACGGTAGACTATCAAAAAAAACTTTAAAAATGGCGCTGAAAATTATAGAAATATCTATATCTATATTTCTATACTAATATATAAAGCTGAAGAGTTTGTTTGTTTGTTCGTTGGAACGCGCTAATCTCAGGAACTACTGGTTCAAATAGAAAATTTTTTTTTTGTTGGATACCCCATTTATCGAGGAAGGCTATAGGCTATATAATCAGGCTACGACCATTAGGAGCGGAGCTTTAATTAAAAATGTTGCAAAATGTATCTCAAAAATAGGCTTATATTCAAGTGAAATGCACTAACTGTATCATACCTTTATGTAAAATGACGTCTTCTACACTACGAATGTAGTATTAGGGAAATAAAGAAATTATTAATATACTCATATTGGCGTTAGGAGTACACAAATTCTGCTGGCTCAATCGGTAGAGCATGCCTCTGTCAATATCAGGATCGTGGGTTCGAGCCCCACGTTGTGCGAATATATCATTATTATTTTTTTTTTATTTTTTACATTGCTTTCTTCTAAGGCTTACATTTAAATTTATTTTAATTTTATTTAATTAATTTAAAAAAAAATTATTAGTTAAAAAAAGTTTAAATGCTCACCCCTGCCTGTATAGTGCAGTGCATATTTTTTCTTTAACTAACCTGTTATTTTGCTTGGTGAATTGAAAGTAAAATTTTATTCTAATGATTAAATTTGTTCCAAGATTAGTAGCTTCTATGTTTATAATAGTGTTCGGTGAATATGGGCATTAATAAATATAAAATCTATTAAGTTACAATCTTTTTTTAATTAGTTTTAATATTTACCAATCAGAAGTCACATTTATTATTAAATTAAAAAACCATTATTCTTATCCTAATTTCTACATCTGCATGTGCAAAAACTCCATATCTTCATTTACAGATGTCGATCAGGTTTGAAGTAAATATTTAGTATAGTTCAGACTTCAGATCTGTTCCAGACAGAACGTTGCCAATTATGTCTTCATATTTCGAAATGTTAAAAATACTAAGAACAAAAAAAACAAGACATCGGGTGCAGTGTTTTGTTTCAACTCCGTCGGGAGTCAATCAATAATCGAATAATGAAATAAGAGACAGTCTGCAAACTCGCGAATTAGCTGTTAATCAGTTGTGACGTCACTGACACAATACACCGCCCACACAATTGTTTAAGTCAAGTTCCTTGTTATTGGCGGCCATTTTTATCCCGAGGGAACCTGAAACCGTCCTGTAAGAGCTTCACTGGAATTGGAATTTGTCTGACGTGATAATTTCTCTTCTCTGTAGACAAAAGAACTTTTCAATGCAACTTATTATCAACATTTCCGTTTTAATCATAATTTGGTAGAGAAATCACTTTTTTGTTATTTTATAGTGCAAAACACGAAAATCTATAAAACACCGTTTAAATACTCATGTCTATAATTGTCTATAATAATTACCAATTACTATATGAAACATTGTCTGTTTACTCAATGTGAGTGAAGGCAACAAGGCGTATCGAAAATATATCTGCGTCTCTTGTTTCGAAGTATTTCCTTGGTTATTCCGACAATATATTAGCATGGAGTATATCTCTCTTTATCAAAAGGTTTTTGTCTTTATCTATGGCGTTATATAATACAGTATGTAAACACGTAAGGTGCACATAGGGAAATTAGCATTGGGAAAAAATACTTGGATCAGAGTTAGTTAGTTAGTTAATTGTTATTTCTATTGAATTATCGTGGTAATCTTGAAGATTCTATTTTATTTTGATTTATTTTTATTTTACTTGGCTTTTTTAATAATAAAAAGCTCTTATAAATCATTATTTTAATTTTTTTGTACAAAAATAAAACAAAAAAACAACTCCATCTGTTTGGAAACATTTCATTCAAAAATTGTCTGACTGGTATGACGTATGCGCGTTGGTAAATCAGTGACCCGATGTCTTTAGGTTCAACATGAATAGGCGGAGATATTTGATCTCGCACCATAATGAAGTATTTTTGGGAATTTAATGTCCCATTAATAAAAAAAGTCCGATTATGTTGTAATCATTTGAATATTTTCTTCGGTAGTATACACATTCATTTTGCAAAAGAATATTATCTGTCAAATTGAAAAACAAGATTTCAAGGCTCACTCTGATCCAGTCATTTTTTCCCAATGTAAATTTCCCTATGTGCACCTTACGTGTTTACATACTGTATATAAAAGTGTATGTTATTATCACTCAAAACAAATGAACAAAAGCGTAATGTAATGCGGATTATTTTGAAAAAAGATGACCGCCCAGAGTTATGTAGCGTCATTCTGTATGGTCACTGTTAAAATTAACAGCGGTGTTAAAAGTCTGTCTCATTTTAACTTTAGTGATGTTAAGGCCGCTGCATAGAAAATAACGTTTTGCAACATTGATGGTACATAATATTATATAGAATATAGTTTGTCGAGTCCAATGGATCGCCGGACCGGACAAACAGCACAACCACGTTTTCTGAGTTACAATCACACACACCCGGAGTATAACTAACTTTATGTATCATACATTTACAGGGCTATCCATACAGAAAAGTAATGAAAGATCACACTGTAAAAGTTCAACACTTTCATTCGATCATCGGTATTCTTTCGTACACATGCATTAAAAACATATACTTTTATTCTATACTGAGCATAGGAATAAAATCGCAATCGAACTATTAGAGTGATAAACATATACTTCTGTCTTTTTTTACGCCGTATCCAAGAGGGAAAAACAAGCACGGGGGACTCGGCTTAAGAAATTTCTAATTTGCTCCCTCCTGGGCCAAAAGCTAGGTACGCCCATGTTAACGTCATAGAAAAAGACAAAGTTTTTGAAACAGAGATACTTTATTCAGATTGCAAGTACATCATCCTATCATCGGAGAAATCAAGGAATTACATCGAAGAAAGAGACGCAGATATATTTTCGATACGCTTTGTTGCGTTCACTCACCGCACATTGAGTAGATAGACAATGATTAATAGATATATGATTAAAAACAATGCAAACCTTTAAACAGGCTTCATTTAGAACACTGGCCTCGTCCCACTTTTTTTTGGAGTTGGAATCCACGTTACAAATCGATAATAAATCAATTTGTTGAGAATCTTTTGGAAGCTTCTTCTACAAGAAAAAAATTTCCAAAAGTATATTTTTAATCCCGCTACGAAGATACGTCATCGCTAGACAGCTGCCTGCAGGCTGGTGCATGCATCTCTTTCCATAGACATACCTCTCTTTATCTATGCGCCAAAGTGATGTGTTGACCAGATTCATCGTCATCATATGGAGCGCCTAAACTCGGCTGTTTGAAATTAAATCTAACATACATCTTGATAGAGTTAGTTCTTTCAGCCACAGTATCCAATGTGTTGTTCGGGTGATTTTGGTCCTGTCTAAACTTATTGATTCATTGATGTATAAAGTTGACAGGTTAATTATTAGCTTTTAAGATATTTTCAACTTTCTTAAAATTGTCATTATGATAGTCTTGGTGACTTAATTTTGTTACCCTGTGTAACAAGCTTTTTATAACACTATTTTTATGCTGTACTGAATGGTTTGAGCGATAATTCAGAAGCCTGCCTGAATGCGATGGTTTCATATACCAATTCGTTCTTAATTCTCCTGAAGCTGAACGTGTTACTAATGTGTCTAAAAATGGGATTGATTTATCAACTTCCTTCTCCATAGTGAATTGGATCTTCTCATTAAACTGATTAAACCTTTGTAATAAGTCATCAATTTTATTATCGGGAACTGCAATGAAAGTGTCGTCCACATAAACTTTTAATATCGGGATTTTATATGGTAAAGTTTCCAATACTTTGGAAACTACGTAGTAAAATTTCCAAAATATCGCTTACGTTTCTTGGAAGATTAACCATCGATATTTAAAATTCGAATGTGTACAACCCTTATGAAAGCTTTCAATTTTCTCGCAACTGGGAATGCATAAGACAATAAATAATTGGTTTTGAGTTAATCCAGTACGCATTTTTGGTCGACCCTAACGCACGTAGCACGTAAAGTGTAGCACATATACTATAACGTTGGCGGGCCGCGCCATAAAACAAGCTCCCGTTCAACTGTGAGCTACGTAGCTCCGTACGTTGTGTAGAATCACTCACACCAGAACGATTCGCGCGAGACTTGCCTTGCCGTACAAAAGCTAACGTACTCCTTCGTAATATGTATATACATATCACGATAGAGGAAACTTGGAAAATCGTACAAGTTTTGCATTTTCCATGCTTTCTGCATTGTAAAAATGATGTTTGGCAAACTTTCCGATTCGGATTCACTTGAGTAAATTTTGGTTTGGCAACAAAATAAATTCGTTGCAAAGTGGCGCCCAACGTGGGGCCCGAATTTGTAACACGTCTGTAAATTTATCTCAACCTAATTTATTGAAAACATGAATTAGCAAGTTCGTTACAAAATAATAATAAAATGATAATAATTTATTAAAAATAATTATACTGGTATTTTCACAAAGAAGACGGAGATATGTGAGGCGTTGGATGCAAGTCAGACAGTAGAGTCAACACGCGTCTACGGAGCGTACAGTTTAACCTGTTTACTGAATGATTCAATACATTTTTACATCTTTAAAAATGTATATCATTATTATTATTTTGTAACGTACTTATGGATTCATGTTTTCAATAAATTTCGTTGATACCTAATTATAGACGTGTTAGAAATTTGGGCCCCACGTTGGGCGCCAATTTATAACAAACTTATTAATTCATGTTTTCAATAAATGACGTTGATACCAATTAATAGACGTGTTAGAAATTTGGGCCCCACGTTGGGCGCCAATTTATAACAAATTTATTAATTCATGTTTTCAATAAATGACGTTGATACCAATTAATAGACGTGTTAGAAATTTGGGCCCCACGTTGGGCGCCAATGTGTAACGAACTTATTAATTCATGTTTTCAATAAATTACATTGATAGCAATTAATAGACGTGTTTCAATATTAAATAATCGAGTAAATCAGGCAAATTTACCCTACTCATGTCGACAGACAGTCGTAAGTGTGAGTCGTAACTAACCGGGAACAGGGAAAATCATAATTGATCGTCTTATTAAAGATAACTTAGCTCTCTCGCGCTTCTTTGTCTGCATTCTGCATCTACGTTCTTTCGTAGTTTACGTACCTACATACAGTACCGTACAAACTAAACTAAGAACTTATTCTTTTAATATTACAGCCATAAAAATATATTTTAGAACAATGGAAAATCTTAAAAAATTCTATCCAATTGGGCAACTTCAAAATGTTGACATTTGATATAGTATAATAAAGAAAATAAAATGTCTGATATCGCGTGAGGTGACGCGGGTAATGGCTAGTATTCAATATGATATTTGCTATTCGTTGCCATGATTACCTACATAATATTATATTCCACGTCATGTAAAAATTAATGAGCCTTTTTCATGAAGTACGAAAAATCACTCACTAGTAGCGCTAGTAGTTCGGTAGGGACAAACACTGTCAAATCCCCATATAAACACACATTAAAGTGTACTTGAAAAAAAATGTTTTTAACAGAAGATGATGTTCCTGGAGCAAAACTAAAATTTGCAACTGTAAAAGATAACAATGTAGTAACATTAAAACGTTGGCTTGCGTGTCGTAATTTAAAAGTATCTGGAAAAAAAAAATGAATTAATAGACAGGTTAGTATGCAGACTCTAGTAAAATATTAGCGATAAATTCAAACTGTAATAAGAGAAATTGAAAATAATTATGAATTTCAGATTTATTTCCAAATGAAATATGAATCAAAAATATATGGTAATAAAATAAATTTAATTAAATATAATAAATGAATATAATTTAATAAAAGATTGAGGTTATATCTCATTCTAATCAATGGTAATAAACTGTCAAAAATTTACTATTCATTTTTTATTCATTTAATTAATTTTAAAAATAATTTCGATAACATAATATGTAAATGATGACTCTCAGTGATAAGTTTATCAGTTCAAAATTTTTTTTATTTCAGATTTATATTTTTAAATAATAAAATAATATCACGTAAATAACATTGGTTGGCATGTAAATATTTTATGTTTGTCCCTACTACTAGTGCTGCCTCTCGTGACACTTTCGCTGCACTATTCTCAGGAAAAAGGCTCATTAAAGCATGCTTAAATAGTTTATTTCTGACAGATCTACAAAACAAAAGAACAGCTGTTTTTTTTTATTTTCAAAATATTTCCGAAACTATAAAATTTAGAAATAAAATTAACGAAACTAATTCTTGAGAAAATAAATAGAATAACAAGCCTGGTAGGACGGAACCAGGAATGCGATTATGATTGTTTTATTTGAATATATCAACCAACAAAAGTTTGTTGGCGCGAAATAATAATCTTGCCACGGGCGCCGATGAATCCAGCTACGGCACAGATCTTTATCTTACTTCTGTCAAAAATTATCAACATTTTTGAACCGCTAGTAAGATGTAGTTTCAATCATTAATAAAGATGACATCGAACAAAACTCCTCCAAGACATACATCGTATCTCCAATTCGAATTTCACCGCAACGTATCTCCTGCGACTGGCAATGAATTACCTACTCAACTTTTAACATTCTAAATTACACTAATACACCCTGTATATATACATATTTTCACGCCATAATATTATACATAGTTACGTAGAGAACTAGACACACAGTATCCATAGAGCAGGAGATATGATAGTGGACGATTGGTTGCTAGGCGACGCGTCCGTAAGGATGTCCATCGCCCGCGAACGGCCGGTCATGGATATGCGTCTGTCCGTCCGTCCGTCCGTTCGTGTGCAGTGTTTGGTTATTACAACAAACTCATATACTAATTGGGTTATGTTACAGTGCCCCCACAAAATATATATCTATACACACACACACCCACTACACACTAATGTGGAATAAGTTGTGTTAAAATATCATTGGCGTAGCTCCGCCGTCCGATCGGAAAAAGGTATAATATTTAGAGCTGTAACAAACCGTATGTATTCGTTACTGAGTAACGGGTACATCGTCTGACTCGAAGTAACGAATCGTTACTTACTAATTCATTTCGTTACTCGCATTTGTCGTATCCATGTCAGTTCGACTCGTTTGATGCGGTTATACGTTATACGAACGAAGTCATACCGTTCACGATGCGATGCTTGATGCCAGAGAACATACACTTCTTGATGCTGTTAGAACATGATTGTATGTCGTATGAAAAGTAACGAGTAACGTAACGATACGAAAGTAACGGGTACTGGTTCTTTAAGTAACGAATACATACGGGTACACAATTTCTGGTTACTTTTACAGCTCTAATAATATTTTAAATTATAGACACTCGACAACAGAGGTCACAGCCGATTCGGAAAAATAGAATAGCAATCCTGCAGTCTTCAAGGACGTAGTCTGGTGTTCGAGTTTCGGAAAATCGAATTTATTTTTTTTTTACATTTTTAGGAAGTATAATATACATATTAGGAAAATACTGTAAAAATTTTAGACCGAAATATTAAATATTTACAAAGCTATAGCATATAGTCGAGAGTATATTTAAGATAATTTATAGACGCTCAACAGCTCAAAAATCTAAAAAACACTATGTAGTGCCAGTTTATAGTATGAATGATCGTAAATTATAGACAATCGACAACTGAGGTCATACTTTAAATTTGCTGTGTTGTTTTATTGATAACGTAGGTATTAAATAACTCAAACATATGAAGCTATTTTGAATGGCTAATGTTAAAATTAACAGCGCTGTTAAATTTTTGTCCCACTTTAAAGTGACTAAAAAAATCAACAGCACTATAAATTCTTACCACTGACCATACAGAATGGCATCAAATTATATCTTCAATGGTACACCCGTACCTCCGCCAGATTTAAGTAGTGCAACTGCGCCTCCACCATATTTAATAGCTAACTATTTCACTGTAAATCTTCTTGGTTTCCGGGCGTATGGACTATGTGCAAGGAGGCGGAGTTACAAATTTATCGATGCGAGCGTTTGTGGTGAGCACTAGGGGAAACTTCAAACTCAAATTTTCCGTATGTCAGTGTTTATTAAAAGTGAAAATAGTTATAATTTTATAAAGTTTTTTAATTACGAAGACAACATGGTCAAAACTAGACGATCTGGAAATGCTTGTTGTGTTCCAGGCTGTTGCGCTGATGGCGATTTAAGTAAAATAAAGATCGTTGGCGCCATAACTTGACATTACGCTGTCAGTATAAACAAATTGATTATTTATATATTGTACGTTAATTGGTAAATAAATGATTCTCACGTGCTTTTTATATACAGTATGTAAACACGTAAGGTGCACATAGGGAAATTAACATTGGGAAGAAATGACTGAATCAAAGTGAACCTTGAAATCTTGTTTTTCAATTTGACAGATAATATTCTTTTGCAAAATGAATGTGTATACTACCTAAGAAAATATTCAAATGATTACAACATAATCGGCATTTTTTATTAATGGGACATTAAATTCCCAAAAATACTTAAATATGGTGCGATATCAAATATCTTCGCCTATTCGTGTTGAACCTAAATATATTGGGTCACTGATTTACCAACGCGCATACGTCATACCAGTCAGACAATTTTTGAATGAAATGTTTCCAAACAGATGGAGTTGTTTTTTTATTTTATTTTTGTACAAAAAAATTAAATTAATGATTTATAAGAGCTTTTTATTATTAAAAAAGCCAAGTAAAATAAAAATAAATCAAAATAAAATAGAAATCCTCAAGATTACCACGATAATTCAATAGAAATAACAATTAATGCAGTCATGGCTAACTCTGATCCAAGTATTTTTTCCCAATGTTAATTTCCCTATCCTTACGTGTTTACATACTACTGTATAATGGTTTACAATCTGAATTTTGTTGTATATAAAAACAGCAGTTTTCAACCAAAGTTTTAGACTTATCACCATAGAAACATGTCGCGATTTACATAAAAAGTGAGTTCAATAATTCGCTATTACCCACTAGCGGCGCTAGTAGGCTTCGTGCACATGATGTTTCTTCTTTTCAACTGCCGGTTTAAGTCGGAGAAGGGGAAGCTTTTCTCTTTTCGTCTGATCCATACCAATTTGCCCTCCCGTGCCCAAAAAAAAATTCATTTCAAAATCTAAATATGGACGGACAGAACGGTAACGCCGCTGAGTTAAACGATATATCAATGCGACATGAAATGAGTTATACCGAGTAGGATTTATGTTATGTAACATATGTTGTCTGAGGTACAACGTATACTGTAATGCCTGCACGTTGATATGGGATCACTTTTTGTTATCTTATCACGATATATGCACAGTGGCGTCGTTTTCTAGTACGGAATGGGGCGTCTATAATTGAATAAGCGCCTGGAGAGTCGGATGCAAAGAGCCTGGGGAATAATTGACTGAAATTGAAAAGTAACATCACAAATGCATAAACATACCTGCAAGATACAATACATAAAAATATTTTGTGAGGTTATAGGAACATCATATTAAATATTGTAATAAGTTGTGCATTTACTTTTATACCTTATGACAATAAAAAAATACTATCTTATGTTTTTGAATCATTGAAATATTAAGATGTTAAGATGTTTTTTTCTCCTGCAAAAACTATTTTTTTTTCATGAAATTTTCAGGAGACTTACCTTTCTATGTCCTAAATAAGCTGTAATTTGCAGGAGAAAAAAATTAAAAACGAAAAACACGGTTTTTTCAATATTTCTTTGATTCTTTAAGGTTATGTGAAAAAGTTATATTCATAAAAGTTGTAGATCCTTTTAATACCTACAACATTGCCACACAAAATTTTTCGATTAGATGTCAACTTTCGCCGGAAATAAAGAAAAACCGCGTTTGACCCCTAAAATGCACCCCCCACAGCCCTCCGGCCTTTTACGCATTTGAATTTTTGGTTTCTGTATTTCTGACGGCAGTTTCTTCCCTTCCTCATCATTCGTTTTCTGTTATTAATTTTGTCCTTGTCAAAAGCTAACTTCACTGGTCTATTAACTGATAAACAAATTAAAAAAACATTGTTTCGGCAGGATTTTCGCAGGCAACCTTAGCGATCTTTCTTAATTATGGTCTTAACTATCATCTCTAATTTTTTCGTTCGTCCACCTTATGACGACACATTTTCTGCAGCCGTCTCTTGGACTATGAGAGTTGCGCACCGCTATAACAATTTAAAATAGTTCACAGTTAATAAGAAAAATCGCAGGATTGTGGACAAAAAGTTAGATTTAATAGTGTACAACGTTTCGTCTATAGATTTAGACTTTTTCAAGTACAATATTAAAATTCAAAACAATAATTATGAAAATAAACATTAATTACTAACCATAACAATTAACATATGTTAAGGTAGGTACATAAGACAAAAACATGTACACGATATCTAATATATAGTTTACAATCATTGCGTAGGATGGCGCCACTTTCGCTTACTTTTGACATTCAAACATGCGCGTATTACGAAAACGAATTATGTAGTTTAAGGCTGTATCTTTTTATTACTCTCAGTGGATTTTAAAGTAACTGAAATAATAAAATAGATATATGCACGTTTATTCGAAACACGCTTATGATCGCACAATACTAGATTCCTTATACAAACGCCGTTAATGGTGACAAGAGACGATCGATATATTCAGACAGGGCGTGTATCCAGCGATTCTATTGGTCACTTTAGAGCGCAGATTCGAAATTTGAATATGCGCAACTATAAAAAGGGGTTATAACATTATACCTTACAATTATTATAATGTTATACGCTCAGCCACATGCGTATGTATGTTGTGTGTGTGAACTTTGACGCTTTCTGTTCGTTCAAGTTTGTGAAGTTCACGCTTCCTTTCTTGAATCTTGACCCTACGCCGTGTGCCTGCAGGAATGTTTACATATGCGTGAATATTATTAACACCTAAAACAGGAAACTTAATTTTTTTCTCAAAAACGAGTTATGTTGTATATAAGTCTGTGATTCCCAACCAGACTTTCAGGAAACACTGGACATCCGCCAATCCATGCCTAGAACGACGCGTATTCCGCATTTACAAAACCTTGCAAAAAATAGTAGTACCTTTCAATAGTATGCTCTTGTTTGTATTATTTTCAATTATTTATTAATTTATTAAGCCTTTTTTATTTAGTTACTTACCTTTCAGCAGATAAGAGATTTTACAAAATACATCAAGGATTCCTCCAAATAAAAAATGTTGAGAATCACTGCGATCTCTGTAAACCTCACGGAACGATACAAAAAAACAATTTCTGGCTACGCGAGTACTCGAAGAATCTATATCGACGAGTAGTAAAAATCAAGTCGTGTAAAAAATATACTCGAAACAAGTAGAGCAAAGTGTGTGTATTTTAGATATTCAATCTGAAAGAATACTCGACTCGAAAATCGAGTAGATATTTATTAAATACTTGACTCATGTCGCAAAGGAAATTTCACTACTTTCACAACCCTACATTTTCACAGTTGTTTTCCGTAAAGTATTATATAGAGAAAATAACAGTTGTGTGGTTTTAAGAAACCACGACGCAAGTGAAACTTTTATTGGATTGTAGGCGTTGGATTGTAGGCGTTGGATTGTAGACACTTATCCATCACGATTAATTATAAACAACAATATTCACGTGAATACACGAATAAAAACATGTAAACACTGTACAGCACTTGCCCGCATGACAGACTGACTATGTGTTATACATACTATACGGTCAGCTGATGCTAACCATGGGCGCCGCCATATTGGCCTTGGCTGCTCTACCGAGCGCCTACTCCGAACGCCTTTCACTTTACCCCTACTCCGCGGCCGCCTGTAATGCGACATGCAACAGACGGCCAGAAAAATTCGGGGCGATAGAATAAAAGTTTCACGCAACAGCGAAAAGGTCTTTTGCAAATTCAACATCAACATGACAACGTTAGTTGCACAAAACAATTGAACAACTCGAAACAGTTGATGTAGATATGTATGTGGTATAAAACGACAAAATATTACCAAAGTCATCTCAATTCCCACACAGACCGCCGTAAAACTTCTACCTACAAAAGCGAAAACAAAAGAAATCTGCGCGAAGAGAAAAAAATAACAAAATAACAACGACGCGAACAAGTGCTGAGAGTGAATTGCATGTCGGCTTCAAAGCACTTGATCACGGCGGCATCCAGTTAGTACAACGCCAAACGGCTTTAGCTCCTGCTGCAGCGTCAGGAACTCGGAAAAAAATAAGTATATCTGCACATCACAGCATCGGGCAAAACTACTTGTGAGTTCAGACTGATTAGGTTATTTATAAAGTGGTTTTGTTTTAAACGACCGCTTGATCTGGGTGCCGCTATCAGCTGATCCGATCGGCCATCAGTCGATGAGGCGCGTTCATTTGTCTCACGGCACACACCGAGATCAACTTTGCTCTTCTGTGTTATGTTATAGAGTATATGCACCGCACACGCCGCAAACAAAACAATGTCTGCATTTACATGAACAAGTGAACGACGACGACACATCAAACAAAACAACCACAATACATTATGTGTACAATGTATAAAGCTAACAGTCAATACACAAAACGATGTACTACTTACTTAGGTTCTCGAAGGATTCTCTATAATATACATAAGAGAATGAATATTTGTCTAAAAATAAATATCATAAACAGAGTATCGTACAAACAATTCGTCAACAATGCAGATGAATGAATTCGTAAGGTTAGCGTGTTTCATAACATTTTACCATGCGTTAATAAGTTTTAAAAAAACTTGAAAATCATTTAACTGGATCTAATAACCAATTTGATACCATTTATGATTTTTACTTAACGAGCCCTAAACAGCGGTATCCGTTTAAGACCCTTTGGGTACGGACATGAGTACGCACGTTCATCTTAGTTTACCGAGATGAATGTTGTGTCCAAATGTCATGATGATCGGAGTTACCGATCAAAAGTTTTTGTCGAACGGACAAATTTTGAGTTATATTTTGCAACATTTTTCATTGATGCTCCGCTCCTATTGGTCGTAGCGTGATATTATATAGCCTATAGCTTTCCTCAATAAATGAACTATCCAACAAAAAAAATTTTTTTTTCAATTCAAGGTTCCTGAGAACTAAACAAAGAAACTCTTCAGCTTTATAATTAGTATAGATTGCGAAGTATTAAATATAATTATAGCGTATGGATCACTATATAGAATTTACGAACTGAACTGACAGAAAATGATTAGCTAAGTCCAATGAGCGCAAAATAATTCTGTTATTCTGTATTTATTTCGGTTTGAAAACTTTTTAGACCCTAAAAAAATTGACCACATTTGGTAGTTAAATTGTAAAAGATATGAAATGCGCTCGTCAAATTCAGCTTGCCTTTTTCTCTCTAGATACTTCATATGGAAAACATCTAACTTCTGAGAATATCTACTGTCTAGAAGACTTCAAATTATTTTATTAAAGCATATAGGTACTTAAAATCATTTAAGGTACTACATAATATACAGTCCTCATTATAAATCATCAATAAGACGGACTGCTTCCTACAAATTTTTTTTTAGTAATTCTATTTTTTTTTAATTGTCTCCCAGAATAAAATGACTACCTATAAAACGAAATGCAATATTTTTAATCCAATCTCAACGAAAAAAACGATAATGGTATCAAGTAAATAATTATAGATTATAGACGCTCAACAAGCTGGTAGCTCATAAATATCTTAACTGTCGACAGCGCTTCCAAAATGTGCCAACTATAAGCTTTGATAAAATTCCCTCCTATGTCACTAGCACAGGGCTTGTACCAAATAACGAGCGCTTCAATCAAACACAAGGCTGGTTTGCGTCCATAATTATGGTTTTTTGTTATGTGTATTAGTGCATATTTATGACTACAGATGTCTAAAAAAGAGGTAATGTGTCAAGTGATTAGTGCAAATGTCACTAATTTAATTTTAACCGGTGTAATCACTATAACTTAACGTAAAATACAATAAAATGACGCTATACCATTTTGGAAACTGCATAGCGTTAATTTATGTACCTTACTATTTAACTTACAAATATTCTGGACTGTAAGTAACAATACTTTAAACAAGTTATTTTTTTTAGGTTATGATGAACATGTTTTTGACATAATTGCTAAATGAGTATTCATTTTTCTGTTTAGATCTGAATATGGAGCATTTTGGAAATGCATTCAAGCAGGTTGTGTCTACATGTTCACTCAGTTAGCGAAAATGTTGGTGCTTGCTACATTTTTCCCCGACACAGATTCGGGTGATGGGACTGATTTCGTGGCTGTAAGTGAATTCCCAACGAACACGTCTTATAAAAACAGTAGTCGTTTATTTCACATATAAAAAACTCGAAATTTTGTATTTCAGGAATTTCTAAAGTCCACTGTCGATTTAGCCGATCTTGTTGGAATGTACGTAGTTCTGGCAGGGATACCGGGCAAGGGTCACAGTAAAGTGTTGACTGCCGGTATCGGTTGGGCAACGGCAGAAGTAATATTGTCACGTGCTCTCCTTCTATGGGTTGGAGCTAGAGGAGCTGAATTTGACTGGCGTTATATCCAGAAATGTCTCGAATCCAACATTTCACTTATTCAACACATAGTTACAGTCACTTTAATATGGTTGTGGTCTCGACATGACTTGAACAAGTCTTTCAAACCTCTAGTCACCGTTTTAGTTATTTTGTGTTCGTACAAGCCGATGTTATTGGATCTGCTCGTACACATGTTAATGACCGGGCCGTGGTTAGCGCTGTTAATAAAAGCATTCGTAACGACGTGTATTGGCGTTGTAACGCTACAGATATACTCGGGTCTGGCTCAGACTATCGGTATTTATTAATCATCCAAGATTTGAAAGCAGCCGAGCTCGTACCATGTAATGTACAGCAGAACTCGTGTATTTTCAACCTGTCGAGACTAATCGATTCATGTGTTTTCAACATCTCTTTCATCCTCACTTCATAGCAGTCATAGACCAATGTATTAAGGTTACACGTTGTTAAAAGTGTCTTTCCATTTTGGAAGTTTTACCAGTAGGCCGATCGCCTATGTTAGTTTGTCTTTTTTGTTTATTATAATGATTTTTTTTTTAATAGATAAGTCTAAGGTAAAATTAAGGGGAATTATAAAACGGTCGAATAAAAAAAAAACTTGGTGACTGATGATGAGATACTGTTTTAATAACTTGAGCGGTATGAAATAGAGTAAGCGAAAAAATAACTAAACTAGCGACAAATATTGGTTAATAATAAAATCCAGAACGGGCTTACAAACATTGGGTTGTGAATAATCCATTTGAGATATTAAAATAATAGTTGGGTGACTAAATTACTAAGTGAGCGACTAGAATGCCTTCGGTAATTTTGAAGCAGATATCTTCTTTTGTTTTTACTTTTCATTTTTGAAGTGAAAACTTCTTTAGCGGCGTTGTACACTTTTTTTGTAATGGGTAAAAAATGTTAAACTCGCGTCAGGCGTCAGGTAAAGTAAGAACTGGGTGAGCGAGAAAACTCTCTAATTTATACAACGTTAGACATCTAGCGTTGAAATATCGTACCTACATAAAAATGCAATCTATGATACAAACCATTTTGATCGAAAATTCGTCAGACGTTAATATTCAAGTTTTCACTTCTCCCGGCACTCTCGGAGTGCAAACCTTTTTTTTTTCACTTTGAGACTACAACTTAAAACTCACATTTTCATGAAGATTGAAAACCACCGCTTTTTTTGATAAAGGGGTATGCGAATTGTCTCGCAGTGAAACGCGATGGGGCAAAGGTGGAGTTTTTAAAAAAACAATTCCGGAGTGAACTATAAACGGGTATGCGAACTGTAATTCCGGGGTGAACGATAAAGGGGTATGCGAATTGTCTCGCAGTGAAACGAGAAGAGGCAAATGTAGAGTTTTTAAAAAATCAATTCCAGGGTGAACGATAACGGGGTATGTGAATTAAATAGTTAATTGTTTGAATAGAACTGCGTTTTCTAAAACATGTAGGATATTTAATTGACAGTCAATTAAATATACATTTTTTAAAAAACGCAGTTCTATTCAAACAATTAACTATTAACAAAATGCCGCTCAGAATAAATAAATCATTTGCCAAATTTTGAAAAAAATGCAGGACGTAACGTTGACACTCAAACAAATATTAGGTCGCTCAAATATTATGAAGCTTCCCATTTTGTATTTTAAGTAACTCAAATAGATGTTTGTAAGTTGCTGTTCTGTTGATTTCTCGTCGCGCGCAGTCAGTCGCTCACTTAGTAATACAGTAACCCAAATTGATTATTTTTGTCACCCAAAATTGTAATTTACAATCACTCGTTTAAATACTACCCTAAAATTAATAATGCGTTTTTAGTGTATTTGCCATAAGGCACTTACACTATTGGCGTCGGTCGGATGGCGGGGGTCGGACCAAAATTTCTCGACGTTTCATAACCTCCTAAGACGTTTGGCACTATTTTTGGAAATGTTTATATATATATGTATGTATGTATATATTATATATATATATATACGTGCGGGCTATAACTTTCGAAGGAGTTAATCGATTTTAACGAAATTTGGACCACATGTTGGAATCCACCACCGCACGAAGCCTATTTAAAATGGGCCCAATCGAACCACTTTAAGGGTGGTTTTTAGGGGTTGAAAAAATTTTTTGGGCCCAAAAATACCGAAAAATATTTCAGAATCGTTTCAAAATTGAAATTTAACCTACTATTAAAGATGAAAATGTGCTGTCAAAATTTCATTAAAATCGGCCCGACAGGACCGGACTTACAAATTTTATGAAAACATCAGTTTGTAGATATGGATTTACATAGTGAAGGGTCGATTTAATTTGATAAATTGATAGTAATATTTATATTAAGAAAAAAATATTATTTTAAGGGATGTATTAAGGGGTTAAATTTTTTATGTTGACCAAAAACAAAAGAGTAAACTTCACGTAATAAAGCCACACTGCCTGTGTTAGCAAATACACTATATTGTCGGCAGGGTTTCGCACTGCGACCCGAGTTTTTTGTCTTTGTTGTAATAGCTCTCTCACAATCGTAAGCTATAATATTTGCGGTGGCGAATAGAGAGTGTCGAACGCTCACTTTGTACAAGATGACAAAACTAGCGCCAGCCCTCTGTGTGAGAAAAATAGTATTCATGATGGGGCCGGAATAGTTGAGCCCATCCGCCCCTGAGCGTAGAAGACACTTAGCGCGAGAAGAACTAAAAACTTGAAAACACGTGAGTAAAACCAATTGAAAATAGATGCTGTTGAAAATACACGCGTTCGACTAAAATATATGGTTCGTCTCTAACAAACCCAAGTGTCTAGGTTAATATCTGAGAACTGGTGAAAATACCAGTTGCTAGCTTCAGATAATCCTGGCAAACGGTGTCCTTAAAGAAAGTCAAGTTACTTACCTTAAAATAATTTGTTTGCTCTGTTTACCAAAGACAATTTATACAGTATGTAAACACGTAAGGTGCACATAGGGAAATTAACATTAGGAAAAAATGACTGGATCAGAGTGAGCCTTCAAATTTTGTTTTTCAATTTGACAGATAATATTCTTGCCAAATGAATGTGTATACTACCGAAGAAAATATTCAAATGATTACAACATAATCGGACTTTTTTTATTAATGGGACATTAAATTCCCAAAAATACTTAAATATGGTGCGAGATCAAAATATATCTCCGCCTATTCGTGTTGAACCTAAAGACATTGGGTCACTGATTTACCAACGCGCATACATCATACCAGTCAGACAATTTTTGAATGAAATGTTTCCAAACAGATGGAGTTGTTTTTTTGTTTTATTTTTGTACAAAAAAATTAAAATAATGATTTATAAGAGCTTTTTATTATTAAAAAAGCCAAATAAAATAAAAATAAATCAAAATAAAATAGAAATCCTTAAGATTACCACGATAATTCAATAGAAATAACAATTAATGCAGTCATGGCTAACTCTGATCCAAGTATTTTTTCCCAATGCTAATTTCCCTATGTGCACCTTACGTGTTTACATACTGTATATGGTTCGTCACTAACAAACCCGAGTGAAAATATCAGTTGCTAGCTTCAGATAATCCTGGCAAACGGTGTCCTTAAAATAAAGTCAAGTTACTTACCTTAAAATAATTTGTTTGCTCCGATAACTAAAGACAATTTATATATATCTTCATCAATCAGTGACAACCGACGATAGCTTCAAATTTTGGATCCGTAAGTAAAAAATCAGTTGGAAACGCCTTCTTTATATTATAAGGAATATATAAACCCTTTGACTGTTTATCTGAAACCACTACCGCCCCCGGCATTATTACGCAACAGACGTCATTATCATATACGAGTGTAATTTAACATTATTTGTAATGTAATTTATATTTAACAAAAATTATAAATATAAAAACTATTTGTTATAGGGTGTATATATATTTATTAAACGCGTCCTCACTAAATTAACTTCAAATTTTTATGTAGTACATGACACATTTGCTGAAGAGTTTCCTAAAACGTCTCCCCTTTTTTCTTTTAGTTCTGAATAAAAGCTGCACTTTGAACTACGGTTGTGTCGAATCACACCTCCACTTCTGTACATTTTTACCGCACTAAAGTCAGAGAACAAACTAAAGTGAATCCAAAATGAAAGGTTAATGGTTATGTGATATCGTTTTGACCCAGCTATTAATCTGATGAACCTAGTTAGATAACTTTCAGATCGTAAGACCCAAGGTGCATTGCATAATATGCTCCATCCGCAATACTCTATAAGTCTAGTGCATATTCCATGTATGCAGTAGTGATGTGCGGGATCGTTAATAATGTATATCCGCGGATACGGATCTGAATACGAATATTTGGTTTCAAGTTCCGCGAATACGGATCTTAACTTTCTTAGAGTACGCGGCGGTAAATATTGCACATCAACCTTTGGAAAGAGTTATGGAAAAAAGTTACTGACCTCTTTAAGAGTTAACTCTCATAACAGATTGTCTCTTTCCAAAGATCGATGTGCAATATCTCATTATAAAGATAGTTTTTTAGTACCTTTGAGTTATGTACTATTGGTATGGTACTCACTACGATAAATGTTTGCAATATAAAGGTGCCAAATACGATTTTAAAAAATAATCTGAATGGAATTTAACAGTTTTTCATTATTATCTAATCACCTATATATATAAAATTTCATTTATGAATTGAAAATTAATAAGGTAAAAGATCCGCCAAAAACTAACGGATACGGATCTTTCTTCTATTTTTTAACCGACGAAAAACAAAAACGGAGGAGGTTCTCAAGTCGACGCGTATATTTTTTTTTTTTTATTTTATTTGTAAACCTGGCAAGCTAACAGACAATGAATATCCGCGGATACGGATATCCGGCACATCGCTAGTATGTAGACATCAGAGAACATCTATGATTCCACAGACTGACACATCTTTCTATTTGTGGATCGGGAGTTAAATGAAATAGGTAAGTATGTGTAATTTTGAGATGGTAGGCCAATCCACTAGTCATATTAAAAAAATAATTTTAGATCTTATAATGTCCTTTATAGGCAATATTGCAGTTAAATATCTACACTTTTTTATAAATTATTTTTTTTAAGCAATCTACAATAATTTATAATAATATTATGAGTAGTTTTTAAAATTTGATTTGATATTCAATAAAATCTCTTAATCATAAATATTTAAATTTGATTTAGAAGCTACCTTATAGTAATATTTTAAAAGTCGAAAAAAGTTTTTTTTTATATTTGTTTAATAATCAGAGCCTATTAAAACAACTGCACTATAATAATACTGGAACACACGCAGTTGTCTCTGATGAGAATCGGCGAAATTAGGTGCTACGAAAAGGCCATATTTTTCTGTTCGATTCTAAATTTTTAAGGTAACTTGTTTAAATAAATCATCTTACTCCGTTAAAAAGCAAATGGGTGGTAGCAGTCTCCACTGGGATCTGAAATAAAGCGCGAAAATACATGAAGCTTTCTTCGTTAATTCCTATTATTGAACTCAGACGCCAGCAAATTCCCCGAGTTGCACTTGGAGCGTTTGAGCTATTGTTTACAAATCTATTATTCCAGTACGATAACAGAATGGTAATTTTAGCCCGTCGGCGCAAAACATGTAAATCCGGCCCTAAATACGCACATAATTTTATATATTCGTAGCAAATAATTACATAGAGTGCTGATTTTGGATTCGTAGTTTAATTTTAATCACAAAGAAACCGTGTTGAAATCTGTCACGATTCAAATACGGCTGTCTAATTATTTTATTTTTTCATAAAAACAGACACTATAAAACTCTTTCAATCCCAAACCATATTAATGGTTTAAAAAAACATAATATTTTACAAACAAAATAAATTTATTTCAAATAGCTATTAATTAGTGCTAACTAGAAATAAAATAAATAAAGCTAACATAAAAATAATAATGGCCACTGTATAACAGAATTCCTTATACAACATTTTTTTTTAAACAAAACAAAAAGTCAAAAGGTGGCACTTCACATGGCTATTTGTGTTCGCTATTGGGTGTTTGTTGTATCTGGCAAAATATATGACGTTCAAGACAAACATGCAAATAGAGGCAAATACGACCATCCACACATGGCAGTCAAATAGCAAACACACAAACATTTGGCAGGAGAACGCAAGTTCAAAATTCCAGGAATTTTAGCACTGTTTCATTGTCCCAATTCATTTTCAATAGTAATTGTTCCAGTTCTCGCTCACAGCACAGACACAAAAATACTGCATGTTCGTGCAGGTTCACGGCGCGTGCGCTTCTGAATATAGCCATTGTGTGGACGGTTTATTTGCCTATTTGACTCCTTTGATGTGCCTCGAAAAACCGAACAAACGCACGGTAACGCGTATTTGGTATTAGCCTTATTTGTCAAATAGGCAAATAAGGCCAACACTTTGTCAAATAGACCCTCCACACTTGATAATTGTTTGCCAAATATGCCAAATACAAATAGCCATGTGAAGTGCCGGCATAACACAGTGGCAAAGCCTTACGATGGCGGATTTAAATGCATCAGCTCTAAAATGAATCAGCTTGATTACTACCATGAAACAATTGGAACTTATAAAAAACAAATGAATAAAGAGAATCTGCTCAATTAAGTCTTCTTTTATTCTGCAATTATTTTAACGTTACAATTGTTCCATTCCAGACAGCTGGATTGATTTATCGAATTACAATACGTAAAAAATTCTATCCAAAAACACACCGAATTGTCACCATACGGCCTTCCACATTCTTGTACTCAAAAAGTTCGGGAATAGATCGATATCGCTGTTATTAGTTTTAGAAAAATATTTTTCAGACAAAGTTGCACTTTTAAAAAGAATTCTACTCAAAACAATCTGCGGAATTTGGAGAAGACAACTAGAAGATTTTAAATAGCCCCAAGTTGCTTTTCTGAAAGCGCCAAATACAGAAAAACCAGAACTTTCAGAAAAATAGCGTCATTAAAAAAAATAGAATTCGGTTTTACTTCTCTGATCTTAAGCCGGATGTTTTTTTCATAAACTATATAACACAGAATTTTTTATTTGTAACTTGTGTACATAAAATGATTTTATAAGCAAAAAAAAAAAATTTTTTTTTTATTTCAATTGAATTTAAAAATTGATAAAAAAAAAACAAAAACAAAACTAACCCTTCGTTACTTATAAATTACAATATAATAATTCCGATAGAATCTTGTCGACTCTATCTAACAGTCTAGGTGAAATGACAGACGACAAGCCATTCGGCTGAAAAGGAAAAATTCTGTAACACACTGACGTACACAACGATAAAAATAAAATAAATATACCGATTGTTTGGCTAGGACGGTAAACAAGTGACGTCGGTATCACGTTCGCCGGCATCCGAATCGGACGACGCCGAAGTATCTAAGAATGAGGGCGGGGTTGCGGAGCCGCCAACTTCGTGGTCATCGTCTTCTGAACTGGTATCCGGTACGTACTATGAACATACAGAATTCGTTAAAAAAATCAAATACAATTCAAACACCGCAGTTCGGGTATAAAATACACAGATCTTAATAGGAGCTTCGCCAGTTCATTCGGGGAGGCGAAAATAATGAAAGAATAGGTCATATGCATGATTTTTTTTATATTTTTAATAGATTATTTAGTCAACCATAATACGGAAAAAAATTGATAATCATTTAAAAATGTAATATTATCATAAGAAAAAAAATATTAAATTTCACATTCAAAAATAGACAGTTTAAACAATCGGCCATGTTCGCGGGCTTATGTGACGTCATGATATACGATGCATGCCAACCTTGATGTCAAATTGTCAATGTTCTAAATGACGTTTATTTGTTGTTTTCTCTAAATACTGACATAATCTTACTGTGAGACGACACAGTCGTCATGAAAACTGTTGTTGATATATACTCTGACGTCACGATGCGTTTTGAAAATTCGAAAGTAGCGCTTATTTTCTACATTTCATTTTTATTATTTGTATTTTTTTCAGTGATTAGATTAATAAAATAACCATTACGTTATGATCAAGAACTAAAATATATTTCGAAATAAAAATTTAAACCAATTTGGAGTTTTATGCATATGACCTATTAAAGGCGCTGTGGTCATGTTAAAAGTAATATCTCGTGACATTAAACACTGAACCACGGGACGATACAAAGAAAGGAGACCGATCTCCGCTGTACAAAAAGAAGTGTCCGACCGAAATTTCGGTTTCGGCCATTTTCGGCCAAAAAACTGGTTTCGGCTTAGTTTCGGTTTCGGCTGCCCATCCGGCCGAAACCGAAACTACATTCGGGAGGTTTCGCGCTAAAATGCGGTGCAGCTGCGAGCAACGAAGTGTCTTTTATGCCTGCACGCTCCGCGTTTTTTTTTTTTTTTTAGTTTGAAAGAAAACTTTTTTTATTTTGATACTTTCGATTGAAGTGCCTATTATTTGCATTAATAGTATATTGTGCGACTAGTGAGAGAAGGAGAAGATTCCATGAGCGTGAAATTTGCCGCACGAGCGTAGCGAGTGCGGTAAAACGCACGCGAGTGGAATATTCTCCCTCGATCAATGGTCGCACATAATACTTTATCCAACTAGCGGGAGTAATATGTAATCGGGGCCCTGATAAAAGAGGGAAAAATAATAAATCACTTCATTGATTGACGTACCCACCGTCAGTGTATGCACACAATGTTGCCATGACTTCGCTACCACGTTCCTATTGGTCTAGAAGCTGCGTGCAGTTTTTTTTCATTATTTCACGCTTGGGCTTGCTACTGAGTTTCTATTGGTCTAGAAAATTCATTATTACACTCTACGCGTCAACATGAAGTAATTTATTATTTCTCCCGAGTTTAGCAGGGCCCCGAAATTACATATTACTCACGCGTGTTGAATAAAAATATTTATTTAGTTGTTGTATTTGGTAGGTAGGTTATAGGTACTTATTAATTTTAATTTTATTGTAGTTCGTTAATAAGAGTACCTACCATGCAAAATGACCAAAGTTATGAAGAAATAATTTTGTTCTTAAGATGAAAGAGTGTTTTCTTTTTTTTTTTTGTTGTGTGTACTTACTATTAGGTAAATACTTTTTATTAAAAAGTAATTTTGTTTTGGAGCTTTTATTTTATTTCATAATATTAAAAAAAAGTATATTTATTTGTGTTTTTGAAATAAGGGGGGTAATAATATGATATGATATTATGTTAATGATTAGTTAAAATATCAGAGGCTGAATAATTAATATCTGATAAATTTAAAAATAATAAAGCCTGATTATGATAATGTCTACTTTATTTTTCCCACGAAAACATGAAGTTTCGGTTTCGGTCGAAACTGAGACTGAGGCCGAAATTCGGTTTCGGCCGTAAAACTAGTTTCGGTCGGACACTAACAAAAAGTGAAGAAATTAAAGGTTCGCATTCCGATTGTAGAGGCGCCGAAGCTATAAGACTGCAAGTAACGCGGGTAGTCCGACGATTTGAACCCAGCACCGTCCGAATGCGAGAGCCTGACGTTCAAATCGGTTACGTTACTCGCTGCGTGTTCGGTGAAGCCATCTTAATATTCAAACAAAACATCCGAACTTCGGAGTGCACACATACGACTCAAATTGTGTATACATACAGATCGAATTTGTCCATTAAGTACACGCCACAGCATCCACATCGTACGACTGTTATTGTACTCATCTCGGTTACCATTGCCTAAATTAGTTTTTACCGTTTTCTTCAATTTGGCCATTTTGTTGGGTTCCTCGCTAGAAGGCACCCACACTTTGACATCGGAATCGAGTCCACTACTTGCCAGCACTGGCATCTGAGGATGAGGCTCCAAACAATTTACCTTTAATTAAAAAAAACAAAACACGTCGATCATTACTAATAACAAAACCGTAAAGGACAGTTGTCTGTCTGTTCCGTCTAATAGGCCCCACTCACGATCAAACTTCATGCCACAGTTCAGTGTTCAGTGAAGTTGGACCGATTAATCGAAAGACTGACTGGTACCACACACAGTTCATGCAAACTGCTCATTTTTTTAAATTTTTTGTGTTCAATTTGGTTCAGTTGTTGGCATACACTCGTCGAATATAGATATAAAAAATATAAATATTATATACATACTATAATACAGTAGAGACGCGATAATCCGGACTAATTAAAACACAGCTGATCCGGATTATCAAAATGTCCGGATTACTGGATGTAATTTTAATTATCAAGAAAACAAACTAAAATGCGTGCTCAAAGGATTTATTCATACGTAAAAAATAAAACTTTTAATTTGTCAAGAATTTCGTTTCTTACTTGCAGTGATAAAGTAACGTGTGATCGTTTACGCGGCGCCATAGTGCGTTCTCTATGTAATTCTATCTGAGTTTGACAACGACTACATACCACCTAACTTCTTAAGTTCTTTCATTTCTCTGACAACAAACATGTATGTAACTGTTTGTAACACACCGCCGGCCAATAGTGTTGACGCAAATAGTGCCGGTACAGCTACTCAATAACTAAGTATCATGATCCGGATTACTGAAACTGGAAAAATCCGGACTACAATGTACATAATACTATCAAACGACTGTCCGAATTACCAAAGAATCCGGATTATGAAGGTTCGGATTAACGCGTCTCTACTGTATTATTATACTATAGATTAATTATTAATAAGAACTAAATGAGTTATTTAAATGGTGAGGATTGGCTGTTCATAGCTGTGGGATTGTATTTAAAACAGGGAAATAAGAAAAAAAGAAGAATATGGGTGAAAAATTTGTTCGAAATGCGTGATTCAAGAAGTCATGTTTATTTGATTAATGAATTACATCTTGGACCGCTTGATTGGAATAAATTATTTACAAATGGATGAATTAGTTACCCCATTTATTAAGAAGCAGGACACAAATATGCGAAAATCTATTTCTGCACAAGAAAGACTTGCAGCAACATTGAGATTTTTGGCTTCTGGTTGTACAAAACACAGAACTCCAAAAACTGAACTGAAAAAAACCCACACACACAGCAGTTTACTTGAACACTGAACTAAAAGTCGTTCAAAAATCAAGATGAATTTGATGAGTTCATGCCTGACTTCAGTGTTGGTTTCAGTGTTTATTTGTCCCACACATTATCATGCTTCACTGAACTATAAGTTTGAACACTGAACTGTGGCATAAAGTTTGATCGTGAGTGGGGCCTATTAAGGAGGTTGATGTCTTACAATCCCAATCAAAAGTAAGTCGAATTCTAAATGGAAACTTTTCCATAATAAAGTTTTACAAAAGGTTATAAGTCAAAGATACCAATAAATTATTGTCATAAAGACATAAATAAATATTTTTTTTTAATATTAATTAATTATTTCAGTATTTTACTTAATGCACTAACTTATGAATTTTTTGTACAAAGTTAGGTTAGAAAAAATAAATTTATGTAAATATCTGTATTTTACATATTTTTTGCAGTAAATGATTAAAAAAAGAAATTAGAATTAATAAAAATTAAAATTAAATCATTAAAAAGATGAAAATTCAGTTAAAATTGTGAAAATTGTCAAGAATAAAAGTCCATAATCGAAAAGTGCTAAGGTTTAATAATTTTTTTTTATTGATTAAAAGTCTCCTAATTAAATTGGAAAAAATATTAAAATATGCGTAAGACATCGATGCTTTACATAGTTAGTTTTCGGAACTGCTGACATTATTTGGTTATTTGCAAAAAATTAAAATGTACCGTTTGCATGCTAGGTTGACATATTTTCCATAAGACTACATGTAAAAGTTTTTTTTTATTTTTAACTTTATAAATCTCCTAATGATTTTGGATTTTTTACAGAAAATTTTGTCATAAAAAAATCTATTAAAAAAACTTTATTTCAGATTTTTTTCATTATCTTCTTAAAATGGCTCAACCTCCTTAATTCCACTTCGATGGGTGCACGTAGAAAAGGACAGGATATCTTCTATCCAGTTTCGCCTAATTAAGTTCCGATAATGTTTATCTTCACTATTAATAAAATAGTTACGCACCATATGTTGTACACTGTACACGATAAATTCGAGAAATGGTGGACCAATTTCAAATAAACTTTCACTAAAGAATAGAAAATTGTTTGTACACAGACCATATTTAATCTAAATCGATTCGGCGAAGCATATGTTACACCAGTTTAGGTTAAAGCGGGTCAGCTATTCGTCTCACTGAATGCGAAGACCTCGCGGAAACTGCTCATCCGATTTTCAAGCGATTTCCATGAAAAGGTAGAAGAAATATTTGGAAAGATGTTTGTTGAATATTGGGGAATTTATGACGCTAGTAATATTACTACTAGCAGCCAGTCGCGGCAAAACTGTATCTATACTAATATATAAAGCTGAAGAGTTTGTTTGTTTGAACGCCCAATCTCAGGAACTACTGGTTCAAATTGAAAAAAATTTTTTTGTTGGATAGCCCATTTATCGAGGGAGGCTATAGGCTATATAATATGACGCTACGACCATTAGGAGCGGAGCATTAATGAAAAATGTTGCAAAATGTATCTCAAAAATAAGTTTCTATTCAGGTGAAATGCACTAACTAAATATATTCATATTAGCGTTGTGCGTACACGACTTCGGATGGCTCAATCGGTAGAGCATGCGACTGTCGATATCAGGGTCGTGGGTTCAAGCCCCACGTTGGGCGAAAATATATATTTTTTTTTATTTTCTACATTGCTTTCTTCTAAGGCTTACATTTAAATTTATTTTAATTTTATTTAATTAATAAAAAAAAAATTTATTAGTTTAAAAAAGTATAAATACTGTTTTTTATCGACAAAAGCTTTTGAATGGTAACTCCGATCATCATGAAATTTGGACACAACATTCATCTCGGTAAACTAAGATGAATGTGTGTACTCATGTTCCTCCCTTCCCCATTCGTTCTTTTACACCCGGGTAAAACCGGACGGGACCGCTAGTGATTTATAAATACACAGCCTCTTTCTTTAGGACGAAATGCTAGGATACTGGAAGTGGTCGATAGTTAAAGAGGCTAAACTGTACTCCGATCCAAAACAAAAAAAAATCGTACTTACCGCCACTCGATCAGCTCTCAGCCATTGAATGATGCCTTGTGATTTTTTGTCCCAAAAATATATGTGTCCACAATCTGAGCCACTGATTATATATTCGGACTGTGGTCCGAAGAAATTGACACCTTTTATCGTGGCATTATTACTGTGACCCATGTAACTTTGTATGTAGTTGCAACCGTCGACAGCGGTGTCAAACAAATATATATTATCTTCGTTGTATGAGGCTAGAATCTCAGTTCCGGTATAATTGTAAACTGCAGCCGTTATGTAACGATCTCTCTAAAAAGAAATACATACGATGAAAGTAAACCTATAACATATAAAACAATTGTTTGAGTAATCTGTCTATACAATTTTATATTTAGAAAATTTCTTGGGAACAATAGACTTATAATGCACTGCATTATAAATCTACTAGTGTGACCTGTGCGAATTCATCGCACTAAATAAGTATAATAATGATCACTTTACAAAAATATTTTTGAAATACGATTGCATGTATTCAATTCGTTTCTAATTTTGCACACTGTTTATAACGTTCTTCTTTTTGTTGTATTACAATATGAAGCTCAGATGACAGATCGAAGAAATATTTTACTAAAATTGTCATATAGAGGCGCGAGTAGCAAAAGCGTTGAGCTAAGCCGTCAGATGGCATCATGCAGCATTGCTGTGACGTTGTTCAGCGTTGCTCGCTGTTTCAAAATTATAGCCGTCAGATGGCAGTATGCAGTATTGAGTCTGTTATATTACAATATGAAGGTCAGATGACAGATCGAAGTGTTGACGTTGTTTCAAAATTAAAACCGTCAGATGGCAGACGTTGTTCAGCGTTGCTGTATTTTAATTAATTTACAAAAACAAAAGCAATAATAAATTTTTTAGTTGTCGATGTCAGTAGAGCAAGCAATTATCTGTAAAATGATATATAATTTATGTGGAGAAATTGTGAGGTTTTTTCTAAAAAGGGAGGCAAACATCTTTAACCTTAGGTCCTTAGCGTATTAATATATATGATGATTGTTCCCAAGAAATTTTCTAAATATAAAATTGTATAGACAGATTACTCAAACAATATGAATCCAGGGGGATTTTTTAATTACAAAGAAAACATGGACAAAACTAAGCGATCTGGAAATGATTGATGTATTCCAGGCTGCAGCGCTGATGGCGAATTAAGTAAAATAAAGATCATTGGCGCCATAATTTGACGTTCCGCTGTCAGTGTAAACAAATTAAATATTACTTATATATTGTACGTCATAATTGATAAATGAATAATTCTCACGTACCTTTTATGTTATGCTATTAGAAATAAGTAGAAAAAATGAGCAATCAACATACCATACTGTTTTGAGCGAAATATCTCTTAAGCGGTACGCCATCATCGGGTAGTTTCCTTTGGTCGTACACACTAACTGCATAATCATGTCCGCAAACACAGAACTCGTATGAATTAAGGGGATTAGAGTGAATGCTGTACAGCGCCACTTTTTCATCTGCTGCGTCTTTTACTGAAACTAACCTAGAAAGACAAAAATGTGAACCGTTCTGGAACGCCTGGCAGATATGATATACAGTATGTAAACGCGTAAGGTGCGCACATAGGGAAATTAGCATTGGGAAAAAATACTTGGATCAGAGTTAGCCATGACTATATTAATTGTTATTTCTATTGAATTATCGTGGTAATCTTGAGGATTTCTATTTTATTTTGATTTATTTTTATTTTACTTGGCTTTTTCAATAATAATAAAAGCTCTTATAAATCATTATTTTAATCTTTTTTGTACAAAAATAAAACAAAAAAACAACTCCATCTGTTTGGAAACATTTCATTCAAAAATTGTCTGACTGGTATGACGTATGCGCGTTGGTAAATCAGTGACATAATGTCTTTAGGTTCAACACGAATAGGCGGAGATATTTGATCTCGCACCATATTTAAGTATTTTTGGGAATTTAATGTCCCATTAATAAAAAAAGTCCGATTATGTTGTAATCATTTGAATATTTTCTTCGGTAGTATACACATTCAGTTTGCAAAAGAATATTATCTGTCAAATTGAAAAACAAGATTTCAAGGCTCACTCTGATCCAGTAATTTTTTACCAATGTTAATTTCCCTATATGTGCACCTTACGTGTTTACATACTGTATAAAAATTCGGAGAATTTTAAGGAAGTACCCTCGGTACGCAGTAAGTCAAAGAATTTCAGTCTTCTACTTGAGTAACGTAGTATATAATTTGGCTACACCGCATGCCTTGCCATAGTTACAAGTGCTTATGTACGCAGCATAAGTCAGCACGCGGTGTCAAATTCGCATTAATTTATGAAAATGCTTTTCTTTATTCCCGTCATTTTGGAAATAATAATATACTATCATTTTTTTGGAATACTATGCTTTTAGCATTTACTCAATTAATGTATGTTTTTAAGATATCAAAACTGCTGCAGTTTCGTAATTTACCTTTGAATGACGCGCCACAAACTATAATATTGCGGTGTTGCCATGTTTATGAATTGATAAAAAGCTCGGCTTTGTTTTAGTTATTTCTATTAACATAAGCAAGCTTTATACGTTTTGGAAAAAGAAAAATGTTCATAGAATATTCGTTTATATTTCCTGAAAATTTTATCAAAATCTGTTTGTCAATTCTAACGTAATAAATGATGGAGTGTGTCATAATCACAGATTTCCATAAGACTCCATGTTAAGTGCAGTGAAATAAAATTATCAATATCTTTTTTCAAAGTCAACCAAAAATCATAAAAATTTAACTGAGTCATTTTTGAAAAGGTTTTGACATATTTGCAGATTTTCGTAATTTTCTGTTTGTTAATTCATTTATCGAGGGTACTTCCTTAAACAGTAGAGATGTTTGCGCATCAAAATTTAAACACTTACTTATTAGCTCTAGTATCTCGTACATCATGGCTGAGTACCCAAGCATCTTCACCGCAACTGAGGACCACGTGTGGTTGTTCTCGCAACAAAGACAGCTTGTGTGACGCTCCTTTATGGGCGCCTAATTGACGTGAACCGCGCAATCCCTCCGAACTCAACTGCCACAGCCAAACCTGTAAAAGCATCTCCTTTTTAAACTGTCCAGGATTTTAAGGTCGACAAAATTATTTACATCCAGGATTTGAGCTCAAAACCTCTTAAATTCGAGCTGGATGCCAAACAGCTAAGTAGTTTAGCAACGCAGTTGTACAAAAATTTCTTCGTACAGTAGAACTCAGAGTAAACGATTTATCGAAGTTACGTTAAATTTTTACTAGCTGTATTAACCGAGCCTTCGTCGTGAATTAGAATATAGTTAACGTTTCAATGTTTTATGAGGATTAGCACTCCCGGGAACCCAAGCTCTTTCCAATCGGTTTGTGTATGTTGACTGGCAGATTATTATCTAATACAGACGTCCCCAAACTTTTTTGTCTCGTAGACCACTTGCCATGTTTTTCGGTTTTTGGCAGACCCCCTGCTTATCTGATATTGATTTTTTGCAAATTCATTAATTTCAAATGTATTTTTGACAACCGGTATAGTGCTACTCACTTTGAACGATTTAAATTTATAACGGTAGTGAAATGTAGTGTGAAATGTTTAGTTTTATACATTTATTAATTAGATTCAAATTAAACGAATCAAATTAAAATTTACTTTCTGTTACATAAAATAACTAAGCAAAAAATAAATACTTTTAGTGTGAGGGATGAACTTGACGCTTTAATAATAAATTTTCAACATTTGGCATCAATTTAGTTTGATTTAATCTTAACTCTCTTCGGTTAACGATGTCCAGTTTGTTTCTTTTTTTGTTAGGAGATTCACTATCGTGGACCCCCATTTTCATTTCATGGACCCGCAACTTTTTTTCCCGCTGACATGGACCCCTTGCAAGTTGTCGTCGACCCCTGGGGGTCGATATAGACCATTTTGGGAAACACTGATCTAATACATACATAGTCTATAGTGTTTAATCAATCCATCTATCTAACTATTTCGTCATAAAAATATGCAGTCATTTTTTTTTAATTTAAAAAAATCCGTATTCGCTGTGAGTTTCGACGGTATTGCCATCTAGCGGATTTCTATTCGCAACAAATGACGGAAAATTTACCCACATTATATATTAGAGAATAACAATAAGAGAGAATAAAATTGTAAATGTCAACAATTTTGATTAAGCATTGGTGAAAATCCTTCTTAATAGAACCGGATATGTAAATAATATCAGTAAGTGTATACAGAATAATTTTTTACATTAATAAATGTCAAATTATTATCATATTTTGGAGTTTACTTTGTCAATTCGCTGTAAGCTTCTACACTAGCGCCGCGTATTGGTTCAAAAAAGCCATTTTTGCAAAATGTCAAATGATAGGAAAGAGCGAAAAATTCGCTTGTTACTTAAAAATGAGACAATACCTCCAAAGCTAATTGTATTGTAAACGTTGTCAATAGGTATATTCTTCAAAAATATAATGTAAGTAAGCATTATTATTGATAAATATTTATTGCTTCGGCGGTATTGCCATCTAGCGGATCTCTATTCGCAACAAGTGACAGAAAATTTTAACGCATAAAGTCGCCGCATACAGCGCTAGCGAAAAACTGCTTATCCCCTCCCTTTTGAGGCTCACAGCGAAGTTTTTCATTTATTCAAGGTAGGCTTTGTCCACAATTTAGCTCACGGTTATATTGTAATAAAATCTATGTGTTTTAAAGCCTTTACCTGACCGTCTCGTGCACTCGTAACAATATGAAGTTCGCTCGAACAACTCAACGATAAGAACTTGCTTTGGAACACGTTACTTTTATGTCGAGTAACGAAAGACGTCTTTCGTCTTCCGCTCGCCCAATCCCATATCACAACTCGAAGATCATCGGATCCGCTTGCGATCAACGATCCGGTCGAATTAAATCCTAAAGAATTTACACAGCCGTCATGAAATTTCAACTTCGACATCAACTCTAAGCGTTGTACGGCATGAAGTGAGCCGTAATATCGTTGTTGAAACTGAACGTGAGAATTAAACTTCGCGCTGAAGCCGACTTGTCGTCTCAAAAGTTCCGGCAGCACGAACCACGTATGTTTCAGTTGTGGATTGCATATCTTTTCGAAATTAATCTGTAAACTAGGGCCGTGGTGGGAATCTTCGGACTCCGTCGTAATGCATGTCGAATCGCTGGAACAATCGGTGTGGGATGTCGATAGTCGTAAATCTATCGAATTCGCGTCACTGTCTCTACTTTCCCCGGCATTGGCAGCCGGTTCATCCACTGCCGGTTGTTCTTCATCGCTGCTACTATCTTGATTATCGTCTCGGCGAGTATTTTTTCTTCTAAAATGACGATTTTTTAAATTCATTTTGGGTTTTGAAAAACCAACTCGAGTATTTGAATTGCTTGTAGAACTTTCACCTGAAATTTGTATTTATTAGCAATTGGCATTGTTGTTGTACGTGTTAAATAGATTCTTGACAATGGGGAGGTGGACAAAATTATGCTCCTCAGGGTTAACAAAACATAGGCAATAATAGTTATTGGCGTAACTAGTAGTCTAAGTCATGACAGGTCATGACTTAGCCTACAAGCTGCGCCCATAATTTTATTCAACAATTGCGCGTTATTCATGTTTTAATTATAATGAGATGTTGTAAATATCTATTTATTTCTTTATAAAAAAAACTGTCAATACTAACAGCACCAAACAGCACGATTCAATGTTTTGGTTTGAGGTTAGCCGGTTATGAATAAACTCCATGTCGAAAACATTCGGCCTCTCAATTTTAGCCTCAATGGGTAACAACGGAGTTGTTGTTACCTACTATTTCGTTACGACTCAGAAAATAGTTACGTTTATTTTCATTACTCCACAATGGCCGAGCTAGTAGGAATTTTCATTGAGTTATGACAAGTAATTGTCACCAGTCGGTAAATGGCTATTTAGGGTTCGGTTTTTAGACATGATAAAACATGAATAACGCGCATGAGTTGAATAAAAATAAATATATCACACGTAATAGTAATTTAGTCTACTTCCCATTACTTAGAACCTATTTATAAACTACAGTAGAACGCCGATTATCCGAACGCCGATTAACCGAAACGCCAATTATCCGAATCGGTCCTAACCGTAATATAAAAAATCAAAACCAAGTAATTTTTCAACAAAAACAAGTTTTGTGGGGACGCAAGAATGCAAAAATGCGAGTGACAATTGCCCTGTAGACGCTACAATGGTATCAGCACACGTCGAAGTTGGAACTCGCTGGAGTCCAGATATATTTTAACGGAAACGACCGTCAACGTCGAGGCAACTTACTCTGATCGAGATGTTCAAGTGAGCGTTATTGTAGAACTGTGTTTGTTAAACTTAATAAAGTTTATTCTATGTGTGACAGTTCGTTTTTCTTTATTACCAGTCTATGTCCGATTATCCGAATTTTCTAGTGTTGGGCATAATCGATACATTTCAATAATCGAATGAATCGAAATACATAATCGGTTTTTATAATCGAATGATCATTCGAATTATCGATTATGAATGATAAATCGAATGATCATTCGAATTATCGATTATCATATTTCATATTTCATATATATATATATAATATTATAAATGCGAATGTAAGTTTGTTTGTTACGCTTTCACGCAAAAACTACTTAACCGATCATCATGAAACTTTGCACATACACTCTTGAAGGTATTAGAAGTAACATAGGATACTTTTTATTAAAAAAAAATAAAAATTTTTTACGAAAAATAAGAAAAATATTATAAATGCGAATGTAAGTTTGTTTGTTACGCTTTCACGCAAAAACTACTTAACCGATCATCATGAAACTTTGCACATACACTCTTGAAGGTATTAGAAGTAACATAGGATACTTTTTATTAAAAAAAAATAAAAATTTTTTACGAAAAATAAGAAAAATATTATAAATGCGAATGTAAGTTTGTTTGTTACGCTTTCACGCAAAAACTACTTAACCGATCATCATGAAACTTGGCACATACACTCTTGAAGGTATTAGAAGTAACATAGGATACTTTTTATTAAAAAAAAATAAAAAATTTTTACGAAAAATAAGAAAATTGTTTGTCAAAATATGTGCAATACCTCAACCCCTGATATGCATGTCAAAAGTCGATTTCCATCTCAATCGCGGGCGTAGCCGCGGGTAGCGGCTAGTGAATGATAAATCGAATGATCATTCGAATTATCGATTATGAATGATGCGCAAACCTGGCAGTTTATAATTTCGTTTTATATACTTTTACAGTGTAAGCGAATGATCATTCAAAACATCGATTATGAATTATGTGCTAACTTTGCAATTTCGATTTGTTAATATTACTTAACACAATATTAATAATGGAATCACTGATATGATCGAATAGAAATAGAAATATATTTTTAACCGAATTATATGTCAATATATCATACAGTAGAGACGCGACAATCCGGACTAATTAAAACACAGCTGATCCGAATTATCAAAATGTCCGGATTACTGGATGTAATTTTAATTATCAAGAAAACAAACTAAAATGCTCATATTTTGCGGCTAACTGTATATTTGAGGCTCCCTTTTTTAATTTGTCAAGAATTTCGTTTTTTACTTGCAGTGATAAAGTAACGTGTGATCGTTTACGCGGCGCCATAGTGCGTTCTCTATGTATTTCTATCTGAGTTTGACAAATACATACTAAAACCACCTAAATTCTCTCACTTCTCCGGCAACAAATATGTATGTAACTGTTTGTAACACACCGCCGGCCAATAGTGTTGACGCAAATAGTGCCGGTACAGCTACTCAATAACTAAGTATCATGATCCGGATTATTGAAACTGGAAAAATCCGGACTACAATGTACATAATACTATCAAACGACTGTCCGAATTACCAAAGAATCCGGATTATGAAGGTTCGGATTAACGCGTCTCTACTGTATTATAATCGGCAGTCGACATAGCAATAGTACTGTGTCGGGATTAGTATTCATTTCATATTTCATAATCGATTCAAACAAATGATATCTCGGTATGGCAACCGAGATATCATTCGCTTGAATCGATTCTGTACATACTTTGTAGTTTGTGTGATCATTCATATTTCATAATCGATTCAAGCGAATGATATCTCGGTTGCCATACCGAGATATTCGTTTGAATCGATTAGGAAATATGAATGATCCAACAAACTACAAAGTATGTACAATCGAAACACCCCCACTCTCCAGTGCTAGCAAAGCCTTCCCATCCCAGTGCATGTAGATGCAGAATGCAGATACCGAATGATATATCGATATATAATAGTACTGTGTCGGGATTGAATATTCATTTCATATTTCATAATCGATTCAAGTGAATGATATCTCGGTTGCCATAATCGAATGATCGATTATTCGGCCATAATCGAAATATTTCGATTATATCATTCATAATCGCCCAACACTAGAATTTTCTATTATCCGAATCGACCTCGGTCCCAATTAATTCGGAAAATCGGCGTTCTACAGTACATTCTTTTCTATTTTTAATTGTTTAATATAGAATTGTGTTTACCATTCCCAGGAGATTCAACTTGTGATAAACCACTTATTCCAGGAACGGGATTGTCAACAGATGAGCTATTAACATTATTGTCACTTTTCGATTTTGTTGGAGATAGCTCAGTATTAGAATTTAATTTTGAAGATTCTGAAACAAATTCCAAAAATATATTATATTCGCCGTTGTAGGTGCCCATTGAAAATTGTCTTTTATTTCTGTTTGTAATTACAGTGGGTAGAATGTATGCTCATTAAATTCAAATTACAGTACAATGCGGCTTTAAAAAAGTCCATTTTACCAAACTTCGACATTTACGGAGGTTACATTTAGTTTTTGCATCCACTATTACTAGCAATGCGATTGTTTTTGTGTGATATAAACAAATATTTAATATATGGTACTTAATTCGACTTTTTCAATTATTAATTACTTAATTGAGATTCTACTACACTAAAATAGAAACATAATTGTAACAAATCATGCATATTCTGTAGTATTTAGGACATACCTTCTGTTACCGAAAACGCACTACTCTTATTTTCATCACTAGATATTGTATCTGATTTCTCTAATGATATTCCACTGTCTACATTTTGAGTCGAACAATCAGCACTTGAGGATTTTTGATTTGTGTTAACAATGGTCTTTTCGCTGTCATTTATCACACACATTTCATTATTAAATTCGTTGTCCGTTTCGACAGTTTTTGAATTTTTTACTGTCTCACTATCTTGGTTTTGAAGATTAAAATCACTTGCTAAAGTTAACAAAACCTCATCAGCCTTGTCAATGTTTTGACTATTTTCTGTACCATCTTCTGTCAAATCCATTTCATCCATTTTTATTTTCTAAAAATAAAATTACAAAAATAAATTTGTTTACGCAGGATTCACTAATAAAAAGCGATTTTCATATTTAGTGCCGATTAATAAGTGCAACAGAACTAAGAAACGTCAAAAAATAAATGATTTATGGTAAAATTTTACTTATTCGTCGCTTTCGATTATGGCAAATTTAGAACGCACCTTAACTAGAAAACACGTTTTATAAGGTCCACTTTCAATCTTTCTAAAGATGCTTTCCAACTGTTCAAACACTTGTCATTTATTTTGATAAATAATAGGTCAGGTTACTTTCCGAATTTCTTACCAACTCAGCAAAAAAAAATATTTCGAGTAAAACGAAAAACTATTAAAACTTTATTTTATTATAAAAATACGATATAATTAATACAATTTAAATTCTACACAGAATTATTTAATAATATATTAGAGTATAGTGAAAAAACATTGTGTTTAAATAATATTATTTTTGAAAATATGCATACGAGAAGATTCTTTAATTAATTATGTAAATGATATAAAAAAACGTAAAAATTTATTTTCATTAAGCTCCGCACATCATGCAATCATCTTTATTTTTCAGTGAACACATAATTGCTGCTTTAGCTTGTTCGTCTTCGGCACTAGGCGAAGGTATAGCGACTCCATTTCCATTTGTCTGTCCGTTTTGTAAATCGGCATTTACTTTCAATTTAGTTTTATCGACAGTAAATTGAATAGGGTCGGCAGCGGGTCTCGTTCTAAGATAATACATGCCAGTTTTAAGTCCAGCCTTCCACGCATAGAAATGTATCGACGTCAATACGCCGTAACTAGGCTTGGCCACGTGAATATTCATCGACTGACTCTGATCTATAAACGCTCCTCGATCGGCGGCCATGTTAATAATTGTTTTTTGTGATATTTCCCACACTGTTTTATACAATTGTTTTAAATCATCCGGAAGCGGTATGTTTTGTATCGAACCTCTATTTGCAATAATTTGATTTTTCATTTCGTCATCCCACAGATCGCGTTCCGTTAAATCTTTCAATAAATGGTGGTTAACGACTTGGAACTCTCCGGACAAAACACGCCTGGTGTAAATGTTCGAAGTGTAAGGTTCGAAAGATTCATTGTTTCCTAAGATTTGGGCCGTCGATGCCGTTGGCATCGGAGCTAAAAGAAGTGAATTTCTGACCCCGTGTTTTGCAATTTTCTCTTTTAAAGCAGCCCAATCCCACAAATCCGTAGGCTGTTTGTCCTCCCACATATCGTACTGTAAAATGCCTCGGCTAACCGGACTTCCCTCGTAAGTTGAATACGGACCCTGTACGGCAGCTAACTCACAACTGGCTTCCAATGCTCCGTAATACAATGTTTCAAATATCTGTTTATTTAATAACGCTGCTTCTGGACTTTCAAAAGGAAAACGCATCAAAATAAAAGCGTCTGCCAAACCTTGAATACCTATACCGATCGGTCTATGACGCATATTAGAGTTCTTAGCTTCTGGTAACGGATAAAAATTAACGTCTATAATCTTATTTAGATTTTTGGTAATAGTTTTTGTGACTTCTCTGAGTTTTTGGAAGTCGAATGTTTTATCGGGTTTCACAAACATGTTTACAGCAACTGAAGCAAGATTGCACACAGCAATTTCATCTTTTGCCGTGTACTCAACAATTTCCGTACACAGATTGCTGCATTTAATAGTACCTAAGTTTTGTTGGTTACTTTTACGATTACACGTGTCCTTGTAGAGCATGTAAGGTGTACCCGTTTCAACTTGAGCTTTGGTGATCGCACGCCACACTTCTTGCGCCGGCACGCGTTTTTTATATCGGCCTTCGGCTTCGTACTTCAAGTACAATTTCTCAAATTCATCACCCCAAGTTTCATGCAAATCGGGGCATTCATGGGGGCACATTAACGACCATTCTTCATCGGCTTCTACGCGCTTCATAAACAGATCTGGTATCCAAAGACCGTAAAACAAGTCTCGAGCGCGTTCTTCCTCCTTACCGGTATTCAATTTCAACTGTAAAAATTGGAAGATGTCTGCGTGCCACGGTTCTAAATAAATAGCGAACGCGCCCGGACGCTTATTACCGCCTTGATCTACGTACCGAGCGGTGTTGTTGTAAACGCGTAGCATCGGAACGAGACCGTTCGACACACCGTTCGTACCGGCGATGGGCGTTCCTCGTGCTCTGATGCAATGAACATTCAAACCGATACCTCCGGCATTTTTCGAAATGAGTGAGCATTGCTTCAGAGTATCAAAAATACCCTCGATGCTATCTTCTTGCATCGTCAATAAGAAACAAGAAGACAGCTGTGGCCTCGGTGTGCCGGCCGCAAACAAAGTAGGACTCGCATGAGTGAAATAACGTTCCGACAATAGATTGTAAGTTTCGATCGCTGCGTCTATATCTTCTCCATGGATGCCTACCGACACTCTCATCAACATGTGCTGAGGACGCTCGGCTACTTTTCCGTTTATTTTTAATAAATACGAACGTTCTAACGTCTTAAAACCGAAATAGTTATAAGAAAAATCTCTATCGTAGATTATTGACGAGTTCAGTTGACTGGCATTTTTCATTACAATTGAATAAGTATAATCAGAAATCATTGGACTTGCTTTGCCAGTATGTGCTTGTTTCACATTGTAAAGATCCTCAATAACATCTGAAAAGAATACAACATACTATATTAAGGTGGCACTTCACATGGCTATTTGTGTTCGCTATTGGGTGTTTGTTGTATTTGGCAAAATATATGACGTTCAAGGCAAACATGCAAATAGAGGCAAATACGACCATCCACACATGGCAGTCAAATAGCAAACACACAAGCATTTGGCAGCAGAACGCAAGGTTCAAAATTCCAGGAATTTTAGCACTGTTTCATTGTCCCAATTCATTTTCAATAGTAATTGTTCAAGTTCTCGCTCACAGCACAGACAAAAAATACTGCACGTCCGTACAGGTTCACGGCGCGTGCGCTTCTGAATATAGCCATTGTGTGGACGGTTTATTTGCCGTATTTGCCTTCTTTGATGTGCCTCGAAAAACCGACAAGCGCACGGTAACGCGTATTTGGTATTGGCCTTATTTGTCAAATAGACAAATAAGGCCAACACTTTGTCAAATAGACTGTCCACACTTGGTAATTGTTTGTCAAATATGCCAAATACACAAATACAAATAGCCATGTGAAGTGCCGGCATTAAAGATATAAGTGTGGTCAGTGCTGATTTACTAAGTTATGTAAGGCAATGTAAGACTATATTAATATGCATCAATAATTAACAAGCGAAGTTATTATTAAAATTGAAATTTATTTATAAATAACAAGGTCGAAGATCAAATATTTCACTAAACTAAACCACGTTAACTTCAAAATAACTTTTGTAAATTATAACTAATATATAATTTGGTAACAGGGCGGTGACCTGATTGCACGAATGCTGGGTTGCAGAACAGATTATCAAAAAATCTGATTTGACAATGACCTTAAATTGTGAACAAACATATTTCTCCATATAAAGCATAGTGATTTTAAATCGATCCTGCTCGAAAAACAATTGATCGATTGAATCGATATTTTCTTTCTTGTAGTTTCCACCTCGAAACAACGCTTTTCTACGCATTTTGATTAAAATTTAGCTTGAAAAACTGTCTTTTTCTACGCAGAACAATAACTTGTTTTTATGTGAGATGAAAGGGAGCTTGAGTATAACATTCATGTATGAATTTGAATACTGTAATTATATGATCACAACCTAGTCATTGTCAAATCAAGTTTTTTGGGAATCCTTTCTGCAACCCAGCATAAGCATTATAATTTGTATACATTTCTCTCTCAAAGCTAAAATTACAGTACTTTGTCTTACCACTGAAATGTTTCTTGGTCTCCTTATGCAAATTGGAAACAGCAATACGAGCTGCAAGTATCGCATAATCTGGATGGTCAGTTGTCATAGTGGCTGATGTTTCGGCAGCCAAATTATCTAATTCCACGGTCGTAATACCCGGATAAATGCCGCTTATTACATTTAAAGTAATAGAAACCTGGATAAAAAGAAAACAAGTATTTTCTAGAAACTTGCAGTTACATAAAAATTGCGTGGTTGAACAAACCACATAACCTTATAAACTTACGGGATCTATATAATCCATATTTAAACCGTAGCATAATTTCTGAATTCTTGAAGTGATTTTATCAAAATGTACTTCTTCTCTGCGACCATCTGAAACAAAGAAAACCGTAAGGATTGCGTTACATACAGAAAATTTGCGCAATTCTATAAGTGCTCAATTACCTCTTTTGATAACGTATTTCTTGTCTTTGGGTTTTCCGACCATTTTGTATAAATAAGAACTTTATAGATTATTAAAAAGAAAATAAAATATCAGACCCCTTTGTTAACACGCCAAATGTCTTAACTCGTTGTAATCCAATGCACTTTTGGCGCGCTAAAATATGACTGGCTCAGGCAATAGGCATGCTCACGCTAATGATAAGTTTGCTTCCTTATTTATCGGCTTCCTGTGTAAATGATTTTAAAAATATATGTAGTCTGGATCTAAATTGTTTTACAATTTACTTACGTTATAATTTGTATATTTGTCACAAGAAGCAACAAAAATAATTGTATTATACGTAATTATGTAGTAAATTATAGAGAAATGATAATTTAACCAGTATGAAATAACTTATGTTACCAATCCCTAAAAGTAATATATTAATTACCTGTTTGCAGGCAACGTGTCAACAAATCTATTGTGCAGGTTGCGGGCAAATAGGGAATTACATGATTTTTTTCAGAAATATAAGGAACGGAAATAAATAAAACAAATTAAATATGATTGTTTATACCTCGTAGAGTTGTACATTCTTGATAATAATATGGACCTAACATACATGTTAAATGTTTTTTATCAAATATATCGTGGACCAAACATTAGAATCATTGTTATAAATAATCCTTATACGTAGAACTAACAAAACTTTCAACAAAAAAGACTTGATGAGTCACATTGACTATGATGTGATTAAAATTTTCAAACAAAAAATAACTGAGTTCGTTTTATAAAATTTTGATAAATTAACATTCCACGCTACATATCTATCACATGGCTACAAGTCTATCAATCTATTTATAAAAAAAATTGGCTTTTTTATTTTATAACATTTTTATAACAAATTCATTATAATTTATCTGGGAGAATTTTCTTTTCTGTTCTCATCAAGTAAACCCATTTTTTCAATTTCGGACGGAAGTTTTTCCGGCAGCATTCCTAAACCGTATGGATCAGTATAAATGCCTGCAACACCTTCTTCACCAACCGATGGTGGAAAGTGGAACATGTCATCGCTGGATATTGTTGGCGTAATAATTAACAACGATTCCGCTGATTCTTTGACTGGAATCGGCATTGGTTCCAAAGGTAACAATTCACTTTTGTATTCCGTAACACTCCTCGCACGCCATATTGGTATAATTCCTTTTTGTGCGTCTTCTTCGCCTTCTTCACCCTCAATATCCTCAGGTTTTTCTTCATCGGCTCCCACATAATCAAATTTAGGATCTCGCATATTTATATAAAATCCATGTAACATGCATTTCAAATCAAAAGTAAAACAGCCACATCCCTTCTGCATGTTTTTTTCCCAATTACCGTGAAAAACGTGTCTAGGAAGTAACAGTTTACCTGGTCCCTGTTGACGTCCTTCGTGCCAAGTACCCAAGAATTTGGTATGATCTTTAGCATAAGTATATGTACCCAAACCGTGACGTTTTCCTTTATACCAGGAACCTTCGTAGACATCACCATTCGCGTAATAGTATGCTCCGAAACCGTGTTTAATGTCTTTTTTCCAATCACCTGCATATTTCGATCCATCTGGATAAGTGAATGTTCCGAAGCCACTCTTCAGTCCTTTCCTCCAATCACCATCGTACCGTGCGCCATTCTTAAAACAATAAAGTCCTTTTCCTTGACGTTTGCCGTGATAATATAATCCTTCGTAAATATCTCCGTTCGGAAGCAATGCGCTGCCCCAACCGTGACGTTCAAGACAAACATCTCGGCCACCTTCGTATTCCTATAATTTTTTTAATAATATTTTCAGTATCCTAATTTCATGAACGTAAAGATAAGAACCGATCTTCAACGTCTCAGGGGAAACATTCGAATGTATAATTCCAATGTTTTGTTGAAATAGCGCTCCCAGGACCCCGAGCTCGTATCAGCGCAGTCGGCTAGCCTATTCTCTAATACACACTGACACATAGACGCTGATGACCTCAGTTGTTGAGCGTTTACAATTTACAATCTATCTATCGATCTGGTTTTGAACTTTATTTGCGAATGAAAATTTTCAGAGTCCCATTCGACTTATTTTATCAAATAACCGAGATTACTTACAGTTGACAATATTTATAACAGACTGCAAGAATCAAATCTGTACAACTAAATACTAAATTATGACCAGTGTCCAAGGGCGTAGGTAAAGCAAACATAAATCAATATTTTTTTAAAGTTTTATTAATATCATACAAGAATACTCACGAAGGAAGGTGTCAAGCAAAATTTCAATCCCCAAACTAATTTTACCAATTCCTTTTCAAAAGTATTTCTAAATTTTATTTTTAGCCAGGTATTCGTATTATTTTCAATTTTATTTTTTTAATATTATGATCTTGGGGGCCAGGGGGAGGTAATTACTTCCTTTACCCCCCATATCTACACCATTGCCAATGTCGGCATCCATGGCAAGATTCTGATTTACCGCCCTTAAATTTTGTTGATTGATATATTTAAATAAAACAATTATAATCGCATTGCTGATTGGGCCCTCCCGGGTTTGAGCCCCTGCCGCGAGCCCTGCTTGTCAGGTCCTAGTTACGGCGCTCTGGTTATGACTAATATTCCTCGTCAAGAATAACAGCCTCTGGTTGTGCCAGTTTTTGTTAACATTTAAATTACGTTTTTTTCTGAATAGTTTTGTTGCAAACAGTATTGTAAAATCTTACGCCATATGGATACGCCTCCGCCTCTCCTTCCTCTCCACCTTCCCCTTCATCGGACATTTTTAATTACGTTCGAGTTTTTATATTGAAAATATTATATTTTGATATGTTTTCAAATGTCAAATTATAACAATATAAAATTTCGTATAGTGATATTCATTCATTCATTTGTTCTACGATGCTATGATACAAAAATATTTGGAAAAAAATCCCGGTATGACTACTCGAAAAGAGCATACAGATTTTATATGAAACATCTTACAATTTCAAATTAAACTTCAACTTAACTTCCAATTCAAAAAGGGTATCAAAATGACATAGCAAACGTCTAATAAACAGTGAAAATTTAAAATAAGCCTGTGGAAATCGACCGATAAGCCCTATTTCTGAAAAGCAATAGTCTTTTTTAGGGTTCCGCAATCGTACCAAAACTTCGTGGTTTGTTCGTATGTCTGTCTGTTACAGGATCTAACCCCTATAAATGGTTCGACTTACAAACTCGTAATTTGAAATTCGGCTGGAGTATTGCGGTCCTCAAATATTCCAGGGGCTCTCCTACCAAAAACAAGTTGCATCCTCTGCGGTCACTAAAGTGATTAACTTTCGGACAATCTGTATATCTAGACAAAAAATTTGAAAACACGTTTTATAAAATACCTAAGAACTCCGAAAACACTGCAAGAAAACCAAATTACAAAACACCAAGATGCGCCTAACAATATGGCCGGGAACTATCTAATTAATATTTTAGCTCTAGTTTTACGCCATGTATAGAGACAATACAAAATTAATTAGAAAATTTGCATTTGTATATATTTATTAATAATATTATTTAACAGAGCTATACATGGAGGTTTCATTCATTCATAAATCTGAAGAGCGATAGCTCGATTCATTCATTGAAATTTGAAGCATGCGCTTTCATTGTCGGGAATAAGCGGGAAACAATCCCAAGCCAACGGCTCTATCCCTTTGCTGTACCTATATAAACGCTAAATATCCAGTCAGAGATTGTTAAATGCGGTGGATGGTTGCGCTGATCAAGAGTCCTACAGGACCACTGGCACGCGAAACATAAAACCATCATTAATCTTAATAATTACAATCTATAGTAGTGTTTTGTTAACGATCACTATTTGTTTGTACTAAAACAATCGAACGCTTTCACCAGCTTCATTGGAAATAAAGAAGCAAATATAGTGTAACTTTAGAATTAAACAGACATTTTTTATTTTGTGTTTGTTGATTGTGTCTCAACGCAACAGGTGTCAACTTTCTTGAAAGGTAGGTGCGTTATTCACAGTTTCTCAACCGGTGATCCTCGGACTACTGGTGGTCCGCGAATATTTTTGGGATGTTGTATTTTACGGATTTTTGAACTATATTTTTTTGTTACTGTCTGTTTTAATATACTTAAATATTGTTATATCAGCATACGGATGTTGCAGAATAAATTGTTTTGAATAAAAAATTAATTAGGTATATAAAAATTTATTATTTTATTCTAATGTTGATGGTCCGCAAAAAATTTTTAGATTTTTTGGTGGTCCGCGGATGTAAAAAGGTTGAGAAACTATGCTAATACTATTTATACTAATATTATAAAGAGGCATAGTTTTCACAATGTAATATAAGCGATATAGTTTTTATGTATGGGATATTATGTGTGCTTTACAGTGTTTCATTAAGATTTTCCCATCCATTAAGCGAAAATTACAAAATTTCTCGACATACGACACTTTGACGAGAATGAGAAGTTTTCAATAAATAAAATTATCGACCAATTTTTCAGTTTCTTCAGAACTGATCTAAAAAATATAAAAATAATTAATAATTAATTTCTAATTCGTATTTAAAAATATTTTTGATTATAATTTAAAAACTTAAAGCGAGTATTTTTAAATACGAATTAGAAATTAATTTTTTTTATATTTTTTAGATCTTCTTCAGAACTGATCTAAAAAATATAAAAATAATTAATTTCTAATTCGTATTTAAAAATATTTTTGATTATAATTTAAAAACTTAAAGCGAATATTTTTAAATACGAATTAGAAATTAATTATTTTTATATTTTTTAGATCAGTTCTGAAGAAGATCCAAATCCGGACCGAACGTCAATGTATTAATTATTATTTTTAGGCGCGACTCAAGCTTTAGCTGGAAGCGCCTATATGTTTTGTTAATATATTTCTCTGAAAAATTGGTCGATAATTTTATTTTTGAAAAATTCTAATCACACGTTAATCAAAGATTTGAGAATGAGAAGTTCTCGTCGAAACACTAATCAAAATCGCATCTACAACATTTCATGTAAAAAATGAGCCAAGTATGCGTTAATATCTCTCTAAAAAAATAACTGTGAAAAATGGGGCCATGCTCAATACAAAAAGAATTGAGATCTAAAAGGGTGCAAAGCTTTTACTTGGCAAGTTTTCGTGTTCTATATTATGATTTATACCCACAGAACAGTAAAATGCTGTTCTGTGTTTATACCTAAACTTCATGTTTATATGTGTAAAAACTTGCCAAGTGAAAACTTGGCACCCTTTTAGATCTCAATTATTTTGTATTGAGCATGGCCCCATTTACCACAGTTATGTTTTTAGAGAGATATCAACGCGTACTTGGCTACACTTTTTACATTCATGAAATGTTTTTGATGGGATTTATATTAGATACAATATGTTTTATTTATAAATGTAATGAAAGTTCAATATAAAAATGCCCTTAGATCAAAGACGATGTTCGATAACATTATATATATTTTTCTGCAGTGTATAAGTAAAAATGAAGGTTTATCGGAAATGAAAAACTGACTAATTAGTAAGTTTTCTTTTGATGAAAGTCGGCTAGTAATTCCCTTAGATCAAAGACCATGTTAAGTAACATTATATTAATTGTTAAAATTAATGATTTATGTTTTGAAATAAAAATGAACTTCCCATCGGAAATGTTAAATTTGCCAATTAGTTTTGTAACTCTCAGCTAGAAATGACGACGGGTACCCGTCTACAGGCACAAATTCAGCCCTCATGGCCACCCGAAAATCGGTCAAGTGCGAGTCGGACTAAGAACTCGCACAATTCGCGCATCCCTACAAAGGAGTTTACAAAATTTTTGCCGGGTCTTGAAAAAAAATTTCTGATATTGTGCAGCACAATATTACTTCATTCGTTTTAATTTTGTGACAATAATTTTACATTTAAAAGAAACTAACAATTTAAAAAAACTAACATTAACCAGTACCTGCTATTAAAAATATAAAAAATAACAATAACAATTAACAAGTTGAGTGACACCATGTTCACAATCCATCAAAAACAATATACTGATAACATGTGACAGCATTTGAAAACTCTGAAGATGATACAAAACGTATCGAAACGTCAGTATTAAATGCAAGTTTAAAAAGTACAATACTGCTTTACTTTCGATTCTTATGCCACGGAATTCTTTCCAAATATCTCTCATATAATTGTTAACTTTTTAATTACATATATTTTTGTTAATTTTTTAATTACATATATTTTTGTTACTATATAATTATTTTGCAATTTTTGTGTATATGAAATAAGCAAACAAATAACTTGATTTCTATTAAAAAATAAAATTTGTTTTGTAAATAATAGTATATTGTGCGACTAGTGAGAGAAGGAGAAGATTCCATGAGCGTGAAATTTGCCGCACGAGCGTAGCAAGTGCGGTAAAACGCACGCGAGTGGAATATTCTCCTTCGATCAATGGTCGCACATAATACTTTATTCAACTAGCAGGAGTAATATGTAATCGGGGCCCTGATAAAAGAGGGAAAAATAATAAATCACTTCATTGATTGACGTACCCAGCGTCGTATAAACACAAGATTGCCATGACTTTCGCTGAATTGCGATGCTGTTTTCATATATACAATACCGCCTACCACGTTCCTATTGGTCCAGAAGCTGCGTGTAGTTTTTTTTAAACGCTTTATATTAGTTTGGGTTGTAAATATGTATGTGGGTATGTATGTAACTAACTGTCCGTAACGGAATCTTTGAGCATAATTTTCACCAATTTCCCGAAGTCTGATTAATTTGAAACTTTGCATACGTATCAAGGACCGATGACAATGCAATAATTTGATAACAGTTTCCCATTATCCTTATTAGGACCCCCAGGATTAATAAATTCTTTTATAGATCCTCTGTAGTAAACGCTTTATTTTCACCAATTTCCCGAAGTCTGATTAATTTGAAACTTTGCATACGTATCAAGGACCGATGACAATGCAATAATTTGATAACAGTTTCCCATTATCCTTATTAGGACCCCCAGGATTAATAAATTCTTTTATAGATCTGATTAATTTGAAACTTTGCATACGTATCAAGGACCGATGACAATGCAATAATTTGATAACAGTTTCCCATTATCCTTATTAGGACCCCCAGGATTAATAAATTCTTTTATAGATCCTCTGTAGTAAACGCTTTATTTTCACCAATTTCCCGAAGTCTGATTAATTTGAAACTTTGCATACGTATCAAGGACCGATGACAATGCAATAATTTGATAACAGTTTCCCATTATCCTTATTAGGACCCCAGGATTAATAAATTCTTTTATAGATCTGATTAATTTGAAACTTTGCATACGTATCAAGGACCGATGACAATGCAATAATTTGATAACAGTTTCCCATTATCCTTATTAGGACCCCCAGGATTAATAAATTCTTTTATAGATCCTCAAACTAAAAAGTGAAAAATAAAATATAGTTTAAAAAAAACTAAAAAACACGCTTTATATCGGACTAAAAAGTAAAAAATAATTGTTTTAAAATAAGCTTAAAAAGCGTTGGGCGCTTTGTTCCACATTTTCGTACATCGAGCGCCCAACGCTTTTTAAGCTTATTTTAAAACAATTATTTTTTACTTTTTAGTCCGATATAAAGCGTGTTTTTTAGTTTTTTTTAAACTATATTTTTTTTCATTATTTCACGCTTGGGCTTGCTACTGAGTTTCTATTGGTCCAGAAAATTGATTATCACACTGTACGGCTTATTATTAGCACTCTACGCGTCAACATGAAGTAATTTATTATTTCTCCGAGTTTAGCAGGGCCCCGAAATTACATATTACTCACGCGTGTTGAATAAATGTTTTTTATTTCATGGTGAGTCGTGAAAAATGTTATACCTAACCTTGTACCGGACCGCGGTCAAAAAAGTTTGGGAAAGTCTGGTGTATAGGTTAGCGCGGGCAAAGTCGCGGAGCCAAAACTAGTACCTAAATTAATAAACCTGCAAAATTTTCGTCACGCCAATTCAGCGAGTAACCCCTTCGCGAAATTAACAAAACGTGTCTACAGAAGTTTTTAGGCCAGTAAAACGAAGAGGATTTGGTCTTAAACATTTCCACAAAATCGCAAAAGGGTATGAGGGAATATTTATATAAGTATGATACACAATCTGTCAAAATTGCACCTTCGTGCGATGACTGGAACTTGTTAAAAAAACGTTAAAAAAGAGTTAAAAAACTGTGTTTCATCAGTTTTTTGCTTGTATCTTGTCAAAATTCAATATTGCAACCATGGAAAAGTTCTGTTTTTCGAATTATAGACCAGTACAGTTAGCCCAAAATCAAGTGAAAAAGGGACAAAATTAATAACAGAAAACGAATGATGAGGAAGGGAAGAAACTGCCGTCAGAAATACAGAAATCAAAAATTCAAATGCGTAAAAGGCCGGAGGGATGTGGGGGGCGCGTTTTAGGGGTCAAACGCGGTTTTTCGTTATTTCCGGCGAAAGTTGACCTCCAATCGAAAAATATTGCATGGCAATGTTGTAGGTATTAAAAGGATCTACAACTTTTATAAATATAATTTTTTCACATAACCTTAAAGATTCAGAGAAATATAAAAAAAACGAGTTTTTCGTTTTTATTTTTTTTCTCCTGCAAAAATGATTTTTTTTTCATGAAATTTTCAGGAGACTTACCTTTCTATGTCCTTAATAAGCTGTAATTTTTTCGAATAAAAAAATTAATTTGCCAATGCAATATTAACAAAAAACCGAAAAATTACCCCTAACTTCAACCTAAAAAAGTAATGTAAAAATTTCAGATTTTCAAAAATCGTAGTATGGGGTTTTCTTCGTTAAAATGTCTACTTTCAGATGGTGTGTTAATGTAATATTGAATTCCCCTTTTATGAATGATTTTAAGTGTACATTTTCATATATAATTGGGCTTTTGAATGAAATTTTTTTTGTCATAAATGGAAAGATCGTATATTATTTTTATAACAAAACTATTTTTCTTTTTTTTATTTTCGTTATAATTCAAAAGTTATATCAAATAAAAAATAAATTTTTGTACCCAGTTCCGAGAACGCGCCGACATTTCCCGAACATAATGTGACGTCATAATGTTAATTTATATTATTATAATAATAAATAATAAATTAATAAGTTATATTTAATGAAAAATATTTAGTTTTTCATAAATTACAGTTACATTATTATTTTGTGAAAAAAAACGTCCATTGATGCTTTCGAACCGCAGCTGAATTGAACCGAAAATGTATCATTTTTTAGAAAATCTGTGATCATAAATAATATCTACAGTAAGTATATTAGCAGAATTGGCTTTTATAAAAGATTTGTCACACATTATTAAATAGAATTACTTGTCAACAAAATTTTTTTATACTAAATTTAGGATAGTTTTAGTCAATACACATGTAGAAGCCATTGATAGTACATACTGCGTATATACATTTTAACATTATGACGTCACAACTGTCAAAAACAATTTTAGTGCGTTTGCAGTCACGTGATTTTTTTTAATATTATATCAATTTTAAATTGCTTATAATTAATTTAAAAAAAGTTTTTTGAAAGTTTTTCGCATCGATTATCAATATTATTTATAATAAAGTTTTAAAATGCAATAAAAAAATCGATTATTATTTTTTTTTCAAAAGCCTAATTGCCAAAATTGAATTTGAATATTGTTCAAATTTGGCAATTACATATGAAAATGTGACTTTACCCAGTTCCAAAAATAAACGGGTTTCATTATTATTGTTGAACGACGAGCGTTTACAATAATAACATCTATCTAATTCGTCATCCTTACTAGATCCAGCGCAAGCACACGAGCGTAAATAATTCAGTTAGGTACCTACTTGTGTAAGTTACCTATTATAATAATATTGAAATTGTGCAACCATACAAAATAACAATCTTTCATACATCGAACTGACTTTTAACGAGTTATACATATACACTGAAAAAGCGGTGGCGCGTGAACATTTTAAACGGGTGCTCTGCAGGGTCAATCGGAGGTACCTCCTAACACGGGCTGGGAACAAGGAGGGGGCGGGATTAATTAAATTATTAATCACATCCATTTTATTTTTAATGTTTATAATGTTTTGATTATTAATTTTTTCAAACATTGTTAACAAACTATAATATACACTGGAACACTAGGCACTACTGCCATGAGCCGTGTATCATGTATGTGTAAAAGGTGTTAACTGAATGTACTAATGTGCTGACGGTAAATGCAGCTCAAAATCGATCTAAATAACACGCTATAACGTGTAGGTCTGAAGTTGCACAGTGTACACCGTGGGTATCTATATTGATGACGTTTAATGTGCTGCTTCGAAGCGCAGAACAGCGCCACACAGAACATACACGAGTTTTGTGGTTTGCCAGTGGTTGTTAAAATTTAATCCAGATCCTTTATTAATCGATAACGATCCCACTTCAGCTGGAAACCGAATTTGTAAGATTGTAAAGATTTATTTGCTTCTTGATTATATACCGACAGAATATGGATGAGGTGCCATTCAAGTATTACGTAAGCTAGTACTAATAACGATTCCAGCGGAAAACCAGCCTCATGTGCAGCGGTGTTTACGAGTGAAATTAAATAAATTGTTTTTGAAAATTATTAGTGTGTGGTGGTGGGCGCAGGTGAGATAAATAAATTCAAACGATCTTAAAGCTCGGCACTTTATTTAATACTATAGCGGTCCCGTCCGGTTTCACCCGGGTGTAAAAGAACGAATGGGGAAGGGAGGAACATGAGTACACACATTCATCTTAGTTTACCGAGATGAATACTGTGTCCAAATTTCATGATGATCGGAGTTACCGTTCAAAAGTTTTTGTCGCTAAAAAGCAGTATTTAAACTTTTTTTAACTAATATTTTTTTTTTAATTAATTAAATATAATTAAAATAAATTTAAATGTAAGCCTTAGAAGAAAGGAATGTAGAAAATAAAAAAAAAATAATAATAATATATTCGCCCAACGTGGGGCTCGAACCCACGACCCTGATATTGACAGTCGCATGCTCTACCGACTGAGACACCTGAGGTTGTGTTCTCACAACGTTAATATGAGTAGGTATATCTAGTTAGTGCATTTCACATAAATAGAAGCTTATTTTTGAGATACATTTTGCAACATTTTTCATTAAAGCTCCGCTTCTAATGGTAGTAGCGTAATATTATATAGCCTATAGCCTTCCTCGATAAATAGGCTATCCAACAAAAAACATTTTTTTCAATTTGAACCAGTAGTTCCTGAGATTAGCGCGTTCAAACAAACAAACTCTTCAGCTTTATATATTAGTATTATAAGGGAAATGTGTATACAATGCACAAAGTCATAAATTCAAAAGAAATCGGTAATAATTAATCATGTTATAATTAAATATATTCTTAACAAGTGTCGGTTGCTCGCTAAGTACTTTTAAGCTTTTGATACTTTCAATTGTAAAGTTAAATTTTAATTTTCAATGACTCCCACTGAATCAATTCATGCTCTTAATTGAATGTTACTGTTAATTAATAATAACTTATTTTCTGCCAAATCCTATATAAGTGTTTATAACTCCAGGGAATTTATTTGTATAAAAATTACAAATATATTGTTTCAAAAAAAAACCTTGTACTTTGTTCAAGTATTTTATTGTTTGCGTCATTTTCCAGTTAATTCTGACTCGTACTTTGAACTCAAAAATATGAACTATGTAGTTTTTATGGCAATTTGCGTCATACTTCCAGATTCCTGTTAAATATTATCATTTCTTTTTTGTTGCTATCACATGAAGCAACGACATTTTTCGAATTTTTAGACCAAATATGAAACAGTATGGACATTTCATCTATACTAATATATAAAACTGAAGAGTTTGTTTGTTTGTTTGTTTGAACGCGCTAATCTCAGGAACTACTGGTTAAAATTGAAAAAAAAATGTTTTTGTTGGATAGCCCATTTATCGAGGAAGGCTATAGGCTATAATAATATCACGCTACGACCATTAGGAGCGGAGCTTTAATGAAAAATGTTGCAAAATGTATCTCAAAAATAAGCTTCTATTCATGTGAAATGCACTAACTAGATATACTCATATTAGCGTTGTGAGAACACAACCCCAGGTGGCTCAATCGATAGAGCATGCGACTGTCAATATCAGGGTCGTGGGTTCGAGCCCCACGTTGGGCGAATATATTTTTATTTTTTACATTGCTTTCTTCTAAGGCTTATTTAATTAGCTTAAAAAATATATTAGTTACAAAAAGTTTAAATACTGCTTTTTAGCGACAAAAACTTTTAAGCGGTAACTCCGATCATCATGAAATTTGGACACAACATTCATCTCGGTAAACTAAGATGAATGTGTGTACTCATGTTCCTCCCTTCCCCATTCGTTCTTTTACACCCTGGTGAAACCGGACGGGACCGCTAGTAAGTCATATAGCTCTAGGTGCCAGGTGGGATGGGGCGTCAAAATGCCAAATGCGAAATTTATTACTTATATAGTGACTAATTGAAATTAGCACCAAATACTATAATATAGCGGTAGGAACTTTGTTATATGTTGAAGAAGCAGGAGTGTAATAATTAGAGCTACTTGATTTAATTTAAATTCAATAAGTGTTGATTCATAAATTGAAAAACAGTTTATGTGATGCGAAAGCATCGACCAAAGGGCTAGGGCCGGCGCTGTTTTCTTTAACCCATGAAGTTTGTCGGTGTTATTTCTTTACACCCTGTATATGTACCCATATGCATTACATTGATTTTACACATTTAGGTGTTAGTATTTTCATATTTTTATACGCAAATCGCTATTAATAGATTATTGTTTTAAAAATGAGTTTATTTATAAACCGTCTCCAGTTAATATTTTTGTTATACAAATAAACAATTACTATTTTATTATTACAATTATATTATTAAACGAACTAATCTTGTATACATGTATATGTACATTGTATATCTATATTATTACTAGCGGTCTCGCCCGATTTCACCCAGGTGCAAAAGAACGAATGGGGGGGGGGGCATGACTACGCACGTTTACCAAGATTAATGTTGTGTCCAAATTTCATGATGATCGGAATTACCGTTCAAAAGTTTTTGTCGGACGGACAGATTTTGAGTTACATTTTTCATTGATGCTCCGCTCCTATTGGTCGTAGCGTGATATTATATAGCACAATGTGGATTTGTTTTTGGGGTTAGAAACACCCCTTAGAAGATATATTTTGCGGTCTCGCCCGGTTTCACCCGGGTGCAAATAAACGAATGAGGGGGGGGGACATGACTACGCACGTTTATCTTAGTTTACCGAGATTAATGTTGTGTCCAAATTTCATGATGATCGGAGTTACCGTTCCAAAGTTTTTGTCGGACGGACAGATTTTGAGTTACATTTTTCATTGATGCTCCGCTCCTATTGGTCGTAGCGTGATGTTATATAGCACAATTTGGATTTGTTTTTGGGGTTAGAAACACCCCTTAGAAGATATATTTTGCGGTCTCGCCCGGTTTCACCCGGGTGCAAATAAACGAATGAGGGGGGGGGGGACATGACTACGCACGTTCATCTTAGTTTACCGAGATTAATGTTGTGTCCAAATTTCATGATGATCGGAGTTACCGTTCAAAAGTTTTTGTCGGACGGACAGATTTTGAGTTACATTTTTCATTGATGCTCCGCTCCTATTGGTCGTAGCGTGATGTTATATAGCACAATTTGGATTTGTTTTTGGGGTTAGAAACACCCCTTAGAAGATATATTTTGCGGTCTCGCCCGGTTTCACCCGGGTGCAAATAAACGAATGAGGGGGGGGGGGACATGACTACGCACGTTCATCTTAGTTTACCGAGATTAATGTTGTGTCCAAATTTCATGATGATCGGAGTTACCGTTCAAAAGTTTTTGTCGGACGGACAGATTTTGAGTTACATTTTTCATTGATGCTCCGCTCCTATTGGTCGTACCGTGATATTATATAGCACAATTTGGATTTGTTTTTGGGGTTAGACACCCCTATTAGAAGATATATTTTCAAAAATCCTTATATACGTTATATAAGGACCTCTTGTGCAAAATTTCATGCTTCTAGATTGTTAAACATTTGCGTGTTTCATCAGTCTTGAACGTATCTTAAATGAAATGTTCTGCTATACTAAAGGGTCTTTCAACAAGGACGGGTCGATGTTGACAGTTTGTGGCGGCCATGCTGTTTTGGCGGCATCTGTCAAATCTGTTTTTTCTTTTTCAGTCATTGATGCCAAATCACCATCGCAAGTTACACGACTGAGCAGCATGTCCAAATGATAAAACTTTATTATGAAAATTCGTTAGTGCAAACGTTGCGCGCATTGCGTCAATTTTACGGCAGACGCGGTGGCCCTTCAAAGTCGACTCTCCAACGTTTGGTGGCTAAATTCGAGACGACCGGTTCAGTAAACAACCAACCAACACCCTTACGGCAAAGGATTGCCAGATCGGCCGAGAACATCGCCGCTGTCCGTCAGAGTGTGCAGGAGACTCCGAGGCAGTCGATTTCTCGCCGTGCACAAGAACTCGGCCTTTCGCAGACTTCAATTTGGAGAATTTTGCGTCGGGACTTGGGCCTGCACCCGTACAACATCCAACTGACCCAGGAGCTCAAAGTTAATGATCACAGACAACGCCGTTTGTTCGCTGACTGGGCTTCGGAACGTTTGGAAGAGGACCCCGATTTTGGCCGAAAAATAATCTTTAGCGACGAGGCGCATTTTTGGATGAATGGTTTTGTTAATAAGCAAAATTGCCGTATATGGGACGACCACAACCCACATGAGGTTCACCAGGTGGCAATGCATCCACAGAAAGTTACTGTTTGGTGCGGATTTTCGTCAGATTCAGCCGGATCTATGCAGTAGAGTCATTGAAAATTGGACCTCTCGGATCCGTGCCACCGTTCGAAGCCGCGGCGGACATTTGAACGATGTCATATTCCATACATAATGGCATAAGTGGGCATTTCAAACAAAAAAATAATTTCGTTAATATCTCACACACAGCTTGTTTTATTCAATTTCAACATCGACCCGTCCTTGTTGAAAGACCCTTTATAATACTATACAGAGGAGGAAGTTTGTAAGTTTGTAATCTCTGAAACTACTCATCCAATTTAAAAAAAAAAATCACCACTATTTAGAATGAACCTTCAGTATGGACATAGGCTATATATTATCGCGTTAAAAAAAATCGCTTTTCACGGAACCAATTTTTAGTCGGCAATCTACAAATTCTGGCGAAGTCGGACCGAACTGCCAGTAAATAATAAAAAAAATAATTTTATATGTGTTTTTAGACGAACGGAGTTGTTATTCTTTTGTCTTGTATAAGCGTTCTCCTAAAATAAATACATTATATTTAATATAATAACAAAATATTCAGAAAATAAAATTAATTTTCCGTTCCGATAAAACTGGCCAGTTAATTGAAAACGATGCACACAAAAAATCTTAATTGTTTGTAAACACATGTGGCAGCAGATAATTGATTAAAATAACCGTAATTCGAGCCCAATTTCATGCGAAAACAAGTTTGTCGATGATAACTAATACCAAATTTAAGGATGGTTCAAACCAGTTAAGACTTATTATATTATTTACTAGCGGTCCCGTCCGGACGTCCGGTTTCACCCGGGTGTAAAAGAACGAATGGGGAAGGGAGGAACATGAGTACACACATGCATCTTATAGTTTACCGAGATGAATGTTGTGTCCAAATTTCATGATGATCGGAGTTACCGTTCAAAAGTTTTTGTCGATAAAAAGCAGTACCTATTTATACTTTTTTTAACTAATAATTTTTTTTAATTAATTAAATAAAATTAAAATAAATTTAAATGTAAGCCTTAGAAGAAAGCAATGTAGAAAATAAAAAAAAAATAAAAATCATTTCGCCCAACGTGGGGCTCGAACCCACGACCTTGCGATACTGACAGTCGCATGCTCTACCGATTGAGCTATACGAGGTTGTGTACTCACAACGCTAATATGAGTAATTTAGTTAGTGCATTTCACCTGAATAGAAGCTTATTTTGGAGATACATTTTTCAACATTTTTCATAAATGCTCCGCTCCTAATGGTCGTAGCGTAATATTATATAGCCTATACACTTCCTCCATAAATGGGCTATCCAGCAAAAAAAAATTTTTCAATTTGAACCAGTAGTTCCTGAGATTAGCGCGTTCAAACAAACAAACTCTTCAGCTTTATATATTAGTATATATAGATTTGTGAAAATAACAATGAATTATATTACAGTCAATTATTCTTTCGTGACGCTAATACTTGAACAGTAAAAAGCGGAGGATGGTGGTGGGTCATTGACGATTTTAGCATCAACGACACGAAACCGTTAACTGTACACGTCACCAAGTTGAAAAAAAAAACAGTTAATCTCGTTACTTAGTTTACATTAACCACAAAGAACGCTGGGCGTTGCGACAGAAATACGGTTTGTATTTCGTTGGTTTTAAATAACAAACATACAGCGCTGTGGTTCGTGTATCGTATCCGATTCATTCGTTGATTGAATTTCTTTCCGTAATTGGGGCGGTGTCAGCGGTGCCCACGCACAGGGCGCAGACTACTCGGTTGGAGCGACCGTCGTGATTGCAGTGACATAGAACAACATACGTTACTTTGGAACGTATAGATATATCTTGTCAGATTACAGTGATCATTATAGACGGCTGGTCACAGTGATTTTTTCATCGTAAAGTTATTTATTCCCCAACTCTAGTTTTGGATTATGCACGGTAGTTAGTAGGGAGCAATTATAGAAGCTCGCACCGGCCGCATAAAAGGCTAGTTACTGCGCTGTTTATGGAACTGCAGTTGAATCGTCAACTAGTTCATTTTAAAAACAGAAACAGTTGATTCGTTGACGAGCGATTAATTAACTGTTAATTTAAATCAACGTTCAACAATGGCGGACTAACTAATCTGGTTCCCCAAGTTGGGTAGGAAATCATCTATACTAATATATAAAGCTGAAGAGTTTGTTTGTTCGTTTGTTTGAACGCGCTAATCTCAGAAACTACTGGTTCAAATTAGAATTTTTTTTTGTTAGATAGTCCATTTATCGAGGAAGGCTTTAGGCTATATAATATCACGCTACGACCAATTGGAGCGGAACATCAATGAAAAATGATGCAAGATGTATCTCAAAATTAGTCCGTCCGACAAAATATATTATCAGGTGAAATGCCTTACCTAAATATTGCAATATTAGCGCCTCACATTCACAATCCCGGATAGCTCAGTCGGTAGAGCATAAGACTCTTAATGCCAGGGTCTTGGGTTCAAGCCCCACGTCGGCGAATATATTTTTATTTTCTACATTGCTTTCTTCTAAGGCTTACATTTCAATTTTTTTAAATTTTATTACGACTAATTAAAATTAAATAAATCTTATTAATAGCTCATTTGAAAACTGTTACAACTATAGGTACCTATATAAAAATAATTTTCCTACAGTGTTTTCAAAAGAAATTTATTTCTTAAAAAAAGTATAAATACTGCTTTTTAACGACAAAAACTTTTGAACGGTAACTCCGATCATTATGAAGTTTGGACACAACATTCATCTCTGTAAACTAAGATGAATGTGCGTACTCATGCCCCTCCCTTTCCCATTCGTTCTTTTGCACCCGGGTGAAGCCGGGCGGTACCGCTTGTTTATTTATAAATATTTAAAGGCGGGATTAAAATTGTAATTTAATTTTCTACATTGAATTCTGTTATTTAAAATTGTTCGTGCATCCTTGACTACGATGTAAGAATTTAATATAGCCATGTTTCTATAAATATCTACAAATTGTACGTGAACGCCTCAGCTCATGTCAATGTACAAAACATATAAAAACTATTTCAACTCACAATAAACTCAATATCGGGAGCAGTTTTGAAATATACCCAGTTATTTTTATACAACAAAATAAGTTACCTGATATCCTACAGTTACAAATACGCTTCGTATCTAAAATTAGTTGCCGTTGCGCAATGATTCATGACAAATCTATACTAACATTCATTTCGGTAAGCTAAGATGAATGTGCGTACTCATGTCCCTCTCTTCCCCATTCGTTCTTTTGCACCCGGGTGAAACCGGGCGGGACCGCTAGTCGGCTATAAAACAAAATTGGAAACCTAGTGTGCTTTAAAAAAATTTCAAAGTGTGTGCAGCGGATTTAAGACCCGTATCTACTTTTAAAATTGTATAGTTTTAGCGTACATCGAAGATTCATTTTAATAAAAACAAATGAATGCTTTCCAAGGAAGTCTCCAGCTTTATAATGGCTGGCGTCATTGTAACGTCATATTATAAACAATAGCGCATCGTCTGTTCCGTTCCACAAATCGGATTAAATACGTAAAAACAAATTCATAAATGACGTACCTAAGGTATTCCTTGTTTTCAAAATTAGTATAAACAAATTATTTTTGTTATATATTCTCTTTAAACTGGTGTTTTGATCATTCTAATACGGTAGAACTTTTTTAAGTCAAACCTCGATAGTTGAAAACTGAAAAAAATGTTTTGATCCCTTCCCTTCAAGTCCCAAAACCTCCATTACTCGAAATCTCAATCCTCTATATAGGTCGAAATAATATATATCTATACTAATATATAAAGCTAAAGAGTTTGTTTGTTTGAACGCGCTAATCTCAGGAACTACCGGTTCAAATTGAAAAAAAATTTTTTTTGTTGGATAGCCCATTTATCGAGGAAGGCTATAGTCTATATAAAATCAGGCTACGACCGTTAGGAGCGGAGTATTAATGAAAAATGTTGCAAAATGTATCTCAAAAATAAGCTTCTATTCAGGTGAATACAACGCCGGCTAGCTCAATCGACTGTCAATATCAGGGTCGTGGGTTCGAGCCCTACGTTGGATGAATATATTTTTATTTTTTTTTTTTTTAATTTTCTACATTGCTTTCTTCAAGGCTTACATTAAATTTATTTTAATTTTAATTAATTAAAAAAAAATTATTAGTTTAAAAAAGTATAAATACTGCTTTTCATCGACAAAAACTTTTGAACGGTAACTCCGATCATCATGAAATTTGGACACAACATTCATCTCGGTAAACTAAGATGAATGTGTGTACTCATGTTCCTCCCTTCCACATTCATTCTTTTACACCCGGGTGAAACCGGACGGGACCGCTAGTCATACATATTTTCTCTCCATAACTCGAAAAAATGAATTGACGCTCTGTATCTCGAACACAGCAACTCAAAATCACTTAGAAGGAATCTTAACCTCTACAAGTCGAATATTTCCTTACAAAATCCACCTAAGTCGAATACTTTATAACTGGCATCTCTCTTGAAGTTTAACTTACAGAGGTTCTACTTTTCGCCGTGATTTGACAACGAAATAATCAAGAAAAACATTTTTTTCATATATCTAGTTAAGTTGGTCGTCAAAATTTATTCACTGCAGGTATCGAACCCTCAGAGGTCGATTCTTGTGCGGCTTTTTTCACGAAAATCCCTGACTTTAACCAAAATTCTCTGACATGATCTGATTTTTCCCGGACATTTCCAGGGTTTTCAGAACTTGACTATCCTGATTTAAAATATGTTTCTCACAACAACGCAGCATTCCTAGAAATAAAAATTATAAAAGTCCAGGAGGAAAAAACGTTTATTTATAAATATTTGCTGACGCATTTGGAATTTTCACACATTATTGTATATTATAGACGCTCAACAGCTGAGGTTATCAGCGTTCAAACATTATTTTTTAAATAATATTGACAATACACAACTGCATTTATCACTTAATTAGTTCATTATATCGTGCTATAATCAATATCCAAGAAATTATAACTATACTAGCGCAGTTCGGTCTGGCTTCGTCCGGATTTATAGACTGTCTATTAAAGATAGATACATTAACCGTCGCGAATTTTTATTGAATATACCCGTATTTACCTGGCATTTGTATTAGTGCAAAATAAATCTTATCTTATCTTATCTTATTGCTCGGGAGCAACAGCCCCCTGTTATATAATAGCATAATGAGACCATCCCAAATCTTATATCTCGGTATTCATATGAAAGTCAAAAAAAGTGTTCGGTTTCACGGTATATATTAGTCATGTGCCGGATATCCGTACTTATCCGTATCCGCGGATATCCGAGGGAGAAGAAAGATCCGTATCCGTATCCATTAGTTTTTGGCGGATCTTTTACCTTATTAATTTTCAATTCATAGATGAAATTTTATATATATAGGTGATTACGTAATAATGAAAACCAGTTAAATTCCATTCAGATTATTTTTTATTTTTTTAAATCATATTTGGCACCTTTATACTGCAAACATTTATCGTAGTGAGTACCATACTAATAGTAACAAACTCAAAGGTACTAAATCAACTATCTTTATAATGAGATATTGCACATCGATCTTTGGAAAGAGACAATCTGTTATGAGAGTTAACTCTTAAAGAGGTCAATAACTTTTTCCCATAACAGATAGTCTCTTTCCAAAGATCGATGTGCAATATTTAGCGCCGCGTACTCTAAGAAAGTTAAGAACCGTATCCGTATCCGCGGATCTTGAAACCAAAAATCCGTATTCAGATCCGTATCCGCGGATATACATTTTTAACGATCCGGCACATCACTAGTATATATGAATCTGTAACATACAGAATGATTTTTAAGTTGATTCTTTTTTTAACAGCGTGTAAAAATCATATAGACGAACAAATATTTCAAATAACTTTTTTATCCAAACTCAAAAATGAAAGAGAAATGGGCGTTATGTTATGTCACTATGGAAATATGTTATGTCATTATCAAGGGTGCGTTGAATCATAACTTTGGCAGCTATATACCTGCCATCGTTTCTTATGTGCCCATCTCCATTGTTTCGTTTTTCATTTGTTGCCGTGCATTAAAAGAAATGACGCGACAAGACGACGCGGAAACACGAATAACAAAGATTATATAATAATGGTTTTTCCTCCAATACCTCCATAGTCGACTAAATTAACACTTGCGTTGCTCGTTTAAAATAAAAAAGTTCAAACTGATATCTGAGTATTACAGACAAGGTCAACAGTGGCCGATAAAAAAGAAATTAACATACGACATCTTTACACTGCCGGCGCCTAGCACTGTGACAAATCAGGTCACCAAGCGTGATCCGTCAATCACTCATCATCATTAATAATTAATTTATTAATCAACTATTCACTAATTAAATAATATTATTAATTATTATTGGTGTATTTCTCTATGCATAATATATTATTATGTGTGTGTGTGTCGCATACACTGATCGCATCGATCGAATGGCGAGATTTAGGGATCGGACCATAAAATCACGACGTTTCACATGATTCTAAACTTGGCGCCATTTTCTAATAGATAGAGTGTAGATTATAGACGCTCAACAGTGGAGGCCATTCATAGATATATATATTTAATAGATCGCGGATACACTAGCGCCTCCTGTACCTTTTAGAAGCCATTTTGTACGTGGAAAACGCCGTAAAAAGCGCGCGAGATTCAAAAATATTAATTATTTTATAATATGATTTAATTGAGAAAAACGACAAAACTCACAGTAAACAGTGATATTTCGCTCCAAAACCTATTTTTATACTGAAACGTTTCAAAAATTACAAATTGAGCGTAAATATAATGTAAAAGCTTAGAACATTTTACATTGTCAATTTGGTATCAAGGTTGACAAGCATTGATACCAATCTGACAATGTAAAATGTTCTAAGCTTTTATATTTATGCTCAGTTTTGTAATTTTTGAAACGTTTCAATATAAAAATAGGTTTTGGAGCGAAATATCACTGTTTACTGCGAGTTTTATTGTTTTTCCATTAACATCATATTATAGAATATTTAATCTTTTTGAATCCCGCGCGCTTTTTACGGCGTTTTCCACGTACAAAATAGCTTCCATGTGGCTTCTAATTGGAACCATTCCGCACAATGCTCAAGGATAGGCATCCACTATCTATTAATATATATATATCTATGAGGCATCAGCTTCTATATTAATTTTGAAAAGGTTTTATAACAATAATAATGCGTTTAACGTCCGTTTCTCGACTCGATGTCATAACAGACGCCATTCGCACCATTACTATTTTCCATCAAACACATTTCCCGTTTTTTTCTATATTTTTAAACTTCCACTTAATTAATAGCAATGGGCGAATGAATAGGATAGGGTAGGCAAATTTTGAGCATAGGAGTTTGACAGGTAATCAGCCATGGCCTTAAATAAGGAAACATCTCGATATTTATCTGGAATTATTGAGGGAAACCATGGAAAAACTAACAAGATGGCCGGTACAGGAATTACCGTTTCTCGGCGAGAGGCAGCAGGAAAAAGTTCCAGCCACACCTGCCCGCGCTTGGATTCGAACCCGGTACCTGTCGAATGCGAGTCTAATGCTCTCACCACTACGCCACCTCGCTCGGTGAAAAGGTCTTATAGTTTATGCGTATACATAGAGATACATAGATATACATAGATATAAGTAACATCTCTATGATTGGAATCCACCACTTCACGGAGTCTATTTTAAAATCGGCGCAATTGGATCATTTTTAAGAGTTGTATTTACGGGTTGAAATGTCGGCTACAAAATATTTTTACAAAATCGACTAGACAGGGCCGGACTTGAAAAATATATGAACTATTTTACGGACAGTGTTAGGTTTAGCAAATAATTCATTGTACGAAGACTAGTGTTTTCATAAGTCCGGTCCTGTTTAGTATATAATTTAGTGAAGATGTAGGATAGATAGATTGTAGATTATTGACGCTCGATAATTGAGTTCAGCAAACACTATTTAGTCGTAGTTTGGTCCGAAGACCACTATTTATTTTCTTGTTGTTTGGAATTGATTGAAGGATTTAACTATCTGAGTTATTCTTGTTTTAAAAAAAGGAAAAAAAATATATTAAAAAATAAATTGTCCATATTCTAATTTTATTTTTTCATAAAACATACTTACACAATACACAGAAAATATTTACAAAAAAAAAACATTTACATTTGGGAGTGACAAATGGTAAAAAGTGAATTTTCTCTTATCGTCGTTGGTTCTGTAATAGCTCTTATGTGCATAATTGGCAGATTTTTACGTTTTTTAAATGAAAAGATTTAGGAAACGGAGCTCTATACACTAGTAATACCTCCAAATATATTTTACAGTAACCAACAAGGGCAAGTAACTCTTATGTGAAACGTTGTATCAAATAATTCCTCCCATGTGCCAATAAATCCGAAATTAACGTTAAATATTTTATAAGAAAATACTTCGTCTTAATTAAACATGTATAGTGAAGATAAGTATGAGTTAGTAATATACCTCTGAAATTGCTAGTTCTTACCATCTATTACTGAAATAACCACTTTTTGGCCTTTCCTGCAAATTTTACTTTTTGCACATAAGAAGTATTACAGAACCAACGACGTTATGTTAAAGGAAGAAATGTTGTCATATAAAAGATAATTTTAAGTAATTAATTAAGATACTACTTTTTAAAGTTTGTCTTATAATGGTACGTACATAAAATATAAAATCTATCGATATTTTATAGTTTCTAGACGGAAAAAACACGAAAATAGTTTATAATATGCATTGTTTCTTGACAACTCTCGCATGAGTCTAACGATTCCTTAAAAAAACTTAATTGCCAAAACAATGTATCACCGGAAAATTCGGCCCTAGAAAAATAGCTCTGCACATCATTTTAAATAGATGGTGGGAGGATGGGTATACAGACACGGCGCCGTCACCATCATGCATTTATATCCAGTCGAACAAAAACAATAGAAAATCGAAGCCCGTCTGATGCAAAATATTATTATCAGCCAACTCTGCATTTAATATCAATATATTACGTGCATTCACGTGCCAGGGCTGTAGCTGGAACCAAATTTAAAGTAGGGCACAATTTTTGGACGAGTCTGTCTGGGGTAACATACAAATTACCAAAGACTGGATATTTCTATATACCAGGGGTGGCGAACCTATGGCATGCGACAGATTTTTGTTGGCACGGCAAACTCTAAATAATTAAAAATATGCTGAATCTCGAAAAAATAACAAATTCCAAAAAGTTTCAAGGAAATTATTCTTTTCATGTATGTTTGATTCATTTTTTTTGACAACTAAATTTCTTTAGCTGCTTGTTGGCACGCCATGGCTACATTAAACATTTCTGAAAAAAAAAATGGCACGCAGATGTAGAAAGGTTCACCATCCCTGCTATATACTGTATGGTGACTATTGTCAAGGTAGAGCATTGGCATTTTAAGGTAGGGCTCCGCCCTGGCAAAGTGTGTTTCTCCCGTTGACAACTTCTTCTACTTCTAAATAGGTTCGATTTTTTTTTTATTGAAACACGCGTTGTAAATATCGACAAACTTTATACAGAAATAAATAATAATTGAAAATCTACTACTTACATATTAATAAAATTATAGCCTTGATTTCTTCATCAATGCCTAGATCATTTGGAAAAATTTCTTTTTTTTTTATTTCGTCTCGATTTTGACTCATAATTCATAACTGCTAGAACTCATGTATTTTAAACCTGTCCGGACTAATCGAGCACTGTATTTTCAAACTCTCATCATCCTCACTTCGCATCAGTCATAGACCAATTAGAAAAAAACCTTTATTGAATTTAGATTAACCTTTGTCAAATGTATTTTATCAATTATTATCATTAGTTGAGCAGGGTAAGAGGAGACACGTTGCGTGGGAAAGAGGGACTAGAAGCTTGATAATACGTCAGTAAAATGAGTTGAAAATTGCTGGTGTTGAAAATACACGAGTCCAACTGTAATATTCGTAAACAATGCGTAAAGAATTATTTTATTGATTTTGCTTAAAATAGAATAGTTTAAAATAAACGGTATATATAGTTATGGGAGCTAGAGACGATTTTACTTTTAGTATTTCCTCAAACCTGAGTTTTTGTACATTGATGAGACCGGGGACAATGGGTGGACCCGGTCAAAGATGTCAAACCGGTGATGTCAGTTTATATATTTTATCATATTCGAAATTTCCTGAGCGAAAAGTTCAGGTGCCCTTGAGACAAAAACTCAAGTCTGGCATTTCGTACCCGGGACAACCCCCGTCTGGCAAAGGGTTGAACATGTCAAAATCCGTAGCTCCCTCAAAATATTTCATCAAGGCTGATTTTTTTCAAATCTAGTACAGGCATAAACTATAGAAATAAATTGCTACTGTCAGATTTGAAAAAATCAGCCCTGATGAAATATTTCGAGGGAGCTGCGAATTTTGACATATTCAACCCTTTGCCAGACGGGGGTTGTCCCGGGTACGAAATGCCAGACTTGAGTTTTTGTTCTCAAGGGCACCTGAACTTTTCGCTCAGGCGAATATGATAAAATATATTAAGTAACACCTCCAGTTTGACATCTTTGACCAGGTTCACGCATTGTCCCCGGTCACTGCGGTGTTTACGTTCAGGGTAGTGTCCTTAATGAATGTACAAAAACTCAGGTTTGAGGAAATACTATAAGTAAAATAGTCACTGGCTGCCTAACTAATAAATGACCATGATATTTTGATTTGAATGTAGCAAGGAAAGAATTATTTAGGACGCGAAATCAGAATCTTACTCTGGACTTCGACAACCATAGCTACGACCCTGTATATTATGACTTCATATTTTACCGCGCAATACTAAGTATCACACTTTTTTTAAAGTAATTTATCTCCAAACGGACAGACAGAGACGAGTGCATCTTTTTAATATGGCTCCAAGTATATTATTATACACGGAACTCCAAATAAAAGAATAGAAAACAATATTAAATGTAATCTACTGATAAGTTTTGAAATTTGTCGCTATGTCAACAAAATATACTCAGTGCCCGAAAAAATGTCACCGCATAATTACAATCAAGAATTAATAATAATAAAATATACTCCAGTACCTCCTAGCTGATAGACCAACAACTAATTTTTCTCGTAAGGTACTCGCGTTTTATTATCCAATTCACATAACAATTTATCTGAAGATTGAGAAATCGATCAAGCGCATTATAAAAACATTTCTTACATGAATTTCAGTCAAACTAGTCGCGCGGAAGTGTTATCTTCCCGGGCCTGACGTCAGCATATTTATTAAGGCTGCCTTTTCCTTTTCCTTCTTTCTGACAATGTCAAGGTTTCGGTTCTTCCACGAACTCTTCCTCAGTTTTATTGGTCTGCTGCCGACATATCGACCTGTAAAAAAAATTAAACATTATTAATTTAATAGCACGGAGGAGATCAGTAATAGTCTAAGACAGGCCTGGGCAAATGGTGGCCCGCAGCACAATTTTACCCGGCCCGCGAAACATTTTATAAATTTTAGAAAAATAGTAAAGAAATAGCAAGGGCGCTCTCCAAATTCAAAAATAGAATGTGAGGACCTTTTTTTGTGCTCTCCAAATGCGGAAATAGAATGGGAGGACCTTTTTTTTTTACTCTCCAAATGCGGAAATAGAATGTGAGGACCTTTTTTTTGCTCTGCAAATTTTTGGCCCGCGGTCGAATTTTCATCAGCTATGTGGCCCGCTGATCAAAAGATTTGCCCGCCGTCTAGACTAATGTCAGGCGTGTCTGATGGTAAGTTCTGAGCTTCCAAAGCTTCTGCTGGCAGACGCAACCGACTCCCATAGTTACTACCTAAAAATCTACATTTACCCCGTTATTACTTTTTATTAATAGCACAGCGCGAGCAGACTAACGATAAGAAATTAGGATACAACAGATTGGGAAGGTTATCTTCCGCGACCTTGTTACAAGGAATTTCGACATTTAATTGTAACGACTTAGGTAACCCACGGAAAATCTCAATCAGACGATCGTTGTATGCAACGCGAAATTCGAATAGATTCAAAAGAAAATAAACCCAACCTATTTTCACGAACTACAAGTGTAGCGGTTGGACTTGTTGATTGCAGTGTTTTAACGTAAAAAAAAAAGTGAGCGACGTAAACAAGAGAACCGCGCCATGGCACACGGACGGCGGAGATCTCGGGGTCATCCACACAGCACGACGCAAACAGCTGGCTGTACTAATTATAGAAATCAATTACTCGATATAAAATCGCTGTAATTGTACGCGAAACTATAAATAGTATTCACATTTATAATATCGTGCACAATATTATGTGTGTGTATATAATGTAAATTCCTTGCATAAAAAATATAGTTTAAAAAAAACTAAAAAACACGCTTTATATCGGACTAAAAAGTAAAAAATAATTGTTTTAAAATAAGCTTAAAAAGCGTGGGGCGCTTTGTTCCACATTTTCGTACATCGAGCGCCCAACGCTTTTTAAGCTTATTTTAAAACAATTATTTTTTACTTTTTAGTCCGATATAAAGCGTGTTTTTTAGTTTTTTTTAAACTATATTTTATTTTTCACTTTTTAGTTTGAGGATCTATAAAAGAATTTATTAATCCTGGGGGTCCTAATAAGGATAATGGGAAACTGTTATCAAATTATTGCATTGTCATCGGTCCTTGATACGTATGCAAAGTTTCAAATTAATCAGACTTCGGGAAATTGGTGAAAATTATGCTCAAAGATTCCGTTACGGACATACATACATAGTTACAACCCAAACTAATATAAAGCGTTTAATAATAAGGATAATGGGAAACTGTTATCAAATTATTGCATTGTCATCGGTCCTTGATACGTATGCAAAGTTTCAAATTAATCAGACTTCGGGAAATTGGTGAAAATAAAGCGTTTACTACAGAGGATCTATAAAAGAATTTATTAATCCTGGGGGTCCTAATAAGGATAATGGGAAACTGTTATCAAATTATTGCATTGTCATCGGTCCTTGATACGTATGCAAAGTTTCAAATTAATCAGACTTCGGGAAATTGGTGAAAATTATGCTCAAAGATTCCGTTACGGACATACATACATAGTTACAACCCAAACTAATATAAAGCGTTTAAAAATAGCAAGCATGACGATGACTCTTTGACATACTATCTTGACTCAATGACGTATACCGTTGTCATCGGACTTGTGAACTTTAACTTGTCACTCCATTCGACGTTCTGCTTAGGGCTGAACTACTTGCAAATTTCGAAACTTATACAAATCTATACTAATTAGTGATGTGCCGGATATCCGTATCCGCGCATATCCGAGGGAGAAGAAAGAACCGTATCCGTATCCTTTAGTTTTTGGCGGATCTTTTACGGATCTTTTACCTTATTAATTTTCAATTCATAGATGAAATTTTATATATATGGAGGTGATTAGGTAATAATGAAAACCTGTTAAATCTCATTCAGATTATTTTTTTTATCGTATTTGGCACCTTTATATTGCAAACATTTATCGTAGTGAGTACCATACTAATAATACATAACTCAAAGGTACTAAATCAACTATCTTTATAATGAGATATTGCGCATCGATCTTTGGAAAGAGACAATCTGTTATGAGAGTTAACTCTTAAAGAGGTCAATAACTTTTTCCCATAACAGATAGTCTCTTTCCAAAGGTCGACGTGCAATATTTACCGCCGCGTACTCTAAGAAAGTTAAGATCCGTATCCGTATCCGCGGATCTTGAAACCAAAAATCCGTATTCAGATCCGTATCCGCGGATATACATTTTTAACGATCCGGCACATCACTAATATATAAAGCTGAAGAGTTTGTTTGTTTGGTTGAACGCGCTAATCTCAGGAACTACTGGTTCGAATTGATAACACATTTTTTTTTGTTAGATAGTCCATTTATCGAGAAAGGCTATAGGCTATATAATATCACGCTACGATCAATAGGAGCGGAGCATCAATGAAAAATGTTGCAAAATGTATTCCTTCAAAATTTGTCCGTCCGACAAAAACTTTTGAACGGTAACTCCGATCATCATGAAATTTGGACACAACATTCATCTCGGTAAACTAAGATGAATGTGCGTAGTCATGTCACTTCCCCCATTCATTCATTTGCACCTGTGTGAACCGGGCGGGACCGCTAGTGTTTATATGAGTGAATCAACGATGACTTTAAAAACTCGTAGTCTATAACGACCACACTTTTAAAATAAATTTCTTTGAATACATTTTTCCCCACAGGACAACAGTTCCTGGAATCCAGTGTTTATCTTCAACGTTTTTTATCGCATACCGTGAGATCTAGACCGTTACCTCGAGGGACAATCTACACTTTCGTGAAAAACGTCTGCTACACAACGTCTGTATTATCACGCAACTGCCATCTAAAGATCGATGCACACGGGGCTGGTTTTGCCGCTGGAATGATTGCTGGGCCTTGTGCTGGCTGCAAAGATGGAAATGACGTCACTGCGGGCTCGCGTGCGTGGTCACAAGATCGATTTCAAAAGTAGAACCAGGGCTATTTTTCGTGCTTGTTTGTTTGCCGACCCCTGCCCTAAGCAGTTGCTTATTTTGCTTATAGTCTGTATCTCGAACATAGCGATTTAAAATTAGGTAGACTGAATGTTAACCCCCACAAGTCGAATATTTCCTTACAAAATCCGTCGAAATTCTTCATAAGTCAAAAACTCGAACTTTTTGGCGTCTCTCTTCAGGTTAGATTTACAGAGGTTCTAACTGTATAATGCGAATTTTTTCGATTTTTCTGAGATATTTCTGAGGCCCCCTTTCGTCTATGCTCTGGACACGTGCCCCTGCGCCTATAGTTACGGTCCTGGCGTTAGCACTAATTTAATTATTTATTTTTATCTTTTACACAATATGTGTAGTAATACTATAAGAAACTACACATTTCTGGAACGACAGTATAAGTATATATAAAAAAAAAACACACCAGACAAATATTATAATGAATAAGTTAAGCTGCAGATAATCTCAAACAAAAGAATGTCGATACACAAGAGTGAGACGGCTAAGGGTGATTTTTTTTCCCAAAATGTGATTGGTCGCTTTCTGTGCATAATAGAAAATATCTGATGTGAGATTTGTGGGCACAGACAGAAAAAATTGTAGATTGTGAAATAATTTGTTCAGAATTAAATAGAACTGGTTGTGTGCAGTTGAAAGTGAATATCTGTGAATTATAGACAAAATTCTGTAAGTTGTTTTTTTTTTATTTATTTAAAAAAAATTGATCTGTTTATATATCTCAGAGAATTACTTAAAAAAATTGTCTGAATAAACGATTTTATTAATTTGAAAATTTTCAGTAAACTAATTTTAAAAAATCAGCTTGTAACAATTTTATAGCTCTTCTATACAAGCCTCCAGTTTATATTTCGAGAACTGATAAAAATATCAATCATATTTTTAATTTTGTATTTAATAATAATTTTTTAAATAAATTAAAAGGATACACTTGTGTTAAGTCCAAATAAGCCTGGCAATTCAAGGATTTAAAAAAAATATCTTTTAAATTCGAACTTTGATTAGTGAAATAGCGCACTGGGTTTTTTTATTCGATTTGATTTCGGTATTTTGTAATTGAAAAATTAAATACATAAATAATTAAACAAATATGAAAAATAATAGCAAACCTATGTTGAATTCTAGAAAGGATTGTCAAAAAATCTGATTTGACGATGACCGTAGGTTGTGACCACACATAAGAAAAGCAATGTAGAATTTTAAATTGATTGAAAAATAATTGATCGATTGAAACAGCATTTCTTAAACTGTATATTCATGTAATTAACACAGTTTTTTTGTATAATTTTTATTTCGAAACGTCATCGCTTTTTAGTTTTTGATCAAAATTTAGTTTGAAAAGCAATCTTTTTCTATTATAGATCAAGCATCTGTTTTTATGTGAGAACAATCTAATGTAGCTTGAATACATTAGATTGCTTCTATTATATGTATGAAAACAGTAATTATATAATATTATGATCATAATCTAATTAAATCGTTAACAAATAAATTTCTTTGCCAATATTTTGTGCAATGCAGCACTAGACTTCCAATAGATCGCATTCATAGTTTTTTTGTGTCTGCGTCTAATTTGTTCCCGGTTAGCTCAAAAATTGTGCTCACACAAAAACAAATGATTGATTTACATAGAAAAAGATCGCATTTCAAGCGAAATTTTGATCGATATGCGCAGAAAAATGTTTCGAACTGGAAACTGTACAAAAAAAACCACGTTAAATGCATGCCATAGTCATAGATAGTTTAACGCATAATATCGTTTCAATCGACCATTTATTTTTCGAGCGGGATCTATTAAATAGATATATGAAATATGTGTGATCACTGATCACAATATAAGGGCGTTGACAAATCAGATTTTTGACATTATACTAGCTGTCCGGCCCGCATTCGCCCGGGTGGAACAGATCTGAATATTGTTTTTGCCATTCGCTAACTTATTTCTTGAAGAAGAATTAAACCTATACTAGCCGCCCGGTCCGGCTTCGTCCGGCTGCTACCTGAATTGATTCCAAGTTGAATTGAAATCTAGTTTATGTCGAAAGCGTTGTGAAATACAGTAGAACCTCTTTAAGTCGAAAACCTCCAAAACTCGAAAAAAATATTTTGTTCAAGCCCCAACACCTCCATTACTCGAAAACTCAACCCTCTATAGGTATTTTGTTTAAAGCCTCCACTACACACGTGGCCAGCACCGCCACTTACAGGCACTCACGATTGTGTAGAGGGCATATTCGTCGGTGCGTGGACATAATCGCCTGTAATCGGCAGTAATCGGTTGATTGTCGGTACATCAAAGGAATGCGTGGCCAGCATCGTGCGCCCGTACACACAATCGGACCGGCACGATTGTGTGGAGGGCTAGGCAATCATCGCGGCGATGATAGGCACTTATTTGAGTGGCGGTGCTGGTCACGTGTGTAGTGGAGGCATTAAATACGTACCTACATAGCGTGGCAGATAATAATAATTATTATTGAAAGAATTTTAAAAATTCTATGAACTTGTATTATGTTCTCCACCAATCAGTTAAATGAAAAGGCGGTGCTGTAGACAATCAAACAAATGAATGTAAATAATTTCAGCCAATAAGAGTTATAATTTGCACAGTAATTACTGATAAAATATGAATAAACAGAATGGCGACAGCCGACACCGAATATTAAAATATGTCCTATGCCAATTGGATTGCGTGTTCAGTTATTAATTCATTACTTATATTTACTTAGATAATATGTAAATATCAATCGTGATTGGATCACGTAACGCATTAACTAAAATAATCTTTTAGAGGTACGTACCACTTTTAACATCCTCTTCACGCGGAAGTGAATTTATATTGAAAAAAAACTGTATTTCCGTTTTAATTTAACTGAAAAAGTTGTAATTGTCGATTTTCAAAGTGCTCAAAAATTGCACGGTTTACATGGAACGTAAAAATGCGGCATTTCGACTTATACATGGCAGATTTTCGGTGAGCGCAGTTGGAAAAATCAGATTTTACTGTACCAGCTCGGTTCAGCGTCGCCCGGGTACATGTCTATATTTTCGCTCACTACTCACCCCTGTTTATTAATAGCATAATATCTATACAAATAAACAAAATTGAAGTATCTGTAATATATTACTTACATATCTATACTAATATTAGAGCTGTAAAAGTAACGAGAAATTGTGTACCCGTATGTATTCGTTACTTAAAGAACCAGTACCCGTTACTTTCGTATCGTTACGTTACTCGTTACTTCTCATACGACATACAATCGTGTACTAACAGCATCAAGAAGTGTATGTTCTCTGGCATCAAGCATGTACCATTCCATAGGCGCGTCGCATCGTGATACGGTATGACTTCGTTCGTATATAACGTATAACCGCATCAAACGAGTCGAACTGACTCCATGTCAGTTCGATACGACAGATGCGAGTAACGAAATGAATTTGTAAGTAACGATTCCGTACTTCGAGTCAGACGATGTACCCGCGCGTTACTCAGTAACGAATACATACGGTTTGTTACAGCTCTAACTAATATATAAAGCTAAAGAGTTTTTTTGTTTGTTTGTTTGTTTGTTTGAACGCGCTAATCTCAGGAACTACTGGTTCAAATTAATTTTTTTTTGTTGGATAGCCCATTTATCGAGGAAGGCTATTATAAGCCATATAAAATCACGCTACGACCATTAAGAGCGGAGCATTAATGAAAAATGCTGCAAAATGTATCTCAAAAATAAGCTTCTATTCAGGTGAAATACGCTAACTAAATATACTGATATTAGCGTTGTAAGTACACAATCTCAGATGGCTCAATCGGTAGAGCATGCGACTGTCAATATCCTTTATTAAATTTGTTGCGTATTCAACTGTGAAGAACTTATTTTCGTGGTTGATGGAGGGTCGCACCGCATGCGGCCCGCGGTCTGTCCCTGCCTTAAAGATTATTATCAAAACCGAAGCGGACCTCAGATATACGTACTCATACTCACGGACCACAGTTTTCGAAACGATTGTAATTATGTACGCAAGAGGGTCTATCAGAACTTGCCAATTTTTCAAAGTGTTGAAACAATAACGAAGCTAGTTTTAAGGCCATTATTCATCCCATATTTCCTGCTTCTGCCTCACATAGGCTGTCGCATTTTATCTGCATGTGCAGTGTGTGTTTAGCATTCTCAAGCTCAAAAACTATTTGCATTAGACAATAGTTGGTTTTTCGGGGTTTTTTCCGACTCACACAATTATAAGGAAACATGGAATGAATTAAGAACCAAACAGTTTTTAAGTATTGCATCAAATCGAAAAATGTTTGGTACAAAAGTTATTTTCTTTGACCCAAAGAACAATAATCCGAAATAAAAAATATGGGGTTCTATTTAAAAATGAGAGGTGACCTTGATATCTCGAAGGCACCTTCACCAAATAAAAAAAAACAATACCAATGTTCTTTCCCGTTGATTTCCTGCAAATTTTGTCCGAAACCTTTTTTACGAAAACCCTTCCTCTACGAGATAAAAGGATGTTCTGGTTTTAAAAATCCACCTATATATTATAAGTACCTAAGCATAATTTTTTACACTGCAGTCCCGTTTAAGGGAAATCTCTTAAGAGAGGATTAAAGGAAGCGCAAATTACAATATTTGTTAATGGCTCATCCCCTTTTAGTAGCTAATAATCTCAGTTGCCGAGCGTCTATAACATAGTTTTTTTTTATTTTTTGTGGTAGCGTAATAATATATATCCCATGCTACTCCCGAACGCATGGACTATTTGTCACTGAAAGGCTTGCGTCAATCGGTTTAGTGGTTCATACAAATATTTTATAGATAATAGAATATAGAAAGTAAAATCTTTGATTAACATCTGAATAGAACTCTTCAAATAAATAAAATTGTCGACCAATTTTTCTCAGACCAATATATTGACAAAATAAAAAATAACAAATCTTATGTTGTATTGATTTGTTATTTTTTATTTTGTCAATATATTGGTCTGAGAAAAATTGGTCGACAATTTTATTTATTTGAATATAGAAAGTATTATACAACTTTCACAATTAATATTATTTGAACAACTGATAGATCGATAGACGCTGAACAACTGAGATCAATAGCGCATGTTTCATGATTAATGTCGTACTTTTGAACTTTATTTTTGCGCACCACTGCTGTTTCCAGACTTTTGTTATTTTCATGTATTTTATACCATTCAATTAATTTCAGATCGACATAAACACACTCTCATAATGAAGACTTCAGCGAGTATCAGCATCGTCATCTTTTGTTTAATCATTCCACAAATCATCAATTGTTTACCAATTCGAAACAAAAGAAGTATCGAAACCAACGGTGCAACGAATTGCAATTATCAGACTCAGTGCAATGTCTTATCACAGGCGAACAGCAAAAAAGCAGGTACCCAACATTTTTTTTCTTTTATACACGTCCTGTGCCAATCACGCATTTTCGAATGTAACCTTACAAACCTTACAAATATTTTGAAAATCTGTGACGTCAGGTTGTTTGGGTATTTTGTGTAATACCTAGACAAAGAAAGCGTTTCTAGAATTAAACGTTTCTGTCTGTTTGTATCGGTATCACTCGAAAAACACCTGGATTAGTTTTGATAAAACTTGGTACACTACTATCCAACGGAGCCTCGTTCCGTTGGATAGCAGTGGGCGAATAGCGTCATCCGGCGGACCTGTCAGATGATTTCGAGTATACATTTCTATGTCCTTGTCGTATTTCGTTAAATACTGCCATTAAAGTGTATAAACAACAGCCGTTGCCTCGAAATCATGCCGTCATCCCAAAAGGAAATCAGGCAATTTCCGCTCTACTAACCCATAAATTCAAAATTTAAAGAATGAGTCATACACTTATACTTCACAATCTAACAGGAGCGGCACAGTTTTTATGCTAGGGAACATTGCTACAATTAGCGAGCCATACTGTAATGATGATGCACTCCTTCCTATATTTTATTCTATTGCCTTCTGAGATAACGAGACATTTGTTTCCAATTTTGCCCTCGTGTGAACAAGTTTACACTTTACCCTCTGATAATTTTTGACGGGTCTTCCCCACGCAGTTTACTGACAAAATGCCATTACATTACAGGAACCGCAACGAAGAAAGATGTATTCATGTCGCGAGGATGGGCTGCAGGTGGAATGCCTTTCAACGTTCTTTACTTGACACCCCACGGCTCCAAAGCCACGCCAATGTCGGAGCCAATAGCTGAACCATACAGATCTCCGGTTCTAATGCAGCCCCAGCATGACAAAAAAGAAAACAGCATGGCCAGACCGTACCCACAGATGGCATTGAGAAACAACATTGGCAACGGTCGAAGTGGATCATCAATGAGAAGACCTTATTCGGTTATTCCACAGTTGTTTGTATCTTACGGGTGGGGACCGCATGGGAAAAAATAATCCCTTAAAGCTGTTAGACGTACAATTTAATTTTACGATATGCATCTATGTGTTTGTATTGGAAAAAAAACAATACTTAATTGAATTAAAAGAGTATCCTTACATATCAGCTTTTTGGAGGAAAGTTTCATTTTCTTTCCGTCGCTCAAAACGCTAGAGTTTCGCTCGACTTCTTGGCGTGCTTTTATTTCGAATTTTTGTGTCAACTTTTCAAGACTATCTTGCCGTATACTAAATATTAGTGGCGCAAAAAATAAGTGATAACTTTATGGTCACGCATGGATTGAATGTACGAATATTTGGTTTGTAATTGGAATTTTTGGAATCAGATCATCAGACAATTACGCCTAAAAAACTGACGTGTAAGGCGACTGTAAGACGGGTAATGATAATCAACCCGAGTTGAAACAAACATCGCGATTTCAAAGAACTTCAAATGATCAATGGATAATTTTATCGATATAAAATGTAAAATATAAAAAAAAAACTTAAAATGTATTCTATTTTTATTTTATATTTATATTATTACGTATTAAATTTATCTTTATTTTGTGGACATGAAAATAATATGCAGTATTGATTCAGTAAAAGTCATTTTGAACTATTATTTATACCGTAACGACGTCGTCCCGCAATTTTTGAAGTGAAACTTTTTTTAGGGGCGTTAGGGTAAATTGGCCTGAATCAGACGAAGAGTAAAACGCTTTCCCTTCTTCGGCTTTAACCGACAGTTGAGAGGAAAGAGTAGGAGAATCGTTTCTGCTCTCTCTCTCTCTCTCTCTGTCATGCGCACTGTACACGCATGTGCAGTGCAAATATGAAGAGCCCTATTGTTTTTGGGAAAAATCGGCGCATGCGCAGAAGAGATATATGCCATAACGGTGTTTTTTGTATAATAATGGTATACTTTTCATAACGGCTTATTATTTTATTTATTTTTTCAAGAAAGTTTTGATGAAAAAATATTTTGCTAAATTTTATAGTTTCGGAAATATTTTGAAAATAAAAAAATCTGTTCTTCTGTTTTGTAACTATATTGAATACTAGTCATTACCCGTGTCACCTCACGCGATACCAGAAATTTTATTTTCTTTATTATACCATATCAAATGTCAACATTTTGAAGCTGGAATGCTCCTGTCGCCCAATTGGCTGGATTTTTTTTTAAATATTAAAGAGCTCATACCCAATCTAAATTGCGTCGTTAGCTTTTCCTTTAGTATTTTAAGAATGAGTGTGTTATTAAAAATTTTAATTTTAATTCAGTGGGACGGGCCTATTCAATTTAATTATAGCATGACATTTAAAAGCCAAGCATTTATAGTTTACACGATAAAAAACAAACAATATAAGTACTTACATATTTTTCATTACGAAAAAAACAAATGTACTATTCAATTCTGCGAACTTCCTTTTAGTTATATTTTTTCTTAGTGATAATTTTAATTTATTTGTAATAACACTTTATATAATAAATATTTATTGCAAATATAAAAACCTAATATTTAATAGATTTTATTCAACTCATGCGCGTTATTCATGTTTTATCATGCCTAAAAACCGAACCCTAAATAGCTATTTACCGACTGGTGACAATTACTTGTCATAACTCAATGAAGATTCCTACTAGCTCGGCCATTGTGGAGTAATGAAAATAAACGTAACTATTTTCTGAGTCGTAACGAAATAGTAGGTAACAACAACTCCGTTGTTACCCATTGAGGCTAAAATTGAGAGGCCGAATGTTTTCGACATGGAGTTTATTCATAACCGGCTAACCTCAAACCAAAACATTGAATCGTGCTGTTTGGTGCTGTTAGTATTGACAGTTTTTTTTATAAAGAAATAAATAGATATTTACATCTCATTATAATTAAAACATGAATAACGCGCAATTGTTGAATAAAATTATGGGCGCAGCTTGTAGGCTAAGTCATGACACGCCATGAATGACTTAGACTACTAGTTACGCCAATAACTATTGGTGTCGTACTTTTCTTTCTGTAAAGGGCTTTTATTTGCGTGATAAAATTATTCTTAAAAACGAAAAAAAAATAACTACAATATTAAGCCTCCATTCCTTGTACCGTAAAATCTTATAATTGTGCTCATCAGTAGGAAAGTCCTAAATAGCCAATAGGCAAAGTCGTCACAGACAAAAATTGAGCCTTAACAATTAAATTGTTAGGGATTTTTGTATCAAATCCAAATATTATATTCCGACTCTATTTATACAACAGAAAGCGGTTTTAAAAACACAAACAAGCACCTAATTCTTTACGTTCATGGTTCGTGACGTAAAATCACTACTGGTTGCCATCAAAAGTTACTGATCGAAATAAACGTATATTTTCGACACGTATGTTAAACAGTAATTTAGCCACGTAAGAAACGACGAATTACATCAGAAACCTTATTTTAATTTCGCGGGCCATAATAGAATAATTTTATTAAATAATCCTTCAAAGAAAAAAAATTGAGCATCGCAGCCATAAGAAAATAATACGAAAAAACATATATTTAATAATTTACTATATGAATCATTGTCTATCTACTCAATGTGCGGTGAGTGAAGGCAACACAGCGTATCAAAAATATATCTGCGTCTTTTTCTTCGATGTAATTCCTAGATTTCTCCGATTGGTTGATGTACTTGTATTCAATCTAAATAAAGTATCTCTGTTTCAAAAACTTTGTCTTTTTCTATGACGTTAACATGGGCGTACCCAGCTTTTGGCCCAGAAGATAGCAAATTAGAAATGTCTTATTCCGGGTCCCCCGTGCTTGTTTTGTCCCCTGGATACGCCAGTGTTTACGGCTTAAAAAAGACAGAAATAATAGCTTGCACCCTAATGGATCGATCGCGATTTTATTCCTATGCTCAGTATAGAAAAAAAATATATGGGAAAAAAACTTACCGTTCATTTCTTTCATAGCTTTAATGAAGTCCGCCGGATCTTTAAAACTGATAAAACCAAAGCCTTTGCTCTTATTCGTTCTCTTATCTCGCACCACTCTAGCTCGTTGAAATGATGGAAACTTGTTGAATGTTCTCGTAAGCAGTTCATCCGTTACGTCGTTCCCTAGATCTCCGCAGAAAATACGAAAATCATCATCGTCCCACTCAGACAGAGTTTGATCTTCCCACGTTGCTCCTCCAGCAGTCCGAATAATTTTCTTCCCTAATGAAATATCACAACGTAATGTAAATATAATATATACAATATGTAAACACACACATAAGGTGCACATAGGGAAATTAGCATTGGGAAAAAATACTTGGATCAGAGTTAGCCATGACTGCATTAATTGTTATTTCTATTGAATTATCGTGGTAATCTCGAGGATTTCTATTTTATTTTGATTTATTATTATTTTATTTAGCTTTTTTAATAATAAAAAGCTCTTATAAATCATTATTTTAATTTTTTTGTACAAAAATAAAACAAAAAAACAACTCCATCTGTTTGGAAACATTTCATTCAAAAATTGTCTGACTGGTATGACGTATGCGCGTTGGTAAATCAGTGACCCAATGTCTGTAGGTTCAACACGAATAGGCGGAGATTTTTGATCTCGCACCATATTTAAGTATTTTTGGGAATTTAATGTCCCATTAATAAAAAAAGTCCGATTATGTTGTAATCATTTGAATATTTTCTTCGATAGTATACACATTCATTTTGCAAAAGAAACAAGATTTCAAGGCTCAATCTGATCCAGTCATTTTTTCCCAATGTTAATTTCCCTATGTGCACCTTACGTGTTACATACTATAATTATATGCCAGTTATTAGGGACCCAGCACCAATTCATATTATCAATTTATTAACGAATATAAAACAATAATTTGTGCAAACGTCACAATTTGAGTTGTTGAGCATCTATGATTCACAATCATTCATTCAACTCATACTTCATAAAAACAAAATTTTATTTAAATCTTTGATTAACGTCTGATTAGAACTCTTCAATAAATAAATTATCGACCAATTTTTCAGACAATATATTAACAAAAAACGTTAATGTATTAATTATATATTTTTTTGTTAATATTATATTGTCTGACAAATTAGTCGATAATTTTTATTTATTGAAAAATTTTATTTAAATAAGGCTACAGCGTAAACAAATTTAAATAAGCGTCATTTCATGAGTAACTTTATATTCTGAAAATTGTAACGACTGATTCTTTACCCAAGCAGTCGAATCTCAATAATACAACTGGGTTACGAAAATCTTTTCAGAGTAAAATTAAATTACCTTTTTTATTCTTTTTGTGTTCATCGGGCCCAAAAGACTGTAAAGCACTACTGGCTTTTCCTTGACTGATAGCAATTTCGGCCGCGACATTTGCTTTTTCTGGTTTCAGTTTCTTTAATTTTTTTTCTACTTCAGCTTGTATAGCCGGTATATTTAATGCAGCAGGTATTACAACCGGTGTCGGAGTGGTGAGTTCTGGTTTTGCCATATACAACTTCGGTGTTGCGGATACGACAGCAGGCTGTGAAACAACAGCCGGTTGAGGTTGAGAAAAAATTTGTGGTGAGGTAATGAAAGGTTGACGGGATACCTGATGTGGTATAAGGATAGGCGGTGGAGGTGGAGGAGGCGGAATATTTCCAAATCCAGACAATACAGGAGCAGGAGCATACGACGGGAAATCCACACTTTGAAGCCTCTGCTGTACTTGACTGTAAGTGTTAGAGCCAATCACTGGTCTAGGTACTCCCGATATTTCTGCTTCAAAACTAGAAAAACACAAACAGAATATGAAATTGAGGTTACAAAATATAGAAATATGAAAGTTAGGTTAAAAATATATCTATATACCGATTCATCTCATCTTCCATCTGTCGTAACTTATCGTCAAGAGAAGCCATAATGATTTCTTGAAACAAACGTTCTATAACGAAGAATTTACACAAACACTATTTAAATAAACTACTTTTAAGTTCCAATTTTCATCTGACAGCTAGTACAAAAATATGGACCTCCATATACAAAAACATTCATTAGGATCATAGACCAAACTTGACCAGATCAGAGATCTAACTCCAATAAAAAAAAGGCCAATGTAGCCGACATTAAAATATCACTAACCCTGTTGTGTTTTTAAAACGTGCATTTTTTATTTAAAAAAAAATGCACTAACATTGAAATATGCCTCATTTTATTTAATTTTCTTAATAATAACAATAAATAGCTGCCGAATTCAAATATGTAAATATATAACAACATTCATATTATAATGACATTATTTTAAAATAGCTTGCCTATTTTTTTTTTATAGAATGGCAACATTGATTAAGACAATGGAAACAGTTTGCAGTTTGACATTTTGTTGTAAAATTATTTTATGATTTTCCTTATCATTATTCTGTCATTATTTCTTAATTATAGGATTTTATAAAAACCAGTTCAGCATGGATATGAATAGTTTGCCAATCATCGATCCAGATGTAGACTACAGGGAGGTAAGTTTTATGCTATATCTACTATTATTGACAATCCCTTCAGTACTAAAACTAAAATCTCATATCGAGCGAACTGAAAAATATATGTTTTTTTTGTGTGATATTAGATTTACGACCATGCCTTTTGATGCCTTTTTTTTAATTAATATTTATAGCATAGGACTCAATAGTTGTAAGCGTTATAATTATGCTGATATTATTTTTATAACAGCTTTTTTATGCATAGGTAGTCCCAATACATCATAAACGTTCTTTAGCATTCATAAATCATTTTATAATGAGAACCGTTTCGTTTTTAAATACCTTTTCGCGGTCTTGTGAATCTCAGTTGATGGAATTTGAATATAAACTACAAAAAGTTGAAGCATCCTTACTTGTCTTGGAATCAAAAGTAAGTTTATTTTTATTATCTTATTTGTTAACAAAGTATTTAGTCAATAGTTGGTTTTGATATGAATTAATTATTCCGTTTTTTACTTGTAAAATTTTCAAAACTATCATGTTTAGTTAGATTTATGAAAATTGCTCATATTTTTTATATGCATGATAATAATTACTAGATGTCATAATCTACATCAGTGATTAAGAGGCATATTAAAAAAATATATACCAATTTGTTTGGAAATATAAAAGTTAATTTTAGCTGGCTTCTATTCCGGGATTAGATGAAATGTCAGCAAACACAGAAACTGAAAAAGCTGTTAGCGTAAACGAAATTGAAGACAAATCGAAAAATGAAGAAACCGTTTTGAATCTGCCAGAAGTCACGACTGAAAATAATTCCAGTTCTGACAATGGAAAGAAGGAAGAACAGAAAGGAGTGAAAGCTAAGGATGATCCGAGATTTTCAAAATTTTTCAAGATGCTACAGTATCGTGTACCTGAACCAGCTGTTAAATTAAAAATGCAAGCGGAAGGTATTGATCCTGAAATTTTGAAGTGAGTAAATTTTGAGAAGAAAAAGTGCCTATTTATTTTTTATTCTGTGGGTACGTTATCGCCTATTGAAGCTATGTTTTTTTATAGTTTTATTAGGCAACTTAAGTACATTTTTTTGATGATATATATGATATATGTATAACCTATAGTGTATACTCCACAGGGTATACAGTGTTGTTTACTATTATAATTAAAGTGTGCATTCATCTGTGCATTAAGCACGCGTATATTTGGTGTGTTTGAAGCGCCAGTAAATGTAAAATCTACTCTCTTGGTAGATTAAATTATGTTTCACATCTGCCGGCTCACATTTTTTTTTTTTTATGGACATTAAAATTAACAGTCATATTTCTGAGAGAGACAATAAAATAATATAGCTGGCAATAATATTGTCAACTATAAAAATGTTTAACAGGGTCGGTTGATCACTGCTTACCAGTCTATCACGGCATCACTTTTGATCGATCGGTAACGGAAGAAACCTTGAAAAATCTCAATAGGGGGCGGTCATCCCTGCATATACATTATAATTCGCTGTTAGCATTTTGCAAAAGTTGATATTTTAAGTTTGAAAATTAAGAGTTATTTTTGTTTCTAGTGATCCAAACGCTGTAATTCCTGGTTATGAAGCTTATCAAAACGAATCAAATGACTCAGATTCATCGTCAAGTAGCTAGTAATAAGTTACTGACTTATTCCTTACACTTTTTAAAAAGTCATTTATATTTTATTATTGTTACTAGCCATATATGTTTAAAAACGTTATATAAAAATAAATACTGTTTATTATTATTTATCTCGTAAATTACTTGTTTTTATTTCATATGAAGAATCAGAAATAACATTCCAGTATGCATTTTTTTCTATCTGCAATCCTATAAAGAATAATATGTAATGTAATTTTTTGAAAATTACACGCCATATTAGATTTTAAATTGGAAATGGGATTTTCTTCTAATCCTTAATTTATAATATGCGCAATTGCCGCTCATTATGAATAAGGGATTGGAGATTTTATGTATAACGCCCTAATCATCATATTGAAACGCGAACTAAACTATTGTGCGCCTATAATTTACTATCTAAAAACATAAATCATGTGTAAAATTACTGATTAAAAATAAATGGGTCAATAAATTAAAATAGCGCCGATCGTAATTTCGTAGAAAAGGTAAGTAAAACTATATAAAAATAAAATAAAAAGCACGGGACACTCAAAATTAATTTAGCTTTGCATTAATGGGATAACCATAATGTGAAGTTCTTGTTTATAATAAAATTAATTACTATTTTGCTTCCTAATTACGCTGGGAACTTTTAAACGGAACCGCCAACGATTAAATAGTTTTGAAAAATTCATAATACAGCTGTTGGGATGCCTGTTTTCTGCTAAACACGGACCCTTCTTAGAGTTTTTCTAATCATAATGAGAACATTGTTTTATCATATTTAATATTGTCACGTACCTAATGTTATTATTGCACAATTGATATACTTGTTTTGACTGCTACTAATTCGAATTTTTGCTTTGTTAGCTGCACTGTTTATTTACATAAATAGCGTCAATTTTTTATTTGGTGATTGGCACTTAAATTTAATGACTTCAACGAGAAATAAAACCAAAATAGTTGTTTTATATATGTTTATTTTAAGTATTTAAATATGTATAAACAACTAGAACTGAATCATTTGTCCTTTGCGTTTTTTGTCACCACCAAGTTCGAAATGTTTGCATCGTTTCAACGGGATTTGTTTCCTGTATTTGCATTCAGTACATTCCATTCTCAAGACGATTTTTTTGGTAGTTTTAGCCTGATAAACAAAGAAAAACGTGAAAAAACACTGAATATAAGGCCGTTTATGACAAAAAACATGAACACAGTAACTAACCTTCTTCCTGAAAATTGGCTTGGTCTGACCACCAAAACCTTGTTGTTTTCGATCGTAACGTCTTCTGCCCTGCGAAGCATGACGTTCTTTTGATTTCTTATACTGCGTAACTTTATGTGGCTTGTGCACTTTACACTTTTTGCAAAAAGTGCGACGTTGTTTTGGTACGTTAACCTACAAAAATGACAACCATGTTATAAAAGAAAACACATTTTCACGTTATAAATACATTCACAAAATTACGTATGTTTAAATAATAACTCATAAAAACTACCATTTTGTTCACAAATATGAAAGATTAATGTGATTTGACTAGACGTAGTTTAGACAAATTATATCAAATGTCGTACATACCATCTTTGCTTATGGAAAAGGAAACAAATTTTTGTACAATGTGAAGATTGCGCACTATCCACTGCGCATACTTGGCCAACTTCAGACTTAATCCTATTTTGGAATTCGGAACAATTTCAACAGAATACTTTGTTGCGAAAATAGTCCCAAGCTTCAAAATTGATTTTAATGTTTTGCAACTTTTTATTATTAATTCTTACTTTTTCAGTTGGAAGTCAATAAGTTCTGAATTTCTTCGATTACATTTGGTTTCTGTTCATTTTATTTTTAAGATCACAGCTAAAAACACCTTTTTCAATGCAATACTGTCCATGCACAAATTTTGTAGCATGATCTTTTTTAATACTTTTTGTTATGAATATCAATTATGTTTTTATTTTTCAAATTTTGTTTGAAAACTTTAATGCCATAATGTTACCATTCTTCTATATTTTTTGCGCAAAGTAATATTATTAAATAATTTTCATTGAATAAGACACTAAAAATATTCCAATAAACATTTTGCGACAAAATATTAAAGTAGAATAATTATTGTCTATAAAATTTTCCGCTGGTAGGCATGTGGGAAAACATTTTTATTCGTTCTTTGCTCAACGTGAACATCTTGTTTACATCGATCGTTCACAGAAAACATGACGTTATTATCATAATAAGTCACGATTCCCGAATCTCTTTGTAAAAAAAAAATCATTTTCATTTATATTAGTTATTATTAATTAATACATATAGAAATGCATAGTTTCAAGTGAACCGAACTTTCTAGCGGTGCAATAGAACGACTGGTGTAAAGTGTACACCAGAGCTGACCAGAGAGTGTACACCATGGTGTAGGTGTGATCGTTTCTTCCTGTACTCTGTAGTATTCAGAATCTATAGTGGTGCTCCACTAGTCATATTGCACGATGTAATTTTCCGGCATTGTTTACCATTTTGTACAATACATATGGAATTGTTTTATATTTTCTCATGGTAATAAATAAAAGAACAGAAATTGAAAATTTGGCATCGCACTAACAGTAAAAATGTGTAATTATTGCTTTAATAGGTACTCTCTTTGCGATGACTACAGCAGTATAACACGATAATTTTTACTTTAGATTCCCACCTAATAAACAGGTGTATACGTAATGGTAATGGACGCAGTAATTGTAAAATGACGCTAATGCTGTACTATTTGTAAAATAACTAGTTACCTATAGTATAAAACTGAAAATATGCTCATTACTAAAATTTTTTATAACTCATAAATAAACATACATAAACCAACTTCTATTTTTGAAAATCTAATTTTTTTCTCCAATTTTGACAAAATGAAAATAGTAATTGTAAAATAATTAGTATTTCATCTTTTCAATTTTGAAAACCAAAAACTAAGTAGATATAACGCGTTTCAGATTGTCAAAGTCATGATTCTCGGCATTGCATTGCAATGAATCGTCTACCGGCTTGCGCTCAAAAGCTGAGCTTGGATAATAATTTTAGATATGTAAAAAATCCAAGTTTGTTTCAAAAATGTTATTTCTGTAACTTTAATTGAAAACGAACGGGCTGTAATACAAATATAGCTATCTTTATAGTAAACAAAGAAATGATTTGTTTATTATTTTTAATTATTACGAAAATATTGTCCTATGCCATTTAGAATCAGACGCCACCAAAAGCTGTTTGACGTCATTTTTAGACGAGAGCCCCTAGTGACCATTGCCTGTACTAGAAGCTTTATAATCTCATGCCCAGCATTTTTAAGTCTCAAATGTACTCTCGAACCCCTCCTGTACTAAATTATATTATTTTTTTTGTCTTATAGGGAACAGCACAAAATTACATTTTTTATTTTATATTATTTCTCATGATGCAAGTGTGCTTCAGTATTTTTTAACATGTTAAATATTATTTCAGAGTCAAACACCGGTAAACGGACCAATCAGAGACGTGTGTAGCCGAAGCGGCGCCATCTTCGTTTTTGAACAAAGCGAGCAGTTTGCCGGTCAGTCGTGCGTTTGCTTGCGGTACAGTTCACTTCGTGTAAATTACGTACCTAGTACATTTTTAAAACAAAAAATATGAGTTCTAAGGAAAATAACAGTGAAGTCGCGGTGGAAAAGGCCGCTGACAACGATAAAGCGTCAGGAGATGCAAAGTGTGAAATTAAAGGAACGAAAAGGCCGGCAGAGGTGAGTGGCATCAATTTATAACTTATTATGCATTATTTAGTTAAAATTAGATAGTTCATTGTAGTATCATTGTTATTGACTGGCTGTGTATTAATTAGCTGGTTAATAATTTTGAAAAGGATATTTACAATAATAAGGGCACGATAATTGATAAGCTACAGAATGCGAGCCATGTGGCTTTTGGATAAAGTCGGACATTTATTTTCAAGCATTAATGCATACATTTTAAGAATCTCCACATATATATTGTAAAAATGTTATTTGTGCACGAATTCAGTTAAAATTGTATATTGTATAACAAAATTCTTGCAAAAAATGGATACAAACATGGTTGACAGCGTCCCGCCATCGTTAGCAGCGGCGTCTCTGTAGGAAAAGTTCGTGGTTTTGAACATGGCGGTCTTTTGAAATCAATAGCAAATATAGCATTTTTTTTTAAATGTACAGATGATTCTGTTTTTCTTTCTTAATTTTTCTTAATTTATTGTTGTGTGAATCCTGAATAATACATTTTTGTCTATTTTGAGATAATATTTTTTATAGCTGTTGCATTCTGTTTACATTTCATACCTTGACATGTGGCGTTGCTATGCAATAACGTACACTACCCCTTGGAATTACACAACCCTTGTACAAAAATAAAAACATTGCTTAGTAAGAATTTATTTCAATTTCCACAGTATTATTGCCGACTACATAGATAATTTGATTTACTTTTATTTTTAAATTTGAACATATTATTAAGAAAAGCAAAAGGGCGGGAAATACAAAATACAAGCTAAATATGTTTATTGTACACGTACAATAATAATTTAACTCCACATTGTATATTATTAAATAATAAATGTTTTTGTAATTGATCATTAGTAAACAAAAAAATAACAAATCTTCACTCGCAACTGATCGTGAAGTTAATCAACGAGAAAATACTTTTTATCGAGTTTTCATTTGACCTCGGATTATAAATATTATCTCCTGTTGTTGCACATATTTGGAGCATTTTTTTATCTGTTTTTATATATTGACATTTATATATAGCGCCAGTCACGTGCTCAATCTAGTAATAAAAATAATACAGACTGAGTAATAAAAATAGTATAAAAATATAGCAAATTTAATGAAAATATACAGGAAACAATTTGCGCTTCAAAATAACACGCCAATTCAATATAATTTTCAAATATATTTTGTCAGGATTGATTCCTTGATTGTTTGTAAGTGGCGCACGCGCCGGTAAGCAGATGTGCTGTATATCTCTCTCGCTTCATCTTTCGATTGCTCTCATCTTTATTGTGTACATGCAATCCGGTATATATTTATTGCGGCTATCCCCGCACATTTTAAATATTAGTCGGATGCCTCTATTCTCTTCTCTATTGCAGTGTCAGATATGCACTATTTCTTTTTAATAAATATCCCCTTCTTTGCTTTCCCTCCTTCTCGTCAACACTTTATATACATGTATATCTATCTTTATTCATCACACAATTTTTACTATACGTCGTACGTTTCTTTAATTCAGACAGTTTGTATTTCTCACATTTGGCGGGGAACTCGGTTTTACGCAGAAATAGTAAAATTCAAGTTTGCTGTTGCTATCGTGCACATAATGCATATTGCTCGTTTTTGCCATTTTATGTGAAAATTATGTTGATGCCTGAATCTGTCCAGTAGCGGAATAATGTAATAATACAAACTAACTGAATTTCAAAGTATTTTTTATAAAATGATGTACCTAAGCTTCGTTTGCTTTACTTAAACCTATCGAACTAGTAAACAGTTTGTTTAAGTAAATGTAAAAGTAAAATCATAGAAAAATTTTCGAAAGTAGTATTAAATTACTTGAATGGAACGCTATAATTTGCGCACGCGAATGTATTCGTTACATCTACCCATTTAATATTGACTTATTTTTGTGCTATTTTTGTGATTGTTTGTGATGTATTTCTTTTCCGTTTATAGGACAAAACAGACGACGCGAAAAAGGCAAAGAAAGAGGAGAACGGAGCAGGGTCAGACACAGAAGATTTAGAGGATGAAGAAGAAGAGGGCGCAGAAGGTGAAGAGGACGATGAAGAAGACCTCGCGGAAGTAGAAGAAGAAGAAGAAATCGAGGGTGAAGGTACGTTATTTTTATTTAAAAGATTCTGCACAATATTTCAATGTGCCGTTTATGTGATTGGTTGTTGTATGTCATGTTTCCAGATGAAGAAGAGGAAGATGTCGAAGGAGAAGGTGAAGATGAAGAAGAAGAAGCATAATACTGGTGCGCTGTGTGAAATACTCAGTGAAACAGTGACAGAGACCATTGCTTGTAACAAGCACAATTCTCGCAAAAACCTCGAGTTGGTTTGTGGCACTTGTCATGTTATTTTTTATGTACTGACAGTTTTTGTTTATAGATAATATATAAAATACATAAAAAAAATATTTTTCATATTAATCTCAACTATTTGTCATTGATTAGATTGCCACAAACTATCTCTAGATTTGATCACAAACTTTCTGAACGTGTGGCGAGTTACATTTTTTTTAATTATTTTTTTTTTTTATTGAATATAAACTAATTATTAATTTAAATACAGTGGTTCTGCAGTAATTTAATACAATATATTAGTAGTGTTGAACTGTGAGGCAGGGATTTCTTGTTGTAATATTTTAATTTTATGTCGACAATTACCCTGTGCCCTGGAGTGGTTGTGAAACCCGATGTGCGAGCGGCAGCGCCCAGGAAACAGCAGAAGGAAAGTGCGCTGACGCCCGAACCAAATGGAACCGGCCACCTTGACGTTGCAAACCTGATCTAACTTATTTTGAGACAATGACGTACACCATCAATATTGTAATAAAATGTCCATTTTGTGTAAAATAGTTTTAAATTTAGATTAAGTGGTGTTTGAAACTTTAAAATTGTCATTGATAACTAAACCTATGATTTTTATTTGTATAAAATGTTTTCCAAAATACTTAAACCAAAAAAATAATTGTACAGAGAGGCAGAGAAGAAGAAGAGCGGAGCCTTCTGTTTACATTATTGTCATTGTATGATAACAGTGGTATTGTGTGTTTCATTGAGAGTATTGAAAGAATTAGTAAGGGCAATAAATGTGTTTAAATCTGTTTTTAGGCAAACTTAACTTAGTTTTATTACTACAACTGTTTTTAGAATCCGTGTGTTTTATGTATGTATGATGATGAGACTATATGATTGTAATTATTATAAAGTTATTTTTCTTTTTTTAATAATGAAATAGAAATCTGCACAGGACTACAGAAATACGCCGAGGTTCTTTCGTGTATAATAATTACTGTATCTATTTGCAGTATGTTCTGGGTAACCAAAAAAAAAACTGAATTGAGCGGCAGCTGTTTCTGCAGTCCTGTTAGACGTTAATTTGTAAAATCTCATTCCATTCATTTATTTTAAGGAAACAAATCATTACTGGTGTTCTTTTTTTTTTAAAGAAGACGGCCTGGCTCAATATTTTTACTACAAAAAAAAAAATAAACTGAATATTGATTAAACAAAGAAAAATCTCTACTTAACTTTAGTAATTTATATCAGTGATGTAAACATGAAGTGAACTATACAACTGTTGGGAAAATACAATACTATCATCCATTGACATTCATCAATCCATATTTGCATTTTATTTTAAACAAATACATCCTTTCGTTCACATTTTAATAATTATTATAGCTGATTGACCTGTTGAAACAGTGTGTATGAAGCTTTTCATGACTGGTTAATTTACCTTTTCTTTTACCTAAAATCGTAGGTATATATTTGTACATAATTATTTGCTCCCCATGTACATTTTACAGCAAAATTGCGGATTTCTCTTTCTTAAAATTGATTTACCCGTAAAACGTCATTAATTTATATGATTTTTTATATACATAACGCTTATATTTTATCTCGTGCAGTGACAATAAAAACAGGTCACCTAATTTGTAATATAAAACATTGTATAAATTGATAAGAATGTAAATCGAGCTAATTAAATTAACTAAATAAATTTTTCTGAAATTTTTCATTCAATATAATTATTAAGGTTGTTAAAATGTGCAGGTGAGTAAATAATCTTTAGGTAAATTTAACGACTCTTTTTCCCTTCATACACCATGAAATGAACAAAAATCAGGATTAACGATTTTTTTTAATATTGCCGGTTTTAGTTTCAGAAGTACGGTCCTGTCTCGGCTGAACCCGTCGTTGACGGTCAGGTATAACGGGCGAGTATTGCATACTCTCGCTCCTCTCGTAAATGGTTCGATCGGCCCCCACTGCCTGTTTGTTGAATGTTGTTGGCGGGGACATCTTCCCCGCTTTCCCTGATCTTATTTTCTCGGTTGGCAATCCCTTCTGTAGACTAACTTTTTTCTCGTTTCTTAAACCTTTTGGAATTCGTTGACATTTGCATTAAGTTCATTATTTCTGTAGATTAACAATTATTTTATTGTCCAACTTACCGACGCTTATTTTTTCACTTAGCTCGTGTTTGGAATTATTGGGATCACTCTTATTTTTCGATGAGATCAAATCTAATTCTGAATTTTCGGTGTAGTCAAAGTGGTCATCGTTATTACGTAACCGCTCATTATTATTTACGGAATTGTATTTAAATTGTGACGTCACATTAAACATTTGGTTTGTTGAATTGAATTCTATTGAATAGTTCGAAAAGTTTTTTTTGGTATTATCGTAGTTCGATGACGCAGTAGTTGTCCCAGAATTTTGACCTTTTTCACTGGCTGACGAAGAGTGGCGTGGGAATGAAACCCAATCACATTCATCACCAACAGCTGTCTGAAATTAATTGGCACAGTATTACTACACTATTGATGAACTTTTTAAACTACCTGTACGTACCATGTAATTCAAACGGAATTAATTTTAAAAATTAATTGCGTATTCAAGTTTAATACAGAAGTGTCAATTTATAAAGTCGTTCACGAATAAAATGTTTTTAAAATATAGTTGTTTTATTTATTAATCGAATTAATAAATATGTACGATTCGGTCCTGACTTGTAATTTAATATTTATGGGTACATCTTTTCAGTAAAACAGCGTTTTGCGTATTTACACATAACGATTGTTCTGAAACTACATCCCGACAGCTACAAGTACGTTATTAAAGAACAACCCCCGAGAAAAAGCCTTCAATATCAACAGAGAAATTTGTTTTACACAATGATCTCCATCCATCTATTACAGATCAGTGGTGGTTACCCTATGCGTTCGATGGCATGGTACCCATCAAAACCGACATCAATATTAGCAAAGCAGACAAAACCATCACAATTCAATGGTTGTACTATAAAAAATAATCTTTAACTCGGCGGTTTTATACTTATATCAAAAATGTTAAATGGTACGATTTTATCAATCCTAAATGAAGTTTATTAATTATGAAACGAACAAATTAGTATATGTATTGCGAACACAGGACACATTTGTTATTTCAAAAATCTTGTAAATCTATGTAGTCCTTTATAATTAGCAGTCAAATTTGCACTTCACGTTGTAAGCGGCACAGTTTTTGTGTATGTCAAAACATCCCGAGCCGTGTTTAAAAATTATGCCGCTTATATTGCGAAGGGTAAGTTTGACGTCACTGTCATTTATTTTGGAACCGTACTGCTGTACAGTACACGCTAGCTAATTCCAACGTAGAGACGATTCGGTTTATTGAACAACAAACGATAATATAAAGAAGTAAAGTTTAGATGTAGAAGATAATCTCCGAAACTACTAATCCGATTTCAAAAATGTTTTCACCAATATTTAGAATGGACAGTGGACACTCAGAATAGACATAGAATATATTATCGCGTTTCGTGGAGATCAATTTTGCAACGTAAGTCGACGAAAAAACTGTAGCAGTCTACAAATTCGGGCGAAGCCGGACCGGGGCCCTAACATTAAATAAATGTTTACATCATAATTGCTTTTCTTTTACAGAATAGGTAATCCGTATTTTTTATTTGTCTGTCGTAAGTCAACATCTTTTCCACTGCATTCTTCCTAAATTGAATCAATAATAAAATCTTGTAGAGCATCCGTTTTTCTGCCCAATTTGGATTAGCAAGAGTGTACTGTATACAGTTATTAAGAAAGTTAATCGACGTGAAGAAGTTTTATTTGTCGATACTAATTCTAAAGGGGTGCATAGATGTATACGATTTTTAGCATAATTACTTTTTATCCTAAAAAGAAACAATATGCCTGATTAGCCATCAGACGGGATGGTGGACGAAATTTCCTCAGACATAAATAGTTAGCAACTAGATCAAAGTTATCGTTAATATGACGTAATTCGTAACTCAAGCATTTCAACGTTCTCCCGACCGCTTACAAAAAATTGTTTACCCAGTGTTACTGATAAAAAATAATCAGAACTGAAAACGATACAACATTGGTCAATAATCAATAAAACCATTGAATATAATGCGTTAACAGAGCAGAGCTTTAAATCATTATTATTAAATATATATTATATTGTATAGAGCCGCGACTCAGGGAGACAGGAAAGGCGTTTATATTGAAATCTATAGGGCGTGGGTATGGATTCTAGCACACGTTGAATACCATTCGACATAACGCTGCTTACGAGACAAAGTTCGACGCATGACGCTCTCGTAAACCTATCCGTTGTTGTCCTTCTCTATGCTGTGTCAATTCAGATATTTCCCAATGTATGTAAGTTGGTTCTAACACTTCTAACGATCTGTACCCCCACTTAATGTTTTATTGAGCTGAAGAGCTCAACGGAGAAAGCAAGGATTGTTTTGTAAGTTGTTAAATAATGGTTGCAGGTTGATGCAATCAATCTAATAATGGTGAGCGAAGACAGTATAGAAAAGAATAAAATAATCACCGTCTTATCTAGCAAGATGGTGCCTTACGCGCCCGTAATGATGCTGCCGCAACGCCTATTGTAAAAGTTTTCACATTCTTAGTTACGTACAGCTCGCGTTACCTTGGTGAAATCCAGAACCGGTACAGCTAATCAGCGAGGTTTTTATTTAAAACAATTTTTTAATACTAGTTATTAAGTAATAAGTTTTGTTTAATAAATATACATAAAATATGACCGCTAGCAACATCTATTTTGGATTAAGATTATTATTAAACGGATGTACCCCCACTAAATTTTCTTCTGAGTAATAGCAATTTTATGAGTCATAAACACTGAAAATTACCAGCATTTCAGATTTCCACAGACGCATCATGTCGAGTACATTTTCAGGCGAATCGTGTGTCATCGGTATACCGAGGATCCACGGATGATGTTCAATTTCGGCGGCTGTAATACGCAGAGCCGGATTTTTGGCTAACATTTTTGTCAACAAATGAACTGCTTCAGGACAACACTAAAACAGTAATACGTTTGTTAACTGTAAATGTCGTAAATGTTCAAAGGCAATTTTTCTTTTAACGTGATAACGTCTTATAAGTTGATGAAACACCGGCTGCATGCACGAAAAAGTGTAACACTCCGAAAAGTGTCACGTTCCACCTGACCCTGTGCGTGCAAGCGAGAGCGCAGTATAAGCGATAGAGAGTCGGTAAAAATATAGTTTGACAGCTACTAAAATTTAGGTTATGTATTATTAAATATGATATTCGAGCGGAATACGTTATCACGTAAAACTATCGTCCGTAAACCGACTTTACAGACAACCAATTTTTTTTGTGATGAATAATTTGACCATTAATTATGATTTATTAGGTAATATAGTTACCGCAAATCCGGTGAACGAGGGTTCTTTAGTACGAATAAGACGTATCAACTCTCGTTCATCTGAAGAAATGAACGGAAAACGACCGCTCAACAACAAATACATTATGACGCCCATTGACCACACATCGCACTGTTGACTATAATTTTTCGATATTATTTCTGGTGCTGAAATAAATTTTTAAATATCAAATACTTAGTTATCTACTTATTTTTGAGACGTTATTTTAAACCTATACTAATTTTAATTATAAAATACTGTTTCAAAACATATTATAACAGTTATTAATTATTAGAGTTATCAATTATTAAATTTAAATAACATTTCGGCAATTACGTTATCGTTAACTATTGAACATAATTTTTTTTTACTCGTTTTATTACGTCAATAAAATCCTAAAGTAAGTTTAGCTAAAAGTTATCACGACATTATTTAACTGTAGGCGGTACGAAGTTCGCTGGGTCAGCTAGTATTTTAATAAAAATTAAAATATCGCTCAAAATTTATATCTTCATATAATGATTATAAATTAACAATTTACAAGCGTTTTTTCGAAAATGTAATTATATACGCTTCAATGGGATACCGCGAAATCGAAATGTATCTAGGTATTCGATTTGTTCGTGCAATGTATGTATATTGATATTAGAGATTCGTCGGCATTTAGCACAGAAAAGAACCTCTAACGAGATTCTTCTATTATGTACGTTTTGACAGAATGAAAGTTACCCACGGAAAGAGGAAAACAATGAAACGCGGGCTTGTTGCATTTGTTTGTATCAGTTTAAAATCACATCTCGACTACAATTATACATAATATTGTAGTTTTGCGTTTAGTAATTAGATAGACAATGACCTACACATATAAGTCAAAGTTCCACAGCAGTCATGAAGCATGTTTTCGTACCCTACGCCGGTCTTGACTATGCTGAGACCGAAGTCAGTCACCTTTATATACAGATTGTCGTTCGCGTCTTTTGGATTCGTCGCAATGAGTATATTTTCCAACTTCAGATCACGATGAACAATCTCTAAAAACAAACATGGCTATTTTCGCAATATTACTATGATTGTATTATTAACAGCATCGAATATATATTTAGTATAATGGCGTCTTACAAAAGTGTTGCAATGAAAATTTTAAAGAAAATATTTTTTTCAACTAACCATTTCTATGTAGATACGTAACTGCATTTGATAGGTATTTAATAACGATTCGAGTCTCTTCTTCGGAAAATGCTTGTTTCTCTTTAAATATTTTGGCCAATTCTCTATCGCAAATTTCAAACACCAAATACATTTTTTTAGGAGATTCAAAAACACGTTCTAAAAAAATTATATTTGGATGTTCCACTAATTTTAGAATTTTTATTTCTCGTTCTAAAGCAAGAATTGCAAGTGATCCAGCCTGTGAAAAAGAATCTATTCTTAATTTAAAATTGTGTAAGATTTATACTTTATACAAGTTTAAAACTTACTTTTTGTTTATTTACTATCTTAACTGCCCAAGTTGTATTTGTCTGTTTATCAACTGCTTTTAAAACTAAACCAAAACATCCGCGACCTAATTGTTCGATAAATGTGTAATTATTTTGAAGTTCTTTAGAATCCCGAATCCTTTCATGTTTTACATCTCGTTCCCTTAATTTATATTGCGGTGACTGGAAATGTCAAAAAATAAAAATTAAACTATGTGAAATCTATTAATAATGTTTTAACAACAAATTAAAAAAATTATAGATAATATAAAAAACCTCAAAATCTGTATTTATTCCCGCGTTCTTCATTATTTAATATTCTGTCAAAATCAAATCTAAAATTACTGTCAAAAGTCATTTTCTTCCGATGTGTTTGATGTTCAATTGTTCATAATTGTAATTGTTTTTAAAAGACAATTAAAAAAACACTTATTTTAAATATTATCAATTTAAATCTGTTTGTATTATATTTGAAATATTTTAAATTTTAGTATCAAAGAACATTTTATATGCCCAATTGGATAAATAGACATGAGGCGTATTTTGCCGCTCTTGTTTTTTAAATACTTAACTAACGCAGCCTTTTGTGATCAACACAAATCAACATACACTTGCCATCCCTACTCTGTAATAAATTTAACTAACATGGAGTTTGTAATTTTTATAAATTAATATTTTGGTAATTTTCAAATAGATTTAAGAGAAAAAAAATGGATCAAGCACCGTCGATTGATACTGTTTACCAAGGTGTCAGTGCTTTATATAATAATCCCGATCCGACGGAAAAAGAAAAAGCTTCGCAATGGTTAGGAGAGTTTCAAAAATCGGTTAGTAAAAAGTTTGGTTATGTCGTGTTACCATCTAATTTTTAAATTATTTCAAACTAATCGACAAATTTCGCAAATTTTCTTCCCATTATCGAAACTGTGCAATAGTACATTATACATTTTTGTTTGAGCCAATGTTTTTTCTCTTTTGCTTTAGGTATATGCATGGAAAATAGCAGACGAAATGCTACGTCAGAAAAGAGATTTGGAATCTTGTTACTTTGCTGCACAAACTATGAGATCAAAAATACAATTATCGTTTCATGAGCTTCCGCCAGATGCGCATTTTTCTCTGCGAAATTCTTTATTAGAACACATAGGCCAAATAAATGAAGAAACCGCACGAATTAATATTATTGTTACACAACTATGTCTTGCTCTGGCGGATTTAGCTTTGCAAATGTCATCATGGCAAAAGCCAGTTCTAGATTTAATTACAAAATTGTCGCCAGTTATTTGGCCATTACTAGAAATATTAACAGTTCTACCAGAAGAAGTCGGTTCGAGATCATTGAGACTCGGTGCGAACAGAAGGGCAGAAGTACTGTCGGATTTGTGCGCGTGTTCACCGACTGTAATGGAATTACTTCGCGTGTGTCTGTCAAGCAGTGGCAACAACGTAAACATTGACATTAAAGTAATGCGTTGTTTCACATCATGGGTTGCCGTGCATGCCATCACATTAGATAGTATAGTGGACGATATTGTTTTTATCAAAGCATTTCAGGTATTGAGTGATTTTTCGAGTGCATCGAATCTTCATGACGCCGCCACAGAATGTATTTGTGCTTTACTTCAGTGTTTAGAAGACAATAACAATCAGCAGAACTTAGAAATGCAGTTGTTCGCCGGTGTGATGCGGCTCGAAGAAACCTATCATTTGTCCGTAGCGAACGAGGATCAAGAAAAGTCGATAAACTACTGCCGGGTTTTTACGGAGTTGGCCGAATCATTATTAGATAGGATAATACGCGGTTGTAGCGAGGAATCGCAACATTATGCAATTAAAGTTCTTGATTTGGTGCTGGCTTGTGTGGGGCATCACGACTACGAAGTCGCTGAAATCACTTTTAACTTATGGTATAGATTAAGTGAAGAACTTTATCAGAAGAACAACGATCCTTTAACGTTGATATTCAGACCTTACATCGAAAGACTTATGGGCGCTCTCTGTAGACACTCGCAGATGGAACCCGATCATGAAGGTCTTCTCGAAGAAAAAGATGATTTTAAAGATTTTCGACAAAAAGTCTCCGATTTAATTAAAGATGTAGTGTTTATAGTGGGCAGTAGTAACTGTTTTAGACAAATGTTCATGAGCTTGCAAGCGCCAGATGTTACTTGGGACAGAAGTGAGGCAGCACTGTTCGTTATGCAAGCCGTTGCCAAAAATATATTACCGTTAGTATTGACGTATTGTACAATATTATTTGTAAGAAATCGTTGCATGAAGTGCAAAACCGAAAAGAATTCCGTGTATTTTTGTTCTTGAATTGAGCTGTCCCTCTAATTTAAAATCACTCAAAACTTTATCAATTTTCAAATCTTTGATTAACGTCTGATTAGAACTCGTCAATAATAGTATATTGTGCGACTAGTGAGAGAAGGAGAAGATTCCATGAACGTGAAATTTGCCGCACGAGCGTAGCGAGTGCGGTAACACGCACGCGAGTGGAATATTCTCCTTCGATCAATGGTCGCACATAATATTTTATTCAACTAGCACGAGTAATATGTAATCGGGGCCCTGATAAAAGAGGGAAAAATAATAAATCACTTCATTGATTGACGTACCCAGCGCCCTCGATGCACACAAGATAGCCATGACTTTCGCTGAATTGCGATGCTGTTTTCATATATACAATACCGCCTACCACGTTCCTATTGGTCCAGAAAGTTTTTTTTCATTATTGCACGCTCGGGCTTGCTACTGCGTTTCTATTGGTCCAGAAAAATCATTATCACACTGTACGGCTCATTATTAGCACTCTACGCGTCAACATGAAATAATCTATTATTTCTCCCGAATTTAGCAGGGCCCCGAAATTACATATTACTCACGCGTGTTGAATAAATAAAATTATCGACCAATTTTTCAGACAAATTTCTGAAAAATTGGTCGATAATTTTATTTATTGAACTTTATCAATTTTATCGGTTAAATCTTTTTATGTTCGATATCGTAATAAATGTTTCGATTGATTATTTAGTTTTCGAGTTACAATCTAACATTAGCTTGATTTCGATGTATTAATTAACGATGAGTATTTGGAAAGAATTCCGTGGCATAAGGATCGAAAATGAAGCAATACTGAGACTTTTTATACGCTTTATATTAGTTTGGGTTGTAACTAAGTATGTATGTCCGTAACGGAATCTTTGAGCATAATTTTCACCAATTTCCCGAAGTCTGATTAATTTGAAACTTTGCATACGTATCAAGGACCGATGACAATGCAATAATTTGATAACAGTTTCCCATTATCCTTATTAGGACCCCCAGGATTAATAAATTCTTTTATAGATCCTCAAACTAAAAAGTGAAAAATAAAATATAGTTTAAAAAAAACTAAAAAACACGCTTTATATCGGACTAAAAAGTAAAAAATAATTGTTTTAAAATAAGCTTAAAAAGCGTGGGGCGCTTTGTTCCACATTTTCGTACATCGAGCGCCCAACGCTTTTTAAGCTTATTTTAAAACAATTATTTTTTACTTTTTAGTCCGATATAAAGCGTGTTTTTTAGTTTTTTTTAAACTATATTTTTTTAAACTTGCATTTAATACTAACGTTTCGATACGTTTTGTATCATCTTCAGATAACATGTGACAGCATTTGAACACTCTGAAGATGATACAAAACGTATCGAAACGTTAGTATTAAATGCAAGTTTAAAAAAGTCTCAGTATTGCGTCATTTTTGATCCTTATGCCACGGAATTCTTTCCAAATACTCTATCATTAACTTCAATGGATCACAGTTACTCTATTTATTGAATAGAGTCAATCTTCATGTATTAATTAACATTAGCTTTGTCTATTACAGTATCTTGTGACATATTAATGGTGTTTAATGTGTTTTTCAGGGAAGAAGACGATGTAGTCCCCAAAGTAGTCGAGGCAATATTAGGCCTGCCTGAAAATACGCACATTGCTGTTCGTTACACATCTGTGTTATTGTTGGGAGAACTGTGTGAATGGATAGAAAAGCATCCTGTCTCGTTGGAACCGATATTGAATTGCCTGCTATATTGCCTGCAACAACCGGGACTAGCTAGCGCAGCCGCCAGTGCTTTACAAAGTATCTGTTCGGCTTGTCGCCATCATATGCCCGTACATTTTGCGGGACTGTTAGAAATCGTCCGCCGCGTAGATACATTCTCGATAACGAATGATGCGGCCATCGGTTTGTTACGCGGAGTGGCCGTCATTCTGGGCTGTATGCCTCCCGAGCAGTTGGCTCAAGCCATGAAAGAATTATGTATGTTGCAAGTTAATCCTTTAATAGAATTAATTGAAAATGACGTCATTCCAGTGCGAGGCACAAAATCTGATCCGGTTTTATGGTTGGATCGTCTATCTGCTATATTCAGACACACAAACGTCAGCGTACAAAATGGAGAAGTGCATCCGTGCAGATCGGTGGTAACCGATATGTGGCCGGTACTATCGAACGCCTGCAATAAATATCAAGCGGACTTACGGATCATGGAGCGATGCTGTCGGTGCTTGAGGTTTGCTATCCGATGCGTAGGGCGGCAGTCGGCACATTTGGTTCAGCCGCTCATCGAACAAATGGTCGGATTGTATACCGTGTACAAACATTCGTGTTATTTATATCTCGGTAGTATTTTAGTAGACGAGTACGCATCGGAATCAGGATGTGTCCAGGCGTTGCTCGACATGCTGACTGCGTTTATACAGCCGACATTCGATAGATTACAGGAAGAAAACGGATTGAAAAATCATCCGGACACTGTAGACGATTTTTTCCGTCTCTGTACCCGCTTCTTACAACGTGCGCCTGTTCCGTTTCTTCAGTGTCCTGCACTGATTTCGATTATCCAGTGTGCTTTGCTCGCATGCAATTTAGATCATAGAGATGCGAATGCTTCGGTGATGAAATTCTTTAGTGATTTAATTCATAGTGGCAGAAATCATGACAGTCAGGCCGATTACGAAACTAGAAAGACGTTGGTACAAACCATTGTACAAGAAAACGGACAAGTGTTAGTCTCGAATTTAATACACGCCAGTGTGTTTTATTTACACACCTATATGCTCTCGGATGTCGCCGACGTTATTATGGAACTGATGGTTTCCGATAAGCAGGCCGTTTGTAAATGGTTGGAGACTGCGATTCAAACTCTGCCGACACAGAACAGCGGAGGCAGCGTAACGGCCACGCAAAAACAGTTGTTGGACTTCCTCGAAGCTGTTTCAGGGTATGATTTTTTTTTATTTATTACATGCTTTATATTAGTTTCACTTGTAAGTTTGTATGTATGTTTGTTTGTAACCTCGTTTGGACTACAGCAAGTGGTTTATTACTGTTAGTATGTTATGCCACTACTGTAAGAGCAATCGTTGACCGAGCGGTCTAAGGCGCTAGTCTTCGCTGAGGTCAACTCTCGGATTCACTGGTCGTGGGTTCTAATCCCGTCCATGATGATATAAAAAATTTGTTTTTTTTCGGCAGATTTTTGACAATAAATCGAACTAAAAAGTGGAAAATAAATATAGTTCAAAAAAACACGCTTTATATCGAACTAAAAAGTAAAAAATAAGCTTAAAACAATATTGAATAAAAAATACTAGTATTATTGTGAAAAAAGCGTGGAGCGCTCGATGTACGAAAATGTGGAACAAAGCGCCCCATGCTTTTTTCACAATAATACTAGTATTTTTTATTCATTATTGTTTTAAGCTTATTTTAAAAAAAATATTTTTTACTTTTTAGTTCGATATAAAGCATGTTTTTTAGTTTTTTTTTAACTATATTTTTTTTTTGTAATAAATAATGCTAGTTTTAATCACGGCTTCGCTCACGTACAGTCTCTCTTCTCTAGTATCGATGAAACGAATTTATAACACTAAAGAAATTCATTTCCCCTATGAGCGTATATAGATGATGTGCTCACGTTTTTAAGCTATTGCATAGCTTCTATCGCGGGCTTTGAGCGCGGCGACCGAATCAAGAAATTCCGTAACGAAAAAAAACCTACACCCCCCACTCCGACCGGCACAGCGCTGCGGCGTTGACAGCCGTGCATCGTCTAACGTCGTTTCAGTTCGGCAGACTTCGGCACGGTGTTTGTGTGCTCATAACTGCATAACTGCTCATAACTGATTCTATCTTTATTTGTGTATAAATGAATTTATATATAATACTGCTATAAAATAACCTAAATTATTTAAGTTATGTGCAGAAAAAGTATATATGATATTATATCTGTATAAATGTACATCGCGCGAAATTCTATGATCAAACTCTTAATATCGTTCTTTTTGTTCAAATTTTTTGAATGAATAATTGTTTTGGTGTGTAATTACACTATTTATACCTTATTATTTATACCTAGCTATTTTCGTTTTATAGAGAAGAAAAACCTAAAGACCTAAAAAGAATATGCAATAGCTTTACCGCGGCAGTCCCCGAGTGCCACACGTTTTTTTTTTTTGATCTATGGCAGGTGTTTGTTATATAAAAACTTTTATTTTCAGAGCCGATTCTTCGAAGGGAGTATGTTACGCTCTACGTGATTTTACTAGATTGTATCGTTGACCAGAAGATTTATTATTAAGATCATTTGTACAAGATTTTATTCGATAACTTTAAAGTGGTTTATAATATTCAATGAACTAAAAGCTATAAAAATGAAATGCCTATTTAAAAAACGAAATGACTCGGATAAGCTATTTACGTTGAACTGTTAAATAAGTGCTAAATGTAACGAGAATGACTTATATTTATAAATCTAGGACCGGTCAGTTATTTAATTCATATTTAAAAAAAAGCTAATAGCATTCAACTGGATATTCCGTGCATGGGTGACAATTTTGTTTCGTTTATGTCAACGAATTGATCTTCGTTTATATTTAATAACGAAAAATTTACTTTGGTAAAAATTTGCTTTTCATGACGTAAAATGCTTTGTTGTATCCTGGATGAGTGTTTTAAAATTCAAAGAAATTAATGTTTAAAAATTGAATGTATAATTTTATGGACATATAATATATTCAATAGCGTAGCGACAAATTTTGTAAGAATGGAAATTTCCTGAGTTATGGATAATAAATAGTTAGATTACTTTTGGACTGAGCAGTTTCTGCTGTTATAGAGTTTGCGTTATAAGAAATGGGTAAAAATAAAAACAATAAACACACATGTTCACAAAGGTTCCAGCGTGGCGATGATGCATCGCGTAAAAATGACGCTTGCGCAATGAATGGGGTATTTTTATTGGTTACAGAAAGTGAATTAATAGGTTTGTTCCAAGCAGCCGCGAACGCTAACAGAACCGTACACAGTAGGTTCGTTCCAAGCAGTCGCGAACGGTAATAGAACCGTACACAGTCTTGTCACTGCGCAAGACTAATTTGCGCACTAGCTCAAAAATCGATACTGCGCAAGACAGTATTGCGCAGTAACAAGATTGTGTACGGTTTTATTTCCGTTCGCGGCTGCTTGGAACGAACTTATTATTGTCACTGCGCAAGACTGTTCTGCGCACTAGCTCAAAAATCGATACTGCGCAAGATAGTCTTGCGCAGTGACAAGACTGGGTACGGTTCTGTTACCGTTCGCGGCTGCTTGGAACAAACTTAATATATCGTTTTGTAAGGAAAACTAGCAAGGTTCAACTATTGATATTACAGTTAGTTTTCACTGTATTCGAATATAATATTTGTATGGAAAAAAATAATGTTGTTTCAACCCCCGAGCAGTTCAAACCCTCGCCTTGCAGAGCTGTCACTACGCTAGTGACCATATTTTTTCCAGTGATTAAAATATTTACAAATGTAATTGTCTCTACTATAGGTATGCAGATTTTACAAGAATATCAAATTCTTTGCGGTTTTTTCCATTTTATTTACTTAAAAGTTTGTATAAAGGAACATTTAATTTGAAATAATATCTTTTAGACGTTCTGATTCAGAAATTCATATTCATTTCGTTAACAACAAAAAAATGTTATGTTTGAAACGTAACACTTTGTACAAATTGAACGATTTACTAAATCATTTTTATTTTTTCTTAATAGAAAATGACTTCAAAATTTTGATTAAAAATGTTTACTAACGCGAAATCGCCGCACTGATAAAATACTGAATACATTTTAATTGAAGACAATTATTTTTATGTACTTCCAAGGATTTTCGAATAAAATTCGATTTTTGAATTAATTCAGGAAATTGACGATAATAGTAACATTTCTATTTTGCGGCAATGGTATCTCATTTTTTTTACAGAACTTAGGACATATCTGTATTTCTATTATATACATAAGAGTAGAATTATTATTTGATTGTATAGAGAAATTGTTAAAATATGATCAAAAATCCATAACTCATCCAGTATATTTGACTGATTTTACAAAAATTAAAGCTATTTACTGTACATAGGTATTGTGTAATATTAATCTAATATTACTTAAGAATAAAATAAAACATAAATATTTTAAGTCGTTTTCTTCTTTTTTTTGCATCATGATTTTTTCTTTTTGTACAAGATCCCGACCTACGTGGTAGACGCCTCAAATATATTTCGCCAACCGCATGATGGCATTTTCTATAAATTGTTTGACTCGGTTGGTACTATATTTTCGAAAAAAAGAGTTATTTGTTAAAAAAAAATGTAATTAAATAATTTTTAATAGAAAACAGCCTGAACCGAATGTAGGGCGACAACGCCTCTAGGTTGTGTTTATACATCATATTGTATAAAAAATATTCAATAAATAAAATTATCGACCAATTTTTCAGACAATATATTAAGAAGTATCAAAATATTGAAAAAATAATAATTATTTTTTCAATATTTTAATACTTCTTAAAAATTTTGAAAGAATTTTATATAAAGCGAATTAGAATTAAATATTAATTATTTTTTATATTTCTTAGATCAGTTCTGAAGAAGGTCCAAACCCGGATCGAAACGTTATTGTATTAATTATATTTTTTGTTAATATATTGTCTGAAAAATTGGTCGATAATTTTATTTATTGGAGAGTTCTAATCGGACGTTAATCAAAGATTTGAGTACAAAAAATATATTTGGTCTGGGAAAAGAATCAGGGGTCCACCACGTAAGTCGGGATCTTAGACTATTTGTAGAATGTTGGATATTATCCATCATAACCTGATACATAATCGAGGTTTTATTGTAATTAGATATTATGAGTTCCGGCAAGTAAAAGAAGATGAAATTTACACAGGCTCAGCGACAAGGTAGTTCCTGTCCAGATAATTTGACCAGGCTCCTAACTTGAAGACCATCGACACCAAATTGTAGTATTTGTCTAATTCTCATTTCTATTGGTCATTTTTTTTTTTTTTTTTTGAAGTGAAAACTTCTTTAGCGGCGCTGTACACTTTTTTGTAATGGGTAAAAAATGTTAAACTCGCGTCAGGAAAAATAAGAACTGGGTGAGACTCTCTAAGTCTAAGTGATAGTAATTGCCAGATACTTTTTATACAACGTTGGACATCTAGCGTTGAAATATCGTACATAAAAATGCAATCTATGATACAAACAATTTTATTTACAAAACTTCTTTAGCGGCGTTGTACCCTTTTTTTTAATGGGTATATAATGTTAAACTCGCGTCAGGCATCAGGTAAAGTAAGAACTGGGTGAGCGAGAAAACTCTCTAATTTATACAACGTTAGACATCTAGCGTTGAAATATCGTATATAAAAATGCAATCTATGATACAAACCATTTTGATCGAAAATTCGTAAGACGTTAATATTCAAGTTTTCACTTCTGCCGGCACTCCCGGAGTGCACCCCGTCTTTTTTTTTATTTTGAAATAATGCAGTTTTGGGGTATAATTTCCAAAAAAAACATACTTTATTGATTTCATTATAAATAAATTTTATTGTAATTACCACTTTTAGTATACACTTGAAGATGTTTTTTAAAAACACAACGTAAAAATGGTTCAATTATAGTCACCAATTTAGAAATGTTATTTGATGACTATTTTAAAAAAGATTTAGGCCTGATTCACTCTATAGGTACAGTCACGCCCATTTCGGTCCAAATACGATTCTGTCAAATATTCTTCAACTGATGTTTTGCGTTTTAGTCACGTATGTTAGATTCAGCGGGTGATAATTTGAAACATATTTTGATCGAACCAAAATTGCGCCGTACTGTGATCGATTCCGCCAGTGTGAATTTGGTCTAAATCCAACTACACTAAGATCTTAGAGAAATGTAACGTTTTGCTCAAAAGTTAAGTCCGATTCAATAACTTCGTACGCATCGATAAATGGGTAATTACGAAGTTAATTCCAGATAGGTATCCGTCGATAACCGGCTTTATTATATGGACAAATATACATTTTAGAACATGACTTGAGCTCTGTAGTGCGTTTGGAACTTGTTGGCTTTGACTCCAAGTTTTGTATACAATTTAGATTGCATTCTTTTCATATAATGAATATCTCTCGCCTTTCTGAAAGTTAAAAATTTTAATATTAATTTACGTGTAAAAAAAAACAAACGTGAATTAACAATTTTCTATGCAAACATATTTCAGTCTGTGGAACTTCTATACTGGTGTCACAAAATGATTCGAAATTTGAAATAAATATTTGGAAGTGTTAATCGGACGAATAATTTTTTTTTATTCGTCCGTTAATCGGACGACTTATTTATTTTATTCGTCCAGCAACCGGATGACTACTGTACGAATAATATATAATTACAAAGCTATCGTGACATATTCAATTATGGTGTAGTAAGTAGCGTGCCTGGCTCTCACCTTGAGGCCCGGGTTCGATTCCCGGTACCGGAATGAGTTTTGTTTTTACTTTTTATTTTTTTTTTCACTTTGAGACTACAACTTAAAACTCACATTTTGATGAAGATTGAAAACCATCGCTTTTTTTGATAAAGGGGTATGCGAATTGTCTCGCAGTGAAACGGGAAGGGGCAAATGTGGAGTTTTTAAAAAAACTATTCCGGGGTGAACGATAAAGGGGTATGCGAATTGTCTCGCAGTGAAACGGGAAGGGGCAAATGTGGAGTTTTTAAAAAAACAATTCCAGGGTGAACGATAACGGGGTATGCGAATTAGACAGTTATTTGTTTGAATAGAACTGCGTTTTCACAGTGTAATAAAACATTATAAGTATGGTTACTGTTTAGTGCAATACAATATGGTGCCTAAATGTTAGTTATTTTGACGTTTGTGTGAATTTATTTAATTTCAGGCGTTTGTACAATTTTTTTTCTTGAAATAAAATTATTACCGGACGAATAAAAAAAAATTATTCGTCCGATTATCGGATGACTAGCACCAGCGTAAATATTTTTTTATTAAATAGTTCACAAACCTTGCTGCTGCTTCTTGTTGAGTAGAGGTCCACCCTATGGCTCTATAGGTAGCAAGAACTTTGTGCAGTTTTTTGTTAGATTTCGGGACGACCTGCGCCTTACTAGGATCGATATTTTGTTTATAATACCGCATCAAAGACCGGTGACCGATGGTTATACCCGACGGTAATACCATCTGAAATTCTGAATCGTCAAGTATATCCACTTCAATATCTGCTTCGGGGTCTACATTTTTCTCCTCTGCGTCTGGATATGAAGAACTATAATCGTAAAAGTCGGTATATTCAGCTAGTGCTATTCCTTCGTGCAACATTTTACAGTGTCCCTTGTCGAGCATATGCTGCCGAACAGAATCTACCGAATAGAATGTTTTTCCACGATCATTGCACCAAAGGCAAATATAACCTTGGGTTATTTTTTCACCTAAATATGACAAAAGACCTTTTATGTCAATACAATATTCAATGTCAGGGATGAAAAATGTATGCGCTTTTGACATATGAACTAGATTATTAGAAAGAGTTCTGCTGTGATGACTGCAAAACAAACAGTTATTATCATCGATAGGATTTTCTGTATCTTCATCCCATTCGTCTGAATCGACTTCTTCTATCTCTGAGTCATCATCATCAAACAATGATTCGTCAAATTTACTTCCAGTTTTATCACCATTTTCATCAATTTTCTTTTCACTTGTTTTTTCAACTAGAGCATTTTCAATGTGTTTTTTAGAATTTAAATGATTTTGAAATGCGTTAGAAGTGTTGAAGCTCTTTTTACACGCTTCACAATAAACTGCTTTTGGAGCCTCTTCTATATCTTTTCCCCTTTGCAATAACACTCGCTTTTGAAACTCCTCCGATGTAATAGGGGGAATTTCAGCAACTTTTCTTTGTAAGTTATATCTGTGCCAGTCGAGTTTGTAGTGTAGTCGCTGAATTTCAGGATCTTTGAAAGCCACACGACAGGTTATACACGTGTATCGAGACATTTTTACTCTGAAATAAACATATATGTGTATAGAAAACAAATATATTGAACAATTAAAGTTTCAATTAATTACCTACAAATTCTTTAATGTGTTAAAATATCACGAGTTTTGATCGTTTTGCTGGTTATCTCCAGATTTCTTAAAATGTGTAAGTAAATGCCAAATCCCCTATCTGTTCTTTGGCCAATCCATGACCAGCATGAAGTTAGCAAAAACACATCTCCACCAAAACGTCATTCAAATTTTGACATTTGAGAAACATTCAAAACTTCTTGCGACTGTTTATTGTATTTTAGTGATTATTTGGTTAAAAGTTATAAACATAGAATAAAAAAGTATTTAATCGTGAAATATCATGTAATTTTATTATTTAGTTAGATATTTATCTAATAACTTTTTCTGATGGATACGAAGGCAAAAATTGAAGTTTCAGAAACGTCTCTTCTACAAGCTAAAAAGTATAGACAGATAAAAAATTATGGTAGAGCTTTTGCACATTATTTAGTGTACGTTGAACTTCAACCGCAACAAAAGAAAACCATTGAAAAAGAATTTGAACAAACTTTGCAAGAGTGGACTGAATATTTGGAGGCACAGGGAAGGTTTCAGGATATTTTCAACTGTTACGAACAAGCCCTTCATTATTTTAGCGATAATCCAATAATACATACCAATTTGGGTGCTATACTTTTAAGGTATTCCTTTAATTATAATTACGGTGAAATAAATGAACCGCGAATTTGGAGGATCAAGGAAATTGGTTTTTATAACCGAGTATCCATCGTATGAGAATTTGATTTAAATACATTTTTTTAAACTGATAAAACTTTTAGTTCGTTATAAGCAGTGATGTGCCGGGTATCCGTATCCGCGGATATCCAAGGGAGAAGAAAGATCCGTATCCGTTAGTTTTTGGCGGATCTTTTAACTTATTAATTTTCAATTCATAGATGAAATTTTATATATATAGGTGATTAGGTAAAAATGAAAACCTGTTAAATTCCATTCAGATTATTTTTTATTTTTTTAAATCGTATTTGGCACCTTTATATTGCAAACATTTATCGTAGTGAGTATGATACTAATAGTACATAACTCAAAGGTATTAAAAAACTATCTTTATAATGATGTATTGCACATCGATCTTTGGAAAGAGACAATCTGTCATGAGAGTTAACTCTTAAAGAGGTCAATAACTTTTTCCCATAACAGATAGTCTCTTTTCAAAGGTCGATGTGCAATATTTACCGCCGCGTACTCTAAGAAAGTTAAGATCCGTATCCGCGGATCTTGAAACCAAAAATCCGTATTCAGATCCGTATCCGCGGATATACATTTTTAACGATCCGCCACATCACTAGTTATAAGTCACAGTCTATTACAAGCAAGTCTGTTGTAACCGAGCATTTTATACGTAATTTATCTAAGACTTACGGAATTGATTCATTTTACATGAGTATTTCTAACTTCGTTGGAATATAGTGTTTTACTACTGTTTGTAATATTTTAGATCGGGGCACAAAAAAGAAGCTCGACAATATTTTCAAAAAGCTCATAATTTCGACAAATATTATGTGACAGCATTAAAATACTTGGACTCAATAAATAATGAATTGGTAGAGCGATGGCACTATCGAATGCTGAATGATAAGCATAGAAATATATCATTTAAAAAGGCTATATGTAAAAAAATTTCGGAAGGCTACACTCGAATATTGGACATAGGTACAGGAAGTGGTATTTTAAGTATGTTTGCAGCAGAAAATAAGGAAAAAATGAAATCTGTGACAACTTGTGAATGTTCTCCAGTTATGGTAGACATCGCGACTGAAGTTTTTAAAGCCAATAATATAAATAATGTAAAATTAATTCCAAAGTATTCAAACGACATAAATTTAACCGAAGATCTACCCGAAAAAGTTTCTTTACTAATAACCGAAACGGTGGATGTGGCCATTTTTGGCGAAAACATTTTAAACACCTTAATTCATGCTTTAAATAATTTAGTATTGCCATCACCTCAGAGATTTGTTATACCTTGCAAAGTAGATATTTATGTGTGCGTTATTGAAAGTTATAAAATATCGTTAAAAAATACCGTAAAAAATGTTTTTATCACCGAGTTTTTAAACAAATATAATGTGAATATCGCGTGTGAGAAGGTGGAACCATACGATACTGAAAATATTAAATCTTTTAAGGATGTAAAATATTTATGCGAGCCATGTCTGGCTTGGACTGTTAATTTTAACAACGTTGAAGAGTTAGAGCGAATATTGAATGGTCAATTTACGTATTGTAAACTAAAGTTTGTACAGAATGGATCAGCTGATGCCATTGTAGTTTGGTTTACGTTACATTTGGATGAAAATACCAACATATCAAACAACCCTTTGGATACTACTATTGATTCTTGTTGGGAGCAAGCAGTGTTCAGTATCAGCCCTTCATTTTACGCATCCAAAGGCAAAGAGTGCACCGTAAAAATGTACTGTAATAATGGAATTTTAAACGCAAGTTGCGAAAATGATCAAACAGTTATAAATGATCAGTGCAAAGTGTCCAGTAGAACTTTAAAATTTTTAAACGATAGTTCGATAATAGACTGTCTTCGAAAAACTGCATTATTAATTAACAACACATACCCAAATAAAGAAACAATAACAATTTTAGATTTATCGCCATTTCCCATTCTAGGATTGCTCTTAACGCAAAGCAAAAATGTCAATTTGTACTGTGCACCATTATCTGATCAAGAAGATTCTTTGGTAAGACTAATTTGTGAAAAAAGTGGCACATTCAGTACCATTTCTCTGTTTAATGAAAATTCTGAAACTCTGAAATTTGATGCTATTTACACAGACATTTTTGATAAATTCGGAGGAATCAGCCAAAAAAATATATTAAGAATACCGTTTTTAAAATCTAAAATATCAGACGTTAGCATGTTCATTCCTAATCAAATAAAATTATATGGCCAGTTGGTGTATTCTGATTGGTTAAATAAAGTTTCAAAAGTGGATGACGCAAATGTGTGTGGATATAAGATTTCAGAATTCATAAATGCTTATCAAAGTTTTGAACATTTAGATCTGCAACTGGAAAATTTAGAATTCAGCCAACTGTGCAAACCGTGTAAATTAGCCGATATTGAAGTAAATGATTTTGAACAATCGATAACTGTAGTCGAAATACAGTGTGATTTCGAGGGTTTGGCTAATGCAATTATATACTGGTTCGATATTGAGTTTTTGCCAGAAATTAGTTGCACTACCAAAAGAAGAGATTCCTTTATTGAAGGCGGTGATTTTTTATTGCCGACTGAAACGAAAATAAACAAAAGACAGCGTGTACAAATAAAAACTATACAACAAGATGGCTTATTTCAAATATATTTAAATAATTAGTTGTACATAGATACATTTTTTTTTTTGGAATGCTTAATGTATTTTTTTTATCAAAAGACTGACAAAATAAAAGAATACTTTTTGTATAGAAAATATGCAACTTTCCATAGAATAAATAAATATAACAATGCATCAATTATCTATACTAATATATAAAAAGCGTTTGTATTTGTTACTTCAAAACTCGAGAAACATTATAATCAATTTGAAAAATATCTTTCAGTATTTAAAAGCTTACTTCTTGCAAAAGACTATACATACAGTATGTAAACACGTAAGGTGCACATTGGGAAAAAATTACTGGATTAGAGTGAGTCTTGAAATCTTGTTTTTCAATTTGACAGATAATATTCTTTTGCAAAATGAATGTGTATACTACCGAAGAAAATATTCAAATGATTACAACATAATCGGACTTTTTTTATTAATGGGACATTAAATTCCCAAAAATACTTAAATATGGTGCGAGATCAAAAATCTTCGCCTATTCGTGTTGAACCTAAAGACATTGGGTCACTGATTTACCAACGCGCATACATCATACCAGCCAGACAATTTTTGAATGAAAGGTTTCCAAACAGATGGAGTTGTTTTTTTGTTTTATTTTTGTACAAAAAAATTAAAATAATGATTTATAAGAGCTTTTTATTATTAAAAAAGCCAAGTAAAATAAAAATAAATCAAAATAAAATAGAAATCCTCAAGATTACCACGATAATTCAATAGAAACAACAATTAATGCAATCATGGCTAACTCTGATCCAAGTATTTTTTCCCAATGCTAATTTCCCTATGTGCACCTTACGCGTTTACATACTGTATATAATTATGCTACGGCAAAATGGGAATGAACTGTAAGCGAAAACCATTTGCACCCAGGCGAAGTCAGACCGGGCTGCTAGTTATTAGATAAAAACACATACAATGGCCGGCAAAAATTATGTTTACCTAGCTAAGCTCACGTATATTTTATGAAAAAATATCACAATCTTATTTTATAAAAATAATACCCATATAATCCATTTGCCACGGATTTATTATTTACCTCTCCCCAATTTCCTTATCTAATTAACTACATTTTATCACGACAAAACAAAATTTTCGTGTTAAAGTTTGCTTTTTTGTTTTAATAAAAATTTCTCAATAATTGGCGCGACACGTTCTGGGAAATTGTTGTGCACATCGTGGTTACCGTTAACTTCAACGTATTTAAAGAACCTATTTTTTTTCAATTCCTTTATTACAGGCGTAAATTGTTTACCTAAACCGAGCAATACAGATTCTTTAGCCATTATTATTAGATGAGGAAATCTAAACGGGTTATGCTTAATTATAGATGTTAAATAATAAGTATTAACCGGCATTCTTAGGAAACACTTTAAACGCTGATCCATGGAAAAGTTATAAGCTGCATCGCCGTTTGCTGGAACGAGCATTCGATCGAGCAATGGTTTTACAGCATCGTCTGTTAAAGTACTCAAGCGATTTGTTTTTATTCTGTCGAACGCTTCGTCATAAGTATAAGTCGGTGCTGAATTACTGTTTACTTTTCGTTCTATTTTTATAAGTGTTTCGATTTGAGAATGTAGATAATTTGGTAATCTTTCTGCACTCACAGGAAACTGCGCAATTGCATCCAATGATATTAATTTTTCTATGTATTCAGGGTAAGTTGCCGCAAAATAAAAGCCAATGTGAACACCTAAACTATGTGCCATATAAATAAACGATTTCCACTGGAAATTTTCAACAACGTATTTTAAAGATTTCACCCAATCAAAAAGTGAAATAAATGAATGAGGTGGAAAGTGGCTCGATTTACCATGACCGGGCAAATCTACACAAACATAATAAAATGTTTGTGGTAATAAAGGCATTAGCCTATCGAATGTTCCCGCGTTGTCTTGCAAACCATGAACAGCTAAGACGGGCGGATTTGTTGCTGAGCCCCACGTCTTCGCTAAAAATAAAGAGTAAGGTTATAATCTGTTTCTATAAAATATTAAATGTAAACAAAGTTTAACACTCACCGGCTATAATTCCCCATGGAACTTTAATAGAAATTTCTGTTACCGACATAATGTTGACAATTATTAACAATAAATTAATTATTAGTAAACTTATAAGCCTATTGTTGGTTTTATTTTCTTTCAGTGAACTTTGAAGTTTGAACGTAAGTACGTGTTATTTTTTTATACAAACAAATTAAAGTGACTGGCCAAAATTATTTATAAACATAATGATATAATATACGTTTAACTTTATAATAATATTTATAATACAAAAAATATGTTTTTAGTGTATTTGCCATAAGGCACTTACACTATTGGCGTCGGTCGGATGGCGGGACCTAGGGGTCGGACCAAAATTTCTCGACGTTTCATAAGTTTCTAAGAAGTTTGGCACCATTTTTGGAAATGTTTATATATATATGTATATATATATATATATATATATATATATATATAAGTGTGCGGGCAATAACTTTCGAAGGAGTTAATTAATTTTAATGAAATTTGGACCACATGTTGAAAACCATCACCGCACGAAGCCTATTTAAAATGGGCACAATCGGGCCATTTTAAGGGTCGGTTTTAGGGGTTGAAAAATATTTTTGGGCCCAAAAATACCGAAAAATTTCTCCGAATCGTTTCAAAATTGACATTTAACCCTTTAGTAATGATCAAAATGTGCTACCAAAATTTTATTGAAATCGGCCCGACAGGACCGGAATTAAAAATTTTATGAAAACGTTAGTTTGTAGATATGGATTTACTTAGTGAAGGATGAATTTAATTTGGTCGATTGATAGTAATATTGAAATTAAGAAAAAAATATTATTTTAAGGGATGTATTAAGGGGTTAAAATTCTTATTTTGTTCAAAAACAAAAGAGTTAAGTTCACATAATAAAGCCACACTGCCTGTGTAAGCAAATACACTATATTGTCGGCAGGGTTTCGCACTGCGACCCGAGTTTTTTTAATTTTTTTTTTGGTAGAAGTTTAGGGCTTTCAATTTTCATAAAACAAATCGACTGTTGATCTAATAAAGAATTCAAAATATGCATGTTGATCACAGACGATGTTGATCAATTTGGTCGTAGAGGTAAATCCAGTAAACGCAACCATTTATATTTGACGGGACTCGTTGAAAGTGTTCTGTGAATGGTCAAAAATTCTAGAAAATGAGTGTTGTTTAGCATTAGGATTATTTATTTTCGTTGTCCAAAAAATGAACGGTAAAATACTAATTTAGTATTTATGAATTTTTAGGTCAAACATATCTTACAAGAGTTTGTTCATACGTTTTCCCGAATATGTATATTTAATTCGGTTTGGAATATGGCCCATTGTCCATTTTTTGGACGTCCAGGGCATTTTTTCCGGTATTCGATTTTTGCAGATTATAAAATTTAATTAAGGGTTTTAGAGGGGATAATTGATTGTAACGTATGTTTTCTCACTTATTTATATAACAGGTTTAAGTTAGTGAATATTTTATATATTGTTTTTGATGTAACATTTTTCTAATGCAAGCATATGCATAAAGGTAAATAAAACGTTAAATTTTAATTTGTACTGTGTGTTTATATAGTGTATACTATGCCTGGTATGTCGGAGTTGGGGATGGTGTGGATGGGAGCTGGACAACCTACCCCAGATGTGACGCTTGGTTTATTGCATCATGATACTTCAGATATGATGCTCGAACACGATAATCCATTTTTCGCATCTTCTCGTCACTCCACGTCGAACCATTCAATGGACGATATTACACACGCTCGTATGGTTAGATATTTTAATTTTATCATATTGTACAGCCAGAGATAATAACTTAAGTACATCGACGAATTTTATTAATCTTTAAGACCATCCCTACACTTATACACATTTGTCGGATGTAGTTATCTGTGATACGTATAGTTATGCTTGCTATTTGTTTTCGTTATTTTTTTTTAAATTTACACTTTATTATAGTTTATATAATTTGTTTTTAATTTTTGTAATCGGGAACATCTATGTCCCATGATAATCCTTACTCCGAAGAAATGCTAAAAACAATCGATAGTTTAGTATTCAATTGTTCAGTCTATATGTAAACATTACAAATAATTTGCGATTACCATTATGTAATAAGATTTTAACTGTAATCGATGTTTCCAACAACTTTAACAATTAATTTTTTTAATTTAGCGTATTTATAAAATTGAAATTTTTCTAACATACAGGGTGAGTCAGACCACCCGTATCGGTCGTTTTTTTCGAAAACGGTTAGTCGTAGAGAGTTGTGTCAAAAATTTGTATTATAAAAGCCCTAATGAAGAATCGATTGGTGATATTTTTTCCCCCCGGAAAGGTCGGCTTCCCTGTTAGTTTGCTCCGGAATGTTAAATGGCACGATAGGTCGAAAGTGGTATTGTTGAAAAGATCTTTAAAAAATAAGCAAGTTTTGTAGGACATTTTTTTTTTGTTACTGCCACCCCTGTTAAGTAATATTCGTTTGAAATTATTAAATTAACATGTTAGAATAACAAACTTAATTTTAAAAGTCTACATTTAAAATCTAGTTACCTAATTAAACAATGTAACAATAAGTTTTCAATAATTGCAATTATTTTTTTTTTGTCGGAAAATACTTCTAGGTACTCATAACATATCTAGAAGAGCTCCGCAGTGTTTAGAAGTAAATTGAAGACAGTTTGAACATTTGTGACATTGTTTAATTATGTAACTAGTTTTTAAATGTCGACTTTTAAAATAAGTTTGTTATTCTAACATGTTAATTAATTAAATAATTTCAAACGAATATTACTTAACAGGGGTGGCAGTAACAAAAAAAGAATGTCCTACAAAACTTGCTTATTTTTTAAAGATCTTTTCAACAATACCACTTTCGACCTATCGTGCCATTTAACATTCCAGAGCAAACTAACAGGAAGCCGACCTTTCCGGGGGGAAATAATATCACCATTCGATTCTTCATTAGGGCTTTTATAATACAGATTTTTGACACAACTCTCTACGACTAACCGTTTTCGAAAAAAACGACCGATACGGGTGGTCTGACTCACCCTGTATATGATAACGAAAGAGTATGTGTCTTGTTGAATAAAAAGAAACACGGTTTTTCTGTTATATATTAGCATTAAAATCGCGAGACTATCACAGATTGATTGTATTTGTAAAAAGACGTTTATCTTTTTTTTTGGAGACTGTTAAAAACAATTTTCGCTATTAATTAATAGCGATTTCATGATGACTTGCATTAAGAGTATTCGTCCCTGCAAATACCCCCAGCACCCTTCATCTCAAATCTTTTCCCCTCGCCTAAAAACGATTCGTGCTCTCCCGACGCTATTTTTAAAGTTAGAGGGTTCTGGTAAACGCCAAATGAAAGACAAAGAATCAGACTACAGATCCTTCAGGCGAATTTTTTGAAAAACAGTTTCGCCTACGTGTGAAATATTACGTAACTCATTATTTTTTTCAAAAGGATGTAAGTTTTTTCAGGAATTTTTTTTCAAAAAATTCGCCTGAAGGATTTGTAGTCTGATTCTTTGTCTTTCATTTGGCGTTTACCAGAACCCTCTAGCTTTAAAAATAGCGTCGGGAGAGCGCGAACCGTTTTTAGGCGAGGGGAAAAGATTTGAGATGAAGGGTGCAGGGGGTATTTGCAGGGACGAATACTCTTAATATAATTTTTTAAAGCGTTTATAGTAATTGTAGCACAATTATTCATAAATAGTCATTTTATATGAATTTAATTTGTACTGTAAATGAAGAGAAATGAAAATTGCCTTTGCGCTAACAGACGAATTTGGGATTGTAAAAATTGACCAGTTGTTTACATTGGTCTGTCCAGGAGTTGGACGAGCTGGGGGGCATGATGGTGGACAACAGCAACGATGCTAATTCGTATCTGGACGATATGGGTGAGGGTGGAGAGGACGAGACCCCCCGGTACATGATGAGCACTGCCACACAGACGGCCAACCCGCCCAGCCGCAAGATCAAACCCGTTAAACATCCCGGCCTTGTCCTGAAGACCCCCATTGCATACCAGAGTAACACTGACCCTTCTGTTATACCCATTCAAAAAGACGGCATGGGTAATTTCTATACACTTCTTATTTATTATTTATTTTTGACGTTGATTTTTTGCTATAACTATTTTTAAATTGCCTGGTTTAGTTATTATATTTTTATTATTTAGTAAAAGCTAATTAAAAGATGCACTTTGAATACAGTGGAATATTATTACAGAAAACTACAAATATATAAAATTGTGTTAGTAAATACGCGTCCATAGTCTCATTAGTTGATCAAATAAATAACATTGTCGACCAATTTTTCTCAGACCATATATTGACAAAAATTGGTTGTCTGTAAAGTCGGTTTACGGACGATAGTTTTACGTGATAACGTTTTCCGCTCGAATAATACATAACCTAAATTTTAGTAGCTGTCAAACTTGGGCCGATCGTGCGCGGAACATGACACATTTCGGAATGTGACACTTTTTCGTGCATGCTGCCGGTGTTTCATCAATTTATAAGACGTTATCACGTCAAAAAATAATAAAAATACAAATCAATATAACAAAAGATGACGTTTCGATCCGGATTTGGATCTTCTTCAGAAATATCTAAAAAATATAAAAATTAATTAGTATTAAGTTATTTATTATCTAATAGATTGCACGCAAGATTGAAAGTTTGAAACGTCATCTTTTGTTATATTGATTTGTATTTTTATTATTTTTTGTCAATATATGGTCTGAGAAAAATTGGTCAACAATTTTATTTATTTGAAGAGTTCTATTCAGACGTTAATCAAAGATTCGAATCTTATTAGTTGATGTTGAAATCGCAGGGAATTTAAGAAAAGAATTAATAATAATATTTTCAAACATTTTAACAGACATTTTTGGTTGTTTTATAAGAAAATGATATTAACTTATTTATAATAATGAACTGGAAAAAAATGTGTAACGTGATAATAATTAATTACACAAATATATGATAGAACTATAAGAATGAGTTGCTGAGGAAGTTGCAATTAAAAACGAAACGTCCAATTAAATTGACGCTAATTCTTTTCCTAAATTATCCAATTCCCTGCGATTTCAACATCAACTATAAAATTGTATTCATAAAATATTCACTGTTCGAAGTAGTAACATTCCTCTGTATTATATACAAGTGAATTTAAAAACTAAACGTATTATGTGAAAATATGCATGAATACTTAAAAAAATAATCCTCGTAAAAACTGAAATTGCAATAATATTTTTATTTGCAAATTTATTTCGTGACAAGTTGATTTGGTGCTTTTTTATTCATTCAAATTCCAAAATGAATACAAAACAACAAATTAGTGAATTCGGTAAAGTTTCTGCATTCTTTTACAACTAGCTATTTTATTAATTGCAAATAAATAACACGTTAGTTTTTCAAGTTCATGTATGCAAAGTAAGGATGGTCAGTATTTTTTCACTGATAAAGTTGAAATAAAATCAAGTAGCCTAGTCTGTACACTCATTTGTTGTGAATATAAAGCAGCAGATATTTCATTATTGTATAAAATAACTGTCAGTCATTTCAAGTTTCAATAATATCGCTTTTGTTTTGAAGCAGTTGATATATTGCTATTTTTTTCTTTCAGCTGTTTGTGAAAAGTGTGGTGCAATCGGAGTAAAACACGCATTCTACACTCGGGAACGCAGATTCTGCAGTATGGCCTGCGCTCGTGGTTATAGCGGTCTTGCACCTGAACCACTGAATCAATCACAAACGACACCTGACTTTAATTCCTTTGCACAGTACAAATTTAAAATGGAATCTGATGAAGATTATGCAGGTCTGGTTCCAGACGAACCGTTACCTCAAATCCAGGCACCTCCTGCATTGCCACCTAACATAGAAGATAGCATTCCGTACGTTAGACGAAAACCAGCAGAACTGGCCAACACGTTCGAATGGGATCCGCAACTCTCGGATCCTGATTTTATGGCAGCGCCTGTTTCGAGTTTTTCTCACGTACCAATTTCGGATATTTGGGACAATATATTAGTCGGTATGAAAGTGGAAGTAGAAAATACGGATTGCGATGACTTTTCCGAAGCATTTCCCGATTCTTTTTGGGTAGCGACAGTGTTGAAAATAGTCGGTTACAAAGCACTGATGAGATACGAAGGTTTCGGAAGTAACTGTAGTAAAGACTTCTGGGTGTCTTTGTGTTCGACTCAAGTTCACCCCGTCGGTTGGTGTGCTACAAGAGGGAAACCTCTCATCCCTCCAAAGACAATTGAAGATAAATATAACGATTGGAAAGACTTTCTAGTTAAACGTTTAACGGGTGCTCGAACATTGCCGTCTAATTTTTATAACAAAGTAAGCGATAGTATGAAATCGCGTTTTCACTGCGGATTTAATTTGGAAGTTGTAGATAAAAATAGAATATCTCAAGTGAAAGTAGCTATGGTTCATAATATAGTCGGAAAACGTTTACACGTGCGTTATTATGACTGCACTCCGGATGATCAGGGATTCTGGTGCCACGAGGACTCTCCGTTGATACATCCGGTCGGCTGGGCTAGGAGAGTCGGGCACAACTTGGACGCTCCGCTCGATTATTTGGAACGTATCAACGAAGGCATCTGGGACGAAGACGATGCGACAGACAATCTTTTTATTCCCACGCAAACCGGGTTACCAGATGCCGATACAGTATCGGGATTTCATGTGGGTATGAAATTAGAAGCAATAGATCCTCTCAATTTGTCCTCCATTTGTGTTGCTACAGTTATGGATGTCCTCAGACACGGATACATTATGATCAGAATAGATACGTACGATAACGACGAGACCAATCCGGAAACGGCAGGCGCCGATTGGTTTTGTTACCATGTGAATTCTCCATGCATATTCCCGGTTGGATTTTGCGCTACCAGTAATATTCCGTTGACGCCTCCAAAAGGATACGATCCGGAGACGTTCAGTTGGGATCAGTATTTAGACGAGACAAGAACGGAACCGGCAAGACCTCATCTGTTCAGAAGAGACTGTCCGCCGCACCGATTTCAAATCGGAATGAAACTCGAAGCTGCCGATCTAATGGATCCTAGATTAGTGTGCGTCGCTACGATATCACGCGTTGTCGGGCGTTTAATTAAAGTGGCTTTCGACGGTTGGGAAGAGGAATATGATCAGTGGTTGGACTGCGAGAGTCCTGACATTTATCCTGTCGGTTGGTGTCAAATGGTAGGTCATAAGTTGGAAGGTCCAAGAGTAGAAGCGAAACCGACAGCTCCTCTTGTGAAATCTCCGAAGAATTTAAAAAAACGCGGTCGCAAAAAGAAAACTAAAGAAAATGTTCAGAAAACGGCAGCTTTAAAAATAAAAGAAGATAAGATCATTACAGTGAAAGAAGAGATTTCGATAAAAGAAGAAAGAATTGAGATTAAAGAAGAGCGCATCGAACATAATATAATAGAGCCTGAGACAGGACAAGAACCGGCTGGACCCGACCAAAGTCTCCCAGTCTCTACGGAACCTAATCAACCTCTTCCGCCACATGAACGCAAAGCTACCTCATACATCAATGTATGTTGTCCTGATACGTTTATTAACATTTTTCTAACTTTTTTATTGCAGTTTTACTGATTATAATAAGAAAGTTAGAAGGTGGCTAAAAATTGTTAATTTCATTTGCATATTTACGAAAATAAACTTTAATCGGAACTATTTCTTCAGTCAACAGGTGCGACTGGAAAGATCATTCCTCGATTGATAGATGGCACGGGTGGCAGCTGTGATTCTGGTGAACTTTGCCCCTCGGAATGGAATGTGTTCGATGTTGCCCAATTTTTACGAGTAAATGATTGTGCCGCATATTGCGATACCTTTAGTAAACAGGTTTGTTTATGAAAGTAATGCTTTATTTTTCTAAGCATAAAGCTGTAAAAGAATTGATTTTATTCTATTTATTTTTTGCCAACGTGATTTGCCAGATTTTGATTTATAAACTGTCTTTAATAACTTATGTGATTCGATGTTGCAATATTATTAACTAGTCAACCCATGACATTTTCCTCGGATTAGTGTACGTTAATATCAATATTTGAAAGCCTTTTCTCGACCTGCTCTTGTTTTTTGTGGGTTTCGATAACAGTTCAGCATCACAAATGTAGTCGTAACTTGCTTTTTATATGGTAATAGTTATTGGCGTAACTAGTAGTCTAAGTCATTCATCGCGCTGACAGGTCATGACTTAGCCTACAAGTTGCGCCCATAATTTTATTCAACAATTGCGCGTTATTCATGTTTTAATTATAATGAGATGTTGTAAATATCTATTTATTTCTTTATAAAAAAAACTGTCAATACTAACAGCACCAAACAGCACGATTCAATGTTTTGGTTTGAGGTTAGCCGGTTATGAATAAACTCCATGTCGAAAACATTCGCCCTCTCAATTTTAGCCTCAATGGGTAACAACGGAGTTGTTGTTACCTACTATTTCGTTACGACTCAGAAAATAGTTACGTTTATTTTCATTACTCCACAATGGCCGAACTAGTAGGAATCTTCATTGAGTTATGACAAGTAATTGTCACCAGTCGGTAAATGGCTATTTAGGGTTCGGTTTTTAGGCATGATAAAACATGAATAACGCGCATGAGTTGAATAAAATATTTTACATCGATAGGTGGTAATCTTGAGTATAAGGGTTTTACGTAAATATTTTTTTGATCTGTTCTGAAGAAGATCCAAATCCGGATCGAAACGTTAATGTATTAATTATATTTTTTGTTAATATATTGTCTGAAAAATTGGTCGATAATTTTATTTATTGAAGAATTACAAAAGCTATCCATGGTCCATGGACCATGTATATATTTATAATGGATTTTTTCATAGTAAAATTTGGCAAATCATTGTTGAAAACCGTTATGTTGAAATAATATTAAGGAAAGATATTGAATTGCATTAATCGGGTGTTTATTTTCAGAAAATTGATGGAAAAACTCTATTAACACTAAGCAAGGACCAAATAATTAGTTTTACGGGTATGAAAGTGGGTCCATCGCTTAAAATACTGGATCTGATTCAACAATTGAAGATCAAAGTCAACCCGGCCCAGTCTCGTCTAATGAAAGCCAATCTTAAGAAAATATTATAGTGCCTACTATCGATATAGTACTACAATTAATATATCGCTACCTTTAAATAACTTAAGTTTATATTTAAGATATTACAAATGAGTGTGCATAACCAGTGACATATGGTTTTTTTAGATATGATATTCTACATAGCTACCATAAATTAATAAGAAGAGTATTTGACTATTGTGTAATTTTAATATTTAAAATTCGCTCATGTATGAAAATCATTTAAATTATTAGAAAATATCTTTTTCACAATACTATTCGTTTTGTTTTAAGAATGTGTTATTTTGTACGTTTTCAAAATAAGTTAAGTAAAGTGTAAATGACCATAATATTATATTGACATCACAGCAAAATAATGTTCCTTAAATCATTATCATTGCATTATTTTATTATTTATGTTGTTTTTTGTGTGTGTGTGTGTGTGTGTGGTTGTGTTTGTATATATGTGTTGCGAGAGAGTAGTAAATAGGTTTGTATTCAGATGGTGTTTGCGTACGCTATTTCAGTACGACGTACGTTGGACAGCTAGCCGAGGAACGGGGACGAGGGTCGTGAGTAGCGTCTGATGACTGGCTTGGAATGTAAACTGGGCGGGGTTATACTGCCAGCTGGCAGACGCTTCTTGACCGAATAGCGCTTACACTTCCGCGACACAATACAGTGCCTCGTGTTACGTGAATTTCACTGCAATAATTAAACAAAACTGGAAAAATATATTATAATTAATGAAAACCGCGTATTTTCTACGTACTTTAGGGCGATTTCATCAAAAAAATCAATTACAAACAATATATTGAAAGTACCGCCCAAGCGGAGTAATATGTCGGTTGGCGTCACCCAGACCTCAGCTGTTTCCCGCCAAACATCGCCATCAGAAAACCGCTGTGAGGCGTTGTGTGTGCTCGACCCGCGTTGCCGGATACTAGGCTAGTGGAATTTGTGATTTACAAGTGTCATTTTTCAGTGTTGGTGATAAAACCAATAAAAAAAACATTATTGGCGCGTTAAATAAGATATGTCTGTATTTAATAATAGTGAGGAACAGCTGATTGTTGAAGAATTTCACGAAGAAAGCGATCTTTTGGGAAGTTTTTGCAGGTAAGTAGGCAGTCTGCCGCTTTGTATTGCATGCCTTAACACACATGGATTTAATGACTAGAGCTGATTTTACACACGGGTTTTCGCAATAATTGTTCTCGTTTATCTGAAAACCGACAACACACATTCATAGTGCAGAATGTAAACAATAATTATGACTTATTTAAAACCTTTACCTACAAATTGTGAATCTCAAATTGGTGCGTCAAAGCAATACTCGCGTGTGGCGTCTGATTATACCGGCGATCTCAGCTGTTACCACGCCATGTTGCGACTCGATTGTAGTGTAGTGCTGGCAGCATGCTTTTCACTACGGTCTACGATATTTGTTTGCATGAATTAACTTTACAAATGGTTCATTACTCAATACGAATAAAACAGTGATGACAGTTGAAAATTTGTTGATAATCTATTCTTTTTACGCCTGTTTATTTTTACAATATTCTTTTCTCTCGTACGGTTTACTCACAGAACTCCGGTCGCATTTTTCGTTTGCTATTATGGATTGCTTAGCAATAATATTCAATTTTTGTGAAAGATTACTGTCAAATTGTCTATTTACTAAACAAAATAACGAATCATTTTGCATTTATGAATTACGTTCGTGAATATTTGACATTTTTATTGTTTGCAAATTGAAATTTTGTATAAATTTTTGATCTGTTCACAATGCCGTGCCACTGACAGCTGATGCTGACTTGACAATAAATTTTGACAGCTTTGTCTAAAACTGTGTTTTCATTCAATAATAGTCTGATATTATGCTAGTTTTGAAATTTTATATTAGCGTTTCTAAATTATTCTGTGTACCTAAATTTATATATTTTTTTTTTAATTTGCTTTTACAAAATTAATCTATACAATATTTTAATGAGTAGTATGATTTCAGAGCTGCTAGCTCTAGATTGTTTTGCTGTTTTTTTTTTTTTATTTGTATTATAGGCTTATAGCTACTAAATACTGCCTATTGTAGCTATTGGAAGATTCTTCCTGCAAGTAGTTCACTGATTTTTATGTTAATAAAAGTGGTTTATTTTAATGCTGTGGTTAGATAGGCTCTCTGTTGCAATCTATTTTCGTATGCTGCGGTTTTATCATTGAACTAACAAATCTTAAAAAAGCGATAATCAAATACAACCCTTTTATTCGAAAATTTATAAAAGCTACATGCTACATATTATTTACTATTTAGGCATAAGATTATTGAGAATTGTTCTGTTTTAAAATATCGATAACTAGAAGTGAAATTTACATATTTTATTAGAGCGATAATAATTGATAAATATCTTCCGATATTTTAGTGAATCTTTTTTGTGGGGTTCTGCAATGCCAGCCTTGAATACTGCTCACATAGTATTCAATTTTGGACTAATTGAAAAATTATTTTCTATCGATGAAAAATTTCATTTTTGTGGAATCTATAGAAAGTTAATATTGATTTTTTAAACACGTTTGGAAGCGAATTTTGTAAGTTGCTTGCCGTTTACTATTTATTGTCTATATGCCAAGCCTGTGTAAAGAACAAGAAATGCATAATGACAAATTAAAGAAACAATAAATTACTAAAATATATCAAAACGACACCTGATGGTAACAAAATATGAACTTTGCCACAGGTTTTCATAAATTATAATAAAAAAAAATCTCATCTTCGGGAAATAATTAAGTCTAATGCCAATTCATGTTTTTTTTATTTATTACCCCTTTCATCATTCATGTATGATAACCGGACGACCATGTAAATTCTCCTCCCTTAACAGAATTCTGCGTACGCCCTTGGAAAGATATGCCGTTCACAGTTCACTGGTTGAGATAAAAATGTGTATGGTTTAATTTCTGTCGCACAATATGTTTTTTCTGGAAAATTTTTATTGGTGTGAAACTACATACATAGGTACTATACGTATATCTATATTACTTTTAAGAGTATTCGTCCCTGCAAATACCCCCTGCACCCTTCATCTCAAATCTTTTCCCCTCGCCTAAAAACGATTCGCGCTCTCCCGACGCTATTTTTAAAGCTAGAGGGTTCTGGTAAACGCCAAATGAATGACACAGAATCAGACTACAGATCCTTTTTTTTTTTTTTTTTTTTTTTTTTAAATTGTTTTTTGGCCTGACTCTTGTCTTTGACCAGTAGCCGATCTTACTACAGATCCTTCAGGCGAATTTTTTGAAAAAAAATTCCTGAAAAAACTTACAACCTTTTGAAAAAAAATAATAAGTTACGTAATATTTCACACGTAGGCGAAACTGTTTTTCAAAAAATTCGCCTGAATGATCTGTAGTCTGATTCTTTGTCTTTCATTTGGCGTTTACCAGAACCCTCTAGCTTTAAAAATAGCGTCGGGAGAGCGCGAACCGTTTTTAGGCGAGGGGAAAATATTTGAGATGAAGGGTGCAGGGGGTGTTTGCAGGGACGAATACTCTTAATTCGACTGCGATCAATTACAGTAATAAATATACACACTATTTTCTTTTGTTATATATTTTATTTCTTTTCAAATAAAGAGTTCATCTGAAGGAGTTGGAATCAGTGGTCCATACCAATAGGACAGGAATGGGGACACGTTCTCCCCCGCGTAAAAAAAATGATAAGAAAAATACACCGAAACTTAAAAATTGCTTGTATATAAATCAGTGGAAACATATCTTGCTATAAATAAATTTAGCTCCCTCCAAAATTTGTTTTTCTGGTTGTACTACTGGTTAAAACTATTATTTTGGGGAAATAAGTGGATTTAATTATTTAATTCTTAAAATTAGGTGTGGGGGGTGGGGGGCAGTAATGAGGTCTTGCTAGTTGCGGCCCTGCCTATACATGGTGTACCTAATAAAATTTGAAACTGAAATGAAAAGAGCAGGTATTTTATAGGAGATACGTGCAAAGAATGCCATACCTCGTGCGTAATATATGGCTCGTGTGACCGTTAAAACTCGCTGGATCTCTCGTTTTAAACATAACGCCTAGTCGTTATATAACCCGTTGCATCACTCTTTGCGTTTGGTAAGCTATACGTCTCTATAATATTTAGTATCTGGTTAATGGCGACGCTAACGCCATTCTAGATATAGTGGCTGATTCTACGCACATTTGTATTATATAATGCGCACTAGTCACCTAGTCTAATGTCTATACAGTCCTATTTAATAATAAAATTTAGATACACCCTTCGACCATATATTCTTGGACTCCTCAGACCGTATCTCGTCTAATAGAAACCTGCTTAAGGTTATACGCCCTCGACCGATTAGTAAAAACTGCGTCCGTATTTTGTTGTAATAAAACAATGTTATATGACTTGATAAGTTTATTATTTCTTATGGAAATATTATATCCTGTTGATCATAGCTTTATTTTTTAATATTTAAGAAATAATATTTAAACATTTGACATAATATCATAAAGTTATGGACTTTAGCAGTATATTTATTTAAGCCCAGTGTACACGAATGATTTTATCTTACGTTTTGGTTTTAAAAACCTTTGTACCGTTAGATGTATAGTTTTTGAGTTATTGGATATTAAATGCAGTTTTTAATACACGGTAAATGAGATAATATCCAATTTTCAAGTTTTAGTTATTAGCTACGTCAAAAAAATTATTTAATAAAAACAAAACTTATGAAAAACTTTTCGTGTAATCTGGTTTTCATGGTGACATAATTCAAATCTAGAAAATAGAGATTTTGAGAGTTGTTTCGAAAATTTTTAATTAATATTTCTCCAAAACTGCACGGGAAAGTTTAGTTTTTTTAATTTTTACGTTATCTAAAAGAGTCAAACTTTCGAATAATCAGTTTTTTAAAACTTTGTCTATAGCCAATTTGGTTTAATCTTATATTTATATACACTTCCGGTCAGTCTTCTCATTTATCATTGTGTTAAAAATCGCATTTTTAATAATTAATAACTTGAAAACTAGACGGTCAATGTTTTTTAAAAAATGCAGTTGAATGTATGAGATATCCATAATTAACATATTAAAATTTCAGCGTATTACTTATCTATACATTGCTCTATCGGGCGTATAACCTTAACCAATATATCAATACAAATTGTTTCAGTGATCACCAGATTTGGTGCTTTGTAGCTCGCAATAAACGATTGTCTATTGCGAACTACCGCGGTAACTGACACCAGCATCCTTGATAGTCCGCGTAAAAATTAATTTTAATAGCTCAAACGATGAGTTTTATATTATTTTCTTTCTATTTAATAGTACTGCAGATCTTACGGGCGAGAAACTGAGAAACATTTTCCTGGAAAAACTTACAACTTTAAAAATTACGTAATTTTTCACACATGCCAAATGTTATTTTTTAGTGTATTTGCCATAAGGCACTTACACTATTGGCGTCGGTCGGATGGCGGGACCTAGGGGTCGGACCAAAATTTCTCGACGTTTCATAACTTTCTAAGAAGTTTGGCACCATTTTTGGAAATGTTTATATATATATGTATATATATATATATATATATATATATATATATATATATGTGCGGGCTATAACTTTCGAAGGAGTTAATTGATTTTAACGAAATTTGGACCACATGTTGAAATCCATCACCGCACGAAGCCTATTTAAAATGGGCCCAATCGGGCCATGTTAAGGGTGGTATTTAGGGGTTGAAAAAAGTTTTCGGGCCCAAAAATACCGAAAAAATTTTCGGAACAGTTTCAAATTTGAAATTTAACCCTTTAGTAATTATTAAAATGTGCTGCTAAAATTTTAATAAAATCGGCCCGACAGGACCGGACTTACAAATTTTATGAAAACACATGTTTCTGATATGGATTTTACATACTGAAGAGTGTATATAATTTGGTACAGATGTTGAATTGATATGTAGTATTGAAATTAAGTAAAAAAATGTTTTAAGGGTTGTATTAAGGGGTAATTTTTTTTATTTTGTCCAAAAACAAAGTTAAGTTCATATAATAGAGCCACACTGCTTATAAAAGCAAATACACTATATGTCGGCAGGGTTTCGCACTGCGACCCGGAGTTTTTTTTTCAAAAGATTAGCTTCTGTAGTGTGATAAACCATCATTTGCCGTCTACTCGAATCTTTTACTTCAGTAATAGCGTCGGAAGAGCAACCGTTTTTAAGCGAGAGGAAATATTTGAGATGAAGAGTGCAGTGAAAAGCTAAAATAATTAAAATTTCAAAAGCAGTTCCCGTGTTTAATGAGTTTGACGCCCACTGAAATATTTATAAATTGAAATATCAAAATAGGTATAGTCGCGCGTTCGCGCACCTAACCAGAACTTGACCGGCGTGTATTGGTATGTTGGTTAGGCGCCACGCTTGAGGCTTGAGCAGTTCATAATTGTATGGTCGGAGGATACACAATACGCTACCAAATGTGCGGTTTGGGTCGCGTGTCAAAATTACTGTCTATCAACAATAACTCGACAGGAAATGGGTATCTCTCAGCACAGCGTGTCTACTGTTACAGATTAATTGTTGCAGATAACACATTTATATTGTTGTTTATAATATTTTATGAATGATATTTATACATGGCGAGCACATGAGCATGCGTGAACAATAGTCGTTTTTGTTACTCATTAGTTCATTAAATATTGTAATTATTAATTTGTGTGTATATTTTATTAAAGGATTTTAACTACTTTTTTTAAAATAATACGTTATGTTACAAGAGGTTATATAAAATGCGTGTTGAAGGCAAACCGATACTCCCTCTTCTCCCGCGTCTGCAGTTATGTGTTACCGGCGTATATGTAGGTATATAAGCCGTGAAACAGCCAGTAGTGAATCGTTCGACTTCTGACTTCACACGACGTACAGTGTACAAGTGCTCCTAGCCGGAGACTTCTTTTGGTCTCCACGATTACCGAGATTAAATACAGTGTAAACTCTATATAGCGACACTCAAGGAATTGTGTACTTTGTGGCGTTATTGAGAGTTGGCGTTAAACGGAGAGAAGAAATAATCCATTAATATTTTTTTACTATAATATGTAAATATATTCATAATAATTATATAAAATTTACAATAAAATTTTTTCGTCAATACACAAAGATTGCAAGTTTGTTTGCAACTAAGAATATGATAACTTATCGATAAGCATATAAAATATACTCCCAACAAACAAAAGAACGAATTTCTTAGAATCTTCGGTACGCATGATGCCGACAACAAAGCAACAAAATAACAAACAAGTACTGTTTATTGTTTAATGATTATGTATTGTTGTCGTTATTTAGAGTGGTTGTGTCGTTATTTAGAGTGTATCATTGTATGAGGAACAAGGTAAACCAACTAGAGTTAAGTAATTTCGACGTTTTAAGGAGTTTGTTATGGAGTGACGTTAAATGGAGTTTACACTGTATGTGGAATGGTTTTCTACTATATATATATCTCATTATTCTCTCATAACAAGGGGCTGTTATTCCCGAGGAATGCCGGTTAAAAAGAAGTCCCCGATAGTCTGAAATGCGCAGGGCCGGATCCAGCTATTTCGCCGCTCCGGGCAAAATAATATTTGCCGCCTTTTACCCATGCGTTGTTCCATAGATGGTAATTTTAGCACAGCTTGAAGGACGCAGTGTGACCACATTTTATTTTTGTAATCTACTAAAATATGATGTGAAATTTCAGTGATGTCAATAGTAATAATATTATATTCTAACAACTTTTGTGTAGGGTGTGTGTTTTTTTTTTGTTTAACCATCTTTCAAATTTTCGCCGCTGACGCCGCGCCGCCCTCAATTTTGCCGCCCCGGAAATTGCCCGGTTGCTCCCTAGAAATGCGGTCTATCTCTAATAGATAACCTACAAATCCGGGCGAAGCCGAACCGGGCTGCTAATTTTGTATATTATTTTTTGTGTTATTGCTGTGATCTGAAATCTGGCCGCAGATATGAAAGTCCCGATATACGTTTAATTAATAAAATAGACCTTGATCGTGATCATGAAATATTATCACGTGATTGTAGTAGAATGCACCAATCAGCGTGCAATTGCTTGTGTCACGATCAACGATTTTACGATTGCAATTATAAATCAATCTGTTTAAACTCGGCGCCGTGAACCTAATTGTATTTGTATAATATGAATAATCGGAGACGAACAATAATACCTGTTGTGAGCTTTATTTTTGTATCGACTGCAGTTATTGTAATTTTTTAACTGACTTCAAAGAAAGGAGGAGGTTGTATGTTCGACTGTATTTTTTTTTGTGTGTATCCGTCGGTATCTTCGCCGGCTGTGACCCGAATTCGATGATTTTTCGCAAAGTTGGTTACATAAAAATTTTAGCAAAATCTATACAGCAACTTTTTAAAAAATTAACAAAAATCAAAAAAATATTGCAAAAAACTGGCGTGAATGTTAGTTTCATTATAGACACTAAAAAATGTCTCAAAGTTGGTCCCATATAAATCGGTTCAGCAACTTAAAAAAAAAAATATTTTTCATAAATGAACAAAAACCGACTTTGTCTTTACTTATGTATTAAAAAAAACTTTTTTTAAAAAGCCTTCAAAAAAGGGTCACAAAAAGCGTAAAATAACAGGTTCAATTGTTTTTTAAAGTTTTTTTTTTCGTGCATGATGACGCAGAGCTTTTGCGAAATAATGTTTTTCTTTCGGAAATAGTATAGACGTGTATAGAATGGAATTTCAAAATCTGTCATCATGCCTTTTATGTCTCCTAATCATAGGCGTAGCAACGATTTTATCGTGGGGGGGGCACATTTTCAACTGTACCTAACATTACCAGCTGCTACTTATATAAATAATTTGAAAACTGTTCATAGAAGCGAAATCGATCAACACGACTTTCTGGAGAAATTTCACGACAAAGAAAACGTAGATTATTATCATATATATTAATACGTTAAGGTTAAGATGTTTGCCTCCCTTTTTAGAAAAAACCACACAATTTCTCCGCATAAATTATATATCATTTTACAGATAATTGCTTGCTCTACTGACATCGACAACTAAAATGTTATTATTGGTTTTGTTTTTGTAAATTAATTAATTATTAAAATTACAGACACAATACAGCAACGCTGAACAACGTCACAGCAATACTGCATGATGCCACCTAACGGCTTAGCTCAACGCTTTTGCTACTTGTGCCTCTATATGACAATTTTAGTAAAATATTTCTTCGATCTGTCATCTGAGCTTCATATTGTAATACAACAAAAAGAAGAACGTTATAAGCAGTGTGCAAAATTAGAAACGAATTGAATACCTGCAATCATATTTAAAAAATAATTTTGTAAAGTGGTAATTATTATACTTATTTAGTGCGAATAATTCGCACAGGTCACACTAGTATAGATTTATTTTGTTATTTGTACGTGAACAATTAATATTGTATAGGGTGGACCAGATCCATCTTCCTGCTATGCAAAATTATAATAAATTACAAGTTCAATTAGTTTCATCAATGAGTTGTCACATTGTTAGAAGTATTATTATTTCCGCATCTGCGGATGTCAGTAAAATCCACATCTTTTCGACTTTCGCTTCGGTTCCGATTGCTGTTTTCCTTTGTGCACTTGTGCTATAGGTATAAATTTAACAATGAAAAAATCGCGAACAGCCCTGCTTAGGTGACCACAAACGTGCATAAATGTGTGTATATTTAGCGCCAAGGTCTCGCGTGTGTGTATTAGTGCATGTGTATAAACGTCGCGACGGCACATACTCGCACTAGACGCCGGTGCAGCCGGCGTCGAGTCGTCGTCTACTATTAAGTTATTACATGTGTAACATAGTTCATACATACTACAGCGGTGCACATGTATATGTTTAAAATGAATGAATCTTTGTTGCCTATATCTGGGACCACACACATGCCACGCTTGGCCCAATAGTCATTGGCAAATATTTGCTTCTAATGTTTGTCTCCCCCTACTCCAATGAAGCACCGACAGCATAGACTGCTTTGATGGGTCCACATGACTCTTTATTGGGAGCTGGCTTTGCGCTCCGCTCACTAAAAAGAGTCTCACAGAGCGAGTCGTTCAAAGGAGCGACACTAGACAGTACGCATTACACAAGAATGCAGACTGCAGAGGTGTGAACTGTCATCATACATGCTCAGGAGTTACGTAGCATTGCACAACACAATACACACACTCAGCTCTGAGCTCATTTTAATATGGTTCTGATTTTATATTATTCGCATTTGGGATAAACTATAAAGTATAATAAAAGCTGAACAATAATAATGTTTATTGTTACAATATTATAATCTTTGTCAACGCCGTCAATGTGAATGGTTTAAGTCACTGTAAGCTTAGTACTATTACACTTACAGTGTGTCATTCAACATTAAATAACTCAGCAAAGATAACTCCGTACGTGCGACTCGCTCCGCTCCGAGAAAGGAGCCGTTCATTATGAACGACTCGCTCAGTAGCGACACATCGCTAATAGACTGACTCAGTACCTTAGCACCCATAGTCCGATTCCGCTGATTGCGTCCTCCCGGGTTTGCATCCCTGACGCGGGCCCCCGTTGCCAAACCTTAGTTATGACGCTGGCTCAATTTTCCTTGGCGAATGTATGCTTCCAGAACGCTTACCAATTATTCTACAGTAGGTATTAACACTATAATTGTTACCTTTCAATAATCATTTCATCAAAACTTCAACCATGATTACTATTAATATTCAACAGAATAACTTATCTTTTTAATATTAAAACAGTGCGTTTTAAGTGCGCTATTATTGTTGACGACTTTGAATCTCGCTTCTTGACAAACTAAAAATTCGACAATTTTTACTGTATTTTAGTAAAATCCCAATTATCATAATAATCGAGTACGTATATAAATTTATTATTAGTAATCGAAATTCGACCGTAATTCATTACATTTTTAAGTTTAATTAATGTTATTGAGATTATTTATATTTTTTTTTCAATAATTATGAATAACGTTTTGTAATTAATAATTTTGTTATATCCATATTTTCAGAGCTTTGACAAAGTCAATATTTTTGACGAAACGTTAGCAATAAAAGAAAAGAATTATATACCTATGTGTCCGCATTCCCGTTATTCATAATTATTGAAAATAAATACTACGGACTTTAAATGGAAAATAATAATTATTTATATTATGGTTTTCTCTAGAATCGATTTTAACTGTGTTAATTTGTACGCATCGCAATGAAACATACATTGTGCACTTCCCCTCACTAAAACGAAGAGAACAATGCAAGTTTAATCCCAATGTGTGTGAATTAACACACTCAAATCGCTTTTTCCTTCCCATATTTAGTTATGAAACTGTCGCAACATCTTATGATAATATTGCACTTTAACCTGCGTATAAAATGCATTTCATTTTGCATTGATTTATTTAAAAGCAGTTTGCGGTGATATTTATGTTTTTTATCGGCAATTATGAATGTATGTGTTATTATTTTTCCACCTACACCTTTTTATATTTTATAACAATGTTATCTCTTGACACTAAAAAAGCCATAGAACTTTTGTAATTTGAATAAAAAACAGACCGCTCAAACTCTATAGCCAACGTCAATTTGTTGCATTTTATTTATCAACTAGCGGCCCGGCCCGGTTTCATCCGGTTGCGATTGATATATTTTGTGTTATTGGAAAATTCTGCAAAATTTATTTCATTGTGAAACGACTGCTGATGTCGCTCGGTGGCAGTGCCCGCTAGGTCATATCGCTTGTTACTGCCTGGTGCGCTGCAGTGACGCGCCATTTGAACGTAACCAGATTCCGAGTCTTACCGAAACGCGATGCCGAAACAGTTGACGCATTGGGTGACTGGCGAACCTTTCTACATCTACTTGCCAATTATTTTTTTTTCAAAAATGTTTAATGTAACCATGACGTGCCGACAAACAGCCAAAGAAATTTTGGTGTCAGAAAAAAAAAACATTTGAACATAGATGAAAAGCATAATTTTGATAATCCATTGAGCACCATGAAACTTTTCCGTATTTGGTGATAGTTTTTTTCGACATTCGATTTTGCACCTCAATTCTGTACCAACAATAATTTGTCGCCACCCCCGACCTAAGGTATATCTGCCCTTTTCTCGCACGTGTTTGTTAGTTGTTACACCTCCGATTTTGGGAAGATGGAGAAAGAGAGCAATTGTAGATTAAAATGAGGCCACTAGTTTTTGGAAAGGTATATGTCCCATTCCATAATGAAAGTTTTGTGAGAAACAACACGCCAACTGACTGCAATATGCGGCCATATTTAGATCCGACATGCTTTCCGATCAGCTGTTCTACACTTCTGCAGTTGGGGCTCAGTTTGCGCTGCGATAAAAATAGACACTGGTTAATCATCTGTGCCGGCTCGCTGACTTTATGACTCGTTCATTTACTGCAACACGTTGACTGCACAACGGCACCCGCACCGAGCCAAACTTACCACGGACAATGTATACAATGTAGCGACTTCTAAAGCCGTCGGCACACGATTTAGAACGAAAGCAATTCGACGGCGCGTTACGATATCCTTCTGCTGTCACATCCTTGGGTGAAAGAGTGGAGACCGACCGACGGGTCAAAATGGAAACATTTTCGCTCTACCTTTTATCATCTACTATCTATATAAATTCAAAAACAAGCTGTTGAAAAATACTGTTTTGTACCTATGTAAACAATCTAAGCTATTTTTTCTATAGACTTTTAATTGATGTAATGCGATGTTTAAGGTGGTTGATCCGTTACAGTCCCAATCAAAAGTAAGTCGAATTCTAAATGGGAACTTTTCCATAATAAATTTTTACAAAAGGTTGTAAGTCGATGATACCAATAAATTATTGTCATAATAAATATTTTTTTTTTAATATTATTAATTATTTCAGTATTTTACTTAATTTGTACAAAGTTAGGTTAGAAAAATAAATTTATGTAAATATTTGTATTTTACATATTATTTGTAGTAAATAATTTAAAAAAGAAATTAGAAATAATAAAAATTAAAATTAAATCATTAAAAAGTTGAAAATACAGTAAAAATTGTCAAGAATAAAAGTCCATAATTGAAAAGTGCTGAGGTTTAATAATTTTTTTTATTGATTAAAAGTCTCCTAATTTAATTGAAAAAAATATTAAAATATGCGTAAGACATCAATGATTTACATAGTTAGTTTTTGGAACTGCTGACATTATTTGGTTATTTGCAAAAAATTAAAATGTACGGTTTGCATGCTAGATTGACATATTTTCCATAAGACTACATGTAAAAGTTTTTTTTAAATTTTGACTTTATAAATCTCCCAATGATTTTGGATTTCTTACAGAAAATTTTGTTATAAAAAAATCTATTAAAAAAACTTTATTACAGATTTTTTTCATTATCTTCGTAAAACGACTCAACCTCCTTAAAGTCACGTGACACATCGATTAGAAATAATAGTTTTATTTTTTTAAATACATTCTCTCTAAACATGAATTAGTGGAAAATTCACTAATTGCGTAAGTGAAGCTGTATTCACTTGACAATCAGTGATTTTCGCAACAAATTAGCGAATTTTCTCTAAAACTGAAATAGTGAAAATGTCACTGTTTAAAATAGTGACTTCTGATTCACTTCCAGAATAGTGAATTCAAGTAAAATTCACTGTCAGAATAGTGATACCCCTGATTTTATACGTGTCGCTTGTGGCGCCTCCATACAATTACTATATAGATATTTGTTGTTTATTCCTGTAGAATGTAGATCGTTCTATAGCAATTTCCTTGTAAACCGATAATCAAGTAATTTAATTAGATTATTTTAATTATATTTTCATAGATTCAGAGTGAAGCATTGCGTGTATACTATTGTTTTTTTACCGATTTTAAATTATAGTCAATGACATAGGATCAAAACTTAACAATGAATTAAGGTTATGTTTTTCTGACGCGAATTCTCTGATTCTTTATTTTGTATTCAATTTTTAATCGACTTGTAAAAATATAATAGTTAAATAAAGATTTTAAAAAATCTAATCAAAAAATTGTTGATATCAGATGACATTTAATGGTCACTTATATAATTAGCGAATTTTTATATTCACTTATATAATTAGTAAATTTTTATATTCACTAATTCTCCGTGGTGCGATTCTAGCATTGACAAACAGTGAATATGCACTAGTTAAAAATTACTGATTCACGTGTAGAGAGTTGGGAAACTTAACAAAAATAATGATTCTAAAAAATATTTTAGAGCGTAAACTTCCATTATAACAAAAAAAATCCATCAGACACCCTATTGTTACGATTGTTTAGTCAGTGAACGAACTATGCATGCCTATGTGCTATAATTTTATGGTTTTTCAGGGTAACGGCATTATGTAAACACGAAACACATGTTCTGTGTTTATTGGATAAATTCTTGTTGTGTTTTACTTTCGTTAAGTGTATGTATCTGTACTCTGTTCATCGCTTTTGTTAAACGTTACATAAACAATATTTTGTAGTTTGTATCCCAGTTCTTACTGTATCGAAAAAGGAGAATATATCTATTAACTAAATCGCTCTTTATCTGTCTGAATTTTCTATACGAGTCAAGGTTAGTAGATTACAGGTGTTGCCTCGTTCCTTTGGATAGTAGTGAGGGGATGACGTCATCTGACGCATTTGTCAATTGGTTATGTGGCAACGGCTGTTTATAAAATTTATTGGAAAAATTTCGCCTAAATGGATGGATGGAACGAAGCAGCCTCTGTAATCCACGAACTTTGTATATGAGCTAATTTTTTGTCTTCAGAAAATTTAGAATTGTAACAAACGATTAGTAAAAAACAGAACATTAGGTGATTACAAAAATCCAGTTTTCGACAAAATGCAATTTAAATGTTACTTTTTAATCCAATATAATAAACTAAAATTATCGGATGATGCAAAAAAACGCTATATTTAAGGATGTCTGTTCTGTTCCTGTTGGAATAATATTACGGAACGATCGTAGAGTAAATAAAACTAGTAGAACTTATCTAAGTGTCTGTTTTAATTTTTTAAAAAGCTTAAAACTCGTTTGATATTTTATTCCGGCTGACCTAATTAATACGCCGTTTCGCTAATCAGAAATGTGGAACTTTAATACTGTTGGTGATTTGGCAAATGTAAAAGTATCTGTCGATAAAGTTGCCTCTCGAATCATAAGGCTACGGATGTTTTATGCACTGACAGTTTGCCAAATTTTAAAACAGCTGATTGAAGATTAAAAGAGCAGCATTAGATTAATTGCGGTGTCTGATGCCAGCGATGGATTCATTCTGAGAGCCGCTTTCCATCGTGTATTTTCAAAACCATCTATTTTCAACTGATTTTATTAATGATAAAATTATACGGGATACAAGGCTAAATATAAAAACAATTTTTATTCACTAGAACATCATTTAATCGTCAACGTTTCGGCAGAAATTCATGCATTCTTCAGGACCTTAAAAATGTAAGGTCCTGAAGAATGAATGAATGAATTTCTGCCGGAACGTTGACGATTAAATGATGTTCTAGTGAATAAAAATTGTTTTTATATTTAGCCTTGTATCCCGTATAATTTTATCATACCGTAATATCAAGGTGTATCTTATTTGATTTTATTAATGTATTTTCAAGTTGTCCCTACTTCTCACGCAAAACGTCTCTACCTACGCCAATGCAAAAATACGTTTGATTCCTAAAAGGTGGTCCGCGGAACCTTGGGGTCCGTGGAAGGGTCACAGGGGTTCCGCGGTTTGTCCGAGAGTTAGGTAAATAAAATGTGAAAAAATGTCATTCTTCACATTAAATAGTTACATTGTATTTCTTTGTTACAAATAAATGTTTTGCAATACTTATAATGATTATTTTTCATTTATAATTTGTTTTTTCTTCGGATCTAACATGAAAATATTCAACACTTTTTAAGCTGGAGCACGATACCAAACATATACCTGTAGCATTTGACTTTTTTATCTAAAAACATGACTATCGATGTCTATTTTAACATGAAATGGAAAGCGGTCATCCTTCTTTTCTCAGAAACGGGCGGCTGAACTTGTATTGCTCGACTCTTGCCATCATTTTAAAGGTTCAACGTTTGTTTGTGTTATGACTACGGTTATTTTTTATGTTTGTTGTGAATTTTCCGCAAGCTCATCCACTGATTTATTGATATTCTTTTGTAATCATAATTTGTAAAAATATCGTTCTTGCTTTTTCTTTTGCTTGCCATTTTAAAAAAAAAAAAACGAATATTTTTTTATATACCTATATCTACTTCGTATTGAATTGAGAACATTTTTTTTAATTGATAATAGGCGTGATGACAGTATAAAAGAATAAAAAAATAAATAGTTTTAGAGAAAAATATGTGTTGAAAAGATTTTAAAAAATGACCCAGTGTTAATATAAACATTGAGATTAACAAGATTTTTAATTAAATAAAAGCATAAAATACTGCAAACGGCCATGTTGAGTGAAACACCGAATGACGTCACGCCTTCTTAAATCAAAGAGCATATATTTATAAACAATTGAAGTAAATACTCACCATGTCGCTTAAATTTTTGTTGCGATCATTCACTTCTGCATCATTTAATTATTTTATTTGTTGTTCATTCGTGTTTTTTTGTGATATTTTATTACACTTATGTCATCTTGGTTATTTTTGAGGTTAGTTAACTTGTAAATAAAGAAAACCGTCATTTGTACTATGTACCTACTTTTAAGAAAATACTTAATATAAATCATATCATTAAGTAAATTTACATACCTTTCTAAGAAATACCTCTGAACCACAGTTCTACACCCATAAATACAACATCTAATGTCAGCTGTCACTAAGGCGTGACGTCACATGCATTTTCGCGATTACTTCAAAATAGAAAGATAAAAATGTAATAATTTGCGTTAAAATTTAATTCATTGCTGAAATAATGTTTTTTTTTTTTTCGGAAATAGTACATTATAGAGTTGGATTTCAAAATTTGTCATCATGTCTAATATGCTTTTGAGTATTTGATTACCGCTTCTCACTTTACGTAATCTTTGTATTTCATTTTTTACTTTGTGGAATCGAAACCATTTGTCACTACTACATTGTATTTTTAATCGTAAACTTAGACTAGATACTTGTAACATAAAACCGTTGCAATTTTTACGATATTCTTGCTCGTATTTGTACCAAATGTTAAGTAACTGAAGACAGTGTTCTCGTGAAAAAAGCCGTAAAACTGCGAGCAAATGAACAATCCGGCTCTCTGGCTACTAGCCTGACCCGAGGACTGTTGGAACAATTTTGATGAAACTTGTGCACTGCAATCATCTATTATATAAAAATACAATTTTGATGTGAAACATCTAATGGCGCGTTTGGTTGGGAGTAAAACCGTGCAATTGGCGCGACTCTTTTATGGGACGACGTTACGTTTGTGTGCGTTGGATTAAACATATGACTTTAGTTGAAGGCGACATCTGGATAGCAGAATGAAATGTAGTTATTAGTTTAGTTACTAGTATTTCGTTAGATGACAGCGCGTGACGCTTGTTTTGTGTATGCGTTTGATTATAACTTGACTTTTGTTAAAGGCGACAGCTAGATGACAGGTCAAATTTACAAGTCTCAACTTCAACCCTTAACCCCTCCAACTTACATTTTCAACTCTCCACTTTCAGCTCTCTACCTTCAACCTCTATTTTCAACTAACTAACTAACTAACTATATCGTAACAAATCAACTTCATTCATTCAATCAGCTTTCGCACACACCCATGATGACCAATCACATTCAAAAACCTTTCAACTGTCATTCTATCTCAACCAATCATACCAAAACACGTAATTGTCACTCATTCATATATGTTTTTTAAAACCCATTTTGAATTGCTTTAGCGTGACAAATCGAAAGCAGTTAATCATTTTAAGGGTTAAACTGTAAATCTCTTTTTAATTTTGTAACATGTAGCACGACCTTATCTAACCTATTCTTCTAACTTCTAAGAAATAACTGTAGTCATAAAGCAAACACATTTTTTACACGCTTTATATTAACTTCACTTGTAAGTTTGTATGTATGTTTGTTTGTAACTTTCGTTTGAACTAAAGCAAGTGGTTTATTACTGTAGTATAATATGCCAGCACTGTAACTACAGTGGCTGGCCGTGCGGTCTAAGGCACGGGTCTTCGCTGACGTCAACTCTCGGAATCACGGGTCGTGGATTCTAATCCCGGGTCGTGGATTCTAATCCCGTCCACGCCCAAAAAAAAAAAATTGTTTTTTTTTCGGCTAATTTTTTACAATAAATCGAACTAAAAAGTGGAAAATAAATATAGTTTAAAAAAAAACTAAAAAACACTAAACTAAAAAGTAAAAAATAATTTTTAAGCTTAAGGCCTAGTTTATATGAGAGGCGTTCAACGCGCGTTGGCCCAACGCGCGTTTACAGCTTCTATACAATTGTATAGGACTGTTTATATGATAACGCGCGTTCAACGCGCCACCAACGCGCGTTATCATATAAACAGTCCTATACAATTGTATAGAAGCTGTAAACGCGCGTTGAACGCGCGTTGACATTTATACCACTGTTTACATGGTTATCGATTTTACGCGTTAAGAGCACGTTTATTTTATAGTTTATACCAAATATCTTTGGTTTATACGCTAGTCGAGTGTTGTATTCTGTCGAAGATGGATGTTGCAGATGCAATCTGTTTATGGATGCTATATCAAAGACAGCGTCATAGAAAAAATCGAAAATATTGGGTTCATCCTATTTTACAAAATAGACTTACCTTAAGCTTGTACATTACACTTTATCCGAGTCTAAGGAATTATGAACCTACATTTTTCAACTACTATTTCGTCGATGAATAGATCATAATCAAATTCTTCTCCATCCATTTTTTATTTTAAAGAAAACTTTTTAGAAAAAATAATCGAAAATATTGAACAGCAGGAACCTATCGTTTCAAATCGCGCGTTGTATTGCATCTAAACACAGCAATGCTAATCAATGTTTAGTTAGACATGATGTAAGCGCGCGTTGACACGGTATTTGCGTTGTCGTGGCGTTGAACGCGCGTCGTCCACCAACGCGCGTTATCATATAAACAGTTCTATACAATTGTGTAGAAACTGTAAACGCGCGTTGGGCCAACGCGCGTTGAACGCCTCTCATATAAACTAGGCCTAAAGCAATAATGAATAAAAAATACAAGTATTATTGTGAAAAAAGCGTGGGGCGCTCGATGTACGAAAATGTGGAACAAAGCGCCCCACGCTTTTTTCACAATATTAGAACGTCTGACATCTTGTAAGGACCTTTTCCGGATTATACTCATGTTATCATTTAAATAAATATATGTAGTTTAAAAAAAACTAAAAAACACGCTTTATATCGAACTAAAAAGTAAAAAATATTTTTTTTAAAATAAGCTTAAAACAATAATGAATAAAAAATACAAGTATTATTGTGAAAAAAGCGTGGGGCGCTCGATGTACGAAAATGTGGAACAAAGCGCCCCACGCTTTTTTCACAATAATACTTGTATTTTTTATTCATTATTGTTTTAAGCTTATTTTAAAAAAAATATTTTTTACTTTTTAGTTCGATATAAAGCGTGTTTTTTAGTTTTTTTTAAGCTATATTTATTTAAATGATAACATGAGTATAATCCGGAAAAGGTCCTTACAAGATGTCAGACGTTCTAATACTCTTCCCCCTATATCAAACTATCCATAGATACATACCAAGTGGCAAGTGTATACTTACAGCTGATCTATGAAATTAAACTGTGTAATGTTGCAATGTAAATATATTGTAATGTGGGTGGCAAAGTCTTGCACTTGTCTCTTATCTTTACAACATCCTTAGCTGTGACGAGGTAATCGAAATTTATATCTTCCGCGCACAGTACTAACAAGTGAACAGCTGACACGTTGAGAAAAAAACACATGATGCATAACAATATAACAATGCATTTCATTATTGCATGTCGCGTTACTCCCACTACAGGCTGTCACAATGCACGCTGAAGACGATTATTAATTGATAGATAGATTGTCGATTATAGACGCTCAACAGCTTAGATCATCTATGTGTTTATTAAGAGGCCATTTGCTTAGCTTATTTTGCTTACTTACAATGGTTACTTTTGTATACTTTTGCTGGCAAGGAGGGGGGGTCAAACATTACTAAAATTCTGCTTACGTAATACTTGAGTGGCCCCTAAGGTAGCTGCACACGAGGCTGATTTAAACCTTGCTATATTTGGCAGCCATATTTCAAGCGTGCTGTAGGTAGGGTTGCCAGATTGGGAAATCAAAATTTCTGGACAATATTCTAAAATATCTGGACCAAAGGGTTTTAGGCTGGACAAAATAAAAATCTGCATTAATCAACCGAAACACGACATACAATTAAGTAATATGTACTTACTTAGGTATTATTGTTATAAGAAAAACGAAAATATGAACTATTGAGCTGAACAGCTGAAATTGGTACAAAAACAGAGGTAGCTTAATCTAACAGTCAATGGTACCTTTCAAGTCACTTTTTTGCCACATATATTTAGTATTTCCCTTAGCCGCCTTTATCATTTTAGAACCTTTCTCTGTATTTACAAAAGATTTAAAATTAGTACAGTTTTCTTCAAAGTTTAATCGAATTATTAGCTGTGGCGGTGCATGTTTTTTATTTTTAGCTGGACATTTTGCCTAAAATCGGGACACTGGACAACGTGTAAAAATGCTGGACAATCCAGCTAAGTCCCGCCAATCTGGTAACCCTAGCTGTAGGACTGGTTTTGGTGATGGTTTTTATGTGTTCGCTTCACACGATGCGTGCATTGAAAGCTTGCTTCGTAGCTGGGTTTGGTGCGCGCGCAGTGATACTTCGAATGTTAACAAAAGTGAACGTTTATAGTCTCTTGAACAGAACACACGTTTTTACGCCGTGTTTGTTTGTGGACGTTTGTTCAAGTCGCCCACGTGACAAGATACTGTTTCCTGATTGGTTCTTGCTCAAAATAAGCAGACAAACTGGTACGAAAAATAGCCCCGGATCTAATTTTGAAATCTGCCTTTAAAACTCGCACGGAAGTTCGCAGTGACGTCATTTTCATCCTCGTAGCCAGCCCGCCAGCCAGCACAACTCCCAACAGTGATTCTTGCGGCAAAACCAGCCTCGTGTGCAGCGGCTTTCAGAGAATTTGACAGTCAGCGACTGGTAGGAGCTCGGGTTCCTGGGAGTGCTAATTACCATGAAACATTGGAATCTTAACTACATTCCAATGTTTCCCCTGATGAAGATAAAAATGTATCTACTAACATCGGATAATCAGAATAATCCTTCACGGTGAAAAGGCTGACTTAATAAGTGGTTAATTTAGGGACCACAATTTTCTGTAGAGTTTCGTTTCAAAAATTCTCCAGGTTTTGCGGTCCGGTAACTTTAACTCAAGGTTAACCCAAGAATAGTATTTGTTAGTTTGAATGGAATGGATGTCTGCTGCAGCAGTGACAAAATTTGTTTTTTTTAATATTTTAATCCAGATGTTCGCGACGTTCTATGTGCTGATAATTTTTTTTTGGCGTCTTGACACTGTTGTTTTTGGATCTGAATTTCAAATTTTGCCGAATTTGTTAGAGTGCCTTAAACATAATATGAAGTTATGCCACATCAAGTAAAATAAAAAACGTCGCGTATCTCTGTAGTCTGCGATTGTCTATACAAATTATGTCCTTTCTATTTGCATCTAGCATATTTACATCTCACTGACGCGTTGCAATGCCATGTTAAAGGGCAAATATCATGGTTATGTTTCCTTATACTAAGATGCATTCAAAAACGTTAAAAGGACGAAGTTATTCTGCATGGAAAAAGTAAGTCACAGCTGATTTTAACGGAGATGAGCAGTGATTGAAAATACCTAATACATTGTATCATTCGTTAATATATTAATAATGGCAATTTAATTATGCATTGAAATGTTATTATACGTAAAAACGAACAAACTCTGTTGGACCAGAATAGTTTGTTATCAATGGCGTAGTGGTTTAGTAATATCCATTGACCACAATTATTGTAATTCGACAGGATGACTGCACTGCACCAACAAAAGAGAAATGTATGAATGAATAATTGTGGTTATTGTTACATTTATAAATTGTATAAATAGATCATGTCCGACAAAATGATATATTAGAATAGATTTTAATTCAGCCGGCGCGATAGTGGAAAATTCAGGTTAGAGTCCCGACAGTGACATTTTTTTCCTATATGTATAGCATTGTTACAAGGACGTTTCTTAAAAATTATAGCAAACTATAACATAGTAAAACCTTATTATGTACTAGCTGCTCCCCGCGGCTACGCACGCGATTGTGAGGAAACACGGTAGCGACAAAAGTAGTGGAGCTTTCGGCTATATATATTATATATAGAGGAACAAATAAAAAATAACTAAGCAAACAAAAAAGGATGATCATACTGCTAGAAAACATTTTTTTTAGCGCGCGTTGAGACACAGCCATCCGCAATAGCCCGCGCGACAGGCAGCCTTTGTGATATTTTAAGTCGTTGGAGGGGGAAGCGGTGAGTGGAAGTTTCGGATTAAAGTTCCGAGCCCGACAGTGACATTGTTAGAAAGTAAATTTTTCTTATATAGTATTGTAACTCTAACAATGTGAAATCTTATAATTGACGTCGATTTTTTTCAATCCAAATAACATTAGCTATCTGCAGTGAAAGTTCCGTCAAAATCGGTCCAGTCGTTTAGGAGATTAGCCGGAACAAACAGACAGACAGACAAAAACTTTAAAAATAGTTTTTTCGTTATAAATATACCGCATATACTTTCATATGCATTAAGTTATTTTGACATTACAAATGTCCGACACCTCGAATATGTCGACATTTCGAGGTGTCAGACATTTTAAATGGTTCACGTTATTTGTCAGCGAACATTATTTTAGCGTTTTGGTTGAAGTTTTTAAGCTATCCAATTAAAAAACAAACAGTATAGATTTATAGATTTTTACATGTCGTCAAAACGACATCTTTCGGAAAATTTAGAGGGAAAACGCCCCAAAATCAAAAAAGTCATAGAGGAAATAGGTGTTAGACTAGCCCTAATGAAGCCATATACAAAGTTTGGGGAGAGTATTTGTCAGTAAAATTTTTGCCGACGGGCACTCTGACTAATAGATTAGCCGCTATGATACGATTGGCAACACTGAACCAAGGTTTAAAGAACTGAAATCCTGATTTCTCAAAAAAGTTTGGTTTATGTTTAAAATCAAATTCAAAATAAGTAATCTATTTTTTACAGTGATTTATCCTTCACTTGAAACAGCTTCCAAAGTGTCTTTTTTGACGGAATTTGTACTGTAATGATGAATAGTTTCATGTTATATAATCGGAGATCATTTGCTTCATGTACTTGATTCTAACTTTGACAATTCGGATGAGGCTATTAAAGTTCATTCCCATCCATTTCATGATTTTATCTATAGCCACGATATTCTTTTGCTACCTCTGCAGATTCATTTCTTTGGTTCACCAAGAAGACATTCACAGAAAAATTATTTCCTCGTACAAATCGTGTGTCTCGAATTCACGATTTTTCTTGATGCGAAAAAAATTCGGTCTTGAATCAATCCTGGTGGAGTCCGGTCAAAGTTCTCAAAATCCGGTTAGATAGACAGTGATAGTAACCCTATAGTCTATACACTTACTGGATTTCTCTCAAAAGACTATCAAGAGGCTTATCCCGGCCAGGGCAATAATTTCTCCAGATTGGGTTCGTGATGATGACAATGATACTCATGTCATCATCACAAACCCATTCCCCCCATTCGTACAGACGACGTGTTTGCGTGTCGGTCCCTATCATCAACGACGCAATATCGTTTACGTGACAATAGGTTAAACGGGTTTGTGCTATCGAATCACGTATTGTGTTATGAACATACAAACGACTAAGTAGTGGGTGACATTATTATTTATTGGCAGGTTGTAGTTCACGTTGTTCACGATTAATGATGTCTCGTTTCTGAGCTTTTTCTTTCACGTCTTATTATTTTACTTCACTTGTTGGGGTCAAAACTTGTAACACTTCCACGTGTCCGATCGATTTGAAACTTTGCATACATACAGGGTGTCCCACGACATGACTGTCATAGCCTGGGGCTGTGTTGCTGGGGTGATTTCTAATCAAAAATGTCATATACCCGGAACGCTTTCCTAACTGAGCTAGAAGCATTTGAATTTTTAAATAAGTAAGCCCACTAAGGCAGGTATTAGGCTTGGCTGTTGGTTTTGTTATTAGTAAAAAGACAGGTGGCTGTGAATCACCATTAGTTTTTATTCGTGCTGATCCTAAGACTCTTCGCAGAGCCACCACTTCAATTCTAAGAAGAGCTAGACTATGTATACAGCAACTGGGTGGACATTTTGAGCAACTAATTCAATAAAGCGATTTCTTTTTAAATGGTTTTTAAATTAGTAGGGAATTTCTACTACTACTTATCTAAAATTTCAAATGCTTCTAGCTCAGTTAGGATAGCGTTCCGGGTATATGTTCATTAGACATTTTTGACTTGAAATCACCCCAGCAACACAGTCCCAGCCTACGGCAGTCATGTCGTGGGACACCATGTTAGTAAACAGTGGGTACAATAATTTCATGTCTGCGACCCGATGATGGAGAGTGGCTCCATAAATCCTCTGAAGAGAGATGGAAAAATGGAAATGTTGGTGTTTCTCGACGCGTATTTCGCTAACCATTTAGTATCATAAGGAGATTATTAAAACTCATCCAAATATTTTCTCATCATGCTAACATAGCAAAACGTGTTATTTTGTGGTTATTTTTTTATTGAAAAGGAGAGCGGATATCTATCGGAACCTTTTAATGGTACGCAGTGGTTTAATTATCTCTAAAATTAAAAGGAAAATAAAACAATAAAATTTGGTATAAGGAAGACGAAGTCTAAAATATGTCTTTTCACAAGGAGATTGAAAATTTATTTGTTTCTTAAGCGTATAGCTAATTGAAACTCCTAAACAGAACAACGTTATGGTCAACAGTTTAGACTTTAGTATATATTGATGTCTCAAAAAGACTCGACAGTTTAGGTTTACAATGATTATGTTAATTTCGCTTACCTTTGCGAAGAGATCATCAAGGATTTCCCCCTCTTTTTACTACGTTTTAATAAAAACTTGTTTTTATTTTATTTTGGTAAAAATCAGAAATACGTACTGCTCTTCTAAAGATGTACGTTCTATCTGTTAAGGCCCCCATACACCTCGTTCTTTTTTGGCAGTTTTAACCGCACGGGTAAAACTGTACGGGTAAAACGGTCGGTGTGTGGCCAAAAACAGTCCTTCTTACCGGCGTTCAAAAATATCTGCTGCTGCTTGATTTAAACCGTCCGTTTTAAACGTGTCGTTAAGTCGGCCCATGTGTGTGACGACGCAGTTAAAACGGACGGGTTTTGTTCGACTCTGTAACGTTGTAGGATCCATCAAAGCAGATCAGATGATGCCACGACTTCAGAAAAACTGAACGAAACAACGCCTAGTGTGTGGATATGGTCGTTGTTCGTGTTTACCCGTACAGTTTTACCCGTGCGGTTAAAACTGCCAAAAAAGAACGAGGTGTATGGGGGCCTTTATACACAACACAGTTAAAAATTCTAAACACAACTAATCGCAACTTTATATAAATATTCTAAACGCAAAAGTGATGTTATTTCAGATGATCGAATTGGTGCTGGAACCAAGAAGCTAGAATTTTGATCATTGTACTTACATATAAAACAGCATGATAAATATTCTTTGATCTCCCGTAACATATACAAATATCAATCTGCTATAATAGCCGTGTACCAATGGATTCGTCACAGATGCAGACGAGTGAATCCATCTGTTCTCAAGGTCATTGGCATGCGAAAAGCTCTAGCGTGGCGGCGTCATGCCTCGCCGCTTTGGCCTCCTCGAGGCATTTAAATTTTAAATGGCTTTAAAGATTGACTTCATGTTTTTAATGGAATATTGTTTTGATCCAGAGTGTCGACAGACGGCGAGCCCGTGGCGGCGGGCGCCAACATGGAGGCAGAGAAACGCATCAGGCGCGAAATCGCCAATAGCAATGAACGACGGAGGATGCAGAGTATCAATGCTGGATTCCAGTCGCTGAGGACGTTGCTGCCCCATCACGAAGGAGAGAAATTGAGCAAGGTACGTGTTTTTTTGCTTCAGTGTCGATAAGAAATAAATCATATGTGCCGCGAATTTAATCGAATTGAAAAATGACGGGAATATCAGAAATTAAAAAAGAATTGGCGCTCTTTATAGGCGGAGAGCTGGCTACGGAGAAAATGGGTGACTCGGTGCAGAGTTGAAAATTTGCAGAATAATAGGAGATAGTATAAGTAAGTAGGGAAAAAATTGCCAGAAGGCTTGGCGGAAGATAAAGAGCCGCCAGAAGGCGCTAATGTTGCGAAAAATCAGTGCACTTCTGGCAATTTCTATACTTATTCTGTAATTCAAAACTAGATTATATATTATATAATATTATACATTATATAGTTATAAGGGCATACTGAAAATTCAAACATGATAATATAATAATTACATTCGACAAATATTCAAAATTATTAATGTCATTTTGATAGAAATAAAATTAATCGTAATATATTTTCATTAATAAAATTACGTTGTTATAACAACGTACTTTTATTAATTTATTTAATTTTATTTCTATCAAAATGTCATTAATAATTTTGAATATTTGTCGAATGTAATTATTATATCATGTTTGAATTTTCAGTATGCCCTTATAATGTATAAAATATATAATATATAATCTAGTTTTGAATTACAGAATAAGTATAGAAATTGCAAGAAGTGCATTGATTTTTCGCAACATTAGCGCCTTCTGGCGGCTCTTTATCTTCCGCCTAGCCTTCTGGCAATTTTTTCCCTACTTACTTGTACTATCTCCTATTATTCTGCAAATTTTCAGCTCTGCACCGAGTCACCCATTTTCTCCGTAGCCAGCTCTTAGTCCATTAAGCTAACCTTTTAAAATTCTTCAAATAAAGCTTCGGCTAGTGTATAATTTTAAGCTTGAATTTGTACGCGTCTTCGCCGGCATGGTTTTAACGAAACACGGCTCACATCAAAAATGTTTTTAAATTAATGCGTCCCTTTGTTTAACTGTGGAATATATCTAAGGAATCAGAAAAGTAGAGAAATGTATGTTTTACTCATTCTTTTTTCGTGAATATTTGCACAAATAAGCTTGTAAAAATACTGAACAAAAACCTAGAAAAAGCTGAAGAATTTCAGCTACCGAATTTTGAAAACAGTCCTGTGTTAACAGGTTCACGGGAACCTCAAAGTTGAGACAATTTAAATTTATTTTGCACACGTCTTATTCTAAATTCATCGACGAACAAAGTGAATACTGAATCTTAGATAGCGTTTTGTCTATGCATCTATACTGTGTTTTTATGCAGAATATAACAAGGCCGCGCGATCACTGCTCCCACGGCAACTCTAGTCGAGCCGCCGCGGTCCGGTAGACGAGTGAGGCCGCCCGGCGCGACGCCCCCCAACACGCTAACCGGCCGCTCGATGTGCCGCGCGGTGGCAAACTTAAATTCTCATTGACCACTCTCCGTTAGCACAGCGTCGATCGAATGACTCCGCCGTGGTAATGTGCTTTTACATTAGAGATGGGATATTTCGATTATTAATATATCTCGAGATATTATTCAAAATCATTCGAATGATTTTTATACCTACGAACTAGGATTTATAATACAAATCTTCATTAATAATTATGATACCTACGCTCTTTTTGTACTCTTTGAAACACTGCTAATTAGTGTCTCTCTCATTTGCTGGTACATTCAATGCATTTCACAGTATTGAATATTATTACTTACGTCTTGTTCTGCATGCAGGTGACTCTCTCAAGTTTCACAATCGAAAACGATTCATTCGTTAACAATAAGTTTGTTCCAAGCAGCCAGCAAACGGTACGAACCCGTCAGTCGCATCCGCAGTAGCTAAAACGTGTTCTAAAATCGCCACTAACAGCTTCATTGTGGCTACTGCGCATGTGAGTGACGGACTCGTTACCGTTTGCTGGCTGCTCGGAATAAACTTATTAATATATATCGAATGCATAGACATATCGAATGAATTGTGCATAGTACCTAACCGCTCGAGGTACTAATGTATTACAGAGTATTGAATACGATTACTTTTTTTTTTCTACGTCAATTCTGTGAAATACTGTATTCAGGTAACTATAAAGACTGACAATCGAAACCGAGAGAAAATTCATTCGAGAGCTGAGACATTCATTCATAGCACCAACACCTCCTACTATATACATCATTCGAAGGAATCATTTCAAACGAATCACTCGGTTTATTTCAAAAACGTTGCTAAATTTTTAAAAAATATTTATACAAGCATTTTGCTCGTGACGTCATTTGCCATGAAAGTATGGAAAAAGTGCGTTTATTTATCTACTATATGCCACCTAAATATCAAGAAAAAGACGTTAGAAACGAATAGATAGATAGATATTTTTATTCTATAATACTGGAAACAGTTTAGAATACGTCAATACAATAGGTAGGTATAACACAGTTAGTTTAAAAAGTCATTCATTTTATAAAAACATTTTTCAATTAAAAATTTTTTAAGAGACTGTGTGAATTTGTCATAATTGTTAATATTTTTTATTTCTACAGGCAACTTATTGTATAATTTTGTACAGGTAGTAACATAGCGGCCCCCTATATGCGTTTTTTATAATATTTTCGTCACAGACTGTTTGAGATCAACATTCAAAATATGTCTTTTTAATTAAATAGGCATTATTTCTCAAGTTTTAGATAATTTATGATTTGTAAACGATCCTCATTAAAATACGTAGTTAAGAAAAATATTTGTAAGTAAAAAACAGTTTCAAGTGAAAAGATTTATTTTTTCGTAACCAATTAACTTTAATAATACATTTGAAATAAAAGTCTCAAGATATAGGTAAGTACCTATTTCTGCGCGAGTATTTTTCAGTTCTCTTTAGATCAATAATAATTTTTTTCGTAGTCTGCGTATTCATTCACGTGGCAGTTTTTGTTGCAAGGTTGCATATAAAAAATCATTCACAGATTTTTTTGTTCCATCGACACAGAAACATTTAGGTACAGCGACATGTGACAGGGGTGGGAGAACTTGATGCCTCGGGGCTATTTATCATATTTTACAGATTACCCGAAGGCTGAGCTCACTTGCATATATTAATTATCTTGGCATAATTTTATGTATGTATAACGGGTGTTTGATAAGAGACCATTCAATAAATAAAGTTATCGACCAATTTTTCAGACCAAACCCGAACCAAAACATTAATTTATTGATCAATAAATAAAATTATCGACCAATTTTATAGACAAATATATTAACAAAAAATAATAATTAATACATTGACGTTTCGGTCCGGATTTGGATCTTCTTCAGAACTGATCTAAAAAATATAAAAATAATTAATAATTAATTTCTAATTCGTATTTAAAAATATTCGCTTTAAGTTTTTAAATTATATTCAAAAATTGAAAAAATAATAATAAATTTATTGAATTATAATTATGTATTTTGTCAATATATTGTTTGTAAATTTGGTCGATAATTTTATTTATTGAAGAGAAATCAGACGTTAATCAAAGATTTGAAGAGACCATTCAAATATCATGTAACATTTCTCAAAAGGGGAAAGGTTATCATCGCTATTATGAAGAGAAAGGGGGATCAAAAAATCGTGTAAAAACCTTGCTTTATTTTTTAACGTTCCCTGAAAGTGTAACAACTTGAGGATATTTGAAAGATTTTTTTTTCAAAAATCGTGATTTTAATTTTATTCTTCATTTTGCAAATTTGCGACATTTTTTTTTCACTAAAAGCTTTCAAATACGTATAAGATTATAGAAAAATGACGCTGAATTCAATACGACCACCCGCAGCTTTGTATCTCTTAAGGCCGCTGTCCCACTGCCCACGAGGCTAGAATGCTGCTAGAAACGCTGCTATAGAAGTTCTGCTAGCCGGTAGGTTGGGTACGAAGCTAGAAATGACGTCACTGCGGGTTGACCTGCTAGCTCACAAGATAGGTTTTAAAATTAGAACAAGGGCTATTTTCCCTGCGAGATTTGCTGCTAGGTATGAGCAAGCACCAATCAGGAAGTAGTATCTTGTCACGTGGGCACTTGAACAAACACCCACAAACCAACATGGTGTCGCATTCTCTTCAGAGTCAGACAACAGACACGTTTTGCTCTGTATTTATATTCGAACTGTCACTGCGCGCGCGCACCAGATCTATCCACAAATCAAGCTTGAAAAATAGTCTCGTGTGAAGCGAGCACTAAACAGTAATCAAGAAAACCAGCGCTAGAAAACTAGCAAAGAATCTAGCCTCGTGTGCAGCGGCCTTGTGAAACTTTAAAATGCGATTATTCGAAAAATTGCTAAACGAATTCGGACCTCTGAAATCGACTGTATGTAAATATTCCAAACTGACAGGTTCTGCATAACATTAAAACATTCTGTATAAATATTACACTTAGCTGATAAGTAGATATTATATGCACTGGAGTGATGGGCTCTGATTCAATGAATTAGTTGGCAGTTATGGAGGTTGAGCTGTTTTACGAAGATAATGAAAAAAATCTTAAATAAAGTTTTTTTAATAGATTTTTTTATGACAAAATTTTCTGTAAAAAATCCAAAATCATTAGGAGATTTTTAAAGTTAAATATTTAAAAAAACTTTTACATGTAGTCTTATGGAAAATATGTCAACCTAGTATGCAAACGGTACATTTTAATTTTTTGCAAATAACCAAATAATGTCAGCAGTTCCGAAAACTAACTATGTAAAGCATCGATGTCTTACGCATGTTTTAATATTTTTTCCAATTCAATTAGGAGACTTGTATCATTAAAAAAAATTATTAAACCTTAACACTTTTCGATTATGGATTTTTATTCTTATTTTAACTGAATTTTCAACTTTTTAATGATTTAATTTAAATTTTTATTACTTCTAATTTCTTTTTTTAATTATTTACTGCAAAAAATATGTAAAATACATATAATTACATAATTTTTATTTTTTCTAACCTAACTTTGTACAAAAAATTAAAAAGTTAGACCATTAAGTAAAATACTGAAATAATTAATATTAAAAAAATATTTATATGCCTTTACGACAATAATTTATTAGTATCATTGACATAACCTTTTGTAAAAATTTATTATGGAAAAGTTCCCATTTAGAATTCGACTTACTTTTGATTGGGACTGTAACGCATCAACCTCCTTAATCGTTCTTCAATGAATCAACTGTTTCTGTCTTTAGAATTAACTAGTTGACGATTCACTTCATCTATCGTTAACAAAACGCAAAGAACTCCTCCAACAGCGTGAAAACGTGGAAATATCAGGGAATTCATTGCATCCTGGAAATATCAGAGAATTTGACAAAGTAGCAGGGAAAAATAACATTTTGGAGTTTGAAATTTATAGTTTTGAAATTTTTTTTGTTGTTATAAAACTGTTTTCAACGCAAAAATCGTCAACGACCCACCACTAAATGCACTGTGTCAGTGCGCCATCATAAAAGATCACATTGGTATGGGTACATAATCGAAATGTTTCCACCGGCTATTGCTATGCATGTATGACATCAGAACAATATTATTGTTACATGGCCACGTTTTGCATACAATTTTTTTTTTACAATCATCTAACAACCGCAAGGCTATTAGTGTACGCTGATTGCTGAAATCGATACAGATATTTTTTTTTCTCTCGACTCTCTGCTCGGTTTTATTTATTATCATATATTCAAATGTCTGAGATAGATAGCTATTGATTATAGACGCTCGACAATTGAGGTCACTAGTCTGAAACGTTTCGTTCATGCTTGTAAAAAACGTTCTGGGAAAGTTTTAAAGTCTGATCGCAAAAGGCATTTTATTAGTGTTTTTATTAGCTGTAATCAGGCAATAGGCTTCAAAAAATGTAACTTGTCTGAAAACCCTATTTTTTGTTCTAAAATTTCATCTAAAACGCGATGTCCATGTTTGTCAATAGTTCTTTACAGCACGAAATGAGATTTCAAATTACAGGAAGTCTAATTAACATTTTAAAATTTTTTCTTTAAAATTATCTTTTTAAGTTTCACTTTTTTAACCATTTTTTTAAATTTTTTAAACTTCTGCTACTTTTATCATTGTTTTCTGATTTTATAAATCATTTATTTACATAAATGAAATAATCTTTAAAAATCCGATTTAAATTCATTAGATACTAGTTTATTTTGACAACAAGACTATCAAAGATTTTATAGAAATTAGAGATTTGCAAAGATGCCCGTATTATAGAACTATGCGAGTGAATATAAAGGGTCAAATTAAACAGGTTCATAGAAAAATATCAATGTAATAGCCCATGTATTTCAAACGCGTTTTTTTCTTTATGTGATCGCGCTCTATGGTAGCATTTTTTTTTTTATTACGAAATCTGCAGGTGCAAAATAAATTACGATCGATTTTGTGTGCATTTGTTTATCAAACACACTTGACTTTTTAACAATGTAAACACGTCTTTTCTTAGAAGATTGTAATGACACATAATAATGTTTTAAGTACCATAATTTTGTTAAATATTGTGCCATCGAGTACCTGTGTTGTTTTCTTTTGGCAAATTATTTCGTAAACATACTCATGTACAGCCAACATGGGACCGATGCAATTTACTTTTTATTTAACGAACAATCCCACAGACTTTAGAGTAACTTTTAATGGAACATGTTTTTATTAAATTCGTTTTTAATGTTCGATTGATTGTTTGGAAGTCACACGCAAAAAAAATCACAATTCGCCTGCTGAGGATGTTTCACCGGACAGAGATGGTAACTGCTAAGATTGTTATTTGTATACATACATCAAAATATCGAAAAGTTTTCAATTATTTCTTCTATTCAGCTCTTCTAGGTCTAGTTTGCCCGACTAGAATTATGATAGATTTTATATGGGACTTCGTCTTTTAAAAGTAAATTTTTAAAAGGATAGTAAGAACTTGAACAAAATAAAACAAATGCAACATTTCGTAGACTTCATCAGGCAAGTTTATAAGTTAACATCCTTGCTGACAGTCCATCAAGTCCATGCTTAAGATAAACAGTCTACAAAACTAAGATGAAGGAAGGTTTTGGTTGAGGATCATAAAATAAGCTTTACCAGTGTTTCGCTAGTGGCCAACGTTTCGAAAAATTTATTTTCATCTTTATAAATACATTTTTCGAAACGTTGGCCACTAGCGAAACACTGGTTAAGCTTATTTTATGATCCTCAACCAAAACCTTCCTTCATCTTAATATTCTATTGGATCAACACTACTTGAACTGAAGTCTACAAAACGTTGCAAAAATGGTAAAATTTACCATTTGCTGTATGTAGTTCAAGTTCCCACTATCCTAATATATGTTTATTATCATGGACGATATCAATTTTAATAAACTTTTAATTCAAAAAAGACCTGGGAAAACCTTCGAGGTACGAAAGCCAGACGAGGGTCGACGATTCGTCTGAAATAGCAGACAATTTCCCCGCAATATCAGTTGCCTTTCGACGACCCTGAGTACTCATGCAACGAGAGAATGTGATTTTCGGTTTGGGTTTTCTGTCGGTTCTTGCCTTGGTTTTGTTGTCACCTTGCCAATAATGATAGGGCTCGGACTGCAATTGTCCATCGTGTATTCTTCGCTGCTTTCGTGTAATGTAAACCGCTGGTATACGATGTTTTTTTGTACGTGCGTCGTGCGATGTTGTATTTTGCAACAACACTAATGGCGAGGCTAGATTTTTTTGCGAGAAGGTTTTTCTCACGGATTCTATTTTTGATTGACGTGTTGGTATTTCTATTTGATTGGCGCTGAATGCACAGCACTTAGATATATTTATTTTCTTCTCATAGACAAGTTTTGTACTATCAATCTAGGTATCTGTTCAGGGATGTGAAAACTTTTAAAAGCGTCTCGTTGTTTAAAGGTTTAAATTATATATGTAACTGATTGTTACTCAGGTAAAGTTGATATTCAAACAATGGATACTTTAAAAAATATATTTTTTATTTGTTGACGGAAAATATCAATGGTATCTTTTGCGATTGTTTACGATCAAAACGAATGAAGGAATTTTGGGACATTAGGATAAGGTAGGCAAATTTTGAGCATAGGAGGTCGACAGGTAATCGGCCATGGCCTTGAATAAGGAATCATCTCGATATTTATCTGGGATTATTGAGGGAAACCATCTATTTTAGATAGATTTTAGTTGTTCCCGTAATGTTCCTTTCAAGTAGAATTTGTATCTTCCACCTCGAAACTTTCAGTTTATAAGAAGTTTGAGTATAAAGAGTAACAAGATTCTATCATGTGAATAATTTAAGGAGAATCCCGAGAGGGAGAGAGAGATGCATTAGATTTATACTGACTTAAAAAGAACTGGTTTACGTATATAATACTAGAAGAAAACAAGGTGTCAAGAATGCAACATCGTTGAACTGGTTTTCCACGCCGACATTGCTTTTCGATAAACAATTCTAAAACCAGACAAGAACGAGATTCATCTTAAAGAAAACACTGGAGGCTGTAGATAATACGAGACGAGACAAGTGGATAAGGAAACACAAATTGGTAACCGATAGACTATTTACTCCCCGCGGACTGTTTTATCGATTCAGCGGACTACTGCATACAGAGCAGCATATATATGTATGTAGAGCGGCTTAATGATAGTGCTTTTTCATATATGTACGTATACAGACAAAGATGATGATTGGGTTCTGTGTTTTGACTGAAGAAAACGTGACTTGAAACAATGCGGGCACATCGGACATTGTTGCCACCTCTCGTTCCACCTCAGACCTAAGCCACTGCCGCTGCGTGCTCTTCTCTGCGACTGCCGTAGCTGTTTCGATTCTGTAACCGATTGTCTATGTGACCAGAATAATGCAATAGCCGTGGGGGGATTCTTTAATTTCGTTCATATATGTTACAGTGTTACACTCCTTATGATCAATATTGACTCAGCACTCGGTTTTTTTTTGTTATATTATTAATATCGAAGGAATTGTTTGGACTGGAAGCAAGATGATGATACCAGGGTAAGCTTTCAAAAACCCAAATATTGCAATATATCTGCAAGAGAACAATTTGGTGTTGTGGGAACGAATTTGCTTCGACATCCTCACATAGTGGCAGAGATATTGGGAGGCAGCAAATCTTATGCCAGACCTTCGCTATACTCGTTTGTGTTGATTTGAAGATTATCCTGGTTTCATCAGAAAACAAAACATGCTTCCAATTCAAAAATATAGTAGAAAAGTCGGATGGGGCGTTCATTTTGAGCAGGAGTGTATATTGTATTTATCAGGTAGTTGCGTTTACATATAATTCAGATATTACTAAAAACCAATAGATTTTTAGCTACAGATATTATGTTTAGCAAGATATAGGTATATCTATTGAATTCACAACATGGAATTCAATGGATATCCCTATATCTAAAATCTCGCTGAACATATCTGTAGCTAAAAATCTATTGGTTATTAGGCTACATGGACACTTTTTCTTAGTCACCTTTAAACTATAAAATAAAACCATTATTGATCAATTTAACTGAGAACCAAATCCCATAAGGCTTGTGCGGGGTCCTTTGGGAAGTGATTGTTATAAAGAATCTGCCACAATTATCATTCCCTACGGGCAAAATATCCCCCAACATAATAACCCCCAACGTAATTTGCCTGAATATATATTTTGGCGAATTTAGAACCCCATGAAACTGTCCATTCCTCTAGGGCATTTGAAGAAGTCATTTCCAAACAACTGGTCTGGAAACTAGATATAATTTGGTAAAATTTTACTTAATGGACGGATTCGATTATGGCGAATTTTGAAACGCACGCAACTATATATTACTATAGTACAGTTGGAGAAGTGATTTCCCTTTGAAACACACTTTTTTCAAACGCCCAAAATTAATAGCACCGAATACTATACTGCCAAGTCATTTTTAATATAGTATGGCCATCTTGTTAGTTAGTTTGAAAAGTAGCGGATTCAAGCAGATATTATCAGGGGAGATAATCGTTTATTTCGATGACGCGAAATACGATATTGGATTAAAGTCAGACGATTTGAATTAATCAATTTATCTTTTGAAATTAGAAATCTGGATTGTATCATCTGATCTGGCCAATTTGTTTTCAAGATGAGTAATGCTAAACGTTACCCAGGATGGTGTCATTTGCATATAAATAGCGTTTTTATTGCAAGGAAGAGTATGGCACATTGTCATAGCCGTTGTTGCATGCGATTTGCAAATCAGAACGGTTCTTTATCAACACATCGTCTGTACTCTTGCGGTTTTGAAAGCCTACGTGCGAGAGAGAGAGAGCGAATCTGACGGTCGCGGAAGAAACCTTTTTGGTCGGGGTTCGGGTGCATCCGATTCGGCAAGCCACCAGCACAACAGACACGAAGCGTGGTTTGGTGGAGTGTTGGACCTTCGTCGCGCGTGCACCAGACGGCGAAAATTAGGTCAGGGTATTTTTAAATCTCATTTGCCGCGTCGCTCGCATTATCGGTCTGTCTGCAGATCTTCTTTCTTTGTCTGTCGTCGACACCGTTAAGGTACTGCGTACGCACAGGCAGTGCGTTTGCGGCGTGCTTTGTTTTTTTAAATAAAAAAAAGATAAGGTCAGTCGTTTTCGTTTAAATAAGGAAATTCTTGTAATAAATGGCGTTTGAAGCATTCGTGTTTTTATATGGTTTTCCTTCTGATAAATCCGTTGTTTGCAGCTTTTCTTTGTTGATTCTGGTAGAGAATAATTCTATCTCCACTTCTGATAATTGATACAGAAACAATTAATCCCACTTCAGATAATTGTTAAAGAATAATTATAGCCCACTTCTGAATAATTGATATATGTATATTTATCCCTAATTTATTCCTCTTGTCAGGATGGAAATAAATTTAAATAAACAATCTTGACTTTTTACAACTTTATTTACAATATTTACAATTTCACTTAACTCTCAGCTTACATTTCCAACTCCAATCTTCAACTTCAACCTCAACCATCAACTTACTTCAACCAACTCTATCCAACTATCTCAAACATCACTTATTTTCTTACTATCTTAAAAAATCATCTTCACTCATTCAATACTTTCTCGCACACACCCACGATGGCCAATCACATTCAAAAACCCTTCAACTGTCATTCTCTCTCAACCAATAATACCAAAACACATTGCAATTGTCACTCATTCATACATAATTCTTAGAACCTTTTTTTAATTGCTTTAGCGTGACAAATTTAAAGCAGTTAAACATTTTTAAGGGTTAAACTGTCAATCTCAAGTTCTTGAATATTGTCAACATGTGGCCGATTCTATTTTGTCCATCTTTCTAAATTCTACAAAATAACTACAGTCATGAAGCAATAAAGTAATACATTTTTTTAAAAATTATAACAATTCTAAATGAGATTTTTTAATTTTTAATTAAGCTTCCATATTTAACGGATTTTATCAAGAAAAATTAAGAGGCCAAACTATGGTCTACGCGAAAACACAATACTTGATTACCGCTTGTACAAATACGTAATTACAATTAGTAATTACTAGTTACTAACAAAAGTATATAATATACGGTATATAATCATCTGTAATAATGCTGTTTTGTTCAGACGTCGGGCGACACGGTCATGTGCGGAATTTGTGGGCGATTTTGTTATCCAGACTGAAGGTCGTCTGTCCTATTCAGCGGTAAATTTACTATACAGTATGTAAACGCGTAAGGTGCACATAGGGAAATTATCATTGGGAAAAAATACTTGGATCAGAGTTAGCCATGACTGCATTAATTGTTATTTCTATTGAATTATCGTGGTAATCTTGAGGATTTCTATTTTATTTTGATTTATTTTTATTTTACTTGGCTTTTTTAATAATACAAAGCTCTTATAAATAATTATTTTAATTTTTTTGTACAAAAATAAAACAAAGAAACAACTCCATCTGTTTGGAAATATTTCATTCAAAAATTGTCTGACTGGTATGACGTATGCGCGTTGGTAAATCAGTGACCCAATGTCTTTAGGTTCAACACGAATAGGCGGAGATATTTGATCTCGCACCATATTTAAGTATTTTTGGGAATGTAATGTCCCATTAATAAAAAAAAGTCGGATTATGTTGTAATCATTTGAATATTTTCTTCGGTAGTATACACATTCATTTTGCAAAAGAATATTATCTGTCTAATTGAAAAACAAGATTTCAAGACTCACTCTGATCCAGTCATTTTTTCCCAATGTTAATTTCCCTATGTGCACCTTACGTGTTTACATACTGTATATGACTGGCTTGCGTAGGCTAATTTTGGTGTACTAGAGAGTGCGTGTATTAAAGTCATGACTTTTGTTCATGTCTGTCTATATTTTCTTCTATACATATAATAAAATTGTAAACTTTGCGTGCGTTTGACTATTTGTGCGTTTGTTTATGAAGGCATCGCGTAAAAAACAACTGACCCAATTTCAGATGGAGTTTTTATTTCATCTCAATTGACTCACCGAAATCAGACATTTAATGCTTTCCAAAATTCTTTCAGGACTATAGTAATCGAGATGTATCTGTATGATAAAAAGCTATTTTTTATTTGTAAAGTGTGCTAGCAAAATAACCAAAAAAGGTTAAAAAAGAGGATAGTTAATATTGTCTTGATTCTTAACCAAAATGGAACGACGTAAAGTCTCATTAAAAATACCTCAATAAGGTCTATAACAAATGCACTGTCGACTTGCTAACAATGCAATTCATTTATCATTTTTAAGAAAGCCATTTAAGTCAAATTTATTCAATTTCTCTCCGCCTTGAGACAATACCGAGGTGTGGCAGTTCTCTTTTATGGAAGAAGGTAGCTCGGTTGTTATTTTGACGCGTCCATTATGGTATAAATATTGTCTACTTCCAGTATGGTATTTATAATATACTGTTTAATATCATGGGCGACTCTTTGATTTGGAATATACAAAAATAGAAGTTTTCAATTTTAAAATAGGGTCGTCCCGCCTATCGAAATTTAATAATTTTTGTTCTTATGTTCTTCCTCTTAATTGCGCAAACAATAATTAAAAAATAATGTGTTCATTGCAAACGGCTAAGCTTATATTATGATAACATCAAAGCTGTACCTGAGCATAAATAAAGTCTATGGAAAGAGATGTACATATCAGTTTTCTTATGCCATATTGGTCGATAATTTTATTTATTGATGAGCAATCAGACATTAATCAAAGATATGCATTTAAATTATCCAACCCTATTCAAATATTCGATTTACATTTCCATCGGCTACCAGGACTCGTTGAAATAAATAATGCATTAATTTTTCGTGCCCTAATTCTCCGCTACTGGTTCTGTTAATGCTAAATAATTAATGAATAATAAAACAGTGACATAATTTTTTATGTCCAATGACGAGACACAATCATTAAAATTATTATGTGTTTCTTTGCGCAAGTATCTCTCTTCGTGAATTATTTATATTTAGAGTTTTGTTTAAGTGACTTGAAAAGAGGTCACTTATATGTGTGTGTTTTTTTTTTTGTTCTCCGCGCTTAAATAATATGCATGGCATGTACTTGTACTTTGCTGTTGTTACATTTTTTAAATGGAGCACCGTTTTTTTTTATTTTCTTTTCTTATTGCTGCATTTACTGGCACTGTAAACGGGGTAAAGTTTTATGTTGCGTCTTAAGGGATGTGAAACTCAACTTTGTGTTGGATATTTGGCTCGATTTAACTTGTTTTTTGGGCAAAAAAATATACACATTTTGAAAAATGGCACCATTGCAGGAGTTGCAGGAGTTGGAATGGTAAAAAACAATTCCAGCCAATTGGGCGACATGCGCGTGAGGTGACGCGGCTAATGGCTAGTATTCAATGTGATATTTGCTACTCGTTGCCATGGTTACCTACATAATATGTTCCACGTCATGTTAAAACTAGTGATGTGCCGGATATCCGTATCCGCGGATATCCGAGGGAGAAGAAAGATCCGTATCCGTTAGTTTTTGGCGGATCTTTTACGGATATTTTACCTTATTAATTTTCAATTCATAGATGAAATTTTATATATATATAGGTGATTAGGTAATAATGAAAAACTGTTAAATTCCGTTCAGATTATTTTTTATTTTTTAAAATCGTATTTGGCACCTTTATATTGCAAACCATAATCGTAGTGAGTACGATACTAATAGTACATAACTCAAAGGTACTAAATCAACTATCTTTATAATGAGATATTGCACATCGATCTTTGGAAAGAGACAATCTGTTATGAGAGTTAACTCTTAAAGAGGTCAATAACTTTTTCCCATAACAGATAGTCTTTTTCCAAACCTCGATGTGCAATATTTACCGCCGCGTACTCTAAGAAAGTTAAGATCCGTATCCGCGGATCTTGAAACCAAATATCCGTATTCAGATCCGCATCCGCGGATATACATTTTTAACGATCCGGCACATCATTAGTTAAAACTAATCAAGACATGCTTAACTATAGTTTATTTCTGACAGAACAGCTGATTTTTTTTCTTTTCAAAATACTTCTGAAATTATAAAGTCACTTCACACGCATGTAAAGTAGCTATTTTATAGAGGCTAGTGCAAAAGAAAATAATCACATTGACTTAGCGACAAGTCGGCGACCGGCCAAAAGGAAAACAGCTGACTTTTATTTATTGCACAGACGAACAACATAAATAACAATTAAAACAGAGACAGCGCCATAACGCAACTGGGCTTCAGAAGAGAGAAGGCTGTAACCGTGATCGCTATAACATTGCCTGCGGGTCTATAAACGGAAAGTGAAGAATAATAATAGCTATACGTCGGCGTCGGTTCGATTCTCATTTACTGTCGGCCGAGAAATTGAACAAACTAGATTTTCAGTGCAGAAACTCTTGTCGACCGTTTATTTTTTAAAGTTCCGTATCAAAATACAGTATAATCTCACTAATCCGGCACTTCGATAGATCGGCACGTCCAATAATCCGGCACCCTCCGCCCACGCCTCCCTCGCCCCTCTATACCTGTGCGCGTCTATGAAATGCTTTATTTTATTCATTATCTATGACTTTTTCACTATAATCCAGTAATCCGAACATTCCAATAATCCGGCACCCTCCGGTTTTTAACAGTGCCGGATTAGTGAGATTACACTGTAGTAATAAACGCAGTGGCTTCCTATATGCCCTCTACAACCAAAATCTTAGGCACCTTATGATTTTAGAATAATTTATATTTCCCAATTTTAAAACGTTAACGTTTAACAGCCACCGATAACAATGCGCGTATTGTTGTCTATGCAGTTCCGACAACAATACACTGCCGCCACCTCTAGTGGCGTCTCGTTACATTATATTCTAAATTCACATACGAGTATTTCACTTCAAAAAGACCGAGTGCTGAGAGCACTAGACTCGCATGCGGAAGGTGCCGGGTTCGGATCCCGGCGAGGGCGGAGTTTTTCCTGCTGCCTCTCGCCGAGAAACGGTAATTCCTGTACCGGCAATCTTGTTGAGGTTTTCAACGGTTTTCCTCTATAATAACAGATAAATATCGAGATGGTTCCTTATTCAAGGCCATGGCCGATTACCTGTCAAACTCTTATGCTCAAAATTTGCCTACCTGAAATTCCTTCATTTGCCCATTGCTATTAATTAAGTGGAAGTTTACAAACGTAGAATATAACGGGAAATGTGATAGATGGAAAATAGTAATAGTGCGAATGGCGTCTGTTTTGACATGAAGTCGAGAAACGGTCATTAAACGCATTATTATTATTATATTATAATTTTACTTAAAAAAATAAAATAAATAAATTACTTTATTTTGTATTAACGGGAATCCGCGACAATTTTTCTAATCTCTAAGGGGTCCTGTAGAGTGTAGACGAACAAGTTTAGGAAACGCCGGGCTAAAGTAATGTGAATCGTACTTTAAACGATTACGTGATTTGCAGGTTGCGGTTTAGCTTCCATACCTGTGGTATTTACAATGTATTATATCGTGTAGAGAGGAGCTACATGACGTATATAATGTATATTTATGTAAATCAATTGTAGTTCATCCGACTTGAAGTGCATGTTGATGACATGCCAATAAATAGCCAATAAAGATCTGTTTACGAATCAACGAGGGAGTTGACTGTCAAAGAGTTCAACATTTATTATATATCTAGAAAGTAACCCGCGATATATAATTTGTTGCATTAATTTTTCCGGCATGAATCTATCTATATATTAGATGCGTTTAGTATCGTACACCAGTCTAAAAAGTGTCAACACTTTTGACACTATTGTTGGTGGTGTTGGTTTTTAGCGTTATAATCAAAATTGGAGTTTAAAAACACTCTTTATATAGCTAACTAAAAAGTAAAATGTGATTTTTATCTATATCTATACCTACTAATATATAAAGCTGAAGAGTTTGTTTGTTTGGTTGAACGCGCTAATCTCAGAAACTACTGTTCGAATTGAAAAACATTTTTTTTGTTGGATAGCCCCACAGAACAGTAAAGGTACTAGAAGGCGCATAATGATAGTTTGTGGACAGATCTTCTGTCACAAGAAGCGGGGTGCAGGCAGTAGCATAGCACCACGTGATATATCAGAGACGTATTCAGGATTTTTGAATTCTAGTTTCAGTGCGTTTCTAAATAGTGTTGCTAAAAATGTTTTTTTACTGACGATGGAACGGAGCAGGTATATGCGTTTAGCCTGAGAGATTGTTTGTTAGTGTGTTAGTATGTTTGTGCACTCGAATGTCGCCATTTATCTGGAAAACGGTATGAACAATTCAGATGCGGTTTTCTGTAAAGGGTTTGTAATTCATCTGCGATGGTTCTTAGATAAGATATTACGATGGTAACGCCCCGGGGGGCGCTGCACTGCACAAAAAATTAATCACAAAAACCAAACAAACAATCGTAATTTTGTTTTGAATTACTAAGAAATTACCTGTAAACAATTATTGTTTTCAGGTAATTTCTTAGTAATTCAAAACAAAATTACGATTTAATTTTGAATTATTACGAAATTACCAGAAAACAATTAAAATAAAATTTAATCTTTTCTTTAATCATTAAAATGTTATTTAAATGAGGAAAGTATCATAATTTCAATTTAATTTTTTGAAAAGTTATTTAAATGAGGAAAGTATCATCATTTTGACCCAGAGCAAAGCATAAACTAAGTTATGAGCTAGGGGGCACCCAAAAGAAAAAAATATGCGTCGTGGGACGCCCGACATGAGTGAGCACTGCAAACCGAATCGATTTTAAAATGTAAAATTTATAAAACCCTGAAACTAAACACAAAGTTTTGAAGTAATCCGAACGATTTAAAAAAAATAACTAAAAATATTTTAAAATATACTATTTTACCCATACCAACCAAAATGAAAAAAATTGTTGTGAAACAAATCAGAACAATTTTAAAAGAAATAACTAAAAATACTTTGAAATGTAAAATTTCGTCCAGTTCTGAGATGAAAAAAACTGAATAAAAATAATGAGCGCTTTCGAGTATGTAGTCATCTTCAGATTGACGCTACAATTTTATAATCGTCATATTACTATATGTGAATCGATCAAATCTTAAAACTGAAAACGTATTTAAAGATAATAATAATTGTGATAATGAAATTAATGTAATACTTATTATTAATATATTAGTAATAATTAAATTTATGCTATATAATTAATATTATTTTATAATAAAAGCAAACACAATATTCTGATATGTGCCCAGTACGGCTCTGCCTACGGACATCAAAACTGTCATGGCTACCACGGAGGAATAAGATTTAACACATATTTATTAAAATAATATTTCTGAGTTACCTAAAGAAACTTATGTTGTTTTTTTTTCTTTGAAACTGTTGCACTGTCACTCTTACAACTTACAACGGCACATCTAACCATTTTTCAAAATAATTTTGACTTTATTTGTTAAATATTCGGAGCTCTTAACTCTACAGCTGGTAAATGCAGACTGCCGCATGGAACATCAGCTATGACAAAAGACGACAAAAGGCGATTGACACTATAGAAAGAGATATGCGCCTTCTATACTTTTACTGTTCTGTGGATAGCCCATTTATCGAGGAAGCCTATAGACTATATAATATTACGCTACGACCAATTGGAGCGGAACATCAATGAAAAATGTTGCAAGATGTATCTCAAAATTAGTCCGTCCGACAAATATTATCAGGTGAAATGCCTTAACTAAATATTGCAATTTAGCGCGTGAAGTTTACAAGTCCGGATAGCTCAGTTGGTAGAGAGTAAGACTCTTAATGCCAGGGTAAGATAAGATGATAAGATATATGTAGCTAAAAAGCTGTGAAATATATCTAGGGTTCAAGCCTCACATCGGCGAATATATCTTTTTTTTTTATTTTCTACATTGCTTTCTTCTAAGGTTCACATTTCAGTGTTTTAAAATTTTATTTCGACTAATTAAAATTAAATAAATCTAATTAATAGCTCATTTGAAAACTGTTACAACTATAGGCACCTATATAAAAATAATTTTCCTACAGTGTTTTCAATTAAATATTTATTATATTAAAAGAAATTTATTACTTAAAAAAAGTATAAATACTGCTTTTTAACGACAAAAACTTTTGAACGGTAACGCCGATCATTATTAAGTTTGGACACAACATTCATCTCGGTAAACTAAGATGAATGTGCGTACTCATGTCCCTTCCTTCCCCATTCGTTCTTTTGCACCTGGGTGACTCAGTACTAATATTATATCTGACATACGAAAGGGGGTTTATTTGTGACACGAAAGGGATAATGAATGAAAAATGTAACTACACATTAGGCGTATTTATTACTATTCGACTGCGGCGCTCAGAACTGGCCGTAGAACATGGTCCGTTTTACACCAGCACGTAAGTGAAAGTAGGCCGGTGATTTTGTGGGGGTGTGGGAAATAGAATTTGTAGTTCAGATGCATAGGCAGCCTTTGTTTTCGGACATTTATTATTCAGTGTTCTCAGTTTTTATTAATTTCGGTACCGTGGAAACGCACTAAAACAAACTGTCGAATACGTCAATCGAATATACCTAATAAAAAAATAATTATTGAGTCGATATCGATGTTTCAATAAGAAAATTGTAATTTCGATTTCAGTAACTGTAAAAACTTCCTGTTTAGGTGATTAAACATTTTCAAAAATTGTGCCAAATTGTTTAGGGGCTATGAAACGTCGAGAAATTATGGTTCCGCTATCCGACCGACGCCTATGTGCCTAGTATGTAAACACGTAAGGTGCACATAGGGAAATAAACATTGGGAAAAAATGACTGGATCAGAGTGAGCCTTGAAATCTTGTTTTTGAATTTGACAGATAATATTCTTCTGCAAAATGAATGTGTATACTACCGAAGAAAATATTCAAATGATTACAATATAATCGGACTTTTTTTATTAATGGGACATTAAATTCCTAAAAATACTTAAATATGCTGCGAGATCAAATATCTCCGCCTATTCGTGTTGAACCTAAAGACATCGGGTCACTGATTTACCAACGCGCATACGTCATACCAGTCAGACAATTTTTTAATGAAATGTTTCCAAACAGATGGAGTTGTATTTTTCTTTTATTTTTGTACAAAAAAATTGATGATTTATAAGAGCTTTTTATTATTTAAAGTCAAGTAAAATAAAAATAAATCAAAATAAAATAGAAATCCTCAAGATTACCACGATAATTCAATAGAAATAACAATTAATGCAGTCATGGCTAACTCTGATCCAAATATTTCTTCCCAATGCTAATTTCCCTATGTGCACCTTACCCGTTTACATACTGCATACTTTTCTCTTGAATTACTCCATTCAGTAATTACTGCACTAGAGATAGTTTAAATATTAGAACACCCAAACATAACTTGTCATTTTTTGAGCAAGGCCCTACATATTGGGGGCACAAGTTTTACAACAAACTGCCTTGTAATATTAAAGATATTAAAAATACAAGTACTTTTCTAAAAGAGTGCAAAGCCATGTTAAGTAATAAGTGTTATTATAGTTGTAAGGAATATTTAAATGACACGATCTGATTTTGTATGTACCATTTCTTGACTTTTCAATATGTACCTATGTAGATGATCATCATATGAATAAATTATTATATAGTATGAAAATTCGTTCGGGTTTTTGAGTTTATCGCGTTCAGACAGATAGGCGCGACGAGGGGACTTTATTTTCTAATACGTAGTGGTAAAACAAAACAGATAAATCGAGCAGTGTGTCAATTTTGATCAGGAAGTGTATTTGTTGAGCTGTAAAATTGCGTACATTACCAGAAACGAATTGGATGCGTTTTAATTTGGGCTGTATTTTTCTTTCGGATGCATTATTCATTGCCGGAGTTTATTACACGGCGGCAACTTTGTATGCATTTCATGGACCTAAGAGTAGGTAAACGTTTGCAAAGTTGTTAATTGAACACCGCGATGCGAGCATATCCCATCTTCAAACATGCCGCTTAAGAGATCTTTTGCACGAAGCGATTTTTAAATATTGATAAATCTGTGTATTGAAATTGATGCTAGATGGATGGGACCACGTCTGATAAGAGGTAATACCCAAAATATTGTGTGGAAAGGTAATAATAATATCGCGTTACTGTATCAATGGATTAATAGTATATTGTGCGACTAGTGAGAGAAGGAGAAGATTCCATGAGCGTGAAATTTGCCGCACGAGCTTAGCGAGTGCGGTAACACGCGAGTGGAATATTCTCCTTCGATCAATGGTCGCACATAATATTTTATTCAACTAGCACGAGTAATATGTAATCGGGGCCCTGATAAAAGAGGGAAAAACAATAAATCACTTCATTGATTGACGTACACACCGTCCTCGATGCATACAAGATGGCCATGACTTTCGTTGAATTGCGATGCTTTTTTCATATATACAATACCGCCTATCACGTTCCTATTGGTCCAGAAGCTGTGCAGTTGTTTTTCATTATTTAACGGCTTGGAATTGTTACTGCGTTCCTATTGGTCCAGAAAATTCATTATCTCACAGTACGGTTTATTATTAGCACTCTGCGCGTCAACATGAAGTAATTTATTATTTCTCCCGAGTTTAGCAGGGCCCCGAAATTACATATTACTCACGCGTGTTGAATAAAAATTGTTTTTTTGATAATTCGGAAGTTTTTACATGAAATTTTTTTCTCCAACGGAGATACCCAGTTTTTTATAATTCAAAATATTACTTTAGATTAATTTTCACATCTATTCAAATGTTAGTTGTCTGTTGCCTTCATGACTAGCTATATTATTAGTTACTACAACTATGACGTCACCCGTACTGAAATCGCCATAGCGCGGATAATTGTGAAACAACTTTGTAAAGATATTGCAAAAATTCTGTCGCCATTAATTTTTTAGTTTTTAGGAGTATGATTACGAGTAAAAAAAAACAGTCGTGTGGTTTTAAGAAACCACGACGCAAGTGAAACTTTTATTGGATTGTAGACACTTATCCATCACGATTAATTATAAACAACAATATTCACATGAATACACGAATAAAAACATGTAAACACTGTACAGCACTTGCCCGCATGACAGACTGACTATGTGTTATACATACTACACGGTCAGCTGATGCGAACCATGGGCTCCGCCATATTGGCCTTGGCTGCTCTACCGAGCGCCTACTCCGAGCGCACCCCTACTCCGCGGCCGCCTGTAATGCGACATGCAACAGACGGCCAGAAAAATTCGGGGCGACAAAATAAAAGTTTCACTTTAAATATGGGAAACTTTCTTATTAATTAATTAAAAACATTTTAAAAAAATTGTTGGATGTATCGCACGTTGAAAACAATAGTGACACTATACAAAAAAGTTAACTTTTCACCTTTTGTAAGATTCATGTTTTACTGCAAGAGTGTCACTATACGAAAATTTCCGTTTGCTCATAAATCCACTTATTTCCGCTAGATTGAGCTAGTGTCACTTTATATTTTGAAACTATTGCCCATGATCGTGTATGATATAACGACACTATTTTAATTGTGTCAAAGCAGTTGTTTGGTACGTACGTAGCTGTAAGTGAAAAAGTGACACATTTTGTTAAATGACAGTTTACTGATTACAGTTGCTACAAAACTTAATGAAAGGAAGTAAATACATAAAATGACACATTTTGCAGTTGAAGTCTCCAATTTACTGATTATAGGTTATGACAACAATGACACTAAACAAAAAATTATTGTTGAAAGGTCTTTTTTTTAATAACTTTATTTTTAACATTGTGGTCAACAAATAAATTAAAACAATAATAAATTGTCTCATTATTAACATAAGAATCTCTATAAGCAGTATTTTAATAGTAACTTTTTTAGGACAAAACAATATTATTAAAACTAAAAAGTGCTCTACTGTGAAATGTAATATTTTGCCAAATGTCACTTTTGTTTTCAACGTGCGGTATGATTGTTAAAATTTCAGATTTTATTTGTAGCGATCGAACAACCTTAAAATGGTTTGTTTTTAATTACATACATAGTTACGATGAGTGACCCATTTAACTGGTACAGCTGAAGGTTGATTAAATGCACGTGCATGGCCGGCTTTACATTGATAACTGTAAAATTACGAGATCGGTTCGTTCATGAATGGATTGTCTGGCCGGTGTCGGTACGCACACAGTGAGAGAGAGAGGGGTGTCTGCGCTCTCCGGCTGACTGGCGTGCCTCCAGCTCTACTCTATTATAGCGGTACAAGGTTTGGCCGGTCCAATGTATTGGAGGCCAGTTCGGGGAGTGGGGCCAGTTTGAGGAATGCGTTTGTTGGCGAAAGTGCTGTAAATTGACCCTAATTGAACATTTGCGTAATACTTTTTTAAACTGCGATCATATGATCTATTCACAGCTGTTAGAAAAAAATCATCGTATTGGAATTTCCGTTGTAATTTCATCGTTATTTATCTTCGTACACTACATTGTTGTGGATCTGTGACCGCGAGGCAAAGCAGCTTACGTCGTTTTTAAAAACCACCAACAACTAGGACTATTTATGATATATGATATTTATTTAGTCGGTTGAGACTAGGGCTGCCACCTTCCAAAAAAGTAGACCATGAGATTTTGGAAAAATGTTTTTTTAATTAAAATAAAACATTTTTTTGAAGTATGAATTATTTATTTATAATAACAGCAATGTATTTTTTTACATTTAAATAACCTAGCTAGCGCTAGGCTGACTTGGACCAGCTTGACAGTTAACACGTAATTTTTATTCTGTGGGGATTGTTTCAGCACCTTTTCTTGCTAAGGTTTTTTCAAAAACTACAAAAACGCTTGACAATTCATATTGTAATTAATCTTTACAATTAACTCTGCCTTCACCATTTCCACCGACAAGCAGTTTCGCTCGTCTGTCAACAAATTTCCCATTAAAGAAAAAACGCGTTCTACGAAAGCATTGCTTATAGGGATTGAAAAAATTTTCCAATTATTTTTGGCAGTTCGCAGTTTCGGTTGAGGTGACTTTGAATGACTGAATCCATCGTAAACCAACAGACAATGTTGAATCATTGGATTGTACGAACTGAGGAAATACTTGATTTAATTTGTTGATCTCATCATAAAGCCTATCTTCGTCCAAATTTTTCAAACCGAGTGATTCGACAGCTTCCACAGCATCTGTCTGACCCGGAGACATCGATGATAAACCCGTAGCCCGGATATGCACTATTCAAACCCGGAGGGGTGGCAGCCCTAGTTGAGACATACATTATTTGAGACGTCAACGAAATACAAAATAAAATCATAATTTTATAGGCAACATAAATATCATCAAAAGGCCCATTTTAATAAAAGATGTTTAATATTTTTCTTTAAAATTGAGAAGGTATCCGTTTTTTATTTAACCTTTCAAGTATTATTATAAATGTATGATGAATAATTATTTGTAAATGTCTTTTGTTGCCAACGGTGGTTTTATTGCTTTTTTACCTCGAGTATCATGATTATTGACCATGTCCATCCTTCGCCAAGGCATATCTTTGCATATTTCTGTAAGCGAAAAGCAACAAGCAAAAGAGGAAGATGCGCGGAGCTGTTATAATCTTTTCTCGAGAAAAGATGTCCCTACATGATTGTCTTCTATTCAAATTGAACATGGCACGCACTCTAGACTTTTTCTTGATAAAAACGCTCTCAAATGAGACACTACCAAAAGCTAGTTCAAAATAACAAAGGAATTAATTTCGTTCGACTCAACTCTTTCTACGCTCGCGTGAAAACATGTGGAAAGTGTGTGCAGCGAAAAATGAAGAATTGATTTGTTAAATCGCAATTGATTATATTTTACCAAAAAATGGTTTTGCCTTTTTTTTATTAATGTGAGTCGGTTTGTCGCCGGGAACACTACAGCCTCTAGGGCTCATTTCCCAATCTCTTATATCGCCCGATCAAGTATCCTCGTTCCTTGTACTAGCTTGTATACTCCGTGGACTGGGTGATTGATATACTCTTCTGGACTGATTATTGAACGGTTTTGCTGTACTACCAACGATGTGTATGTACATTTTATATATGATTTTTGTACACCTATTATTGTGTACATAATGTTTTGACATTAAGTTGCTAATTCATTTAATCATGGGAAAGGCAAATACGACTTTTTTTTTAATTGGTCACATTTATAATTATTTCAGCGTATTTGTCTAATGTTAACACTTCTTTGAATGCGTTATTCGCACAGCAGTTTTCCGTATGTTCTAAGACAGTTTTATCCACGTGCATGAAATCAAAATCATTATACGCTTAAAATATAATCAGACAGAATGACTGAGTAAACTTGAACTTGAGTTTTATCTTTATGTATTCTGATGTTGTAAAGTAATAAACGAAAAATAACGATGGCGTGGAAAGCCTCGTGTACACAAGGTACGTGACGTGCGACTAGGGTTACCAGATTGGCGGGACTTGGCTGGATTGTCCAGCAATTTTACACGTTGTCCAGTGCCCCGGTTTTAGACAAAATGTCCAGCTAAAAATTAAAAACATATTGTACCGCCAGAGCTAATAATTCGATTAAACTTTGAAGAAAACTGTACTAATTTTAAATCTTTTCTAAATACAGAGAAAGGTTCTAAAATGATAAACGCGGCTAAGGGAAATACTAATAATATATGTGGCAAAAAAGTGACTTGAAAGGTACCATTGACTGTTAGATTAAGCTACCTCTGTTTTTGTACCAATTTCAGCTGTTCAGCTCAATAGTTCATATTTTCGTTTTTCTTATAACAATAATACCTAAGTAAGTACATATTATTTAATTATAATATGTCGTGTTTCGGTTGATTAATGCAGATTTTTATTTTGTCCAGCCTAAAATCCTTTGGTCCAGATATTTTAGAATATTGTCCAGAAATTTTGATTTCCCAATCTGGCAACCCTACGTGCGACCGTCTGTAGAGATGGGAAAAAACGAATCTTTTTAGTCACTTGTATCTGGATTGTCGTATACTGGTGGCCACAGACCTGGAAAACCTGGAATTATCAGGGAATTTAATGCAAGCACGAAAAAAAGTTTTTTCAAGCTTTATGAGTAGGGCCCATTCAAGTATTACGTAAGCAGAATTTTAGTAATTTTTCTACAATGCGCCTGGGTCCAAAGAATAGCCGCTTTACAAAATTCGAATGCTCCGTGTGCACGGAACTTTATAACTGAACTTGTCTGAAACCGTTTAGGATTTATGTAATCGTTCGGAGTTTTAATATTTATTCCAAATATCAATTAAACACTTTTTTTAGGCGCAGCTATTTCCTCTTTGAATGGCTTGTTTTTTGCACAAGGTTGTCGTGATTTCATTCATATTAGCAGTGGCTTAACGTTTGTAAAAAAATTCCGGGCGTTGAGTTATTATTTTTTTTTTTTGGTAAATTGATAAATTTTAAGATTTTACCTGTTTTAACGAATCAGCGAAATTTTTTTACACTAAGAGCTTTCCAATCAGTTTAATATTTTTGTCGTTATAAGCTTTAAAACCTGTCATCATATATGAACTTTCTTATTCAAGCTTTTGCATCTTCTTTTATATTATTTTCTTCATTTGTAATTTATATAAAATTTTTACCTAATATTAACTATATATTTTTAATGTTTACCTACCTTTTTATTAAAAATAGGAGCAGCCCCTTTCCATTTCTGATATCCATTAGTAACCGAAGGTTTGACTTGAAAAACAAATATAATTTTAATAACATGACAAAAACTCGCCCCTATAATATTAATTTCTTATATTTCTTCTAAAATATATCTATTTATTACAAATAACATCTTTAATAAGAATCATCACTGGAAGAATTCTAGGATTAAGACAAACAAGATTACGAAAAATTATAGCATACTCTTCTATTAATCATATAGGATGAATAATAATTAGATCATTGCCCGATGTCGCTCAAACCAGCAAATTTCTGCAGGCGCTAGTCTAATTGTGCGTTTATCCGTATAACATGCGAGTGCCTTCAAGAATAAGATTTTTTTTTGCGAGGTCTTTTGACATCAGGACAGGTATGAACGTGTCATCTTTATTTTAAAGCAAGTGTACCTTGTACGCC